>OY728163.1:1142783264-1147783264 GCA_963277665.1 Viscum album | reverse complement strand
ATGTACCTTCTTAATTTCAATTGTTTTTTGGAGAAGATGAAGTCGCTCATGTGTACGGAAGACTGCTGCCTCCTAATGAAATGGGATTTATTTTATCACTAATGCATTTAATGGATGTTTATGATGATATATATAATAAATATAAGTTATAGAAATGGAATAATAATGATTATAAGGATATATTTATCATTATATTATGATAATACACCTTTCTCTTTCATACACTAAAAAATTATAACGTCATTCATGTATGTGTGGACTAACGCCTCAATGACATGGTGTGAATTTTATCATTTACAAATCAATATAATGATAAATATATTAATATTAAAACAAATAATATTTTATATATATATTATATAATGATAAATATTTAATTATAAAATATTACTTTTTCCCTCTTTATTGATTTTTGAAAAATTGAAGTGTTACTAATGGGTACGTAAGACCTACAATCTCCATGATTGAAAGGTGGTTCATTTTTAATTACAATTTAACATTACTGGTTTTTAAAAGTATAATTAATGTATAAATTTGATAAATATTTCATTTTTTTATAATTATAGATAATGACCTATTTGACGATAGTCTATAGACGAATGACATTTTTGAAATATAAACTGAATACTATAAAATATTCTGGTGTAAAATTAATCAATTATGATATTTTACGATGAATGGAAATAAAGGAAATAAAAATTAAATTAGACATGAAAATGGTCATATATAAATTAAATAAATAATATAATATTTTTATTTTGGATAACATTGACACATGTGACAAGTTGGTCTCAAGCTAAGGTACTTAATCTTAATTTCTTATCAATGAGGAATATTTTGATGTTATGCTTTTATATTCTTTATTCAGGAGTATATTAATAATTCTACATTTTATATCATTAATCTATATATAATAATGGAATTTATGTTTTGTTTGATGCGATTCTATCATGGTTCTTATGATTGGAATATTTCCAAATTGTTAATGGACTTTTATTTTATAAAATTATATTTTAATGTTTTTGTTATAAATATATTATTCATCCTTGTAATTTTTTTTGAAATTATATTATCATGGAAAGAATATTTTTATAAATTAAATTTATTTACTTCTTTAAATTGATTGGAAAATTACTTTTTATTATTTATTGTATGTATATTTTTTTAATGATAAAATGATTGTTCTATTACAATAAATACAATGAAAATTACTTTTCCCACAATCTCAACAATTATTTGAAGATTGGATAACCATACAATATTTCATATTCACTATAATAAAAAATCTCCTTCATTTTTTGGTGTTTTTGTATTAAAAATGGGTTTATAAAAGAAATGGGTATTTTCATATCCATAAATGGTATTTATATATGTTAAAAATGTGTTTTCAATTGTTTGATGTAGTAATAGTGGAAGAATAAATATTTTTATTTCAGGATATGGTCATTGGAAAATTATTATGAATGGTTTACCAACATTATACGTCATGGTTAATCCCATTTTATCATAAAATATGGGTGCACCTAGATATCTCTCTCATGCATTGGGTAATGATTATGTTCTTGGGAAAATTTATTAAAAGATATCCATTGAGTAATTTCAAATTATGAGGGTTAAATAATGGTTTGTTGACATATTTTCTGGGTAACCTAAATGAATTTTTATGTTTTCAAATGTGTTTTCAAGAAATATTTTTTATTTAAAAAGGAAATATAATAAGTTTTTAATGGAAAAAATGATTACCTTTATTAAAATGGTATGATTTTAAGAATGGGGTTTTTAAGGTAATTCGTCTTTTCCACTCTACTAATATGACTATTCCTTTTTTGTGTCTCTAACAGATATTTACGTAATCATCACATCTTTTAGATATGTTATTCATATAATTTATGGATTGGTAAATGAAATGAATACTTTAATAAAGAGGTCATGAATATTTCTCATGAATATAAGTAAAGGTTTATTTTAAAAGGATTATATTACAGAAAAAATGTATACTAAACCAAATTGTCCATTTTATGATTTTTCATTTCTATTATGTATAATTTATCGACGAATTCACTAAAAATATAAACCCTTACAATCCCCAAATATAATTGAATTAATTCATGCTAGAAAACAAAATATTATGTATTGTTTAAGTTAAGTCCTCATAGGTTCCCATAAAGTTACTTATTTTCAAAATACAACTTATAGACTTATTACATGACTTCACATAATAAATAAGGTTTCATATGTATTACCTGAAAAAAATCACATAAATCTTCTTAATGTTTTCCTGTCTATTTTTTAATGATGACCAATATCATATTTAAAGTAAAAATTATCCCTCATAAAACGAGTTATGTGTTAAAAACACATGTTGGTTCTATTAAAAACATCAATGACATCACATGATAGTCTTTAAGGACACTACTCCCTTTTAATGACTTTGTTTATATTATACAGGTCAGTATTCCTGACATTTATGAAAATATTATATTTTCTTTAAAAATCTACTCAATATTTATCAACACACTCCAAACTCCTCCATTGATTTTCCATCATAAATAGACCATGTTTTTTCCAATATTGTCATTTTTCAATATTTTTTTGTTATCAAACATAACCCAATCCAACAAAACATCATCATGATCCACTTTTAATATTTATCTCCCTCATTTGGTATGATGAAAGATATTAAAATTTCTTATCCAATCTACTTAATATTATTTTTCACAATATTCCCCAAAATCTATTTCCATATAAAAAAATTGATTTTGATCATATTCATACAAAAAATATATGATATATCCACATTAAAAAATATATGAATGATCAATGTGGGTAACATTAAAATGAAAACAAAAAAATAATTAAATATTTATTTTAAACAATAATTGATGTTTGAAAAACATGTAAGATTAAAAAATTTACCATTACCTGGGAATATTCTCTTAATTTTTTAATATTGAATAGATTTCTACCATTATAAAATTTTATGACCGCCTAAAGGTATTAATAATTACCACATTCAGTGAATCTAATAGTACCCCAATTATATGATATTCAATAAAAATAAATATTATTAGAACATGAAAAAATGTGTACCATATCTTATGGAGTGGAGGGTTCAACAATTACAGTTTCTATGTTTTAGGGGTTGAATGGACTCTAAGAGTCAACCAATGCTTCTCAAACACCTCCTTATGTTAGGAATTTATCATAATATTATTTAACTGATGTTTGGTTGTATGATACTTCAACTGCAATAAGACATGTTCTACCATCACCAAGATAAATTGATACATTATTTCAATTTTAATTACCATTTATTGATGGATTCCATTTTCTTAAGGGTCTTAGAAAATAAATTTTCACATTTGATTATAATAAGAGGGTTAGCTAAACTCCCACATCATTATGAGGCTACTTCATCTTTAACTATTGTGTGAAATTATAAGTGGCTATAATATATTAAACATATATAGAGATTTGGGAAATTAAAACTTGTTACATTCAATTATAATAAATTTATAGTCCTATTAGAGACAATGGACCTTATCACATTGATAATATTCAATCTACTAAACCCACCAAATCAACATCTGTATATTTGAATCAAAGTTTTTAAGTCTATTTATTATAAACCAAATTTAAATTCCCAATTCCTTTTAAATTCCTAATAATTTTTATCACCGCGAAAATGTTGGGTTCATTAAGAACATTTTTTAACATTAAATCATGAAAGGAATAACAAATTATTTTGGTCATGTCATTATTATGTAATGAAGGGCCCAAAGGATGTTTTATTCTTCACTTATGTTGACCTATTTTCCCTAATCATCATCCAATAATTAATTGATTCAATGATGGAAATTTCCATGGTTGTTGACAATATTAATATAATAATATATGATTTTTATTTTTCATCCTATTTATTTAGTGTTTTTTGGTTTAATTTAATTTTTCATATATTTAATAGAACATAAAAAAGAGATTCAAATTTTATAGAAAATTATATTGACACTATAATTTAGAGATAATGTTTATAGATATATTAACTTTATTTAAATGGATATTTTTTAAATTCATTCCATGATGTTAAAATGGTATAAATAGATATAAGAATTCAAGAAATTTATTTTTTATGACTTTGTCTTTTAAAACAACCTATGATTTTATAACGTAGATAAATAGAATACCAAAAACTCTAACCATTTTAATATGAGTAGTCTATTTCATTATCACATTGATTTTTGATATTTATATTGTCATTTATTCATTGTCCACTAATAGCCATCATATTTTGTTGTTTTTAAAATAAATATATATTTATTTTTTTTATATTTATTTTGAATCCTATGAGTCCAATAAGATTTTTTGAGGGAGAGGATGTGATTCTTATGAATGTGTTTATAGATGAAAATTCGAGTATAAATAGCTAAGTTTCTTCGTGACATTTTGTTATAATAATTCATTTTTTATATATATTTATGTACATTTATGTGAGGAGGAGCTAATGATTGAGTTTATAGTGCCATATATAATGTTCACATTCAAGATAGCTTAAGGTTTCAAATGGGGAAACTATGTTACATGTGACAAACCAATTTATACATTTGATTCAAATAGTAGGGTTACTACATTGTAATTATATTTGGTAATAATATCCTTTTATAAGTTCCTTGTATTGTTATCGAAAACACTATACATAAATTAAATCATTTATTTCATATTTTAACTATTCTTTGTTGATTAATTTCAATGAAATGTTAATATTTTTTGATTGTGTAATTTATTTTGTTCTTTTATTCAGAATTATTCGTATAACATCTAAAAGATTTAATTTTCTATGAATTGTATTATTTTTAATTTTTTTTATTTATGGTATGAATAAACCTTGAGAAAATATTTTTATTCTAATATAAAAATATCAAATCATCTTTCTTATTAGTGAAATTATTAATATCACCTTGAGACTATAATTATCACTCCCGAACACTTGTATCAATATATGTTATCTTTTGGGATGATAACTGTTATTAATGAAACATTAAATGAAGACTGATAAAGATCTTGTTTTATTTTTTTTCCTATATATTATATTATTTTACTTATAATGAAATTTTTATAGAGGATATATAATTTTTTTAATAAGGTATGATTTCATTTTAGAAATAATGGAAATTTTAACCCTTGTAGGAGTACTATTTTCTTATGTAGTGGGATAATATCATTAGTATGATATAATTAATATTATTTATATTAATAGTAGATAAAAAAATTATCATTACATAAATTTATTAGTTGTCTAATTTAGATATTTTAAATATTACTCTCATAGATATAACTTAATTTGAGGTAAATTAAAATATCTGGATTAATCTACATCATATGTCAACCAAAAAAAACTAATAATCAGATTTCATCATGTGGTAATATGAATGGAATCTAGAATAAGTTAGATGATAATAAAAATGGGGAATATATTATCCATGAAACATGTATTATTATTTTCAGAGTTGATGGTGAAGAATTTTAATTTTTGTCTGGTGGAGGTATAAAAAAATGAATCAGTGGTACATCACTAATTTTAAATGATTTTGTTTTTTGGTGAGAAACAATTTATATACAATAAAAATTTCAACAATATTATATATATAACAAGTATGGAATTTGAATTGAAGTGGATAGATAATGATTGCACTATGAATTTAAATAGGATTAGACTAGATGATCTCATTGGAACCTTAATGGAATTTGATATATAATTGAACAGCGATGTTGGGAAGGAGAATATAGAAAATGGAATTTATTTTCAATCAATTTTTTGTACCTTATGTTTTGGTTTTCATCAATATAATCCATCTAATGTGAAAATAAATTCTAAAAATCAGTCATATGGTATTAAATAATATTATAATGAAGCATAAATTTTGCATCATACAGGACACATGAATATAATCCTAAAAAATTAATTTCCATTATCAAAGGATAAAATATATAAAAATTAGATTGAGAAAAATGATTGATGAAAATTTATATATTTTTAAATGGAATAAATGTAGGGAATATTAAACAAAACTACAAATGTTTGAAAAACAATATTTAAGGAATGTATAGTAAGATAAAAGAACGGAACGTTTCAGGGTGACAATTATAATTGGAATTATAGATATGATCTATCTTTTGATATAATGAGTTACTATGATTTTTATTATTATAGAAAGATTATTTAATTTTATTGTAAGGTTACATTGTGTAAAATTTGATCAATGCTTAAGGTGTATCCTTATCAACTTAGTGAAATTTATATTGCTTCAAGTTTTACATTTAAAGAATATGATTAAATTTTTTAATATTCATATGAATTTTATGAGTTTATCACATTATTTTTTAAAATGGGTAAGTATATGACTATACTAGAGTAAAAGAATAATTATTTTGAAATAGAACTGTCAGGGTGAAAATACCTCAAGGTGTCATTGTATCATTTTTAGGTAGATAATATTTATTGACCAATCAGGTTAGTACAAATAATAGTGGAGATATAGAATGATTATTTACTAGTTATAATGAAAAAGATCCAATATATAGGAATCCATGCCCAGGAGGTGGTATAGAAAATTCGTAATACTAGGTGTCAACATTTCCCAATGTTATCTGAATTTTTGGGATCCAAAATTTAATGGTTGGATCAATTATTATGAATGATTTATTTAAATTAATGCAAGGTAAAAACATTTAAAAGGAATGAGTTTCAAATGGATTTGTGTTTCACAAAGCTAAAGTTTTAAGAAAAGGAATTTGGTGTTGCGAAGGAAGGGTTTCATGAATGTGTGGACCTTCGTCAATGGCCAAAAGGGTTGGTAATATATATATATATATGTGACTAAGAAAATTGAAGTATAAAAAATTCATGAAGGGTTTAGAATAATTGTTTGAAACTATGATAATTGGTTCATCACGAATGAGCAACATGATTAAGCGAAATCTCTAGGACTTTGAGTAGTGCAGAATCACTATTAAACAAATGGTATATCATGATTCTCTATGACATAGAGAAGCTTTCAAAAAGGGAAAATTAAAGGTTCTTCAAAAATAAATGTAACTTCATGAATGATATTTGATATCTTTAAGAAATGCATGTGATTTAGATGAAAGCCATTTGAATTGGTCGAAACACCTATTAGAAGGCATATAACGCCTTAAAAAGGAGAGTAATTCTTAAGGAATATTATATGACTATGAAATAATGAAGGTAAATCATGACGGATATTCATGAGAAGAAAATATTGAAGAAATTAATATCATTAAATTGATGAAATATGTTATCATCATGAATGTATTGAATTTCATGAAGGATGTATTTTATGAATGAGAGATATGAGCTTTATGAATGCGTAGATATTCAAAAATGATAAGTAATGGTTCATGAATGAAATGTTCATCATGAATTTGGTTTATTCTTCATGAAGGTATGGTTCTTCATATAGGATATTTTGTCTTCATTAATGGAAAGTTCATTGCGAACGTTGTTTCATCTTTGAGAAAGAGGCAAGCTTCGCAGGAAGCATTGAGCAAAAAAAATGTTTTCAGAATGTATTTTATTTTAAATATGTTGTAAATTAATATCAATTATGAGGATGAAAAATTTAATTCATTTGAAATTATAGTTATAGTTGATGATTCCTTAATTATTACTAAAAAGGGATCTATATATCAATAAAAGTTTTGTAAATTCATAATACAATTATGAGAAATGAATGTGGAAAAATATAATCCCTTACACAAGAAGTGATCCACATAAGGAAGTTTGAGGGAGTGACTATTGGTAATAAGTTATATGTCCCTAAGAATTGCGAAGGTACTGAGACTTGGAATAGAAGTGATCAAGCCGAAACCACATTTTGGAAATTACCCTTAGTGGATATAGTAAATCGATACATTATCATTGTATTATCCTTAGATGTATCATAGTGAGGGTGAAACATGTGAAATTATTTGTGTCCATGTGCTTTATTTCCACATTTACTTTAATTTCATAATCATTTGATAAATATGGATTAATAAGATCTACATTCACACTTAAGAGAAATTATATTGAACCATATCATTCAAGGGTCATGATCCGGGGGGTCAGGAATCGTTTTAAAAAGAATATCCAGAAGCTAATTCACCCACACCCTCTTAGGTTATCTAATCCCCATTTGTACCTAAAGTAACTTGATATGATTATTGATGATATAGCATATATTGGGGATGTAATTTTTATGAATACATTATATATTTAAAAGTTATCTTCATAGACGTATGAGATATCAAATTTTAAATCAAAAAATGATGATACAAAATAATGATTTAAACTAAAATAATAATTTTATATTTATTAAATATTTTATAAAAAATCAATTATTCTAATTTTTTGATAAAGACCTTAAATTATTGATATAAATTGTATGTCTTCAAAAATTGTTATTACTTTTAGAAAGAAACATTTTCAATCTAATTTTTTTTGTTCGAAAAAGTGAACCCTTATATACGATTTTAAAAGAAGTGGGAGAGTGAAATGAATTTTTTCATTAAATAATTTCAAATTAATGAATTTAATAAAAGTTATTATTCTACATAAATAATGGATTTCAAACATATTAGGGTAGGCATATATGGTATCCAAAAGTACTTGTTTCTAACATTTATAAACCCAATAAAGTACAAGTAAACAAATTATCAGTTTCATTGTTATTTAGAGAAATATTATAATAAAAAATATCATAACCTATGATATATGTTTACAGGGTGTTCTCAACAATGGGCTTCAGAAAATTCCAATATCAGAAACATACAAAATCCAAAGTGTGGATGTGTCACATTTGGAGACAACTATCATTATTAGATAGTGGGTATAGTTTATGGGTAATTTCCTGATAAGAATCATTATTCAAGGGTTTTATAAGTTTTCAAATTTTTAAAAATATTATAAATATATGTTAATAAGGTGATAAAGGAAAATCCATTATTATTTGCAATAAAAAATTTACTGTTTAAAATTTATATTGAATTTACACATTACCGTACCAAAAACAACATATAATGTTTACACCTTGAATTTATAATACGAACTAATATATATTTCAAATATGTAAGTGCTTTTTATGATTTTTTATATCATTAGTATAAACGGCTAGGTCACTAAAATATATGAATCATAGATAAAATGTATATGAAATGATTTGTAAGATAATTAATAGAAACTATGTTTAGTTCTATCAAAACATATAACCCTTATTAATATTATTTGAAACAAAAGTCTCACTATGAACCAAAAAGTGATATAATTAATTAAAATTATTTAAATGTAATAAAATTGGATCATTATAGTCCTACTAAAACTATGTGTATAGAAGGAAACAACAGTGTGTATGTTTTAATTTATGTTTACACTAGATTTAGATGGAATTATTCTCTATTGTTGAAATCAAAATCTCTCCCATAATTTTTTTATATTTCATTAAAAATTAAATATCCCTATAAATAGTGATGATTTAAATTGATAGAGTTATTGAATTTCATGCTTCTGATTTAACATACAATTATAATGAATATTTTATTACCCGTAATTTCCTACATTAAGTACATTACAAAAAAATTTAATTATTAAATTAATATATATAATTCTCTTAAAAAATAACAAGTTATATATTTAGTGAATTATATATAGTTAAATATTTATTGGTATAAGTAGTAAATTCAACCTATTACATTATAAAATATGATTTATATTAACATATTATGGAGACAACCAATTATAAATTCTTGACTAGATGAATATATAAATTCTCTTATTATATAGTTTTTGCATAAATATTATTCAAAAATAATACTAAATATAATCTCAATTATTTTGATCCAAAATATGATGATGGAATTTTCATAGTATATATAATCCTATATATTTTTTTTAAAAAAACTCTTGTTAGTAATTTGAAAATATTAAATATGAAAAATTGATCCTTATTTATCTTCAAAATAATTTAATATTTTTGTTTTGAATAGAATGGATAATATTTTTATTCTTTTAATACTAGTCTTCTACAATTATTTTTTTGAAATAAAAGACACTATAATGAGAGAAGCTACTCCTACCTATGTTTTTATAACAAAAATTAATTCATTGGTTAATGAATAACAATAGTCATTTTTACAAAAAATCATTCTATCATAATGAATATTTATATTGTTAATATCAATCATGATGTAACTCAACTAGATAAAAATTATGGTTCCTTACAAAATAAATGTGAAAATATTTCATTCAAAAAACATCTAGAACATCAAAGTTTATATTAAATCTTATATGATGATAGATGGACAGTAGCTATGCCAGAAAGACACAATGTATTCATGATAAACAATGTCTGGAATTGGTTGAGCAATGTAATGGTACTATTATTATTGAAAAAATTGGATTTCCAAAATAAATGGGACAAAATGTAGTAATTTTATAGAATATGGAAATAGTTGTTGTAAAGGGACATATTCATGAAGTGAGAATAGATTATAGTGAATATTTTTTAATTCAAACTATGTTATGACCCATATTAATATTATTATAATTTGCAACTCATATTTACTTCACACTTCTTTAAATACATATCAAAGGTATATTTCGAATATGTAATGTATATTATGTGGTTTATGTAGAAAAACCATTATTAGTAGAAAAAATATAGTTTTCAAAAAATGATAAAACATATTTAATAATTATATGGACTGAAAAAATAAAAAAATGCATGATACTTTTTTTATATTTCTTGTTAAATATTATTAATTAAAAGATAAAAACACTACATTTTATTAATAACAAGTTTATGAAGATCTCTATAGAGAAAATTTATATCAATTAAATTATATTTAGATTAAATATAAACACTCAATATAATAGTTTTTTCAAACTTATCAAAAATCAGTTCAGGATGAGAAAGAGGGGAAAAACAATTTTTTTTAAATATGTCAAAAATTATATATGAGTATTTTAACTAAATAAAAAAATTATACCTTAATAAACAAATAATTATTTATAAATCTAGTAGTATACGTACACTTATTTTTAATTCATGTAAATTATATTTTCATGAATCTGCTAAATTTTTAGATACATAACTATATAGAGGGATGATCACATGTTTTCCATAATTTAAAAAAATTAGAAGGTTTTTTAACTCCAATATAACTTGACATGATTATTCAATATAATCTGAATGTGTGCCATCTTAAATTCGAAAATAATGTTCACCAATACCTCAATGGTACAAAAGAAAATATATTATTTTATTACTCTAGAACTTAATTTTCTATTAATTGTTACACTGATACTAACATTGGTGGAAATATATTGGATTATAAGGGAACTTATAAAAATTCTCATTTCTCATGTGAATAATTAGTTGTATGTCTCAATAAGAAATAACAATTTATTACACATTTTTCTACTAAATAAAAAATTGTGGTAGATGGAAATTGTTCCACACATGTGTTGCATATAAATCATACACTCAAGTAGTTTAGATTGTATTTAACTAAAATTCTAGTTATTTTTGATAAAAAAAATATATTTTTCCATTTATAAGAACCCAACAAATTAATAAAGTGAATATTATTGTCAGGACCCATCCCCTAGGGACCATCTCATCACTACCCTGAGCCCTCCTTCGATGGCCAGTGGCTGGCGACTAGCACCTAAGGCATCAACCTGCATGTGGTTGAATTTTCCTGATTACTTGTATGCACAGACATGTTCAACCTAGTCCAAAAAACTATAAAGCAAACAATTTTCACTAAAAAATTCTCAGAAAATTTACACATAATCTAAGTATGATTATATACAAACCCAACAAAAGAACTGAAAACAACAATGTACAGGAATAAAACTCTAATTTAACATCCGCAGAAATGTAATGACCCAATATTTCTTCAATGAAAATTAAATTCTTATAAATATGTCATAATCATATTAAATCACAAAATAATAAACTACTAAGTTCTATGTGACCCTTAAAACATATGTTTGTCACTTCTGTGATGCAAATTTTGAAAATATGACATACACGGTTGCGACAGGTATGTTTTTTTAGAGTCAAATAAAATACATATTTTTTTGGTGAAAAGTAACCTACCATTATGACTAGTGATATACCCAAATGAATAGTAACCTTACATAATGTAGAATATAAATAATATTCAAGTTGAAGTATGATATACCTATGTTTTGGAATAAGTAAATACATGTTAAAAAACTGTTTTTATATTAAAATATGATTTAAATTAAATAATAAAGTAATATTATATGGAAAATTATTTTAGAAAAATTGAATTATTTTTTGTATTCTATACATCCATAAATGAGTCTGGTGAAGTTTCGGAATTTTTCTAAAATACTCGAATTTTTGAGGAATAGTGAAATATGGTAAAATATTGTATATAAAAATTATCAGTTAAATAGTCAATTTAAGACATCACAAGTGATTTAAACCCCCATGGTTCAAACTCAAATTTATTTATCACTATTTTTGTTCATGTAATCAACATTGTTTCTGGTATTGAGTGAAGTTAATAAACTAATGATTAAAAAATTATTAACATTCTCCTCTACTCCACTATAAAACCCCCTCTCACACCCTCTTCTCTTTATTCCCCTCAATCCTTGAACATTCTCCAAATTCTATCCAAATATCCTTCCAACCTCCTATCACACGTACATAAAGACTTGGTCCCATAAAAATACCAAAACCTCTTCCTTAAAGAGGCCCTCAAGGATGATTTGTTCAAGAGATAAATTCTTATTTTCAATTATTTGTCTTTCCTTTCGTGTTCATTTTTTTTCTTTTTCTATTATTACAAATACTTATCCAAATGTTGTGATGACTCTAGTACCATACATGTAATGTAATATTTTCATGATAGTGGAATAATTTATCATCATCTCTTCATTTTACCTTCTTTCATACTAGTAGCAAGAACACCATACAAGATGTGTCAATTTACAACATTCAAGGATGATGGGATTTTGATTTCTATTATCATTCTCCATTATTGTCATGAAACCATTATAGTTATGGTTGAACCTGATTATTATATATGAAATATACCTTATTTGAGGATCTATAATCCCTTTTTACAAATGGTATTGATTTATAGAGAAAAATTAGTCAGTTGTAATCAAACCCAAAATTTAATCGAAACATTTATCATTAAAGATTGATAAAAACAATTCATCCTCATGCCATATAACCAAGTCATATAAATGACCTATAAAACCTATTTATGATCATAAATAACATTTTGATTCAATTCTGGAGTTTTACATTCAATCGACATTAACTCCATTACTTAAGAACAACTGAACCAAATATGAAAATCATGAAAACGAACATTGCAGAAAGACGAAATTCGATATAATGACATATCAATAAGGGAATAAATGATCTAAATAGAATTATGATAAAATAAATAAATTTAAAATTGGATCTTAAATAAGTTATTAATATGTATAATTTCATATTCTAGGAGTTTAAGTTCATGTGTGGAACATGTTTGGATTTAAGGTGGGGGTTTTTTCACCCGAACTTCCTGTTTCTTTAGGGTCAAATTTATTGTCTATTACCACAAAGAAACTATTTTTTATTATTATTTACTCATCTGAAATCATAAATGTGGTTTATATATATGTCTACCGACCCAAATCATTCCTTATTTTATGGATGATTACACGTTTTAAAAGTATCTTTCAAAATTGTTTCCGAAATAGAAGCATGTTCCCAAGGAATATCTCTAATTCATACATATTTTCAAGGGAACCCTATAATCAGTTTTTGGAAACCATTATCATTATAAACTAACTAATTTTATTATAAAAACACTATATTACTTCACTTTTGGTTTTATATAAATATTTTTCCAAATGAACTCTTCTTTTCCAATTAAAAGAGTATTTTTCTCAAGATTTAATCGATGATTTATAAGAGTATCTTCATCAATTTAAACACTCATGTTGATTATTAGGTATTATTTGGATTATTATGCCATTTCATCATCTAATATTCTTTATTAAATGGTTTATTATTACTTTGGATGTGAATGTGCTGTCCTAAATCCATTCCATAATTTACTTAGAATGGTTAGTGTTTAGGCATATTGTTCCAGAAAAGTTATTTTAATTTCATTTATTAATTTCAATATTAATGTACATGTCGTTTATTCTTATCTCCATTCATTTGAGGATTACGTTGGACATAGTAATTGTTGGGTGGGTCCCGCTATAGCCTCTTGGTGCATCGATAGGTCTCATTAGTGAATATACAGTTACAGCACAAGGACTTGAGAAAATGATTATTATAGTCTTGGAACAAGGTCATGATGGTATGTTTATGTTTTCCTGAATTATAAATTACATCATTATGAAAATAGTATTGGTGGTTTATGTGGCTATTCAAATAGTAGAATAGCCATCATTATTTTTTGTTATGGAAATATTTACTCAGCTCATTTTTCTGCCATATTATGTTCATGTTAATTTTTTGAGGCATTTGATTTAAATTATTCATCATTACTAGTGTGTTTGTTATCTTTTTCTATATTTGATTCCAATAAAGAGAATTTTATCTCACCCCTTAATTATGTTTCATTTTTCTCAGGTCATGAAGATGTTTATTATGAATGACATGCTGAAATAACCAGATAGTTATGGATTTTGTCTAAGGATTCTATATATTTTATTTCATTTCATGTTTTAATGTTTTAATTTTGTATGAATATTTATTCCAATAATTCTAAACTACTCAGTCCTTTGGGATGCTTCTTCTTTGTCAGTATGCCAATTTAAAAAAATAAGGCCCCAGCTCCGAGCTACTGGGGTCTGGTCCTTACATTTTGTATCATGGGAAGTTCAGTAGAAAAGGTGGTAACTAGATTTAGAAAATGTAGACAAGGGGATAGTACCAAAGATACTCATTGAGGATAAACATACAATAACGTCCTGGTATTTTGGTACGAAATATATTATGTTGACATTTCAAACAATAAATCCCTATCTACATATGTGCTGGAAGAGGAAGCTATGGAACAGATGTACCTAGGAGTGAATGATCCGACAAGGAGTTTTGAGCTTGACCCGGGGTATCCTGGTACACAACAATGGGCCTTTCTGTGCTCTTGGTAATGACACTCCTCAGGGATATGATTAGGAAAATTCACATTTTGTTCACAATCCATTATTAAGAATTTAAATGTAAAATTTTCTTCAAAGAAACCATTTTTGTGGTTATGTGATTAGCCATGCGTAAGATTTGAATTTGTGCTAAGTATTTTGTTAAGTTAAGATTATAAATTATGATTCGTAACCTAATCAAGTTTATGCCATTATCTAAAGATGGAACCTAGTGGAAGGAATGGAAACTGCATGAATGCGGGCATCCCCTGTAGAGATTTCCCTCCAATGCAAGATAATGATGTTGGTTCTGATGCTCTGACTGGTGATGGGAAACTCATAACTATCATGGGACAACATACTCAGGTTATGAATAATAACCATACTCATATGGAGCATCTGTATCCACTATGTGGATGTGCTATGTTATATTTTTTTCTGTGACAACAACCTCCATCATTTAATGATACTACAAACCCATTTGTAGCAGAGTGGTGGATATATTCCATTGAGAAGATATTTCTCACATTGGGTTGAAATAAGAGAGAGAAGTTCTTCATGGTAGTTTATCATCTAATGGGAGATGCAGATCAGTGGTGGTCATAAATCCAAAACATAATGGAAGATGAAGAAATAGAAGAGATGGAATGGACGGGTTTTAAAAAAATATTCTTAAAAAAATATTTCCCTCATGAATTGTAAGCAGATATGGAGAGGGAATTCTTGAATCTGAGGCAGATGGAGGTTGAAAATGTTTCAAAGTATGAAGCCAACTTTAAAAGGATCGAATGGCATGCTGCGAACTACATACATCATCCACGAATAAAAATTGACTGATTCTTTGATGGTTTAGAACCATTACCAGGAAGGGCTCTAGTCTCCACGAATTTATCATCATAAGAACACATAGATTCAGGTGCAATCAAGAGAGAAAAGGAATTCTCTATGTCTTATGAATTTAAGGGAAAGTTAGAAAAGAACAGGGCTTCTGAAAACCATTCGAAATGAAATAAGGAAATGGAGAATAAGGGAATAGTTATATTTCTATCATGCATTAATTGTGGGAAGAAACACCATGTCACTTACCTGAAGGGAATGTGAGTATGTTACAAGTGTACAGAAAAATGTCACCGAACTCGGGATTATAAGGGGAAGAAAGAAGATACTAATGTTTTGTGCTACAATTGAAGAGTTATGGGACATTATGAACCTAAATGTTCCATGATTCATGGAAAAGTTCCCCAAAGAAGGCCAAGGGAGAAAGGCCAAGCTTATATGGTCACAACCATAGAGGATGATGTTCTTAATGAAGTGGTTGTAGGTACATTTATCATTTTATCCAACTTATCAATTACATTATTTTATTATGGATTGTTGCATTAATTTATATCTTCTCAGTTTTCCAAGAAAATTATATATGTCAAAGTTTATTTAATAAAATAGTTAATAGTCGAAACCCATTTTTGATGTATAATTTATATAAAGGCGTGTCGATTAGTCCCCTTCATGACACATAAACATTCTTTTGATATTAACCTTATCATCATACAAATGGTTTACTATGAAAAAATTCTCGATATGAATGGGATATCAAATTATGTTGTGATGATACATTGTAAGAAGAATGAAGTTTTAATTTTTGGGAATTGTGTTGAATTCTTTTTTTAAAGGAGACACCTCTATATTTGATTCTCATATAGATCCACCCATAGTAGCTCTACTGAATTAAATTATTGGGAAGGAAAGGAATGAAATAAATATGGGTTAAGAAATTAATGTATAGATACAGGATGTACATATTGTTCAAGAATATATTGACATATTTTTAGAGGATTTACATGGACATCCTCGAGAGTATGAATTTGAGATTTTCATTGATTTAACTCCTGGTTAAAGGCACATATCAAATACCCCTTATCGAATCGCCACTGTAGTGTTAGTGGAACTAAATAAACAACTATATAAATTGACTGATAAAGGATTTATTCGACATAGTTTTTCTCCTTGGGGAGCCCATATACTATTTGTCAAGAAGAAATATGGATTAATGATGATGTTAATTGATTATAGGGAAATCTATGCTACTACAATAACGAATAAGTATCATATACCACGAATTGATGATTTATTTTATCAAGATCATGGAGCCTAATATTTTTTGAAGGTTTATCTTAGACTTGGATATCATTAGCTTCTTGTGAGAAAGGAAGCCATTCCAAAAATAGCATTTCGAACCTGGTATGGGCATTACGATTTTACAATAATGCCTTTTGGACTAACTAAAGCACCAGCTGTTTACATGGATCTCATGAAAGGATACATCAAGGAATACCTTGAGGAATTTTTAGTGGTGTATATTGATGACGTCTAGGAATAATCTAAAATCCATGAAGATCATGAAAATCACTTGTGCACTATTCTGAAGGTACTTAGAATAAATAAATTATAAACAAGTTTCACAAGTGTTATTTTTTTCTCCAATCAGTATTTTTTCTAAGAAACATTATCTCTAAGGATGGAATATCCATTGATATTTTGAAGAAAATTTTTGTGCAAGAATTTCCTACTCCAACCAACTTAACTGAGGTACATAGTTATATTGGTTTAGGATGTTATTATCAGTGTTCCGTTCTGTACTTCGCCAGTTTATCTAACCCATTAACCAAGCTCACACGAAAATGAATTAAGCTCAAGTGGACAAAGGAATGTGAAAAATGATTTTTAAGAATTGAATATAAGGTTAGTGAATTCTATGATCCTAACAGTACCCTCGAGGAATGATGGGAGTGTAATCTATAGCAATTCATCAAATAAAGGACTTGGTTGTGTCCTTATGGAGAATGATTGAGTGATTTTCTAGGCATATAGGTAGCTAAAAATTCATGAACAAAACTACCCAAATCATGATCTTGAGTTAGCAGTGGTAATCATTTCTCTAATGATTTGGAGAAATTACCTATATGGAATTAATTGTGAGATATTTACAAATCATAAGAGTTTGAAATATACATTCTCATGGAAATAACTCAATATAAGACAAAGGACACAAATTGAGCTACTCAATGATTATGATTTCACAATACACTACCACCCAGGGAAGGAAATTAATGTAGCAGATGCTTTGACAAGAAAGGATCATGGAGTTCTGAACAAGATGAGATTTGTAAGGGATAATTTTTTCAAATATCTAGTTAAGATGGATATGGGAATTATCAATCAAGGTAACACATCATTACTTTTCTTAATGGTTGTTGAACCTTCTTTGATAGAAAGGATAAAATGTTCTCAGGATGAGGATGATGAGATTCTAAAGAATATTAAACTATAAAAGATGGGAGGTTGATGGACTTCACATATGAATTTGGAATTTTGAAATTTGGTAAGTGGCTTTGTGTTCCCACTATTCCTAAGCTAAAGTGGGAACTATTGGATGATGCACATAACTCTAACATCTCTAAACACCCTGGTTGCATAAAGATGTATCGAGATGTCATATAAAAGCTTCGGTGGGACAATATGAAATGGGATATTTTCGAATATGCATCAAAGTTCCTGGTTTTTCAACAAGTGAAGGCAAAGAGGCAAAAGTCTTAGGGGATGATGCAACCAATACCCATACCCACAAGGAACTAGGAGAACATAACCATGGACTTTGTCAATATAAATACATGGAAATCCAGAGGAAGAAATTATAAATGGGTCATTATGGATCGTCTTACAAAGACAACTCAGTTTATCTTGATTCAAGAGGACTTATCATTGGATCAATTTGCACGAATTTACATCGAATAAGTGGTAAGGTTGTATAGAGTTCCACTATCTATTTTATCCGACCATTATTCTAGATTTGTCTCGATTTTCTAGAAAAGTCTCCAAAATTCTCTAAGCACTGAATTGAACACCAGTATGACCTATAATCCTTAAACTGATGGCCAATCAGAGAGGACTATTTAGACACATGAAGACAAGTTAAGAGCGTGTTCAATGGAATTCAAAGGAGGATGGGACTGACATCTTCCACTGGTGGAATTCTCATATAATAAAAATTTCCACTCAAGCATCTGAATTGAACCATATGAATCCCTTTAAGGTAAATGGTGCAGAACACAGGTTTGTTTGGATGAATTTGGTGCGCGTATGCTGCTACAACCTGAAATGGTCGAAGAAATAGTGGAAAAGGATAAAACAATTCAGCAACATATTAAGGTCACCAAAAGTAGAAAGAAGTGTTTTGGGGATAACTATCGATGAGACCTTGAATTCCAAGTTGGAGACCTAGTATTTCTAAGCATATATCCAAGGAATAAGAGCATGAGGTTTGGGAAGAAAGGAAATCTATGTGTTAGATATATTGGCCCCTTCGAGATACTTTATCAATTCAGAACGGTCGCCTACCAACTGGCACTTACAACTACCATGTCGAAAGTACATGATTTATTTCATGTATCACTCTTAAGGAAGTACATAAGAGACCCTTCAAATGTACTCTCTTCAGATGTGGTATAGTTGGAGGATGATCTTTCCTATGAGGTGCATGCAATGAAGATTTCTAATCATAGAGATAATGTTATACACAACAAGACTATTTATGTGGTTAAGGAACTATGGATAAACAATAATTATGAAGAGAAAACATGGGAATAGGGGATGAAATGACGAAAAATTACCTCCACCTATTTTTGGTCTTTATTGTAAAATGAAATTTCGAGGGAGAAATTTCTGTAGGGGGGAAGAATGTTACAACCGAATATTTCTTCAATGGAAATACATTTCGTATAAATATGTATTAATAACAGAAAATCACAAAATAATTAACTACTAAGTGCAATGTGACCCTTAAAAGAGCTTTTTTTCACTTCGGTGATGTGAATTTCGAAAATCTGACATACATGGTTGCAATCAGTATGTTATTTGGAGTCCAATAAGAAAAACATAATTTGTGGTGAATAGTAACCTACCCTAATATAGAGTAACATACCCTCACGAATAGTGATATAACCTAATTAATAGTAACCTTAACTATGATAGTATATAAATAATATTCAAGTTGAAGTACGATATACCTATGTATATGAATAAAAAATAAATGTTTTAAAACTTTTTTTTAGAATAAATTATGATTTTAATTAAAAATTAAATTAATCATATCTAGAAAAATATTTATGAATAATGGACTTCATTTTGGGATTCTACAAGATGAAAAATGGTTAGGGTGTTTTTTTGTTATTTTTTTGAAATTTTCAAATTTTGGATTAATAGTGAAATATGGTAAAATATAGTATTTACAAATTATCAATAAAATACACTATTTATGACATCAAAAGTGATGTAAGCCCACTTGGTTCAAACATACATGAATTAATCACTATTATCATTCATGTAATAATCATTATTTCTGGTCTTGAGGGAAATTAATATACTAATGATTATAAAATTGTGCAAACTCTCCTCTCCTCCACTATAATCACACCCTCTCACTCCCTCTTCTCTTCACTCCTCTCAAGAATTGTTCCTTGTCCAAATTCTATCCAAATATCCTCCCAACCTCCTCACACAAATCCAAAATGCCTTCGTCTCTTAAAAAGTCCTAAACCCCACTTTTACGGAGGCTGTCAAGGAAGTTTGTTTCTAGAGGTAAATTCCACTTTCAATTCTTTTTCTTTCCTTTCAAGTTCATTTGTTTTATTTTTATATTATTACCTATTCTTATCGAAATGTTGTGGTGAATATAGTAACATACATGTACATGAATTTTTTCATGATAGTGGAATAATTTATCATCATATCATCATTTTACCTTCTTTATACTAGTATCAAGAACACCATACGAGATGTGTCAATTTACCGCCTTCAAGGATGTTGTGCTTTTGATTTCTATAATCATTCTATATTCTGGTCATTTAACCATACATGTTATGGTTGAACTAGATTATTATATATGTAATATAATGTATTTATGGTTATGTAATCTATTTGTACAAATGGTATTAATTTATAAATACAATTGAGTCTGTTGTAATCAAAACCCCCAATTTAACCGAAATAGTTATCATTAAATATCAATATAATAATGAGTCCTCATTACTTGTAACCAAGTTTTATAAATGACCAATAACACATATGGATGATCATATATAATATTCTGATTAAATTCTGGAGATTTAAGTTCATTCCACATGAACTCCATTACATATGAACAAGTGAACCGATTATGAAAATAAAGAAAACGAACTTTACGGAACAATGAAATTCAATATAATAACTTATCAATAAGGGCAAAAATGAACTAAGAAGAATTATTTAAAACAAAATAAATATCTAATAGGTTCTAAAATAAGTTATTTAAAAGTATAATTTCATATTCCTGGAGATTAAGTTTATAAGTGGAACACTTTGGGATTTAAGGTAAGGGTTTTCCACCCGAACATCCATTTTCATTCAGGTTGCTTGTGTTTTCTATTACCTCAAAGGAATTTTTTTTTATTGTTATATACTCCTAAAATATTATGTTTGTGGTTTATATATATGTTTATCAACCAGAATATTTCCATATTTTATTGATGGTTACACGTTTAAAATGGTTCTTTCAAAATTGTTTACGAAATACAATCTTGATCCAAGGGAATTTCTCTAATTCTTACCCGTTTTTAAGGAAACTATATAAAATTTTTTTGGAAACCATTATATTTATAAAATCAATAATTTTATAATTAAAAAAGTGTATTTTTTCACTTGTTGTTTTGTACAAATAGTTTTTCAAAAGAACTCTGCTTTTCCAAGTAAAAGATTTTTTATCTCAAGATATACTCTAAGATTTTATAAGAGTTTGTTCGTCAATTTCCATACTATTTTTGATTATTATGTATTTTTGGGATTCATATTCCATGTTATCATCTACAATAAATAATTTAATGTTTTATTATTACTTTTTATGTGGATGTGCTATCCAAAATCCATTCACTAATTTACCCCGAATGGTTTGTGATTATGATTAGTGTTCAGGGAATGTTATTTTAATTTCATATATTAATTTCAATATGAATGAATATATTGAATATGTTTTCCTCATTCGTATGGGGAATACGTTGGACATAGTAAGTGTCTGGTGTGGCCCTCTATTGCCCCTCAGTGAATTGGTTGGTCTCTTGAGACAAACTACGGTCAAGGCACAAGGCCATGACAAAACGATTACTTATGGTCATGGCACCAGGCCTTGATGGTATTACTATGTTGTCCCTAGTTATGTATTATATCATTATAAAAATATTATTTATGTTTCATGTGGTTATTCAAATAGTTCAATACCCATGATTATGTTTTGTTATGGCGATATTTACTTAGCTAATTTTTCTGCTATATTAAGTTCATATTTATATTTAGAGGCATGTGTTTCTAATTATTCACCATATCTAATGTTTTTTTATCTTCCACCGTATTTATTTCCCTTACTAATCATTTTAGATCACCCATTTTTTAGGTTTCATTTTTCTCAGGATCTGATGAAGTTTATTATGAATGACATGTTGAAATAACATATGATTTTTGGATGTTGTCTAAGGTTTTTATATGTTGTATTTCTTATGAAGTTGTAATGATTAACTTATTTATGAATCTAGTTTCCAATAATACTATACTACTCGGTCCATCAGCATTCTTATTCCTTGTGTGTATGCCAATGGAATCAAATATGGCATCGACTTCAGTAAACAAGGTATAGGTCCTTACATGAAAACCCCAACAGAAATGGGTGCAGTGTAGCTACTGGAATCTGAATTAGATTATCTTGTACACCAGATCTCATAGGCCCCTCTTGGTTTTAGGCCACCAAGTCCATCATCGTAGCGTCTGTCGGTCCCATCTCTCTGATCCCCTCTGGGTCCGGGTCCAACCAAGTCTTTATCGAAATGTCAATCATCTGCCATAGACACAACAAGTGTGGGATAAGTCCATGCATGGGTGAGTAAAAAATACTTAATTGGGACCCCAAAGCAAAAATAAAATACCAAAATATAAATCCTAAAAGTAAATAATGATGCACAAGACAACTCACCCAAAGCATACACTTATGGTAATGATATAAGACTAATCAATCACATTATTGAACACCTCAGCTGTATGAGAACTTCTCCTCAATCGAGTATAGTGGGCATGCCATGTCACATAGAGGTGCTTCCAACTAACCTTGGACTTCTTAGGTACACCTTCTCATCACGTATAGTGGGCATGAAAAGTCACAAAAAAGTGATTCCTAGTAATCTGGGTAAACTGAGGTACTCTTCCTCGTCGCGTAATGTGGGAATGAAAAGTTAAACATAAGAACATCCCACTACAGACATGAAAATTCAAATATAAGTGTTTCCCAATAAGACATGGTCAAGTCACACAGAGTCCAATGTTTTCAGTCATTAGGTCTCATCCAACTATAGGGTTACATACGTAGCGTGAATGGGTGAGTAGAACCTCAAGACATTATACTCATATCCACTCCAATGAGAGCCTCATCAATGAAATCCAAATGAACTGCCTCGTCGAGAGGGTCCCAACACCAAAAATAGATTGTCAATCGGACGCACGGTTTGCATGTTATTGGAATTTTAGTAAATATGGATTGGTTGCGCCTGGTTCTGTTCTGACCCGGTCGGACCAGACACGACCAACCCGTCCCAGGGTTCCTACATACCCTAGTTTAATTCAACTAACTCGACCTAACCTGGTTTTGATCTAGGTTGGTCTGGCCCATCCTGGCTAGTGGGCCAGGCCCAACGAGCCTCACTATACATGGACTAAATTGGCCGAGGGTCCAACTCGCCGGGTTTTCGGGCTACCCAGTCTAGTCCGGCCTGACCAGAAGGGCATAGGTCCTGACTGCCGTTGCGGGACCGACCTTCTTGGTGCCGGTTCGGCCCGCTAGCTAGGGGCGTGGACCGCTAGCACGACGCCAAGCCACGTGGTGTAGGCCGGTGGTGCACCGTCTGGTCAGGATGCAGTAGGATGCCACTTCCAGCCTCCCCTGGAACTGAAGACACGCTAGTCCCTCGTACCGTTTTCGAGTGACTATGGATCACCAAGACACCTAGAGGGCTTGGACATGGGACATACCTCCATGTATTTCTAGGTGGGATCCACGTTGCCTCACTGCCACTGTATCCTCCTCCCGTCGTGGTGCATTGGTAGGTGCTCTCCTCCACTCGGACGACATCCTATTGTCCCATCATCGGACATGTGGCCGGTGCCACCCTGTGCTTCCTCCATCTCCACCACTTGCGTTGTTACTGGTATATTCTACGGCAGACCACCAAACATGCTCTGGCGGTCCATTATTTACATTGTATGCACCTACGACACCCAAGGAGCATATTCATCACCAAAAAGGTCTAAACCCCTCCAATCCATTGATTCAGAAAAACCATTCACAAAGAGAGAACATGTGGAGGGGTCATTCATTGTTTATGACTACCCTATCCCTATGCGTTAGAATTTATAATCATGGGGAGGCTTGGGTATTATGGCTCAAAAAACTAGAGATTAACTATTCTCTACTAATAAGTCCCAAAAGAAAAGTCCCCCTCTATTATAAACGCAAGATTCACGGATCATCCTTTTTGTGGGTTGACATGAATTTGTCATTTCTAGAATAAAAATGGGGAAGATATTTAAAAAATTAAACCACTACCTCTTTGAACATCGACACTACAGTATTTCACCCTCGAAGTCTCTAGAAGTCAATGTTGTTCGTCGCTTCCAACTCCATTCATCGAGGTCTCTTGAAGATGTTTGGAATTCGTTGGTGTCTTTTTTTCTTTGTTGGTGAGGAAGTTTTTAGTTGTTCATTAGAGAGTCCTATAATTTTTATTCCTCGTTCCACTAAAGTGTCAATGAAAATAAAAGGAAAAATGTTGCAACATTTCTATAACGATGTGACGTCGCGTCGTTAAACTGTTTCATTTATGAAATAGCATTGATGTAACATGTCATTAAAGCATGTTTACATTTTATGTTAATAATAAATTAATGAGATTCATTATTATGCCTCGTTGAAGCACCGTAGCATCTCCATCTGTCGTTCAACAGATAAAAAAATAATATAAAATAACTTTTTAAAAATATTTTATTATTTTTAAAAAATATGAAAATTAACTTTTTCTTTTGATGATTGCTAGTCAAAGTTAAGTCTTTTGTTGGTGAATCCAATCATTCTTAATTCAACGGTTCCCATATATTCTCGTTCTGTGCACAAGTTCAAAAGATAAGAAAACATGTGCGCACATTTAGTTAAGGATACTTAAAAACATGTTCAAAATTTCATTCTAGGATCACCGGGAATCAGAATCACATACTGTCAAAGCGTATGGTCTTATAATAATTCTATATAATTAAAAAAATACACAGAGTTTCGAAGACATTATATTCTATCGACCTTATAGATGTACATCTCCGAATGTCAAAACAGAATTATTCCACAAATGGGGGTATTGACCAGGAATCTGAGACTCCAACTCCCATTTTCTCAATTGGAGATTCTCGTGCTTCCACAGAACTCACATGAGATGATTCAACCACCGATGAAAAAACCACTCCAATAAATCATTTATTCCCACCTGGAACACTACTAATGTTGCCCCATCATCAATTTGCAGCTCACCATAGTCAATGCTTTTCTATTGACCATGAACGTAACTCCTCAGTTGTGACATGTGGAAAACATCATGCACCCAGTGCTTCTGTGTGGGAAGATCTAGGTGGTAGGAAACCTCACAATCTCTGATCAGGATCTGAAATGGTCCAATGAACCTCAGAGATAGCTTGCCTCCCTTTCCATATCATTGCAATATTTTTCGGGTTGAGTCCCAAAAGAATATATGATTTCCCTCCACATATTCCATGGTTCTCAGTCTCATATCAAAATAAGGCTTCTGTAATGCTCTATGCAGTCCCCATCAACTCTGGGATGATCTACACCTTCTCTTTGGTAGATCGTACCCACTACATACCCTTGAGTGCTGACTCCCCTAGGACTATCAATCATTGGGTTGATCTATAAGGCTTCCCGTACAAGGCATCAAATGGTGTAATGTCGATGGTGGTTTGATATCTTTTTTTATATGAAAACTCCACTGGAGGTAGGTGGATCTCCCAATTGAAAAAAAATGCATGACATAGGCATTTAACATGTCTTCCATGGTATGTATGGTCTGCTCCGTCTGACCATCCGTTTGGGGATGAAAAACTGTGCTCAAACACAGCTTCATCCTGAACGCATCCGGTAATCCACTCCACAACCAGGATGTATTGTGAGCATCATAATTTGATACGGTTATCAAAGTAATCCCATGAAGCTACAATATCTATTGGATATAGAGGCATTCTAATACCTCAATCGATCCCTTCTCTAAAATGGGTAAAAATTGAGCTGACATGGTGAGTTGGTCAACAATCACCAAGATAGAGTCATGTCCCATGGATGTGTGTGGTAACCTGCTCACAAATTCCATCGAGATACCATCCCGTTTCAACTCTAGTACTTTGAGTGGTTGGGCCATGATTACAAGAAATTGATGATTGAATTGAACTTGTTGGAAAGTCCGAAATCATGAAATGAGCTCATCCATCAATTTATTCATCCTTGGAAACTAGTACTGATGTCGGAGGTCCTGGTACATCTTCTCCACTACAGGATGTACCGCCAAGGGGGATTCATGGAACTCCATCAAAACTACTTCCCAAAACATCATTTGAACTTTGGTGAGCCATTCATAAAATAATAAAAGATCCATACCAATCAAAAAACCATCAGGAACCCGCCTTGGGGATAACTGAGCATGTTGGGCCTCACAGTGAATATCCACCAATTTTTCCTCAATGACTTATTGTACGAATGGGGGAGTAATAGCCATTGAATAATGGTAAAAGAATCCACCATCATAAAAAAATATATATATGCAACGTGCCCAACTTCTCCATCACCTAAATCATTTTTTCCAACCGGTCCTCCTAATGATAGAATCTACCACCATTTTCCCCTTTCCAAAAGTATAGACTATCTCAAAGTCATAGTCCAGGAGGAAATCTAGAAATCGACCATGTCTCAGGTTCATGTACTTTGGTGAGAAGATATATCTGAGACTATTGTGGTTGGAGTAAACCGTAAACCATTCACCTCTCATGTAGTGTCATTTCATCCTCTAGGAAAGTACAATTGCTACTAATTCCAGGTCATGGGTTGCGTAGTTCGTGTCACGACCCGTCCTCGGGGCCCGTGCCGTGACTACCCCAAGCCCGCCTTCCATAGGCCAACGACTGGCGACTAGCACCAAGGCGTAAACCCCGGTAAAAAGGGAAGGCATTGCCTTTATAAAGTAAACAAACACCACAGAGAAACCAAGCAGTAGAAGTAAACACTAAGTAAAAACCGAGTACAATAGTAAGTGCAGAAAAGTAAGTGGGTCAGTATACAATCCCAAACTGAAAGTAATGTACAATTGGAAAGGGGAAACAGCTACTGTAAAGTAGAGCCGCAGTGTTGAGTCGTCCACTGGAAGTCCCACCTGAATGGTGGGTACAGATAGCCTCCACTGCTCCTCGGGTCCAGTTGACCTCTCTGAGTACGCCCCGCCCAGTGGTCCACCTCCTGGTATCGTGCTGCTCCGCAAGCCTCAACCACGATCAGCGCTGCCCGTCGTCTGCAACCAACACAACGTAGTGCGGGCATAGCCCGTGCAGGGGTGAGTATAAGCTACTAATTAGGGACCCCAAGACCCCCGAATGTCACCCAGAATACACAAAGATAAACCAAAAAGTAAATATACAAACACAAAGAAACATTCGACACTCCTTAGGTATATGCCCATACATATACCTAAGTCATCAATTCTCGTCCGGATCCAGCATCCGAGCCCTATTACAACCCAGTCCACACAGGAAAGCAAAATGTAAATCCACACAGGATAGCTCAACACAATCCACATTGGAATGTGAAATAGGATTCAGATCAGACAGGTTTACTTCTTCGTATGACGATAGAGATGATAAGATATTTCCACTGATTCATCTAAGCTGTCAGACCCACAAAGGATCGATAGGTACTAACCCCCGCAATGAACCACAAAGGATCTGACCCACAAAGGATCGATAGGTGACTAACCCCCGCAATGACCCAGAAAGGATCTGACCCACAAAGGATCGATAGGTAACTAACCCCCGCAATGATTCACAAAGGATCTGACCCACACAGGATCGATAGGTAACTAACCCCCGCAATGACCCACACAGGATCGGACCCGCACAGGATCTGTAGGCGCTGGCCCACACAGGACCGCTGAGCGCTGACCCACACAGGATTGGACCCACACAGGATTGGTAGCACTGATCCACACAGGATCGCTGAGTGCTGAAGTCGTTGTCGTCGAATCCACTGAGGATCTCTGCACAGTCGTCATCATCGTCGCAGATGCAGTCGCAGCCAGTTCTAAGGTTTCCGCACACAGCAAGCTCGTTCGGGAGGGTCCACTCCACGAGCCGAGAGGCTGATAAATCAACTGACACATAGTCCAGAGTTGATGTATCCAAAAGTTATGTATCACCAACAGGAACTCAATGTCGCAGACGGCGCGTCAATCGAACGCTCGGTCTGAGAGTTATTGGTTTTTTCGTCCTAGGGTCCCGGTTGGTTTTTAAGTTAAAAAGAACCTGACCGTACTCCACATACGTCCAAACCTTGGGTGGATTAATCCAAAAGATCCGTCTCACCTAGAGAAATCCAGCAACGTCAATGGTATGTCAATCGGACGTCCGGAGCTCAAGTTATGAGTGTTTCCACTCAGAGGTCCCGGTTGGTTTCATGTACGAACCAACCCGGCCAAACCCAAAGTAATCCAAAACCTTGAGTGCGATATACCGAAACGACCGTCTCGATCCAAAGATCATGTCGCCGCTGACGGTACGTCGATTGGAAGCTCGTAGCTCATGTTATGAGAAAAATACTGAAAATTTCCGAAAATGGGGGGTCTGGGCCCGGACCGACCCGTCCCAACCCCCCTGCATCAACCGGACCCGGGTCCGGGTCCGACCCGGCCGGCGTGAACGCGGCCCGGCCACCGAGCGGAGCGGGGGGCGTGCTTCCCCCGCGTGAGGGAACAGTGGCCGCGCGTGGGGCCGCCCTTGCCAGCGGATGTGGTCGAGCCGCCGCGTCCCGTCCTCCAGCGGTCCCACGCGGTCGCGGGACCGCGTGCTGCCGCCGTGGCTTCAGCCACATCGGTTCCTTCCGGCGGCACACCGGGCGCCGCCGCCTCCTGCCGCAGGCACCGCTGTGTCGGCGAGGCATGCCGGCGGGCTGCTCCGCGGACCACCGGACGAGTTCCGGTGGTCGGAATTTCACGTCGTCTTCACCAAAGGCCCTCCCAGGGTCTGTCCTTCACTGCAAGGACCTCGCATCCCCCGTGTGGCCTACTTTATCGATGTCCGCCATTTCGCACACCAAGAACGAAAGGGGCGGTGGGTTCAGACTTGTTCGTTAGTCCGCACCGACCGTGTTAGCGGTTTTTAAAAGTCTCACAACAATTTTAATCATACGCCATGGGTATAAATCACAAAGATTTAAAAGAATCAACCTTTACCTCGTCGTTGACGTCGAACGTGAGTTCGTCGCGGAATTGACCGTTTTGGAAGAAGAAGATTGTCGCGTCGCGGAAGGGGCGTCTCTGTCGTCACGGTACATGGCATCACGTCGATGATCTCCGAGGGTTATAAACACACGTATTTAATTGAACCAATTAAATCCATGTTGAGGATATAATCCACAAAGGAAAAATAAAAGGACCACAATCCCATACATCAATCGATTGTTGATCGAAGATTGTCATGGGGAAGGAAGGTCGCAGAAGAATGTCGTGGGAGGAGAATCGTCGGCGTCGCGGTACACGGAGTCTCATCGTCAATCTTCGAGGGTTCCGTGTTCTTCGTCGCCTTTCGTCGAAGGTCGGCGTTCTTCGTCGGCGACGATGCATTCTTCGTGTTCTTCATGTTATTCGCGAAGGAGGATGAAGATAGAGTTTCTCCAAATCCTCTCAACAAGCCACACCCAAGAAAGACATGTGTTGGTCTTATTTTATTCATATGACAACAAAAAAAAACAAAGTTAAGAAACGAACCATTAATAAGGTGAATTAATGGTAACAACTTAACTGCCCAATTAATAGGGGCGTTAAGAATGTAAGAAAACGCACCGGTTGACTTTCATTTAAAAAAAGGGGTTTTTTGCGGGTGTGTTACTTAAAGGAAAAGAAACGGTGGGGCTCGTGCGGGCCCCAACTCAAAAATATCCTACCAAGTGGGTAGGATAATTTGGGTTCCACCCTATCCCCTTAACTTAGCTTAAGTGGCTTTAAGTGGATTTAAGTGAAATAAAATAAATTTGTCGCACCACTTTATTTTATTTCTTAACTTAACCCCAAAAACTAAAAATGACACCTGAGTAAACGCAGCTCTGGAAAAAGCGTTTCTATGCAAATACTGGTGTTGTGATTCCATCGGTGCCCTCGGAATTCGATTCCGAGCACCGGTTAAAAAGTTAGGAAAACCCGCTCGTTCGTTCACTGAACGTACCCGAGCCAAACTTCAAAAAATGATTCTGGGCACACCGGGCCTCAGAATCAGGTGCTGTCAGAAACTGCGTTCTTTTAAAATTCCTATGGAAATTAAGAAAACACAAATTCCTTGAATTTTACGGGTCCTTACATCACTCCCACCTCAGGGCTTTACGTCCACGTAATGATAAATCATAGACTAGGGAAACAAATGTAGGTACTGAGCACGCATCTGAGCCTCCTGTTCCTAAGTGCTCTTCTGGAGGTTCTTGTGCTGCCATCTGATGCGCACTAAAGGAATCAACCATCCATGTAGGACCCTCTCCTGTCGATCCACGATCTCCACCGGGACCTCCGCAAAAGTCTCCCCATCATCAACGTCTAGCTCCCCATGGTCAATGATATGCGTCGGGTCGTGCACGTATCTCCTCAGCTGAGATACGTGGAAGACGGCATGCATATGGTGCAACTGAGGTGGTAGAGCCAGGCGATAAGCCACGTCGCCAATCCTGTTGAGGACCTAGAAGGGTCCGATGAAGCATGGAGACAACTTGCCGCCTCGGAAAAATCTCCGTAATCCACATCGAGGTGAGACCCGCAAGAAGACGTGGTCGCCATCCTCGAACTCTAGTGGCCTCCGCCTCCTGTCAGCATAAGACTTCTTCCGGCTCTGAGTTGTCCTCATCCGCTCTTGGATGATCTGGACCATCTTTGTCGTGGCCTGGACTATCTCCAGTCCCAAGAGTGCTGACACCCCAGGATCTGTCCAGCACAAAAAAGATCTGCAAGGTCGGCCATACAACGCCTTGTATGGTGCCATCCCGATGGTGGAGTGGTAGCTGTTTTTGTACGCAAACTCCACCAAGGGTAGGTGGTCCTCCCAACTATGACCAAAGTCGAGGACACATGAGCGAAGCATGTCCTCGTGATTCTGAATGGTCCTCTCCGTCTGACCATCCGTCTGAGGGTGAAAGGCGGTGCTCAGTCGTAGCTACGTCTCAAACGCCTCCTGTAACCCCTTCCAATGCCGGGAAGTGAAGCGAACATCTCAATCGGAGATGATAGATGATGGCACACCATGAATCCGTACAATCTCCTGAACGTAGAGGCGCCCCATGCTCTCCAATGAGCCCTGCTCTCTTATGGGTAAGAAGTGTGCCGACTTGGTGAGTCGGTCGACAATAACCCAAATGGAGTCGTGACCTATGGAAGTGCATGGAAGTCCAGTCATGAAGTCTATAGATACCTCATCCCACTTCCACTCTGGGACCTCCAAGGGCTGTACCAAGACTGCTGGTACCTGATGCTTTGCCTTCACCTGCTGGCAGGTGAGGCATCGAGAAACGAACTCTGCCACATCCTTCTTCATGACCGGCCACCAGTGCTGTCATCTGAGATCCTGCTACATCTTCGGCACTCTAGTATGTATGGCCAAGGAGAAGTGTGAAACTCTCTCATCACTTCCTCCCATAAAGCAACTGGTACCAAGGTACATCCTCTGAAAAGGATGTCGTGCTCTTTTCCAAAGGAGAAGCCATCAGGTGCATGTTCTGAGGATGTCTGTGCACGCCATGTCTCACAGTCAGCGTACCCACGTTGTGCCTCTCTGACTCGCTGCAGTAGTGGAGGGGTGACTGTGAGAGACTGAAGGAAGGATGCTCCATCTCTATCCACGAAGGATATCTGCAAAGAGGCTAGCTACTCTATCACCTCCTCAAGTACCTGATTTCCCATCCTCCTGCTGAGAGCATCGGCTACCACATTCCCCTTTCCAGGAGTATAGACTATCTCAATGTCATAGTCCTGAAGGAACTCGAGCCATCGCCGTTGTCTCAGGTTCATGTCCTTTTGAGAGAAGATTTACCTGAGACTCTGATGGTCAGAAAAGACTGTAAAGCGCTCACCCATCAGGTAGTGTCGCCATGTCTTCAGAGCGAAGACCACTACTACTAACTCTAGGTCATGGGTAGCATAGTTCTGCTCATGCGGCCCCAACTGACGTGATCCATAGGTGATCAATGCCCGCTCCTGCATCAGGAAAAATCTGAGTCTGGTCCCTGATGCATCGCAGTAGACTACGTACCCTATCCCCTCCTCCGACAACCTCAAGATAGGTGCACTGGTCAATCTTTGTCTCAGCTCCTGGAAGCTCTGCTGACATCTGTCTAACCACACAAAGGGTTTACCCTTATTCATAAGAGCTGAGAGTGGTGCCGCAACTCTGGAGAAGTCTGGCACAAATCTCTGATAGTATCCATCTAGTCCCAAGAGACTTCGCACCTCTGTCACGCTCCTTGGTGGCTCCCAAGCTAGCACTGCCTTGATCTTCACAGGATCCACTGCAACTCCCCCCTCAGAGATGACGTTCCACAAGAAGTGGACTTCGCGTATCCATAACTGACACATTGAGATCTTTCCATAAATATGGTGCTCTCAGAGTGTGTCTAGTACAGCCCACAAGTGGTAGGCGTGCTCCTCCTCAGTCGTCGAGTATATCAAAATGCCGTCGATGAAGACCATGACAAATAGATCGAGGTATGGCTGAAAGATCCTGTTCATGAGGCCCATGAACACTGTTGGAGCGTTGGTTACGCCGAAAGGCATATCCAAGAACTCATAGTGGCCATACCGACATCTGAAAGTCGTCTTCTGCACGTCCTCATCCTGAACTATGAGCTAATGATAGCCTGACCGGAGGTCTATCTTAGAGAACCACCGTGATCCCTTATGTTGATCGAAGAGGTCATCAATCCTAGGTAGCGGATACTTGTTCCTCATTGTTACCTGGTTCAAGCGACGATAGTCGACACAATGTCGCAAGCTCCCGTCCGCCTTCTTGGCGAACAATATCGGGGAAGCCCACGGTGAAACACTGGGTCGGATGAATCCCTTGACCTGCAAGTCGTCCAACTATACCCGTAGCTCTCGAAGCTCAGCGGGGGCCATCCTATATGCTGGAGTGGATATCGGGGCTGTCCCGGGGTACAGATCAATATAAAAGTCTACCTCTCTACGTGGAGGTAGTCCTGGAGTGTCTTCGGGGAAGACGTCCGCATACTGATCCACCATTGCAGGAAAACTAGGACTCCGCATGTCAACTGCTCCTAGGATGAGGCTAGCCAACTGATGAGTGATGGGATGTCCTCTCCTCTGCAGAAGTCCATCCTGTGCTGCGAAGGCTCCTTCTCGCCGGTGAAGGTGAACCTGCTCCCGTAGGTGTGTACACTTCGCACCTTGCGCCTAATACAGTCAATCTGTGCATGGACTGTAGATAACCAATCCATGCCCAAGATGACGTCGTATGGCCTTGACGCCGCTACAAGAAGATCCCAGCCGAAGCTATTGCCTCCTAGAGTAAGCTCACACTGCCGGAACCAGTGCGTAATCATCGATCCTACTCCCATAAGAGTTTCTAGCTGTAAGGATCGAGCCAACGACTCTGTCGAAATCTCCGAGCTCCGAACAAGGGCAGCGTCTATGAAAGAATGACTCACTCCTGTGTCTATAAGAACTGCAGCAAGGGTGGAATAGACATAGATAGTACCTCGAATCATCTCAGGCGCACCGTGTTCATAGGCCTCCGCTACCTGGAGTTGTTCCTGTCTCTACCTGCTAGCTCCATGTGGTCGGGGTGGACCTCCGGGTGGTGGTGGTGGTAGAGCCTCAAAGCGTTGCCCACCACCTGCTGCTCGGCCAGCTCCTCTGCCTCGTCCGCCTGCTCCCTGCAGACTGCCACGGTCGACCCTCTGTCTCTGCCTGGGTGGCCCCTCAACCGTCTGTTGCTCCTCGGCATGGTAGTTCAGGCAGTCACAAGCCATCTGGACCTACCCGCCGCATGTGTAGCATTGCCTGCCTCTCAAAAGACTGGCTCGACGTTGTGTTCCCCGCACTTCTGAGCCAGTGTCCTGAAGTCGTCTGCATGAGGGTCTGGTCTGCTTGGACCCATGAGTCATCCGGTGACTACTTGTTGCAGAGGACTCTACTACGTGCCTCCCTGCAGTGGGTCTTGCTGCTGGAGAAGGCTAAGAAAGAAATCTCTCAATCAAAAGGGCTTGCTCCCGTACTTCTTCCTAAGTCGGAATGTTGAGGGAGATCAGCGATGCCCTGATCTCATGCCTCAATCCCTGCTCAAAGGTCCGGTCCCGGAAGAATGGGTCCCATACCATGTCTGTCGAGTAGCGCAAGAGATCAGTAAATCTCGCCGAGTACTGGGCGACCGTCAAGCTGCCCTACGGCAGCTGAAGAAGCTCTTGGATGCGCACCACACGGAGGGTGGCTGGGAAGAACTCTGAGCGGAAGAAGATCTCAAAGTCCGTCTAGAGAAGAGATGCCTCATCGTGCACCTGGAGCATCAAGCTCCACCATTGGCCCACTGCCGCGTGAATTAGGCTCGCTGTGAGGATCACCATGAGGTCTCCTAGTGTCCTCACTAACCGGAAAACTCTCACCACTGCCTCCAGCCAGTCCTCGGAAGCCTGGGGGTCCGTCTCCCCACGGAACCTGGGTAGTCGCTGGCGCTGGAACTCGTGAAGTGCAATATGGCGACGTGCATCATCAACGGATGGTGCTGGAAGCATCGGTGGCTCGGCGGGTAGAGGTACCGCTGGTGCCTCAGCTATCAAAGGGCCCTGCACCGAGGCCTCGTCGCTCGGTGGGCTGTCGTCACGCACAACTCGCGGAACCCTAGATGGCTGCCGTCGTGGGGCCATCTTGAAAAGGAAACAGGTGCACCACGGTCAGAACAATATACCTGGTGAGCTGACACAACGTAATCATAAAGAAAACCTGAAACACACATGCAATCAATGTTTTCACCCATTAAGTCGGGAATCAGAAGTCAGGGTCCTGGTGTACGGATAGGTCGGCTGCCGCACCAACACTAGACTCCCTAAACTGATAACCACACCCAATACGCTTAACACAATTGCTTCAAATAGAAAAAGATCAGAGTCCAAAGTTCTGTGGTAGAACCAAACTCCTCTGATACCAATTTGTCACGACCCTTCCTCAGGGCTCGTGCCGTGACTACCCCAAGCCCGCCTTCCATAGGTCAGGGGCTGGCGACTAGCACCAAGGCGTAAAACCTGGTAAAAAGGGAAGGCATTGCCTTTGTAAAGTAAACAAACACCACAGAGCAAGAAAACTGTAGAAGTAAACACTAAGTAAAAACTAATTACAACAGTAAGTGTTGAAAAGTAAGTGGGCCAGTATACAAACCCAAACTAAAAGTAATGTACAACTGGAAAGGGAAAACAACAACTGTAATGTAGAGCCGCAGAGTCGAGCTGTCCACTGGAAGTCCCACCTGAAGTGTGGGTACATATAGCCTCCACTACTCCTCGGGTCCAACTTACCTCTCCGAGTACGTCCCGCCCAGTGGTCCACCTCGAGGTACTGTCCTGCTCCGAAAGCCGCAACCACGATCAGTGATGTCCGTCGTCTGCAACCAACACAACGTAGTGCGGGCATAGCCCGTGCAGGGGTGAGTATAAGATACTCAGTAGGGACCCTGAGACCCCCGAAGGTCTCCCAGAATCCACAAAGGATAAACCACAAAGGAAAGATACAATCACGAAGTAACATTCGACACTGTTTACGTATTTGCCCACACATATACCTAAGTCATCAATTCTCGTCCGACTCCAACATCTGAGACCAAGTACAACCCAGTCCACACAGGAAAGAAAAACGTAAATCCACACAGCATAGCTCAACGCAATCCACATAGGAAAGCAAAATAGGATTCATCTCACACAGGTATACTTCTTCATATGACGATAGAGATGATCAGATATTTCCACTTATTCATATAAGTCGTCAGACCCACAAAAGATTGATAGGTACTAACCCCCGCAATGAACCACAAAGGATCTGACCCACAAAGGATCGATAGGTAACTAACCCCCACAATGACCCACAAAGGATCGATAGGTAACTAACCTCCGCAATGAACCACAAAGGATCTGACCCACACAGGATCGATAGGTAACTAACCCCCGCAATGACCCGCACAGGATCAGACCCACATAGGATCTATATGTGCTAGCCCACACAGGACCGCTGAGTGCTGACCCACATAGGATCAGACCCACACAGGATCGGTAGCACTGATCCACACAGGATTGTTGAGTGCTGATATCGTTATCGTCGAATCCACTGAGAATCTCTACACAGTCGTCTTTGTCGTCGCAGATGCAGTCGCAGCCAGCTCTAGGGTTCCCGCACACAGCAAGCTCGTTCGGGAGGGTCCGCTCCACAAGTCGAGAGGCTGATACATAAAGTAACACATAGTCCAGAGTTGATGTATCAAAAAGTTCCGTATCGCCAACAGGAACTCAATGTTGCAGACGGCGCATCAATCGGATGCCCAGTCTGAGAGTTATTGGCTTTTTCGTCTCAGGGGCCCGGTTGGTTTTTAAGTTAAAACCAACCCGACCATACTCCATCTGTGTCCAAACCTCAGGCAGAGTAATCCAAAAGATCCGTCTCACTTATAGGAATCCAGCAAAGTCGACGGAACATCAATCAGACATCCGGAGCTCAAGTTATGAGTGTTTCCGCTCCAAGGGCCCGGTTGGTTTCGTGTACGAACCAACCCGGCCAAACACAAATTACTCCGAAACCTTGAGTGCAATATACTGAAACGATCGTCTCGATCCAAGGATCATGTCGCCACTGACATTAGATCGATCGGAGGCCCGTAACTCAGGTTATGAGAAAAAGACCGAAAAGGCCCGAAAATGGGGGGTCTAGGCACGGACCGACCCGGCCCAACCCCCCATGGGTCGGCCTGAACCGGGCGACCCGACCCGAGTCCGGGTCCGACCCGGCCGGCGCAGCCCGGCCGCCAGGCGGGTCGGCTCGGCCAGTTACGGCCGAGCGGAGCGGGGGGCATGCTGCCCCCACATGAGGGAACCGCGACCCCGCGTGATGGAACAGCGGCCCCGCGTGGGGTCGCCCTTGCTAGCAGACGTGGCCAGGTTACCGCGTCTTGGCCTCCTCAGGTCCCGCGTGGTCGCGGGACCGCATGCTACCGCCATGGCTTCAGCCACGGCGGTTCCTTCCGGCGGCGCGCCGGGCACCACCGCCTCCTGCCGCCGACGCCGCCGTGCCGGAGAGGCGCACCGGCGGGCTGCTCTGTGGACCACCGGACGAGTTCCGGTGGTCGGAATTTCACGCCGTCTTCGCCAAAGGCCCCCTGGGGTCCATCCTTCATTGCGAGGACCTCACATCGCCCTTGCGGCCTGCTTTGTCGACGTCCGCCGTTTTGCACACCAAGAACGAATGGGGTGGTGGGTTTGGACTTGTTTGTTAGTCCGCACCCACCACGTTAGCCGTTTTTTTAAGTCTTACTAAAATTTTAATCATACGCCGCGGGTATAAATCACAATGATTTAAAAGAATCAACCCCTACCTCGTTGTTGTCTTCGAAAGTGATTTCGTCGCGGAATTAATCGTCGCGGAAGAAGAAGATCGTCGCGTCGCGGAAGGGGCGTCGCTGTCATCGCGGTACACGGCGTCACGTCAACGATCTCCGAGGGTTATAAACACACAGATTTAATTGCACTAATTAAATCCATGTTGAGGATATAATCCAAAAAGGAAAAATAAAATGACCACAATCCCCTACCTCAATCGATTGTTGATCAAAGATTGTCGCGGGGAAGGAACGTCGCCGAAGAACGTCCGAGAGGAGAATCATCGGCGTCGCGGTACACGGCGTTGCTTCATCAATCTCCGAGGGTTCGGCGTTCTTCGTCGCCTTTAGTCGAAGGCCGGAACTCTTCGTCGGCGACGATGCGTTCTTCGCGTTCATCGCATTCTTCGCGAAGGAGGATGAAGATAGAGTTTCTCTAAATCCTCTCAACAAGCCACACCCAAGAAAGACATGTGTTGGTCTTATTTTATTCATATGCCAACAAACGAAAAACAATGTTAAGAAACCAACCATTAATTTGGTGAATTAATGGTAACGTCATAACTGCCCAATTAATAGGGGTGTTAAGAATTTAATAAAACGCACCGGTTGACTTTCATTTAAAAAAAGGGGTTTTCTCGGGTGCGTTACTTAGAGGAAAAAAACGGTGGGGCTCGTGCAGGCCTCACCTCAAAAATATCCTACCAAGTGGGTAGGATATTTTGGGTTCCACCTTATCCGCTTAACTTAGCTTAAGTGTCTTTAAGTGGCTTTAAGTGAAATAAAATAAAGTTGTCGCACCACTTTATTTTATTTCTTAACTTAACCCCAAAAACTAAAAACCGCACTCGAGCAAATGCAACTCCGGAAAAGGCATTTCTAAAGAAAATACCGGCACTGCGATTCCATCGGTGCCCTCAGAATTCGATTCCGAGCACCAGTTCAAAAGTTAGGAAAACCCACTCGTTTGTTCACTGAACGTACCCGAGCCAAACTTCGGAAAATGATTTCAGGCACACCGGGCCTCAAAATCAGGTGCCGTCAGAAACTGTGTTGTTGTAAAATTCCAAATAAAATTAAGAAAAAAATTTCCTTGAATTTTATGGGTCTTTACAGTTCGGCTCAAGAAATCTCAACTATCATGAGCTGTAGGTTAATACTGCTCAATCCTACATCAGGGAACAGTCTAGTCTAGTCCCTGATGTGTCATAGTAAACATCATACCCAACGTACTCCTCTGGTAGTCTCAAGATGGGGGAAGCAGTCAGTCTATGCCTTAGCTCTTGGAAACTCTTCTGGAATTACTCCTTCAACATGATGGGTTGTCCCTTCCATGTCAAACCGATAAGGGTGATTCTATTATGCAACAGTAGAGAATGAACCTATGATAGTAACTAGACAACCCCAAGAAGCACCACAACTCAGTCACACTCATGGGTATCTCCCAAGAAAGTAACACCTCTATCGTTGTCAGATCCACTGAAACTCCAGCCTCTAAGATGATATGTCCTGGAAAGTGGGCTTCCTGAATCCAAAACTGACAGTTGCAGAGATTTCCAAAAAGTTAGTTCTCATGGAGTGTATTTTTAGAGACCCGAAGCTTGACGTACATGGACATTACATTACTTTAGTGGAATACGTAATACATACCAAAAACAGACACACAAGGACCGTAATAGTTTAGTGTCTTTGGAAACTTAGAACGTAATCTTCTAATCATGGTGAAATATCTTCAACATCTCCCATAAAGATCTTCCCTTTTTTTTCTTACCTAAAACCATTCTTTATTTCCTGGGGAAAAGAAAACATAAAAAGGGTGAGCTCAAATTCTCAGTAAGGGTAAGCATGGATAAAATAAAACATACCATATACATTTGAACATAAAAACATGAACATAATGTTTAAACATCAAAAGCATGAGAAATGACACAAAATATGGAAGTATGTAAGGAATAGATGATAAAGAAACATTAAGAATGATAAAATAGCATGGGAATAAAACATGTAATTGTGGAAACCATTAATCACATGATATGATTTCCATAGTAGTCAAGGCATTACTGTCACGACCATCATAGTGGATAAAGTCCCTTTCTGAATCGAGTTCACTCCTCGTTCCAGTCCTGTATTATTGAACCGGTTTAACTTGTCGTTCTAGCCATGTCTATCTCATGAGATATAAATTTTTACCCAATGCATTAGAGGGTGATATAGGTCCCACCCAACTCATAATTAAATCATTATAACTTGTGCCACAAAATAAACTTAAAACATTCATAATAACCCAAAGAATAAAATGGGTTTCATAAACATCATCCCATCATCACATAATCCATATAAAACAAATGGATAATTCATCATAAGAAAAGTGAAACCATGTAAATCATAGAGAGATTATACACGAAACATACACATATGAAATAATGTCATCTTAGATGGAAAATGGTTTTGATAAAATACTTGAAATGAATTCTTGAGGAAAATATCCTTTATTCTTCAAAATCATTTTCGTTTCACAAAAATCAATGAAATTTTAAATAAAAAGTATTTTTTTGAAAATATTCATGAAATATTTTGGAGGATGATTCATGAAAATAAGGCTTTATAAAACTGTAAAAATCCTTTCATTCTGTATAAGTAAAAAAAACATTCTTCTCGTACCTTTGTCAGAAAAGTCAAAAAGTACCTTGTAGGGTAAATAAAAGAAAGATTCCTTCCATACCATGGGGTAAAAGTCAAAATGGTTAAAAAGGAAATTAAACATACATGAATACACTTTTATAAAACATGGACATAGATGATAGAAATAACCCCAATAAATACTTACGAATAAGCAATCTCGGATAAAAATGAGATTTGCAAAATTATCCCTTACCTTAGGTCTGATTTGCTTCGTAAGTGTCCGAACCTCCTGTATAATGATCTAAATAATGTCATTTACTTATTCCAGAATCATACTCATTGTTATGATATCATATATGGTTCACTTATGACTTTATATTACCCGTTCTTTTGTAAATTCCATGTTAAAGAGCGTTTTGGGTAAAATCATTTCATTTGTCGTCCGCGTTTTGACTTGTAATTATTCATATGATTACTTAGATCATGATTACTTAATTCCAGAATATAAAACATGATTTATATATAATATATATTCAGAATATACATATATATATTAGATCAGTAAATGGAAAGAAATACACCATTCATGGAGACGGTAGGCCGTACGTACGCATGAACGTTGTTTTCGTTTCCTTATTGAGTTGAATGGAATTAAGTAGATGATATACATATTTATACACATAAATCCAGTATCATTATTATGTCATATATTTCATGATTACTTATTATATATACTTTATAATCATTCATGAATGATTAATGTGGAGAATGAATCTCATCGCGTCGTGGAGATGGTAGTCCGTACGTACGCACGAGCGATGATATCGTTCTCAGGATCGTGGAATTGTATTGGAGTGCATGTATACTATTTAAAAATCAATATCACATTACAATAATCATATATAGTTATTATGTACACCATTATACCCATACAAGTAAGGTGGTGGTGGAAAATAAATTACACCACGGCGTAGAGACGGTATTCCGTACGTACGCACGCGCGGTGATTTCATTTTCCGTAGGATGGATAGATGGTGAAATAGGGTTGTTTCATAATTATAATAACATATCAGTATATGGGTGATACTGATGTTATTACTTCATAATGAAACAACCTAAGAAGAAGAAGTGGAATAAGAAATAAAGTTGAATGAATCGGTAACATACATTACCTCTTCTTTGAAGCGCCTCTTTGAGTCTTCCTCTTAGGGCACTAAAATTGGTATTTGAAGAAGACCAGGACCTCTAGGATGTTTCTAGAGAAGTGGAGAAGAGAATTTGGCAGGGGTTGGCCTAGTTTAAGGCTCAAAGTGGTGTGAAGAGAGGTAGGAGGTGCCCTTTTATAAGGGAGGGGAGGGGCACCTTTGGAATAAAAAAAATATTATTTTATTATAAAGCCCAATTCGGTTTTAAATAGCTCCAAATTGATTTATTTAGAAGCTAAGGTGGGGATGGGTCTAAATACTCTCATGAAATAGAATTTATACAAGTTTAGGTCATTATATTAACCTTATATTTTAATTTTAACTCTTAGTTAATTAGATTGACATTTACCATGTCACTTTGTATTTTTATATTATATAGTTAATAGACATACCATATACATCCAAGCAACCCCCAAGTGGTCCATTAATGATACACCTATCATTATATAAGCATCTTGGCTGAACCTTAGATTTTTAGGAATAAAATAACAATCCATAATATAATATTTTTTTAACAACTATTTTATGTCAATTTTGACACTATTCAATAGTTGATTTTTGTGAAACTCATAACAGAATGATTAATTCGAACAAAGTTAATTAAATAAATACTAACATGTCAAATTAAACTATAAAATTAGTTTAATTCATAAAAATTCTCAAATTATATTTATTTGGGTATTTATAATATCAATTATTATAACTTTTCACTATTATGTTAATTAGTGCATCATCATTGTGTCATAAATAAATTAAATTATTCAATGTCTAAAAATTATAAATAAAATATTTTTATGTAGGAAATCATATTATATTTCTAATTAATATTTACAATCTAATTTATCTTATGTATAACCCTATATTAAAAATGTTTTAGTAAATAAACATTGATTTTAACTCTTTTAACTCTTCTTTGAATTAAATAATAATAAATGTACTAATCTAATCCAAGTGGGCCTAAATGGTCATATATTATTCCTAAGGTTGTTTTTGGTCGAATTACACTTATCCAATAGAATTAGGAAATGTGTTAGGGTAATAATAATATCATTTTTACCCTTAATTACCCTATTTACTTTTAACCGTGGTAAAAAAAGTAAAAAGTTACTATTCACCAAAAATTATTTTCATCTCATTGAACCACATTTTACTTACTGACATCAACCGTGTCTCTCGGATTTTTGAAATTCCACTCAAAGAAGCGGTAAAATTAAGTTTTATGAAAAATTCATTTTTTTAACTACCACTTAGTGGTTTCACTATTCATCAAAAAATGAAGGTTTCCAGAAAAATACCAAAAATTAGGCCTATTCTATATTTGATATTATGAATTAAAAAATAATGTCTATTTTACCAAATTCAAAACATACCAGTTGCATTAATTAATTTAAAAATTAAATCTCGTCGTCAAAACAAATAGCGTGTTTTTAAGAGATAATAACTATCAAAAGATTGACACTTGTTTATGTCTGGTTTAAATGTGAAATTACATCTAATGACCAACATTGTATTAATTTTAAAAATATATTCTAAATATATTTTAAAACCACTCAAGTTAATAATTTATCACTATTAATTATTTCAAATGAAAAAGTTGTTTTTAATTACAATTTAGTAATTTTCACTATTCATCAAAATATGAAAGTCATTCGAAAAGTACCAAAATTTCTCCCTAAGCTAATTTCGATATTCCGAATCCAAAAATGAAGTCCATTTTGAAAACGGAAATTTAAAAAGTGGTTATTACTATTCATAACGGCTAGTTTTAATAATATTTTAATAGCATATCGTTGTTTAGTGAAACTCGATATTGTGTACTACACACACCATCGAGGAAGGTCGCGATTGCGTGTAATGTAAGGCAAGTCTAGGATGCGTGTTGTGAAAGCTTCTTTTTGGTTTAGCGTACGACACAAGACATTAATCAAATTAAAAATAATATTTTTCATAAAATCTCGGGGTGTTACATTCTACCCCCCTTAAAATGAATTTCGCCCTCAAAATTCGACAGGGTTATAAATTGTTTACTACTGTAAAGATTCATTAAAAGAAACCCACATCATAAAAAAAGAATACCAAAACCAATATTTAAAAAAAACTATGAAATGTAATGGTTACCCAAATAAACTAATCACTGGGTTTCCACATAGGTGAAAATATGGATATAGAAGAGAAATCTAACCATCATGTTCTGATGGAGAGTGGTAGAGAACATGGCTATGGAAAAGCCAGCAATCACAAAGCCATAAATTTGTGACGATCTAAGGTACCATCTGATTCATCAGATATAAGATCACCAAGACAACATATTTGGTTTTCAAGATCATTTCCCTAAAGTTGATGAAATTGGAATTAGAATAAATACTTTCGTGATTTTGGTATAGTCTCACTCTTAGTCGTTCTTTGGACAATTTCCACTTCATCTCTTAATGAAATGAAGTTGAATTTGTCATTCGCGATGTGTTAGCAGATCATGTGAAAGAATTATGGGTCATTCCATCTGTCTCAAATAAAAGGTTAGAAAAGTTGTCAAGAAATACATAAGTCCATATATAGTGAGATTAATCACATATGGTTCCTAAAATGGACTTATACTTCATATATCATACTGCTTAATATAATAAAACTAGTTTCTACTAAACAGGGACTTCCTATAGGCCAGTGGTAGGCGATAAAGGCCAGTCGCACTTCGGTTGTGGGTTCGATTCCCACAGCCTTGTCCGACACGATGGGTTGTCGCCCGTCCTGCAGGTTGTCCTTTTTCTAAAACTATAAAATCCCATCAGTAATATAGAAAAAAGTTCTATCCTTAAACAATACTAGCATATGTCCAACATAATCCATTCAAATCTTTAGGCTTATCTAAAATACTTTGGTCCAAGCTCATAGTATAAAGAAAACGATTACTTGAAATGTCATCAACCAAGCATGTGAATACCATCATTTATCCCCCATATATATTGTTGGTCACATTCCAATCATGTGAATACCTTAATCATGTATTCTATTGAAAAAATGAATACCCATTGAACCTTAGTGAAAACATGAATTCTGTCAAAAGTTAACTCTTTCCACATACCAAAATCCAAAAATTCTATATACTCAAACCATGATATAACCTTCTCCTTATATCAGTCATGAGCTCATGAATACTATAAAACATTTAATTTTCTCCTTATCCCTTCATTATGCGCATATCATCTACATTCCAAAAATATCTGAATAGACTTTCATGGATACTAGTACCATTAATCATACACTTTCAAAACTCAAGGACAGACAACAGTGTAATAATCCTTAGATGTTTCTTTATTCCATAGTACCATGAGATTACTTATAAAACGTTACACATGATAAACATTTAATCATTCCACTACATTCTTAAACCATTGACCGAGCTTCAACAATTCTTTCATCTCACATATCATTTGTAGTCTCTTCATCATCATCAACATTAATACTACCCATACGACCATACTGATTCTCTTCATGAGACATTCCCTTAGGGCATTGGTTTTCATAATGCCCGTACATTCCACATTTAAAACATTTAACCATTGTTGATGTCATAGCAAAACCATTATCCTCATCCATGGTGTTAACTGAACCTTTTCCTTTGCACTTACTGGCTTTGTGTCCTTATTTTCCACACCCAAAGCATATTCCAGTTCCATTGAAACATTCTCCTTGATGCCTCTTCCCACATGATTTACATAGGGGAAATTGAACTTTATTTCCTCTATGATCATCATGAAACTCCATCTCTCTCTTTTTAGCCGAGTTAGGAAACTGACCAAATTTTACTTTATTGATCATATAATGAGATTGCTGATTAGGAATAATAATGATATTTGGACTTCCGAATCCCATTTCATTTGGTTTCTCATGAATAATATCATTCCATTGTCCATCATATCCTCCACTATCGTGAATCATCTAGTTTCCAGGCATTTTATAAAACCCAAAAAGAATAGTGTGAGAGGAAAAAATCATGCTAGGGAAAGAAACATAGTAAAGGGGGAGTACCCTCAATATCTAACATCTTAGGTAAAATTATAATATAATTACCGTAGTTCTAGGACTATATACTATACGTATACTTATCCTTAGGTACATCCCTAGACATACCTTAGAAATATCACTAGGGATCTCACTAACATTTTCACATCCTAGTTTCCAAAGGTTGACTAAACCTTTCCTCTGATACCAACTGTAGAGACCCAAAACTTTACATACATGGACATTACATAACTTTAGCGGAATACTTAATACATAACAAAAACAGACACACAAGGACCGTAATATTTTAGTGTCTTTGGAAACTTGGAACGTAATCTTCTAATCGTGGTGAAAGATCTTCAACATCTCCCATAAAGATCATCCCTTTTTTTTCTTACCTAAAACCTTTCTTTATATACTGGGGAAAAGAAAACATAAAAAGGGTGAGCTCAAATGCTCAGTAAGGGTAAGCATGGATAAAATAAAACATACCATATACATTTGAACTTAAAAACATGAAAATAATGTTTAAACATCAAAAGCTTGAGAAATGACACAAAACATGGAAGTACGTAAGGCATAGATCATAAAGAAACATTAAGAATGATAAAATAGAATGGGAATAAAACATGTAATTTTGGAAACCATTAAGCACATGATATGATTTCCATAGTAGCCAAGGAATTGCTGCCAAAACCATCTTAGTGGACAAAGTCCCTTTCTGAATCGAGTTCACTCCTCGTTCCAGTCCAGTATTATTGAACCGGTTTAACTTGTCGTTCCAACCATGTATATCTCATGAGCTATAAATCTTTACCCAATGCATTGGAGGGAGATATAGGTCCCACCCATCTCATAATGAAATCATTCTTACTTGTGCCACAAAATAAACTTAAAACATTCATAATAACCCCAAAGAATAAAATGGGTTTCATAAACATCATCCTATCATCACATAATCCATATAAAACAAATGGATAATTCATCATAAGAAAAGTGAAACCATGTAAATAATAGAGACATTATACATGGAACATACACATATGAAATAATGTCATCTTAGATGGAAAATGGTTTTGATAAAATACGTTGAATTCTTGAGGAAAATATCCTTTATTCTTTAAAATAATTTTAGTTTCACAAAATTCAATGAAATTTTAAATGAAATGTATTTTGTTGAAAATATTCATGAAATACTTTGGAGGAATCTTCATGAAAATAAGGCTTTATAAAACCGTAAAAATCCTTTCATTCCGTATAAGTTAAAAAAACATTCTTCTCGTACCTTTGTCGGAAAAGTCAAAAATTACCTTGTAGGGTAAATAAAAGAAATATTCCTTCCATACCATGGGTTAAAAGTCAAAATGGGTAAAAAGGACATTAAACATACATGATTACACTTTTATAAAACATGGACATGGATGATATCAATAACCCCAGTAAATACTTACGAATAAGCAATCTCGGATAAAAATGCGATTTGCAAAATTATCCCTTACCTTAGGTCTGATTTGCTTCGTAAGTGTCCGAAAATCCTTTATAATGATTTAAATAATGTCATTGACTTATTCCATAATCATACACATTGTTATGATATCATATACGGTTCACTTATGACTTTATATTACCCGTTCTTTTGTAAATTCCATGTTAAAGTGCGTTTTGGGTAAAATCGTTTCATTTGTCGTCCTTGTTTTGACTTGTAATTATTCATATGATTACATAGATCATGATTAATTAATTCAAGAATATAAAACATGATTTATATATAATATATATTCATAATATACATATATATAATAGATCAGTAAATGGAAAGAAATACACCGTTCATGGAGACGGTAGGTCGTACGTACGCATAAACGCTGTTTTCGTTTCCTTATTGGGGTGAATGTAATTAAGTAGACGACATACATATTTATACACATAAATCCAGTATCATTATTATGTCATATATTTCATGATTACTTATTATATATACTTTATAATCATTCATGAATGGTTAATGTGGAGAATGAATCTCATCGCGTCGTGGAGACGATAGTCCGTACGTACGCACGAGCGATGATATCGTTCTCATAATCGTGGAATTGTATTGGAGTGTATGTATACTATTTCAGAATCAATATCACTTTACAATAATCATATATATTTATTATGTACACCATTATACCCATACAAGTAAGGTGGTGGTGGAAAATAGATTACACCACGGCGTGGAGACGGTATTCCGTACGTACGCACGCGCGGTGATTTTATTTTCCGTAGGCTGGATAGATGGTGAAAAAGGGTTGTTTCATACTTATAATAACATATCAGTATATGAGTGATACTGATGTTATTACTTCATAATTAAACAACCTAAGAATAAGAAGTGGAAGAAGAAATAAAGTTGAATGAATCGGTAACGGACATTACCTCTTCTTTGAAGCGCCTCTTTGAGTCTTCCTCTTAGGGAACTAAAATTGGTCTTTGAAGAAGACCAATAACTATAGGATGTTTCTAGGGAAGTGGAGAAGAAAATTTGGCAGGGTTTGTCTGAGCATGAAGGCTCAAAGTGGTGTGAAGAGAGGGAGGAGGTTCCCTTTTATAAGGGAGGGGAGGGGCACCTTTGGAATAACTAAAAATATTATTTTATTATAATGCCAAATTCGGTTTTAAATAGCTTCAAATTGATTTATTTCTAAGCTAAGGTGGGTATGGGTCTAAATACTCTCATCCAATAGAATTTATACAAGTTTAGGTCATTATATTAACCTTATATGTTAGTTTTAACTCTTAGTTAATTAGATTTACATTTACCATGTCACTTTGTATTTTTATATTATATAGTTAATAAACATACCATATACATACAAGCGACCCCCAAGTGGTCCATTAATGATAAACCTATCATGATATAATCATCTTGGCCGAACCTTAGATTTTTAGAAATAAAAAAACAATCAATAATATAATATTTGTTTTAAAAACTATTTTATGTCAATTTTGACACTATTCAATTGTTGATTTTTGTGAAACTCATAACAGAATGATTACTTCGACCAAAGTTAATTAAATCAATACTAACATGTCATATTAACCTATAAAATTAGTTTAATTTATAAAAAGTCTCAAATTATATTTATTTGGGTATTTATAATATCAATTATTCTAACTTTTCACTATTATGGTAATTACTGCATCATCATTGTGTCATAAATAAATTAACTTATTCAATGTCTAAAAATTATAAATAAAATTTCATTATGTAGGAAATCTTATTAGATTTATAATTAATAATTACAATCGAATTTATCATATGTATAACCCTATATTAAAATTTTTTAGTAAATAAACTTTGATTTTAACTCTTTCAACTCTTCTTTGAATTAAATAATAATAAATGTCCTAATCTAATCCAAGTGGGCCTAAATGGTCATATTTTATTCCTAAGGTTGTTTTTGGTCGAATTACACTTATCCAATAGAATTAGGACATGTTTTAGGGTAATAATATTATCATTTTTACCCTTAATTACCCTATTTACTTTTAACTGTGGTAAAAAAAAGTAAAAAGTTACTATTCACCAAAAATTATTTTCATCTCATTGAACCACATTTTACTTACTGAAATCAACTGTGTCTCTTGGATTTTTGAAATTCCACTCACAGAAGAGGTAAAATTATGTTTTATGAAAAATTCATTTTTTTTAACTACCACATAGTGGTTTCACTATTCATCAAAAAATGAAAGTTTCCAGAAAAATACCAAAAAATAGGCCTAAGCTATATTTGATATTATGAATTCAAAAATGATGTCTATTTTACCAAATTCAAAACATATCAATTGCATTAACTAATTTAAAAATTAAATCCCGTTGTCAAAACTAATAGCGTGTTTTTAAGAGATAATAACTATCAAAAGATTGACACTTATTTATGTCTAGTTTAAATGTGAAATTATATCCAATGACCAACATTTTATTAAATTGTAAAAATATATTATAAATATATTTTAAAACCACTCAAATTAATAGTTTATCACTATTAGTTATTTCAATTGAAAATTTTTTTAATTACAATTTAGTAATTTTCATTATTCATCAAAATATGAAAGTTATCCGAAAAGTACCAAAATTTCTCCCTAAGCTAATTTCGATATTCCGAATCCAAAAATGAAGTCCATTTTGAAAACTAAAATTTAAAAAAGTGGTTATTACTATTCATAACATCTAGTTTTAATAATATTTTAATAGCATATCGTTGTTTAGTGAAACTCGGTATTGCGTACTACACGCGCCATCGAGGAAGGTCGCGATTACGTGTATTGAAAGTCAAGTCAAGGATGTGTGTTGTGAAAGCTCATTTTGGTGTAGCGTACGACACAAGACATTAATGAAATTAAAAATAACATTTTTCATAAAATCTCGGGGTGTTACAGTATTTACTACTATACACAGGTGTGTAGCGTGATCCTACTTTGATGTTGAGTACAAAAATATGTCTCAAATGATGACCACAAAAAACAGTCAAGGTAAGGCTGGAATATCCTATTCATGAGTCTAATGAACACTGTTGGGGAACTAACCATAACGACATGCATCACCGGTAAATAATACTCTTTCTAACAACACATGAATGTTGTCTTAGGTATATCCTTGTCCCGTACCAAAAGCTGGTGATATCCTGATCTATGGTTTATCTTTGAGAAAAACTTCTTCCCAGTAGCTTGTCAAAGAGATAATCGATTCTTGAAAGTGGATACATGTTCTTAATGGTCACTTGGTTCAGGTTCCATAAGTCCTTGCACAACCTCAAACTCCTATCTTCCATCTTGGAAAAATGCACTAAGCTATCCCATGGTGAATCACTAGGCCTTACAATCCCTTTATCTTTCAAGTCCTCAAGGTATACCCTCAGTACGTGAAGCTCGGTGATATCCATTCGATATGCCAATGTGGATATCATTTTCGTCCCTAGGTACATGTCAATGAAATAGTCTACCTTTATTCAAGGAGATTTTCCTGGAATATCCTTTTGAAAAACATCCTCATACTCATCCACCAATATAGAAAATCATGGTATCCTCTCGTCCACTACACTGAGGGATAGGCTATCCAACTAGTGAGTGATCATCTACACCCTCCACTAAGATAGTCCACCTTGTGCTGTAAGGGTTTCCTTATCAATGGTGAAGGAAATCCTGGTCCCATCTGCACATACAAAATACACTGTATGCCTAAAATAATCAATATAAGCATGGAATTTGGATAACTAGTCCATACCAATGATTACGTCGTAAGGCCTTGACGCCGCTACTCTGAGATCCAAGCTGAAGATCTTGCCTCTTAGAGTATGATCACATTGCCATAACTTATGTCTAATCATCAAATCCCATCATGGGGGAGTCTCTATCCATACAGATCAATCCTAAAGATCCCCCAAAATATCCAAGCTTTGAATGAGAGTTGTTGAAAGAATGGAGTGACTAAAAACAATGTTTATAAGAAATGTAGCTAGGGTTGGGAAGACACTGATCGTTCCTTGGATCATTTCTGGAGCACTGTGGTCATAATCCTCTAATAAATGATGTTATCCTCGCGTTTATCTGCCTACTCATTATGGTAGGGGTGGACCATCTAGGGTGACGGTGGTAACTTCTCAAACCTTCACCAACCACCTACTACTCAGCCTGCCCACGTTCCACTTCTGCCACCTTCTTGACCTCCTCTATCGAACTGATGCCTCTAACTCAACGACCTATCAACCATACACTGGACATATATATGACAGTTTAGGTAGTCACGTTCCATTTGTCCCTTCCCACCACACTAGAAGAAAATCCCGGTTCCCATCTTATCCCCTTTGCTCTGGGATTCCTGCACTACCAACCAAGAGTCATGGGGTCATCCCCGGAAAGACCGGGCCCTATTGGGCCCTCGTGTCTATTGTATGATGCCTACCGAAGACTCTTCCACCATGGGTCAACTAGTTTCTCTAGATGTAGGAGCCTTCTCCTCCTTGAATATCTCTACCATAATGGCCTACTCCAGCACCACATACTGAGTAGGGATGTTGAGAGACATCACTCACACCTTGATCTCCCACCTGAGTACCTACTCAAAGGCCCGAGCCCCCAAGAAAGGGACTCATAGCATATCAGTTAAGTAGCGGAAAATATCAGTGATCCTTGATGAGTAATCATCCACTGTCATGCTGCACTGCTATAGGTTATGTATCTCATAAATGTGCAAAGAGCACAAGGTCGTAGGAAAAAACACCTCCTGAAAAAGCTGCTCGAATTATTCCCAGGTGAGGTTTTCTTCATCATGTGTCTAACTTGTCATGTTCCACCATCTCCCTAGTGATCTATATAAAAGGCTCACTCCTAAGATCACCATCTGGTATGGTGGTGTCTTAACTATGCGGAAGACATACATCTCTGCCTCCATCCATTCCTCAACATCCTGAGAATCTATCTCTCCTATGAACCTGGGAGGTACCTGCCTCTCAAATTCATGAATGTAATTGAGTCTACGTACATCCCATACTGTAACCATAGGAAGTAGATGATGACCATTGAGTGGTTGTAGCACTGGTGCATCACCCAGTGGGGCCATCTCTAGAACTGGTCCCTAAACGGACCCATCATCACTTGGTGGGATGTCCTCACAACCTCATATTGGGATCCAGTCTATTAGTCTACAAGACGACATCCTGAAATATATCAAGATGTACCATGATAAAAAAATTATACTTTCTATGCTGACTCTTATTAATAAGAACATAACAACACACTTATGTGACCAATGGTTCCATGTATTGAGCCAAAAACTATAATTCAAGGTCCTGGTGTATGGATACGTTGGCCACCGCGCCAACACTGGACTCCCCGAATCTAAAAGTCAAACTCGTAACACTTAAAATTGTCTCCCCAAAACAAAACAACATACTCCTAGTGTTTTTGGTGGTATCGACTGTCCATTTATACCCCTTTTTCACGAGCCTACCTCTAGGGCCCGTGTCAAGACTACCCCAAGCCCACATCCAAAGACCATGGGTTTTCATCTAGCGTTGAAGGCATCATACTGCAAGAGGGAGCCATTTTCCCAAGTACCTGTACGCACACACAAGCCCAACCAAGTCCCACACACTAAAAAAGAAACATGTATAAATAAACATGATTAAAATTAAAACTAATATAAGTGGAAATTAATACAAATGCATCAAATGAACTGAAGGCAGCAATGTATAAAAAAACTATGACGGTCATCCACAGAAAACCCCACCTGATCATGAGAGAAATGTAGATGCTGGAAGACGAAGTAGAACATCCTGTCCACCTGATCCTACTAGACCCCACCTAGTCATAGGCCACCAATTCCACTATCTTAGAATCTGTGAATTCCATCTCCCTGAGCACCTATGAGTCCTAACCCATCAATTTCTCTATCCAAATGTTGATCTTCTACACTAGACACAACATGTGTAGGTGAAGCTCATGTAGGGGTGAGTAACAAAATAATTTGTAGGGACTTAAAAAAGGGAAATACTACATAGGAATTAAAAAAGTAATGAACGAAGCACAAAACAACTCAACTTAGTTACACACTTAAGATGATGAGAGAAGAATCATCAGTCACTTCATTGAACACCTCGGCTACTAGATAACTCCTTATGTATTGAGTACAATGGGCCTTCCACATCACAAATATATTCTTCCCACTAACCTTGGACGACAAATGAACACCTCCTCATAACGTACAGTGGTCTTGTAAAGTCACACAAATGTGCATTCCACTAATCATGGCCAACTGAGGTACCCCTCTGTGTCGCGTACCATGGGCTTACAAACTCACACAAGAGTGCTTCCAACTGTGGGCCTAAAAGTCACACAGAGTGTATCCCACTAAACCATATTCGAGTCACAGAGAGTCGAATGTCAGTGGCCCTCAAATCTCAGCCAAAAACAGGGATCTTTATGTAGCCCTACCGGGAGAACTACTGCTCAATATATTTTTCACATCTCAACATCCATGAAATCCACATCCGAACATGCCAATAGACCTGCATCATTGAGGGGGTCCCAACAACGCAAAAAACTCATTAATTATATTTTTATTTTTATGTTATTTGTGTTTTAATAAATGGGGATCACTTGCTCTAGGGTCTGGTCCGACCCAAGCAACCTGGCCCGTGGGTCCCACATACCCAGATCTTATTCGACCGAAACAAACTGACCTAGTTTGGGTCTGGGTCGGTCCGGTCTGGCCTGGCCATTAGGCCATGAACAATGGGCCTTGCTGGACCTGGCTCGGTTTGGCCAAGGGTCCAACCCGCCATGTAGCCCGATGACCTTATCTAGTCTGACCCCGACGTGAAGGGTGTGGGAATGACCTCCTAGCAAGGGTTTGGACTGTTGTGTGTGGGTATAACCCACAAGAAGGGGTTTGGCCCATTAGGGTGGGACTGATCGGGTGGTTGGGGGGTGTGACATGCAAGCCTGAATCCCGGTATACGCGTTGCTGTCCAGTGGTATGCCATTTCGCCAGGATGTGACCAGTTTCCACGCTCGGCCTCCGCTGGAACCATAGACATGTGGGACCCTCCAAACACAGTCGAGCGACTATGGCTCGATGAGCCACCGAAACGACCTGGAAAAGGTTTGTCCTGCTACACGGTTTCCGATGGGTACCATGTCTCCCCACTGTCGCTATAGCCAGTTGGCTACGACCTCCTGTCGTCGCAGCGCACCGACGGGTGCCCTGCTCTACCTGGCCGTCGGCACAGATGTCTAACTTTTCTCTCATCATCTGACACACAGCCAGTTTCATTGCATGCTTTCACCACCGTCTTCGGAGCCATCACTGATAGATTCTTCTTCAGACATTTGGATGTGCTCTGGTGGTTTGTTCATCTCGTCACCTGGACCTACGGCCTCTGGGGAGCATCCTATTCACCAAGAAGGACTCAAAGCCAACATTCTATCAATTGTGACCCAAAATTCACAATGTTATCACAAGAAAAGGGGCTATGGACTTGTTTGTGTCAGCCCACACCCTCTGCCTTTGAGGCTATAATCATGTGGAGGCTCAGGGATTATAACTCAATCAAAAATGAGATAATCTAATGCCAAATAATACCTCCCAATCAAAATATCACACTCCATCATAAACACATGATTCGTGGATCAACCTATCTGTGGGTTGATAAGAATTATTTGTTTATAAAATAAAAACATGGAATAACATTCAAAAATTAAACCCCTACCTCTTTGACATTAGACTCTACATTGTTTTGTCCCCGAGGTTTCATGACATCGACAACGTTAATCACTTATGTCTCTGTTCTTCGAGGTGTGTTGAAAATTTTTGACATTCCACAGCCTTTTTCGTTCTTCATTGGATAGGAAGTTCATCGTAGGTTCATCACAGACTTCTCATAGTTTAATTCCTCATTCCACTGATGCATGAAGAAAACTAAAATGAAAACACATCGTAGTGTTTATGGTACACGGTGATGTCACGTCGTTGAATAGTTTCATTTGGGAAACAATTTCAATGTTATGTTTCATTAAAGGGTTGTTACGCTACATGTTAACATGCCATTTATGAGCCTCATCAATGCACCTCATCACTACACCTCAGAGTCACCATCCATATTTTAGAAAATGAGAAAATTAAAAAAATAACTTTTTAATGATATTTAATTACTTTTCAAAACGTTCAAAAATTAACTTTTCCATTTGGACCTTGTCGTTCAAAGTTAATTCCTTTCTAGAAAAATATTATCATTCTAAATTCAATGGTGCCCTCATATTTTTGATCTGCGCTCTGGTTCAAATGTATGAAACATACACTCCCACGTTTAGCTTTGTATATATAAGAAATGTTCAAAATTCCATTCTGGACTCACCTGGGCTCAGAATCTTATGATGTTAACGCATGTGGTCTCAGAATAATGCAATATAATCGAACAAAATTACATGAAATTTCTAACACATTAAAAATATATAGATACAAGATGCCAATTATAGATATAATTTATTTTCACATATAGATATTATATCATTAAATGTTAACATTCATTAAATAAAATTATTCTCCATTCCATATATGTATAGGGTTTGTATCTTTGGAATAATTGATAAATAAATAATTGAATCATAAGAGATCTAAATCATATCCCACTAAGTTCAATGTAACTAAATCCCTTCTTATAAATATCATATATAAATCTTTTATTGGTAACCAAGTTAAATAATAAATATGAAAGGGCGAACATTGATGCTCAATAAGGATAAAAAGGGAGAAATCAATATTTAGTTAAGAATTACAAGAGAAAAATAGTTTTAGAAAATGAGATTGAAATTCCAAAACAATACCTGACAAATCACAGATCATAATCTTGAATCATGTCATATTTTTGGTCAAAAGACTGAATCATAATGGAATAAATGAAACTGATCCCTGAGAGAAAAACATTTTCTTAAGTCAGAATTTTTTCGGATAAATAAAATAATATAAAATCATTTCTTTATTAGTAATGGAATATTTCCAGGACTAGAATAGAGTATTGGGTTCACTCCCTAAACAATGGTATTTTTAGTTATGTTTCACTCTTAATACTATCATAGTGTACACACTCACCTGCCACACTTGGATCATAACCCATTCAGTCATTATTAACTAATGAGATATCCATCATTACCCAATGAACTAGGGATATATAAAATTCTTGTCCAAACCATCACATAATGAAAATACTAAATATTTTTTACATAATATCTTGATAAAATCATCATAGAATTAACTATGGATTTGAAACAGGTTACATTAATATTTCACTATTTCATAATATCAGAACCTATTCAAAAATTTGTTTCATAATGGTTTCATCATAACATAATTAATTTATGGGAAATAATGAGTTTCAAATAATCAACATAAAATAATCATCATCATAAGAAATCTGAAAAATGAATGTGGTTGGAATCATTGGATTATATCCTAGTAAATAATAGGTTAAAATAATGGATGTAATCAGAAATTAAAATTCCATTAAAATATCATTTAAACATTCCTTGGAGAAATTTCCCTTTTTACTTCTAAATCACATATTTAAAATCTAAATTTTTCTCAAATAATAAGAAATAATTGTTCTTTTAATAGAAAAAAAGAACTTATAAATGAGTATTTAATCCATTATATTGACACAACAGATAAAAAAAGATTCATTTTAATTTATTTGTAAAAAATTACCTCATTCTTATAATAATTAGAAGATACAATTTAAATGAAAAATCCAATAATTCAATTAATTTTCAAACTACTATAAAAAAATTTACAACCGAAACATAGTGAAATATAATATATATTTTTTGTGAAAATAAGTATTTTCAAAAGATATTATTATTTTATGTTTTGATTTTAGGTATAAAAAAATTGTTTCTACTAAAACATTTATCCATTTTTATTCCACGCATAACAGTAGTGAATATTTAAATGACAATTTCTGATGTTGTTTTATAACGTTAATAACATAACTTTTACAAAAAATAAATACATTAATAGTAAATATTGTTCCCAAAAAATCATTTACCACTAAAAAATAGGCTATATTCAATTATCTATAAATAATAAATTGCATTATAATTATTTAGTGTATATCTAAAAATTATCCATTACTAGTATGTTCTTTTCTAGAAAACATATTTCTATATGATAAATATTATTATTATTTTAAAATATTTTTTTAGAAATGAATATCTATCATATATATTTTTGGAGAAAATGATCAATGTTTTCATTCACATTAACCAAATAAATTCTAAAACAGACAATGATTGAAAAAAATCAAAGAGGATTTATATATTTTTTACAGTCACACAGACACACACACACACATATATATATATTGAATATATATAATTATTTATATATTTACTTGTAATATTAATGAACCATTCCCACAATACTATCTATCTGGAAAATTAATTCCCTTAAAATGGAACCGAAAAATCCAGACGACCAAAGTGGGAATGATATTTCATTCATTAGTCGACTGAACGATGGTTAACTGTTTAAAACTACCAATTTAATTTCACAACATTCAATGATGATGAGGTATTTATTTTTCCAAATTCCATTTATTTACATTTTTTGTAGTATCTATTTTAAGGCCATTCCATTAACTGTTTCCTCGGATTCAATCTATTGACCTCACTGTCAACAACATATTTCATTCATCCTCATCTTGCATGTCCACTCATCATCCCTCTTCTATTATCCACTTGAATTTCATCATCTATTAGAGGTATATTTTTCATTTCAGTGATGTGGTTTTTTCAATTGGATTTAATTTATTTATGCATGTATCTAGGTCTTCTGTTATAGGAGCTTTCTCACAAATATGATTCGAAATCTTGTCACAGAGTGTCTAGGAGGATCGTAAAGAAAATATGTAATTATTTGGAGATTCTCTGCTGATGAATTCTTCTATCAGGGAAACCATCGACACATCTATGAAATATGAAATTAAGAGAAATAATTTTTAACATATAGATGGTGTGTAATTTGATTCCAACATATATTTTTAATCAATATGAAAAGACTTTAGAATAATATATATTTAAACAATACGGTATAATTATTATGATAATTGGTATTTTTAGTTCATTTTATTAATTTTAATGGAATATTTTTTTATACAATATAGTTAAAGTTGTTATTTTCTCTTCATAGGTATAAAATTCATTTATATGTTCAATTGATGATATTTTAATGAAATTAAAATTCACATAAGTTGGTATGTGTTTTTTTTATTATAGGATTTTTGTTACATTCGTTTAATATATTTTTTGCATCATTAGAAAAAAATTTCAACAATTTAATTATTGTATAATTGAAATTTTAATTGTCTTGTTATGATTTTACAAACTACGAACGTTAGTAGAATGTTTCAATTTTTTGTTTGGACAAACTTTTTAATGTATATATTTTTGAAAATAAATGCATTTAACAATACTTAAAATGGTCATATAAGAGATCTATATATGATTTGACTAAAAATGTTACTTTTTGGGTTTTGAAATTTGTAGTACATGAAGAGAGATCAATTATTAATATGATTATTGATATTTAATAGTCTTTAATTTTTCATTATATTAAATATATTTTCCATAATTCTCTTAAATAAATTTATATAAGTGGATAATTAATTATATATATAATTTTTATAAATTTTAATGAAATATCTTGTGGTCATACGAAATTTTGTTTATAAAACACTCTCTATACTCAATATGGAGTATTTATTGAGATTTACATTATTATAAATATTTTACTTGATGTTATATTTTTAGTTGAAAATACTAATTACATAATTCTATTTAGTGAATGGAGACCAATATTTTATGATATAATAGCTTAATTAATAATAATTATCCATAATATTGACAACACCTTTCATCCTTTGTACCAAAATTTGTTTAATAGAATTATTTATTAGAAAACATATGTGACTTTTTACCCATTTTGTTAATAATATTAATATAATGAATCTCAAACATCATAGATCTCATTTTATGCATGGAATTAACAAATTATTGATTAATATAATACTTTTATTAATGAATTTAATTGTGGTGTTGTGACCTTTAAAACCATGCCGATTATTGTCAACTTGTGTCAAATTGTTTTTATTATTTTATAAATAGAGTTACAATGAGCTATTGGATATAAGAGAATACATGTAATATTATTTTATCCTATATTTTTTGTGAACATTGTTTCATTATTTAATCTTTTATAAGATTAGTAGAACTCTTGTACACCCCACCTTAGTCACATTAAAAAATGTAAATTTTTATGTTGAAGGAATTCACTCAATGTTTCCCATTTTTATTTCTCTATATAAAAAAACATTCAATGTAATAGACAATTTTTGATGATATTTTCTATATTAAAAATATTCTCATAATCTAGCTTCAATATTAATTTTGAATTATATGTGGATAAAATTTTATTTTAATTTTAATGATGAACTATAAAAAAACATACCTAAATCATATGGTTGGGAGATGATTTACTAGTAGAAATAATTGAACATTAGTTATTTATCATTTGTTTGGAGAATCATTCATGTTATAGTATTTGACTCCTATAGTAGATAAATGCTTAATCATGGACCCATTTTACAATATTTCTTACTGAACATATCTTTTTGTTAACATCAATCTAGTCAAAGACAGTAATAATAAATACCATTTATTTTTTATATCGCAATAAAAAGTCATGATAATAGTTCATTTTCATTAATCAAACTAAAGATATGTATATAGAATCAGATGTTATATGTTATAAGTTCTATAAACATAATCTCAAGAATGTGAAATTATATATAATTTTTTTTATAACCATTTAAAAATATATAAATTAACATATAATGATGAAGAAATGCTGAAAAGGACCCTATAAATATCATAAACATTTTCTTCCAAGCTAAAAATGAATCTAAAATTAAATTATAATTAAATTGATAATGAGGTAATTTATAATTATTTTCATGTCAATACATATTTCATCATCAGTTTGGAAGATTATTTTCCTATAAACATGTCAAGTATCCATCTACAAATTGAAATAAACAAAATTTTAATTGATCAAAACCTATCTTATTTCATTTTTTATTCTGAATAATTCTATTTTCTAAAAGATTCTATGATACATAAAGTCAATTATGATTGATTAATCCAAGAATCATTAATATTTCATTCAATATTTAATTTTTTAATTGGTAACTATGAATATTATGTCATAAGATTTTAGATCAATGTTATTGTTATTTTTTTTGGGGGATTGAAATGATAAGAAAAATGATATTGTACAGTTTTTGGATTTATAATTTTAGTGTTTCTATTACACATTTTACTAATTTCTATCATTTTCCATAGAAATTTACATATATAGGACTAAAGGGTTAAAACCCAAATTGGAAAAAATGAATTTCTTTTTACAGGTCAAAACATATATTAAAATATGATAGAAGGAAAAAACATTATAGAAGTATGGAAATCAATGAATTGGAACAAAAAATGAATGTATCAATAAGGGATAATGCGGATGGTCATGATATGGAATGAATCCCTTTTCTTAAATTTAATATTTCTCTCTAAATATTCAGTATAGGGTAAAAATGGATTGTGTATTTTTGAATCCCTTCATTGACACTCTCCACATCTAGCTAAAAATGATCTGATCAATTCATTCACACTCACAAAAGATTTTACATCACCAATAACATCCCAAAAAAGAATAAGAAAATCCCATGTATGCATAGAAACATGGAAAGAGACTTGTGTGGGACCGAATCCTATACAAATGGAGAATGTCATGATAACTTGGATATAATACAAAAAATGAATCTACCACAAAATCCAACTAATGGATCATATTGTCTTGATAATGACAAACTACATTTTCCATTTATTAAGCGAACCATGGAACTATAAAAAATGAAATTATCACGTGGATGAAAAGTAATCATTATAAGTAAATGATATCTATCTCTTCCATTGATATTAATAATACTTTTATTTTTACTAAAGAATATAATATAGTATATATAGAGAAGTTACAACGATATTCCCACAAGAAACATGTTACTATATAATTTGTTGTAAAATCAATATTGATACATGCTAAAAACACTAAAAATTACTTTGACTAGGAGGGGTTTAGGTAATATTCCAACCTATTATTAATATAAATTTTTGTAATTTGATTTTGTGTCTGATCATTATAAATGGTTAGGTATTAGGAGATCATTTGTATCATATTGGTTGACTTATACAATATCATGGGTTAAACCATTTATGATTTATGTTATCCATCTTATATTTTTACAAATATATCGTCATAAATTAAAATATGTTTAACTTATTGTATCCCTAGTACATCAAATGTTCTTAGGATGTATTTTTTTATTCAATATTTTATTATTTATATCTTATGTGATCAGTTTTATCACATTTTTTTAATTTTTTTTACAATTTCAGCCATCACATTCTGATTTCTTATTAGATAGATGTTGCTATAATAAGTATTAATTAATGGAAAATAATTATAATTTCAAAAGGGAAATAATATTTTCTGGTGTACACACATCGAATTCAAAAATATAAGCACTTTTTCACAAAGTAAATATAAAATATTCAAAGACATGTATGTATTAATATAGTAATTCCACAATATATTGACAACCATTTTCAATAGTTTAATGTTTTTAATCTCTAATAACAGTATATAAAAAAGTGACCACATTTTAATTTTATAATATAAATTACATTGAGAATTTTTTAACATTTTGAAAAATTTTATATGAAAATTGATTATTTATAATAAATCAAAAATTTCATTAAACTCTAAAATAAGAAATTTTGAATCACTATATTTATAATATAATTTTTTTTCAATGATAGTGTGAAATCTATCTAGGATTCAAAATTTATGAATTGTAATACATAACCAGATTTCATATTAATTAATATTTATTCTATGTTATATAATATTAAATTAGTTCTAGAATTTCATCCCATAATAAATTTCATATTTGAGGCCATTCTAAATTCTGGATCTAGTGTTTTATTTTCATAACATATGTAATTTTAAATTATAGTGTAATCTATGTAAAAAATATGTTTTTTTCATTGTATGTTTTTTGTGTGAAATTCTGAATCTTCTGAAAATATGTAATATTAGTAACATGAAATATATATGTATTGTCTATTTAATATTGGAAAAATGTTATGATATAATATGTAATATATGTGTAATATTTCAAAATGTGAATCATTTATTACAATTTATTTTAATATTTCTTAATTACACATTAAAATTATAAATGATCATCAAACATTATGCATCACCAGAATTATATATATCTATAGTTAGTTTTTAAATATTGTAGATTTAGTTAATTTTTATTCCTCCATTAATGTGGTACACATGAAAATGTTATGGTCTTCCATTCAGGTGAAGGTGAACATTCAGAAAATAGTGTTCCTTAAGACTTACTTTCAAACAATACTCAAGATATGATTGCTTACGATTCCTATTTCTAGTAGGAAATGACAAAGATATGTGGTGGAAGCTTCTTGTCACCATTATGAATCAAAACAAGAGGAACTCAGCCAAAAAATTATGATGACAATAACAAATCTATAATCACTACAACTAAGTAAACCTTTATTCATTAAAAACCAATTCTAGAATAGAAATTCATAATAATTTTACTCATGTTTACATTTTTAAGATATATAAGCATCAGAATTTTTGGAAAAAAATAGTTTTGAATTTTTTATAATTGATCTTGTCACAACTCAGTTATTTTAAAAAATATTCAATAATTCATAAATTCTCAAATGTGGAAGGGTTCATCACCACCTTTATAGGGTTCCATGGAAGATTATAAAGTTTTCACTAGCTTTTTCCCATGTAAATGACAAGGAGATTTGTGATATGAATCATCTTTTATTTTCTCATTTTTCATTTGTACTAGATCCTCGCCATAGTTATACACAGGTTACTATGATGAAAAATATTTAGAACCAGCTGTTTTTATCTTCTATTTATGTTTAAATTTTCCTCATGATTACAATCATATATTTAACATGATAATATGTTACGATAAATTGTTATTTTTTCTATTAATTGTTATGGTCGACTAATTATTTTTATATTATTTTATTTTGGATTACTATATAGTTTTGGTTTCACTAATTATAGCTCTTGATGGTCAATTCATGATGAAAATCATGGGATAAGCATTCTTTGGATATTGAAATAAGAGAATCCCCATTAACTTTTGTTGAGAACATGATTTTAAATATCAAATCATATTTTATATCCAATATTTTCTATTTCATCCAATGTTGTATAGGTGTTGAGTTTTTATTCAAGTTTATTAATTTTTTTATGTTATGATTTCTCATGCTTCTTTTTTATGGATATATGTGGTGGATATTTGGTGTTGATGATATTTTCTTCCATATAGTTAATTGGGCGATGATGGTTTTTTTGTCAATGACAGTCACCATATTTTACAATGTTTTAGATAATTGTGATAAGTAACATAGAAAAAAATAGATGAACAGTTCAAAAAAACTCAATGTATTTTATAATTGATCTGATGTATTATTTAAATATAAAATCAAATGAGTTAATCATATATGGCAGTGATTATGTGGTTCTTCATAATTTATATTATACTGACTATAGTTCTTTTTTCATTTCATTATTCAATATTATGATATGATATTAGATCATTGTAATTCGCTTCACTAATCAAGGGATGTCGTTTTTTAGATTATTTACAATAAAAGAGAGTGAACTATTTATATCCTGTATGTGTAAGAAATGAGACTGATTCACGGAAGTGGAAATTATAAACTCACTAGTTCAAAATTGAATTTTAATACGGTTTTTAATATATTTATTTCGTGAAATTATTACAGGTGCCATTGTAATTTTGTTTTGAATGTAGGTTAAGAAAAAATGACCTTGTAAATATTTATTATGTGAGTTTTTAATTCTCTTGTTAATTAATAGATGTGAAACCCTTCTAATGATCAAAAATTCATTTTGGTTATTTCTTCGATGATATGAAAAAAAATTAAAAATAATATTTCATTAGTTTCATTTACTATATAGTAAAAATAATCAGAAAATAAGAAAATAACAAAACCAACATAAAATATAAAGACAATTAAAATTTGAACTTTAATTATTAAAACATATATATAAAATAAAATAAAATACAACCAGACCTATAAATTTTTTTCGAATTTAATTTTTATGTTTCTCAATACCTGTTCACTATTTATATGATAAAAATTAAAAATAACTCATTTAATATGTATTTTTAATAAAACTAAAGAAATATTAAGTTAATAGTTATAAATAAATATAACCCCTAGAACATCATAATTGTCCTCAAATTTTTTTTCATATTTAAATCATAATTGATAATATCCACATTTCTTTATGAATTTTAGTTTGACAAAATGATATTTAAATGTGATTTTCAATTCAAAATATTTTTATTATGAAATATATCCAATAATTAGTAATTTTACATAAAAATTCACCTTTGATTTTTCATATTTTATATTGAATCTATTATTAATTTTAAAATCTCACCATAAAATAAATGGAATGTTTAGAAATAATACAAATAAAATAAATTTAAATTTCATTATAAAAATAGTATTAAAAAAATTCAGACTTATAATTCAAATACATTCATAAAATTTTCACACAATATAACAAGGATATAGCATTGAATGTAAAGTGACCTTTCCCTTGAATAATAAATACTAAAATTTAATGGATATTGATATAAAATAAAAATTAATTTTTTTGATATTATGTTAATATATATGTACCACATTACGTGATACATTTTTTATAATATTGAAAATTAAGAAACATCCAACACTAAATAATTTAATTATTTAGAAATTTCCATAGAAATATAAACTTTTCTATTTTTCATCCGTCATTTTCATTGGTAAAGGTGAAAAAATGTTGATATTTACACCCATATACTTATATCTTATCATGCACTTTAAAATTTTCATAAATCTACCTAATACAAAACAAAAAAAGTGAAAATTTTCAATGACTTAAACTAACATAATTTTTTGATCAACATACATGAATAAACATGACTCATGTTGATTCCCAATGACTTTCCTGTTACAAGAACCATAATATCATTTTTCAAAAGTGCCAGAGTCACTACATGCCCATAAACATGAAATTAAATCCAACTCTCTTAAAATTCATATTGAAACATTCAATATTTTTACAATATATCAATACTATAATAATTTTTTTCTAAATCCAGGGAATATTTTATTTTGTGTTTTCTATATAATATGTCTTTAATTTTCAATTTTTCATATAAATATAATAAAAATATATAAACATTAAAATGATAAAAATATATACCAAAATGAATTTAAAGATAAAATATATAGTAACCTCTAGAGTAATATTTCTAACACGTGTAGATGGCCAAAAAAAGTGTTTGATACTTTTTTCAATTAGAAAAACCATATATTTCGTTACGGTATTTCATCTTATCTATATATAATATTCAACACAGTGATCCTACGATTCTATATATCTATTTTTGGATGATGAATATTATCGAAAATATAAAGTATCATCCCATATAAAATAATATAGTGATGGTGATGATCAACATATAAATCAAAATAAATGGTAAGTTGTGTAGGAAGGGGTGTAGGAGTATAATAAGAAAGAGTGGGTCTACAAGAGGTGGTGGAGCGGTGAAAGATGGTTTTGTATGTGGAGGAGTGGGATTAATAGTCTAAAACTACCTTTGTAAGTCTACAAAAATTAATGATAATAATGATCTAATCCCCCTATCCATCACAATTATATCATGAAAATAAAATTCCATGTATTATAGTTTTTTAATAAAAACCCTCTATTGAAGAAGTTTCAAAATATAAAAATTCATTTTAATCGACAAACATAATGGGTTTCCTCTTACATTACTTGGGTATTCAAAATTTCCCAATGATGTAGCTAAATTATCCTTCCTACCCCCAACTACAATCTCCCCATGTGTTCACTTATTTTTAAAATAATCCTTCATAAAATATTTCATGAAATCATTTATGAATCATAATATATAAAAAAATTAATTAGAATAAATAATTAATTAATTTAATCATTATTCAATCCTCTCAGCTATAGTCATTGGCACTTCTATATGATATTGTATATTTTTCTATTCTGGGACCTCTACTATATTCCATGTCATGTCCCCCCTGGGGTCTATGCCATGACAACCCCAAGCGCACCTCCCAATGGCCTGGGGACTGTGACTTTCTCCAAAGACATTATTCCTAAAGAGGGGGGAATTTTCCTAAGTACCAATACACTCACACAACTTCCAACCAAAGGTACTAGAAAGTAAAATCCAAGGAAACCATGTGTTACACGCTGACCCTAGTTACCATGATTAGGTGCATTATTACATATCATTATCTTGATCACAAGAGATCATGTCCCAAAAAAATAGATTAGTCTAGTAGACTTAAAAGTGATAGATATATGCATATGTATTACATTAAACCATGAAATAAATAAAACAACATTGTGTCCCCTTTTATCACACTCATATCCCTTAGCTTATTCATGAAGGTTAGTCATTATATACTTTTTCACATCTTGGGGAAAATTAAAAAAAGAAATGTGTGAGATCATATGCTCACTATGGATAAAAATATAGAGGAAACATTCATAAATAAGTATAAACATTTAATGCTGTGTATAAGAATAAAAAACAATCCTTTTAAACATAAATTTCATCATAATATGGAGAATTTAAATCAAATAATGCAATTTAATTATTCACATTGATATGTTACTAGTTGAATAATCACATGTAATGTCTATAGTTAATTTCATAATTATATAATGCATAATTCTAGATATCATAACCACATAGTTAAGGTCTCATACCAAGACTACAAAAAAATATTTTTTTCACAGCCTTGTGCCAAGAGAGTAGTTTGTCTCATGAGAACAACTGATGCATCGAGTTTCTATAGAAGGCTCCACCAATCACATACTAAGTCTAATACATTCCTCATATGAAAAGGTTGGAACATAATATAAACATTCGTATTAGAACTAGAATACAAAATGTCAATATTATTACCACAAACCATTAATGGAATAAAAATAGCACAACCACAGTCAAACATAAATCATTTATTACAATATGGAAGAATGTATTAACCTCAATCAAGAATAATGAATGATATTGAAAAAGATTAAAATAATCAGTAAAACTATTTTAGTGAAATATCCACCTTTTCATGAAAACATTTAAATGTCTTACTATTTATCAAGAAACTGTTAAAAAAATATTTTTGTATCAAAGTGTCACATACCAATTTGAAACATTTAAAAAGAATTTTAATTTTAAAACATTCATGTCCTATAAATAAATCATTAACACCATTTTAATAACCTGGACATTAATGAAAATGATTTATAAGAATACATCTTTAAATCATTTAAAAGGATATTTTAGTTAGAGTAACAAACCTAATGTGAGGTGTTTTAATAAATATGATAAGTGGTATCATCAACCACCTGATATCCCAGCATTGTCCCTACTCGAAAGAATGGGCCCTAATTTAAGGGTCACATACCATATTTTCAGAATAGTAGGAAATATCATCGAATCTTACTGAGTACTTCGTTACTGTCATGCTACCCTGAAATATGTGTAGTAGCTCTTGTATACACACAAAGCATTAATTCGCGAGAAAGAAAACCTCTCTAAAGAGGTGCGCAAAGTATTCCTAATTGAGAATCTCCTCGTCGTGCATCTGGATCATCAAACTCCACCATCTCCCCACTGATACCTAAATAATGCATGCAACTATGATTGATATATAATCGAGGGGTGTCCTCCCTAGGAAAAAGACTCATATAACCACCACAATCTGATCCTCAGATACTTGGGGATCTGTCTTGCCTCATAACCTAGGAGGTCTCTGCATCTTTAACTCGTGTAGGAAACTCATCCTGTTCACATCCTTCACTAGTTTTACTACTTGAATTGTTTATTTAAGGGTGGATGAATCACTGGTGCACCAGCCAGAGGTAACGCCACAGATTCAGTGCCCTAATCTAAAGCCTCCACTTAGGGAAGATCATCATTATGATCATGTTGTAGAATTTTATCTATATGTAATTTTTGTAGAATCCTAAAATATATCAAGAGAAACTACAGTTAAATAGTACATCTAGAGAGCTTACTCAAGAAGGAGATGAAAAGCACAATAATTACTACAAGATGCATGTACCCCTGATTTCCTCGTATATATTGTTCCCATGTACCGAATTTGAAAACAGGTGTCTAGAGTCCTAGTGAATGGATACATTGGCCACCGCACCATCATTGGATTTCGTAGCCCGAATTCCAAAATTGAAACACATAACACTATTTCCTAAAACAAAAAACAATAGACCGTTGTCCTTTGAGGTAGAACCGACAACCTCTAATAATATATTTTTATGACCCGTCCACTGGGGTCCATGTTGTTACTACACCATGTATGCCTACCGACGTCCATGGGCTGGAGATTAGCACCAATGGTACTATTACATAAGCAGAAGGCATTTAACTGAGTACCTGTACACAGAAACACAAGTGACTAGAGGACCCAAACCCTACCTGGTAAGGTAGTATCACCGAGTTACTAGAGGACCTGCACCCTGATAACAAAGGGGATTACCGACTCTTTCAATTCATTTGTTACGGGGGACATGTACCCTAGTTCCTTGTCAGAGTACCAAACCCAGGCTAGAGGATATGCTCCCTGGCACAACAGGTGAGTACCAACTTTACCGTAGCACTAAGTAAAGAGGACCCACACCCTAGAAATGTAGGGGAGTACTGACTCCTTTCATAAAGGACCCACACCTACACTATAAGGGAGTATTTTCCCAACGTGCGTTAGATATATAAGACATTATCATTTTTACAATATGTTAGTACTAACTCCATAGATAGAAGACCTGCTCTCATGAACGGAAGGGGAGTACCGATTATTCAACTACGAACCACTGTGAGAACTCACTCCCTAATAATACAGTGTAGTAACACTATTGAAATAGACCACATAAAGGACAACAAACGTGCACACAAAACATGGGGATTCCCATATCTACTAAAGCATTGGGATAAAGAGAACTCGCACATTGAGTCATCAAGGCAGTATCCACCCTAACATATCATCAAGGGAACTACCCCAACTATACGCAATGTATGGAGGTATCAAGAGAGAATACCCATCCAACCAAAAAGACCATGCTTTTACATTCTAAAAAATTTTCTTAGAGTATATTAAATTGACCGTCCCATTTCATGGGTCAAAACGTCGTAGACAGATCGTAGAAAAGATTCTCTATTTAGAAGATACTATCATTTTCGTAAAAAGGGGGCTTGTTGGGTCCAGGTCCTGTCCGACCTGGTCCAATAGTCCTGAACCAGCCTAGGGACCACCTAACTAACCTGCTTATGATCTGAACAGGCTGGTCCAATCCCAAACTAGCTGAGCCTGGCCCATTATGTCACAGGTCCAGCCCCTTAGTCTCGCCCCAATGGGAAACACGTCCGGCCTGACCTTCCTGGCTTGGCACGACCGGCCATCACTACTAGGATCGCAATGGAGCAGGCCTAATGCATTGTTCTGGGCATGCCTCTGCTGCATCCATCTAGAACTAGGCTGCAAAAAATGGTGCTACGATCCTTGCCAACAAATATGATCACACATTCTAGTTCATTTCGTATGACCCGAAACTTTGTTGCGCGTCCAGGTCACACTGCGGCTTCTTCACACGACTGCCAGTGACGCCCCCTCAATGATGTGACACCATGCTATCCGACACACATCTATCACCACCACATAACAAATTTCACCATCTCTTAACACATCCACCCGCAAAGTCGACCCAACATAATTTTCTATATATTAATGTATGAACTTTGGTGTTCCGTTCTTCAATATGGAGGGTGTTTCGGTACCCTCGGGTCGCGTTATTCACTTCTTGTGGCCCAAAACTCCATTTTGAAACATTCCTATGGAAAGTGATTGAATTCCGATATATCTTGCTCCATATCAATTGACCCACCATCATCGTCATCATAACACCTTTGTGTTATGTCTGTCTATGATACTATGATATCGAATAGTTTCATAATAAGGTGGATTTGTGATCATATTTCATTAATATATTTATGGAAAATGAAGAAAATACATGGATGAATAGGAAAGGACTCAAAAAAATAACATGAGGAATGATATTTTGTCGGTGTTCGTTACAGCATTGAATCTTTCCCATTAGAATTCTTAAATGGTGAAAAAAAATCATCGAATAAATATGGATGATTAATTCTCGATGAATAATCCTGATAAAAACCCTCCAAAAATAATGACATCTCATGGGTCAAAAAACATGATTTGAACTAAATTCTTCATTAAATTTTCGAACGGGGAAGAAAATACCTAAAACACAACCCCAACCAGGGACAAATAGTTCATTGGCGATGAACGGTGTTGCTACGTTCGTCATTCCACGATCATCTGTGTACGGCCATCGATCGATCATCGTTGGTGAGGATTATTTCGAAGTGGGGTTGGAATTCATCATCGTCACTGACCCAAGATTTTTAGGAAAACTAGGATTGTTCCAACAATCTTGCGTTATCTTCTTGGCCATTAATGGAAAAAATTTGAATCAGTGTTTTAGTTATGTTTTTGTTGTGAAGTCATTACACTATTTCATTTAATGAAAAGTTTACTAATTTTTCTCTTGGTGTCCAGACCATTGGGAAACAACGATTTGAAAAACATCATAAAAATTAAATAAAAAAATTTTATTTTAGTTTTTAATTTTTCTATAAAATTCCCAAAAAGTAATTTCACGTTCAAATCATGTTGGTCGATGTTAATTCCATTCCTAGAGAATCCCATCATTATGGATGCAACAGTGCCCTCTAATTTTCAATCCGGGTACATGTTCCAAAGATAGAAAAACCCACACGCACATTTAATTAATAAAAATTAATAATGTTCAAAAATATATTCTGGCTGCATTGAGTCTTGGAATTAGGTTTCATCTCAGATCCTAGTCTCACAAAATTCTCATTTATTTTTAGAAAAATAATTCCATGAAATTATGAGACATTACCTTTCATGTCTAGCAGTTGGGGGGGAGTGAGGATCTCTCTAGATCCGTAAGAAACCAATAAGAGTTTTTTGAACACATGATCTATTATTTGTTATTCAAATAAATTATACCCTCCCCTAAATAATGTATGATGGTATACATTTCTTTATAAGATCTCTTGATGTGATCTCCTTGAAAGCTATAAATTAAGAATAATTAAAGAACTAATATGATAATTAATATAAAAAACTATAAATGGTAACATTGAAATTAAAAAAATCTATAATTCAACTTTCAAAAAATTTCTTCAATGTATTTTCATCTATAAATAGAAATATATATATAAAAATATAATTTTGATGTAGCCACTTCACCAAAAATGAAATATAATGTAGGGGCAGATTTAATGTCCTATTATCTCCTAGAATCCAATGATAAATATTTTCTCATGACTCCTCCAATATCATGTATATCATATGTCATCAAATAGTTAGGGGGAAAACATATATTACTTTAAATAATCAAGATAAATAAAGTAATAAATAATTTTCATACCAAAATGATGTTCGAAAAGTGAGATATTGTAAATTTTTGAACACTTTTTCAATCATCAATAAAAATTCAAACTTTTTTATCTGATGCTTCTATAAAATCATTGAATTGAATTGAATTTGGAACACTTGGAATATCATTATCATCAATATATAAAAATATCCATTGGTCCTGGGTATATACAACTGATAATTTGGGTAAATACATACTGCCATGTTGACCAACCTAGGAACTCTTATTTGGCCCCATAGAAGTAGATGTATATTCTATAGAATATGTGGCTCATCAATAGGAGCATGTGAATGTTCCTACCCTGTGGTAGGAGTACGATCATCTCCATAAGTATTTGGTTGGTCCTTTGATTGTTATATATTTATCCTAAAAATCAATGCAACACACAATTATAACGTATATAAACTAATTCATCAATTGCAATCTAATGGAAATAAAAAATAAAAATTTATAAAACAAAAAAATAAACTAAACTACACATTATAAATTTTAATTTTTCTTTTTTTATTGTAAATTAAATTAATAATTACATTGATGAAATATAAAACAAAATATAAAATAATTAAAACAATCCACAAATGGTGTGTGAATACAAAAAAGGTTATTATTATAATAAATCATTTTTACACCAAAATAATATTTCATGAATATATTATTATACATTATTGTTTTTTATATATCATATTAAATTATAAGTAATTGATTTTCAACAAAAAAAATAATAATAGATATGTTATCTAAGTGAAGACATTATAAACTGGAATAAACTAAAATTATGTTAAAAAATCTAACTTATGTGTTATTATACATGTTTTAATAAATAATATAAAATAAAATTATCAAATATTTCATGAAATCATAAAATTTCAATAGAAATAAACATGTGTTAGTTGTAATATTAGGAATTTGTTGAAGGATGTTTTTCCAAAATTCCATATCCATGAACATTCCATATGGTAGATTCTAGGTTGGTGACATTACCATCGATATTATTTGTTAATATTTCCATGGAAGTATGGATAACACATATATAGAAATAATTATCAATTTTATCATCACCAACATACTGTACTTTTCATATAAAAAATAGACCGTTGTACATTAGATTAATTAGGAACATAGTCTTTTTTTCCTCTGTTTCTATAATAAAATAATTACCTACCTTTTCTAGTATATCCAGTTTAACTGCTGTATTCCAAATTCATCATGTCAGAAACTATTGTTACCAATAAACCATATTTATTTAATCACTGAAATGAGATATTTAATGTAATCAACCAACCATAATTAATCAATGAATCCATAAGAATTACAGGAAGAGGGGATTGGGTTTTTTTACACTAGAAAACCCAATAGATTTTGTGAACCCCAATTCACTATTATTCTGAACTACAATTCTGTTTTTTTTTATATTTCGTATGATGTGTATAGCCATTAATGTTATACATGGACCATGACTAAAATTTAACAATGAAAATCCCACAAAATATCTCAATTATTCTGATGCATCTGATCTACCAAGAGTTATGTTTTTTAAACCATAGAAATATGGTTTGGTTAATAAAATTTTAAATAAATATATATTGCTTAATTGGATTGCATTTTTCAACACATTTATATCAAAAAATTTATATTTCGTATCTTCATCTATGTTTATATATATATATAATTGTATCTTCTTTATCTATTTTTCCACTATTTGAATTTCACACAATAAATCCCATATCTCCTATAATTTATTTATTCATATCGAGATATAGGAAAACCAATGTGCTCTACTATATATAAGTAACATGTACAAAACAACACGACCTCCTCAGAAATACGAATCCCTATAATGGAGGTTATAAGTCAATATGGATTCTTAACACACCCTTCAATATCATCATATATATTTTAGAAGGATACATATGATATAGATATATAGGTCTGTGTATATTTATTTTATGTACTAAATAAAACATTAAATGCAGCATTATACCAAAAACATATATAGGAAAATACATTTCGGATTGAAAAATCCTAAAAACTACTTCACTCTCTAAAATTATCAATGAAATCCAATTATTCACCTAATTATAATTTGAATAAATAATCTAACAAAACTTCATTATAGTAATTCTAGAATAAATGGGAAATTTTCAACATAGTGAAACTTTAATGTGTTTTTTCATTATGACATGATAATCATGGGATTTCAAACTTGTCAAATTCAAATAATTTAAATTCAATATTTTCTTAAGTTTTAGAATTTTCGTTCTACACATTGATATAATGAAGACACCAGATGATGAAATTTTCTGCCTTTTAGACAATTTTTGAAAATATGGGGTAGGAATTCCCACCAATATTCAAGAGTGGGATCTAAATAAAAACATATTCTTGTTGAGAGTATGTCCAATATATCATTCAACCAATATTTATAAATTCTTTTACTATCTTACAATCTTCCAATCAATATTTCATAAATTTTATTCTCTATAGGTTTGAAATCAATGTTACATTTGATCTAATGATAAGTCTAATAAGGTAGCTCAAAAAATATTTACCATTATTCCCAAATATTTCAATCATTAATGATTTGACGTGTCTTTCAAAATTCATCATCAATATTTTTGACAATATCATAATACTAATCAGGGGATAAAGGTTTTGGAGAAAAGTAAAATTATTCTGATTCAATGAATTCATTTTTTAATATTCTATAATATTGATCCATAGGTAAATAATTTTAATGAACCATGTATAATATTATTCTCCTATGATGCAGTTTATAATTATAAAGTTGTTGTTAAAAATTGATATGATTTATACCCCTTAATGTTATATCAATAAAAATTCCCACATGCTGGGAATAAATTTATAGGTAACATAATTCTTGTATGAAAATAAAAATATTCCATTTTCTAATAATCATACACCATAATATGATCCTCCCATAAAATATTCAAATGAATATTTAATGGTGGAAAATAAAAGAAATATCATTTTGGGGATTATTTGGTTAAGTGATCATCAATCTCGACATGACATATTTTCACTTCATAAAAAAATTTGGTGATGAGTTGTTAATTACAAGTAAAATATTCCATTAAATCTGTGTGATACTAAGGAATGAATATAGATTCATTCCATCAATGCAAAATCCAACTCTGAAATTTTTATCATTATTTCTAAAAATATGAAACTATTTATCCATTTTATTCCATAGTAGAAAATCATCTGGATTAAAAAAAATTCCATCAAATATCCATATATATTACTTCCATTACATAATTTTATTATTCATGAGAATTTATGAATAATTGGTTAAATTGATGAATTATATGATGACTCCAAAATTAATATGCAGGGGTACCTGTAGATGCGAAATCATCATATGATGTTTATTTTCACTTACATAATCATGTACCATATTATGGACTATCTAATGGAAATTATTATTATATCCTATATAGAAAAAAATAAACCAGGTAGTCATGTATATTTTTTTCACATAATTGCATCAGGAATAATATCTTTACTATTTATCATATGAACCTAGATGATTATTTTCATTTGGAAAAAAAGTATTCATCAATTTTAGATTCCTGGTAAAACTATTATCACTTATTCAATGATACATATTCTGGATTATAAATACTAATAGAAGTGATAAAACCATAAATTATATAAATCCTTGATAAAATGTTTTTTTTCAACATTACCATATATATTCTAAATTATTATTTGTTTCTCCAGTAACTATACTTCAATATAATGAATCATTTCATAACTTTTATTGTAGTTATCATCATGAAAATAATGGTATTCAAAAGATCCCAAAGAATTCCCAGTTACACATTTATAAATGATAGTGTTGTTACTTTAATTAATACCAAGACATATTAAATGATATTCAATCTTTAGTATTTTCATCATCTTCTAATTTAAACATTTCAGGCATGGATAGAAAAACATGTTATTTTATTGAACATTGTATTTATAAAATTCACAAATATTATCAACACCTTCCTCATTATCATAACTTATTTGAAGTTTTGTAATCAAAATACAAATTATTATTATCTATAACTAACATAAAAAATAAATATCTTCTCAAAATAATATTGTCTCGATATAAGTGAGTAAGCAAGAGATATAATATATTATCTCAATGATAATAAAGAAGAAAAACATCTAGTATAAATCATTAGTAAAATGATTATATGACTATCAGTAATAGTGATTTTGTTTATAAAAAGACAATAATATTGTTAATGAAATATAATGATAAATTGTAAGATTATATTACAATAAAATAAATAATAAAATAAATTTATATCTAATAAGTAATGATTTATAAGAATAAATATTTTGAAATTTTAAAAAATATTCATTGAATGGTATAATTATAAATTATAGGCAACAATTTAAGGTATGATTAAAAATTATATTTAATCATAAAAATAAATAGAGAATTTAATTTAAAAAAAATTATATTGTTAGACCATTCTATAATTTATTTTATTTTTATTTGAATGAAATTATATGAATTCTAAAATCAAATATTGTTGACCAGAATCCAAATCAGGTGTGCATTTTCAATTTTTATTTGAACCGTAAAAATCTAATTTTTATCTATTTTTTTCATTAAATACACAAAAATTATGTGATGCAACATTAGATCATACTATACTATAATTCCATAGTAGAGTGAAAACAAAAAACTGGTGAATTTTTAAGGACATACAAATATATATATTAAAAATTAATAGTATTTATTATTTATTGATTGGGTATTATGAAAATGGAGGAATGAATATAATGTACTGTGAATTAAATGAAAACTTGTTTTATCGTAATATAACACACTTATAAAAAATGTTTAAAAATTTCATTATACTTCAGTTGACACAATAAAAATACATTTTTTGGGAGAAAATTGCTTTTACTATCAATACCATGTGATTTATGTGTAATTCCATGTTAATACTTCATTGGAAAACACTACCTATATAGTCGGATAATCCCCTATATTTAAAAATTAATTTGTCCTAAACTAAGATTAGGGATAGGAAACACATCAATATTTATTGTCATTTGTATCAAATGGGTCAATTATTCTAAATAGAGTCAAACACTAAAATATATCTCTTGGAATATTACAAAGATATGTGAAGGAAGCAATTGATAGTTCCTATTATGTATTCACCAATAATATCAAAATTAAATTTATAGTAACTCAGTATAGGCAAAATTATTTTTAATATATGATTTTCCAATATATTAATATTCTCACATCACATCAAATGCATTTATATTCATATACACTACTTATATATTATTTTATGTTAAACTGTATTAAAATTTATATATATGTATATATAAAATTTTTAGATTCTTATGTAACTAATAATTTTATAGAGCTTAATGAAATTTATCCATATTCATGGAATTGAAAGAATAAAAGTGAATGATTCCAAAACATATTCCAAATAGAAAGCATTCATTGATCAATGATGAAATTTAAGATGTGATGAAGTATAAAAACCTTTGAAACAACAATTCATTACTAAATTATATTCCATAGAGTAGAGTCCCCATAATATTAAAATATAATGTAGTAAGTCATTATCTAACATATAGAATTACGATATAATGAAATCCACACACTATTTTACTTAAATAAATAGATAAATAATGTATTTTAAGATTGTAATATAACATTTTCTTAGAAAATTTCATTATTTTTACATATAATGATGAGGCAGATAAAGACGAATTGTTTACAATGATCATAATGTGATAATTGAGTAACTGAATTGGAAAAAGATAAATGTTTGGGCATTAATACATTGAACCATCGAAAGAGAAGATTGATATGTGAGGCTTACTTGAGGGGGAGAGTATATCGATTTCACAATAATGAGTGTGACGAAAATAATGGTTGAATTATGATAGAAATCCCATATTGGAGTCCACTCGATTTTTTAAATAAGGGTTATCGTGTTCGTGTGAAGGAAACACATCTTCATTCATGAGATTCTATAAAACTGAAATGATTCAAAAAAATGAATTATAAAATTCTAAATGATATATATCAATAGATATATAATAACTGGTATGATAATATAATGGAATTTTAATTTAATTATCAGTTATTATCTAACCTTTCTAAAAATATGCTTTATTACATTGGTAATTATATAATCAATGAGATAAATCAGGTAAATTTTATTTTTTAAATTTAGTTAAATAACAAAGGATAAGAAAAACAAAAATTCTTTGTTTTATCTTGTATGTAATATAATATGAAATGTGATCAATAAAAATGTATTTATTTTCACATAAGTTATAAACACCTATTGTGAAAAGATTTATGTGGTAAATAATGTTTGGTACTAGTGACTACTTCCAATCATTAGTGTGAGTGTCATCTATATGTGTAATTGGAAATGTCTTTCATATTGCTTCTAGTGTGGGTATATTATACATTACCACCACAATTGTTACCATTACACTACTGGGTTAGGGAATTTTATGTGTAGACCTCGTTAGCGGAATGAAACATGATTGTGATAGATAATGCATGAGAGAAAAAATTACTAATAATGTTTTATGGATTTTCATGTAGTCTTTTGGAGTTTATAAAAGATTTTAATATATTTATTAGAGTTTAATTGTCTTTGTTGGAGTTTGACCATTTTTTAAAATTACTTTTGACCATAATTTCTTGGACATGTTTTTTTCAAATAAAGTCTGGTTTTACTAGAGTTTCATATTAGAAAATTTTTAATTAATATAAAGTAAATAAAGTAAATATATTATATAAATTAAATCAATAAATATAACACAACATTTTAACAAAAAATATTTAAATAGCCATGCATAATATCTTATTTTAAATAAGACATAAAAATAGAAATTATTTTTTGGTACTCATTATAGTTATAGATATTATAATATAATTAATAATATTACTAATAGAATGATAAATGTTAGTAATATTATTTTCAATAGAAAAATATTTTATATATATAATTTTATAATCAACTTTAATAATAAATATATAATCTATTTCAGTTATTTTAATTTTAATATATATATTTTAACTTTAAAAATAACATTTATTAGTAGAATTGTTACCAATAATTTATTTTCATGAAAATAACTATTACTAAAATGAATTACCAATGGAAATTGAAACTTTATCAACAAACATAACCATGATAAAAATTTATCAATATCCTTTTAAATTAGAATAAAATTAATTAGTAATATATGATATTGAAAAAAATTGAAAAAATTTATAGAAATCATGGATATTGAATAATATGGATTTTCAACCTAATGAAAAAAAATAATATTAATTTTCATTGAAGACTATCTTTTGTTCTATTGAGTTACTATTGAATATAAAATTTATATAAATAAATAAAAACCTATAATAATAAGGTGAAAAAAAATTCATGATATTTTCAAGATATAGGTTATAAACATTCATCATAAGAAACATAACCATAAGAAATCCTGATTAATAACTATGTTGTGACATAAATATCATACCTCAATTCCAAATAAATTTAAAATTGACTTAAAATATTATATCATAAATTTATATTTTATTATAATTATATTACATAATCATGTAGAAACTTAATATATCAAATGTTATCTCTTTATTACATTTCATCACCAATTTATGAAAAATTCCATATTAAAATCATCATTTATGTGTGTCAACTGTTTAATTGATTCATAATAATTTGGGTTAGGTTGTTTTGATCATTCCACATTGATCATGGTTCATTCATATATTGAATTTAAACAATGATATAAATATAATATATGTTCATATTAAATATTATTATAGTTCTCTATAAAAAATACTTAACAAAAAACTCAATTACATAGTCTATATAGATGGTAACTCATTTGTAAACATTCAAACCATTTAAAATTTTTGAAGGATGGAATAAAAATAATGGTAAATAATAATTTTCCACTATATAATAACAATTATATAATAAATATAATATATTTTCAATAAACCTATGCTTATTACCATCATCACAAATCAAAAATAAAATAAAAATTACATCACTTCATGGAGGTGGTAGACAACATGCACACACGAGAAACCTTCTGGTTTTCTAAAGGATTGGAAGGTAGTATGGTAGATACAATATTATAATTTTGGAAACATAAGTTTATCACAAATATTTATTCAACTAGTCGTAAAAAACACATTATTATAGGTGATGGAAAGAAAATTTGAATCTCAGTGTGATAGAGGTAGTCCACACATACACATGAGTGACGCGTTCACATTTCCATTTTGATGGAAAATTGGGAGGATATTTGTTTTTACAAAATTATAATAATAATTCAATATATTAATAATGAAAAATTTATTATTTTATGATATATAAAAATTTGTTTTTATTTGGTACAAAAATAAATAAATATAAATAGATCGAATAAGATGATTACTTATTCATCGATGAGATTTTTTTAGATCCTTGATTAAAGACACTTATAATGGTATTTTAAGATGGCCCGAATCTCTAATTCATGTATATAAAATATTAATATTCTATTTTTAGTGTTTTATAGATCTATATTACTCAATGAGGATTAATTAAGATAAAGTAGTGGTTTCCTTTTATAAATGGGGGGAAGGATAGAAGTGGATGTTCATAAAAGATTAAAATATAAAAAATACATTGTCAATCCAAATGCTTCCAAATGGAAAGAGATTAGAATTTATGATTGGATAAGGATGAAATATGACAATCCAAATGTCTTTATAAATTTTTAAATGGTAAATTTACACTTATATTTGGGATTAACCCTCCCCCATAAAACCATTTTAACCTCAACTGTGGTAAATCGTTTTGTCAATTTTACTATTCATCATTACAAAAAATGAAATTGGACACATTACCAAAATTCGAAAGTAAAATTCCAAATATAGAATAATTTTTATTTAATTTATTCTCTTTAAAATGTAACAATTACTTTTAAATGAAACAGACACAACCTGATAAGAAACATTTTACAAGAAAAAATGATTACTTAGTAATAAAATGTCGTTATTCATAAAGTAAAATAAAAATCAAATAAATTTACCACATTTTTATTATTAATATATTTAATGAATTATTTTATCATTTATAAAAATAATAAATATAAAATGGTCAATTTAATTACATTAAAAGAAAAAAAAATTCATTAAGAATCTGTATTTTTGCCTATTCATCAAAAAAATTAATCGTCCCAAAAATTATGAAAAATGATTTCAATGATATTTTTGAAAATATTATTTCAAAAATGAAGACTCTTTTTTAAAAAAACATTTTACAAAATAGAAAAATAAATTATTTTATTTTCTCACAATGGGAAATAAAATACATTTCTATTGGAAAATATATTTTTTGAAGCATGTAATGAATTTACTAAAAATTGTGTACATTTAATAAAAATGATACTAGAATATCCCAATTATATTATGAAACTAAAGGAAAAAATTTTTTTTACTAGGTTTATGGGGATCCCAATATGTGGACCACAGGTTCCGAGACACTTCTTATAGAAGGATAAATGGCATAAAGGACAAAAAATGGTCGAAAATATTTTGTTACTGATATCCCAATAAAACTCAACTCTTAAGGGGGATGAATTGGAGGATGAAGAGGTTGAAAGTATCATTCTAGGAATTGGTCAATAAACCCACAACACCATTGATGAGAAACATCACCCATGCTGCCAGTCAAGGATACTATGTCCCCACCTTCTGAATCATGCATCTTTCTTGGGATTCTACGGAAAGAATCTTTGGTGGTATTTTTACATATAAATTATGATATTAATAATGGTTGTAAAATACACATATAATTTGTTCACCTAGTCTTATATTTTAAACATACTTTTCACTGGTATATATAATCCACAATATCCTTATTCATATTTTACCACTAGAAATAATAATTCAAATTTTATGTTCCTTAAAGATAAATAGAGAATGACAAAATATGATATTTATCTTATAGATATTTTTAATATGGTATATATGTAACATATACAAGCTTCTTAATACATATCATTCTATCCAAAACATTTTTGAACTTAAGGATATTTAACAAATTATTTTATAACTCTACATCTCCATTCAATTAATTTTTTTATTTACATAGAGAGATGGATGAATAATTATTCGGAAAATATAAATTTTCTTCCATCCTATGTAGATTTGTATCCAATAATTTTAAAATAATAATATATTGTATCATTTGTGATCTAAATCATAGATAAGCTTGTGTGATCCTTTTAGTCAAAGCATTGGAGACCTTCTTCACATTCCTCTGGTGGTACTCAATTGGGCTGTCATAATCTCAATTAAATTCCAAACATCATACCCAGATCATATTCATATATTTCATAGTTAATAGTTACTTAAATATATTATAAAAATTATATATAGGATACGATTTTTTTAGGTAAATTATTTCATATCATTATGGATGAAATTACCAAATAAAACTCTAAATACCGAGGTGAGTATTTTTTCTAATGAAACCTCTACTGTTGTAAAGAATAAAAAATAATAATATCATTATGAAAGTAGATTAATCCCAACCATTTTTGATTCATTAGTAGTGATTAAAAACAGCTCTCCACTGTTTGGTAGTGTATGAACTGTTTCACTACTAACCAAATATTTATTTCATTTAAAATTTCAACACATTCGTATAACCCAACAAACATAGCACCCATTAAAGTTAACATTTTGTGTGTATTAATAATTCATGATAAATTAAACATAAAGAATCACTAATATAAAGTAAAAATAATAAATATACAGATATTAGTCACTGAGGAAGGATTGGTACAATGTTAAATAACATCCATCATTGATGGATCAACAAATATAACATGTCTTATGATTTTATTGCCAAAAAAGAAAACTATTCATAGAATAAAATCCAAAAAAGTTTGTTTTTTCATATAGATTATATTTCCTTAGGATCTTTATTACCATCGTTGTTTTATGTTTATACTCAACCGTACTCTTTTTAAATATATTAGAATATCATAAATAATGATGACCCCAATTGATCATGGAATTATCCAGGGAATATATTCATTAAATACAGGATGATAGAAAGTAAATTAGTAAAAAAATTCATCACACTTAATTCATAGTTTCCATACCTTATATATAATTTGTTCCTAGGTATATCCCCTCTCTTGATCCTCAGTTGGTGATATCCGGGATAAAAGATGTATTTTGAAGATTACTAATAACTATTCATATAACAACTCAAGCCTTTTATGTAAGGACTAAAAATTACCCATTGAATTCGATTTCTATCTGGGATCATCCATAATATCTTGTTCATGAATGTGTGGGAAACTTGATTAATCATCCATACGAAATAAACATAAGTGTTTCCCATGTAATGAAATGGGTATCAACGTCACATACTAAAGCATAATAAATCATAATTTCATAATGGTGTCTATAAAAGAATGGATTGAAAGAATACATGGATGTTAATAATGGAAACTTGGGATAAATTAATGAAGACCATTGAGTGTGAAACCATTTTAGTATATTTTTTAATAAACTATATAAATGATCCACTTTGGTGTGTTTAATGGGAAAATATTAGAGAGGATTTAAATCAGAAAAATACATATTTTCATGCATGAAAAAAATATTAAAATAATTTTATTTTTCATTGTAAAGTGATTGATTTTTTTAAAATATGAGTAGGTTAAAATATATTATGCGTGTCACTTGTGAATGCGTAAAAATTATGAAGATTATTTTAATCGGGATTGCTAATAGGGAAAATTGAGAGGGGAACCTATTAAAAACATGTAATTCATTAACAATGAAAGATTAATTTATATGGATACATATGTTTGTAAAATATTAAACCAAATGTTTAATAATTATATAAAATACAGAATAATTAAAATGTGTTAAATAGTGAGAAAATGTTACCCAATTCTAAATTTTGAGGATTAGATAGAATACCTACCTTATGTCTGAACCTGTTCTTCACGTGCACATAATGTCAATATAATTAAATTAAATAAAATTATTATATAATTAATAACCTCTTATATTTTTTTATTTTAATTCTTTTATGTTAATAGATAGATATTATGATGAGTTATAGAGTTGAATTTTTTCATTCAAGGAGTGCTATTTTTCATAGTTTTCATGATCAGTTCCCTTGTATACAAGTATGGATGTTAATGTAAAATGTGATTAATTATATTGAAATGGAATTATATTCTATTAATTAACATAAGTAATTTTAAATGTTCTTATATATAATTTTATTATATGGCATGTGGATGATTCAATAGTTAAAATGCTAACGAGAATTACATAATTTTTTTTGCTGGTTTTAAGACGATAAATAACTTATATCTTTTTTTAATATCATGATTATATTATGGATACAAAATATTACATGAAATATAGTATGAATAAAAAATTATAATTTATCAATAATAATTGTTTTATAAAAATAAATTATATTGGTAATGGAAAATGAAAATGCATCATCCACGATGATGGTAAATTGACACATCAGAGATGTTGTTTTAATTATCAGAATAAAATGGAGATGAGAAGGATTCTGATGATGTATATTATATTAAAATAAATAACATTACACTATATATAATTTTTTGAATTTATAATTGATTTTTTTTATATTGGACATAATGAACGGATAATAAAATAAATGAAATTTAAAATACATTAAAAGAAAAAAAATGATTTCACATCCTCAATTTCTTCTCATTGAGATCCACCTAATATTCCTTTGGATTGTCCATTTTTTAGACCATAAGATCTTTAATTATAGAATGATTCTATGTAAAACTACTAATTTCAATTTGGAAAATATTAAAATATTTTGAGGCATGAAAAGTACAGTTTATGAAGGGTGGTATTTATAGAGGAGGAGAGGGTTGTTTTTTGATTATTTTATTGAATGGTTTCTCCTTTTGGTTAAAGTTTTTCAAAAGTGTGGAAGTTTTTGTATTACTATATTAAATAATAAATTATGGTAAGAGATAGTGGAATATTTCCTCATTGATGGCTCAAAATTGCCTCAAAATTTTATTTGTTTACATTTAATGTTAAATAACATAAATTTCCTTATTTCACTACTATACCAAAAATAAACTAAATTATAAAAACCTAAAAAACTAACAAGTACCATTTATAGATGTGTAGACATACATAGAATCCATTTTATGAAATTTTTTATAAATAAGAGAAATTAAATTTCATTAAAAACATCTTTAATTCCAAAAATACTGAATTTAATATTATAACCAATTTTACAACAATATAAATAATTTACTATGGTCTCATTAAATTTTAGTATAATAATTAGATAAAATATTATTAATTTAAGAATATATTTGAGAAAATATTTTTTCCTTTAAATATTTATATTAATTATTAAATTATAAATAAATATTTTTGTTTTACAATAATATCGATACATAATTTATAATGTTTATAATATTTATTTACTTATTTTATATTTTCATTCATAAGATACATAAATTATTTTTATACTCTCATATGAGATGTTACAATTCTTTTAGATGTGTTATATTCTTAATGTTCGCATTACTTTTCCAATGGTCACCTTATTATTTCATTGGTATAGGTTTTAGAATTTATAAAAATACATCTTATTTTATTCTTAATTTATGATAGAAGTTTTTATGTGGTATTCAATGTGATTTTTTTTATAATATATTACATAGTTATTATAAGGGAAATTTAATATAAAAAAATTTTTGTTTTTAAATTGATCCCTCTTATGAAATTTCACCATCGATATTTCATTTAACATGTTAAGGTGGTAACTTGTGGACGTGCTTATCCTTCCTAGCTTCCTCTGATTCCAATGATTCCTCTTTATACATATAGTTCTTAAATAATAATTTTACCATGGTAGTAGTCTTGTTTCCCAATCCATTTTCTCTACACTCTAAGATCATCCCCAGAAGTTGTTCATACAAGAGGTCATTCTCGAGATGTGCCACCACCAGATTTTGTAAACGCGAGGGATCGTGTATATAAATCCCTAATAGGGATATGTGGAATTTATCATGTATATTAGAAATTGTAGGTAGAATTGTCATTCGATTGGCCATAGGTCTAACATGATCTAGAATCTCGATGGGGTTGAGGTAACTGGGACTCAACATTCATTTTCCATAAATCTCATGATCCTATTCCATCGAGATATGTGGATAATACCATTTATCCAACCATAAACTCTAGGTGCCATTGACAAATTTTGTGTATAGATATTCTATGGACATTGGGATTCTTTTATGTGATGCTGAATGATTTTCACCTCTTCTTCGATTTATTTAACCATTTAAAGTCTTAGTGTCTTAAAATATCTTTCATTATCCAAGCATGTTGGGGTTTTGTATATTTTAGAAAAATGGGATTCATATGGATCCCTTTGGATGATGTAGTGGAAATATTTGTTCTACGATAATTAGACTAGATGTAGATATTGGATCCATACTCCTTTTGTGTTTGTAGAATATTCTCTAAAAATGTATTCCCAATTCTGAATATTTGCATTAGACATGCCATCAATTTTAGGATGATATTTTTTAGTGAACCACATCATTGTTTTTAGAGCATGTTAGATATATTTATTGAAAATATAGGTAAATCATTGATACAAATCAACCATGATCAATAGTGGAACTCCAAGAACTATAACAAATTATTTTATGTCTATCCATTCAATTTGGTCGAGTTATAATTATGATCAAATTGTAATAATTCGTGTTGTATTTGTAAAAAATCCATACAAATCCATATTGAATTGTTTCCTCTAGAAGTCTTCAGATGTATAGTGAAAAAACCCATCGTTATGTATCCCTATTTCCATGTTGATGCATTTCAGCGTTCAATTACTAACATAATAGGCACTTCGATATATAATCATTGATATCTTTCTCTATATTAACCCACTAATAGTTTTCATGGAGATCTTGATACATCTTGGTGCTCTAGGGGTGAAAAGATATGGCTAGGAAAGTTTCATAGTTTAGAAACTATATCTCTAACTATGGATTGGATGGTACACATTTTTATGACAAAAATAAAATGAATCCTTCTTTATCAATATATAACTCTCAAAATTTCTCTATTCTAAAAGATTCCAACTTTTTCATTATTTCCACATCATTTTTCAGGAATCAATTGATTTTTTCATGAGGGATGGTTGAGAAATCAATTGATAGGGAATTGATTTAGTTTATTCCTTAATGATTCACATACTCAATATTTTCATATATAAGATGATTGGATCATTCTTAGTTATTGTCATTGATATTTCTACAACATCTTTTCTACTTAGTCCATCTGTCACTTTATTTTATATTCTTTGATTGTAGTGGATTGAGGATTCCTAATCCTTGATTCAATCAAACCATCTATGATGTAACATAATAGTATCCTTTTATTTGAAAAGAGAATTTATGTTCTTATGATCATTGTATATCTAATAATTCTACCAATAAATGTAATGATTCCAGATTTGAAACACAAATATCCAAAAATCAACCTCCTAATCATATGTGTGGATAATGATTATAGTAAAATTTAAACATAAATCAAGAATAAGATAATAAATTATCACATTTAATGAATAAAAATCATAATCCCTTCTTTGAATCATCACTGTATACCATAAAATGTTCCCCAATTTTTAGTAGGTTGAGTACATGTGTAATGATAAACCTATTTTTCAACTCTGTAATTTAGTCTTCAATTCACTATTATACACAAATATTACACCCTTCCAAGCCATATAGTTTAATTTGTTTTACAATCCTATGAATGTTTTCTCAAATCATTGGTAATACCCATCTAGAACAAGGAAAATATGGATCTCTATTATAGATGTTTCCTAATAAACTCATTGATTACCTCTGTTTTGAAAGTGTCCACATATATTCATTTGTTGGAGGTTAACTTACACCAAGAATGATAAATCCTACATATAGAACTAACATTTATTTTAATTTTCATATATCATCCCCATTTTCAAACTCATTATCAATGTATTCAAATGCTCATTGTCTTCCTCCTTGCTCTTAGAGTATATGAGAATATCATCAATAAAACTACCAAAAAATTGGTGTAGAAATATCTAATGACTATTCATTTAATAAATGAATATTTTTGGACCAATAGTGAGTCTTAAATGAATCACTATGAACACATGGTGTTCATACCTCATTCAAAAATCATTCTTTGTGATATATTCCTTCCTTACATTTAATTATTGATATCTTGACTGAAGGTCCACCCATGAAAATTACTAGGCCACTCATAAGTTGTAGAAAATTTCGTCTACCTGTGGATGGGGATACATTTTTTTTATCATGATTTTATTGAGCCCATGGTAATTACTGTATAGTTTCATTAATCCATACATCTTCTTTTTTAAGAGGATTGGGGCACACCATAGTGAATCACATGGGGGTATAAAACACATTTCCAAATTTTATTATAACATCATCTTCAGTTCATTAAACTCAATGGTGACCACTATATAATGTGTCTTTGATATAATTAGAGATCAATATCATGTTCAATCGAGAACTCAACCTCTACTTTTGGAGGACGTCTTATGAATTCTTCGATGGATCACAATAGTGTATTCCCTCAATATGGTCATGTATTTGAACATGATTCTATCTATTGTATCGATCGTTTGAGCTATATATGATTTATCTTAAGGAAACAATATCGACACAAGAGGTTATGATTGTAAAATATATTCATCCTTCTACTTTAAATTTTATATAATTTGAAGATTGTTCAGGATATGAAGAGGGATATCTCTTTCCCAACAATTGATATTCTCTTTATATAAATATATCCAATCAAAGACCAAATTAGCATCAAACATCAGAAAGGGAATTAAAATAAGATATTTTGAGAGGAAAAATACAAAAAAATTAACTAGGTATGAGTTATAAACATTTTATGTGTCAATTGCCACAATTTACCTTGTCACAGATACCTAAACCACATATTTTGAGGTTGTGTTTGAAAAGTTCAACTAAATTTGATTTATATAAAATACTTAATAAAGAAGAATCAAATAGTATGTTCTATATTCACTAATAAATATTTATTATAACAGTCACCACAAAATTTTTGGGTATTAAATATGTTGTTGTGATAAGATTTTCCCTTCATTATTTCCTTAAAGGTTATTGTTGTCGATTTACTCTAAAAACTATAGTCTTGGGTAAATGGATTCCATAATGACCATTTTTCATGTAGTCAAAACACTACACATTAGGATGAGTATTAAAATGAAACACCCTTTCTTCCTACAAATTTTTTAGATTCATTATTTCACTTTCAAAAATAATTAGCAAGATTCTCATATATCCCTCATTCCATGAATCTATTGGTTTCCCTTGGATAGTCCCCAAAACTATTCTTCACAATCATTTGACATGGGGGTTGATGGATTTGGATTCTATCATGGTGTTTTTCTATTGATACTAGAATATTAGACTCCTTTTTATTTTTTTATATTTGATCTCATGAGACAACTACGAGTCTCTGATAACTATTTCAACCATTGGGGCACAATAGAAAATCTCCTCATAGCTATCGAATTCACAAATGGTCACATATTTTCATAGACTTTCCTATATTCCACTGAATAAGTGATCAAAATTGATTTTGGTGTTCCTAAAAATACTAAATGGGTATCATTAAATCTTTTTAATGTTTTAAAGTTACACCTTGATATACTTTCCTTCCTTTTACTTTATCCTGAGGAACTTCAATTACATATTAAGAAAAATTGTTAGTGGAATAAATTTATTGAATAATATTTTTTATAAATCATCCAAATTCAAGGGAATTAATTTATTCCTTAGATTTTTTAATATGTTTCTCCCACTGATAGTCTTCACCATCAAAATTATATAATACAAGAATATCTTTCTATTCTTTTATGGCTTCTCGTGGGATTTAATCCATTGTTTCGTTGTGATTGGATTTGAATATCCAATTAATATGGGAGCTCTTTATCACATATAGGATTCAATGAAAACATTATATTTATTTAGATATGGAAAATGTTCAACAAAATTCATCTTATTATTCATAACATGATCAAGTTGATAAGGAAATTTCATGAGGTTTTGAGTTCTCTTTTCTATAATATACAGCATTTCACCAGGGATTTCACCACACTGCCTATCGCATTGATTATTGGCATGAGTTCTCCTATTTACATGGATTGTGTATAAAAATAAATCACAATTAGAGGGGATTAAATACCTAGTTATTATAAAGTTTATAAAAAATGGACCATATTAGGATAAACATATAAATGGAATATATATTATAACATTGGATTCCGTAATTTTTAATCTAGATTATAAATGGTGATATAATGATATCTTGGGTTATTATTATTTTTTTAATCCTATTACCCAAAATAACTCAGCCATAATATGATACCAACAATAAAAATCATATCCTTTTATAGGCATTATTACTTGATTTTAAGCATAAATTACTATGAAATAAAAATTATGGATCATAAGTTCTAGTGTTATTATATGATTATGTACATAACTCAAATGAATGAAATCAAAATAAAAACATGTTTTTTATAAATCTCTAAAATGATATTCTAGCATCCTTTTAGATCATGCATATACATAGGATAACATGGGAAATACATGAATAAAATGAATGATCTAAAATACATTTTAATGGAATAAGTATAGGAATAATGCATATAACAAAAAATATAATAAAAACATAGATAGAATAAAATTACTGAATCATGAATAAACATAAATAGTATTAACATGTAGAAAATGGGGTCGTGTTGTTATAGAATCATAGGAATAAGGAAATAAAATATAATATGAAATCATCATGTGTCAAGACTAACATCGATGACTATATCCCATTATAGAAAAATTCTTATAAATGAATCAAATTTTCTCTAGGACCCAACCTTACATCTCATGAGACTAAGCATTACAAAATGCATTGGATCTAAATCTAGGAACACCCAATATAATGTGTTTAAGAATCCGTGTTCGACATGAAGAATCAATCATAATTAACAAACATAATTGTTACACATTGAATGAAAAGGGTATCATAATCATGTCATAAAGCAAGACTAATGGGAATATAACAACAGTGACCATGAAAGAAATTATTTAAATAAAACATATGATAAAAAAATTAAAAGTAGGAATAATAAAATGATGAAAATTAGTTGTAAAAAAATTTAAAAAAATTGTATACTAAATATTAGAAATAATCAAATTCATTACAGTTTATAAGAAAATATTAAATATTATTTAAAGAAGAAAAATAATATTTTCTTATTTGAAAGCAGAAAGGAACAAATATTCCTTTTAAGGAGAGAATGATTTATTTTAGAAAAAGTTTTGTTAATGAAAATAAACTATGGATGAAACATGATTTGGTTATGAATTTGGGTTGTTCCATTTAATCCCAAATCATAATTAGGAGGAATTGATAAAGGGACCTTTTAAAAACAAGTATTTTTTCTCTATGTAAACAGGTTTAATGTACATAGAAACATATTTTTAGAAAATATTATAAGAATTTAGAATAATTTTATAAAAATAAATAAAAATTACATTAGGATAAATAGAGAGAGAAAATGTAACATAATGGTAAATATGGCAGTTTGAGGAGAATCTATACCTTATGTCCAAAACTATAATGTAAAATCCATTAATGTCAGGGATAATAAAACTGAATATATTAATTAATTAATTTGTAACCACTTATGCATTTATTTTATATATTATAATATTTTTTAGTAATTTAATGGCCATTATGAATAGGTATAGAGTTCAATTCTATCACTCTCGAAGTGTTATTTTTTTGTTTTTTAGGATTAGTTCACTTGTATGACAGAATTGAACTCCTGTAAAATAAGAATAATTATAAATAAATGAAAATATAGGTTATTTATTAACGTATATATGTTTAAATTGTATTATATATAATTTGGATAAATTATACTAGGATGATTCATTAGCTAAAATTTTAATGAATATGATTTAATTTATTTTGTTGGTTTTTAATGGGAATAATGAACTTATATCATTTTATAATACTAGTTTTATATATTGTTTCAAAAAATTATATGAAATAAAATATGTATAATAAAATCTGATTTAATAATAATTATGGTTTTATTACCAACATTGAAGGTGGTAATGGAAATTTTAATCACATTGTTCCCTTTGACGGTAAATAGACACATCATAGATGATGTTTTCATTTTTACAATAAAATGTAGAGGAGAAGGGGTTTGATAATGTATATTCCATTAACAAAATAATATTACATTATATATAAGTTAATAGAGTTATCATTATTGGTTTTATATTTTAGAAACTTATATGATAAGAAAATAAAATAAATTAAAAAACATCAAATAAAATGAAAGATGATTTTACTTCTTGAATTTATTCTCCTTGAGAAACTCCACAAGGAATTTGAGTTCAATCTTTTGTTGATAATAGAATATCCTGGATGGGGGGGACTTGGAAGAGCATTGGGAATAATTTAGGCATACTTCAAGGATTTTCATGTGTGACGATAATAGATGGTGAGGGGTGGTATTAATAGGGGATGTGAGGGTGTCTTTTTATTATTTTCTTCATTAGTTTATTATTTCAGATCAATTATATAAATATATTTGAAATGTATCAAACAAATATTAAATAAAAAATGACATTTTGAGATAATATGGTTTTACATAATTGATGGTTCATCCATGACTTAAATATCCATTTTTTACATATAATGTGAAATTCTGTAAATTACTGCATTTTACTATTCACCAAAAATTAAACAATAATATAATACTCCCAAAAATTTACCATTATCATTTTTAATGTATAGAATTAAAAAATAGACTCCATTTTATGAAAATAAATGTTCTTAATTGAACCAATTTATTTTTAATTATACTCCTCAATTAATTTAATAATATAGATTTTTATAATATAGTATATTAATATTAGTTTTTTAATCTATTTATGAAAATAAATATTCATAAATATTTTTATATTAATTATAATTGTTTAAATAAAAATTAAGTTTTCAAAAAAACTTGAATACCTAATTTATCAATTTTACAACACTTTTTTACTTATTCCATTATATAAATATAATATATATTCATTCATAAGATAACTAATTTATATTTATACTTTCATTGTTGTGGTTAATAATCTATTAGAAATTTTACTATTCATAATGATAATATTACTATTCCAACGGTCAAGTTACTATTTCATTGGTAGATGTTCTTCAATTTCTATAAGTACAACATATTTATTTATTATTTTATTAAAATAATTTTTTATTAAGATCCATATATGAGTTTTGTGTTTATACTAAATAACATATTAATAATAATTGAATTTTCATTTATAAAATTTTTGGTTGTTACAACGAAATTGATTAAACATGTCTGCAATACATGGTAAATGATACTTGTTCTTGATTGTGATCTTGACATGTTTTTAATAATAAATGTAGAGTCTCATTGAAAAAATAATATGTGCACCCCATGGTTATAAAAGTGGACAAATGAATACATTTTTAATATTCTATAAGAGTTATTTATTCAATTAATGAAACTCAATTAAATCCAATCTATTTGGGGACATTAAAATATTGGTAGAACCTGGTATGTGTTCTTTTGAAAATTCAACATCATTATTGGGGAAATTTCATGAAACTTCCTTAAGAAAAACTTCAATAGAATTTTGTACAACAGTTATATAATTAATAACGAGTTTCACTCCAACCATCAGAGATAATTACAAATTTTTAATTGAATCAATACCCATATAAATGATGAATGTTCATTAGAAGTAAATATTAATTATCTTAAAAATATATTATCATAGGTTGGTTCGTAATATCAAACATGACATCCCATTCACAATAATAGATGTGGGATTTAAGAAATGAAATCCCACAAATTCTTAATATTACATTAAATTCATATATTAGAAGATTAACAATATTTTTAGGAAACACATTCCCATAAATATAAATCAAGGATGATTTGAAGATCTGAGATGAATTCATTATACCATTAAGGTTTTTTTTCTCTAAATAAATATCTAAAAATTGAGTTTATGAATTTTTTTTCCTCTCCAATTTTTATAATATATATAAATTCAATTTACTAAGATCAAATATGGTTCATGAATATTTCAGAATACCTATAACTACATTGGCATTATAATATTATCTTCAATCTCTTATTACCACCAAAAATCATAGAACAATCATCACGAAACATTCATTACAGTGATCAATCATGAAAAAAAATTCATAGGATTTGTAAATCATTATGCTTGTATTTCAACCTATGAAACCATTAGATTATCATATGCCTTAAATGATCATTATATATTTATATACGTAATAACTGTTCAAAATTAAAATGATTATAATAATAATCATATACCCTTGGAGTTTCAAACTATGTTTGTTTTAAAGAAATACTCACCATATACCATAATGATGGCTATGATACACTTGACCAACACATTTAGTGGTTAACACCGTAGATGCCCATGTTCCCAAACCACATACACTATCAGTATCCATATGTAGATGTTTTTTAGGAAAACTATTGTCCTTTATTTACCATCACTTTGGATGTTATTTTATACATATTATTATCCTAAGTATTTTAACTAAATTTTTCTTATCTTTGTTTGCAAAGTTAACTAAACCATACTATGATACCAACAAGATAGACCCCAATTTTTCATACCAAAATATTATATCTTAATAGATGAGTATTAATTAAAAATAATTTAAATAAATTCTATAATGATATCAGTTTATTATCCATGAAAAATGGATATATAAATAACTATTTCATAATAGATCTACATCACATCCAAAATTGTTCTTCACGACCAATACATTTCACAGATATACAATACAAAATTCCATTTGTCATAACATGACGAATGAAAAACAAATAAAAGAAGATATCAAATGCTCAGTAAGGCTAAACAAGGGAGAAGTCAATAATTTCATAATAATATCATGATCATATGTGTATGAAAACATGATATAAATTTTAAAAACCATTTCTAGTGTATCATAGATCTTAATCATGAATCATGGTATAAATCTTAACATTTCATAGGACATGAGTCACAAAGGAATCAAAGAATGTGAGAAATGATATAATAACATTTTTGAAATATATAAGTGTTTAGAATACACATAACGTTGTAAAATAATTTCCTTATTAGTATAAATAATATCCATGAATATCATGGTGGATTTTGTTCACTCATCAGACCATCATATCTATAATAGTGCTCCACTCTAAAGACTATAATAGTGTATTGATTCAATTCCTAAACTGGGTTCACATCCTATTTTAGTTATTATAATCTCTTGATATATACATATAATTTAATTAAGTGGAGGGATACATAATTTCATATCAACCCATTACAAGATAACAAACAAAACCATGTGTGGTAGAATATCATAAAACAATCATCATATTATAACTAGTAGAAATGAAATTTATTTCACAAATAATCCATCATTTTATCATATACTATTATTTTATATGAATAACACCTTCAAAATACCACTTTAATATTTCATGAGGAATTTTCAATTTTGTTACATCGAAATAACATATTTGAAATTTAAGACATTAAATGATATTTAGGAAATCATATTATTTAATAATAAACTTTGAGAAATATAATGTATGATTCAATTCATTAAAAATTCATGATTTCTAGGTGGTCAGATCCAGTTTTGTATGTTTATATAGGGAATCCTTCAACATTTTTAAAAAAATCAAAATATCGTTCATTAGAAAATAGAAAAATGATTCTATTAAACTATTTGAAAAATATCCCACAATTCATAAAAATTACAGTAAAAAGTATAAATTAAATTAAAAACATATATTAATAAATTTATTGCAAATATACATATGGATGAAAATAGATTTCAACAATAATTTTAATAAATGAAATTTTTATATAAAAACGTTTATTCAAGCTCTTGACTTATTAAAGGCGAAAAATATAAGGAGAAAATTTAATACTCATAAATAACCCAAACATAGGAAAATTATTCAAATTATTTATATATAGTTTACAAAAATCAATCATTGGAAACATAATTATAAAAAATTATGATAAACATGAAGATTGTAAGATAAATCCCTTACCATTATTTCTACATTATTTGAAAGTACTCTAAACTCCACTATAATAAAATAAAATTTTATTATATTTATATGAAATAAAAATGTATAAAATATTAGTATCATATATAATATTTTAATAAAATTTCATCACCAATTTATCGATAATTACATGTCAAAGTAATAATTTTTGGGTGATAACCATTTCATTTTATCATTAGAATTTTGGATCTATATTTCAAGTCTGTGCACTTTTATCATGGTTTTATAATATTGATAATCTTAAATATGATATAAATATCATTAATATTCATAATATATATACAATTAAACATAAAATATTAGTATTGGAAAAAAAGTATCACTATTCATGTGGAAAATATTCTATATGAACACTTGAACGATGTTTTCACATTTCAATTGATGATAAAAGGAAAGTAAATAATAAATCAAATTTCCAAAATAATTATTATACAAAAAAATGTCATATATTTTCATATAATATATCATTATTACCATCCAGGTAAATCATAAATGAAAAACAAATCGCATCTCTTCGTAGAGGTGCTAGTCAAAATGTAAAAGTGAATGAACATATAAGTATTATAACAAAAATCAATCATTTTTCAAATGTTACAAGAATTTAGGGTTTATTTATTTATTTATAAAACAATATAACTTTCTTTTATAAAATATGTAATTTATTTTTTGTAATAAACATTTATACGATATTAATTTTTATTCTTTTTTCAAACCCTTATATATGAAGGCAGTTCATGAACAGTATTGGAAGGGAAAAGTATTGTTGATTTATTATATTATTTTATTACATGGTGGATAATTATTTATGAAGTGGATTTTTTTATATGTTTTCCACATTAACCTTACTACTTATAGGGACTTGACTATAAATAGTAATGTCTATATGTAATATTTTATGTACTTATTTTAATAGATCATTATGAAAGAAATAAATTTTTTATTCTTATGAGTGTTCTTCCACTATATAATATCATGGATGGTTCCTATAAAACACATAAGTGGTACCATAGACACATTCAATTATTAAATGATGAATTTTTAAAATTATATATTTCTGTGTGTGTGTGTGAAAAAATGCTAGTAGTCCAATATTCTTCCTTAAATTATTTGAAAAAAATAATCCCTATATTTAATTAAAACAAAAAAAATAACCATAAAATCATGTTCATATCAATTTAACAACATTACATAAGATATATTGAATTAATTATTTTTCAATATAATTCATATGGAAAAAAATTAATGTCTTATAAGAAACTGATAATTAATAATTTTTCAAAAAAAATTACTCGACTATAACATATCATAATTGTACTGGAACAAAAAACCTCTACTCAAGTAAATAAAAAAAACTATATGTATATAATTAATTAATAAAACATTGAGTTTAATATTATTAAAAAAATTATGTTTTGTAATTTTGAACTCTCTAGAGATACTATTATTATTCAAAAATCAACAAAAAAATTTATTTACAAAAATATATCATTGATAATAAAAACTAAAAAATAAATTAATTTTTTTCTCTTTTCAGGACATACATCTTAATAATGATAAAATAAAAAAAATAAATTGTAAATTTTAACCAAATTAGTGATAAGATATAAAAATAGTATTATGAGGAATAATAATAAGATCGTACCAAATTAATAAAAAAAATTATGTTAATAATAAAATAGAAAAAAAAGCAATGAATAAATACATAAAAAACCTTCAAGCAATAAAAAACATTCTGATAATGCAAATTTTCACTTAATTATAAATTTTTTTAATATATAAAGAAATAAAATATTACGATATGGATTTAAAAAATAACCCAACAAAATTATGAAGGGATAATGAGATAACATGAAAGAAAATAATGATCATAGTAAAAAAATTACATCCAAAACCAAATAAAAATGCATAAAATCAATAAATCATCATAATGGGGGTATTTTATGAAGTGAATAAAATTATAAGAAACATAATTCATTTAATAAGTCATTAGAAAGCCTAATATTTTGATGAAAACTATTATTTCCACTATGATGTCATTCAGACAAGTAAAAAAATTATATACTGGATAAGATTAATTTTTATGTTTTATTGCATAACTAAAATATTCTGTGTTGTAAATTAATTAAAATAAATTTAAATAATAAGAAACACAATATTATAAATTATGAATTGATTTATAATCCATTTTATTTGAGCTGGTAATCATGCCCATTATTTTTTATTTATATATATTTAACTATTATTTTTTTATATTGATTAATAAAAAGTCAAAAACACTCACTTTTCCACGAAATGATATTAACTTTAAAAATATAGTCTTTAAATAAAACACAATTTTGAAAAATTATATCTTTTTTATAGAAATGATAAATTCATGTTTATTTAATTTATGAGTTTTAATGGATTTTAATTCCTTACTAATTTATAAATGTGTCTAATTATATGAATAGTTTATTATTTTCATTTTGATTAGATATGTGTTCATAATTTTCCATGACTATTTACACTAGATTACTTATATTTATTATTATCATTATTCTAATAATATGTGAGTTTTTTAAATTCTCTCATAAGAGTCGCTACTCAGGTTAATCATACACAATGATTTTGTTGTTTGATCTCTCCTTACAGGGTGATTTTGTTTATTGATCACACATAACATGAGATTATATTAACATGACATGCACGTTTTGGTTTCACCTAACAATAGTGTTTTTTTTCACATACTATGAGTAGTTTCACATTCCATTCATTTAAAAAAAATCAGTCCCACACAATGGGTTTTTTTAGATATGGTGCATGATATTTGACTTATGTATCTTGAATTCATGACACACTTTTTAATGGTGTTTCTATTAGGAACTATGGATTTATATCAAGTTATAATTTAGATGAATGGATGGTGAATCTCTAAAATCTAGCCTCGGTGAGTTACAGACATGCATAGAAGAATATAGTATATGTGGGAATCTAATATTTATGTAGAAAATGATTTCTATATATGTTATTGGATTGTAAGGGGATAATAGATGTTACAAAATCAAATTTTCTTAATTTTAATATTAACTAATTTTTTTTTAAAGAAATGATAAAAATAATATATTAGAGGTTATAATGTGAAATGAATTGGAATTCAGAATTATCATAACTTGGTGCAACCATTTGACCATGTGGTATCTGGTATAAGTGCTTGGGGCCACATTTACACAAGTTATGATGTTATTAGTGATCTAATAGGTTGATTTGTCAGAGGTCATTAATCCATTAAATTATTTATATAATGGTATGTGATTCATTGTTCTCTCATTAGTGTAAAACTAATGTCTAAACCATGTAATTAACATAATTTTTTAACATGAATTAATATCAATTTCATATTTTATTGTTTATTTCATGAGTTTTTATGTGTGTGTGTGTGTATGTTGGTCAAATCAACATGATGATTTAGGGTGATTACATCATCATTTATTTTTGAATAATCACAAGGTTTTTGGGGCTATCTTGTTTAAAATAGATTCACATTTTTTGTTTCATATAAGGATGTTTCAATGGTTTCTGTTCCAGTAATCATTGGGAAATACAAGAATGTTTTATTTGAAAATGGATCATTTATCTTAAACAAACACTTTATAAAAAACATAGTCATTAACCCATGTTTTCATTATATTTTTATTTAATGGTAGTTCATTTTTAAGTAGGTATGGTACTTGAAAAAGTAAATTCCATGATTCACATGTTTCAAAGGGAAGAAAGTGGTTTTTGGTGGATGATAATGTAATATTAACTTATTTAGAATGACCTAGAAGTTTCATTTTTTTAGAGACCAAAAATGGATAATTAAAAATGGTAATGGTTGGATAGAATGTCATTGGAATTGATCATAATGTCATTAGCTCATTATAAAGCTATTAATATTCATAAAACAAACAAAATAGAAGATATGTATAAATATATTATAGGTACTAATGTAAATTAAACTAAAATTAAAATATTGTTAGTAAATCTTAGGTTATTCTTCTGGAATATATTTTAATTTTAAAAAGTTGTAGATCATTTTAATAACATTAGCATGGATTATGGGGTTTTCAAAAAAATTAATTTCATGTACATGGAAGGCATATGTGATCTACTATTATCATCATTTCTATTGGATTATTGGGATGTAATGGTTTCTTCCATAAACATATAAAATGATATGTCTTATCATTTGATTAAGGATATTAGGGGACTAAATTTAAATGATGATCATAGATACGGGGATGTCCTGGTAGATTTCAAAAGTGTATTATATGCATAGGGGAGGGGATGGTTTCCTCAATGAATTTGTGAAATGAAATAACAGTATCAGTCTAAAGAGAGAATTCAAGGTAAATCAATGAAACATGGAACCACTTTTTAGTATTGTATGAAAGGATTACTCCATAAGAACGATTTCAAGAATCAGAAGGTGAACTTTAGGATTTTATATTGATATATTTTGGTTTCTATTAATATTTTATTTCAAGTTAATAGTAGTTTACAACGTTGTTCCAATTTTAGATGGAATCATGGATCATTGATTTGGAATCTTCATTATATTTTGTTGTAGGTAAATGATAAATTTTCAATTTCATATTTATAAGGTCCATTAATTTGAAACATTCCAATGAATAAGATTTTGATATTATGGGAAAGGAACTATTTAGAATATTTATTATGAATACACTTTAAATTTACTTAATGGTAATTTAATATATAAATGGTTTTCAAAATAATCTAATTTCTTATTGTCACTTGTATTAATTTGGACATATAAAATGGATTTTTAATGCATTAACAAAACATAATTAGGGATCTATGAGAGTGTACTGAGGTTTTAAGGATAATAAATTTTCTCTAATAAGAATGTAAAATGGAGAAACAACATTTATAATGATAAATTTTGATTCTTTTTAGTTTTATAATTATCATCATTTAGATCATAGTGATAAGAATATGTTATTTCTAATAGAAAATTATATACTAATGATTAATCATATATAATATAGAAGTTATGATATTTATATATTTTTAATAAAAATATATATTCATTTAATATGAATATATGAAAACCTATATTATATATGTTATATATTGTGTATATGGAATATTTGGTGCCTTCTGTAGTCTAACATCACATCAAATAAATATAATTTGTCATGGTACATTATGATTTAGAAGGAATGTAATGGATTTTATATGTCAACTATAAGTTTCTAAAGATAATTTTTGAATGGAATTCCAGTGTGGAAATTTAGATTCAACGTAAAATGAGATTATTATGGTCTGATAATGGTAGTGAGTAAAACAATAAATGATTAAAATACTTTTTCAAGGAGAAAGTAACCTTTTCTAAACAAACCATATCCAAAGTAGAAGAGAATAGTAGTTTGGAGGAATATATAAATTGGAAATTAGTAGAGACGGCATGGAGAAATATATTAAATATTTTTATTCAGAAGGGGATTTAGGTGGAATCAATAAATCTTTTGGATTACCTAGTCAAAAAATGTCTATTTAAAATGTTTGTGGATGGATATTCTAGACTATTTGTGGATTAGTAAACATGTGGGAGATAATCCCCTAAATGTTTTTACCATACATGTTTATATTCATGTTGATGCTAAATATAGGGATTAAATCAAAGAGATGTCTCAAATATGTTTATCTTTTCTATATGACAATAAAAAATATTCATGTAATCCTAAGGATGATGAGAATATTTAAATATTCAGAATACAATATGTGGTTTTCAATGATTTTTTGTTATGTAACTACCAGATCTTAATGGAAAACGAAATTGATATTATATAATAAAATGACACGATCCATGTTGATTTCAATAGGATATTAAAGATGACTGTGATTTTATCGAGTTTTGTGGGAACTATAAGTTCAAAATTTAGTTTTGTATTGTAAATACCTAAATTCCAAACAAATAAAGAGGATCTATTAAATGTATAAAAAGGTATTGTTCTCAAAATTTAATATTTTTGAAATAGAAAATCAATATGAAAAACATAACTGATCTATTAGGTTTGTAGGAATTTAATAAAAAATTTAATCTAATGTGAAATTCATAATTTTTATGGATGGTGGAGAGAATGAGATGTAATTAGACTTTGCTAGTTTCAGGGAATCATGAATTAGAGAGTTATATATTAATTGAGAACAAGAGTAATTGGACACAAATAATTTATGTGATCTAATTCAACAACCAAATGGAAAGGGGTAATTAAGGAAAAATAGGAAATCCATTTGAAAGAAAAGGTTAATGGTAAAAGTTAGTAAATGGAATGGATGATGGTGAAATGATTTCAATAGAATAATGGTGTCAATTTATTTTATATTTTCACAATAATTGATAAACAATGAACCTTACGAATAGTGATAAACATGTAAAATACAAAGAATTTTATTATTGTGTATATTGATATAATGTTTTCATTTATCTATAGTGTTATTAATGAATAAATTTACTTTGATCAACCAACTGGATTCAGGGTCAACATTAATAGGGAATGGGAAATTAATTTATAAAAGAGTTTGTATGGTTTAAAACATTCTAGAGGACAGAAAAACCAGACGTTTGATAAATACAAGGAAGATAATGTCTTTATTTGATTAAAATAAAATCAGTATTTTTACAGGAATGAATTTTAGGATGGAAGTATTATCTTAGTTAATTTACATTTAAATGAAATTTTATTTGATAGTTCGTGATTTAAGAGGATTCAAGAGCTGAATAATGTCATTTTAAAAAATATTTGATATCAAATATCTCAATGATGAGAAAAAATAAAGGGATAAGGATTTAGATAGATAGTAAAACTAAAATCTTTGTTTTTTCCAAAGATATTATATCTGGAAGATAAATTAATGATTAGGAATATCTAGATGTAAGTAGGTCTCAACTATTTTGTTCAAACACTTCAATCCATCTATGAGAGATGAAATAAAAATTTAATATGAGGTGATGTATATGGGAAAATTATCATTTTCAAAATTTGTATGAAACTACATATACACAATGGTATGCAGTTTATCACACATTACATATTTTAGTGAGAATCATTAATTTGTTGGTAAAACATATAGTGAAATGATATTATGAGGAAAAAATGGATTCTTGAACACTTAAATATTCCAATGATGTGACAATATTCATTGGGTCCAATTACCATTTATAAGTGTATATGGATGTAGACATTGTGTGACATTTAGATAGTCGAAGGAGTATAATGGGAATCTATTGACATTGAAATGAATTAAAGCTCGAGTGATGATAAAGTTGCAACCAGTTGTATCCACTTTCACAAAATAAGCCAAATATGTTTAAGTAATGTAATGTAGTAAAAATTGATATGGTTAATGTGTGTACTAGTGGATCTTAAATGGTGTTAGGAAATTTATTTTCCTTATTGTGATAGTTATATTGAAATTTATTTGGATTATAATATAGTGTTTCATTCAAGGATGAAACAAATTGCCATGAAACATCACATCAGGTAAATTTTGTAGAAAGAAATGTGCATGTGTCTTAGATAATGGATATAATAATATGTTGACTAGAAGGGTTGAATAGAAGTAAAATAAATATGTTAGGGTAACATATAACATTCAACTGTATATGTTGGTTAGATCAAAAGTAGTTATAGTAAAAAAATGGTTACTATAATTAATGGATGGAATCAAATAAAAAACAAAATCTATCTAACAATTTGACTTGGTGGATCAAAATATAAGTGGGTGGGACCACATTAATATGAGTGTATATGTGATTAATGATCTACTTGGATTAACACATGGAGTGATTATTATACTAATAATTTTAAATTATGTTGGAATTTGCGTTAGTCTTATCCCATGTATGATGGACTAACATCAAAACAATATAATTTGTTTATATTTTATATTTTTTAATTTATATTTCATTGTTTTCAATTTGGTAATGATAATTTTTGAGTGTGAGTATATCAGTTGGCTCAAGAGAGTGATTTTATGTGATTTAATATTTCTATGTTACCGAAAAATGATATTTTATTGGTAGGTAGTTTAAAGGAATTTTGGTTCATTGATCTATGTTTTGATTTTTTAGTATTCTATCTTTTGTTAATTAATGAAAAATTTTCAATAGTCTCTATCTATCTTTTATGTTATCCCTTAGATCAATGTTGTTACAACTAATGTGAACAAATAAATCCACCTACTCTAAACCTCATTGCAAGGTAAATTATATTAACCAATATATAATAGCTCTAATGAGATTCCCTTTCACACAATAATGGTCAAAAAATATATAAATTAAGAGATCAGAAAATAAATGATTGTCTTAAGAAATCGTGTTATCCTCTCAGTTATGGAAAAAATATAGTTATCATTATTGTTTGGGTAAATATATGATAATATATAGAGAGTCTAGTTGATATAATTTATTGTTATTTTTAAGGACCTGCATGCTCAGGTGTTGTCTAAATTTTCATAATATTAGCCAAAAACACATCAAAATATTAGGATCATGGTTTAGTATGATAGTAAATATGACCATTATGTATTCCATTTCTTATTATAATATTAAATTTCATTTCATTGTGATTATAATTTTTTTTCAAACTATTTTTACATTTTCCATCTTTCATCCTGTAATTTGCTTAGTAATTAATATGATCTATGATAGGGATCTATTTTTTCTTTGAAGTAAGAATATACTCATCAAAACCATGTAATATTTAAATATTCTTTTTTATATTTATTTTATATTATTTACTCATTAAATTTATTTATATTTCATTGTTATTCACCTCATGATTTATTTCTTTACTTAATAGAAGTGGTTATAAATTCAGTGATCCATTAGATATTGGATACATGTGTATGGTGAATATTGTCTCCAATAATGTGAATAATAACCTTATTATTTTTTCTATATGTATAAAATAAAATAGTTTAATGAGGATAATGATTTCAATATTTGATAAATCATTATATGTATGCTATTAGTCTGATAAAGATATCAAGATATACTTCATGAGCCTAAGAATCTTGTAGTTAATAGGTCTCTTAATGGATAGGCTATGAATACCTATGAATATGTCTTACCATGACTCCCCATCCATCATTACCCTCCTGTTTTGACAATAATTAGATCGAGAGAGACCCATTAAATTAAAATATAATTAGACATAGGTTAGTGACAAAAAAAGACTACACGAAACACAAAATAATTAAAATTTCCCTCAATATATATTATTACGGACAACAGATATGTTAAAAGCCACTGGGGAAAATATATTATATAAAATAATTTGAGATCACATAAACGAAAAACCTGAAAATGTATGATAAAAAAAAATAAGTCTCCTAAAATAATGAAATAAATACCTCCAATAGGGACGTACCAAATTAAAATCTTCACTCCAATATAGTATGATTTGGCATGATCTCCAACTGCCTCCTGAGAACATGTAAAATAGTTTTTATATGTTAGGGTGAGCATAATAAGTATACATAGTATAATCCATCTTGATTCCTATCATGTTTTAGTGAAAATATCATACTAATACCCTAGTAAACAAGTGGTAAATGTAACAAGATCATAAATGGTAAAATAACCATTCACATATGGACTAAATTCCAATAAGAAACTATTATATGAAATCTAATAAAATAAAACATGAATAATATAATCATATTCTCCCTCTAACAACATCCCCTATATTTTTATTCCCATGTTCCCTAATGAAAAAATTAATGTTCTATGATCCCATCCATATCATCATAGTTAATATACCATGAAATCCCAACAGAAAAAGAAATCCCATTAACAACTACATTATAATAGGAAATAGAAAATCTGAACCTCTTTTAATCATACCATCCACATATCACAATCACATCGTATCCACATCTTTGACATTATTAGAAAATAATTATATGGTAATCACATACATAAATGATATCAACATCATGTCATCCTAATACCATGCATGATAGAAAAAAAATAATATCACCACCCAATGTATCCACCAACTGTTCCATATAATACCATTTAAGGGATAAATAGGATGAATGGTTACTAAACCCTCCACCGTCAAAAACCTTGATGTTTACTGCAAATACCATGAATAATTTTTTTTCATCAGTAAGGTTACCTGAATGGGGTGGGGTGTTTATAAAAATAACAAGGAAATACAAGGATAAATGGTAATATATAAAACCAATCCTTTGTGGTTCCCACCTACAGTCAGATAAAAAATCATTTCTTCTACCCCTGTATAACCAGTACCCATCAACCGTTGTCCCTGCGTCTACAATATAAAGAACTATGAACCATATGACAATATCCATCTAATTAATAAAAAACTTTCATTTAAAAATTTACATTAAAATATATATATTTCTACTTATTCTTCAATGTTATGTTGGTTTTTTATTAAATTCCAATATTAAATGAAAATTCATTAAAAATACAACACAAAAATTATTCATGTTATATTCCCTCATTTCATTTGTCATAATTTATTTAATAAATGTTTACCACACCAATAGTTCCAACCCATTATCCCATTTTCATGTTAATCATTACTATTTTCAATCCAAACCAATCAAGTATCATTTCAAAAGAAACATATCACTTGGACATTATCAGATAAACAACCCCACTAACATAACCCCCAAACAATTCACAACCCTCCCATAAAATAAGAGATGATATTTATATAACAACTCAATGTTTTTCCATGGAAATTATCTTCTATTAATTATTTTATTTAATCACATGTATTCACAACTTAATGAACTAATAATTACTACGTGACATTTAAACGTAATATTATAACAATAATGAATTGAATTTAGAAAATCTCATATACATGGATGTGATCAGTAATTTTTTTGGTGTCTGATAAGACAAACACAATTTACAAGTAAATATTAACTGACCCGTATGAATACTAATCAAACCCTTATGAATATTAATACGACCAATTTGAATAGTGAATCATCCATGTACATAGTAACTTTACAAACGAAAATATAAATAAATTTATCTGTCTTATAAGTTAAAATATTATAGTGTTTGTATTTTTAGAAGTCATAAATATTTAATTAAAAATTTATTAATAATTTAATATTTAAATATAATTTTTTTTTTCATAATATGTATTCATAAATTATTGTTTTTATGTCTCATCATTATAGGATAATTTTATGAGGCCATAGTAAAATTTTCCAACAATTATAAAATCAGATATAATTTTAAAATATTCAGGTAAATTTTAATATTATTTAAAAAATACAGTTTCTCAAATTTAAGAAATTATTTTCATAAAATTGAGTTAATTTTTTGGATTATTCACATTGAAAAATGGTTTGGGTGTGTTTTTTAGATTTTACTGAAATACATGAATTTTTTATTATCAGTGACATATGATAATAAGTGATAAAACCTATATTATTGCATCATGCTTTATTCATGGATGTTGTTAATGTCCATTGGTTCGAACTCACGTGAACTTATTACAAATTCTGGTCATGTAGTCATCAATATTTCTTGTTTTATGAGGAAATAAAATACTAATGACTAAAATATTAGGAAAACCCCCATCCCCTCCACATTAAAAACCACACACTCTCTCCTCTTCTATTCACACCTCTTAAGACTTTTTAGTTGCCTAGATTCTTCTCCAATCACTCCCCAAGATCCTACCCCATTTCCTGGATCCCTTTTTCACCTCAAAAACTAAATTATATCTCATTAACAGGAACTCATGGAGGATTAATTCAGGAGGTAAATTCCTTTTTTCAATTGTTTTTATTTATTTTCATGTTAATTATTTTTCTTTTCTATCCTTACCTATAATACTCCGAATGTTATGAAAAAACCCATTGCCATATATGTACTGTATTGTTTTTTTATGATAGTAGAAGAAGTTATTATCATCTATCCTTTAAATTTCCTTTATACTAATAGTAAAAACAACGTATGTTATGGGTTAATTTGACACATTCAAGGACAGTGGGTTTTCAATTTCCATTATTTAATTCTATTATGGTTGTGAAACCAATAATATTATTGAAATAGAGTATAATATATGTTTTATGACTCATCTATGGTTCAAGAATATCTTTTTACACATGATTTTGATATATAAAACAAAATATTTTCGTTGTGATAAAAAATATCCAATTTACCCGAATGTATATCACTAATGTTTTATAAAATGATTCATCTTCACTCAAAGTAAACATACTAAATTTAATACCATGTAAACATCTAGATGTTAAATATAAAAATATAACTCATATTTTAGAAAACTATCATAATTTTATATGATTATCCATTCATCTATATAAGTTAACCAATCCTGAAAACAATGGAATCAAACAATCAGAAACAATATTATTTAACCTCTTAAACCCTCAAGTGGACATGAATGAACTTAATAAGGTTAATAACAATAAATTAAATTTATGTGAGATTCTGGAATTATTGACTAATAAACCTAATTTTTTTATTCATGTCATTAATATCACATGGAGAATGCCTTCATACATAAAGTTAGGGGTTCAACCTGAACATCATTTATTCCTTCAGGTTGTTCTCTCATTCATTATACCCAAATGAATCTATCATTCTATCTAGGAAAATCTTATAAATTATTTGAATATTCTCCAAACTCAGGTATCCAGATCTAATAATCATTCCCTTATTTGGATATACATTCTATTAAGTGAATCCTTCCACAAAATATCCCGATAAACAAACTTATTTTATGGGAAATACTCGAATTCTTTCACAATTTCATGTACGATATTAAATCAATTATAAATAAACCATTATAATTATAAAAAACTCCTTTTATCATGACAAACTTCTTGTTTCACTTCTGGTATAATATAAATGATTATTACATTTTTCTTTTTTAATTATCTTTAATATGTTATTTAAACCACACTAAAATGTTTTAATTATAATTTTCACCAAAAACCTTTTACATGTAATCACTTCAATAGGTAATCAATTCATCTCAATAGTATTTATTTATAGAATAAAGAGAAAAAAATATCAAGCAAGAGAACGGAAATAAAAACAAATCAAGGAGGTCTGAAATAGTGTAAGCCGAGGGAATCCCCTCTCACAAGTTCCTCGCCCTTGGCCTTGAGAGTATTCCAATTATATCTTAATAATTTTAATTATTTATCTTTTTTTTAATGGTCACTTTTTTGATATACCCATTCATTATGCTTTTTGACATGATTATGATACCCATTTTATTCTGTGGGTACCTTTATGTTTATGAATGATTGATTATGTATGACTGTTAATTTGGAAATCATATTCATGAATTTTTTAAGATGTGTTTACTTATATAAGCTTATTTTATTTGGGTAATGAGGAGTGTAATGAGATGATATGTGCATCCATATTTGTTGTTAGCCATTACATGTGCTACCATGTGCAGCACTCTTGGTGGATAACCTTGTAATGTACCCGACTATGTGAAACAGTACATGACTCATGCTAAAGTCATGTTTTATGTTTATGAGACATTATTATTACGACATATTCATATGATCTCATGTTTATATGCTATGATTTCACATGTTCCATGGATTTCTATATCATTATTCAATTCCTTCTAAACCATGTGATAATGTTTTATTACTATTCTTATTCCCATTCTGGGATTATGGTAATCTGTTTGTTTATGTTATCCATATGTTATCCAATGAATACATATGAGCACAATGGAATTTAGGAGATCCTTTTGAAGACTAAATAAATAAACTTCTTATTTAGTCCTAGGTTTTATACTCTATTTATATATTCTTCCCTAAAACTAGACTTTACAATCCATAACTTGTAATTTGATGATTTATTATTCAAAAAATCATTTAATGATATGTGTAAAATGGTATGTTTAGTATAGATGGTATCATATGATGGTATAGTTATTTTTGGAGATTATTAATAGAGCGCATTACAATAAACCTTAAGGATGAGACTAATAATAAGAAATCATCCATAACATTTGGTAAGTGTGAAGTATGTCTTTTATCAAAAAAATACATCCATGTCAAGATAAAAAAATGGTAGAGCTAGCTCTGGTATAGATTTATCTAGGGGTAAAACCCCAAAACACTGCTTTGATCTAGACTTGAATGAGTGTGTGATAATGGGCCCTAATGCACTCTTGGTTTGAAACTCAAGGGGTATATGCGTTGGTAAATTCATGAGAATGATATAAACTAATATTATGTAAATAAAAATAACACATAGGAATAAATGTTGTGAAATAAATCAAGGATAACCTAGATTTAAACTCAAGGAATTACAAGTTACAATATATTTCTTCTTTAAATGTTTTTTATTTTATTATCAAATTTTATTTTTTATACTCATTAGAAAATTATTCAAGACCCCTAATTGTATATTTTATTAAAGTTAATAGAGATAAATAGATGAACATGTTCCAACATTCAATGTGATAGAGAATATGAATTTTCCCTAATGATATGCCAAATATAATGTGAACATGTGTTCATAACATCATGAACATACACGCTCAGCTGGATAAAGTTATGAATAGTAACATGAATCTTGTGGAGCACCCTCCAAATCCATGGAAAGTGGAAGTTTTCATTGATTCCATCATCTGGAAAATTCCTCCCATGTGTAGTGCATTTTATAATCCCCTCCTCGTAGATCATTGTATTAACTCCATTGATAATATATTACACGACCTCTAGTGCTTGTAAAGGGGGGAATGTAGAATTGGGGGACTATCATTTTGAGGTTGATGATGATTAGTTGAGGACATTGATATAGAATTTGATGTCTCAAGAGGAAATTTATTACATTGATGGGGAGGAATTCGATAATATTTTTTTTCAATAAATTTATTCTCTGAATCGTCTGTCTCAAAATGAAAAGATAGTTCCTCAAACTGAGGAATAATGAAGATGAGTCCCTCGAGGCATATAAATAAAATTTCACAGGGCTATCAAGACACGCCTTCGTATTTTTCAGCAATAATGAAAGCAAGCTGGATCACTTCTATAGTGAAATAAAGCTTATTCTACTAAAAATGATGGTGATTCGAGACATTGAATGTAACAAGAGATTGTTTTATGTTCCCTCATGGTTGAAATGGATAAATAAGAATCCTAGTCGTCTCATGGGAAAGGATGAAAAAATCATATGCTGGTGTATAATATTTGTGGATCAACAAATAAATACCAAAATGTAATTATGATATAACATCCCATGTGTCAAAATTTTATGAAGAATCACCTTGGGAAGTGTCTAAAGGGAACCATGAATTACCTCAAATGTGGAAATATGGGACATCTAAACAAAAATGCTGAAGGGATATAAAGAATCCGACTAATATGAAGTAATAATGGATGGATCAGATAAATTATCAACTAGCGGTGCAGTGTTAATACTGAAAGGAGAATAGACATTATGATAAAATTTCCTTGAATCCATGGGTTGTCAGAGAAAATATTTAATAACCTTTAGTGAAACAAGGAAGGGAATATGTTATCACTATAGGTGATGTGGAGATAGAAAATGATGCGGTGAGAGGTATGGTAGTTATTAATTCTAGAATAGAGAATAGTCTATTTGATAAGGGATATAGTCATTCATTCATATATTTATAGTTTTGTAGAACTATTAATAGAAAACCAAATAATTTGAGTGTTATGTTAACTATGAGAATAGAAAATGGGGAAATTATTGTGTCTGAGGTGTATAACTCCTCCCCAATTAATTTTTATGGAATAAATATCATGGTCATGGATTGGATATCATTGTACAAAGCCAACATCAACTATTTGGAAAGGGATATAAATATTCACCTCATGATGTATCCACCAATTCTTTAAATGTTCAAGGTGGAAAATTATTCTCCTATAAAATCATGTTTTCATGTTTTTATTTTATGACCTTTTGAGTAATATCGTATATCTCAATTGATTGAGTCGAAAGAGATTATACTTCTTGAAGATATGCACATAATGGGGGATTGCACTGATGAATTCCCTAAAGATTTTTCAAGTCTTCCTCCTGGTCGAGAGGTTGAGTTATCAATTTAAAATATTCATGGATACCAACCAATATCAATGAAAACTTAAAAAAATTCCACCATAGAGCTGGAAGAGACAAATATTCACTTACAAGAGAATCTAGAGAATGGTTTTATATACCTGAGTCCTTCAAAATGGGGTGCACTTTTCCTATTTATTAAGAAGAAGGATGGATCAATGATCCCCTCCATTGAATATCATGAGCTTGATGAAATAACTATAAAGAAAATTTATCTCAGTCCACATATATATGACTTGTTCAATCAACTTTTTGGGGCCAATTATTTTTCTATGGTTGAATTTTGTTTGGTATGTTACCAATTTATGGTGAGGATCGAAGATATTCCCAAAACTGCATTTGGATTGAGGTATGGACAGTATGGGTACATAGTGATGACCTTCATACTCCCTAATTCTCTCGTAATTTATATGGATTTCATGAATGAGTCTTTATAATTACATTGATTACTTCATGGTAGTTTATATCAATGATATTATGATATACTTCAAGAGAAAGGAGGAACATGTGGAGAATTTTAATACATTAATAATGTCTTTGAAAAGGGAGAAAATGTATGTAATGTATAGTAAATGTATGTTTTGGATGGAGGAAGTATCATTCATGGTGTATTTGATAAATAGAAAAGGGATATTTGTGGACCGTTCGAAGAGAAAGGAAATTGAAGAGTGGCCAATGCAAACATTTTTTACGATATCCACAACATTATAGGAATTGATGGAAATTATTGACAATTATGGAAGAACATATCATTATTTTCAAACCGAATGACCAAGATGACATAGAAAAGTGGTAATAATGTGAATAATTATTAAAGTAGCTGAAAATGGGGCTTATCAATATGGAAATACTCATACTACCAACAAGTGGGTAACACATTGGTGTATACAATGTTGATTCAGAGAAGGAAATAGGCTGATTTATTATGAAAAATGATTAAGTGATATCCCATGCCTCATGGAAGCTGAAACTCCTTGAGGAAAACTATCCTACACATGATCTGGAGTTGGTGGCTCAGATATTCGCATTCGAAATTTTGTGGAATTATCTCAATGGGGAGAAGAATGAGATATATACTAATCAAAATAGTCAAAAATATATATTCAAACCAAAAATGATTAATTTTCACCGGTGAATATGGTTAGTGTTAGTCAAGGATTATGTCTACTCAATCGACTACCATCCCGGTAAGGAAAATAAGGTGGAAAATGCTTTAAAACAGTCTTCCATCATTATAAATGATAATAATTTAAAAGGATCCAATATTCCTGGGTTTTAAAAGGATGAAAATCAAAATAATTAAGGGAGGAAGATCATTAATCATTTCTCAAATGGTTTCCCAACAATCCCTCATGGAGAAAATAATGGTTTCTAAATGAAAAGAGGTGGAAATTTTGAAAAGAGTGGAATCCATTTGAAATGGTAAATCCTATGATTTTAATATTGATGAGGATAGAGATGTAAGATTTTCGTCATGATTATGTGTTCCATATGAACTATAGATAAAGGAGGATATTTTGAATGATTCGCATATCTCAACCTTATCTATTCACCCAAAGAGCACAAAGATGTATAGAAATATCTAAGAGAACTTTTGGTGGGATAATATGAAGAAAAATATTGTTAAATACACATAAAAGTTCATGTTATGTTAACAAGTGAAGTATAAAAACAAAATTCTAAGGGGATGATGCAACCACTACCCATACTAACATGAAAGTGGGATAACAACACCATGGAAAATGTCACATGTCTTACAAGGACATCTAGAAAAAACAATGCAATACAGTACAGTGTGGATAATCTTACAAATTCATCTCACTTTAGCACAATTCAAGAGGCCCTCTCATTGTATAAACTTTCATTGATGTATATCTAAGAGGTGGTAAGGATTCATTGAATACCACTATTTGTTTTATTTGATAGAGAAACGAGATTCACCTGAACATTCTAGAGAAGTCTCCAACATGCTCAAGGAATTGAACTAAACTACTATATGATATATCATCCTCAAACTGATGTCCAATCCTAGTGAACTATTTAGAAACTGGAAGACATGTCAAGATCATGCTAAATGGAATTCAGAGTAAGGTTTTACCAATATCTTCCACAATATGAATTCTCCTACCACAACTGATTCTACTGGAGCATCTGGATGTCCCTATATGAAGCCCTTTATGGTAAAAGGTGTAGAACACCTACATGTTGGGATTAAGTCAATGTTCATAAGCTTATAGGACGAGAAATGGTTGATGAAATGGTGGAGAAGGTGATAACCATTAAAGATCACATCAAGGCATACCATAGTTGACCGAATAGTTATGTGGACAATTGTTAATGGGACCATGAGGTCAATGTTGGAGTCATAGTATTCCTCTAAATATCTCCATGGAATAAGATCATGAGTATTTGGAAGAAAGGAATGTTATGTTCCACGTACATCATCCCCTTCGGTATTCTTGATTGTGTCGAGGTTTTGGCCAATCATGTGGAACATATAGCTACCATGTATAAAGTAGATGATGTCTTCCATATATACATCTTAAGAAAGTACATACTAGAATATTCACATGTAATTTCTTCAGAGTTGGTATAGTTGGAGATTGATCTTTCTTATGAGGAGCATCCATTGAAGATCTTAGATCATAGAGATAATGATCTATCTAACAACACAAATCACTTAGTTAAAGTATTATGGTGGAACTATAACTACAAAGAGGAATCATGGTAACTATAGGAGGAAATGAAAGAAAATTACATGCACCTATTTTTGGATTATAATTTATAATGAAATTTCGATGGAAGAATTTCATTATTGGGGATCAATGTAAAAACCCAATGTTTTATCATGGAAATAAACTACCTATTACTATTCTATATAATAATATGAAATCTCAACTCAATTAACTACTAATTACTACATGACCATTAAACATAATATTTTCACTTGGGTGATTTGAATTTTGAAAATATGACATACACCATTGCAATCAGTAAGATGTTTAGAGTCCAATAAGACCAACATAACTTTTGGGTGAATACTAAATGACCTTTATGAATAGTAACATCATCCTTATAAAGAGTAATATGACCATTATAAATTGTAAATAGGTTATGTAAAGATCAACCTTACAAATAAAAGTATAAATAATAGTAAATTGTCTTATATGACAATGTATGTATTTTTATAAGTCATAAATATTTAACTAAAAACTAATTAATAATTTAATAAATTAAAATAAATATATATTATCATTAAATTATTTCATAAATTAATTTTTTTTATTTATTACAATTATTGGATAATTTTATGAGACCATAGTAAATTTTTGAACGTATTAAAAATTCATTTATAATTTGAAAATGTGTATTTTCACATAATTGATGATTTTTATAAATTATATTTCCCATATTTAGAAAATTAATTGCAAAAAATAGAGTTCAATTTTTGATTCTACATATCCTAAAATGGGTTGGGTGGGTTTTTTGTATTTTTCTGAAATTCATTAATTTTTTATGAATAGTAAAATATGATAATAACTGCTAAAACCTTGATTTATAAATCATAATTGAGTCTTGGATGATTTAAATGGACATTTTTTATACCTATCATTAAATTATCACTATTTTTGTCACATAATTATCACTATTAAATTTCTTATGGTGAAATATTAATCTAATTAGTAAAATATTAATACCCCCTCCACTATAAAAACCTCCCACACCCCCCTCTTATAAATACTCTTATCAAGCCTTGTTCATTGCCTAAATTCTGCTAAAATATCTCCCCATGAACCACCCCTACTTCCAATAGTCCTTATTCTAATCAAACTACAAAATCATCTCCCTTTGATAGGCTTTAAATGAAGATTAATTAAAGAAATAATTTCATCTTTTCAATTCTTTTTTTATTTGAATGTTCCACTGTTTCCTTTTATATCTTTACCTATCCTCCCAAAATTTTTATGAAATATCTAGTACCTTGTATGTACTGAAATTGTTGCATTATAATAGAAATATTTATTATATTCTCTCTTTTACCCTCTTTTTTTTGTAGTGAAAACACAATCTGAGATGTGTTATTTTACCACATTCAAGGATGATCGGTTTTCAATTTCAATTATGGTTTTCAATTATGATCATGAAACCATTATTATTGTTGAACCAAGCTATAATATATTTATTATGTTGAATATATGGTTTTTAATATTTTTTAACAAAAGTTTTTGATTTATAAAACAATCCATGTTTATTATGATCAAAAACCGCCAATTAACCCAATAGGTTATCACTAATGTCTTTTATAATGATTTATCTTCCATCCAAATAACCAAATGAAATTTACCACCCTTTCACCTTATGAATGTTCAATAATAAAATATAACTCAAATTTTGGACAACCATTCTCATTTTACATGATTATCCATTCTGGTATATAAGTAAACCAATAATTAAAAGTAATGAAACAAACACTCAAAAACTAATGAAATTGAACCTATTAACCCTTAAAAAAGAAATTAATGATCATAATAAGATTACAATAAATAAGTTACATGAAAAATAAGATATTTAATTAATTATTAATGATCTTAATTTGATTAATATAGTCATCAATATCAAGTGGAGAACACCTTCATACTTAAGTTATGGGATTATACCAAAATATCCATTATTTATTCAGGTTGCCCAATCTTTCCTTCTATCCAAATAAAGATAACTATTATGTTTACATAAATCTAATAAATTCTATTTATATTCTCAAAATCATGTATCAAGATCCATAAATCCTTCTTTTTTGGGGATATACATGCTTTTTAGTGATTCCTTATTCAATACATCCTGATAAGAAAACATGTATTAAAGGAACTTCCCAAATTATTACCCAATTTCAAGTACACTATATGATCTGTTTTAAAGAAACCATTATGTTTCTAAAACCAATATTTTTATTCTGAAATAAATTGGTTTCACGTCTGGTTTTATGTAAAATATTATTCCCAATTCGGTTTTAAATTATCTTTGATATTTTCATTAAACAACAATAAAAAGTTATTATTTTAATGATTTTTAAAAACACTTTTACCTGATATCACATATATTTGGCCTCAATTATTCTAATATATTGAAATTATACCTGATTACTTTCCTTTTTTTCTCTAATTCTTTTTTCATGGACACTTCTATGATACCTCCATTCATAATGCATTATTACATTATAATAATACCCATTTCATTCCATGGGTTACCTTATGTTTATGTATGACTGATTATGCATGATTCTTCATGTGGAAAGAATATTCATGAATATTTTTAGATGTGTGCACCCTTACATAGCTCCAGTGAATTGGGTAATGTCGAGTCTCATGAGACGTTATGTGTAATGATCCTAGCGGTTATCATTGACTTATGCTACCATGTGAAATGGTTTTGGTTGTTACGCTTGACTTGTTATCCTCTGTGTGAAATGAGACTTCCAATCTACTAAAGTCATGTTTTCAGATTCTTGAACAATAATATTACTCCATATTTATATGAACCCTTGTTTATTTTTATTTTTGATTTCTCATGTTTCATTCCTTTTTATATCATTATATCCTGCATTATAACCCATGTACTAAAACATTATTTCTATTCTTATTCCCTTACTGTGCTTTATCTCATCCCATTTCTTAGTTTATCCTCATGTTATCATATGAAGATGTATGAGAACAATGGATATTTGAATCTCATTATAAACGCTAAATAAATAAATATTTTATTTTGTCTCATGTTCTTTGTTTTACGTACCTAGTCTTCCAAGACACTAGAAATTATGATCATTGTATTGTAATATGATGATTTGTTATGCTTAAATTCATGTAATGATAAGTGTAAAAGGATATTGTCTCTATAAATTATCCAAAAACATAAAATATTTTACCAAACAATGCATAATATGGAAATAACACACTTAACATAATTATTGGGAACCAAAACATTCCCCTTTTTTCTCACCCAACCACATCCCCATTCCCCAAATATTTCTGGCCATCAATCATGACATAAAAACTAGAAAACCACATCAAATATTTAAAAATTTACATGAACCATATATTATAATCAAACTCAAACAAAATTTAAAATAAAATATATTTACAAGGATATATAACCCATTGTTTAGAAAAATAATCATATTAGATCCAAAAAAATTGTTCGATGTGTCCAGTTTTTAAGCACACAAATAAGAATGTTTCATTGGAAATAAATGCATAGAAATAATGGGGATCATATAATTAGAAAAGCATATAATATAAATTAATTTGTATTGGATAGTTATCACATAATATTATGGTTCAACCCACACCTCATTCATGTAGGAACTATATCCTTTTTATCATGATGATCTTATTTAGATATTCATGTAATAATCAACAAATAACCAATAAATGTATAATCATATGAAACACCAAAGAAATAGATAAACCATATATGTAAAAATTGCCTTAGAATTTATCCATTTTAATATTAAATTTTAGTATTTTGGTAAATTTATACCAATAATGAAAATAATCAAGAGTATTAGAATCCATTTATTTTTTTGAAATTGGTATTGAATCCCCTACCATGATATAACGCTTATAATAACCACAAACAAGGATGTATTAAGTAAGGATATACTGTCACTAAATTATAAGGAAACAAAATATGGGATTTTTAGATAATATAATTAATACCAATGTACATTGATGATTAAATTCTCTAAAAGGATGATAATAGGATATTAAGAGGAATAAATATTGACTAGGTTTTGATGGAAAATATAAGATCATTGTTCATTATCTCACACTAAAAAAAATTATTACATAAGGATTCACTTAATTAAAACTAGAATATCAAGAAGTATAGTTTTTATGAAATATGTACATTAAATAATAATTTAAAATAGGAAAAAACAACATCCTTATTGGACACATACTTAACAGGATTTCACATAAAACTAAATGGGATATCCTAGGGATATTCAAAATAATGGGGTGAGATATAAAAACCAATAAGGGAATAAAATGGTCAAAAATAAAGTGAATACTACATTTTATAAAATATACATAACTATTTGTAATAAAAAGATTAAAAATCATAAACATTAACAATGAGACTTGACAAATCATGATAATCATAAAGTAAACATGGTAAATGTGGAGACAACATAAAATACACCATAATAATCATTGTTCAAGGATAAATTCTATGAAATCGTAACGAAAAAAAAACATAAATTTATAAGTTTCACTCCATGTCACAACATGATGTCTCATGAAAGTTGAAATTACCAAATGCATTACAGTTCTATAAAATTCATGTTTCACCTATAACATTCATTTCATTCTCATGCTTAAGTGATCTAAATAGAGAATAAAATATAGATTCATTCACCATAATATTTTATTTAATGATAAAATAGTGTTCCATATATTCAAGTATGTCAAAATTGAAATTTATATATGTGCATAATAGAGAACACCAGTGATACATAATGAGTATGATATTCTCTACACAATCGTTTTTGGAATGGAAAGTCGCAGTGAAATTTCTGCGGCATAACCACATAAATTTAAAAATATTAAAATTTTCTTGTGATATAAAAATGGGATTATCATCATTGGTAAATAAAATTGGAAGTAATGGGTATATGTAAATACATATCCCAATATTGTTAATTGTAAATAGTATGCATGAGATAATAAATAATCTATCTGAATATAGAAGAATGTGACGATCCCTTACAAAATTTTGGCATAGTAACTAAATATGTAATGGAAAAAATGAGAGAGGAAAAATGATATTTAAAAAAAATGGAATCATTTATAATATAATGGGAAGTATATAAACTAATTAAATTATATAAAAGTTTATTTTGGAAGACTAATTATAAATATATCGCATGAATTGAAAGGAGGAGAGGAAGGTCCCTTACTATGAGAGTGTGACTCCAAATAGTTGGGATGGGTATCCTGAGAGATTGGGGTCACCATGAGTGGACTATAGTGACTTTATGGAATATTAATTTTGTTATCCAAGGTTTTTTTATTGAATATAAATGGTGTGTTGGGAGGGTTTATATACAAAATAATTGGGTAATTCTTTATTATTTATCAAACTTATGTTTTCGACAATATATAATACAATAACCAAAATAGAAAATGATTCCATGTTTTTTGAACATGGTTTATATGAAATGGTTGAGGATTCTATTATTATATATGGTAGGGTTCTGAGATTAATAAGATGACAACATTTATTTTGAAAATTTATTCATACTCTTAAAGAAATGATATTAAAACCATAAAATTTGTGAATGGGTTTTGAGGATTGACAATGGATTTTTGAAATTAATAAAATAGACAAAAAATCACATTAACATAAACGAAGAAAATAATATTTCATGGATATCCCTAATTGTATTTATTAAATAACTTTTGGGGAATTATGATGTCATAATAATAAAAAATTATAATGCATTTTATTTTTAGCCAAAAATTAGACTGTCAGTGAAAATTATGAAAAATTCTGCACTTTATAATTTTGAAATTCATATTCCAAAAATAATATTCATTTTATCTATATAATTTTATTTATATGTGTATATTCACAATAATAAATACTAATTTTTATTTGTTGAGAAATACTTGTTTTTTGACTAGAAGTGTTTTGGAACTCATAAAACTTTAAATATGAATTCATAAAAATTAAATGATCATTTATATTTGACAAAAAATATTTAATAATTTTTTTTAAAAAAAAAATATTCATTACTGAAATCAATTAATTCATCAGAATTAAAACGTTAATAGAATTCGAATATTAATAAAAAATATATGATTTTTGTTTTACTTTATCAAAATAAAAATCATTTATAAATTAACAATAATAGGATGGTGATATATTTACTATTTTTTGTAAAATTATGTACATACCCGTATTTCTAAAAACATTATTTTAACTACCTTTAATTTAAAAAAAACTCTCTATGAGTATTTTAACATCATGAGTTTCAATAATGTAACAATATGTTCAATAACATAAATGATATGCTCCATTTAGCTTAATGAAAAAACAAAATATTATTATTAAGGTGTTACCGTTTTAAAATAATTATTGGAATGGTGGGAATGAGTATTATCAAATTAATGAATAATATATGGTTTACACATGTTTAAATAAAGAATCCTTGGTTACAATTTTTATTAGAAATGCAAATAAAAACATATTGAATATAAAGAATGTGAATTTATGAAAAGATATTTAAAACGAGAATAATTGTGTTAATAAAATATTATCTCCCTTGATTTTTTTATATAATGAAAAATATATGTCATATATATTCATCTTATATGTTTTCTAGTGATGATATAAGAACAATGTTTTTTGAAAAATGAAATATTTTTCGAAAAACCCAGTTTTTCGGTATTTTGATGGAGAACCCTTTTAAAAAAATGTTTTTTGAAATTCATATATTCTATATGGAAAAATAATTATATTTTTTATAAGTGGAAAATATAAATTTACTATGGCTGAAATATTTTTATTTACATGATAAAATCCATATTTTAATGAATAGTAAAACAATACGACATTTTTATTCAATACTGCCTTCTCTTATATTTCATTGATATATTTATAATTTAAATTTAATTAGCCTGAAAGTGTACATGGATTACGTTTTTATCATTTAATACAATTTTTTCCATTGTAAGTAATTTCACATTTAAATTGGACATAAAAACATGTCAATCATTTGATATATTTTTCTTCTTTAAAACACATTTTCTAGTATTGACTATTAGAATTAATAATAAAATAATGACTACATTTTTTTGCATTAATTTTAGAAAAAATCCTTTCCATATTTGGATTCAAAAGTTAATTTTTTTAAATATGTACCTTTTATTTTTGGACTCTATTAATAGTAATTTCACTAATTATTTTTATTAAACATGGTTAAATTATATGTTTGGTAAATAAGGGAAAAAAATAATAATATAATAATATAAAACAACCCTAAAACATGTCCTATTCCTATTTTACAAGACATTTCTTACCATTATCATCCTTATTCTAATATTTTGGAATTTGGGGGCCACATGGAAGTGAAATGACATTTTATAATATTTAATTTAATGAAAAAGGAAATATAACATAAACCTAAATGTTTTATTAAATAAATATTAGTCTAGGGTAATATATATTATATCTAAGACCATAAATAGAAATTATAAAGATAAAAATATTTTCAATATCATGGTATTTAATTTATTATTTTTTTACATTAAATAAAAAAATCTATTTACGACACCATGATGATGCCGTGATTACCTTATTAAAAGAAGATTAAAATAACTGAATATATAAATATTAAAATATATCTAATTTCAATATTTTTATTCCATCCCTGAATTTTATATATTTAATTTACATATTATAAATGAGTTAATTTAGTTGTTTTGATATAATCAAGTTGTCATGATGTTAAGAATAATTAATTACTAAATAGTTTCAAAACGGACATAATTGAGTTTTTAAAACCAGTACAATTTTAGTAAATGACATAATAGTAAAAAACTAATATTATCACAAATTAATTATATAATGTTAAAAATATAATTATTTATACATAATTGTTTCTATTGGAATTTTATAGTGACCATATCAACCATATGTTATGAAAATACAAGAAGACGTGGTAAGAGTTAATGTTTTTATCTAAGGGTTAAAGCTAAATGATATGGTCAATTTTGTGGCCTAAAATTTCTTAAAACCTATTTTTGAGTGTTTTTATACCCATAATAATAATAGAGTCTAAATTACCCATTTTTTAACTATTATTGTTTGAAAACCTATTTATAATAAAATAATATTTCAAGACATTCCTATAGTTCCCATCTGACATCCTATAAAATACCACCACCTCTACCCATATAGTCAAACCTATAAGGACTCTTGGATCATCCAAATTCTACTCATATAAGCTCCCAACACCCCTTACTTATACCTTGATTCCTTATTTTTTGTAGAGGTAAATTTTAGGATTTATTCTCGCTCAAATCAATATAACTTACTCAATTTTGAGGTAACATCTTCTCTCATGTTCCTTCCCTTTATTTTCATTCTCCACTGCATATGCTATTCTCATTCTAGGATTGCATATCATCACATGTATCGATAATATACTATGTTTGTCTAAAGATATTTTTTCTAACTACACTTACAGATAACTCTATCTAATGGATACAAACATACAGTTTATGTGTTTGACAAACTACCACCTCACAAAATGATGATGGTTCAATATTCAAATTCCACCTCTCATAGAGGACATTTTGAGGGAACTAATTTTATATAATATATATATTTATATTTATTTCTTCTGTTATTCTATATTTTTATTTTTTTCTATTTAGAAAATACATTTATACTTTTCATGTTGTGTAAATATGATAGTTTTGTTTTATGTGTGGACTACCATCCCCGCAAAGAGACGTGACTCATTCACGCTATAAACTGATCATATAAAATAATGAGTTATAAAAAATATGATACATAAATTCCATTAATAAAATACTGGTATTATAATATACATTTATATCATTTGATAATTAATCTTTTAATATGACAATTTAATTAATGTAACATTCATGCGTACAAATGACCTATTGTTTCCCTGAACGGTGCATTTCATTTAATATCTCCAAATAATAAGAATATTATAAATAAATATATACTTGATATATAAGATATTTAAATCCTGAATAACATTCTAGAGATGATTTCATTTTGACTACATGGACACATTACAACAAAATGAGTTCATTTTCGACTCAAGTAACGAATATCGATAAAACAACCCATATGAATGTAAAAAATAATATAATTTTTATAACATGATAATAAGTAATATAAAATTTAAAGACCCATAAAATTCAAGGGAAATTTTTTCTTAATTTTGTTTGGAATTTTACAAGAGCGCGGTTTCTAACGGCACCTGATTCCGAGGCCCGGTGTGCCCGGAATCAATTTCCGAAGTTTGGCTCGGGTACGTTCAGTGAACGAACGAGCGAGTTTTTCTAACTTTTGAACGGGTGCCCGGAATCGAATTCCGAGGGCACCGATGAACTCGCAACGCAGATATTCGCTTAAGGATACCTTTTCCGAGGTTGCGTTTTATGCGGGTTGAGAGTTAGTTTTGGGGATTTTAAAAAGATGTTAAATAAAATGTGGAAACACATTTTATTTTTGTCCAAGTTGGTTATATCCTCCCAAAGGGAGTTAGGGGTGGGACCCACATCCACTTAACCTCCCTTGAGAGGATTAAGTGTGGTGGGTCCCACAAGAACCCTAACACTTCATATCCTCTTAATACTCCCAAATAACTCCTCTTTAATTAAACTTGACAACTTGGGTTATTTAATTGAGTTGAGTTGTTTTAATTTCAAACTTTTGAAATTAAATTTGTTTAGTTGTGTAAATAAAATACGCTTTAAGCTTATTTTATTTTGATTGGTATCCTTTTCCACCTTGAGAGGATTTGGGAAGTTCTCTCCATCTTCTTCAACCTTGACGAAGAACATGAAGAACACTTTAGCTCCGACGAAGAAGGTCGCTTCTCTTCTTCGTAGCCGGTGTGTTTCCGAAGATCGACGACGCCGCATCTTCGATCTTCTTCCTGTGTCAATGAAAGGAGATGTCGTTTCTTCCTCGGACTTCCTCTGTCATCTTACAATGCTTCTCCAGTGACGTACCTCTTCGGACGCACTTCGACATCAACGGAAACGACGTTCGGTTTCCGCGACACCCGACCTCTGCGACGCTTGTCTTCCGCGGCTTGTTGACGTGCTCTGCACTTGAAACCGAGGTAGGAGTTTATTTTATTCTTTTGTTCATGATTTATACCCGTGAATATTTCTTCGTGAAATTTTTCCAATTGTTAGAAAATAACGCGAGATGTCCGGACCGCACGAACACGGACGACCCTCCTCCTTTTTCATGTTGATTCTGTTGTGGATTGAAACGGGTGTGGCGAGGTGCTGTCGCACCGCGCAGGATCATACAGCAAGAAACGTGCGGCGTCGTCGTGCCGCGTCATAAAATAATGCGAGGACGCGATGTCGTCGCGCCGCGTCGAATAATGTCGAAGGTGCCGCGGCCGGAGAGGGGCCGTGGTGGAGGGGCGCGGTGCCGTCGCACCGAGCCGGACAACGAAGGCCGCAGCCGGTTCCAGGTCGCCGGTGTCGGAAGCCGGAAGGGGACCGGCCTTTGTCGGTCCCGTTGAGGAAGAACCGACCGGCCAGGTCGGGCCGTGCGGAAGGGAGGAAAACTGGGGGGAATTAATTCCCCCGGCTAGCAAATAAACGGCCCCCCATAATGAAGGGGGGCCGGTTTCACAAGGGGGGGCAGGCGGCCCCCATTCCAATCAGCTCCGCCTTCGGCCGAGCTGGCAGCACGCCCAGCGCGCTGCCTTGCACCGAACCGGCGTGCCTGGCCGGGCCGGGCCGGGTCGACCCTTTCCGGGGCGGGTCGACCCTGTCTAGTGCGGGTCGACCCGGTTCGGGCCAACCGGGTGGTCTCGGGCCGGGACGGCCCGGGCCCGAAACCCCCGTTACCGAGCGTTTTGTATTCAAATGCCCATAACTCGGGCTACGGACTTCCAAACGACGCGCCGTCAGCTGAGATACGATCCTTGGATGGAGACGGTCGTTTTGGTATATCGCACTCAAAGTTTCGGATTACTTTGAGTTCGGCCGGGTTGGTTCGTACACGAAACCAACCGGGCCCTCGGAGCAGAAACGCTCATATCTTGAGCTACAAACGTCTGTTTGACGTGTCGTCGACTTTGTTGAGTTCCTCTTAGTGAGGTAGATCATTTGGCATACTCCGCCCGAGGTTTGGACGCAGGTGGAGTACTGTCTGGTTGGTTTTGCCTTAAAAACAAACTGGGCCCCTGGGACGAAAAAGCCAATAACTCTCAGACCGGGCGTCCGATTGACGCGCTGTCTGTTGCGTTGAGTTCCTGTTGACAATACGGAACTTTTGGATACATCAACTCTGGAATTTGTGACAGTTGATGTATCAGCTTCTCGGCTCCTGGAGCGGACCCTCCCGAATGAGCTTGTTGTGTGTGGGAACCCTAGAGCTGGCTGCGACTGCTACTGTGACTGCGACGACGACAGTGCAGAGATCCTCAGTGGATTTGACGACGACGACTACAGCACTCAGTGATCCTGTGTGGATCAGTGCTACCGATCCTGTGTGGGTCCGATCCTGTGTGAACCAGCGCCTACAGATCCTATGTGGGTCTGATCCTGTGTGGGTCTTTGCGGGGGTTAGTACCTATCGATCCTTTGTGGGTCCGACGACTTAGATGGATCAGTGATCATCTCTATCGTCTTCCGAAGAAGTATACTTGTGTGAGCTGAATCATGTTTACTTTCCTTTGTGGATTGTGTTGTACTATCCTGTGTGGATTACGTTTTTCTTTCCTGTGTGTAATACGTATACTTTCCTATGTGAACTGAGTTGTACATGGGCTCGGAGGTTGGAGCGTATTGGAATTGATGACTTAGGTATATGTATGGGCAAATACCTAAGCAGTGTCGGTTGATACTTCGTGATTGTATCATTCCATTGTGGTTTACCCTTTGTGGATTTTGGGAGACCTTCAGGGGTCTCGGGGTCCCTACTGAGTAGCTTATACTCACCCCTGCATGGGCTATGCCCGCACTACATTGTGTTGGTTGCAGACGACGGACAACGTTGATCGTGGTTGAGGCTCGTTGAGCTGGACGGTACCTGGAGGTGGACCACTGGGCGGGACGTGCTCGGAGCGGACGGCAGGACCCGAGGAGTAGAGGAGCTATCTGTACCCACCCTTCAGGTGTTATTTCCAGTGGACAGCTCGGTGTAGCGTCTTTTACTTTACAGTTGTTGTTTTCCCTTTCGAGTTGTACTTTACTTTCAGTTTGGGTTTGTATACTGGCCCACTTACGTTTCCGCACTTACAATTGTACTCTGTTTTTACTTAGTGTTTACTTTTCCGCTTGCTTACTCTGTGGTGCTTGTTTACTTTACAAAGGAAATGCCTTCCCTTTTTACCGGGATTTACGCCTTGGTGCTAGTCGCCAGCCCCTGGCCTATGGAAGGCGGGCTTGGGGTAGTCACGGCACAGGCCCCGAGGACGGGTCGTGACAAATTGGTATCATAGGAGTTCGGTTCTTCCGCGAACTCTGATCTTTTCTATGTGAAGCAATAATGTTTAGCGTATTGAGTGTGGTTATCAGTCCCGGGAGTCCAGTGTTGGTGCGGCGGCCGATGTATCCGTACACCAGGACCCTGACTTCTGATTTCCGACATAATGCACGAAAACATTGATTGTGTGTGTGTTTCAAGTTTTCTTTGTGAATACTTTGTATCAGCTCACCAGGTATATTGTTCTGACCGTGGCGCACCTGTTTCCTTTTCAGGATGGCCCCACGACGACAGCCAGCTAGGGTTCCGAGAGTCGAGCGTGACGACAGCCCACCGAGCGACGAGGCCTCAATGCAGGGCCCTTTGTCAGCAGTGGCACCAGTGGTAGCACTACCCGCCGAGCCACCGATACTTCCAGCACCATCCGTTGACGATGCACGTCGCCTCAGCGCACTGCATGAGTTTCAGCGCCAGCGACCACCCAGGTTCCGCGGGGAGACGGACCCCCATGCAGCCGAGGACTGGCTGGAGGCAGTGGTATGGGTGTTTCGGTTAGTGAGGACACCAGCAGACCTCATGGTGATCCTCGCTGCAAGCCTACTTCACGCAGTAGTGGGCCGATGGTAGAGCTTGATGCTCCAGGTGCACGTGTAGGCATCTCTACTCTAGACAGACTTTGAGAGCCTCTTACGCTCCGAGTTTTTCCCAACCACCGTCCGTGCGGTGCGCATTTAGGAGCTTCTTCAGCTGCGGCAGGGAAGGATGACGGTCGCTTAGTACTCGGCGAGATTTACCGATCTCTCGCGCTACTCGACTGATATGGTACGGGACCCATTATTCTGGGCCCGGACCTTTGAGCAGGGTTTGAGACACGAGATGAGGGCATCGCTAATCTCCTTCAGCATTCCGACTCAGACGAGAGTACTGTAGCGGGCCCTTTTGATCGAGAGCTTTCTTGCTGAGTCTACACCAGCACCGAGACCCACCGCAGGGTGGCACGTAGCAGAGTCTTCTGCAGCAGGCAGTCGACGGATGACTCAGGGGTCTAGATAGACCAGACCCTCAGGAAGACGACCTCAGGACACTGACTTAGCAGTGCGGGGCACATGGCGCGGAGCCAGTCTTTCGAGAGGCATACAGTGCTACTCGTGCGGCGGGCAGGGCCACATGGCTCGTGACTACCCGACCAACCGTGCCGAGGAGCAGTAGACGGTTGAGGTACCACCGAGGCAGAGGCAGAGGGTCGACTGTGGAGGTCCGCAGGGAGGAGGCGGACGAGGCAGAGGAGCTGGCCGAGCAGCAGGTGGTGGGAGACGCTTTGAGGCTCTACCACCACCACCACCAGGAGGTCCACCCCGACCACAGGGAGCTGGCGGGCAGAGACAGGAACAGCTCCAGGCAGTAGAGGCCTTCAACCATGGCGCTCCCGAGATGATTCGAGGTACTATATGTGTCTATTATACCCTTACTGCAGTACTTATAGACACAAGAGCGAGTCACACTTTCGTAGCTGCTGCCCTTGTTCGGAGCTCGGAGATTCTGACAGAGCTGTTGGCTCGATCCTTACGGCTAGAGACTCCTACGGGAGCAGACTCGACGATTACGCACTGGTGCCGGCAGTGTGAGCTTACTCTAGGAGGCGAGAGCTTCAGCTGGGATCTTCTTGTAGCGGCATCGAGGCCTTACGACGTCATCTTGGGCATGGATTGGTTATCTACGGTCCATGCCAAGGTTGTCTATTTTAGGCGCAAGGTGCGATGTCTACGCACCGACGGAAGCAGGTTCACCTTCACCGGCGAGAAGGGAGCCTTTGCAGCATAGGATGGACTTCCGTGGAGGAGAGGACAGCCCATCACTCATCAGTTGGCTAGCCTCATCCTAGGAGCAGTTGACGTGCGGAGTCCTGGTTTTCCTGCAGTGGTGGATCAGTTTGCGGACATCTTCCCCGACGACGTTCCAGGGCAACCTCCTCACAGAGAGGTAGACTTTTATATTGACCTATACCCCGGGACAGCCCCGATATCAACTCCAGAATATAGGATGGCCCCCGCCGAGCTCCGAGAGCTACGGGTACAGTTGGAGGACTTACAGGGAAAGGGGTTCATCCGACCCAGTGTTTCAACCTGGGCTTCCCCGATTTTGTTCGCCAAGAAGGCCGACGGGAGCTTGCGACTGTGTGTCGATTATTGTCGCCTGAACCAGGTGACAAGGAGGAACAAGTATCTGCTACCGAGGATTTATGACCTCTTTGATCAGCTCAAAGGAGCATGGTGGTTCTCGAAAATAGACCTCAGGTCAGGCTATCATCAGCTCAGAGTCAGAGACGAGGACGTACAGAAGACGGCCTTCAGATGTCGGTATGGCCACTATGAGTTCTTGGTTATGCCTTTCGGTGTAACCAATGCTCCAGCAGTGTTCATGGCCCTCATGAACAGGATCTTTCAGCCATACCTCGATCGATTTGTTGTGGTCTTCATCGACGACATTTTGATTTACTCGACGATTGAGGAGGAGCACGCCTAACACTTACGGGTTGTACTAGACACACTCTGAGAGCACCAGCTTTATGGTAAGCTCTCGAAGTGACCATTCTAGATACGTGAGGTCCACTTCTTGGGACACATCATCTCTGAGGTGGGAGTTGCAGTGGATCCTGTGAAAATCGAGGCAGTATTAGCCTGGGAGCCACACAGGAGTGTGACGGAGGTCCGGATTTTCTTAGGACTAGCTGGATACTATCGGAGATTCTTTCCAGACTTCTCTAGAGTTGCGGCACCACTCTCAGCTTTGAAGAAGAAGGGGAAACCCTTCGTGGGGTCAGACAGATGTCAGCAGAGCTTCTAGGATCCGAGACAGAGATTGACCAGCGCACCTATCTTGAGGTTGCCTGAGGAGGGAGTAGGGTACGTAGTCTACTGTGATGCATCAGGGACCGGACTCGGATGTAACCTGATGAAGAAGCGGGCAATGATCGCCTATGAATCACGTCAGTTGAGGCCGCATGAGTATAACTACGCTACCCATGACCTGGAGTTAGCAGCAGTGGTCTTCGCTCTGAAAACATGGCGACACTATCTGATGGGAGAGCGCTTTACAGTCTTTTCTGACCATTAGAGTCTCAGGTACATATTCTCGTAGAAAGACCTGAACCTGAGACAGTGGCGATGGCTCGAGTTCATCCAGGACTATGACTTTGAGATAGTCTATACTCCTGGGAAGGGGAATGTGGTAGCCGATGCCCTCAGCAAGAGGACAGACATTCAGCTACTGGAGGAGGCGATGGAGCAGTTAGCCTATTTTCAGATATCCTTCGTGGATAGAGATGGAGTAGCCTTCCTTCAGTCTCTCACAGTCACTCCTCCACTTCTACAGCGGGTCAGAGAGGCACAGTGTGGGGACGCTGACTGTGAGACGTGGCGTGCACAGATATCCTCAGGACAGGCACCTGATGGTTTCTCCTTTGGAGAAGAGCACGAAATCCTTTTCAGAGGACGTACCATGGTACCAGTCTCTTTACAGGAGGAGGTGCTGAGAGAGTTTCACACTTCTCCTTTGGTGGTACATCCTGGAGTGGAAAAGATGTACCAAGATCTCAGACGACAGCACTGGTGGCCGGGCATGAAGAAGGTTGTGGCAGAGTTCGTTTCTTGATGCCTCACCTTCCAGCAGTTGAAGGCAGAGGATCAGGTACCATTAGGCTTGGTACAGCCCTTGGAGGTTCCGGAGTGGAAGTGGGACGGCATATCTATGGACTTCATGACTGGACCTCCACATACTTCCAGAGGCCACGGCACTATTTGGGTGATTGTCGACCGACTCACCAAGTCGGCACACTTCTTACCCATAAGAGAGCAGGGCTCAGTGGAGATCTTGGGACGTCTTTACGTTCAGGAGATTGTTTGGCTTCACGGTGTGCCATCATCTACCATCTCCGATCGAGATGCTCGCTTTACTTCCCGGATTTGGAAGGGGTTGCAGGAGGCGTTCGGGACGCAGCTACGTCTGAGCACAGCCTTTCACCCTCAGACGGATGGTCAGACAGAGAGGACCATTCAGACTCTCGAGGACATGCTCCGCGCATGTGTCCTTGACTTTGGTCGTAGCTGGGAGGACCACCTACCCTTGGTGGAGTTTTCGTACAACAATAGCTACCACTCCACCATCGGGATGGCACCGTACGAGGCGTTGTACGGCCGACCTTGCAGATCTCCTTTTTGCTGGACAGACCCTGGGGAGTCAGCACTTGTGGGACCGGAGATGGTCCAGGACATGACAGAGAAGGTCCAGGTCATCCAGGAGTGGATGAGGACAGCTCAGAGCCGGTAGAAGTCATACGCTGACAGGAGGCGGAGGCCACTGGAGTTTGAGGATGGTGACCACGTCTTCTTGCAGGTCTCACCTCGACGTGGTATACGTAGATTTGGCCGTGGCGGCAAGTTATCTCCGCGCTTCATCGGACCCTTCCAGTTCCTCAGCAGGATTGGCGAGCTAGCTTATCGCCTGGCTCTACCACCTCAGTTGCACCAGGTGCACGACGTCTTTCACGTGTCTCAGCTGAGAAGATACGTGCACGACCCGACGCACATCATTGACCATGGGGATCTTGACGTTGACGATGGGGGTGACTTTTACGGAGGTCCCGGTGGAGATCGAGGATCGACAGGAGCGGGTCCTACGTGGACGGTCGATTCCTCTTGTGCGTATCAGATGGCAGCACGGGAACCTCCAGGATAGCACTTGGGAGCGGGAGGCTCAGATGCGTGCTCAGTACCCTCATTTGTTTCCCTAGTTTTGATGTATCTTTACGGGGACGTAAAGCCCTGAGGTGGGAGTAATGTAAAGACCCGTAAAATTCAAGGGAAATTTTTTCTTAATTTTCTTTGAAATTTACAAGAGCGTGGTTTCTGATGGCACCTGATTTCGAGGCCCGGTGTGCCCGGAATCAATTTCCGAAGTTTGGCTCGGGTACGTTCAGTGAACGAACGAGCGGGGTTTTCTAACTTTTGAACTGGTGCCCGGAATCGAATTCTGAGGGCACCGATGAACTCGCAGCGCCGATATTCTCTTAAGAAGACCTTTTCGGAGGTTGCGTTTTATGCGGGTTGAGATTTAGTTTTGGGGATTTAAAAAAGATGTTAAATAAAATGTGGAAACACATTTTATTTTTATCCAAGTTGGTTATATCCTCCCAAAGGGAGTTAGGGGTGGGACCCACATCCACTTAACCTCCCTTGAGAGGATTAAGTGTGGTGGGGCCCACAGAAACCCTAACACTTCATCTCCTCTTAAAACTCCCAAATAACTCATCTTTAATTAAACTTGACAACTTGGGTAATTTAATTGAGTTGAGTTGTTTTAATTTCAAACTTTTGAAATTCAAGTTGTTTAGTTGTGTAAATAAAATAAGCTTTAAGCTTATTTTATTTTGGTTGATATCCTTTTCCACCTTGAGAGGATTTGGGAAGTTCTCTCCATCTTCTTCAACCTTGACGAAGAACACGAAGAACACTTAAGCTCTGACGAAGAACGCCGCTTCTCTTCTTCGTAGCTGGTGTGTTTCCGAAAGTCGAAGGTGTCGCGGCCGGAGCGGGTCCGTGGCGGAGGGGAGCAGTGCCATCGCACTGAACTGGACAACGAAGGACGCGGCCGGTTCCGGGCCGTGGCGGAACGAGAAGACTGGCGGCCAACCGGGCCGCCGGTGTCGGAAGCCGGAAGGGGACCGGCCTTTGCCGGTCCCGTTGAGGAAGAACTGGCTGGCCAGGTCGGGCCGGCCGGAAGGGAGGCAAACCGGGGGGAATTAAATCCCCCGGCCATCAAATAAACGGCCCCCCATAATGAGGGGGGGCCGGTTTCACAAGGGGGGGGGGGCAGGCGCCCCCGTTCCAATCAGCTCGGCCTTAGGCCGAGCTGGCAGCGCGCCTAGCGCGCTGCCTTGCGCCGAACCGGCGCGGCTGGCCGTACTGCGCTGGGCCGGGCCGGGCCGTGTCGGGCCGGGTCGAACCTGTCAGGGCCGGGTCGACCCGGTTAGGGCCAACCGGGGGGGTGTCGGGCCGGGACGGCCCGGGCCCGAAACCCCCGTTACCGAGCGGTTTGGATTCAAATGCCCATAACTCGGGCTACGGACTTCCAAACTACGCGTCGTCAGCGGCGATGCGATCCTTGGATCGAGACGGTCGTTTTGGTATATTTCCCTCAATGTTTCAGATTACTTTGAGTTCGGCCGGGTTGGTTCGTACACGAAACCAACCGGGCCCTCGGAGCGGAAACACTCATATCTTGAGCTACGGACGTCTGTTTGACGTGTCGTCGACTTTGTTGAGTTTCTCTTAGTGAGGAGGATCTTTTGGCATACTTTGCCCGATGTTTGGACGCAGGTGGAGTATGGTCGGGTTGGTTTTGCCTTAAAAACCAACCGGGCCCCTGGGACGAAAACGCCAATAACTCTCAGACCGGGCGTCCGATTGACGCGCCGTCTGTTGCGTTGAGTTCCTGCTGACAATACAGAACTTTTGGATACATCAAATCTATACATTGTGACTGTTGATGTATCAGCTTCTCGGCTCGTGGAGCGGACCCTCCCGAACGAGCTTGCTGTGTGTGGGAACCCTAGAGGTGGCTGCGACTGCTACTGTGATTGCGACGACGACAGTGCATAGATCCTCAGTGGATTCCATGACGATGACTACAGCACTCAGCAATCCTGTGTGGATCAGTGCTACCGATCCTGTGTGGGTACGATCCTGTGTGGGTCTGTGCTCAGCGGTCCTGTGTGAACCAGCGCCTACAGATCCTGTGTGGGTATGATCCTGTGTGGGTCTTTGCGGGGGTTAGTACCTATCGATCCTTTGTGGGTCTGATGACTTAGATGGATCAGTGATCATCTCTATCGTCTTCCAAAGAAGTATACCCATGTGAGCTGAATCCTGTTTACTTTCCTGTGTGGATTTTGTTGTACTATCCTGTGTGGATTACGTTTTGCTTTCCTGTGTGGAATACGTATACTTTCTGTGTGAACTGAGTTGTACTTGGGCTCGGAGGTTGGAGCGTATTGGAATTGATGACTTAGGTATATGTATGGGCATATACCTAAGCAGTGTCGTCTGATACTTCGTGATTGTATCTTTCCTTTGTGGTTTACCCTTTGTGGATTTTGGGAGACCTTCGGGGGTCTCGGGGTCCCTACTGAGTAGCTTATACTCACCCCTGCACGGGCTATGCCCACACTACGTTGTGTTGGTTGCAGACGACGGACAATGTTGATCGTGGTTGAGGCTCGCTGAGCAGGATGGTACCTGGAGGTGGACCACTGGGCGGGACATGCTCGGAGCGGACGACAGGACCCGAGGAGCGGAGGAGCTATCTGTACCCATCCTTCAGGTGGTATTTCCAGTGGACAGCTCGGTGTAGCGGCTTTTACTTTATAGTTGGTGTTTTCCCTTTCGATTTGTACTTTACTTTCAGTTTGGGTTTGTATACTGGCCCACTTACTTTTCTGCACTTACAGTTGTACTCTGTTTTTACTTAGTGTTTACTTTTCTGCTTGCTTACTCTGTGGTGCTTGTTTACTTTACAAAGGAAATGTCTTCCCTTTTTACCGGGATTTACGCCTTGGTGCTAGTCGCCAGCCCCTGGCCTATGGAAGGCGGGCTTGGGGTAGTCATGGCACGGGCCCCGAGGACGGGTCGTGACATAAAATGACTAATAAAAATGAAAAATGTTCTATAACATGTATAAATTAAACTATATTCATTATTTATAAATATAAACATGATTTAGATAAGTCAGTTTCAATAAAATGGAATTTCAATATTCAATTTCTACTCATTGGGTTTTAGGCATATTCTATTGATTATATAATTTCATGACTATGTGTGGAATCACTATTTATTTATTTATGTTTTAACTACTACTTCCCTTTGTGTGGATATATATTTTCTACACATAATCAACTCATTGATGAATTTTTACATCATTATATAAACATTATAAGGGGAATCTTACCTGAATATCCATTCATTGAGTTAAAAATACTTTTCATTGGTTTTGTTATTTCAAGAATATGTTTGAATATCCTATGATAATTTTACATGGAATATGAACATATAGTGGGTTTATATATATTTTTCACACATAATTATGTAATTGATTTATCCTCAATCTATAGATATGATTTTTTGTATGAGACTTCATCTGAATCTCGTTTCACTAAGGTTTTTTTATGTTATACAGCACCTTATTTTAAAAAATGTTTTATAAACGCCTTTGAATTTTAATTTCATTCAAAGTGATTCTTCTTTCTAGGAATAATTTTAATAAACTTAAAAAAGAATGTTTTTAATTAATGCAGTGTAAACGAATCTTTCACCACTATAACTATTATTTGATATTTCGCTTCCCCAATAAGGAATAAATTTTTTAATGTGAAAGAAATATCATATTCCCTTTTTGGTAGTTTTGGGATTAAAAATGGGTTTTAAATAGGCTGTAATATTTTAATATCTTGAAATGACTTCTTATTATGACAATTTTATTTTGGAAATGTTTATATTTTCAATATTTTATGTGTTATGATTCTATAATGGCCCATAAAAATTTGACGGGTGGTTACATGATAAGATAATGATGGGTGGTTTTGTTATAAACCAAATTTGGGTGGTTCTGTGATAAAACAATGATGAGTGGTTTTGTCATAACCTCCAATGCATTGGTTATGGAAGTTGTTTGTATGGATATTCCATTTAGTGATATGTATGGAATTAGGTTGTATGACTATTCTATTTAGTGATATTTTTGGATGTTGGATGTATGGTTATTCATTTTAAGTATGATTGTGTCCCATGTTTCCGACATATATATCATATGTTTCTTTCTATGTGATTTATGGTAATATTTTTTTTAAAGGGAATGTAATGATCATAAATTCAGTGAAGTGTTTTTCTACTTTTAATGGTGAAATTTATTACATTATGATAAAGTACTCATGGTTTACAAGTCATTGAAAGACGAACAGTTTTCATTATTTATGTATCCTTTAGTAATATTTTTATTCTCATCCAATATTTTTTAAATGTTTTCCACAATGTATAATGATGGATAAGTGAACAGAAAAAGTCAAGAAATATTTATTCAAGAAAAGTAAATCATGTTTTGTATAAAGGGTTTTCTTTTGGTGAAAAAAGTGGACACCGAGTGTAACTATCAACATGTAATGTTTGGGTCTATTATGTAATAGATATTTCCTAGTCCTATAAAAATGTAAACATGAAAATATCCTCAATTTTAATTCAGGATATAACTCAACATTATCTAATATTTAAGGCAGTGTCCATACAGTTAGTATCATAGGCCAAATTAAGACAAATTTTGATATTATGATGTTTTCTTAATGGTCAAGGATATCATCATGGGTTTTTAATTTTATGTTATATTATGTGTTTAATTACAAATAAACCCCTTTTGAGACTTATGTTATGAAATTTATAGGTGATTAATGATATTTCTGATAAATTCACTTTTGAGGATGTTATGGGTTATTAATAGCAAAGATGAAAAAATGTGAGTTATGAAAGATCCTTTGAGATAAAAAATGATAAGGTTATTTTTCAATATTTTATCTTAATTTTTAATGTTTTTAGAATTGTACTGTTGTTAAAAAAAGATATCAAATATACCCTGAGACAACTCATTGCGTCAGACAGAGCTATCTGAATTAAACCTACAATCAATGGGAAATGGGGTTTATCACCTACCAATAGACTACATGAAATCCCTTGTTAGTATGACTTATTCTGTTTAACAAAATGATTTTATGTATGAAGAAGAAGTTTATTTTGGGAAATTGTTTTTTATCAAATAAATATCCTTTCTATAGGAAAATTGTTTGGTGATTAGGTGATAAATGTTATTTTCGATGATACCTACTGTTTTGGGAATGTTATATGATTAAGGTAAATAACTCACTATGGGATTTTAATAGTGATATGGTTGAAATTTATTTTGGAATAATATAAGAATTCATTGTGGAGTAATGGTGATTCAGGTCATTTGTGGATGTGATTAACCTATTTTGGAGAATATTTGATTCGAGTAATTACTTTTTTCAATGATACTTTAGGAGTGATTGATTTTATTTGTAGATACGTGTTAACATTTATCTTCGAAGATGATGTTATCAAATCATTATGAATTTTGGGTTTCAATCTTAGTTATGATTATTATTATTTAATTTTGAAGACAATTGTTCATTTAATGGTCTTTTTTAAACATTTAATATTTTTTAATAAATTTTAGTGATTTAAGGTAGTATTTAATTTAATTAAGGATTATTCATATTTGAGGACTATCTAATCTTTTAATAAAAATTTTGTTTTGGATATTGTCCAAGGATAGGGTAAATAGATTTTTCTTCTTTTTTGTATTCTGAGATTCCCTAGAAGTTGATTCTTGTGCTTCTGGTGAGACCAAGTCAACATGAATATTCCTTTTATAGAGAACATATGAGTTTCTATTAGATATTTTTTAAAGGATGAAACTATAATTGAAATGTAATTCGGTTTACTTATGTTCTTAGTTAAGCTCATAAATAAATTCCTCAACATTATGAAAATGATATTAAAAAACAATTTTAGTTTACTTTTCATTATTGGAAATCGAAGGTTCTTTCACCCTTTATGGGTTTTTGGTTGTTAAATTTATCTTAATAAGGTTTTTTATCACTCTCTATCAAAACCTGAGGGTTAGTGTTCTCTTCAATATCCATGTTTCCCAGCATAGAACACTAGTTTGTGTTATCTCAGGTAAATTTTGTACATCTCTTTCATTCTTTTAATTTTAAGGTTTTATGGACTCTTTTTTATTGTGTGATTTTAAATGTACATAAGGAGCAAAATATTAAAATTGTGAGGAAATAATTTTAAAAATGGAGTAATTATGTAACATCTTGAGTTTTATGAAAGAAACAATTTTTTCAATACCATACATGATACACTACATCACGATTAAACAAACAACTAAATATTATTATTTAAAGTATACCATCATAACCTAGAAATTGGAAGGGAGGGAATGAATAGTCTAAACTGAATTAGGAAAACATGGTTTACAAATTTTTAAATTATCATTAATTGGCCAATAAATTTATTATAAATAGAAAAAAAAACTAATTGAATATAAAGGATGTGTTTTTATGAAAACATATTTAAAAAGAGAATAATTGTGTTTATAAAATCATATCACTCTTGATGGATTATTATTTAAGTAAAAATTATATATTATATATATTTAATGCAATGTTTTAAATTCATCTTATATGTTTTATATAGACGATATAAGAATGAAAATCAATTTTTCATATAAAAGAATCATTCTACTAAAAATGAATATTTACTGCCTTTTATTGCATATTCCATTTTAAATATTATTTTTTTCCTTTTTAATGATCTATTTGAAAAAAAACTTTTTTTAAATCAGGTAATAAAAAATTTCTTTGGTTGACGTTTTGGTATTTTTCGGATAAAATCCCTATTTTAATTAATAGTGAAAAATACTTCATTTTAAAGAAATGTCATTTCATCTAATTTATTTATTTAGGCAGATAATGCATTTAATTAGTTTAATAGAGTAATATAATTCGTATTTTACCATATAATATAATATTTGTTATTGTACTTAATTTCACATTTAAATTGGACATAAACATAAGTATATCTTTTGATTGTTTTTACTTCTAAAAAATAAGCTTTCTGGTTTTGACAACGAAAATTAAATTTCAATTAATTACAAAAGTATTTTTTATTTGAAATTATGAAAATTATTTCCATATTTTTAATATTAGGGTGAAATGTTTTTATATAGTATGATTTTATTTTTAGAATTTATGATTAATAACTTTAGTAATTATTTTTATTTCACATCAATAAAGGATAAATCTGGTATGTAAGGGTAAAAAAATAATATTATAATAATATAAAACTACCGTAAAACATGTAGTAATCTTATTGTATAAGATTTATCAAACCATAATATTCCCTAGGTCGAACCTTTGGCATTTGAGGACCACTTGGGTGTGAAAATTACATTTCATAATATTTAATTTTACGAAATGGGAAATATAACATAAAAATGTATCTTTTACTAAGTCAATTTTTATATGTGGTTATATAACTGATATTATTGAATAAAAATTTTAATTATAATGTTATAAATGTTTAATAGATCATTTAATTTTATTTATAAGTTTTAGATATAAATAAATAAATGTATTTATGACACAATGGTGATATAGTTATTACTTAATCAATGAAAGATTCAAATAAAAGAATTTATAAATATTTAAATAAATGTAATATCAAAATTTTGATTGAATCAAAAAATTTTCATAATTAAATTTACATATTAGGGATTATTTAATTTTCTTGGTTCGAAATAATTATTTTTTTTATTTTAGCAAAAATCAACTACTAAATAGTGTCAAAATTGAAAAAAAATGAGTTTTTAAAACCAATACAATTTTATTATACAATATTAGTCTTAAAAATCTAATATTCTTCAAAATTTCTTATATATTTTTAAAAATATCATTAATTATTTAATTTGGGTTCAATTTTAATTTTATAGTTTCAATAGTTCCATATATTATGAAAATACAAGAAGACATTGGAAGAGTTAATATTTTAAACTAATGGTTAACGCTAAATGATAAGTTTAATTTTGTTTCATCAAATTTAATAAAAAAAATAAGTTGAGAGGATTCATAAAAATCCTTATATTATACTATAAATTTATCAATTTGTAACTATTATATTTTAAAAATCATTTTATAACAAAATTATATTTCATGGATTCCCTAAAGTGCCCCTCCTCCTTCTCATAAATAGACACCACCTCTACCCACTTACTCACACATATATATCCCCTTTGTTAAAAAAAATTGAACTAAAATAAGATCTCAAAAAAACTTCCCTCCTGTAATATTCCATAACATGGTCATAAGGCAATTCAATTAATGTCTTTTTCTCAAATCGAAAAAAGTTACGCGATTCAGAGGTAATGTCTTCTCTCATGTTCCTTCTTTTTTTCCCTCTCCACACCCTAGGAACACCTTATTCTATTATTAAATAAAAAACCCAGTATAAACAATATACTATGATTTTTTTATCTGAAGTGTTTTTAACTATTCTTATACACACCACCATCTAATGGAAAATAACATACAATTTCAGTGTACGATGAACTATATCATCACAAAAAGATGATTGTACTACTTTCTCCTACCACATGGTGGATATTATGATGGAAATATATTTGCATATGATAAATGATATATTAATATTATTTATATTCTTCTGTAATTTTTATTTATTTATATTTGTGACATACATTTATGCATCCAGTGTTTTGTAAATAGGATAATTTTTTTGAGGAAGAGTGGACTACCGCCACCTCAATGTGATGTGACTCGTTCCGGAAATACATTGAAAATATAAAGGATGGTTTTACTGGACCTATGAGAAATAAATGGAATAAATATAATAATTTTATTATAATATAATTTTATATCATTGGATTATTATTCTTTTAATATTAAAATGTCATGAAAGTAACGTTCAAGCATACGTATGACCTACCATCTCCCTAAATGGTGTATTTAATTTATTATCAATCAATACAATGGATATTATAAATACATTTATAATGGATATATGTGATATTTAAATCCTGAATAATATTTTAGAGATGATGGAATTTTTACTATATGGACAATTTACATCAAAGCGAGTTCATTTTCAACTCATGTACTGAATATCGACAAGATAACCCATATGATCTTAAATATTTATAGTATTTTTTTAAAATTATAATAAGTATAAAAAGATGAAAAATAAACTTGAAAAATGGTCTTGATGAAAGTAAAAATTATCCAATGTTTATTATTCTATAATATAAAGAACAAACAATACGTGACAGATTCCAGGTAAGGGAATTTATAAACTCAATTTCCACTAATTGGGTTTTACGCATTCTTTATTCATTATATTATGAAACGATTATGTGTTGAATAAATTTTTTAATTTACATTCAAATTACCACTTCCTTTTGTGTTTATATACTTTTTCTACATATTATCACACCATTTATAAATGTTAACATCATTTATATGAAGTCTATAAGGGATTTCTTAACTCAATATCCATTTATGGAGTAAAATATCCATCTTATTGGTTTTTTTTCCCTGAATATGTGTGAATGACCTATGATTGTTTTTAAATAAGTATAAACAAATATTGGGTGTATTTATATTTTTAACACATAATTATTTCATTTATTTATCCTTAATCCAAGGATATGATAATTATAACGGACTTCATCTAAATTTTCTTTCGTTGGGGAATATTTTGATGTTACACACCTTATTTATATGGTGTATATTAAATCCCTTTGACATTAAATATAATTCCAAGTGAAAATTGTTTCCATCTATAAATTTAATAGATGGAAAAATTAAATTTTTTAAATGTATTTAGTGATAATGAATCCTCCCCCACCACAACTGTTATTTGATATTTTTGTTCCACAAGAATAATTAATGTTTTTAAAGAAAAAGGAATACACTATTCAATTTTTTTATGTTTGGCTATTGAAAATTCTTTTTGAAATGTATTGAATATTTCAATATCTTGAAATGATTTATTTTTATTATAATGATATTAGTGAAATTTTGATATTATCAATATTTTGCGTTTTATGATTATATAATGGTACTTGAAAATTTGATGGATGGTTCCATGATAAAACGTAGAAAGGTAGTTACATTATAACCTTCAATGCATTGGTTATAAAATTAATTTTTATGGTTATTCCATTTAGTGATATGTATTGAAATTGGTTATATGACTATGTAATTAAGATATATGAATGGAAATAAACCGTATGGTTATTAAATTTAATTATATTTATGTACCACGTTAACATTATATGTTATATGTTTGTTTTATGGTATTTATGGTTATATTTTGGTTTCAAAAAGTGTGAGCAACAAGATTACATTTAGCGATATGTTTTTTCTACTTCATAAAGGTGAAAAGTATTACATTATGAAAAAGTACTCACAGATTACATATTTTCACAAGACTAATTGTTTTCATTCATTATGTATCACTTACTGAGCTATTTATTTTCATACCTAGTTTTTTAAATGTTTCTATATGGAATTTTAATGGCCATGAGAAAGGAATAAGTCAATAATATTTTTACCATGAAAAATATATCATTTTTTGTATAAACTATTTCATTTTTTGAAAATATTTTGATACTGTGTGGAAGTGTACACATGTAATGTCTATGACTATTCTGTAATTTTTATGTTTTAATTCTCTAAAAATATAAACCTGAAATGATCCAAAATTATAATTGTTAATATAACTCAATATTATGTAAATTTTAAGGCTGGGTACTTATAAGTATGTTGTGTAGTGGTGATATTTTCAGGGGCTGGTTCAGGGTACATGGTTAGGGTCGTGATCTTGATGAGGTTGGTATATTCCATAAATAGTTTAACATAAGATTTTTTTTGAATCCCATATTGAGATTGTTAAAGCGATAATTCCACTGATTATATATGTCAGAGAATCATTATGAATTGGGAATAGAAGAGTATGGTCCTACAGTTTGAGGACATCATTTCCTTTTAATGTCAATTTTATTTTTTAAATCCCTATATTCACAACAATCATATTATCACTTTAAATGTCTATAGTATCTATGATAATTATTTTTAGTGATTACTTAAATATTATAGGATATAATATAAAATAATAAGGTAATGTTCTTTCTATAACCATTCAATATACTAAGAATTTTAATAAAAAAACTAGGAGAAATTTTATTTATAATATTTCTGTTCATTACAATATTCCCAACTTAATAAAATTTTTGCTAGATATTTTAAATTAAAAAAATAAAATAGATGAGGATAACTAAAAATAACCACTTCTTTTAGTAACCACATAGCTTTGTCAAACTTTTCATTTATCCACAATAGTTTGACCATGTAAATTTTCTTATTTTATTTAAAATTATATCTATGATCTGTCTTCTTTATTGAATGCTCAAAATATGAAGGATCATTCTCCAATGGTACCACATATGGATTGGGTACATGTGATGGCTCTTGTAGGAACATCACTAATATTTATACATGGAATAATGATTTTACATGGGATAAAATTGGTGGGAGTTCTAGTCGATAGGCCACAATTCTGATGCATTCAAAGATATAAAAGGGGTCGATGGGTATTGGCCTAAGATTTAGCTTCTTTCCAAATACCATGTCTATCATTAATGAATATATATAGAGTCATACCTTGTCCCCCACATTGAACACTATTTATATTATATTATTTCTTCATCATATATCTTTTTCTACTTTGAGTAGACTTAATGTTGGGTTGAATGGTCTTGACATTTTCCACCAATTCCAAAACAATTTTACGACCTAGTAGTTTTCCTTCTCCAACTTCTTACTATCATGAAGGTCCTTTGAACCTTTTCCTATTAAGCGATTCAAAGGGATAAACATGGATGCTTGAATGGAAAATGTTTTTGAATTAGAACTCATCTTGAGGTAAATGTTGGTCCCATTCTCATTTGATGTCCATAGAACCAGGTCCTAACATGACTTCATGTTTCTGAATTGTATGCTCAATCTACACATCAATATAAGGATGATGAAAATTTCTATTATTCAAATCAGTGTTTAGTTCATGTTGGAGACTCTCCAGAATAGAGAGTTAAATCTCATATATAGATCATATACAATCAATAGTTATACTCAATGAAACCTCAACAATAATTTGACCCCTATTTATACAATTTGGTTGAGTGATAATTCCTTAAAATAGTGATAATGTGATATACCTATGTAAGACAATCCAAAACATCCCATTTAGAATTATTTCCTTATTATGTTTTTGGAAGGCCCTTGAAAAATTCTATAATGACGTTTTCCCATTTCCATATTGGAATGGGTAATGTTTTCATCGTAGCCTTTTATTTTTTCTTTCTCCTATCACTGGATAACATACAAGAAATTTGCATCTATGTTACACGGTCTACTAATTAATATAATCCCAGCAATAGTGCTCTTAGAGATCATGATACATATTTTTTATTCTTAGATGGATGGAAAATTTTGAACTATGTGATTCATCTAAAAGACCCTTCATTAATGTGGGATTTGATAGTAAAAATATTCATGACCCATATCTCATAAATCCTTATCCATTAATAATAAAATCCAAGGATATCCTTTTTATAAGAGTTTCTAATGTTTCTATATTCGATCATAATCTCGTTAATCATCCTTCTTCTTCTGTAGAAGGGTGGTTGATCGGCCATTTTTGAATGGAATTACGATATTCATTCCATTATGTGTCACATGATATTCCTTTATTATATATAATATGATTATATCCTTCTAAATTATCATTAATGATATAATTATATGATACCATTAATTTAAGGAATTTGACACTTTATTCTCTTTCCTAGGTTGGCGGTGAAATGATCAATCATAGTCCTTGATATTCTCTATCCATATTCATTGTCACATTTTAATCTCTTTCTGTTTGAATATATACTTGATAAATTTTTGATCTATATGTATTTTACACTTCTACCAAAATAGGTACTTCCTCCATATATTCAGATATAATATCACTGTATCCAACTCTAGTTAATGTGTTGGGTATTTTTGTTCATCAACATTAAACTACTATGATGTATAGGCTACCAAATTCTCATTCTGAATTATAACATAGCCTAATAGCTCATTTGAAGAATCTTTGAGAAATACAAAATATTCCTAACTTCTGTGTAGCATGAGCACATGGGATATGATAAAAATCAATTTCAATTCATTAATGATCTATTCATATTAATCATTCCAATATTGATTGAATCCCCTCTACGTTATCTTTGTTATAGGATTTTTATATCATGCTAAAATTCTCAAAAATCGATGAGAGTAACCAGCTATTACCTAAAAACTACTGATATCAATCACATATTTATTCTATGCCCATACATAAATCTCTACTATAATTGATGGTTCCACAGTTATAAAATTTTTTAGGATGATATTCCCAAATAATGGGGATTCCTATAACTAGAACACTCTTTTTATACACATGTAATAAAGCATATCCTTTTATATGGTATTAAGAACAGTACATAGATACTCCTCCTACAATTTGTTTGTATTAGATAATTTTATAATATCATATATTGATTCTACCACAAATACTTCAATGTAATATCTAATGAATCTATTCCTCATGTCCATGATTATTTTTTATATATTTCTGAGTCTGAATGGAATTACTATGAACTCATATTTCTCATACATTTTTTGTAATCAAGTCATGGGGATATCCTCTTTCATCATAGTTACCTGGTAACATCCCAACCACATATCAACCTCGGGGAAGTATTATTCTCCACACAGCTAATAGAAAAATTCATCAATATGTATAAGTGGATTCCTTTTATTTATCAAGATATTTTTGATCTCACAATATGTAATGAAAATTCATGTTGACTGGTCTAAATTATTGACGAAGAGGAATAGAGCACCCCAATGTGAATCACTTGGGCTACAAACCCTTTATCAAAATTCCACAACAATTAATTATTTATATCCTAAAGTAAAAAAATTGATTTTATATGGAGTATTGTTTAATTGATACACACTGAGTATATGTATGATAGAAAAATCATCCTCTCATATAGGATGGAGATCTTGAAATTCACTAGGAAACACAACAATGAATTTCATTACAATGCGAATGTATTAAAAGTTGATTATATAACTAGACTAAATAATTTGAGCTATATATTTTTCTTCTTAGGGAAATAATTTCCATGCTGTAAATGTTTGTACAAAATAATATTCATTATCTTCTATTAACTTGCGTATAACTAGTGGTCGACTCATAATACGGTGAGTGATTTCATTCTCACGAGAATTTATGTCATCTCTATATGGGAAAATTCAATCCATACCCATAATTACCTAAACATCCACCAAATGGAGTATAAAAATGTTTTATGCCATTTTCAAAACTCAAATTTTGAAAATTGAGGTGTTATATAAATGGGTTTCAATAATTGTCCCATTTTTTTGTTTTCAAGGACATTTTTACTTCCATTATTTAGAGTGGTGTTTGAATAGTTAACATAAACATTCATGATATTAAAGAATTCAATGAATGAGAATAAGAAATTTGGTTCCTTAATATTGAATGAATGTCTAGCATAAATTTCACCACTTCTTTGTTGGGATCTACCTCGGAGGGTATGAAATAGAAATCACACCCACACATCCTTGGAGGTTGTTGGTTGTATCTGAATACCCTAGTATTAGTGAATTGGTGTGAAATGTTATCTAGTACCGTGAAGATAAAGAGAAAAATAATTTGATGAGGGTTTACCTGGGAAGCCCACTCTTCCAATGCATTAGTGGGATTCTACTATCTAAAATTTCTTGGTACATTACATTCCTTCCTAAAAATAATGAATTTCCAGGTCTTCATTAGTAAATGTCTAGGGTGCTTCTTTCTACACATCTTAAAATTGGGTTTTTTAAATTTCACCGAATTGATAGATTTATTTATTTAAATTTTTGAATTAAACTCCACATTTTAATACATATCACTATAATACCATTGAGATTCACCAATCTCCATTTCTACTATGAGGTCACATCAAACAATTTTCACATAGCTATCCGCAAATATTTCGAGGCCTTTTGGTAGAATAGGTTTTAACCGCCCAATGAAATTGTCAAACACTGATTCCAGGGATATTAAAAATCCATAGGTATATCATTCAGTTATTTTTAGTTATTCTACATACAAATTTAAATATTAATCATATTTTTTCTTGATCTAATGGAAATCTCTATCTATTTTAATATGGAGAGTGCGATGAAATTTTTTAATGATTTTTTTTTCAAATTTTCCATCCTCCCCATTTCATATATATCTTCATCAGGATGCGTATTATTAATCAATTTATAACATTGATCAGATTATCCCTCCATGAGATAAAAATTCAGAAGAACCATCTCTTACTCATGAGATTATAGGACGGAGAAGATATATTTAATGGATTTGATTCATTGTTTTGAAATTATGGGATTTGATGGTACATCAAATGTTGAGGTGCATTATCTCAAAGGGAACTAAATTGTATATTTTTCATTCATAGGGGTATCTATATGGTTCTAATGATCACAGTTTCGATTCAGATGCTGATTCAACTAGGTGTGTATCATCATAAATTTCGGGATTCTTACTTCCAATGGGTTTTTCATCTCATTGGGAATGTCATCACCTTTCCCATTGTATTGGTTGTTTATCTGATTATCCATATATCAAACCATTGTATTTAATTAAAAAAAACTATGGATTCATATGTTTAAACTATTAAAATCAATGAAGATAATCTAATTTCATTAAATATATGACTTATAAATTACATATATTTCCTTAACAAATGAACTTTTAGGATTCAATATATGATATTCGTGATCTATTTCCTAACATTGAATCAAACATGAATGGTTTGTTCTCGTAATAATGGTTTATAATGAGGTTATGAATTTACTAATTAATATCCCATCAGAGTTTCATACTAGTGACATAGTGAGGGCTATTGTCGTTCACCACTTCCTGATCGACTCTTGTTCAATGTGGTGTTTTTTGTTTTTACCCCAATGTACATCTATTCCCGTGCCATGTAAAACTATTTAATCAATACATATTTTTAATTTAATGATAATCCACATGAACTATAATTACAAAAATTTAAATATTTTTTCTTATACTTATTCTTATCCATTAATATTTCAATAGATATTTCTAATCCTAATAAAACAAATTAGACAAATTTTCCTTTGATACAAATTATAAAAATAATAATTTTTATCTCACATTAATACATTATTTATTACATAAGTATACACTTAATACAACCTATAATATCAAAAAATATAGTGTATTTTTAAATTAGTTACCTTACATAAAAATTTAAAATAAGAAAAAACATCATCTTTATTGAAAAATTCATTAACATGCTTGCATGTAGAACTAAATGGGATAACAAGTGTACATACATAAATAAAGATGACCTCTAAATCATTGTAAGGGAATATGAATGGATTGACATGAATTTAAAAAACAATTTATAAAATTGGTATACGAATTGGGAACAAAATTAGTAGGAATCATAAACATGAATGACAAGACATGATATTGCATGACAATCATAATGGAACATGGGAATTTTTCAAACAACTTACTACAACTCATCAAAGATATAGGTAATGGATATATTCCATGAAATCATGAAGAAAAAAGTCCAATAAAGTAATCTTGCTCAATATCTATCCTAACATGACGTCTAATATGACTAAAATTTACCTAATGTAATGAAATGCTATATAATTTCGGGTGCACCTGTCACTTTCATTTCATTCCCATGATTAAGTGTCCAACGTAGATCACAGAAAATGGATTCATTTATAATAATATTTTATTCCATGATCATGGAGTGTGGAATAAATACATTTCATCACTAATTAAAATAATTATATGTCTATAATTACAAATACCTCGGATTTGAAATGGTTATGGTATTCAATAAAACACTGATTGGAATAGAAAATCACGATGAAATTTCGGAAGCATAAAAAACCACAAAAAAAATTCAGAAATTGAGATGATGAGGGGTAAAATAGTATATATTATTATTTAAATCTAATTTAAAGTAAAATTTCCATGGAAATACAAATCCCAACATTATGAATTGGAAATAGAAGGCATAAGATTTTAAAGAAACCTTAATAAAGAGGAGACTAAGAGGATACATTAAAATATGTTGGCATAATAACTGCATAGGTAAAGGTCATGATGGGAGAGAATACATGATATATCACACTAATAATAATAGTTATACAGTAAGGGTATTTTTATTTGTGAATTACATTATAGATAATCGATATTAAGAAGACTAATTCCAATGAAGTCGCTTGATTTGAATTTGGGAGAGGAAGGTCCTTTACCTTAAGAGTGTGACTCCATATCATTTGGAGGTTATGATTAAGAGATTTTTGGCCCATTATGATTACTCTAAAGAGGGGAGGTCATATTAAGGACGTGATCCAATTATTTTTGATGAACTGAAATTATAGATTTGGTGGTTTATATATGAAATTTCTGTTAAATTCGTTATTTTTTCTCAAATAAAGGATTTGGTATCTAGATAATAAAATTCAAAAAACACAAAAAAAAATACCATTGTATTAATACTTTTTCCTTTTGAATGGAATTGGTTCCAATAATTTATATGGTCACAGGAAGAACTTAATAAAATAACACCCTTTCTTATATGGATATGGGTCATACCCTTCATGAAATGATTTTAAAACTATAAAATATATTAATGATTCTGAATGTTTCATAAAGGATTTATAAAATTAATAAAATAAAAATGAAATCATAATATTTAAAATGGAAATAATATATTTTGACATTTATACACATTATAGTATTTATTACACGACATTTGGGTCATTATTATGTCATAATACACACAATAGTTTTATACTTTATTTTATTTCTACCTGAAAAAATGAATCACTCGAAAAATTATGAAAAAATAAATGGTGGATAAACTCAAGTTTATTATTTAGATAAATTTATTATATTTATCTACATATATTTTTAAATATTTATATTTTCACTATTGAAAAAAATAATCAATATTTATTGAGAAATTCTAACTTTTTAAAAATAACAATTTTAATTTACATATAAAAATAAAATTTTAATTAAAAAATTTATATGATAATTTATATTTGATGAATATTATTTAATATTAATATTATATAGAAATACTACTTATTCGAAAAATCCATTATTTCATTAAAATAAATTGCATTATTGAATTTGAATATTAACCATATATATTAATTGTGTTTTATTACATCAAACTAAAAAACATTTATAAATTAACATTAGTAGGATGAAAATATATTAATTATTCAAAATTTAATAATGTACATAATCTTATTGATTGGTTGTTAATACATATCAAATCAATAAACTTGTAAATGACCTATAAGTGAGGTGTGAAATAGGGAAACATTAATGTGGTGGTTCTGCGTATATGGTTTGATTTGTAATATCGATGAGCTTGAACTTCCACCATAAACGGGTTTTCGTAGAATTAAGATCATGGATATCAGCATGGGACTGTTTATGGGATAATCCTAGAGATTCAATCTCCCTTGGGTAATTTAAAAAACATGCTTCATAGGGTATAATCCTACGGGTTGAGGCTGTCACATGAAACGCCCTCGCCCAAGTTACCCAAAGTAGGTGAATTATTATCTAACATTGGCATGATACAAAGAAATATTGTCCCGAATGACCAATTAGTTTAGTAGCCTTTGAAATACTATATACCTTCATAAGTTTTACATTACATTATAAATGAAAAAATACAACGACATCTCTTCCATAGACAACACTTAGATCCCATAGACTATCCCTGCAGGTCAGTCATAATATACTTTTCGCATCCTGATAAAAATAAAACATAGAAAGGGGTGAGGTCAGATTTTTAGTAAGGATAACAATATAGAAAAAAATTCATAAATAAGCATGAACATTTAAAGAAATTTATAAAACTAAAACAAAATCCTTTTCAACAGAAACATCATCATGATATAGAAAATATAAATCAAAATAATGCCATTTACATACTCACATGGATATTCGACAAGTAGAATAATCACATGAAATATCAATGGCCAATTTCATAATAATGGAATGAATAATGCCAGACATTATAACCGAATAGCCAAAACCATGTTCCAAGACTACAAATAATATTTTTTCAAGACCTTGTGCCAAGACACTATTATGTCTCATGAGACCTACCGATGCATCAAGGAGCTGTAGTGGGGTCCACTCTGATGGATTGCACCTTCTTCCTATTGTTTTCCCCCTCTCCCCATGCTCCTCCGCAGCGATTAGTGTGTTCAAGTGGAGTTTACAATGACAGGGTCTGCGTGTTTTATAGTTTTAGCATGGGAAATGACGTGCGGGGTGTGATGGCTTCATGCAGTCTTGATGCGATTGTCTGGTGTTCTCTAGAAGTTTGTCTGTTTTTGTGGTTTTCTGTGGATGCGTGATGTTTTTTTGAAATTTTTATTTGAGATGGTTTTGTTACGGTGATGATCCTGGAAAAGAGCCTCATCTTTTTGGTGAAGGGGGTTTTCTGGTGACAATGTTCCAATGACAATAGGGAGCGGGCGCAGCCTCGATCATCGTATGGGAGATGGCCTCGAGTTGTGTCCTGTCATCCTCGATTACACACTCGGCGGTCCCGTTGTGCTTTCCGGCCTTGATTTTTTTGAAATTTAAAATTTGAAATGTCTTGATTTAGTCTATCAATTGAGGGTTACACCAGGTAGCTTTTAGGGTTTGTAGGGTTCTCACTTATCCCAAGAAAGTGGGTTTATTAAAAAATAAAAAAATGGATTTGTGGTAGTATATGAAATGTCAATACGTTATCCATAAACCATGAATGGTGTAAAAATAACAGATCTATAGTCAAACATATCACAAAACCTTCAATACAATATGGATGTTGTGTATCATAATAAATCAAATTTAAATAAGCTAAAAATCCATCAAAGGATGTTGACATAGATAAAATGAAAACCATTTTTATAGAAACGTCACATTTAATTTGGAAATCATCTAAAATTCATATAATTATAAAAGATTGCATTTATTTTGGAAATATTCATATAATCTTGTAAGGGAAGCTCTGAGGGAGTTACAATGGCGTAAAATAGCTGCACCCATGGTATAAGTTAAAAAAATTCTTTCCTTAATTTTGTCGAAATGGTTGTAAAGTACCGTGTTTGGAAAACAATGGAAGGATTCGTATCGAAACATCTTATAAAATGTTAAAAAAAGTTATAAATCACATTAACCCATTTTATAGTAAATAGTACAATGGTTTGGGAATACATTTTTAGGAAAATATGGATGCGAATGATAATAGGTCCTAGTAGATAATTACATATAAACAACCTTGAATAATGAAGAGGATGTAGAATTAACCGATAACTTGTATTTTCCCTTGGTCGAGGGTAGGGAAACCATATGTATAATGGTGAAATAAGTTTTATTAAATTATACAAGAAAACTATACATAAATACGATATTAGATATGATCTTTTAATATTGCTTTTTAATGATATTTTAGTATTATCTTCATTTCGGGTGTTAACTGATTCGTTTTCCTTTATATGATTTATTATGTAAGTAATGTTTTCTCTCGGTAAGATGTATCTTATTCATATTTAAAATGATATTAAGTGTAACACCACAAGATTTTATGAAAAATATTATTTTTAATTTCATTAATGTCTTGTGTTGTACGCTACACCAAAAGGAGCTTGCACAACACGCATCCTTGACTTGCCTTGCATTACATGCAATCGCGACCTTCCTCGATAGCGTGTGTAGTACGAAATACCGAGTTTCACTAAAAAACGATATGCTATTAAAATATTATGAATAGTAATAACCACTTTTTGAAATTTTTAAATGTTTTTTTCAAAATGGACTTCATTTTTTGATTCGGAATATCGAAATTATCTTAGGGTAAAATTTTGGTACTTTTCGGATAACTTTCATTTTCTGATGAATAGTGAAAATTACTAAATTTTAATTAAAAACAACCTTTTTAATAGAAATAATTAAAAGTGATAAATTATTAATTTGAGTAGTTTTAAAGTATATTTAGAATAAATTTTTACAATTTAAAACAATGTTGGTCATTGGATGTAATTTCACATTTAAACTAGACATAAACAAGTGTCAATCTTTTGATACTTATTATCTCTTAAGAACACGATATATGTTTTGATGATGGGAATTATTATTTAAATTAATTAATGCAACTGATATGTTTTGAATTTGGTAAAATAGACATCATTTTTGAATTCATAATATCAAATATAGCTTAGGCCTTTGGTATTTTTCTGGAAACATTCATTTTTTTGATGAATAGTGAAACCACTAAGTGGTAGTTAAAAAAATGAATTTTTCATAAAACTTAATTTTACCACTTCTGTGAGTTGAATTTCAAAAATCCGAGAGACACGGTTGATGTTAGTAAGTAAAATTTGGTTCAATGAGATGAAAATAATTTTTGGTGAATAATAACTTTTTACTTTTTTTTACCACGTTTAAAAGTAAATAGGGTAATTAAGGGTAAAAATGATATTATTATTAACCTAACACATTTACTAATTCTATTGGATAAGTTTAATTCGAACAAAAAAAACTTACGAATAAAATATGACCATTTAGGCCCACTTGGATTAGATTAGGACATTTATTATTAATTTATTTAATGAAGGGTTAAAATAGTTAAAATCAAAGTTTAATAAGTAAATCATTTTTAATATAGGGTTATACATAAGATAAATTCGACTATAAATATTAATTAGAAAGATAAAAATATTTCCTACATAATGGTATTTTATTTTTAATTTTCACAAATTAAATAATTTAATTTATTTATGACACAAAGATGATGCAGTAATTATCTTATTAATGAAATATTGACATAATTGATGTTATAAATACCCAAATAAATGTAATTTGAGACTTTTTATGAATTACACTAATTTTATAGGTTAATATGACATGTTATTATTGATTTAATTAACTTTTTCCGAACTAATCTTTCTTTTATGATTTACACAAAAATCAATTACTAAATAGTGTCAAAATTAACATAAAATAGTTTTTAAAACAAATATTATATTCCTAAAAATCTAAGGTTCAGCCAAATGACTTAGATAAGGTTATTTATATTAATAATAAAAAACTTGGGGTTTTTTTGGCTTCTTATAGTATGTTTATTAACCTTATAGTGTAAGAACACAAAAAGACACGGTAAAAGTAAAATTATCTAACTTACTGTTAAGTCTAAATGATATGGTTAAAATAAGAACCCAAACCTGTCTAAATTCTATTGGATGAGAGGATTTCGACCCATCCCCACCTTAGCTTAGAAATAAATCAATTTGGAGCTATTTAAAACCGAATTTGGCTTTATAATAAAATAATATTTTTAGTTATTTCCAAAGGTGCCCCTCTCCTCCCTTATAAAAGGGCACCTCCTCCCTCTCTTCCTCCCACCAATTTGAGCCTTCATGCTCGGCCAACCCCTGCCAAATTCTCTTCTCCACTTCCTTAGAAACATCCTAGTCGTCCTGGTCTTCTTCAAAGACCAATTGTAGTGCCCTAAGAGGATGTCTCAAAGAGGCGCTTCAAAGAAGAGGGGGTTCAGATACGTACGAAGCATATCAGACCTATGGTAAGGGATAATTTTGCAAATCTCATTTTTATCTGAGATTGCTTATTCGTAATTATTTACTGGGGTTATTGTTATCATCCATGTCCATGTTTCCTAAAAATGGTTTCATGTATTTTTAATGTCCTTTTTACCCACTTTTGACTTTTACTACATGGTATGTAAGGAATATTTCTTTTGTTTACGTTACGAGGTACTTTTTTTGACATTTCCGACAAATGTACGATAAGAATGTTTTTTTAACGTATACGGCATGAAAGGATTTTTATGGTTTTATAAAGCCTTATTTTCATGAAGCTTCCTTCAAAAGATTTCATGACTATTTTCAACAAAAACCTTTTCTTCTAAAATTGCATGACATTTTGTGAAATGAAAATGATTTTGAAGAAAAAAGGATATTTTCCTCAAGAATTCATTTAAAGTGTTTTATCAAAACCATTTTCATCTAAGATGACATTATTTCACATATGTATGTTTAAAGTGTAATGTCTCTATGATTTACTTGGATTCACATTTTTTTATTATGAAATGATATTCATTTCTTTTATATGGATTATGTGATGATGGGATGATGTTTGTGAAACCCATTTTATTTATTGGGTTATCATGAATGATTTATGCTTATTTTGTGGAACAAGTAAGAATGATTTCATTATGAGATGGGTGGGACCTATATCTCCCACCAATGGATTGGGTAATGATTTATATCTCATGAGATAGACATGGATGGAATGGTAAGTTAATCTGGTTCAGTGTTACAGGACTGAAACGAGGAGTGAAGTCGATTCAGAAAGGGAATTTGTCCACCGAGATGGTCTTGGTAGCAATGCCTTGGCTACTATGTAAATCATGACATGTGTTGAATGGTTTCCACAATTACATGTTTTATTCCCATGCTATTTTATCATTCTTAATGTTTCTTTATGATCTACTCCATACGTACTTACATGTTTTATGTCATTTCTCAAGCTTTTGTTGTTTAAACATTATGTTCATGTTTTTAAGTTAAAATTTATATGGTATGTTTTATTTTATCCATTATTACCCTTACTGAGAATTTGAGCTCACCCTTTTTATGTTTTCTTTTCCCTAGGATATAAAGAAAGGTTTTAGGTAAAAAAAGGGGGAAGATCTTTAAGGGAGATGTTGAAGATCTTTCACCACGATTAGAAGATTATGTTACAAGTCTCCAAAGACACTAAACTATTATAGTCCTTGTGTGTCTGTTTTTGTTTTGTATTAAGTATTCCACAAAAGTAATGTAATGTTCATGTACGTCAGGCTTCGGGTATCTATAGTTGGTATCATAGGAAAGGTTTAGTCAACCTTTGGAAACTAGGATGCGAAAATGTTTGTGAGATCCCTAGAGATATTTCTAAGGTATGTCTAGGGATGTCTCTAAGGTTAAGTATACGTATAGATTATAGTCCTAGAATTGCGCTAAGGATCTTATAATTTAACCTAAGATGTTAGATATTGAGGGTACTCCCCATTTACTATGTTGTTTTCTATAGCATGATTTTGCCTCTCACGGAATTATTTTTGTGTTTTAGTTAATGGAGGGAACCAGAAGGAATTCGGTTAACATTGAATCCAATGGACAAATTGGTGACTATGAGCCACAAAATTTTGTAATTCTTAGAGAGAAAGATATTGTGATTATGCCGAATCAGTCATCGCGATATATGATTAACAAGGTGAAATTTAGTGGTATGCCTAATTCATCAAATAAGAGGAAGATAGACTATTATGCATGTTCGCATGTTGAGGAGCATAAAGAAAGGAAGATTGAGATTCTTAATGAAGGGATGAAGAACCTTGAGGAATACCTCAAATAGAGGGACCGATGTTATCTGTGTGGAAAAAATGGTCATAGAGTGACAGACTGTTATGGAGTTCAATGTATTATTTGTGGAGAACATGGGCATTACCCAACTCAATGCCCTGACCTAAAAAGTTACTTCTAAATCAAGGGAGGACTTATTCCAGGAAAATCATTGAAGAGGATGGATTGAAGTATTTATGTATTGGTATTTAAGAATAATGTTGTTGAGGTACTTTTATTGTGTATTGGAATATTGTTGTATTAGTCTATTGTGGTTTTCAATAATTTTAAGGTACCAGTAACCATGAAAAGTGATTCAAATATTTTGGAAAGCAGATGATATGCGCATAATGAAGGGATAAGGGGAAAATTAAATGTTTGAAAGTATTCATGAGCTCATGATTGATATAAGGACTAAGTGATATCATGGTTTGAGTATATAGAATTTTGAGGATTTTGGTATGTGGAAAGTGTTAACTTTTAACTGCATTCATGTTTTCACTATGGTTCAATGGGTATTAATTTTTCAAGAGAATACATGATTAAGGTATTAACATGATTGGAATGTGACCAACAAGACATATGGGGGATAAATGATGATATTCTCATGCTTGGTTGATGACATTTCAAGTAATCTTTTTCTTTATAATATGAGCTTGAACCAAAGTATTTTAGATAAGCCTAAAGATTGGAATGAATTATGTTGTACATAAGTTATTATTGTTTAAGGATATAACTTTTTTTTGATATTATTGATGGGATGTTATAGTAATGTAGTTTTAGAAAAAGGACAACCTGCAGGACGGGCGACATCCCATCGCGTCGGACAAGGCTGTGGGAATCGAACCCACAACCGAAGTGCGACTGGCCATTATCGCCTACCACTGGCCTGCAGGAAGTCCCTGTTTAGTAGAAACTAGTTTTATTGTATTAAGCAGTATGATATATGAAGTATAAGTCCATTTTAGGAACCATATACGATTAATCTCAATATAGATGGACTTATGTATTTTTTTTTTGATAACTTTTCTAACCTTTTGTTTGAGACAGATGGAATGACCCATCATTCTATCACATGATCTGCTAACACATCACGAATGAAAAATTCAACTTCATTTCTTTAAGAGATGAAGTGGAAACTGTCCAAAGAACGACCAACGGTGAGACTATACCAAAATCACGAAAGTATTTCTTCTAATTCCAATTTCATCATCTTTAGGGAAATGATCTTGAGAACCAAAAATGTTGTCCTAGTGCCTTTATATCTGATGAATCAGATGGTACATTAGATCTTCACAAATTTATGGCTTTGTGATTGCTGGCTTTTCCATAGCCATGTTCTCTACCACTCTCTATCAGAACATGATGGTTAGATTTCTCTTCCATATCCGTATTTTCACCTATGTGGAAACCCAGTGAATAGTTCATTTGTGTAACTATTACATTTCATACATTTGTTTTTAAAGATTGGTTTTGGTATTCCTTTTTATGATGTGGGTTTCTATTAAAGAATCTTTCGAGTAGTAAACCATTTATAACCCCGATGAATTCCGAGGGCGAAATTCATTTTAAGGGGGGTAGAATGTAACACCCCGAGATTTTATGAAAAATATTCTTTTTAATTTCATTAATGTCCTGTGTTGTACGCTAAACCAAAAGGAGCTTGCAAAACATGCATCCTTGACTTGCCTTGCATTACACGCAATCGCGACCTTCCTCGATAGCGCGTGTAGTACGCAATACCGAGTTTTACTAAACAATGATATGCTATTAAAATATTATGAATAGTAATAACCACTTTTTGAAATTTTGTAAATTTTATTTTTCAAAATGGAATTCATTTTTTGATTCGGAAAATCGAAATTATCTTAGGGTGAAATTTTGGTACTTTTCGGATTACTTTCATTTTCTAATGAATAGTGAAAATTACTAAATTTTAATTAAAAACAACCTTTTTAATCGAAATAATTAATAGTGATAAATTATTAATTTGAGTGGTTTTAAAGTATATTTGGAATAAATTTTTACAATTTAATACAATGTTGGTCATTGGATGTAATTTCACTTTTAAACATGACATAAACAAGTGTCAATCTTTTGATAGTTATTATCACTTAAGAACACGCTATATGTTTTGACGACGAAAATTAATTTTTAAATTAATTAATGAAACTGATATGTTTTAAATTTGGTAAAATAGTCATCATTTTTGAATTCATAATATCAAATATATCTTAGGCCTAATTTTTGATATTTTTCTGGAAGATTTCATTTTTTTGATGAATAGTGAAACCACTAAGTGGTAGTTAAAAAAATGAATTTTTCATAAAACTTAATTTTACCGCTTCTGTGAGTGGAATTTCAAAAATCAGAGAGACATGGTTGATGTCAGTAAGTAAAATGTGGTTCAATGAGATGAAAATAATTTTTGGTGAATAGTAACTTTTTACTTTTTTTTACCACGGTTAAAAGTAAATAGGGTAATTAAGGGTAAAAATTATATTATTATTACCCTAACGCATGTCCTAATTCTATTGGATAAATTTAATTCGACCAAAAACAACCTTAGGAATAAAATATGACCATTTAGGCCCACTTGGATTAGATTAGGACATTTATTATTAATTTATTTAAAGAAGGGTTAAAATAGTTAAAATCAATGTTTAATAAGTAAATCATTTTTAATATAGGGTTATACATAAGATAAATTCGACTATAAATATTCATTAGAAATATAAAAATATTTTTACATAATGGTATTTTATTTTTAATTTTTAGACATTAAATAATTTAATTTATTTATGACACAAAGATGATGCAGTAATTGTCTTATTAATGAAATATTGGCATAATTGATGTTATAAATACCCAAATAAATGTAATTTGAGACTTTTTATGAATTCCTATAATTTTATAGGTTAATATGACATGTTATTATTGATTTAATTAACTTTTTATGAACAAATAATTCTTTTATGATTTTCACAAAAATCAATTACTAAATAGTGTCAAAATTGACATAAAATAGTTTTTAAAACGAATATTATATTCCTAAAAATCTAAGGTTTGGCCAAATGACTTAGATAAGGTTATATATATTAATAATAATAAACATGGGGTTCGTTTGGCTTCTTATAGTAAGTTTATTAACCTTATAGTGTAAGAACACAAAAAGACATGGTAAAAGTAATATTATCTAACATAATGTTAAATCTAAATGATAAGGATAAAATAGGAACCTAAACTTGTCTAAATTCTATTGGAAGAGAGGATTTCGACCCATCCCCACTTTATCATATAAATACATCAATTTGAATCTATTTAAAACTGAATTTGGCTTTATAATAAAATAATATTTTTAGTTATTTCCAAAGGTGCCCCTCTCCTCCCTTATAAAAGGGCGCCTCCTCCCTCTCTTCCTCACACCAATTTGAGCCTTCAAGCTCGGCCAACCCCTGCCAAATATTCTTCTCCACTACCTTAGAAACATCCTAGATGTCTTTTTCTTCTTCTAAGACCAATTTTAGTGCCCTAAGAGGAGGTCTCAAAGAGGCTCTTCAAAGAAGAGGGGGTTCAGATACGTACAAAGCATATCAGACCTAAGGTAAGGGATAATTTTGCAAATCTCATTAGTATCCGAGATTGCTTATTCGTAATTATTTACTGAGGTTATTGTTATCATCCATGTCCATGTTTCCTAAAAATGCTTTCATGTATGTTTAATGTCATTTTTACCCACTTTTTACTTTTACTACATGGTATGTAAGGAATATTTCTTTGGTTTACGTTACGAGGTACTTTTTTTGACTTTTCCGACAAAAGTATGATAAGAATGTTTTTTTAACGTATACTTCATGAAAGGATTTTTATGGTTTTATAAAGCCTTATTTTCATGAAGCTTCCTTCAAAATATTTCATGACTATTTTCAACAAAAACATTTTCTTCTAAAATTTCATGACATTTTGTGAAAAGAAAATTATTTTGAAGAAAAAAGGATATTTTCCTCAAGAATTCATTTAAAGTGTTTTATCAAAACCATTTTCATCTGAGATGACATTATTTCACATGTTTATGTTTCAAGTGTAATGTATCTATGATTTACATGGTTTCACATTTTTTTATTATGAATTGATATTCATTTCTTTTATATGGATTATGTGATGATGGGATGATGTTTATTAAACCCATTTTATTTATCGGGTTATTATGAATGATGTATGTTTATTTTGTGGCACAAGTAAGAATGATTTCATTATGATATGGGTGGGACCTATATCTCCCTCCAATTCATTGGATAAAGATTTATATCTCATGATATAGACATGGCTGGAATGGTAAGTTAATCTTGTTCAGTGTTACAGGACTAAAATGGGGAGTGAACTCGATTCAGAAATGGACTTTGTCCACCAAGATGGTCTTGGCAGCAATGCCTTGGCTACTATGGAAATCATGACATGTGATGAATGTTTTCCACAATTACATGTTTTATTCCAATTCTATTTTATCATTCTTAAGGTTTCTTTATGCTCTACGACATACGTACTTACATGTTTTATGTCATTGCTCAAGATTTTGATGTTTAAACATTATGTTCATGTTTTTAAGTTCAAATGTATATGGTATGTTCTATTTTATCCATGCTTACCCTTACTGAGAATTTGAGCTCACCCTTTTTATGTTTTATTTTCCCCAGGATATAAAGAAAGGTTTTAGGTAAAAAAAGGGGGAAGATCTTTAAGGGAGATGTTGAAGATCTTTCACCACGATTAGAAGATTATGTTCTAAGTTTCCAAAGACACTAAAATATTACGGTCCTTGTGTGTCTGTTTTTGTTATGTATTAAGTATTCCCAAAAAGTAATGTAATGTTCATGTTCTTCAGCCTTCGGGTCTCTACATTAAGTCTTCAAAAATTATTTTTAATCATCAATTGATTATTAGTCTTGAATGGATACGATAGGGAATGATTCTCATCGCATTCTTGGAAAAGGTAATCCGTACTTACCCACGAGGGACAATATCATTCATTTTCTATTAAAATAATATATAATTGGATATTATATCATATATAAAGAATAATTATCATGTTATATTTATTATATAAATCAATTATACCTCATTATTATACCCATCCAAATAATAATGTATTGAATAACAACAACACCACGATGTAGAGATAGTAAGCCGTACGTACACACGTATAGTGACATGTCATTCAAAGGATAGATAGAATAATGAATATGGTGGTAAAATATTTATAATAACATCAAAATATATCAAAGATACTGGAGTTATTTTTTTATAATGGAAACAATAAAGAAAGAGGAAGTGGAAGAAGAACGAATCTTGAAAGAGGTGATGAAATACTTACCTCTTCTTTGGGTTCTTCCTTTTGATTTGATCTAAAGGGCACCATAGGTTGGTGTTCTAACTAAAGGAAGGCCCCTGAGATTAAGGGAGTACATTTTAAAGGGTATTTGGGTAGGATTTATCTGATCCAAATGGCTTTGAAGGTGTGAATTAGAGAGAAGGGGAAGTTCCCTTTTATAAGAGGAGTGAGAGGCACCTTAGGAAAAGATTGAAATATTATTTTATAATAAAATAATTTTCAGTTTCTAATGGATCCAAAATGAATTATATATAGAATACAGTGGGGATGGGTCGAAAACCACTTATCCAATAGGCATTAGATAGGTTTGTGTCACTATATTAACCTTATCTTTTGGATTTAACTCTTAGTTAAATAGTATGACATTTACCTTGTATCTTTGTAGTTTTATATTATACTGTTAATAAACATACTGTAAACATCCAAGAGAACCTAAAGTGGTTCATTAATGACACACCTATCATAATATAAGTCATTTTGGCCAATAAATATGTTTTTAAGAGTATCATATCAACCAATAATATTTTATTTGTTTTAAAAACTCATTTATGTCAATATTGTCATTATTTAATAATTAATTTTATTTAAAGTCCTAACAACTTTATTACTTAGAACCAAATAAATTTAATTAACCCTAAACTGTCATTAACACCTATAAAATTTTTGAATGGCATAAAAATATTAAAATTATATTTATTTTATTATTTATAATATCATATATTTGATTGTTTCATTATTAAGGAAAATACTCAATCATTATTGTGTCGTATATAAATATATTTAGTATATGTATAAAAATTATAAAAAAATATAATGAGGTAGTAAATCTTTTTATATTTCTAATGATTATTTATAGTCAAATACATCAATTATATAAACTCATATAAAAATTGTTTTACTAAATGATATTTTCTTTTGTTATTTTGGTCATTACATTAAATTATTTAATATATAATGTCTTTATCACTCCCAAGTGACTCCATCGGGTCCCAAAATCGACCCAAGGATGCCCATGGTCATACATGTATCATCTAACAGGGTTAGAACACATGTTTGGGTAATTTAATATTATTTTAATATTATTTTTCAACCTTTTTATTGGATTTACTCCTTTAACCACTGTAAATGAAATATTTACTCAAGTAAATATTCCTAAAGACTAAAAATAAAAGATACCTATTTACACAATTTAGACCACCTAATTCCAAATATAGAATCCATTTTTATAAATTCAAAACACATAAGTGGCAGAAATTAATTTAAAATTAATTCCCCTTGTCAAAATAAAAAGTGTTTTTAAAGAAATAATAACTTTCCAAAGATTAACACTTTCTTATGTCTAGTTTAAAAGTGAAATTATGTCCAATGACCAACATTAGATTAAATGGTAAAAATATAATCTAATTATACTTAAAACCACTCAATTTTATAACTTATCACTCTAAATTAGTTTTATTAAAATAGTTGTTTTGAATTATAGTTTATTATATTTCACATTACATCAAAAACTAAATGTTTTCAGGAAAAATACATAAAATTCCCCTTATACTAATTTCGATATTCCAAACCCAAAAATTAAGTCCATTTTGAAATTAAAAATTGAAAAAAATTTAAATGCTGGGTATTACTATTCATAACGGCTTGTTTGATTGGTTGTGGTGTGTAAGAACTCGATGTTGCGTACAACACACACTATTGTATTATTCAAAGATAAGAATATCATGGAATCATGGGGAGTTACATTTTTTGATCCTTCAAATAATTTCATCCTCGCAATTTCTAGAATATTACTACATAAAAAGACTCGGGTGGTTCTTCGTTATATGTTTCTCGGGTTCCCACATTGCCTCTTCCATCTTATGGGTTTTCCATAGAACTTTTACCAGACTTGTTATTAGGATTCTAAACACTTGTTCTCTTGTATCATGAACCTTGACAGGATCTTCTCAATAAGAAATATTGGGTTTCAGTTTTAATTCCTCATAGAAAAGTACATGCATTGGGTCAGTCATGTATTCCCCCAACAGTGATACGTCGAACACATCATGAACTTTGTTGAGACTTGGCGGCATTTCCAAATGGTAATCTACAACCCCAATTCGTTCTAGAATTTCGAAACGTCCGATGTACTTGGGAATAAATTTACCCTTCTTACCGAAACATATAATACCCTTCCATGGAGATACCTTAAATAAAACATGATTTTATAACTGAAATTCCAAATACATCCTTCAGTTATCGGCATTGCTATTATGCCTACTTTGAGCAGCTTTGATGTGGGTTTGGATTACCTTAATCTTTTCTATCATTTCCTCAACATGTTCTAGTCCTACGAGTATTCTTTCACCAACACCATCCCAATAGGTTGGTGTGCGACATATCATTCTGTATAACGCTTCATATGGTGCCATCTGAATACTTGAATATAAGCTAATGTTATAGGAAAATTTTAATAGAGGTAAATATTGATCCCACATACCTTGAAAGTCATGTGAGAAAGATCTCAACATGTATTCTATGGTTTGAATAGTCCATTCTAATTTTCCATCAGTTTGAGGGTGGTAGGCAGTGCTGAAATGATGGTCAGTATGCATGGATTTCTGAAGACTTTTCCATAATCTAAATGTAAAATGGGGATAATGATCACAAACGATCGATAGGGGTAATCCATGAAGTCTTACAACTTCATTAATATACAGTCATTCTAAACGTTCAAGTGTTAAATCTTCTCTTATAGCAGGAAAATGTGCTGACTTGGTATGACGATGAATAATGATCCATATTTCATCATTTCTTCTAAGAGTACTTGGTAACCCCGTGACAATGTCCATTGTAATATTATCACATTACATTCCAGTATGGGAAGAGGTTTCATGACTCCTCCACGATGTTGCCTTCCAGGTTTCTCATGTTGAATAACCATACATCTTTAAACAAAATTTGAAATCTACATCTTTAGGTGGTCCCACCAAAAACGTTCTTTCAAATCTCATTACATTTTGGTGCTCCAAAGTTGTGTAGAGAAATTGGCACTATAAGCATCATCCCACAATTCTCTTTTTAGATCAGTTATATCATGAACACAATGTCTCTTCCAAAATTTTAAAATTTCATCTTCATATATGAAGTCACACAATCTCCCATCATTCAATGCTTTAATATTATTTAGAAACTCCTCATCATCAGTCTAAGAAAACTATATCCTTTCTTGTAATTATGGTTTGGAAACCATTTGAAAAAGTATTGATGTTTCACCTTCCATGATTATTACCATATCCATTTTCACTAGATCCATGATAATTGGATCCATTTCCACTCTCATCTTGTTCAAAAATCCATGATAATTTCTAATCAAAATATCTTCCACCATATTTTCCTTCCTCAGGTGGTTATGTATAGTGAAATCATAATCATTAAGTAGTTCAAGACATCACTTTTACCTCAGGTTGTGTTTTTTTTGCGATAAAATATACTTCAAACTCCTGTGATATGTATAGGTATCACATTTTTTACCATAAAGATAATGTCTCCAAATATTAAGAGCAAATATTACTTCTAATAACACAAGATAATGAGTAGGATAGTTTTTTTCATGAACTTATAGCTGTCGTGATGCATAGGAAATAACCCTATCATTTTGCATATGGACACAACGAGGTCCTTTCATTGATGCATCACTATAAATAACAAACCCTCCATTCCTCGATGGTAGAGTCAATATAAGATCATTGAAAAATATTTTCTTCAGTTCATAAAAAAATTCTTCAAAATCTTTTGTCCGGACAAATTTAACCACATTACGTGTGATATTGGTTAATTGGATAGCCAATGGGGGAAAATTTTGAACGAAATGCCAATATTAACCTACTAGACCAATAAAACTGCGTACCGTACTCATACTCATCGGTGCTGGAAATTCTTGGATTGCCTTGGTCTTTGAAGGATCAACAAATATTCCACCCTTTGTGAAAATATGGCCAACAAAAAAATCACATTAATCCAGAATTCACACCTTATAAACGTTCTATATAATTCATTTCTTCTAAGATTATTTAGGATAATTCTCATGGGATTTTCATGATCTTCATATATTTTTGACTATACCATGATATCATCAATAAATACCACTACAATGCCATCAAGATATTCCTTGAAAACACTATTCATTAGATCCAGGAAGACAGAGGGTGCATTAGTCAATCCAAAAGGCATTATTTTAATCTTTTAATGCATGTACCTAGTTCGTAATGCTATTTTCAGAATGTCTTCCTTCTTCACACACAACCGATGATACCTGATCGAAGGTCAATGTTTGAAAAGTATTATGATTCATGAAGTTGGTTGAACAAATCATCAATGTGAGGTAGGGGATACCCTTACTTTATTGTTAAAGCATTAATATCCATATAGTCAATGCACAACCTCATAGATCTATCTTTATTCTTTACAAAAAGAACAGGGCCTCCCCATGTTGAATCACCAGGGAGAATAAATCTCATATTAATCAATTCCTCGGGTTATTTCTTTAGTTCCACCAATTCTACAGTGGTCATTCTATAAGGGGTCTTTGATATGGGCCTTGAACCAGGAATTATGTCAATGAAAAAAATTCAATTTCTCATTCTGGAGGATCTCCAGGTAAATCCTCTCAAAACACATCAACATATTCTTGAATAATAAGAACATCTGCTATTTGAACTTTCCTTTCCCCACCCACAGTAATTTCATTCACATTTTCCTTTTTCCTAAGACTCCGAAATTGTCTTTCTATATCCGCTTGATGGTCATGAGGAGAATATTTTTCTTTAAAATTTTCTTTAAACTCCCTCCATTACATATTTGATACTATATAATCTTCCTTTTTTTGGATTCAATGACCACTATTGATCAGCAACTCCAGTGAGGTGGTAAACTACCATGACAACTTTTTCCCATTCGCTACTCCCCAAGGAGTGGAATATTTTCCCTAAAGAATTTATCCATTAATCAGTTACTAATGTATTTGTACCCCCATTTAACATTGGTGGTTGTTGCCTCATGAAGTGATCTAACATTGATTCACCATGCCGCAGATCTGGGTGCTCTATATGGGTAAAGTTATTATTTATAACCTAAGTGTAATGACCCGAATCTAGAGCCTTTACACTGCTGCCCCGTACCCAGTTCTCCACATGACCTCAGGTGCATTTCCCCAAATTCCAGAGGCTACCTACTAGCAGTGAGGGCCTTGGAAAGTTATTGGGGAAACTATGCCCTCATTTGGTAAGGTATACAAGGAAAGAAAACAACAGTCAATGGAGGAATTAGTAAAGATCATTCAAACACTGGAACTAAATAGCGGAAGTAATGAACACATAATGATAATGATAATGATTCAGCTGGTACAAGTATCTAAGGAAAGCAGAAAACACAACAACGTGCTGAAATACACCTGAAAACAAAGTACGAATGTAACAGCAACTCCAGCATCATTGCAGGCCTAAGCTCGGTCTTATTCTCTCCAGCTCCAAACAGAAATCACGTACCTGAAGTAGAAGGGACACAATCCCTATCCACACCTGCAACCATATTACCTGTTTGGACCGAAAATTCGGACCCTAACAGGGTGTGAGACTAATCCCAATAGGCAATCACCACGAGATCTGTGCCCTACTGTCAGTGAGTAATATAGAAAAAGTAAAGGAAATAAATGTAGTAGAGAAGCATAAATACACTAAAGTAATAAATCCTACCAATCTCCATTCACATTTATTTAACAGTTCAGTATAATCATTTAGATATCAACCATGGAACCTAGCAACAGCTCTATACTCACAAGGTAAGCAAGTAATCACAATAGGTAACTCAGCAGTCTACCTAAACACCAAGTAGTACAAACCCAAGATTTTTCTTTGGCTTGGTGGACTCATCACAACCAACCAAAAAATAAAGCACTAACTCTCTGGGTGGGTCCTACTAGCAAACCCCTCTAGTGAAGTAGACGTACAAAGGCACAGAAACTCTGGGAAGCTCTCACCGTCAATTCCCATGTGGTCTTTCAACGAAAGATATAGAACCTCTGATGAAGAACTTAAGTCTAATTCCCCATATACTATCACTGTGTAACTAAGGACACTCTGAGGAAGCATAGAGTTCCATTCCCATAGGTTATGCGATTGATACTAATTATAACAGACTCTCTAGGGAAGCCATAATCGTCAATTAACCCTTTAGTCTACCACACCAGGTTCACTCAGCCCTGAGCAGTTTAGTCGTGTGTAATCGACTGTTAGAAGCCTAAGTATGTTCGCAAACTACTTGGCTAATAGCTACAAATTCATCCACAAGAATATAACAGCAGGAAATACATGCAATCAAGTGAACAAGCATATTAGAAATTTGAAAAAGGGTTGCCTTGTAGGCAACCCATGCCAAATGGAAATCATCAGCCAAAACAAGGGAAAAAACCCATGGGGTGATCCTCAAACATGCTAATAAGAAATTATTAATCATCTAATAACCTCAAGCATTAAACAAATCTAAGGCATATAATAAAACATGATCAAAACCCTAACCCGAGATACCTGATACATGGGTATCCGACACTTTTGCACCAAAAACACAAATACATTCAACGTAGGGTAACAAACCACCTACCTCGATCCTTGTAGATCGATATATGTGAACCAAGACGACAGATTCACCTTAGAACGATGTATATATGAGAAAATGAACAAAAATCACAACCTATGATAACTTCAAATTGAGGAGGAATCGAGAAAAATGGCAAAAGCAGAACATAGAAATAACTGATGTGCTTCCAATGCAATCATCGGTGGTTAGAGCTGAGGTCGGACGGAGGCACAACGGCTCAGAGAAGATTCGGCCATATGGCCGCTCTCGGATGAATGATACCTGGAGAAGAAGACGCTTCTGTGCGTCAGGCGCGACCCCGGTCCGTTTAATGAAAAAAATAAAGTACACGTCATGTACTTTTAGAGTACATGGTGTGTACTAGGTCTTTTTCGTACTCTTCCAAAATCGGCCTCCACATCACCCTTACACACCATGTGCGTAGCCCGGACATAGCCAGCACAGGACATCGGCGGGAAAAGAGTACATGGCGTGTACTCAGAAATTACAAGACGTGTACTTCAGAAATATCTAGAAGGTTATTTTTTCTCAAAAACTACAGAAAAAGGAAAATCGTACCTGAAAAGTAGATCCATGTTCTTATAAACTTCCCCCCGTAAAGAAATTCGTCCCCGAATTTCCCTAACGAGGCGGAGAATAAGAAACCTCGAACAGCTCTGGCCACTACGATCGTACATCATCCTCCCTTTCCCAAGTCTCGCCATGTACTCGCCCGTGCTGCCACAGCACCTGTACCAGAGAAATAGACTGCGCGCGGAGAACCTTCGTACTGTGATCGACAATCCAGATAGGATGCTCCTCGAATGACACATCTGCTTCAAGCTCGACTTCGTCAGGCTGAAAGTCGTGTGACGGGTATGAAAAGTAGCATCGGAGCTACGAGACGTGGAAGACATCGTGCATGGCCCGATACCTCTGAGGTAGATGCAACCTATAGCTAACCGGCCCAACTCTCTCCAAGACCTCAAACTGCCCGACGTAACGCGATGAATGCTTACACTGTCTCTGAATCCTCTTGTGTCCGAACCTCGGGGTAACACGTAGGAAAACCTGCTCACCGACCTCGAACTCCAGAGGTCGTCTTCGCTGATCAGCATAAGACTTCTGCCGAGACTGCATTATAGCCATCCTCTTCCGAATCATCTCTATCTTCTCTAAAGTCTCCTGAACAAGATGAGGTCCCAGCAAAACTGCCTCTTCTGCCTCCAACCAGCATAAAGGTGATCGGCATGGCCTACCGTAAAAAGCCTCGTATGGCGCCATTTGAATGGTCTCTTGAAAACTATTATTGTAGGCAAAATCCACCAGAGGAATATGCTTCTCCCAAGAACTGCCAAAGTCTAGGATGCAAGCCCAGAGCATATCCTCAAGCACTTGGATCGTGTGCTCAGACTGGCCATCAGTCTGGGGATGGTATGCTATACTCAAAAGTATCTGTGTAACCAAGGCCTTCTGGAGTCCCTACCAGAACTGAGAGGTAAAGTGAAAATCCATGTCTGAAAAAATGGAGTGTGGAACTCTTTGCAGAGGAACGATCTCTCGGATGTAAAGTCATCCTAAATCATCGACACTGAAAGTATCCTTGATTGGAAAGAAGTGATAAACCTTTGTAAGCCTGTCAATGACAACTCACACCGCATCGTTTCCTCTGGAAGATCTCAGCAAACCAGTCACGAAGTCTATCGCGACGTCGTTCCACTTCCACTCTAGAATGGGTAACTACTACAAAAGCCCCTCTGGTCGTTGATGCTCTACATTTAACTGCTGACAAGTAGAACATCTCAGGACAAAACTAGAAACATCCTTCTTCATACCTGGCCACCAGTACTGGCGATGAAGATCCCGATACATCATGGTGATGCCAGGATAAACTTCCCAAATAGAGAAATGAAAATCCCGCATCATCTCCTCGCGTATATCTGCTGGAACCCATACGCATCCCTAGAAATGCACGATCTCATCCTCACCCACTATCCATCCATGAAGAAGGTCCACTCCAGACACGTATTCCCATAGGACCAGGTCTTCTGAATCTGCCAGTTGCCTCATCCGAACTCAGTCTAGAAGTATAGAGGTAACAACCATAGAAGATAAGAAAGTCTGCCCCTGCCTATCGTGCACCTCCAAATGCATCTCTGAGAACAGAGCCATCAGTTTCCACTCACTGCTAGCCTCCTGAACTGTCTTTATCTAAGTTCTCCTACTTAGTGCATCAGCCACTGCATTGACTCTCCCCGGCGTATAGGCAAGCTCGAATTTGAAGGACATGAGATACTCAACCCACCTCCGCTATCTCAGATTCAGGTCATGTTGCGTGAAGATGTACTTGATACTTTTTTTGTCGGTTTATACCATAAAATACTTTCCCAGAAGGTAATTTATCCAGCAACGTAAAGCATGAACAACCGCAACCAACTACAGGTCGTGTGTAGGATAATTACTCTCATGAGGCATCAACTACCGATATCCATACGTAACCACTCGATCCTCCTGCATAATCACTGCTCCATTTCTGATGCTAGATGCATCACGGAAAACTATATAGCTCTTGCCCGGCTTCGGAAAAACTAGGATCGGTGCTGAATTCAATCTCCCCTTCCGCTTCTGGAACACTGAGTCACAGGCTTCTGACCAAAAAAACATCACTGCCTTCTTAGTCAAGCCTTTTAGCAGTGCTTCTAGGTGTGATATGTCCTGTATAAACCGTATTTAGTAACCAGCTAGCCACAAGAAGCTACGTACCTCAAAGACGTTCTTTGGATGATCCCATGTAACTACTACTCTCACCTTCTTTGCGTCTACTGACACTCTTGTCTCAGAGATTCCATGACCTAGGAAGTGAATCTCGTCCATCCAAAAGTGGCACATTGAGAGTTTAGCATAAAGCAGATTCTCCCTCAGTGGACTCAAAATGATCTCAAGATGGGTTTCATGGTCGTGTCTAGTGTGGGAGTACACTAAGATATCATCCACGAAGACCATGAAGAAAGAATACAAGTAAGGATGGAACACTCGGTTCATCAGTTCCAGGAAAACTGCTGGTGCATTCATAAGACTGAACGGCATAACCATATACTCATAGAGGCCATACTTGCACTTGAATGCTGTTAGAGGTATATCTGAAGGTCTAACGCGCAATTGATGATAACCGGACCTCAAATCGATCTTCGAGAACACCCGAGAACCTAGAAGTTGATTGAAGAGATCATAAATCCTCAGAAAAGGAATTTCGATTCTTGACCGTCTACGGGTTCAACTTCCGATAATCCACGCGAAGCCTAAGGGTACCATATACCTTCTTTCCGAACAGGACAGGCAAACCCCAAGGAGAAGTACTGGGTCGGATGAAACCCTTTGCTTGCAACTCCTCCAACTTCTTCTAGTGCTCCTGAAACTCAGGTGTAGCCATCCTATAAGGAGGAATGGACACCAGTGCTACTCCTGGCATGAGCTCAATTGAGAAGTCTACCTCACGCTCTGGTGGAAAACCTGAAAATTCTCTTGGAATGAAATCTAGAAAGCGATCAACCACTGGAAGAAAATCTAAATGTGAAGTCCCATTGTCATCCAGATAAAGACTAGCAATATGGGACCTAACTCCCCCTAGCCCATGATGCTCGAGTTTGGCTCAACTCACCTGAACATCCCACTCTCCCTTATGAAGGAAATATTCACCCTCAGGTGATACGAAACTCACCCTGCGGTGATATCAATCGACAAATGCTTGGAAGGGAACAAACCAGTCCATACCGAGAATGACGCCATATCCCGTCATCTCCAGGATATAGAGGTACCATAGGAAATGATACCCTGCAAACTTGAGAGGGAACTCCTTGAACTGACGTACGCTATATGTCCTCATTCCCAAGGGCGTGTCGAGAGTCAACATGTCAGCAGATGAAAAGATAGAAAGCTCCGGACTTTCCACGACAGCAACAGGGATAAAGCTATGTGAAGAACCAGTATCGAAAAGGGATGAAGATAAAACTGAGGCTACTAAGATCTTACCTCGAACTGTAGAGGGTCCGGGATCCTGCTCCTGATGAAACTGCTCTACGACAAATGTCTGTCTTATACCGCTGCCCTGTGCAGTAGTCTGAAAACCCTGAGCTACTCATCCCTGAGCATGACCACTCCGTCCACGGCCTCTACCCTGACCTAAACGTCCTACAGAACCCCAGCCCCCAGTCTGCTGTAGAGATAGAAATCTTGCTCCTGTACGCGGGGTCGAAACTGATCCTCCTTCACTAGCTTCTAGAAGGGGATCCTAGTAGAAACGCTACAGGTGACCCATCTTGCCGCAAGATCGGCACTGCACTGGGTCCCTCAAGCACTGGGGCTTCTTATGCCCATTCCTCACACACTCATAACCCACCACTTGGTTTCCAGAAGGGGAAACTTGTCTATCAGAAGGAATACAATGCTTCCTTGGGTAGCCTCGGGTATACTCTCAGTGGTCTTCCTACTGTCTGCCTAGAGGGAATCAACCTTGGATGCTAAACCGCCCTAGTCCATAGCTCCAGTCTCCCTCCGGTTTCACTCCGTGACGAGTGCCTGGTTGACTATTAGAGTAATAAAAGTCAACTAAAAGACATTCACCTACGATCTGATCTCCGGTCTCAGGCCTTCCTCAAACTTCCTCGCTATAAATAGCTCGTCATTCCCCAGAACGGGAGTGAATCACTGTAACTCAATGAAGCAGGAGGAATAATCTATAACAGAGAGAGTACCCTGCTACAGGCACATGAAATCCCTGGCTCTGTTAGCCCTCAACGTCGCTGGGTATAAGAAGTTGTAAAACGTACTCTGAAACTCCTCCCAAGCCATAGCCTGTTGGCGCCCCGTCTGAGAGACTACGTCCCACCATCTCTTGGTGGAATCTCGTAGCATATACGTCGTGAGCTTCACCCTCCTCCTTGGAGGAATCTCTAGATTCTAAAATATGGACAACATGGCTTCCAACCATGACTCTACAGCCTGAGGTCCTCCATCTCCTGTTAAAGTGGGAGGATGCTGCTGTTGGAACACACGTGTCAGCTCTGCCATAGTCGGGGCTGGATGCTGAACTCCCTATAAGGTCTGCATGAATCTCATGAAAACCTCTTTGAACTGAGCGTCGGCACTAGTGTCTGTAATCACTGTAGGAGCCATGTCCGGAATGATGGGAGGAACTACTGGAAGTCCTTGATCGGTCGTATTAGGCATACGATCGCTTCCTGGTTCATGGCGTGCAACGGGAGGACGTCTCGGTGCCATAGCTCTGAAAGACCAAAACACACCTTCATTAAAGACGAACACAGTTGCAACATAGGAGAGTAAAACGGAACAGGAGGGAAAAACCTTTAAATCTCGAAAAACATAACTACACAGCGTGTAATATCGATACAAGGAGAGTTTCCAAAAATCCTACCCAGGTCGTGTACCTTGTCCATACTTGGCTGTGTAAACAACCCGACTACACAGCGTGTTCTTAAACTACATGTCATTTACTGACCCATTCCTCCATGCCCGGCTACTCCTACACGACTAGGTCTGTAAGAACCCAGTTCTTATTTTGAGGTATGTGCTTCTTCTTTTTCCTTTTCCTTAAGTGTTTTTGAGGAAATATGGAAAATGGGGGAAAATGATAAATTTTGAAACTACACGTCGTGTAATTTTTCCACACACCAAGTACTTTTGTCCATGTTGGAATGAGTACACGGGGCGTGTAGCCTTTTCGGCGACGAGGGGTGTAGGAACTGACTACACGCCGTGTAGTCAGTCGGCAGGCTTGAACAGTAAGGCGGTGGAGTCGCCGCCAGCTGGGCGACGGTACACGCCGTGTACTTGGGAGTACATGACGTGTACTCATGTTGACGGATGAACAGTGTGGCGGTGCCTCCAAATGAAAAGTTAAATGAAAGAATTACACGCTGTGTACTCAAAAGTACACGCTGTGTACTTTTTTATTTCAGCTTAAAACAGATTGTAGCCACCTCATTTGGCAGAGGAGGTGTTTGAACCATTTTGGAGCCAAAGGAGGAGTTCGGACCTTTGATGATCTACCGGGTGTTCCTCGGGAATTCGATTCGGCTTCGGACGATCTCGTTGGAACCGCACAGGTAAGCCCTTCCTCCTGCTTAAGCTGTTCATACCAATTCTTTGCCTAAAAGAAGTTATTTATGTTTTAATGGGTTTTTTATTCATCAGATCTACGCCATTCTTGGTCATTTCTGGAGTCGGCATTAGTGTATAACGCTCGTTGACGTATAAGGTATGTGGATTTGTGTTTATTTTTAAACTATCATGCGTTTTTGTGCATTTTTGTGCCACAAACCCATGATGGGGTGTCGTGTGGATGAGGCCGTTTCTATATTTAATGCCTATAATTTCATAGGTGATTAAATTGTGAAGATGAAATGCTGGTTGGGATCGTTGCTTGGATCCGGAAACACCCCGGGGCTGTGCTTCACTGTTTAGCCGTTTGGCCAGGATACTCGAGGGTATGCCTTCAATGTAGTAATTGTAGAATTGTCTTGAGATGAATTTCTTGTTTACTACATTTTGATATGTTGGGCATGGCCTGGTTACCTGTTTAGCCTGAGGGCGTTGTTGTGATTAGCCTGTGGGAACTGCACTATTTAGCCTGAGGGTGGTAGTTATGTCGGCCTGAGGGCAACTTCTTTCGAGCCTGAGGGCCATAGACTCTGTGCCTGAGGGTGACACTACCTATGGTTGAAGGAAAAATTCTGTTACACCTGAGGGCAATTACCTGGGGTTTGGGTTCTACTTACCTAAGGGTAAGGTTTTTCTTGTCTGAGGACGTGGACTGTTTACGTAGAAATGCATTGTTGTGATTTCCTGTATTAAATGTATTAAATGAATATTAAAAAAATGGAAATATAACGGATAGTTGTTACTTATGAGTACTGCTTACTTTATTTCATTTTACTACTGCACACTATAGTTGCATGCTTACACACAGTTGGGCACGAGCCTTTAGTGGGTGCCTACAGAGATATATTTCTCACACCCTATTTGGGTCATGTTTCTTGGCCCAAACAGATTATGTTTCTACAGGGGTAGACAGGGGAAAGAGTCCCTGTACATGTACTTGACAATTTCTGTGGTGTAGGAGGGCATGGGACTGAGCCGAGGCTCGCGATGCTGCTGCCAGCTATTTTGCTTTGTTTTGTTGTACCTGTACTTCAGTTGTATTTTATTGATTTTGTAACATGTTCTGGCTGTTTTCTTAGAACTTGATACATGTAGCATCATTATTTATCTAATGTTGTTTATATCCACTGTTTTAGTTTATTTCAGTTGTGCATGGTTTACTGCTTCCGTTATTCGTTGTATGTTTTATGTATGTTTTATTCTGTATTCCACTGCTCTACACTTTGAAAAATGAGGGCATAGTTTCCACACTATCAGACCTGGGCCCTCGCTGCTTGTCTTCAGCCTCTGGCGTTTGGAGAAATGCACTTGAGGTCACGTGGCGAACCGGATTCGGGGCAACCGTTGAGTGGCACCCAGAACCGGGACGTTACAAAGATTTATCAGAGGGGTTTCTTTTCTTTGACTAACTATTTGGAGCCGTAGTCAGGGATAGAATGTAATAGTAGTTGGTAATAAGTTGTACCCTGGCGTAGCTAACCCGTGTACAAGGAAAATCCAGTCTGAATCGTATTTTGCATTCTTTTGATTTTTCAATTTTACGGTTGATATGTTTTCACCATTGGGTGACACACCTGGATTATGTTGTTTATAATTTATTTGTGGGTCTTATTTAGTTTCAACCCGATGAGATGAGGGTATGCTGTCTCAGGCATCATATATGCACTTTCTATAAATCACATGCCATGAAAAGTTTCTATTCCATGTAGGTGCATTAGAAATTCGCATATTGTTGTGATGGTTGATGTGCTAGAAAAGCATGCTGTTGTGATAGATGCTTGATAAATACCTACTCGGTGATAGGATATTCCTTGTGTGAGTTTGTTATATAATGGATGCCAAACTTTGGTTTTTGGGCGTATGGGCCCCATTGACCGGAATTTGGTGGATTATTGACTATTGGTTATAACACAGATAAGATGTCAAATTTTGATTCATGGAGAGTATGGGCCCTCACGGGTCAGAATTTGACACTTGGGTGTTATTTTTCGGTATTTTCTGGGTTTCGGGGAATTTTTTGAGGCATACTGTCCGGAAACCCAGTATACACTCCATGTAGTATTTTTATACACGTCGTGTGTGTTCTTCTATTCAGGAAGAAAAATGAACCATTTTAGTACATGTCGTGTACCCTGAGTACACGCCGTGTAGTCTCTTCCCGTGTCACAAACCGTGTGGGTGGCGACACGAGGTAGGGAAAGCCTTGGGTAAAATACGCTATGTAGTTTTTGTGCACGCCGTGTAGTGTTGACCCGGAGTCTGGCCATGTAACGAACAACATGGGTCGGTGAACTCCTTGACAGAATAGGCCGTGTCAATTATAGACATGCCATGTAGTGTGACCTGGGGACTCGGCCGTGTAGCAAACAACACGAGTCGGTTTCACCTCTCCCTGAACACGTCATGTACCCGTGGGACATGCCGTGTAGTCTTGTCCGAGGATAGACCGTGTGGAGTTGGCTGTGTGGCTGGGAAACGGGGTGGTGTACAGGCCGTGTGCGGGTGTAACACGCCGTGTAGTGTCAAGACGAGTAGTCGGCCATGTCACAGACGACACGGGTAGTTGGAAACTTTCTCCATACATGCCGTGTAGATGTTATACACGCCGTGTAATTTTGTTGAACAGATGTCATGTGTCTTAGCCATGAAGAGGGACCCGGGCAGGGGAAGGAAGGTCATGTAAACATCGTTTAGTCATTGTACACACCGTGTAGTCTTGTTTTGAAAATTTTGAAATGCCTTCTTCCTCTTGTTCCTTTGTGGTTCCTTCGCTTTTCTGTCATAATAATCCTGAATCTATGGAGTGCTTTTGACCCTGTAGTGTCATGCCGCCAAGACGACCATGAGTTGTTCGCCAGGAGAGTGGTGACGATTATACTCCGGAGATGGTGGGACATGGGTTACCAGTTGATCCACCAGTAGAGCCAGATGTGGCGCCAGCTACTATACCGGACACAGGCACGGAGGCGCAGTTCTGTGAAGGCTTATTGCGGTTCATGCAGACCTTTCAGGGAGCACCGCAGGCTGCCACATCTATGGCCGAACTGACACGCATATTTCAGCAGCAGCATCCGACTAAGTTTTCAGGGGATGGCGGACCACAGGCTGTGGAGTCTTAGCTAGGATCGATGCAGACTACTTTAGAGCATCTTGAGATGCCTCCAGGGAAAAGGGTCTAGCGCGCGACATATACATTGCGTTATTCTTCCAAGAGGTGGTGGGGTGTTACCACCTAGTCAGAGCATCACAAGGACATGGAGTGGGAGGATTTTTAGGCAGTCTTCTATGACTTCTTCTTTCCATAGACGCTGAGGGCAGATAGAGCTCGAGAGTTCATGAATCTGTAGCAGGGCGCTAGGTCGGTGATGGACTATTCTGATCATTTTACGGAGCTTCGGCGTTCTGCTCCCGTGCTAGTGGATGACGAGACATTGAGAGCCAGACGTTTTGAGGATGGTCTTCGATATGACATCTGAGCACTGGTGAATGTTTTCAGGTTGCCTACTATAAAAACGATTGTGAACTAGGCATTGATTACAGAGAGGAACCTGCGGGAATCGAGTGGTGTGGGCTAGGGCGGTTCAGCACCAGTTACTGGTATTATTTCTGCTAGCAAGAGGAAGAGACAGATGGAATTTTCTCATGGCGGTAGTACCAGTCAAAAGAATGCTTCAAGTGGCCAGTTTATGCGCTACCAGTGTGGTAGAGAGGGGCCCAAGGGGCCGTAGTGTCCACGAGACCCAGTTGAGTGCCGATCTTGCGGCAAGATGGGTAATCTGCAGCGCTTTTCTAGGGTGTTTCCACCAGCTAGTGAGAGGGGTTCTGTGAAGACTCTCTGTGAAGGAGTAGGACCAGTGGCTTCTTACCATTCGGGAAACTGGAATACTTCAGGGTGTGCATGAAGAGATGGTGGTTGTGGCTGTGGTAGCCAGACACCAGGATCGCAGTGGCAGCAGGGTGGGATGGCTCAGGGTAGCCAGGATGTGTCGTAGGGCCGCAGCACTAGGCAGGCATATATTGTGCAACAGACCTAGGAGGAGCAGGATCCCAGACCTTCTATAGTTAGAGGTACTATTCTAGTAGCTTCTGTCTTGTCTTCAGTACTTTTGACACTGGTGCTATGCATAGTTTCATATTTGTACCCGTTGTGGAGAGCCTTGGGCTCGGTGTTTCTTCTTCTTCTGATATCGTGACGCTAGACACTCTGTTGGGGACTAGGACGGGTGGTGTGCGTCAGTACAAGGAGTTCCCCCTTGAGGTTGGAGGGTGTCACTTCTATTGGGACCTCTATGTATTGGAGATGACGAGATATGACATCATTCTCGGGATAGACTGGTTGGTTCCCTTTCGAGCCTTTGTAGACTGCTATCATCGTAGGGTGTGTTTCACGTCACCAGAGGGCGGAGATTTTCTATACAAGGGAGAATGGGATGTTCAGGTGAGTCTCACTAGACCAGAGCATCATGGGTGAGGTGGAGTCACATCCTAGATAGCGATTTTATATCTGGATGATCAGGGGACTTATCAGATGGATTTCCCTCCAGTAGTTGATCGTTTCAGGGATGTCTTCCTGGATGACTTTTCAGGTCTACCTCCAGTGCGTGAGGTGGATTTCTCTATCGATCTAGTGCCAAGAGCAGCATCGGTGTCCATTCCTCCTAATAGGATGGCCATGCCTATGTTGCAGGAGCTCATGAGTCAGTTAGAGGAGTTACAGGCAAAGGTCTTTATCCGACCCAGTACTTCTCCTTGGGATTCTCCTATCCTTTTTGTGAAAAAGGCAGACGGTACCCTCAGACTTTGCATGGGTTATCGGAAACTGAAGCAATTGACGGTTAAGAACCGACATCCCTTGCCGAGGATTGATGATATGTTTGATTAGCTTCATGGAGCACGAGTGTTCTTGAAGATTGACTTGAGATCAGGATATCATCAGTTGAGCGTTAGACCATCTGATATACCTTTCACAGCTTTCTGGAGTAGGTATGGTCTATATGACTATATGGTTATTCCGTTTGGACTCAAAAACGTGCCAGTAGTTTTCATGGATCTGATGAATCATGTGGTCCATCTGTATCTTGATTACTTTGTGGTAGTATTTTTGGATGACATCTTGGTGTACTCTCACACTCGACACGACCATGCCACCCATATTGAGAGCGTATTGAGTACACTGAGAGAGCATCGGCTATATGGTAAGCTCTCAAAGTGACACTTTTTGATGGACCAGATTCACTTCCTGGGTCATATCATCTCAGAGGCAGGAATTGCAGTAGACCCAGAGAAGGTGAGAGCAGTAGTTTCCTGGGAGCATCCTAAGGATGTGTTTGAGATATGGAGTTTCTTAGGGCTGGCTAGTTACTACAGACGCTTCATACAGGACTTCTTCTGCTTAGCAGCACCGTTGAAAAGACTGACTAATAAGGGTGTGATGTTCGTTTGGTCAGATGCTTGCGAGACAACTTTTCAGGACCTGAAGGGAAGGTTGACATCAGCACCAATCCTGATACTCCTAGAGCAGGGGAAGAGCTATACAGTTTTCTGTGATGCATCCGGGATTGGATTGGGAGCAGTTTTGATGAAGGGAGACTGAGTTGTTGCGTACGGGTCTCGGCAGTTGAGGCCACATGAGAGGAATTACCAGACGCATGATCTCGAGTTGGCTGCAGTTGTGCATGACATGCGATGTTGGAGACTCTATCTATTGGCAGATCATTTTGTGGTTATCACTGACCACAAAATCCTCAAGTATATCTTTACTCAGCGTGACCTGAATTTGAGGTAGAGAATGTGGGTTGAGCACCTACAGTCCTTCGATTTTTACCTTACCAACACACCTGGTAAAGGTAATGCAGTAGATGATGTACTGAGCATAAAGACTCAGATACAAGTAGTGCAGGAGGCCAGTGGTGAGTGGGAGCTCATGGCTTTGTTCTATGAGATGCATCTGGAGGTGTATGACAGTCAGGGGAAGACATATCTTTCCTTGTTAGCTGCGCCTTCTACCCTCCTAGACAGAGTGAGGATGAGACAGCTATCGGATTCAGAAGGCCTACTTCTACGGGAGTTGGTGGAAATTGAGGAACCTCCTCCCGGTTGGACGATAGATGACAATGAGATTTTGTGTTTCCATGGACGAGTATGGGTTCCATGGGATATACGCGAGGAGCTGATGCAAGAGTTTCATGCTTCAACTTGGGCAGTTCATCCCAAGGTTACTAAGATGTACTGAGACTTGAGATGTTAGTACTGGTTGCCGGGTATGAAGAGAGAGATAGCTGGTTTTGTTATGAGGTGTTCCACCTGTCAGCAGGTGAAGGCAGAGCACCAGAGGCCAGCTGGGCTATTACAGCAGTTGCCCATTCCAGAGTGGAAATGGGATGATGTCGCGATGGATTTCGTGATAGGTTTTCCGAGGTCACCTCGAGGCAATGATGTCGTGTGGGTTGTTGTGGACAGACTCATGAAGGTAGCTCACTTCTTTCCGATCAAGGAGACCTTCGATGTGGACGAGATCGGAAGGCTGTATATCCGAGAGATCATACGTCTTCATGGGGTCCCTCGTTCTATCAATTCAAATAGGGACGCCCGCATTACGTCTCGTTTCTGGATGAGTTTTCAGACGGCGTTGGGTACACAAGTGCTTTTGTGCACAGAATACCACCCTCAGACAGATATCCAATCAGAGTGGACGATACAGGTGCTAGAGTTCATGCTGCGCGCATGTGTCCTAGATATTGGGGGCTCTTGGGAGAAGCATATACCCTTAGTCGAGTTTTCCTATAACAATAGTTTTCAGGAAACTATTGAGATGGAACCATACTAGGATTTATACGGTAGGCAATTCCAATCACCCTTGTGCTGGTTAGAGGAAGGTGAGGTAGCTTTACTGGGGCTACAACTCGTACAGGAGACATCTGAGTAGGTCCAGTTGATTCGAAAATGGATGGATACCGCACATTCTCGTCAGAAGTCTTATGTTGATCGCTGTCGAAGGCCCTTGGATTTTGTGGTCGGGGATCAAGTTTTTCTACGTGTTTCGCCGAGGCTAGGACACAAGAAGATCAGGAGACAGGGTACGCTTTCACTGAGGTATGTGGGGCCATTCGAGATTCTCGAGAGAGTCGGGCTGGTTGCATATCGGTTGAAATTACCGCAACGGTACCAAGCCATGCACGACGTGTTCCATGTGTCTCGGTTGCGACGCTACCATTAAGACCCGTATCACAGCTTTCATCTTGAGGAGGTTGAGCTTCAGCAAGATGCGTCCTTTGAGGAGCATCTGATCCGTATCGTTGACAGGAGCACGAAGGTTCTCAGAGGTCGGTCAGTTCCTCTCGTACGGGTGCTATGACAGCATGGATGAGTATAGGACGAGACCTGGGAGCGGGAGGCCGACGTATGTGCTCAATGGCCAGAGTTGTTCTGAGCTTTATCTTTGCCACCCATGGAAGGGAAATTCGGGGACGAATTTCTTTAAGGGGGTAAGTTTTTAAGAACCCAGTTCTTATTTTGATGTATGGGCTTCTTCTTTTTCCTTTTCCTTAAGTGTTATTGAGAAAATATGGAAAATGGAGAAAAATGCTAAATTTCAAAACTACACGCCGTGTAGTTTGTCCACATGCCGTGTACTTTTGGCTGTGTTGGGATGAGTACACGAGGCGTGTGGCCTTGTCGGCGACGAGGGGTGTAGGAACCGACTACATGTCGTGTAGTGGTACCTTACACACCGGGTAGTCAGTTGGAAGGCTTGAAAAGTATGGCGGTGGAGTCGCCGCCAACTGGGTGATGGTACACGCCGTATACTTGGGAGTACATGTCGTGTACTCATGTCAATGGATGAATAGTGTGGTGGTGCCGCCCAAATGAATTGTTAAATGAACGAATTACCCACCGTGTACTCAGAAGTACATGCTATGTAATTTGTTTTTTCGGCTTAAAATAGGCAGTAGCCTCCTCATTTGACAGAGAAGGCATTTGAACCACTTTGGAGCCAATGGATGAGGCCAGAACCTTGAAGATCTTTCGGGTGTTCGTCTGGAATCTGATTCGGCTTCAGATGATCTCGTTGGAACCGCACGGGTATGCCCTTCCTCCTCCTTAAGTTGTTCTTACCATTTCTTCGCCAAACAGAAGTTATTTATGTTTGAATGGGTTTTGTTTGTCGTCAGATATACGCCGTTCTTGGGCGTTTTTGGAGTCGACGTTTGTGTATAATGCTAGTTGACGTATAAGGTAGGTGGCTTTGTGTTTATTTTCCAACTATCATGCGTTTTTGTGCGTTTTTATTCCACAAACCCATGATGGGGTGTCATGTGGCTGAGGCCGTTGCTATATATAAATACTATAATTTCATATGTGATTAAATTGTGATACTAAAATACTGGTTGGGATCATTGCTTGTGTCCGGAACCACCATGGGGGGTGTATTTCACTGTTTAGCCGTTTGGCCAGGATACCTGAGGGTATGCCTTCAATGTAGTAATTGTAGAATTTCCTTGAGATGAATTGCTTGTTTACTGCATTTTGATATGTTGGGCATGGACCAGTTACCTGTTTATCCTGAGGGCGTTGTTGTGATTAGCCTGTGGGAACTGCACTATTTAGCTCGAGGTCTGTAGTTATTTCGGACTGAGGGAAACTTCTTTCGTGCCTGAGGGACATAGACTCTGTTTCTGAGGGCGACACTACCTATGCCTGAGGGAAAAATTCTGTTACGCCTGAGGAAAATTACCTACGGGTTGGGTTCTGCTTACTTAAGGGTAAGGTTTTTCTTGTCTGAGGATGTGTATTGTTTACATAGAAATGTACTGTGGTGATTTCTTGACTTAAATGAATTAAATGAATATTAAAAAAATGGCAATATAACTGATAGTTGTTACTTTTGAGTACTACTTACTTTATTTGATTTTATTACTACACACTATTGTTTCATGCTTACAAGTAGTTGATCATGGGCCTTTGGTGGGTGCCTACTGAGATATATTTCTCACACCCTATTTGGGTCATGTTTTTCGGCCCAAATAGATTACGTTTCTACAGGGGTAGACAGGGGACAGAGTCCCTATACAGGTACTTGACTTTTTCTGTGGAGTAGGAGGGCATGGGACCGAGCCTAGGCTCGCGATGCTGCTACCAGCTATTTTGCTTTGTTTTGTTGTACTTGTAATTCAGTTGTATTGTATTGATTGTGTAACATGTTCTGGCTATTTTCGTAGAACTTGAGACTTGTAGCATCATTATTTATCTACTGTTGGTTATATCTACTGCTGTAGTTTATTTCAGTTGTGCATGGTTTACTACTTCCGCTGTTTGTTGTATGTTTTATGTATGTTTTATTCTGTATTCTACTACACTACACTTTGACAAATGAGGGCATAGATTCCCCACTATCAAACATGGGCCCTTGATGCTAGTTGGAAGCCTCTGGTGTTTGGGGAAATGCGCTTGAGGTCACGTGGCAAACCGGATTCGGGGTACCCGTTGAGTGGCACCCGAAACCGGGACATTACAAAGTCACACAGACTATCTCGACCAAATATTACACATCGTGCTTTGAGACAGACACGGAGTGTACTGGACACACCTTACCTGGCCCGTGTTGTTAGCGACATGGCCTGACACACGGTCGACACTATACAACATGTTCCTACGAGACACGACATGCACATGAAGGGAAACCTCGGCCCAGGTTGTTCATGACACGACCGGGTACTCGGCCCAGGTTGTTCATAACACCGACCCGTGTTTTTCAAGACACTGTCGGGTACCTGGGAAAGGATACAATGGGTGTGCATACCGAACACGGCGTGTACTAAACATGAATTTACTGGCTTGTGTTGTTATTTACACGGTCCGTCTCTTAGTTAACCTCTACACAGCGTGTACCTAGAGTACCCGACGTTTTCCTCAAAACCATTTACAGCTCCGTGTCCCTATCCACACGGTCAGTGACACGGCCAAAAAACTACACGGTATGTATATATAAAGTACACACCATCTATTCTGGGTTTTTTTGGATAGTAGCCTCAGCACTGCACCAGAGCCTAGAAAACATATAAAAACAAGGGTTAAGGTGCCAAATTTCGATCTGTGGGGGCCCATACTCCCCACAAATCGAAGCCTGGCATCATAACGATGCAAAGAACAAGCCACAGTATAAGAACTCGCGGCTGACCAAATTCTGATCCTTGAGGGCCCATAACACCTCTAAGATCAAAGTTTGGGATCCGTGATAAGAAATCTCCAAACAATGATACCCTATCAACGTAGTAGGTATTCTATGACAACAGCTATCACAACAGCATGCATTGTCTATCACAAATCCTATCACAACAACATGCAATCTCTAATGCATCCTAGATGGCATGGAAAGATGGATGGCATGTGATCTTCTAACATGTGTCTATATGATGCATGAGATGGCATACCCTCATCTCATCGGGTTGCAACAAAATAGAACCGCAATCATATAAATAGTAACAACACAAAACAAGTGCATCACCCAATGGTGAAATCATTTAAACTGTAATATTCACAAAACTCAAAACATGCAATATTCAAGGTAATCTGGCTTTTTCCCTGTACACAGGTTCTAGAACACCCGGGAACAGTTATATACCATTTACCTATTCCCTTATATCCCTGTCTAATGTCGCTAAACAGTAAATCAATAGAAAAAGGAAAGAACTCCTCTGATACCACTTTGTAATGACCCAAATCTGGAGCCCTTCCACTGGTGCCCCGTACCCGGTTCGCCACATGACCTCAGGCGCATTTCCCCAAATGCCAGAGGCTGCCGACTAGCAACGAGGGCCTTGGTATGTAATTGGGGAAACTATGTCCTCATTTGGTAAGGTATACAAGGAAAGAAAAAAATAGTTAATGGTGGAAGTAGTAAATAGCATACAAACACTGGAACTAAACAACAGTATCAATGAAAACATAATGATAATGATAATAATGCAGTAGGTACAAGTATATAAGGAAAGTAGAAAACACAACAACATGCTGAAATACAACTGAAAACAATGTACGAAACTAACAGCAACTCCAGCAGCATCGCAAGCCTAAGCTCGGTTCTATGCTCTCCATCTCCAACTAGCAATCACACACCCGAATTAGAAGGGCCACAATACCTATCCACTCCTGCAACCATATAACCTATTTGGGACGAAAAGCATGACCCAAACTGGGTGTGAGACTAATCCCAGTATGCAATCACCACAAGATATGTGCCCTACTGTCAGTGAGTAATATAGCAAAAGAAAAGGAAATAAATGCACCAGAGAAGAAGAAATTCACTAATGTAAACAATCATACCAATATCCATTCACATTTATTTAATAGTTCAATACAATCATTTAGTTATCAACCAAGGAACCCAGCAACAGCTCTATACTCCCAAGGAAAGAAAGTAATCACAACAGGTAACTTAGCAGTCTACCTAAACAGCAAGCAGTACAAACCAAAGCTTGTTCGTTGGCTTGGTGGACTCGTCACAACCAACCAAAAAATAATGCACTGACTCTCTGGGTGGATCCTACTAGCGAACCCCTCTAGTAAAGTAGACGTAAAAAGGCACAGACACTCTTGGAAGCTCTCCCTGTCAATTCCCCTGTGGTCTTGCAACGAAAGATATAAACTCTTTGAGGAATCACTTACGTCTAATTACCCCTATAGTCTCGCTGCGTAACTAAGGACACTATGAGGAAGTACAAAGTCCCATTCCCATAGGTCCTGCGATCGATACTAATTATAATAGTCTCTATAGGGAAGCCCTAATCGTCAATTCCCCCTTTAGTCTACCACACCAGGTTCACTCTGCCCTAAGCAGTTTAGTTGTGCATAATAGACTGTTAGAAGCCTAAGTGAGTTCAAAAACTACTTGGCTAATAGATACAAATGCATCGATAAGCATATAATAGAAGCCAATACATGCAATCAAGTCAACAGGAATACTAGCAATTTGCAAAAGGGTTGCCTCATTGGATACCCATGCCAAATAAAAATCAACAGCCAAAACAAGGGAAAACACCCATGGGGTGATCCTCAAACATGATAACAAGAAATTATTAATCATCTAATAACCTCAAGAATACATGAAATCGAAGGAATATAACAACACATGATCAAAACCCTAACCCGAGATACCAGATACATGGGTATCCGGAACTTTTGCACCATAAACTCAAAGACATTCAACGTATGGAAACAAACCACCTACCTCGATCCTCGTAGATCAATATATGTGAACCACGATGATAGATTCCCCTTATAACAATGTAGATATGAGAAAACACACAAAATTCTCAACCTACGATAACTTGAAAACAAGGAGGAATCGAGAAACAAGGCTAAAGAAGAATAGAGAAATCACCGTTGTGGTTCCAACACAATCGACGATGGCTGGAATGGAGGTCGGACGGAGACATGGAGGCTCAGAGAATATTCGGCCATACGGTCACTCTCGGATGAATGAAACATGGAGAAGAAGATGCTTCTGTGCGTCAGGCGTGACCCCGGTCCGTTTAATGAAAAAAAATGAAAGTACAGGGCGTGTACTTTTAGAGTACACGGCGTGTACAAGGTCTTTTCTGTACTCCGCCAAAACCAGCCTCCACGTCACCCTTACACACCGTGTGTGTGGCCCGGACATGTACAACACATGGCTTCAGCAGGAAAAGAGTACACGACATGTACTCAGAAAGTACACGGCGTGTACTTCAAAAATTTCAGAAGGTTCATTTTTCTCAAAAAATCCAAAAAAAGGAAAAGCGTACCTGAAAAGATGATCTGGGTTCTTACACTAAGTGAGTTGTTCAAGTATAGTGATAAGCTAGTCAGCACTATTTGTATCACCCGCTCCATAATAATTATCTTGAGTAGGAAGGAAATCATTACATGGAGTGTGGGCATTGATACAATTTCCATTCCTTCCACTAGGAAACATATCTAAACAATGGCTTACACTAGATTAGTTTATGAATCGGAATAAAAAAAATCCAAACTTGTAAAACACTTTACATAAATTGAACAGTTTATAGATATAATACATAATCATATAAATGTTTTCTTTGAGGGTGTATATACTCATAAACCCTTCATAATGGTTTGTAATGAAAATGATAATTATCCTAAGCATATCCCCTTGGAGTGTTGTAACCAAATGTGCAACAAAGCCTGTTGTCATGCACTAATTCCAATTCGAGTATATCTCAAAGTGGTGTTTTCGGGTTTTACCCCTAGGTACATCTATGCTAGAGCCACCTCTACTAGCTCGTATCCAGAAAAGAATGTATTGCTAGGGAAAAATCACAAAATATCTACAATACGAAAATTCTAGGAAGTTTTTCTATGCTAATACTCAAAGCCTATCTTAGGGTTATTTTCTCTAATCTGAGTTTAACTAAATCTAGATTCCAAGATTTGTACTAAATTTCATCTAATACCAACAGTATTTCCCTGATCCCAGTTACCCAGAGTCAGTGCATTATTACATAACATTGGAAAGATACAAGGAAATAATGTCCCAATATACTTATCAGTTTAGTAGCCTTGAAAATACTAGATACATTCATATGATATACATTACATTATAAAATGCAGTCATACAAAAAAATTGTTTCAATATACAGCACTAAGATCCCATAGACTATCCCTGCAGGTCAGTCATAATATAATTTTTCACATCCTGGAAAAAATAAAACATAGAAAGGGGTGATCTCGGATGCTCAATAAGGATAACAATATAGAGGAAACGTTCATAAATAAGCATGAAAATTTAAAGCAATGTTTAACACTAAAACAAAAGTCATTTCAACATAAAATTCACCATAATATGAAAAATATAAATAAAAATAATTCTGTTTACTTACTCTCAAGGATATTCTACTATTTGAATAATCACATGCAATATCAATAACCACTTTTATAATGATTGAATGCATAATGCTAGACTACATAACCACATAGAAAAGGCCTTGTCCCAAGACTACAAATATGATTCTTTTCAAGGACTTGTTCCAAGACACTAGATATTATCATGAGACCTACCGATGCATCGAGGAGCTATAGCGGTCTCCAACAATCATATACTATGCCCAATGAATTTCTCAAATGAAAAGGTTTAAACATAACATAAACATTCGTATTATAAATAGAATACAAAATGTCAATACTCGATCCATAAACTTTGAATGGTGTAAAAATAACACATCCACAGTCAAACATATCACATTACCTTCTGTACAATATGGAAGTTTTGTAATATAATAAATTAACTTCAAATAATCTTTAAATCAATAAAATGATGTTGACATAGATAAAATAAAAACCTTTTTTAGAGAAATATCTCTTTCAATTTTGAAGTAATTGAAAATTTATATTCTTATAAGACAAAACATTTATTTTGTAAATATTCTAATAATCATGTAAGGTATGTTTTGAGGGTGTTATAACAGCGTAAAATAGCCACACCCTCCATATAAGTTAAAAAACATTCTTTCCTTAATTTTGTCGAAATGTTCGTACAATACCTAGTTAGGAAAACGAAGGAAATAATCGTTTCAAAACATCTTATAAAAAGACAAACATGGGTATAAATGAAATTAACCCATTTTCTAGAAAATAGTGAAAATGTTTTGGAATACATTTTTAGGAAAACACTGATGTGGATGATAAAGAGGTCCCATTATATAATTATATATAAACAACCTTGAATAATGTTGAGGTTGTAGAATTAACCCTTACCTTGTACATTTCCTTGGTTGAGGGTAGGTTAACCTCCAGTATATTGGTGAAATAATTGTTATTAAATTAAACATGGATCATATACATTAATATGATATCATACATGATATTTTAATATTGCTTTGTTAATAATATTTTAGTATTATTGTCCTTTCGGGTGTTAACTGATTTTTTTTTCCATTTTATGATTTGTTACATAAGTAATGATTGTTATGGATAGGATGTATCATATTCATATTAATAATGATATTATGTCTTTAAACATTATTTTTAATCACCAAATGAAAATTAGTCTTGAATGGATACGATGGGAAATTAATCTTATCGCGTTCGTGGATATGGTAATCCATACATACGCACGAGCGACAATCACTTTATTTTTATATTAAAATAATATATAATTGGATGGTATATCATATATACAAAAACATTATCAGGTTATATTTATTATTTACATAAATTATACATCATTATTATACCCATCTAAATAATAATGTATTGAATAACATCTACACCACGACGTGGAGATGGTAAGTCATACATACACATTTATGGTGAAATTTCATTCAACGGATGGATAGAATAATGAATATGGGTGTAATATATTTATAATAACATCAGAGTATATATAAGATACATGAGTTATGATTTTATATTGGAAACAACAAACAAAGAGGAAGCAGAAGAATAATGGAACATGAAAGAGGTGATGAAATATTTACCTTTTATACGGGTGTTTCCTTTGTATATGATCAAAAGGGCCCCTTAGGTTAGCTTTATGACTAAAAGGAGGCCTCTAAGATAAATTTAGGACAATTGAGGGGGAATTTGGGCAGGGGTTGTCTAATATAAATGGATTTGATGGTGTGAATTATAGATAAGGGTAAGTTCCCTTTTATAAGAGGAGTGAGGGGCACCATAGGAAAGATTGAAATATTATTTTTTTAATAATATAATTTTCAGTTTATAATGTCTCCAAAATAAAGAATTTAATTTATAATGTGAGGATGGGTTGAAAACCACTCAACCAATATGTTTTATACCGGTTCGGTTCACTATATTAACCTTATATTTTAGATTTAACTGTTAGATAAATAGTTTGACATTTACCATGTCTCTTTGTATTTTTATATTATATGGTTAATAAACATACTATAAACATAAAATAGAATCTATATTCTTTAATTAATGATACAAATATCATTATACAATTCTTTTGGCTGAAATTATTATTTTTATGATTATCATATCAACCAATAATATAGAAGTTTTTAAAAAACTCATTTATGTCAATTTTGACATTATTTAATAATTGCTTTTAGTTAAAGTCCTAAAAACATTATTTCTTATAACTAAAACCATTTAATAATCCATAACATATCATATTAACCTATAAAATTTGTGGATTTAATCAAAAACAACAAATTATATTTATTTTAGTATTTATAATATTAATTATTTGACTATTTCCTTAATAAGGAAAATACTGCATCATTATTGTGTCATATATAAATATATTTATTTTATTTATAAAAATTAAATAAAATATCCCAATATAGGAAATATTTTTATATTTCTAATTACTATTTATAATGTAATAGATCAATTATATTACCTCATATAACATTTTTTTACTAAAAGATATTTGCTTTTTTTATTCTGGTCTTTGTTTTAAATTATTTAATATATAATGTCATTATCACTCCCATGTGGCTCCATGGGGTACCAAAATCATACCAAAAGATTTACATGGTCAGACATGCATCATCCAGTAGGGTTAGAACATGTGTTATAGTAATTTAATATTATGTTTTAACCTTATTAACTGGATTCACCCATTTAACCGTGGTAAATAAAATATTTACTGAAGTAAATATTCTTAATGTCTAAAAATAAAAGTTACCTATTTACAGAATTTGAAATTCCGGATTCCAAATATTGAATTCATTTTTCTATATTAAAAACACAAAAGTGGCAGAAATTTATTTAAAATTAATCCCCACTATCAAAAAAAATCTAGTTTTTATTAAATAATAAAAATAAAAAGATTGACACTTGTTTATGTCCAGTTTAAATGTGAAATTATATACAATGACAAACATTGGATTAAATGGTAAAAATATAATCTAATTATAGTTAAAAACCACTCAATAGTATATTTTACTGCTATAAATTATTTTGATAAAAAAAATTGTATTTAATTAAAAATAAGTATTTTAAACTATTCATCAAAAACTGAATGTTTTCAGAAAAATACCAAAAATTCACCCTAATCCAATTTCGATATTTTGAACCCAAAAATGAAGTCCATTTTTATATATATAATTGATAAATTTTTAAAAGGTGGGTATTACTATTAATGACAAATAGTTTGATTGGTTGTGGTGTGTTCGAACTCGAAGTTGCGTACAACACATGCTATTGTATTATTCAAAGAGAAGTGTACCATGGAACATTGGGGTGTTACATTACATCCTTTTTATATGCCAATCTGGGATGTTAAAACCCTATATTTATTATAACCATATAATCAATATTCCATGGATATATTATCATTGGTAATGATTCCAGGTGGTCAATGAAATGAGATAGGATATAACAAAACCAAATAACTACAAGTTTTTTCAATAACCCAATTATATAATAATACACATAATTAAATCATAAAGAAAATTTTATTTATAACACTTCAAGAAATTTAAAAAAGAGTGAAAATATAATCAGGGAACATCCAGTACTCTATTTATAGAGGATGATCAATGAGCTTCTATAATGTTGTAGAGACATGAAAATCACCCTTGGAATCCCTATTCAAAGGGAGAAATGATATTGTAATATTTGAATTAGATATATCTAATTAATTTCACACTAATTCATAAATTATTTTAAAAAATATGATCATTCCCATGCCTTTCACAAAAACATTTCTCATGGAGTTTCGAATTCCAAGAAAACCATAACAGCCCCTCACCATAAAATATAGATAAATCCCAATATGTATTGAAAGGCCATGACCATGAATATGGTGTGTAGAGATCTATAATAATGTTTTTATCCTCTATCACACAAATTAGCATCTCCCTGATTCTATATCACTATTCCATTCACACTTGGAATTTCATGTTTCCCATTTCTCATAGGTTGAATATCTAAAATCCCCACTCACCAAAATAACCACTATGTGCATTTAAAACCTCCTAGATTCCCATAGGGAGAACTCCATTTTAATATTTAATGAAAATCCCTCTACCTTGATTTGGTGTTAGTCCCAATTTATCATAAGAGTAATTACCACAAAAAATTGATTAAAATGGATTCCATGAATTTTCAATCCCTTCATTAAACTATTTCTCCAAAAATGTTTGCATTCCAAATAAATCCTCTATAATTGAACTGTACCTATTATATTTTCCCTTAAAATGGAAAAATTAATACACACCTCAAAAACCTGGTGGAAAATAGTGGCTAAATCCACTTTTTGGTTATTGGAACACCTAAAAACTAATTCTTAAAAACTCTAATAGATATGAAAATTAATTTTATGGTCTATTGAGGTATGATATGTGGAATAAAATACATCTAAATATATTTTCAACCTCAAAAATTAAATAACCAAATGAATATTTAAGGGATTTTTTGGAAAACCATATATTTAAATACCTCTAGTAAATTCGGTATAAACAATAAATGACCACTATAGCCTCAAACATTCCTGAAGAAGAAACCTCTCAAAATAAAAAAATAATAAAGAAAATTAAATCCAATGACAAAAATCAAGAAGGATATCCATATGAAAAAATCTCACTCAATATAAAATAATCATCTTAATTATAACAATAAAATAAATTGAGAAAATACTTAGCATAGTAATAAAAAATATGGGACTCACATTGCAACAAACTCTCCTCTAAATGACTAATCCTCTATAGAAATAAAAAAAGGATTACTTATCCCCATATAGAATTATCTCAATTTCCATGGATCTCAATCAACTACTCTGTGAATGTTGAATCATTATCTAAGTCCAACATTGTAATATCAATATCATGGGATTCATTGTGAAGATACATGTGGATTTTCATCACATGGAAGAAATTATGGATCCTGTATCGTTTTAGGAAAAATGAATATTGGTACTCCACCTCTAAAACTCTCCCATACAACTTAACATGGATAATAAACATGGAAGATAAATTACTCCCATGATAGAACCTTTAAAAACAATGATGACAAGAAACCTTCAAAAAAACATGATCCATAACCTATAACTCTAAAGGCCTCCACCTACGATTCTCATGAGACTTATGATGGTATTGTGCTATCATCATCTATAGTTTCATTATCTGTACCATCATGGTTATGTTACTCACTACATATAATAAAAAGAATACAATTTCTAATCCTTGGACTAGAACAATAGGGATCGATATGGTCTTCCCTACAATGACTTCAATAATCCATGTCGATGGAATAGTGGTAGGTGTTGTTGAAAGATAACTCAACCAACGACATGTTATTTTTCAAGAAACATCTAGAATCAATGATAACATCCTAAAACATATCATATAAGGTGTGGATAGTCCACTACACCTGAGCATCTATCTAAAAAAGGAAATCTCTGTGATGGATTATCTAGGAGATGAAATAGTTATATATAGAACCCTTGACTCAAAAGGTAAAACAATGATACCGATAAAACTTTATAGTCCTTCGTAGCTAGTTGAGCTACACTATGTCATCCACATACACTATTGATAGTTAATCTAAAAAACATGATTCCATAATATCTCAGAAATTGGTTGATTTAATTAGTTGCTCTATCATCATGAAAATAGAATCCAATCCCATTTGAGTTCATTGTAATATAATAATTAATTCCATAAATATTTCCTCTAATTTTCTATTGGGGACAATGTACGACAAAATAATTCACCCATGAACATGATTATATAGTTTCACCTACTGATATTTCAGGAACCGTGATATGAACTCTTCCACTTACCTCATTATCCTCAACCACCAAATCATAACTTTTAAGGAAGGGTTCATCCTAGATACACATGGATGAATTTATATAGGTGAGTCAATTAAAGTAATATGTAAAACTTATCAATGTGCTACCTAAATTAATATCATCCCCTAGAACACCACATGATGATATTCATCTTCTAATAAACCCTATATGTAATCACCTTGAGTAACAAGGTGACGAATCAAATCCATATTTATGTATCCCAACGAATACTCCTGTAATTTACATTATGAAAAGTATTTTACTAATATATGATACAAAAAACCTATTTATACAACATTTTATAGACCAAAGAGAATTGACACCAAATCCACCATTACTCTCTTTGAGTCCTTTTACATCTAGAAAATATCACCTCAAAACATTTGGATCAACACATCTATAAACACATTTCCTTTACATTGGTTATAAATTATCTCAATACCATATTGTTAGTGGAACTCCATAAATCTACACTAATGTAGGAAGTAGTAACTCTAAATTAATTTTCACATAAAACTCTATTGATATATTATGTTCACAAAGAACTCTCTTATGAGGAATTTTCACATCATATGCAAAGGGGATACCGCATTTTATAACTCAATATCATGAGCGATAGAGTAACACTCATTGGGGTATAACTACCTAGATCTATTTAATATCACATAAATATGATGAATTAGAAAACACCCAAAACTCATATTGAAATTATTGTTGTTGGCCTCAAACATCACCATTTAGTCTAATAGATAGATAATGACAGTACTATCCAACTATATCTTAATTTTATCAAAATTTATCAATAACTAGTTATTAGATAATATGGACATGTCCCTTTTATTCAAGGTTGTCATTGGGATCATAAATTTTGTGAATATTAAAATGAACATCTGATTGTTTTCAAACATACCCATGAAGTTATAAACTGATGCCACATTCCTTGGTGCATCATATGAAACAATTTCATCAACTTTCAAGTGATCTGCCAACTCTCTTTGTTGGGAAACCTAATATCCATTTATGGGAACCATCAACGTGAAAATATTAACCACGAATATATTAGTAAATATTGTCAGTATTCATTGATTTTATCCTATAAATTTAAATTTTTCTACATGCTACTGTTCTGGTTTCAGGTATAAAAAGTTTTCATTGGTGAACTCAAACAGAAACAACTACATGAACTAATGGAAGGGGGCGTTCAAGAGTCCCATTAACATAATGAATGTGTTCATGAAGCTAAAAAACCTGACCATGTACTCAATGTGACCACATAAACTAAAAACTACTCTTAAATATATCCTCTTCATTAATCATTTACACCCTGAGATCATTTTAAAATAATAACATTATTTTTGATAATTTATTGGACACGAGACACCGAGAATAAGAAAAAAAATATTATTATGTGTCTGTTATAACATATTATTTGATTTTATGTGTATGAAAATGACTAAAAACATTTTTAAACATTTGAAATAGTCATAATCGATAATAATATTTTATTAATTTTTAAGAAATATGCACCAAATTTTTTGATTATTTCATTCAATAGAATACTTTTTCTTCAAAAAAAATTTATATTGATTTTTTTAATGGAATATTATAGATAAAAATTTCATATTTGTCAAATTTTATTTTATAAAAATTATTTAGTTTTTTTAATAATAATATAAACATTATTAAATTGTTAAATTTTAATATAATCATTAAAAAATGTAATATTCAATGAATATTAAAAAATATTAATTTTATTGGAAAACTGTATTTTCTTTTAAATTATTGAAAAAGTACAAATATATTTAGAATTATTTGTATAATATAATTATTTTGTTCAGTTATTCAAAATCTTTTTTATTCTTTGAAATTATTTTTATGTTATAATTTTATATAAAATCAATTTTAAACATGAAATAAAATTTTTATTATAAACTATTGTTCACTACATTTTGTATTTATATGATTAATAAATAATTTCCATTTATAATAAATAAATCCTGAAAAGGGGTTAACTATTTGTAACCAAAAGTTAATAATTTGGTAAATAGGACATTTATACTTTTCATTATAATGAATAGCAACCATAATAAATTTTTACTATAACAAAAAAGGTAAAATGGGTTATTTGGGGAAAAGGTTTTTGTAATAAGGTCTCAAAATCAACCAAAACCTAACAATGTCATATTTTATGAATTTCTCTCAGCCAATTGTTTCCATGTCTTAAATATTTAGAATTTTAGTGTCGTTTTCCCTTGATAATGACATTTCCAAAATTGTGGTAAAAGACAGAGTAAATATGCCATTCTATTAACTTTAGTATCTATTTAATTATTACATGAAAATGAATGTGTATAATTTTTTTTCCAATGGGTATATGAAAGTGAAATTATTTTTTATTATCATAGTAAAGTAAATAAATGCTATAAATTTTAATTCAATACTAATTTAATATTTATCCAAAAAAATATATAATAAATTGTTTTAAAAATATTTAATGCATTGTAATATGGAAAAATTATTCTTTCCCACGAATTTTTAGATAATTAATACTTTTAATGAATTTTTTAATGTTTTATATGGGATTTCCATGTCATTATTGGTGTAAATTAATATAAAATTATATGAATAGATTAAAAAATGGCATTAATGATATTTTTGGGAAATAATATTACTTAAAAAATATATATATTATTAAAAACAATCAATAGAACAATTATGATAATAAATGATTTAAATTTCAATCATTTTTCTTTATATGAGTCTATAGTAACCATATAATAATAATTAAAACACTTTATGTGTGAAAAGGTTATTTGTGAGGTTAAGCTTGTGATGGGTTAACTATGGTGTTAAACCAAAAGATAATATTTGAAACACTATATAAGACTATCAAAATTGTATTGAGTTATACGATTAATACCATATACCACCTTATCATACAGTATATTTTCTTTTGGAAATAATATTCGCATGAATTTTATTATTATAATTTATTATTTTAAAAAATTATAAAAGTGCCCTTCACCTCAATTATAAAATGGCACCACATCCCCTTAAATTATAAAAACATTTATACCATAAATATAAACCAAAGCAAACCGAAATATCTCTGAAAAATTGTTATAAACATTATAGAGTTTTTATTCATCCAATAATACAACCACAAGGATATTTAATAAGATAAATAATTCAGTTCTTTCAAATAATAGGTTATTTCTAAAACTGATAACATAATTTTTATTTCATATCTTACTATATATTAATATATGGTATATATCATAAAATATTATAATAATAAATAATATAGTGAAATGTTATTATTATTATAAAACCACCACTATCCATTCTCATCCACGTTAAATGGGATTTGAGAATATACGACTTACCGTCTCTATTTATAAATACAAATAACTCTCCACTACTACATGTCATGAAATGTTATAATGATCGGTTTAATGATTATATATTTTAATTATGAAGTAATTATAAATATAAAACTAAAATATTAAATTTAACTTATTACCATACAGTATACTGATATCTAATAATATCGTTCAAGTGTACCTATGTAATACCACCTCTACGAACTGGTGTGATTCTTCTTCATTTTGGTTTTACATTGATGGTAATAATGATAGATTTAATTAAGATAAATGATGTATATTATAAAATTTTGATTCTATAATGATAAATATTTCTTTATATTTATGTTATTATATAAATTAAATGAAGAAAAATAGTATTCATGTGTGCATAAGTATTATAATCTTCATGAATGATGTAGTTTGTTTTATATATCTATCATTATTGGATGTTTATAAATTTATTTATAATAAATATATAAGATATATAAATAATTTTTATCATTTTTTAGATAATATAACCATAATTAATGTATATGTATAGGAAATGCATACCTAAAATACTTATGATAAATGAAATTGTTAACACCCAAAAACAATAATTTTAACAAAATATTGATAAATGGGATCTGAAATGTTAGAAATATATTAAATATATTATTATAAGTGTGTAAATTTTGATTATATATATTTAAAATAAATCAAAAATTTAATATATAGTAGGTTAGTGTTCTTTCGATTAAATTTTAACATGAGGTGAGGGATTATAATCTCAATTTCTCTTCCTTTCGATATATGTTATTTCATTAAAATTTCTTATTTTATGATGTTTTTATATTTGACTTGGAAGTGATATCTTAGAATTATAGTTACTGTCATGATATATAATTTTTCATTTTATGCTATTATTTCATGGTAATTTGGATTTGAATTTTACCAATGTGGTAAGATTTTTATGTTACAATATCATTATTTACCAGTATTGTTTATGATCTGGTTTTTGATGGTCAAGTACTATGATATAAATATTAATAAAAACATTTCTTATTATCTTAATTATTTTTAATGATAATACAATGTTTTTATTCACTTTTTCTCTTTATGTACTCAATATATAGAATGAATATATTCAAGGAATAACCGACTATAATTCAATATTCGATTGAATATCCATTTTTTTGAAAATAATTATTTTTTAGTAATATTTCTCCTTAATATTTTTATTTTTAAAATATGAATATTTAAATCAAATTTTACACTTGTTTTATTTTTTAATAAGTGGTTTAAAATTTGTTATCAAGTATCTTTTCAAAAAAGGTAATATTTGTTGTTTTTACAATGTTGTGAAAGGAATGTTCCATTTAACTTATTTTTATGAATGAAATTTTATTTATTAAAAAAATTAATTATTTGAATAAACCTTTATATATTTCTAATTGATTAAAAAAAATATTTTATACAATTTTTTATCAATTTTTTAGTTTTGAAAAAATATTTTTTGTAAATTAAGGTTATTTTTCTTTAATAATGTTATAATTATCATATAATGGTATTTCTATTCAACACAAGAGACCCTTGATTTTAAATTTTAATGACTGTGGATATTATCTAATGATATCAACATTTACATTTCACTAGATTTTTTATGTTTATGTTGATAATATATTTATGAAACCCTTTTCACATCAAGTTTTTTTGTCGTAAGATGTTAAAATGCTTATCAAACCCATTTTAACTACATGACTTTTTCAATGATTAAATATCTATAAAAACCATTTATTTTCATTGGTTATGATATAATCAATGTTAAATTATCTGGTGGGGTACATCCAAATAATATTCATTATGTGATGATCTGTGATGTAATTATACAGTTCTCCAATTCATTGGGTAAATATGGATATCTTATTGGATAAATAAGATTAGAATTTGGATTGGACCCAATTTGATAAGAGACATTATCTAATATGATAGTCACTGGAGTTAACTTTGATGACATCTATGGTTTGGAAATTTAACCCAGTCTACTGAGATAGTCATCTATCTGTGTGTTGAATATTATGATAATTATTTTCAATAATTTTGTGTATAATATAAATTCATGTCTTATGAAATAGTTATGATCTCATGTATCATGTTATATAATTCCTATATTATATATTTATTATTAATTCTCATGACTTATTTCTTGACTCAATATTATGATCTATGATATATAGGGTATTATTTTAAAATGTTATTCAATTTGGTACAAACACTAAAGCTAATTTTATACTCATGTGATAGTTTATATTCCGCTTTATTACCCTTACTACGAATAAGATCTCACCATTTTATTATATTACTTATCACCAGATTATTATGAATGTTATTAATTATGATAAGATTAATAATGACTCTATATATGATGATTTTACTTGAATATGATGTTGTGCATTAATGACCCAGCTGTTCATCTATCCATGTTTCCAAATAAATATAACTATAGTATTCTGGCTTGTATAATTATGTTATGTATTCAATATCAATCTAAAAAATCTTAATATATATGTATAAAAAGTATGAGTTTCAAAAATCGGTATCGGGGTAAGGATAATTTAACCATTGGAAACTAGGTTAAGAAAACATTACTCATATCCCCAGGGATTAGTCTAAGTATAATATGTCATCCAAAAGAATTGATAATGTTAATGGATTATATATGGTAAAACTATGAATTAATATACTAAAAAAGAGGTGTCATAATTTAGACACCATATAAATGAATTTTCAAGATTCATCACAATGAAAATTATTCTCACACTATTGTTTTTTTAGTTTTATTCAATGAATAAACCCAAGAGGGTTCATGTTACTTATAACAGACAAATGATTCAATATCCAAATGTGAAACCTAATGAAATAACAGTGAGAATGAATAAAATTATCATTATTAAAAATTATTTACCCTATTATATGATTTACATTCTATACATAGTTTAGATTTTTAACAATCATTTTAAGATGATGATGGAATTTTACGAAATAGAAATAATAAATAAGTATCATTTCTTAAGATGTATAGAATGTGGGATAAACCATGTAACTGAATGTTACAATAGAATGAGAAGATATTTAAAATTTGGAAATTAAGGCATAGAGCATGTAATTTCAAAGGAAAATGATGATTTTTAGGAAATAATATGACTTCCATCATATTATACCACATATAGTTTAATGTATTATATGTTGGAAATATGGGAATGATTTGATCCACTACACTCATCCAGGGTTAAATATGATACAAACAGTTGACCAATTATATCCCTCTGTAGAAGTGAATGTATTGATGTCTTTATGTTTTGGAATTCAATAATTACTTTAATGATATTATGGATAATAGAATCATGAAACATATAAATAATTTTCCACAATAGGATAATTCAGGTAAATTTTATGGTAGGATATTTTAGGTATATTGGACATTGGGAAATAAATAATATTTAAAATTTAAATTTAATTCATAGTCAATGTGAATTTTCAATGATATTTTATCATATTCTAATAAATACCTTTTAGGTTAGAATTTGAAACTAATTCATGATTTTTTTGGGAATACAACCATAATATAAGTTATATAGTTATTTATTATTATGATTAATGACATTTTGGTAAATATTTCATTGTGATGAGGTGTATTTAATCCCTATAATTAACTTTTTATAATATTTTGGTGGAATGTAGTTAATTTTTTGAATATGTAATGTGATTCTTACAAAATTAGCTTGATGTTAAATATTTTTTAAGTGTTAATGTTATGTTGGATTATATACAGAATATATTTCTGAAACATTATAGGAATTATATTAATATTTTTTATGAAAAATTACAACCCATAGGATGAGAAAAAATCAACTACAAAAGGATAAAATATGGGTCTTCATCCAACAACTTAATTGTGAAAAAAATGGTATTCCTAGAATTATCCTATGTGATATCTGGTATAGGATGAAATTAATTTCATATAACACATATAATAAGATAATTTTAAGGAAAAAATAAGTCTAAGGTAAATATAATGAACTTCGTAATATGGGTTATACATTAGGTGGAGGGACCTTCATTGCCTATAAAGGGTGCTCTTCCTCACTCCTCCTCTCACATTTCAACCCCCGGTTACCTTCTTTATTTCCCTTAAATATCACATAGCCATAATGATCTCAAATTATTTGATTTATATCCTGGAATATATAACATATCCTTGGAGTCTAGTGATTCCTCATCACTTATGATTTTGACAAGAATATCAATTTTCTTATTTCCCTGACCATATGTGGATTTGTTCCAATTGTTTGTTATCAGAGCGTTAGGATTACATGAATGATCTAATGTAGGATACTAGGAAAATGGTGAATCATTATTTGGTTCTTTTTCAAGAGTCATTAGGTCTAATCCATGTCTATCATCCTATGTTTTCATTGAATCCCATATCTTGTTATTTAGGTGCTCTTATTGGTTACACCTGAAATGAGATAAACTGACCATGGTCAATTAGTTTAGTTTTTTAAAAGCTCCCACTTCAATTTTAGAATCCATAGATTATTCATAAGGTGGAGAACATACTTGGTTGATATTTATGTCTTGATAGTTGAACTAGGTATTTTTCCATAATATTTCCCCATGAATTTCCTAATAATTCAGCATATCATGAATTCCAACAGAGTATGATGCGATTTTGATTAGGGAATAAATATTCTAAATGATACCAATTGTATTTCAGTCACTGATTTTTTTTTTGATATTCTTGTATCAAAGTTTTTCACATGATATTAGTGTGAAGGAATGTAAGCATAAAGCACTAATATATATTGAATGTGGGATTGGGAAAAGAGTTAAGTGTGCAGTGTTCATTTTTTGGGGCATTTCTGATAGAATAGGTTTTAATTTTTTTTCCTATTGATAGAAGAATTAATTTTGTGGAGGTGAGTTAAGGATATTATCTTTTAGAGAATGTTATGAAAAAGGAACCAAGTGTTGATGTAACTTCAATCCACATATCCTATGGATGCTCACATCAGGTAAGGATGGATCCACCTTATGGTAGGGATTCAACTAGTATAGCATATCCTACATGTATCATAGATAAATAGTGGTATTCGAAGGAAATAGGAAAGGGTTCCATCATCTAGGAGGCATGACTGTTAATTCCTGATCCAAAGTAATTATATATATATGGAAATCTGAGATGTGATTTAGATGGGATATTTCTAAAATGATTTTAGAAAATTAAAATTATTGAAGTTATGGATAAATCAAATTTGTATGTAGTGTGATCCTGAAATGGAGTTAAACACAAGAAGTTGCAATAGGTGGGTGGTGAGGAAGATAAAATGTCATTGATTACTGGTGGAGGTAGTTGTGGCCAAGTGAATTTATATAGTATATAAATTCTATGAAGGACTATTTTTAATATTAATATTAGCAATCACATTGAATATATGTTGGTCAAGGCATCAGTTCATGATCACGTGGATGAAACACAACATTTAATGGTTATCTGAACCCCAATATCAGGGAATGACATCTCTAAAAACCAAATATTATATTTGAAAAATTCAAAGGATACAATATCTTGAAAGGATTTAGCAGAAAATGGTGGTAAAATTAATATATTATTCAAACATATCCTGAGGAGTAAATATAGGAATAATGAAAAAAATGGATTTGGGGAGATTCATTATGCTAAATGGGAATAAGTAAATAATATGCAAGGACTACTGCAAATTACCTACATTGGGGGAAACAAGATCGACCAAAATGAATATATTGATGGATAGTAAACCCATTTAACAAACCAATAGATTAAAATAATTTACCTTTACAAAAAAAATTATTTTTCTTAGAATTATTATATACAACACCAGGTTGAAATTACTCTACACACCAGAAAAATTTTGTTTCTGTCACGACCCGTCCTCAGGGCCCGTGCCGTGACTAACCCAAGCCCGCCTTCCATAGGCCATGGGTTGGAGACTAGCACCAAAGGTGTAAATCCCGATAACATGGAAGGCATTGCCTTTATAAAAGTAAACAAAACACCACAGAGTACAAGCGGAAGTAAAACACTAAGTACAAAATAACGTGCTGAAAAATAAATGGGCCAGAATACAAACCCAACGGAAAAGTACAGCTACAACTGAATGGAAGTACAACAGAAAAGTCCAACAGATGGAAGAATAGAAGCAGCTCCTGGGTCTTCCACCTCGGATCATACCTGAAGGGTAGGTACAGATAGCGCAGCTCCTGGTTCGTCCACCATGGATCATACTGGAAGGGTAGGTATAGATAGCCTCCACAACGGTCTCGCCCGTCAATCTCCTCTGAGTATCATCTCGTCTTGAAGTCCACCATTGGGTACCGTCCAGTCCTCGAACAATCGGCCTCCGTCAGTGTTGCCCGTCATCTACAACCATCACAACGAGGTGTGGTCATAGTCCGTGTAGGGGTGAGTATACGATACTCAGTAGGGACCCCGAGACCCTCAAGGTCTCACTAAATCCAACAAGGATAACCACAAAGAAGGATCTTAACAGATAACCCTTACTTAGGTATAAGCCCATACTTATACCAATGTTTTCAAGTAACCCATATCAATCATGAGGAAACACAAAGGTTATGAAATCAACGGACAACCACTACCTAGGTATATGCCCATATATATACCAAAGTTATCAAGTGACCCATCTCAATCATGAGATAAACACAAAGGTCATAGACTCAGCTCAAACCAGGATTTTCATTATCGAAACCATAACTGCTGAAGAGCCCCGTCTTTAAAGAGTACAGTGATCATGTCACGACTCTGAGGTACTGCTCACTAACCTAATATTTCTGAGGTACTCCTCCGGTCAAGTACCGCGGGTCAGCCACCCAAACCCAGTAGTTCTTCCCGCTAGGGTCTGCCATCCAAACATAGTAGTGCATCCCCTCTAATAGCCTGCATAGGTACTTCTCATGTCAAGTACTGAAAGTCTACTGCCTGCTACCAGGCGCTCCGTCCGTCGTGGGTCTGCACCCAAACACAGTAGTGCTCCGTCCACTAGGCTAGTCGACTTACTTCAAGTCGAGTCATTCAACCAGTTGTTAGGTCTTAGCTACCTACACGGGTCCTCTCCACGAGCTACAAGTGCATACTCCAAGTATCACAAAGTCCCAAGAATAAGTATCTCAAATGACCGCCTCGTCATAGGGGTCTGAACGCAATAGACGGCGCGTCAATCGGACACCTGGTGTGTGAGTTATTAGCCTTTTCGTCCGAGGGCCCCTGTTGGTTTTGTGTAGGAACCAACCCGACAGTATCTCAACTGTACCCTGAACTCTCCTAGGGTATACTCATAGGGACCGATTCTCAACGATATCACCAACGCCGATGATGGTTCGTCATACGGACGTCCAGTCTGAAAGTTATCAGCTTTTCCGTTTCCGGGGCCCGGTTGGATTTTGGGTTCAATCCAACCCGGCCACTATTCAACTGCGTCCAAACCTCAGGAGAAGTATGCCAAAAGTTCCATATCATCAAGAGGAATCCAACAAAGTCGACGGCACGTCAATCGGACGTCCATAGCTCAAGTTATAAGTGTTTCTGCTCCGAGGGCCCGGTTGGTTTCGGGTTCGAACCAACCTGGACATAACAAAAGTTCTCTGAAACCTTGAGTTTAATATACCGAAACGACCGTCTTGATCCAAGAATCGCATCGCAACTGACGGTGCGTCAATCGGAGGTCCATAGCCCATGTTATGGGTGTTTGAACGGATCTGTCCGAAAATTGGGGGTTCGGGCCCGGTCCGACCCGGCCCAATACCCCCCTGGGTCGGCCCGAACCGGGTCGGCCCTACCCGGGTCTGGGTCTAGCCCACTAGGGCATGGCCCGAACCGGCTGGCACGACCCGGCCCGGCCCGGTGAGGCCGGTCTGCTTGGCCAGCCTGGAGAGGGGGGGGGGGGGAAACCCCCAGCGGTTGACGAACCGGCATGGCATATGCTGCGCCGCCCAATCCAGAACGGTCGAAGCCGTTCCGGTTCTCCCTCCACCGCTACGGCTCATCCACAGCATTTGCTTCGGCGGCGCGCCACCGCGCCGGTGAGGCGCGCCACTGCCACCTTTTGCGGAGCACCAGACGCGCTCTGGTGGTCCGTTCCGCCTACCGTCTTCTCCAACGGTCCTCCCGAGACCCGATCTTCACTGTGAAGTCTTCAAAACACCATTGCGGCTTATTCCGTCATCGGATGTCAATCCGCATGTCAATAAATAAACTGCGGAGCCTTCTAATCGTCTCTACGGTCCCAACTCTGACCACAGTTTTGTTCGGCCTCGAGGGCACGGCGCGACGGCGCCGCGCTTCTTCGCCGAGTTCCTCCTTGTTTTCACGCGGTGTCGTTGAACCGCGCCACTTTCGTTTGTGCCGTGAAAAACACAACATCAAGGGGGAGGAGGGTCGGCCGTGTTTGTGTGGTCCGACCCCCTCTCGTTAATCCGATATCAAGTGGATATGAAATTTATGTTGGACAGCAAGGAACATTTATGAACAAAACAAACCCCTACGGTTTTCCATGAAATCAAGAATTCCCAACCCGCAAACATATTCTTTCACAGATCAACTTAATATTTATTTGATCCATGTTCTTTTTTTTAGAAGGAAATAAACATAGGTTCATTAAAATTCACAAATTAATTCCCTACCTCGTGATGTGATCCCTCAATGGATCTGCAGAGAGGTAGCATCGTTCGTTGACTTCGGAAGGTGACGTCGTCATTTGCAGTTTTCCCATGGCGGTGTCTTCTCCATTGATGGAGATCCGGGAAGCATTCTTCATCAAAGGTGTTGGAAGGCCCGGCGTCGCCAAATTTTACCCAAAGATGTGACAACATCCCTCTTGTCGCAGAGAAGGAATAAAGGGGTACGTCACCGCTCTTTGTGGAGTCGGCGTTCTTTGCTATGAAGCGTCGTTCTTCGTTAAGAAGGTGGCGTTCTTCAACGAAGAGGAATTCCCTTCTTCTCCTTCTTCTCACAAGAACTCTCTCCTAATTCTCCAACACAAAGTGTGTCCCAAATATAAAATAATGGCTCACAAATTATTTTATTAACACATTCCATTTGAAATTCAAAACTCAAACACTTAATTAATTAAATGAGGAGACTCAATACATTAATTAAGGTGTGTTTTGGCGTAAAAGAATTAAGAGGGAGAGAGTGAAGGGGAGAAGTTACACAAATTAAGGAGAGGATACCAATTAATTCAAGAGGTGAGTTAGCAAGAATTTATTAAAGAGAGGAGGATGTGAAAGGTCACATTTAAAACCAAGGGAGTTTAAGGGGTTACAAGAAATTCAAGGGGTTATGGTCTCGTGTGGGCCCCACCACACTAAACTCTTTTATGGGAGGTTAGGTGGGTGTGGGACCCACCTCCCACATATTCACACATGGGAATTTGGGTGTTTGTGGACACTACCAACAACTTCACATGGTAGAATTTAACATCATTTATTATCAAAAATAAAATTGTACATAATTTTATTTATTTCTTCCTTAAACCCCAAAATTTAACATCTTCCTCCGAACAAACGCACCTAAGGTAAAAGTCCACTTAAGCAAAAACCGGTGCTGCGACATCATCGGTGCCCTCAGATTTCAATTCCGAGCACCAGTTCAAAAGTTAGGAAAAACCGCTCGTTCATTCACTGAACGTACCCAAGCTAAAATTCTGAAATTGATTTCAGGCACATCCGGCCTCGGAATCAGGTGCCGTCAGAAACTGCGTTCTCTTAAAATCCCAAAGAAATTAAGAAAAAAAAATTCCTTGAAATTTCCTGGTCTTTACAGTTTTCTTTATACAAAAATGGAGTTTTGCAAATTTTAATTGAATAACGATTTTAAAATTAAAATTTTAAATTTTTTTAATTTTAATATTTTAAAATATTTATTTTTTTTGAATTTATAATATCAATATTATATTATAGATAATTTTTTTAATTTTTATAACGAGTTTCATTTCAGGAGGAATAGTAAAAAATACAGTATTTTTATTACAAATGATAATTTCATTTAAATAATTATATGTGTAAAATAATCTTTAGTTATTTAATGGAATGAAATATAAATTATATATATTAATCAAATTTAGGTCATTTGATTCATTTTATTTTGAAATTAGATATTAAAACATATTGTATATTTGAATGTTTTTATTTTAGTAACTCGATTTCCTGCCATGTCTGCGGGATTAGTGATCATATTAATTTTATAGCTTTCATGATTATAATTCTGAAAAATATTCATAAATTGTTTTAATAAATATAATATTATTTTTATAATTAAGTCTAATTAAATTTTTTACCAAAAAAATTAATGAATGTTATTGAAATTAACTGCGGTAACTAAGTTAAAATTAAGGATATCAAGGGACTAATCCCTAATCCTAAGAGACAAAATGACCTGGAAAGTTGTCGAAAAAACCATTGGGTTAAAATAGTTATACCACACCCCCTATTGAATCTAATTTTATTGGTTATTGGAATATTATTAAATTGAAGTTCACTATATAAAAGGTTAGGCAAGGAAAGAGATAAAAACAGATCTTTGCTTACCTTTATCAATTAGAAAACATTGAGATATGTAAAAAATACAAATTTAAGATTATAAATATACCATTTAAATATAAATTGGTTAATTTTCTGATAAAAATTTATCATTAATTTTGAAACATGAGTTAGTTACTTAATAATTTACCAAAATAAAATGACTTATAAATATTAAAAGTGAATTAGAATGATAGGGACTTTTGTAATTAATAAAGTTTTGACGAATCTATCATTTCAAACCAATTTAAACATAATATAATTTAATTTTAATATTATTTTTTCATATTTTAAAAATAAAATTAACTAAATAATGTCAACATTTAAATATTTGTTATTTTTACAACAATTGATATATATATATATGTAATTTAATATTTTAAAAAATAATATATTCCACAAAGTTATTTTTAAGTGTAAGTAAATAGTAAATATTTTCTATTAATTTACTAATTTATATTTTATAATTAACATGTAGGCCCATATATTTGAAAAAAAATTATTAACACGGTTAAGCTTTGAGAAAAGTTTTAGCACATCACATGTTCTTTTTTATACATAATTTACAATACAAAAGATTGATTTATTTTGTAAATTTGATAATATATTAATAATTATGTTTCCATATATGTTGTAATAAATCTATCATTTTTTTATACTTAATGGTTAAATTAAGTACATATAAGACTTGAGGTTTTAATAAATAAATTATGGTAAAATTGAGGAATCTTCAAAGTTAAGGAACAAAATTACTAAAATAATCTGATTTTTTGGTAGTGGAGATTTTAATCGACTATTATTACAATTTAATCCATTAATTTTCCATTTTTGTGGAAAATTTGTTATCTTACACCACCCATTACTGAATACTATTCTATATTTACAAGAGTTACACTCTCCCTCTTCTATAAAAAGGAAAGCGCTCAAACCCTTCCTAATATCACTCTATACACATTGGATATTCCAATGAAATCCCAAATAGTCTCCTAGTATCCATAACAATGACATATAATCCTACCTTTATTTATAAATCCTCATAATTAATCACATTGGAACAAACCAAAAAGAGTTAACTGATTTAGAGATAACTTCTTCTATCAAGATATTTCAAGTTATTTGTTTCTGAACATCTTCATTTCTTATTATTATAGGACTATATAATAATAAAATTTTAATAAACATATGTATCTGTTTTATAAAAAGTTTTTTATCTACACTAACATGTACTTCCATCTAAAGGTAACGAACAAAGTGTTTACATGAATGGTGAACTACCGCCTCACAAAATAATGATTGTTCATTTTTCCTCTACCTCCTCTCATGGTGGCCATTATGATGGTAAATAAAGTTATATATTTGATATAAATTATATTTATTATGGATTTAGGATTATTTATTCCATTTATAGCTAAAAACCCTATACATTACATTATTCTTAAATATAATAACATCATTTGTGGAAGTATGGACTGCCATCTCCTCGAGGGGATGTGATATGTTCACATGCTATATAGAATTTTTTATGTATATATATAATAAAATATATTACATTAAAATAATATATATGATATTAATTAAATAAATAAATTTATGTATGATATAATATATAGTTTTTTTTACAATTTTCACACGTATAAAACTGATTACGTCGATTATGGATGTTTGGACCATCACCTCCTCGACCTGATGTGATTCCTGTTATATTAACCTAATTCTATATAAAATTGTTTGTAATTAAAAAAACGTTATTCAGGATATAATTATCATTATGTAAATATCAATTGTTTTTTATCATCTTCCGATTTTGATCATTGAAAAATAATAATGTTGCTCTTACGTACGCACGACTTACTATCTTAATGATTTTAATGTGGATTCATTTTTAATAATAGACACTCATGATTTATTTTAAAATTATAATTCATGTATAAATATGATAATTATTTCCTGATTATTATTCTTAATATTATTATTATTATTATTATTTTACCATAGATGACATAACTTAGTTTTTTGGCACATGAACCGAATTTGGTCAAATGATCTGACACAAACATTATTGTTTTAGTTGATGTAAAAATATTGTAATAAATTATGTAAAAATAATAATAAGATATAAAATGGTGTTTATAGATATAAATAATTAACATAAATTATTTATTTTGGAATATCAAGACCTACATGAGAAATCAAATTCAAGGTAGGGGTTTTCATCTCAATTTGAATTACATTGTGACTCATTTTCTGTTATTCACAAATTGATTTTAGATGTTGTATATAATACCATTAACATGTTATATCATTAATTTCATTAACCTCATGGTATTATAAGTTTAATTTATGATAATTCATTCATGGGTATTTTGATTTAAATGTGTCAATGTGGTATTGGAAAATTTGATGGGTTTAATGGTTATCTACCTCAAGAATATTATAATGATATTTAAATAGTATTTGAAGTAAACTTCATCAAAAAAAACATGTTACAAATGCTACACTAAGGAATTATTGATAAATCTATATCTTTTATTCAATAGGTCTGTTTCATGACAAAGCACATTTTTTATAAATTAAATAGATTCTTTGATAAATGATTGATGCTTTGGTCTTGTAGACAAGAGAGGGGCCCAGTTATATATAAGCACTCGATACACCACTATTCTCATGATATAAATCAGTTGGAGAAATCAAAATAGTTTAAACTATCTTTTGAATATATCTTTATGTTATAGTGGTTCATGTTCAAGAAACATGACGTCCAATATTATATGATTAACTTCATTTTAGTTATCATATAATACATGATATTTTAGGTCGACTTATATATGGATGGATATCAATTTTAGTTCATTAATTAAATGAATTTTTTTTTCATATTCATAAATTTCCATATTAAATTTACCTCAGATTGATATTTGATGGACATGTACTATCGGTTATTTATATATCCATGTTAATTTGTTTTCATTGATTTATTGTTGGTTCCAATTTATTTTACTTTACTAACCATATTTGATCACCCTTATTATATTTCATTTTCCTATGTTATGAAGAAAAATCCTTGAATAATATTTCTAGGATGCAGTTTATTTTACATTATTATGTATCATGTCAGTATTTCCTATTTCCCAATAATTTATGGGTATCGTGTATGTAATATGGACTTCAAATATTGAAAATATTATCAGACCATTAGAATTTGTTTCCTCTTAAACCTATCAATGTAATAATATAATTCAATAGATTTGGGCCTCAGGGGTTGGGTAATTAACGTTGGTATTAGTGGAAGTTTAGTAGTGTCACGCTAATATATTTTTAAGTCTCCATTGGTTCTAGTTTGGGGTAGATCAGATGTTCATTTATTATGAACCATGAGTGATATAGTTGATTTTTTTTATTTTATTCCCCTATATAATTAAATGATCCTTCTTCCCTCTATTTACCCTCGGGTTTTTTTTTGAGAAAGTAGGTGTTTTTGTTGGGAAGCCCATGGCACATGGTTAGTGCATGGTAGGTTGTAACTGTGCACCCCGACCCAAGTAACCATATAGTACTTCATAGTCGAGACAATAGATAACGCTCGACTACCACATGGTTAGTCATACCATGCTGATTGCCCATGCGATAGGTTTTCTCCTCGAAATGTGTGGTTACATGACCACTACACTATTTGGAAAACGTTTCAGCCCAACCAGGTCATTAAAAACACTTTATGTCTCCATATTTTTTATTCCCTAACCACACATTCCCCCAATCGGCATCCATCAACCTAGGAACCTTATATGGTTGGGGGTAGAACTTCTATGAACTTCTATATGGGATTCAAGTGGTTTCATTTGTAATTATCCACATTAATCGAAAGGTTAGTGTCCTTTATTCTACATTATATCTTTCTCTCCTCCTTTCACTTCTTCCCTAACACTTGTGTCCATGTTGGATGATTTTTTATCCAAGGTTTAATAATTTTTTGGGGTTTTATCCTTTATGTGTTCCTTGAGGTTTTATCCAGCATCCCATTATTATGTTGGAGGTGAGAATGAGGATTTGAATTAGATTCTGGATGTTCACTATAATTTGAGGTAGGGTCCCTTTTCACATTTCATTTAAATTCCCGATATCATTGATTTTTTATTTTACACACACCCATGATTGTTGAATGGTGATATATTTTTTAGAGAAATTGTTTTATGTGATGTAATGTGTTTTTATTAATAATTTTGAATATGTGTTCTGGTTTTTTGGATTTGTTCACACAATGTGTTTGTTAAATTGCCATTTTGGATTTGTAAATTTGTTTATGATCCTTAAAGGGATGATTTGGTTTTATAAATGCAATTATAATATCTTAAATGGTGATTAATGTTTTCCAAATGGGGTTCTCACACCTTATGCTTGATGGATTACCTTGTTGGAATTTATAAATGTGTTTTAGACATAAATTGAGGTTTGTATTTATTAAAAATGATTTTAAATGTGTGTTAGATTTTGATAACGGATTTTTGGATATTTTTTAAAGGGATTGTTATGTGAAAATCATGTGAAGTCGTTTTGGAAAATATGAAATAATTTATTTGGAAAACCCATCTAGGAGTGAGTCTGCCCTCGTTAATTGGAAATTATATCGTGGTTTCCCTAGTATGTGATATCACATGTGCAATATTTAAATTATGGAAATAGACTAGTCCTTGAGCTTTTCAGGGTTGTACCAGTTTCTGTGATATGGATAATGTGATGTGTATGTGTATTCTTTTTTGGTATTTTTGGAACACCCTTTTGTGAACATGGACTGGTAACCAAGCATTCCAAATAAAAATTATAAGAATAATTTTTTCACTTGTCCAGTTCAGGAAAATGCTTGTAGCCCATAGTAGGGGGGATATATTGCTATTATTTCTATGGTGTCCAGCACCTCAGTTAGGCCAAGTAGGGAAATGATTGGTATTCTAGGAATTATGATGTCATCAGGTAGGGAATTCCTTATGGATGAGTCTCATGTATAGTATGTTCTTATTATCATATGAGGACCTAGGTTTTCCTATGTTTCTATAACATTATTACCATTAGTGACATTAATTTGGGTGTGTTGAATCATTTACATTTTGCTTTGTTTTGGTGTTTTTGTGGTAAATTGTTAATGAGTGGTTTTGTTAAAAATGTTTCAACGAAGTTTTTTGAAAGATCCAAAAATCATTCTTTTTTCACTTTTACAAAAAATGAACACATCCTATTTTGTTCCCTGTTTCATTTCTCCCTTTGAGAATTATTTTTAATCCGGAGAGAAATTCACAATGGTTGTTTGTTTTAAAATAAAAAAGTATGGAAAATAGTCTATATTTTTATATTATACTTTTAAACCTATTAATAAATGATTATTTATTTAATGTTTATGCATTGGTAATTGAATTATATGGGCTTACCTAGTGAGTTTAAGTACTCATTCCTGGAGTGTTTTCTTGTTTTTAGTTTCTACAGCATGTATTGTCTAGGGTTTGATCAAAGTGGGTGATACTTAGTTGTGTCTAGAATAGTTACCCTCATGGTCACATGGATGTTTCATGGTTTTCAGGATCATATTAGTTATTTTGGTAAATTTTCAATTGTTTTTTATTTAATTCCAAACATAAATAATGACAAGATATGGAATCATGTTGAGTTTGGTTTGAAATTTCACATATTCAGTTGTGGTGATTATTTTATTGGGTGAAATCATTCCATTTTTTTACTATATTAATGAACCTAACTACTTTCCATTTTGTGGGTATAGGGAATTCCCTTCGGGCCGTGTCATGGATCGGGCTGAGTGATCGATTTAGGTTTGACATGCATTGGTTCGTAAAAAATTCGTTTCCGAGAGGTTGGCTCTATAGTGTACCTGATTATTCATAGTTCCCATCATTATTTGGGGATTTCATGGGAGAAGTATTATGATATTTGTGGATTAATGTGTACAAAAGGAAGGATTTCATGATCCTTTTCTTGATTTGAACCTCAAATTACCATTGGATTTATGGGTTTTTTGGAGTCCTATGGATTTTTTTGGATAGTTCAGTGTTGGGAAATGGATAGAGAGTTAGGAAAGTGGAATATGTGGGATCTTAGGTCATAGAAAGACATATGTGGTCATGTAAATTCCCTTTAATGAACTCCAATTTATCGTGGTGGTATTGGAATATGGCCATCAACCATACGTACATGTCACCCATTAACACTATTTTCCCTTTGTGAACCACTCTGATTCTTAATTAATTCGAGAACTTGTTTTGAGATGTCCTATTTTGGAATAGTGAAATGTGGAATTTAAAATTTATTTTCAAAACATATTTCAAGAAAGGATTATAAAAAGTGGCTATGGTAAAGTGAATTTTTTAGGAATGAGATATATGGTTTAATTGGATGTCTTGAACTTCTGAAAATGGTTTGAATGTATAAATTTTGATTTGGAAATGGTTCTGAATGGTAAGAGATGGTTTGAAGATAAATTTGTGGAGCTTTATGGTTGTTTTGATTAGGTGGTTATTGAATATTAGAATGCATTCTATGTTTTTGAAATAAATAAAATTTTATATATTTGATGTGAAAATATTGGAAATGGATTATTAATTTAATGGTTGATGTTTTTTTTAAATTGTTTTGTGGATCTGAATTAGGTTTCAGGTATTATGGTTGTGGGTTTTTAAGAGAGGATTTGTATTGTAGAAAAAAGATGTGTCGGCCAAATTTTTTTCCATGAATGGTGTTTTACCTATGGTTTTTATGTCTCTGACCACATGCATGGATATCTATGAGAAAGTGGAGGGGTTCCTAATATGGTATATGGTTGCACATGTGTAAGGCTCCCTGGGACACTAGTGGTGGGTTTCAAATCGTTAAACATGTTTCCTTTTTAAAGAATATGTATTTAGATAAATGTCAGGTTTTGGTAGATTTTATTGGTGTGGTTTTTCTATTGTGTTTTGGGAAAGGTGTTCCTTTTGTGATGTTTGAGATAAGGGATCCATGTTGTTGGATTGTTTTAGATCGAGTTCCTTTCTTCATTATACTTTCTCCCCTTGATTTGATGAATAATTAGGATCTATCATTGGTTGGTAAACCATAATCAAACACACTATGTGATCAACCCATTATGTAAATTCATGTATTCCAAATGTTGAAGACTCTCCTCTTATATGGTCATGCAGATCCTCTCCAGGAGGATTAGTGGATGTGGAGTATAGAGAGGGACTTCAGTTTCCTTGTGTTTCATATGTCATTAAAGGTACATTTTTCATGCATAATGATCAAAGGCCCATCCATGAAATTATGGTAATCAATGAATCAATTAAATCCCATGTAAGATCTCACAAAGGAGTTCTTCAGGTATTCATTCATCCAATATTATTTATCTGAGATGTGGAAGTTAAGGAATAGGATGCAGATGTGTGGTCTTCCTTATAGAATTAGATCAGTGTGGGAATTGTATTATCTTTTTTATACATAGCCTCATATGATCCATGATGTGTTGTTACTGATCCTATGAAGGCTCGGGTTTTTAGTTCAGTCTCCATTTTGAGATGTTGTCAAAGGTGGGGGAGACCAATTTAACCACATTCTCTTATGTGATGTGGAATGTCTTTTTTTCTGAATCTATATTATCTGGATGTCCTGAAATGGTGAATCTTTCTCTAGTATATGGAATTTTTCAAGTATCGTTTTGTATGAATAATGTGTATTGGAATGATTCAGGTTGTTCTGTACGGGGAATTAATATGCCTTTGTGCCTCTCATCAACATTTCCTGGGTGCAATTACATAACATGTCATCAATATGGTATGAGCGGTCATATGAGGATATCAAGCCTGAATGCTCCAAATCCCTTCCACACATATGGATGTATGGGTTACTTGACAAGGTTTTTTGGGGTTGTTTCCAAGAAGCATTGTGTAGCTATAACCAACTCTCTAATGGCCACCATAGTAGGTTCCTAGGGATATGAAGATGTTTTGGGATCAGTTCAGAAACATTCTCCCATTAATTTTCATTGTATATAATATCCATAACATGTGAAATATTTTGTGTTTCATTCCCTTTTGACTATAATAACAGATTTTTCTAAACAATTCATAACTTATATTTTAATGGAAGCGTGTTTGTGAAATTTTGATTCATGTGTTATGTTTGGGGGTTTCTAATTTCTGACTAAGATAAAGGAGACTCTCCAATCCTCCGAGATCCAACCATAGGTCCTATAGTAAAGATGGCATGTATTCAAGAGTGATCCAGTGGTGTGGAATTATTTTTTATAGGTTATATTATTAGTTTAGAAGATGAAAACAAGTGAAGACTCTGGTGTAGTAATTCTGTATTAATTGGTTATGTATAGTTGAAAAAGGGTTGGGAACCCTATTTCCACGTTATGACTCGATTGGTTGTAAGAGTTTTTCCTTTTTTATAATGTGGTGGAGTTGTCTCTCTTTTTTTAAAATCATGGTGGTTATTCCTCACCAGGTGTAGGCCTCTTTAAAAGGTCCATTGTGTATCCTGTTTGTGTAAATGGAGTGTCGATTGGTTTTTGTTAATCTAATGTGTGATGTTTTTACTATGTTGTTGGTTGTGATTTTTATGATTTTATATTTGTGACCTTCCCCCCGCCCCATGTGGCGGGGGATATTTAGTCTATTTGGGAAGGTTTCAGTGTTCATTTAATTTAGTTGGTTCATATTGTAGGGAGTCTATTCAGGCTTCCCATTGTATTTATTCCAATTTCACCTCAATTGTTGGTTAATTTCAAAATTTGGTGAGTCTGTTCTAGTCTTACCCATTATGTATCACAGATTCATTAATAGTTTCAGTTTGGTGGTGGATGTACTTGTTTAGATCTGGGTAATCCTATTTAATTCATTTGATTAAATGTTGTGATGGTTGTTCTCTAAATGGTTTTGTTGAAGTAAGGTTATAGAGGTTTTTTCTCAAATTAGGATTTAATTTGTATGATTGTTTTATGTAAATGGTTTCACTTCTATTTGGTATTTCCTAGGGAGTTAATGTTATGATTCTTATTTTAGCATCATAAAGATTCTAAGACTTTTGATTGTTCAACTGGAGGTTTTTATGCTTTTATAAGAGGGTGACACTTAGAAGATAATCATTTTTGGTCTCTTGTGTCCTTATTATTATCCTTTTTCACACTCTTCGTTTTTTTGAGATCTTCTCATTTGTTATTCTTTGGAATTATTGATGACATATAAATGATTGGTGGGTTTTTCATTTTTTTATGTTTTGGTATGGCTTTATGTGGGTGGAATGTGTTATGGTGGGGAAATTGTCAATCATGGATTTTTGTATTTCGTCATTGGTTTCATTTCTCTTTTGATCCTCAGTTCTTTTCATTGGAACTAAATGTGAAAATGTATAATTTTTGGGATGTTCGTCACCTATACAATTGGCCTAGCCATCATCCCATGATTTCCACTTGATTTTTTGGAGAAGGTATGTTTTCTTTGTGTGAAGACACTAGTGCATGGTTAGTACTTTCTTTGTTGTAACTATGTGTCATGGCATACGTAAGCCTGCAAAATCTCCTTCATGAGATAGTAACAACCACAAAACTACCACATGGTTTGTTATACCGTGTAGATTGCCTATGTGGTAGGTCTGTTTTTCGATAGAGACGGTCTCACGGTCACATCATGGATTGAAAACCCTTACGAAAAAGCACTAGGGCACGTCTAGGAAATTAAAAACTCATTCTCTCTCCCTGATATAGAAACCCTAAACCCAATTTTTCCCAATTTTAAATCCTCTAACTAAGAACCTCCCAATGTGGTCTTTGGAACATTCAAGAACCTCCAAAATGGGATAAATGTGTTTTCTTAGTGATTCTCCACCTGAATCGAATAGTTACGGTTCCTTTCTTTACCCTTATTTCTTTCACTCCCATATTATCTTCCTCCCTAACCCAAGTTGTTATGTTGGATGATTTTAGATTATTAGGATGCATTATTGTTTGGGTTTTTTTACTCTTTGGGTTCCTTAATGTTGGATATATCATCCCTTACGTACGGTGGAGGTGTGAATGAGGTTTATCACTAGATTCCGGATGTTATCCAATATTTGGGGTAGGATCCTTTATCACATTGTCTTTAAATCTATGATTATATTAATTTATTGTTTTTTTCACCCTCATTGAAAGTTAAATATGGATCTATGACTTTTTGGTCAATTTTTTTTCTATGGAATAATGTGTTTTTCCAAATCATCCTGAATATATGGTGTGTGTTTGTTGAGTTGTTCGCACCTTGTGTTTGATAAATGAAATATTTCTGTTTTTCATGTTGTTTATACACATCAAAGGCATGATTTGGTTTCATAAATGAAATTGTGATATCTGAAATGGTGATTGGTGTTTTTAAAATGAGTTTTTTTCACAACAAGTGCTTGATGTATTGCCTCTTTGTCCAATGTCAATGTGTTTTAGAATTAAATGTTCGATTATATTGACTAAATAGGTTTAAAATGGCCCGTACGGTTTTAAAAATGGTTTCTAATTGTGTTTTTTGAATGGGGCTGATATTTGGAAAACATTTTGAGTCTTATTTGGAATCATTGAAATGATTTGTTTGGAAAACCCTTTTGGGAGTGAGTCATGCATCGTTAGTTTGATAGGGGATGTGATTTTCCTTGGTATGGGGCCGCCATTGTGTATAATAAACATTTTATAATTCATTATGTAAAATTTAACTTATGTAAAATTGAGTTTTACACCCTTTTAATGGTTCACATATTAAAAAATTAAATTTTGGAAATTTTAATAATGTTATTTTTCAAAATAATAAACATTTTATAATTCATAATGTAAAATTTCTCTTATGGTTAATATATGGTATTTTCTAGGATGTTGTTTTTCATAATAAATAGTGAAAATAGTACATTTTAATTAAAAATAAAACTCTCATTTAAATTATTATTAATGTTATATTATATATTAAATTTTATTTCAAAGTCACTATATATCATATATAAATATATTAATCCATAATAGTTCCTTATAATCATTTTTATATTGAAATTATATATAAAACCTATTGAACTGTTGACTGTATTTACTTTAAAACCCCACTTTGTCACCATGTTTGAGGGATTAGTATTAATCTTAATATTACTACATATGGGATTTGAATTTCAAAAAATGGGCATACATGGTTGTAATCAGTATAATATTTATGGACTAATAAAATCGACATATTTTTTGACCACAATGTGTAGGGAATATTATTAATTTTAATTACAATGATTAAGGTAAAATTTAGCTTAATAATGGAATAAACCAGAATCATAAGGGCCAAAATGGCTTAGACACGTTTCAAAAAATCATTAGATTATAATAGTTAGACCAAACCCCCGACTGGTAATAATTTTACAGGTTATGGGGATATTTTTAAATGGAATCACCCAATATAAAGATTTAAGTAAGGACAGAGACCAAAATGGAACTTTCCTTACCTTTAACATTTATAAAACACTGAGATATTCCAAAACATCATATTTTAGAGAATACATATCATTTTTAATGATAAATTTGTTAATTTTATCAGTATAAATTATCATTATTATTTAATGATGATTTAGTCACATAAGATTCCTAATAAATGCTGAACTAGTGATTATTTTTTTAATAATTGAGTAAACTAAATTATACTTTAAATATTATATGGGAACTATATTGATTGAATTTCTATATTTAATTATTAATATAGATTCATATACCATGTAAAAATTAATTAAAATTAATATATTTGAAATCCAATATTGTTGTGGTATTTTTTAATTAAAATTTTCTAAATAATGTTATAACTGACTTTATTTTCATATTACAATCAAGGATATTTTTTATAATCAGGTAAAATTAATTAAAATATTTTTCCCTTCAAAGTGATTTATAAGGGATAAGAAATTTAAATTATTTATTATTAATGGACCAATTGAAATTTTATAATTAACAAATTGACTATTGTATTTTAAAAAGTTTGTTTCCACAATCTGAGTTTATGTAATGTTTTAGTGCCTCACTTGATCTTATTTTAAAATTAATGTCCAAAAGACATAGAATTTTTATTTTAAAAATTATAAATAATATTAATAATTAAGTGGATATATATTTTATAATAAATGACACTTTATTTTAATTTTAATGGAAAAACTACATAGCCTAGAAAACAAAATATTTTAATTAAAATATGATAAAATTGGGGACCCTTAGATGTTAAGAAAACAAATAATTAAAATAAATATAATTTTTGTGGTATAGGTTTTTCAATAGAATTTTTATGATTTAGTCCATTATTATTCCATTTTGGAGGGACTTTAGTTAAGTTGGGACTCCCATTAATGAATACCTTTATTATTTATCAGAGTGACACTCCTCCTCCCCAATGAAAAGGCAATCACTCTACCCATTCCTCACACATCCCAAGCCCCATTATCTCATCACAATACATAAAAAATAGTCTCCCAATTTCCCTACCATAACCTAAAATTTTACTTTTTTCTAATAAATTCATAATAAATCCCATTGGAACAAATCAAAAGGAGTTACGCAATAAATATGTAAAATCTTCCCTCAAGCTATTTTAATTTATTTGATTCTACACCACTTCATTTATTATTATTCAATGTTTATATAATAACACTAGTATTATGATTATTGTAATATTTTTTTATAACAAAGGGTTAAAACTACACTTACACAATCTTCTATATAATGGTTAATGAGAATATTATTTACATGTACGGTGAACTAACGCCTCCTGAAATAGTGATTATTCATTTTTTCTTTTAAGAACTCTCATGGTGGTCATTATGATCGAAAGTATAATTATATATGATATATGTGACATTTATAATGTACCTATTAGTATATAATTCTTTTATTACATATAACTATATACATTCCAGTATGTATAAATACGATAACATCGTTTGTTGAAGTGTTGACTATAGTCTCCTCAAAGTGATGTGATATGGTCACCAATACATAGAATATTTTAATGATGATTTAAATTAAAAATATGTGACATATAAATAATATATAAAATTTTCATGGTATAATTATATTTATGGAAGATATATTATATAATTTTATTTATTACCATTTTTTACACACTAAAAATTGAAAATGTTAATCCTGGACAAGAGGACTACCACCTCCTTGATGTGATTTGATTCCTTTAACTTCACATGAATTTTATATAAATTAATATATGATTTAATTACATGTTAATAATGATATAGCAGTTATTTTTGAAATATATATTGTTTCTTACCTTCCTTTCAATAATTATTATTGAAAAATGGGAATGTTTATCAGCCTTATGCATGACTAACCATCTCAAAGAATGAAACATTATTTAATTTTTATAAATAAATTTAATTATTTGTTTTAAAATATTAATTTATGAATTAATATGAAATTATTTCATGATTATGATTCTAGATAATTTTTTATAATATACCCTTTGACTATGGTGGCAATACCATAATGTTTGTTGACACATGAAGCAAATTTTACTAAAACACACGAAATTTACATAATTATTTATGTTGTTATATAAAACATTGTAATAAGTGAGGTAAAAGTAATAATTAGCATGAATTTTTTTTGTAGAATATATATTGTTAAAAAATAAATTAATCATGAATTCAAAGACACACATGAAATGTTGGATTCAAGTTAAGTGTTTTCAACTCAATTTACATTCCATTGAATCTTATTTGTTATTAGGGACAAATTTACTAATATATGGTGTATATAAATCAATTTGAAAGGTTATATAATTAAGCTCCTTATTCTAATGGTATTCTATTTTTTATTTAATTTTATTCTTTCATGTTGATTATAATTTTAATATTTCAATGTGGAATAGAACACATTTGAATGTTTAATGGTTATCTTTCTCAATACCATTTAATTATCATTATATGATTTTTACATTAATCAACAACAACCACCCTTATTGTTACAAATCATACACTGTGGAATTATTGATAAATCATTATACATTATTCAATACATATATTTGATTATAAGGCACATTTAATATTAATTTAATAGATTTTTTGATAGTTGATGAATGATTTGGACTGGTTGGCATGGCTGGATCCCCATTTTAGATAGCACCCCAATGAATCAATAGTATCATGAGATAAATCGGTTAGCCAAAATAGATTATTTTAAAAATTCATGAGAATATATCTTGATGGTATAATGGTTTATGTGCTAGATACATAACATCAAATATTAAATCATTTTCTTTTTTTAGAAATCATTTTTAAGCATGAGATTTTATGTCAATATTTATTTGAATGGAGTTAATTTTTTATCATTTAATAAGTGGAATGTCTTTTAATATTGTAAAATTTTGATATTTAAATTTCCTTTTATTAAAATTATAATGGAATGTGATATTAGTTTTTTTCCATTCCATTTTAATTTATTCTCATTTATTCATTATTTCTTCCACTGTATTTACCCTTACTATGAATTTGAGCTCACCCTTATTATGTTACCATTCCCTTGGTTATGAAGAAGAATATTTTAATAAGCTTTAAATGATGCAGTTTAATTCATTTTATTATATTTCATGTTTAAATTTCCTATTTCATAATTTATAATGAGTATCATGTACATAATTTTTCATTCCAAGACTTCTATAACGATCAGTCCTTTGGGATTTTATTCCTTGTAATCATGAAAATTTAATAAAATAATTCAACAGATTCTAGAATCTAGGGTCGGGGAATTATTGTTGAAATCAAATGATGTTTAGAAAAATCCAGGGGAACTAGATTTAGATAACATAGATTGAAGATCATAATCCTAATATTGGATTTTAGGATAAGTGTAGAAGAACATATTAAAATTTTCATAAGTTAAAATTTATGTGGGTATTCCTATATATTAATTCATTTCTAGATACATATTAATAATTTCATAAGTACATGATGTATTGCTTATTCCACAATGACATTAATCAATGTTGGATTACTGTATGTGATAGAGTCCCCAATATTTTAGTGGGATTAATGATCCAACGATGGTTGACCAAGGAATTATGCCTTTGGAGAATATATTAATGGAATTGGGATGTGTTGAAGAGGAAATGGTTAAAATTATAGTATATTTTCAGAATGGTGATGATGGTCATGGGTGGTCATTGATCTATAAGGAAAGGGAGGAAGATTAAATAGAACTTGTGGAATGGAGAAACATTAATCTTTCTTTGTTTTGTAAATACTTCCCTCATGATCAAAAATGATACATGTAAAGGATGTTCTTTACATTAAAAAAATGGAATATGTGAGTGTTTTGGATTATGAATACACCATTACAAGTATATCTAATTATTCTATTGATTATATATGCAACATGGGGAGTAATATTGACCACTAATTTTATGGCATAAATCCAAATCGTTGAAGGGCACGGGTTTCTATGATTTATTCATCATATGATAAAATTTTATTTTTTCCATAAAAATGAAGAATATATTTTCTAGAATAAATATATACAAGGGAAAAATAGTATAATAGTCCATCTGAGATCTATGAAAAAGTGAATGAGTCAAAGTGGAAGGGAAATTGTGCTTTTCCTATATGTGTTAACTACAGAATGAATCATAATGGTAAATGATTTAATGTAATGGTATTTAGTTATATGTGTGGTGTTAGGGGTAAATATTTAATAAAATTAAAATGGGAAAATAATAATTATACTATTTAGTTCCACAGCCTAATGGAGATGGATCACTATATAATCAAATTCCCCAATAATTAAGATAAAGTACCTCAAATGAAACTAAGGGATCAATGTAAGTAAAAAGTTGTTGAAGAAACTGAAGTGTATTAATTTATGTGCCAATTTATTTGGATAATTTAATGATGTTGTTATATTATTTTAAGAGTGTTTTAATGGTTATAATAATTATGAAATAAGTAAGTATTATACACCTAATCTTTTTCATCAAGGATTTTAAATAATGTGTTGATAGACACTGATAAAAAAGAAACGTGATTTATTGGAAAGTTAAACATGTTAAAAAAATACATGGTTTAGGGAAGGATAAGATATAATATTTACCTAATGTTGAGATAATTATTTTTTTTAAAAGATAATATTCGTATGGATAATTTAATCTTGATACTACTAAATAATATGGAAATGATTCTAATGTGTTGGATCGTAATATTTTGGAAAGGTTAACCTTTTATGAAATAGTTTATGTTGTACATGGGATGTGGTGGTAGAGATTCATATATTATTTCATTCTATAAAGAATATTTTTCTAGGAGATGAAGTAGAAATATTTTAAGGAACAACCAATGGATTATATTTTTTTATATAGAAATGTACTAATTTTGAATACTTACTTATATTCTTATAAAGAGTAAGAATTCATCAACTCTATGATAAATGATCATGAAATCAAATAATATTTCCTTGTACATTCAATTATGATTAATCTAATGGCCCCTTAAATCATCAAAAATTTACGGCTTTTTGATTGGAAACATTCTTATAACCATATTTTATAGCACACTACCTCAAAACATTGGTATTCTATTTTTTCTCTATATACATGACTCCATTTTCCTCCTATGTTCTCCTAGAATGGAACTCAGTTACATTAAAAGTGTCCCTCAATTTCAAACATTTGAATAAGATCTATAATTAACACATCTATGATGTGGGATCATAATCATTACTTTTTTCAAATATCAATCCATTGATTATTGCGATCATGTTTAAATAGCGAGGAAACATTTTAATTAATGCTGGGAGAAAGTAAAACCAAAATATATAAAAAAAATTCATTTTAAAATAAATTTAATTTTTTTTTTTGAATTATTTATACAACACCATGTTAAGAAGGCTCTACTTGTAATACTCTGTGAGTTTGCGTTATAGGCCAATCCAAGTTTTATGGCCCCATAATGGTGCACATATTTTAAAAGTATATTTTGACAATTTTACAAATGTTATTTATCAAATTAATGATCATTTATGAATTAGTAATTCCAAAATTTGAGTACGGTACTTTTTTAATATTTTTTTAAGAAGTATCATGGATTATTGAATAGAGAATAATACTGCATTTTAAGAAAAAACAGACTTTTATTTTAAATATTTATTAGTGTCAAATTATATTTTGAATTATATTTTAATGTAAAAAAATATCATTTTGGGATATATTTTCCCAATTTAGGTCATTGGAATCCATTTAATTTTAAAATTAAAAATCAAAACATATTAATGTTTCAAATGTTTTTACATTAAAATCATGTTTCTCCCAACATCTATGCAATTAGAATTAATCTTAATTTTAAAAATTCTTTAATTTGAATTTTGAATAATAGACATATATGGTTATATATGGTATAATATTTTTATTCTTATAATCTAAACATAATTTTTTACCAAAGAAAATAGTGAAAGTGATTAAAATTAATTACGGTGATTATGTTAATATTAAACTTAACAGGGGATTAAACACTAATTTTAAGAGACAAAATGACCTAAAAAGTTGTCTAAAAACTATTGTATTCCAATATTTCGACCACACCCCATCATGGTTCATATTTTATGGGTTATTGGGTTATTATTAAATGTATGATACCCAAATAAATGTTAATTTATAGAAAGATAAAAAACAAAACTGTACATACCATTAACATTCATAAAACATTGAGATATGTACTAAAATCCTATTTTCTATTATACAGATAATTTTAAATGATAAATGGGTTAATATTATCATAAAAATAAAAGTATATTTTAATGAATATTTAGTTACATAAGATTAATAAGAACCATCAACATTGTGATTATTTGGTTAGTAATTAGTCTAAGATAAATGATACTATAAATATAGAAGGTGATGTAGATTGATTGATTATTGGTATTTTATTATCCTTATATGTTAACAAATCATGTCTAATATATTAAAACTAAATAAATTTAAATTCATTTTTTTATATTTTAAAATAATAATCATATAAAATGTCAAAATGGACATTCATTTTATTTAAAAATATATTTTATTTTATTGAATAATTTAAAATTAATAAGAAACATATAACATGTCAAGTGATTTTTAAGTCTTATTAATTTTGAAGTATGGTGTATTAATGGACCAAATTATCTTTTAAAATTATTAAATCGAAACATATATTGTTACATCATTTTTAACATAGTTAGTGTTTACGCATTGTTTTAGCCTATCACATACACTCTTTTTTAAATTAATTTCCTAAACAGCTACGATTATAATTTTATAAATTATATATTATATTAATAATTATTTATATCTAAATTATATAATAAATTTCACCTTTTTAGTTTTATGACGTAATTAAATGGGTTAGAAAACTATATTCTTTAATAAAATATGATAAAATTTGGGAATCATAGATGTTACTAAAATAAATTATTAAAATGCACACAATTTTTTTGGTGGTGGTGGTTTTCAAGAACATTATTACAATTTACTCTATTAGTTTTTCAATTTTTTATAATAAATATGTATGATTGAACTCCCATTAATGATATAATTACCTTTCCATTAGACATAATATATAATTTTATTTATTACCCACTCTACAAATAAAAAAACAATAACGTCGATCATGGAAATATTGACTACGGCCTCCTGGATACGATGTGGTTTCTTTTACATAACATGAATTATATATATAATTATATATAATTAAATAACATTTCATTATGGAGGTATTGATAATTCTGTAATGATATATTATTTATAACCTTATTTTCATTATGATCATTGAAAAATGGGAACATTAGTTCTGTGTATGCATTAACTACAATCTCCATGATTGTAACATTGATTCATTTTTCCTAACTAACATCCATTATTTGTTTTAAAATTATAATTTTCTTATAAATATGATAATGATTCCATGATTATCATTATGGATTTGTTTATATATTAAGACATTTTACTATAGTTTTCCCATAATAGTTATTTTTGACAAATAAACCAAATATAGTAAAAATGCCCTATATAACATAATTTTTTACATATTTTAATGTAACATTATAATAAGTTATTTAAAATTAAAAATAATATTGATTAATGTTACATAGAAATGAAATAATTAACATAAATTTGAGATTATAAAATATAAATACACAAATGTTAAATCAGTTTCAAGGTTAGGGTTTATGTCCCAATTTACATGCCATATAGATTTAGTTATGGTTATGGATTAATTTAATTTTATATGGTGTATATATATCCATTTTAAATGTAACATCATTAATATTATTATTCTCATTGTATTTTTTGTTTCATTTAATGTCATTCCTTTATTGGGATTATGATATAATGATTTCAAACTGCTATGGGGAAATTTTCAATGTTTACCTACTATCATCCTCAATAATTTTTAAATGTTCATTTAACAATATTTCCATTCATCATAAAAACCCTTTTTATTACTTATCATCCAATATAGAATTATTTATAAATATTTATCCTTTATTTTATACATATATTTTATGATATATAACATTATTTATTAAATTAATCGATTGTTCAATAGATGAAGAATGATTTGGGCTAGAAGACATAGGTGGAGCGAGGTTATAGATATCCCCTCGATGCATCAGTAGTCTCATGAGATGAATTATTTAGGAAAATTAGAATAGTTTAAACTGTCTTGAAAATTGATCTTGATTCTATAGTGGTTGAGGTGCCAGAAAAATGCCATCCACTATTAAATCATTTCAACCATTTTAGATATAATTTCCATCCATGATATTTTATGTTGAAATATATATAGAACCATTTAATTTTTAGTTTATTGATTATATTTTATGTTTCATTCATTTGAAAACATTTCCATATTTAATTTTCTTTATCTATTTACTTGAATGGCATGTAATATCGGCTATTTACCTTTTTATGTTAATTTATACTCATTAATTCATTATTACTTCATATTTATTTACCTATACCTATAATTTGTTCTCACAATTAATATATTTTCATTCCAAAGCTTATGATGAATAAATATTTGAGTAACATTTAAAGTATACTGTTTATTTAATTTAATTATGTATAATTTTTTTTAATTATTTCCCAATATATTATGGGTATCATGTAAGTAATCTACATTTCAAAGACTACTAAAATGACCAGTGATTAAGAATATGATTTTTTGTTACCATGAAAATGTAATAAAATAAGGCACCCACTATAGGATTCATGGTCAAGGAATTAAATACAAGGTCTCATTACCATGAAGGTAAGAATAGTTTGAACATCCATAGTGAAAAATATATGAAGGATTCTGGTGATTCCAAAGTCCCAGAACACGGTGTTGGTTTGATGGAAGCTCATATTTATGAGAATTTTTTATCAAACTTTATGGTCGGGGAATTTGATAAGGATTATTGGGGAAAAGGTTAAGCATGTGATTTTATTATTATTCCTAATTAAGAAATGTTAGAGAGGAAACTTTAGATCAATTTTATACATGGGCAGATGAACAAGATGACTGAGAGTATTATTTTAGTGGAATATAATAAGGAACAATGTGTATAGATCAATAATCGAGACCATATACTGAAATGAGGCTTCAAAAAGATAGATATTAGTTTAGAAGAGTTTATCCAAAAAATTTGGGCACGATGGAAAATTGTTTTAATGACCTCATCAAGGATAATCCAAACACAAAGTTCACTTCAATTAGGTTTTTTATATTGGGGATAAAGATTGAAATAGTCTTAAACTCAATTTCAACGATATAATATTTTCTTATGGTATCTATTTATTTCATACATAGCAGTTCTATAGTTTATCTCATTTTCCATAAAAGTTATTATCGTAAAAAAAGTTATTTTTAAATCAGTCATATAATGATTTATAGGTTTTGTGAACTATATTACCCTTTTATAAATATATTTCGTTGTTATTATTTCATAAATATAGTATTTTAATCATGATATACTTTATCAATACATTATAATTTTATTTTAGATCTTTGAGAATAATAAAATTCATCTCGAACAGTAATAATTTTTAGTAATAAATTAGATTAAGGTGGAAATCGATTATATGATAAAATTATACATTCTATGAAACTATATTTCGTTATCTTGTTAGTCTATAGGGTTAAATAATTAAGGATCTCAATGAAAATATCCTTGAAACTAATAATAGTGGCATATTACCTTCAATTGAAATAGATGGATTAGTTTTTCACCAGTCATAGATTTATGTTTTTTAATTGAAAAATTTATAATAAACATAATATTTATCATTCTATCATATTTTTTAGTGTTGGTTTCAATTACATGTCGATAATTATAATTACCATAGATTTTCTCATATCATGAAACCAATATTTGAGTTATTATAAATAATCTTAATATTTGTATTTCATTTTATGATTATATTTTATTTACCCAATTTACTATGTTGATATCTTTAAAGAAAATATGAGATTTTAGTCCCTTTATTACTTATAAAATGTTCAAATTTTGAAGAATCAATTTATTAATTGGGGGATAAATTAACACCTATGAAATTTTCTAAAATAAGAACATTATGTTTTATCGTGTATTAAACATGAAAAACATAGATTAAATAATTCAAGAAATATTGTTATATTACTATTTTATCATTTCCATTGATTAAAAAGATATGAATAGTAATACCCTCATTATAAAATATATATAATGGTCCCATTCAGTAGAAATATCTGATAAATTATTAGGAATTATTGCCTTAACATTGTAGTCATTTTAATCTTAAAAAATAAGTTTAAATCATATATTTTTTATTCATTTTTTGAATTTATATTATTATTAATTTTTGAACCGTTTTATTTTTTTATAAAAACAATATCATTTTTGAAATAAATATATCAAAATTATCGTACATGTAATTTTGTGGTTTTTTTGAAAATTTGAATTTTCTAATGAAATGTGAATATCAAAATCGTTATTAAATAGTTATTATTTTTAAGTATGTTCGATGTAAAATAACATTTTTTTATTTTTTTCAAATTTAATTTGTTCAATGTTACTAAAAAACGAATGATAGTCTTTGTAATTAATTTTATATATATTCATTTTTAACATCAAAGGAAATATTTAAGAAAAACTATTTTTTAATGTGTTATTCGTCGTTTGGTTAAAATAATGTATATCAATTATAGGAAATTCATTTTAAAAAATGGATTCAAAATTTTGAATCAAGAATTCATAAATTGGTAATTATTTCCCATTATTTACTATTTATAATTAATAGTAAAAACAATAAATTATTATTGTAATGATTAAGGTAAAATTTGTTAATTATTATTAAATCAAATATTTTGAGGTCTAAAAATCCAACCAAAATATAAATTTATCATATTTTATTATATTAATTCGTCTATTTGAATAAAATTCTCAAAAATATGGATTTTTTCTCATTTTTACTTTATAATTGAATTTAAAATTTTAGTCAATGGTTAGGTAAAAAGGTTATTCTATTGACATTCATATCTATTAAATTTCTACAAAAGTAAAAAAGTATTATAAATTTTATTCCAGTTTTTTATTTTAAATATAAATTCCTTTTCAATATGTTAATTTTTTTATAATTTTTATGAATCAAATAATTACCTTATAGTTGTACCCAATGTAAATATAATATTTATTCAATTAGAAGAAATAAAAAATAAATTTTTTTTAATAAATTAATAGAAATTAAATTTGAAAGAATTATTTTGTAATTTAAAATTTTAATAGAATAATTACTTATTATTAATCAGTGAATTTTTAATATATTAATCCCTTATTTTTTTAATGTTATCAAATGTAAAAATATATGAATATTTTCAAAAATTACATTAATGATATTTATAGAAAAATATGATACTAAATTAATTAAAAATTATAAAAATAAAGAAATATTGTTGTTAAAAAAATTCGGGTTGAAAATTAGATAATTTACCCATTTATTAGTAAAATGTTTTCTTATATTGAATTTTACAACCCTTGTATCTGAAAAAAAAATTATAGTGGTTATAGGTAAAATAGGATAACTAATGTGTTAAACCAAAAGATAAGTTTTAAGAAACCACATATTCCTATTCAAATTATATTTTTAGATATTATTATGAACCAATACAACATTATATTTTAATATAGTAAAATTTGGAATTATGTATCTTGATAATGACTTTAAAATAATTAAATCATGCATGAACTTCCAATTGTGCCCCAAATACAAACTATAAAAGGGAACCTCCTCCCTTAACATCAACTCACCATTTCAGTGATCAAGGTCGAACAAACCTTGTCAGGATATATATCTTATATCATTATCTACATAAAATAGGTTCTTCAATCACCAAAATACTAATCTATAGATTTATTATAGGAAATGTAAATGAGTTATTTCAAAGGATAGGTATTCTCCTTAGAAAATATAATTCTTTTCAACTTCATTTTTTACATCTTTTAATTGTTTTTTATTAATTAGAAAATAATATTTTATGTTTAAAAAATATAATAAAAAACTATTATAGCAATGAAACCACCACAATACAACCTATTTCCCATCAAACGTGAAGTGCCTGTATCACTCGTTAATAAATATTGGATTCCACCCCCATGAAGGAATGCAATTCATTATCCACAGTAATATTTAATTTATTGTTTTTATGGGTTTCATTTATATACATGATTCTTATGAAATAAATATATAAAGAAATATAAAATCATATAAACCTTCTTACCTAGGAATCTATTGAAAAATAATAATGTCGTTCATATGTACGTTTGGAGAACAACCTCAAATAAGAGGCCTATTTGTTTTACATTATTATGTTTATTGGGTGGTAATAATTATAGATTTCAGTAATATAAATTATTTATATGATATAATAATTATTATTTAGTGGTAAATTATTATTTAACATTATTTTTTACATCGTTCGAATGGTTTAATCAACATACTTATGTACACATGACTTACAATCTACATAAATGTTGAAATTCATATTTATATGTCAATATTTTGTGTATTTAAATAAATAAATATACATTTATAATAAAAATTATTATCATCACATCATTATTATAAATCTATAGATATTAAAATAGCAATAAATGTACTAGTACTCGTACTAAAAAACTGAAATACATAAGATAAATGAAACAATTGACTCCTATAAATGAATATTTATGGAACTATTGATGAATAAGAGATAATATTTTATAAAATTTTCATATATGAAATTATAATAATTTCCAAGATTTGATATATAATTATAATAAATTTTAATTTACTATAAATGACATTATAGTTATTTTTATGGAATGTGAACTTCAGGTAAAATTTTATCATCTCAATATTTCTTATTTGGGACAAATGTTATGTCACACACCTATAATCATTTATGGGTAGTATATAATTCCCATTTACGTGAAATATAAATATTATTTTGATGTTCATTATATATAATGTTTCATTGGATGATATATATTCATTCAGTATATGATTTAAATTCTACCAATGTGGTAATATTTTTTTCTTACAATCTCATTGTTTATGAAGATTCTTTATTATCATGTTTACAACGAAGAAATATTATGATATACCTCTCAATATACACATGAATATTTTATATACATTGATTATTTTTTGGAATACATAGTTTGTTTTCATTTGCATCTCTCTATGTACTCAATATACTCAATGAATATGTACCAGGTTAACCCAAATTTATTTCCCTATTTAGTGATGATCATTTTTATTCCATAACAATGTTTTCTAATAATAATTTTGATGAATGTTTTTGGTATTCTCATATTATGTAATATGTCATTTTTAGCATGTTTTACTTATTAAAATGATTTATAAAAGGTATATTCATGTATTTTTAAGAACAATGGACTCTTGAATTTTAAAAATGCATGAAAGGAATGTTTTATATTAAATTATAGACATGAACATAATTTCCTACCATCATAATGCTTCAATTCATTAAATCTACATTTATAATTTTAAAAGGAAATTTTCAATAGAAAATATTTTCAAATTTATTTGAAAATTTATATTTTTTAAAATGTGGAATTAAATTTTGGATAGGGTGTTTTTGTGAATAAATGTTTAATTATATTACAGTGGCATTTTCATTAATGAAAAGTCAACCCTTGATTTCAATTATACTTTATATGGGGTAAAATACAATGATACAATCATTAATCTTTTCATAATGTTTTAGTAATATAATGATATCATATATATGGAACCCATTTAATTTACATAGTTTACACTATGAGGAAGTAAAGAAATGATTATGAGTCTAGTTTTTTTCTACATGTTATTATTGGATGAAAGCATTATGAATCCCAATTATTTTAATGGGGATTGATATGATGATTTTTTATGTTCTTGTAGAACACATATATGTTCTTTTCATTATATTATGGGTGGTATAGAAATTATATCTCTCTCAAATTCATTGGGTAAAAATGGATATTTCATTAGATAAAAATGGTTAAAATGAGGAGTGAGCCCATTTTAATAAGGGAATAGTTCAACTAAGATATTTTTGGGAGTGAACTTTGAATACTATCATGGTATGGTTAGTGAACCCAATCCATTATTATTTTATTGGTAGTGATTCATAAATACTGTGTAAATGATTTTCTATGCCTATGTGTATACCATAATCTCCGGTGTTTTTACAATGTTATGCTCTCATGACTCATGATCTCTACTACCTATTTGATTTATATCTTATGAACTTATAATTATTATGACATGAATCATTATTATGATATCGTATATGAATTTTATGATTTTCCAATGTTATTTTCATGTCTGCATACCCTTATTCTCATGTAATTCCCATATGGTCATTGATATGTATCTTGTTTAAAGGAACTAAGAATTTGAGGTCACCATTTTCTTGTGTTTTATTTACCCATGTTTTGCAGACAATTATTAATAATTATATTCCTATTAAGTGATCTATTTATAAATATTTTAGTGGGAGATGATGTAGTATATTTATGAAACATTTTTTATTTATCCATGTTTATAAAGATACTATAACTATACGATTCATGAATGAATCAATATGAAATGTATTGAATATTCATCTAAAAAATTAATATTTATTTTTGAATAGTATGGTTCACTATATAATGATTAATTTATGATATTTGGATCACAAATAAATACTTTAATGCAAGATTTCTCCCATCATTTTGTAAAAAAGGCTTATATACATAAAAGTGGAAAAAGATTCAAAATTTTCGTGTGGGTCAATGAATAAAAATTCACAAAAAATATGAATAGACCATCTATATTATTATTAAACGACCATAAATCACCAAAAAAATTCATAATGGGTTAGTTTAATCCCCTATGTATGAAATCATCAACATGCATCCGCTGTTCCTATATGTAAAAATGAACCATCTAAAATCAGGCCATCAAAATCAATGAAGTACCAAATAGAAAAATATTCCAGAACTCGATGTCATGTTGGTGGGATAGGGTCACAACATCTTTAAAGAATGAAATTATATACATAGAAATAATATTAATAAAATGAAATGCTTAATCCTTCACCAGATCAAATGTTAAAGCTTCCAGTTTGATAATATTATCTATAAACAACAATAAAAAATTTGATAATCCTTCTAGCTAATAAATAATAAATTCTAGAATTTTTATTACTGAATAAAATATATATGGTAGAAAATATATAATCATGTGGAAATAACACAACCTATACATTACAATAATTACATCCAAGGGGGGAAGTTTTTCTTGTAATAAACCCAAACAAACCGTTGTTTCCCAAACATCGGTTTACTACCTCCATCCAAATCAATCAAACACTATTGGACTTCGACAACATTATTCAACACCAAGGGAATTGGAATCCACTCCACCATTAGTCACAGATCATGGAAAATTTTATGTGAGATAAAGGAGTAATATTATATAGAATTTAAAAATAAATAAACCAATATAGGTAATAATAAAATCACATATCAAATGTTTTTAGGACCCTCTAATGAATAAATGCTGATAGAATACAATATCTCAAACATCGATCCATAGAATAATTCTCCATACTCACATAGAAAATGACAGGTAGACCCTCTTCTAGGTCCCTATGGGATATTAATATCAAAGAGATATCCTTATAAATATTTGTTATCTTAATGGGTAATATAACTCTATTGTACTAGATTCTAAAACTACGTCTTGAGAATTATTCGTAGAGGAAGATACAAAATTTTTCCATCCATGTTTGATAGAATCCTATTAATAGATCAAAACTACCATTTCCTTAGGACTCACCTCTATAACTAAAAAAATCTCAGAGTCTCTAGACATATGCTAGAGAATTGATGGATCCAAAAAATCGAAAATTATATAACATGTATTTAATTCCTATATATTTGAAGCATAAATATCCTGAAATATAACACCATAAATCCAAAGATCCACATCTATAAAATATATGGTATTCTTTGTAAAAAAAGAATCCTCTTGATAACCTCATCCTTTATTTACAACTCTATGTATATGAGAAATTTTATTATATTGATAATGTATTTGATATCTAGGAACAATTATAACTCATGAATCCATGGTCTAGACTCACTATCAAGGAAGATGTTGCGGTAAAATTGAGAAGTTTGTTGAAACTAACACCATGTTCTTGTACACTCAAGTTCCATATTAGAGGGAGAGAGACTATTGTCTCTTCGATATCCCCATCATTGATTATATAAAATCTGAAAGAATATCATTTTGAAAATTTTTCTACAAGAAATTCATTCATTCTATACTCAAAGATATAACATCCACCATTAAATATTAATCTTCTCATACGACTAACCATCAGGGTAACAAATACTCAAATAGAGAAAACATTAAACTAAATTAAATCTCTATCTCCTCCTGTTATCATTCTATCTCTAGGATAATAATTGTGCCCTATAATTTTATAAACTCTAATGATGGAAATAAAAAAATATCATCTACCACAACTAATACTCCTCCATTGGGTTAAACATTAAATTTTTATCAAATTGGTGTATTAAACCTCATTAACATAAAAAATATGGGGAAAATAGAAGACAACATCTCCATTAGACAAGATAAACTAATAATCATGACTATATTATTTTTATCTAATAATATCCCTTTATTTATTTTCATTTAATATTCCCAAAAATCACTCATCACAAACACAAGTGAAAACAAGAATGATTCATGTACCTTTCATTGTTCATTATCCAATAAGTCTCACCAAACACATTTGGTAAGCCTAAGGGCCTACTATGAGAACATGGGGACCCTAAGAAACTCATTTCGTTTTTGACATCCATTGCATATGCCTTGTACCAAATTAAACTGATTTTATTTCCCTACAAACTCATGAATTCCTTACTTGTGTACATTCCCCATGATCTATCCCAAATCATAAACATAATCTTTAATAACACACTATCATGACTACACCACCACTAATACCAATCCTAGACCATAAATAGAGAGAGAGAGAGAGACCCATGAACCCCCTTTTAATAGACCATAGGTTGATTAGTAGAACTGATGGTATAAGACCCACAATATGAAGGATTTTTGTAAATAGAGAATGTAAAAGATAAGAGATGATAGGAAAATAACCAATCAATACAATATCATATAAAAAAAGATACTAAAATAGGGTAATATTATAATATTTAATTAGAAAAATGAGCATTATCCCAAAATAAATTATCGAAAAATCCTACGTAGCCCCACAAAATTTAACCCACCAATCCCATACAGTGCAATCATCCATGATACTAAAATCCCTTATAATAATCCAAAATAGGATATATATACATATAGGGTGAAAAAAAAATATTTATTAGGATTATCCTCTAGAACTCTCATGTATATATGAAAAGATAATACAATTTCTCCAATTAACAAGTAGTGGAATTCAGATGCACCTTCATTGTTAAATACCCATTTACAAAATCACCAAAACCCAGTCACCATGTATCTCACACAATGTATGTGTCTAATATCATAATAATATTATCATATGATCTTAAGAACCACATCACAACTAGTTTTTTAGTCTAAACCAACAAATTTTGGTGTCTTTTCACTAACCATTTTTTTGGTAAATTTTAATCAGTATTACCTTGAATGGGGGATGAATCGTTGTAATATAGATTTTAACCCTTGGAAACCTTTAATATGACCATGTTATCTCATTAATGGAGCACTAAATTGATTCCATTTGTTTGTCTTGAAATATTATGAAATTAGTAAATAGAAAAAAAAATTACTTAGTTCACTCAAATAGATATATTCCAAGGATAATTAGACCAATAATGTGTTTATGAACTAAAAAAATATACTGTACTGAATAATTTGGATTATAGAACAGAGTAGTCCCACTGATCCTCTTAAATCATTGTGCATACAAGATGACAATGATTATTACAACTCAATAAAGGATATATTAATTGTTACCTTTTTCATGTCCTTGATCTTCATCACAAGATTAAGATATTGATAACATTACTCACACAATGTGTCTATTTAAAATCATCTAATTATGTTTCTATACGATGATTCTTTTGGAGAAACCTTTTTCTTCCTTAAAATATTTTTCCATGAAGAAAACCATTATAAATATCTTTGAACCTCTATAGAAATATAGTGCTTCTTTTCAAATTTAATTTCTATGAGAATATTATGATTAAACAAGACTTTTCAATTTGTTATTAAAAGTGTATCATGTGTTTAATGGAGTGATAATTTACTGTTAAATCTTATTTAAACACCATGTAGATCCGTGTAAAAAATATCTAGCTTTTAATTCTATTATGAAAACAACTATTTGACAGAATGTGCTTAGCTGTGGAGTGGTATTATGTTCATTGGTGTAGAATTACCAATTATGTATACACTATGGAATAGTAACCTTCAATATTGGGCAAAAATTATTTTCAAAAACATTATTATATAGTAGTATATATATGTATGGTGTTGAAAAAATTGAAATAGTCCTTAAAACTCATATGTTAAGTCCTTCATTATAACATGATTTCTAACATCAATAACTCTTCATAAACCCCAAACATGTTACGATATAGTCTATTTAGTTTTGAGAATGAAAAAAAAAATATCAAATGAAATATATTTTCATTGGAATTTATTGTTATAGGAATGGAGATTCCTATGATTCCTAATTCTGTTAAATTTGGCCCCTCTATATAAAAACAATTCTATGATGTGGGAATCTCATTATCCAATAAGACTATAGTTTAACAACCACTCCACATTTTGGACACATATAATTTCATAGTGGCACCACAAAACATCATTTATCATTTAAAACCCCTAAATTTTATGGAATATTTTTCATTCTATTATCCTATTATCTTTGAATAATAAATTAAGAATTGATAAAAAAATGATGCACCAAATAACGAATTGCCTCCTTGAGCTGATTATTAAAGTTAAATTGACTTTGGTTATCACATGATGCCTCTTGTTCAACCATTAACATGAGAGGATATGAATTCTCTCTCTTTTCCTCTCATACACCAAGGTCTAGGGTCACATTAACATTTGTATTCACGAATAGGGTTTCTCATGTACACATCAGTCCCAATCAGCTATGTGGTGCCTAAGTTTAGTCACATGATTGTCTAGTGGATTCTCATGATTTTTAATTGGGATTGATTTGCAATATTTTTTAATCAATACAAAAAAATGTATGGAATAAATAATATGACTATGGAGTGGAAAATAGTTGAGGATATCCATTACAATACTTTACATCCTTCCACAATCTCCTATTTATTGTATCTTGTTGCACTGAGGTGTAGTATTTCCAAATGATATAAATATTTTAACATTATTTAGGTTATGTATCTTGGGGTTTTTCATACATAAATAATTTTCTTCAAAATATTCTAAAAAAATAATATTAATAATTTTTTAATTATGATTCTTAATGAATCACTTGATCATTTTCCATCAACTTCACAACAAACACAACATTGTTGAACCTTTGAATGCATTTTTGACAAAAATATAATCCACTAGGATTGATAAAAGGTCAAAATAATTAAAAATAAACATATAATTAAATTTATATACCATTTTCCATTAAATAGTTTAATATTCATTCCATAATCATATACACGATGATTAATGAAAGAATGTTTAGACTGGATAGAAAATAGTAAATTAAATGAATTTCAATATTATAAAAAATCATTACAACTCAATTATAAACAATCCAAAACATGAATTCAACAAATAGATTTTTAAATATATTACTCTCCAATGAAATGAGTGATTCTACCCCTTTTTTAAAGAAATCATCTCACCCATTTTCAATGAACCTAATGATCACTTCCTTAAAGGGACACAAAGAATAGTTATAAACAATTAACATTATTTTTTGGAAGATATCATAACATTACATTGATTAATGTATTAGGAGGTTATGTGTGTCCAATTTTATTCACATATAATGATGTATATTTAGTTCAAATCCGAGTTCCAACTGACGATATTTGAAATTCTATTTTGGTAAATATCTTTTCAGGATACACAATGATCTCATATTTGTGCATATATCATATTAAAAACACTTTTCTCTACATTCTCCCTCAAGAAGAGATAAAAATATCTATGTGATTCTTTCTTGATTATTTAATGGGAATCTCTAAAATATTTACTGCACAGTATATGAAACCAATAATTACAATCATGGATACCAAATCAATACAAAGGGAATTGGGTTTCTGTTTCATCTATATCAAGTAAATAAATTATAGATTTTTCTACACATATAACTCCTATGACTTTATTAAGGACATACAATATGACATATTAATTTTATATGAAATAAAATAAATACCAAAGTGGAACAAATCTCCTAAGGTGAGTTTTCATGAATCCATTAATCCTCCCAATATAATTTCATATATACCACTAAATACAACTAAAAATTTATATAATAATACATCCCATAGTCAAATGATTAGTTGATATAGTAAAGTATCAATCACAAAGATTTAACGTTACTTTCATTAAGAAACACTTGACATATTACAACTCATTATGTAGAAAAGGGAACATATTGGGGGGTGGTTATCCATTAGATTTGGATCCTATAATTTTACAATTGACTATCAAATCAAATTGTATTCAATTATCATCAATGGAAAATTTCATCCTATTTTTAATTTGAGTATCCATTTTTTTGTATTATTTCTTTTGGAATTTTTGTAGCACCACCATAGATTATTTTTTTCAGATATAAATTATTTTTCCATCTATTGAGTCTTCTGCAAAAAAATAATGATTAAAAAATCACTAATAAAATACAATTCAAATTCATACATCAACAAATCAAAAAGATTATTTTATTGAATTTCATCTGATCCTCCAAATATGATATCATAAACATACATAATTTCAACCATCAATATGCCTTTATTTTTTTTTAATGATTATTTTGTGACTTACCCACTATTCTATGACAACCAATCTACATTATGTATTAATCAAGCATTGAGTAATAGGCCAATGAGGCTGGTTTTCCCCTGTATAAATATTTCCGCAATTTAAACACCTTTAGTTAATAATTATTTATTAGAAGAACATATGGTTACATTTATTAGTCTTACTCTTTATCAGATCCATTCAAGAATTATGGTTTTATATTTATTTGGTAAACATGAAAACCCTTTTTCATGGTTATTTATAGAAACTGTCTGATAATTTTAGGCTAGTAAATTGATGAAAATGTTCAATAAATATCAATCCCATAAATAATGAAATAACCACTGAAAACGAGGAATACATTTTTCATCATCCATATTACATATTCATTGAGTTTGTTTTAGAATACCCACTTGGTTATGATCACAAATGTTTTCTGACCTTGAGATAATTTCCTATGATTGATTGTTCACAATTTAACCAATCCCATTATTCATGGATTTAGCCCAAATATCATCAATAGAGGCATAGTTAATTATTTTTTTCACATTAGAAAGAAATTATGTTTTATGATGCACCTTTACCCTTCTTGTTTGATCCAATGATGTCCTCTCAAATATTTTATTACAATCTTTGATTCCAAATCCACTATAAAACATTCTTATTCTAGTTTTTCACTCATCATTCTCATCATCAACAATGATATCATCAGAGATTCATATCCCTATAAAACCCAAGAGTTGGGCACATTATCATCAACTTTCATATCTCATTTTGGTCTAATTATTTGAAAACAATACACATTAGGAAATGAAATCTTCCTTCCAAAATCTAATATTTGATATATTTCAATCACATTCATAACAGAACGATAAAACATTTCACCTATATATTTATTGATTCATTGATATTACTTAATTTTTAATGAGTATTCAAGAATGATCCCTTCATCTCAAAACACACAAAACATTATATTTTTATGCTTTATCTGAATAACGAATTTAGAACCAAATAACTTGAAATATTTGGGTGTTACCATCCATACCTACCATATATTATGTAGATTTCTCTAAAAATGTTTACATTTAAATGATATATTTTAAATGAAACCCAATTTCAAGACATATTTATTCCAATAAATAACTTTTAGGTATTTTGTAATTTTCATGGTTTGATCCATATAGGTAATAATGTGATTTATGATTTTAATAAGTCATTTCTGTTGATGACTTTGTCATAGATGAATCCTGATGTTCAATCCCCTGATTCACGATATATTTCTTCCCCCCTATATTTTCTAATTTTGTACAATTTTTTTCAGAAATGTTATTATTTTCTCCATATTCATCATTTATTATTTTCAGTTGAAAATAAGGATGCACTTGAACACATCATTCATTGAAGAAATCACCCCTAAACAAGACATCCATCTGAAATAATCAACAAAAAAATACAATGCCTTTTTAAATTAGGATATTTTATATTGAATATCCTAGAAACATCCCCACAACAAATATATAATACCCCTAATGATTTTTATTCAATTTGATTATATATAATCTAGAAAAAAAATTTCCTTTTGAAAACAGAAAAATATTTGTGCGTTTTCATGTATTGTATTGGAAACATTTCGTACTCCTTTCATGATCATCATGTTTTCTAAATATCATTTGATTATGTTCCTAGTAGTATGGTTCTATAATATTATCCTCTTCATTGGACAAAATGAACCACTTTTCTTCACCGATAAAATAGTTATTTCCTATAGTTCATCATTATTATTGTAATTGTGACCCATCTTTTACGGGAAAAGATCACCCATTCTAGAAAAATTCCACACCATCTCCTAAGTCACCCAACCGACTCAAAATAAAAAACTAATGGTTAATTTTTTATACCAATAAAACTTATACCTTATATATATCTTTTTCATAAACTCAGTCCCTATCAAAGAAAACAATTTATATTACTTAATCATTTTCAAATTGAACCAATTTAAATTTGTTATATTTGATTTCATAAATTATATTATTATTTTTTAACATGTGTGAGGTACATCCCATATCCATGACATAGAATCCTAAAATGAATAATTTTATTAAATAAAATGTATTATCAATTTAATTCTTAAATAATTTCTTCAACATCATTTACAATTGAAGAATATTATCTTGAGTTTGATACACTTGTACCTCATTTGGTACAGAAATTTCACTTTCATATTGAAGAACTGATTATATTTTCTCAGTTCAAAATTCCATGTATAAGCTTATTACTAGAAATTTTTGTATTTTTAGGGGCTTAAGAGTTACCCCTTATTATAACCATGAGAAACAATAGGTCAAATTATGTCCATATCATTCAATCCAATTACTATATCCCATAAAATGATAATAAAATTATTGAAACATACTTACATTTTTATAGGTGTAATTTATCTCAAAAAATTATTTTTATGGAGATGGAATAACTGATTCGTCCCAATTTACCATAGTAATAACATCTATTTTTTGGTTGTATTATTTTGGTTCCTGTTATTTGAGAATCATAATTTTGTGTTTCTCCCAAATTAACTATTCACAAGCAGTTAATGACAATGGTCTAAACATATATCTTATTTAAAACTTTATTTTTCAATAGTATATAATGGCTAATAATTTTTAAAGTGTTGTACATTGGAAGTGGATTATTATCATTATTATTTACTCATGAGACCTATTTATCCTAAACAGGGACTATTTTCTATGATCATCCGAATATCATTTTGGGTGTAGGGATTAATTATTATTTTTCACACTTTCACCACATACCCATGAATTATTCTTCAAATTCTTCAGTTTTATTGGCCTTTTTTATCATTATATAAGTAAATATTTCAATGATTCATGCATGTTCTTCCACATTGAGGAATAGCTATACAACTTTTACTACGATTCAAAAACATAGAGATTGTAATTTATTAATCCCTCCAATAAATTATGACTTATTTTTACCTTGTTGTTATATATAAAATCTATACTCATGAAAAGCTATATTTGACTTATTAGATTTACCCATATATATTTCATGATCATCCAAGGATTCTATCATCACCAATTTCATATTAACTCGCCCCACAATATCATCATTTTTAGCATCACCAACATCTATTATATTCCAATAAATAATAGCCACTAAAGAATCAAAACCATGGTCTCTACAATATTTAACATCTTCCACATTAGTCTCCCCTAATAGTTTATCTTAATTTAATAGTATATTTTTATTCTTGAATAATTTTGAATGTGGTTTGGTACCAAATTTATTAACTTTTAAATACTTCAGTATAGATTTATCATCAGCGTCATAATAAAATATTTTATACAACTTAGTAGTAAGATGATATACATTCACATGTCAAAAACATGCTTGTGAAATATTTATTTTTATTTTCAATTGTCATCTCATAAAGATAGTAGAAATAAAATCCATCACACCATTAACATAATATTCTTCTATATATTTATTAATATAGAGATCGTTCATTTACATAAATAAAATAACCTGATATTTTTCAATTTTCATTGACTCGTTGCCATCATTTTTCATTTCAAATGCAATAAGTCCTCTATGATGCATGTAAACTGATACATCCATTGGATCCTTGTCATTCTGTATGAACAATATTCTATTAGAAAAATGAAATAATTATCTTCATTAATAATTTTATGATCTTTTTTCCTTAAATATATTCTCTAAGACCTCAGATGTTCATAACTTGAGAATTCAAATGATTGAAAAGAATCAAAAGTTTAAGTTAGACTAATCCTTTGGTATTCATATTTTTTCCTAAGTACCTCCATCTATTTATATCAGACATTGAAATAACCATTATAAATGATTAAGAGTTTTTACAATAATGAAAGAGGTTTTTTCAGGAATGTTTCTTATAATATATAGGTTTTCCTAAAGGCCCCAGTAATAAATTGAAACTATGTCATCAATATTCAGTTCATTATAATCTCCTCCTAATAAATTTCTATTTTCAAGGAATGTTGGGATTCAATTCATAGATAATTTGTATTCATATACACTATATGACTAATATTAGTGTTTCATTTTTTCCTCTATAGAAATATATTTTTAACCTCGAAAATTTTAATTCTGATATGACTCTTAACTATAACTCTTTTAATTTTCTATGATTGTAACATCCACCTAGAAACCAACCCTTTATTCCCACTCTTATTCCTTTATCATGGGAATTACCATATTAAGGGGGTGAATTTGGGTAGCAATGATTTTAACCCTTGAATCGCATGATCACGCTTTTTTCCATTTGAGGAATACTTATTATATTTACCTTACTTTATCATGAGAATTAAAAAAAGAAGTGACTAGGATACGGATATAACTTTTTAATTAACCCAAACTGAGCTAGTAAAGGATCATGCCATTGAAAATGTTTTGATGCACAAAGAATAATAGGGTAAACTACATTATTAATTTCTCATAATTGATTGGTCTCACTGGCCCTCCGATCATACTATTCAAATAGGATGTGAAAGCTTATTGACTCTATATGAAGGATTAACTAACTATTAACATTGTCACCTCTTTATTCTTATTCCAAAGACTAACATCGTCATATTACACTATACAAAATAAGTATTTACAGAACCCTCTATTTTATTTCCTCTAATATGATACTCATATAAATCCCTTCATATATTGTACTGTAATTCTTCCAGTAAAACATCTATTTGACTCTTTCAAGCTCTATAATATTTTAGATCCAGTAATCTCTTATTTTTTCAATGCAGGTATTAATAGTGAACTTCATTTTCCCTAATATATTATAAATTTTTTCCTTTTTATAATTGAGTTATATTTTACCATTAAATGTTAATTATAAAATTTAGGTAACCGTGTGATAAATATATTTATATTTAATTTGAGTTTGAAATAATCATCTTATAAAAACATCATGGATGCGTCATGGTCTACAGTCCTGTGATATATAATTTACCTTTCTACATGCACAAATGTTTTGTAACCTTCACTATGGTGAAAAAAATATCTTCTCCACATAGTTAACTACAATGTGTTATAGAGTAATAACATGTGGAAATATATTGATGAGGTCTACATAACACATGCATTTTCACAATTATATTTATTTAGTGTTCCTTTTTCTAAGAATGGTAATCCTTGGTATCATTTATTCTAAAAAATTTGGATCTTCCTTGAAGAAAGTTGTATCTGAATCATTGACATTTCATCTTCTAACAAGACTTTGATGTAGTCTTCTATCCATATTTTTGACACCACAAATATTAAATTTGAAAAAAATATCATGATAAAATCATCATTCAAATAATTATATTCCCTCTAAGTATGGTTAATTTTAATGCTATATTTTTTGTGAACTCCAAATTAAATATTAATAGTTAGCCTAAAAATATTTTTCCATATAACAAACTACATACGTTATTCATTCAATCAAGTAATACTATAATTACTGAAAAAATACTACACATGTATCTCCCACACATGAGAGGATATAAATAAAAAATATATATAATCTTATATTGAGGCTATAATTCACAAGGAACAATACTTTTATACATGTATTCACAAAAGTATATCCCTACTAACTCACTTGCCTATGTGAACCCGATGCTCGACCAACATCTTCCCTTGAGGTCGGAGGGATTATATCCTTCAGAGGGATTGTTCATATTTTTTCATCCTTCTGTTCATAATTGATTGATAGTAATGAGTAATATAGAATGGAGTATAGTTTCAGTTACCCTTTCAATCATTCATTGTCTTTTAGGAGCTCCCCTAGGTTGTAGGTTTCTGCACTACAAACCTAGTCTTCAAAAATGAAATACACCAAACATCATAATGAATGTTATATTGTGTGGGATCATTATTGTAGAATGATTATTATTAAAAATATTTTAATCAATTATAATCAAGTATTAATTCACAACAACCCACTAAGAATCAAGTTATAAAATTCATTCAAATTTCTAAAAATAAAAACCCCATCAAATGACCAGAGGGATTTTGGCCAACACTCTTAGATAACATCATCATCATTAGAATTTGTAATCGTGGATATCAAGTTATTCCATTAACCACATCATCCTAATAATAAATTAACTATCTCAAATTGTTCTAATCATCCCAAATGCACATCAAAACCCCTTCACAACTACATCCATCACATCATATTTCTGAATAATTATGGTATTATGAACATTAAAGAAATCAACACCATGACCTACTCCTAACATAAATGTAACCAATATAAATAAAAACACAACAAAGAATCTCCACCAACTCTTTTATATAATAATTCATAATGAATAGTGGGAATGATGAGGTATCTATCCTTTCACCCTTCAAACCAATAAATTTGAAAAAATATAAATATCCAAAAAATGGTCATCTATAATGCTACTTTTCTTGGTTTTGGGTGAAAATAGACTTCAAAATGAAATATATTAGTTAATATCCGCAAAAAATTCCTAGCCTAAGGGATCCCACAAATAAATTGATAATAACTCTTTATTTCACCAACACATCAACACTACCCATATATAACTTCAACTACTTCTACAACATAACTAGCCATGAAACACATAAAGACATCATTTTAACTATCAAATGATACTAATTTATATATTTACACATATTAACATATTTATCATTGTCATTATAAATCAGGTTTCTATATCATTCATTGACTATACTTAATTTCAAAACAATAATGATATAACACCAAAAATTTCAGTAACATTCTACAAGGACCATGACATAACCATTACATATTCTTGGGAATTTATTCTATAATTAACTTTATTTATTAACTAAAAGACCTTTCAGTTTCATATGTTTAAAATTTAAACCAATAAATTACATATGTAATATTCTATACTATGTTAATTTTTTCATAAAAAATTTGTATTTAAAATAAAGCATTATTTAAATTCCTGATAAATCATTTCAACTTCATTTAGGATCCCATAATTTTTCCTCTTCTCCCACAAACCATATTAAAATCATTAAAACAAGGGATGAGAACATATTGTTCGGTAATGTAAATAAATATAAATAAATAACTCATTATTCAATGAAAAAGAACAAAGATTCAATTTTCAATGTATACTTTGGGCCAAAAAAATTATTGTTGAATAAATCACTATTTTTGTATAAAATATTCCACAAAACTATGTATAAAGAATTTAATAGGTAAAATATAATCCATAATAGTATATTTTAAAAAATAATAAACTCTTAAAAAAATTTCACAATGTTAAAATTTTAAGAATTTGAAAAAGATTTCTATTTATTCGTACCTAAATCCAATATGTTACCTTAGGATAAAATGAGATATTCATAAAAATATAAATAATAAATAAATAATATAACTAAAATGGGGAATAATTTTCCTTTCTTAATTAACTTTATCAACCCTTATGGATACTTATGAAATAACCCCCATAGTTATACTTGATATAATCCATACAGGTATACTTAGATGTAACCTCGTTGATCTATTTGGAATATACATCATGCAAAAACTTCTAAAATTATCAATTCATTGGCAGGATACAATAGGCCCAAAATTTTTTAATTTATAACAGAAAAAGCCATCATAGAAAAGAATTCCCACGAAACATAACATAATAATAAAAAGATCAAGATTTCATCATAGATACATTTCTTGAGAAATATAAATTATTTTGAAAAAATCTGTGAATATAAAATGATAAACAATTTCTTTTAAAACCACAATATTTTAAATAAATATTAGAACCACCAAAGCTTCATTAATGTTGAGAAAGAATATATAAAAACCCAGTATTTTTAGACATTTATATTACAACTATTTTATATGAATATTCATTAATATACAAAAATATATTTATAAGAACAGTCATATGTTAGTGCCTTTGGAAACATGGAACACAAACTTCTAGTTTGGGGAAAAATATACAATGTTTCTTAGGTATAACATCCCATTTAGTTTCGATATTTGCAAAAATTCTTTATAACTTGGGTAAATGAAAAATAAGAAATGGTGAGGTCATATTCTTAGTAATTATAAGAATAGAATATATGTAATCATTAGGTGATCATAATGGCATGAAAATAGGAAAATAACATTTGAAAAGAAAATAATACAAATTAAGGATCATAATATTGAATAATAGAATTAATGATATGTAGTATATATGACATGAATAATAAGATAATCATACCAAACTTAGAGTTGAGAGTTTAAAAATGGCATAAGACCTGGAATTTTTTCCATATACATAATCTTATAATATATTGAGTCAATGATTCCATCAAAGATATACATAGTATGTCGGGCATGTGATAATCACTCGTGTGCCTAATTTCTGATTGGGGTCACATCCATTATACCTTCTATATTTGTTCATAGGATGATAAACTATTTACCTTTTAGTTTTGATCTTACCATGACCTCCCCTATACCCACATGTTGTGGTATTAGGTTAACCTCTCATATAACCTCGTGTTGCTAGCTTACAATGACCTCATGTGTAAATGTGGAGATCATAAAAAATTTACCATTTCACAATGAATTTGAGGGATATATATGTCACAAATGTCACACGTTTAAATGAAAAAATAAATTTAGAAAAAGATCAAAAACAATTCAAAATATCAGAAATCGTGAAAAGAAATGGGTTCTTTAAATATATCATCTTATAATATGTAATTGAAAAGTAACGGAATTCATTAAAATAATTCCACAAGAAAAACATTTTGAGAAATAATATAAATTTTACAATGGGATCATATCCCCACTAAATCATGATTTAAAACTATGTATGTCATCTTTGATGGAAAATAATTATTAATTATATTTTAAAACATTTTTGGATTAAAATAGCATTTCAACTTTGAAAAACACATTCTAAATAAAAAACATTTAGAATAATTTTTTCATTTAAACTAACCTTTAATAAAATTAAAAGATTAAATTAAAACCAATTTAAACATATTTTAAATAAATTTCCACAAAAATTTTTAAAATATCATTTAAAACAATTTTAAAACATGTTTAGAAAACACTTTTTTAAGGAAACACATATGTATGACTGAAGAGACTATAAAATTTACCTGAATCCTAAAATATAATGAAAATTAATATATTAATCATAAAAATTGAAATATGGTAGTATATAATCCTTATATAATAATATAGGATCATAACATAACACATATCTCAGAGAATAAAAATTGAATCAAAGTTTTCTTACTGATTTTGTAATATTTGACAATAAACCCCAAAAAATGAAGACTATAAAATTGATATATAAATACCCATAAATATTTTGATAAATAGCATAAAATAAATTCATGGGAATTATGTATATAAAAAAATGAGTGGTGAATATGGAATTAGTATTGAAGAATTAAATGTGAGACATTATATCCACTTACATTGTGTTTTTAAATCATTTGTATATTTTCAAAACATATGTTAAATAAAAATAATTTTATTATAAATTTTACAAATAACCATATTCATATATATAATAACAAATATTATTTACATATGAAAATAAATTACTATCTTTTTATACATTCTATGTTAACATTATGTATCGTGTATTAACTAATTTCATTTTCATATATGTTTTGACTTGATATAATGTTCCTATTACATAGAATATTGTTTATTCAGAAACATAATGAAAAAATGATATAAATATCATATATATTTTTTATATATTTTTTATATGATAATTCATTAATGTCCAAACAAAAAATATGATACATTGTTCATGGATATGGTAGGTCATACATACTCATAATCATAGTTTTCATTTTCATTTATAATTAGATGAAGAAAAATTAATTTATATATTGTAATTAAATAATAATTCTTCTGCCATATATATCAAATAATCCATTAAAATTCATAATTAATACAATTGATCAAAATATTCGATGAATCAAATGACTTTATGAGGTGGTACATTTCCATACACATGAACGGTGTTATCGTATTCCTACAAAAGGAAATGCATGATAGTTCACGTGATATAAAAATTAAATAAAAAAATATTTATATTATTTATACTATTAATCTATCATTATTAAAAACCATTAAAGGTGTAAATGGAAAAACTAATGATATCAGTTTGTGAGGTGGCAGTCTGTCGTTCACATGAATGATGATTACATATGACATATGATGTATGTATGTGAACATGTAGATCAAAACATTAAAATAAAAATATCTAAGTATATTTAGGATACATATGTTATTATCCAATATTGAAAAATAAATAATTTATTCTGTTTATGTAAGAAATAAAAAAATAGTTTATTGAGGAATATTACCTCTTTTAGGGTATCTCTTTCTCATTTGCACAAATCGATTTCCATGGATGGATTTCTGCCCATTTTAATAATTTTATGATGAGAGGGGGAATGTGTGAGGAGAATTGTATTTGTATTTTCCTAACCTTATAGGATCATAATTATGATGAAAAGATAATAAGTGATTCCCTTTTATAATTGATATGAGGGGATCATTCGGAATTTCTCAAAGAAAAATTTATACTAAATTTAATATAAAAAATAACCCAAATACCATTTATTAAAAAATAAGTTCTTATAAGACTTTAATATCAACAAGAAATATATTTCATCCATGTATTTTTTTATGTTAAACCTTATTATTTAAAAAAAACTCTTAGTTAACCCATTATAATTTTAACTACTCTAATAAATTTTTCAATGTTAAGAGGTTGAAAAAAAAATTCTAATAAACTCTAAATTAGACAATAAACTGATAACTTAATATATTTTTGAGCATATGTCATCCCATTATCCATATTTATATTTGTAGGATTTTAAAATATTTTAACAATATAATATTTTCATAAAATATATTTTATGTCAATTTTTTCACCATTCATTACATTAAAATAAATAAAAACAGTAAAACAATATAACATCAAACCAAGTAATTTAATACACCCAAAATAAGTCATATTAACATAAAAAATCATGGATCACAATAATTAGCAAAAATAATATTTTAGTAAATTTTTTAAAATCATTCAATTAATATATTAATTTTTGTAATAATTATTTCATCATAATTGTGTAATTATATATCTAAATTATTTCATAACTAAAAATAAAAATTTAAATAAAATGAGAAGTTATTTTTTAAAAAAAATTTATAGTTTATCAGATATTGTATTGAAGCCCATATTAAAAGGATTATACTTTTTAAAAGTAAGAGTGTGACAGTTTCTTGATCTAATTGATTTTAATAATATCTATGTCATTTTCATGGGAGTTTTCTATAAAATAATTAATTTTTAAACCATATGTATTAAGGGTTTAATTAAAACCTTTATAAAAAATGGGCATGTGTTCTGGTAATTTTATAGTCATTATCACTTTACTTTCATCTTGAAGTACCAATTTTTAGCCTTTGACATGTTAATAAAAATTACCAACAATACTATTCATAATGGAAAAAATGGGAAAATTTAATTAAATTGAAACTTATGATTTTAAATATGGAATTCATTTTTGACAATTCAAAACACATAATTTTTCTAAAATTAATTTAAAATTTATCATGGATATAGGGAGATAAAAAATTGAAATTATTGACAATTTAAAACTGCCATTATATCCAAATTTAATGTGGAATTTATTTCAAATACCTATGTTAGACTAAATGATCTAAAAATGATCTACTTATATTTTTAAAAATATTAAATAAATTTTACCACTATAATTTATTTTGAATAAAATGTTGTTTTCATGTAAAATTCAGTATTTTGCCTATTCATCAAAATATGAAACTTATGAGAAAATTAACAAAAAATCATCCAAATTAAATTTTGATATAAAATTTTAAAATAATATTTTTATTTCATAAAATTTAATTTTTAAATCTCTCAAACTTTACTTTTAAAATAAAAGATCCATTAAAATTTGATCAACCAGATTTTAGAAAAATAGAATTTATAATCATTCATTTCTATTTATTTTTGTATCATGTCAAAAAACACATAATAAAAATGTTAAACATTACAGTTAATATTATAAATATATATCATTAATATAATCCATAAATAATTATTCATTTATTTTATTGGTATAAAACACACTTGTTTGCAATTAAATAGTTCTTTAGAAAATGATTTACTTTTATTTTAAAAAGGGTCTAACATTTGAAATTAAAAATTTCAAAATTTATTTAATTATGTTCATCATACTACTAATAAATATTCCATTAATAAATAAAAAATTGGCATTTAAAAAAACTAGAAAAATACTTATCTTTCAATTAATAGTTCTAATCCTTAGGCTTTTATGAGTGCTAAAATTCTTCGATAATTGGGTCCTTTATGAGTGATTTAATTTATCCTTAATAACATAGAACATTATGAACACTTCTAAAATTTTCATTAGGGGTTATGTTTTAATGTGTTGTAATAGCACTCCATTGAACCGAAAACACCATTAAATTACATTGATCAGGTCTAAATACATAATACAAAATTATATTATATATAATACACGAAAAAGTATACAATAAAGTATATTAAATAGAATTTACAACAAAAATACATGAAAATTTATATTATAGGCATTCAAACATTGGTTTATAAAATTAAAAATGTTTAAATTATTAAATAAATTCAAAATAATCAATGTTACATTGTATTTTTATCTTAAACCCAAGTCTAGAAAAAGAAAACAAATATAAAAGAAAAAAATATATTTGTTATAATATAAATGAATACATTAACAAAAAGTGATTACATTAATTTAAACATTGAGTCATAATAATAACACAATGTATCATATTATGTTTTGGTTTATCAATTCACGTCACACTACTTATTTTTCATCTTCTATAACTATCAATGTGATAAATATCAAAAAACATTATAAGATAAATTGATAAGGAAATAAATTATGTAATAGATGATTGAATAATGATAAATTATATTGGTATAGTATTCTCTATTTTGAGGATGTTATGTTCATTTTAAATTAAAATGAAATATATATGTTGAAAAGAAACAAACTGAGCCATATAATTTAGTCTGTTCATCAGAATGAGGTTTGAGTGATGCTTTAATTCCCTAAATGACTTATGGATCATTTTACAAAAGAGTTAAAATATAATCTGAATGTGATTTCTCAGTTTGGAGTACATCAATTGTCTTTTTTACTAATATGTACTTTTAAACTAGAAACAAACACATTAAGGCATACAAATCAAATAATGTGTTCTTTTGATGTTAGAGTAATTCATACATGTAAAACATTCCTTATGAATTATTTTCCTAAATTATCATCTTAATCCGAGAGTGATATCTTGGACTTCAGTGGGTGACATTTTATGAACATGGATGATTATTTTAAATTGGTAATGGAATAATTGGGTCAAAATAGGAACATCATGTATCATATTTATTTGGGTTTTATTCTTACACATCACAAATGGAATATTGCAAAAATTTAAAAAGTATCCAAACAAATTGAATATTTTCTCTCAATTTTGAGTATGTTAGTTAACTTTTATTTTTAAATTGATTTCAATTTTAAGTTAAAATATGCACAAGGAGTCTCAAAGGGCACATCATGACTAATATTGATGTTATTATAATTATTAAAAATACCAAATGGATTATGAAATTTTGTCCAATAATATCAAAACTATATTAATGCATTTTAATGGGTTTGAGCATTTCACCTAAATTCTATAGTGAAATTTCATTTCATATAGAAACCTCACACATTAAGTCATAAAATCATATCATGTGTTTGTTTGATGTTGGAATAATTATTCAATTTCCTAAATGAAATATGAATATTTTCACTTAATTATCAAGTAAATTTATGTTTTATCTCATTTATCAATGTGTGACACTTTTTAATGTAAAATGATCACATTGGATCGATAACAGACACTATGAGTCATACAAGGCATATGATGTATTGAATTTTGGTGCAGTAGATTCATACATGTTAAAAATGAGTTATGGATCATTTTATTAATATATAAAAACAATAAAACTTAATTTACAAAATTTTGAGAATTACAATTTCATTTTTTACTAAAAATTATATTAATTTTAAATAAAAAGTCACACATTGATTTATACTAGTCACACCATTCATTGGATTGAGGTGTTAATGAAAATAAATCTTTCAAATGAGTTATTTACTTTTTATTAAATTATCATATTAATTAAAATGTGTTTTATAAGTTTTCAGTACGTCAGATTACTTTTGTTTTAAAATATCAAATTTTACTAGAAACACAATGTTTAAGTCATACTGGTCACATCATTTTTTGGATTGATGTAAAAATAATTCTTATATTTCAAAAATTATTAATGAATCATTTTACAACATTATATATTTAACAAAATCATGTTTCTATAGTTTAAAGTGAGTGAATGTTTAGAAATTAATATATCAATGTTAAACTGATGACAAACAATTTGAGCCATATCAATCACATCATGTGTCAGACTTAGGTTTTGTAATTCTAGCACATTGATAATGTATTATCTATAATTTTTATATTGTATCAAAATAATCTGAATTTCCTTTCCCTATTTATACTATCTCATAAGCCTATTTTACTAAAATTATTATCAATTTCAAATAAAAATATGCAATTGGAGTCATACCAATCACATCGTCAATCAGAATGAGGTGGGGAAAATTAATATTTGTCCAAAATGTATTATAGAGAATTTACCATTTATTTAAATATAAATATTTTTCCTTATTTTTGTGTACATCATATGTATTTCTTAATAAAATTTCATTTTAAACTTAAAACTCACACGGTGAGTCTTAATGGTCATGTCATGTTTTTGTTTGATGTGAGACTGATTTATACACATAAAAATGACATACAAATCATTTTAATAAATTATAAATAATATCCACCATTGTTTTCTTGGTTTTTAGTGAGTAACACTTTTCCTCTAAATTTTAAATTTTAAACTCATAATAGACACATTGAGTCATATTGGGGAAATCCTATATCAAATTGAAGTGAGGAGGATTCTACATGTCACAAATGAAATATTGAAAATTTTATGTTTTTACTAATAAAATATTAATCCAGTTTTTTGGTTTTGAGTAAGGGAATTTTATTTTTTACTAAAATCATTTTCACTTTTAAATACAAAGATTTACATGGAGTCATTCGATTTATACTTTTCATCGTATTGAGGTAATAAAGATTTACAAACCAAAAAATGACTTATGAATTATTATGTATAATTAATCAAAACAAAATGAATGTTTTTTTATCATTTTTGATTATGTAACCTTTCCTTTTTACAAAAATATCATTTCAACCTACAAACATACACTTTGAGTCTTACTTGTCACATAGTGTATTGGATTGATGTGGAAAATTTCCTATATGTGAAAAATAAATTGTAAATAATTTTAATAATTTATCAATACAATATGAGTTCATATTCATGTTTTTTAGGGAGTGACACTTTTGTATCTAAAATGTTAATTTTAAAGGGATAACGAACACATTTTCGTTGTCTGGTCAAATCGTGTATCTGATTGAGGTGGGGATGATTCCTACACATAAAAAAGACTTAAAAATATTATTCATAATGATTAAAAGAAATAAAAATGTGAATTTTTGTATTTGAGTATTTCATTTGTCTTCTTAATTTAAATTGATGTCAATTTAAATAAAAATACACACTTAGTGTCATACCGGCCACACTATGCATCATATTGGGGTGATAAGAATTTCAACACCTATAAAACATCATATGAATTATTTTCCTAGTGTAACCAAATAATAATAAAGTGTTTTCTAGATTTTTAGTATATACATTATTTATTTTCTAAAATGACATTTTAAATTTGAAACACACGCTTCATGTCATATTAGTCAAATCGTGTCTTGATTTCATGTGAGAATGAATCATAGAAATCCAAAAAGTTTTATGAATAATCTTCCTAAATTAATAAGAAAATATGAGTTTCTTTTCTATGTTTTTAGTGAGTCACACTTTTTGAAATTAAATGTTTATTTTAAATAGATAATGGACACTTTGACTCATTTTACTCACATCATGTATGATATTCATGTATGGATATTTCATACATGTAAATAATGGAATATAGATCATTTAAAAAAGTTTTAAAAACAATATCAATTAATCTTATTGGTTTTTAGTAGTTTAATTTCCTTTTTTAAAGATATTGATGTCAATTTTAAATAAAAAATATACTTTGAGTCATATCGGTCACACCGTGCGTCACACTGAGTTGAGGATGAATCATACACCATTTAAATATAATATAAAAACTTTTCATAGTGTATTAAATGAATATGAATATGTTTTTCTGTTATGATTACATAATTTGAATTTATTAACAAAATGTAATTTTAAACTGAAATCATGACCACTATGTCAAACTGGTCAAATCATGTATAGGTTTGTTGTGATAAGGATTTCTACATTTTAAAAATGAATTATGATTCATTTAACAAAATTTCTTGGAAAATATGATTAAATTTTCATGGTTTTTAGTGAGTGATACATTATGAATTAGAATATCTATTTAAAACTAATATAATTAGATTTGAGTCATATCAGGCACATTGTGGATATATTTAGGTGAGGATAATTCCTACATATACCAAATAAAAAATTTCTTTTTTCCAAAAGTAAAAAAACCATAAAAAAGTTATTTCATTATTTTGACTATGTTAGTTATTTTTTAATAATTTTAATGTCAATATTAAAAAAATCATGCACTTGGACTGATACCAGTTGCACCTTGGGACAACTTGAGCCGAACCTAATTCCTAAATGTCCCAATGTCTCAAAACAAACCCAAATTACAATTTTTACACAATTACAATTATTTTTCTTCCTCAAACTACTATAAATAAATAATAATTCGATTTTTATTTCCAAAAAAAAAAATTTTGACTATGAACATTATCTCAATATGGAGTGTTGCAGTTGGACAAAGGAAGATGATGGAAATCCAATTAACAATATACATAGTGATATCTATTTTTTGGATTGTTTCAGTTATTTGAAAGAAAATTATGGCTTCCAAAAAGATCTATGAAAAATATATAATAAGTATTATATAAAAAATATAATGAAATTACCATTAAAATAATAGATAAAATGTTGAAAATATTAATTAATTATTTAGTGGGGATTCAACTTTCCATGATGGGAGTATACATTCATGAATCATTTAATTATTTTCATTATCTTTGTTGTATGAACTAAGACTAATATCTTATGAAAATAATATTCTTTGAAAAAACCACCCCAACTCAAACAAATGAATACACATGTATTTTTAATTAATTATTATATGAGTAATAATGAAAATAAATAAATTTAAAATGAATAATAAATAATTATTTCTTTCAAGAACCATCCCTAGGGCCCATGTCGTGACAACCCCAAGCCCACCTTCCATAGGCCAGGGTCTGGCGATTAGAACCGAAAGATGTATTACCTAAAAATGGGAAGGCATTGCCTTTTTAACCTATAAACCCACGTAACCAAGCCCAAAACAAGATAAGAACACAAGCAAACTGTATATCCAAAAGAGTTCTGAAATTAAAAGGGTCCGGAATACAAGACCAACAGTAATGGTACAAGTTCAACTGAAATGCAATACAATAGATTAAAGAGAAAGACATCTACTAGATCATCCTATGAGGTTTCGACCTGAAGGGTAGGTACAGATGGCCTCCTCCTCACTCCATGTCTGCACGTCTCCTCTGTGAACCGACACGCCATATTATCCACCTCCAAGCACTGTCCAGTCCTGGTACCCTCGTCCCTAGTCAGTGCAGTCTGTCATCTACATCCAACACAACAATGTTCGAGCATTTCTCATGCAAGGCTGAGTATAACGACACTCAATAGGGATCCTGAGAAACTCAAGGTCTCAAAAAATCCACCAAGGATAAACCAAAAAGTATGAAATCAAAAACTAACCCTATTTAATATATGCTCATATATATACTTTAGTTTTCATGTAATCACATTCAATCATGAGGAAAACACAGATGTATTGACTCATCTCACACCAAGTATATCTTTAGGTACGGTAGTATAGATGATTAGTTTTAAATACTGAATCATTTTATTCTGTTAAGAGGCTCTACTGCTGACCTATAAGGAATCACTAGAAGCTTTCCCTCATAGGATTGCTATGAGCTGACCCACACAGGATCGCCAGGAGCTGACCCACACATGATCGCTAGGAGCTGACCCACACGGGACCCCTTAAAGCTGAACTACACATGCTCGCTAGAAGATGACCCCTAGCGGCTTGCTAAGAGCGAACCCATAGAGGTTCTCTAGGTTCATACTCACACAATATCACTATGAGATTACCAGCACAGGATTGCTAGGAGCTAACCCACACAGGATCTGTAAGAGCACTCTTCTCGTCACAACTAGCTACTGTGTTTCAGCAATAGGCTTTCCCATCTCTAGGAGATTCTTTTCCCAATAGACTTTTGATTCTCCAGCAACCACGATGTCTCAAAAATATGTATCTCAAAGATTCACTACATCATAGGGGTCTTAACGCAAAAGAAGATGCGTCAATCCGACACCTGGTTTTTGAGTTCTTATCCTTTTAGTCCTGGGGGACCAGTTGGATTCGTGCTCGATCCAACATGACCACACACCATCATAATCCAAAACTCTATTGGGGTATACATCAATGGACCATCTCACTCTGAGGTTTCCATTTCCGCTGACTATTCTTCAAACGGACATTCAGTGCAAATTTAATGGTCAAATGAGCATAAGTGGGTCGTAGTGGGTCTGGGTCCAGTCCGACTCGGTCGGACCGACCCGGCCTAGTTCGACCCGACCTGGGCCGACTCGATCTGGGTCGACCCGGACCGACCCGCTGGGTCTGGCCTGGCCAGCTAGATGGTATGGTAGGTCGCGAGGGGCCGTAGAAGGCCGCGGCAGTTGTCGTGAGGGAGGCTCGGTTGTGGGGCAACACGGTCGCAGAGGAGGTCACGGGGGAGGATCAGCCCAGGGGTGCACCGAGGGTGGCCTGACTGAGGGGTACCGTGAGGGAGGCTCGGTCCAGGGGATCTGTGTGGGCGGCTTGGTTAAGGGGTGCCACGAGGGCCGCTCGGCTCGGGGTTTCCATGTGGGGGGCTCGGCCGAGGGGCGCCTCGGGGGCAGCTTGGCCCAGGGGTACCGCGTTGGATGCTTAGACAAGGGGTTCTTTGTGGGTGGCTCAGCTGAAGGGTAGCTTGGTTTGTCCGCGGGCGGCACGACATGGTTGTTAGAAGCGAGATAGTGCCGCAGATGGCAACGGCGGCTAGGGGGTGAGGATGCGGGCGGAAGCTCTACTGTGGAAGGCGGTGGCGGGTTGAGTGGTGGATCACCCATGGATGGTGGCGGTAGGTTGGGAGCCGAGGCCGCGGGCTGTGACAGCAGCTCAGGTGGCGAGGTTGCAGGAGTTGGCAGTGGCTCATGTGGCGAGGTCGTGAGCAGCGGGTCAGCTGGGGACTGTGGCAGTAGCTCTGGTGGCGAGGCCGCGGGGAGCGGCTAGGCCGCGGATGATAGCGGCAGCTCGGGTAAGGGCTCAGACGTGGAGGCAGGGCATCGTGCCTTCGCTGGCAGCCAGTTTAGCAGGCCTCTCTCTTCATTTGCCATCGTGGTGTAAGACACATTCTTCCATCATGAAAAAACATAATAAGAAAGAATGATTGAGTGGTCGAGTCATGTTTTCTTGGCCCTCACCCTCCGTGTGAGAGCGGTAGCAAGCGGTTCAAGAAAAAATTAAGAGTTAAGAATGAAAAAATCTTCAATGTATTACGATTCGTGGATCAACTCATTTTGGTTGATCAACATTCGCCATGATTTCCAATAAAGAGGAAATAAAATCAGTGAATTCAAGAAATTAATAATAACCCCCTACATTTTATTGTTCATTGATGTTAGCGTGATAATGAAGTACGGATGTAGATTAATCATAGATGAAGAAGTCCCATGTGAGAGAAAGTCAAAGATATCAGCGTTCGTAGCTCCCACCACATGGCTCCAATCCCAAGCCCATTCCTTGGTTCTTTGTAGTTGAAGGCATTCTACGTCGACGATATAATTCTTCAATCGAGTATGGGACTCTCCATGATTCTCCATGGAGTTCATTCCTCCTCCTTTTTCCAACAAAAAATAGGTTACAATATAATTTAACTTTAGAAGAAATTATGTTTTCACACACACACAAATGTTGGAAAAAATAAGCAATCGTGTTTGCACAATTAATGTTGAGGATGATCAAGAGGCTCCTCCACATTAAAGAGAGATTTGAGTGGTTTCTCCCTCATTAAGAGGGGTGTTCAAGAGGTTTAAACCTCGGGTGGTCCCCACCCCCATAACCTCTCAATGGAGGATAGGTTCGGGTGGTCCACACCAATACAAACTCTCATGATAGGTTAATTCAGGTGGTCCCCACCTGTGAAACATCAACATGGGAGTTTCAAAACAAAATTAAAGAAAATGTTACACAGTTTATTTTCTTTTATTCTTTTCACAAAAAACCGAAAAAATTAACTTTCACCCTTGACCAACAATCGCCGAGTTGAAAGTCTTCTTAAGTGAATTTCAGTGCTACTAGTTCAATAGTGCCCTCAGATTTCAATTCTAAGCACCAATTTAAATTTTAGAAAATCACATTCCCGCGTTTACTAAAAGTACATGAAATAAAGTTCAAAAATTCCATCCGGGCACTCCGGGCCTCATAATCTTCCCTGTAAATGTTTGGGGACTCGTAAAATTCCCATTTATAAATAAACAATTAGATGTAAATTATGTGTCATTCAATTCTCTCCACCTCATGGATTTACTTCCCCATAATCCATAACTCATAACTAGGTAAACAAGTGGGGTTTCTGAGAATTCATTTGAGCATCCCGCTCCCATGTGCCCCCTAGAGGTTCTAGTGCTACCAAAAAACACGCACTAGAGGTATCGACTTTCCACGAAGGACCTGCTGCTGTCGATCCTCAATCTATATAGGAACCTCCGTAAATGTCACCCCATTGTCGATGTCCATCTCTCCATGGTCGATGATGTGAGAAGGTTCATGCACATTTCTTCTTAGCTGGGATACATGAAAGATTTCACGCACTTGATGCAACATAGTAAGAAGAGCTAAGTGGTAAGTCACCTCACCAACTCTGCTGAGGACCAGAAAACGTCCGATGAACCTTAGAGATAACTTACCACCTTGGCCATATCTCAGCATTCCACATCGAGTTGAGACCCATAGAAAGACATGGTCTCCATCCTCAAACACCAGAGGTCTCTATCTTTTGTCGGCATAAAACATCTGCCTGCTATGTGCAATCTTTATCTGCTCTTGGATGATCTGCACTTTCTCTGTAGTAGCTCGTACCATCTCTGGTCCCACTAGTGCTGACTCACCTGAGTCAGTCAAGCACAAGAGTGATCTTCAAGGATACCCATACAATGACTTGAAAGGTGACATCCCAATCGTGGAGTGATAGAAATTATTGTACGCAAACTACACTAAAGGAAAGTGATCCTCCCTGCTGCAACTGAAGTCAAGGACACAAGAACGCAACATGTCCTCGAGGGTCTGAATGGTTTACTCAGTTTGACCATCCATATGAGGATGGAAGGTGGTGCCCAAACGAAAAATCATCTTGAAATCCTCCTGTAACCCATTCCAAAGTCAGGAAGTAAAATGTGCATCACGATCGGAGAAAATCATCGAGGGTACTCCATGTATCCGAACAATCTCCTACACATAGAGGCATCCCAATGTCTCTAATGAACCGTTCTCTCTAATTGGTTGGAAGTGGACCCACTTTCTGATCCGGTCGACGATCACCAAAATCGAGTCTTGACATCTGGATGTACATGGATGTCCTATCACAAAGTCCATGGATATCCCATGTCACTTCCACTCTGGGACCTCTAAATGTTTAACGACACCTGCTGGTACCTGATTCTCTACCATCACTTGCTGACATGTGAGGCACCGATAAATATACTCTGCTAAATATTTATTTATTTTCGGCCACCAGTACTACCATGGGAGATCTTGGAACATCTTCTCCACTGCTGGATGTAACGCTTGAGGGGATATGTGGAACCCCCTCATCACATCCTGCTAAAGCGACACTAGTACCATGGTATATCCTTAGAAAAGGATAACATGCTCCCCACCTTCTGAAAATTCAACAGGTTCCTGCACTTTGGATATCTGGGCACGTCAAGCCTCCCAGTTAGTATCCTTACGCATCACATCCTTGACACCCTGGTGATGTGGGGGAGTGACTATAAGAGACTGAAGAAAAGCTACTCCATTACGATCCACAAAGGATATTTGTAAAGTAGCCACCCGATCTGTCACCTCTCCTAGAAGTTGTATACCAGACCTCATGCTCAGTGCATCTGCAACAATTTTCACCTTCCAAAGAGTATAGACTATATCAAAGTCATAGTCCTGGTGTAACTCAAGACAACGTCGTTGTCTCTATTCCAGGTCCTTCTGAGAGAAGATATAAATGAGACTCTTGTGATCATAGTATAATGTAAAATGTTCTCCCATTAGATAATGTCGCCACTTCATCAAGGTTAAGACCACTACTGCTAAATCCAATTCATGGGTAGCATATTTCGGCTCATGATGTCTCAGCTATCAAGAACCATATGTGATCACTGCTCACATCCGCATCAGGAAAAATCTGAGTCTGGTCCCTGATGCGTAGTAGTAGACTATGTACCCTATGTCCTTCTCTAGAAGCCTCAAGATGGAGGCACTAGTAAGCCTCTAACTCAGCTTCTGAAAACTCTGATGGCATCTCTCTGACCACGTGAATGGTTCCCCTTCTTCGTCAATGCTGACAGAGGTGTTGTAACTCTAGATAAATCTAGCACAAATCTCCAGTAGTATCTATCCAAACCCGAGAAACTCTACACCTCCATCACACTCCTGGGTGGAGCCCAAGAATGTACCGCCACAATATTTGCTGGATCCAATGAAAATCCAGCCTCTAATACAACAATTCCTTGAAATTGAACCTGTCGGATCCAAAACTGGAACTTCGAGAGATTCCCATAAAGATGGTTCTCTTAGAGTGTTTCCAGTTCTACCTGAAAATGATAGGCATGATCCTCCTCACTATTCGATTATGTCAGAATGTTTTCGATGAGGGCTACTACAAAGCGATCAAGCTATGGCTGAAAGATCATGTTCATGAGTCTCATGAACACTGCTGTAGCATTTTTCACACCGAATAGAATAAAAAATAACTCATAATGGCCATACAAACATCTAAAAGCTTCCTTCTGCACATCCTTGTCTCACAATCCGAGCTGGTGATATCCTGATCTGAGTTCTATCTTCGAGAACCACTGTTCTCACTTCATCTGATCAAATAGGTCGTCATTCCCTGGAAGTGGGTACTTGTTCTTCATGGTAACCTAGTCCTGGCGCTGATAGTTGACACAAGGTCTCAACCTCCAATATTATTTCTTAGCGAACAAAATCTGGGATTCCTATGGAGAAACACTGGGCCGGATGAATCCCTTCCCCTACAAGTCCTCTAGTTGCACCTGCAGCTCACGAAGCTCTATGGGAGCCATCCAATACGGTGCTATACATATCGGTGCCATCCTGGTGTACAAGTAATTGTGAAATTCCACCTCTCTGTGAGGAGGTTTATTCTGAACATCATCACAGAAGACATCTGTGTACTGGTCAACCACAACAGGATAACTCGGACTCTTAGAATCAACCGCTACGAGGGTAAGGTTGTCCAACTGATGACTAATCGACAACACTCTCCTTTGGGTAAGTCCATCCTGTGTTGAAAAGGCTCCCTTCTTGCTGGTGGAGGTAAACCTAGTGCCATCCATGTGGACACATTGCAGTTTGTGCTGAATATAGTCAATCTGATCATGTACTGTAGATAATCAGTCCATACCCAAGATGACATCGTAAGGCCTCGACGCTACTCCTTGGAGATCCTAGTCTAATCTCTCACCTACTAGAGTAAGCTCACACTACCAAAACCATTGCGTAATTGTCGAATTGGCTCCCGTAGGAGTCACTAACCATTAGGATTGAGCCAACCGCTCTGTCGGAATCTCTGAGCTTCAAATGAGGAAAGTGCCAATAAAAGAATGACTGGCACCTGTCTCTATAAGTACTGCAGTTATGGTGGAGTAGACACAGATCATATCCTGTATCATATCTAAAGCATCGTGATCCTATTCCATAGCTACCTGGAGATGAGCTCTCCCCTGTCCACCTGCTCCCTACGATCAGGGTGGACCTTCTAGTTGTGGTGGTCGTGACATCTCGAATCGTCACCCACCGCCAGCTGCACAAATAGCTCCTCTACCACATATTCCTGCTCCTAACGGACCTCCTCAGTCGAATATCTATCTCTACCTGGGTGGTCCTTCAATTATCTTCTGATTATCTGAACGATGGGTCGGAGAGTCACGAGCAATATGACCTTGCCCACCGCATGTGTAACACTGCCTGCTCCGGGTATGACTTGCTCCTCCTCAGGTGCCCCACACAACCGACCCTAAATAATGTGGTCGTCCACCTATAGGTCGGGTCCTCTTGGAACTCTACATCATCGCTCTACATCTAGCTGTCGAAGACTCCGCTATGTGACGATTGGTGGTGTGTCTCACTACTGGTGACTGCACAGCAAAAAACTCTCCAATAATAGGGCTCGCTTGAACACCCATGCATGTGTTGGGAAGATGAGTGAAATCATAAAACCCCATATCTCTCTCCTGAGCCCGAGCTCGAAGGTCCGAGCCCTGAAGAATGGGTCCCGCAACATATTTTTGGAGTAGTGTGAGTGGTTAGTGAACCTCCTTGAGTACTAATCCACATTCATGCGAACCTACTCTAGATGAAGGAGTTCATATATACACATTACGTGAAGAGTCTCTAGGAAACAATGTGCCCAAAACTGGCTCATGACATCTGTCGAGAGAAGCGTCACCTTGTCCTGATACTGGGGTATCAATCTCCACTATCTTCCCACTACTTCCTCTAAAAGGCTGGTGGCAATGATCACCAAATGATCGGATGGTGTCCCTACTAGTTGGAACACTCTCACTACAGCCTCCAACCAATCCTCAACTGCATGTTAGTCCGTATCTCCCCTAAACCTGTGTGGCCTCTGGCGCTGGAACTCGTGCAACACGCTCAAGAAGTGTGCACCGTTTTCTATAGAGGATGGTGGAATCGGTGGCCAAATGGGGAATGGTTCCGCTGCTGCCTCCACTAGAAAAGGGACATGCACCGATGCCTCGTCACTCAATGGGCTATTAGTGTGTACACCTCTTGGAACGCAAGGAGGATGTCTGCGTGGAGGCATCCAAATAGGAAAAAGTTGTGCCATGGTTAATAAGTTATACTTGGTGAGCTAACACATAAGATATTAATGAAATCTCATAAAAACACACTTGCAATCAGTGTTTTCATGCACTGAGTCGTAAATCAGAAGTCAGGGTCCTGGTGTATGGATACGTTGGCCACTACACCAACACTGGATTCCCTAAACTGATAACCACACTCACTAAAATTAACACTATTACCATTAAAAAAATATCAAAGTCTTATGTTCTGTGGTAGAATCGATTCCTCTAATACCAATTTGTCACGACCTGTCCCCCGGGGCCCGTGCCGTGACTACCCCAATCCTGCATTCCATATTATGGGGGATAAAGACTAGCACTGAAAGGCATATTTCCTAAAACTGTAAAGGCATTGCCTTTATAACCTGCAAACTCATGTAATGAAGAACACAAAAAGATATGAACAAAAGAAAACTATATAACCAAAAGAGTGCTGAATGTAAATGGGGTAAGAATACAAGCCCAACAGTTAATGTACAAGTACAACTGAAATACAATATAGCTAAAGATAGAGAAAGACTGCTAATAGATCGTCCACCAAGGTTCCTACCAGAAGGGTAGGTAGAGATCACCTAATCAACCGTCCAAGTCCACCCATATTTTCTACTAATAGTCATGACATATGGTACACCTCCGAGCACTGTCCAATCCTGGTACCCTCGTCCTCAATCAGCGTTGTCTGTCATCTGCATCCAATACAACATGGTGTGGGCATAGCCCGTGTAGGGGTGAGTATAACAATACTCAGTAGGGACCATGAGACCCTAAAGGACTCATAAAATCAACCAAGGATAATCCAAAATTTATTAAATAAACAGATAACCCAACCTAGGTATATTCCCATACATATAACTGAATTTTCAAGTAATCCATCTCAATAATGAGGATAACATAAAGGTACTGAATCAGCTCACACCAGGTATATCTTTAGGTATGGTATTAGAGATGATTAGTTATAAATATAGAATCATATTATTCTATTAAGAGGCTATGCTGCTGACCTGCACAAAATCTCTAGGAGCTTACCCACACAGGATCACTTAGAGCTGACCAACACAGGTTCAATAGGTGCTGACCCACACTGGATCACTATGAGATGACCTACATAGTATCACTAGGAGCTGACCCACAAAGGATCTCTATGAGATCACCCACACAGGATTAGTAGGAGCTGACCCACATAGGATTACTAAGAGCTGACCCACACAGGATTGCTAGGAGCTCACCCACACAAGATCGCTAGGAGCTGAACCAAAAAAATCGCTAAAAGATGACCCACAAAGGATATCTAGGAGATGAACTGCATAGGATCGGTAGGAGAAGACCTATAGAGAGAAACATAAGGAGCTGACCCACACAATATTTCTAGGAGCTAGACCACATAGGATCGCTTGGAGCTGACCCGCATTGGATCGCTAGGAGCACACTTGTCATCACAGCCAGCTGCAGGGTTGGCGCACTAGGCTTTCTCATCTTGGGAGAATCCATTCCCGAATCAACTTATTGATTATCCGACTACCACGATGTCCCACGAAGAAGTATGTCCATGTTTTTCCACATCATATGGGTCTCAATGCAAGATACGGTGCATCAATCCGACACACGGTCTATGAGTTATTAACCTTTTAGTCCTGGGGCCCGGTTGGATTCGTCCACGATCCAACCTAACCGTACCACATAATAATACAAAACTCTATTAGGGTATAATCAAAGGGACCATATCAATCCAAGGTTTCTAGCTTCACTTATTGTTCTCCAAATAGGCATCTGGTGCCAATGTTATGGCCAAATTAGCATAAATGTGTCGTAGTGGGATAGGGTCCTGGGTCGACCCGGTTGGACCGACCCATCCTGGGTCGACCCGGCCCAACCCGATGGGTCTGGCCCGGCACGCAGGGTGGCCTGGCCATCTGGACTGTCCTTCTGGCCATGAAGGTCCACGTAGGGTTGTAGGGGGTGCCGTGAGTTTGGCTTGGAAGCGGTGGGAGCCTCGAGTGCGGCTCGGCCTAAGGGTGCCGAAAGCGCGGATCGGTCGAGTGGTGTCGTGAGTGCGGCTCGGCCCGGGGGCACCGCAGGGGCCGCCCGACCGAGTGGTTTCATGGGGGCGGCTTGGATGAGTGGTTTTGAGGGGGGGGGGGGGGCTTGGCCGAGGGGTGGCTCAGCGAAGCCGCGGGCAGCACGGTAGGGCCGCGGACGGTGGCGGCGGCGAGGTCGTGGGTGGCGGCTCGGCGGCAGATGGGGACGGTGGCTCAGGCAGCGGCTCGACTAAGGATGGTGACAGCGACTCGGGCGGCAAGGCAGCGGGCGGAGGCGACGGCTCGGGTGTCGAGGCTACGGGTGCCTGCGATGGCTCGGGTGGCAAGGTCGCGGTCTACAGCATGGCCATGGATAGGGGGAGGCTCGGGTGGAGAGGGCACGAGCGGTGCCTTGGCCATTGATGGTGGCATCCGTTCAGGCGGCAGCTCAACTGTGGACGGCGGGGCATCGTGCCTTCGCCAGCAACCAGTTGAGCTAGCCTCTCTCTTCGTTCTACATCGTGGTGTAAGAGAATTTCTTCCATCGCGAAGAACACAATATGGCAGAATGTCGGAGGGGTCGGGCCAGGTTTTTTTGGCCCGCACCCTCCGTGTTAGAATGGTAGTAAGTGGCTCATCAAAAAGTTAGGAGTCAAGAACTGCAAACTCTTTAATTTAATACGATTTGTGGATCAACTCATTTTCGTTGATCCCTGTTCTCCAGCATTCCAAGAACCGGGAAATTAAATGAGAGAATTCAATAATTTAATAACAACCCCCTACCTTGAATTGTTCATTAACATTGGTTAAAGAAGGATGTACGGACATAAATTCGTCATAGATGAAGACTTCCCACATTGGAGGAAGTCGAAGATATCATCATTTTTCATGCCCACCACACGCCTCTGATACTAGGCTCGTTCATTGGTTCTTCGGAGTCAAATTAATTCTTCATCAGCAAGGGAATTCTTCATTGGAGGATGGGATTCTCCACGATTCTCCAAATAGTTCTCTCCCTCTCCTTTTCCCACTAAAAGAAAGAGGTGCCAATATAATTTTACATAGGATGTTATTATGTTGGCACACAGACACACATGTTGGAAAAGATAAAGTATTGTGTTCACCAAATTAATGTGGAGGAGGCTCAAGAGGCTCCATCACATTATAGAGGGTGTTGATAGGTTTCTCCCTCATTAAGAGGGGGGTTCAAGAGGTTTAGGCCTTGGGTGGTCCCAACCACCATAACCTCTAATGGGAGGTTAAGCTCGGGTGGTCCGCACCACCATAACCTCTCATGGAAGGTTAATTCAGGTGGTACCAACATGGGAAACATCCACATGGGAGTTTCAAAACAAAATAAAATAAAATTTTACACACTTTATTTTATTATATTCTTTTCATGAAAAACCCAAAAAATTAACTTTCACCCTCAATGAACTATCATCGAGGTGAAAGTATTTTTAAGAGAATACCGGCACTTTGAGTTCAACAGTGCCCTCAGATTTCAATTCCGAGAACCTGTTTAAATGTTTGAAAAACCCGCTCACATGTTAACTGAGATTACCAGAAATAAAGTACATAAATTCCTTCCAGGCACTCCGAGCCTCGGAATCACGAGCCGAAAATTTTCATGAACTCGAAAAATTCCAATTTTTTTAAAAAAAATTACATGGAAGTTCCATGACATTACAATTTCATTCAAAAGAAATTGATTTATATATTAAAGCCTCCATATTACCCTTATAATTTAGTAGAGGAATCATCATTTCTCTTCCATCAAAAAAAGTGGAGGTAACTTGAATAAAAGGTCTAAATAACCACACTACATGGGTAAAAAAATTTTAGGGTGAATATGTTTGTGGATGTTTTGGTGTATAATGGAATAAATGAAGCATATAAATATTTTAATATATTAAATTGTAAGTATATGTATTTCCAAAATATCTGAGAAAAAACAATTTTTTTGATGAAATTGATAAGGAAATTAACTTAATAATAGTAGATAAAATTATAAATTACGTAATTTAAAAAGTATTTGGAATTAACCATTTATTATTATTTTTATAGTTTCATGGCCTATTTTTTCATGACCTGAGTTGCAAAATTGAAGTGCAAACTCTCCCGAGCATGTGCATGTACAAAAAAACTGCCGAGCTCAATAAAAAATAATCCAAATGAAAAATATTATATACCTTATATCATTAATAATTAAAATAAATGAATTAAACATAAATATGAATAAATAAATTTATTCCTGGGACAATGATATAATTATTAATAAATTGAGATTACTTCTGTGATTCAGTAGCAGAAGCATAATTTACATTTATTTAAAGGTAGTTAATAGAACATTAAGGCATTTGATAAATTCCAAAAAACGTAAGTAAATATGTTTCGAGGGATAATATGTATGGGGATGTTTTTTATTCCAATGGCATGAAATATTTATTGAAATATTCTATTGTAAATGATCTTTATGAAGAATATCTAAATTAAATCAATGAATAATTATATAATATTTTGGTAAAAATATAGTATGTTTATTGTAACATTACCATTACATATTCCAAATGTCTTTATTTCCATACCATCTATTCTTCTGTGGGATTGGTAACATCATCATACGAAGAAGTCATTGCCTACATCAGTACACAAACTTTTAAATTAGATTATTTTTACATATAATATAAGAGATTATATAATGTGGAATGAATAAATATTATAAAACACATTTACCTTCTCATTGATCTTTATTTATTAAAGTTTTTAGGGATTTATCCACTGCCAAGAATCTAAATCCCCACTTTGTGGTTCCCTAAAATATAAAATAAATTGTATATATTGGGACGAACAAGAAATGATTGTTGTATCTTAATAAAATGGTTTTAGTTGATTGAATCATTAGATGACCAAACATTTTTTTTACCCACCGGTAGGACAACAGACCAATTATTTTTTTAGGGATCTAGGAAATAAAATTATTACATGACTTGTGTTTTTATTGTAAATGCATCATTCTTTTACAACCTCCACACTAAAACTCAAATTCTTGATGAACATTTCATCAAATTTAATTTCACTCATATTTTCATCCCATTTTAAATATAAAATAATCCCTTGATATGTTTTCTAGAAAAAATAATATATCTACTCGATAATGAAAAAATATTATAGATTTTAATAAATTGGATTTCTTTCATTGGAACCAGATGTATTCATAACTTTTTCCACAATAATAACGCCACATTTTTTCATAGTACTATAGTCATAATGTTATTTTGTATAGAACATATTACCTTTGACTATAAAAATTGTCTATGACATCACATTTTCATTTAATCCCTCGACTGGCCATCAATTTGTTTGGAAATTGTATTTAGATTTCTAGATAACTCCTTAATAAATTTGATCTCAAAATCATCCTATAACATATTTTTTATTTTTAATTGATATCCATACTTCATTACCTGATGGATTCAAATATATAATAATACCATTTTGGGATACAACATATTGATTTTCATCTTCACTAGTATGTAAAATGAAATGGTTTACTTTCTCCCACTATATCAAGTTAATAATAACAACATCTTTTTGATAAATTCCTTCTACCATAAGTCGTCAGCTTTGAGGAGACTCTGCAGGACTGATTGTATCATCATGTAATAGGAAATCAGTACAGAATTCAGTAGATGTTTCTATAATATATCATTCTACAATACAATCATCTGGCCAATTATGTTTTTCCACACACCCATTCAGAAATTTCAAATGATGTTCAATATGGTACACCCATCCACAATGGATAAGGAAACATTGTAAAACAAAATTACCAATTGAACCATAATGTGGACAATTATATTAATTAATTATGATGGGAAGATCATCTATAATTCACATAATATGACTCTAAAAACATTATTCAAGATTGGAAACATTTTTGGGTGTATAAGTTTAATACATATAACTTTGAAAAATAATTACAGTATGTTTGATGTATGATTGATATTTTAAGAAAGAATGCAATGGAAATAAACAAGAATAAAATCATGCTTCAAAACATTTATGTTGAGTGATTTTAGTCTCCCCATATTGAAATTATTAAATGACATGACATTCTAGATATTTTTTGAATCCCCCTTTGGAAATTTTACACTATTAAGGGAAATAAAAAATTATAATATTTTCTATCTAGATAAAGTGTATGATGCTTGGGGAAGAAAATTCAATCCTTTACCCTTTACTATTGCTAACTCATCCCTTACCACCAAGTAAATCATTCCTAGGATAACATTGATTTCATAATTTATTTTTCTAGGATATTTTTGTAATGTACCAATAACACTATGAAATATTTTTTTTCAACATGCATAATTCAATAAAATTCCCTTAATATGAGAAATTTAAATGTGGTAATTGAATTAAAATTTACCTCTTCTAATAACCTGATTTTAGAAGGTTTTTGAAAATGGTGTTTCCCAAAATATTTTTATTATCTTTTACATTAATGAATAGTTGATCATCTATTACTGTATATGATATTATATCTTGTTTTATATTCACATATAATGATGACATCCATGATTGAAATTTACATAGTATATGGAAAATTTTCTAATTTCCTAAAAACATAGTGTCTAAGGAATGTTTCAACCAATCATATTATGTGCATTCTTCCTAAATGGGACACCCAAAAATTCCTTTATTTCTATATCATCATAAATTTCCTTATGTTGGGAAATAATTTATTATTCCATAAAACATTGAACTTAATATAAATTCATATCATTAATGAGTTTCTTATATTGTGACACATGTATGCCACACCAATTTCATATATTTGATCAATGGATCCAAATAGACATCTATATCATTATAATGTTTGTTTTTTAAGACATATGTACTTACCACATAATGTATTTTCGCTTAATGAATAACCATTGTGTGACGTTATAATTTACCAACATGATGGGCCTTGTAATATGAGTACTACTATATAATCCAAATTGATTTATTAAATTTTTAGTTATCATTAGTAGAATTTCTATTAGCATATTTCAATATTGGGGATACTCATAATAAATTTTATTCCACTATGTAGTATTTTTTAGATGACATTGATTCCCATCATTAATTATTTTATTTTCATTCCAAATAAATTTTTTGAGGATTCTTAACATATGTATTCTCTTAAATAACATTGAATTATTGAAAATTAAGAAACATATTTCAAAATAATTGATTCATTTTTCTTGTATCAATCTGCACCATAGTTGTGAAATTTTATGAATAATTCATGGCCCTTATAATACTATATAAAATCATTTGGGTAAGGAACAAAAGTTAGATATATTTTCGATAGAATATAGAATTAATTTAGAGACATATGGTTGACATTGTAGTTCATTTAATAATATTATAATATCATTCATGCGACCAAATAGTTCTATAGGGATGTTGTGATTCCATCCACTTCTAGCTTTCAAATTATATAGCTTCAATACAACAGACAATGGGGTGTCTTTTGTACAACGAGTATATAATTGTCTCTATGAGCATATACATAACTTCTCCAACTTATTTGGACAATAATGATGGTATTATTCAATTTTCATCAACATTTATTCCATAAAATATCCATCATCATTTACAATGATATTCATATAAAATGATCCAGAAACTGCATTATAATCCTAATCTGTGTGAAGGTTCTATTTTTCCATATACTTGCTCCATAATTTATAACTCATATCTATTGAATGAAAATTAAAATCTTCTTCCGACTATTTTATACTTATTTTTCATGAATTAATAAAACAATAACATATAAAAGTTATTTAAGAAGGTTATAATGAATGCTATACTCCAAACATGGTGTAAAAATTAACTATATCATCATACTATTTTTTTCAAAAAATTAGCATGAATAATATTTTAATTCATATCCATCTTATTTAGTTCAACGAATATTAATTTTGTAAAATAAATAAATAAATACACATAATATATTCGTTATAAAATGTAAAACTAATAGATAAATATAATAAGGTAATCCCAACAGTTGATGGCTTCAAATAATTATAGTATGCTTTAAAGAAAAAAAAGTAATTGTATTTAAGAAAATAATTTCTCTAATGTATTAGGTTATACCCAAATAATTAATTCAATGGTGAATGTTATAGACTATTTCCATCCCAATCATCTCATATCCAATCATTTATTATTGCATTTTTTTTCTTGACTCACATCATAAATTTCATATAGAAATTATCCTCGGTCGCTTGAAATACTATAATCAGTAGTCATCGATTGGATTATTACTACAAAAAATAGTATTATAATCATAAAATATATGGGAGATGAGAATAATTTAACACATTTAAATAATTAAAATTCAAGAGATCAAGATAATGATTATTATAGTATTACTTTATTGTGTTCTCTAAAAGGGGTAATGCCTCTCATTTGTGAGAATTTAACCATTTGAATTAGTTATTGACATGTGGCCTATAGAAAGTATGATTTGGATGGAATAAACATTTTTTATGTTGTTCAAGGGGTCTCATTAGGGACATGTTGTGATACATGAATCATTGGGGTGTCTATAAATTCGAAATTTATTGAAGAAAAACAAAATTTTCTATTTATGATCCTCTAACTAAGACAAATCCTAGCTCTACTAAAATGTCACATCATAAATTTCATGAATATCATATACCAATGAAAATATAATATAGTCAATTAATGATTAAAAAACCCAAATATGATTATTATGAACAATAATCATTCATTTAATCAACTAGAATATATAAAAATGTATTGAAAATGTTTTTAATTAAATTATGAGTTATTTTAAATACAAGGATTGATAACCATCATTACATTTTTTTTGTACAAGTGAAAAAACGGAATATTGAAATTATATATTTAATAATAATGGTATATGAAATATTAATAAAAATAACAAAATTATAATTTCAATTAAAAATCAATATGTATTCAAAAAAATAATTTAAGAAAATAATACTACTAATAAAAAAAGGTATTATACACCTCGAAATTCATAGTTGATATATTTATTCAAGATTTATTTATAGAAAGGTTGAAATAAAATTATTTTCAAGAAGATGATAAGTATTCTTGGTAATAAATACCATTATCATGAAAATTATGGATTCTATTGTAATTTCTGGAACATAAAATAAAATTGCAGTCAAAACAAGATAAATAATATTAATTATGAATGATATAATGATTTAAATTAAATGGGAGATGAACCACTCTAAAATAAATATATTTGAGTTGAAATGAATCTTAATATGTAAAATTAGATGGTGAATTTAAACCATTAAATGAACTATATTGAACATGTGAAAAATAAAATAGTCATATGATGAGATTTCAAAATATTCTAAAAACATAGATGAAACTGAATACCTATTTTGATGTATTATATGAAAAAGAATGTAATGTAACATGAATTTATAATTTGTGTCACCCTAAAGGATTTTCATAATAAATATAATTTCATATTATATATAGATTTTAATCGTTCATGAATAGTTAATTTATGTGATTAAATATTTTTTACAATTTGAATGTGTGCTTAACATTTTAGAAATTGTGGACATATTATGATAATTGTTTTCCTTTAAATTATTTTTGATATAAAATTATATGTTAAAGAATGATGTGTTTTTGGATGGATTAAAGTAAATCATACATAGTGTTTATAATATGTTTGATGAAGTAAGTCAAGTGATTTTTAAGAATTATTAATGAGTGGGTTATCGTTTCAATGATGGTTATATTTTTAAAATGGAATAAAAATTAATTAAAAAATATATTATAATTTGGGATCATTAATAATTTATGGAAATTTTGATTGAAATACGGAATTGATTTCTGGTAGTAAAAAATTGATCATATTAAAAATTAATACATATAAATACTCTAACCATATGATGAAAACGGTGGTATTAGATGTTTTTTCAACAAAAATACAAAATGGAAGGATATTTATTTATTAATATGAATGGGGATATTATTCATAATTAAAATAATAAATTATAGATATAATTGAAGAAACCCTTTGAGTTTATTTACTATGATATATATAGACCATCAAAGTATAAATCAATACATTGTGATAATTATTTCATTTCACTGATTTATAATTACACTCTTTCAATATGTATTATGTTTTTTTCATATATATATTATTATAAAGGGATAACAATTTTAAGAATAATTATTAAGAATGAGTTTTATTGTGTGCTAATGAAATAAATATTAGATTATGGGGTTAAGTATATGACATACCTATTATGTTCAATATCATTCACATTTCCATATATAACTATTTATTCCATGTAAATTACTAGTTCATTGCTATCATATGTGAATTAGAACTAGTATTTCTTATGTCCAAGTGTTATAGGAATATTTCTATTGAGTAGAATAACCTACTACTTCTACACCTATCAACATGAATGAATTAATATAACCTTATTTTACATATACAATGATCACTATGACATTCCATATATTGTCACCAATATCTATTTTACTCATGATATATTTGGATGGTTTCACAGTCAAAATTTGAATCTTTTTCTATTTTATTCGTTATTGATCTTAGATGTATTTCTGAGGATAGGGTTGAGTCCCACTTTTATTTTTTATGTTTTTATTGTTAATTTTTTTTGGATTGATAGTATCATGTGAAGGATAAGAGAATAGTTAGGTCCAACATTGATGCTTCATACAGGTAATCATATGACTGAGGTTTGGGGCCTAGGGCTTGGACTATGGATTGTGCATGGTTTGTAAAACTGTATGGATCAATTATATAACTAGAGAGAATCATTTTTCATGGTTAAAAAATATGTTGGAAAACCATGTGGCTAAACCATGAAGGGTACCCCTCCTTTCCTGCATCTCGTGCATAGTTATCATACAATTGGAAAAATCATGTACCCTAACAGTTTGAGAATCCGTGTTTCAAAAATAAAAAAAATTCAACATTTCCCCTCCATATTTTAATAACTAAATGGGGGTTTCCTCCAATAATATGATCTATATTCAGCTATGGGTCCTCTAATATCACACTCCCTTTCCCTACTTCCATTTTTGAATCCCCTTGAAGGATCCTAGGTAATATTACTTTTCATTTTTTGGTCCTTTTATCATTCTCTTCTCCCATCTATCATGATATATAGGTCACTCTTAGTGGGTTTTCCATTTTTTTATGAACCCTATAGGCTATTATTGATGTGTATATAATTTTATTTAATATTAGGTTTTTTCAGTTGTTTCTTGAGTGTGGATATCATTTCACCCATATCCTTATTGTGTTCTCCCAAATTTGGGGTTGTTGGTTCCATTCATTTCCTTTCACGAATATTTTCTTAATGATTACAATTTAAGGGATGATTTTCAAAATTCTATAATCAATATTGTGATATGTTCAAGGAATTATTTTTGGTATTTTATGATTTAAATTTGTGAATAATGATTTATAAAGGGTTCTCATGAGTATTCCTCAACTCTTATTCATAAAATGTGTTTCGTAAAATGTCCATTATTTTTTGTAAAATGAAATATAGAAGATGTGGTAATTATTCAAATTGGTCACATTTTTTATTATGGTTTTAATTATAATTTGTGTACGTTGAGTGAATTGGAAGAATCTGTAAGGCTTGAGAATGTGTGGAAAATTCTTCTTAATGGTTCTACCAGTTCATAAATTCTTATTTCTGATTTTAAAATTGTGTGGAATGATTGTGTTTGTTTAGTGGAAATTGGATTTCCTGAAAATTGATTTTTTATGGATTCATTAACACTTCAATTGTTTGATTGGAAGTTGGCACATTAATTGGTGAACACATGGATGGGATTTCAAATCAAGATAGCGCATTAAAATAATGCTTCTCTTGAACCTCAATTTCTCAATTGGTCCCTTGATTTATAAATTGTGTGTTGGTTTGTTCTATGTATTTAAATGTGTTTTTGAATGAGTCATTTACAACTTTCCCTGTTTGGTATTTTGGATCAGGGTTAGTTTTGAAATGGTATAAAGTATTGTTTGGAAACATGATGTGAGTTGTATGTTTTCAATTGGGATTTTAAATACGATTGGAATTGGAAATTTTTTAGAAATATTTTTAAATGAATTTGAAATTTTGGGGATTTAAAGGTTAGTTGGAACCTTTTAATGATTTATAAATGAATGTGTCTTTGAAATAAATATTTGTTATTTGAAACATTTCATGTTTTGAAAACCTATTTGAAATCTTGTGTGATGTTATGACCATTACGGAATATGTGCATTGTTTGTTCTAAAATTGTATCACCTATGGAGGATTTATCGATGTGGGTTATCACGTGGGTGGTTTCGGTAATTAGGGGCATGTGCAGTGATGTAAGGTGAGATGAGTCACCTATATGAGTGACTCTCGTATCACTATATATTACAATTAAGATCATGATTTTCCTGGGCATCTTTTAGAGGGTCCTTTGATGGTTTCTTGTCAACTCAGATTATATAGGTTGGTACCACCTTTACATTATTGTGTTTGTTGTGATGTGCCACTAGATTGGTTGTTAGAAAAGAATGTGATTTATTTACAATGGAGCTACACTACATGTCGGAATGAGATTCAGATCTGAGTATGTCCTCGGATCGTTCTAGGGATATTCTAGAATATTCAATGGTTATTTATCAATATTTTCTATTTGTTTATGCTACAATTTAAATATTATCATGTTTTCTTTTATCTACATCTGTGGTTTATTTTAGAAATATAATTTGTAGATTTATTATTTTTTAAAAAATATTTAAAATCCAATATATGAATGTATTTCAAACTAGTGGTAATGGAATATTTTTGGAATTGAAATTAATGGACTCTAGAGTGATTAACAACTAATATTTTTAATACCTCACCTTATTAATCCCATTCTCATAGGTAGAACAAATCTATTATTTTGGTATAGGTTTAGGGTTTGGTTTCTCTAAATGGTTTTTGGTTTTATGGATATATGTATCAAAGAGGTCAAATGTAGATCTTTTTCGCGTGGTCTTGATTTATTCTTCTTTCATCATATTTTTTTCAGCTGTTATATTAGGTCCAATATTTATTTTTATTTAGATTAGTTTAATGTTTGTTATGTTATGTATATAGTTTTTTTATTTTTATCCAATTTATTCACTGGGATAAATCATTTTAATTAGGTTGTTTTGATTCCCATCACTAGTTTCCAACCATTCGGGATTAAGAACACCCTTCGTGTCATGTATTAAATCAGTTTAGGTCTGGGGTTAGATAAATTACCTTCATGGTTCATGATATAAATTGTATCATATTATGACCTCATTATTTTGGATGACAACTAGTTTTATATGAATACTGTCAGGACTCAGTAGGTTGGTATAGGAAGGAAGTCATGAAACTTTTCCCACCATAAGACTATTATTTCCATGGGTAGTAAAAAATTTAAATTTTCTGCCTTCCTTTTGGATTGATGAACGAAAATGGAGGTGATCCAATGTCATTTTGTTATCTCATACAGAGTAGTGACCCATGTGAAGTAAATGTTGATGGTTCAAGGTACTCTTAGTTGTTGATTATTTCTTGGGCCATAGTTCACATACCATGTCGCTAGGATAGGAATGGATACATGTTCCTCATTCTAGATGTTTTGAGTGAGTTTTGTATTGATGTGAAAACATATATGGGAAAATATTATTTTATAACAAAGAATTTGTTTAGTAATTAGTGGTGTTTTGTGTTAGTTTAAGTTGGTGAAAGTGATATTTTACAATTAAAATGGTTAATGAAATGGAAATTATTTCTGACAAGTGACTTTAAAATAAATAAGAATGTATTTTAAAAGTGAAAGTAAATAAAATTTTAAATTTAGTAAATTACTAGATTTGATAATGTTATATAACATGTGACCATTGGTCAACTATATGAGAATACACATATGTGTTTTTATATGTGCAATGTGAATGTTGGCATGTGGTAATGTATAATATAATAAAATTTGGAATGATACATACGTCATGGTTCGTTGGATTCCATGGATATGTATTTTTAAGAAAATAGATTATCTTGGTTTTTAAAGAATGGATTTTAAAAAGTTAAATAATTTCCAAAATCATTTTTTTAAAATATATGGTTTATTTTCTGAGAAAATTTATTTATATATTTGTATAGTGTCCTTGGAGGAAGAATGGTTTTGAAATGAAATAGAAAGTTATGTTTTTTGAAAAGGGGATTTATTTGTGCTTATAATTTTTGGTCGGTGAAACTTTTTTTGGATATATGTGTTCTTATATATTATGGTTTAGTTTGATGTTGGATTTGGTATTCTATTCCTAGTGTTATTCAAAATATTTTTTCCCAAAAATGTACACAACATTTCGTGCGAGTGTTGAGAAGTTTATAATATTTTTTAATTTTTACTAAATTTATTTTTGATAGAGGTACACTAGAGGTATTGAAATGACCTAAGGAAGTAGGGAATTTATTTAGATTTTTTGGAAATCCTAAATCAATGAGGGTGCGTGCTATATTCAATTATTTTTATGGTCCGACATTGGATCCATAAAAGATGATTATCACGAACTCATTTTGTGATGGGATTTCATGGGAATTATTTAAGTAATTTTTTTTTCAAATTCTAATACTTGAGGAGGTTAATATGATGATGGTGGAATTTCTGTGGGATTTTTGGCAGGGCTAGATGTCCATTTAATATAATGTTGTCCATTTCAATGAGTTGGTTTCCTTCTCTCTGGGGGCATCGTCTAAGGATGAGTTGAAAGACTCTCTTTTCATTTTGGGTCTCCACCTAAGGTTACAGAAACAATCCTCTCATCTAGTGATGTATGTTTTATGAAGATCATAGAGGATGAATTTTATGCTAAGATAGTTTTTGGTATTCAAGAAGTTGTCAACCCAGTGTCTCTTGGAACTCATGAAGGTTCCCTATCTAGTAAGAGGTGTGTTCACGAGGTTCCTATTTCTGAAATTCCACATTCTTTTGTTATGGAATTTATTTTTCTAGTATTATCACCTCTATGTTTTTAGTGTGGCCAGTTCAAGAATTCAAATCCAAAATGTTATAAACCTATGAATAATTCCCATTTCATGGACATTAGTCCCATATAGAGAAGTTTTTTAGGAATATTTTCTTGATGTGGATGTTTTTATTAGAGAATTTTAGCTCTTTACTGTGTGGAAGGGGGTAATTTAGTCATTTGGGATCTACAAACATGCCTCAGAATAAAGATCACAAGTAGTTAAGTAAAATTGAGGTTATGGAGATTCCATGGTTTAGTTTTTTCCTCTCATTTTGGTGAGGATTTTTAATGTTTCATTGTTTTTTGTTATATTCTGTTGTACTTAAATAATTCTATTATACGAGTATAATGAACTTGTTCTATAATAGCCTAAGTGGTTTTGTTTACCGAAATGAGGATCATAAAATGGTTATCATCTCATGAATCATTTAATTATTTTCAGTTATTCTTATTTGGAGATGTATGGTTTTTTGAAATATCTATTTTGGGATTATTTTTGGGTTCAGTTTTTGGTTCAAGTTATTTTCGTTTGTTTATCCCCTTGTGTTAGTTTTTTATGGTTTGGGAAATTATCAATTTCATTGGTGTTTTCTCATCTATTGTGGAAAATTTATGGGGTTTTGGATCATGTTGGGAGTTCCTATTTAGGTATTATTGTGCAGGTAGATTAAATTTTTATAATTCTAAAAGGATTATTGTGGTGGGGAGAACCCACCCTTATCCTCTAATTGTTCTTCATGTTGTTTCTTTTTCTAGATATGGATGGGTGTGACTAGGGTGGAATATCACACTCAAAAACATGGTTTTGTAAAACATGTTTCAGTTTTGGGATCAATTTTTTTATCATTCTGTTGGGTTACATTATTAGAGAAGAAAGTGTTTGTGGTGGGATGAATTGACACACCCAGACCTTTGAATTTTTTTATTTTATTACCCTATGATCTTGGATATTTTGGATGAGGTTTGGGTTTAGTCCCAATTTGAATTTTTTGATTTTTATTGTGAATATGATGTTTTGGGATTGTTAACATATAATGCAATGGAAGTGAGTGGGTTTGGGAAACTCTACGGCATGACCCCAGTAAAAATGAGACCTATATTTTGGGCTTGGGTAATGGAGCATGGCTTGTGAATTATTTAGAAAACTGTGCAGAGAGAATTTAATTTAGTTGTGTAACCAGGAATAAATGATTATCATGGTTGGAACATGGTTTTGGAATAATTATGGTCAAACTATATAAGGTACCCCTCTGTTCTGTAAGATCATGAACAATTGGAACATGGTTTGGAAAGTCATTTTTCATAACCATGTGAGGTTCCTAGTTTTCCTAAAATTTTGAAATTTCACATTTTCCCCCTATCTGGTTTTGACCATAAATTAGGGTTTTCTACCCTCCTCTGATCTGGGTGAACCAAGGGGTCATCAAAGGACACTCTCACCTTCCATCATTATATTTTGGAAGCCAATTGGATATTCTAATGTAAGAGTCCATTAAATTTGGTCAATTTATCATTCTCCATTCCCTTGTTTATTTATATCACCATCTCTCTTGGTGGGTTTTCTCTCTTTGAATAACCCTATCGGTTAGGGATGATGTGTATAATGTTTTCTTCAATGTTATGGTGTCTGAGTTTTGTATTGGGATTGTTTATCATTTTCACTTTTCTTTATTTAATTATCATATTGCTGAGGTATTTGTTTACATCAATTTCCTTTCTTTCACATTCTATTGAATCCTGAGAATTCTTTTAATGATTTCAATATTCTATAATATTATTTTGATTTGAAAAAGTAACTTTTGTTTTTGGTATTTTCATAATATAAAATCTTATGAATTTAATTTTTAAGGGGTTTAATGTGTATGCATCTATAATTATGCAAGAAAAGTGTTTGATAAAATTTATATTGTATTTTTAAATGCAATTATGAACTTTTGGTGATGTTTGGAGTTGGTTAAATTGTATAGAATATATTTAATTATAATTTGGGAATGGTGTGAGATTTTCAACCATATTTATGAAAAGATATTTTGTGAAAAAATCATATGAATGTTTACTTCAATTTATAAATGCTTATTGATTATTTTAACATTGTTGGACATATTTTTCTTGGTTTACTGGAAAGTCTAATTCCTAAAAATGGGTTTTAAATGATTTTATGGACACATAATATTTTCATTAGATGTTGGCATATCTACATGTGCATGGGGTGTACACATGGTTAGAATTAAAATAAATATTACACTTTAAAATAATTTTTCCCTTAAAAGTTGGACTCTGAAATGGTATATTGATTTCTAAATTTTGTGTTAATATGTTATATGTCTTTGAAAGTGTTTTTTAATGTATCCATTAAAACATGGAATGTTTGGTATTTTCTAACATGGGTGGATTCTAAATGTTTTGAAGGCCTGTTTGGAAACATGATATTAGTTATATATTTAATGTTTGGATTTGAAATAGTATTGGAATTAGAAAAGTTTGGGAAATTAATTTTTAATGTAGTTAAAATGGAGATGATGTAAGGCCTGGTTAGATAATTTTATAGTTTGGTAAATAAACGTGGACTAGAAATAAAAATTCATAGTTGGATGTTTATCACCTTTTGAGAAATGAATTAAATGTATATGATATGTGATGACCCTTTTGGAACTTATGTATTGTTTTCTATAAAATGGGAACACCAATAGAGGATTTATCAATATTGGTTATCATGTGAGTGGTTTCAGTTATTAAGGGAGGAATTTTTGGTAGCAACTTTTAAATTGAGTCATCTTTGCAAGGGCGTATTCATTTACTGTATATTAATATTACCGTCATGGGTATCTTGGGAGACTTTTATAGGGACATGTTATGGTTTCTTATTGAGACAGATTAAACGTCTTGGTAACGCCCTTGACATTATAGGGATTAGTCAGAAATTTTACATGATTGGTAGTTAGAATGGCTAGTGAGTTATTTAATTTGGTGCTTCGCCATATACCTATAGGTCAGTCTGATCTGAGTACGTCGAGGGATCACCCTTGTGATGGTCATGAAAATCCCATGATTTGTTATCTATATGTTCTGTTTATTTCAACTACACCTAGAATGTTATCCTTATTTATTTATATCTACTTGTTTTGTTTCATTTACTTATTCATATCCCATTTTTATTACACTGAATGGATTTCAATTTGGATTTTTTTGAAATGTGTTGTGGAAAGTGAAACTGTTTTTGAAAAGGACGGTTTCATGTGTAGTTTTAAAATGATAATTTGGGGAAATATTTATATGGTTGTTTAAAAACATTAAAATAAAATTTCATAATGTATTTTAAACTAGTGTTTTTTGGAATATTTTGGTAATGAAAATCCATGTACTATATGGTTATTACATACTGAGGTTTTTATGTGGACACCGTACTTATCCCACTCGACGTCGATAGTCCCAAACTATTTTGAATGTTAAGGTTTCTAGTTTGATTTATCTTTGAGAATATTGGTTTTATGGATGGAGGTGACCAAGAGGTCACATAGAGATATTGTTTTCATTGTCCAATTTTATTTTTCATTCCATATATTATTTGATTTTAGTGGTTTTGGACCAGTTTTTATATTTATTGTGATTCAATAATTATTAGTTTTCTTTATATTCCGTTTTTTATCTTTGTAATTATTGATTCGTAGTCATTCCCATTGGTTTATTTGGAATCCTACCACTATATTACCACACATGGGGATTAGGAAAACCATTCGGTACATTTCTGTGATTAGGTCAGGTGTCGGGTTTCATGAAATCTCAGCTTGGTTCATAACAAAAGGGGAAGAATTTATCAAACAATAGTGTGATAAGAAATTGTTATATAATGAATAAAATCTATTGAAAATATTTTAGAGAGGTCCCACCATGTGTAGTTTCCTACTCATTATGACTATGATTTGGTAAATTCATATTCCATTATCGAAGGGCTATGGGGGTATCAAGAATAACATAGTTTAGAATGGCTGGAATATGGCTTTGGATTGGTAATTTTTATTTCCCAATGTGAGTCTTCTACATGGATTTTCAATATTGGGTTGTTGGGGATATTTTCAAAAACTGTAGTTCATAAAATGTTACCTCTCTCAACATAATAAAAATTTTTAATCATAATATCGGAGTAAGATATCGTATGGTTTGGTGGAATATGGGCCTTCCCTATTGTGGTCTTTTAAATGGGACTATTATCACCTGTCAGAAAGGGGATATATCATTGACAATGTTTTTTCATTAATTTTAAAAACCTACCAACATTCCTCCTAAATAGAAGTTGGAACATATTCTTACCCCTCCATGTTTTTGGGTAATATAGTGTTGAGGGAACAAATATATGTTTTTCTACTATTTACTATTGGTATATGTTGACGTTAAATAAAGTATTATGAAAAAAATGACAATTGATATCCCCAAACAGGAAACAAACTTATGATGAGGATGAAACAATAACTTGTATTGAATCATTGATTCATCTGATATAATATAGATATAATACAAATCCTAAAACCTTTTCAAACCCTGGATTTGTTCGAAAATTGAATCATTCGGGTGTTAGATTCATAAATAGGAATTGATTGAGCCTTGATATAATCCATGATTCACGCATAGAGTTTATGAAAAAGACCACCTGTAGTAGGTTTCATCCACAAAATTATTGGGATTTGGTTATTTAATTAGATCATAACACTTTTATGAGGTCTTTTAAAATATCAATGATAAAAATTCCTTTTATCAGCGCTAAATAATAAGCACTCATAAAAGGACTCTTTAACATCAATTTTTTAGAAATGATAAGGATTGAGAATTATCGATGAGAAAAAATTGTTGATAAAAGTTTTATTTATCATTGTAAACATTCTAACATAGATAAATATGTCTTTGATCAATTATTTTTTCGTACTGATAAATGATATATAATTATATTTATAAAAAAATTGATAAAATATATCTACATATTTATATTCATATTCAATGTCTATATAAAAATATTAATTCAGTAAATATATTATCTATATAAATTTATTTATTATACAAATTTAATTATTTAAATATGTAATTATTTTTTAATAATTTTATAAATAATTTTAAAAATAATAATATATATATATAATTATAAATTTATTTACTAAATTTATATAAATCTAAATTCAATAAATATATTCATTATTTAAATGAAATTTTTATAAATATTATAATTATTTAAATATATAAAATTATTTATTATTAATTATATAAATAATTTAAAAAAATTATTTATTTATAGTTTTAAACGTATAAACATATAAATATATGAAATATACATTTATATATTTATTTATTTGTAAATAATTTTTGAAAAATATATTTTTCCCATTACTATTGAATATTAAATCTTACGTGCTTGAATACTATAAATTATTGACATTGAATAATAAAAAATGAGTACTCGTTAACAATATTTAAAAATTATTATGTTTTATTAATTATATATTAATAATTAAAATTTATGGTTATATATTGATATAAATATGAATACATATTGAAAATATTTAAACATATTAAATAAATATAGAAATTTTAAATAATAGAAATTGATTAAATTCCCAAAACATAAAAAGATAAAAAATAAAACATATTAAAAATTAATTAATTCCAAACATTAATAAAATTAAAAATAATGAAATAAAATTTATCGATTAGAGAAATGATATATAAAATGTATTATTTTATAATGAAATTATAATGTTAAAACTACAATTTTATTAAATTAGGAATGTATTGGGTGTATGTGTTTCCATATAAGTTTCATTATTTACAAAAAATATTTGTGTGTGCACAATGATTATAAAAATGAACTAATTTTGTATTTTTGAAAAAAAATATCACATATTTTATTTATTGTTAAGTTGATAAATCAAACAACATTCAGTTATTTCCATTACCTGTCTTAGTTAGTATGATTTTTTATTTAATATTAATTTTTAATTAGAAAACATTATTAACTAAATATATGACTATTTAATATAATGAATAAATATTTTTAATTATATTGATAATATTTATGTACATTCATATATATATATATATATTCAATATATACTATTTATTAACCTTATAAGTAATTATTAATTAATATAATTTTAATTTTTTTCACAATTTACATATTTTTAATTTCCAATTAATTAGTTTTCATTTTACATGTATCTGTATATATATTATATAAAATTTATTAGTATATATTATCTATAAATAGTATAATTAGTTTAATCATTTTTATCAATAATTATATAATTAATATTGTTTCAATTTTTTTTAAATAAAATAAAATTTAATATTAATTTATTTAATTATTTCATATCATCGAGATCTTTATGGGAACAATAAAGTACTAAAAAAGGATTAATTTAACAACGATAATAATTAAGTGCATATAAATAGAAGACATTATCATCACTAAATATAATGCACTAAAAAATATAACGTTTTATCACTGCTAATGAAAAGAGTTGGTAAAGGCCAATGTAATTAAAATATTATATTTTAATAGTGTACCCATCATTCTATCAGCTAGGTTATAATTATGGGGTTTATACAATTATTATAATAGAATGATGTATCAATGAAACCCAGTACTGTGAGTAATGAAAGATAAGAGTGTGTTTCTTGTAATTCAAGATATCAAATAAATCAAATTAGCAAAAGAAAGATTTCATAAAAAATAGTGGTGTTACATTATATGACCCTAAAAATAACTTTTCCCTAAAAAAAATTTGGATCCACCCATGTTTTAATACATAAATGTTATATTCATAGAAACCAACATCAGATAATGAATAATAAAAAATTCATTAAAAAAAAGAGTGGTTGAATCTTAACAGTAACCCAAGGTAACTCCTATATAGGATACCAAATAAGATAACATAGTAGGTAAGTGAAATCATGTAAATATATGTGAAAAGTAAGAAAAATTATAATATATAGTTGCATACAACTTCTTCTTGAAAGATTTAGTGGCAAAAAAGCATAGACCAAATAGGTATAGAAATGGTCATTAATATCAAAAAAATAAAGATAATTGGAAAAACATTTCTTTCAAAATAAATTTATAATAAACACTCAATTGAGTCCTTATAATATATAATATGTCATTCTTTGACTGTGACTTCATCAATCTTGATTATTTTCATACTCCAAGAACTGAAATTTAAATTCAGGTACATATAATATTAGTGGATCATAATATCAATAATAGTATGAAAATACAGTCCTTCAGTTTCTATTTTTCTCATTATGAAATAATTAACAGTTTTTATGTAATATAAATAAATATTCATATGGTTATATAAAACTCTAATATCATAAAAAAAAATTGTCAAGCTAAACATTTTCATAAATGGTTAACCTTGTAAAAATTTTATAAAAAATAGTTTAAAAGTTTAATAAATATATCAAAATCAGATTAACCTTAATCCCATAAAATTATGATTTAACTCTTAATTATCACATAAAAAACATGGTATTACCATTATCATATATTATCTTGAATAATTTTAATAATATGAATTTCTGTTTGAACATAGCAAAAAAAATCTTGATTTCAAAAAATTATCACATTCTATTTCCCTAAAATTAAGAAATTATAAAACCCAATCCATCATATCTTATACCATTTTTCATCTTATTAGTCCAAATGTCATCAATACAATACCATTTATTTTTTCATGATAAAAAATATCTTTATTTCATTATAACAACATCATGCATATATTAAAGGTTATCCTTCCCTTAATCACGAGTTTTCTAAAAATATCACATTACTACCTGAATCGATTTTCTATATTACCTATAGCATTATCCATATGCTCTCTAAACCTTATGGAAATATATAATATACCAATCCTTAGATGTTTAATTATTCTATAATAACATAAAATTACTTCTAAAACATTATTATGGAATTCAATCACACAAACACTCAACCATTCCACCACTTCATTTTCATGCTCCACATCTCCAATAGTGATCACCTGCTATTTCCTTTTTTTTCATTGCATTTAAGAGTTTTATGATATATATCATCATCATTAACCATGGTATTGGAGAAAATATTTTCATAATTCCCACTATCATTAAAAATGATGCATAGAAGTGTTGGGGTTCATTTTTTATTGCCTTATACTTATTCACATCATTATCTAACTTCTTCACATTAATATGAATTTTATTTTCCATACAACCTACCCATCCACACATGAATAAATTATTATTCCACATAATTAAATCCCTAACCTGCATCATTCCACACATTGAACACAAAAGATTAATCATATTTTATCCTCTATAGTTTTAATATTTTTATTTAAACACTATCATAATTTTCATGTAAAAACACTGAAATTGATCTATAACTCCAACATCAATTTCCACCTAAATGAATAATAAAATTATTTCATAATTTTTACCTTGTACCTTATTGTTATCTATTATATATATTTTGTAGTTAGGAATTGAAAAATAAATCAACTATATATTCAATATGGATGATTATTCAAGAATAATATTTCCAATTTATTGAAAAATTTTATTCATAGGTTCCAACACATTCATCATCATTTTCAATTAACTTATAGAATTCAAAATATATTTTTAAAATTTAGAAAACATGGAATGTACTTATTAAAAAATTTGTTCCTGAACTCATCCCATTCCATAAAGTTAGTTGAATCCTTTTGTATTATAATTTTGATAATATTCCACCACTAATCTATATTACATTCCAAACAATATACAACTATATTAAAATTATTTGGTGGTAATGAATTGAGTACATAAAATATCATTTTCATGGTACTAATGTATTTCTCGGAAAATATTGCATCTCAAGACCCATTGAATTAATGTGGACAATGTCTTAAGAATGACTCAATAGAATTTTCATCCCTCCTTTTATCATTTTCAAGTCCAATACGATTTGTATATGAATATATTTATGTGATCATATTGCCAATATTTTTCATTCTAGTTATCATAAAATTTGCTGTATGAGGAAGTCAATAATTTCATTAACCATCACATTAATATTTACTGTGGATCCTTCGAGTTCTATCAATTGACTAAAACTAAAAAAATATTGAAGGAAAAAATATGTGCGGTATAACCACGTTTTCAAGGGAAATTACTTATAAAATTTCAATATATGACACCATAGGTTTAATTATAGGTTATTAATTATCATTATGAAAACACTATGATTGTATCATTTACATAGACTAATTATTAGGGATCTTACTAATGTTTTATCATCTTGGATTAAAAATGAAAGCGTATTCTATTCTGTAATAACAATGATAACATCCCAGGATTTCCATAAATCGATATTTCAACTTCATTAGATTAATATTCATTAAATTACATAAACACATGCATGTTGACCATAATATATTTGTTTCATCAGAAACCTTAAATTGAAACATATAGAATGACTCTAGATATTCCAAATTTGAGAAAAATATCATCAAATTTATTAAAAATATTTAAAACCAATCATTATGACCTAGGTAAATGGACAAAGATAAATGGTAAGGTCAATAGATTAATAAGGGAAATCGTGGAAACAATTTCTGTATTAAATGTGAATAAGGGTATGAAAACATGATCATAACATTTGAAAATAATAACCTACATATAAAAGATCATAATATTGAATCATGTAATATGATATTGGTTGTTTATAAGATAAGAATAATAAAATAATAAAATTACATTAAACGTGAGAGTATAAAAATAGCATAATACTTTGAATTTGTATCATACATATAATAATAGAATATATTATATCAATGATTCCTAACAAGACAGTGATGGTGTGTTAATATTTGGATATTCACTCATGTAACTACATTAGGCTTGGAATGAACACCCATTTACCATTTACTTTTGGCCTTAGGATGACCTCATATGTACCTTCTAATTTTGTGATTATGATGGCTTCTTCTCTACCCTCTTTTAAGGAGATTAGAATAACCTCTAGAGAACCCTCTTTTTATATACTTGGGATAACATCCCATGTATCCTTTGAGATTATAATATATTTTTTATTACCTAGTAAATTGTTGACATATATCGTTATAAGGACCCGACCTTAAACATTACATAATCTTGAATTATGTGATAAATTCACATTGATGATATTTTTTGGTTTAGAGTTCTAGATATTTATGGAATGATTATTACATAACAACTTGAATATTACATATTTATTTTATTATTCTAGTATAATATCATATATAATTTCAAATAATACATCCTTTACACATCCCACATATGGTATGAACGATTCATATCACTTTGAGGGGGTGGTTGTCTGCACTTCCTTAGATGAAATTATCACGTTTACTCATAATGGAAATCATAAAAGTATACTATAAATTAAAAACACAAAAGCATAAAGAAAAAATAAACATAATATATATAATATATAAATATAGTTCCTTCATAATGTCCACCATAAGAGGCGGTAGGAGATAATTGAACAATAATCGTTTCTTGAGGTTTTAGTTTTCCATCCACCGAAACAGTGTGTTCTTTACCCATTAGATAGAGGTGCTTGTAAGTGTAGTTTGATTAATTCTCATAAACAAACCTATTATATTGAGTATATGGGATTTTTATAAAATAATGAAAAAAGAGTTTATGGGGGTATGAGAGGTAAAATAAATGAAAATGACTTAAAAAAGATGTTACATTTAAATAATCTATCTCTCTAAGGATTGAACAAATAAAATTACATGAAGTGCCTTATGTCATATGTAAGGATTATAGTAGTAGGAGAGGGTTGTTGGGAGATTATTTAGGTAGAGTTTTTATGAGACAAGGGTCTTGAGAAGTGTGTGTAATGAGTAAGAAGTATTGTCTTTTTATAAGGGGGAGGAGGGGATCTATAAGGATGATTGAAAATATTATATTATTATAAACTCATATATGGTTCCAAAAGGTCAAAAAATCATTAAAGTGTAATATAATATGAATCATGTTCAAAATAAAATTATCCAATAATAATTTGATAGATTTTGGTTATTATTTTAATATTTATAATCTTATTTATTTAAATCATTCACTAATAAGGTAATCACTGCATCATTATTGTGTCATAAATAATTTTATTTATTTGATGTCTAAAAAATATAAAATAATTACCATGATATAGGAAATCATTTTAGATTTAAAATTAATATTTATAGTCTAAGATATAACTTATATAACACCGTGTAAAAATTGATTTACTAAAAGATTTTGTTTTTGCAATGTTTGACTTTACATTCAGTTAATTAACATAAAGTGTCATTTTCACTACTATGTGGCCCCACGGGGTCGCAAAATTGACCCAAATATTACCATGATCATGTATGTATCAACTAATAGGATTGGGAAACATGATAGGGATATTTTATATTATAATAATAATATTTGTTTACCCTTATTTACCAGATTTACCCTTTAACCATAGTAAATAAAATATTTATTAAAGTAAATATTCATAATGTCTAAAAATAATAGATAAATATGTACACAATTTGTACCTCATAATTCCAAATATGGAATCCATTTTTCCAAATTCAAAACACAAAAGAGGCAGAAATTAATTGAAAATCAATTCTCGTAATGAATACAAAAAGTGTATTTTTAAGAAATAATAACTATCAAAAGGGTGACACTTGTTTATGTCCAATTTCAAAGTGAAATTACATACAATGACCAAAATTTGAATAAATGGTAAAATTATAATCTAATTACACTTAAAATCCAATTAAAAGGATAATCAAACTATATAATTAAATTATATTAAAAGTCAGATTTGTAATAAAATATTGTACATTTCACTATTCATTAAAAATGAACTTTATTAGAAAAATACAAAAAATATACCCAAAGAAAATTTTGATGTCCTGATTTGAAATAAGAATATTATTTGGACAAATAGAACATATAATAGTGACTAAAACTAAATTTAATGATGGTTCATTACCAAAAGGCGGTAAATCAACCTTTTAATTAATATTAGATTATTAATGCATAGAATCAGATTCATTCATATCTTAAGCCTATAAATTTATTGAATAAATTTACAAACATTTAAGAATCATGTATATTAATATTTTAGTTAGTTATATTTATTCCCTCCTTTACAACGGGTAGCTGTTAAACACAATTTAAAATAATATTATATTATTATTTTTCAGTATGACTCAGAATTGTGTGTAACATTATACCTCAAAAAACCCATTGTTACATATCACGTATTCCATCGATCATATCATCCCCTTTAATTTAAAATTAATATCTAATTAAAATATATTTATAAATATGAAAATGTTATATTCTTTATTTACCCGGGATGTTACATCCTCCCCCCCCCCATTTTGGAATTGGGTCCTCGCTATTTTAAAATGGGGATTGGAAACTTCATTGAAATTCCCGCATCCGAAAAAGAGTAAATATAATTATCAACTTAAGATAAATAAAGATAATTAAAAAGTATTACCAAGACAATAGATACTATAATTCTATGAAAACATTGATATAGAAGAGAAACTAACTCTCATATATTAATAAAGGCTGATAGATAACTTTATCATGGAATGTTTACCCCAATAATGCCATAAATTTGTGGTTGGGTAAAAATATGATGATAAAAGAGTGCTTATAAATTTATTTTCATCAATATTTTTTCATATAGTTGAATAATTGTTTTAATAACTAGACTAAGATCGTAATGAAATATACTTAAATGTCATGTAGAGTGTCATCCTTTAATAAAAATCTACCATAAACTCTTCTTTTCACCAAATTCTAAGTATTCTTGATGAATTTCTCACACCTAAAGTGCTAGAATATACTTCAAGAGTATCACATAATCTTCAAAAGATAAACTATATATTTCCCTTATCTTTAAAAATCAACCAAAAATAAATTTAGCCAGTACAAGATCAGATAATCCCCAAAAGGGTAATCCATTATAAAATGAAATTCTAGTCTTAATCTCCAAAATTCAATAAAAATAACCCCGAGTTCAAGAAAGACCATTCCATATACAATTGTCCTTAAAATTCGTCAAATTAATCCAAAATTAGATAAAATCCCAAAACTCATAAGGATTTAATAACATAGTCTTCCACAGTAAATCTTAACATTTATATCCTAAAACATCGACTACTCTTAGAGTCTCATATTGATCTATAATTAACGTAAACACATATCATCTATCATATATTAATCATTTCTATAAATAACCCAAAGCACCTTATGTTCGCAATAAAAACAAAGATTCTTCAAAAATAATATTTTAACTATAATCTACATATTAAATCTTATAGAATTTTATTTTCCTTAAGCATATAGTGTTCCCAAGAGAGAGAATGTATAAAAAATAACCATTATTACATAATCACCAAATCATTTTTTATACTATTATTGTACATTTGATAAAACATATGTTCTCAAATAAACCTATACGTGATACATAAAATCATTTAACTAATAAGAATTATTCACTCTAACCAGGGGATTCACATAGTCCAGTGGTAGGTGATAAATCCTAATCACAATTTTGTAGTGGGTTCGATTCAGGCAGATTTTTCCGACATGATGGGTTGTCACATGGTATGCGTGTTTTCCTTTATAAAAAACTATACAATTTTATAAAATTCCAAAAAAAGTTAGAGACAAATTCCTCAAAAATAACCATAACATATTTTATTCCAAAAGGTTATCTAATACCTTTCATTTTGAACCATAAAATGTAATATCCATTTATTATCTCTAAAACATGTATTAATCTTTCTAATATCCTAACCATTGTAGTAATGTCACATAATATTAACGAACACCCTATCCTCTAAAGTTATCTAAACTGATCTCTGATACCAACTATAAGGACTTGGCCTTAAACATTACATAATCCTGAATTAATTCAAGAATTTACATTAAGGATCTTTTCAGATTTGGAATTTTAGAGAATTAGGCCACAACTTTTACATAAAAAATTAATATTACATGATGAAACTACTAAATAGTATACAATTTACATAAAATAAAACCACTTAAAATTAAACATGTCTAGTTTCATGTTTTTGACAACATGACTTTTCCATGATTCCATCCTTGACCCTATTCATCTTTATGTCCTGTGTAAAACGTTTCAAAAACATGGGATGAGGAAACAAATTTCAGTAAGGGTTATAAAATAAGGAATCAAATAATTATCCCATCTATAAAAAAAATTCAATGAAACCATAATCTTCAAACATAACATACATTATGAAAACAAAAGAATTATGAATAAATCGTCGAAATAATAAATCATAAAGGTAACTTGTGGAACCTATATCATACAGACATTTTAGCTATCACAACAATGTAGGGAGTTACATATGGAATACCCATCAATGTATGTTTCCTAAATCTCATAGGAGAAACATTCACGTTTACCTCTGTCATGATATGGAATCTATTGGAGAGCTATCTCGAGCTCACCCGCCCAAGGTTTATCATAGAACCACCCATATAAATAAACAATTCCCAATAATAATGACACATAACAAAAGAATAATGGAAAGACATCATTTCAATATTACAATCACAATATATAAATTCAAGATATTGAAATAGACATTGCTTTATCAAAACCATTTTCTAAACCATTTCAATCATTTAATAAAGCTGTTTTTTAATCAAAGTGTCCCATACCACATTGAAACTTTTAAAGGAATTAACATTTTGGAAAATTAATGTCCATATAAAAAAAATCATAAAACCCATTTTTAAAACATGGACATTGATGATATTGATTTTTGAGAATAAATCATTATAACATTCAAAATGATATTTTAGTTGAAGATTTTTTAAAAAATGTGAGGTGCTTAAATAAAAATATTTGAGGAATAACATTTAATCAGAACATTATAATATCATGAAATTAAAGAAATTCATGATATAATATTCCAAAGAACATTATATACACCATATAAGAGTGAAATGGTGCATAACAAAAATTAATTTTCAATGGAATGTAAATTGAGAATAAATCCCTTATAAAAACAATATTCTTAGATTAAAGATAAATTAATGACATAATTATTTGTGAAAAATATAAATACACACAATATATGTGGATGATATGTGTAAAACAATCTGATTTTAATCAAATATATTCATAGCACGACATAATCATGAAGTATAAGTTTAACCCAGAGAATTGTAATTGGGTGAAGAAGTTCCCTTACAGAAATTCGATGGCCTAACGACGTCACTTTAAAATTCAAAATATGAATTGATGAGAGAGAAAATAGTATCATAAAACTAGGATATATAATTTACAGAAATAAGGATATAGAGTAACATATCCCAACATAAGAAGATATAAATTAAATGACATAGCAAAATGAAGTCTTTTAACAAGAAGAGGGTTAAAGGTTCCCATACCAATTTGGTAACATACGAAACATACACCCCAAAAAAGTAAGATCATACTATAAAGATGTAAATACCCATAAATTAAAGTATATTACTCAATGAATACAATCATGTGTAGAACATATAACACACAAAATGAAATATTGGAAAATATAGCATGAATATAACGTGAATAAAAAGTGAGAAGAAAACCCCTTACCCCATTGTAATCAATCGATTCGAATAAAAAATGTTAATAACCACCAAATGATTCATAGAATAAAATGAATATAAATAGAATCATGGTAATATATATCAAATGTCAGTACAAAATACACCACATACAATAAATTAGTGGAGAACAATGGAAATATCATGGAATTAAAAATGAGATAAGAAACCCCTTACCTCGTGTCCAAATTGACTTGTTTCTTCCTTGTTCGTCCTGAATAATAATTTTAAGTTAATTTATACTTTATTAGGAACCATTATTAATGTATATTATTCCATTTATATCACTTATTACTATGTTATAAAAATTGTGTAATCATTTAAGTTAATAATGGTCATTTTGTTGATATTTGTTAATTTAGTCAAAAATGAACAACTTATAATTAAAAGTTATCCATGTGGTAATGAATCCAATATATCCAAAATGATATTCATGATGTATATATAATATATATCATTTATATATATATATATGTATTTATAACAGTACATAACATTTCGAGAGAAGAAATGAAATGCACCGTTCGTGGAGATGATAATCCGTACGTATGTATGAACGCTACTTTCATTTATATTTCATATTTTAATTGAGTGAAATCTTAATTATACGTAGTTAAATTATACTTCCTGTATAATAAAATATATAATTTCAATAACTCCATCCGTTATACATCCCATGTACGGTATGAATGAGTAATATCACTTCAAGGGGGTGATAGTCTGCACTTCCTCAAATGAAATTATGGCGTTTACTCATAATGGAAACCATTAAGGTATGACACAAATTAAAAATAAAGAATAATAAAGAGAAAATAAAAATAATATATATCATATATAAATACAATTCCATCATAATGGCCAATATAAGATGCGGTAGGAGATAATTGGACAATCATCGTTTCGTGAAGCATTAGTTTGCCATCCACGGAAACAATATGTTTACCCATTAGATGGAGGACTATGTTAGTGTAGTTAGAATATTTCACATAAAAACAACATAATATACTGAGGATACAGGTTTTGTTATAATATAGATGAATAAAAAGAGTTTAGAGGGTTGGAATAGTAAAATAAAAGAATAGAATTTAAAAGAAGGTGTTACCTATAAATCGGGTATCCCCTTTTGGTTTGAACCGAAAGGATTACATGAAGTGCCTTCTGCCTAAGGTATGGCCTCTAAGAGGAGTAGAGGGTTGTGGGGAGACTATTTAGTTAGCTTTTGGACATTCCATTGAGATTGAGAGGTGTGAGTAATGAGTTAGATGTGGTGTCCTTTTATAAGGGGGAGGAGTGGCTCTTTAGGGAAGTTTGAAAATATTATCTTATTATAAACTTATAATCGGTTTCAAAAGGTCTATAAAACATTAAATTGGAAGATAAGATGTCCCTATTTGAAATAAAATCATCTAAAAAGAATTGTACAGGTTTTGGATATTGTTTAAATATTTATAATCTTATTTAATTAAATCATTCATTAATTAAGTAAACACTGCATCATTACTGTGTCAAAAATAATATTATTTATATGATTTCAAAAAATTATAAAAAAATACAATTATTTATGAAATATTTTTATATTTTCAGTTAATTTGTATAGTCCAAGTTCTAACTTGTATAACCACAGGATAAAATTTATTTACTAAAATATATTTGTTTATGTCATTTTTGTCTTTACTTTAAGTAAATTAAAATAAACTTTTATTATCACTCCCATGTGGCCCCATGGGGTTCCAAAATCGACCAAAATATGACCATGGACAGATATGTATCAACCAATAGGATTACGGCACATGTTAGGGTAAATTTATATTATTTTAATAATATTATCATACCTTTATTTCCCAGATTTACCCTTTAAAAATGGTAAATAAAATATTTACTGATGTAAATATGAATAATGTCTAAAAATAATGGTTACCTATTTACAAAATTTCAACCTCCTAATTCCAATTATGAAATCCATTTTCCCTAATTCGAAACACATAAGTGGAATAAATGACTTTAAAATAAATTCCCGCTGTCAAATCAAAAAGCGTGTTTTTAAGAAATAATAACTATCCATAGGTTGACACTTATTTATGTCCAATTTCAAAGAGAAATTACTTCAAATGAAAAAAATTTGAATAAATGGCGAAACAAAAATATAATTACACTTTAAATACAATTAAAAATATAATATATCAATATAAATAAATGAGATTAAAAGGCATTTTTGAATTAAAATACAGTATTTTTTACTATTCATTAAAAATGAACTTTATCAGAATAATACAAAAAATATATCCAATGTAAATTTTAATGTCTTTATTCTAAAGAAGAATTTTATTTTGTCAAATATAACATATAAAAGTGACCAAAATTAGAATTAAAGATGGTTCTCCATCAAAAGTCGGTATATCGACCTTTTAATTAATATTAGAGTCTTTATGCTTAAAATCAGATTCATTCTTATCTTTAATCTCTAAAATGTATTGAATTAGTTTAAAAAAATTTAACAAACATGTATATTCATATTATAGATAGTTATATTTATTCCCTCCATTATAATGGCTATGAGTTAAATACCATTAAAAATAATATTATATTATCATTTTTCATTATGACTCAGCAGTGTGTATAACATTAGATTTTAAAGAAAATTGTTGTTGCATATCGGGTATTCCATAGAACATAGAATCCCCTTTAAATTAAAATTAATATTTAATTTACAAATATTAATAAATATGAGAATTTTATATTCTTTATTTACCTGGGATTTTACAATAGGATGCACACATAATATATTTAAATCCTACATATATTTTCAACAAGATCATAAATCTTTTTTCACATAAGAAATAATGAAAAGAAATGGTTTTCATAAACACATCATTATTGAATATTTTAGTCAAAAGTAATGGAAATCATTATTATAATGTCACTAAAACATAAACCATTACGTTAAAATTTTTTGTTGGTATCCCTTTTTCTTATCCTCAGTAATTCAAGTTTAACAACAATGGATGTCATATTTTATGGAAAATATTTTCTATAGATCTTTTTAAAAAAGTTATTGAGAAAAATTTAATTTCTACATTAAAAAAATATTTTTAAATAAAACCAATTTAGAAAACCCTTTCATTTAAAATAACATTGAAAACATAAAATTTATTCATTGAAAATCATTTTAGTAATCTCTGAAATAATTTTCCTTTAAAATCCTTAAATGTTCAGTCCAAATGATTTTAAAACATATTTAGAAAACATTATTTTGAAGGAATACAAATTTTTGACTGAAGAGAGAATAAAATTAACTAAAACATATATTATCGTGAATGAAGGATACTCTTGATAGGACATTTGAATGATATATATACAAACATTGTAAAATAATATATATGAACTACATAACATGTATCTAAAAGAAGAAAAATTGAGGAAAATAATCATACTAATTCGGTAACTTTTGAACTCTAAACCCAATGAAAAAATGAAATGGTTATAAATATAAGGCCTCATCCTTATAAATTAAAAAATCATGAATTACCTTAACAGTCACAATGATGATCTTTTCATGTTTAGAGTTATAGAGAAAGAGTCTATAAATATTACATTATATCTCAAAAATAAAAAAGTATACACTTATACCCTATCCAAATTTTTCATAATAATAAAACTCCACAAATAAAATAATATTTCATTAATAGATATAAATCTTCTTGATACTTCCCTTATCTTAACATAACTTCAACCCTAGGAAAAACTATTCAAAAAATTGGGATGAGCATAAAAACCTTATTATGGGTTATAAAACAATGAAAGAAAACACTATTCCATCAATACATACAAATCAATGAAATCATACTTTTCAATATTTAACATACCACAAAAATACTCATACCATTTTTGAATGACACATATAAATCATCAATCATAAAGGTAACATGTGGAATCCATAAAAAACTGGCATTATAACTTTCAAAACTACATAGAGAGTTTTATTTGTAATACCCATCACAATATATTCCTAAAATATCTTAGGAGAAACATTAATGTTTACCTCTTCCACTTAAACGAATAAATTAGAGAGTTATCTCGGGCTCACCCACCCTCGGTTTATCATCGAACCACCCGTATACGTAAACAATTCCCAAGAACCATAACATAATAATAACACATAACACACTCATAAAATAAAGATAACCTTTCCACATTGCAATAAAAATATATCATTTCAATATATTTACATTATGATTTAAATTAAAAGACACATTTAAAACATTAAAAAAGAATATTTTTGAATCAAAGTTCCTTGTAAAAATTTGAAATTTGTAATGAAATAAAAATTTTAAAACACTAATGTCTATATAAATAAATCTATAAAAACATCATAAAAAACATATACCTTAATAACAATGATTGAGAAAAATAAATCTCCAAAACCTTTAAAAATATGTTTTATTGAAATAATCTCGTAACAGTTAATAAAAACATGAATAAAAATAGTTATGGATTAACTTTAAACCAAGATTAAAATATTATGAGAATAATGTTATTCATGATATAATATTTCAAAGGGTAGTATATTAACCATATATGATAATAAAGTTTCATAATATATGGATATACCTCAATGAAGGAGATTAAAACATAGTCCCTTACTAAGATTTTTTCATTAGATTAAGGATAAATCAATGACATAATTATATGTGAAAAATATAAATACACCCAATGTAAATGGATATTATGTATAAAAAATAAGAGTTCATTAAAATATATTCTTGAAGTAAAAAAACCAATTACATCGATATTTTAGTCAATGAAATAATATAGAGTTAACATTTCCCATAAAAAATTTTGATAGCCTAACGATATCACATAAAAATTTAAAAAATGATTTGATGAGAGAGAAAAGTTTATATCATCACTTGGACATAAAATTAACACTAATATGGATATGGAATAACATATCCTATCATAATGAAATGGAAATTAAATTTCATAAACTAAAATAAGTCTTTTTTCTAAAAGATGTGGGTGAATGGTTCCCTTGCAAAGATCGTACAATTACATCAAAGAAAAATAAGTGAAAAAATTACATGTGACAAATATAAATACACCCAATATAAGTGGATATTAAGTGTAAAAAAATCATATGTCATTTACACATATTTATAGAATGATAAAATCTTGAAGAAGAGTTTTAACCCAAAGAAATGAAATTGGGTTAAGAAGTTCCCTTAAAAAAGTTCTACAGCTTAATGGTGTCGCATAAAAATTTAGAAAATGAGTTGATGAGAGAGAAAAAGGGTCTCTTATGACATGGAAATAAAATGTACCACAATAAGGATATATAATTACATTTCCCAACTTTTTAAAATATAAATTTAAAGACAGAACACAAGAGATGTCTTTGAAAAAATGTGGACTGTAAATGGTTCCCATACCTCATGTCCGACATGATTTATTCATTGTTTAATTTCAGGAATAATAAACATAACTTATATTATACTTTCTTCAAAAACTTTTAATTGATTATTGTTCCTTTTATATAAATTATTACTTTGAAATAACAATTAGTTAACTATTTGATATCATATCAGACTATTTGTCAATGTTTCAAATATGAGTCAAAAATGAACTTGTTACAATTAAAATTTGACCGTGTGTAAAAAGTACATTCTATAAATAATTATATTCATGATTGAAATATCATATATATCATATATATATAGAATATATATGTATTTATAACAATACCTATCATTTGGAGATAAGAAATGAAATGCACTGTTCATTGAGAAGGTAAGCTGTACATACGCCTAAATGCTAATTTCTGTATAATATCATATATAATTTCACTAACTCTGTCTGTTATATGTTCCACAAATGGCATGAACGAGTCATATCACATTCAGGGAGAAATAGTCTGCACTTTCTCAAATGAAACTAACATATTTACCCATTATGGAAACCATAAAGGTATTCTATTAATGAAAAATAAAAAAGCATAGAGTAAATATAAATATTATATATATCACATATAAATTTATTTCCATCATAATGGACACCATGATAGTTGGTAGTAGATAATTGAATAATCCTCTTTTCGTGAGGTAGTTGTTCGACATCCACAGAAACAGTATGTTCGTATTCATTAGATATAGGTGTGTGATAATGTCGTTCGACTCCTTATCATACCAACAACCTAGTATATTGAGGATACTGAATTTTTTATGTATACAATGAATTATAATATCATAGGTAGTGGAGGTGAAAAATAAATTAAAAATTACTTGAGAGAAGATGTTGCCTTTAAATCAGGTAACTCCCTTTGGTTTGAACCATAAGGCTTTATTGAATTGCCTTATTCCATATGTATGTTGCCTATTTCAAATATAGGGATATCGGTAGACAATTAGATCAGATTTTAAATAATCCAGGTGTCTTGAGATGCGTGAGTAACCACTAAGAGGTGGTGACCTTTTAATATATTTATCTTTTACCATCCCTTATTGTATATTATTACTATATGGTTAAAATAGTTACCATAAAATCCCAATAGAACCACTAGTGGTTCTTTAATGACATTATCATCCTTATATAAGTAATTTTTCTGAATTTTATATTTTTAGGATTAATATATCCATTTAATAAAATAATATTTTTTTAAAAACTCATTTCTGTAAATTTATATACTATTCATATCAAAACATAATTAAAAGTACAAAAAAACTTGATTATTTAGAAAAAGGATAATAATTTCAAAGATAAAAAGACATAATTATCACTAACATTATTGTATGGCATAAAATGTCTCAAAATATATTTATTTTTACATTTATAATCTCAGTTATTGAAAAAATTCAATAAATAGGTATTCACTACAAATATCATTAAGTCATAAATAAATTAACATCATTGATGTCTAAAATTATAAATAAACTTCCATGATGTAGAAATCATCATATATTTTTAATTATTATTTATAGTTTAAAATATCACTTATATAAACCCATAAAAAATTGTTTTACTAAAAAATATATGTTTATGTTTCACTTTCTTGAACATTAAATTTATTTTAGTAAACTGTTATTTTCACATACAAGTGGCTCCACGGGGTCCCAAAATCGACCCAAGGATGACCATGCTCAGACATTTATCATCCAATAAGGTTAGTACACGTGTCAGGCTAATTTAATATTATTATAATATTATTTTTTAACCTTATTTACCATATTTACCATTTAACCATGGTAAATAAAATATTTAATGAATTTAATATTCATAATTTATAAAAATAAAACTTATATGTTTACACAATTTGGAACTCTTGATTAAAAATATGGAATCCATTCTTCCAAATTCAAAACACAAAAGATTCAGAAATTAATTTAAAATTAATTTGCTTTGTCACAACCAAAAAGCGTTCTTCTAAAAATAATAACTATCAAATGATTTACACTTGTTAATGTTCAATTTCAATGTGAAATTTTTTCCTGTGTACAAAATTTGATTAAATGGTAAAAATATAATTAAATTACACTTTAAAACCTATAAAAAGAATAATCAAACTATATAAATAAATTAAATTAAATGGAATTTTGAATTAAAATGCATCATTTTTCACTATTTATAAAAAAAATTAACTTTATGAGTAAAATTCCATAAATTTACCAAAAGTAAATTTTGATGTCCCACTAATAAAATAAGAAGTTAATTTTTTCAAATTGAAAAAACAAAATTACAAAAAATACATTTAAAAAGGGTCCTCCGTCAAAAGGTCGTTAATCGAGATTATAAAGAATATTGGAGCATTTAATGCTTAAAATTGGATCTATTCTTTTTTCGAGCCACAAAAATTAATTGGATAAACATAAATACATTTAAAAAACATGTATAATAATAATTATGTTGGTAATGTTAATTCCTTCTAATACAACAACTAGGTGTTAACTACAATTTAAAATAATAATAATATATTATTTTTCAGTTTTGCTCAACCATGTGTGTGACAAGAGATTTCAAAGAAACCCATTGTTGTGTGTAAGGAATTCCATCTAACATAGAAACACATTTAAAGAAAAATATATGTTTAATTCAAAAATATTAAAAAATATTAAAATGCCATAATCTATAAATACATTGGTCATTACATCCTTCCCCCTTTTGGAAATTGCATCCTCGCAATTTTGAAATTGGTCTTGGAATCATAATTAAAAGTCCCACATCGAAAAAAGACAAAATAAAACTATCACATTAAAAGAATGAAAGAGAAGTACAAATGTCACCCAAGATAACCCATACTAGGATTCCAAGTAGGAAACCATGGATATGGATAATCAAGAACGTTTTATATTCTGATGGAAAATGATTGAAAACATGATTAAGGAAAACTAAAAAACAAGAAAACAATAAACTTGTGATGGGTTAAACGATCATTGGTTTCCCAGTAGGAACAGTAAACAAATAGCTTTTTATTGTTTTAGGTTCCCTCTCACAATGTTAAATAATTTATTTTTGAGGTTGAATAAAAACATAAGAAAATATACTTATTTTCTAGTAGAGTTTCATCCAATAACAAGTTCCTACCAAAACACTACTTTTCTCCAAATGTTGAGTATTTAAGATGAATTGGTCACACATGAAGCTCAAGAATAAACTTCTATAAAATAACATGATCCAAAAAAATAGGAACCATATATTTCCCATGGCATTAGACATTAACAAAAACATAAATGGTTAGTACAAGATCAGATAATCCCCAAAAATGTTAATATTCTATAAAAAATAATTACTCATCTTAATCTCTATAAATGAACAAATAATACACAAATGTCAACAAATACTCATCAATACACAATTGTCCATAAATTTCATAAAAGTAATCCAATCTATTATTTAAACCCAAAATTCAGAAGCACTTGATGACATAGTATTCCACAAAAATATAAACATTTATCTCCAAATAACATCAAATACTCTAAAAGTATCATAATGAAAATTAATTAACCTAATCACATATTCACAATGATAGGATTATCATTTCCATTAATAGCATAAATCTCTATATATCCGTAATAAAAACATTGATTCTTCCAAAATATAATTTCATCCATTACTCCACAATTGATATTACATAGTATTCTATTTTCATTAATCATAAATTGTTCCCAAAAGAGTGAACGTCTTCCAAAATAATCTTTATCACTTAATCACCAAATAATTTTCCCATACAAATGATATCCATTTGATAAAACATAAGTTCCAAAAATAAACTTATTCTTGATCCATAAAACTATTTAACCAAAATTAATAAGTCATACTAAAAAGCGTCTTCACATAGGTCAGTGGTTGAGGATGCTCCCTTGTCTCCCTTCAGATGTGGGTTTGATTCCTACGACCTTGCTAGACTTGACAGGTTGTCACCCATATTGTGTGTTTTATTTTTTTATAGAACTCAAAAATAACCTTTACATGATTTAACCTCAACGGTTGTATTATACCTCTAATTATGATCCCAACACATAATTACACAATTTCTTAATTCATAATGTCTTATTGTCATTTATAACCACCATAAAATAACTCTATTTTCTAATAAATAACATCTTACGTTTATCATGGTTTCCACCTGGTTTCATCATTATCTTGTTCCCATAGATAAATGATCCATGCATTGTGAGAAGGATTTAGAGTTCCTAAAAATCATCTTCTTCTATTATCCAAATACACCTTGTACAACATGGGTCATATTGTGTTAAAAAAATAGTTTCGAAAAATAATCATGTATGAAATATAATTTCAAAACATTTGATAAAACATTTTTTAAATAGTCGAAACAAGTTTGATTTGAAACATTCAATATATGGTCCTTTTCAAATACCATATATATATGATGAAATATTATAATTTAATAGAATATATAAATATGTTGTGAAATGTTCTACTTCTTCAACACCTATTCCAAAATCATAATATGAATCTAAATCATGTGATAAGGTAAAATATTTGAATACTCGTTTATAATATATACCTTTCCTAAAAATATGAGAATATTGTGAAAATAGTGTTTGATTAAAAAAATCCATGAAAGATGATGGTATCAAGGTATAGAAGAGGTGATTGATATCTAGAACAATTTCTTGCAAGTTATTTGTATGTTTGAAAATGTTTCAGAATCGTCTTGACATGACTCTACTATAATTATTGAAAGGAAGTAATTAGGACGAGATAAGAATATTTTTTTAGATCCTCTCCTTCCATTTGTAATAGAATTACCTTGATCTAAAAAAGTTACTAAATAATGATTTAACTTTTTGAGTAGACATAGATACTAACCAAGTGTCTAACAAAAACTCTTATTCCCTAATTGTTTCTAAACCGACCTCTGATACTAACAATAAGGGATCATCCTTAAACATTACACAATATTTAATTAATTTAATAATTCACAGTGAGGATACTTTTAGATACCGATTTTTAGAGAATTAGGTCATATCCATTACATTACATCTCAAAAATAATTGTGTAGACACATCTACTATATCCAAAACATTCACAATTATAAATGTCTTGAAACAAAACATGGTTGTTTTCTTGATATAGACATTCTTTAATTCTTCCCTTCTCTTACCCTTCCTTATACCTAGTGAAAAAACATTTCCAAAACATGGGATGAGCATTTGAAGCTTAGTAAGGGTTATAAAATAATGAAAGAAAACATTAGTCAATAAATACATACAAATGAATGAAATAAATATTTTCAATATTTAGCATACGAGAAAAAAATCATAAAATTTATTAATAACACATAGAAATATAAATCATATAGCTAACTTGTGGAATACCTAACATACATAAATTGTAGCTTTCATAGGTAAATAGTGAGTTACATTTGGAATACTCATAATAGTATATTCCCTAAATTTATTAGGAGAATCATTAACGTTTACCTCCATCACATTACCTAATGAATTGGAGAGCTATCTTCGGATCACCCAGCCTAGATTTATCATGAAACCACCCGTATATAAAAACAATGCCAAAGTACAATAACATAATCATAAAAAACAACACAATAAAAAATGTAAAACTAACATTTCCACATTTCAACCGAAATATATCATTTCAATATATTGACAAAATCAATGCAATTTAAAATAAACATTTAAATCATTTAAAAAGAATATTTTTGAATAAAAGTGTCCCACTCCACTTTGAGAATTTTAAAGGAATTAGCATTTTTAAACATTAAGGTATATATAAATAAATATATAATCCCTATATAAAAACATGGACATTAAAGAGAATGATTTAGTGAAATAAATCTCTAAAACATTTAAATATATGTTTTAGTGAAAGAGTCTCATAACAGATGAGAGACACTTGAAAAAAAATTATTACAGAATTACATCAAAAGAATTTAATAATTTCATGATAATAATGAGGTTCATGATATAATATGTCAAAGTGTAGTATATTCACCTTACATGATAATAAAGGATAACAATATCAAGATAATCCTCAATTAAAGGAGATTTAGATGTATTCCCTTACAAAGATCATATCCTTCGATTAAGCATAACTCAATGACATAATTTAGTGAGAAAAATATAAATACACCCAATATAAATTTATTTTAAGTTTAAAAAAATCAGAATTCATTCACAAATATTCTTTTAATAACAAACCACTGAAATGGATATTTAACTCAATGAAATGATATTGTGTTAAGATTCCCCTATGAATGTCTGACACCCTAACGATGTCACTGAAAAATTCTGAAAGTGATTTGATGAGAGAGAAAAGTGTATATCTTCACATTCAAATATAATGTACAGAAATAAGGATATAGAAGAAAATATCCGATAATAATAAAATGTAAATTAAAAGCCATGACATAAAATAAGTATTTTACTAAAAGATGAGGGCGAAATGTTCCCATACAAAGATCATATCATTACAATAAGGATAAATTAGTGAAATAATTATGTGTGAAAAATATAAACACACCCAATATAAGGGGATGTTAAGTGTAAAAAAATAATATTTCATTCACACATATTCATATATTAATATAATCAATAAGTATAATTCAATCCAAAAGAATAGAAATTAGGTTAAAATGTTCCCATACAAAAATTCAGCCACCTAACGGCGTCACATAAAAATTCAAAAAATTAGTTGATGAGAGAGAAAAAGGGTCTCTAATCACATAGACATAAAATTTACAGAAATAAGTATATAAATGAACATATCCCCACATTTTAAATTTTAAATTTAAATACATAACATTAATGCATCTTTTGACAAATAGATGATGATGAAAGGTTCCCTTACCTCAAGTCCGATTTGACTCATTCATTCTTTAATTTCCTGAATAATAAACATATGTTAGTTTATAATTGATTCAAAACCTTTTTCAATTTTATTATTCCTTTTATATCACTTATTCCCTTTCAATAACAATTAGTAAATTATTTTATTTCATATCGTGCATTTTTTCGATGATGGGAACTTGAGTAAATACTGAACATGTTATGATTAGAATTTTTCCACGTGGTCAAAAATAAATTATCTATAGTATGATATTAATGATTTAGATATCATATATATCATATATATATAGTATATATAAGTATTTATAACAGTACATTACATATGGAGATAAGAAATGAAATGCATCGTTCATGAAGACTGTAAGTCGTACGTACACATGGATGCTACTTTCACTTATGTTTCGTATTTAAAGTAATGAAAACATAATGATACATAAGTATATTATATTTAAAGTATAATATAATATATAATTTCATTAACTTCATCCTTTATACATTCTATGTATGGAATGACTGAGTCATATCACTTTGACGGGGCGATAGTCTTCAGTTCCCCAAATGAAATTATCGTATATACCTATTATGGAAACCATAGAGGTATTATATTAAGGAAAAATAAAAATTCTTATAGACAATATAAACATAATATATATCACAAATAAATACAGTTCTATCATAAATTCCACCATGAGAGACTGTATGAGATAATTGAACAATCTTCATTTTGTGAGGCACTAGTTTGTCATCCACAAACATAGTATGTTTGTATCCATTATATGGAGGCGTATAGAAGTATAGTTTGAATAATTCTCATAAAAAACCTAGTATATTAAGGATACTTGTGTGTTTTGTAAAAAATAATAAGAAGATCATAGAGAGTGGGGAAGTAAAATAAATTAAATGTACATGAGAGAAGATGTTACATTTAAATCAGGTAACTCCATTTAGTTTGTACCAAAAAGATTTATTTAATTACATTATTCCCATAGTAAGGAATAAAGGTGGAATATAAAAATTTTGGGATCTTATAGGAGCAGTGTATAGAAGATACAAGAGGCATGAGATATCTGAGTAATGGGTTAGAGGTGGAGGCCTTTTTTTAGAAGGAGGAGGGACTCTTTAGGAATGTTTGAAAGTATTATTTTATTATAAAATGATTTCCAATTTCAAAATGTCCAAAACTCATTAAATTAAATAGAAGATGAATATAAGTCTAAATAAAATCATTTAATAATAATTGAACTGGTTTTTGATATTTTTTTATCCTTGTAATTTTCATCTAACCCTTTGTTAACTTATTTAACTTTTACAATGTCTTTTTTTATATTGATACTATATAGTTAATATAGTTACCATAACATGTTAATAGAACCAAAAATGCTTCATTAATGAAATTATCAACCTTATATATGTCATTAGGATTAATCTTATATTTTTATTATTATTATATCAATTTATAGAATAATATTTCTTTTAAAAACTCATTTATGTAAATTTATAAACTATTCATAAGATGATTTTTTTTAATCTAAAAACATGATTATTTTTAATAACATTCATTAATTAAATGATAACAAGTCATAAATATCTATATAATTCATGGATTGACAAAAATGTTTCAAAATAAATTTATTTTAATTTTTTAATCTCATTTATTTAAAACATTCATTAAAACATTAATCACTATATCATTATTGTGTTATAAATAAATTTAATTATCTGATGTCTAAAAATTATAAAGAAGATACAATGATGTATTAACTATTTTTTTATTTCTAATGAATATTTATAGTCTACCATATCATTTTTATAGCACCATATAAAAAAAATTTCACTAAAAGATATATGTTTATGTTACATTTTCCTTAACACTAAATTAATTTTTATGAAGTATAATGTTTACATACAAGTGGTTCCATGGGGTGTCAAAATCAACCCAAGAAATCCCATGGTCAGAAATGTATCATCCAATTGGGTTATGAAATGGGTAAGTATAATTTAGTATTATTTTAATATTATTGGTTACCCTTATTTACTATATATAACCTTTAACCATGGAAAAATAAAATATTTACTAAAGTAACTATTCATTATTTCTAAAAATAACTATTACCTGTTTGCACAATTTCAACCTCCTGATTCAAAATATAGAATAAATTTATCCAAAAGTCAAAAAACAGAAGTTTCAGAAATTAATATAAAATTAATTCCCATTGTCAAATCCAAAAATCCTATTTTTAAGAAATAATAACTATAAAAATATTGAGACTTGTTTTTGTTCAATTTAAAATATAAATTACTTGTAATGACAAAAAATATTTAAAATGTTAAAAATATAATCCAATTCTACTTTAAAACCAATAAAAATAACAATATAACAACATATATAAATTCTATTAAAAGAATGTTTTTAACTAAAATTTAGTATTTTTCAGTATTCATAAAAAAGTGAACTTTATCATAAAAATACCATAAATTTACCCAAAATAAATTTTTATGTCTTTATTCTTAATAAGATGTTTATTTTTACAAATGTAAATCATAAAAGTGAAAAAAAACTATATTTAAAAATGATTCTCCATAAAATTGGGGTAAATAAACATTATAAATAATATTGGAGTATTTCAGGCTTAAAAATTAATCCATTCTTATTTTAAGCCTCTAAAATTAATTGGATAAATTTAAAGGCTTATAAAAAACATGTAATATCATATTTTAGATAGTTATATTCATTATATACAATACAACTATTGTGTGTTAACTACCATTTAAAATAATATTATATTATTATTTTTCATTATGCCTCAGCCTTGTATGAAACAAGAGATTTCAAAGAAACCCATTTTTGTGTGTCGGGTATGGAATTGAACATATCATCAAATTTAAATAAAAATTAATATTTTTTTCATAAATATTAATAAATATGAAAATTTCATATTCTATAAATAATTGGGTCATTACATCTATCCTTTTAGAAATTGTGTCCTCTCAATTTTAAAATTGGTCTTGGAAACTTCATTGAAATTCCCAAATCAAAAAGCAATAGTCAAAAAAACTATCACATTAAAATAAATAAAGATATGTATAATGGTCACCCGAGATAACCAATACTGTGATTCCATGTAGAAAAAATTGGATATGGAAGATAGATTAAGTGTCATTTTTTGATGTATAGTCATATAAAAAGAGGATCAGAAGAATGTTGACAACAAAAAACCATAATATTGTGATGTGTTAAATGGTCATTTGTTTCCTATTAGGAAAATTAATCAAACAACATTTTTTTAGGTACCCTCTCATAAATTTGTAGAATTTATTTTTGAGGTTGACTAAGAACATAAGAAAATATATTTACTCTCCATGTAGAGTTTCATTAATTAATAAGATTCTACCAAACTTATCTTTTCTTCAAACGATCAGTGTTCAAGATGACTTGGTCACACCTAAAGCACTATAATCAACCTCTTAAGAATATAATTATCAAAAAAAGATGAACAATATTTTTACCATGTCATTATACATTAACCAAAACAAAAATGGTTAGTATAAGGTCAGATAATCACCCAAAAGGATAATCTTTTATAAAAATTAAATACAACTCTTAATCTCAAAAATTGAACAAATAATACAAAAATCTCAATAAAGACCATTCAATACCCAATTGTCCTTAAAAATTTTCAATGTAATCAAAACTAAGATTGAAACCCTAAATTAAAAATGATTTTATAAAGTAGTATTCCACAAAAAACATAACATTTATCTCCAAATAAAATAGACTACTCTTAAAGTATCATACAAAAAAGTAATTAACCTAATCAGATATTCCCCACGATAGATTATTTATTTTCTTTAATAATCCAAATCACTATATTTCCATAATAAAGACATAGAGTTTTTCAAAATATAATTTCAACCATTACATCAAAAATGAGATCACATTGTATTTTATTTTCCTTAAGCAAATAGTGTTTGCAAAAGACAAAATGTCTTCCAAAAAACCTTTATCCTAGAATGAATGAATCATTTTCCTATAAAAATGAAATCTATTTGATAAAACATATGTTACAAAAATAAAATTATTCTTGATCCATAAAATATTTTATCTAATAAGAATAATTTATACTAATCATTGGATTCACATAGGCCACTGGTATGTGATGTAGCCTTATCTCCCTTTGGTTGTGAGTTTGATTCCCTATAGCCTTGCCAGATGTGAAATTTTGTCACCCATATTGCATGTCGCCCTTTTTTATAAAACTCAAAAATAACACTATCATTATTTAACCTCAATAGTTTCTTTATATCTCTCATTTTCATCCCAACTCATAATTACTTTAATAATTTAATTCATGATGTCTTATTTTCATTTTTTTTACCTCCATAAAATAACTACATTCCCAAGTGAAGAACATCGTACCTTGATTATGGTGTCCACCTAGTTTCATCATCAAATAGTTCATGTAGATAGATGGTCCATGCATGGAATAAATAATTTAGATATCCTTCAAAATCATTTTCTTCATTTATCCAAATAAACCTCATACTACTTGTGTAATATGGGTGTTCACAAGAAAAATAGATTCGGAAAATAATCATGTATGACATATAATTTAAAAAATTCTCATAAAACATTGTTTTTATAAAATATTCAGACCAAGTTTGATTTGAAACATTCAATCAATGGTCCTTTTGAAATACCATAAATCAGTGTTGAAATACTATAATTAAAAAAAAGATATAAATAGTTTGTGTAAGGGTCTCCAACTTCTTTACCTTTTTCAAAATCATAATATGATTCAAAATCTTGTGATAAGGAAATATATATGAAAACTAATTGATAGTATTTACCTTTCTTGAAAATAGAAGAATATTTAGAAAAAATTATGTGATTAAATACAATTCAAGATCCACGATGGTATCGAGGTATAACGGAGGTGTATTATATCTCAAACAATTTCTTGCAAGTGAGTTTTATGTTAGAAAATGTTTCAAACTCGTTGGGATATAACTATTCAATTATTATTGAAAGAAAGTCATTAGGATGAGATTGAAATTTCTTTTGAGGTCCTCCTCCTTCAATTCATAATAGACATTCCTTGATCTGAAAAATTTACAAAATAATGATTTAACATTAAGAGTAGACATAGAGACCAACCATGTGTTAAACAAAAACTCATAATCCCTATAGTTGTCAAAACCAACCTCTGATATCAACTATTAGGCCCTAGCATTAGACATTATATAATCTGGAATTATGTTAACAATTCATAATGAGGATATCTAGAATTTTAGAGTTTCAAAGAATTCGGCCATAACTATTACATTACATCTCAAAGATAATAATCTAGAAACTTCTACTACATCAAAATACTTCACAATAATAATATTATTTCAATAAAACAAGAGTTATTTTCTTGATATAAATCTTCTTGAATTATTCCCTTATTTTACCCTTCCTTATACCCTATGAAAAACACTTCAGAAACGTGGGATGAGAATAAAACTCTCAGTAAGGGTTATAAAACAAATAATGAAAACATTAGTACATGAAAACATACAAATCAATGAAATCATACTTTTCAATATTTAAGATACCACCTAAAAATCACATGATTTATGAATAACACATAGAAATCATATATCATAATTGTAAGTTTTGGAATCCATAACATTGATATATTTTATATTTCACAGTTTTTTAGGGAGTTATATTAGGAATAACCATCATATTATACTCCCTAAATCTCTTAGTAGAAACAGTAACATTTAACTCTGTCACGTTACCCAATGCATTGGAGAGATATCATAGTCTCACTTGCCCTTGGTTTATCAAGACACAACCCATATATGTAAACAATTATCAAGAACCATAACATAATCATAACACGTAACATAATCATAAATTAAAGATAACATTTCCACATTGCTTGAAAAATAAATAATTTCAAGATATTGACAAAATCAATGCAATTTAAAAGACACATTTGAAAAATTTAAAAATATTATATTTTAATCCATGTGTACCATACCATTTTGATGTTTTTATAGAAACTAACATTTTAATAAATTAATATACATATAAATAAATCCTTAAACCCATTTTGAAAACATTTACATTAATGAAAATGATTTAGAAATATAAATCTCCAAAACATTTAACAAGATGTTTTAGTGAAGGAGTCTTGTAACTCTTGAGAATAACAAGAATACAAATAATTACCCAGTAACGTAAAAAAATCTTATAATATCATGATAATAAAAATACACATTATATAATATGTAAAATTTTAGTATATACACCTTCAAGTATAATAAAGGTTCCCAATGTAAATATTTTCCTCAATGAAAGGAGATTGCTACGTAGTCCCTTACTAAGATTGTATCCTTAGATGAAGAATAAATCAACGAAATAATAATGTGTGTAAAATATAAATAAACCTAATTTAAATTGATATTGAGTGTAAAATAATCAATGTTCATTCACACATATTCTTGTAATAACAAATCAATGACATGGATATTTAACTCAATGAAATGACATTTAGTTAGTATTTACCTTATAAAAGTCCGACAACCTAACGATCTCACATAAAATTTCATGAAATTATTTGATGGGAGAGAAAAGGGTATATGATCACTTGGAAATAAAGTGTACATCAATAAGGATATAAAATAATAGATCCCTTCATAATAAAATTTAAATTAAATGAAATGACATAAAATAAGTCTTTTACTAAAAGTTTAGGGTGAAAGGTTCCCTTACATAGAGAGTATCATTACATTAAGGGTAAATTATTGAAATAATTATCTGTGAAAAATATAAATACACCCAATATAATTGGATAACGTGTGAATAAAAATAATTTTTCATTAACAAAAATTCATATAATTATATTATCAATAAGAAAAAATTTCTCTCAAAGAATGGAAATTGGGTTAATAAGTTCACTTACAAAAAATCGGCAGCCTAACGGCATCACATAAAAATTCATAAAATATGTATATGAGTGATAAAAAGGGTCTCTAATCACATTGAAATAATATTAACAAATATAATGATATATAAGAAAATATCCCATTATTTAAAATTTTAAATTTAAATACATAACATAAAGAAGACTTTGACAAGAATAAGATGGTGAAAGGTTCCCTTACCTTGTGTCTAACTTGACCGGTTCATTCTTTAATTTCGTTAATAATAAACATTTGATAATTTATACTTTCTTCAGAACAATTTTCAAGTTTATTATTACTTTTATATCACTTATTACCTTCAAAAAACAATTATTTATTTATTTCAATTCATATTGGATAATTGGTCGATGTTCTAAATTTGAGTTAAAAAGGAACTTGTTATAATTACACTTTTTCCATGTGGTCAAAAGACAATTATCTCAAGAATGATATTAATGATTTATATATCACATATATAATATATTTCCAGTATATATATGTATTTATAACAGTACATAACATTTGGATATAATAAATTAAATGCATTGTTCATGAAGAGGGTAAGTTGTACGTACTCATGAATGCTACTTTCATTTCTGTTTCATATTTAATGAAATGGATAAAATAATGAAAAATAGTTATATTATAATTACAGTATAATATCTTATATAATTTCATTAGTTTCATCCTTTATTTTTTCCATGTATGGCATGAATTTGTCATATCACTTTGAGGGGATGATAGTCGGCACTTCTTCAAATTAAATTATCATATTTTCCCATTATGGAAAACATAAATTTATTCTATAAATAAAATATACAGAAGCATATAGACAATCTAAATATAATATATATCACATATAAATATAGTTTCATTCTTTAAATATAGTATTTTTCACTATTCATAAAAATTAACATGATCAGAAAAACACCAAAAATTTACAAAAAGTAAAATTTTTATATCCGGATCCAAAAGAATAAGTTTATTTTGTCAAATGGAACATATAAAAGTGAAAAAACAATATTTAAAAACTTTTCTCCATAAAAAGGTGGTAAATCAAAATTTTAAAGAATATTAGATTATTTTTTGCTTAAAATTTAATCCATTATAATTTAATCTACTAAAATTAAATGGATATATGTTAAGAAATTTTAAAAACATCTATAATCTTATTTTAGTTAGTTCTAGTCATTCCAGCAAATACAATGGCTAGGAGTTAACAACAATTTAATATAATATTATATTATTATTATTTATTATGTCATAGCCTTGTGTTCAATAGTAGATTTTGGAGAAACCCATTGTTGTGTTTTGGGTAATCCATCGAACATAGCATCCCATTTATAGTGAAATTAATATTTAATCACAAATATTAAGAAATTTTAAATATTATATTTTATAAATACCAGGTTAATTTCAATAAATATATATATAACTATATTTTTTAATAATATCCATATGTTAAATTGTTGAGACGTATATACACAACCCAACATAAACAAGTTGTTAATAAGGCATATATCTTGTAAAAATTAATGTGAGATAAGAAATCCCCTTATTTTATGTCATGAATTTCTTCGTACATGTTAAAACCTCATGTAAAATACCACTATGTTTATTATAAATCGTCCAATAAGAAATATTCATATATAAAATACCTTATATTGTTAACGTAAAAAATAATATTACTTTGTTCTTAATAATTTCATGTTAATGTTATGATTCTGGTAAAACTGCTTTTTTTCTTACATGTTTTTACTTTTTATTCTAGGTTAAATGACATAGAACATAATTTCAACTTATAAATAATGATTATAATGATATAAATTTTATATACATCCGTTATATATTTATTTTTGTTTATTCATAAAAATTTAGAAATATAAAATAGCATACATTGTTCATGCAGATAGTAGGTCCTAGGTTTGTATGAATGATGTTTTCATTTTCTTATCAGAATAGAAGAAAGAAAAATTATATAAAATACTATCATTATAAAATTTTTATTATTGTATATATATTACATATAATTATTAATAAAATTTTCATTACATTCCATGTAAATTTATAAATGAATCACATCACTTCACGAGGATGTTGTCCATTATACACAAAGACGACATTATCATATTCCCACAAAATAAAAGGAATGAAAGTATGTGTGATATAGAAATTTTAGAATCATAATAAAATATGGAAAAGAATATATTTCACATATAGTATATAAATCCATCATTATTAACAAACATTATAGGTGGTACTGGAAGAACAACTAACGTCGCGTCACGAGCTAGTAGTCCTCTATACACACGAATGATGATTGCATATCCCATATTATGTATTTGTTTCATTTTTTACTCCTAATATTAATAAAACAACTTAGAGTTATAATTAAAATACTAAGGTTAATTATATTAACATTAAATAATAATAATTTAAGGGATTAAAGTAATAAATAAAAAAAATTTTTGAACATTAATTATTCTTCAGGTATATCTTTTTATTTTCACAAAAGAACATGTTTGGTTGAATTAATGAAAATATAATTTCTTATAAGGTTAAAATATGTATTTTAGAGCGTAATTTTATAGGTTTCAATCTAATGTAATAGGATTTTATGTGTTAATAAAAGTAAATAATTTGTTCTCCGTTATAACTAAGGTGAGTGGAACTGTTGATATTTCTAAAAATTGAAATTCATATTAAATTAAATCACTATAAAAACCCCCAAAAATTCCTTCAATATAAATATAATATATTATAAGGTTGTATAATTATTATTTAATATATTCTTTCTAGGTTTTGGTGACATTTTAAATCTTATTAATTTGAATAACCCTTTGTTAAAACAATTTTATTTTAATAAGGCTATCGATGTTTTTAAAATTCAGTGGATGTATTTTTTACATATAAAATATAAAATGGACCAAAAATGAAATATTAAATGAATTTTATACCAGATATAATCCCCTATTCCTTATTTAATACTTTTATGATTATTAAAAATCTTAATAAAATATTATTTTCATAAACTAATATTAGTGTCCATTTTGACAATATACATTACAATGATATTAATAAAATAAATAAATAAATATAACATCGGAAAATTATTTAATACACCATTAATATGTCATATAAAGCTACAATATTGTTTTACCACCTTAAATAATTAATACTATATTAATTTCAATATTTATAAAATCATTTAGTTGATTTTTTTCATTTATTGATTAATTACTGCTTCATTAGTGTGTAATTATATGTTGTAAAGATTAGTTCACAAAAAAATTAAATTAAAAATAAATTTATTAAGTTAACATTTTATACTTCATAATTATATTTATAGTAATGAATTTATTATATTTATTCCCATATAAAAAACCATAATACTTATTAAAAGTAAGAGTGTGCTATTTTGTCATTCTTTTTTATTATAATAATATCTATGTTGATTTCATGGAATGGTTTCCAATAAAAAAATATATTTATAATATATGGTTTTAAGGGTCCAACTAACCACATAAAATACAATTTTGAAAAGTTTTAGGTTGATTTTATAGTCATCCTAACTTTACTATCAACCTAAATTTCAAATTTTACCCCGAATTGTCGTAAAAAAATTAAGAATGTTACAATTTTGGTTTAAAAAAAGACCTATTTAATAAAATTTCACATTCTTATTAAAAATATGGAATCCATTTTTCAAAATTTATAACATAGAATTGGAAAATTGAAATTTGAAATTAACCCCATAGATGAGGCAAGAAAATGGGGTCTTGGAGCGAAAACTTTCTAAATATTGAAATGTTTCTAAGTACTAATTAAATGTCAAATTGATTCAAATGAACTAAATTAGTTACATTGATATAATTTTAATAAATAATATATTAAAAACAATTGAAAAAAATAATCTAATCAATATAAATTATTTAGAATAAAATTAATTTTCAATTAAAATGCATTATTGGTTATTATTCATAAATATATAAACATATCAGATACATAACAAAAACTTCCTCAAAATTAAATTTTATTATACATATTTCTAAATGTATGTTTAATTTTTCAATGATAATTTATAAAAGTGAAAATTTTAGTTTTTTTACATGTTCACCATTAGTGGCGATAAAAAATCATTTTGAAAAATATAGTTTTATGTGTGAAACAGTATTCATTATTATAGCATATATAGAAACACATATAATAAATTTAAAAAATTATTGAATATTTTTTATTTATATTTCGAATATGTAGTCAAAAAATAAGGATGTTTTTAATTTAGTGGTATCAAACACACTAGTGAGCACTTACATAGTTTTCCAGAAAAATATTTCCATTAAATTTAAAAAGGGTTGTAAAATATTAAACCATAGTTTCATAATTCCGTTAATCTATTTAATAATCAAAATTTTAATATCTAGTTTATTTTTTTAAAATAATTTGTTTAATAAAATGATTATTCATAGAAACTTTGTGTTATGTTTAACAAAAGATAAGCTAGTCTTGAGTGTAACATTATACATCAATGTATTAAAATTATTTTTTTTAAAAAAATTACATAAAAATAACATTGTGCTAAAACCTATAATTATATACAAGTTAAGAACATAAATTTATTACTTTTATAAGTTGAAACATTAAATTATAATGTTTAAAAGAAAATCAATTATATAAATACTTAAAAACAGTCCATTGAGAAAACATTTTTCATAAATAAAAAAAATATACCTTATAAAATCAATGTACATATAAATATAATCATAAACATTATTTTCAATTCAATTACATGATAGAAATTATTTATAATACAAATAATTAAAACATTTTGAAAGATATTTTTTAGTAAAATAGACCCTTACAATGTGTCTTACATGTCACACCCAATATGTCTCCTCTTGAATAATAAAATAAGTTAATTATTTACATTATTGATATCATATTTCATGTTCATTATTCATTTTATGTTATTCATTACAATGTTATTAAAATTACATAATTGTTTCCTTTCACATTGGATGTTGTTGCGATATTCGGTAATAAAGTAAAAATGATATCAGTGTGTAGATTATAATCAAAAAGTACACTATTAAACAATACCCATAACAAAAAATTTGACACAATTATAATTTTTATAAATAAATTATTCTTTTAATCCATTCCATTAATTATGGTTATGAAGAATGAACTATGTTATAGTCATGGATAGGGTAGCCCATACGTACACATAAGTAACATTTCCATTTTTGAATTACCAATATTGAAATAATTTAATTAATATTTTATTGTAAAATATGATAATAATATCATTAATATCATATTAATTCTTAATTATACTTATTTATAATAGTTATTTTATATGCTTATGAGAAATTAATAATATCTTTAATTGAGGTGGTAGTCAACACATATGCAAAAATGTCATTATAATTTTTCTATGTAAAGAATGGTATGAATTTATGTGATATAATATATTTACATAAGTATAAATATTATATGATTATAATATATACACATTAATTCCATATTTATAACCATTCTTTAGAGATGCTATTGGATAAAAATTACATTTTACTATGATGTGGTCATCCTCCATACAAAAATCGATAAATTATTTTTAAATTTCTTTGAAGGGGAGATGGATATAGGTCATGAAGCTAATATAATAACACATAATCATGTTTATTATAATTTATTTATTATTTTATCTAATTTAGGTACGTTTAATGGGATGTGGAAAATAAAATATAATATAATATATTGATTAAAAAGGATACATATTTTTTGATAAATATTCTTTACATAAAACCACAAAACCGTTAATGATGGAGTTATGACTAAAATAAAACATCTAAAATGAGGTAAATTATTAAATTATTTTTTTGGTAGTTTTTTTGAGAAAAATATGTATTTATGTTTAATCCTAATAGAAGAAAAGATCCCCTTTTATAACAAAGGAGAGTGGCACCCTTTGAATTTATAAAAATATTTAAATAAATAATATTATTGTAGAGGCAAATGATTCTAAATGGAAAAAAACACAATAGATGGAATTTTATACAATATTGTATCCCTGTTATATTGATTTATAATTTATATTTTTAAATTAATTTAATAAAATATTAATTCTTTAAAATTTTATCATTTTTAAATATGATTCTATTCATTAAATATTCATTACAACCATCAAATAAACAAGTAAAAATTCAAACAAATTATTTTTCTATATTCTAAACTGGAATTTTTATTCAATGTAATTCATGGATATAATTAAGTATTTAAAAATATATTTGTTTTCATATTTATAAAATCTTTGATTTTATTTTTTCAATAATTTAATAAGTATTTAGTCAACATTATGTCAGCATTTATGATATTTATTTCTTACCTAAAATTTAAAAATTAGTGACCATGTTCATAATATTCTTTATATTAGTATATAATATTTTTTTTCAAAACATATCCTATTTATATCGCCATAAATATTTTTTACTTATTAAAAAAATAGTATGACACTTTTGACTTTTGTTTAAATAAAATTATATAAGGGTATTAATGTCAGGAAATGTGCTAAAAAAGGTCATAAACACGATCCACGTATGATTATGGTTGGAAGAACAAGAAAATGAAAATTTGGGAATGTTTTATAGATTCTTATAGTTATAATAATTTTATTTTATCCCTTTATTACCTAATTCACTATACACTATTGTAATACAAATTAAAAAGTTTATCATTCATTTTTTCAAAACATTAAAAATAAAATATTTACAATTTTTGATCTTTCTAATTCTATATTATGTAGTTTATTTGAAAAAATTAAATGAGAATAATTTTAAGAATTGAATATTAAATTAAATTGAAAAAATGAAATAAATTTTGTTTTCTAAAAAATATCATTTTTAAATATAAAATGTTTTTAAACTAAATTGATGTATTAAATAATTTATTAAAAAAATATTTACATTATTTTAAATATTATTTAACTACTTAAAATCTGAAAAGTTAAAAATATAATTTTACATTTTAGTGTAATAAAATATACATTAATGTTTTCAAAAAAATCAATATTTATATGAATCCTCAAAAAAACAAATATTTAATGAAAATTATAAAAATTATTCCAAATATAATTTTAAACTAATGAAAAAAATGATATTTATTTTTTAAAATAATTTTTTAAATCTTCTCAATATTAAGTATTTCATCCATTCATAAAAAACAAGAAAACCAATTTTTGAAGAAATTGTTCTCCTGAAGAATTAAATGAATTTACGAAACATTATGTAATAATTTCATAACCATATATAATTAAATATTGATTAATTTTGATATATATATTTATTTCAGAAATTAGATATTCTTATTCATACCCTCCAATTTAAATTTTTGGATTTTTTAAAGTCTTGGACCCAGACGCCCCACAACAATGCCCGAAGCTTGGTTAGCCTTATGGCTTCAATGGAATCTCCCCAAATTATTGAGGATAATTAATAGCTATGATGGACTAATTTTATTAACATGGATATTATTCACACCTCACAAGAGTGTATCTCAACAAAAATATAATGATAGATAAGTAGTGGAAGCAGTAATTGAATTATACAATAGACCAACAACAAGAATAGATAAAAATACTAAAAGGGAGATCATAAACAATGATGTCGATACATGTCTCTACAAAGAATCCAAAAAAGTAAAAAACAGTCCAATATTATACACATATCAACTGTAAAAAAAAGTCCATAAAAATTTCAATTGCATAATAAGCCTCATCTCGGTCCCATTTTCCCAAGTTCCCAGGAAGATATCAAGAATACACATTGGGGAACTTTCAATTATCCATACCTACAATCGTATAATAAATTCAGATACACAAGGCAGCTCAAACTGGTTTTGAGGCCTAATCCCAGTAGGAAAGCACCCTTGGTAAAGTGACATCCAGTTAGAGAGTATACATATAAAATAATAATAGTGGTGGAAGTAATGTAATAAGAAAGGATGTAATAAATTAAACATCCTATAATGGACAGGTTCTCATTATTAAATAATTTCATTGGATCATTCAACCTCATTTATGTACGTATAAAGACCTTTAATAATGTCCATCATCCCATATGATAACATGAATAAAGGATTCATAAATAGAACATCAATAAGGTGTAAAAAATATTGATTTAAAGCATGTTCTTTGGATGGTCAAACACGTCATATAACTCATTGCATTCATTATTCATTTATGAAACTAATCCAATCCATTAAATTCCTAATTAGGAATCTTGGTATATCTCCACGTATAATATTAACCAACACCTAAAAATCCCATCCATGGACATCCTCATATGATACATGTTATTTATCTATGGGTGGCATAAAATCTCTTCCATTCGAGTCCATCCTTGGTAGTCCGCTAATGAATTACAAGCATCATGCATAGAATATTTGATCAAATTCCCATTTGATTCCTTACCTATAAATTCATATCGAGTCCAATTATCACTCGGTATAATATATTCAAGACTCAGATTATATCCTTGGTAGTCCTCTATGAAGTATATGTATCACTTCAGCATAAGTTTTATAAAAGGAAATTGATTCCATCCCAGAAATTCTAATAATAATTAATGTGTTACACATGGAATATAAGAATATATGCAACATCCTAGACCCAGATGACCCTAAATGGTGATACAAGCCTAGTTTTTTACATGGCCTCAAGCACATATCCCCAAACTCCAAAGGATGCAGACTTGAATCCAGGGCCACAATGAGTCTATGGGTAGTCTATTCCCATATTAGCAGAGTGTAGTAGATCAAATTATAAAAAAACATATACAAGTAGTGGATGTAGTAATACATAGAATAGAAATAAAAATCAGAAAACAAATATTATAAATAATAATGAAATCAAATTATATACAAGGTCATGATATATGTCACATGTTTTTAACAAAATACCCAAAATAGGTACACAATGGACTTTGAAAACACATGTCCCAAAAAAGTCCAGATGAGTCTCAACCTTATCATAAGCCACATTTTGGATCCATTCTATCATACTCCTAAGAATCATATCTAGTTGATGCATTTGGGTTCATTACCTTGTCATTAACTAATATCATATATCCTATTTGGGTCCAAAAAATGAACCAATTTGGGTGTGAGACTAAATTATTGTAGGAAACAACCCAAGGATTGTTTGAATCCCATTGTGAATATATATTGCAGGAAGTGTGCAATACGAAAAGTGTATCCAATGAAGAACTCAGATATAAACATCCTATAATCATGTGTTTTAATTTAAATACATTTTAAATTTAAATTACACTCAAATTTATAAGTCATGAGATATGACTCAAGCCTAAAATATACCATATAACTCAAATAACAACATATGAATCATATTAACCTCTAATAAATATTTTTAAAGTCATACTCTAATCTTGTTCGTAGTATTTTTGGAATGTCATATAATCTATTTGATTCATTTAATTCATATAGAACTTGATTCTATCCTTGAAATTCTAATGTGGGAATTCAAGTATAACTCTAGGTATAATCAACCAACAACCAATGAGACCATATATTGAGAACCTATCATGAACCCATGCAATGTTCTAGATGTTTTATAAAGTCTATTTTGTATGATCCCATCCATGGTGGTCTTCAAAAAAAGTCTGTAGTATCACTCATGAAAAATAATCAATGACATGTTTCAGTCTGTCCTTGGTAATCCATTTCGATTCCAGGCATCACTCATCATATAAGTCAAGTCTCAATGATTTTATCCATGGAATCTCTTATTTTGATATATCAATCATCCAAGACAATATCAAATTAACCATTTAGTTTTTACATGGAATTTCATGGTGAATCCATTTATCACACAATGTAGGATGGTCAATTGTCCCACGAGTCCATCCATGGAATTCTAATTTCAATCCATGTATCACCCCAGCATATTTATCATTTAACCAATTCATTTTCATTGAATCAATAAATTTAAAATTCCATTGTCAAAACCAAATGCATTAACTATAACTCACCTCACATTGTTGAATTAATCAAGGACCTACCCCAAGGTAAGGACATTTCATTTAGTCATGTGGGAATAATTCATATCACAAGAAGCACATTAATAAAAAACTAAAACATGTATTTTACATCATTTTACTCACATGAAAATATAATGGTAATGTAATTACCTTAAATAGTTAATCCATTACGTGTCATGGTCTAAACATATCTCACATGGGATAGTATTTTAAGGTCAATTTGAATACTCACATGAACATTTTTAGTATAAAAATCCTTACAATCCTATCAAGCTATCACATTGATTGACAATAATTTTACTCACATGATAAAATCAACAGTTTGGAAAATTCATTCCAATTAGATAAAATCATTGAATAACTTTTACTCTACTCACGTGGGCCGGTAAATGACAATGAAACATTCATAGATAAGCAGTGTCATATATGGGTCAAGGGGAAATTCTATCCATCCCATAACCATAGATCATTTAAATTTCAATATGAAACATTGCAATTTATATTATAATCAACATACATTTGAAATCCCGTGGCATGTTGAAAAAGTAATTCCACATAAACATTATTTTCAAAAAGTAATAAATTTTCATTTATCAAATATTACCCAAATGGGTATCCATCAAAGGTGTAAAGCCTATAAAAAGCATTAATAAATCCATTAAATTACATACAATATCACTAGAAACAATACGGTTAAATATCCATTGAGCACGATAACCGATAACTCGGTGGGTGGCTTGGTGACATAAATAAATTCCCCAAAATTAATTGATAGGAATGATATCACTTACCAATGGTCTATTTTGGATTGCACATCAATTATTAGACAAAGATTTGGCCTAGATGATAAAAAATTTAATAAATGGATGAAGAACGATAAATTATGAAATATGATCAAAAAACCAAATATTGTAGTTTTTATATCGAATAATTAAGAACATGTAAAAGGAATTATGGTCTTACCGTATGGAATCCAAAAATAAGAACCACACTCAAATCATAGTCTAAATATAGTAGAGATCTGAAATTCATGAACAGTGAAGGAGGAGATATTCCTTTTGTTCCCTTTGTTTTCTTGGTGAAATAATATTTGAAATTAGGTTTCAGTGAATTTTTAATTTATGCTAATGAATATAATATTCTCAACACAGTAGTGCTTATACGATTTAATTTCATGGTATCTTAAAACATGAATAAATTGTGCACATGTTCCTTACAGTCTGGGGCATATCACATGTTTTACCGCACACTTTACAAATCATGCTCAAACTAGGATAATTCCAACTAACAAAAAATTTTGAAAACTATTTTCATGTAACATGATTATGGGGATCCTCTTTCATGGCATATAGAAACTCTGGGGTCTGTAAGCCCCCACAGTCCAGCCTTGCATGGTTTAGTAAAACTATTCAGCCTTTCATGCATTATTTTTACTAAATGTGTGCAAGCGTAAATACAACTAAAACTTGTGTTATAAGATATGGACCATCCCCAAAAATCCAATGACATTCATGATCCAAATGGGAATTATCCATAGGCTATATTTATGCATTTAATGTGATAAAATAAGGAAATTTTAAAATTTTACCTCATGGAAGAACCACGTTCATTCAAAATTCCACACATAATGATATTCGCCTCACAATTTACCCCTCATGGTTGATCAAGAATGCATGATATCCACTCTAGTAGTTGTAATTGTATATTGGCCTACTGATCCCACATCTCATCATGCCCACAACCATATTGCTAAAGCATGCATACCAAATATAATGACCATATTTTGAAAACCCTTTATCCACAATCCACAATATGTATATGATTCACATCAAAGGACACATATTCCTATAAATAGAACTCCTCTGGATGAATGGAATGAGGAGAGTCTAAATAATATTGTTATAGATGCAAAATATGGATGATGTTGTGCATATCATGATACCTCATAGGTAAATGAAACCGATAAACTACAGGTTTTCCTCTCCCTCCATAATATGTAATGGAATAACATATCATGGAAAATCATAACTTGTCCCATGATCTTATTTTTCCCCATCGACAGTGAAATTTTTAAGAAAACCTAATCATGACCTTGAAGCTTATATGTCATCTGTGGTGACCGGGGTATGATTTATAACTAGACAGTGTAGTATCCATCTGATTCTGAATAAACTACACCAATTATACGGTCTCCTAGAAAAGATGAAATCTCATCATAGCTACTTATCCTTCTTATTAAAAAGATAGAGGTTATCGGCATGGCCTACCATACATAGCCTCATTCCAAACCATTTGAATAGTAGAAAAAATGTTATTTTTGTAAGTTAACCAAACCAGGGGTATTTTTCTCTTCCTTGAGACCCCAAAATCCAGGAAGCATTCTTGTTGTTTGTCTTTATGCACATGATTCATGCCCTTAGACAAGCCATTTTTTTGGGGTGGCATGCATGCTCAGAAGCACTCAATACCCAAAACCCTCTATAAACCTTTCAAGAGTGGAGAAGTAAACAAGGAATCCCTATCATAAAGGATACAATATAGGACCCCATTTAGTTTCCAAATCTCATGGATATACAACCATTGAATACGGGGAACTGAAATGGAATCATTGATAGGTAATAAGTGAGCTACCTTGATGAGTCTCTCAATAACAACCCATACATCATTATTACATCAAGGATACCTACACAAACCTATAATGAAATCCATCACAAATTCATTACATTTGCACTCGGTAGTGGGTAGTTTCTATTAATGTCTTTCTAGTATCTGGTGTTATTCCTCCACCTACTGATAGGTGAATAACCTCATAAAAACATTCTATATCACTTTTCATACTCAGCCAAAAATAATATCAATGAAACTCATGATACATATTTGTTACACCATGATGAACTACCCATGATAAAAAATGAAAACACCTAATTATCTCCTTTCACATGTTAGAAGTGACCCAGACACAACCATGGACTCTATGAACACATCATTATGGATAGTCCATTTAAGAGGAGGTTACTCACCTGCCACACCCTTCCATTGAATTATCCCTTTAGAGTCTTATTGCTTTATCATCCTTACTCTATCCAAAATTACATAGGTAACACCTATTGAAGGATGTTATGTATCCCCCTGATTTCTTTTCACCTCCATGTGAATCATAGAGATCAAAATCATAATATGCCACTCGCTAAAGGAACGTTTTATTGAATGTATCCAAGTCCCCATGCTTTGGGCATCATCCACTATATTTCCTTTACCAGATTTATAGGAATGATCAATGTCAATAGGCTATAGGAGGTCAACCCACCTTTACTATATATGATTTAAAAAATGATGTGTATGTTTTTACATGATGCTTTTGTGGTCCTTGAACACCATAGAATGCTATCTCAGTATGTAATCTCTCCAATAGTGTAATGTGTGAGCAACCACATCTTACGCATGATCATGTATCGAGTAGTTCCTATCATGTGGCCTCAACAATCTATACCCCTGAGTGATGTCCTGATCACCCTATAAAATAATAAATCCTAGAATGATACAAATTTCATAACTCTACATAGTGTAACTCCATATTGGCATTGAAAAAATTGGTATTGACGGTGAAGTAAATATCCATTTCAGCACTTGGATGTCTATATTTCTAGAATCTGACCATATATACTTCACAACGTTTATAGTAAAGCACATCACAATTTTTTCAAATCATGATAAGTCATGTATGAATCTCCCATAGTAACCATCCTTTCCTATGGAGATCTACACCACAAATTCATTCAAGGGTTTCTCCTAGGAAAGTACATCTCTCATCTTCTGTGGGTCCACTGATACTTCAATCTCTATGTAGATGTGTCGTAGTAAAAGAATCGAATATATCTAGATATGGATATTTTTTATCCTATCATATAATGGATTCTCTCTCAGTTTATACTGAACTATCTCAAGAAGGGTGAAATAGTTTTCTATATTATGAGAATATACCAAGATATCATCCAAAAAAACAACCACAACCAAATCAAGTTATGTATGGAACACTCAGTTCATCGGTTCCATGAAGACCACTGTGATTTTTATGAGACTGAATGAGATAACAAAATAATAATATAGAACACTCCTTCATTAGAAGGCAGTGCAATGTATTTATGATGATCTGACATGAGCGTAATGATAACCATATCTAAAATCAATCCTTAAGGGGACTCGTGATCCTTATAGCTGGTCGAATAGATCATCAATCCATGATAGAGGATATTTTTTTTAACTGTCCTATCATTAAACTTCGATAATCAACACATAGCCTAAGTGAACCATCCAGTTTTATTTGAAAAAGTACCAATGAACCCCATAGATGAAAACTAGTTCAGATGAAAACCTTTTCCCCTAAATCACCAAGATTCCTCTCGAGCTCTTGCAGATCAGCAAAATCCATCCTATAAGGGGGTATGGATATAGGTGTATCTCTTAGATCTATATAAATAGTCAATTAGACCTCTATTACTAGAGGTAAATTTTAAGAAATCATCTTAGAAGATTCCCCAAAAATGATCAAGTAGTTCTGGGAAAATTGCTTGTTAGGTTCCTTGATCATCCAGAAATAAACTCAAAATCTTGGTTATCATCCCACTCAGCCCCATATACTATGGTCTAGCTGGACTCCCATGTACATCACATTCATCCTTCAGAATTAACTCACCACTCTCTAGTGTCGTGATAGTCACCCTTTGGTGATGACATTCATTATAAGCTCGATAAGCTGTGATTCATTTCATCCCCAGTATAACATCAAAACCTATCATCTCTAGGTTATAAAGGATATAGAGGATATGACACCAACCAATATCATGTGGGAACTATCTGTACTGGCCTACACCCTCTATCCTAACCCCAGCATAGTTTTTAGTGTCATAACAACCTCTTAAAATCTGAACACTAATCATAATACTCTCTACAGTGGGAATAAATTTAATACTATGTCAATCCTCTATATAAAATTTTGAATAATATAAAGTATAGGATAATATAATATTAGAAATAATAGTATAAGGAATTAGATATTTCTTCATCTAGTTCTATTACACTACGTATACCAAACCTGAACCCTGACCATGTGATATTTTCTGGTTTTCCAGCCTACTATCGATGCACAACTCGTGTCTTACTACCAAGGCACATAGCAACAACTCAGTCACATTAGACTTCTATATTCCAACTCCTGGACAAGGTAAAATCCATTGAACAAACTACTTAATGTGGAGTCCTTTCTTACGCTCTCTCAGTAGTTTATGGTTGAAATATTCAGTAGAAGCGCTGAAGAATTCCCATCATTCCCCAGGAACGACCCTCGACTGACTCCCTTTTACTGTATAGACTAGTATGACATAGGATACGGCACTGGTATCACCTAATATAGCTACCTAAATAAATTCTCTGACCACCTGTTTCACCACAAGGGAGATTAATATGATTATTCCTAAAAATGGGTGATGTCTTACGCAAACTATGTGTCAAAATGCCCTAGATCTCACCTCCAAATTCCCTATGGTTTCTCTATATGATCAGTACCTAATTCAATATTATAGATACCGTAGTATTCTAGAATAAATTTACCTCGGATAGAATTTTTTACCTATGTCCATCCTCAAATTTCCTAGCTTTAGAAATATTGTCACTAATCAGATTAGGTTTGAGGAACTAGAGCTCTGAATAACAATACAAGTAATGAAACAATTATATGATGGCTTGCATTAGATGAATATAATCATAGGTATTACACTCCCTCAACATCTAAGCATCGGTGTATTCATATAATTACATTTGTAAATACTTCTAAGGAATTTCCTAATGGTGTTCCATTTGGGTGATAAAATCTCACAATCTCTTGTGAGAGTCACATGACATAGACATAGAGAGCATGACCCTCTACTCAGGAGGAATTTCCAGATTCTTGAAGATAGATTTCATGTCCACTAGATATGAATATACAACTTGTGGTTTCCATCACCAAAAAATGATTGTTGATACTAATGGTAGAAAACTCCCAACAACTAATCTATTGACCTGGTATGCTACAATTCTCCCTATGAGGTTTTCATGAAGCTTATTAGTTTTTTACATAACGGTACCTTAGAACCAGTGTATGGTAAAACAATTAGTTCCATAACCAGAATAACTCAGGGATCCACTAGTATCTTATGGCACACCGCAAATAGGGTGTGATCATTTTCACCCTCTTGATGAACTAATAGAGGTCATGGTGGTGGAATGGTTCTACAATGTGAAACACACGCCTTAGTTCTTGATCATTTATAGTTTTTACAACATAAAATTGTAGAAATGGTGATTGGGAACATAAATGCTTTATTATGAGATTACACAACTTTTCTTGCCTAATGGTACAAGACTAGGTGTTTAATATATTACCTAAAAGTGAGAAACACTACCGAAATCCTACAATGAAGGTCGGTCTAGAAAATATATCTATTGTAACCCATTTCTTCATCACATAGATTCATATTTATATCATTCATCACTGATTTCACATTCACATTAATTTATTTGATAATTGTTTTATGTTTATCACATCCCTTTTAGAAAGTATTACTAATGGTTTGCTGAGTTCTGACCCATTTGGTCTCATACTGATCAGGGATCAACCTTGGGAATCCACCTATTGAATATCAAAACACATTTATCTTTATGGATGAAACATGATCTTCCAATTTATGATCCAATACACCCCATACACATAAGGGACCCAATATTATAATCCAATAATATCTAACAATAACATATTTCCATATACCCATCACAAAAGTAGGCTTATTTGTCACAACACCTATCTCAACAACATGCATTAAATAATAAATATTAAATGGAATTTCATAATTTATGGCACATTAAATTTAGCAAATGACTATACGATTCATGAGATTAAAGTCCCTAATCTGAATATGATTCAATTGAATAGGACCCAAATTCATATCAATAATAATATCAAAAATCGAGTGCATCACACAACGGTGAAATCAAATATACAATAACATTCAAAATAAAAAAGAAAAACAATTAAATTTGGGAAAGTATTTATTTTGTTTTAAATGATATATCTATACCTTGGAATATCTAATAACCATTTCCAATTCCTTTCTATCATATAAAAAGAGTAATTAATCTAGGAAGGAATTCATCTATTACGCATTTGAATCATCCAGGATGCTGATTACATTGAAAGGTTCCCCATGCTCGGTGGGGGACATTGCCTCAAGAGCATCTCCACAAGTGTAAATGGATTCAAACTTGTAGTGAGGGCCTGGGTGAGTCTGTGGGGATACTATTACCACCTTATTAGGTTGTTATACATCACAATATCAATAAAATATACATGTAAAAGAAGAAATAAACCATAAAAAATAAATAAACTATGGAATACTGGTAGTATAACTAATCCATAAATCATATCATAAAAAATATGATTATATATGTCACATATTTCTAACAAAACATCCAAAATAGGCACACAAAAAACATATACAAAACGTTTACCAAAGGTAAAAGAAGGAAGAATGAGTCTTATCTGCATCACAATCCTCGATTTATTCAAATTCACTCCTACTCCAAAGCATTATATCAGGTGCCTATTTATAGGCGCTTTCTCCTATCATTACCTGTAATCATATAGTCTGTTTGGGTGAAAAAACATGACTGAAATAGGGTGTGAGACTAAATCAAAATTGGACACCACCCATGGTCTGTTTTAATCAGCCAGTGAATATATTGATCATGTAATGTTCAATGAAAAATGAATTAATATATGAAAAACATTAAGGTAAACATCCTACAGGCACTTGTTGTCATTTACATTCATTTAAAATTTTATTACATGGAAGTTTATAATCCTCGAGATATAACATAAGACCAAATTCCCCAATATAGCCAGAATAATAAAATATTCCTCAAAAGGCCATCTAAATAATATATGAAAATAATTTCTCCATTCATGTTATTTGTCATAGATATGTGTCATACAATCCATTATATTAATTTAATTCAAATAGAACATCTGTCCATCCTTGACATTCCTATGATGGAATTAGAGTATCAATCTAGGTATAATCAAACAATAGCCCCTGATACTATCCACATAGAACCTCAATTGAACCCATGTATTTCTCTAGATGTGGTATAAAGTATATTATATAAGAGTCAATCCTTGGAGGTCTTTAAAATAATTTCCAAGTATCACTCATGACATATAATAAGTGACCCTTTTGAGCCCTTCATTGGTAGTCCATTTGGATTCCACGTTTCTCCTGGTATATAATTCATGTATCAGTGAGTCCGTCCACGGAGTTTCTCATTTGGTTCCATATATGTCTCTTGAAAATAACACATTACCCATTGATTCTGTCAATGGTATTCTATGGTGAGTCCATGTATCACCCTAGGTATAATGGTTAATAGACACATGATTATATGCAAGGAATTATAATTTGAATTAATCTATCATCCAAGAATGTTTTTCATTTATGTAATTCCATTTAATGGATACAATTAATTAATCTTGACAGGGAAAAAATCAAAGGCATTCAATAAAACTCACCTCAAATAGTTGACTCAAGTAATAAAAACCCTCAAGGGTTTGGAATTTCATTTACTCATGTGCTAATAAATCATATCAAAATCATGACAGGTAAAAAAATAATACATGGATTTAACATCAGTTAACATGTGATGGAATATAATTATAAAAACCTTCCCATTATTTATCAATCCATTACATATCATGGTATCAACATATCTCACAAGGGATGTAAAGACCCAGAAATTTCAAGGAAATTTTTTTTTCTTAATTTTATTTGGATTTTTACAAGAGCACAGTTTCTGACGGCACCTGATTCTCGAGGCCCGGTGTGCCCAAATTCATTTAACTAAGTTTAGCTCGGGTACGTTCAGTGAACGAATGACCGGGTTTTTATAACTTTTGAACTGGGGCTTGGAATTGAAATTTAAGGGTACCGATGGAATCATAGCGCCGGTAATTACTTAAGAACACCTTTTCCGGAGTTGCATTTTCTCAGGTGGAGTTTTACTTAATTGGGTTAACTAAAAAATAAAATAAAATATTGTGCAACAGATTTTATTTTTATTCAAGGAATTGTTAACCTAAGCTAAGTTGTTGAGTGGGACCCATGACCTAACTAATCCTCTAGGTAGGATATTTGTGGGGTGGGGCACACACGATCCCTGCCTTTCAACTTCCTCGAAACCCCCCACATTTAATTATGGTATCACACCCGCACACCCCTTTTTAAATAAATTCAACTAGTGTGTTTAATTATATATTAATTGCCTCTATTAATTGGGCTATTTAAACGTTGCAATTAATTCAATTAATTGTTTGATTCAATTTTGAATTTAAAACTTAAGGCTTGAGTAAAAAAATAAGAAGGTTTCTTATTTTATTATTGTTGGAGCTTGTTGTGTTGAGTTTTTGGGAGAAGAGGGGGAGTCTTGGAGTTCTTTGTTCTTCATCAGAGAATGCAAAGAACGCGAAGAATGCGAAAAACGCCGACCTCCGACGAAGGTCGACAAGAAAGTCGGATCCTCGGAGATCGACGACGATACTCCAATGAATCTTTTCTCCGCGACGAGACGATCCTCCTTCCGCGATGTCCCTTTCCGTGACAAACCTTGTTTGACGACTATGCTCGAGGTAGGGGTTTAATTTGAGAATATTAATAATATCATGATTGTTTTCCTTCTGAAACAAGAATGCGGATCAACTCATTATTAAGTTGATCCGCAAAAGTTTTTGTTTACGGGTTTGGAATTTTCCTTTTGATTGCGGAAAAACCATAGGGAGATTATTTCTTTTTGTTCCTGATTACTTCCATCGCTATTTATCATCTTTATTTTAGCCGCCTGATATCACAATAACGGGAGGAGGTCGGATCTCACGAACACAGCCGACCCTCCTCCCCCCTTGGTTGTTGATTTTGTTGTGTCACGTGTAAGGCGGCGTGGTGCTATTGCACCGCGCGGAAGCTTTGAGTTTGGGCGAAGAAGCGCGGCGCCGTCGCGTCACGCCGTTGAAGTCGAACAAGTCGCGGCGTCGTCGCGCCGTGCCGGGGAACCTGGAAGAGATCACGGCCACAGCGGGACCGCAGCGGAGCAGGGAGCGGCGGCCAGCTTCCGGCTCCCGGCACTGGAGCAAGAGGGCGGGACCGCAGGGTCCCGCGACAGTAGTCCAGCCGGCTTCTGAGAAGAGTCGGGGGTCGTAACCCCAGGCTGGAAAGAAGAAGCGGCCCCCCTCATGGGGGCCCCAGTTTCACGCAGGGGGCAGCGCCCCCCCCCCCCCCCCCCTCATCGCTCGGCCATTATGGATGAGCCTCCGGGCCCAGCCGGGTCGTGCCTAGGCCGGGCCGGACCCAGACCTCGGTCGGGTCGCCCTTGTTCGGGCCGACCCAGGGGGTATCGGGCCGGGTCAGACCGGGCCTGAACCCCCTATTCGCGGACCTCTTACGGTCTTTTTCCCATATCATGGGCTACATACCTCCGATTGATGCACCGTTAGCTACGATGTGATCCTTGAATCGAGAAGGTCATTTCATTTTATTACACTCAAGATTTCGGATAACTTTGTGTACGGCCGGGTGGTTCAGATACGAAACCAACCAGGCCCTCCTAGCAGAAACGCTTATATCATGAGCTCCAGACGTCCGATTAATGTGTCGTAGACTTTGTTGGATTCCTCTTGATGAGGCGGAACTTTTGGAATACTTCGCCTAAGTTTTGGTTTCAGTTGGATAGTGGATGGGTTGGATTGTACCCGAAATCCAACCGGGCCCCAAGAACGGAAAAGGTGATAACTTTCATATCGGACGTCCGTTTGACGAACCATCAGTGGAGTTGGTGTTCACATTGAGAAACGGTACCTATGAGCTTACCCTATGAGAGTTTGGGCTATAGTTGAGATACGGCCGGGTTGGATCGCACACAAAACCAACCGGGCCCCTATGACGAAAATGCTAGTGACTCACAGATCGGGCATCCGATTGATGTGTCGTCTGTTGCGTTGAGACCCCTAAGATGTGGCGGTCCTTTTAGATAATTCTTCATGGGAATTTGAGATACTTGGAGTATAGATCAGTAGCTCGTGGAGCGGACCCTCCCAGAGATTAGCGTACAGAGTACGGAGACCGTGTAGACATCTGAGACCTGACGACTGCTTGACCGACTCGACTTGGAATGACTCGACTAGCCCAGGGGACAGAGAACTACTTTGTTTGGGTGCAGACCCATGGTGGACAGATCACTATATGTTTGGGTGCAGACCTGCGGTACTCGTCCAGAGAGTACCTCTGTAGGCTATTGGGGGGTGTGCAGTACTTTGTTTGGGTAGCATACCCCTGCGGGAAGAACTACTGTGTTTGGGTGGCTGGCCCATGGTACTCGACAAGAGGAGTACTTCAGCAGTCTTAGGTTAGTGATCAGTACCTTGGAGTCGTGATAGGATCACTGTACACTCCAGAGACGGGGCTCTTCATTAGTTACTGTTTCGATAATGAAAATACTGGTTTGAGCTGAGTCTATGAACTTTGTGTTTACCTCATGATTGAGATGGGTCACTTGATAACTTAGGTATATGTATGGGCATATACCTAGATAGAGGTTATCCGTTGATTTCATAACATTTTTGTTTACCTCATGATTGAGATGGGTCACTTGATAACTTAGGTATATGCATGGGCATATACGTGGGTAGTGGTTATCCATTGATTTCATAATCTTTGTGTTTCCTCATGATTGAGATGTGTTACATGATTACTTAGGTATATGTGTTGGCATATACCTAAGTATATGTTATCTGTTTAGATCTTCTTTGTGGTTATCCTTGTTGGTTTTAGTGAGACCTTGAGGGTCTCGGGGTCCCTACTGAGTATCGTTATACTCACCCCTGCACGGGTTGTGCCCGCACCTCGTTGTGTTGGTTTCAAACGATGGGTAGTACTGACAGAGGCCGAGTGTTCGAAGACTGGACGATACCTGGAGGTGGACCTCACGATGAGTCAGTATCAAGAGGTGGACTTCATGGCGAGACGATACTCAGAGGAGGTTGATGGGAAAGAGCGTTGTGGTGGCTATCTGTATCTAACCTTAAGGTAGTATCCGTGGTGGATAATCCAGGAGCTGCGCAATCTGTACCTACCCTTCAGGTAGGATCCGTGGTGGACGATCCAGGAGCTGCGCTATCTGTACCTACACTTCAGGTAGGATCCAAGGAGGACGACCCAAAAGTTGCTTCCTTTCTTCTAGCTATTGCCTTTTTCTGTTGTACTTTTATTCTGTTGTAGTTGTACTTTCGATTGGGTTTGTATTCTGGCCCACTCACTTTTTCGCACTTTCTTTTGTTCTTAGTGTATTACTTCCTCTTGTACTATGTGTGTTTGTTTCATTTTATAAAGGCAATGCCTTCCCAGTTATTGGGATTTACACTGTTGGTGCTAGTCTCCAGCTCTTGGCCAATGGAAGGCGGGCTTGGGGTAGTCACGGCACAGGCCCCAAGGACGGGTCGTGACAAAATGGTATCAGAGGAGTTTGGTTATACTGAAAAACTTATAACTCTGATATTTTACTTTCTGTGAAGCGACAGTGTTACGAGTACTGAGTGTGGTTTTCAGTTCAAGGAGTCCAGTGTTGGTGCGGGCGGCCGACTTATCCATACACCAGGACCTTGAAAACTGAGTTTCCGACTTTGTGCACGAAAACACTGATTGTGTGTGTGTTTTGAAAGGTTTTCCCTTAAAACATCTCAAACCAGGTCATCTCACCAGGTATAAATCGTTTGACCATGTCACGTTTTTTCTTCAGGAATCCTTTTCACGGATGACCAGCTAGAGCCCAGAGGGATGTGCGTACTGATAGCCTGCCAAGCGATGAGGCTTCAGTATAGGTCCCTCTTGTAGTTGAGGCACGAGTGGAGGCACCAGCGGTACTACCATGCATTGGGCCACCGATGCCACCATCCCTAGTAGTAGGTGATGCACGCTGCTTGAGCTTGCTGCATGAGTTCCAGCGCTAGAGGCCACCCAGGTTCCGGGGAGAGACGGACCCGCGGGCAGCTGAGGATTGGCTGGAGGCTGTGGTGAGAGTCTTCAGGCTAGTGGGGATGCCAGCAGACTTCATGGTGATCTTGGCTGCCATCCTCCTTTAGGCAGTAGGTGAGAGATGGTGGAGCCACTTGTTCCAGTTTTGCGACGGGATGACCTTCACCCTGGAAGACTTTGACACCTTCTTCATGGTGGAGTTTATACCAGTGGCTCTACAACCCTAGCGTGTTCAGGAGCTGCAGCCTTTTCCGCATGATTTTCCATCAGTAGCTGAGTCATCTGTAGGTAGTAGATAGATGATGCAGAGGTCTAGGAGGACCATTCCTATGGGTTGTCGACCGCATGACTCAGGATCGGTGGTGCGAGGCACCAAGGGGAGTAATAGAGCCAGACCTTCCATGTTGTGTTACACGTGTGGCGGACAGGGTCACATGGCACGTGACTGTTCGACTCCTCGCACAGTTGATCTGCAGGCGTTGGAGGAGCCACCGAGACAGAAGCATCGGCGGGTGCTAGAGCAACAGCCGGGTAGTGGACAAGGTAGTAGAGCCCCGGGAGCAGGTGGACAGGATCGGAACTAGTGGATTCCTTTTTTTCTCTTGGTACTTTTAGTTCCATGTTGCTGTTGTATTCGTGTCTTTGTACTATGAGCTGCAATAATAAAAATACACTTATCTTTGTGATGTTTTCTTTCCTGTCCTTTTTATCAGTTGATACCGAGAGGTTCCGGTTAAAAACTGTTGAATTGACCCTCACTTTCGAGATTTCTACTAGAGGAGACCCAGTGACCTCACACTGATGCTGACAATGTAACTCGACCCTTGGAGGCGAGAGTGACAGTTAGATCTCTTGATAGTTACGTCGAGGCCTTACGATGTCATCCACGACATGAATACATCATTCATGTCAGGATTGACTATATTAGGCAATGGGCGTGGTTCATCTAGGTGATGAGACCGAGTTTCTCTTTTAGGAAAAGGAGAAATTTTAGCAACTTTTACAGATCGTAAGCAATGAAGGTGCGGATCATCCATGAGCAGATGAAGACTGCATAGTGTAGTAAGAAACAATAAACCGATGCCAGTCTTAGAGACTCGGGCGTGTTAAATGTTTCAAGAAAAGGAAGCCTTAAGGAGAGATGAGTCTGCGAAGCAGCAGACTTGGAGGCAGAGCTAGGAGAGCAGCATGAGGTGGTGTACATTTTAACATGCTACAACCACCCGCCTTAGTTGTCCCCGCCAGGCTCAGGGAGCTGGAGGGCGGAGGAAGAGTGCGACTGCATGCGGTCAAAGAGTGTGACCCAATGTCTCTAAAAATGATTCAAGGGACAGTCAGTGTCCACTACTAGCTGCCGTAGTAATAGACGTTGATATGAATCATTCCTTCCTTTAAAAAATCATGTCCCAGACCTACAGTTTCTGGTAAGCCGTAGACTTGACCCTCACTTCTAGAGATACCATGGGAGAAGACTCGATAATCACACTTACGCCGACAGTGTGGTCAGAACCTCAAGGTGAGAGTTTCGGTTGGAATATCTTGGTGGTAGCGTCAAGGCCCTACGATGTTGGTTTGAGTATGGACTAGGCAATCACAGTTCATGAACAAATTGACGGTATTGGGCAAAATGGTTGTGATTTAACTACGACGTTGAGATGGGTTTTCCGTGGTCGGCGAAAAGGAAACCCCAAGCAGCACAGGATAAACTCATGCATAGGAGGGTGCGGCCAATCACTCTTGATTAGGCCAACCTTACCCTCGCGGCAGCAGGAGTTTTGAGTATCAGTTCCAGATAGGAATTGGAGACCTCTAGATTTCGAGGATGATGATCATGTCCTTATACGGGTCTCACCTCGATGAGTTTTACGGAGATGTGGCCGAGGCGACAAGTTATCTCCGAGGATCAATGGACCTTTCTAGGTCCTTAGCAGGGTAGGCGATGTGGTTTACCGCTTGACCCATACACCTTAGTTGCACCAGGTGCACGACGACTTCCATGTATCTCAACTGAGGAGATACGAACATGACCCTTCACATATCATCGACCATGAGGAGCTGGATGTTGGCGATGGGGTGACTTTCACGGAGGTTCTAGTGGGGATCGAGGATCGACAAGAGTGGATCCTAAGAGGACGGTCGATCCCTCGGGTGCGATTTCACTGGCAGTACAGGAACCTCTAGGTGAGAACATGAGAGCGGAAGGCTCAGATGCGTGCTCAGTACCGCTTTTGTATCCCTAGTTTGTGTTAAAGAATTATGGGGACGTAAAGCCCTGTGGTGGGAGTAATGTAAAGATGCAGAAATTTCAAGGAAAATTTTTTTTTCTTAATTTTCTTTTGATTTTTACAATAGCACAGTTTCTGACGGCACCTGATTCTAAGGCCCGGTGTGCCCGGAATCATTTTCTGAAGTTTAGCTCGGGTACGTTCAGTGAACGAACGAGCGGCTTTTTCTAACTTTTGAACCGATGCTTGGAATTGAAATCTGAGGGCACCGATGGAATCACAGCGCCGATAAATGCTTAAGAACTCCTTTTCTAGAGTTGTCTTTGCTCGGGTAGAGTTTTACATAATTGGGTTAACTAAAGATTAAAATAAAATACTTTGCAACAAATTTTATTTTTATTCAAGGAAGTGTTAACCTAAGCTAAGTGGTTGAGTGGGACCTACATCCTATCTAATCCTCTAGGTAGGATATTTGTGGGGTGGGTCCCACACAGGCCCCACCTTTCAACATCCTCGAAAACCCCCACCATTAATTAAGGTAACACACCCACACCCCCCCCCCTTTAAATAAAGTCAACTCGTGTGTTTAATTAAATATTAAACGCCTCTATTAATTGGGCGGTTTAAACGTTGCAATTAATTCAATTAATTGTTTGATTCAATTTTGAATTTCAAACTTAAAGCTTGAGTAATAAAATAAGAAGGTGTCTTATTTTATTATTGTTGGAGATTGTTGTGTTGAGTTTTTGGGAGAAAAAGGGGAGTCTGGAAGTTCTTCGTTATTCGTCGAAGAACACAAAGAACGTGAAGAACGCGAAGAACGCGAAGAATGAAAACCTCCGACGAAGGCCGACAAGAACTCCGGGTCCTCGGAGATCGACGATGCGATGCCGACGAATCTTTTCTCCACGATGCGACGATCTTCCTTCCTCGAAGTCCCTTTACGCGACAAACCTCGTTCGACGACTACGCTCGAGGTACGGGTTTAATTTGAGAATATTAATAATCCCATGATTCTTATCCATCTAAAACAAGGATGCGGATCAACTCATTATTAAGATGATCCGCAAAAAAAAAATTTTGCGGGGTTGGAATTTTCCTTTTGATTGCGGAAAAACCGTAGGGAGATTTTTTTCTTTTTTTTCCTGATTACTTCCATCACTGTTTATCATCCTTATTTGAGCTGCCTGATATCACAATAACATGAGGAGGTCGGACCGCATGAACACAGCCGACCCTCCTCACCCTTGGTTGTTGATTTTGTTGTGGCATGTGTAAGGCAGTGCGGTGCCGTTGCACCGCACGGAAGCTATGAGTTTGGGCGAAGAAGCGTGGCACCGTCGCGTCGCGCCATTGAAGTCGAACAAGTCGCGGTGTCGTCACGCCGCACTGGGGAACCTGGAAGAGACCGCGACTGGAGCGAGGCTGCAGTGGAGGGGCACGGCGCCGTCACGCCGCACTGGACGGACCAAGGCCATGGCCTTTGGCCGCATCGGAGCAGGGAGTGGTGGCCGACTTCCGGTCGCTGGCACCAGAGTAGGAGGGCGGGACCGCGGGGTCCCGCGGCAGCAGCCCGGCAGGCCGGCCGGCTTCCGAGAAGAGTCGGGGGTCGTAACCCCCGGCTGGACAGCAGGAGTGGCCCCCCTCATGGGGGTCATGGTTTCACGCATGGGGCAGTGTGCCCCCACCCCCCTCATCGCTCGGCCGTTACGGCCGAGCCGCCGGGCCGCCTAGCCAGGCCGGGCTGAGTCGCGCCGGCCGGGCCGAGCCACACACTATTTGGTCGAACCCAGACCTGGGTCGGTTCACCCGGTTCGGGTCGACCCAGGGGGTATCGGGCCGGGTCGGACCGAGCCTGAACCCCCTATTCGCGGACCTCTTATAGTCTTTTGCCCATATCTTGGGCTACGGTCCTCTGATCGACGCACCGCCAGCTGCGATGCGATCCTTGGATCGAGACGGCCGTTTCGGTTTATTACACTCAAGGTTTCGGAGAACATTGAGTATGGCTGGGTTGGTTCGGATACGAAACCAACATGGCCCTCGGAGTGGAAACGCTTATTTCATGAGCTCTGGACGTCCGATTAACGTGTCATCGACTTTGATGGATTCATCTTGATGAGGCGGAATGTTTTTCATACTTCACCAGAATTTGGTTGCAGTTGGATAGTGGCCGGGTTGGATTGTACCTGAAATCCAACCGGGCCCCTAGAACGAAAAAGATGATAACTTTCAGACCGGATGTTCGTTTGACAAACCGTCAGTGGGGTTGGTGTTCACGTTGAGAAACGGTCCCTATGAGCTTAACCTATGAGAGTTCGGGGTACAGTTGAGATATGGCCGGGTTGGTTCGCACACGAAACAAACCGGGCCCCTAGGACGAAAAGGCTAGTAACTCATAGACCGGGCGTCCGATTGACACACCGTCTGTTGCGTTGGGACCCCTAAGACGAGGCGGTCCTTTGAGATACTTCTTTGTGGGACATTGAAATACTTGGAGTATCGACCAGTAGCTTGTGGAGCGGACCCTCCCGTAGACGAGTGTATGGAGTACGGAGACCGTGTAGCCGACTGAGACCTGACGACTGCTTGACCGACTCGACTTGGAGTGAGTCGACTAGCCCAGTGGACGGAGCACTAATTTGTTTGGGTGCAGACCCATGGCAGACAGAGCACTACTTGTTTGGGTTCAGACCCGCGGTACTCGTTCGAAGAGTACCTATGTAGGCTATTAGGGGGTGTGCACTACTGGGTTTGGGTAGCATACCCCGGCGGGAAGCACTACTGTGTTTGGATGGCTGGCCCGCGGTACTTGACAGGAGGAGTACTTCAGCGGTCTTAGGTTAGTGAGAAGTACCTCTGAGTCGTGACAGGATCACCGTACACTCCAGAGACGGGGCTCTTCAGTAGTTACGGTTTCGATAATGAAAATCCTGGTTTGAGCTGAGTCTATGTCTTTTGTGTTTACCTCATGATTGAGATGGGTCACTTGATAACATATGTATATGTATGGACATATACCTGGGTAGTGGTTATCTGTTGATTTCATAACCTTTGTGTTTACCTAATGATTGAGATGGGTCACTTGATAACTTAGGTATATGTAATGGCATATACCTGGGTAGTGGTTATCCGTTGATTTCTTTATCTTTGTGTTTCCTCATGATTGAGATGGGTTACTTGATAACTTAGGTATATGTATGGGAATATACCTAAGTAGAGGTTATCTGTTGAGATATTTTTTGTGCTTATCCTTGTTGGTTTTAGATAGACCTTGAGGGTCTCGAGGTCCCTACTGAGTATCGTTATACTCACCCCTGCACGGGCTATGCCCGCACCTTGTTGTGTTGGGTGAAGATGACGAGCAGTGCTGACGGAGGCCGAGTGTTCGAAGAGTGGATGATACCCAGAGGTGGACCTCACGACGAGTCAGTATCAAGAGGTGGAATTCATAGCGAGACGATACTCGGAGGAGGTTAACGGGCAACAGCGTTGTGGAGGATATCTGTACATACCCTTAACGTAGGATCCATGGTGGATGATCCAGGAGCTACGCTATCTGTACCTGCCCTTCAGGTAGGATCTGTGGTGGACGATCCAGGAGTTGCTCTATCTGTACCTACACTTCAAGTAGGATCTGGGGAGTATGACCCAGGAACTGTTTCCTTTCTTCCAGCTTTTGTCTTTTTATGTTGTACTTTTGTTCTGTTGTAGATGTACTTTCGATTGGGTTTGTATTCTAGCCCACATACATTTCAACACTTTCTTTTGTTCTTAGTGTATTACTTCCGCTTGTACTCTATGTGTTTGTTTACTTTTATAAAGGCAATGCCTTCCCAGTTATCGGGATTTACGCCTTTGGTGCTAGTCGCCGGCCCCTGGCCTATGGAAGGCGGGCTTGGGGTAGTCACGACACCGGCCCCGAGGATGGGTCGTGACAAAGGATAACAATTCAAGGGCTAATAAAACTCTCACATTTACATTTTTTAAATAGAAGTCCTAAAAATCATATCAAGATATCACATGGGTTAACTATAATGTAACTCATATGGTAAAATCAATAGTTTGGTCAATTCAATCCAATTTCATCAACTCATGGAATAGACTCAACTATAATTACATGGGAAATGGAATTACAAGGCAACATTCATAGATAAGAAATAACATACATGGGTCAAGGGGTAAGTCAATCCTTCTCATACCATTAGTTTATTCTAATAAAAAAATATAATAAATTTAATTTATAATCAACATACATTTATCATCCCATGGCATGGGGAAAAAATCATGCCTCATATGTATCCAAGGATAAAATCCATAAAATACCATTTAATAATGAACACCCAAAGAGGTGGTTTAGTTGGGTTTTTCAGACTATAAAAACCATTAACAAACTCATTTAGTTATGTAGAATATCGCAACAAAAAATAGGGTTCAATTTACATTTAAGGAAACACATGGTAAATTATTATGAGGCACGATGAATTATATAAATTGACAAAAATTAAGCAAATGGAATTAGAATATCTACCTTAGGCCCATGATAGATATCTCATCTAGTATTAGGCTCTAATTTGGCCCGGATATGGAGAAATATGATATATGGAAGAAAAATGAGAAATTAGGGCATATGTACATAAAAATAAATAACACAGTCGAAATCTAAAAGAATCAACATTGACCAAAAAGGAATTAAGACTTTATAGTTACAAATCCAATTATACAAACCACACTTGAATAGAATTCCAGATATAGAAGAGATCCAAAAAACAATATTAGGCTAAGAGGAGTGCTTCCATTGGTCCAATTTTCTATCTGAGTGATATAAGATCACACTTAATGTTTTTGATGAATTTTTAATTTATGTAATAATTATAAATTTATAAAACCAGGAGATCTCATATGGTTTAACCACACGGTTTGTAAAACTATATGTAAATAGTGCATGACTTCTATTCGGCCTATGGCATAGTTCACAGTTTACATGCATTTTCTACAAACCATATGGAAACCATGATAAAAGACAGTATCAAAATATACTAAAAACTATAGTACTTTCGCACAACCATGCATATCATATCACACGGTTTACCCAAACTATGCAGCTGATAAGCCTCCACAATGAAACCTCACATGGTTTAGTAAAACCATGTTTTCTACGGAACATAGTGTTCACTAATCATGAACCAGGATAAAAACTCCCAAACCATGGGTTCCAGCATCAAGACTATCCCCACACACCCTAGACAACTCCTTGAACCCAACAGAAATCATCCTTCGACCATATTTAAGAATTTAAATTGACAAAACATGGAATAAAGAGATTTTTATCTCAAGGAAGAACTAGTATAATAAAATTTAATCAATTAAAAACCATTTAATCAATTTTATATGTAATATTCCACTTAACTATAACAACGAAAAAACCAATTAGATTGCATTTCATACTCTCATCTGAATTTGACTCATATCATGAGCTAATACTATAAGGCTTTCCTTTCAATTAATCAAATGGGAATATTATTACAACAAGCATCCCATTAATAAACAATTTGTTGATAGGCATGGTCCAAGGGTCATGGTTATTTTATCCATTTCCATTAATCAATTCAATCACAATTCATATCACTTATCGAATTATAATTAAAATCAATTACAATTGAAAATTAAATATTGAACATCCCTTGACAAGGGTTGAATAGGAAAACCTCAAAGGTATCCAATTATTAAAGCCTTCCATGGTGGTCTAATTAAATAAACACAACACCCAATGGGGAGGTTCCAAATCATGTTACATAACCAATAATCATTCAATAAATGCGTATTAAATTACATAGGGTATTCCAAACAATTTAATTAAAGGATCATGGTACATTCATAGGAGATACCTAAGACATGGGTGCACTGAAAAAAACATATATATAAACAATTGTACATACGAAAATGCATGATACCACCTACCATAATTACATAGAGGATTTATCACCCCATATCTATCATCGGTTTAACTAAGATCATGAAAAAATTAATTAATGGAAGAAGAAGCTGAAAATATGTAAAGTTAACATTAACATAAATAGAACAAAAATATCAAACTAGATGAGGTTTGACAAAAATTGAAATGAGATCCTATCAAAGTAGATACTACGAGGATGAATGTTTAGGATTCAGATAGAGTATGGTGGAGATCCCTTGATTCCATGAATATTCACCAAAGAGTGATTCAAATAAGAGAGTTTATTATTTGGTAAAGGACTGAGAATAATGTTTTATTTAAATATTTATTAATGAGAAAAATTGATAATTCACCCAATACATGGGATCACAAGATTTTTCCACACATTTTTCAAAATCTTTCACATATTATGCATAATTTTCTATCGAGAGATGTAACCAAGATGTTTTCCTCGCAAGTTTTTTCTGTCCATTTTCAAACAATGATAATATTCACTAAACAAATTGTATACATGGTTGTATAGTCATGAACCTGATTTTTCATGGTTGCACTAACCTTGTGGCTTATAACCTCAAATTTTACAAGATTACAGGGTGAGAAGTAACCATATTTATTGCCCTTCATGGTTAATTTTGAGTATGCACCATGACTTTTTGTCCACAAGTATGGGTTCTAAGATCCTTACCAACATTGAACACCCAAAAAATCTCCATAACCTCAAAGGGAATTCATAGTCATCTATAATAAACATTTAAACTAAAACATAAAAAAATTATCTATACGTGAATGAATACAATTTTTCTTACAAATTTCACCCATTAAATAAATTCATCCATGAATTTCCTTCCATCGGTGATCAAGAATTTGTATGAATAACTCCAGAAACTATGATTTACATTATCATCTCGTTCCATTGTTTCATCCTCTAATTATTCATGATTACATAAAAATTAATGTAATGGAACAAACCAGCCTCAAGGAACCATCATGCTACAGCCCACAATACTTATAGAATTCCCTTAAAAAGATACTTCTACATGTAACTCAACTTCCTCTAGATGAAATTCATGTGATACGTCTGAATTTTATCAGTGTAACTAAGATGCAGGGAAGAAGTTAGGTATTTCCCGATACCTATGGAGTAACTACAACCTATATTATACTGTTCCAACTCTATAGATAATATAAAATATCTAGACATAACGTGGAGAAATCTTCACCTATCTCATAATCCTATTTTGTACCAACGTCTGTGAAACACTTAAGATAAGCTGATCTCTTACTATGAACTCTAGATGTCATATGTGGTTACTAGATTATGATTTCTAATGAGACTAAACATTTTCAATCCACTTATATATCAACTAAACTAGTACTATGGATTCCTAAAAAAGATGAGGTCAATGACTATTTTCTGCTCCTACCACTAAACTGCATCGGGGTAATCGGATAGTCCTATCACTAAAATCCTCACAACGATCCATCCAAATAATATACTTATATCTATTATTTTATTTTAATTAAATCGTGGGTATATTAAATTCCCATTGACCCTCGAAATAAATGTGCATTCTCATAGAATTTGCCTAATCTACCTAAATTGAGTTATCTAACTAGCCATCTATTCGAGGGGGTAAGAAGAGCTTGGATTTACCTATGTTCCCAATTCCATCTATAGTCATTTTTAGATACATGAAGTAAAATGAGAATACCTACATAAAATTACACTATGATAGACACAATGATGTCATACAATATCATGTATGTAAAAAATCCCAAGATCATCAACACTGATGGTCTCCATGATCAATAAGAAATGTGAAACATTCATTATCCAATCAACAACAACCCATACTACACCATAACCTAGATGTGTCATCAGTAATCCTATCATAAAATCCATCATGATTTTACCCCACATCCACTTAGAAATTTGTAACTATTATATGATTCAGGCAGGTTACATGTGTTATACCTTCACCTACTGATAGGTGGATCACCTCGTCAGAAAACTAGTTACATTTGATTTTCATACCTGAGCACCCGTATTCATGATGTAAATAATTATGCATCTGGGTGAGACCATGATTCACTACCAATGACGATACAGAAAAGTATCACAACATCTCTTCATGAAGTTATTCTAAACCCCATACAAAACTGTTAGCACACAAAATTTCATCCTTTCCTACGATCCAACCAGGAGGAGGGTTCTCACCAACCACTCTATCCCATAAGACAAAGACTTTTGATCCTAAAAGATGCATCATACTAACCCTATATATAAATGTGTAGGTAATAACAAATTATGGATGAAAATTATTCCCAGGGCTATCATGAACCCCCAAATGCATCTTATAGAACAGTGACATAAGCTTCCACTCGCAACCAGCTTACTTATCTACCTTTATACAAGTCCTCTTTATATATGAATTATTCACTCTATTTCATTTACTTGGTGTATCGGGTATCATGATAATTAATATTGTAGGTATTCAACCCACATTCATTGTGAGGGGTTCAGATCGCACTATGTAAATATGTACTTTGGGATTTTGTGGTCTGTGTACACCACAAACAATTTACAACAAAGTAATTCCTACAATAGTGTTATTAATTTACAACATAATCTAACTCAAGATCATACATCCTGTAATTCCTCTCGTGTTGCCAAAACTTTTGAGACCCATATGCTATGACTGCCCAACCCTACAAAAGAACTGCTCCCTGACCAATGTATAATGCTTCATAATATATAGTGTAACTCCTGGAATGATATGAAAAATCAATATCATTGTTGAAATCAATCTATAATTTCTCTTTGCAAATACCATATCACTTGAATCAAACCATACAAAATTTGCATGCTATTTATTCAATCCCATGAGATGTAGTAAAAAGAATTATAAGTCTTTTATGAAATTAAAAGAGTAACCTACTACTTGGTAGAATCTCCCGAATTCAATGATGTTATTGGACTAATATAAGTAAACCATAACTCTCACCTTCTCTGGGTCAACTAATACTCATTTCTCTAAGATCATGGGACCAATGATGATAATTTAACACATTTAAAAAGATAAATGTTTGATATTATCATATAGATTATGCTCTCTAAGTTTATTTAAAATGATATAAAGATGTTTGGCATGATCATATCGATTTTGATACTACACCAAGATATAATCCATGATTACAATGAAAAAATATATATCTGAATGGAAAAAAAAATTTATTAGTTACTTGAATACCATTGGTGGATTCTTGAGACTGAACCACATAACCAAATACACATGTAGAATATAACTTTTATAAAACGAAATGCGATGTTTGTATTATTGTATAAAATGAACCTAATGATAGATAAATATAAAATAAATATTCAATAACAACCGATATACTGGGTGAAGGTCAAAGAGATAATCAATATATTGTAGAGGATACCATTTCTTAAATATCAGTTGGTTCAATTTTTGAAAATCCATACACAGTGTGCTTGTACCATCTGCCTTTTGACAAAATGAACTTGTGAACCACATGGAGATGTATTTGGTCAGATAAAAACATTTGGCCCTAAATCTTATAGTGGCCTCTTGATCATTGGAATCTCAGTAGTATATATCATATAAGGATTAGTAGATACTAGTGCAGCTTCAGGAGAAACCTTGATAAAGAACTCTACCACTTTATATGATGGTAATAATATAATATATCATTGGAAAATAGCCTTTAAATGATAACCACTGGATGGAAATATACAAAATGTGTTACCTGATCATCCAAAAATATACTAAAAAATATTTTATATCATCCCCCAGCCCCTGAAGCTCGAGTCCAAATTCACCCTGTTTGAAATCCTATTCGACCTTGTGAAAAGAGTATCCATCCTATAGTGATGTGGAGATCACCCTAAATAGATATAAACCATTGATGATATGAAAGTGTATAAACTAGTTCATCCATAGAATGATGTGAAAACACTTCATCTCATGAAAAATAGGTACCATATGAAGTTAAACCTATCAATTTTCAGGGGGACACTCCCTATACTAAGCTACATCCTCCATTCAAATACCCAAAGGAGTGTTAAATTTCATGTACCCATCAAAAGTTTGAATACTAAGCCCAATAATCTATTCAATTGGCACAAATATAATTTTCTGTGAATATCCTATATCAAAAAAATTAAAGGATAAAGTATAGGCTATAAGAATTGTTACTCTGAAATTATAAGGTATTGGATATTGATCCTCATGGGGTTTTTTCACGATGTTTTTCTATCTTGAACCACGAATCTATGATACTACATCCCCCCCCCCCCTGAGCAGATTATCTATAAATTCTGGGTAATATTAGGGATTGACTATGATGGACACAACCACCACCTTTGCAAGATCATCCATATGTACTCCATCTCCAAACATGATTACAAGCTTCTAACCTCGCTCTTGAATGTGGAGTCAGTGAAGACCCTCTCTCACTATATACTGGAGAAAAATCTCTTTAGAAGCAATATAGATGGACAATGTTTCCACATTATTGGCACATGACTGGTTCCCTCATGCACTGTATCATCCTATATCATGAACTAACACACTGGTAGCACCTCACCTTTTAACATGTGAATTTTCATTGATCGCTATCATTGCCTCATGGAACCACAATTAGAAACCTCATACTATAGATCGATATAGTTTCAGATCGAGATGTCGAACCACTCGAGTTCACATAGAGGGACTCTCTAATGTAACACTATATGATAAATACTTTATTAACTATTCAATAAATTGTAATAATGCAAAATACATTGAATGGTGATGATATGTAATAACCGATATTATCATTAAATCACCTAGTTATAGATAACTCATCACCCCTTTGAATAGTTGTGTGGTATAGGATATTAGTAAAACATGAGATGAGCACAGAAATATGAATAAGGGACATAAAAATAAATAAAAACCAATAGTCTAGTTAAAACCTGATAACCCACTGAATGTTCTTTTTGTTAATGAAAAAAACATTTTCACATGAAAAACACTCATTATTTTTTTCAAATTTTAAAAACACTTAAACAAATAGAATGAAATTAATTATACTGTTGGTTACTTAGAGAATAATATAAATAAATCCATTCCAACCATATTTCAGTTGTAATACCCATATGGATGACTTCATAATTTGAGATCTATAACGGAGATCACCCATTGTATAAGCTATATTATGATCACACGTGAGCTATAATTGGGATCAACCCTTCATATAAGATCTATAGGGCTCAATTGTGAGCTATAATGTGGCTCAACCCTTCGTATAAGATATATCGGGATCACCCGTCTCATATAATGTTCATGTACCATTTTATGAATAAAACATGTTCATCCCAAAATGCATTTTTGAAAGAATATTCTAATAACATATTAAAACAGTTTCCATAAAAAAATATTATTTTCATTTAAAACCCCATTTTCAATACCAAGATTCCCAAATAAATGAATAAGGGATTTATTTTTATTTTAAAACACATTTATGCTTATAGACGAAACAAGATATCAAATAACAGTTATGGTGACAGAGAAGTCGTTGTCACCATATACATTAAAAATATTCATTTTGTTGTATTTTAAAGAGAGTAAAATGATTTGTATAAAAATATTCTTTTTTAAAAACACTAAATTATAAAAACTATTTACATAAAATTCACATTATAATCCTTTTTTACCTATATAAATAAATATGTAATTAAAGATCATACATAAAATGATTGGATAATTAAATCATTAAATGTTCAAGGTGTCAAATATGACATTGAACATTTAAATAGTAATATCCTTTATTTAATAAATAACCATATAATAGATACAATATGGATATTAAATATCATATAGGCTATATATACACCTTATAAAATAATAATGGTTCATATTATCAATAAATTCCTCAATAAATGAAGATTGAGACGAAGTCCATTACCATTAGTCCAACTTGTCTCATTCATTATATATATTAAATAATAATAAAATTAGGTGAATTTATACTTGATTATGATCATATATCATGGTTATTATTCATTTTAATATACTTATTATGATGTTATGAAAAAAAATAATTTATGTTCTTATCAGTCATTTTGTCGATATTTGAAACTCGAGTCAAAAATGAACATGTTTGGAGGTAAATTTTTCATGTGGTCATGTGAACATCATCTCCAGAATGATTTTAACGATTTAAATATAATATATATCCAGTATATATGTATTTATTATTGTCCATAATATTTTGATATATATAATGAAATGCAATGTTCATGGAGACGGTAGGTCATACATACGCATGAAGGATACTTTCATTTTGTTGTCAAATAAATGGAATAAAAACTAAATGGTTAAAATTTATATAATAAAAATAGTATAATATTTAATTAATTTATGTCTCATAGGTCTAATAAAACCATCCTTTATACGTTATTTGTATGGCATGAACGAGTCATATCACATTGAGGGGGCTATAGTTCGTACTTCTTCAAATGAAATTATCATATTTACAAATTATGGAAAGAATAAATGTATGATGTAAATATAAATTAGAGAGGAATATAGATATTATAAAAATAATATATATCATATATAAATATAGTTCCCTCATAATTTCCAACATTAGAGGTGGTGGGAAAAATGTGAACAATCATCGTTTCGTGAGATAGTAATTCACCATACACAAAAATAGTATGTTCATATCCATTAGATAGAGGTGTGTGTAACTGTATTTCAATTACATCCCATAAAAGCGTCCTAGTATATTGAGGTTATTTGTGTTGTAATTTAATCATATAATATAAATATAATAGGGTGTGGGGAAGGAAAATTAAGGAAATAAGCTTTAGAGAAGACGTTAACTCAAAATTATATAACTAAATTTGATTTGAGCCAACATGATTCTTTGAGTTGAATTATTCTTAAGGTAAGGCTTCTTGGTTGCAGGGTTGGATGTGGAGAGATTATTTCAGCCGAATTTGGAAAATACCAATGGCTTTAGAGTTGTAAGTAAGTAGGTAGACGTGGTGTTCTTTTATTAGTAGTTTCCCTAATTGTGATTATCTCATACATGAATCATAGAATATAATTACAGCATTCAACACTTTCTTTTCTGAAAATGACACTAAAAATATAAAACATTAAACTGTTAATAAAAAATAATATATAAATGATACTCAGAACAAATTCTAATATAAATACTAATTACATGTACTTCAACATATTTGATATTATTTGGTGTCTTTATTGATTTGTATTCCTTGTTAAATTTTTTCCAGGAACTGAATTTTCATATATAAATAAACTAATAATACATATCTAAATAATGGGAATAAAACATAATGAGCTTATAAAAAATAGAAAAAACATACCTTTCTAATAAGGTAGAATTTTTTTAATAACATTACCTAATATTGAGAAAAATCAATACGTGTTGCATTCATATGGGTATAATACGTCCAACATCAAATTCCCCATATAATACCAAATTATCACAATTAAGGAAATTATAAAGATAATTAGTTCATAATTTATGTTCTTACTTACCATGAAATGACATAAACCAGCATTGAATTTTCCTTTGTGATAATCTCTCACATATATATGCAACCTGTTGAGGATTCTTCACATTTTTCACTTATATTCAAAAGAACATTGGTTCAATAAAACTGTAAATGTATGTACATTCATTTTGTAGAAGAAGTGTGTTTAGATACCTAATTTAAGAAGAATATATAGTTAGTCAAATTAATGCCATCTTTTATTAATGAAATATAAATTCAAATGTCAATTTACATACATGGTAAACAATTAGGATACATTCGGGCCGAGCTATTTAAAATCTACTAGATGCATGATATCTTCTTTAAGTAATCTCAAAGGATATTAACTTCTACAAATATCATTCGTAATCCAATACCCGTAGATATAATTCAAGAAAATGTAGCCTGATATAAACATTGTATTCCATGAAAAATATCTGATGTATCTACACTCGATTGTTGCTGAATATTTTGTTTCATTTGTGAATCTTCTTTTTCTTTCAGATAATTTTATATATGTTAAATGTTAGAAGACATTATACTTAATTTTTAATCATTTGTAATTAATATTTAGAAAACACATACCTCATATGAAATATAACGAAGTAAACCACTTGGCTAATGTGACAAATGACCCACACAGTCCCCAACATTGGTGATCTTCGTGATAGGAAATGATAGAAGAAAATTAGGATCTAAAATATTGAGTACTGATAATCCAGCCTAACCCATTTTTATAAGATGGTGGCGTACAAAATCCCCCAAAAAATCCATGAGTCCTAAAAATACAATTTGAATGTGAGGTTGTCCAACATAAAACTCACAACATACGTTTTTGTTTGAGTGTGGTGGTGGAGATTGAAAGTTAACAGATGGGGAAGGGTAGTCCATTTGAGAATTCTGGGAAGGCTGAAAATGAAAAGGTTATAATAGTGTTAAATATTTATAAAAAATAAAAACTGATAAAAAATATATAATATACCTGGGAACGCTGCTCATACAGGGCGGGGTAGGCCGATGGGGCAGGGTAGTATGGGTGAGAAGGCTGGGAAGGCTGAAAATAAAAAGGTTATATAAGTGATTATAATTTATAAAATAGAATAACTGATAACAAATAAATAATATACCTCAGAAGGGTGCTCGTACGTGGTAGGGTAAGAAGATGGGGCAGGGTTTTCCTGGTGAGCAGACTGTGAGGGCCGAAAAATGAAATATATATATTAATGCTTATAATTTATAAAATAGAAAAATTAATGAAAAATAAATAATATACCTGGGAAGGCTGCATAGGTTGTGACTGTCTTGCCATGTGTTCTAAAAAATATTTCTGCCCTACTACTTGAATTTGATCTCCCATAGACTATTTTATATGTTTCAAATATGCTTTTAAGAATTCTCTTTCTGGGTCTCAAGATTACTTACTTTTACCAAAAATCTTCCAAACACTAACACCCGAATGATATACTCTAATATTTATAGGGTGTTCTTCCTTTTCAAAAATAGTGGCTAGGATGTCCATCCTAGTCTTAGGGATAAAAGAGCCTTATGTCTCTTGCTCATGATGTTCATCCCGAAATGAAAAATCGAAATTCTATATTCCTTTTTATAATTTAATGAATAGAAAAATTGATAAAAACTAAACTATATTTACTTACAATTTTATCAGCTACTTGCTTAACATCCTCAATAAGTTACTATTCATATATCCTTCTTCTTGCTCGTTTCCATATTTCATGGTGAGTGGGAGGAGACGGAGGACCAAATTGGAACTCTTCTGAAAAACTACTAGATTGATCTCTTAATGCTTCATATTTTTCTTCAATCATTTTCTACTCCAAATACAAGTTCTCTCCATAAGATAAATTATGAAGGTATACATTTCTCAACTGGATCTCTTGATGAGATCTTCTAAAGGCCATTTATATATAAATAAACTACTAAGTAATAAGAAAAATATATAATAAATTTTACAATATAAAAAATTTATCATACATGAAATTTTTATTCATTATGACTGTCAAAAAATCGCTTCCATGTATATTCATCTATAAATGGATACATGAGGCATGGGTTTTCCAACCTTCTCTTTCCAAAAACATTATTTTTTCTGTTCTATTTTAAAATCTCTCAATATAATTATTTCTAAAATGTTATGTCTTTTCTTAATTTCATTATTTTCCTCATAATTGAATGTCATCTATAATTGAATAAATGAAATATTTCATTTAAAATTTATAATATTGAAAAATTAGATAAAAGAGGTCAATTAAGATAGTTTACCATCACAGCCTCCCAAAGCTGTTGTTTCGCCATCCTATCCACTGACTTCCAATCAGGATATAAAATAGTAGTCCTCCAACGGCTCTACATCGCTATATAACTGACAAACTGAACTGCATTTTAGGCCAATTGAATTATAATCATCATCAAAATGGATGTGTACTCTCTCATCATCACAAGAAAGTTATTGTTTTGGTAAATATGTAATACCACATTTATCAACATGAGAATTTTATTTTGAAGTAGTAACTTGAGAGGAATCCTCCATCGTGGATGCATCAGTAATCCTGAAAAAATATAAATTAACAGTTTTATTTCATTATATATGTATATTGCAGAATATTTAATAATATGTAAATATAGATATAACTCAGTAACTGCTCATCCCTATCTATATATAACATTTCTATAAGAAAGAGTAATGAAATTTTGTGTACCTTCATACCATTAAAAAACTGAATATTTAGAAAAAAAGATGAAAAACAATATGTTTGTATAAAATGCCGCATGCATTTTTTTTGTTTCAAAAAAATATATAAATATTCACCAGAAAAATTAGGAGACTAATTTATTTTTTACTCACATTCCTTCATCATGATCATTGTGTACCACATGCACTGTGTCTATCTTATACAAATTGTACTCATCTATAAATTGTGTAATAGATGAATATGGATTATGTAAATCACTAACATCATCATCATCATCCTCAACAACAAAATGGTATCTTTTTTCATGCAGAATAACTGATCACTGATAATTTGATGGATCCATGAAATAAAATACTGGATTTTCATGTGTTACCATGATAAATAGTTTCTCATTATAATTAAATCTTTTCAAATCAACCAGTTTAAAACCATATTCACCATGTTTATCAGCACTATTACAATCAACCAAATTACACATAAAAATGGTGACTCGAAATTTAATATAATCAATTTCCCATATTAGAAGATAAAAATATGGAATTGATGTATAAGTTGGGTTTTTATATTTGCCACTCATTCAATGCACTGCTTCAGCAAAAACCATCACACCACAATTCTAAAATGTACTCCTGTCACCCGAGTTTTTTTGTCTAAAAGGTGTATCCATTGATATTAATACCAGGACATGTGATCACATAAATAGATGGTCCCCTTTTTAACCACTTCGTTGTCTATTATGAAAATATATTCAGGGTGAATTTCTCTTTAATCCATGAAACAGATGTCTTCTTATGCTCAATCATCAACAACTTTTCATCTCTTCTCTGATATCGTAACATAAATTAAGAAATATGTGGGGGTATATATTATTTAACTTTATCTATATTGTTGAAAATGTACAAACGTGCCAACATCACTTCATCTGGTAGAATGAACTTTACCTTTAAGCCTCAAACCCCTCCACCTTCACTATGAACTATCATATGTCCAGATACAGGAAGACCAATATACTCCACCTCATACAAATAATCATTACAGAACTCGATCACCTCTTCTAATATATATTTTTGAACAATAGAGGCATGTCGTCGATATATATTTTTAACATATCCCTTCAAAAGATTCATATATCTTTCAAAGGGATACATCCATCTTAAATAAATAGGCCCACATATTCTTATCTCACGCACCAAATGAATCAGAAGATGAAAAATTATATCAAAAATTGAGGGTGGAAAAAACCTTGGTAGTTGAGAAATAATAAAATTTTCTTCATTTTCCAACACATCTTACAAATTTAGATTAATAAAATTGCTACAAGTGGATTTGAAAAAACTACATAATCTGATGATATTCTTTCTGAAAGTTGTCGGCAATATACCACACACTATTACTGGTAGATGATGTTTCATCAACACATGCAAATAATGAGAATTTATACCTATTAATTTACAATCCTTCAATGACACCAATTTATTCACATTTGAAGAAAAACCACTGGGAACATTTTCACCATGAAGAAACTAGAATAAATTAATCTTTTCAATCTTGCTTAATGTGTGACAATCCGGAGGTAAATATGTTTAGTATCCTTTCATAGTAAGAACTATCTCAAAATGTATTCTCATTAATATCAAGTCCTATCTAGCATTCAATCCAACTTTTTTATTTCTTTTTAGGTTTAACAATGTTCCAATCAAACTGTCACATTTTTTTCTACATACATAACATAAATGTGGGGTTTTATCTCTAGAAATACTTAATAAGGTATTTCGAAAAAAAATAGACCGTCTCATCCAAATATTTCATTGAACAAAAGAAATTTGTTTCTTTCCAAATGTTGATATAATAGCATTCATCCTATAATAATATTCTTCAGCTGACAATGGTTGAGGTGGAATGTTGTGTTTTTGTAATACATTAAATACTTTTTTCAATATACGATAAGGATGATCAGTTTGAAAAAATCACCAATGTTTCATCTACACTTCCTTTCATCAATTCTACAATTTATAATATGAAGTCTGTTCTTCACAAATTGGACATTCTTTATAGCCCATAACATTATATCAAGATAAGTTTCTATATGCTGTAAAGTCATTTATAGTGAACATAATCATAGTGCACAAAAGAAAATACTCTTTCTTGAATACATAAAATAATTTAACACCTGCCTCCAATAACAGTTTCAAATCATCAATCAATTGTGAAAGATACACATAAATATCATTTCCTAGTTGTTTTGGTTCAGAAATCATCAAGATCATCATAACATATTTTTTCTTCATACATAGATGTGGGGACATGTTTTAAACTACCAGAAAAATAGGCCACATACTATGTTGGATAATGAGGCTCTGATATGGATTCGTTCCATCAGTTCACAATACCATTCTATGATTTCTAGCTTCAGGTCTGAAATCATGATATTTTTTTATCAAAAATCTTCAACTGTGGTGAATCGGTAGGGTGACTATGTTACCATCATAGATGTACCCATTTGAATTCCCTATTAATCTTTTTGCGTCTATGGAATTAGAAAATAAAAACATCAAAAGTTGAATTATTAAATAGTACCAAATTGCTTTAGTAGGAATTTTGATTTTGGTACATAAAAATAAATCAGAACTGAAATATCTGAATTGTAGGTAAAAAAATATTGGATGATATCATTGGAAAGTACAAAATTGATTTTCTATGAAGTTATGAGAAATCAGTAGATAATGAATCAGAGATGACCTTCCCATCTAACTTATTGTGTGATGTCCCACATGTACAACAACTTGATAAATATTCATTTTCTTTACTATATATTACACAACCATTGGGGTAAGAATGTATCTTTTTATACCCTAATCCCATTGGGCATTATATTTTCTTCATCTCATAATTGGAATCCTGAAGCTCGTTGCCTTCTAGAAGTAGCTCTTTTAAACGGTCAAGTAAGCTGGAAAAACATTTATCACTCCACCCATTTATTGCTTTTAAGTTAACTAATGAGAACACTGATGATAACACTGTATATTTTCTACAACCTGAGAATAATGGTTTCTTAGAATCTTCATACAATTATTCAAAAATTGATTTTTTCGATGGTTTCAACACCAAAATAATGAATTAATTCTTCAATATGATCCTCTTCCTTGTTATGAATAATTTCACCAACATTTGATGTTGAATTTTTAGTTCTTTCATTATTCCCGATCCAACTTGTATAATTTAGGCTATAACCATAACAAATGGGATGATTATTGATTTCACTGAAGTTTAACTTTCTAATATTTAAACACTTCACACATAGATAGAATATCAAATCAATGTTTAGAATATGTCGTTCTGCAAATTCCATGAATTCAACTCCTTTTTCACATTTACTAGTGGTTCTTTATAAATTTATCTAATTGTGATCCATTCAATATCTGATATCACAAAATAATTGGGCAATATATTAGAACATATAAAAATTTAAATATATATTTTTATTGTTATTGATAAATGGTAATCAAAAACACATTTAATAAAAACTATTGATAATCAGATATAAATCATCTGATATGAAACACATTTAAAAATAGTAAAAAATTTATTTTCATATTATATACTTGTGTTATTTTGATATTATAATTAAATTATAATATCAATGTTCAAAATTTTAATATTTCATTTTACATAGTTTTTGCAATATTTTGATGCTTCTTGTGTCAAAAGTATTGAAGATTTAATTAATTTAAAAGAAGAAAAATTAGTTAATAATAGTAATATGAAATAATAATTATAGTAAATGTTCATATTATAAGTGAAATCAATCCAAATACTACCAAAATTATGACATATGAAATTAAATACCCAACTAAATTGATATATCTTACAACACATTTGGGTGACAGAGCAATATAATCATTAGAGGAATTATAAGTGTATTTTTAGGCAGGCAATGGGGGTTACCCTCTTCTTCACTATCAACCCAGGAGTGGTTCTTAGTGGGGCAGAGTTGTGACTATGTGGCATTAGATATTTTGGTTAAGAGTAATGGTAATGGGTCAATATAGACACATGTTAGGAATTGAATGGGTTGGTAGTGAAATGATACTAGTTGATCTTAATGCATGATATAAGCAAGGGATACCGGTTTGGATATCGGATTTTAGGCCTCTCCGTGATTCGATGAAAGGATACTAAGTTAACCAAATGACCATATGAAATGGCGCTGCTTTTAGGGTAGAGACCTAGTAATTGTATAAACATCAATCCTCTTTAATTTTTTTTGAATGAGGGATTATTTTTGGAAATTAAATTACCTATATTGAATTAAAGTTTTTAAATAAATTCCATGCAACCAATATTTCATTTATGTGTTGGTATGTGTGAATAAGAACATGGTTAATTTATCAACACCTCATTTAGACAAGTTTTTGTAAAATGTGGGAAAATACAATAGTCGTTCTTCTAAATGAAACTAATGTAGAATAATAACATAAATATATGGATTTTTATTGTGATATAACATAATCAAGGAAAAATTATTTTCAATTCAAGAAAGGAATATGAGTCGATATAACATGACCAATTAATATTAACAACATTGACTAATCACTCATAGAGATTAATATTAACTAGGTTAAAATACATTTTAAATAAATGATAATCTAATATGTGATGAAATTTCATATTAAATTCAAATGATCAATGATTTATCTTCAAAATTTAAAAAACATACAAAATTCGGAATTCAACTCGAAAATAGACCCTCAATCCAAACATTGATCCATATAAATCTTTGGAAAATTAAGCACTATAATATCTTCAAAATAATTGATTGTAACAATGAAAAATAGAAATAAACAATAACCTAAAATCAAAAAATAGTTGAAAGTCACGTAAAATTGCATTAAGAAGAACAAAAAATCTATATGACATTAAAGAAGAAAATATAATGAAGAGAGACGACCACATATTGTGAAAATAGAAGAAAATCGTCAACAATGGCTGTTGGAGATCACAAATAAAGATTCGAAGTCGTCGCGAGTTAATAGGTTCCACTACAAGTTTCTATTGTAAAGAATGAAGAAGATGAGGGTTTGCTAATCCCATCATGTATTAAATGATATTCTACATCAGTTTTTATTAAAACAGACGTTTATAATTTAAAAAAACTATTGTCATTGGTTTTTCTTAAAAATTATGTAGGATATTTATATATATATTACTTTGGGTGTTAGTTTTGGTTAAAACTAATGCCAAAAGTATTCGGTATTTATATTTTCGGCATCCTTTTTCGAGAAAATTGACACTGAAAATAAAAACTATTGTGTCGGTTTTTCTGCAAACAAAAGTGAAAAACATTTTTTTTTATTTTTGGCATCGGTTTTATAGTAAAATGACAATAAAACACATCGATTTCTAGTTTTTGGTGGGAGTTTTTCCTAAATCAGACACCAAAAACCAATCATAAATCTTTTTAGCATTAGTTTCTAGAAGAACTGATGCCAAAAATTTATCACTAAAACAATCGGCGTTGGTTTATGAAAAACTGATGTTGTTAATTCAACGTTAAAACTAGTAGTTTAACAAGTGTTTTCACTAAGGACGATGATAATAATGAATCAATATTAAATAACTGGTGGTATGTTTTTGTGAAAAAGGCCATAAAAGATATTTTTTATTTTAAAATTATTTATAGATATGTTTATAACATGTTTTAAACAACTATAATGGAGGTTAAATAATCTTATAACAAAAGAATTCATTATGTAGTGTATTTCATCAAAATTTACATTCCATTGTGACATATTTTTTATTATGAACCAATTCGTTTTATGTAGTGTATATAATTCCTCATTGACAGCAATGTCATGATTAATTAATAACTCATAGTATTTTATGTTACAATTTGAATAACTTCATCCAATGTTATTCGATTTGAAAATAACCATGTGGTAATAGTTGTTGTACAATATCGATTTCTTTTTTGATTGTTAACATTCACATAAAACAATCACATTATTTTGATAAATTTTCATGTACCATTAAATTTTTAAATGATAAATGTATTCGTTGAAAAGGTATATATTAGTTCATTAAACAAATTTCCATTTTATATATTGTGTTTAACATTATTTTTAATGACTAACTGTAGAAATATTAATAAATATAAAAAAATATAAATTTAAATAATGTATCAAATGGATCATTGTTCATTAACAAAATTTATTATTTGATATATATGGATTTATTTATACATGGAAACATAGGTGGGTTCTGGTTATAAATAGTCTATCAATGTTTCAAAAAAATTTTACAAACAAAACACTATGTCTAATATAATTAGTTTGTCCTTATATTTTAATGCATTTTTTGAATGGTCTTGGCCATAGAAAAATCTTGTTCTAGAGATATCAAGTTCAATTATTAATCATTTAGTTCATTGTGAATTTATATTTTATTATTATCCATGAAATTTTCCCTATTATATTTTTAATATATTCATATAATTCTCATTTTATAGATTTAACGAAGTATTTTTCAATTATTTACCCTACCATATAGATTATGTCTTGTCTTATCATGATAATGAAGATAATTAAATTTTATGGATTTTTAGATAATTTCTATTCTATGTTGATTATTATTTTTTATTATTGACATCTCCTTCTATAATTAAACGTTACTCATAATTAGACTTCACACTTATTATTTTCATAGGATATGAAGAATATATATTTTAATGGTCTTTAAAGAATGAAGTTAATTTTTTGGGTTTTGTATTAGAGGTTATTTTATTTTCCCAATGTAAAATTGGTATAATGTATGTATCTTGTTCTCAAAAACACCTTTGATAAATGGTCCTTCAAGATTTTTTTCTTTGTAAATATGATGATTTAATATATAAAATACTTTCTGCTGGGTAAGGGTTCTGTGGTTGTTACTGTTCGAATAAATGTTTGTTTAGTTGAATCCTTGGGAACCAGATTTAGAAACACGTATAATAGAGAAAAACGCCTACTATAGGAATAGAGGATATGAATATAATAATATCCAATCATTTTTATAAGGAAGATATTATGTGGGTTTTCTTATCAATACATCTATTTCTGGATATGACATGTGGATGTGGTTATGGAAAATAGGTACCTAGGGGTAACAAATCTAGAAATGGTTCATTATGTTGGACATGATAATCAGATGTTGAATGAAAATGTTCCATACTACGTACCTTTTTGGACACTCCTAAGTGATTTTTAGATGTTATTTTACATATATCTTTAAAAAACATTATCAATGATTTTAAAATAATTGTATCCTCTAATAAACAAATTTAATGATCATGATATTAACAGTGCACGGATTTTAATTTTTGAAAAGCATTAAAACATATTTGGAAATATAAAATATGTTGTAATATTCATAGTTTTATTAGACAATGATGAATATTAAATTGTTCAAAAAAAATTCCTATAAGGAAGATAATTTTTATTACTCATGGATTGTGTAGAGATTTGTTGTATGAGGAAGCCAATAAAAATAGAATTGGAAGTGATAAAATTATAACTATTTTAGGGAACCTAAATAATGTAATGAAAAATAACCTTCTTTAGATATAGAAACATATACCAAATTGTGATTATCCTTTGTTGGATAACATTATGTGACATATTCATCAACCACATATGAGTTTATATAGGTATTCTATAGATTACATATGCCACATGGAGTAAAATATGGACTATTTCATTAAAGGGTTTATGACAAGTATTTTATGGTTGTTGGTCTCTCAAAAATTATCTACATATGATGAAATAGTTTAATGTGACATCTATACAGAAAAGTTATTATAAAATTCATATGAATTTATAAAAAAATAAATATAATTAGATGACAACATCGAAAAATTGGACAAATGGAAGAAAGGAAAAATATATTTTCCAAAATTTGAAAATGATGGAATGAAACAACCTATTACATACAGGAAGGGAATGTGGGTTTTCTATATGTTTAGATTGGATTTGTATAATGATCATCATTTTAATGGAATAGAAATAATTTATAATGTGGAATGCATCCATTATAAGTATATGGAACTCTAAGCAAATGTACACTCCAAGAATAATGTAAATATGCCTTGGAAGAAAAAAATGGATCATGGTCAAGATTAGGATATTGATACAATCAAAGTGAAATGATTAATTTTATCATGTATATGAATGCCAAAATATCTATTAATGGTTTTTTTATATGATATTGTGGTGATAATGTATAAAAGTTTTACTATAGTACATGTTTGGAATAGATTTTAAATCACGTGTTGAATGGAAACAAAAAATGATTTAGTGGAAATTTGAAATTCATGGGAAAAAGTTTTTGAGGTAAATTTAACCGTTGATATGTTTCTAATATAGGGATAATTATATTGGGATACATATATGATTAATATAGATAATGTAAATTGGATTTTTCATACTACATTTGGTAGTGATTAATGATTTTTTGATAATGTGTTGTATATTATTAAGGATGGGGTAAAAGACATATCTGGATTTATAGAATATATACTATGAACTATATTTTATTAATGGACTATTATTCATTCATGTTTTAAATAATTTTATATTGTAACCATGGTTATTTATATGTTTTCAGATAATACCTGATTAAGTTATTCATGTGTTTTTTATGTGAAGATTAAGAGTTACTTTATATTTTTAGGGGAAAATGATATGATTGTTATGTAAATTTAGTGACATTATTTTAAAATTAATTTATATTAATATATATTTTGGGTCATAAGGTTATTCATTTATAAAATTATTTAATTTAAATATTAGATGTAGATTTAGAGATTAATTTATTACATCACCACATGGAGATTTATTAATATTGGATAACTTGTACAAACCATATTTTTATAATAATAAATATTTACTAGATTAATTAAATATCATTATATTATGAGTATTATGATCCATATAATGATTATTTTATTTCTATAAGAATGAAAATATTTATTTTTTGGGGAAATTTATTTGTTGGAGTATGTGATGAAGTGGAAGCTGACAGAAGAACAAATAAAAGATAAAATTATTCCTTTGTAATAATAACATATCTACTATGTTTATTTTCTTATATTCTTAGTTTTATATAAATTTTCAACTCTTGTAAATGGATCATGAAAATCATTTTTTTCATATTATCCTATATTTTATGATATTAATGACCATTTTTATGCCTCTTTGGTTTCTGAGTTTATGTTTCTTAACCTTTTGAAGACCACCCAATTCATCATGATTAATGTTCTCCATCACTCTCCATCTGTATTTGGGTCTATGTTTTCTACTCTACGACATTATTTTCATTTCCAACCCATCTTATACTATTTTGGTAACCTAGTAGGTGCTGTCAAAGATAATCTTCACACATCCCTTTATCTTATTCCTGAAGATAATTTTCCACCCCTTTTTATGATATCCCTTTAGTAGAATAATTTTCAAATTAAAAATCCGTTAATACTGAGATCAGGATTATATTGTGATGTCGCATTTTATTTAATGGGGAGGAATGTATCACAAAGGGATTTTATAATAGTTACATGATATTTTACAGAATATATGAAATGAAACAGTAAGAATATATGAGAATATAACATCCCAAGACATTTTTATATATCTTTTTTTAAAAAATAAAATCTCGTAAATAGATTATAATGCTTGCAACACCAGTATTAAACAAACATAGTCTATTTAAATAATATTTAATCATAACTAATATAAAATAGTTTATATTTCTAGGGATACAAATAATATTATCTAAAATATTAAAATTATATATATATATTCATTAGAAACAGAATTAGAATTATTTAAATGAAAAATAAAAGTTTTCTATATATATATATATTATGAAATATGGCTTAATCACAGTTTCATCTCATATTTTATAATATTATTTTATCTATTTCAGAAAATTAATTTTTGAAAATAAAACTAAATTTAAAAATTATCATATCAAAATTATCATAGGGTGATGTATTTTGATTTGTTTGAAACGATTCATTTTTTGATGAATAGTAAAAAATAAATTTCAATTGAAAACTTCATTTTACAAATAAAAACTTATAATGCCAAATTATATTTTTAATTGAATTAAAATAAAAATTAATTCAATAATATATCAATTATTCCAAATTATGGAATCAGAATCATTTTCATTTTGAATGTTCATATGAAAACATTGTAAACCATTTGACATTTTGCCATTAAAAACATACTTTCTCAACGTATCAATGAAATTAATATCAAATTTTATTTCTTAATATATATTAATTGAGTCTATAATTATGAATAAAATATTTGGAAAAATAAATTTTATAATGTTTAATAAAACAAAATTAATATTTGACCAAAATGAATAATGGAAATAAAAAAAACTAATTACCTTCCGTAAAGTAAAAAAATTGATATACATGGGTTATTATAATATTATAATGGATACAAAAATCTACCAACTCCTCCAATACCCATTAAGTCACTCCCAGATATATGAATACAACAATGTTCCAGTTCAGGATTGCTTCATGATTATTTTCTTGGAAACCGGGTGTGATGATTTCGTATTTTTTGATTATTTTTCCTTTTATCTTTGACCAAGATTTTCCATTTAGGTTCCCTTTGAGTTTTTGGAAAAAATTGGGTATTTTATAGTGAATAGTGTGTGATGAACGGTTGACACGATATGAGTATAAATGGTGTGACAATCCCATGTAACCATGTAGTAGGTGTCTAGGTGAGATAGAATCTAATGGATGATCGGCGCATGACCATGTGGTTTGACCAAGGTACCCATATAGTCGATGGTCATTTGGGATAATATCTAATATATGACCATCACATGCTTAGACAATACAGGTAGTAGCTATTTGATAGGTTCTATTTGGGGTAGTGAGTACAGCTTGGTCTCTACACGGTTTGAAAACCCATGCAGACTAAATTTCAGGCGTGTCCATGACATTAAAAATGTCATTTTACATTTATCTCTACCTATTATTTTAACCCCTATATTCAATTTATCTTGACTCATTGACCTCCCAAACCCTTTTCGTGCCTACCTTTATCTCCTCCACTATTTGGTATTCACATTTTGGGAGGTTTGGGTGTCTATTATTCAATGAATCCTCATGTAATACCCTTCTATGGTGATTTTATCATATAATCTTGGAGTTTTCTCTCTTCTTCATGGCTTCTACATTTTCAGTAGTTATGGGGATAATATAGGGTTCTTCCTTCTTTCAAAGCTTTTTATCTTGATGTTCATGTCTAGATCATGAATATAATGTGTTTTTTGGTGGTGTGGATGATGTTTCATATCATGATCTGGTTTTTTCTCAAGAGGTAGGTTATTCCATTCCCTAACATTTCTAGATGTTTTTATCTTTTTTTTTAATTTTCAAAGTTATATATTCCAATAATGTGGAGATAAATATGTTATAGAAATTCTATTAAATGAATATATGATGAAATTGATTCTTCTTAAATAAATGGTAATTTTGTTACATATTCCCTATTGTGGATATTGTTGGAAGTGTTTAGTCAAATGTGTAAGGAATGAGAGATGTGTTTTTAAAGGAACCTATGATGTCGGTGTGTTTTAATGTGGGTAATTAAAGTCAATTGTTTTTCTATGGAATGGTGTTTCTCATGTATTTCACTTTTAGTTTTCCTTGAGAATATTTTAATGGTTGGGAATCGTGTTTCATTTGGAGTTTTCTCATGTTTGTGGATTTGAGAAGGGGGCATAGTCTATGTAATCGCTTGAACTAAAATTGTCATTTTATTGTAATGTTTTAATATTTTGTTACTTTAATTGCATAAGTGGTGAAATTTTGTAGATAATAAATGGTTTTAGTGACTTTTAAATGAAAATTTGTTTATTTTTGGAAACTGGTGGATGATTGGCATTGTTAGGATATTGTGATAATTTTTGTAACATGTGAAATTGGATTGAGAATAATGTAATCATGTGTATCTTGATGGGACTACTAGTTCTAGTATTCCAGATGATATGGATGTTTTTCATCACGATTTTTTTAGCAGAAAAAATGCTTACTACACTAACTAAACTATAATGATGATGGGATAACACTATGTCATTGGGGTGTCCCCTACTACTGGATCATGCATGATAACTCTGGTTCTCATGTCATCATTAACACATTTCACTAAGGTACATGGTTATAGATTCTCATTCGAGATAGATTAAATCTTTTGATTTACAAGTGGTGAAATACATGACATGTTACTAATGTGATGATGTTCTATATATCGCAGACAGTGGTCCTTTTGAGTATATTATTGTAAATTAAGTTTATTTTAGGAAATTTTTCCTTTTGATTTGTTACCATTAAATGTTTTCTAATTTAAATTGATTCATCATAAAAGGGGTTCCCTTTGAAGGTGATTACCATGATCATGGTTTACCTTATAAATTTTCTTTAATTTTTTTTCATTGGTTTTTATATAATTGAACATGTTAAATTTACTTTTGATGTTATAGTATAGAATATTTTATTTTCATTGGAATTATTCTGTGTCTGTATCACTCGCTACATACACCATTGGTTTTATTTAGAACTTATTAGTTGGAAGGTAAATGAAGGGTGCTTCATGATGGTGGTTGAGGTAGCTAGTATTTCACTTGTTGTAGGTTGGTGGTGGTGGATTGAGGGTGATGCCCCTCAGGTTGCACATAGACTATTGGAATGTTTTACATTTTTAATTACTTTTTCGTATCCTTTTTTTAAAATTATAATCTTGAAATCATGGAAATTTGTTATAATCTATTTGTATGTACATTTTCATTTCTGTTTATTTATAGTTTTTGGTTTTCTATGTTTATGTGATTGAGGTAAATAATTCACATTGTGCGTTATTCCTACTTTTGAGTCTCTAGCCCGTTGGGATCGATAATTTTATTCAGGCCATGTCAAGGATTGGGTCGGGCACTAGGACTGATGGTTTCCTAGTTCAGTTCATGAAAAAATGGTATTATAAGAGTTTACACTCTTTAGGGACATGTTATTTTCAAAAAACATTCAGTAGACCAGAGATAATACTATTTGGAAATGATTTATTTATAATGATTAATGTGCTTTTCCACCACACCTTGTGATTAGTCTCAAGTCACCAAGGTAAGTCATGTTTTATTTGGGTCATTTGGTTATTGGAGTTGTTTTTTGATTGGGAAATTTAATGGGAGATGGTCTAGTGGTCCCAGTTAGATAATAGGGCTGTGAAATCCTTTTGGATATGGGAACATGGTCTTAAAATAGACTTCTTTATGGTAGTGTGATTAGAATATGTCTTCCAACCATATGGCCATGTCACCCACTGACACTAGTTTCCCTCTATGAAATTTGAAATATGATTCCATGGGATCTAAAAATAATTTTGAAAACTCTTGATTGAAAATTATGATAACCATATTTTAAAGTCTAAATGATTTGGTTTTGGGAAGGTGAAAAATGATTTTTTTTTAATTTACATAATGTATACTTAAGAAAAATGATTTTTTAGAAATGAATCTTTAGTAATAAGGTAATGAGATTATTTATAATTAATTCTTATATGATGATTATGATGTCATATATTTGGATACAAGATAAAAAGTTTAAGGAGGGTTTGTAATTTTTTGTTAACTAGAAATATCTTAAAATATGGGACTGTGTTTATTGATGTTGGATCTTTATAATCCTACATTGTGATTAATTATAATTGAATGTTTCAAAAAACATGATCTATTTGAAGGAGGGTTTTCAGAAATATATTTTAAAAGTTATTTGGTAATATGTTGAATGTTTTTTTGAATGGTATGAATGTATTTGGAAAATGTTTTGGATTAGCTGGTTTGTGAATTAGTTATTGTTTTTTAAAATTTTCGAAATAGAGTTAAATCGAGGAGTTAAAAGTGTGGATTGAATGTTTTTATAAGGTTAAAGGGTTTATTTAGAATTGTTACTCTCATGAGTTACCATATGCATAGGTTATATATGGAATGTGAATTGGTTCCTATTATTTCATGAGAAAATTCATGTGTTAGAATCCGTGGGATACCAATGGTGGATGTGGAAGACACAAATCCTATGTTATTTCCAAATTTTCTTTTAATATAAAATGTAATGTTTTGATAACTTTTAATGATATGGTGACTCTTCATTTTTTTGGAATGTTTTTAGAAAGATTTATGACGTTATGTTGTCCATCATGTCTTTATCATGTCATGACATTACTGTTCTTATCGATGAGACGTCTTTAAAATAATCATTAGTGGGCTCTTCTGAAAAATGATTTGAGAATGCTTGGGTAGTTTACCTCTATGTGATTGGATTTGGTTTGTGGTATAATTTCAATGATGGGATATTTTTAATTTATCCCCATTTTCACTTTTGTCCAGCTTATGCCCCCATAAAACATTGGTGCATAATCTTGTGCAACCGCATGTGATTTCTCATTTGTAAAACCTCTGGTTGATCTAAGTAAGGACCTTCTTCTTGATATTGTAGAATTTTATCCAAATATTATTTTTTGGTTAATAGGATCATTTTTTAATGGAATAGTATATTTTGATGGAATTGAATGAATCCTTTGTTTCATAACATTCTTGAGTTTTCAATGGTTAATTTTAACACCTTTTCATTTGAAGGTTCTATCTTGAAGTGGTGATAGAAATCCTAGTGAGGGGAGGTGTAATAAATCTAGGGATGTGGGTTTGGGCTATTGTCTTAATAGGTTATATATCTCTCATCAGGTTCATCTATCTGAGGGATCATGCTAGGCCCCCATTGTTGATAACCTGGTTAAGAGATTCTATTATGGCCTATTGTAGAAATCATGAGTTACCTAGGAATTAGTTCAACATAACTTCCCTTATAATAACACATAGGTTGAAATGGTAATGTTTGGTGACATCTATTAGTGTCATGTTCTCATTCAAATGAAATGGTGGATGTTGAATATCTATTTGAGAGCGTTTACATCAATAAAATCATGACATCCTTTTAGGGAATTCAAAATTTCTTTATTTTAGATAGATGTGTATTTTGTGTGTTATTTCATCAAAATATTATTATCCATGGTGAAAGGAATGATTCATAAGCATATTCCTAATCCATGTCATGGTGTTGTTCCATGTTGATATAATGTGATATTATGAGGTGTGTTGTGTTTATTTGGTGTCATCTGGATCACAAGTTTTTTGATTCTAGCATGTGGAAGAGGTGATCTATTTTGGGGTTCATCAATGCCTAACATCGAGGTTGAAGATGCTTCAAAAATCATACATATATCCATAACTCATGGGTGGAAGTTGGTGCATTATCAGAAACACTTGAGGTGCAGGGGATCATTGTCTCTATTTTGTCTTCAATGTGAAAATGGTGAAATTTAATGACTCTTGTTTAACAGTTTCGATTCCGATGGCCCCATTTTGTGGAAAGTACCATGGGGACCTAATTTAAAAGTTACAACATCCTGGGTTGAATAGTTACTCAATAGTTATAAGGTGTCTAGACATATAATTTTCTTAATTCCAAGATGGTTGTGTCTCACCGGGTATTATTCTCTTTTTGAATTCCCTTGTATGGCGAGACTTGTGAATATATATCAGTTTTTGTTCTATCATGTCTATGTATGATAGTGTGCCATGTCAGTTGTGGACCATATATTGATCTCATTTTTTTCACAGTTTCTTTCTTCATATGCATTACGATGGAGATTTGATCAGTGTTATAGTACGCCAATATGGTTGGTTCTAATGGTTGGGATACCCACTGTGGGTTTCAGGGAAATTCATCGTGATTGAATCGATGTTAGCATGTCCCTAATTGTGGGGAGTCTATTCTATCCTCCCAATATTGGTAATCTAGTTTAGTCTTTTTTTTTGTTTGGTTATTGGATGGTCTCATACTAAGCCAGCATATTCTGGGATTGTACTTCAAGTATGTTGTGGGGTGTGTGTCTTCCCATTAGATTCATTAAAGTAAGGTGGTGGCTGTATTCATTGAGATGTGGTATGGATTCATTCATGTGTCTCATGTATGTGATATGAGTTTTGTTGGAATGCATGGGGTGTTTCATCTCAAGAGTTTAGATTATGTGGGGTGACAGTTCGTTTCCATTTGTTGATCAAGAGAATGTGTTTTATCTTCTGGGGGTGGGGTGACACATAGAGAGGACACTATTCCTACCTCTTGATTTCAACTTGTAATCATATTTTGTTGAATTTATTTTTCTTTCCTTAATCTAGTATTTCATTCATTGGGAATATTTTTGTCCCATGCTGGATTTCCATATTTTGTTTCCAAATCAATCCTTGGAATGGATTTCAATGGGAGGAATATGCTATGGTTGGGAGAATTGTGCCATATTGGTTTATTAATGAAACTCTGCTATTGTAATAGTCTATTTTATGGTTATTTTTTCAAGAAATGGTTGTGACATGTTTGTATTTCTAGAATATTATCTTTATTTATAGTTGACCTTGATTTTCCCTTGGGGTTACATTTTTTATTTGGGGAAAAAATATGAATTTTGGGTGGAAATTTTTTGGTACATCATTAGTACACTTTTACTAGAAACCATGAACCCTATATAGGTAACCGTGATATTTGTGTATGGGTGTGATAGAAGATATCACATTTCCACCACAAAGTCAGGATCATTTTACAAGGTTCTAGTGCAGTCAATGGTATTTTAAGGTAGCAAGTACCCCATGGGTTCCACACTATAAGCTAGACCGTGTGGTAGTTGTGTGTTAGGTTCGGTTTGGGTTGTGAGGGAAGAATGATCTATGCATAGTTTGACAAACCATGCGGCTGGACCAGGTCATTAGACTTGATTTTACCTTTTTTTTATCACCACAATATTAACACCATTTCCCAATTTATTTCAACTAATATCTCTCCCCATTCATTTGAGTGCCTCCCTCCATCTCCTCCTCTCATTCGGAATCACTTTTTGGGTGGTTTGGGCATGTAATTTTAATGGAACAGTAATGTAACTCTATTCTCTCATGATTTCATCTTCCATTCATGGGATTTTTTATATAATTATTTTAGTTTTATTTTTCATGTGGTCATAGTATTCGTTTTATGGTATTTTATGTTTAATAGGGTTCGATCGTGATGTTGTTGAATGAAACATGCCTTTCTAGGATTTCATTGTGGGGTGGATAAAGTTTTGCATCATGTTTTATAAATTGCTTCTCAAGAGGTAGGTGGTTTCGTGCCTAATAATTTTTAAAAAAATTATAATATTCTTGTTTGTTTATATATCCATGTTCAATAGTCAAATAGTGAGGTTCTAAATATGTTTTTAAAATATATTAACATTTATATATGATGAATGTGTATTTTATAATTCAAATAGTCATGTTTTAAATATTTCCATGTTCTAGAAAATCATTGATTTGTTCTATCAAATTTTTGAGGAAATCGAAATTTTATTTCAAGGGAACCTGTGGTACATGTGTTTTTTGAGAGTTTTCAATGGAAATGGGTTTTCTATTGAATTATAGATCCCTTTTTCTGTACATTTAGTATCCATTGAGATTTTTTTAATTCTTGTAAATATTTTTTAACGTGAAATTTGATCATTTATGTTTATTTGAGAAGGGGGATTTTCCAATGGAACTATTGAAATAAGCATGTGATTTTCATGTAATGTTTTAAAAATGTGTTCCTTGAAATACATAAGTTGTGTAAAAGTGTAGTTTTTAAATTGTTCTGGTTTGTGAGAAATGAAAAGTTGATTGTTTTTTTAAACATGTTGAATGGTTGTAATTGTTTTAAGAAAGTGAAAATTTTTGTAACATGTGTAAAATGGTTTGAGCCTTAGTGAATCATGGGTACCTATATGGCATGACTAGTTGAAGTATTCTAGATGGTATAGAAGTGGTTAACCCCAATTTAATCTTGTTGGATTGATTCTTAAAAAACTAAATAAACTATGATGATGATAATGATGCTGATTAACCACAATGACATTATTGTGTCCCCTCTTAGTAGGGCACGCATGACAATGCAAGTTCTCTTGGTTTATATACCACATTTCACTTAGCAATGCAGTTATAGTGTCCCACTCGAGCAAGATAAACCCTCAGGATTTACCAGTGGTAATCTATATTACATGAGATGTATGTGATGAGGTGACATTAGTAATCATACAATGGACCTTGAGGGTGGTTCATTTTTATGTTTATTTATTTTGTCCAAATTTTGTTTTTTATATTATTGCAGTAAAAAAATTTCAATTAAAATTTTTACTCTTAGAAAGTGTTTCATTTTAATTTATTTACCCTAATCACGGACTTACTACAAATGTTTTCCAAAGGATAGATTTAAATGTTTTCACATAAATGAGAATGTGAAAATTTCATTTATTGTTATAGCATGGAATCTTTTAATTTGGGATGAATCTAACTGGGATTTTTCACACAACCTACAAACACCATGGGGTACATGTAGACCATGATTTTTGGTAGGTAATGTCAAGATTCATCACATTGGTGGTTAAGGTTTATAGTATTTCTCTTGTCACATGTTGGTTGTGTTGGCATGAGGTTGATGCCCCTCATGTTTCAAGATAGTTTTGGGATGTTTTTTATTTTCCCAATTGTAATATACTAGAATTTAGTTAAAATTGAAAACATGAAATCTGCAACATTTGTTATACCATGTTTGGTTGTAAATTTTCAGTTGCGATTACTAATATTTTCTGGTTTTTTATGTTTATGTGATTAGGTAATATTCTTCCCAAGGAGCTTTATTGAAACACGAGCACTAGTTTCCATCCTATGGGGAACAAGAACAGCCTTCAGACCATGCGATAGACCAAGTCGGGCGATGGGTTTGATGATGTCCTAGATTGTTTTGTGATACATTTTATAGATTTTTTTGGATCATAAATCTTTTAGTATCATTAATATAACATTTTTGTATCATTTTTCAGGGAAAAGGTTGGTGTGATGGAATATTTTAAAAAAAATGCAAGTGCGCCCCTCACCTCACATATAAAAGGTCACCCACTCTCCTCTCTTATTCACATCATCAAACTTATTTGGTTTAGAAAACACCTACACAAATGAAATCCTTTCATACCTCATCGCTTCTTATAAGAATAATTTTTTGTATAAATCCATTCCAGTAAGGCTTTCGTTTCAATCCTAATGAGGATACCCAAAGATGAGTAAACATTCTTCAATGAAGGTCGATATATTATTTATCAATATATATTGATAAATTATTATTAAAACTTGTCAATATGGTATAGAGTATATTCCATATTCTATGATGTTTTAATAGAAATTATATAACCTATACCCACATCCAGTACCATAAAAAGGGTTACAAAATCATCAATCCAGTGTCTGGCGAACTATCACTTCACAAATAGAGGTCATTTGTTTTCTAGTACCACTCTCAAGGTTGGTTATGATTATTGATTTAATGTAAAGATGTGATATTTATAATATAATTACACATTTTAATAAATTATATTATATAAACCCTTTTAATTTTCTTTCTTTATAGGTTATGATATCATTAATTGTGTGTACAACGGACTACCGCATAACAAAGTGGTGTGATTAATTTATCACTTGAACATTAAGTGGAATGTGATAAGAATAATTTTAATTAATATATTTTATATTAATGCAATAATTAATATATTCTGGTAATATGTATCATTCTGAAAATATAATATATCATTTTATTTCTAACTCTAAAATATGATAATGTCGCTCAAGTATGTGTAGAGTATTCTTATTCAAAAAGAAATGTGACTATTTTTCATAAACCGACCACATAAGTGATATATATAGTTATTTTTATTTTAATAATATGGTTTTATATGACTATGTAAATATAAAATATTACTTACCTAACTTCAATAATGACCATCGAAAAATATAAAAAGTATTATTGTGTATGAATGACCTACCCTCTCTATAATTGTAACATAGTCCATTTTTCTTAACTATATTAAATCAAAGGAATTATATGTAAAATTACTATAATAATTATATAATTATGTTATTATTATTATCCAACATATTATATGACTATATATTATGCACGACAACTGGATCTTGCATGAAAAAATACTGGAGAAAATATGGATATTAACACCTGAAATAATAAAAATAATGAAAGATTATTAATAAACATGTGATAAAACATTAAAAAATTAATTTATTATATTCTAATTATTAATTTCATGTTTAAATATGTTAATTAACTTTTTTAAAATCAATTCATATGAGTTTAAATAATTTCCAACCAAAATTTTGTGTGTGGAAAGGGATTTCATATTAATATACATTTTATTGAGTCTTATTTTTTATTATAATCCAATTTAATCTTATGCCGCCTATGAATATCTCATTTGATATATAATATCATTTTTTACACATACATTATGGTATTTTGAGTTTCTATTTGAATCATTTCATCTAAGTGGTTTCGAATTGAAAATTTCAATGTGGTAAAAGTTATTGAACAATATCACTTTTATTTTTGATTGTTGTGTTTACTTAGAAACAATCAGTTTCTTATGTTAATTTTCAATAGTAATAAAATTTATAGTAAATATAAATATTTTTGGATAATTGATATGTTTATTCCTCAAAACATATACAATTTTGACATAGGGGTTTCACTTTGATAAGTATTGATTAAATAAGGAAATAATGATAAAATATAAATCCTTTAATCATATATATATTTTTAGTCATAAAGAGAAATGTTCCATATTTAAAATGATTATTTTATAAATGATTAATTATCAGTACATGAAGACTTGGTTAGGTCCCACATATATATTACTCCTCGATTCATTCACGAGTCTCAAGAGATAAAATTGTTGGACAAATTGACAAGGGTGCGACCTAGAGTTTAAAACCTCCAGGTGAATGGTTTTGAAGGTAGATTTATCATTTTGTTTGTACATGAAACAAAATTATTAATCATTTAATTAATTAATAATTATATTATTATTTATATTATTGATAATATTTTCTATATGGTCTTATTTTTTTGGGGGTATTTTATTCTTAGTTTATTGATTAAATTATATGCCTTTTCTCTTATTTACCAATATATATTGATTCTTCTCTGTATTATAATGAGTTTTAAGTTATTTATATGGAAATTGAGTTTATATATTTATATTTCCATATATATTATGCTTATATATTCGTTATATATTAAACTTTACATAATCATTAGTGAGTATTTGAGATCACCATGACAATATTTTCTTTACCCATAATATGATGAACAGATCGTTGAATAAGTTTTAAAGTATGTAGTTAATTTTATTTTTTATTTATAATGTATTATTTTCTATTCCTAAAGTTAAATGGTTAACATATATGTATCTAGTTCTCCAAAAAAGCAGAACATATTAGTCTAGAGAGATTTAATTCACTATATATATGCCAATTTAGTAAAGTAGACACCTCATCCAGGCTATTGGAGTTATGGTTTTTACAATTTTCATTTTTTAACACCCTTCACTTTTATGAAATAAATATATTTTTTATAAATAATTTTAGTCATTTTATTTCTTTACATATAAGAAACACTATTTCCTAATGGAATGTGATAGAATAATAAAATATTATTATTTAATATGATATTTATCTCATAAACATTTCAATGGTGGGTGTGAATGTCACTAACTAAATTATGAAAATATATGGTTTATATATTTATATAAAATTAATTGTTTTCTAAACAATTATATTGAAATATAAATTTTACAACCATTTTAAAATATATGAATACTATTTATAAAAAATTTATTTTTTATGTGCAAAAATGAGTTTTATCTGAAAAAATTAAATAAATCATTTATGGGGAATTATTTTAAGGTAATATATATATAATCAAATCCTTATCATTCATCTTATGTTTTTTAGTCATGAGATGAAAATAAATCCAATTTTAACCCTAAAACTGTATTTCTCTAAAATGCAGTGAACCACTTTAATCAAAATAATTATGAAATTAAATATTGAAAATTATTAGAACATTATTTGAAAAAATAAAACTTATTTTTTAAATATTCATTTTAAAATTATCTTGGATTTATTGCTTGGTAATTGTTTTGAAAAGATAAATGTTTCAGTGAATATATAAAAATAATAGGTTAATATTAAAAACAAAAATTTTATATAAACACTTTTCAAGATATATTTTAATTTTATAAAGTTTTAAATATAATATTATATTAATTATATGTATTAATATAATTAATATCATTGGAATAAATTTTATAATTAATTTTTATATAAAAACCTTCGGAACTATTCTCAATTGAGAACAACTTTTCCCTCACATCACTGAGATTAATTTCCAATGAAATTATTTATCATATATGAATAAAATTTGTAAAATGGATTACCTATTTAGAATAATAATACATTATATTATATAATAGGTTAAAATTAATTATTTACCATTTTTAATATCAAATCGATTAAAAAAATAATTGATGTGATTAATATTAAAACGGGGTTACCGAAGGGTTAAACTAAAAAGATATGGGGTAAAATTAAATTAAAACTATTTCAAGGCCAATGTAATAGAAATATATTTATTTTAAAACCACTTATTATTTACAATGTCACATTTTTTAGATTTTTGGAATGCTAAAAACATTGATGCACATTATTCTTTACAAACATTCTGATGTATCCTCACCGCCACAAATATAATCCCATGCCCTTTCAAACACTATTCAGACATAAAAACCATTTTTTCATCCAATAATTATCCAAATAAGTTCACTATATTTATATAAACAACAAATATTCCTTCTTTAGATCCTAAATCCAATATCGGAAATCATCATATTAAACCTAAATAGGTTTTCCTAATAAGAGTTAATGTTTTAAACATTAAATTTTTGTTTTACATCATCTTTTAAATCATTCAAACAGACATAAATTTATTTGAGTTAATAAAACCTATATATAATAAATAATTAAAAAATGTTGTGTTAATTTATCACTTTATCTCCATATCCACTTCCATTAAATGGGAAATATAATCATTGATCGTTTCTAGGATAGACTACCACATCATGAACCAATGTTACTGGTTTTATATCACCACCTATGAAATATTTTTATAAGGATATATCTTCTTGATTATATATTATGTTAATGAGATTTTTATAACACATTAATTATAAAACCACATATAACTTCTTATGTCAAAACCCATTGGATAACCATGTCGTCCTTTTTGTGTATGGCAGACTACCACATCGCATAACAATGTGATGTATTTTTCAATTGTATTTCAATTTTATTGTAATTGGTATAAATTAAAAATTATATATTATATTTTTAAAATAATAATACCTTTTTATATATAATATTACATATCGATTCTTACTTTCCATTATTCAGGGGATATGATAACATCATTTGTTAGTGTGGAAGACTACCACCTCATGAAGCGTTGTGGTTCATTCTTTACGAACTCCTTGCATTGAATATAATTATATAAATTTTAATAAATATATGTGATATTTTTTTATTAAAAATGATTATTTTATATATAAATACATTATATATTTCTTTTGTGTCATCCATATATAAAATTAAAACACCATTCATGCGTACACACTGCTTGTCATCTCTATAAATAGATTATTTCATTTAATATATCTAAATTTTATAGATTATTATATGTAAATATATACTAAAAATATATGATATTTTTATCATGTTTAGTATTTACTATATTATGTAATAATGAAAAAAATTAATTATTTAAAATAAAAAATCAAAATTTACACATGAAAAAAATTGTGATTTCTCAATAGATGATTTTGACATTGAATTGAGAATAATGGGAAAATAAAAGGTAGTAGATAAATCATAAATGGTATGATATATAAAAATATTGTTAGGTAATATATTTTTATAGGCATTTATTTTTTAAATTATAGGTTCAAATGTGTATAGAGGAAGATTATATTTAAGGTAATAATGTTTTTTTCTCAATTTATTTTCATTGGGATATAAATTATGTTATGAACTTATATTCAATAATTAGATTAATATTAAACCCATTTGATATGTTATATCATGAGTATCATTCTATTTATGATATTTAATGTTTCTTTTAATTTTATTCTTTAACGGATATTATTATATAAATTATATGAATGTTTTCAGAGGTTGATGGTAAGATATCATTGTTCATTGATATTATTTAATATTCTGATTTTGATGTTGAAATATTATAGTCTATTCTTAAATAATTCATATCTTTTTCTTATCCTATAGTTATGTCCTTAGAATACATTTTTCCCCTAATTATCCTCTATTTCTATACTCATAAATAAAATTGATTTTTATTAATGAAAACTAACTTTATTTTCCTCTTTAGTAAATAAACCATTTTGATTCCTTATCTATGTTTTACAAAAAAAAATGTTTTTATAATTTTATAATTTTATTTTCAGACTATTTAATGTCATTTTTACCATTTAATTTACATTTTAATAAAAAAAATTCAATGAAATATTCTTTCAGTTTACATAACAATCCCCATTTATCTTTTTTTGAAAATTTGAAAGGAATAACTATTTTAATAAAAAATAATTTCTCACCATCATAAAAAAATAAATTTTTTAAATATTAATTAAAAAATATCTATGATTATTTCTAATAAAAAATATTTTTTAAAATTTTTAGGTTTTAAAAAGTGATATTCAATGATTAATGGATATATTATTCAAGAAATTTTTTTGATTGTTTTTAATGATTACTTTATAATTTTACAATGTTTATTTTATTGAAACGAATTTCAATAATAATCTATGAATTTATATTATCGAAAATGTAATTTTCAATGAACTATTGCTAATAATTTTTCATTAAAAATAAATTTTTTTTGATGATATCTATTAATGTAAATTATTATTTACTAAGGATATTATCCTATGATACCGGGATTATTCATTCTTAGGAAAACTTATGCTTTTGATGATATGATTGTTATGAACCTCATTTTCCTTTTCATGTATATTTTATGATGAAATGTTTTATGATATCAATTTATTTTCATGGTTTTTGATATAATGAATTTTCATGATATTTTTGTACATTTAGGTTTCATATTAATTATTTGAGGGGTAGGAACTATATCTCCCTCTTATGAATCTGCTTATGATTATTGTTCTATAATCTTTGAGGGTAAAATTTTGGTTATAATAATTGATAAAATATGGTAAATTTGATGTTAGACAAATCATTATACTGGTACTCATCCATGTGATTGATTAATTTCAGTAGTATTCAGCTAAAAATTATAATTTTTTTTTTCTATGTGTAGTTTAGGATTCCATATAATTTATATGAGGATATGCTTCTTTAAAAATTATAAAACATGTTGTGAATTCCAAATTTGGATTCCAATAGATAGTAATAAAGAAAATTCTATATAAAATTCTACGTATCGTAAAATATCAAGCAATATTCATGAATGATGGAGAAATAACTTAATAGAAATAAATAGCGTTATAGATACAACAGGATGACTCTGTTTTGGAGTAGATATACCTAAGGGTAATGACAATGAAAAATGTGTGTCATGATTTATAGAAGAATTAACCTGTACACAAAATCAAACCTTACTCCACACCTGGTTTTAAAATTCAAAGAGATATAATTTATAAATTCACAAAATATTTATGAATCATCATTAAATATTTTAATAATGACTAGTATTGTCCAATTTCAAACCTATTGGGTCATAAGTGTAAATGAATTTCCGTAATTTAGGCATCCTATTTTTATAGGATTATATGGTTTCCCACTATGATTAGTGGTAACTATTCTTTTTGGTATTAATCAATAGCTTGAGACCAAAGGAACTGTCTTAACATTAAATAAATTGATCAATGTAATGAATTTCCTCCTGAGAAATCAACATATTGGGATTTGGAATGGAAAATATCTTTTTCATAAAAATTTCTCAAGATATGAATCATTATGAGATTATGAACAATAAAATGAGGGGGAAAGATTCTGTTGATTCCATTATGTGGAAACATCAACATTATTTCAGTATTTGTCTCTATATGTTTTTGATAATCAGATTAGAACCCTTGAAAATATATATTCAATTTTCATGTGGTTGGAGAATGGGAAATTAATTATTGAAATAAATTTTCTGGGAGGAGAAGATGATCATTAGTGGAATCTAATAATGAATATGAGTCAACTTGATGAAATTGACAGTATATTGTGGGATGAGATTGAGAGATTATTATTTAACAAGTATTTCAATCATATTATTCATATGAAAATATTAATAGAATCCATTGATCTAAAATAGATGTATTCTGAATCATTTGGTAGCTCAATGGATAATTTTATAAGATTTATGAGATGTGTTTCTGGTATTATCATCCTCCCTGAATGTATGGTTGATAAATTATTTTGTGGCTTAAATAAAATTATTTTTAGGGTGATATAAATAATGGAATATCTAATCTATGGATGTATCATTTACTATGTAATATTGGTGAAAATGGAAATTGGAATGACCTGTCAATCACATGAATTTGATAATAAAATGAAGATCCAATTAGAGAAAAAATCTAAAATTCAAGGGGAAAATAATATGAGATTTCATTTATGCTCATGTTCTGTAAGGAAAAATGGATAAAATTTTCTCTATGAGGCTTCTAAATTTTTTTCATTGTGGAAATAAAGTTCATTAAGTAGTTGAATGCCAAATTTAGGGGATGGAGTTATATAACTATAAAAATAGAGATAATTCTCTACAAATTTCACCAGCCACACTCAATTGGGTAAAGTGTAAGGTGTTTTAGAATTAGTTGGATAAATGAAATAATACATTTTATAATAAGGATGGTATTCCATAATATTATTTAAATAAAAAAGGATTAACGGAAGAATTATTCCATTAATATGGTTTAACTGAATCATTATAATTAGGGAACACTTATCATACAATATTTATTTCAGAATTTCATGTTATTTTTATATAAATAAGAACTATGAAAGTGTTATAGTCTATCCCTTAGTAGAACATGATATTATTCTTTACATTGATTATCTCCCCATCCATGTATTTTTTAGTAAGAAAATACCATTTTTTATTCAATTAGTTAATGTATGAAACCGTTCTTCAACTAGGAATGTTTTTTTCTCTACTAAGTAATCATAAAAAAATAAAGGGTGAATTATAATTTGTAATAATATATTGAGACATCTATGATTAAATAAATATTTATGGATACCATCATGAGTTTATGGAATTAAGGAAAAATATAAGTTCAATTTATTATACACACTTTTTGAGGTTTTATTTGATATAATATTATCAATTTTAAAGAAATATTTGTTAACATTTATCTAAATACCACCCATTGAAAAAGACTTTGGGAAAAAGTTATTTTAGGTATAATTGGTTTAAATTTTCTTGACATAATATTAATGGTATTATCATCTATTTAGAATTATAAAGTTATTGATACTGAGAAAATTATGAGTTTTCTAAAATTTAGAATATAATGGGAATTTAATTAATATAGGTATGAATAAATAATATAAAATTAATGTTGGGTGGCATATTATCACACAAGGTAAGGTCAAAGGGCTTGAAACAAGAACCTAAGGGTTTCAAGGATATAACCCATACCACCAGCCTCTGTGAAAGAGCATTAATGGATGAATGAAATAAAGATAAATATTATTCTGTATGAATCCTGGTGTTTTTTTACATAATGTTATGGATGTAATATAAATGTATAATGGGATTCACCAACCATTTTCAATATCTAAGAGAAGCGGTGAAAATCACCATGGAGTTTTCTTCATCATGCTCCGCAAAAAATATAAATGGAATAATGTTATATGGGTTATATTTTATCTCCCTTAATATTTAACACAATTTATTACAATAAGAGAATATTTATATCCAGATGAGATTTAGAAGATATGCAATAACGATGTGGTAAGGTTTCATATGCTAACAAATTATATTATATCTAAACTGGTTATGATATTTAACTAAATATTATATGGATATATTATATATGATCTTGATATAGAGTTGAGTATCATTATTTCAAATCATCCCCAAGTATATTTCCAGTCTAAGCGAAAAATTGAAACCCTAGTGTATAATATATTATCTAATTATATAGATTTTAATGTTGGTTGGGATCAACACATTCCTCAAGTTGAGTTTTAGTACCAAAATGGTTTTTAAAACCGGATATTAATGGCTCCTTCATAATACCTATATTAAAAGAAGTGAAGAAATACAATGTGTCAGGATAATGATAGACAAATAATCCTATTTGGAGAAGAACTAGATAAAGAAACATTAGATAAGTATAGATAAATTTTTCAGCACGTATATTTAAAAAAAATATGACAAATATTTTTTATAATAATCTTCAATGTGATATAGGATATAAATATTTTGATATGTTTTTTCAATAAATTTTCCTATGGAATAAGGTAATGGTATTTGGAAATAGGGGAAAACTAATCTTGTGGTATATCAGTCTCTTTTAATTTATGAATCATATTAGAACCATAGCTTCTTATTAAGTTCTTCCACCAAACCTCTCTCAATATCCTGATGTATTCCTTGTATCATTCATATGGAAGTACATAAATTATCCAATAAAATATAGAAAAATAAATTTTAATACATTTTTAGTATGATTATTATTATAAGGAATAACTTGTTTGCATTTTTAATCATAAAGATAATGATTTATTAAACAAGACCACTATGTTGGTCAATGTTTTATGGTCAGACCACAATTTTTTGGAATCTAGGTGGGATCACTATGATGTAATGAGAAAATTTATACATTATATTTTGTACCAACATGAGGGATTTTTAGGGAGAAATTTATTTTATGTGGGTCATAATTTTACACCATTTGATTTTATGAAATATATTTTTTGAATAATTTTAAATTCGTTGATATAAAATGTTACACACAACACTACTCCTCAACAAAATGCAATTCACTACTAAAATATAATTTTTAAATATGATATTTCATGCTTAAACATTAAAATGGTAGGTATGAAAAAAAAAATTATGTAAATTAAAAATATATATGGTTTACACATGTATATAAAATGAATTAGTTGGGACATATTATTTATAAATGGAATTTAAAACTCATTTGAAATTAAAGAAAATATTAATCTAAAACCCCAATTTTTGTGATAAAATGTGTTTTATATCAATAAATTAAATAAAAAACTGTTTATATATTTTACATTCATTTATCTATTATATATTCAATCAAATTTTCGACATTCATCTCTTGTGTGTTCTAGGAATGTGACCTGAATTGTCCCAATTTCATGTTTAACTATATATTATTAAAAAAATATGTTTTATAATATTATGTGTACTTATTTTAAAATAATATTTTATAAATAATAGAATATATACTTGGGAAAATTAAATTCATTTTTTGAATCATTATTTCAAAATTAACATAGAGTTATGTTTTGATAGTTTTCTGAAATATTTTTTTGTGGAACAGTGAAAAATAATATTTTTCAATAAAAAACTGCAAATTAATTCAATGAATATAAAAACTAAGATTTATTTAAGTAATATTTTAAATCTAAAAATATCTAATATATATATATATTTTCAAATGAAAATAATTTCATATAGATTTTTTATATAAAAATATTTTAATCTTTTGAAAAATTTCTAATTGGAAATCCGCCTTTTTATTGCATGCACAAGATTAATTTTAGATTAAAATTTTTATATATGGTGAATAAAATTTGTAAAAAAGGATTCCATATTTTAATTATAACAATTCACATCATATATAAAAGATAACATAATTCATGAAAATAACAAATAGTCAATAAAGGGATAAATTAATTACTTGGGTAGGTTAAAATAGGTTTATCGGGGGTTAAACTAAAAAGATAAGTGGTAAAATGACCAAAAACCATATCTAACAGAAATGTGATTTAAATAATTAGACAATTTTTCTTATAGTGTTTTATACTGTCACGTTTAAATCTTTTTTCATTTATGAAAAGGTGGGTACACTTTATTCATTTCCAAAATTCAATGTGTGTCATCTCCTACATTTATAAAAGGCCGCACACACTCCTCCACTAATAACACATCATAAAAATACATGTTTTTCAGCATAATCCCTACAAAATATCTTCCTTACATAACCATACACTTACTGGATTCATTTTTTAGACTTAAATCCAATATAAGAATGCATTAGGTTGAACCTAATGTGGTTTACTAAAGTGAGGTGTTGTTTTAAACTATGTGTTTTTATATTACATATTCCTCTAACTATTTCAAAAAAAATTTAATTGTGACGATATAATAAAAAAATATCATAAATATAATGAGATATTATTTTGTAAATGTAATATCTTATATTTATATCCTCTTCTATAAAATGTGAAACGATATCGTCAATCATGTGTGTGATAAACTACCGCCTGACTAACTAGTGTCACTGATTTTCCCTCATAACCTCTCAAAGATATATTTAATGATATTTATAATTTTTATATATTTTATTTATTAAATTATTATACATGTGTAATTATAATACAATATATACCTTCTTACATCCCAACTATTTGGAAAATAAAAAAGTCTCTTTTGTGTACAACTAACACCACCTCAATAACGGATGTGAAGTGTTTATGATTTCTATATTATATTTACTGTAATAAGGATAGATTAAATTAATATATAATATATTTTTGAAATAATAATAATTATTTAATTTTAAAATTATAAATACTTTTTTACTTTTTATTCGATGGGGGATTTGATAACATAGTTTTTTTGTATGACAAACCACTGCCTCATGAAGTAATGTGATTTGTTTTAAACTAATGAAATTCATGGAAGGTTTTTAGGGTAAATTTACTTATTATATGTTTTATATATATAAACTAAAATTATTTTATAATTTTAATATAATATATACATTTATTTCATTTAATCCATCGTTAAAATTAAAATAGAGTTCATTTGTAAGTACGGTCTGTCATCTCCATGAATGGTTTATATTATTTTTTCTCTATAAATCTTATAGAATTCTATTAATAAATATATAAATTATATTTAAGATATTAATATAAAGGTTAAAGTTAATTAAATTATAGAACTCTTATCTTCGTAATAATGCATAAAAAATCAAAACATACATGATAAAATAGTACACCTACTACCCAAAATATTACATTGAAATTGAATTATTAAGAAACACAAAATAAAAAGTCATAATTAAATTATTTATGATATTATATATATAATTATGGTACTATAATATTTTTATAATAAACATATATTTATTATTCAATAGTTTTTACGAATTATGATCAAACTTAAACTAAAGGATTTTCACCTCAATTAGTCTTATTTGGGATATAAGTTATAATATGAACCTATATTATTAGATGAGGTATTAATAATATTGATTTCTAAATATAATAAATTGGAATATTCCTAGTAATATATATGCATTGATGCACTAAGACAGTGCATGATTCCCTAGCAGAGTAAGCCCAAAACTTGTTTTATTAATATACTATTTTATTTTTATTACACACGCATAGTTTTCCTAAAAAAAGAGAATATCTCATAAAAGTGGTATCAGTTTGAAAAAATTAATGCATGGATGTATCTAGACCACAGAATTTACCCTAAAAATAACCTAAATTTTGTTGTCTTATGACAGTCAGATGGGGAATCCATTGTTTGGTTCATTGGACACCTTTTTAGACTCCTGCCTCGAGTAAAAAAAACATAATAATAATTTAATTATTAATATTATGTAATATTTTATGTACTTCATATGTTATTGGATTGGATACACATCATTTAATGAATGAACTTTTAATTTAGACCTTCATTATAAGATCAGTTTTGGATATTTTATATGGGTTTGTGGCTCAGGCTCATGAAACACCATTCTTGAATTATATTGTGTAATATGAAATTTTTACCAGGTGTCTAATTTCGGAAAACAAATCAATTATCACGGGAATTTATCCATTAGGATCAGAATTATATGATCTCTTTGTCCATCTTGAGCTGTTTGAAGGGTCATATCACTAGAATAGAATTTTTTCCCTTCACACCGACATTGAGCATCATGCATTAATCATGCTCTTAATCAAGAAATGTCGTGTAGTAGTACATGAACAATAATAAATTCACCAGAAAAAGAAATAACCTATAGTATAGTAGGTCCATATGTTGTGTGGGTAACCTATATGTTAGTTTCTCATTTACGAATATTTAATCATCCAAATTCCCTTTGTATGAACACGTATTTTGGCATGTGAGTAGCCTATCTTGAGTGTTGTAACATGTATAATGTGATTGTTCCCTTAATAGTGTATTTAGAAATAAAATGTGTTATTTTATTGGTGTGAATCCAGACTAGGTGATGCTTGATTAATGAAGTGATCACATGGGATCACTAGAGACTTTCTAAGTTGTACCCTCCAACAGGGAATGGGAGTGGAGTTCCTTGATGAATACCAAGTGGTACCCTCAATATGGATGGCCATTGGTGTTCCTTGAAGCTTAACAAGTTGACCCTATAGTATAGTTGGGTAGTGTCTTCCTCGAAAGTTAGTGAGTAGACCCCTCAGCAATGTTAGAAAGTGGAATTCTATATGGATACTACATTGTCCCTCTTATAATGATGGGCACCAGAATCCTAGACAAATACTGATTTAACCCTCTATGAAAATTGGGAAATTTCACTCTCATTGGATACTTAGTTTAACCTCTAGTATAGCGGGGTAGTGGTGTCCTTAATGCTTACTATGTTGACCATCCAATATTATCGGGAATTGGTGTGTCTGATAGATTATTATTTGTCATCCACCATTATTCGGAAATGTTATTCTAGACGAATATCATGGTTTACCCTCTAGTATCGATATGAAGTGGTTTTCTTGAGGGATATCGAGTTCTACCTTTAGTAGAGCTACAATGTGGCATCCTCAACGACTCCTGATTTAAACCCACTTGATGTACTAGGGCATAAATCCTCTACATTGGGTTTGTTTCCCCACAACTAAGAGGCATATTAAAAAGGAACTAGTAGACTTGTATAATTATTTTTGGGAATACATTTTTGATAATTGGAATACTTGATAGACCTTGGTAACTGTTTTAAACTATCCATCCATAGTTATTGATGACATGTTGGTTATTCTACATGCTTTCCTTATCTATCTTCTCATGGTTGGATGAGTATAATATCATACAATTGGCAGTGAAGACTCAATATTTATTTCGCCTAATCACCATGTCGAGCCCATTATTCATAGATGTCGTTACTCATCATTTCAGATGAGCACTGATATTGGGATCCCCTTTCTCTCTTTTTTGAGATTTTTTTACTGGGAATATATATATTATTACATATCCACACATTGGAATTTGTTACACCATTTCAATGGAAGGATAAGACACGCAGGAGATTTCACATTCTTTATACTGTTAGATTATCATGGTTGGATTAGTATAATAACCAATTATATGTTCCAAATAATCAATATATATCTCATATACTCACATTGTTCAGCCCCTTATGTTTGTTCAATTTTACATTTACACTTAGGTTGGGATGAGCTATTCTCATTGACTATATCTTGCATCCAATATCATTCATTTATATTTTATCTCTTACTAATTCCATTCATCTATTGGGTGTTCTATTGGGAATATGTATACTCATATCTACATAGAATTATCCATCATCTTTCATGTCTTATGTAGAAAACAAATCGATTAGTAGTGACATCAGAGGAGCATAGGGACACATGGTGCTTTATACCATGTACGGATTTCATAGATTGGGATTCAAGAAAGTGTTTTTATCAGGAGTTTACTTTTCCATTTTTGTTATGTTGTTTTGTATTTAATGTTTGGAATAAATTTTTTCCATTTTGATATTTAGTTTCATTGTCGTACTCATGTACACTCTAGAAGTTATGCATGCTTGGATTACATTATAGCTATTTCAAATTCATTTATTTTACTAGCTATTGACGTTCTTATTGATACTATTGTGTGTGTGCATATAGATACTTTGGAAAAATCATCCCCATTTAATTTATTTCATTGGTTCTAGTCCCCAACCTCCATGGAATATGGAAGTTGGCGTGGGGAATTTGAATAATGAGCCCTGGATTGGTTCGAGTTCTGAATGAATGGTATCAGAACAAGATCATTCTATGCAATTTTGGTCAGACTAATCCCCTCAAAAGGGTTTGGTTGGTTTTAAGGAAATAATGTCAATGTGTTTTCAGTGAATCTATTTGGCTAGGGAATCCAATGATTATGTGGTGGATGAAAAATTCATTCACCAATACCTAGACTAAATTTTGGTTATCTCATCATTTTATGAAATTGCTTATAGGGATCCATGGTATATTCATCAAATATAATTTTTTCATTGATTATCCCTATTTATTTTTCAACTCATTTATGTTGATATATATATACACTCACACACTCATCTGTATTGCCTGAATTTCGATATATTTGAGATTCCTTTTTGATGATGGCTAGGTTGGTTTTGGGGTTCCAGATCATGATGATTATTTGATAAGAAATGAATCCCTAGTTCAAGGTCGGTCCCATGAGATCCTTCATATAAGATTGTAGGGGGTAGAACCCCCTCCAATAAATAAGCAGTTGATAATAGCCTAGAAGGATTAGGATTCATGAATTCTTAGTGCTATATTTAAGTGCTAACACTAGAGGATTCCAACATTGGGTGGTGAATCAAATTCCAATGAAGAAAATGGTTGAATTAATCGGTGATCCGAGTTTTTAGACTTACGCAGAACCCAAACAATAGAATGGTTGTACTTTTAAAAAAATTTCTTCATAGAGAAGTTGTTGGCCCTGGTGGAAAAATAATACGGGGAAACTATTATTAGTGTGTTTTGATGTTTCTAGATAATGTGATCACCCATGTTTAATGATGATCCAAAAAACTTTATTATGTGGTTGAGGTCAGGACTAATCTAGTGGTTTGATATCCTACTCAGACGGGTCCCCTTTTGATGGAGTTCGTCATGGAGATACTTCTCTAGGATAACATAGAACATACATACAACACTAGGATGGTGATATTAGATGTGGCATTATACATGCAAGAAAAATGGAAAATTATTGCACCTAGTCGCATTATTCTAATGTGATCTAAAATCATGAAGGTGGGTAAGTTTCATACCATCGAAGATAGTATTGAGTTTTGGTGGATGAGTTCTTTTGGATTTCATGTTTTAGGTATTTATAGTGCTCAATGTTGTATAAGTTTTATCTGGTTGAGGTGAACCGGTTGTCAAGGGAATGAAAATCGTCTAGTGGTAGGATTATGAGGCTCAGTGGCATCATGTGTGGTTCAAGGTACAACATTTGACATTAATACACTAGAATCTGTTATAAAATAGAGTCATAAGATCCATTTCCTGGGATGTATCCCCTGTTCGAGACCTGACAAAACTAGATGTGAAATTTTTTCATGATCATTTTTTTGTAGGATCAAAAAAAGGATCAGTGATCACATGTTTCAGTCGATGGGGTGACCTTATTCTGTAATGATAGTGTAACTCACATGAAATATTCCAATAATTGTAGTGTGACCCTAAATTGTTTTACTCTATTTGGACTAGTCATTTACTATACATGGTAACATGTTTTCAAGATGGTAGTATAATAGTTTTTCGGGGTTTTTGAATGTATTTATCCTCATTTACTAAGGATTAATCCATGAGTAGGGACGAATGAAGTAATTTATAGGAGGTTATAGATGACATATATATTGGATAATATTACACTAAGATTATATAATGTTGTGATGTCTCAGCTCCATCCAACGAATGTGGGATATGAAGATGTGCTAGGTTAACCTGACCTTCGTGTTATGGACCTAAGTATATCTTTTCACCATAGAAGGCTTGATGTTTGTGTTAGAACATTAGATGACCCCATGGGGCTATGAGAGATATTGGTGTAGTTGGATGGTCTTTGAATGTATGGATTTGTATGACCCAATGTGTTTTTCTAGGATCACCTATGTTTGTTTCCAAATAGGTTGATATGATCCAAAGGCCATGTGTGGGTTGGTGTCACCTGAACCTTGTGATTCGAGGAAGAGTTTCCACCCTCAAGAAATGTTGATTTGTTAATATAATTATTTGTGGTTAATTGTATATCACAGTTTGGCCTATGGATTAGTTATCAGAAGAATCAAGTATGATATATGGATATAATGATCATGGCATCCTTGAGAACTGATGTTTTATTAAGATATTGGTGATACATTTTGGCATCTTAAACACTATTGAAAACATCACAAGTCAAATGAGACAGATCTTTAACCTCATGTAAATATTTAAATGGTTTTATTATATGATTTAATCCTTGTGACCTCAAAACTATAGTTGGAGAACATGAGATGTAGGATGATTCCTCTAAACATTCTTCAAGAGTGTTAGTCATATAAACACTCTCATGGATTCAGTTCCTTTTTTCAAGGTCCATTTTTTTTATATGTCATACCAGAAATTGAACAGACAGTGGTCCCTGTAATGGCATAACTGACATGATCTTGAGGTCCAAAAATGGCATGGACATGGTCGTAGTTTCTCACAATCATTTTTTCACCTCTTTTTACATGTAAGTTGTCATAGAAGTTTACCACTTTTTTTTGACCCTTGTGGGTGATAATGGTGCAACATACCTCGAGTTTAGGTTTTAACCCTTCAACTTCAGTAGCAAGTTAGGGAGTAACGACATGGGTATACTATGTGGGATATATTATGTGACTATTAATCCTTTGTAGATTCCTGATAAGTATTTTTTGAATAGTGGTATCGCATCATTCTTTTAATAAGACAAGTGTCGATTAAAATCACATTATGAGAGGATGTTATGAGCGATTTTTTACTTGTATCATTTAGTTGTACATCATGGTGTTGGGAAGATTTATGGAAAATCTAGATGTTGTCTCAGTATACCTACATTTATATATAGTTTTTTCTTTTTGAGGATAAAAATATTTTAATTTGGGAATAATGTATAGACTGTAGTTTTTTCTTGTATGACTTTATATTTGTAGTAAGAATATTTTCGATGCTAGGTGTTGTGACATTGCATGATTTTGAAGACCGACAATCCTGAAATAAATTTTTCTAAACAAAAAATATATTTTTATTATTCATGCACATATTTTTTAAAAATATTGAATATATCATAAATATGATCTTGGATTGGAAATATAGGACCTTAATTGAGTCTAAAATAAGGATTTAACCATAGGAGTGACCAAATATAGGTCGGAACCAAATGCTGTTATGGTGAAGCAATTGTTGGGTTAATTGGATACCATTTTTATACTCATGTCTTGGTTCAATGAAATGACCAATAATAACATCCTCATTATTTACATTATAGTATCTCGTATCTAATGTAACTTCCTCATACAATGTCAAATTGACTAACCATTAGTGGTAGAGTGGCCTAGGAATTAGTGAGTAAATTTTATGACTGATATTTGATATTTAATATGGGTTCTTGGATTTATCCCATGAAGAAGTGATCATGTGTCATGTTTTAAAATGTGGCATTTTCCTCATCTGGGGTATTTGGGAAAGTGAATATCATAATACAATCATTTTTCAATGAGGATCAAAATGGTATGATCCATCTATCTATCCTGGGATGTTTTTAGATGTATATGAGTGGAAATAAATTTGTTAACTTTGGATCAATGATGGTAATTGTGTGTTCTACATGCATTTGGATGATACATGTCATGATGTAACCATACAAACAATTCTGTAGTACATGGAAAGATGCCCATGGTATGGAAAGGAATAGACATAGTAAAGAGTGGGAACACATTCCCAGTGGGTCGTTAGATTCCTTGTAATCATTTTGGAATATTCAAGAATAAATATCAACTTTTTTTAACTCAGAATTTGTACTACGAGTAAACTATCTTTTTTGTTTTTATGTTTATAATTTAATGGTTCAATATATTTTTCATTTAATGATATTTATGTAAAATGTTTTTGGTACAACACATACCTTGGTGATGATGGATGATATAATCAATAATGGATGAATACCAGAGACATTATGAGTGGTACCATCCAGCAATAATGAAATGTGGATTTCCCTAGTGACTATCGAGTGGTACTCTCTAGTTGGGCTAGGAAGTGGATTCACATGATGCTCATCGAGTTGAACCTATAGTATAGATCAGATGTGGCCTCCTTGATGTATACCAAGTAGAACCTCCATTATTAATGGACAATGGAATCCTCAAAAGTTACTGATTTGACCCTCCAATGTATTTGGGAAGTAGAGTCCACGACAGATATTCATATTACCCTCCTATATAAATGGGAGGTGGCATTATAAGTAGGTACCAAGTAAACACTCTAGTATATCTTGGTAGAGGATTTCAAAAAGAATACTAATTTTTCCCTTTAGTATAATTGGTATGATGCGTCTTTGAAGGATATAAAGTGGACCATCTATCATATATGGAAAATGGAATCCTAGATGAATATCGAGTTCAACCTCACACATATCTAGGATTTTCCATCCTCCACAGATTCTAAGATGGACCTCTAGTAAGGTTGTGCAGTGTAATCCAAAATGTAAACATTGTTTAGCCCATCATGATATATCAGGAGACATGTCCATTACTCAGATTTTGTGTCCCCTTGACTAAGAATTTTTTTATGAGGAATAGTTACACTTGTATAGTTATTTATGGGTAGAAACATGGGATGTTGGTCATCATTGATGGACCTTGGGGGATGTTGGATACTAGAATTCCATGAGAGGTGACTACAAATGGATTATGGGACAATCTATTCTACGTTGATATTATCATGTAAGGATAAGCCTATTCTCCTAATTTATGTGGAGAAGACTCAACGTGTAGCTAATCTACTCATAGTGTCATGCCCCTTGTTCGACGATAATGTTACTCTACTTCTTGGGTTGAGAATTGAGAGTGAGATCCCATTTATCACTCACCTATGATTATTTTGACTAGGAATATATATTATATTTTCTATCCACAAGTTGGATTATGTAAATATTGTTCAATGGGATGTGAAGACACCATGGATTTTCCATCTGATTTTCGTGTTTTGGTTTCCATGGTTCTATAAGTATACTCTCTATATATAGATTGAAAAAACACAAAATTTTGTTCATAAACTCACTATGTTGAGCCACTAATGTTTGGATAATGTTTCTTTTACTCATGGTATTGGTTGAGCTATTCTCTTTGACTGTTTTTTGCTTCATCTATCATTCAATCCTATTTTATCTCATACTTCCCCCTTCATCAATTAGAGTGTCCATATATGAATGTATATTCCGACCCCAACATGGTCTTTCCTCACACATGTGGTGTCTACTGTAGATGGAGAACAGGTCGGAAGAGACTTAATAAGAGCATAGGGATACAAGGTTCATTGAACTACATATAATGATCATTACATAGGATTCATGATTTGTGATCTCTCATAATTTTTCATTTCCAGTATTGTTAGATATGGAAATATTTTTGGTTGGGGATATATTTTTCCAATTTTTCATTTCGGTTCCACTATTATACTATTATACATTGTAGAGCATATACATTATTGGTTTACTATATATTATTTGAATCTTATTTTATGTTACTCCATTTACAATTATGATCGAGATGATGGTGTGAGTGAGTACCAGTACTTATGAAATGGTCTCCCTATTTTTGATATGCATTCAATGATTTTCTCTAAACTATAGCTTATGGAGGTAGGTAAGTGGTATATGAGGATCGAGCAATGGCTGGGGTCAGGTTGCGACATATACTTCTCAATCGATACATTATATTATAAATCTACTTATATTATTAATATATATTGTTTAATTTTATTTTATGATATAATGGGTCTTACATTTCAACGGTTACCATATTGGTAAGGGTGTTATGTATTGATATAATTATTCATAATAATGTTTTTTGTTTTTTTATTCGATAATGAAATATTATGTTTTATAAATATATAAATAGAATAATTTTTATATCACACTGTTTTGTAATTACAATACATGTTTTATGTTAAATTTCCTATATTTATGTAATCATTATTCCAAAGGAAATTTTTTAATGATAACCAGCATTATCTTTCCATTCATTTGACTACACTTTGTTCAACCATATAATTGTTTTCTAAAATGATTTAAATTTTTTTATGGTTCCTCAAGGAATTTTTTAAATTCATTATTAAAATTGTTTTACATTATAAAAAAACTTACAATAATGATCATTAAATTTTCAAAACAAGTCTTTTTTGGATATAATTTAAAATTTAAGTGGAATACTTGTTTAAACATGTAAAGCATTTTATACAGTCATGATAACTCATATTTTTAATGATTTCATTATTATATTCAATCATTATTTTGAAATAATTATTTTACATGTTTTTATAAAAGTCTTTTTTCAAATTGGAAAGTATATTTTCCTCAAAAAATAATTTTTTTAAAAATATTATTTTATGAGTATTTATGTTTCTTATCAATGAAATTTTTTTACACAATTTTTTTAGAATTTATAATTTTAAATGGTTATTTTCATTGAAATCTTATTTTTTTCAACAAATTTTTGATTTTGTTTATTTTTAAAAATAATTTTCATTCTATGAAGACATCCCTTGATGTAATAAAGTCATTATTATAGATATAATCCAATGATGTAATATTTATTCATCATTAGTATGGTTTATGTTTTTTATGACAATATCATTAGGAAATTTGTTTTTTTTAATTAGTTATACAATGATGATGTATTTTATAAAACCATTTATTTTCATGGGTTCTAAGATGAGGAATGGTTTATGATCTTATGGGTTTCATATGGTCGATTTTAATTATGTGATGAGTGATTACAATGTCTCCCACTACTGAATTAGGTAATTATTAATGTTTTATGTGCATAGATGGAATACAAGAGGTAACTCCACATCTATAAAGATGGTATATTAGAGTTTTACATGCTTGATAATGATATATGGATGGCTTTACCTACATTGACATTTAATGAATGTATTGTTGGGATTCAATTTCTATGATTCTGTGTTTTGTAAAAATTTATTTCTCTTTCTAATGTTATACTAAAGTGGATCATGTTATTTGATTAATTAATGTTTCATGTCTTATGAACTATCTATAACTATTCCATGAAATTCGTTTGTTATCTTGGATATGTAAGGTATGCCTTTGATATGTTATGACCACATTATAATAAAATTATGTTGATGCTATTATTACATATCTCCATTAATTACACTTAATGAGAATATGGGATCACCCTATATTATGCTTATTTTCCCTAGGTTATGGGGAAAATTGTTACGTATGACATGTTTATGAAAGATTACAGTTATGAGGATCAAAGTTGAACCTGGAGAAGAACTATTTTAAACAAGTAATTTATGTGTCCAAAATTCCAAAAGAACTTTAAATTAATGATCATGAGTATTGTGTATGTATAATGTAATGATTATACATATAAAAATATGTAATATCTATATATGATAATCTCATGTTTCAGTACATGGAGTGACACATTCTATTTTATCTGATCGGGATATGAGGTTTATCATGATGTTCTAGAGAATCCTTCACTAATATCTTGATGTTATGTTATGTTTTGTAACAAATTTTCATCCCCTTAAATACTTTTTGTGCAGGTTAAATCATTAAAACCATAGAGTATATGTTGAGACCTTTTTTTATGTATTTAAAAGGTTATTGGGATCAACCTATTCCTCTAAAAAAAATTTATTACAATAATTGAATTAACCTGATCATTAAGATGGATTCAAATGATTCACTCTACAGATAAAAGTTTTAAATACAATAATTTTTTATGAAGATTGATAAATAATGTTAATGGGATCTAATCTAGTTATTAAATGGAATAGAATCCCATTTTCTTTCAACAACACATCATGGAGGCTCATAGTTGACAAAAAAGATATGATGCCAACAACAATCATGATATGGATTTTGAAATAAGTGAAAAAAAATTTCTATGAATATAACCATGAAATAACATATTGATATTTTGAAACATTTTAATTTATATCCCATCATATGTTAATCCTTTTTGTATTATTGATCATGTTGGGTTGACTGATTGTTGCTTGGTGATACCATTGCTTCTCTATCATGTCTATGATGTGTTCCATGAATCTTAGCTAAGGTAGTACATGTTTGAACACACACATTAAGTAAAATAGATTTTCATACCACTAGAGAAGTATAATACTTATTAATATATACTATTGTAGATTCTATATCATATAGAGAATGTTATATGAAACAATACCAATCACATGTTCATAGATTTTTTGGCAGACCGCCAATTTGTAAAAGAAATGTGGGAACCCAATGATGTGATGAGGAATAAGAATAATCATTTAATGTATCAAAGTAAATTAATTTTAATGTATAAATTCAGTTTAATAGGTTTATTATATAATATCATGTTATTATATTATACATTTTTTATAATATATTTAGTCACTTTGATACCATGGGATAACTACATCCTAGAGTCTAAATCAACCGTAAAAACATATTCCATAATAACCATGACATTATGTTGTTGGGTAGGAATAATAATAACTAAATTATGAAAAATATATGTTTTAGAAAAGTATAAAATAATGTCTTTTCTTAATAATTGATTATAAATGTAAATAAAAATCATTTGGAAGTAAGATAAATGGGTTTCTATAAAAATTGTTTCTATGTGTGAAATATTTTTTATCACAGTAAATTAAATTAAAAATCATTGGTGAATTAATTTAATTTATGTTTTATATTATAAATCCAATAAAACATTTTAATATAATATTTTTTTGGAATGGGATTATAGTATATTCTATTTTATTATTACACACAATATTTTTCTAAAAAAATGTTTTTCAGATTTTGTATACATGCAATAAAAAATATTTTAGAAAAAATATATAATATAATTTAGAAAAATATATTCATTTGTTGAATTAATATTTCAAAATTTTCATAGATATAATTTTTTATATTTTCTAGAGGTTTAAATATTATGATGAAAAGTAAAAAATTAATTTTTTCCAAACAATATGTCGTTCCATTTAAAGAATTTATAATAGTTAATTTCAATTTAATTTTTTTTAAAATTAACTGAAATTTTATATTATTATTATTATTTATTTAATAATCATAAATTTTATATTTAATTTTGATATAAAAATTATTTTTATATACGAAATATATCTTTTTGGAAAAAAAAATTAAAATAGTTGTAGGGTGTTTAATTTTCAATTAATTTATTCCAATAATTGTTTTTCTATAATATATCCCATATTTGGAATCATAATAATTATTATATTTTAAGAAGGAAACCTTAATGTTAATTCTTAATGAACAGAAAATAGAGTAAATATTAATTATTATGTTTAGGGTTACAATGGATTTAAATTGGGTCAATCAGAAAAACATGAGTATTTCATCAATTTAAATCGAAATATATAAAATAATATGACCATATTTAGACCATATCATATCCACCCATAGAATATATAGACATTTTAACAAATTTAGGTTTTGGTAGACTGTCATTTTGTATTCTTTTTGGAAATTTCAATGTGGGTTCCCTCCCCAAAATATAAAATTCAACATACTCTCATATTCTTTCAACAATTAATGTGCATTTTGATTGATCAATAAATATAAAAAAATTACATAAATCACATCAAATGACCTATATCCCATGTTTTCATAAAAAAAATCATACCTATAATTCTTTATGTGTAATCCAAAATGCATTATACGAAGAATATGTATTGTTCTTAACCATGCATTTTTGTTTTATTTATTATTCAACCTCCTTTAATTTTTATTAAACAATGATTAACTTTTTATACCATTATCTCTCATATTATTAGATGTTATTATGTAAAATTATTATCCTATATACATATACTATTCCACTAAATGTGAAACAAAACTTTCGATTATTTTTATGATAGACTACTACCGCATGAACTAATTTATTGTGTTTTATATCACCTGAACTCCCGAATGAATATAATTGTGGATTTAAAATATATATATGTGTGTGTGTTGTTTATAAACTATGTATTTTTTTAATAATATCACATCTACCTTCTACCTATATAATTCATTGGGAAATGATAATGTCGCTCATGCATATGTGTGGACTACCACCTTTACGAAGCGATGTGATAAGATTTTCAGTTTGTTTTCCCATGGATTGTAATAAGGATATATTCAATGAAGATATGTGATATATATTATAAAAAATTATTATAGATATATTTATTATTATATACCTATATTTTCTTGCATTCATCAAATAACAGATACAACATTCAATCATATGTACGTCCTACCGTTTCCATGTACAATGAAAATCATTTTTATATCTCAAAATATCATAGATGAATCTAAAATTGTGTATAATTTATATATATGATATTAATATTATGATTAATTATATTTGGATAGTGGAACCAAAATCAGTTTTCATGGGCAAAAAATGTACATGGAAAAAGAAACAGTAAACACTAAGAAACAGATGTTTTTTGTAACGAATTATTAATGAGAAGATTTTAAAATATTATAAGTTAAAAATTTATGATATTATAAGTATGTAAATTTTATTGTTATAGAATTATAACAAATCAATATTTATTATATATAAGGATATAGTTCATTTTAAATAAGTGTAACTTGAGGTAAGATATTTTCATCTCAGATTTTATGTAAGTGGGACACATGCCCTATACACCACTTGTTTATTTTGTGTGGTTTATATACTACAAATAAATATATATTTTTATTGTTATCCAGAAAATTATTGTATATAAATATACATACAAGTTTATTTCATTTATTGGTCTTACTATTTAAAATGTATTAATGTGGAAAGGGTTTTAGGTTAAAATCTAAATTTTTATCAAGGTTGATTATGAATTTGTTTATGATGATGAAAAATTATGTTATTACACTCAGGAAAAACAATAATTTTCTCATAATTTTCTAATTCATATATTCTACAATTTTTTCTATCATTTTAAAATCATTATATACATAATATAAAAAGATAATTAATTTATTGAAAACTAAGTTTATCTCTATTAAGTCAAAAATAATAATTGATCCCTATCAATGTTTTATAAAAATGACTAAAATAATATTTTTTACTATTAACCATTGACTATTTATAAAAGAAGTTTTACCTATTTTTAAAATTTTTCAATAATTTTTTAAATTGATCATCTTTTCATTTTATAAATGAGGTATTGTTTTCCTTTTACAAAAAAAATGTGGATGAAATATTTATTTTAATTTGTACGGGATGGTTGATATTTACTCCCATAATGAACCCTCCATGATTTTATGGCTTCGTTAAAATTATTTATTGTTAATTTAATATTAACACATTTCTATAATATTTTGGAGATTTTTATATTTTTATTTTTGATTTTTCAATTGGATATGTAATTCTCCTCAAGATATTTTTCTTGATATTTCATCTGTATTTATGTTAATCATTAAGAAAATCCAATCATTCTGATTATGCTATACATGGGATATGATATGATTATACCATCCCAATTCGTTCCCTAGATGCATTTTGATAATGATAAAAACCAATTTATGAAACCATTGTATATTCCATGGGATATTCTCTGAGGAAATTTTCCGGAAAAAATTTTCTATTTTATGGGTTATAAAAATTAGAATGTTTTATAATATTATGTATCACATATATATTATTTTATTTATGATATTAGTGGTCCGAGAATTTTTTATCACTCCAAATAATTGGGTAATGATTGGTATCTCATGGGATCAAAATGACTAGAATGGGGATTGATCCATATTCATAAATGGATTATCCCCACTATGATAGTCTTGTTAGTGTATCTTTAAAACAATGGTGGTTTTGGGAGGAAAACAATTCAAAAATAATATTATTTTCAATGATTATTAACAACCATAAAAATTATTTACTATTATTATGTGTATTACATAAATATATGTATTATATCAATGTTATCCTCACATGGATTTTGTTCTTTGATTACATTATGATTCATGTCTTATGAATTGAATGATTTATGTCATGACTTTATTTTTTGATCTATGATATGAACAGTATAGTGTTTAGATGTTTTTATCATCCATTCTTACCCTTATACTCATGTTATATTTATATATTTATTGAAAACTCGTAGTTATTGCCTTAAGTCACTACTTTCTTATGTTTTTATTCCCCCAACTTATAATGATAGGTGTTTTGAATGATATGTCTTTGAAAGGTGATAGTTATTATGAATTTAGTTGGAGTTGATGTAGTTCACTTATGAACATGATTATAATATATCCGTATTTCCAAAGGCATTAATTAAAATATTATGGCATTGATTACTATGTTATGTAAGGTATATTTTTCTATTAAAATGTAAAATCTATGTATGAAATACTGGATCATTAAATTTTCAATGTTTATAATTCACATAGGTCAAATCAATGAATTTAAAATGCACCAAAATGAAAACATGATGAATTTCACACCCCCTCTTTCCCATATGATGTAATCTCTCAGGCTCTAGCATCATCACTCCCTCATCATTAGCATACAGAGGATTGAAAATTCTAATAGCAGGACTCCCCCAACAGGAAAACCATTCTAACCAACTTCTCTAGATGATTCACTCCACATGGAGAACTATTTCTCCCATAATGGTTTTTCTCCTTGGATACCCCAAAAATTTCATATGATATTCACCATACAAATTTAGAAAAATATCTAATACATCTAAAACCATGTCATGGTGGACCTTTAGATGTCCAATCTCACTACCATCATCCTAGAACACCAAAAAAATCCATCCTAAGACTATAAAAACCCAGACCTGAAAATGTAATGGTCCATGAAGGTCTCATCTAAAACTTTTCTCTACAAAAAATATAATGAGGGTTCATAGATCAATTTTTATTTCATTTGGTTATTTGGTATTGTTCTATGTTACATATGAAAAAAATATTCTGGGAATATTTTCTATGATTGTGAAATTATACATGTCTTCTTCATTATTTATGGATCTAAATAATAAATATAAATTAAATAATTTAAACATGTGTTTTTGTTTCCCTATTCGGGAACATCTAGATGAATTTAAAAATATTAATCATGACCCAAATAATTATTTTTAATATAAATGATGTCAAGAAAGATTTAATTCAATATACTTACATTTATTATAGTTATGATACTTTTGTTGATTATTTTTTTTATGGTAGAGATTCAAAATCATTGTAATAATATCAATTTAATTTTCATTCTTGAGAATATGATAGAAAACATATGTTTAAAAATAATTGGATAAGAGAATTAAGTAGCAGTTTCCAAAGCCAACGGGGAATTTTAATTTTTTTTATAGTGACAGTTATAAAAATCATCATTAAATATGAATTAAAAATAATAATTAATTTTAATGGTAGGTTTTAAAAAGTTCAATCAAAATATAATTAAATAAATATTAATAAAATAAATAAATTAAAATTTTATTTACATGTTAATAATTAATTTTATTTGATTTAATATAAAATTATTTATTAATTAATGAATAATGAATAATGAATATTTTATTTTTAATTAACAACTAAAGTTGTTATTAATTAATTATTTATTATTTATTATTTTCTTAATTATTTTTAATTATTAATCATCACATACTTCTTATTAAATGTCTATCTGTTGAAATATTTACAGATAAAGACACACACGTATTCACACCTATACATAGGAAATATGTTTTTGAAACATCCTCACTTAACCACTGTTTTATAAAATGTTGAAAATTATATTTTTCCTGCAAATGTCCATAAATTTGGATCAAGTTTACAATTATGTTCTCTATGACTTTTCTAATAAAAATTTTATAAATAATAATTCTTTTATTAGATAAAAATTTCAAAACATTTAATCATAAATAATTATTAATATTCTAAGAGATGTTGAAAATTCGACTTCATATTCGAATGATCATATATTTTGATCTAGATTTCCATATGGTATTTTTTTAATAAATTGATGTTTTTTATCAATTACATAATTATTTATATAAATATGTTCTAATAAAACATTTTTATTAATGAAAAGAGGCCCAAATTATCAATAAAAATGAATTTCAGGTTAAGGTTTCCTATTTTTAAAACACTTGATGGTATTTATATTTTTTTGGAGTGGTTTTTCTTATAAATTTTGAATGGGATATGAATTTTTTTACCCTTTTTACATTTCTATAGATATGATGGAGACGAAATTATAATTGTCTTCCCTCTTTGGCTGATTTATTTTTTTCATGCTTCTATTGTGCCAAGTATTTCCTTACTAGTGATAATCCCAAGTACATCTAAAAAGAGATTAGCAATGATTGATTTTTGAATGAATTCATGGTTAACCCTTTAGTTGGTGTGGAAATATTTTATAGTGGGAATCTTAGGGTTAATAAATGTGTATATTTGTGTAATTTTTTAAATATTTATAACTGTGTTTCTAATTATGTGTATTTATTCATATTTGTGTATATTTATGTGTGAATATATGTATATATAATTATGTCTACATTATTTATGTTTATAAATATTTATGTAAATTTATTTATTTTTACATGTGTTTATATATATATGTTTTTGTGTCTATTTATGTATATTTACATATATTTCTATATAATTACATGTATTTATATTAATTTATATTAATATATATATTTTATTAGTGTATATAATTATATAAATGTATTTATATTGAAACTTATATCTCTGTGGGTGTGTACATGTATGTTTATATGTGTTTATATAAATATAATTAAAATTAAATATATACATATAAATTTGTGTGTATATATATATGTATTTATATATATTTATATAAATTTATTTGTTGTTATAAATACATATAGATATTCATATGTATTTAGGTATATTTAACCATATTAATATATATAAATGATTATCTATATTTCTCTCTCTCTATGTGTGTACATATATATTAAAATGTGTATATATATATATATTTATGTTTTATGTGATTTTGTATTTATATATACATATATTTGTATAAATTATGTGTTTATTTATAAGGATATAAATATATATATAATTATATATATATAGTTTTATGTGTATATATATATAAGTGTTTGTATTTATTTTTAAATATATACATTTCTATGTATTTATGTATAATTGTGTATTTTTATGAAAATTTATATACATTCATATTGATATATATTTATGTATATATCATGTGGGTATATTTATATGTATAAATTATTTTTGTATATTATTTTGTTTATTTATAATTATATGTGTGTATATATTATATATATATATATATATGGTTTTGTGTATTTATACATATTTTTGTCAATTTAATTATATATATATAAAGATATTTTTTTATAATTTTGTATATATATATATATATATATATATATATATTTATATGTATTTATATTTATAAATATTTATATATATAATTTGGTGGTATTTATACTAATTTATCTATTTTTCGGTGTTTTTAGTTATATATTTGTTCATATACAATTAAATTTGATTATATATAGTTACATGGTTACATATTTTTTTATTTTTTTATTTAAAAGTATTTAAGTAAATTTATAAACATTAATATATATTTATAAATTTTATTTGGGTATATATATAAAAATATTTATCTTTGTTTATATATATATATACATTTTTGTTGATGGGTTTATATTTTATAATATATAAATTTCTGTATTTATAAATTTTTTTGTAAGGTTGATGGTATTTACAAATATTTAATAGTTATTTATATATGTTTTCATATATTTTTAAATTTATATAAAACTATATTATTCTGAATTTTTATATAATTATTTTATATTTGTAGGTATTCATAATTTTGGATAAATATATGTACAAATATAAATGTAATTACATATATTTATATATACATATATATAATTAGATTGATGTATGTATTCCCAACACCATTAGGGTTAATTGGAGTGGTTCTTTTTAAAATAACAATGATGTAAGGGGTTCAAATCATACCATACTCAAGTATATCTGATTATTTTTATTGGGAATATGGCGGGTTATTATTATGTTAATGGAATGGTGGACCATAAAATACCATAGGTGGTACAAAGCATATATTGGAGTGTGAATATGAAGGGAGGCATCGAAATGGGCCACATTTGAGGGGATGGTCTGAGATTGGGAAGGTTGTCATTGGCCTAGGATTGGGGGCCTGAGGAAGGTCCTTGTAGGCCAAGGATAGATAAACCCAAGCTGGTTATAATATTTGGACTGGGGGTGGAGGTTGTTTTGTGTAATATTTTTTTGTGTTGTGTCCTAGGATGGTGTAAAATGTGTCTTAGAATTCTCGAACAGTGCCTATTATGGAAGGTCCCGGGTGAGGAAAAGTTGAGTTGGTAAAACACCTTAGTTGGTTTGGGCTCGGGTTGTATAGACCAGTGGTGATATAATAAAAAATAAAAAATTATTAATTATTAATAATAAATATAATTTAATGCTAAACTAATAACTTCTAAATTAATTACCATCAAAAAAATGAAACACGACATTGTTATCATTGACGATTTTTAGAAAGATTTTAAAAAACATTTAGTGGTGGATTAAACAATTTCTCAATCTTATTTTATCTATAATGTAACTCCAAATTAGAGTCACAACGTCAGGGGCCTTCCTAAATTTCAATGTAAAATAGAATGTTAAGGGGAAAAATTATGGGAATGAATTTCAGTCATTCCATTGATAATCCTTCTAATTCTTCTTCTAGAGACACTACCTAACACCATTGTGTAAAACCAAGAAATCTAAGAACCATGTTACGAAAATATAAATATTGTAATAATTCAATGGAATCTTGATATCATTCCTTATATATCGATGATGGATTTGAATGTGTAGAGTTCTAGATAGTGTCTAATAATTACAAAAGTAATGAATTGCTCATAGACTGATGTTGTTATATATATTTGTGCTCGGATAGATTTTCTTATTTTTTGAATTGATTTAAGGAGTTGATGGTGATGATGTTGATGGTTGTAATAACTATAATTTGATGATATGGATAAAATCAGTATCGTTAAAAAACATTTTATTTATTTTTAGATAATTAAAATTTTAATTTTGTATGTGAATATTTTTTATTTATGATCTCAAGACTTTCCAACGTTCGACTTAACAGAATTCTTATTAATTAGATGAATTATTCGAAATGAAATACTCACACTAGACTATTCAATAATAACTTTTTTACAAAATGATATCACCCAATGTTTTTTCATATAAGTTTGGGTAATCGATATTCCAATGGAATTCAATGGTTTTTTAGTAATGGGATATTATTATTTTTTATACCAATTAACAAAACATTGTTTGAGGACAGTGTTACAAGAATCTTAAGACATTAAACATTAATAGGTACTGTTTTAATGTTAGTTACCCACTAGATTATATCAACTATGATTTATCGGGTCTGTCATTGACTCTTATCCTTGGTGGATTTTTATACTCTGTCACAATTATAGATGACTTTTCATTGATATTATTACAACTATATCACATGGAATGTGTCTTGTGTCTTTGATGTTTACAAAAAAGTTGAAAACCTGTATTGATAACACAACTAGTAGGAAACATATGTCCATGAAAACCAATAAATTTTTATATTAACAATTAGATTATTTCACCCAATTTTGTTAGTTTATGTGAATTTTTAGGCACCACATTATTAACCTCACTAAAAAATAATGTTAGAGTGTATAAATCAGACTATTATAGAATGGGTTCATTACATTATTTTTTTTCTCATGTATTCCCTAATCATTTTGGGCTCTAGACACCCCCATGATATTATATATTATTAAATAATTCCAATATACTTACAATCTTTATAAAAATCTAGTAAACTATGATGTAATATTCTTCTATCATAAGGATATCTAATAGTGTTTAGTTGTAATTAATTTAACCATGTTAGGAATAATAAGATTAAAAATAAGGCTATTGTACAACCAACAGATTCGTGTATGTAACCCTTAATTTTTTTATTTTAAGTATGTAATGTGTTTTGGTGATGTTTGTGAGGGGTTGTAAGACATTTGGAAGGTTTTTGAGGATTTTATAGAGTTGAATAGTTTATGAATGGGTATTAAAAACTCATTAACTCATACAATAAATCATTTAAAGAGAAGAAGTGGTCTCTAGGTAAGAAGATGATAATGTTCATGGTTTAGAAAACTGAGCAGACACCAAGGATTAACCATTATTTTCGAGAAAAAGTAATTTTCATTGCATGTGAATGATTTTTCATACCATGGAACTAACAGTTCAATGATAAATCTAAGATAAGAAAAAGTGTATCTAACATATTTTCTCACTAATTTTCCATCTATTTAGATCCCAAATTATTTTTTTCTCCCTTAAAAGGTTGTTAGGACTCTTACCATTTATCATAAAGAGATATTTTAAAAAAACATGGTGCGTTGAAAGCCTATTTTCATGGTAGGTGTCCATTCATTTTGTTTTTTCTTATATCTCTACTTCATACCTATCCTGGATAAATAGATCTGATCCATTGGGGGATTGATCTATGATAATGGTTGTCAATCATGCTGATATTTGGTTCTTTTGATAATATTCAATGATATTTAATCTATTTTTTTAGATATTCAACATGGGTTTGTTGAATATTAAGTTCCATTCTTTGATTTAGTCATAGTTTTCAAGGTAGGTTGATTCACTCTTAACTCCTCTTTCTTGAACTATATAGATAGATTTCAATTTGACTTTTTTTCTTAAACTTCCTTGAGATTTTTTTAAATACCATATGGAAACCATATTTTGTGACAATTTATGGAATTATGAAAATTGGGTTCTTTTTTTGAATTCGAAAGAGGTAAGATGTTTTTAAAATGTTTATTTTAAATAGGTATTTTGTTTTTATGTGTGGAAACATTTTCTCAATAAAATTATAGTATTATTGAATTGGTTGGGTAAATATTTTTGTGGCATTATTTTTTGATTAAACTATTAAGGATGAATTAAATGAGATGGATATTGGTAGTGATGTGCGGACATCAAAGGGAAGTATTATGGATGTGAAGTTTCTTCATCAATGGTAACACCAAGCTTGTGAATGATTGTTTGTGTGTGTGATATTGTATAAAATTAAATGGGTAATGATAAATGAATAGAGGAATGGTTTTAAGGAATTGGTTGGTTTTATTATTAGGAAACTATATAGTATGGACTTCTATATTGATTTAAAACATCATAGATTTTATATAAACTAATAAAAAGTTTTAAATGGATTGATTTAAATTATTTAATATCAATTTGATCACTACTTTTGTCCTAGTGGCATGAGTTTATAATTATTTTGAGATACTCTACCATGTTTCAGGACTCACCCTCAACTTGGAACTTTGGTGAATTTGGAGATGTTTTTTTATCAAAATTTATTTAAAGGATAAGTATATCCTCTTTTTTAGGGTGCATCATGATAGATGGGTTGTTTTGGGTATTTGTGACATGGAGTACATGGGGAGTTGAATACTTTTTTCATTAGAGTATTTGAGCATTGTTTATTTTTTCTCCTACTTTTTAGTAGATGTTGATCTTGGTTTCCTATTAGTTATCTGATATTTTTGGACTGATTTATTATACATTGAGTTATATACATTTTTCTCATTCATTATTTAGTTGTTATTTGGGTATGGTATGTTTTGTTTTGGTTGTTTTGTTTTCAAAAGGAAATGGACACTCCAATTTTATTGAAGCCCAAGTCATTTATTCCCATTTTGGAATCCAATGGATGTCATCATAGGATATGTAAAAATTCATCCACAACAAAAGGCAATGAGGAGTAGTGGTATATTACAATTTGAATAATCCTTTTTCATCCTTAACATATAAACATTAGATTTCATTGTTTACCCACATTTTATTTTGGGACAAATGGTATTGGTTTTTGGTCTTGGAGTTGAAATTTATTTTGGTTTAATCCTTCATTTTTGTTAGTAGGAACAAGTATGATTTCAGAGACATAAATCTTAGATAATAAAAAGAAATATATTACATTATTATGTTTAATAGAATGCTGCCAGGGAGTAGGGTACATATGGGTTTTGGAGAAACATATAATAGTTATAATATCTTTCACATAAGATTATCCAATGATATAGTCAAGCCATGAATTACAATAACACCATAATAAGAGTGAATCTTGCATTTTGATTAATGATTTACATTTTGTTACAAAATTGTAGCTTTTTTGACAGGTTTTCAAACTTGTTTCAAAAGTGATATTTTGAAAATTTATGATAGGGGTATATTGAAAATTTATGATATTTTGAAATTTTATGATGTGATTATTTTGAAAATGGATTTATTATCAAAATAATGGTGAATTTTTCAATAAAAAAATTTGAATTTAAAAAATGATGAATTTTTCTAAAGCCTAGTAGTGATAGTTCTGCTGTCGAAAATTTGAAATTTTTAATCATTTAGTTGCTAGATATTGAGACTTATGGAATTTGGTATTGGTTATTTTAAATGAAACTCAGTAGACACCATCAAAACTAACCAAACATGGCTACTGATTATGTTTATGTATCTATGAAAAAGGTGAATCAATAGTTTATTCAGAGTACATTACAATATTTTCGGGCTAGATAAAGAGGGAATAGAAAGGATGAATCAAGGAATGTGGATCAATCCTTTCAGTTCATAAAGAAGAATTCTACCATCATTCAAGGTGATTTGGAATCAGAGAACATAGAGGTGTGGCTGAATATGATGAATAAAATCACTAGTTTTTTTGCACACCATTTCAATTGAACATGTACTTGGTAAAGTATATACTGGATGATCTTGAACACTAGTGGTTGGATTTAGCTGTTGTGTCTAAATTCTTCCAAGTAATTTCAAGGGATTATATTGATGATTATTTCAAAAAACAATTATACCCTCAAACATGTAGTATTCAAAAAAATATTATTTTATAAACAAAATTAAAAGAATCTATCTGAACAAGAATATGGGTGAAAATTATAGAATTTAGATTAATTTTCAACCAAATTTTCTGAAAGATCATCCTTAATGAAAAACATTTTTGATTAGTAGATGAGGTAGTAGAATATCTTGATGATTTTTTCCATATTTATAATGGATTATAATGAGATTTTCAATAGATATTTAGTCGAACAATGAAACATTTCATGAGATACATGCGAATGAATCATGTTGTTACCTATTTCAAATGGTGGGAACACAAATTCTAGGAATATTAAGAGGAGTAATTTTTATTTCTAATGTGCGATTATGACAAGGAAGAAGATGGGTGGATCATTGAATATTCCCCCTAAGATCAAGTGAAAGCCTCAATGTTTTTAGTGCAGATCTTAAATCACATTAAGGGATATAATACTGAACTACATAGATAATTAAATAATTGTAATTAGATGGGGAATCATCAGTTCTATTGTCACTCAACTCCCATGATGGGTGTTTTTAGAAATTTAAATGTGTCACATACGTCATCTAATTCTATGATACTAGGCCAAAAAATACCTCTCCTTTGTGAAATTGAGAGAGCAATGATGATTCTATTATTACCATCACTCTTGAACAAAGAAAATATCAACATGTAAATATATAATAAAATGTGTTGAGTAAGTAATTATGTGGAGGTGAAAAGTTTAATATTTATGATAAACTTATAACATCTACAATTAAATGTATGATTTAATTTAATTTTACCCTTATGTAATATGTTTTTAATATGGGTTTATACCATTCATTTATTGATTCTCATGCTATTTTTTTCTTGATTTTAATGTTGATTTGATTCCTTATGTTTTTATGATTCAAACTCTTATTGGTCAATGTTAATGTCAATCATTTATGTGTAATTAGCTTTCTATAATTTTTTATGGAGACGATATAATATGAGTATTCTCTATGATTGAGATGATATTATATGATATAATACTTCATATGGATTAGTAATCAATGTTCATGTCTCACATATATTAGTGTACCCACGTTTTAAATTTTATAAATGAGTATGGCATTGAGTATCTCCTTAGAGGATACATGAATGTAAAAGAAGGTGAAACATGACTTATGGCACCATCATTTAGAATATCCTCATACAAGTAGGATGTATGGACATTGGAATTGATGTAAGAGATTGAGAGAAGTAGTTTTGTAGTTGTTTTTGACCAGTTTATAGATATATTTGCAGATAATTCATTTGGGATCTATCCATAAGATAAATAGAGTTGATGATTGATACACTTTATGGGACCAAACCTTTTTCCCATCCATATTACAAGATTGTAGATACATAGTTATGATAATTGAAAGTGATGTTGGAAGTGCTGGAGAGTAATGGGTTTATTCATCCCATCACATCTCAATAGAAGTCCCCAACCATGTTTTTAAAAAAGTAGGTTTATAATTTATCTAGTTTGTAGATTGTCGTAATCTTATCCATGTTACAATAATGAATCATTATAATATTTCCTTCATTAATTATCAAGTTGATCAATTGAAGGGAGGAAAGTTTCTATCTTAAATTTATTTATGATTAAGAATCACCAATTTCCTAGTAGAAAAGTTGATATTCCAAAGAGATATTTTTGGATTAGAAATAGCCACTAGGAATATGTAATAATTTCTTTTGGTGTTATGAATTCACCAGTGGTGTTTGTGGAATGGATGAATCAAATATTTTAATTATGTCTAGATTCTATTGTGGTGGTATTTATGGATGACATATGGGTGTATAAGAGGACATCAACTGAGCATGATAAACATATAGAGAAATTGTTGGAATTATTATGCGATTATCTTCTCTATGTCAAATTATGAAATCATGATTTTTTGATACAATAGGAAAATATAAAAGTCGATGTAATATCTAAAGCTGATATTCTAGAGGATTCAAAAAAAATGGTCGTTATCTCTTTGAAACTTTCAATGTATGTATTTTGGATACATAATTTCCTTGGGTTGTAAGTTATTATCAACGATTTCTAAATAATTTATCCTAAATAAATTCACCAATGATAAATTTTATGAGAGAAAAAATTCCCACACAGTTGGGTGATGAACATTAGAATAATTTTTAATATCTTAATGTTCACCTTACATTAACACCAATATAGATAACACCAAAAATATGATTGGGGTATATGGTGTATTATGATTCTTCAGGATCTAGGATGGGATGTGTTCTCATGCAGATAGATCATGTTTTTTCTTATGTATCATGATAGAAATGGTTTCATTAGAGTAAATAAACAACATAAATAATTGGACTTATCTTCTATATTATATTATTTCATGAGATGGTGTCATTATCACATTGGTGAAAAATTTTCCATTTTTAAAGATTATAAGAGCTAGAAAAATATTTTCTCACACATGGATTCCAATTAGAGATATTGAATATGGAGCTAGGATCTCCAAATGTTTGAAATTGAATTGATATATTCTCCGGTAAAAGGTAATATGGGGTAGAGTCTTTATGAAGAATATCATGTGGTCTGTTGGAAAATGAAGCATCATATCATTGATAGATGAATTCATTTATCACTTACATGCAATTGGATTTAGAAGGTTGAAGTGATGTTGCATATTTATTTCAAACTTTTTTTCCCTAACATGGTGTATATGGTTCACAAGTCACAGACATCCAACTAAGAATGTGTTGTGATAGGGACATAACTCAATGAGGTGGGGACTATTGTGTGATGGAATATGGATGGGAGTTCCATGTTTTGGTATTGATATCAGATGGTCAAACATATGGATTTTTAAGAACAATATATTCATAAATCTTAGATGGTGGAGAACATGCGTATAATATATATATGAGAAGTGGTAAAGAGGCACGGAATACCATTTTTTATAGTTTCTGATTGAGATCTGAGGATTATGTCTTGTTTATGAAAATCCTTGTATAAATCCATTTGGACCAATTCAGCCATGATTATGTCATATCATCATCAGAAGGATGGGTATGTTCTAGTCCTTACCAATTATCATTTAGAAATATGGGTAGAATACCATGAAATATTTAAACAGTCCCCCAAGAACAGTTCATTAATATGATCCCATATGGATGATAATGGTTCACCTCATAGTGTAGGAAATTTAATTTGTATTCATTAATCTCATACGGTGGAGAACATGTATAAAATCTATATCTGAGAAATGGTAAGGATGCATGGCATACCATTTTTCGATTATATCTGATCAGGACCCTAGGTTTATGCCTTTCTTTTGAAAATCCTTATAGAAATCCACTGAGACATAGTTGACTATGTGTATGTAATTTTATCATAAATATGATGGGATGATGTAAACGATGATACAAATGTTGGTATACAATACATAGGCTTTTGAATGGGTTTTTGTGTCTTATCAGAGGATAACATACTATTACTATAGATAACATATAAAAACAGTACCAGTCAACCATACATATGGATTCCTTTAATGAATTGAAAGGGTGATCTTTTCATTCATAACATTATTGGGTGTAAAAACAAGATACATCACTAGATAAAATGAGCATTGTCTATGAGACAATAATGATATTTAGTAGATCAAAAAATCGATGGATACTGCTCATATTCCATAGAAATCCTATAATTATAATCATCTATGTTCGTTGTCATTCGAGGTGAGTGATTATGTGTTTTTTAGAATCTATCCAATGTTTGGGAATCATCATTTATTGATGAAGGGAAAGATATATAATCAATACATATCCATTTTGAAATAATTCCATGGGTAGGGTTGGTAGCATATCAGTTGGAATTTATACTACGGTTTAGTACAATACATATTAAGACTCATGATTGTCAGAGAAAAAAGTATTAGTCTGATCCAGACCATGTGATTCTATGGGATCACATTCACAATCATTAAATTTCATTATTGATTCATATGCTGTTATAAATTTTGTATAGGAGAGAGAAATACTTGAGAGAAAAAATCTTTGGTGTAGTGAAATTTTTTTGAAACATGGTTAGATTTATGATGGAACTTGTGAATGGGATAAAGAAATGATCCAAAAATGGCCATAATGATTTCAGTTAAATTCTATGTTTCTACATTTTTTGGAAGGAAGGGCCAATGGTAAGGATGATATAACACCAATGCTTCATGATTATAATTTATTTATTAATTTTAATTATTTATTGTTTTTGGGTGATTTTTTTGTGGGTTTGGACGAATATTGGATTTATTTTTCGGATTTTATAGAGGCACACAGTTTGAGAATTGATAGTACAATCCATGAAAATCCCAAAGGAAACTGTAAAAAGAGATGTACTGGAACTGGTTAGGCACACTTTTAGGTTCATGGTTTGGTGATCCCATGTGGCTAAAAAGATGTAACCATTATTTTAGGAAAAATCTCATATTCACAGTTAGTTAAAGATTTTCATAACATTGGGAATAACAAAGAATGGTTTAATGATAGGTCCTAAAAAGTGTATATAACTCTTTTTCACCTAAAGAACTCTTTTTCCCCCACTTAATGACTAAATAATTTTTTTAATCCACAAAAAGGATATGAATAATCTTCTCTTAAATCTGGGTAAAATATATTGGCATACCTTGGTGTGTGGAAGGCACAATTTTTTGGTAAGTCCATATTATTCGTGTTTTTCTTAGATCCACCATTCTTTCCTATTGTGGATTTGTAGATCTTATTTTTTAGTGATATATTTATGATACTGTATTAATATAATGATTATAATTGGATGTGTGGATGTTAGATAATCATATCCAAGGCATGTTTATGGAGATTCAAACCACTTTTGTAGTCAATTTAATGTCCTTATAAATTTCCTCCATCCTTTGGGAGGTAGGTGGAACCACCCCCAAATAATCATTATATAACTTTAAAGATAATTTAAAAATTTTAGTGAAATATATTTTGATTTTTTTTTTCAGAAAATCTTGATGGAAACCCTCTTTAGAAGCAATTTGTGGAATAGTGAAAATTTTGTGTTTTGGTGGAATGTTAAACTAGTATGATGATTTTAAAAAGAATATTTGAAATGGAAATTTGGTCTAGAATCATGTAAAATGGATTTTAATTAAATTAATGCTTTATTTATGTGATTTGATAATGATTTTGTTGGAATTGTTTTTCTCTAGTATGGTTAGGCATAGGTTGAGTAGGATGGATATTGGTTATAATGTTCCACCATCAAAGGGATAAAGTATGGCAATGAAGATCCACCATCTATAGTAAAAAAATGTTGTGTTTGATGGTGTTTTTACATAGGAAATGGAATGGGTGATTCATAATGATTTTAGAAATGGTTTTCATGAATTGGTCATTTTCATCCAATGGAAAATGATTAGTATGGAGATATTTTTTAATGTGAAACATACTTACCAAGATATAAAATATCAAAAATATTTAAATGGTTGGTTATAAATTTCTTATATAAGTGTTATAAATTGTCATCATATTTCAATGAGTATGGAAATGATTTATGGAAAACTTGTTGAGTTATATTTCACAACCCTTCCATGGAAGATTTGAGCTTTTGAAGATGTATTATATCAATAAATAGTAAAATGGAATTTAGCACGTTTCATTAATTGTTCTTTGTGATATTTGGGTAGTTTTGTGGAGTTGAACCATAGAGAATGTGAGGATCTTTAAAGTATTGTTTTTGGTGTCATTTAGATATTTTGGTTTTTTATTTCTCGTTTTATTTAATTTTTATTGTTCATTCCTCTTGATATTCTAATATAGTTGGTTTTATTTTTAATACATTGAGTTTAATAAATTTTTGTCATTTATAATTTAGTGGTTATTTCAATATTGTATGTATTGTTGTGGATTCTTGGTTTTCATTTGGAAATCCTTCCATCAATTATATTGAATCCCTTCTGATATATTTTTATCCTATCGAGACATGGGGATATCACCTAATGAATTGTAGATATTCCAGTCTTACTCAAGCCATTGAGAACAGGTTCCATATTACATTTATAAAGTGAATTTTCAATGGTTTCCCAACGATGGTAAAATGTTAAAACGAATTAGGTAAAAATACATAGTTTAAAAAATATATAATACATTGGTTTTTTATTTTCTATTAGTGTGTTTATAATAAGAATACGTGTTACACAGATTGAAATTGTTACACACACCAAAATAGGGATGTCAATGTTAATCCTATAATTTAAATTATATATCTTGTTGATACTCGTGAACATGATACTATAATGGAACATCAATTTTTGTTCGATTTGGATTATGATTAAAATAAAGAACATATGGGTGTTATTAGGGATTTCCATTTTATGGATCATCCAACCTATAATAAATAGATGTTAAATCTCTTGAACATATAAACAACATAAATAATGATTGGATCATAGGTGGCCAAAATTAACCTGTGTATAATATTCCTTAGGAACTGATAAGACCACCTCTGCAGATATGGCATCATATGCCCACATAAGACCTAGACAAGACCATATAAAGGAAAATTATTGAATGAATATAATGAAAAAGAAAAAAAGTATTATCATGGTTCATAATATGTCTTTCTCCATTGGAGGGTTGGTAATGAATAATATTATATTAAGAAATGGAAAATTATTATAATACAATATTCCATCATTACGTAATGCAAATCCCATTCAACTATATTATAGTGGTAACTAGTATGTATATCTATTTTTTATCTCTTTCAGATGTTGTGAGTAGTAATACACTATGGTATGATCAACAATTATGTGCCACTACCTTAACATACTCATCTAGTGACATTTTAAATACATTGGAAACACAATAAGTTCGCCCTTTCGTAGAGTTATAAGGAACCCTTACATATCCATTATGAAACTAAAGAAACCTTATATATTATTCTATTCCAACATCACATGACTTTGTTGGTGGTAATAGATGTGAATCTGCTTATCGAACGATTTTTTGGAGTATTCAAGTTTATTTATGGAATAAAACAACTCAATATTTGAGAATATCTTATTGATAATAGTTACTAAAACAATATTGAACAGTACACATGTGTGTTTCGTATCATCACTCCCTACATACAGACTATTCTTTTATGTTCTGATTGTTTTAGTTCTCGAGAAACTGTATTTGATCATCCAGCTTTTGAGCATAGAAATTTATTTACTACCACTGTACATTCACCATAAAAATTGGAAATTAAAATACCCAAATAAATCTTTATTAATGTTCTAACACATAATCAGAAAATGGACATCACATAGCTTAACCAAATAATACCCTACTTGAGAATCAATTTAGGCGTCACCACAAAGTCCTTATTTACAAGACATATGACCCTTCCAATATCAATATTCATTTCAAATTGTATGTTTCCAAAATATTTATTCTAGTAATCTCAATTTAACAAGGTACAACACCACACCAACATATCATTAGCTTCACCTTTAGTTCACATATCTATGGGATTCATATATGTATCCAACATTTATAGATCCATGAAATTTCCATCTAAAAAATGTTCTAATAATGTCACACTTTCACTGAATATGCTTCACCCTTGAGTGAAATATTATATTTTTGGTTTAATGTATTTCTTGTTATAAATATTATAACCATATCCCAACATTATACCTTCATTCAACATCCTTCAAAACCTCATAAATCCAAATTATCTCTTTCTCAACATCAATAAATGAAATTTCCTCCACCTATATTATAATATGTGAAACTAAAAATTGATGTTTTGACATCGTAATAAAAAATGTGCCCCCATAAGTGAACTTAGATCCAGTGGTGCTTAACTAAATATCTTAATAAACAAAAATTTGTTAATTTAAAATCTCTTGAAATAGTTCATATATTTCAAAACAAATGTAATAAATTCCATAACAATTAAGAAAAACTAGGATCCACTTAATTTATGTCTTGTATTATCTATCCAGACTATCCTTGAATATGAAAATTACTACCAATACACATATAATGTCAAAATAAAAAAATATTTATATATATCAATATATTTATAGAAAATTCTAATGAATGATTTTTCATTCACAAAACCCATTTTTCTATTTTAGGTTTCCTTTACTTGCACATGTTGAAGTTTCCAGTTAGGGGGTTGTAACTGGTTTGTTTTAAAACCTTATGAATAATTCTAACAGCTTTTAGATAGATTAAATCTAATTAAGTAAAGAAATTATAGAAATTATTTCCATTAAAATATTTAACCACATGATTCATTATGTTGGATTAAGGATCTTCATCTCAAAAAACTGAAAAAATTAATATTTCACATTCTAAAGATGAATGATATCCAAAATGACCATGGTCATGTTATCCACATAGATAAGTAAGGTGATGAATATCCTAACTCTTATAACCTTCAAATAATATAAGTTATTTTTATATCATTTTATGTACTTCAATTCATCCTTAATGGAGTCAAACTTCTCCTACAACTTCCTTGATTTCTACTTGAAAATATAAAGGATCTATTTTAGTTTGTATATAATATCCTTGCTATTTTTACCCATGAAATAGTATAGTTGTGGAATGTAAATATATTCATCTTATCCTCTATAATGAAATATATTATTAACATAATAATAGCCTAGATGTAATATTTCAATAGAATTCATACTAAGTACCCTTAAAATTGTAATGTTTTTTACAAAAGGCGGAATGATATTAGAGAAAATATATATTTTTTTAATAAACTCATTTCATAAAATTCATGACCACGAAATTTATTATATCATCATGTTCTTATTTTATCAGATAAACTCATTTTCCTATATTAAACATCTCATGGTAGTTCATTTCATTATCTCTCATATCCATAAAATAATGACGGAATTATTTTCATCCCATATTGATAATTACGACTAAATTTACCTAAATATAATTATAGAATCATCATGAATTTAGAGTTCAATATATTCTATGATAATAAAATATTTCAATTCACTTCAATATCTCTACACTTAGCACTGAATCTTGGTAGACCATTAATGTTGAATATATAGATCAACACCTTCCAAGACCATTATACTAGAACTACACCTTCCAGAAAACATCCATTATATTTTTTAGTCTCAGGGGTGTGTAATAAATTTATCTTTGTAAGATATATAAACACCTTAATATTATCACGAAATCCTTCCATATTGTCATGCTTTTCTATAAATAACATACTCCCTAATGATTATGGAAAATCTAGAACATATTGGCCTCACTTCAATAAAACACGAGGTTATTATAATTCATTGATAAAATTTAAAAATTCATCAATGTTTTACTCATTCAATAAGATATATTAATTAAATATAAAATTACTTCTATAAAATCTCATTCATAATTTTTTATCATAATTTTCAAACCCAAATAATACATTTCCAGACATGTTAGGTTCATTAATTGGAAAATAATTTTCAGGATATGTGTAAGAACCAATTAGAAAAGTTATTTCAAAATTATAATTTTTTAATCAAATGGGAATGGTTGAATTTTAGTGAAAATTAAAAAAAAGAAGTGATCAAATCAGAATTAGTGTAACTATAAGCATAAAATCAGAGTTTACAAGGAAATTTATGAAGGAATAACTATAATGATGTAAAAGACGTTTATATATTTAAAATGTAAATATATGTAAGTTTTTATGGAAGTTTGTGAGGGTAGAAGAAGGATAATTTTGAATTCTATATAATAATTAAGACATATTGTTTTGAGAATCATGAACAATTCATTAGATGAGTCAGTTAATGTAGACAAACATTAATGAAGTGAAATCATTACTGGATTTTTTACAATAAATGGTAAAAGGTGATAAATCCAGTTTCACATTCACAGTACTACTGTTTACAATTATAATGGGTTAATATATATGTTTTTAATGAATTTTTAGTTTTAATCATATTTTGATTCATTATAAAACACAATGTAGTGTTCCTTAGAAGAGTATGACTTTATTCAAACCACAACAATAATTCTGTTTCATTCAATCATCATTTTTCTAAATTTCATGTCCTCTAGATATTTTAGTATTTTAGTTTTGTGATTGGGTTATATTTATAAAAAATCTTGATTCATAATATTCATTGATCATTTTGGCCACCTAATATTTTGTTTTTATACAATGTAAATGTTTTAGAGGATAAATTCTTATGGTTAGGTGTTTGGTTAGACCCAACTACATGTGCTAGATCATGGTTGTATATTATTAATTTTAAAACCCATAATATTGGTGTTTCTTTGATTAGTTTAGTTGAATCATTATACCCTCAAACTTTTATGAAAATTTTGATAATTTATTATGGTTCCCTAATATATTATTCATATTTAGTATGGGTTTATTTTCTCTAAATGTAATAGAATAAAATAAGTGTTTAAAAAATATAGAAATGTTTTATGGGAATGTATTATGTTCATATATGACTCATATAATCAATTTTATATTGAAAAATTCTATTTTTCTTCTTTTTACTTGTTAAAAAGTGGATTTGAGGAAGAAAAAACACAGGGAACAGTTAGATTAAAAATCATTCTATTTTATTTTGATGTTACTAGCAAAAAATATTTCTAGAAAAATTAGTTCTATTATGATGGATTTTGAACTTATTAATAAAAATAAATATATGAGTGAGAAGACAACTATGATAAAAAAGGTATTCAAATATAAAAGTTTATTAAAGAAGGTAATATAAAAAAAATCAATGTATAATCTTGGTAATGAATTTAACATTATATATATATATATATATATATTTAGAATTATTAAACAGAATATTCACTAATATCTAGTTACTTCCACTATTTCTTTCATCACACTTGGAATCAAAGGATGTGATGGTTACCATAGTGAAAAATTAAGGATTAATGATGGACATAGTGTTTGAAGTTATTGGGGATATAATTTTGAATACAGTTATTCAAATAAAGTGTACCAAAAAATATAGCATAAATTCTTATAGTGTAGAAGGTAGGTGATTTTTCATTGCATGAATGAGTGAAACTCAAAGAGAAGGTTGATTAATTTAATTCTAAATTATCTTGGTCTTATTTCATTCCTTACACCAAAATTTTAAGTATATTTTTTACGTAAAAAAAGATATTTCTATGTAAAGAGTATATTTTATATGTAATTTTCTGAAAGATCATATGAAAATATTATTTTAGATTAATTGAATGTTCTATTACATAGTTTCTCTAGTTATATTGAGTATTGATGTATAGATCACATGGATTCATTTTTTGATACATCTCAAACCGGCACTCCTAGATCCAGTTCAAAAATATATTCTTATTTTAATATCATTAATACCATATTAAGACTCCTAAACTTAACTACCCATAATTAAAATATTAACAAAAATATTGATTCATATATATACGCAATACCATTTTTGTTTATAATTTTATATATTTAATAAAAACCCATTAATTAAAGAAACCCATATATATCGATACAAATGGGGGAATATTTCTGCAAAAATAAGAATTTTTTATATGAAAATTATTCATCATCATATTCTTTAAAAATTTACAAAACATTATTTCTTTATAGGTACCTAATGAATAATACTCTTTTTCACAAATTGTGTAATTTTAATCATAAAAATGGTAAGATAAAATTATGAATATCTTGTATAATACAATAGAATATATAATGAAATTAACAAGGATGGATTAATATTTAATGAATAAATAATAATAAAATAATGATAAACAAAAAATAATAAGAAAACGTAATATATCGATTGATAAAAAATAATGAAAAAAATCACAATGAATTACCAATTCATTTGATTATGATTGAATGTATATTTTTTGATTTCATAAACATACCATCCAGACCTCATTCCATGAAATCATAAATAAAAGTGTAAAAATTACACCAAATATCTAATCATTTGTTTATCTTGGTAAATATCTATATATCTATGGGTTATATAAAATTGGTATGCACTAATCACTAATTATGTCTAAATATCCATCTTATAAATGAATTAATAAAAATTACCATACGTACAAAACATGATATGGTAATAAATAGACACCTATATAAAAGTAATAAGTATTCGAAATGAAAAAATTTCCCCAATAAGAATATAGAATAAAATTCATGGAAAATATCTTTAAATTTAATATTTTATATAGTAATGGGTATATTATTATGTTAATAATATAAAGAACAATATATAAATAGTGGTTGTGACATATTATATATCATTGGAAAAAAAGTATGGACATAAATGAAAAAAAAAGTAAATGCATAGGTAAATATTGATAGATATAATATCCCATATAAACAATTATATGTATTAATAATGAATTCATATGTTTATGTAGAGTGTAATATAGAAAAATTACTCAAAAAGTAATATAAATTTCAAATTATCAGTGGAATATAGAAGAAAATATATAACAAAAATTTAATAAATTTTTTGAAACATGTTTGAAAAAAATAATATGTCACTTCAAAAATACACTTCAATGGTTAGAAAGTGGTAAATAAAATTTTTACATTTGAAATATTTCTATAAATTAAATTCTGAAAAAAACAATGATTATGTTATAAAACTCGAAGTGGAATATAAAAAAATAAAACAGTGGAATGAAAAACATTTGTTTATTTTTCTAAAAAAATAACTTTTATTTCTAAAATTATTACTTAAAAATGGGAATATAAATTAATTTAGAAACCCATGAGAAAAATAAATGAGTATTTATAAACAGTAATTATTAAAGAAGTGGTGATATATTTCTTTGTAGTATACATTTAAAATGATATTATATCACTTTATCAAAATAAAATAAAAAATTCCCTTGTAGAAAAATATTATAAGACTCCTTTTAAAAAAAATTAATGAAAGTAAATGTCATTATAAAATTACCATATTATGTCATTGAAGTATATATAATAAAATATTAGAAATATTATAAATAATATGGATATGGGAGAAGAAAAACAATTAGAAATGATGTGAATTATTTGTAATGACATTTTAATTTTATAATTAATGATATCAATAAATGAAAAATATTTTCAGGTAAATATATAATTTAAATAATGAAAAACATTGAATTAAATAGTTAATCGAGATATAGAAAATTAATTGAATCATGTAAGGGTATAGTTTAGGTATAAATTTTATAAAAATAATAATAATAGATTCAGAAAAAAAAACCTAATGGATTTGTTAACCTTTGAGTCCAACCCCATAAAAAGAGAGAACATGAATTAGATCATTAAATAGTATGTTAAAGATAAAAAATTATATAATATTTCAAGAGGAATTATATACTCTATATTAATTAAAATATGTTCATAATTTGAAACATTTCCTATAGAAAGAAATTTTGAATAGAGAAACTATTACAACATTCATATTATATGGATCAAATGAACCTAGATGGGAGATCATGATATAGGATATACAATATCTTGAAATATATGTTTTTTATTACACATTAATATAATATGGTAATAATTACATAATATTCCTGAAAACATGCTTCATAATATGAAACATATATCAAGGAACTGAAATTGATAGAATAACCCCAACCATACGTATAATTTTATTTCATCAAATTTTCAACTCTTATATAATAAAAGTATTTTTATTAAAACGTTAATCCAAAAAATAATTATATTAAATTTTTAATTATTTAGTATTTATAATCATTAATATTTTTAATGTCTTTTTTGGATTAGAGAATGGACTGAATAATTGTTTTCTTTTAAGATAAATCATTTTATTTTGATTTTATAATTTAAATTATTTATGACTTATAATTTTTCAAAAATATATTAAATTTAAAATAAGATATTAAAATAAGATATACTGCATAATATACAATAGAAATCCATGTTTTCATTGATAAATAAATTATTGACAATTTTTTCCCTAGTAGATGATGCCAACCATTATCAGGATGTGTCAAAATAATAGAGAGAGAGATAGTATATCTTATAAATGTATTAAAATATTTATACTAGAATCTGAAATTAAAGAAATATGATATATAATTATTAATGAAATGTTTTACAATTTTATATACACTTTAATTTATTAATGGTGTATATGGAAGAAGAGAAAAAAATAATGAAAGAGAATTGGGGTTACCACTTCATTGATGATTTACTCCACTGCTAAATTGATAATTTCATGGGGTAGGGTAACTCCAAAACAAAAAAAGGGTATTAGGAATCATAGAATAGAGAAAATTTGAGGTTATTGGCCATTAAAATTTTTATGTGAAGTCTTATTCGGAGGGATATCATAAGAGGTGTTTATATTTTAGTATATGGATATTTTTTAGATAATATATTTATTATTTTTTTATTTCGGTGAAATAAATTTGAATCATATTTATTGCTATGATATTATATGTTTTTAATATAAATAATTATTTTTTTACTTTTAAAATAAGAAAAAACTATAACGCCCCCACCCTAGTTACCCAGAGTCGGTGCATTATTACGTAACATTGGCATGATAAAAAAATATCATGTCTCGAAAGACTGATTAGTTTAGTAGCCTTGGAAACACTAGATACATTCATAATTGTTACATTACATCAAAAAGTGAAAAAATACATTAACATAGTCTCCATAGTCCACACCCATATCCCCTTCAGACTATCCCTGCAAGTCAGTGAGAAAATATTTCTTTGCATCCTGTGAAAAATAAAACATAGAAAGGGTTGAGCTCAGATTCTCAGTATAGATAACAATATAGCGGAAACTTTCATAAATAAACATAAACATTTAAGGCAATGTATTAATAAAACAAAAGCCTATTAAACATGAACATAAGCATAATATGGAAAAAGTAAAATGAAATAATTCCATTTACTTATTCACAAGGATATTCTACTAGTCGAATAATCACATGCAATATCAACAACCACTTTCATTATGATGGAATGCATAATGTCAGACTATCATAACCACATAGTCAAGGCCTTGTGCCAATACTAAAAATAAGATTTTTTCAAGGCATCATGCCAAGATAGTAGTTTGTCTCATGAGACCTACCGATGCATCGAGGAGCTATAGAGGGCTCCACCCGTCACTTATTAAGTCCAATGCATTCCACATATGAATAGGTTTAAACATAATATAAACATTCGTATTAAAAATAGCATACAAAATGTCAATACTTTCTCCATAAACCATGAATGGTATAAAAATAACACATCTATAGTCAAATATATCACAAAACCTTCAATACAATATGGATGTTTTGAATCATAATAAATCAACTTCAAATAATCTTAAAATCCATCAATGGATGTTGACATAGATGAAATCAAAACTATTTGAGAGAAATATCTTTTTTGAAAACATTTAAAACTCACATAATTGTAAAAGAAAACATTTACTTTGAAAATATTTTTATAAGCTCGTATGTAATTCTTCAATGATTTTATAATGGCGTAAAATAGCAGCACCCTCCGTATAAGTTAAAAAAACATTATTACATTAATTTTGTCGAAAATGTCAAAAAGTACCTTGTTTGGAAAATGACGGAAAGATTCCTTTTAAAAACGTTTAAGGTCAAATAAGTGTATAAATGACATTAACCAATTTTCTAATAAATATTAAAATTGTTTCAAACGAAATTTCTAAGAAACATGGATGTGGATGATAAAGAGGTCCCAATAGGTAATTACATATGAACAACCATGAATAATGAAGAGGTTGTAGAATTAACCCTTACCTCGTGTCCGGCGTGACTCAATCGTTCTTTAATCTCCAGAATAACAATATATAGTTAATTTATACTTTCTTAAGAACCCTTTTCAAGTTCATTTTCCTTTTATATCACTTATTACCATGTTATGATCATTATGTAATTATTTAAGTTAGTAACGGTCGTCTTTTCGAACTTTGGTACTTGAGTCAAAAATAAACTTCTTATAATTATAAGATGTTCATGTGGTAAAATATCCATTATATCCAGAATTATATTCATGATGTAAATATCATATATATCATATATATCCATTATATAAATGCATTTATAATATTACATAACATTTAGGGGTAAAAAATAAAATGCACCATTCATGGAGACGGTAAGCCATATGTACGCATGAACGCTACTTTCATTTCTATTTCATATTTAATGGAATGAAATAATAATGGTATAAAGGTATATTATAATTCTTGTATAATATAATATATAATATCAGTTACTCTATCCTTTATACGTCCTACATATGGCATTAACGATTCAAATCATTTTGAGGGGGTGGTAGTCCGCACTTCCTAAAATGAAATTATCGCGTTTGCCCATAATGGAAATCATAAAGGTATGCCATAAATGAAAAATACATAAGAATAAGGAAAACATAAACATAATATATATCATATATAATTATAGTGACAAATTAATGGCCACCATGAGAGGTGTTAAAATATGATTGAACAATCATCGTTTCGTGAGGCAGTAATTCGCCGCCCACAGAAACAATATGTTTTTAACCATTAGACGAAGGTTTGTGTAAGAGGAAATAAAATAATTCTCATAAAAAAACAATAGTATATTTATGATACTATTTTTTTTACAAAATAAAGAAATAAAAAGTGTATAAGGGGATGGAGAAGCAAAATAAAACAAAAGAACATAAGAGAAGACATTACCTTAAAATCGGGTGGCTCTTTTTTGATTTGATCCAAAGGATTCGTTGGGAAGACTTATGACCAAATTTAGGCTTCTAGGAGTAAGAGAGGTAATTTGATAGAGTATTTGGGAAGAGGTTGGCTGATCCAAATGGCTTTTATGGTGTGAATAAGGTGGAAGAGGTGGGGGCCTTTTATAAGAGGAGAGGAGGGGCACTCTTGGAAAGTCATGAAATGTTACTTTATTATGAAATGATTTTCCGATTTTAAAGAACCACAATGATATATTTCGGGGATAAGGTGATAAGGGTTCTAGATATACCCATACAATAGGTTTTAGACTAGTGTAAGTCTTATATTTTACCTTATCTTTTCATTTTATTTAAATTGTTCATTAATGAGGTAATCGCTGCATCATCATGGTGCCATAAATAAATTTATTTATTTAATGCCTAAAAATTAGAATAAATTACAATGATTTAAGAAATATTTTTTGTTTTATAATTAATATTTATAGTTGAAATGTTATCTAATATAACCCAATGTTATAATTGTTTTAGTAAAACAACACATGTTTGTGACAATTTTTTTTACTTGAAATAAAAAGTTGTTAATGTCATTTTCTTACCCATGTGGATCCATGGGGTCCCCAAGTTGACCCATGGATTGTCTTGGTCGGACATGACTCATTAAATAAGGGTAGGACACGTGTAAAGGTAATTTCATATTATTATAACAATATATTTACCTTAAATTACACTAATTACCTTTACTCGCGATTAACAAAACTTAAAAGTTACTATTCGCAAAAAATTATTTTCATCCCATTAAACCACAATATACTTCTTAATTACAACCATTTATTTCATATTTTTTAAATTAAATTCACAGAAGCTGTAAATTTTCATTTAAATGAAAAATCAGTTTTTTAACTACCACTTAGTTGTTTCACTATTCATCAAAAATAGATGTTTTTCAGAAAATACCAAAAATTCACTATAACCTATATTTTATATTCCAAATTAAAAAATGATATCCATTTTACCAAATTGAAAACATAAAATTTTCATTAATTATTTTTATATTTACTTTCCGCTGACAAAACAAATAACGTGTTTTTAAGAAACGATATCTATCAAAAGATTGACACTTATTTCTGTCCAATTTCAAAGTGAAATTAATTATAAGGACCACCATTGAATAAAATAATAAAATTATATTCTAATTATACTTTAAAACCACTCAATATTATAATTTATCACTATAAATTATTTTTATTAGAAAATTTGTTTTTAAGTATTTTTCACTATTCATCGCAAGATGGAAGTTCTCTGAAAAATACCAAAAATTCAACATTGGCTAATTTTGATATTCCGAATCCATAAATGAAGTCCATTTTGAAATATAAAATTTATATAATTTCAAAAATTGGGTATTACTATTCATAACGGCTACTTTGATTGGTCACGGTGTGTTAGAACTCGAGGTTGCGTACAATGCATACTATTGCATTATTGAAAGTGAAGTGTACCATGGAATCTTGGGGTGTTACATTCTCCCCTACTTAAATAAATTGCATCCTCACAATTTGAAAATATTCTTCGAAAATAAAAGGGTGAAAATAGAAAATACCTTTGTGGAAAACCCACATCAAAAATAAGGTTAATTAAATTTAGCCTTAACAAGAGGGAAAGTGAAATGAAATAGTCACCACCAAATTATGATCTAGATTAATAGAACAATTGTGGATATTAAGGTCATATAATTGGAGGAAAAATGTAAATATTTTTAGGTAGTGATTGATGTAATCAATCACAAAAAAGTGTAAAATTGAGGGCCTCAAATCCTTCAATCTATGGTGATTTAAAATATCATCAGTTCAACAAAACATAAGGTATTAAGATAACACATTTTTTTTAATATCCCTTTCCTAAAGTTTAAGATTTAATTTATTCATAGAATAATAGATATATATATATATATATATTCTTGACAAGTTTAGTTTTAACCTTCAACTAATTTCTACCACAAACTCTTCTTTCCCTCAAAAAGATAATAGAACTCAAAAATATTATATTTATCCTCATCGTACATGGTTCCAAATATTATCACATACCATATAGATTAGGAAAACTATTTTGTAATAACCAGGGACATCCTGTAGGCTAGTGGTATGTAATAAAGGCCTGTCTCACTGTGGTTGTGGGTAAGATTACTGCAGCTTTGTCCGACGTGATGGGTTATCCCCCAACCAACATTTTGTCCTTTTCCTAAAACTATAGTATTATAAAATTCCAAAAATAATCTTCAGAAATGTTTTACCCTTAAAAAATACTATCCAAAGTTCAACTTAATCCATTCCAACCTTTATAGTTATCCAAAATACCTCTATCCAGACATTCTCTAAAAGGTCTCTAAATTCAAAAATAAATTGTACCATCAGATTCTCCAAACAAAGTAATGTTTTGTCTTATTGTCACATACTAAAAATATGATTACCTTCAACATATTAAAACCTTAATGGAAACAAAAATTACTGCAGTACAATCCTTATATATATCACATTATTCTTATAACCATAATATAATCCTTGAGTCCAAAAGCACCAATACATTAATTATTCCACTTCAACTGTAGTAACAGCATAATATTGGCCTTGATCCCTTGGCCTTTTCTAAGGTATGTTTACCTAACGCTTAGGAAATTAATTTTCATAATTCCCCATTTCCCTACAATTGTAGCATTCAACATTGATAGCCTCTTTCTTTCGCTTGCAATCACGAGCCTGGTGACCTTTTTCTCCACATTTATAACAAACTCTCATTCCTTTTAGGCAAGTACTAGGGTGATTCTTCCCACAATTATTGCATAATAGAAAATCTTTCTTTCCCTTTTTCCCATTATCTGTCTCTTGTTCCACCGTTCTCATCTTCTCTTGCTTTACTTTATTGTCATAAGATTTAGAGAATTTATTTTCTATCTTGATACCACATGAGACAATATCTTCGTACGATGATAAAGATTGTGAGACTAAGGCTCAACAGAGAAACGGTTTAACCCACCAAAGAAACGATCAATATTACTTCTTGGGATACGTATATAATCTGATTCATGCCTCACTAACCTTGTAAAGTTAGCCTCATACTTTGTGACATTCTGATCCTCCTTTAGTCTCAGACTCAAAAATTGCATTTTTATATCTGCTCGATGGTCATGAAGAATGTATTTTTCTAATAAAAGATCAATGAGCTCTCTCCATTCCATACTTGATACTTCTTCATCTTCTTTTGTATTTTGAATCAATGACCACCATTGGTCAGCATATCCAGTGAGGTGATAAACTGACATGATAACCTTTTCCTTTTTACTGCTCCCCAAGGCATGGAATATTTTCTATATGGAATTTATCCATTGCTAAGATACTAAAAGATTTGAATTCCCATTGAATGTTGGTGGTTGTTGCCTCATGAAGCGGTCTAACATTGATCCACCACATTGAGGATCAGGGTGCTCCATATGAGTAAGGTTATTATTCATAACCCGAGTGAGTTGTCCCAGTATGGTGATAAGCTGATCAGCACCAGTTGTATCACCAGCTCCACTATAATTATCTTGATATGAAGAAAAATCCCTACATGGAGTGTGTGTATTGGTACGGTTTCTATTCCTTCCACTAGGTGCCATTTCTAAAAAAATTCATAAACTAGATCAGTTCATGAATCAAAATACACAATTCTATACTTGTAAATCACTTAACATAAATTGAACTGTTTATGGATATAATCCATAATCATAAAAATGTTTTATTTGAGGAAGTATTTACTCATAAACCCTTAATAATGGTTTGTAAAGAAAATGATAATTATCCTAAAAATATCTCCCGGGAGTGTCGTGACCAAGAGTGCAGCAACACCAGTTGTCGTGCACTAGTTCCCGTTCGAGACTAGTTCAAAGCGGTGTTTTCAGGTTTTACCCCTAGGTACATCTGTGCCAGAGCCTCCTCGACCTGCTCGTACCCAGACAGCGATGTATTACTCAAAAAATACACAAAATCTATACTTTACCAAAATTCTAGGATGTTCTTCTATACTAATCCTCAAAGTCTATCTTAGGGCTATGTGCTCTAATCATAGTTTATCTAAATCTAGCTTTCAAGGTCAGTCCTAAACTGCCTCTAATACCAACTGTAACGCCCCAACCCCAGTTACCTAGAGTCGGTGCATTATTACGTAAATTGGCATGATCACAAAATATAAAGTCTCAAAAGACCGATTAGTTTAGTAGCCTTGGAAACACTGGATACATGAATAAATGTTACATTACATCATAAATTGAAAAAATACAATAACATAGTCTCCATTTTCCACACCCATATCCCCTTCAGACTATCCCTACCGGTTAGTCATAAAATATTTCTTCGCATCCTAGGAAAAATAAAACATAGAAAGGGGTGAGCTCTGATTCTCATTAAGGATAACAATATATAGGAAACATTCATAAATAAAAACAAACATTTAAGGAAATATATAACTAAAACAAAAGACTTTTTAACATTAACTTCAGCATAATATGGAAAAATTAAAGTGAATTAATGCCATTTACTTATTCACATGGATATTCTACTAGTCGAATAATCACATGAAATATCAATAACCACTTTCATAATGATGGAATGCATAATTCTAGACTATCATAACCACATAGTCAAGGCCTTTTTAAAAGACTACAAATATGATTTTTTCAAGGCCTCGTGCCAGGACACTAATTTTTCTCATGAGACCTACCGATGCATCGAGAGGCTATAGAATGCTCCACCCGTCACTTATTAAGTCCAATGCATTCCTCATATGAACAGGTTTAAACATAACATAAACATTCGTATTAAAACTAGCATATGAAATGTCAATAAATTCTCTATAAACCATGAATGATATAAAAATAACACATCCATAGTAAAACATATCACAAAACCTTCAATATAATATGGAAGTTTTGAATCATAATAAATCAACCTCAAATAATCTTAAAATCCATCAAAGGATGTTGACATAGATAAAATCAAAACTATTTGAGAGAAATATCTTTTTTGAAAACATTTAAAACTCACATAATTTTAATAGAAAACATTTACTTTGAAAATATTCTTATAAGAATGTAAGTGAAGCTTCAACAATTTTATTACGGTGGAAAATATCTGCACCTGCCGTATAAGATAAAAAAACATTCTTACCTTAATTTTGTCGAAAATGTTAAAAATTACCTTGTTTGGAAAATGACGGAAAGATTCCTTTCAAAAACGTATAAGGTAAAATAAGGGTATAAATGACTTTAACCCATTGTCTAATAAATAGTAAAAATGTTTCGAAATACATTTTTATGAAACATGGATGTGGATGATAAAGAGGTCCCAGTAGATAATTACATATGAACAACCTTGAATAATGAAGAGGTTGTAGAATTAACCCTTACCTCGTGTCCAACTTGACTGGATCGTTCTTTAATCTTCTGAATAAAAAAAGAGAGTTAATTTATAATTTCTTAAGAGCCTTTTTCATGTTCATTAACCCTTTTATATCACTTATTACCATGTTATGAACATTATGTAATTATTTAAGTTAATAACGGTCGTTCTGTCGATCTTTGGTACTTGAGTAAAAAATAAACTTCTTATAATTACATGTTGTTCAGGTGGTAAAATATCCATTATATCCAGAATTATATTCATGATGTAGATATCATATATATCATATATATCCATTATATAAATTCATTTATAATATCACATAACATTTAGGGGTAAGAAATGAAATGTACCATTCATGGAGACGGTAAGTCGTACGTACGCATGAAGGCTACTTTCATTTCTATTTCATATTTAATGGAATGAAATCATAATGATATAAAGGTATATTATAATTCCAGTATAATATCACATATAATATCATTTAATCTATCCTTTATATGTCCCACATATGGCATTAGTGATTCAAATCACTTTGAGGGTGCGGTAGTCCGCACTTTCTAAAATGAAATTATCGCGTTTACCCATAATGGAAATCATAAAGGTATTACATAAATGAAAAATACTTAAGCATAAGGAAAACATAAACATAATATAAATCATATATAAATATAGTGAAGTCTTAATGGCCACCATGAGAGGTGTTAAAAGAATATTGAACAATCATCGTTTCATGAGGCAGTAATTCACCACCCACAGAAACATTATGTTCTTTAACAATTAGAAGAAGGTCTGTGTAAGTGTAAATCAAATAATTCTAATAAAAACATCCTAGTCTATTTAATATACTTGTGTTGTTACAAAATAAAGGAATAAAATGAGTTTAAGGGGTTGGAGATGAAAAATAAAACAAAATAACATAAGAGAATACATTACGTTAAAATCGGGTGACTCTTTTTGATTTGAGACAAAGGCTTCATTGGGAAGACTTATGCCCAAAGTGAGGCTTCTAGGAGTAATAAAGGTAAGTTTAGAGAGTATTTGGGTAGATTTTGGCCTATCCAAATGGATTTGAAGGTGTGAATAAGGTGGTATAGTTGGGGGCCTTTTATAAGAGGAGAGGAGGGGCACTCTGGGAATGTCATGAAATGTTACATTATTATGAAATTATTTTCGGATTTTAAATGTCCGACAATGATATATTTCAAGTATAAGGTGATAAGTGTAGGAAATATACCAATTAAATAGGTTTTAGACATTATTACGTCTTATATTTTACCTTATCTTTTCAGTTTATTTAAATTATTCATTAATGAGGTAATCGCTCAATAATCATGGTGTCGTAAATAAATTTATTTATTTAATGCCAAAAAATTATAAAAAATTACAATGATGTCGGAAATATTTTTAGATTTCAAATGAATATTTATAGTTGAAAAGTTAACTTATATAACCCCATGTAATAATTGTTTTAGTAAAACAACACATGTTTGTGACAATTTTATTTTTACTTTAAATAAAAAGTTATTAATCTCAATTTCATACCCATGTGGCTCCATGGGGTCCCCAAGTGGACCCATGGATTTTCTTTCTCGTCCATGACTCATCCAATAAGGGTAGGACAAGTGTAAAGGTAATATCATATTTTTATAACATTATATTTACCTTAAATTACACTAATTATTATTAATCGCGATTAATAAAACTTAAAAGTTACTATTCACAAAAAATTATTTTCATCCCATTGAAGCACATTTTTCTTCTTAATTATAACCATGTATGTCGTATTTTTTAAATTAAATTTACAGAAGTGGTAAAATTTCAGTTAAACGAAAAATTAGATTTTTAACTACCACTTAGTGGTTTCACTATTCAAAAAAAATCGATTTTTTCAGAAAAATACCAAAAATTCACTATAACATATATTTGATATTCCAAATTTAAAAATTATTTCTATTTTACCAAATTCAAAACATAAAAGTTTCAATTATTATTTTTATATTTAATTCCCACTTTCAAAACAAATAACGTGTTTTTATGAAACAATATCTATCAAAAGATTGACACTCATTTATGTCTAATTTCAAAGTGAAATTAATTATAATGACCACCATTGGATAAAATGGTAAAATTATATTTTAATTATACATTAAAACCACTAAATAGTATAATTTATCACTATAAATTTTTTTTATTAAAAAAATTGTTTTTATGTATTTTTTACTATTCATCGAAAATTGGAAGTTCTCAGAAAAATACCAAAAATTCATCATTGGCTAATTTCGATATTCCGAATTCAAAAATGAAGTCCATTTTGAAATAGAAAATATATATACTTTCAAAAAGTGGGTATTAATTTTCATAACGGTTACTTTGATTGGTCGCGGTGTGTTAGAACTCGAGGTTGCGTACAATGGAAGTTATTGCATTATTCAAAGAGAAGCATACCGTGGAAGCATGGGGTATTACAAAAACTCAATGAAATATAAAAATTAATATTTAATAGTAATGAATAAATAGTTTTTTTATGAGAATAAAATATAAAATAGGTCCCAAAACATCAATAAAATTTGAATTTAAATGTATTTATTAAATTAATTATTTTACTCATTAAATACATATTTTTCAAAATATTTTATTTAAAAAACTTATTTAATGTTTATAACATGATGATGTCATAGTTGTTGTGGTATTTAAACAAAACACAATTTTTTTACAGAAATACTCACTTCATCCGAAATATCTGAAAATCAACCAAAATGATATTTAAAATAATGACTCAAAAAATAAATTCTTTTTTATAAAAATCAGATGGTAAAATATAAGAATCTAACTTTTGAATGATAATATATAATATAATTAAAAATTGTTCTTATTACAGATATATCTTTTTAAAATTTTATTTTCATTAATAATTTTTAATATCATTTACTAATTAAAGGATTTTTATATTTTTTATTCCCTAACATTTTCATAATATTAAATTTTAAATGTTTTAAAATAAATTTACTAACATAAAAATTCATAATATATAATAAAATTAAAATAATTATATATATAAACCTTTTAACACAAAATGATTTTAATCACATCACACTAAATTTAATTATTTATCCAATATGAAATTAATGTCACTAATTTATAAGTAATATAAAAAATAAAATAATTCAGTAAGATATTAATAATATTATGTAGTAAATTAAAATAATGGAATTTAATTATTTTTTATTTTCTTAAGGTTTTACACATATTATAATTTAATTATATATAATTCAAATTTTATTCTCATGATGTAATAATGATTACCTTGAATTTGTAAAATATTTCATAGTTCATTTTAAAATGATAATATGTATTGTATAAGATATTAAACATTTAATTTAGTCATTGGTAAACTCAAAATAAATTATTGGTCTACTAAACACTACCACACTTAAAGAAATTACATTCTAACAATTTATATTTTTCTCAGGGTTAAAAACTAATAAAGGAACTCCCAATATTTACATGAATTGGGATATTAATAGTTTATTGAATTTATTTATAATATTTCATAAACAACTTAGGACATTTTCAATTAATATCCCCTAAGAGTTTAAATCACAATGTTTAGTTAGGCCCTCATTTATTGAACTGAGTGAAGATCGAGTTGATGTTCTACCATCTTTTTTTGTTATTAAAATTTTGTACATCAGATAGGGTTTCAAAATATACAATTTAATATATAGATAAAGATTTCAATTTCAAAATATCTCATTTAATTTATACTACAAAAAATTATGTTCTTTTTACAATATTTATATTTATCCATAGTGTTTCCAGTAGTGTGCTATAGTCTTAAATCCCAGTAAAAATAAAACCAATATTTATCAATATATTTACAACTATATATCATATAGAATAATTATGGAATCCCATTGAAAAAAAATTATGTTTCCCATTAATCCATAAAAAAACATAAAATTAGATGCATGTTTTTATACACCTTAGTAATATATACAGAGAAAAAATGATAATATTTTCCCAAAATAAATGAATTTTTAATTTCACCAAATTACATTATATCCTCTAAGGATTTCAATACTGATCAATATAAATTACCAAAATGAATTAAAAAACTCTCCCAATTAACCACAATTACCTTAATATTTTATAATATATCAACATAAGGGATTCATTGTGAATATATCATGTATTCTTCATTAAACCAAATAAAAAAATAAATAAAATGTTATTAACGACCAAAATATACCACCAAATTAGGACAAAAATGTGGTCATTATACCTTTAAGAATATAAAAAATTTCATTATTTTAAACCTAGGTGGTATTCAGAACTAATTAATTATATTAATCTAATAACTTCACATGCTCTAACGTTAACTAGTCTCAGCTAAAATAGTGTAACACCAAACGATTTGGTGTAATTTTTTATAGAAAATTAATATAATTATTATGATATTTATGTTTAGACATAAAAATATTTTTACCTGGATTTACACCCATCATTGTGTTTGGATTGTGTTACATGAAAAAATGAGCATAGCTTGCATTAATCACAATGCAATGTTAACACAAAACGTGACGTGTTAACAAAATATTATTATTTATTATGATAGTTGTCAAGTCTCTTTTAGAATGTAGGTTATGAATAAGTTTAAGTAAATTATAAAATATTCATTACACCTTTATATAAAATTATTTCATCATTCTAATATTAATTAGAAATCAATATAATTTCCTTTTGAAAATAAATGGAAAACATTTCCCGAGAAATATTGTTTTATACATAACTTGGTTTTAAATCAATTTATTTACCAAATTAGTTATGGATAATGGTTAAAATGAAATTTTTACATTTTATATTAAATTTAATTATTTAAAATATTATTATATTATTTACATAAAAGAGATAATATTAATTCCAATATTATGCTTAAAAACTATAGTATTCTAGAAATTGGTTTATTCACCACTTTTTGAAGCACATATTATATAATCTTTTTTAGAATCTTACAAAAATATTTAGATAAATATAGATATAATTTATTTAAATATTATTATAAGAATTATCACAGTTTTAATTTTCATGATTTGTTTCTGAAAATTTACAAATTTTGATGAATATTTCCAAATAAATAATTTTAATTGAAAACCTAATTTTGACATAAATTATTGATAAAGTCATATTATAATTTAAATTAATTTTAAAATATAAATAGTTTAAGTATTCAAATATTAATTCAATTTAGGTCATTTTAATCAACAACACACTCAAATTAGATATTAAAAATTTATAATTTTTCCCATTTTTCCTTAAATTCTTCTTTTCTTGTTGGGTTTGTAGGATTAATTTTAAATTAAACTAATTTTACTATGTGAATGGAATATGGAAAAACGACTTAAATAGTTGGAATAAATATAACTAAGATTTTATAATATATTAAAATAGTTTATATATATAATTATTAGCAAAAACAGTTAAAATTAATTAATATATTTAAGGATAAAACAAGATTTTGTTAATTACATGGGGTTTTGTAAAAAATAATTGTTTTTACACATAGGATTTTAATTTTATAAATCTTACTTAATAATTTGAATTATTGGGACAAAATTATATAATTAATATTTTTTTATTTATTTCTAAAAAATATATATTACCTAGGTAAATAAAAAGTTAATTCACCTCGGTAAAAACTATAAATACAAAATTGAGAAATCATGAACACTAAAAAATCAATTGATAAAAAATATGTTTCTTTTATGAGGTGAAGATCTTTATTGGCCAAGTCATGCACTATTAAATTATTATCCAATTTTGGAGGCACAAGAGGTATGGGAGTCCATCTTATAGTTTATATTTTTTGGTATTTCAAAGAATTACACATATTCAAAATTATAAAAGGTATCTCAGTCTCACCATATATTCACCCCTCTCATGACATTTGGGATTGTCAACACCTTCCAAAATAATAGTTCAAATTACATACCCTCATAATAAAATCAATTTTTTGGAAATATATCCAAATAATCAAAAATTCAGTTAAAACATGTGGAGCATACATGATGTTGAATATTTTGAATTAGTACGATGGGAAAAAAGACTTTGGGTGAAATATTTTTGTCTCACTTTTTTCTCTTGTGCCACATATATTATACTCACTACTGTTTTCTATTATGTGGTCTATATACTACCCATGATTTTATTTTATGATAATTCTACCTAAAATTAAATGTATTAAAACATGAACATGAGGATCTCTCTTTCATGGGGTTTACAATTAAAATGTTTCAAAAATTAAAAGGTGTATTTTGTATCAATTTTCCATCATTGATAAGTATGTCAGGTTTTTCAGTTATATTATTCTATTATATGTATATACAAAAAATATGAAATGTATTATAATTAATATATTTATTCTAATGATATTTTATGTCCCATATTATGTTATTATTTATGTGGTCTATGATTAAATGTTAACAAAAATGGTAATGATTTTATGTTTCCATCACAACATTTATTAGTATTATTTACGATTTAAACACTAATATAGAAATTTCATGAAACTATTCTCAATAATTCTCAAAAATTCCCAATAATTTTATTCTACATTGGTTATTGATGATATATCTTAATAAGTGTTACATTTGCTACCATATTAATCTTATGTTAATTAAGAAAAAGTTTTCCATAAAATCTGACTTAATTTCACTCTTCGGTTAATTTCCTATTTTATTTCAACACCATTTTTTCTAAAACAGTTTTCAAATTTTTTTAACAATATTTTATGATAATTTTTAATGAAAATGATTTTTCAATTTTTTATGTTTATAATATCTTTGATGTGATTTTAAATCATCATTTATAATTATTATAAGTTAATTTCATTGAAAAATTTCTTCAAATTGTTTTGCCTTTTAAGTAGTCTTTTTCAATGAAGAAAGGATATTTTCTTTAAAAAATGTTTTAAATTATTTTTCAAACTCTCCTTTTATGAATTAAATGTTTCTTTCAATAACAAGTTATTTTAAAAAAATGTTATGTTGAAAAACATTTATTTTTAAAATGGAAAGGTTATTTTCCTAAAAAAAATTATTGCTATTTTAATGCTATTTCTATTCATGAAAGTCAACAGCATATTTTTTACTTATCCTCTAGAAGGGATATTTGATTTTGATTCCTTCATCATTATTTATATGTATTGAAGATAATTTTTTCCAAGAGATCATGATAAAGACCTTTTGTCATCCCCGTGTTTACCATGTTGTAAAAAGATGTTTACTGAACACATTTCATTTCCACCGGTTAATATTATTTAAAATATATAGACATGAAACCCATTTATCATCCATGGGTTAAACAATTTTTAAATGGAATTTTTATTTTTATGAGTTTTATGATTAAATGAATGTTCTTTTATTTAGTTTATTCATGTTTTGGTTCATTGAAATTAATAATATGATGTGGTAGACCAGATAACACTAGGTTATCCTATTTCAACATATATTATGTAGAGACCTAGATAGAATCAGTAAGCTTGTTACAACTTATATGACGGGGTGGGGGTGGCCAAAATAACAAGACTAATATAGTTATTACTTATATGATGGTTGTGCTTAGATAACTATTTAATGAACTATTCAAATATTTATAAATCACATGATATTGGAATTGATGTAATGGGTAGAAAACCTGGTACATTTTGAACTGGGTAGAATGAGCAGTGAACTTATTATATTAATATAGTTTTGGAATAATGAGTGAACTCTATATAGTATTGGAAATTTTATACTAGGGTGGTATTGAGAATAAACCATGAATAAAATGAAATTGTGAATGAATCTGATTATATGTTCACATTGTTATTTTTTATCTTAACTACATCTTAATAATGTTATTGGAAAACCAAATTACATGTTCACAATGTTATGCGTGAACCTTATTACATGAGCACAATGTCATAAATGGACCTAGCTTTCATGCTCATAATGTTATGCATGGGCCAGGTTTCATGTCCATTAGCTTTTGTGAGGGCTTAAATTCATTTAAATAATTAAATGGGAAAAAAATATTTATAAATATTCACAACATTATAATCTGTTGTGTATTATTAATATAACTAATTTATTCATTTTTTCCCTCATAACTCTGTTTCTTTGATTTAAATTTGTTCAATATCTTATAAAATACAAATCATTATACTCAGAATCATTTTTATGATCTATGAAAAGATGTGTATGAACATAATATAATTTTTTCATTACCACATACCCTTATTATTATAATAATATTACATATAATCAGATATTTATATTTCTTTTTTACCCTTATTGTGCATATTATATCACCCTTTATGATATTTATTTTCCCTATGTTATGAATAAATATTTTATATATGGGATTTCATTGAAGTTTACTAAATGGGATGATATTATCTTCAAAAATTCATGATGTTTTTATAGATTTGAATATTTTTTTATATGTTTCGAGAGGAACTAAATAGTTTTGTTCCTAAGACATGTGTTTTTTAAATGCAATGAATATTTATCTAAGTAGTTGTTATATCCATGTATATGAAGCATGAGTCATTATATATAGTATCAATGGAAATATTTTCTTTAGATTTGGAAATTACTATGAGAAATCATTAGTGAGATACCTATTGATATTTCTATGTATATGTCTTGTTATGCCTCTATTAATATGAATAAAGACAAGTCAATGTATATGAAAATGTCTAGGAATTTTGTTGAAGTATAGATTTTGTATATTAATTATAGTACATTTTAATATAGATGATACAAATGCATGTGACTCTGGAACATATTTAACTAGGGGTAAAAACCCCAAAAAATCATATAGAGTGAGAAAAAATATGGAACTGGTGCACAAAAATAAGCATGGATTCACACGAGGTTTAAAATTCATTAGGGATATCCTATTTTAATTCATATACTACAAATGAATTGTGATCAATGATTAAAATATATGATTAATTTTAATGGCCTTGGATGAACCTATGGATTCATAAATTGAATAAGTTTTCTTGATATAGGTAACCTATAAGTTATATTCAGGATTTTATTTTCATTTTATGATTAATTATTATGAGACAATACATTCAGGTTTTAGTCAACAAGTGTAATAAGTTGGAATTGGGTTATAATTTAATGTGATAGATGATATTTTATGAGAATCCAAATTAGATTATGACTATATTGAAGTATATAAATATTATTTCTAATCAGTTTTAATGGATTATTTTTAATAATGTGCGCTTAACCAACCCTCAGACTCTCCAATGAATGTAATGATATAGAATGTTGAGAGTTCAAGTAGTGGAGGCCCTGAAGGAAGTAGCACCCAATTACCTATATGTCAAGAATGTGTAATGTATAACTCAATATATTGTCTTAATAGAATTATAAAATGTATTCTTTGTAGAGATAAGGAAATAAAGTAATATATTTTTTAAAAAAATAATATATCACTTAAAAATGGATGAGAAACATTATCTCCCTAATGTGTTATCAATTGAGGAATGTTTTAAATGATTATCATGTGTAACATATTAAAATTGAAAATATTTTGGGAAATATAGTGAATAAAATCTACAATTTTATTTGAGTAATAGTGGTTCTATTGTTGAATTAGATTCTAAAAATGACGTATAAATTATATGGAAAATTAAAATAATATAGTTTATTTTAAATGTGATAATCATTATTATGATTATGTTTATAAATGATAACACATTATATTTATTTGTGACAATATATGAAATAGGTAATAAATAATAAGGTGGTGTGGCAATGTCATTGGATACTGGATGCGGAGGAATAAATGATGAGTTTATATATCAGAATTGAAGAATTATGAAATATATAAAGAATTATTAGTGTAAGATTTTTATTAAGTATTTGGATGAATATGTCGAAATATGTTGATGGTGTAAAAATGGGTTTTAATGGAAGTGTGAAATTCTGGGAAAAGACATGATTAAGAGAAAGATAACCCTCAATATGTTCCTCATATTGAGATAATGATATTAGGATAATGTGATGATTTATTTGGATAATGTAAATTGGATAGCACTAATTACCTTGGAAATGATTAATTATTTTATGAAAAAGAGGATTATTCTATCATGAATGGAAATTACAAATTTTACATAATTAATTAAAATGTAAAATTATTTCAATTTTATTTATTTAATAAATAATAAGTCATGTTTTAAATAAGGTTTTTTGAAATTCTAATTTAATCTGAGTAAATTATAAAGGAATTAATATTTTTAGTATGTGACAATAAAGTGATATTTCATGATTTTAGGTGGATTAAAGTTAATATAATTTTGGAAATATTGTGTTTTTTTTATTTTTTAGATTTTTATATTTAATAAGTGTCATAATGTTTACCATTTAATAAATTTCTTTAGTTGAAATTTAGATGAGGATTTAATTATTATTGTATTACTTCACATATCTCCTTGTCGATGGGACACCAAGCCTTGGTCCACATGGCTTTCCTACCTCCTCTTCTTGCCCCTGGTGTTGCAACTGCTGGTCCATCAGACCAATATTCAAGACAAATCCCATCTCAAAACTGTGGCATCCTTCCATAGCCCCTGATCACCGCCCACAGCCTCCACTACCACAAGATCCAATGTGGTCCATGCCACACAGCGTTAAGCCTCCACTATCATCCACCCTACCAGTGACCCTCTCTTTCTCTGGTGGTCAACACTACGGATGAACTCCATCTTTTTCTTCACATGGATGTGACCGTTACCGCTTTGATGTAGGTGAGGTCATGCACTACTGTTGGTATCTTTTTTTTCTGTAGGTCACCCCTATTTCTCTAGTGATCTCTTTTCCAAAATGCATCCACATCTGTGATCCTAGGGGTGCAACCATCACTTCCTTTGGCATCAATATGTAATTCTAGAACACTAGAAGTATGATCTTGAATGAATCATACAAAAAAATTACAATGTCACCATGAGGTTTCAATGGAGAATAAATCCAAGAATGGGGACAATAATAACACATAAAACACCTTAATAATTGATGTTGGTCTTGTTCACGTGGTCTTGATCCATTTATGTTAGGATGTTTAATAAGGAACTCAAAGAGATATTCATGATGATCTATCAATCTTTTAAATCCCTAAAACAATTTATCTATCCCATAAGAAATGATGAACCATAGTTCAAACTATTCATGGGTTGGATCACATTCATTATTTGAATCTAAGAAGTGAATGGAAACCACCTATAGATTAGAAACCCTACCACATGGTTGGATTAGTCATTGAAAATGATCTATGTTCAATGTCATTGTCGATCATTGATATGTTGGCATTTATCATTAAGAGGATTTCTATCCACACCATAGAATAATTTCAAGATATGGTGATAACTCTGAATTGCGGACAATGGTTTCCTTAAAAAACTCTACTTCCCCAAATTAAATTTTTTATTAAAATATTATAAATTATGGTTATGTCAAAATTATAACATTAATAATCGACATATTAAAATCAATTATAGGTCTCTTTAATGGTAAATTTGTTTCTCCAAACACAATTGTGCCATCATTTTTTTGATAAAGGCACAAATTTATATTTAATTCCAATTTTAATTAAAATTACTCATATGAATAAAAAAACATAATTTTTTTCATCGTATTGTTTCAGTTACACCAGGCCTTAGAATGCCACATCATCTCACCATATAGTCTCACAATTTTTCTTATTAATTTATAAAAATAAAAGTGGAGAAAATATGAGTTATTACACACTATCCACCTTAGGGAATTATGTCCCATAAAGACAAAATATGGGTTACACAATTTAAAGATGAGGGTACTAATCATGAATCTGAGTCTCTTACTCCCATGGTCACTCTTAGTGATTCATATGCTACTACTGAATGTGCAGCACAGGAGACAAAATACAATGGGGGATCTGGTAATATCAATCATCGATCTAGGAAGGGTACAATGGAATTGTCTCTCCATCATCAATCTTCAGGTGTACCTAGTCGATGAAATGTGATTGATCATTCATGTTACTCCTCGTCTATGAAACATGGAAGAATGAATGAACCCTATGATACTATGGTGGTAGGTCCAGTCATTATGCCACATTACCAAATCTACTATTTATCTGAACAGGGTAGATGAATCTTAGATATTACTTATCGAGACAGCCAAATCTCTACAGTCCTCATCAAGGTGAGACCCTATAGAACAAATGGTATATATACTAGAACAACAGAGGCCTCCAGATCCTATCATAATATGACATATTTTATCTTTTTTTAGACTTTATATTCTCCTGTTTTTTCTACACCTTATTGGTGGTACTCCAAAAAAACTCTAGACACATGTGTGTTTACTTTCTTAGGTCCATCCAATATAGAGTTTGCCTGCATCATTTCCTGTAAAAGGCCTCAAATAGTGACATACAATGGTAGAGTTATAGATATTTTTTTACCCAAACTCCTTGAGTGGTCGGTCATCCTACCAATAACTTCCAAATTCTAGGATGCAAGCACGTATCATGTCCTCAAGAACCATTGTGGTCCTATCCGTCTGGCCATACGTCTGGGGATGAACACTATACTCAAGAGAAACTGATTCCCAAAATCATTCTGCAATGCCTTTCACTAATAGGATGTGAAATGAGCATCATGTTTTGAAAAAAAAAATTGATGGATCTCCATGAAACCAAACTATCTTCTACACATAGAGGTATCCCAAGCTCTCCACTGAACATGGATAACTAATCATATTGATTTCTGTTTACCTGGTCAGTTAGTCAATGACCACCTATATGGTATCATGTCATTGGGATGTTCCTAGAAAACCCATCATGAAGTCCATCGATATCCCATCACACTTCCACTATGGAACCTCAAGTGGTTGGGTCAAGCCGAGTGAAACATGGTGCTCAACCTTCACAGGCTGACATGTGAGGCATCATGAAATGAGCTCTATGACCACCTTCTTTATCCCTAGCCACCAGAAAAAACATTGAAGGTTATGGTACATATTTTCCACTCTTGGATATACAACCATTGGGTATGTGTGGGACTCCCTCAAAACCTCCTTCAATGCCACAAGTACCACAATTCTCCATCTAAATAGAATGACGTGCCCCCTTCCTATCGAATATCGATTATGGGAATGCGACATGGAAAAATGTTCATGTCAGGTCTTGAAGTTTATATCCCAATAGTGTGCTTCTCTAACACGCTATAATAGTATAGGGGTTAAAACCATCAACTTTAGGTTTTATGATCCATATCTATCCAAAAACTATATTTATAAAAAAACTGCTCAAATGCCTCAATCTGAACATTAAATTTGGATCAAATGCTGAGAGAATCCTCCTATAAATTTCCCTTCCCATGATAAAATAAAATCTCCATGTCATAGTTCTGAAGGAACTGTATCCATTTTCAATGTATCAAGTATTGATCATTCATAGAGGATATATACTTTATACTCTTATAGTCAATGAATATGGTAAACCGCTCTCCCACCATGTAGTCTCGCCAAATTTTTAATGTGAAGACTACTACTGCAATCTCATGATCATGGGACACATAGTTCAAATCATGATTCCTCAACTAGTGTGAACCATATTCAATCACCATTTTTTCATACATCAGGACACAACCTAACCTAGTCCATGTTTCATCGCAGAACACTACATATCAGATATCCTCCTCTGATAGTCTCAATATGGGAGCTCTATTCATCCATTACCTCAACTCTTAAAAGTAATCCTTTAAATTCAATTTCATTAAAAAATACACCCCCTTTGGTTTCAAGGCCATCAAGGGTGCTTCTACTCTTGAAAGGTGGGGTACAAACCCATATAGAACCCTACTTAACCTAGAAAACTTATCAACATGGAAACACTCTTGGGTGGCTCCCAAGAAATCTAAACATCTATATTCATCATATATACAATAACTAGAGCCTATTAAATGATGTGTCATAGAATGTTGACCTCCCAAAGTGAAGAACCAACAATTCGATATCTTTCCAAAAATTTGGTGCTCTCAGAGTGTGTCTAGGACAATCCCATGTGTATCGCGTGCACCTCTAAGGATTCCGAGTACACTTGGATTTCATCAATAAAGACCACGATGTGACAATATATTTACAGTAGGAAGATTTATTACATGGGTCCAATTAACACTATTTAGGAATTATTCTTTCCAAAAAACATCACTAAGTACACATAGTTTCTGTAATGAAATAAAAATTCTATCTTCGGTACATCCTCATCCTGTACTGAAAGTAGGAGATGGATAAATCAAAGGTCTATCTATGAGAACCTCCTTTCTTGGTTCAAATGACTGAAGAGTTCATAAATCATTGGTAGTGGATACATTTTCTTCACCATTTGCTGGTTCAAGTGCTAGATGTACACACATTATCTAATGCTCCCATCTTGGTAAATGGAAAAAAAAATTTGGACTACAAAAGGGGAAACCCATGGTCTTAAGGAGCCCATTCCTCTATAAGACCTCCAATTATGACCTCAACTCAAGATGCTCCATGGGATCCATCACATATTTAGGTATAGATATCATTGTTGTCTTGGGGTATAGGTCAATGTATAAGTCTACCTCTTGGAGGGGAGGTATTACAGGTAAATCCTCACGAAAGTTGTTATCATACTCCACCACCAATGCAGGAAGTTTCCAAATACTATTTTACATCGTACCAACGGTGAGGCAATATAACTATTGAGTAATCGACTTCACCCTCCTATGCGTGAGTTTTCCCCAAACTACTTCTATTTCATTTAGACTAACAATGGAATAATTTTTCCCATATCCACAGAAAAACCACACACTACACTGAAACTAATCAATTAAGTTAAGAATTGCTGACAACTAGTTCATACCAAGAATGACATTTTAAGGCTTTGATGATGTCACAATGAGAACGCCACTTAATATTTTTCAACCTTGAGTAAGGGAACAATTTAATCGGTAGTGGTTGATTGTTGAATCATCCCCCATATGAGTCTTTATGAATTTGGAGTGAGTCAACTATAAAATAAGAATCTCAGAGTCTCGTATAAAGTTAATGTTGAGATAAGATTGGCTGGAACCTTTTTCTACCGAAGCTAAATTAATTGTGGAAAAGGCACAGATCACACCTCTAATCATATATGGTGGATAAGGGTCATAAACCTATAGAAACTAATTTTTTCCTCGTCGATATTCACAAGCTCCCTATACCCGTGGTGGACCACCAGGGGTGGTGGTGGTAGCATGTCGAACCTCCTCCCACTACTAGCTGCTCTACCTTCTCTTATGCCACAATTGTTGACCTCCAAAACACTCTACACCAACCTACTCCTATTACATAGTGGTTCCAAGATATTATATTGATTTTCCTCATATGGAGTCAAGAAATCAGTAGCCAGATTTCCCAGACCATAGTTTGAGTAACACATCATTTCATTCATCTTACCTAATCTTCTTTGTGAGACCCACACAACTGATATTGTATCTAGGGGTTGTCCCCAAGAGTTCTTGACCCAATTTTTTCCCTGCTTCTATTGAAATCTATCTACCACTCAAGACTCAGCTACTAGGTACCTCTTGGTAGCTCCCATGGCTGGCATCTTCTCAGATAGAAATATCTCTACTAGTAAGGCTCACTCCAGTACCCAATATTATGTAATGATTATATGGTATATTAGGGATACACTGATCTCCAGGAATAGCCCTTTCTTGATGTTCATGGCCCTGAAAAATGTGTCTCACACAATATCTATGGAGTATCAAGAATGATAACTAAAAATATATGAGTAATCTGACACTATCTGATTTCCCTGCACTAGATTCAGGAGCTTGAGTATATGCACTGAGCGTAACGTCACCATGAAGAACTCCTCCCAATAGATACCCTCAATGTCATCCCAATATGGAGTCACCACATCAGGCATCTGTATTACTAATCTCTTCTATCTCATCGCTGACTACTAAAGAAGTATAGTGACAAGAACTACCATCTGTTCGGTTGGAGTCTTCGCAAGGTGGATGACACAAGAGATTTCCTCAAACCAATCCTCATCAACTAGGGGGTCTAGCTTAACCCTAAATTAGTGAGGTCACTACCTCTAGAATTCATGCAACACATTCTACCTCTGTTCATCCTCTACCAGTAGTGATGGTAGTAACTAATGCTCTCCAGTTTGTGGTATCACTGGTACACCACCATGAGGTGCTATCTCTCGTACTAGTCCATGTACTGAAACCTCATTTCTAGGATGATCATGCTTCAGGATCCTAGGTGGTAATCTATGTGGGGGAATCCAAAAGTAGATCATGATGTACCTTAGTCAAAGAGTATACCTGGTGATATGAATAAAGAATGAAATGATAAGACACTCAAAATACTATATGATTCAGGTGCCATTTAATTTCTATAAAACTAGTGTTTTTATTTACATATTAGAAAATCAAAATTCAGAGTCTTGTTGTATAGATACATCGGCTACCACACCAGCACTGGAGTCCTGGTTCTAAAATCTGAACTCTAAACACCTAATTTTGTTTCCCAAAACAAATATCAAATACCATTGGTGCTTTAAGTACATAAAACCTCATTGGATACCACCCTTTCATGACATGTTTTAAAGGGGCCCGTGTTGGGACTACCCCAAGCCCACCACTAATAGACCAAGGGCTTGCGAGTAGCACTGAGTAGGAATATCCACACAAAATAGAATAATTTTGCTATGGAACTATACACACCCACACATCTCAAAGATAAAAATGCTGAAATAAAAAATTATGTACAAAATGCATGCATACAAAAAGATACCAACCATACAGTACGATAGTTGGAAAACTGGAAGGCAAACCTGGATAGAATAGAAGCCCATGAAAAGATATATTATTTAATGTGAATGAATATGTTCTTGAAACTCATCCATAGAAAACCATACCGGAAATGTAGGTGTTTGAAAAATTCTTATAGAAGTATAAAAACAAAAGGTCTATCTGATCCCTCTAAGAACCACCTGGTTCAGGTCTACCTAGAACTCAGTCAACCTTTTGACCATCTTCACAAGACATGACACATATAGGAAATTCCCATGTTGGGGTGACTAAAAAAATACTCAATAGTAAACCCAAGATACTAAAAATGAAACAAAACTAATAAATAAAAAAAGAATACCACAAGGGAAACACATAAAGTGCACCACAAAAGAAGCAGAAAAAGTAAACTAGAATGGAAACACACTAAGTACAGTCAGCTCACACTGCTATAAATATTAAGCATGAAGCGAAGGATTTTTATTTTTATTCTTTATATATCCTTGTTTCCATTAATCAAAGATTATTGATGATTCATTGAGCATCAATGGTTCATGGGGCTTCAATGGAGCACATAAAATCAATGGAACATAGAGTGTCAATGGCACCTGGTGTGTTGATGGTGCCCATAGTGTCGATAGGGCATAAATCATCGATGGTAAATTCAGGATATAGGGTGCACAAAGCATTGATGGTTCATGAAACCCCCAATTCATATATTTACAATGTCAAAGCCTTCTATAGGATCACCCTTATATCGATATTGTACTGGGATAACCAAGACATAAAGAAAATATGTGGTTTTACAGCTCTCAAAAAGATACCCTTAAAGTATCTACAAAGTACCTCCTCATATCAAAGTGCTAAACTCCACAAACGTTTTTTCAAACAGACTCATAGCATGAATTATAATGTCATTTTCTATAAAACAGCTTGACCCAGGTCTGATCGACCTAACTCGGCCCATTGGGACATTGGAGCAGCCTGGCTACTACAGTATGGCCCGTGCTGTTGGCCAGTTTAATCCACCTAATGTAGCCCACCCTTGACATTCCCCCACCTCCACACAATCTTCCCTAATAGTGTGGATACTCCATGCATCCTGGTAAATGATGCGCTGAGCCGGGTTTCACAAAAATGACCCATTCCCATGACATGCCTCGTGGAATTGTCTTCGCAGATCCCTCATTTGAGACTGAATGTTGCATCCCATCTCATGATTGCGGCCACTTTATACTGTCTCTACTCACTTCCCATAGCCTATAATACCATGAGCTGCCCCATGGTCCCCACCGGAGCACGTTTGGCCTCCGCCACTGATCACCCTGCTCCTACGGCCATCGTTGTCTGTGAACATCATCCTCCCCCACACCTGCATGAGGTCACCGCCATGTTCCCCTGAGCACAAAAGTGCATTACTAACGCTGGCCCTGGTTCCATAGGTCATCGATGTTTCTTCGATGATCTGTTTATCGAAACAGAGCCACATCTGTGATCCTTGGGTCACTGCATTCACTACCATAAGATTCTATTCATCTTTCTAAAACTTAAGAGGATCGATCGAATATGGAGCCTCCCGAAAAAATTAACCATGACCATGATGGTCCAATGATGAATAACACCAAGAACAAGTATAAGAAGAACACATACAACACCTAGAGAATGTATTATGGTCTTGTTCATGTCATACTGATCCATTCATGTTTTTTGGTTTAACAAGGAACCAGAATAGATAATCTCAATTATGTATCTCTCTTTTTAAACCCCGCAATAATTTATCCATCCTATAAGAACATACGAACCTTAAATTTAAATGTTTATGGGTTAGTCTACATTCATCACATGAATCTAAAGAGGGAAAATAAATAACAAATAGATCAGACTCTTTACCTCTTGGTTTGATCAGTTGTTGACGAAGAATGATGGTTCATTTCATCATTGATCCTCAATCCGCCTGTGTTCTTCCTTGAGAACATTTCCTTCCATGCCACAAAAGAGTTATAGGGTTATTGTTATAACCATGAATTAATGAAAAAGGTTTCATTAAAAAGAAAATCATTGTTTCTCCCAATAACATATTTTTATAAAAATATTTTTCATGATGGTTACATCCAAATTATAACATTCACAGTGGACACATATCTGTCGATGTTAGGCCCTACCAAAGATAAAGTCGTTACATTGAATGCAATTGTTCGCTCAGATTTCTAATCAGGAAAACCATTTAACAATTTTTCCCATCTTAATGAAAAACCGCCCTCATTATTTAGTAAAAACAAACATTTTTTATTGTATTCTTCCCTGCACATTGGGCCTCTGAATCTAACACAGTCTCAGTTCATAGTATAAAAATTTTCAAATTTAATTTATTGAAATAAAACTATTGAAAATCCAAGTCATTACATCACCATGTGAAAATTTTTCTCTATTTGATATAATGTGCTGACTATTTTTTAGTGATGATAATTACAGTTAGATGGAGTGAATTGTCTTTATATTTAGGGATATTATGATAAATTAGTTCTTTTGTCACACAAAATTCACATTCTTCTCATAGATAAAGTATTAATCAATAAATTGATCAAGACATAACACAATGGTAAGACTTATCATATGAAATCAAATGAAATAAAGTAATTTAATCTTCATATGAAAATTATTCAACCTTAATAAAAAGTTCTTGAAGAAAAATTCTTGTAAAAGTACCTTCTTTTAAGATTAATCAAATATCCCCATAAGTTATAAATAAATTATGGTTTTGTGGATGTTAACTTTTTATGGTTCACCCATTTGATTTTGATAAGTGATCCCTATAACTCTCTATAACTATTTATTCTTTTCTTTCATATGAAAATTATCACTTCTAACAAATGATGTCTTATCTGGAAACCCTATTATTTGTTACTTTATGTAATCAATATGTTTCCAATATATTTTTATGAGATGTGTTACTATACATTTTTATTCTGTTGGTTTTTATAAAGTAATATTAAAATGATAAACGTTTTATGATTGTGACGAATTTAGAGGGAGAAATTCAATTTATAGGGGCAGAATGTAATACCCTGACATTTTATAATTTTTTTATAAAATTACTTAAATATTCTTTTTATCCTTAATTAAGAACACTAAATTCGACTTCGATGATATGAAACATTAATTTTTTCTTATTTTACAAGAATCCTTAAACTTATCTTACATAACTTGAATGTTTAGTCTAAATGATGTCGGACATATTATTAAAATATTATTATTTAATATTATATATTTCAACTAGTAGTTAGAGTGTTGTTTAATAAAAATAATAACTAAATTTTAAAAATATGCTTCCAAAATTTATATAAAATGAATTCTTTTGTATTCAATTTGTTAAAATGAAAATAAAAAAACATTTTAACAGAAATTGATAATATTTTCAAAAAAAATTTGTTTTATGAACACTTGTGTTTTATAATAATAAATAAAAAATAACATTATTAATAATATTAATGAAATTTAAATATATTATATATTTAATAAAAAAATTATTATTATTCATATATTTTATCGATACATGAGATATTAATATATCGAATTTTATGCTAATAAATTGTATTTTTTTTTAAAAGAGTTTTGTCACCTTTTAATTGTGAAGTTATTTTAAAACTAATTTTCCCACTTTAAGAAAATTTATTTTCTAAAATAAACACATATGTTAATATTAAAATATAATAATTATATCATATTTAATTTCTTATATTTTTTCTAAAACACTTTTTTTAAATAAATAGTGAAATATACTTAATTTTAATTGAATGTTTCCTTTTCAATGAATTTATTTATTAGTTAAATTATATTATAAATTGGGTTTAATGTATAGTTAGTTTAATAATAGAGATATTAATCCAATTTATGTAGTTGGAATCAATTTAACATTAAAAATATATATATATTCTTTATAAATGTTTTATCAATTTCTATATAAATACTCACTTTCTTATTGTTTTTGGAGGACTAATTTTAAATGAAATTATTAAAATTATAAGAATTTAATTTTTGGAAATGGAAATTATATCTGGAATCAAAATAATTTATATTATCTAATATTTTTAACATATATTTTTTTCCTAATTACTAGTGAAACCTCTAAAAATTAATAACATGAATAAGATTAAAATATTCTTTTAACATTATATGTGTTTGTATGAAAATTAATTTTAAAAACACATAGGGTTTTTATTTAATGAATCCTTCAACATACTTATATTAAATTTGTTTATATTGTCAAATAAATATATTTTTAATTATTTTATTTAAATTAAAATTACATTAGATGATAAAAATATACATGTTACCTTGCTAAAAACCATAAATATAAAATTGAGTAAATTTATTTTTGGAGGAATCACTTAAAAATTATTTTTTGTGATTGAGGTGAGTCTTGTGCAGCTGATCCCTCACCTCCATTATTGTTCTATTTTAGAGGCACATGAAAAAATGGAGATCTCCCAACAGTGAATATTTTAATGTATTTACAATAATTCCACTCATCTTCAATTATAAAAGGGAACTCAATATCCCTACTTTTTCATAGCTCTCAAGGCATTTTTCGCAACCAAAACCTTAAAAAATTAATTCATAACATTTTTTCCCTCATCCTAGAATCATTATTTTCTGAATAAGTCTAAACAAGAAAGGATTCAGTGAAAACATATAGATGATACATGAATAAAAGGCGGATGAAGCACTACGATGGAAATCAAGACATCGAGTGATGTATCTTCATCTTATAGTTTACTTCTGTGTGACACATGATATTTTCACCACATATTTATTAAATGTGTTGTATATACTAACCCTTAATTTATTTTATGATTATTTGACATCATATTACAAGTATTCGTGCATCCATTTGAGTATCTATCTATCATGGTGTTCATAGTTCAAATTTTACCAAAATGGGATGTGTTTTGTTTGTCAATTTCCTTCATTGATATGTGTATTATGTTATTAAACAATAATATTTCATGAGTTATATATAAATTACCCTTTACATTTAATATATATAATTCATTCATTCCCTGGTTATTTTAGCATCCATTTTATGTTATCCCTTCACAAGGCTTATGATTGAATGTTACCAATGTTATAATTATTTTATGTCACAATATGATAATTTCTCATAATTCATTATGATTATGTCTCTATTCATGAAATATCAATTTCAATATATATATATATTTCAAATAAATATTCATATAAAATTTTTATTCATGATATATCAATGTAACAGTTTCATTATAATACACTTTGTTAGATATGATAACTATTAAATTTGTTTCAAATGAATACCTTATTTCTATCTTCGGATAAAAAATATATTTTCTTACAAAAACATGTTTTATAATTTTTTTAAAAAATGATTTTTAATTAAATTTCTATGTCAAACACCAATAAAATTCCTACTAATTGTTTAATATGTGTTTTATTTGTATTTAATTATTCCATTATATGTTTATAAATCTATTCTCGATGATAAATTGTTTCAAAATGTTTAATTTTTAATTTTTTTAACAAACTGGATAAAATATATTCCCCATGAAATGATTGAAATTATATTTATTACTCTATTTATATGATTCCCTGGGTTTTTCTAAGAAATGAATTTTAAAAAATTATTACATTTAAACAATCTTAATGAAATAAACATTTTTCTTCAAGAATGTTTTTAATTATCTTTCCATGTTATTTCCATTCATAAACATCAACAGTCATTGTTGTTACATATGGCCCACTATGGATATATATTATTGATACAATCTCCAATATTTTTTAGGATAGAATAAAATTATTACAATGATATAGTAGATAACCCCATCTCTCTCCTCTGGGTTATTCATGTTATATAGGTATTTTTATGGAAACTATTATTTTTATTGATTCAATCATGTTTATAAATGATTTACATGAAATGCATTTACTTTCTAGAGGTAATCACATTATAAGGGAAATATTGATTATTTTATGAATTTTCTAATTAAATTTATTCTCTTTCTACTATATCCATCTTGTGGTTCTCTGACATTGTCAATATGACGAGGCATCCCAGACTACATCAGGCATTCCCATTTCATCATATACGATGGAGTTGTCAAGATAGAACTGTCTAAGCCAATTATTACTATTATAATAGAGAATTGGTTGTCCAGATAGCATCGGGTGATCCCATTATAGAATACATGATGGGAACACCTAGAGATTATTTCAATATGTTGGAGAAGATAGATATATCTCATGGGTTAAAAAGGGATGTAATGTGGATAGAACCTTGTTCTGTATGCCATTTCTAGAATTTGGAGTGAACTAGGTACAGTAATACATAGCCTGAACTTGGAGTGAACATGCTATGGTAAAGTAATTTTTACACAATGATGGTCTTGGTAGTGAACTTTACAACTATGATATTATCAACGGGCCTTATAAAAAGATCCCAATTCTATTCATGAACTTTATTAATTGATAAAAATTTTATTTATGAACCTAATTACATGTGAAGTCCCTTATATGTGAACATTATTGTATATACAATATGTTATGAATATACATATCATTATAGCCTAAATTTTTATTCATAGACCTGTTTGGATTTCCATAAGGTTTTGATATAGATTGATTTAATTTTCTTAACTTAATCACTATTCATGCATCTATTAATTCATGTTCACATTGCCTTAAGCTGAAGTGTATTAAAAATATGAACCACTTAAGTTATTGAAATGATCTATAGGACCATTTTTATTGATTTACATATGATTCATTTCATATATACTTCTAATCATATTTATAGTACACTTGTGAATCATCATCAACATGTTGGGTATGAACATTATAAGTTTTTTTCATTAGAACATACCCATTGACTTATCTTATAATTTCATATGATCATAAAATTATAAATATTTTTATGACACATACTAATCATTTAAGCTCATCATTGGTCATTATTCCCTTACCCAGGTTATAATGAATTATTTTATGTTGGGTTTGTCTATGAATATTACTAATAGGGAATATCATTATTGATAATTCTCGAGTAGTTTGGATTGTGTAATATGTTTCAAAATCCACTATACTATTTTGATCATTAGTAATGCTACAATGAAATATAATTAATATTAATATAATAATATGAAATAACCATGTATGATAATCTTGAGCCATTATAAATAAAAACTAACATTCTTAGAAATGATACTCTAGGATCCAATTTTATAAATTTATTTTTTAGATTTAGAAATTAAAAACATTTTATGATTCCTTAACTTAAAATCCATAATGAAATTATCAATATAAAATATTAAATCAAATAAATACCGAAAAAAAAAAGTTGATTTATAGTATTATAAATATATGAAAAAAATTTAACTAATAAAACCCATATCATTTTGAATCAAATTGAAAATTTCCTTAAAAATGATACATTATAATATATCAATAATAGAAAAATATCATTAAAAAATATTCTTCCTATTTAGTACCAATTTAAAAAAACATAGATAATACTTTTATTTATAGACCAGTTAGAAGAAATTGTAATAATGGTGAGATAAAATTCCAATACAGGGGTAACGTATGAGAAATGATATCATAGCATAGACAAGGAATAAATAATGTGTTTGAAATAAATAATAATAAAATAATTTTCATATAACTAATAACATGTTTAGAAATTATATCCCTGGAAATAAAAAATTGTCAATAATCAAATGGAAAAAATAACTAATTACATAATACTCTAATGCAACATGTCAGACATCATAAATATATTGTTAAGTTCCTATGCCAAAACATCATAACATAATGGGTAGGGATTTCCATAAAAATTGAAGTTTCATTTTTTTATGAGACCTATAGATAACTGAAGTTGATATATATATATATATATATATATATATATGATCTGATCTATCAATAATTAATTAAAATGAAATCATAATATGATTTAATTACTAAATATTACAATACACAATGAACACTCCATACTAATCAATAAAATAATGTATTTAAATTAAAAGTTTACATAATACCAATATTTCCACATTCCTTCAATTGAATAGTTTTTATGATATAAACCTTGTAAAATAACAATTAATATAGAAATGTCTATATAATTATGTTAGTAAAAGAGGAATATATTGAAATAGTGGAATTGATAAAGAATATATCTGGGAAATTACAGACTATGGGAAAGAAGGATAAAAATAATGTGACGAGAGTGTTGAAGAGTAATAAATAACATAACCCCTATAAACATGTTGGGGTATTAGAAATAACATAAATATATAATTTATAGTTAAATTCACAAATAATTACTATAAATGAGAGATATCGTTTTTATTTTTAGAGGAATACATTTGTATAAATGTTAATTTTTTTCACAATTTTTGAATGAAAATAAAAAATGAAGCTTGTAGAAAATGTAAGGAAGACTATATTTAATTTTTTGGAATAAATTTATTTAAATATTTATTGAACCAAAATGATAATTTATGTACATAAGAAAAATTTCTAATAATTATAATGAATATAGTCTTAGATTAAATATAACAATAATAGAGGATGATCATTATTTTTGAGGAACAACACATTTTTATAGAGAATGAAATCCTTCAAGGAAAGAAAATTTTTTAAAGAGGTAATATACCAACATTAAAAGATAATATAACAAAAATTATATATATATGGAATAATAAAAGAATTATAGTAGATTATATTCATGGAATAATGATATTGACCAATTGGAAAAGAGATTGAGTCGAAAAAAATGCTTATATACATGAAAACATTTGAATCCAGCCCCCTAAAAAAAGAGTACCTGAAATATGATATTAAATCCAATATATAAATATTTAATCCTAATATAATATTTAAATTGAAATTATATACAACATAAAAAGTAAAATTATTTCATAACACAATACATATCAAAAATAAAAAAAAATTATTAGATACCCTTAACACAATGTAATTTTGATTAAAAAAAAGAAAATAAAAGTGAGAGAATGATATGGATTTTGATAAATATTTATTTTTTTACAATTTAATAAAATAGGGTAGTAATTAAACAATATAAACGAAATCACGGTGAAAAATATGAAACATTTCTCAATGAATTAAAACAAAGACATATCACCCATACCATATGTCCTATTTTATTTATTCAAATTTTCACCACCTATATAATATATATATGTGTTTTTTAAATAATGAACCCAAACGTTAATTATCATACAATTTTTTATTATTCAAAATTATTAATCAATTTTAATTTAATATTATTATTTTATTTGAATAGGAAATAGATAGAAGATATGTTTTCTCTTTATATTATACAATTTTGTTTCAATTTTATAATTTAGAGTATTATTAATATGTCATGATTTTATACAATTTAATGAATTTTATAATATATTAGAAAAATTATATTTTATATCATAAATAAAATATCCATATATGCTATAGTAATTAATTTTTTATAAATAATCATCACAGGGGATGAAACTTTTCATTATTAGGATGTGTCAAAAGAGTGGAGAGAAATAGTGTTCAGTAAAAATTGATATAAATAGTATCTCTTATATAATATTAAGATAATATGTTATATTTTTATATGTTAAATTTTTTAAAATTTTAGAAAAAAGGTAAATTTAATGGAAGTGTAAAAATCAGGAAGTGATAAAAAAATTATAGAGAATTAGGGTTCACACTTCTTTAAAGATTTATTCCTTTTTAATGCCTCATTTGTTTGGGGTTGTCTAACTCTAAAATGTTTATAACTGTACTATGAATCATAGTATATAGTAATTTGGATAATATTGACATTTAAAATATTAGATAATGATAACCCACAATTTGTTCCAGATATTGAGATAATGATATTAGGAAAGTGAGATGATTTATTTGGATAGTGTAAATTGGATAGCACTAATTACCTTGGAACTGATTGCTTTTTTTTTGAAAAAAGTTGATTATGTTATCATGAGTGGCTATTATAAAATTTAAATAATTAAAAAATATGTAAATGATTTGTATTGTATTTAATTAATTAAGAATAAGTCATGTTTTCAATATTGTTTCATTGAAATAATAATTTCAAGTGATTTAATAATGAAGGTATTAACATTTTTTGAAGGTAAAAATAAAGTTGTATTTGAAGATTTTGGGGGGATTTAAGGTAATATAATTTTTAAAATGTGGTGCTTTTTTTCATATTTAAGAAAGTTTATAAACTTTACCATTTAATAAATTGGTTTTGATGAAATTTGGATGAGGCTTTATATATTATTATATTGCTTCACATGTCTCCCAGTCATTGCGACACCAATCTGTGGTCCACATGGCTTTCTTGACTCTTCTTAAAGCCGCATTGTGTCACTACTGTCGGTCCATCTGACCTCTCTTAAATACACATCCCATCTCACAACTATTACCTCCTTCCAAATCCCTTGATCACCACTTGTAGCCTCCACTTATACTATATCCCATGTGGTCCCTACTAGACAACATTGACCCTCCATTATCAGCCACCCTATTGGTGGCCCAGTTCTTCTCCAGTGGTCGAAACTGTGGATGAAAACCATCCTCTATTTCACACTGAAGTCACCACTACCACTTGGAAATGGGAAAGGTCATGCACTACTATCAACAACTTTCATTACACATGCCTCCCTCATTGCTCCGGTGATCTATTTTTCAAAATGGATCCACATATGTGATCCTAGGAGGGAAACCTTAACTTATTTTGGCATCAATCCATCTTCCTAGAACACTAGAAGAAAGATCGTCTGTGGATCTTCCCAAACATTACTACCTGACAATGAGGTTACAACGGAGAAGTACTCCAAGAATGGGGATAATAAGTACACATGAAACACCCTAATAATTGATTTTGGGCTTGTTCATGTTGTCTTGATCTATTCATGTTAGGATGTTTAACAATAAACACAAAGTGATACTCACAAATATCTATCTCCCTCTTTTAATCCTTAAAACAATTTATCTATCCCATAAGTATTGATGAAACACAGATCTAAATATTCATGGGTTTTTTCACGTTCATTTTTTGAATCTGAGAAAGTAATGGAAATCACCTATAGATAAGACACCCTACCCCATGGTTGGATCAGTCATTGACGATGAATGAAGGTCTATTTCTTCATTGATCGTTGATCTGTTGGCAGTCATCTTCCATTCCACATAATAATTATAGGGTTATAGTAATAACCAAGAATTAATGTAAAAGGATTCATTGAAAATAAAACCTTTGTTTCTCCCAATAAAATATTTTTACAAAAAAAATGTAATGATGGTTACATCCAAATTATTACATTCCCAGTCGACCCATGTTTGTTGAAGTTAGGCCCCACCTAAGGTAAAGTATCTACTTTAAATGCAATAGTTACCTCAAATTTCTAATCAGGGAAAAAATTTATTAATTATTCCCATTTTAATAAAAAACCACCCTCATGATTTATTAAAAACATACATTTTTCATTGTATTGTTCAAAGCACACTAGGCCTCAGAATCTCAAACCGTCTCAGTTCCTAGTCTCAAAATTTTTACAATTAATTTATTTAAAAAAACTATAGAAAATAGAAGTCATTAAATCTGCATGTAAATATTTAACTATATTGGATATCATGTGTAGACCTTGTTATTGTGATGATAACTACTATTAGATGGAATTAATTACCATTCAATTTAGGGATATTATGATCAATTAGTTATTTAGGTGCACAAAATTCCCTTTCATGTCCTATAAAAAGAGTTAAACTGTAAATTGATCAACACATAACCTGAGGGTGAGACATCTCATATGAAATGAAATGAAATAAAGTAATTATTTCTTCATGTTAAAATTATTCAAACTTAAGAAAATTTTCTTGAATCAAAATTTTTTTACATGTACCTTCTTTTTAGATTAACCAAATTACCCCATAAATTAATTTTTTTGTGGATGTTTACTTTCTATAGTTCAACCATTTGATTTTGGTCAGTTATCCCTATCACCCTTTATAACTATTTATTGTTTTCTTCCATATCCAAATATCCGGTTCCAATATGTGTTCTCTTATTTGGAAACCCTGTTATATGTTACTTTAGGTAATTATTATGTTGTAATATTTCTATTTTTAAGAGATTTGTAACTTTATATTTCTATGAGTTCAGTTTCTATGAAGTAATTTTAAAATGTTCATCAATTTATGACTATGAAGACTTTCTGTGGAGAAATTCCTTTTAAGGGGGTAGAATGTAATAACCTTACATTATATCATTTTTTCTAAAATTAATTTATTATTCTTAATATCCTTCATTAAAAACACTAAATTCATCTTCAATTATTTGAAAAATTAATTTTTTATTATTCTTTATGAATCTCTAAACATAACATGCATAACATAAAATGATGAGTCTAAATGATGTATGTCATATTATTGAAATATTATTTTTTAATATTATAATTTCCTACTAGCAGTTAGAGTGTAGTTTAAGAACAATATAAAATAAATTATCAAAATATGCTTCAAAAGTTTATAAAAAATGAATTCATTTATATCCAATTACTTAATATGAAAATAAAAAAAAACCCTTTAGCATAAATTGATAATATTCTCTAAAAAAATTTTTGTTTTATGAACAATTTTATTTTGTATGAATGAATTATAAAAACTACATTAGTAATAATATTAATTAAATTTATATAAATAATATATTTAATAAAAATATTAATATTACTCATATATTTTTTCTATACATGAGATAATAACATATCAATTTTTTTGCTTATAAACAACATTTTTAAAAAAGTTGTTTTGTCACCTTTTTATTGTGCACATATTTTAAAATATATTTTTCCACAATCAAAACATTAATTAGATAAAATAAAAAAAATTATTAAAATTAAAATATCCTAAATATATCAGGGTTAATTTTCTGTGTCTTTTTAAAAAAATATTCTTTTTATGTAAATAGTGAAAAATAATTAATTTCAATTGAATGATGCATTATCACTAAATTTATTTATCAGTTAAATTATATTTAAAATTGGGTTTACAGTATAGTTAGTTTAATAATAGCCCTATTAATCCAATTTAGGTAATTGGAATCAATTGGCCTTTGAAATTATATAAACAATCTTTATAAATGTTTTGTCATTTTCGATATAAATACCCACCTTCTTATTATGTATGGAGGACTAATTTTAAAATAATTTTTTATAATTTTGATAATTTAATTTGGAGAAATGGAATCCATATCTGGAATCCTTATGGTTTATATTTTCTAATATTACTAACATAATTTTTATCATAATTATTAGTGAAATCTCTTATAATTAATAACATGGATAATATTAAAATATGTTTTTCCACATTAGATGTGTTTGTATGATAATTAATTATACATACACAAATGGTTATTATTTAATGAATCCCTCAACATATTTATAATTAATTGGTATATATTATCAGATAAATATATTTTCAAATATTTTATTTAAATTTAAATTACATATGATAATAACAATATACATGTTACATTAGTAAAAACAATAAATATAAAATTGTGTAAATTTAATGTTTGTGGAATTAAATAATAATTTTTTTGTGATTGAGGTGTGTCTCATGCAGCTTATCCCTCACCTCTATTATTGTTCTATTTTAGAGGCACACGAGTTAATGGAGATCTCCTAATAGAGATTAATTTTATGTATTTACAAGAATCTCACTCATCCTCAACTATGAAAGGGCACTCAGTCTCCTCACTTTTTCATATCTCTAAAGGAATTTTTTCTCATAAATTGTACATAATAAATCCCCATCCTTCCCCCATCCTAGAATCATTATTTTTAGAATAAGTATAAAAAATTAATGATTTAGTGAAATATTATGGGTGAAACATGAATAATAGGTGGTTGAAGTAGTATGATGGAAATTGAGACATTTTGTGATGTATTTCTATCCAACTGTTTACTTTTGTGTGAAACTTTATATGTTCACCACATATTTATTTAATACGGTGTATATACTAACCCTGAATTTATTTTATGATTATTTGACATCAAATTACTAGTATCCGTGCATACATTTGAGTATCTCACATTCAGGGTGATTATAGTTCAAATGTTACCCAAATGTTAAGTATTTTGTTTTTCAATTTTTTTTCTTTGAGATGTGAATTACATTATTTGACTATATTTTTTCATGAGTTATATATAAATTCCATTTTACATGAAATATATGGAATTTATTCATTCTAATGATATTTTAGAATCCATATAATGTTATCCCTTCACAAAGATTATGATTAAATGTTACCAAAGTTGTAAATATTTTATGTCACATTCTAATAATTTATCATAATTCATTTGGATTATTTCTCTAATCATAAAATAACAAGATCAAAATATAAATAATTCAAATGAATATTATTATCCAATTTTTTTTCATAATATATCTATGCAATGGTTCATTTATAATTCTCTTTGGTAGTTTGTATAATTTGTAAAATGTTTTCAACTGAATACTTTGTTTCTGTCTTTAGATAAAGATATATTTTCTTACAAAACCATGTTTTATAATTTTTCTAAAAAAATGATTTTTAATTAAATTTCCATATCAGATACCAATAATTTTTTTTAATTTTTTTAAATATGTGTTTTATTTTTCTTTAATGATTATATTATATGTTTATAAATCTATTTTAAATTATATATTTTTTTAAAATGTTAAATGATTCAACTTTTTTACAAAGTGGAAATAATATATTCCCTAAGAAATCATTGGAAATATTTTTATTACACTATTTATATGATCCCCTAGTTTATTCTAAGAAATAGATTATAAAATTTTTTTACATTTCAACAAACTTATTATCAAAATGAAATGAACATTTTCCTCAAGAATGTTTTTAATTATCATTCTATGGTATTTACATTCATAAACATTAACAGTACATGTTGTTACTTATCCCCTACTATGGATATCAATTATTAACACCATACCTATTATTTCTCAAGATAAAATAAAATTTTTACAATGATATAGTAGTGAACCCCATTTCTCTTCTTTGTGAAAACCTTGTTATAAAGGGATTTTTATGGAAACTATTTTGTATTGATTCAATCATGTTTATAATAGATTTACAAGAAATACATTTAATTTTTATGGGTAATGACATTATAAGGATAATATTGATTATTTTATGAGTTTCATAACGAAGTTTATTCTGTTAATATAGTAGTCATTTTGTGGTTCTCTTCCATTGTTGATATGACGAGGCATCCCAAACTACATCGGGCATGCCCATTAGAACTTATACAACAGGGTTGTCAAGATAACACTAGTTAAGCCCATTATTACTATTATAATGGGGAATGTTTTTCCTAGATTGAACCAGGTGATCTCGTAATGAAATACTTGATGGATACACCTAGATAGAATTCAAATATGATGGAAAAGATATATATATATCATGAGTTAGAAAGTGATGGAATGTAGATAGAACCTTGTTCAGTATTCCATTTCTAGAATTGGGAGTGAACAATGTATAGTAATACCTATCCTAAACATGGAGTTAGCTTCGTATGGTAATGTAATTTTTCCACTATGATGGTCCTGGGAGTGAAATTTACAACTATTATATTTTTATTGGGCCTTAAAAAAGTTCACAATTCTATTTTTTAACTTGATTGCATGATAACAATGTTATTTATGAACTTAGTTACATATTAAAGCACTTATATATGAACATGACTGAATATAAAATATGTTATGAATATACTTATCAATGTTTTCTATACATTTATGCATTGACCGGGTTGCATGTCAAGATGTTTTTTTATATAGATTGATTTATTTTCTTAACTTAATCATTATTCATGATTCTATTAACTCATGTTCACAATGCTTTAAGGTGACGTGTATTAAAAATATGAACCACTTATGTTAATTAAATGATTTGTAGTACCATTTTCATTGATTTACATATGATTCATTTCTTATGTAATTATAATCTTTTTTCTAGTACTCATGTGAATCATCATCAACCTGTTGGGTATGAACATTATATGTTTTTATAACTATCACATACCCATAAACTTATCTTATATTTTCAAATGATCATAAAATTATATATCATATTTTTAAACTTACAAATCATCTAAGCTCACTGTTTGTTATTATTCCCTTCCCTAGGATATAATGAATGGTTTTATGTTGGGTTTGTCTATGAAGATTACTAATAAAGAATATCATTATTCATCTTTCACGAGTTTATAGGATTGTGTACCATGTTTCCAAATCCACTAAACTATTTTTAAGTTATGTAATGTTACTATGAAATGTAATGAATATTAATCTAATAATATGAAATAACCATGTATGATAATCTTAAGCCATTATAAATATAAGCTAACATTCTCTGAAACAATACTCGAGGATCCAATGTTAAAATTATATTCATTAGGTTTAGAATTTCAAAACATTTTAGGATTCCCAAAAATAAAAATCCACAATTAAATTATCAATATAAAATATTGAATCAATTAAATTCCCAGAAAACATTAAATTTATAGTATTATAATTAAATGAAAAACATATTACTAACAAAACCCATATCATTTTTAACCAAAGGGACATTTTTTCCCTTAAAATGATAAATTATAATATTACAATAATTGAAAACTATAATTAAAAAAATATTCTTTCAATTTTGTACCATTCTAAAAAAACATAGATAACACTGTTATTTGTAGCCCTGGTAAAATAAATTGTAATAATGGGGAGATAAAATTCCAATTAAGTGGTAACCAATGAAAAATGATATCATCGAATAATCAGGGCATAAATAATGTGTTTTAAATAAATAATAATAAAATAATAATCATATAACTAATAACATGTGTTGAAAATTTATCCATGGAAATAAAAAATTGTAAATATTCAAATGGAAAAAATAACTAATTTCATAATACTTGAATGAAACTTGTCAGACATCGTAAATATATTGTTATGTCATTATACGAATACATTATAACTTAATGGCTATGGATTACCACAAAATCCCATGTTTGTTTTTCTCATTAGACCTATAGTTACCTCAGGTTGATATATATATATATATGATCTAATCAATCAATAATTAATTCAAATTAATTCATAATAATGTGTAATTAATAAATATTAAAATACATAATGAACACTCCATACTTATCAATAAAATTATCTACTGAAATAACAAGTTTACATAATGTCAATATTTCCACATTCAATAAATTAAATAATTTTCATGATATAAACCATCAAAAATAACAATTAATATTGAAATGTGTATATAATTATGTCAATACAAAAAAAATGCTGAAACAATTTAATTGATATAGAATATATCTGGGAAATTATAGACTATGGAAAAGAAGTCTATATTTAATTTTTTTGAATAAATTTATTCAATTATATATTGAACCTAAATAATAGTTTAAATATATAAAAGAAATATTTTTAATAATTATATAGAATATAGTCTTGGATTAAAAATAATTATAAGAGGTGATTATCATTATTTCTGAGCAACATCTTAATTTTTTAGAGAATAAAATCCATCAAGGATGAATAATTTTTAAAGAGATAGTGTTCCAACATATAAAGATAATATAACTTATAGTATATATATGAAATAATAAAATACATATAGTAGATTATAGTCATATAATAATGTTATTTACCAATTGGAAATGATATTGAGTATAAAAAATACTTACATACGTCAAAAAATTTGAATCCATCCCCCATAGAAAGAGAGAATCTGAAAATGAAAATTAAAGACAATATATAAATGTATAATCCTAATACAATATTTCAACTGGAATTATATACATCCTTTAAAATAAAATTTCTTCATAACACAATACATATCTAAAAGAAAAATTGTTATTATATACCGTTAACACTTTGAAATTTAATTTAAGAAACATAAAATTGAAATAATGAAATAGATTTTAAAATATCATGATTTTTTACAATTTAATAAAATTTGGTAGAAATTAAACAATATAAATGAAAACATGGTGAAAATTATGAAACATGTCTCAAAGAATTAAATCAGAGTCATAACACCCATACAATATATCCTATTTTATGTTTTCACAATTTCATCATCTATATAATATATATACATTATTAAATAATGTTTTCAAAAGTGAATTATATTACTACTTTTAATTATTCATAATTTATAATCATTTTTAATTAAATATTTTAATTTTATTTGAAGAGGAAATAGCATGAAGACATGTTTTCTTTTTATATTACATCATTTGGTTTCAATTTCTTATTTTGGTGTATTATTAATTTATCATGTTTTTATATGATTTAATGAGGATTTTAATATATTAGTAAAATTATATTTCATATCATACATTAATTATCCATATAGGCTATGATAATTATTTATTTAGGAACAATCATCATAGTGGATGAAACTTTTCATTATCTGGATGTGTCAAAAGAGTGGAGAGAAATAGTGTTCAGTATAAATAGATATAAATAATTTCTCCTATATAATATTAAGATAATATATTATATTACTATATATTAAATTTTTGAAAAAGTTAAAAAAAATATAAATTTAATGGATGTGTAATAATGGAGAAGCGATAAAAATAATGAAATAGAATTAGGGTTAATACTTCCTAAAATATTTATTAATTTGTTAAATCCTCCATTGTTTGGGGTTGTCAAACAATAAAATGTTCATATCTATACTACACAACATAGTATATGGTAATTGGGATAATATTGGAATTTGATATGTTAGGGATTATATATTCAAGTGGAAAATAGTGTGGGTATTTATACTTCAGGAGAGGGGTATTTCTGGTCTTAAATATTTATTATTTTATCTTCTAGGTAAAATTATGCTTAAATTTATTTATTACAAAAAAATATCATGATTTATTATTTACAAAATAATTTAATATAACTATAAAATAAATCCAAAACAACATTAAATCATTGAAATAATTACTTAAAGGTAATGAAGGAATAATAGTTTTTATTAGAATAAAACGTATCATTGGTTCCAAAACATTAATTATATGATTATAAGTAAAAATATATTTTGTTTAAATTCATTATTTTAATCCATAAAAACCAATTTTGTTGATAAATAGTTTTTATATTTCAATTAATTTTTACTTAATGATGATGTCATAAATGTTGCAGTATGTGAAAAAATATATCAATTTTTTACAATAAACATATCATGTTCTTAAAAAGTTAAATAAAATTAATCATAATCCAATTTAGACATGGGGATTCAAACATTAATATCTTTGTAATCAAATTAAAATTCTAAAATTTATGAATTTTATTTTTTAATTAAATATTATAATATAATTGGAAACTATTTGTATAAATGAAAATTACTTCAAAAATTAGGTGTCCTGAATATTATTCTAGATCAATTTATAATGAAAATTTATTCAATATAATTGTTTTTAAATTTTCATTATTGATTATAATAGTCTTTTTTTTATGTGAAAATAAAATACATTAACAAAAAAAATTCAAAAATTATGACTTTCTAATGCAATATTATTTTAATTGCATCAAATTTAATTTATTTATTTATATTAAAACCATTAAATTTAACAATGTTTTATTATTATAACACATAAAAGTAATATTTTAACAATTTCTAAATATATTTATGGTATCAAAATGAATCATTTTAACTATATATTTATTATCGTTATTTTTTAAAATTAATGCATGTTTGTTAATGGTATTTTAAAATTTATTCTCATGATTTATTGATGTTTATATTTCTTGCCACATATTTTATGTTTCATTTTAGTTTTCTGATGTGTATGATACAATCTATTATAATTGTATTTTTAAATGAAAACACATATAAAATCATATGTTGATTCAATTTCACTGTACATTCCAGAAAACTATAAAAACATATAATTCTTTAAGATACATGAAGCTACATCTTTTGGATGATGAAAAACTCTAAATTATGGTCTAGGGTGATGTTTTTTTCCAAGGAATGAAAGCATTCTAAAATTTCAAGTTGCGCAACACATATAAAAGTCATGGAAATTTACTTTTTTTTTATCAAATATAAATTATTTTAGATTTTTAGTACCTTGGAATTTCGATCATGGAACATTACACATGATTACATAGTGGAATCTAATTAACGGACATATGGAACATTTTACATAGAGGAAGTATCTGAACCACCATATTATTTTGGAAGACAACATCTATAATGTTGTCAGAAGAATAACATTTTTACTTATGAGAGAATGGTATGAATATCCTATTTATTCGAAAGAATGGAGAATATATAACTCTAATTGTACTAATTATATACAGATTTAATATTTGGTAAGATGAAAATTGAATAATTTTAAATTAATGGTAATAATCCCATGCTTCAAATGTTATAGTTGGTTCATGCTAGTGTGTGGGCCCAAATCTGGTCCACACTTATGGAGGATCTTTGTACTATATTACATTTATCAATGACACAAATATAATTGTGTGGTTATTATTTCATTAGAAGAAAATAATTTATTTCAAAAAAAATCTTAATAGAGATAAATAGTTAAAAATTATACTCTAAAATATGGATTGATGTAATTAAACGGTGGGGAATATGAAAATAGGTAGTCTCAAAGGTTATAATAAAAAATAATATAGTTTTGAAAATTTAATGTTTATCTAGAACTAATTTGATTCATATAGAGGATTAGTTGGACTTTAGTATATAATGAATGGTTCATTAGGATTAAAATATATTTTCCTATATATTTTTTTACAAAAGTTATGGAATTTTGTGACTTACTTGGTGAAGATAATCCCATCATGTCTAACAAGGTTGAAACATCTTAAATATTGTTAGTAAAAAAAGAGGATATACATTTCCCATCACATTTCTATTTGGTTCTTTCAACAATTACCAGGTTTAGGAAATGTAAATGGGAAATTTGGTGACTATGTTATGAGTATGTTTTCTTATAGTGAAAGATAATGAATACTTGAGATTACATGTTTGGGATAATATATCATGGATTTTTATTAAATATTAAATGTCATCTTAAATGATGATTTAATTATTATTGAAGAAAACATAAAAAAATTTATATGAGATCATATAATGATCATATGATGAGGGTTCAATGAATATAAGATTAATATTAATGAAAGTTATTTGAAATTTAACGAGTAACTTGGTTTTTGAAAAAAAATGACAATTTAGAAGGAGTTTAAGATTGTCACACCTTGGTTGACACTAATTTTTAATTTAATTATTTTAAGTATTACTTTTGATATGTGGGTTGAACCGGTTCTATTTTTGAGGAAATATATATCTTTTATGGGTGCTCGAACGTAATCGCGACCAGGCGCCCGAACGCGCCCGTGCATGCGACCACGTACGCGATCGACACTTTGTTTTAAATTGATTTTTTTTTTGGGTTCTTTTGCATGCGTGAGACCGTGCGCGCGACCGTGCACACGACCGTTCACGCAAACTTGCACAGTGTTCGGCCTAAATTTATAAATTTATTATTATTATGGTTGGTTGTATTGTTTTATTTTCAGTGACAGGTTCATTATTATTTATTGGAGTTTTTATTTATCATTTTATTTTCATTTTATTTTATCTTCTCTTTCTTCTATTTTTTTTCTTTTCTTTTTTTTTCTCTCCCTCTCTCTTGCTCCCCTCTCTTGTTCATTTCCCCACCCTTGTTTTTGCGGACCGACCCCTTCCTGCGACCCTAGCCGCCACACCCGCTTTTCCCTCCTCTACTGGCCAGACACCATGCTCGCACCCCCCCCCCTCCTGCTCAACAAAGCATCGATCTCCTCTCCCTCTTCGACGAACCAGACCAGCACCTCTCCTTTTTTTTCGCACCGTATTGGCCTCCTCTCATCCGGAAACGCAGACCACCGGTGCCCTCCCTTCAAACCAGTGTCGCACAGCCCCACCACCAGCCTCCTCACCACGTACACACCTCCCTCGCGCAATCTTCTTCTCAGCCGGACAACCTGGAAAACCAGCGTGCGCCGCCTCGACCTTGCGTCGCCCCTACCAGCTCCATCCATCCCTCCTTCCATTCGTTTTTTTTTTATCGCACACCACCCAGCTCTGTTTCCCCTGCGCACACCCCCCTCCTCCTTCCGGAAAATCCTTCCCGGCCAGTCTCCCTCTGCCTTATTGGCACTTCCCCAACTGGAAAATCCATTTCTAGTTCAGTTCTGCTTCGGAGATACCCACCGCTTGGCCACACCTCCTCATACCAGCGGTTTCCCTCCTAGTAAGCCTTCTTCCTCCTCCGCATCGGGCCGAACTCTCCTCCCTTCTCCAGAAAGCCGCGCCGCACCTCTGTTCGGGCGATTGCTCTCTATCTGACCAGCCCAATGGCTTGACCTGCTTCATGCGCCCTTGCATGCACCTGACTATCCCCCCTGTCATCTTGCAGCAAGCCTTACCATCATCTTGTTTTGTCCATCCGTGCGTGCACCACTCCTTTTGTTGCGTTTTTTTTCAGCAGCTTCCTTTTTAATTTTTCGGCACCGCGCAAGCTCGGACAGCATCTCGGACCCCTCGCCTGTTGATAGTTATTTTAATTTTATTGAGTTTCAATTTGGATTTTGGATTCTCATTTGGTCCGATTATGGTGTAATTACTTCAATTGCTTGTTTTAGGGATTAATTATGTTGTTTGTGGTGTGTTTGGCATGCGGCGGGAGTTTCGCGCCACGTTCATGAGGTTTCCTACATTCCGTGGTAGGTGGTTCCATGATCAATTGTTATTTGATTAATTGATTTGTAATTTTAATTAGTTTTGAGTGTTGTTTAATTAATTTGCATGGCACAAATTTGTTTCTCTTTGAAGTTTAATATGAATTGAAATATGTTGAGTAGCATGTTGTCATAGTATGTGTACTTGCTGCTGAAATCTCATATCTGTTTAATTGTTAGTGTGTATTTTTTTTTAGGCTGGCTTACTAATTAGTTTTTCTGATGTAATTTCTTTTTTTTAGGTTAGTATATCTTAATGTGTTTATTAGTGTGTTTAGGTGATATGAGTAGGCTGTCACTGTGAGAACCAATGTCAGACTATCCTCCAATGTTTTATGAATTATGCAGTTACTTTGTTAGGAAGTGCAAGGGTTGCAATTGGTGTTTTGGAGTAGCGTTGGTATGCGTTCTTTCACAAATGAGCATTTGAGTGGATTTTTGTTGTTTTGGTTGTGTGGCGTATTTTTCAAATGGGTTGGCATGTTTTCTGGTGGTTTCTTTAATCACGTGTGTGATGAAGATTTAGTTCCTGAGGTGGCGTTGTGTGTGTGTGGTTTGGTGAGGGGGTTTGGGTCGGTCAAGCATGTGAAGTGGTGTTTTTCTCTTAAAAATTAATTTATGAAAATTTGAATTGTTTTATTAAATAATTATTAAGGGTGAAAATTGTTTTGGGTAAATCGTGTGAATATTTTTAGTGCTTAAAGTCATGCGATGTGGGTGGAATTTGTTTAATAAATTATGTTAGTGTCGTGTTCGATAATGAAAGTGGTTCCTTTGATTGTGCAGTTGTTTTAATTGGTTTTGTAACTGCTGCAGATTTATCTTTGAGATATTTTTAGTGTGCTTCTTATTTCAAATGGTTTTTGGGTGTGCAAATGGTGGTTTTGGTGTGTGTAAGATTTTATCTGGTTTGAGTATATTCTTATAACATGTGACATGAACTCTAAACTACTTGAGCACAAACAGGAAGCCCGGGTAGCTAGGAGGGTAAACTAGACTAGTGGGCTAGTATTCCAGAGGTGACTCGACCCGGTTTTACTAGAAGGACTGACGATTGCAACACTAACTAAACATATTCTATTCTGAGGGTCGTGGTCTTCTAAGCCACGTTTTTCTGAGGGTCGTGGCCTTCTAAGCCACGTTTTCTGAGGGTCGTGGCCTTATAAGCCACGTTTCATCGAGACACGAAGATCTAGGAACCCAAGCTAGATAACACCCATGCGGCCTCTCCCATATTAGTGCTCATTGGTTACTTTACGCGCATCGGTGTGACACTTTGGTTATTTTAAAAGTAAGTGTGTGTGTGTGTGTTTTAATTTAAGTTGTTCCTTTTTAAAACTATTTTCTCTAAACCTGTTTTCTCTAAAGTTGTTCAAGATTTTAGTAAATTTCTTTAATTAAAGATGCAAATGTATTTTTCATTTAATAATTGTGCGTGGAACCTTTTCTCGGTGGCATCTTACTGGGCTTTTAGCTCACACCCTACATACACCTTTGGGTGTATGTAGATTCTGTTTCTTTTTCTTTCCAGGTTGAGGCATCGGGCTTAGCATTGATGGTTCGGGTCGTCAGTGGCATCATCGTGTTGGTTTGATGATGGTGTCTTGGGAATGTGACTCCTCATGTCACACAGAGGTTTGTGTTAGAGTTTTGGTTTCCTTTGATGTAGTCTCTTTTGGGTTTTTGGTTCAAGTTGTAAACTTTAAATCTGAACTTGGTATAAGGGTCTGTTTGGTTGTTAGTTTTTAGTTTCAATTTAATCAGCTTGTTATCCGTTTTATACTTATTCATCCGGGTAAATCATTCCCAAGTTTATTTTTGATACCCGGGCACTTATGCCAGCACGTGGGGATCGGGAACGCCCTTCGGGTCTTGCTGCGGACCAGGTCGGGCGCCGGGTCGGATGGCGACCCAGCCTGGTTCGTGACAAAATGGTATCAGAGGGAGGTTTTTGTTCTTGTTATTTGTGATGTCAGGTAGATTGGAGATAGGATTGTCGGTACTCGAGTGGTAGGTGTGGGAAGAGCGTCGTGAACCCTTTCTTGTTCCGATTCTCGAGTAACCAGGGGTAGTCCGGGATCCAAGTTTAAGCTTTAGTCTTTGTGGATGGGGGATGAAAATAGGAGTAAACCAGTACTGCGCGCGGTCTCACATGGAGTAGCGACCCATGTGATGCCCGAGAGTGTGGTTCGACACTCCTAGTGGTTGGTGCTTACCTAGGGCATGCTTTGCTAAACCATGTAGCTGGGTTAGACACGACCACTAATCCTCTGCCTAGGTGCTTTAATGCTTGTGATGTCTTGCTTCAGTTTTGGGAGTTGGCGTGAAATGTTTTTCCTTTAAAAAGTGAAGCAGTCTTTGCTGCTGCTCTTATTTGCGGTTGACATGATATTTGGGGTGCGTATCTCTTGGACCTTGTTTTTGAAATTTGGCGTTGATTTGTCGAAGTTGATTTTATAAAATAACGTTTTGAGTTATCTGAAATTGAAATGGGCTGTTTTAGAAATGGAAAGCATTCTTGAAATTTACCTTGAATTTTTGAAATGGGTTTGAAAAGAAAAAAGTTCTTTTCGGATATTGAGAATGTTTTGTTTTGAAAACGGAGTAACCTTGGTTCTTTCCAGTGGTATTCCTATGGCTGCTCGCATGTGCATGCGGACTTGATTAATGGTTAGTTGGTGAATCATGTGGACGGGTGCCTGAGTGGCACGAAAATGCATATTTTCAAGGCACCATAGAATATCAGTGGCGGTTGATTGATTTCTAAGGTTGCTTCTTGTTTCCTAGAAAGTGGGCCTTTTTCTTAAATGGGTTTTTGTGCACAAATGGTTTTGAAAATGGAAAAAAATGACATTTAGTTTAGAGTAAAGATGGATTTTCAAAATAGATTTTGGGTTTGTTGTGTAGTTCTTGGTTTTTCAAGTGAGGGTTTTTTTTCTTTGAAAATGAATTGATGTTTTAAATTGGAATTATTGGATTTGTTTCTGGAATGTTGATGTTTATAATGTGATGTGTTTGGATTTGTGGAAGGTTGTTTCGTGTTTCTTGTTTGGGATATGCCCCCTAGAAACGTCCCATGAGTTACAGCAGGTCTCTATCATTTCTTGGCCCGGCTCAGACTCCCAGTGGAGTGGCAGAGTTAGGTTCTGCTCGGTGATGTAGATTGTTCGTAGACGTCGAAGTCAGTTTGATATCATTGAGTGATTTGGGAAAGTTAGAAGTGTCTCTGGTTCTGGATGAACTCTATATGTTTTGTATGCGTAATTTGTCTCGAGTATGTTTGGAGGAGCGAGACTAAACCGACAAACTGTGATAGTTCCGTTTTCGTGGCGAATAGCGACGCCGTGAGCAACCCTCAAGACTAGTCTCATTCCGCGATTGTATCTAAGTGAAGGCAAAGAAATGTGGTGGATCTTGTAGGTGCTCGACCAGTCAAAAAGCAGTGAAGGAGGTATGTTGAACTTTCTGATGAGCTAGTTTCCTGTTTCATAGAGGGTGTGTGTAACAATCAGTTTGAAGCTCGGAATAGTTGTTGGTCCCGTTCATAATGTGGTAAATGAATGTTATTCATTTGGTGAAGAGTGTGAACTAGAGGGACTTGTTCTTGGAGTGCCCCTCTCTTCATTTTGTGTCACGAGTTTGACAGACCGCTCAGTCCCATATCTCTAGTGTGGTCAGTTAGACACTCTAGGTCGTTTGCTGCAATTCTAAGTTGGTATGTTAATAGATTGGTCGCGCGAGACACGAGGAGAAGTATGCAGGATGCTTTTCCAGTGGAGGAAGTTTCAGTTAGAATTGGTCAGCTTGTGACTGCGAGGCTGGATATGCTTCAGACATCAGTGCCACAACCATAGGTCTCGGGGTGAAGCTTGCGCGCAGTCAAAACTCATCGGACTTGGGATGGGCTTGGTCTGACTTTAGTCCGCAATGTTGGGATGGGGACAACTTAAATTTCCCTATTGTGGTACCCTCTCTGAAGGCATCATTCTTGTTGTGAGGGGCATGGAGCCCTTGTCTACTTGTCGTGGTGTTATTTTATGGGATTTCCTCTTGGGCCTTAAAGAGGTTTGGAAAAACCCATATTCTTGTAAAGCTAGTGGGTGTGCTTCGTGAACCTTCTTGTGGTCGGAGATGCTCATGTATTGTGGAATTGTCGTGCGCCTGTCTGGTTCGCCTCCTGGTTAGGAGTTTCTTCTATCAAAGCTATCCTATGTGGTGGAGTGTTGTCCACTATAGGAATAATCAGTGCAGGTCGGCCCGTGTGGTGGGTTCGCAGTGAAGGGTTCAGTTAGTATTGCTTAAAGTAAACTGGGAATGCCAGCGCGGGTTTCATGGTGTTAGGAAATTTTAAAATGGTGGGGAGACCCTGTGCGGGTCTCACCGATGTCCCGTCTTGTGTTAGTTCAACATAGGGAACTCTAAGGGTCAAGCCAGTGTTAGAGTTGTCTGGGTTTGGGAGTCGTTTTGGTTTGGAGAACAAATGTTTGCCGAGAACCCTAATATGGTGGGGAGACCACCATAGGATGGGCTTGTGGAAGGCTCTGTTTTCAAAGTGCACTTGGTGGAGAAACCCCCTTGCTTCTGCTCCGCCTGACCTCGACCTTGCTAATTTGATGGCTTGAGTAGTGGGTCGCTTGACGAGCGTTTTGGAGATCTCGAGCGGCCCTGGTGATCCCTACATTAGGGGACGGGGTGTTCAATGTTGTAGTTCTATTTCGAGCTGAATTCCTAGTTGTTGGTCATTTTGCTCTTTCTGGTTTTGAGATGTTTGATGCTTCAGGTCATCGATGTTTTGAATGCTCGGTTTTTGGGTGATTGAGGTTGGGTTTTAGGTGTCTTCATGGTCTCACTTGGAACCCTTGGTTGACCCAGTCTTTTTGGACTTCGTGGGGGCAGAAAGTGTCATGGTGGGGAGAATTGTCACACCTTGGCTGACACTACTTTTTAATTTAATTATTTTAAGTATTTCTTTTGATATGTAGGTTGAACCGGTTCTATTTTTGAGGAAATATAGATCTTTTATGGGTGCTCGAACGTAATCGCGACCAGGCGCCCGAACGCGCCCGTGCATGCGACCACGTACGCGACCGACACTTTGTTTTAAATTGATTTTTTTTTTGGGTTCTTTTGCATGCGTGAGACCGTACGCGCGACCGTGCGCACGACCGTTCACGCAAACTTGCACAGTGTTCGGCCTAAATTTATAAATTTATTATTATTATGGTTGGTTGTATTGTTTTATTCTTAGTGACAAGTTCATTATTATTTATTGGGGTTTTTATTTATCATATTATTTTCATTTTATTTTATCTTCTCTTTATTCTATTTTTTTTCTTTTCTTTTTTTTTCTCTCCCTCTCTCTTTCTCCCCTCTCCCATTCGTTTCCCCACCCTTGTTTTTGCGAACCGACCCCTTCCTGCAACCCTAGCCGCCACACCCGCTTTTCCCTCCTCTACGGGCCAGACACCACGCTCGCACCCCCCCTCCTGCTCAACAGAGCATCGCTCTCCTCTCCCTCTTCGACGAACCTGACCAGCACCTCTCTCCTTTTTTTTGGCACCGTAGCGGCCTCCTCTCATCTGGAAACGCAGACCACTGGTGCCCTCCCTTCAAACCGGTGTCGCACAGCCCCACCGCCAGCCTCTTCACCACGCACACACCTCCCTCGCGCCATCTTCCTCTCAGTCGGACAACCTGGAAAACCAGCGCGCGCCGCCCCGACCTTGCGCCGCCCCTACCAGCTCCATCCATCCCTCCTTCCATTCATTTTTTTTCATCGCACCCCACCCAGCTCGGGTTTCCCCTGCGCACACCCCCCTCCTCCTTCCGGCAAATCCTTCCCGGCCGGTCTCCCTCTGCCTTATCGGCACTTCCCCAACTGGCGAATCCATTTCCAGTTCAGTTCTTCTTCGGTGACACCCACCGCTTGACCACACATCCTCATACCAGCGGTTTCCCTCTTAGTAAGCCTTCTTCCTCCTCCGCATCGGGCCGAACTCTCCTCCCTTCTCCGAACAGCCGCGCCGCACCTCTGTTTGGGCGATTTCTCTCTATCCGACCAGCCCAATGGCTTGACCTGCTTCATGAGCCCTTGCACGCACCTGACTATCCCCCCTGTCATCTTGCAGCGAGCCTTACCATCCTCCTATTTTTTCCATCCGTGCGTGCACCACCCCTTTTGTTGCGTTTTTTTTAGCATCTTCCTTTTTAATTTTTCGGCACCGCGTGTAACCCCCCAAGATTTCATAGTGTGTTATTTCTTCAAAATAATTCAATAACTTGCACTACAAGCAACACCGAGTTCAATTGCACCATGACTTACCAAAAAAAAGCCATTAAAAGAGTTCATGAATAGCATTAACTACATTTTTAACTTTATATAATCCTTATAATTTTAGAATCCATATTATGAGTTTCTTAGTCATAATGCAAGAACAGATTCATTTTCAGTATTGCACTTTTATCAACTTTTGATAGTGAAACCTTTTTAAATACAATATTTTAAACTTTTTGACTAAATGGAGACATCAAAAAATTTAAAATGAAACATCCCAAGCTTCCACGGTACGCTTTCCTTTGAATAAAACAGTAGCGTGTGTTGTACGCAACGTCGAGTTTTAATACACACCACAACCGATCAAACTAGCCGTTATGAATAGTAATACCTACTTTTTGAAATTATATATATTTTATATTTGAAAATGGACTTCATTTTTGGATTCAGAATATCGAATTTAGCCTAAGGTGAAATTTTGGTACATTTTGGATAACTTTCATATTTTGATGAATAGTGAAAATTACTAAATTTTAATTAAAAACAACTTTTTTAATCAAAATAATTAATAGTGATAAATTATGAATTTGAGTGGTTTTAAAGTATATTTAGAATATATTTTTACCGTTTAATATAATGTTGGTCATTGGACATAATTTTACAATTAAACCGAACATAAACAAGTGTCAATCTTTTGATAGTTATTACCTCTTAAAAACACGCTTTTTGTTTTGACAGTGGGAATTAATTTTAAATTAATTTCTGCCACTTATGTGTTTTGAATTTAGAAAAATGGATTCCATATTTGGAATCAGGATTTCCAAATTGTGTAAATAGGTAACTTTTATTTTTAGACATTTTGAATAATTACTGTGGTAAATATTTTATTTACCATGGTTAAGGGTAAATCCGGTAAATAAGGGTTAAAAAATAATATTATAATAATACAAAATTACCCCAAAACGTGTCCTAACCTTATTGGTGGACACATACCCGACCATGATCATCCTTGGGTCAATTTGGGGACCCCTTGGAGCCACTTGTATGTGGTAGGGACACTTTATATTAATAAAGTTAAAATAAAAATAAAAATGGCATAAGCTTACATCTTTTAGAAGAACAATTTTGACATAGGGTTATACATGTTGGATTTTCGATTATAAATATTCATTAGAAAGCTAAAAAGATTTCATACATAATGATATTTTATTTATAATTTTTTATAATCAAATAATTGAAATTATTAATGACACAATAATGATGCAATGTTTACCTCATTAATAAATCATTTAAATAAATAAGATTATAATGATTAAAATATTATCTAAAACCTGTCCAATTCTTATTGGTTGATGTTATTTAGAATATGAGTCATCTTATCTTCGACCTCAATGATTTGTGGACCATTATAAACCGAATATAATTATATTATAAAGTAATACTTTCACTCTTTCCTAAAGAGCCCCTCTTCTCCCTTATAAAAGGAGACCACTTCTACTCATTCCTCGCGCCTCTCAAGCCACTTGGCTCGTCCAAACTCTGCCCAACTAAGCTCCCCACATCCCTCTCCTCCTCCTTGAAGCTTCCCCTTAGGCAGAAAGCATTTCAAGAAGTCCTTTGGTTCCAACCAAAGTGAGTTACCTAAATTAAAGGTAACGATTTCTCTTAAATTATTTTCATTTATTTTGCTTCTTCAACCCCCAAACTCTTTTTATTTCCTTTCTTTTGTAACAACACCAGTATCCTCAATATACTAGGATGTTGTTATAAGAATTATTCAGACTACACATACACACAACTCCATCTAATGGATGATGAACATAATGTTTCTGTGGATGGCAAACTAACGCCTCACGAAACGATGATTGTTCAAATACATCTTACCGCCTCTCATGGTGGCCATTATGATGGAACTGTAATTAAATATGATATTAATGATATATATTTTATATATAAGCTTCTGTAATTCCATTTTATTTCATACCATTATTCTTTTCATGTTGTATATACATACGATAATTTCATTTGAGGAAGTGCGGACTACCGCCCCCTTAAAATGATATGACCCGTTCATACCACACATGGAACGTATAAAGGATGGTGTTAATGAACTTAAGTAACATGTATAAAATATTATATTATACTGGAATAGTAATATACCTATGTATCATTTGTATTCGATTCTTTTAAAATAAAAATTAAATGGAAGTAGCGTTCGTGCGTACGTACGAACTACCGTCTCCACGAACGCGATGAGATTCATTCTCCATCGTATCCATTCAAGCATAATTATCATTTGATGATTTAAAAATGATGTTTAAGGACTTGATACCATTCTGGATTTGAATAATATACAAATTATCCTTTACAAACATGTCTTACGTAACAAAACATACAAAAGCAAACAAGTAAGTTCACACCCGAAACAGCGATAATACTAAGATATTATTATCAAATCAATATTAAAAGATCATATATGATATCATATTAATGTATATGATTCTTGTATAATTTAATAACAATTATTTCACCATTATACAGGAGGTTAACCTACCCCAACCAAGGAAAAGTACAAGGTAAGGGTTATTTCACAATCTCTTCATTATCCGAGGTTGTTTATATGTAATAATCTACTGGGATCTCTTTATCATCCACATCCATGTTTCTTAAAAATGTATTTCAAAACATTTTTACTATTTACTATAATATGAGTTAAAGTCATTTATACCCTTTTTGACTTTTATAAGTGGTTTATAAAGGAATCTTTCCGTCGTTTTCAAAACAAGGTCTTTTTAACCTTTTCGACAGAATTAAGGTAAGAATGTTTTTTTTAACTTATACGGCAGGTGCGGCTATTTTACGCCATTATAAAATCTTCAAAACTTACCTTACAAGCTTATAAGAATATTTTCAAAGAAAATGTTTTATTTTATATGGATCTTAAATGATTTCAAAATAAAAAGAGATATTTCTTTAAAAAGAATTTTGATTTCATCTATGTCAACATCCTTTGATGGATTTTACGCTTATTTGAAGTTGATTTATTGTAATACAAAACTTATATATTGTATTGAAGGTTTTGTGATATGTTTGACTGTGGATGTGCTATTTTTATACCATTCATATTTTATGGTGAAATTATTGACATTTCGTATGCTAGTTTTAATACGAATTTTTATGTTATGTTTAAACCTTTTCATATGGGAATGCATTGGACTTAGTAAGTGACAGGTGGAGCCCGCTATAGCTCCTCGATGCATCGGTAGGTCTCATGAGACAAACTAGTGTCTTGGCACAAGGCCTTGACAAAATCTTATTTGTAGTCTTGGCACGAGGCCTTGACTATGTGGTTATGATAGTCTGGCATTATGCATTCCAACATTATGAAAGTGGTTATTGATTTTTGCATGTGATTATTTGATTAGTAGAATATCCATGTGAATAAGTAAATGGCATTATTTCCTTTTATTTATGCCATACCATGTTGAAAGTTCATATTTAAAAGGCTTTTGTTTTAGTTATACATTGCCTTAAATGTTTATTCTTATTTATGAAAGTTTCCGCTATATTGTTATCCTTACTGGGCATTTGAGCTCACCCCTTTTCTATGTTTTATTTTTCCCAGGAAGTGAAGAAGTAAATTATGAATGACCTGTAGGGATATTATGTGGGGATATGAGTGTGGATTATGGAGACATTATGTTATTGTAGTAGTTTTTCATTTTATGATGTAATGTAAAACTTATGAATATATCTAGTGTTTCCAAGGCTACTAAACCAATCAGTATTTCGATATTTGATCTTTCTTGTGATCATGCCAATGTTATGTAATAATGCACCGACTCTGGGTAACTGGGGTCGGGGCATTACAGTTGGTATCAGAGGAAGTTTAGTACAAACCTTGGAAGCTAGATTTAGATAAACTTTGATTAGAGCACGTAGACCTAAGATGAACTTTGAGGATTAGTGTAGAAGAACTTCCTAGAATTTTGGTATTGTAGAGATTTTGTGAGTTTTCCGAGCAATACATCCCTGTCTGGATACGAGCAGGTAGAGGCAGCTCTGGCACAGATGTACCTAGGGGTAAAACCCGAAAACACCGCTTTGAGCTAGACTCGAACAGAAACTGGTGCACGACAACGGGCCTTGCTGCACTCTTGGTTACGACACTCCCGGGGGATATGCTTAGGATAATTCTCATTTTCTTTACAAAACATTATGAAGGGTTAATGAGTATATACATCCTCAAAGGAGACATTTTTATGATTATGGATTATATCCATAAATAGTTCAATTTATGTTAAGTGTTTTATAAGTATGGGATTATGTATTTTGATTCATAAACTGATCTAGTGTATGCCATTGTTTAGAAATGGCGCCCAGTAGAAGGAATGAGAACTCCAGAAATGCACATGATCCAAAGAGAAGGAAGGATCATATCTTTCATGGTCTTAAGCTAGAATTTATAAGAGGAATAGTCTCCCATGTATTATCATCATGTGAAGAAATAATATCATGTGTTGATAAGATAAGTAAAGAGTTTACTGAGTCATATGGATTTGAAGGGAAGCAAGAGAAGAAAAGGATGGAAGAGAGAAAGATGGATAAAGGCATGAGGGAAAAGTAGAATTTTCCCATATGTGGTAACTGTGGAAAGAAACACCCTGGAACTTGCCTGAAAGGAATGGGAGTTTGTTATAAGTGTGGGGGAAAAGGGTACAAAGTACGTGACTGCAAGGGTAAGAAAATGGTATCAAATGTACAATGCTTCATTTGCAAGGAGTTTGGACACTATGCGAACCTATGTCCCAGTCATCATAATATGCCTCAAATGATGTTATCGGATAATAATCAAGTTATGATACTACCACAGATGAAGAGGAATGATTAGAGTTCTTATGTTGATTATGTCAATTGAGTGTTGTATCAACAATGTACTTGTTACAATAATCATGGAGTATATAAGGATTGTACTGCAGTACTATTTCATTAAGGACTTGAGATTGTGTGGAACAAAGGAAAGTGACTCAATAGCAGGATAAATTTTTGGAAAATATATGGTTGAGAGAATGATAAATCATAATATAGTTCTGATACTGAGGTAGTGATTTTGGAATAATATGTGATTGTTTTGGATAAATTATATTGGATATTCTTGACTACCTTGGAACTGATTAATGATTTGTATATTCCATCATTGTTGGGGGTTTAAAACATTTTTTGGATTAATGAAGTATATCCAGCTTTCTATATGGAATAAGGGAGCATGAATGTAATCAATAAGGAATATGGTAATTCTGGATGTTTCGGTGTATTAAAAGAATACATGATGAAGGTATTCATATGCTATTACGGGGTAAAAAGGTTCTACATTATGTTTACCTCACTTATAAATGTTGGACTGTGAGTTTGGATAGAAGTATTTTGGATAGTTCTAGTTTGGATTATTTTGGATTGCCATAAAAGGACAACCCGAAGGTCGGGCGGCAACCCGTCGCGTCCGGCAAGGCTGCGAGACTTGAACCCACAACCGAAGGGCGACAAGGGTGTATCACCTACCACTATCCCAAGAAATGTCCTAGATTAAATAATGTAGTTTTTTTAAAAGATCTGGTAGATGAATTATAAATTCGTTTATTTTGGAACCCTACATGAATAGTATAAATAGAATTTTTTTTTTACGAGTGAAAGATGAGTTTGTGGTTGAAATTTATTAATGGATAAAACTCTAATTATAAAGTAAGTATATCTCCTTATGATCTTAGCCAATCTCATAAATAAATTCTTCAACATTAAGAAAAGCAACTTAGAACAAAAATGTTTTCCTAGATGGTACCTTAAATCATCACTAATTTATGGCTTTGGGATTGTTGGCCTTTTCATAGCCATGTTCTCTACCACTCTCCATCAGATAATTGATGGTTAGATTTCTCTTCCATATCCATATTTTCCTACATGGAACCCTAGTATGTGTTATTTTCGGTGATCTTCATACTTTCGACTCTTTATTTTAAATAGAGGCCTCGTTAATTCATTTTTCGATGAGGGATTTCAACTAAGATATTTTGAAACGTCAAAAATGTGTTATCCCAATACCCTATATTTTGTTGAACCGATGGTACTTCAAATCATCATAGATTGATGAGTTTAAGGACCTAAATTATACACTTGTTTGTGATTGATGACCTCAATCACTACCTATAAATATTTACGTTTTTCCTCCAATTATATATCTCTAATTTCCACCAATGTTCTCCTAATCGAGATCATAATTTGGTGGTGACCCTTTCATTTCTCTTTTCCTCATATTAAGACTAAATTTTAGTAACCCAATTTCCGATGTGGATTTTCCCACAAATATATTATCTATTTTCAACCTTTTATTTTTGAAGAACAATTTCAAATTGCGAGGACGCAATTTATTGAAGGAGGGGAGAATGTAACACCCCAAGATTTCATAGTGTGTTATTTCTTCAAACTAATTCAATAACTTGCACTACAAGCAACACCGAGTTCAATTGCACCATGACTTACCAAAAAAAAAGGCATTAAAAGAGGTCATGAATAGCATTAACTACATTTTTAACTTTATATAATCCTTATAATTTTAGAATCCATATTATGAGTTTCTTAGTCATAATGCAAGAACAGATTCATTTTCAGTATTGCACTTTTATCAACTTTTGATAGTGAAACCTTTTTAAATACAATATTTTAAACTTTTTGACTAAATGGAGACATCAAAAAATTTAAAATGAAACATCCCAAGCTTCCACGGTACGCTTTCCTTTGAATAAAACAGTAGCGTGTGTTGTACGCAACGTCGAGTTTTAACACACACCACAACCGATCAAACTAGCTGTTATGAATAGTAATACCTACTTTTTGAAATTATATATATTTTATATTTGAAAATGGACTTCATTTTTGGATTCGGAATATCGAATTTAGCCTAAGGTGAAATTTTGGTACATTTCGGATAACTTTCATATTTTGATGAATAGTGAAAATTACTAAATTTTAATTAAAAACAACTTTTTTAATCAAAATAATTAATAGTGATAAATTATGAATTTGAGTGGTTTTAAAGTATATTTAGAATATATTTTTACCGTTTAATATAATGTTGGTCATTGGACATAATTTTACAATTAAACCGAACATAAACAAGTGTCAATCTTTTGATAGTTATTACCTCTTAAAAACACGCTTTTTGTTTTGACAGTGGGAATTAATTTTAAATTAATTTCTGCCACTTCTTTGTTTTGAATTTAGAAAAATGGATTCCATATTTGGAATCAGGATGTCCAAATTGGGTAAATAGGTAACTTTTATTTTTAGACATTTTGAATAATTACTGTGGTAAATATTTTATTTACCATGGTTAAGGGTAAATCCGGTAAATAAGGGTTAAAAAATAATATTATAATAATACAAAATTACCCTAAAACGTGTCCTAACCTTATTGGTGGACACATACCCGACCATGAGCATCCTTGGGTCAATTTGGGGACCCCTTGGAGCCACTTGTATGTGGTAGGGACACTTTATATTAATAAAGTTAAAATAAAAATAAAAATGGCATAAGCTTACATCTTTTAGAAGAACAATTTTTACATAGGGTTATACATGTTGGATTTTCGATTATAAATATTCATTAGAAATATAGAAAGATTTCCTACATAATGATATTTTATTTATAATTTTTTAGACAACAAATAATTGAAATTATTAATGACACAATAATGATGCAATGTTTACCTCATTAATAAATCATTTAAATAAATAAGATTATAATGATTAAAATATTATCTAAAACCTGTCCAATTCTTATTGGTTGATGTTATTTAGAATATGAGTCATCTTATCTTCGACCTCAATGATTTTTGGACCATTATAAACCGAATATAATTATATTATAAAGTAATACTTTCACTCTTTCCTAAAGAGCCCCTCTTCTCCCTTATAAAAGGAGACCACTTCTACTCATTCCTCACACCTCTCAAGCCACTTGGATCGTCCAAACTCTGCCCAACTAAGCTCCCCACATCCCTCTCCTCCTCCTTGAAGCTTCCCCTTAGGCAGAAATCATTTCAAGAAGTCCTTTGGTTCCAACCAAAGTGAGTTACCTAAATTAAAGGTAACGATTTCTCTTAAATTATTTTCATTTATTTTGCTTCTTAAACCCCCAAACTCTTTTTATTTCCTTTCTTTTGTAACAACACCAGTATCCTCAATATACTAGGATGTTGTTATAAGAAGGATTCAAACTACACATACACACAACTCCATCTAATGGATGATGAACATAATGTTTCTGTGGATGGAAAACTAACGCCTCACGAAACGATGATTGTTCAAATACATCTTACCGCCTCTCATGGTGGCCATTATGATGGAACTGTAATTAAATATGATATTAATGATATATATTTTATATATAAGCTTCTGTAATTCCATTTTATTTCATACCATTATTCGTTTCATGTTGTATATACATACGATAATTTCATTTGAGGAAGTGCGGACTACCGCCCCCTTAAAATGATATGACTCGTTCATACCACACATGGAACGTATAAAGGATGGTGTTAATGAACTTAAGTAACATGTATAAAATATTATATTATACTGGAATAGTAATATACCTATGTATCATTTGTATTCGATTCTTTTAAAATAAAAATTAAATGGAAGTAGCGTTCGTGCGTACGTACGAACTACCGTCTCCACGAACGCGATGAGATTCATTCTCCATCGTATCCATTCAAGTATAATTATCATTTGATGATTTAAAAATGATGTTTAAGGACTTGATACCATTCTGGATTTGAATAATATACAACTTATCCTTTACAAACATGTCTTACGTAACAAAACATACAAAAGAAAACAAGTAAGTTCACACCCGAAACAGCGATAATACTAAGATATTATTATCAAATCAATATTAAAAGATCATATATGATATCATATTAATGTATATGATTCTTGTATAATTTAATAACAATTATTTCACCATTATACAGGAGGTTAACCTACCCCAACCAAGGAAAAGTACAAGGTAAGGGTTATTTCACAATCTCTTCATTATCCGAGGTTGTTTATATGTAATAATATACTGGGATCTCTTTATCATCCACATCCATGTTTCTTAAAAATGTATTTCAAAACATTTTTACTATTTACTAGAATATGAGTTAAAGTCATTTATACCCTTTTTGACTTTTATAAGTGGTTTATAAAGGAATCTTTCCATCGTTTTCAAAACAAGGTCTTTTTAACCTTTTCGACAGAATTAAGGTAAGAATGTTTTTTTTAACTTATACGGCGGGTGCGGCTATTTTCCGCCGTTATAAAATCTTCAAAACTTCCCTTACAATCTTATAAGAATATTTTCAAAGAAAATGTTTTATTTTATATGGATCTTAAATGATTTCAAAATAAAAAGAGATAATTCTTTAAAAAGAATTTTGATTTCATCTATGTCAACATCCTTTGATGGATTTTACGCTTATTTGAAGTTGATTTATTGTAATACAAAACTTATATATTGTATTGAAGGTTTTGTGATATGTTTGACTATGGATGTTCTGTTTTTATACCATTCATAGTTTATGGTGAAATTATTGACATTTCGTATGCTAGTTTTAATACGAATGTTTATGTTATGTTTAAACCTTTTCATATGGGAATGCATTGGACTTAGTAAGTGACGGGTGGAGCCCGCTATAGCTCCTCGATGCATCGGTAGGTCTCATGAGACAAACTAGTGTCTTGGCACAAGTCCTTGACAAAATCTTATTTGTATTCTTGGCACGAGGCCTTGACTATGTGGTTATGATAGTCTGGCATTATGCATTCCAACATTATGAAAGTGGTTATTGATTTTTGCATGTGATTATTAGATTAGTAGAATATCCATGTGAATAAGTAAATGGCATTATTTCATTTTATTTATGCCATACCATGTTGAAAGTTCATATTTAAAAGGATTTTGTTTTAGTTATACATTGCCTTAAATGTTTATTCTTATTTATGAAAGTTTCCGCTATATTGTTATCCTTACTGGGCATTTGAGCTCACCCCTTTTCTATGTTTTATTTTTCCCAAGAAGTGAAGAAGTAAATTATGAATGACCTACAGGGATATTATGTGGGGATATGAGTGTGGATTATGGAGACATTATGTTATTGTAGTAGTTTTTCATTTTATGATGTAATGTAAAACTTATTAATATATCTAGTGTTTCCAAGGCTACTAAACCAATCGGTCTTTCGAGATTTGATCTTTCTTGTGATCATGCCAATGTTATGTAATAATGCACCAACTCTGGGTAACTGGGGTCGGGGCGTTACACCGCGCAAGCTCAGACAGCATCTCGGACCCCTCGCCGTAAGTGTGCTATACCTCGGTTGATAGTTATTTTAATTTTATTGATTTTCAATTTGGATTTTGGATTCACATTTGGTCTGATTATGGTGTAATTTCTCCGATTGCTTGTTGTAGGTATTAATTATGTTTTTTGTGGTGTGTTTTGCATGCAGCGGGAGTTTCGCACCACTTTCATGAGGTTTCCTACATTCCGTGGTAGGTGGTTCCATGATCAATTGTTATTTGATTAATTGATTTGTAATTTTAATTAGTTTAGAGTGTTGTTTAATTAATTTGTGTGGAACAAATTTGTTTCTCTTTGAAGTTTAATATGAATTGAAATATGTTTAGTAGCATGTTGTCATAGTATGTGTACTTACTGCTGAAATCTCATATCTGTTTAATTGTTAGTGTGTATTTTTTTTAGGCTGGTTTACTAATTAGTTTTTCTGATGTAATTTCTTTATTTTAGGTTAGTATATATTAATGTGTTTATTAGTGTGTTTAGGTGATATGAGTAGGTTGTCGCTGTGAGAACCAATGTCAGAATATCCGCCAGTGTTTTATGAATTATAAAATTACTTTGTTAGGATGTGCAAGGGGTGCAATTGGTGTTTTGGAGTACCATTGGTATGCGTTCTTTCACAAATGATCATTTGAGTGGATTTTTGTTGTTTTGGTTGTGTGGCGTATTTTTCAAATGGGTTGGCATGTTTTCTGGTGGTTTCTTTAATCACGTGTGTGATGAAGATTTGGTTCCTGAGGTGGCGTTGTGTGTGTGTGGTTAGGTGAGGGGCTTTGGGTCGGTCTAGCATGTGAAGTGGTGTTTTTCTCTTAAAAATCAATTTATGAAAATTTGAATTGTTTTATTAAATAATTATTAAGGGTGAAAATTGTTTTGGGTAAATCATGTGAATATTTTGAGTGCTTAAAGTCATGCGATGTGGGTGGAATTTGTTTAATAAATTATGTTAGTGTCGTGTTCAATAATGAAAGTGATTCCTTTGATTGTGCAGTTTTGTTAATTGGTTTTGTAACTACTGCAGATTTATCTTTGAGATATTTTTAGTGTGCTTCTTATTTCAAATGGTTTTTGGGTGTGCAAATGGTGGTTTTGGTGTGTGTAAGATTTTGTCTGGTTTGAGTATATTATTATAACATGTGACATGAACTCTGAACTACTTGAGAACAAACAGGAAGCCCGGGTAGCTAGGAGGGTAAACTAGACTAGTGGGATAGTATTCCAGAGGTGCCTCGACCCGGTTTCACTAGCAGGACTGACAATTACAACACTAACTAAACATATACTATTCTGAGGGTCGTGGTCTTCTAAGCCACATTTTCTGAGGGTTGTGGCCTTCTAAGCCACGTTTTCTGAGGGTCATGGCCTTCTAAGACACGTTTCACCGAGACACGAAGATCTAGGAACCCAAGCTAGCTAACACCCATGCGGCCTCTCCCATATTAGTGCTCATTGGTTACTTTACGCGCATCGGTGTGACATTTTGGTTATTTTAAAAGTAAGTGTGTGTGTGTGTGTTTTTTTTTAATTTAAGTTGTTCCTTTTTAAAACTGTTTTCTCTAAACCTGTTTTCTCTAAAGTTGTTCAAGATTTTAGTACATTTCTTTAATTAAAGTTGCAAATGTATTTTTCATTTAATAATTGTGCGTGGAACCTTTTCTCGGTGGCATCTTACTGGGCTTTTAGCTCACACCCTACATACACCTTTGGGTGTATGTAGATTCTGTTTCTTTTTCTTTCCAGGTTGAGGCATCGGGCTTAGCATTGATGGTTCGGGTCGTCAGTGGCATCATCGTGTTGGTTTGATGACAGTGTCTTGGGAATGTGACTCCTCATGTCGCACAGAGGTTTGTGTTGGAGTTTTGGTTTCCTTTGATGTAGTCTCTTTTGGGTTTTTGGTTCAAGTTGTAAACTTTAAATCTGAACTTGGTATAAGGGTCTGTTTGGTTGTCAGTTTTTAGTTTCAATTTAATCAGCTTGTTGTCTGTTTTATACTTATTCATCCGGGTAAATCGTTCCCAAGTTTATTTTTGATACCCGGGCACTTGTGCCAGCCCGTGGGGATCGGGAACGCCCTTCGGGTCTTGCCGCGGACCGGGTCGGGCGCCGGTTCGGATGGCGACCCGTCCTGGTTCGTGAAAAAGATGACTTTCATGTTCTAGAAGTCCTACTAAGGAATGATGTATATGAAATTTAATATACTACATATTCTTATGTATGATTATCATAATCTAACATTCTAGAATTAGATGTTCCTAAAAGAGATAATACAGAAAACTAGTTATAGATAACTACTAGGATTCATCACCACGTGAAGGGTTATGCATGTTTCCTGATTTATTTTCATCTCATAGATAATGGAGAACGTGAATATATATAATATTTTGTACTCCATAGATACCCCGGTAAGTAGGAATAAACATTTAGGGATTAAATGAATTCCTTACATGATTGTGGGACTTGGGATCTAAGGAATGTAATTTCAATATGGATATGACTAGAGAATAAATGGGTTTGATTGTTGAAATGAAATGAAACTATTATAAGGTGGTATAATGTGGGAATATTTGTAAATCATTTTAAAAAAATAGATTTTATATTGTATTTTATATCTTTTCTGTGGTTAAGAAAATGATTAACTGATACTCATTATAGTTAATATTTAAAGGTTACAAATGGATATGTTAGATGTTAAAATACAACTTTTTCTAGGAGACATAAAAAATATATTGTCATGAAGTAATAGAATGTTTTCATGGATAAAAGTACAATGATATTCTGAGAATGATATTAAACCCTTTATGGTTATAATCAAGAACTAGGGTAGTTGTATAAGAAGCAAACTTATTATAAGGTTAAATACAAGTTCATCTATTGTAACGAATATTAATTTTTATTAAAGGATTATTGTAATGAGAGATTCATTGTCGTAAAAATATATGTGGATGAAAATATCATTGTTGGTTCATACATAAAAAATTCACAAGGTGAATTTTGAACCATCTCAATGTTTTGTGATGAAGCATCCTATAAAAAAAACTGATTTTCTAGATAATATGGTAATGTAATTAATGTTTTAAAATTTATTCCTTATTAATATTGACTATAAATATAATATTTTTTAACATTTATTAACGTGTGAGGTGAAACCATATACTAATATCCCAATCAATAACTTCTACATCAAAAATGATAAGTCACATATAAATTAATTCATAGATTATTATTTGGAAATGGTCTTCTAAGAATTGATAGTCAAAATATTGAGGTATACCATGTCTCATATATTATAGGAAATTTTTCATGTATCCAAAGTTGTTAGTATATTCTAGGGTAATATTAAATATTAAATAGAGAAGTAGTTATGTGTATCCAACAGTGGCTAAAAGGATTTTGATGTTTTTGTCTTTATTTCAATAGTGATGAACCACTTTAGAAAACCATAGATTATGTATGTTGTATATTTAAACTTCATCCAGTATTTTCACATTAAAAAATTATTTCATCATTATTTACATTAATATATGCTAGGAAGGAGGTGGTTCTTCAAAATGCGTAATTTGGATGATAGAAGGATGTTGGGGTTTTTTCGATGATATAAATAGTGTGATCGACTTATCCAATAGTAATATTTTTCACCCCATGATAAACCATATCCACATAATGTGTGAATTCATATTTATGTTGTTTTTGGTAAAAAAATTGGATACATTAATTGTGGATGGATTTTAGAGTCTAGCTAATATGATGACCAAGGTAGTAGTTTTAGGTATATTGGGATGATTTTATGCATTATGAATTAATTAAAAATCATTATAATTTTTGGGGAAGCATGGGATTACATAGTGAGGTCCCAATTATAATTATTTTTCATATAATTATGAATGTCATGGTAATGAAATATAATAATGGTTCTCTAGTGGGAGTATTTTGGTTTCAGTCATATGAAAACAATTTTAGAACTATGTTTCTGAACATCAATATGGATGGATTGTAGAATTCTAATTTTGAAAACTATATGATGAGGTGGATGGGAAATAAAAAAAATTAATATTTTATTAATTACGTATATTGTACTCAACTTAGAATAAATGGATATAAATCACTACTAAAATTATGATTATTGAAGTATGATGTGAAGAGATTGTGTTTATTTTTATAACAGTCAATTATGAATATATGTAATGTTTTATTGATGATCCAGAAGGTTGTGTAAGGTTTTAATTATATATTACAAAATCTTAATAATAAAGGGTCTCCAAAATAATGAAATTTTCACCAACGTAGTCAATGTTATGGTTGAAACTTAATTCATGATCAAAACATTATATATTATTACTTGAAACATCTTGAATGTCGTGGAACTGTTTATGCCTATTGGATCCCATTAATGATTTATTATGTGTAGAATTATATAAGTTTTTAATCATATTTCATCCTATAATAAATGACCTTTTGTCATTCCCCTTATGGATAGGAATTAGTCCAATCCCAATTAAAAGTTTTGGTTTTTTCTATTGATTCGTTGAATCATTGTCTTCTAAATGTTTTTTAAATTTATTGTATATATGAATTGTGATACCTAATTTGGGTTATTGTATTCCCATTTCGATAGGAATCATAAGGACATTTTTTCTTCATAACATATGTTATAGAACATCATTTTATGGGATAGATGTATTAGAGGTCAACATCTTAAGATTAGTGGTTCATCAGTCCCCAATAATCCCCTATAAAGAAACATGACCGAGATGTATCATCTATTATCTACATTTACAAAGAATTAACAGGAATATAGGAGATGGAACCAAGGAATTTGTGATGGAAATTTCTTATCATCATTCTATAATAACTATATTTTGGATGATACTTATCCAATTGAGATGATGAAATTCTTTTCCAGAAGTATTAAACACAATTATTAGCCACATCCAAAAACTCTAATTGAAAACCAAAATGCCTTATGAAGATGTGGATTAAAAATATGAACAATTTATGTTAATGAAATGATATCTAGTACCATTTTCATTGATTTACATATGATTCATTTCTTACACATTATGGTTAGACCTTAAACATATTTTTTAACTCTAGTCTCTTTCCCTGACTTCTATCTCTATAAACTGACTGTTTTAAAATCATTTTACTTATCCACTATTAATAACACCCTCACCTTCCATTTCACATCATCTATGATGTGAATGTAGAACAGTGATACTCTATGATAATACACCGGAGATGGACCTCATGTATATATAAAAAACACCCATAAAATTTTATCCATTGGTGTCTTACCATTAATTTTAAAAAAAATATTCATATACTTATCTTCGATGAAATATATTAGCTTTATAATTAAAATGTTTTTTATTTTCCATATGAAAACTAGAACGAATGGTATAGGCAGTAATACATAAGGAAGGTGACTGAATAACATTTTACAAATCAAACTCCAAGATAATAGAAAAATAATTTAAAAAGTTAAAATGGGGGATGTGTGATGTGTGAATAAATAGTTGTGAAATAAGGATATGAAAATAAAGTGTTGAATAATAACATTGTGGAAAAATGAATAAAAATAATTTGGTAATAAAAACTAATTATGAAATAGGTATATTTCAATTGTGATTTTCTAAACTGATTTTCTATTATTCACAATAAATCATAAAACATGGTATACAATAGTCAACAATTTCAACAGCACAATCTATTTAGGGTGTTACTATTTGGATGGGTTAGTTTGTTTCTCCATCAACCACAAAACATAATAAGATATCTAGAGATGAATTTTCTTTATTTGTGATAAAATTTCCATTTAATGTCGATAAAAACCAAACAATATAATTAATAGTTAATAATTATGTAATGAGATGAAAAAAAATCCAATATTATTTCTATGTAAAAGTTTATCCCATAGTCAGATCTATTTTTTTAGGTATAATAAAATCATATAGGTAATTAAAATATACGGTAAGTGAAAAATATTACTCACTGTCTATAAAACTACTTTCTATATTCTCTCCAATATTATTAAATAATTGTTTTCTACTTTATCCTCCAGTATAATCATTCAACTATTGTTTGAGTGAATTTATAATTTCATTATAAATCTAGTAGATCCTCATTTAAAATGAATTCATGTTCCAAATAATATCATTGAGCTTACATAAAATATCATTATACTCAAATTTATGGAATCCAATTAGTACATCATCGTTATTACACATCTTAATTTGGTAACTCAATCCATTCTCCCCATCAAATTTCTTATCACCACTTGTGTTTTCGATATATCTCCTTGATTCTTTATCAAGTGTTAAAGACTAATTCTTTTTGAAAATACAATTAAATACTAATTATAAGCTAAACTGATTATGACATATAGTTATTTAATAACATAGAAAATTTAATTCACTTTGTCAACAAATATAGAAATATTAGTTTTTTAAAAATCCAGGATCCAAAGAGTTGACCGATTCTTACATGGATGATTTATACAATGAAGGAATTAATGATTATTTATAATTAATAAATTATTATCTATGGATGTTAACATTTTAGGAATATGTTTTTGAAATGATATAAATATATTATTTCATATAGAACTAATTATGAGTATGTGAAGAATATTCATACACATATATTCGAATAGAAAAATTCTTATAGATATAAAACTTCACACATGATGACCTTTCAGATGAACTTTCACTGGGATGATGTTCATAGGATGAAACTTCATCCTTATGGGATTTATAAAAATAATGATTGTAGTAAAAATTGATACTTATAGGCTAACTCACCATTATAAGAATTACTTACAAGGACAGATATATTCATTTTGATGTGTACCATTTTAATTTCCAAAAAAAATAGTTAACAGAATAAAAATGAATTTTTGATTTCTAAAATAAGAGAAAAAAATTATGCATAAAGTTTATATTCAATATTAAAGAATATAAATTTTAAATATTTATTTCAAAGAAAAAAAATATTTATTATTGATATGGAAATAACAAAAATACTGTTTAATAATTTTATAACCAAAAACTATATTTTCACTAAAATTTTCAATGAATATCAGTTTCAGCATTAAATAATTTTTATTTAATAATATAATATTTAAATCCAACTAAGTAATTATAAGAACAATTACATTTAAAAAATTACTTTTGTAAAAAACTGTAAAATAATATCCTCTTAAAATTCTACGGCTTATAGTCTGTTTTATATCCTTATGAAATCAACTCATCAAATTTAGTAAATAAAATTCATCAATGAATTTAATTATTTTTATTTAAAAGAAGAAGTGGGTAATGTTATTTTACCCCATTTCTTCATTAATATAGATAAATATAATTTCTCTTCTAAAAATAATGTTTTTGGCTAAAAAAAAATATATTAACACGTACAATAATTAAACAAATCTAAATAGCAGATTCATTTTTATTATTAAAAAGAAAAATAATAAACCCACCCAATGATTAATAGATCATTTTATATTGTATTTAAATATAATTCTTAAAACAATAAATCTATACAAAAAAATCAAAAAAAAATATGATTATTAATATTAGATAAACTATTTGTCAAAAAGAATGAATTTTTTAGAGATAAAATAATTGATGTTACTAGAATGAATCCATCGGGAAATATAAATGTTTAATTAGTCTTTGTAGAAAAATCTTCCATAAATTAAATAAGAATTTTCAACAATTCAATTGAATTTTGATCCTTAAAATAATATGTTTCTAAACAATTTACGGATTTTTTACATAAAATTATAGAAATATACTTTAGAACTAAAATGTAATCACTCCCCACACATAAAAGTAAATATGTTCACTAATATGTAACAATAGGGTGGAAGAACAATTACAAACGTTTAATTTTAAAAATGATTTTAATGTTTTTAAATGAAATTCTAATGGTGAAAATGATTTTCAAAATAACATTCTTCCATACTTTAACAAGCATTTTTCAAAAAAGAAATGAAAAAGTGAATTATTTTATTTTATACAAAGCCTCGTGATTTTTCATAATAGATTATCATTTTTTAATTTAAATGTGTTATTCTATAAATAAATGGAATTTTAATATATATTTCAATTTCAATTAAGTAATAACATGATAGAAAATTATTCCTATACTTAGTTTCATATAGTGATACGACATTAAAATATATTCAAAATTTATGAATTATTTAAATCTAAAATTCAACAATCTTGTGATTATTTCAATAGTAATAACATCAGTATAAATGGTACATAATTTTATGAAAAGACAATCCTTATTATGAATGTTATTACAATGACGTCAATCCAACCTCACCTTCCTTTTTATTTAATGTGTAGTCCATACATTTAGTCAAATATAAATCATTATAATTTTAAATATATTTACATTAGATTAAAATAGATTAATATCATAATACATAAAAATTAGAGTTTTCGTTAATAGTGGTTTGATTCATGTTTTTCTAGAATAATACTCCTCTTCCTCATTTAAAAAATTTATATTTACAATTTATTGAGTTGTATAATAAGTTCATCTTCTTAAAAATTAGGAATGACCGTGTTATAACTACGAATATGAAAGGAATAATTAATTTTATTTTGATATTAAAAAAATAATAAAATAGAATGAAATTTCATCTCTTGACTCCCATTATGCTTTGAGTTTAATGTCCATAGTTATAATTAGAGACTATGAACTCCTTAAAAAATATATAGTGACCAATCCCTTTATATGCACCTGAAAATAATTTTTTATACTCTTAATATGGAATGATATTTGTATATTCTCTACCCCAAATAAATAAAAACTCGAATAAAAAGGTCTATCGGGATTTTGAAATGTATATACCACATGGATATGAGTATCCCATAATGGATTTCAAATATATAATATAAATTTAGTTCACTCTATTTGGACAGAAAATGATTTTTTTTAATGAAGGGATCATGATAGAATTTAGTTAACTAATTATATATCATACCAGATCTAAAATATTTACTTCAAATGACTTAAAGTTCAATGAATTACAATATTATTCTATCCCAAAAAGATTTTATATCAATGTTCAATGTATTAACTACTCAAAAATGATTTCTATGTTAGCTCAAAAGGTAAGGGGAAATATTTATAAAAAATATCATATAATGGGACATTCTGTTATGATATTTTATGTCAATCCTATAGGCCAACATTTTCCTAATATAAAATTATATACTATCCCTTCCTTAAATAACTCATATTTATCTCCATAATCATTTTTATATCTTAATTATATTTTTCATCTTTTCTAGTTGATTGATGATGGTATGCAGTTCTATTTTAATGAACACATACACATTTTTGTAAAAATGATTTAATTTCATGATCATTGGGTGTTTAAAATTTACAAATATTACGAATATGGGAACTCTATATCTTGAAAAAAAATATTCCTCTTATGAAGCATCAAAACACTATGGGATTTCTTGTTTGGAAGTTCCCCAACATCTACCCACATAAAAACATAGTCAACATTCACTAAAATATTTTCATTTCATTTTAAATATTAGAATGAATAAAATAATTCTAATCCACAAATATCAAATTTATGAACCTCTATAAATAAATTCTTGGGAATCTCAATTTTTTATACAAATTACATAACATTTTTTTCTTTTTAAATCCTACTAAAAATATCATAGAATCTTTAAAAAGGGTATTCTAATAAATTTAATATTAAATATTAATTATACTATTAACTCACCCAATTGGTTTCCTAACCATTAAAAATAGAGAAAAATCTCTATAATGTATAACATGCCTTACCTTGGCCCATATATCTAAGGATTCCATTTGCACACAACCTAAATAATAATAAGTTATAGAAAATATAATAATTATCGACTGAAATGAGTTTATTTCTCTTATTAATTAATAATCCCATTATAATAACTCTTCTGTTAATAAAATTATCAAAATATACATATCATGTTGTCATATTTACTAAAATTTGATGATTTTTTCATATGATAAAATAAATCCTATATGGTTATTATTTGGGCAATGTAAAATCAAGAAAAGTGGTCATCAACCACATTCTAGGAAAACATTTTAACCCATATATCCAAATAAAACTCTTTAAATAATATGATCTATCTTATGACCATTGGTTTAATATATTCCATGGAATATATATACATCAGTGTAGTTTGATATATGTGTGCTATAACCTTTCAAAGAGTCATGAATTTTATTAAAAGCTTATGATAAATAAAACAACCAAAAATTCTTTCTTAGATGTAGTGTAGTTTCTATGGTCTTCATCTATTATATAATTTTATATTTCAACACATGTAACCACTATTCATTTCAGTTACAAAAATCTACACCCACAACTAGGTAACAATAATCACGCATTAGCTCATTGATGGTACTTCCAAATAGGGGAAAATGATGAACAATGAAGTGGTTATCTTTTCCTCTAGATGAATAAATGACACTAAATAGTTTTCATTTAAACACTATTACATAAATTATAACTAGTTGAAAAAGGGTTATTCTGATCTTACAGTAATGATTCATGAACCTATGATAAAAATGACTTTCTCAAAAATGCTTCGAATATCGTTAACATTTTACAATTGAGGAGAAATTAAAATCACCCCTAACATAGAATTATCAACATCAATGCCCATCCTATAATATTTATGACCTAGATAAATTTTCATGGTGACCATGAATTGGTATTTACTTGAATTTATAATAGTTTTGGTATCTTAAAAAATAATTAATAATGACTCATACTTTTATAAACAATAATAAAATATTTTTCCAAGTATTGAAAATTAATCCAAAAATACCAAAATAATCCTTGTAATCATGTATATGGAGATATAAATTTAACATATTTAAAATTTGGTTGGGAATTAACATAATCCCATGCATATTCAAGGTAAAAAAATATCCCCAAGGGAAATTTTTTTATATTTTATTCTCACCCTCTAGTTTATCATAATCTTGTTATAACTATAATAACAATCTCAAAAAAATCATTCCCAATTAGCCTCCCAATATTTTTTTCCAAAAATGGTTTAAAATAATGTTACATTCTATTGGATGAATTGAGTTTCAAATATTCAATAAAAAATATTAAAAAATTAAATTTATAATCTGAATGTTCACATAAAATTTATTATTAATGATAGTGACACCTAAATTCATTGGGATCACTTGAAAAATAATAACCTATAGTTTATTATATATAATGATGAAATTTACTACATAAAACAACTTAATCTATTATTCCATAACAACACCATTCTAATTGGGATTCATCAATATTTTCCCATAAACACATGGTTTGCCTTTATTATCCAATTAGATTTTGTGTGATATGATTTAATGGATAACCCCTTGATTTTCATCTATGGTCTAACATATCTTATTTTTAAACCATAAAAAATAAACTATTTTACTCAATATTTTATCTAATTTATCATCGATAATGATGAGAAATAAACAATTATCCCACATAAATTAGTATTGAAGGAGATAATTATATTCTTTATGTTCTAACTATGATTCTAGTTTAATAAAATGTTCACTATTTGTATGATTTTGACTAAGGTATAAAATGTTTTTTTAAATGAATTGTGAATGTGGGGAAATATTTTTTCCTCACTCTTGTCTATAGTGGATATCTCTTCAATTATTGATTCCAGGATAGCATGAAAGAATATTTTTCTTATCAAATTCATTAAGGTGTTCCATGAAACACACCCTTAAACTCAAATAAGGTATCTTTTGACAATCTCGAATTGATTAACATATAGGTTTATTATACCGTATATATTTTATCAATACCATTAATCATCTAAAATGATGGTTCCACACCATCTAAAATTCATTCATCAAAATCTTTTAAATTATCTCCGGACAAGTTTATAATTTATTTAGGTACCATAAATCCCTCTATACAATAATTTATCAAATTTGTTCAGTAAACATGAATATAAATTTCCTTTTACTATTTATAATTACCCCACTAATGTCTTGGAAGGGCCAATCAAGAGGGATACATACTTATCTAACACACTCTATATCCATTATAAGGATGTAAGTATAAAAAATTGATTTCAAACCATATATAAAAGGTCATCCAATCAACCCATGCGGTAAAATATTGATTTGTTAACAAAATAAAGATCAAAGTGGTGGATTTGTGTTGTCATTGACTCAACTATTATAACAGTTTGTAAGTGATTGATCTTATACTAGCACCATGATAACATAATAAATTAGATTTGAATATATTTTTTAACGTTCATGGGATGATGAATATCCAATAATTGTTGATATTAGGTGGAATTTTTTAATAATAAAGACACTACACTCCTCTGTCAGAGTATAAGTGTAAATATCATCTATGGACTTTTTATTTACACAATTTTTTTAATTATTTTAAAAATCCAGGGATTTTCACTAAATATTAGAGGAATGAGATATAAATTTTAAATTTATTAAACATATATATAAACATGAGTTTATTTGGGTTCATGATTTATATTCTTGTATTGTTAAAGAAATGGAATGGTTTGAGATAGTTTACTATAAAAATATGCAATCCTATCATGTTCTTATAAATAATATTATTTACCTTTTATATATTACTTTTTAGTCATTAAATCATATTTCTTTAGGGAAAAATATGTTATAATTCATATTCCTCATGGATAACCATATATTCAAAATCATGGTTTTCTTTGTTATTGTTTCCAAATTCATTCAAAATTTTAGATTTAGATTCTCTAGAATTTTATATAGAAATTTAAGTTGTTTTAAAACCACTATTGGTAGTGAATACTATAATGTTATCCCTTGGTTTTTTCCTTTTATATAATAGGAAACATTCCATAGTCTCTAATATTTATATCCCCAGAAAGTTTCCCTACTTCCAACTCTAGTTTATGAATCCTAGCATATCTTTGATCTTTATAGGAATAACCTCCATCAATTTTTCTTATAAATTTCATCCAATTTTGGTGGAAAATTCCCTGAAACAATTTTAAATGTGCCACCATATTTTTATTGATAATTATATTATTCAACCTTATTTTGGTTTTTAATTTTTGTATTTAGGTATTTTATAAATTTAGGGTTAGGTTTACATAAATGAGATATTCATTAACTGGGGATGTTAGATCCCATAACATTCATTTCTTTTTAATACTTTCCCAAATGGTGGAATATATGTTGATAATTAAATGATAAGCTTATTTAAATAAAATCCAACACTAATGAGTATAGGTATAGTATATAGCTTTCTTAGTTTAGTAATTTACAATCAGTGGTTTTTTTTAAAAATTATCGACCTGGAAACTTATTACCCAATTTGAAATGAAAATGGATTAAATTTTAAAAGAATTGACATTTTGAATAAAATTATGATGTTATAAAGTGGATATTTATTACTAAATGATATTTAATTTACCTTTATGAATTAAAGGGTTTCTAAAATATAATAATATTTTGACGATAGGACTGGGTTGTGTCCACATGGAAAATTATAGTGTGGTTGATTGGGTTTATAAAGAATTTATGACCGTTAAATAGAACTATCATAATCATGATCATGACTAGGAATATAAAATCATTTTTTAAAGATATAGATACAATATCTCTATTTAAAAACAATAAACATCTACTGAGAAAAAATAATTGAAGTATATATTTTCTCAGAATTACTTAAACATGATAAAATGAAGTTGCGTAGAGCTACTCAAGGATTACGATTCCTCATCACACTACTAATCTAAGATGAAATATATTTTTCCTGATGATTTTAATGTGAGGGACCAAAGAGTTATAAATATAATGATAATTAACAAGTATCTTATATTAATTGATTATGTAATGTTTGGTATGTTATTTTTTATAATTAGTTAAACAACATTGCTTTTCCCTTTAGTTTAAAAACTATCATTATAAGAAAATATCTTGACGTACTAGTGGGATTATAAGGATATAAAAACAAGGATTAATGAAATGAATAATGTGAAATTTTCATAATTCATCAAAAAAGATGATTTGGTTATGTTTGGGAAGAGTTTTTTTGTTTCCTACTTAATAGAAGTAAAAATAGGAGCTGTTAGATTAAGTAAATAAATCGGATATATATTTTCACTCTTAAATCAGAAATATGATTTGGGATTTAATAGAGTACTTTATTTTCAATCCTATGAAGAATGAAATTAAAGACTATCGGTCCAAATTTATAGTGTTATGGAATGTAAATTTTGAATGATAAAATCTTAAGGAACTCATGAAACCTCTCACAATGACTATATGTATGTGCTAAAATGTTTCAATGGTAATTTTTAATGGACTTATGAAGACTCCTAGGTAGAATTATAATGTATGGTTAATTACTGATCACCTTAACAAGTCTAAAAATTTTCAACACGTAATGTATAATATATTCCATGAGAACCTTTCCCAAATAGATATTAATGAATTCATCAGACATCATAATGAATCAATATTAATTATATAGGATCACAACCCTCAATTCACAATAATATTTTAGTTCAATATTTAGGTTGTGTTTAGTACTACGTTAAATTCCGGCATTGGAAATCATCCTCAAATACATGGGTAGTCTAATGGAACCATTAGAATAATATAATACCTACAAATATCTTCATAAAATAAATTTTATGGTATGTGGGATCAGTATCAACTTCTGGTAGAATTACTTGTCAATAATATCTATCATTCAAGCACACAAAGGACATTGTATGAAGAATTTCATGAGAATTATTTTCAAACACTACATTCTTAGGACGAATATTTATAATGTAATACCATTTTCCTAGAACTTAATTATGACAAATGTGTGAAATTACTGAATTTTTTAATTCATATCAATGAATCTAAAATAAGGGAATGGATTTATATATATAAACAATAGAATGATATATAATATCTTATAGGAATCTAATTTTACTAATGTTATATCTATGGAATGGATTTAAAATATTATGTTGAAATTTTGTGTTAATCCAATGGTATATTAATAACATTAATTTTTTATAGATAATAATTTGTTTGCATACCAACTCACTATGCTACCCAACTTTTCTAAAGTATATGATGTTTTCCTTGTGTATTTATTGACTAAATACATTTTGGGTCTAATTCATGGGTAATCGATATATAAGTTGACATATCTTATAATTAAAATCCAAACTAATATCATTAAATTGGAGAGTAATTTTTGTGGAATTAGAAAAATCAGTTTGTGATCGTTCCTTTGAGAAATCAAAAAGAGAAGAGAAATCCCAGGTGTCTAATGATGTAATGTGGAAGGACTACCAAAATTTGATAAAGATATTATATATATCATAACATAATGGATTAATTTATTTAAGGTGTTATAATTTAATATCCTACCTTATCTTATTATAGGTAAACACAACATACATACACTTTTACCAAATCTATATCCTATTATATATTCATTATAATAGAAATGGTCAATGTTTGTATTTAAAAGTAAAATATTAAAAAAATAAAATGGAAAAAATATAAAATGCATATAATATCTCATTTTCTAAGGATGAATTTATATTCAAGTGAATTATTAGGATTATTCATAAACAGACCATTTAATGGTGAATAGTGAATAATGCTAACTTTTGAGAAACATTCAATTCATTTAATTAAATAAATTAATTTAAAAGGACAAATATTTTTCGTATTTTTTGTTAATGTAACATTATATTCATTTATATAAAATTTATCTAGTGAATTTCATAGAATCAACAGTATATTTTATTTTAATTAAAAAACATTTTTATTCTTAAAACTCATTTTTTAAAAAGAAGTTTTTCTTGTAGAATTTTTCAAACCCTTATCCAATTTAATATCTTCCAATTATAAAAATTCCATCTTTTATAATGGATTTTATATTCAAAAATTTTATGTTAAAATTAGAAATCAAGACAATTTAGATTTTGGAAATTATGAATAATGGCCTTGTTAAAACTCTTTTCTCTATCATAAAGTGTTAAAACATGTTTATTTGGGATGAAACATTTTGATAGCGTATGAAAATATCATCTTAATTATTATTAGATTAGGGTATTTTCAACCTTAAAAAAATTTCTTTTAAATTTTATTTATGTAGTTCCACTTTAACATTATAAGATGAATAAATTATTTAAAAGTTTATAATAATAAAAAAATTTCCACTCCCATAACATATAAAAAGGAGCCTCCTCTCCTCAAATATCAATAATAATTTAGGAATGTCTCTCAAAAAATAGTATAATACTTCCCCAAATTCCATAACACACATTATATGTTTTAGTCTCTCTAAATAACAACCAATATGGATTATGGTGTAATGTCAAGGAGGTATTATAGAGAAGAGGTATAACTCTTATCCATGTTCCTTCATGATTATTTCATATTCGACCTCCAAAAAAATTATCATGACCTATATGTTATAAAAAATCATTATCCATAATATAATTAATTTTTACTATGTTTATGTTACACACTTTTCACCTCCATTGATATCAAATAGGAAATGAAAACAAAACATGTGTGTACTTGCAGACTATAATATTGAGGAAGTGATGTATTTTATTTTTCAACAAAACCATTCATGGACAATTATTATGATGTAATTACGGTATATATGTTTTATTTATTAAATAGTTATTATTAATTAAATATATTATATCATATATATATATATATATTTCCTTATAAATATTATAAAATGACATCCCTGCTCGTGTGTATGTTTGGAGTGGCACCACAATGAAATAATATGATTTATCTCAGTCCAACATACATGGATTGTCAAACTGACTAATTTAGTGAATAAATATTATAATTATGATTCTATAAAATTAAACCATTATAATATTAATTTCATTTTCACCCCTTAAAAAATGAAAACATCTCTTATTCATATATACGAACTACCATCTCCATGAAATGATGTATTCAAATTTTCACAACCATATTAATGAATTATTGAAAAATGATATTTAATGTATAAATATTAAGATTATAAAATTCCTAAGAATATATATTTTATGAAACCATGAAAAAAAAATTTATTTTCAAAATAATCAAATCAAAAAATCTATGGAAAACATAACATTTAATGTCCAGATGTTGATTTTAGCAAGAAATTATTAAAAATTTTGTAATAATAAATTATAAATGAATATTATATTTTATGATAAATTCAAATATAGTTAAAATATATATTTATAATATGTATACATATTATAAAAGTTATTACATAATATTCAACCAATTGGTAGTCTCGGTTACTGTTATTGTTATAAACAATTTATTATATGGGAATGTTTACATATAATGTAACATTGGGGGAATTACAAAATAACTCTCTCTTAAATAACGTTTGTTTTATGATCATATAGTTATTTCGGGTTTTTTCATGTATTAGTTCTCCTTCCTCCCTATTTGGAACTCAAAATAATGAATTAATGTTGTTAAAAAAAGACAAATATATTTCTTTTCATATTATTTTAATTCATTATCCTACATATACATGTTTTCTAAATTGAATTATATAAATTATTATACATTTAAAAATGACTTATAATGTAACATATATACTATATTTTCCATTATATATTTTTTTAAAATTAATTTGATTAACATTTTATATTCAATTAATTTTATAAATTTTATGTTACAACTCAATAATTTTAGATAATATATGATTCTTAAGAAAATGTGTATTATTTTGTACCACAGACAAAAAACCGTATAAATTTGATAATTAAGTTTGTATAAAAGAAAATGTGCAATCATGATTCAACCATTATATAACCATTATTCTAATACGATCATTGGTAAATATGACTACTGGAAACTAGAATATAGGTAATAATTTTTAAATTATAATTTTTAAGTAGAAAGAATAATGTATAATTAATTCTAAAATGAAAAACGATTTCCGAAAACATTAGAGACTTGCAATATGAATTCTTTATTTCATATCTTGTGATTTAAGTTGCATCATAGGGGTTCACTCTTGAATAATTTCAAAATATTCTTACACAAGTGAAGCTAGAACAAAATATCATATGGGATAAGTTAATGTTAATAGAAATTAAAATTTGGTCTATGTTAGCCGAGCCTCCCCTTGAATCTATCTCCATAAAACATATTACCCTTATATAAAATTTAGTTGTTTTATTGGTTTTTTTTTAATGACCAATATAATTCATGTTTAATTATATTGTATAAATAAAAAAATTATTCCATCAATTCTATTTTACAAATATTATTTCTTATTAAAAAAACATGGAATATGATAGATAGATTTTTTGAATAGGAATTATAATTTCCAAAAAAGATATAAATATTTATAATAAAATAATATATTATAGATAATACTTTTTTAAAAAAAATTGTATGATAAAATCACTCTTATATAAATATAAATTATTAATAATTTTATTTTTTCAAGTGTTTCAAATTTCAATATGCATTATCAATACAAGTTATTTATATTAAATAAGGTTGTTTATTTTTAAAACATAGAAATTTAAAATTTATATTACTATTCTAATAAAATAAATGACTTTTTTAAATCATCATTACAAAAAAAATTAGCATGAGTTTATGGAAATTTTATAAAATAAGTTATATTTTCATGAATAGTAAAAATACAATCACAATTTTTTGATATCTTTAATGAAATCATAATTATTTCATAATAATGTAATAAATTATTAATAAAAATAAAAAATATATTTCATATTACTAATATTTAGTATTTTAATTTGTTATAATCAACTTGCATACAAATAATTTACTTTCCAAATTCTAAAATAGAAACATTAACTATAAAAACATTATTTTTGCGTAAATGTTTAATTTCCATGAAAAATATGTAATATAAAATAATTACATAATCTTATGGATTTAAAAATTATAAAATATCACCAATTTTTAATATTCAATTGTAAAATACCATGGTAAATCCCATGGTTATTCATTTAACATAACCAAGGATTCCAAGGCATATATTTAAAAATTAATAACCAAATCCTCCATTTTTTCTATATACGCACACCCATATATCAATTTAAATTCAATAACAATCCATAAAAGACAAATATATTTTGGATATATCTCTTAATGATTCCTCCAAAGGTTTACCCAATCCCCCAAGGTTCCAATCCCCATGTTTTCATAATAACTCTTTGTGGTGTGAGAATTACCGTTCTTTTCTCCTTGACTCAAAAAACTCATTTCAAAAATTTCCTCTTGATTTTTTGTGTACAATATTATATTAAACTTTTTTCAAAAAACATTATGGTATAAATTTGTTATTTTAATGGGATACCATTTTCCCAACTCATTTCATCATTTTTCAAAACTATTTTTTACACCCATTAGGATCCTGTATTTACTTATCAAACTTTCCATTTTTCCTCAAGAATTTCCCTTTGATTTTCTTTTTTTGAACACCTAGGCCTATTTAGTTTCAAAGTGTATACACATGATGGTAAATATTATTTATCAATTTCAGATATTAACATAGATGAATTAGAAATTTCATTTCTGTGGGATGAAAATGACATAATGGTCATGTTTTTTAGCACATTGGAAATGCTATGTTGTTTATATAAAACCCAATTCTTTTATTCCACATGAAACATGTATGAAATGATATATTATTATCCACATAGATATCATGTAATTTTTTTTCTCCTATATAATGATATAATTCGTTGGAAAATCAATTTAATCTCTATATATGATATGTTTCATTATAACTTGGTGAATAATTATGGCAATTGTTTTTACACCTTTGTAGAAAACCATGGTGATATGATTATGAATGACTCATTTAAATTTTTAATCCATATTTCCATGTTATGATTATGTTTGTTTATTATTATTTCCTCATTTTTACTCTACTCAAGAATTTATGATATTCTCTACGTTCTTATTGATATTTTTCATGATCACATGTAAATTGTTACCCATGCACTCAGTTATTGGGAATTATGCTCTCAATTTTATTTGATAAATGTATCAAACTTATGTTATTAAGTAAATGAATATATGATGAAATTAATTTTAATACTTTCATGTGGAATATATTTCTTTTGTATTTCATGTATTATATACCATTTTTTCAAGAAACTAATATGTAAATGATACCCTGTTTGTAGAATTTAGTAAAAAAATTTGTAATAAAAAGGTGGGATACCATAGTTTTAATTAAAGGGATGTTTAGTTATTTGTGTAATTTTGGATTTCATTAATTTGACAAAAACCATTGGAAAAAGTTAATATATATAAAACAATCCTTGTCTTTTAGTGAAATATTATTTATGTGGTTTCAGAGAAATGAAATATTTATCATGATATGAACCGGTGGATGTGAATCTAGAAAATATTAATTTATGGGTATCACCTAAAAAATATGCATTGATCTAAATGAGAACAGGAAGTATTGCATGACAAAGATCCTTATTGTACACCATGTTTGATACTCTTGATAGATATTTTTTGGTTAATGTAATGATTTTTTGTACCATTAGGATGGATCAAATAAATATGTAATTATTGTTAAAGAAATAATATTTGACTATGATTTTTTTTGAGATAAAAAATTTCCATATAATTATAATATTATTAAAAGAAAACAAATTATCACTATGGTATTATTCTTTTATAAAATTGATGGATGTATGAGGAACCATGTAAATGATGAGCACAAAATACCTTGCACTAAAGTCTTTCCGATGGATGATAGAATGGAAAACAATATGAGAATGATGAACCAACAAGCTCAGGTTATGAGAAATAAAATGAATCAAACTGAGATACTGAATTCACCTCGAAATGATTAACTTTATGTCGATTAATTTTTGAAACAAAAAATATAATCCATCAACCAATCTACTGACCCATTGATTGATGAAAACATTATATGCTCTATAGAAATGATCATTTCAGTAATCCGTTATTCAGAATGAGATATTCTTGTTGTAGATATTTAACTTATAGAGGGAAAATCTAATCAATTTAGGGAACTAATAAAAGAATATTACCAATATAGGGTGTTGACTGAATGGATTTGGAATTGTTTAGGGGATATTTTTTGGAAAAAAAATCTCCTCTTTAAGGCGAAATAAAATAGATGTGGAAATCATATAGATGATTCAACTGAAAAATTAATCTATGAGATTCTATGAGATGATAATTTAAATAATTTCTCATTACACCTATAAATTTTTCTTGAGTTCTAATGGAAAGGATGATATATTCTTAGGTGGAATAAAACCACATATTTGGATGAATCTAGGCAATAATGTATATGATTGTAATGAAATGATATTCTAGAGTTCTATGATGGTTGATGTTGAGTTTCGAGATACATAATGGTCACATATATTGAAAGAAAAGAACATATTAATGGAGAAAATCTTAGGGATGAACATTGATGATGTAAAAGGATGAATTAAAGTGAAACATCCCATTTTCAATATCCATGGTGAGAACCCTTCATGGAATAGACTTATCAGGAGAGGGAAATGAGACATGTGTAGAAGAGATGGATATATTTATTGAGATGTTGTATTGGGGAGATGTGTCAAATTATCTATAATAATGATAGAGGGGATATGGTTACGACCTATCCTGATGACCAATTCCATATGTGTGGATAGACTAAGAAATATTATAATAACAATTAAAACAAGAAGGTAATGGTGTGGAATCACCATCAACCTCAGCATAGACCATGGGATAATGGCCATGAATTTCCATTCAAAATTACTGATGTTGATGTTCCAACTCATGGTCAAAGGTACTCTCTATGTTCTCTCAAATACAGTTGTAATTTTTTTATTTTGGTTCTATATATTCCATTATTTACTCTATTTTTTAAATGAATATAGAATCAATCCCAGAATTTATAAATGTTGAGTTATCATTCAATACTCCTAGTGGGATTATCAATGATTTATTATTTTATATAAACTAAAGTATTCAATTTGGTGAGCACAATCTCATAATGATTTTAGTAGTCATTCTATGGATTGAATTTTGTACTATACTAGGTTTTTTCTAGCTCTCAATGTATAATACAAATAAAAACTACAAAAGAATCAAAATATCAGTAGTTTTGAATGAAAAAAATATTATTTTTTCAAAGGAGAGATATCTCAACATGAGTTTTTTCTAGAAGAACCTCCTATATAATTATATAGGGAAATGATCGGTGAAGATAAATAAAGAAAATAATGTATAAGAATAAAAAAATTCTAAATCATTAAAAAAATCTGTTGATGTATATCTTGAATATTTACCTATAATTCGCCAATAAAGAGAGGTATATATCTATATTGAAATTATATATTGACCCATAAAGATGTCAGAGACCCAAAATTTAATAGAATATTTGGATGTGGATGAATTATAGAAACATATCCAGGATCTTTTGGAGAGGGGGTTGATCAAACCATAAATGTATCCTTGGGTTACACCTGTTAACTTTTTCATGAATAATGATGTATATATATGATTAAGAAATGAATATATAGAACATAACTAGATAATAGTGAAAAACGGGTACCTTTTACCATGGATTGATTATTTATTTGACTAGCTTTGTTGGTCTCAATTATTTTTCAAGACTGATCTATGATCTAGTTATCATAAATTTTGGTTGATGAAAGAGGATATTCCAATGACTACATTTTGATCATGATATGGGTATTATGAGTTTTTCTTGTTCTCTACTTCATGAATATTGATCCATTAATTTTATGGATTTGAGGAATGGAATATTTAAATACTACATTGATAAAAAAAATTATTTTTTATTGTTGATATAATGATATATTCCAAAATTATGAAGGATCACGAGGAACATATAATGGTGATATAGAAAAATAAAATGAAATATACTATTTGTATTGTTTAGAGATTTAATAGTTTATTTTCAATAAGTTCTTTTTTGGAGAACATTGTAACCAATGAAGGAATAGCAGTTGACCCTTCTAAGATAATGGTTGTGGAGGAGTGAAATCATTTCACAATAATAAATTTTATTCATTGTTTCCTTTGTTTTGAAATACAATATTAATGTATTTTCAAAACCATTTTATGAAATTATAATACACTAATCTAGTTAACTCTAAAATGTACAGTTTCGTACGGGAAAAAAAGTTTGAAGAATGTTTCCCAGACATGAAGAAGTCACTGCTAACTACACCTATGTTATCTCTACCCTATATCATAAAATTATTGATTATTTTTATTCATTAATATATGAAATGGGCTGGAAATTTCTTATTGAAAGACAAATTGGATATTTCTTATGAATCTAACAGTTAACACTTCATGAGAAGAAGAATCCAACAGAATACCCAGATCTAACTATGGATTCTTTTCCTATAAAGATACTAAGGATTATAATTATGGGTAGAAATGTGATATATACATAGTTCACCAATTATTGAAGTATATATTAACTAAAAAAATTGTATTGAAATGGGATGGAGGAGATGGTTCGATCTTCTTAAAGACTACAATTGATCAATCTGACACTGGCTGCGCAGTCGTTCAGTGCGCACAAATTTAAAATTTATAAACCCTACAAAGTACTAGTACTGTGGTAAGAAGGGTGTCGAACCATAGATAAGGACTTATGTTGTGCTAAACCGAATTAAAAATAAAACAACAAAAAAATAAAATAGAACACTAACAAAAACGGTATGCAAAAATTGAAACAAACACTGATAGTGAGTATGAAAATGAAGGTGAAATGGTGAAATTAATGGCTTGAACAGAGAACAAATAGTAATGATGATTTTAGGGTCCTCAGGATGCTTTGAACTGATGAAAAAGATATTCTCCACTTCTTCTTGGTTTAATTCAATTACTAAGTGCATAAAAAATGTTGTCAATCCACTAAGTTGTCACTTTAGTGGATCAACATAGCTCGATTAACTTCTTTGAGTCCCGATCATCTGATCTTGACCCTTGGAAAAAATCAGCTTAAATTGGAGAAGAGATGCATTGACCTTTTCCAATTATCGATACATCGGTCAGTGATCCATGGTGAAATGATTCACTACCACACCTGTCAGCTTTGTAATGTGAAATGATACTCAAAATAAATAGAAGAGAAAACCATGCAATAGAATCACACTGAGCAATCAAATAAACAAAACATGACGGATCGATAAATGATCTGTTCTCTACAGCTAGATTCCCCTAATCTATTTAAGTACACATTAAAACAATAAAACATGTAAAAGCTGATAATGAGTTAAGAAACATATCCCATGATATTTCTCCTCTCTCTGGCAACTACTTCAATACCGATCTCCTTCTCAGTGTCTGTCTGCCCCTGTTTTTTGTGGTGAGATGGATCGAGAGTTCTCTAGATAGAAGAATGGATGCTCGCCTCTCTCTATAATGAATTTCTGCAATCCTCCTTCTCCTCACTCGCCCTCTGCCCATGATGAATGCTGATGATCCCTTCAAAGTCTCTATAATCTCATTTGAAGTGTCCCCTGGCCTCTATGTGGAGCATTCACTGTGCTGATCCTCTCACGCTGGTCACCGGAGCAATTTCTTTTAACTAACTGAATGGGTACGCGCGCGGCCAGCCAATTTCTTCCCTGGAAACTACTGATCCACATGGAGTGCTTTTATGTGCACGTCATTTTTTTGTGAACTCCAAGTCAATGCATCCCGCCCCCTACACAATGAAATGCATGTGAGGAAAACTAGAAAAAAAATAAAATGAAACTATAAAATATCATATATTATATCAATACTTAGATAAAAATACTTATTAATATATATATATTTATATAATACTTAATATTATTATTACTATTATAACTATTGTATTTAATTAATAAGATATTTTATTATGATATATAAAACAAAATATAATCATATTTATATACCTATTATTATATTTATTGTATGTGATATATATAGTATATATATATAGATTAATGTATATTATGATTATATTATATGTAATTATAAAAACTAATGGAAAAAAAAGAAAATAAAAAAATGAGAAGAGGGGGGATGCATGTCTTCGTGGCGAAGTAGAGGGGGAAGAGGGCTTCAGTGGGTGGCATGGACAAGCAGGGAAGGAGGGAGCGGCACACAACAGGGTGTGCGGAGGATTATGGTGGTTCGCAGCGAGCAGGGATGGTTCGCGGGAAGCGGTTCAGCTAAAGACCGGTGCAGCTCGGGATGCAAGGCTGCTAGGGTTTAAGGGCGGCGAGGATCCGAGAAGCAAGGGGTAGTGGGGTTTTGGTTTGTGTGGCTTGAAGGGGGAGAAGAAGAGTAGTGGTGGTCGAAAAAGGGGGAAGGAGAGGGCCGAGGCAGAGCTGAGCAGGCGGCTCGGGATCTCAGTGCGTCGGCGTAGGGGAACCGAGGTGATGTGGACTCGTGGTTGTGACTGGGAAGGACGTCGTTAAGGTTTGGACGGCTCGTCGAAGGATCGGGTTTGGATAGTTGCGCACTGGTTCAGATTTGGTTTGAAATAGAGTATATTGGTTTCCAGTTTCATGATTTATTTGATCTGATTCATTGACGTTTAATCATTTGTTCGTTCGATTTTCCCTACTGTGAGTTCAAATTGTTGTGCTGCTGGATTGTTTTGCTGCTGTGTGATTATTATTTTTATTTTTCTTTTGTTGCATGAATGGTTATTATGGTTGTGGTCCGTGTATGAGAGGAGGCAGAGGCAAGGCAGGTGTGGAAGGGGGTTGGCTTCAGCTAACTTGCGAATAGTAGGAGAGGCGGACGGTGGTGGAGGTGTCGAACGGTGGGAGGAAGGGGTGTATCGGTGAGGATGGACGAATCGGTGAGGATGAGTGTGGATGTATCTGTGAGTATTTAGAGGGGGAGATTTATCGGTGATGTAATATGGAAAGAGTATCGGTGAGGAAAAAGGGGGCAGGCGTATTAGTGAGGAAATATTAGGGTAACCGTGAGAAAATAAAGGGAAGGTGTATCGTAGAGGTAGAGTATCGGTGAGAATTCATAAAAAATGGGCTAATGGTGAGGAAATGTGTATCAGTGAAAAAATGTGTATCAGTGAGGAATGTCACCAGTAGCAAGGCTACGGATAGAATGGGTTAATGGTGAGGTTGGGTAAGAGCTGTATCGGTAGACTTAGTCTGACGGTAAGAAAAGATGGAACGGTGAGGTGTATCGGTAGCAAGGCTACTGATAAGGACCGGACCGTGTGCAACACCTGTGAATAAACACTACAAAGAAAATTAAATAAATTAAATAAATTAATAAAACTTAAAAATAAATAAATTGATAAATTAATAAATTAAATTAAATAGAACGGAATTAAAAACTAAAAACACAACAAAGTTAAATAATGAAACTTTATTTAAAGAAATGAATTAATTTGGGTTAAAGAAAATAAAAAATACATAATTAAAGAACAAAGCAAAATAATTACAGTAACATGCTTAAATTATTTACCAATTAATAAATGAATAAATTAAATTGAATAATGGAAAATATTAAACGAATAAAATTAAATTTTTAAAACTAATTAAACTATTAAAATTCTAAAAAACCAAAAATAGTTATTTATTTAAAATTTAAATAATAAAGCATTAATTAATTTAATAAATGAATTAATAAACTAACTAGAATAAAAATAAAATAATAAATAAATAAAAGTCTAATTCGCATGACTCATTTAATTTTAGACTTTTTTGAAATGACACTAATGTACATTAAAACACATATTTTAAACTACAATTAATTATTCTACACAACAAAGTAAAAAAACACAACAATTATCAAATATTTACTAAAAAATAATCATTTTGGTATAAAAAAGTCAATAAAAATATACCAAAGATGTGGAAAAGAGTGTTAAAACACTGCCACATCAAACTCCCCCACACTTATAGCCTTGTTTGTCCTCAAACAAGTACATACATTTGATATTAAAACAGAAAGATGATTTGTGAATTTCAGTTCAAAACAAAGTGCACAACTAAATTTTAATACCTAGAGGATCAAATGCAATAGTTGGTCAAGCTTTTCAAAGGTGTTCAAAAAAAGATGTCCTACCTAGCATCAAATACTCACTGGAAGTCAAGGCTCACAAATTCATACACTTCCAAGTATGTCATGCCTCCTATGTGTTTTCATTAACTATCCTACTTCACCATCCAATTCAAGTACTTATTCAAGGAGTGATGAAAGGTTAGATGAAGTGGAATTTAAAACATAACCATGGGCACCTTCCATTCTCACCTTCCTCCTAGTTATAAAAATTAAAGTCCATTAAATTGGTCACTTTATTGTTTCAACTCAAATGAAAATTAACCAAGTCAATTGGTCCCTTCTTCATTTGGGTTCAAAATTCCCCTCATCTTAATGAGATCATTTTTGACAAGGGAGCTTTATTTTACTTTTTCCCAGCCATATTCCATGTACCGAGCACTATGCATAGCGCTTATTTAGATTGAAATTGGATTTATTTATTCACAGAAATGAACCCAGTGCACCTTGTCTCAAATACTCACCGTGGGATCCCATTTTCCCATTTTACTCCAGTTTCAAATGAATTAATTAATAATCATTCGGATTGACTTCCTAATGTAATTGAATATTATTTAATAAAAATGTTAGTCTCATGTGTTCTAGTGAGAACTTCAAGTTACCCTAATCCATGATCATCATACCACAAAACTTATCCTGTCATACTCTTATCCTCAGTTCCTAAACAGACAGATCCATAGAGATAGTGAACAATTTCACTCAGCAATCATTTGTACTTAACAGTTAATGACTAAGTACCACTCTCAACATCCAGTAAACAATTATCCACTAAACATGACATAAATGAAGTACCATTAAACCTCTAATGACCATCAAGTGATGAAAGAATTTTAAAAAACATTTAATGGAATTTTGAACCATTTTTTTTTAAAATTTGACCAATTTTTTAACAAACACAAACTCATGTTCAAGAAGGGGGATTTCAACATGACACTAGAATGACCCCTCTACCCAACACTAACCCAAAATTGTCTACAATGTTGAATGTCAGGGTAGGATACAGTTAATTTTTAAAAAAATGGACATTTCAGCTGAAAAAGTAAATGGAGGGGTATCAATGAAGTTCAAAAAATTTCTTTGCCACACAAGAAATGATAGAAAATAAAAACAAAAACAAAAAAATAGAAGAGCCCAAACCCACCAACCATCACCAGCAATAAGTATAGTTCTATTACTAAAATTTTCATGCTTCAATCATTGTGAGTAGACAAAATATTGTATCAATTTACTTCAAATAGTAGCATGATTAACAATGATGTGCAGCAGCATCATAATGACATTGGAAGCAGTGGGTGCAAGCACGTTGTACAAATCAACTCAAAATACATTTTCAACTAAGTATATATTACCAACTAACACCCAAGAATAAAACATAGTCCAAGAGTTTGAAAAATTAGTGGGAACTCCCCCACACTTAATTCACAGCAGCGAGTAAGTAAGTAATTGAAAATTAAAAAGGTAAAATAACACTTCCCTGAATGGACGCTTCTCAAATTTACAAATGTCTCCATTTGATTTCCATATGCATGAACTCTGGATGCTCTAGTTTTTCACCTACATGATGAAACAATTTAACATTATTGTTCAAGATTTAATGTTCAAATAAAAAGCAACCACAGAGTATGAGTTAGGGAGTGTTATCCATGATCTTTAGTGCTCTTTGACGACAGCCTCCTTCCACCATGAATGTTCCAAATGCAGCTACCATTGAAACATTATTCTCTTAGGAAACCAAGACCAATAGACCACTTGCATCATATGATAAGGAAATTCAGACATTATTGTTCACCAAACAGAGAGACAAACAACTGAGCAAGGATAATTTATTCAAACTAAAAATTTAAAGTAGAAAACAAAGTAAACCATGGGTTCCTCCCATGCAGCGCTAGGTTTGCAGTCCCTAGCCAGACCTTATTCCCCTAAATATTTATAACCATGATCATTTAATGGGAATGATATGTCAATGGTGTGAACTTCAAAATTGTCTAAGGAATCAAGATAAGGACTACTCAAGACATTTTAATCTTCAACGCCAATCGGAATTCTCCAAAATTTATCCAGATCACTAAGAGGATTCATTTTTCCAAACTCAACTGTGTCTCTAAAAATCAATTCATCAGCACTTAACAAGTTCAACAGCTGCCCATGAAAATCATCGATCAGATCAAGAAAACTTCTAGAGCTTCCACCACACTTAGAGTTTTTCTGAAACCCAAAAATAGAAGATGACACATCGACAAAACCTTCAGCAAGTCCCAAAACAGCATGCAATACTGAAAAATCAGAAATATCCCAAAAGATGTTATAAAATTTGGCTTTCAAAAGGTTGTTCTCAATGTCCACATAAGACTCAAATGATTTGAATCTTTCGAGTTCAGGTATGAAATCTAAATCATCACTCACAACATCAAACTAGGAAGGTAATATGATATCAAGGAAATACACATTTTTATAATGGAAATCATCATGTTTTTCAGCAGTGCTCAATCCAGAGCTTTCTCCAGCTTCAAGAACTCCTAGACAGTCAACTTCGCAAGATAAAAATTCATAAACAGGTTAAGACAGTGCAGGAAAAAGTAGTGACTCACTCTCCAGAATGAGTTCCGAAGAAAGAATTTGTTCATCAACAGGAGGGTGTGAGGAAAGAGAAATATCCATGGAGAAATTTTGAGTGGGTTGGGGAATTAGTATCTTTGTGACCTCAAGTGGGAAAGACCCATACTCAGCTCTAACCATAATCTTGTAACATTGATTCGCAGCCACATTTATCATGTCACAAGTAACCTCATGTCGGGGCCTTTCCAAGACCAAAATTTCATCCACATCATCTACAGCTTGTAGGGTGAGTTTACCTTTGGAGACATCAATGATGGAACCACCAGTAGCAAGGAAGGGTCTTCCTAATATTATTGGAACCTTTTCATCACATTCCATATCAAGGATCAGGAAATCAGTGGGTAATGTGAGTTTTTCTAAACTTACTAATAAGCCATCCACTCTCCCATAAGGGTGTGTGAGTCACCTATCATCCAGCTGAAGACAAACAGACGTTTCTTGGATATCCCAAAGACCCAGCATTGTGAACAAGGAGAAAGCCATAAGATTAATACATGATCCTAAGTCACATAGGCAATTTAGTTTCCCACTTCCTCCTTTTCGGCACTGAATGATAAAGCCACCAGGGTCCTTTAATTTGGGAGGAATGTTTTTTTTGGACAATTGCACTAAACTCCAGATTGAGATCAATTTTATCCAACATTTTATAATCATTCTTATTCTTCAAAAACCTTTTTGTGAATGAAACATATGAATGGATTTTATCCAAGGATTCTAAGAAAGGCATGTTGATGGTGAAGATTCGAATCAATTTCAAAAATCTCAGGTAATCGGGTTCATCACTTTGCTTCACTCTTTTAGGGAAGGGAATGGGAGGGGCATAATGTTTCAGAACAGGTAGGTTACTCACCTTCTCCTAAGACCCCACTTTCTTATTTTCTTCCTTAATCAATTCCCACTTCATTTTCTTTAGTTCCTTAGCTTTCTCAAGTGTGGGTTGCACAATCTGTTCAGTTTGAAGCTTTCTTTCCAGATTTCCAGAATTGGGATTTTCCAGATTTTCAATTTCAATTTTATCTTGAACATTGTTTTCCTCATGCCTAGGTGGTTCCTTAATTGGTTCCTTTAGTTTAAGCCATGTCCTGGTTGTTACTACCATAGCATTTTCTCTTAAATTGGGGGATGAAGTGCTAAACAGCTTTCTCTTTTCCTTACCAGCATGATTCTTAGCCATTTGACTCATTTGAAGTTCTAAATTTTGAATCTTAGAATCTTTGTCCTTCTTAAATGAGCTGATATCACTCAACACTTGTTGCAATATCCCCTTTAACTCCCCTTGATAATTAGAAGATTTAGCCTCATATTGATTCTGGAAAATTTGTTTGGGCTATGGGTGGAATGTTGGGGAAGTGGGAAACCTTGTGACCCTTTTCTCATTTCATGATATATTGGGCAAACCTTGATATCTAGAGTGGTATGGATTTGAGAGTTGAGCATGGACACCTTGATTCTAAAACCTGTAATCAACAAACTGGGCACTCTTATCACATGACCGAGGGAGATCAATGATTAGCCAATATCTCTGAGTGTGCCCAAACATCCAACAATGATAGAACTACTCCCTAAGGACCCTATCATCGACAACAACAACTTGAGGATTTGCATCACCTCTATGGATGACTCTTTTCCTAGTGCACTTGTGTTGATATTTCTAATCCAACTTATCAGACAATTATTTCAGTTAATCAGCAGTGGAATCAGAGAAATCACCTCCTCAAGATTGGTCAACTATGTTTTGATTGTAGGGGGTGAGGGTATTATAGAAAGTCTCCATGAGCAGATGGGGAGATAATTAATGGTTGGGGATCTGTCTAAGAAGACCTCTAAACCTTTCCCATGCTTCGTGGAAGAGTTCCCCCTCATCCTATACAAAGGCAGTGATCTTATGCCTCACTTCAATGGTGGTGTTCCTGGGATAGAATTTTGATACAAATCCATTGAACACCTCTTCCCATGTTTTAAATATATCCTCATCTAAATATTGAATCCATGTCCTAGCCCTCCCCTTTATATAGAAAGAAAACAACCTAAACCTCAACTCCTCCTCACTACGATCTCGCAAAGGCAACTATTGGACAGAACCATAAAAATCTCTGATAAACTCTATGGAATCCTCTGCTAGAAGACCATTAAATGATGGCAGCTGAGAAAGATGAGACTGTTTGATCTCATAGCTCATAGACCTAGGGGACAATTTAATGCAGGATGGATTGTTTGACACAGTAGGAATTTGAAACTCCCTAAGATTAGGTTTCTCAGGGGTAGGAACTAAGATCTATGACACCTTGAAATTTTGATTTCTAGTAATTTTATCCAAATTCTCCATTTCAAGTTTCTTTTTGTTTTCTATGTACATAACAATTTATGTTTATTTCTTGAAAAGGAGTTTCAAGTTATGAATTAGAAGCTTTAGTGTGAATGCAGTTTCAACAACAACCTTTTCTTGAGAATTTTTTTTACAGTTTTTAAGTTTTGTTTTTATTCTTTTTGTTCTATTAATTTTTCTTTTGAGTTTTTTTTAAACTTGGTCACACGTGCCTTCCCCGGAAACGGCGCCAAAATTTGTCCACACAGTCATTGAGTGCGCGAAAATTTAAAATTTATAAACCTTACAAACTACTAGTACTGTGGTAAGAAGGGTGTCAAACCACATAGAAGGAATTATGTTATGCTAGACCGAATTAAAACTAAAACAACAAAAATCTAAAATAGACCACTAATAAAAACTATATGAAAAAATTTAAAAAAACACTGATAGTGAGTATGAAAATGAAGGTGAAATGGTGAAATTAATGTCTTCAAAATTGAACAAACATTAATGATGATTTTAGGGTCCTCAGGCTGCTTTGAACTGATTAAAAATCTATTCTCTGCTTATGCTTGGTTTAATTCAATTACTCAGTTCATAAAAAATGGTGTTAATCCACTGAGTTGTCACTTCAGTGGATCAACACAGGTCGATTAACTTCCTTGAGTCCCGATCTTCTGAACTTGACCCTTGGAAAAAATCTGCTTAAATTGGAGAAGAGATGCATTGACCTTTTCCAATTATCTGTACTTCTGTCAATGATCCATGGTGAAATGATTCACTACCACACCCATCAGTTATGTAATGTGAAATGATACTCAAAATAAATAGAAGAGAAAATCGAGCAATAGAATCACACTGAGAAATAAAATTAACAAAACATGACGGGTCGATAGATGATCAGTTCTCTACATCCCGATTCCCCTAATATATTTAACTACACATTAAAAAGTAAAATAGATAGAAGAAGATAATTAATTAACAAACATCTCCCCTGAGATTTCCCCACTCTCCAGCAACTGCTTCGATACTGATCTCATGCTCAATGTCTGTCTGCCTCTGTTTTTGTGGCGAGATGGATCGAGAGTTCTCTAGATAGCAGAATAGATGCTCGCCTCTCTCCAGAATGACGTTTTGCAACCCTACTTTTCCTCACTCTCCCTCTTCCCATGATAAATGTCGATGATCCCTTTGAAGTCTCTCGAATCTCATCTGAAGTGTCCCCTGGCCTCCACGTGGAGCTTTCACTGTGCTGCTCCTCCCGCACTGGTCACCGGAGGAATTCCTCTTAACTAGCTGAACGGGTGTGCGCGCGGCCAGCCAATTTCTTCCTTGGAAATAACTAATCCACATGGCATGCTTTTATGTGCACATCATCTTTTTAGTGAACTCCAAGTCAATGCATCCCTCCCCCTACACAAAGAAAAGCACGTGAGCCAAAATAGAAAACAAATAAAATAAAACTATAAAATATCATATATTATATCACTACTTAGATAAAAATACTTATTAATATATATATATATATATAATTCTTAATATTATTATTACTATTAAAACTATTGTATTTAATTAATAACATATTTTATTATGATATATAAAACCAAATATAATCATATTAATATACCTATTATTATTTGTATTGTATGTGATATATATATTATATATATATATATATTAATGTATTTTAGGTTTATATTATATGATATTATAAAAACTAAAAGAAAAAATATAAAATAAAAAAATGAAAAGAGGGTGGATGCGTGTCTTCGTGCTGAAGCAGCGGGGGAAGAGGGATTCAGTGGGCGCCATGGACAGGTGGGGAAAGAGGCAGCCGCGCACAGCAGGGTGTGTGGCGGATTCTGGGGGTTCGCAGTGAGCAGGGATGGTGCGCGTGAAGCGGTTAGGCTGTAGACCGGTGCGGCTCGAGATGCAGGGCGGCTAGGGTTTAGGAGCGGCAAGGATCCGAGAAGAAAGGGGTAGTGGGGTTCTAGTTTGTGCGGCATGAAGGGGGAGAAGAGGAGTAATGGTGGTTGAAAAAGGGGGAAGGCAAGGGCCGAGGCGGAGCTGAGTAGGCGGCTCAGGATCTCGGTGTGTCGGTGTAGGGGAACCAAGGTGATGAGGACTCGTGGCGGCGACTGGGAAGGACGTCGGTAAGGTTTGGACGGCTCGTCGGAGGACTGGGTTTGCATAGCTGTGCACTGGTTCAGATCTGGTTTGAAATAGCGTATATTGGTTTCCAGTTTCAGGATTTATTTGATCTGCTTCATTGACGTTTAACCATCTCTTCGTTCGATTCACCCTGCTGTGAGTTCAAATTGTTGTGCTGCTGGATAGTTTTGCTGCTGTGTGACTATTATTATTTTTTCTTTTGTTACATGAATGGTTATTGTTGTGGGGGTGCATGGAAGAGAGGATTCAGAGGCAAGGCACGTGTGGAAGGGGGCTGGCTTCAGCTGACTCGCGAACATCAGAAGAGGTGGACGGTGGTGGAGGTATCGAACGGTGGGAGGAAGGGGTGTATCGGTGAGGATGGACGCATCGGTGAGGATGAGAGGGGGTTGTGTCGGTGAGGATTTAGAGGGAGAGAGTTATCGGTGAGGTAATATAGAAATAGTATCGGTGAGGAAAAAGGGGGCAGTTGTATCGATGAGGAAATATTAGGGTAACAGTGAGCAAAAATAAAGGGAAGGTGTATCAGTGAGGTAGAGTATCAGTGAGAATTCAGAAAAAATGGGCTAACTGTGAGGAAATGCGTATCAGTGAGAAAATGTGTATCTATCAGGAAGGTCACCGGTAGCAAGGCTTCTGATAGAATGGGTTAATGGTGAGGTTGGTTAAGAGCTATATCGGTAGACTTAGTCTAACGGTGAGAAAAGATGGAACGATGAGGTGTATCGGTAGCAAGTCTACTGATAAGGACCGGACCGTGCGCAACACCTGCGAATAAACACAACAATGAAAATTAAATAAATAAAATAATTTAATAAAACTAAAAAATAAATAAATTTATAAACTAATAAATTAAATTAAATAGAACGTAATTAAAAACTAAAAACCAAAAAATGTTAAATAATTAAACTTTATTTAAACAAATGAATTAATTTGGGTTAAAGAAAATAAACAAACATAATTAAAGAACAAAGCAAAATAATTACAGTAACTTGCTTAAATTATTTAACGAGTTAATTAAAGAATTAATTAAATTGAAGAGTGACAAATATTAAAAGAATAAAATTAAATTGTTAAAACTAATTAAAGTATTAAAAGAATAACAACAAAAAAGATTTATTTATTTACAATTTAAATAATAAAGCATTAATTAATTTATTAAATGAATTAATAAACTAACTAGAATGAAAATAAAATAATAAATTAATAAAAGTCTAATTCGCACAACTAATTTAATTTTATAATTATTTTAAATGACACTAATGTACATTAAAACACATATTTTTAACTAAAATTAATTATTTTACACAACAAAGTACAAAAACACAAAAATTATCAATTATTTACTAAAAATAATCATTTTGGTATAAAAAATTCAATAAAAATATAAAAGATATGTTCCAAAGAGTGTTAAAACACTGCCACATTAGATACAATCAAAAAATAGAAAAAAATTCACTGATGCATTGTATAGTAAATACATCGTTTCTATTGAAACTATGAGGATCCAAGGGGATTCACTGATCAAAGGCCTAGTAAAATTGGACATGAGAATCATGAGGGATGGGAAAACATCAACCCTCTCCCCAATGATTTCTAAACTATCATTTCTATAGAAGATATATAAATCTCAAAGAAGATTTCCATTATTAACGAACAATATAGAGTATGTGATGAATGAGATGTTTCATGAGTTAAATATTGATTAAAAAGTATTTTTGATATTTTGAAAATGGATATGCCTTCTATCTATTATGAAAGTAAAGAGGGAGATAATGTAAGATTCTCATAGCTATAAAATTTCTATACATTTAAGAAGTAGTAAAATGTATAGTGAATCTTGAGATAATTATTGGTGGGATAACATGAATAAAAACATTGATGATTGGTGTACAAGGTTTTGGATGAGTGAACAAGTGAGGGTAGCGAGACAACATCCAAACAGTGTATTACCAAAACTACCCATACTAACATTGAAGTGCGAAAATATCACTATAGACATTGTCACATGTCTTCAAAGAACATCAAATGGAAATAATTCTATATAGTTTATAGGGGATTTCCACACAATGACTACCCATTTCATCACTATTTGGGTTTATTTACCAATTGACTAGATTTCAATGATTTATGTAAAGAAAGTTGTGAGGTATTGTGGGGTACATCATTCTATCATTTCGATTGTGATATGGGGTTCACATAAAAAGTATGAATATGTATTCATTATGATCATAACATTTAATTTAATTTTAGTGGATAAAATCACACCCAAAATGATGACCAAGATGAAAGGACTATTCAGATATTTTAGGACATGCTCAATATATTTTTTAGATGGATGCAATCAACATCTCCCATTAGTTTTGATATAATACAAAATAATCATCCATTTCCATATTGAAATGGAACCACATGAATCCCTATATTGGAAACTATATAGAACCCCTAAATGTTGGGATGATGTTGCTGGGAGAAGGATTCTTGCATCAGATCTTGTACAAGAGATGGAAAACTAGATTCATGTTATCCAAAAACACATAAAGGATTCTCTTAGTCGATAGAAGAGTTTTTCTAAAAATCCTTGATGGGACATTGAATTTGATGTTGGAGACAATGATTTTATTTGAGTAACACCTTGGAATTATTTGTGTAGTTTGGGAAGAAAGTGAAGATTATCCCATGTTACATTGTCCCAAATGAAATCTTAAATCACATTGGAACATTGGCCTATCAGATATCACTTCCACCAAATCTAGATCATAATTAGGATTTACTATATGTTTCTCTATGGAATAATTACAAACTTGAACATTAACATGTACTAATTCATGAGGTGGTGAAACTTGAACATTACATGTCTTATGAAGAGTAGTCAGTAATGATCATGGACTATAGATAAATATATCTACACAAAAAGTCTGACCACCTCATCAATGTTTTTTATAGGAATGATAAATATGAAGAAGTTATGTGGGATCTATAATAGACAATTAGGCAGACGAACCCATGTATTATCGCAAATGAGGGAATGATTTGAAATTTTTACGGTTGAAATTTCTTCAGTGGGGAGAGTGTAAGGAAAAAAATTTAATGAAAATTTTTTATAAAGAAAATGAGGATTATTTTTTATTATACAAAACAAAACCATATACCATTAATAATAATGTGTGTATAAATGGAAATTTCAGAAATGGGGCTCGACAATTATATGATCATTGTTTAAATATGATTTTTGTTCAATATGATAATTTTTTATAAAAAATGGATTCATTAATGTCGAAAATCAGTAAACGTACATAAACAAAGACATGAAGGAAAATGGTCCAGCCCGAGCGGAATGTCATCAAAAGGGCCAGATGCCACCAGATGATTCGTGGAATTTTTTCCCTCCCTTTTGGTAAAGTAGAAGGTTTAGAATGTAAATCATTGATGGAGAGTGAGGATTTTCCTGATGAGGGATCCAAAGGACTGAAGTCTGTCATTATTTAGGTTAATTGCCTTGATAATGGTGAGGCAATCTAAATCGAGGTTGATTTTATCACATCCACCGTATTTAGCGAGCATCATTTTGGTCTCTCTATCAATGCATTACATTCTGCACCTATTTTAACAAAAGGGAACGAAACAATGTTGCCCATCAGATGGCGGCATCTGGAACCATTGATGACAACCCGCTCTGGCTAGAGAATTTTCCTTCATGGCTTTGCATCTGACCGTCTGCTGATATTCAACATTAATGAATCCGTATTTTATCAAAAAAAATGATCATATTGAACAAAAATCATATTTGAACAATGATCATATAATGGTTGATCCCCATTGGTTAAATTTCCATTTATACACACATTATTATTAATTTGTAAGTAGAAATGATAAATAATATTTAATGAGGAAAGGAGAAACGATGGACTTACAAAGTATAGTAATTCCACAAGAAACCAATTGTTTGTGATTTGGAGTTATATAGTATCAATGTGGTTTTCCATTAACTAATCTGAATCCAAGATTTAAGAGGTGAATATTTAATGAAATAACATGTGTGAGAAGTTCATGTTATTATAAACTAATACTTGGGTGATGTAAGATGAGCCACCCAATGATTTTATCCATGTCATATATTTCACCCTTATTTCATATGTAGGTGATATAAGGGCTTCTGTGTTGAGGAACTATTTACATAATGTGTAATTCAATTATATAAAAAAAATTATTCAATCAATTTTATTTTAAGAATAGTATTTTTTAATAAAATTGAGAAGGATTTTGAGGATTTGATTTTTTAGATAGAAATAGTACAATCCAAACAATATATAAATTTTTATAGTAAAATAATATATTACAAGTAATATACATTTTAATGAAATAGTATTATAAAAATACTTTTATTTAAATATAAATGATAGTTTTTATCAAGTGACATAACTTTTACTAGTCATATTTAATCAACTATTATTTTTAATTATAAAGATTTTTATAATTAAAAATTACAATTCCCGTATTTAGATAATTATTCTTATAAAATAAATGACATTTTTAAATCATCAATCTAATTTTTTATGGAAAATTTATGAGAATTTTTTAAAATACATTATTTTTCATGAATAGTAAAAAATAATGTGTTAGTGTTTCGGTATCTTTAATTAATTTATAATTATTTTATATTGATGTAATTAATCATTAACTACAATAAAAGAATTTATATATATTCTTTTATTGATGTCAATAATTTTAATAGAATTTAATAAATTTTCAAACCTCTAATTTACTTTCCATATACTATAATGGAAACATTAACATTTAAACACTATTTTTATGGAAGCATTACTATTCCATAACAATTGATGTAATTTAAAATGATGATATAACTATTTTAGATTATAATAACGTAAAGGACAACCTAAATGTCAAAAAATTAGAAAATAATACTGGAAAGACCAGGGGTTATCATTTTCCACAACCTATGTTTCTAATGCCAATATTAAAAAATTATTTGAAAATTCTTCACTTTTTCAATATATACCAAAATATTTTCCTATCTCATTTCACTAATAAAACATACTCTACTAATTTCTAGTTTTTAACCTCTTAAGATGTAATAGTAATGTTTTATCAATCTTGAAGGTTCAAATCTATTTGGTTTAGTAACAACTATTCAAGGGAATGTAATTATCATTCTTTCCTCTATGATTCATGAAACAATATTAATATATGTGTTATTAATGATATTGTTATTCCATTATATTACCCTTTTTATCATACACATAATTTCAACATAATTTTTAGAAAATGAACGACCCATTTTACCTAAATATTATTTCATTTTCCAAAACCACAATTTATACCCACTATTCATCAAAATTTACATCTAAAAAATTCCCTCTTATCCACAAGAACATCTCTTTTATTTTATTTTTATAAACACTCGAGCATATTTATTCTCCCTGTTCATTCATCATTATGTTATAATTATTTATTTTATTAAATTGTTGACATACATTAAACCCTTATTCCATTTATGTGTGTTGATGTTGACATAATGATCATGTTTTTATACACTTTTTAGATACAATGGTTTGGATATGAAAACCATTTATTTTATTCCCCAGTGTTAATTTATGAAATATTGGATTTTGATATGTGTGGATAATATGAAATTAAGACATATTAAGTCTGAAATCGGATATAAATCCCATGCATTGGGAAATGAATTTAATCTCTATAGTTAATATTCTTTATTATTCTTTGGTAATTTTTATGACACTTCGATAGAAAAACATGGTGATGTTATTTTGAATGTATCCATAAAATGTTATTGGAACATTTCAATTTTATGGTTAATATTATTTTTATTATGATATTCCATTTTTCTCATGAATTTATGATATACCCACAGTTTCTTATTAATATTTCTCATGGTCACATGTAAACTATTTCCCATGCATTCTGTTACAGGTCCTTATGCTCATTATTTCTTTTAATTTATGTCCCCAAGTTATAAGATGCAAGAAATGTACACAAGATAAACCTATGATGAACTATTTCTAGATTATTATAATAAAGTTTTATTTTTTTAATGTAATATATACCTTTTTACAATAAAAAACACTAAAATATCCTCTATTTGAACAATTTAATGAATAGTTATGTAATAACAATATGGGATTCTATATTTTCTGAATGTTGTAAAATAATGTTTCTTAACAATAAACGATTGTCTTATTTTTAAAACCTCTATAGATTTTATTTTTTATCAAGACTTATCTACAAGATTCACTAGGTTTTAAATGAAAATTAATTTCTCATTATACTAGGATTTTTTTATTTATTTTAGTTTAAGAAAATAATATTTCACCATGTTTTAAAGTGACGTTATAATGAATGTATAATGGTGTTTTTTATCTATGTAAAAAATAATTAAATATTACTATGATTCATTATCAATATACTCTAATAATAAAATCTTACTTATTTATTTGGAATATGATTGAACATTTTGTTACCTTAATTATCAAGTGAATGTATTTTCTATTCCAAATTTAATTTTTCAATAAAACTTTCTTTGTTGATTATATATTGGATTATTAATCCTTTCATTCATATAATATATTTATTAAACATATTATGATAATGGGTGGGGAAATGATGTTAATTTCACGATGTCTAAAATTTTGGTTTTTTGTTACTAAACAAGTTATTTTTATCCATGTTATTAATAATGATATACGCCAACCATCGATATATTACCCTTCATGATATTAGTTATTTGAAATATTTTATTAATGTTAATCTATTCCATGTTTTTCATGATTTATTTAATTTATTATAGAGTTTGTTTTATATTTTCCTATACTAATCATTTAGTATCATGCTTTATTATATTTTCCATTCTCAATGGAACCAAAAAGTAATATTGAAATTTTTTTATAGATATATTAGTAGAAATAATAATGTTATCTTAATAATTTAATGTTTTATTTATTATTTTTAATGTAATGTGAAAAAATGAATTTGTCAAGCATGTTATGACTAATAATGTATCTGATCATATTAGATATATATTTTTTATTTTTTACCCATATAGTAAGGTATGAACTACATCAATATTTCCAATGATTGTCTCATTATAGTAATGAGTTTCATTACCTATCTAATTATTATTACCCTTAGAAGTGGGATGAACTACCCTTGATTAGACGCATCCCAGGAAGTGTGTGAGATACCCTCATGGAAATAGTTGTTGTGTCCTCACTAATATGTTATTAATCGAAGATGATATTCCCACATCTGGAAATTTTTACCAAGATACCCTAGTATTATTATGACTTTTCAATAAATGTGTAATTACCATGTACTGATTACTAGGATATCATGATATTTTATTCCCATTATTTTTTTAGTATTAAAATGAAATTCCTAGAAATTATTTAATTTTTATTGTAGGATTTTATTCCCATTCTCATGAATAAGGATGAGCTGAATATCCAATATTCATGTCATATGTTTACAGACACCCCAACATTGTCTCATTTATAAATAGAAACACATAGTTGAATATATAGTACCAATAGTGGTGAAATGTTTTTTATTTCATTTATCTATTATTTATTAATTAGTATATTATAATTTATAAAAAACAATTATTTTCTGAATACAATAGATAAACCATTTATAGTGTCCAACATAGTTATGTTGATTCCCTTCTTAGTCTCCATGGTACCTAAGTATATTTTGGGGTTTGTGATCCATGTTTGGGAAATGGTCATATAAGGAACCTCAGATATGATATATGGAATATCACTAGGGGTAAATTAGTTCTATATGTTATTTTTAAATTTCATGTCGAGAAAACATCAACTCCTACGAGAATTTTTTGATATTTTTAATTGTCACACCCAAACACTCAATAAAACAAGGGAATATAGTTGATTTACAATGTTCACCTATCAATGTGATAAGGCCAGCAATTTATGAGATAAGGATTCCTCCAAGATCATTGAACCACAAATAATCTTCATATAAGTATAAGAGATCATGATATATCCATAAAACTCAAGTCTTCATGGTTATCGAATATGAATCGATATATCCTATACACATGCTCATCACACACTTTACTGTGATAAATAATTTTGGTAATAATTTCTAAATATTTCACTTATAGTTAGATATCATGTAATTTTGTCTTTTTTATTATTATTCTTATATTTTTTCCAAAATAGTATTATTTAATTTAAATTTTTGTATAAACCACTATGATTATATACTATTAACTATTAATTTATCTTGAGAATGGTTCAATAATATATATGCAATGAGCACATTCACCTCTCTATGTGTTCATATAAATAGAACAACCAATTTATTTGATAAATTTTTAGTACTTTTGTAATATAATGATACAATATTATTTTTTGTATTAATATATATTCCACTATATTAATGAATAACAATTCCTTAATTTTTCTTCTTCTTCTTCTTCATTCTGTCATCAAAACTATAACAATTAACATTGAATTTGAGTTCTGTGAACACTAAACTCATTATAATCAAAGATTATAATTATAAAATATTCTTTCCCCTCCACATAAATTGAAACAAATACTAAAAAATAATAAATTTATTTAAATATATGTAGGATATAAGTTGTGCATGAATCTTCATATCATATTTTTGATCGCTCTCTGAGATTTTACATCGTACAACATTGTTTCTTATTTACTATATTTTTGGAATCTACCATATTCCAACATGATACATGAATTAAAATTATGATATTTAATCCCTGAATATTATCTTTAGAATCGTGTAAATTTATTTCTTAAAAAAACAACATTATCAAAATACCAGTTCTCAACAAAAACTGAAATATTGTATGAGGTCATTATCTTTTTGAGTAATAGAAAAAATATGACCAATTAAAATATAATACACATGAATTGGATTTGAAATGAATTGAAAATATAAAAGATTATTATAATATCTTATAGATTACAATAATTTTTTAAATGAAATAAAAATATCATACACATAACTGATTTTCCAATGTGCTCCACAGTAATTATATTCTTCACTAATAAAATATAATGAGTTATAAAAAATTACCTACATGTAGATAAATATTAATATAATAACTCTAAACATCATATGAAATAATAAAATATTTCCCTCAATACTAAATATCATATATATAAAGAGAAAACATCATATAGATCCTCTCATGTATGATAAATGTCTATGAAGTTTACCAATAGACACTTGAGGAAATAGAATAAGTTAAAATTGATTCCATAAATCACCCAAACCTCTTCAGGATGATTCCAAGCATCATCAAACATCCAAAAACCCTAAACAGCAAATAAAAATCATTAGTACACACATTTTTTAATATAATTTATCCATTTAATGTAAATGATAACATATCAATGACACCTACTTCAATATCAAGTCACAATATATTTAACTTTATTCATCAATAAATATAGAAAATATCATCATGTTTCTAAAACTCATGTTAAATAATTATCTAGTATCAATGCACTAAAATCTACAGAAAACATATAGGGATTTATTTGGAGCAATTATACGCGATTTCTCATGGGCTCTAGACCATGGATGTATTTATATCTTGTTTTTTTTAATTTTTGAAGAATTGGGTAAATTCTCTACCAATTGGAGATTCAATTTATATATTTATGACCATGAGACATTGGGATTAATCATCTCATTATAGCATATAAATTTTTGCTCACATATTTAGGTCATTTAATAGTGATTTAAATACTTAGATGGCATATTTTTTGAGATACTTTTGATTGTATTATATATATTTTTAAATATTGAATTCAATTCCAAATAGTGTTTGTTTCTATATGTTATTTATAAAACCTAACCATTGGGTGGTAGCCTCTAGCCAACATGGGTGCCTGAATATGGTATGTGTTAGTAGATTAGGTCACTATATAGGTAAATTGTGGAAAGGGTTCTATTATGTTATATATGTTCATTGTTTTTCTTTTTATTTATATTATAAATATGATTTACTAAAGATATGATATGCTCAGAACCGAATAAAGACCTTATGCATGGGAATGAATAACACCTATATTGTGAAATTATTAGTTACAAGGGATGGGATTTTTTATATTGATTTTCGTTTTTATGATATAATTATTTTTTCATTGGATGATGCATTTTTTTATTGATCTTGGGAATTACACATGGTTATGGGCATTAATCAAGAAGGTGTTCTGGAAACACTTTCTTCATGTAGGATTTAGAAGGATATCATCTTCTTTATATTGATTTAGGTACATAATTATGAGATAGTTTTTGAATATTTAATGTTTTATCACCAACATATAATTGTTTTCTTATAAAAATGATTTTTTAATTCTATATAACCAAAACATGATTATATTTTTTAGTAAAAAATTGATAAAGTGAATCCCAAGTGTATCTATTTCAAATCATGGTAGTGGGTAGTCTGGTTTAGAAAGAGTGATCTAGGTTATCTCAGAACCCTAGATCGATTGGGTGTGTGCGTCGAGGGGAAATATGATCCAAATATTTCTATATATAATATTATATTTATATAATGTATAAATAATTTGGGGTTGGGTGATAGTAATAGTGGGGAAATTTTTCCATGATGTCCACTTGTTCAGTGCTAGAATAGTGGGGTTGAGAATGCCAAACTGGTTGTTGAGATAATGGTAGAAATTTTAACTATACATAATATTGATCATCAAACCAATGATAGACTATTTTATGTCATATGATAAATTGGACATGGATCTCTAAGTGGTTATCCAGATATGTTATATCATACTAGAGAGTTCCAAATATTGAATCTACCTCTCTTTATAGAGAGGGATAATCATATGATATACAGTTATAATTAGAGTATGTAGAGACTCTCTTCATATATCATGAGACTCCACCTAAGAGTATGTTGAACCTAATGTTATATATGATTCATGTAGTAGTGAACAACTAATTAGATGACCTTTTCTAGAATGGTCTATATGTATGGTCATCCTATAAGTTCCTTTACGATCATTTCTTTGTGTTTATATTTCATAAGATTTTGAGAGATGATAAGGATCAAGAGTTTATAACTATTTTTTAAGAGAAATTATTAGTGATGGATAACTTTGACTAATTAATCAAGTTGAATCAATTTTCTCCATCAAAAGTGGATGAGATGTCAATGAAGTTTTAGTAACTAGAAGATGGGTTAAGGAATTCAAATTATTCTCCAATGAAAATAATGAAATTTATATCCTTTTATGTGGATATGAACAATACACTTATTATATTGAGGAACCATGCTATGTATAAACACACTTTTCACTATGGCTCTCTAATCGAGTGGGGTTGTAGAACTTTTGATTAAAAAAATTATTGTTTTAGTTATTATTGTCGAAGTAGAAATGTGCATGGATATTAATGTTATGGATATTATTTTTACATGAATTATATGACTCCAAATGTATGTTATTTTCATGGAATAATAAGTCATATTTTTCCATATCTTTATCAAACACTATTGGAGTGTCATTTGTTTGGGAATATTGGGAATCATAAATGTTTTTTTATGAGATATTATAAGACATCAAGAGGTTGTGAAAATGAAGTGGACTACAGATAAATTAGTATAATATGTTATTTATCAATGGTTGGTAGTTCATATTATTTCTATAAGTTTGGGAATAAATGACATCATTGTTTTTAGGTCTAGTATAGGTAGTAGTGTTATAGAAACCTCTAAGCTACACCTGGATCAAGCACCTACTTTGAATAATGGGAAGGCTCAAATGGAATTCCCAATCCCTATTAGTGGAAAATTATTACATGAAAATCAATAAACAAGTTTAGTGATAATTTTAGAATAAATTAATCAATAAAATATAAGTTATAACTCAAATCACGTATTAAGAATACAGTAGTAAAATAAATCTCTAAACATCTCACTGAATAACATAAATAAGAAATATGTAAAATTGCAAATGTGAATCCACATAATTGTAAACCAAAAAGATATGGTGCAATCACTTGGTCTCAAAAATAAAATAAGAAAAAATAAATCCATTCCATGGGACATGAGGTTCACCCTCCCACTATGTCAACTCCATCACCCATGTTCCACTAATATAAGTACCATATTGCTCTGAGTGATGCCTCAATTTTACCAATATATGAAAAACAATTATACATACTCCATGTGGGTGTATGTGGTGTTTGATCAAATCTATAGCAGTAGGATCCATCATAGTGATTCATAAATATTCATTGGTAGACAAAAAAACATGCAAGATTGAAAATAGTTTAATTAAAAACATTAATTTAACGTCTAAAATTAAACGGGGAAGAATTTAAAGGGAGAAAAATTGAACAATATGGGGCATCCATACAGAATCTATGTTTATGGATACATTTTAGGATCATTACACTCTTGGTTATTGTCCAAACATAGTACATATGTATTATTCTAATTGTGAGAGAATCATCATTTTATTAATAATAAGGTGACACCCAACCATGGATCGTAATAAAATTTCTATATGTTTATTTTCTGTTTTAGTGTGGTCTAAAGACTAGTTTAAAAAACCATTCTTATCTATAAATTTCCTTATTATCCAAACTAGGTACTAAGGGTTCCCACTTTATATTCTCCTATTATTATTTCTATATCCACATTCAACTTATTCCAAAAAAAACTATTACATTTTCAATAAATATATGACTCCAAAAATAAGGAAAAAATTAATTAAGAAATAAAACACATTTATGCAGTCCTGAAAATTACATTATTATACAAAAAAATTATTAAAAATTCATTTGGAAATTAAATAATTCATTTTTAATTCATCAAGAAATGTTAAATAATATTACCACACACATTAAACACTTTAAATCACTTAAATTTTGGTTGAATAAATATGAAAAAAGAGAAGGAAGATGGTATACAAGAAATAATAAATTATATGAAACAAAAAAACAGACTATTAAATTCATGAAAATTGTACTCTAGGATCCTAAAACTAAATGAGTGAAACAAAACCCATGAATGGAGGGTTAAATATTCTATGAATAAGAAAAATATCACCCTGTATTGTTCCTCCCTATATTTGAAATGTTAATTGGACCAAAATAGAAGATAAATGAGTAGCGGAGAGGGGGTAAATTTTTATAAAGATTTGAGTGTTTTAGATTTAGATATGAAGTAGAAAAATAGTGGTAAACATTAATAATGATCAAAGAGCTGTAGAAAATTTTAAATATTTTGGGTATGCAGCATTGTAAGGTCATATTCCATTCATAACAATGCTCCATCACTCAATATTAATGCTTCCTCACATAAAAACCTTCATAGTTGGGCACATAATTATGTAAATCGTGATCCTTCCATAAAAATTAGAACTTTAAAAAATTACATATATGATTTATGATTATCACAAGGTTACATCTAAATAAATGAGAAAAATCCAACAACCTGATAGTTAAAAAATTATAATAGCATAATGTTTAAAACCTAGAAAAGAATTAATAAAATGAAAATACAGGTAATAGATGTTTCAATATGGAAAATAAATTCATGTGTTGGACAATTCTCCCCCCATGAAACATTGTTCCATAGTATTTAAAATGGATGCTTGATCAAGATATAGATTAGGCAACTAATCATTAAAAAAATTCTTCATGATCTTGTGCCTTGTACGAGTCACTCTCATGATTATATAATTGTTAGAAATAGTGGGATAGATTTCTTATATACCAAATTCTACTATAATTAAATGATTCAATAGGATTATTTGTCACACATGTGTTAGGATCTAATATGAGTTATTCTCATTTCAATACATTAATGGGATATCAATTATACATTTTTAGATGAAAAAATGGAATAAATCATAAATTTACCTTAAATTATTACGTTATTATAATCGATATGAAACGGTCCAAATTCACTCAACAATTACAAATACACCAATATACCATAGATAATTTTTTTTCTTTGCATCTCAAGTAGACGGTGACCCAATGAAGATGAATATTTAAAAACCCCCTGATCCACAATTTATAATTACAAGGAAAAAAAATAGTCTTCTTAATAAATATGAATAATATGAGAAGCTTCAAATCATTTTTAGGTTGTTTTAACCAATGTGGTCATTTCCTACACGACACAAAACCCTACACGATTGGTCTATCCCCCATTGGTCTTGTATAGTGGATTCAAATATAGATTTTTATATAAAGACTCAAAAGTATTTATTGTAACTGAATAATGATAGAAATTATTTTAGGAAAATTCAACTAGATAAATAGGGTGTCCCATGACTCTCAAAAATCAAATACACACACATGGAGGATATCCCCCATGATCTAGAACACCCATTTAGGCAATCAATATTTCTATCAATTATTGGTTTTACTCAACCATAACTAGGATTCCATAACTATTTAGAGACCTTTCATGAATTAGAAGGTTTTCATAGTATCACTATTAGAAATAATCATTGAAGGGATCCTATATATAAATAAAATCACATGAAAATATATCATACCAACTTATTACAAAATAGTTTTTTCTATAATACTAGTTAAATGTATGGGATTGGTTTTTTGATTAATAATACTTATAGGTTGAAATAAGGTGTTTCTAAAACAATCCTTATGGATTCTAATTCATGGACATTTTTAACAAGTATATCAGTGATACAATCAATCTTCAATTTCATGGCTCATACCTAAAAATTGAGAATAGTTTCCCAAAAAATGAAATTACATTTTATAAAAGAAATTATAGGAAATTAAAGGCTTTTAAATATAATTTTGGATATATGGTATGAAAATTATTAATTAGATGAAACATTATTTAATGAAATTTTCTTATTTTGGTTCTTTTGATCATTAAGATCCATTTTGGTTTTATTAATTATTATTATGTATAAACATGAGTTCCTAAACATATAATATTTAAAATAAAATATTATTTAATCTTAATAAGGGTTTTATTACCAGACTTTAAGCTAGTAATGGAATATCAAAACACATCGTCAATGACATTGGTAATTCGACACATCACAAATGTTTTTATTAGAAAAAAAGGTAGAGGAGAAAAAGAATGACGATGATTATTTCCATAAATATGATGAAATTAAAATATATATAATATACATTAGTTTTTATGTCCCTTGTATTCCGGTAGGTGAAAATATAATAAAAGAAAACATAAAATTGAAATGAAATTAAAATAAAAAGAATATGGATTTTACATATTGATGTTTCCTCAGAAATCTTCGTAAAGAACTTTGTTTTGGCCTTTTTGAGAGAGAATAATTTATTTGAAGTGGGGAAGTGTCTTGTGAAGGTAATTGGGTATAAATTTAAATATCTATAAGGCTTTGATGTGTGAGGAGATGAGGTGGTTTGTGGTGGTATTTATAATAGAGGAGAGTGGTGTTTTCTCATTATTATATTCATAATATTGTTATTTGGGAGAAATACTATCAATAGTTCAAGAATTAATAGTAAATATATTAAACTCTATAAATATAGTTCTAGGTTTTTTTTCTTACATCAGCCATACATCATCTATCAGGCAATAATTCACGAAATTTTGTTTACAATCATTAAATTAAATATAAAAATATAAAAAACAATTTATGTTCCGCAAAAATACCCACAATTATTTAATCATTTTAAAACCATTTATTTAGCAATTAAAAGTTATAAATATATCATAATTTCACATAAAATATTCGTAAATATTATTTATAATATAATAGATGAGTTTACTATTATATTGGCTAGATTATGATTTGTAATGGTCAAGTTACTATTTTATTAGTATAAATTTATTACTTTATATAAATTACCCTTATTTTATTATAAATTTATTTTCATTATATCTATATAATTCATGAATGAAAAATATATATTTCAAAAGTATCTGGGTTTTTACATAACTGGATGGTGTTCATCAACTTTTCATAGTAATCTTTTCAATATAAATCATCATGTCTTCATATTACACCCATCTATTAATCATTAACAATGTAATGATTCATAATTTTTGTGTCCAAATTTTTATTATTTTCATCTATTTGATTAATATATAATTTATATTTAATTTATAAACACATTTCACCACAGGGGTATTTAGTAAACAACTACACAACCCTCTGCCAATGATAACATATAGGGTGATCATCTTGAACTAGTGAGTCCTGAGAAATATGATATTTTTGATATAGAGAATCATAATGTATTCAAAATATATAGACACTATCATCCAAAAGTGAGGGGTTTATATGAAATTTAGGTTTTGGAGTTGTCGTAATCTAAACATACAATGGATTAAACTTCTTTTTTTAGATAGTAACTCAGTTTTATAGAAGTGGTTAAATTTTGAAAATCTAGTGATTCATTGACCATATGTTGAATCCTTAAAAATCCTATTTCCACTTTTTATGTCACTAAATATGGATACCATGAAGGTAGAATGGATCTTATCATATTTTTGATCATTAGATAGTATATTTTTGTACAACTCAACATCCTCACATTTACCAACAACAAATTAAAAAACATAATACTTCATGTTTATGTAACCTATAAAATAACGAGTGGTTCCATCCTACCATAAAGAGAGTTATTATAAGACCCTAGTTTTGTGTATTCACTATTTCACCAAGCATTTCCACATGCCAATAATTGTGGAATCTGATGGTACATGGATTAGGTGTATTCCAACATCATTGAGATACATGATTAACTCAAATGGTTCAAGTATTATATATATATATATATTGTGATGGTTTCATTAACTATCAAGTATTTCATTTTATCTTTTTATTTTCAATTACTTATATCATGGATCTCCACTCTTGGATGAAGCCGAAGAACATCTAAATGGCCTTTCTCTACACACGTTGGGGGAATTATCCCTCAAAGTTTTAGAGAAGGACTCAATCATTATCATAAATATTTTAATAAAAATAATCAAGGAATGTGGTTAATTACATATAATTTTCATCAATGCCTCAAAATATTATATATAGATAATGTTTTTTTATATACATTTTATAAAGGAATCTAAATTACTAACACCTTTGGAATATACATAGAAAAACCACTATGATATTGCAGTATATTTGGATTCATTTTACCTCCCACTTTTAGGGATGAATGTATTTCATTTTGATAGAATCATCATTCTTTTTTGTAACATTAATTTTTTACTTTCTGATTATAATTATTTTCTAAGAAATTTTTTATTTTAGTAGTACAAAATAATATTTTAGTTGAAAATTATATAGGGAAATTTTTATATAGAATCATAACATATTGATGTGGATGAATCAATAATTACTCAATACAATGGTGTAAATATGGTATTTATATCTTTTATTGGTGTCATTCATCATTATAGTTATGGGGTTTTTATGACCCAGTTTTGAAACATTTCAAAATTTCAAAATATTCATAATTGATGTAAACAGTAATCTTGGAGAAATAAATAAAATATTAAATCTAATATTGGTGGTGAATAAATGAGCTATAAATATAATAATCAACTATTTGATTATTTAATTTATTCAAAACTCACCCTTCCAAAATACCCACATTGGAATGTTCTTCTTCAAGGGAGGAATTGTGATTTGTTAGGAAACTTTTAGATTGATGATGAGTAAATCCGACCTTTCTGTTTCATTTTTGTGGTATTTTCTGGAAACTATTTTATTCATAATTTTTTTTAATCTATTTAAATATGACATAAAGACACCAAAAGTGTTATGTTTTAATAAATTTTAAAAAATATTCTATAACAATTTTTATGTCAATTTTATATATAAATTATTGTATTTGATAAATAATCTCTAAAATAAAAAAATACTTATTTTCTAGTTATACCAAGAGTAATATGGGATATTATTTATATATTAAAATTTTAAAAAAATCTGGTGTAAACCAGTAAATTTCATGGGGAGGAATATATAATTCATGGAGTCTTTTTAAATAATTCTAAACATATATGAAGTTGATAACCATCAATCTACAATTTTTCTTATGATGGAATTGAATCTAGTTTTGTAAATACTTATTAGAGAAGAAATGTATCATTTATAGTCCAGGGAATATTGTTAGTTCACCAAGGTTTTGGGTGAATCAATTAAATATATATGATTTTATTTTTTAATATTTCTTGTGAAATCAATCACCATCACCTATATGTGTGAACAATATCACTGATGAACTACCATGCACTGAGGGATGGAAATACAAAATGTACACATAATACACATGTTGTAATACTCAAAATTATTATATACTCATTGAAATGATAATGTAAAACTAATGAGGATGTAGTCTACTAGAATCCTCATTAGTGAAATAAGGACTGTGGTACATCGTCGATTCATAATAAAATAATTTCAATTATGTTGTCCCCCAATAAATGACTACAAAAGTTTCATTGTGGTCTTTTTCATCATTAATTATAGGATAATCCATCTTATTTTTATTTAATTGTCTCCTAAAAAATTATATTTTCCTTAACCTTGGTCATGATTAATGGAATGTGTGAACTTACATCTCACTCAAGAAAAAAATATGTATGATGACAACACACAAACAAGTTGTATACTATTATTATTATTCTTTTTATCCCCTATTTTTAAGAGAACATTTTTCACATAGTCTTTCTTATGTGTCCCTTTATTATAAATATCACTATAGTGTGTCATGATTTTAAATATTACTTTTATAATAAGTTACTCTTATTAATGTGAAAATTTTAATTTTCAATTCAAATATGAACATAGAAATCCTTATATTAATCTTCATATTCTCTAATATCTTATTCATTATCAATGATATTTATTGGTCTATAATCCAACCAAGAATTTAATTATAGTTTTAATAATATAACTTTTCCTAGAGCATGAATCATTGGATAAGGCACATAGTCTAGATCCTTAAATTCATTTATCTTGAATAAATTAATGAGTGACTTCATATATTATGGGGTGATTGAATAATTTTATAAAACATATTATCAATATTTTTCATCAATTAAATCTTGAAAAAAAAGTACATGATGCAATTAATCTTTCCACATCAATATAGTGTGAGCCTTAACACACGAAACCTATCATTATTGTGTAAATCTACACCATAGGAAATAAATTTTCATAAAATGTGAATTGGATTTTTCAATTCAACATGAACATATATGAATTATAATATGCATCTATAAGATTTTATTTATTCATGGATTCCATTGTGTTGTGATTATAATCGTTGTGGAACAACGTCTATTTCAGAAGTCTATATTAATTTTTTTGATAATTTTTAGTCCATGAATATAAAATAAAAAACTTACATATAATAGAAAAAATTGCATATTGAATATAAAGTCATTATTTATGGAATAAATTAAATTATTAGGACATTACCAATCTTCCAATTTGGGAGAAAGCATTATGTATCATAGTATATAAGACAGTACATATATAGGACTTTATAGATTTTATTTCATTTTTTCTTTTATGAAAGTATAAAATATTTAGAATAACTACCTTGTGTGATTAGTATTTCTCAAATTTTAAGATATATTCTTCTCAGAGTGACTCTGATGTATTGTAGATAAAAATATTACATCATATGAGATTTTGAAATATTGAAAACCAAATATTATTTCTATCAAAAACAATCCAAACAACTTCCAAACTAAATATGAAATATATATAGCATATATATATATCGAAAAACATTTACCTCTTATTATTAACAATGGTTTCCATGATTTTTCAGATGATTTATCAATTGAAAAAAAAAATCAAATTATTCTCTCTATCACATTTTCTATAATATGAAAAATCATAATTATCTGGAATCTACATTCACTTATGATGTTATACAGCTATCCTTGGGTATCCAAAATATTCTAGAAGTCACAAATACAATATATATAAAAATCCTAATATATAGTTATTCTCATTTTCTTAAAAAAAATATTATGTCATTTTAATGATAAAAAATATATTAATATTAAAAAACTATTATCCAATGGTTTTGAGTCTTATAATTAATAGGACCAAACTTGACATTTAAATTATAAAACATAAAAATTATTTAATTAATTCTTATCTAGTCTCTTATTGGCCCTCTAATATTACATTTTATACATAGTCCCTTGAGGATATACATCAATGAATGGGGTGATCTAAAAGCACATAAACAAGATAGATAAGAACATGAATAAATATACCATGGGAGATAATAATCCTCATCGTAATTGTATAAGAATTGTATCATAATATAAATCATGATTAGAATCATTATATTAAGGATTATAATGTGGAAATTCAAAAAGATGAAAAATTATGTCATAGGGGTCAATAACCACACATAGTTGTGAAACTAGGTAGCATATTGTTCAGTCATAACATATATTAATAATCATAACATCATAATATTTAAAAATTATAACATGATTTTCATGTTTATCTCATATTATATTATGAGATACATCAAATTACACAATGCTTAATAGTGCTAAATAATATCCAGAGCACTTGTTAGATCATTACATTTACCAAATCATGGGTGCCACTTTCAATGTATTTTAATATTTGACATAAAACCCACATGGTACAGAAATTGGTTTCATGATAATTTCATAAAGAAAAAATTTAAGTATAAGAATTGGGGATCCTAAAATAAAAAATGGAATAACATAAATGTTATAATAATAGTAAATCTTTGTGGTGGAAGAAACCATCTCAAGATAAGTAAAAGATGTGACATTTAAAAATATTAGTGATTTTGGAAAAATCATTTCATTTGGAACAAAAAAATTTTGGGGAAAAATATATCATATAAAATAGAATTTATGAACAAAAAAATTATATTTTAGGAATAGTAACATAACATCCACACAAAAATTTGGCATGATTGAAGAATAACACAAAGAATGGAAATAGGGGTTAATAATCTCATTACCTTCTATTTGAATGAAACCTTCACAATAATATCCTTTATAATAAATTTAGATTCATCAATTAATAAAACCGAACCTTCTTTTATATGTAATTAATTCATTATAATTTTTTTATGTTTTTGTATAACTATTTTGATGAGTTGTAGAGTTTAATTTCATCTCTCAAAGAGTGCTCTTTTTTACAGTTTTTATGTTTATTTAACTTGTAAACATATATGGAAGATCATGTAAAATGTGGATTATTATCCGGAATTGATATTAAACATTATTAATGAAAATATATACATTTAATTGGTCTCATATATTAATTTATTTCTAGAAATGAGGATGATTCATTACATATATTTTTAACGATAATTCTGTTGATTATTTTTAGTGGGTATCAACCACAAATAACTTGTTTTGTTTTATTATCTAACATTATTAATATATTTCATTTCCAAAAAAATAAATAAATTTATAAATTAATTTATAAAATATGTATCAATAATTATAACGGTTGTATTACCACCATTCAATGTGTTAAAATAAAATTAAAATGCATCATCCATGATTGTGGTAAATCGACACATCACAAATGTTGACTTAATTTTTTTGGAATAGAAGTGAGAGGATAAGTGGTTTGACATTGAATTATTAAATTAACATAATAATATTTCAGTTTATAAAATACACTAGATTTGAAATTCACATTTTATTAGGGGAGGTGAGTTGAGAATAAGAAAATTAGAAAATGAAAATGAAAGAAGATTTTACCTATTGTATTCTTCTCCTTGAGGAACTCCATTAGGGATTTTTTTTCTCTTTTGATAAGTACACCATTTCTTAAATACAAGGGAGAGGATTTTTAATATTATTGAAAAATAATTTCACATTATTCAACTATAATGAGTAGTGAAGAGAATATGTGGTTATCGGTGATATTTATAATGGAGGAGAGGGATTTTTTTATTATTTTATTCATTGGTTAATTTTTTTTATATCACGTTTATGAATAGATTGAACCTTATCACCACAAATATTAAAAAATTGATGGATATTTTTAGATTATGGGCTTACATAGTCCATACATCATTTATGACTAAAAAATTCATGTATTTGTTAAATAATAAAAATTAAAGTATTTTATAATTCAGTAGAAATTAATTTTTTTTCAAAAATCAAACAAATTCACCAAATTTTTTTTGAATTTTTGAATTTAAAAATGAAATCATTTTTATGAAAATAATTTTGTAAATATGATAAATTTTTTGTTTAAATAAATCATCAATTGTTTGAATATTTGTAATTTTAAATTTATAACCATTTTTATAAAACATTGAAAATTTAATTAGGGTCTCTTAAAATTATCCTATAATTAAATGAAACAAATTATTTATTTATAGATATATATTAAGAATGTAAACTATATTTTAAATCATTATATCAGTTATAAAGTTTATCTAAATATATATAACTTACAAAAATACCAACACTTAAGTTATCATATCCAAAAAAATTATTTACTTATACCTTGAAATAAATATATAATTTTTTCATTTATAAGATACCTAAATTTAATTTATACGATCATATGTGTGTTTACTATTCCATTGGATAGATATCTATTCCTAATGGTTACATTTATATTCTATTGGTTATGTCACTATTCCTTTTGTACAGGTTACTTAACATCATGAAATACATGGTATCCCATTTAATCATTATTTATAATTTTTTAATTATGTCCTTTATGTTAATATATGTGTTTCATACTAAATAGAATAATTATGTGAAGGTATATTCCTTCATCAATTCTTCTGTATCCCATGTTTCCTCTTACCCCTTATGTTTTCTCAATAGTACTTTGACCGGGTGAGTATCCATGTTGTGTGTAACTTTATATCTATGGTCCAATATACTCAACAAAATCTCCAAAAATAGGATATCATTTTCCTACTATAACACCTATGGATTCTAAACATGTGGCAGATATAGTATGTACATCCTAATTAGTGATACCTAGAATACATTGTGTACTTGATACATTATTTGTGGAAGTTCTATTTACGAAACCAAAACTCTGAAATGGTCGAGAATCTCATTGAGGAAAATTTACAAGGGACATAGATTTCCCTTCTTCCTAATTCTAGTGATCCTCATACTTGAACCCTGATTCTCCCTATATGGCGATTTGGATTCAATTTCCCGTCCTTCCTCTCCCATTCCAGAATCTTGGGTTGCTGAGATCAATTGGCAACTCTATAGGACGATTTGTGTGAAGTGATCAAAGGAAATCATCTTTGTCGCATCCCATGTCGGCAAGAATATGCATTGAAATGGATATCTCAAGAATTCCACTAGAGATCGTCTGGATTGCTGTTGAAGAGGAGTACTGGTATGCATAGTCTATTGTCTATGAATCTTGGACTTCCTTCTATTCATATTGTCACAGACAGGGTCATGATAAATATGGTTGTCGAAGGAGGTCTGGGAGTGTCCGACCCTCTGAGATCCCAGCTATACCAGTTGATGTACCTTTGAGGGGTGGTGTGGCCATTCCTAAATCTTGGAAAAGTAGTGCCCAGACCCCATCTGTAGGCCTGTCTCAGGACTGTCAGGCTCCTTATAACCCAATTGGTGACAATATCTCACTGGTGTTGGGGGTGTCTTCATGGGAGGTTGTTGCACCTATACCAACAGCTGTTCTGGAAGAAATGAGGCAGAAACCTGACATACTGTGCACAGATTTGGGAGTGCAGGTAGGATTGGATGAGGTGAGAAGGAAGGAACCCATGTCTAAAGATGTTGTGGCTACTCCTTCAGATGTTTATAAGCCATTAAAGTGGTAGAATGGTCACTCTAAAGTTCTGAGTCGTGATGTTGCTATAAATAATCATGTCCTGGACATGGATGGGATCTATAATCTTCAGTTTATGGGCAGGGGACTTGAGCACCATCACGACTTTGGCGAGCCTGTGATTCCAGTTCAGAACACTTCAACCAATTCGGTGAAGGTAAGGGTTGATGATCTTATTCCATGTTACCCAAATCAGTTTGATGTATTGTAAATTACAAATATTAGAGAGGTTTATGAGGTGGAAGAGGAGAAAACCCCTTGCCATCAAAACAATGAAAATAATCTTTCTATTCTGCCACACAGTGATTCTATTACTGAACTGATTGTTAGGCAGCTGGGTGGTGGTGAGGTTGGATTTGAGGAAGCCAAACTAGGTGAACTAGATCATTCGGCTGAAGAGGTGCCAATTCCAAAGAACAACATGAGTCTTAAAAAGAAGAAGAGGAAGAAGGATTACTCCTCGCTTCCACCACCTTTGGAGACCCACTCTGCGAAGAAGTTGCTGGTGTTGTTGCTCAACATGGTGTAGGAGTAATCTCAGGTTTTAATCAAGGGAAACATCAATTAAATGAGAAGATCTACTGAAAAGGTAAAGAACATAAAAGAACCTATCCTTTGTTCCGAGGAGGACAAGGTAGAAGAATTTTTATATGTTGGCATTCCACAGGAAGAGGTTGATATGATGGGAAGAGCTGTAAGAGTGGAGGTCAACAATTATTAGGCTAAGTGGATTGAAAAAAAAATATTTGATCTTAATGAGAGGCTTCAATGATCGGAAGATCAGCAAAGAATAATATATCCGAACATGGGACAAAATGATGGACCGTTTGGAAGACGTTATTTGGGAAGATCCTGATGCTAAGGTATGGCTAATGAATTGGAATCTTTACAGGGAGGAAAGCAATAATAGGATAAGGCTATGTTTTGGTAACTTTTCCTTTTCTTATGAGGCCTTGCCCTTAGACTGATTTGGGAAGTGCAGTCTAGACATCTTCATTGGGCTAGAGCACTCTGCCATCACCTTTGCGGGCCATATGGGATATGGCTGATTTGGAAGGATGGAAACATCAGGAGGGACCATGCTTGCAAGGGATCACTGAGTGTCCCGCATAGGGATGGTGGTTGTTGTTGCTTCTTGAATGAGGTAAATCCTGTTTCTTTACCTTTTTTGTTCGGGTATGTTTGGGTGTTTTGCTGGACCCTATGGTTTCTCACTTTTCCCAAAAAAGTGTTTTCTTTAATAAAAAATAATTTTCAAGAAAGCATAAATACTTACCACTTATCTGATTTATATTTATTTCATTTCATATACCGAAATGTCCTATTGAAGTGTGATAAAGGGATATATCTTTTTAGGGTTATCTATACAATAAATAATTTCATTATTTCATCTAGATGTCTTTGGTAGATAGGTTAAAAGTTCAATGTTGATGTTATCGCATTTTTATTTTGGTATTGGTAATGGATGCATCATCAACCTATACATTTCCATTAAACCATCACATGATGAAATACAAGGATATTTGATGTATATTCTTGTGATCTCATTCTTCATATTGTCCCACAAATAGTTCTCTCAGATATCTCAATAAATATTTGTGCTCACTAGGTGAATAGAGAAGGTTGAGATTTATACTTTACTCAGAAGCTCTATATTTATCTCTATATTAGATGGTACACATATTCATGAAAGCAATATTAAAACTCCATCCTCATAAATATTGAACACTATAGATTTCCCATTTATTATAGATAAAAATTATTCAAAATTTCCACATATATTATTTGAGCATCCATTACTTCCACATTGAGGGATGGTTGATGAATCATTTGATAATGGATTGATGATATTCCTTACTTAGTGATTTCTATGTCCAACATTTTCATATCTAAGAAGATTCGATCCTTTTGAATTATCATTATTGATAATGTTTTAGGATCCTTTCAACTTAAAGAATCAACCCCTTATTTCCCTTACCAGTATATTGGTGTATTGAGAATTCGTAGCCCTGGATTAGATTTAGCCATATGTGCTGGTGATTGTTAATCATATTTCATGTGAATATCTATTTAAGGCTCTTATGATCAGTATATATTTCCCACATTTCCCCATAGAGATAATGTCCACAGATGTTCAACATGAAGATCATAACAACTAACAACAAATCATCAATGGTGATGTTCATCTCATGAAACTTTAACTACATTGAGGTTTAGGCTAAGAATTCCTCAATTTTCATCAGTACTTACCATAATACCTTCTTCTAATCATTTTTTTAACAAATAGAGTTCCCCGCATGTAAGAAGTGTGAGTACTGGGGTTGTAATCAGTCTTATTTTTAACACTTTCAATTAGCCATCACATTCAAAGTTCATGACAATATTTTATACCTAATGAGTAATCATTGATAGTGAATTTGAAAATAATGATATGTTCTTCAAAAATTGCAGGTAATACCCAGACTCACTAAGGTAATTGAAAATCTCCATTAGAGATTTTTACATGGTCCACTCATTTATTTCCATTTTCTTGAAAGGGCCCACAGATATTCCATTGTTGGTGATATCATTCCCCATTAAAGATATATATTCCATCCAGAACTATCAATTATTATACATTACATGTAGCTTCCACAATTTAAATGTATTTAAAACAATATTCAAATGCACCTCATGGTCATCCATTCTATTTGAGTATATCATAATATCATCAATTAATAAGACCAAAATCTGTCAAGTTAATCACTAAAAACTCTCTTCATTATGCCCATCAATATTTTTGGATCATCAATGAGACCAAAAGACATCACTGTGAACTAATAGTGTTTATATATCATTCGAAATGCAGTCTTAATAGCACGTTATTTATTCATTAGTGATATCCTATCCAATGACCATCCTATAAGAAATAAATGTCCTGATGAAACTAATAGAACATGACATATATCTGTGGATGTTGATGCATATTCTTTATCATAATGTTTCTCAGCTCACAATAATCAATGTAGATGCACATTGATCCAACCATCATATTGAAGAAAACGATTGGTGAACCATCTGGTTAAATACTTGGGAATGTAAAACCATTGTCCAAATCCTCTTGCAACTACTTCTTCATATTCTTCAACTCAATAAAGTCTATTAGATAAGGATTCTTTAATATACGTGAGAGAAAGAAATAAGTTCAATTTAGAACTCAACCTCTTTATTAAGAGAAAGTCTATGCAATTCTTGAAGGAACACATCAATGTAGTCCCTCATAATGGGAATATCTTAGATTATGAACCTCTCATTTTTCTCAATAATTTTTTCTATATGTGATTTTTAATAATCCAATTTTATAAATATTTGAGTTGATGATTCCAAAAGAGATTCATCATTATTCTTACAATTATAATGAATTTGAGGATTCATTTGGATGTGAGGGGTGATATCTATATCTTGACAGGTGATGGTGTCTTTCTATAGAGATACACTATTAATACCCAAAAAATAACATCATACACCACCAATAGAAGTAAGACTAGATTTAATGGGTGGTTTAATCTATAATCATTTACTAGGGGGAGTTATGAAATTTGGATAAAATAATTCCCACATTTATTATTCTCACTAATAAATGATCCTATGTACATTATGTTAGTGTTTTTATAGTTATAATAAAATTTTATGTTATGAAATAGTGCATAGAAAAAGAATAAAATATTATGTTATCTATTATTTAATGATTAACTAGTGTATATGTCTCAACATCATTGTCAGGATCCACCTTAGTAGTAGTTATGACATAATTTTTTCCTTGACCCTTCGGATTCTGCAGAAGCTAACACCGATTACCCTCAAGGACTCAAGGTTTAGTGCTCTGTCTTACTTTGTTCCATTTCTTCCTACATTTGAATAAATGAACTATGGTATGTCCTCTCCTTCCATGCTCCACAATTTACAGTTTCCTCATCTCTCTTAGACATACATGTTCATGGAGGCCATCTCTCCAACACTTGAAGCATTTTTTCCCTTTGTTGTAGTTCCCATGATACTTCTTTACTCATTTTTTGACATCTGAGTGGTTGGGTATTCATTCAACATTTTTATTAGATCCTATAGTATAATAATCTATATTTTTTTCCTTTATCTATTGAAATGGGAAAATTCTACAATCTCTATTTCCACTGTTAGAGTGCATCGAAAAAGTTCCTCATAATTCTTAAATTATTGAATAGCTAGAGATATATAGAGGTGTGGGTTTAAATAAATAATGAATCTAACTAATTTTTTATCTATGTTGATAACAAATTCTGAGGCATACCATTGAATTGTTTTGAAGTTTTCTTCACATTCCATGTAATATTCCCCTTGATTTTTCTTCAACAATTATAATTCTCTCTCAATATTTTTATGAATATTTTTAGGGAAATAGTTGTTAAGAAATATTTTTATAAAGAATTCTTACTCCATATTTTTAATATCTTCCTTTGGATTGGTGTTCTTAATCATATATCACCAATGATTATCCTCTACATCCAAACGATAAATATCTGAAGTCACCATATCCTTCATAGAACAACAAAAAATATAAAATATATTCTCAATTTATTTGACATGCTATTCCTCGACTAATATATCAGACAATCCACTAAATATTGGCTGTCGTTTCAACATAAAAGACTCAATAGTTTGTTCCTCCATACTGGGTAAAGAATAACATTCCACACTATTTATGTTATTGTTCATAGACTAATATTGTTGGGAATAAATCATCATAATATTTTGAACTCCACCTCTAAATGCATTGGGACTATCAGTACTGGACACAATTTTCCTAGAGCTAGTTGGATCGGTGCATGAAAGCATAGAGACATCACTCTCTTTCCTAAACATGAATGTGGTTCATCTTGTGTAAGGTGTCTCAAACCACTCTCTACTCCTCGTTTCCCTTTCTCCACATCATGTTTTCAGGGGATCATTCAGATTCTCTCAGCACCGGTGTCGTAGGCCACATTACCAGCAAATCATCATTTTTGCCTGGTCTGAGCCTGCCCAAGGAAGATGCTGGATCGTGCTTCATTCAAAATTGTGCAGGCTCAAAAATATTCAGCATGCATGGGTTGAGAACATTCCTTTAGATGATTTGGACATAAATATTGATATGAAGGAGGTGGAACGCCATGAGAGTTCCCTTGAGGTTGCATGGGATGACTTGGTGTTTTATTCCCTACTGGTCAAGAAGAAATTCTTATCTGACACAATCCTACGATAGAAGAAAATAGTGAGGAAAACATTGTGTATTTTGTGGCTAGAGGATTCAGAAAATAAAAAGGCTTATTTCCATGCATGTATTATGGAAAAGATGCGCACGGTTTCTCCCAAAATTATGATGGAGGATGGTTCTTACTTGAATTATAGAGAGGTAGTGGGTAACCTGGAAGGAAAATATTTCAAGGATCTTCTATAAGGCCCAAACCTATCCTTTTAGAATGGATTCCATGGGTGTGCGATGGAGTCCCTTGCTTTTGTTAAGAAGCATGACTCCCCCCTGGACAACGAGACATTGATGGCATTTCCGGATAAGGATGTGATTCACAAGGCACACATGAACCTTAAAGATGACAGTGCACCTAGTTTGGAAGGTTTTCCTGGATTTATCTACATTGATTCATGGAGTGTTGTTAAGGGGGATATCTCCACGAAAATTTACGATTTGTTTTGGGGTGGCCACCTTCCGCAGGTTACAGTGGCCATTGCCATCGTTATCTTACCTAAGAACAAGAACCCATCCTCCATCTTCTAGTGTCGCTCAGTCAGTATGTGAAACATCACTTATAAACATGATCTGAGAATCATTAAAACCAGGTTGGTTTATCATCTCCCCCATTGGGTCTTTGAATAGAAACATGGATTTTTGAAATGCTAGACAATTCAGGGTACTATTTCACTTCCTCAGGAGATGTTTCGTGATCTCATCTACGAGATTATAGGATCTAATCTATCCATCAAACATGATACATCCAAGTCTTATGATTGTGATGAGTGGAGCTTTATAAGAAACCTACTTACAGGTATGGGCTTCCCCCCTTCTTCCACTGACCACATATTTTGTTTTTTGAGTTCCTCCTGGATGGCAGTTAACTCCATTGGTAAAACTCATGGTTTCATCAATGCGACCTGATGACTGAGGTGGGGTGAACCTATCTCCCATAGCCTCTTCATTCTCACATAGGACTTCCTCTGTAGTCTCATCCACATAGGCCTTAATAGAGTCAAGATGCACCCCTTTCTTAGGAAAGGGAATATACCTACTGTTTCCCATCTCATGTATGTAGATGACACATTAATTTTTCTTAATGCCAGAAAGAGGTCCACCCATGGCATGAAAAAAGCAGTTTAGATTTACTATAAGTCAAGTGTCCAAGCCATTAACCAGTCTAAGATTTAGATCTTCCTCTCCAAGCATATTCCTCCTAGTTAGGTGGCCTAGATCTATAACAACCTGGCCAAGCATCGGGGCATCCTACTAATGAATTATCTAGGCACCCCGATCTTTTCAAGACAGATACTGATCAGAGACTTTTACCCCCTTATTTCCAATATAGTGGATACAATATTCAACTAAAAAAATAAATCATTATACTTTGGAGGCCATATTTCCCTCGTCATCATTGTCTTATATGACACTTCAGTGCATGCGTTATCCGCAATCATGGTCCCGAAAGGTTTTATTATAAGTATAAATAAGGTTCTCTATCATTTTGTTTGGGATGCTCGTGCATATAATAAATTCCATTGGGTAGCCTGGGAGATGATGTAAAATCTCATCAGAGAAGGTAGGGTCAATGTCAGTAGTATGGATAACTATCTATTTGACAGGCTTCCAATGATGGACCAGGATTTTCAGGAATGCCACACCCTCTGGGTAAGATTATATATGGAACTATGTAATGAAACATAAAGATAGTGACGAGTCACATCTCACCCTTCCTCTCATCACTTCTTCCCATATTTTATACCACGATTCCACTGGCCCACTGGATCATCGGAGCAGGGTCAATATACTTCTAGCACTAGAAATGGCTAGGCTCGTGTATTGGTTTCCCCGGGTGCCTCTCCTCTATAATAACGTTCAAGGAGTCCAACAGGTACCCTCATCACCTCAAGGCGGTCCTTGATGAAGATAATCAGTGGTCATTCCATCATATTGAGACCACCATGAACCTTGATCTGTGTGTGTTTACCCTCGCCTGTTCGGGGGCCATCTTGGGCATTATTTTTCATCAGTCTTTGTCCCCTCAGGTGCATGGGGAAAGTTGGAACGAGGCCTTATGTATCATTCATATTCCAACAAAGATCAACTTTCACACCTGTGGGATCTATAACAGAATTGTCCCCACCAATGAGAACTTCAGAAATTGTGGCATTTCTCTGGTATCCCACTTCTCATGCTGCAAACACTATTAGTAAGAGAGCATCATCCACCTTTTCTTTGAGGATGAATGAGAAAGGGAGATCTGTTCACCCTATTTTATATTTTCTGCCTTCTCCTCCTCATTCTCCCCGGATGCTCTCTTCATGGATCTTCGATTTCACAACTCTGTTGAAAAAGGACCAAAGCATCTAGCCCATACCCTCATCCTCAATGATGGATGTTGGTGCCTTTGGGAAGCCCGTAATAAATCCCTATTTGAGGGGGAATTTTCCATGAGGATGGATTTCCAAGTGAGGATCTGAAGCCTTCTCATGGACTTGGTCATGAGTTACTAGTTCTGGAGGGAATCCCCCTCACTACATGTCCTTCAGTTGCAACTCCCGACTCTTTCCTATAGGGGCTCTCTGAGAGGGGTCTGGGTTCGCTAGCTCCCTCCCCAGTGGGGCTTGAAACACAACTCTAACGGTTCCTTCATCTCGGGGACCATGTGAGTGGGTTGTCTGGTACATAATCATAGTGTCTTGGTTGTGCTGGCATTCACTGCATTCATTGGCCCCAACACTGCTCTCTTGGCAGTGTATATTTCCCTCTACATTGGCCTCTCCCTCTGCCTATAATGATACATTAGCATTGCAGAAGCTAAAATTGATTCCTTGATTCTCTAGAACTCCCGTTGTGATTCTTCCAACCCCCTCCCCAAATAAATTACTTATTATATTATTATGTGTCATGTATTTATATTTAGTAGCATTCATCAAAGTTAGATGTGGCAGGAAGGTAACATAGAAACTGATCATCTGGCATCCATTACCTATCTTGGCCCCGGGGTTTCATGTTTTTATAACATTAATTTTCTAAAATTGGAGGGTGTGAACATAATTATGGGTAATTACCTCAGCCTCCATTACATTAGACACCCATAGGTCATGTTTCCATTCTCTTTTCCCACTTGTGGTTGTCTATGTATTCCTTTCAAATATATAAATAAAGAGGATGATGATTGCGACTATCATTTGGAAATTCACTAAATTTCCCCTCACATGGGTTTTTGCGATGGTTTCACCATATTCCAAACATTTTCTAAAATATAATATTTTTTAACAAAACATATGTCAACAATTAATTAGGGTGTAATTTATTCCTTTGTGAAATTAACTATATAGGCATATCTCATAGGATCCATATGTTTAGTATTTCTCTACAAAACATTTATTATTGATTTCATATACATTTCCTTATAATAAGGGTTTTAAATATTTTTCTCTTATCCTAATTCCTAAATTAACTAAAAAAATTATGATTCAAACTACAGGTCACCATATTTTATTAAATAAATATTACATTATATTAAATATAACAAATATATTTTTCTACATAACTAGGATCCAATGTTTTAGTGTCTACGTAAAATCAGGTCCAAAAATAATAGTTACATAATATAATATAAAACATATTTAATTCCTTCTTCTTTATCTTCCTAGTGGACCTAATGTGACCCTTAGTTGGGTTAGTCATCTGAGGACATAAATCACAGAAATGGGTGAGCTAAAAGCACAGTAAGAGGATAGATAAGAACATAAATAAATATAACATGGTTGAAAATAATATTCATCATCAAAACATAAGAATGAGATCATAATCATAATAATGAGATGAAGAATGAGAAAATTCCATGGAATGAGGAACTTCATAAAAATTAAACATCATGTCATAGTGGTTAACTACCACACATAGTTACTGACAAAATAGCATCACTTCCATGCATAATATATCTGCATATTCAAAAAATCATCATGTTGAAAAAATATAGCAACATTTTCATACATATATCACATTATCACATGAGATAAATGACATTTCCATATTCATTAGTGCGTTATATAATTCATGTAACACCCATCACATCATAACATTTATGTAATCATCCATGGTACATCGAACAAATATCAATCCTGGATAGAAAATAACCCATGTAAAAGAAATGTGTTTCATGAAAGTATCATAAAGCCTACATTAAGGAATAAATATTTGGTTTACCTAAATTAATAAATAATAACCTAAATCTAATATTAATCAGAAATCTTATGTGGAGAGAAATAATCTCAGGATAACTAAAAGATGTGTTTTTTTAGAAACAATTGTTGTTTTAATGAAATATTTTAATTTTTCTTGATAAAATTTAAAACATGTATATAAAAGAAATAAAATTTAATAATAAAAAATCTTTATTTTTAGGAATATTAAAATAACAACCACACAAATATTGGACATGAATATCGATATCCAAAATAAATTAAATTTGGTTAGATAATCCAATTATAGTATTACTAATTACTATCTTCAGATTAATATCCTAAATAGGAACATCAAATTCATTAATTAAATAAATGAATAACTTAGTTTATATTTTTTCCATTCGATATAATTTTATTATGATTTTATTTCCATTTTATGAGTTTTAGAGGTCCATTCATTCATTATGTGATTGTTTATTTTTTAGGTTTTTGTGATTGGTTCACTTTTATATCTGTATGAAAGATCGTGTAAAAGGTAAAGAATTATCCACAATCAAATTTTAATGCCATTAACAAACCTAAATATTTTTAATTCAACTTATATAAAATTTCTTTCCATGATATGAGGAATAATAATCAGATAAAGTTTTAATGATAATAATTTTGATTAATTTTTTGCGACTTTTGATCACATCAAACATGTTTTGTTTTATTGTTTAATATTTTGTATATAAGTTAGTTCTAAAAAATAAAAATTTATATCATACATTTTGAGATCCATATAAACCATTATAATAGTATTTTGTTGAACCATGATGGTCAAAAAATTAAAATGAAAACACATCATCTCGATCTCGGTAAATCGACACATCACAATCAATGATATAATTTTTTATATTTAAATGGATGGGAGAGAAAATTTTATTACTATTTACACCACTAACATAATAAAATTATTTTATATATTATATAATATATTTATCCCGAAACATGGATAAGTGGAGGTGAGGGGATATTTAGAAAAGAAAAGTAGTTTGAATAAATCTAATAGAAAATGAAATAGGATGTTACCTTCTAAAATCATCTCCTTGAGGATACCCACAGGGAAATTGATTTTGTTATTTTTTTTGCCAAAGGTCAGGTACATGGGTGAGAGGTTTGGGAAGAGGATTGAGTAGAAATTATGCAACATGAAATTATTTGGATTTCAAGGAGAAGCGGTGGTGTGGGATCATATTTATTGGGGATGAGAGGTGTGTTTTTCTTTATTTTATTAACTGGTTTATTGTTTTGGCTCAAGTGTATCAGTAGTTTTAACCTTAACACTAAATATATTAAAATAATGAAGTATTTTTTGTCGTTATTGGATTATATCAGCCATATATATACTATGACTCAATAATTCCTCTATTTTTTAAATATTAAAACTTACCATATTTCAATATTCACCAAATTTTTTACTATTTTTGAAAAATAAAATTAATTAAACCAAACCACTTTGAAATGTGAAAATATTAAAAATGAACTCCATCATACAATAATAATTTTCAAAATATTATAAATTTCATTTGAAAATGAAATCATCATTAATTCCAAAATTACTATTTGTAAAATTATATCTGATATTATGTCACTTTGAAAAATCACGTAAGGTCTTATAAAATTGTATTAAAATAATAAGTAAATAAATAATAAATTATGAAATAATTTTTTGACAATAAGTTTTATTTTAATTCATTTCATTAATTATAAAATTATAATTTAATATTTGTATAATACAAAAATTATAATTATTAATTTATCATTACTAAAACGTTTATTTATTAATACCATGAAATAAATATAATATATTTTCATTCAAAAAATACCTAAATTTTATTCATTCTTTCAAAGGTGTGGTTACTATTCTATATTGTGTATTATTATTCCTATTGGTGACATTACTATACCAAATATCATGTTACTATTCCATTGGTATTTGTCCATTAAAATCTAGAAAAACCTCTTAATCCATTCAATATAAATTTATAATGTTTTTATTGTGTCCCAAATGTTATTAAATGTGTTTTATTTTATATCGAATAATTCTAATAAGGTACTTTACATTGATAAAATTATTGTTTTTTAAATATTTATTCCTGGTCTCTAGAGAACATGGTAATAATGTATTCTATAAATATTATTAGAATTAAGAAGTATTATATGATATATTAGTTTCTTATAATAATTGATCATGAATTTAAATTTACATATAGTGAAATTAATCCCAATTTTGATACCATTAGGATTTTCTTTTATTTATAATGTATGAATTAAATTAAATCTATGATATACTCTATGTGCACTAACCAATTTAGAACATGGTGGATGTACATGAAGGATTCAGACACATTTGGTGAACAAGCGGTTTCCATAAGAAAAGCAACTGTGATAATAGAGTTTTTACTTATAGAGATCAACTGGTAGAAAATTTTAATAAAAATCATTGCATTATATATAAGGAAACCTTATCATAAGTATAAATGATAATGTACATTCTTATATTTCATTCCATTGTCAGTTATTGTTATTATGATATATATAAAATGGATTTCAAGCCATATTACCTTAATTATAATATATTCAAGGATGTAAATATGATAGAATTCAGAGGCTTTGTTGGTCCAAATATGTTTTCCATGATTTCCAAGTTGCAAGGATCCATATATGGATTGAATAATTCTTCTTAGAGATAAAATAGTTAAATTTATGATGGAGTAAAAGTTGTGAATTTCATCAAAAATAAGAATGATTCTTATTCATCCAAAAGGATTACATGATATTATATTTTCCTAAGAAAACTTGTATTGTTTCCAAAATCAAAACGGGTAAAAAAAATTTGTTCGGAAAGAGAAATTTATCTCTACAGTCCAGTCATAATTAGAGGGGTTTAGGGGGCGAGTGTTTTAATCTAAATTTACACAGAAGTTACATTATAGATCTTAAACTATCATTGTTAATTTTACTTATAATTTAATAAAGTTGAAATTTATTGATTTATTGTACTAAAATGATGCCATCTTATGTCTTATTTCTAAAAAACACAATAAAAATTATATTTTACACAAGTTAACATGATATTTATTTTATATTATTTTTATCGATTTATAATTTTAGTATCTTCATATAGTAATTCATATCCTCCTAAATTAGTCACATTCCATAATAACATAAATAATCACATGATCCATTGAACAAAAAATTTAATAATTTGAAATAATTCTATTGTGATGTAATTTTATGAATTTATTTTCTCTTTTTCAATACAATATATGTAATTGGATTACAACAATTCCTAAAATTACTATCTATGAACCCTAAAACCTTTTATATATTTAAATGATTTAATTATTTGTGAAATAAACTATTGTAAAACATTTTCACTATATTATACGACATTCTTCATGGAGAACCCTGATATTTACCCAAAAGACTCCCTATTCCATGGTGCATCCATGAGATAAAAGGAATAACTGAATAATTGGGCTGGATTCTCTTATATTTTAAAATATAGTAGTACTTAATTGTATAAATTATGGAGTAAGAAAAGATAACTAATTGAATTGGTTTAAGGATTGGGTACAAATAAAACCACCATGTCAATGGTAGTGGCCTATTTATATATTTTTATGTATAAATTATATATCATTATGAAATTAATCATATTATGGGTGAATAGAGATAATCACAATTTTTCCAATCCTTCATTTATTAAACCCTCCTAATCATTTCATATTGTTAGTTGTATTATAAATTATCTAATATGTAGCAAATATGTTAATTTTAACCTATAAAATTTTGATATCATAGTCATTCATAGAGTGAATCGTATGATACATTTCTCATATCGTTAAAATATATCATATCAACCCATATGAATGGAATGGATAATAATAATATATAATCATCATATCATATTATAACATATGATATTATTGAAGAAAACATTCTTTTATATCATAGATATTATATGACAAAATATCTCTTATATCTTCACATATGATATAGCATAAATGCATCATATATATACATATATATTATCTTTGGAGAATATCACCATACAAAGGATATCAGTTTTACAAATGTTCATCATAATGATCATGGATAATTTTTTTATAGACAACATATTTAGATAAATTATATATTATTCAAGGATAAAACGAAAAATTGAAAATGTTCGAGACATATTCATGACCTCTGTGATAGAGAGCTTCCACTTGTTTGTTTATTAGTGTAATACAAGTTCTTTTATCTTTGTAATGACTCTATATAAATGATGTATGTTTTTTTTATTTAATTTACATTATTTGAATCATATGAGGATGATGAAATCGTGATGATAAGGACTTGGTTCTTTTATTCTTTTTTGAAAAATATGTTCATTGGTATGATATTTCCATTCAAATATTTATGTTTGAAGGAGTTCAATTCTAAAACTAGGTGTGCTAAAGGACAAAGGTTAATTACTCTAACCACATTGGATCAAAAGAGAAGCATTATTAAAAATAAAACTGAGTGACATTTCTACTATAATTATTTAATGTTTTTACAAAATGTTATCCAAAAACTAATCAAATAATTTTATATTTTATAATGTTTTTTGAATTCCACTTATTCAATTTACATTTTAATTGTTTGAATATTTTGAATCTTTAAAATCATTATTTGGTGAATTTATAATATTTTTATCTCATTAATTTAAATTATATTATCATTAAATAATTAAAATCATGAAAATAAAAAAAATTGTTAAAAAATTCAAAATTTCATTCACCCCAATGAAGCTAAAATACTGGGAGAACATAATGGAGACTAACAAAAGTGGTCACAAATTGGAATTTTTTACATAAAAATAATTTATTTTTATTATAAAAAATGGATGGTACATAAATAGTTATTGGAAAAATATTTATGTATTCGATACCATGGTAGTATAGATAGCCTGACTGTTCTAGAGAACCCTTGCCTTGTGGAGCCAAAATAGTTCATTGAGTAAACAACATCGAATGAGGGAGTACCCAACAACATGTGGTTGTGAAAATGAAAATTAGGAGATGACTTCCGTTTTTTGTGAGGTGCATACATGGTGATGAGAAATATACCTTATCATATTGGTGGTGAGATTGGAGTGGAAGACATAAATTACTTCTAGAATAAGTGAGGTCTCAGAAGGTCTGTTCATCGAATAGTATCCCTAGAGAGGGTATATAATAAAGAAATTTTTTGATGATTAGTATTATTTTAGGGGGTTTTGGTAACCTAATTAAATATAGTTAAGCATTATGAGTTTGGATTTTATGATATGGATCATTATGTTGTGGTCTTAATTAATGTATATGTTCACCATGAACCTAATAACTGGTTTGATAACTCAAATATCAAATCTACCAATTTTAGGGTATGTATTGGAAGTCACATGCATCATTTTAGAGTTAGTAGTATTTTGGATTCCTTAATTTGAAATCTCCAAAATAATATTGAATAACCATAGGTTCATCTTGAAAATTTTATAATGAAACTATGTCAAAATCTATATAGATTACCATGTTAGGGAAACCATGCACCAATTCCAGTATTAGTGCACCTATTTTTAACCAACATAGTGCCTGAAATTTATTTTCCTAAAAAAATCATGTGATGTCCCTATATGGTAATATTGGAGTAGATCCTCTTCCAGTAGAAAAACAAGTGGAACCTCCACTCATAGTACAAGCATAAATCAAAATGTATAGGCTACCCATCCTGGAAGATGCATTGGAAAATGATAAATTGGTTGACTTGGATGATATTGATATGGAAAAGTCTGTGATTAAACTCTATCACCTCCTTCTGTAGGTGTTCCATGACTATATTCGAGTGTTGGATACTTGGAAACCGGTTATATGTCATTAATGGATGGTTATGACTAGAGTGAACCAAATACAGTTTAAGATACAAACTATGTATTCTAAACTCAGGAACCATTAAACAATTATATGATCTTAAAAAATATTTTATTAATGAATCTATTATACGATATCTTCACATCCTTGTCAATCTATAGAATAGCCATTGTGGAAAGTGAATCCCACTGGAGGTGATCATGTGATCACCAACATCAACTAACAATTTTATTTTTGAATTAGTATATATATTTTTTCATAGGACCATATAAATGTTGGAATAAATATTTATTATATTATACTTAAAATAGACTAGTTATATTTATCCCATAAAAAGAATTACTATTATCATTTATGAGTAATATTCAACTAAACTGATGGTTCATGGTATTTAGTCAAGGGAATGTTAGACCTTTAGTCTTGATGAGTTAAACCATTCCATTTGATGTTTTTATAAATCACCTATTTTTCTAGAAGTGTGACATTATACATGATCTATAGTTTAGATTATTAACTTCTTATAGTCATGAATGAGTATAGAAATGATTCTCCTAATGATTTTTCGAGATTCCAACCAATTGAGAAATGTTCATTTTCATTGATTTGCACCATGGGACCACACTGATTTCATATAGGAAATATGATAGGACCCTAGATTATCATGGGGAGATTATCTGTTTAATGGATTTCATTTATAAAATGGTTTCCTTTGACCTAGTGTGTCCCTTGAGGCAGTTCATGTGTTGTAACATAAGAAGAAGGATATGAATTAAAGGGTTTTTTGAATACTATCACAAGAATCTTGTGATAGAATATTTGAAAAGGGATAATTTGTTCAAAAATATTGATCTTAGTTATTATAATCTCTAAAATATGGTTTACAATGATGATATCCTAAAGATTTAATTTATCTATCTTTATAGGAATTGTGTGTTTCTTGTGATTCTATTTGGAATTTTGAATGAACCAATACTATTCATGGGACATATAAACCACCATTTTCATCCCTTCTTGGTATATATTTTCTATTTTCATCATCAACAACATCATCAAAGATAAATTTTCATCGGATGAGAATTCTTAAAAAATGAGTGGTGTTATTGGTTTAATTCAAGAACACTATCTACATTAGTTGTTCTTGAAGTATCAACTCAAGATTTAGGATGTACATTTCTTCAAGTAATGAATCATAGAATTTAGGGAAAATAAGGACATAATGATGATCAGGGTATATTTTTTTTATATCCTACCATGAATGTGTTCGAGGTATGGATATTCCTTAAGGTTGTTGGTTATTACCAGAGATTCAATGTGGAATTCATTAGGATTTAAACTCTCATGATTTCCCTTTACTAAAAGAGAATAATCATTATTTCTTATATATTATGTAACAAATATAAGATTATATGAATTAAAGGAATAAAATAGATCATAATTTTATGTTTTTAGAGGATTTTATTTAGTAAATGGTGTTCTATGATACGTCTAGTATAAGAGTTTGTTTTGTGTTAATGTAGAGCCAGGTGGTGATTTCATATGCACCTAGATCACTGAAACCACATGAGAAGAACATAAAAGAAAACTATTCCATGTTGTTTGAATGTATCAGAGTATTTATAAATTCTCACAGATATGCAAGATTCAGATTCAGGATTAGCAACATTGTCTCTCTAAGTAGGATTTGATTTTTGGAAAAAAAAAATATTGAAGGATAAGAGGATGTAATGCCCAGTTATTTTTCGTTTTAATATTTTGAAAAATTTAAATACTTTTTTAATTACTTTTATTGAGCCAACATATATTTGGTAGCATGGTAGATCTGGGATTATTAAATATTTTAAAAAATATTATTTTTAGTATTCATATAAATATTTTATATGAATCATATTTATCTTCTATAAATTCAAATAATGAAATTTTAACTCCGCTATTTCTTCAAGGATGAGGGGTTATCTTTTCTAGGACAACATTGTAGAATCATTAAAATAAATTAAAAAAGATACAATTATATATACAACTTAAAATACAAATATATTATTCCCCTTAACCACAATAATTTGGGTTTGTCACCCTAAACCCTAAATTAGTGACAAAATAGGACAAATAAGTATCAAAACATAGTGAATGTATTGTTGGAGAATATCATCAGTGATACCCAACTCATAGGTTGATTCCAAGAATAATAATAATACCCATTATGATATGAGGCTTTATTTTGATTATTTTTAATGTTCTTTCGAAATTTTTGAATAAAATAAAAATTTTAATTTATCATACATAATTTAGTATCCCCCAAAAAAATAATTTTTTATAATATTTCACATATCTATTACTATTATGGTGTTCTATATTATTAGTAGAATCATACAAAAGAATGGTTATTGAATGATCATTTCAGCCACCAAATCTTTTTACTTTATTTATATCCCCTCTTCTCACATTGTTTTCTCAGCAACATTCGTCATCATTGATTGCAGTTCGAAACATATCGATCATGATGATTATCACGTGACATCATGACATGAGTGAAACCATTTTGCACATGAAATTAGAAACAAATTCTACTAAAAACATGTAACAGATGATGGTACCATTTATAATCTATAGATAAAAGTGAAGATAATGGTACCAAATAACCATGATTTTTATTTAGAATTTATAAAGGGTACATTCCATTAATAAAATTAAATAATTAACAATCCTTCATTAATGTATAAATATATTTTTACTAATAAAAATATAATATATTGTATTAAATATGATTTATATTTGACTAAATACATATTTTCACTTGACATATTAGACATTTATCGAAATATGTCATATGTAATGAAATTTATATAAATATATAGATATAACTTTCTTAAATATTATTTATATAATATTAAATATGTATTATAAATTATAAATATTTAAATGTAATATATTAATTGACCAGAGTTTATTCAATAAATTATATATTTTATCATTAATAAAAAATTGTTAATATTAAGTACAAAATATTTTCTTATTAAGACATTTTGTTTTATAAAGGCCATTTTTCATGTTAATATATATATATATGAATATAAATAATAAATATTATTTATTAAAAAAATTCATAAATTTTATTATAATTAATTTGTAATATATTAATTTTTGACACATACAAACAAAAAATCAAAATAATTTTATTGATACAAAGATACCAATATGATATAATATTAAATGTATTATCTGATTATATTTTTATTTATTAATATTTAATATAATGTGTGTTTAATTATTAATTATTTTTAATTTGTTATATTTATATTTAATATATAAATTTTTTTAATATATATATCAAATTTATTCAATTTTATTAATAAGTATTTCACTAATAAAAATTTTAATATTTCTTAATATTTTTTTAATTTTTATATACTTAATATTTCTAAAATTCAATTAATTTTACATTTTCATTTATTAAAATTTAATTTATCTAATACAATTTCAATTTACATAAATAATATATATACTAAAAAAATTAATTAATTTTTAATGTTCATTATTATTATTTATTATTTTTAATATCGAAATTTAATCATAAATATATCATTATACATATAATTAGATATTTATTATATTTGTTTTGATATAATTTATATAATAAAAAATATTTCATAATAAAATTATGAAATTCATATAGTTATGCAAAAAATGTCCATTATTTTAAATTAATACTAATTCATAATATTGAGATACTATATCGAGTAATGGAATTTTCATTAATGGATTTTTTTAATTTAACATATATCAAGAATGAGTTACATTAATTTTGCATGTTTATTTAAATAAGTTGTTCTTCCAAATAACTCCGGCTAGAGCAGAAAATGCTCAAGGAGAAGTACATTTTTCTCTTCCAGTAAAAGAAGTCACTATGCGAGTGGGAAAATACGGATGATTCTAAAGACTCTAACTAAAACAATGGGGATGACCTTGATCATTTTGATCCACAATGCTTTTCCCCAAATAAAGGGTGGGAATTCCTGTCTTTCCATGTCCTCTATTTTTTATTTACTTTTTCTAATAAATTTTATGTGTATGGGTTGGATTCCCAACATGTACTCAGACCAAATTCATATTATGTTTCTAATTAGAAACTATTAAACATTTTTTGTAATTACTTAATATATATTATTTTTCATATTTAAATATTTATTCTAATTTTTTATTATTCATATTACTTTTTAATTAATAATCATAAATTTTTTATATTTTTTCTATTTAATCATTAATAATATTTCAGAGTTTAATATTTTAAAAAACATTAATCAATTTTAATATTTAAATATACACTTTATTTAATTAAAATTTCATTTCATTAATTTGGTTGTAATTTATATAATACTAATGTATTCATATTCATTTGGATATATATTCTTTTTTTACATTTTTAAATAATATATATATATTATTACTAGTTAAATTTATTAATATATAGGAAATGTACTGATTTTTATTGATAATAAATATTACTTATTTTATCTATCATTCATTTAATATTATTTATTGTTTAATCCACTAATAATGTTTTTTATTTATTATATATATTTATAATATGTTTAGTTTCAATATTTGATCTTTTAATATTTTTGAAATTTGTATATATTCAATATTTATTTATATATGTAATTATTCATTAAAATTTATGTTTTTAATGTGTTTGTGTTGTAATAATTTAATATTCATTCATTTCATTTTAATATACAATTATTTTATATTTTTAAAATAATTTATCAAATTAATAAAACTCGTTTATTTTTTCAATTTTTGAATTCAATTCTATTTTTAATTATAATATTTCCATCCTTTGTATCTTTATTTCATTTAAAATTATCATCTAATTATTAATGTTAATTAATTATTACCTTTTTCTTATCTATTATTTTTAATATTAATTGAATAAAAATATTTTAATTTTTTTAAATAGTTTTTTTCAGTACTTTATATAGTGCGTTGATATATATTGGGATTTTAAGAACAAAATATAATTAATGAATACCCATCATTATCACGCTTTCCAAAAAGATATGATAAATAGTGGGTTTATTAGTGCCTTCAATTTTATTGCTGATAAATATGTATATTTTCAAGTGGTGTTGTAAAAAAAGGAAAACAAAACCATTGTGATCTTTTATATGACAACCTAATAGTAGACCATATTGCTCAAACTATTCATTCCCCCATGGAATTAAAAAATAATTACCTCTATCCATCAAATACCTAAAGAAAATTGATTCATTCAACACCCATGATATGTAACTTCTGATCATATTTTCAATATCTTTCATTATTTTATCAATATTAATTCTTCTTTGGTTGTTTTTACTTTTATCATAGGATTTGAAAAATCCCCATGAGGCATCTTATTTTACTTCAATGTACTTATATGATTTTCTGCACAAATTTATTTCTATTGATCCTTCGCTTCTTCAAACCCTCTATCTCCAATACTATTAGTTTTTCTCGATCTATTTATACCACACCTTCTTATTGGTTCGTATATGTTGGATCATTGCACTACAATCCCTTATACCCCATCCATGATCCATGGTTCTGAATGACACTACATTAAATTTTGGTCACTTATTTTAGATTCATTATTATTTAACTATATTATTTAAGTATTTATATATTTATAAAAATATTTTAAAATATCCTATAAAAAAATATATCATATTAATCATGTTTAAATATATTTCCTACTATTAAAATTATCATATTAATTTTATTTATGATGGTAAAAGTATTTATCGATTACCCCATTAATATATATTAAAATAATCATAAAATGAATTTTTTAAATTTTAATATAATGAACCTTTAACATGAATATTATTATTTCTTAAAATAATATTTATTAATTTCATAATATTAATATATGGTAATATTTTCTAATTTTAATAATTTTTATAAAATATTATATACGTTAAATTTATATATACATCGTATGTTTTATAAATTTATTGGAATTAAATTTGCAGATATTTTATTATTGTATTTATATAAATACATTTAAATTTATTTTTATTAATGTATATACTTATGATAAAACGGTATATCTTTATTTGACATAACATTTTCTCTTTTATTGGTGTCTTTATCCATGTTATATTTTCCTCAATATGAATCACCTCCATAATGTATACCTAATATAGATCCATGATCATAATATACTAAAACAAATCTCTACTAAATTCTCATAAAGATGGTATATCACATGTTTCATTACCAAACTCACATTTTTTATGGTCCTCTAAATTCTTCTCAATCATGTTTTTTTATTTTGATTTCAAGTTCTCATGACTGATACTTGTCAATGGAAAAGTGTGAAATATGATTTATAATTATTCATTGGGTTATCTAGATCATTTATATATAATCATATGTGGTTTCCAAAATTAATAATAAATAAATTTTTTCTAATAACATGACTCGGTCACCCAAACTATCCCACTCCTTCTACATCCTCCATTAGTTTTAGAGTGAGGGATTAGATAAAAATTCAAAAACATGAGTGAAATGAAGACATGTTCTCATTATTTTTCATAAAATAATTGAATAATATATAAATATTATTCTTATTTAGATAAATTGATATGAAAAAAACTCCAATATATTTTATATTTTTTTTAGCATCTATGATATGTATTTTTCAACAAAAACCACTAACATCATGTTTAGTTACAAAATGATTTCTTGTACGAATGATAATAGTAGTGAGCATATACAATAGAAATTTTTAGGACACTATTAATTTGTTAAAATCACCTACTTTTTCATTTATAGTTTCTTAGTTTTATATATTTTAACATTTAATAGTTATATTTCCCTACAAACCCTATTAAAAAAATCTATATTTTCATTCATCTTATTCATACCTAAAACCGAGTTTCCACTCTATATTGTTTTATATAGAACTTTTCATGGTTAGTTATGTTGAGTTTGAATTATTTTTCAAACTTATCCCAATTAGTTGGACGTATAATGCTTTCATTAGATTGATATGAGTATTTTTTTTGATCCCGCAAGGACAGTTCATCAACTAGGGCTGAAATCCATTGTTTTATCATCCGATAAAAGGGCATAATCATAATTTCCAAATAACCCTATCACAAAAAACATGAAATAATCCAACAAGTTACAACTGAGTAAATTATAAACATCAATTACTGTATCCTATAGGATTACAACACCAAAAATTTAGTGAAACTGTCCCAGAATTACCAACTTTTTCCCCACAAAATATCAAATTGACAACCTCAACTAACAACCACTTGTTTACGTCTGTTTGATTCATTCATGTCACCCTTTAATAAATTTATAAATGTTTACAAATAAAAAATAATAACTTTAATAAAAAATTGGTTTCGTTTATTATAAGTATATATAACATTCTCATTAAATTATCAATACCACTGGTGTATTTATTTATTTATTGTACAATATGATTATTTTTTGAACATAATAGTATAGTGTCCTAGATTTTCTAATAGGTAAATATAATTATATTTATTTTTTTAATTCCTTATTTTCAACCTTATAGTGTTTCATAGGGGATTTATGGTGGTCTCTGGTGTGTTCGAGACTTGTTCATGACCAAGAACGCCTTTGTTTCCAAAAGAAGGATGTGCAACAGGGTTAGGAGAACTTCTTCCCCCAGCCCACACAGTTTCCCAAAACCAGGAGGCATGGGGGAATTTGTTTTTAAGGGGTAATTTTATTTTTATTCAACATTTTAACCCCAAGGTAATGGTCTTTATGTTCACTAGGAAATTTTAAAATAGGCCACTCACATATTGGGCACCTAGTTTCTCCAACCATGAGGAAAATACAATGTGCCCCAATCCATGTAGGTGAATTTCTGGTTTTACATTAATAAATTAAAGCAATCTATTATTCTCACATCATTTATAGTAGGTGTATCATCCTTAATCACAAATTATTCTCTCTACTTATCTAAGGTAGGGTTCTTGATATATCCTCCATTCATTATCAAATCACTCTCCGTCAAAGGAAATGGAATGCTCATGGTATGTTATATAACCTTATTGATCCTATTTATCAACATTTATACCATTTCTGTGTTATATTGGTGAGACCACCATTTACCTACATTCATGAATTTTGATGAATTATTAGTTTTTTGTTGTTCTAGTTACACTAATGTTTTGAAAACAGATGACTGGAGTGAGAGTACGGTAATATAGGTGGTGAAGATTTTTAAATCTTATTTCATCAATTTATAATTGGTGTGTCATTATGACTCACATTTTAACCATTTAGTGGTGCTTTTGTGTGATAAATATATTAAATAAAATGTATTTCTTGGTCAGGCCTAACCTGAGAGATCTGTGAATCACCGCTATGGGTGATCGCTCAAATATAAGCAACATAAATGGGTCTATTTCCCTCATAGAGGAATTATTACCTCATCACAAATGGTTAAAACCATCTTTATGTGGAAATTATTTTTAATATATTAATTAAATGGGTGAATTGAAAATAAATTAAGACTAATGAAATTTTATGGGTAAGGCCCATTGGTCCTTATGTTTATTTCCTTATACCCCTTGCCTTTTTCTTATGTTCAATACTCATTAAGTTTTCCCTTTGACATTTACATATTATTGTGATTTATAAATCAATTTTTACGCATGTTTCATGTTTCATTGTGACCATTCCTTATAGACTATATATTGTTCTCCTTCTTAATGTCATATGTCTAGATTTATGGGTTTGAATTATTGTGAATTAGATTTCATTAATAAATCATTGTATATGTTATGCCTTGTTGATATATAATCATGGTTATTATGACTAACCTAAATGTGGCCCAAGAGAGAACAAATGTCAAAACATAAATATTACATCGTTTGGCTCAATATTATTGTATTGGTTTTTTGTGATGCACTATGAGCAACCCTTGTCTATCCTTGGAAGAGATCTCAGGGAAATTTCACTTATACTCCTGAGTGGATCAGGTTCCCTATGCGATCAATCATAGAGGGAATAATTATAAAGATGGATATTTCATGCCTAGGGTGATACACAGTCCCCTGTGAAAGTTACCTAGTAATGACACAGGTTTCACCATTTCATGAGAGATATAAGGGACTCCGTTATGGGTTTTATTTGACAAACTCAATGGTATTGGTTATATCAGAGGATCCTTAAGTGGCCCTTCGGATTCCATATAAATCACCTTAGAATTACACAAGATGAGATATTATATTTTATTTTTTCCTTTCATGATTTATTTATATTGACAAATACAAATACCATTTAACTTGTATATACCGCCTTGGTTCATACATCTATATTAGGATGAATCATGTGGTTTTTTGTGTTTCCAATTCAAAACCCATACCAATGTATTCGTTTATTCATTCACTCCCCTAAATTTATGAGTTTTTGGAAAACTATTATCTTTTATATTTCACTAAATGGATTGATGTAGAAATAATTGTTGGAGGCCCTCTAAGAATGTATATGGAAACCAGATTGGGAGTCTATTAAAACGGATGAAAATATTAGGATTTCAGGTTTTTGATAAAGGGATGCGAACAATGTCCAATGTTTACTTTTCAATATTTGGATGGAGTATGGGGGAAGTGGACCATGCCAATGCTCGAGATGTGAGTTGAAGTATTTATTGGTGTTTCACTACCAATTTATTAGCATATTTTATACTCATCAATCTCATGATCCCCCATGAAATCTTTTTTATGGTTACTTGACATATGATAATCATCATTTCTTATCTTTTATTTAGAAATATTTCAACATTTATTATTTATCATTCTTGATTAATTGTTTCTTTTCATTCTTATTTTTTATATTTTTTTATAATGCTTCCTACATAGTGTGTTAATGGTCTGGTCAAAAAGTGTATGTTGATTCCAATCTATTATTTCATATTCCTTATATTTATTTTTGAACTACACTCTAACCCATGATGTCATATTCTCCCCACAAACACCCCCTTGGACCGCATAGTAAGTTGGATTCCTCTTGTATTCTGGTAGGAATGGTTGGGTCTTTTGGCTTGCTGATTCAAGGAAATGATAATTATTTTTCAAGGAGGGATACTACAATGTGGAATCAATACATATTTTTTGATTTTATCTTACTATTTGTGTTAAAAAGGATACTAGTAATATTAAAAAAAATTAATGAGCCTCTTCCTAATAGTAGGTAACCCACACACAAGGGAAACCCAAATTTTCATGGATAGGTAAATGTTATTATTTCATATGTTGTTAAACTTTCATGGATTTATCCATGGGATGAAAAAAAATCCTTCAGTTATTATTAATATTGATTAATTATAAATATCGTGGATTATTTTACCCCTGTCTATGGACCATATAGAATATTATAATCATCAATCATCACATTTGGAACCAGAGGATTAATTTTCCATGCATTATATCATGCCATATCTACTTTTCTACATGAATTTTTTGTGATCCTTGTATCTGTTAGTGTAAATTCTCGGAAATTTCAAGGAAAATCTTTTCTTAAATACTTTGGAATTTTTCGAGTCTATGGTTTCTGATGGCACTTGATTCTGAGGCCCAGTGTGCCCGGAATCAATTTCTGAAGTTTTGTTCGGATACGTTCAGTAAATGTACGTGCGGGTTTTTCTATCTTTTGAACTGATGCTCATAATTGAAATCTGAGGACCCCAATGAACTCGCAGCGCCGGTATTCACTTAAGGGGACCATTACCGTGGTTCCATTTTATGCATGTTAAGAGTTAATATTTGGGTATTTATAATAAAATAAATAAAATTTGTAGTGTAAAATTTTATTTATGGATGTTAGTTATTTCCTACCAAGTGGAGTTAGTGGTGGGACCCACGCCCACATAATCTCCCATGAGAGGATATTTGTGAGGTGGGGCCCACACGATCCCTAACCTTTTCATCTTCCCTTAACCTTATTTAACTCCCCACTTTAATGGCGACTCTTCTCCTCTTTCTTTCTCTCCCATAAATCTTGCCAACTTGTTTTCATTTAATGATCAATTAATGAATTGAATTCTCTAATTTTTGAACCTTTTTGATTTACATGGAAAGTTTATAATAATGGGAAAAGCCTTATTATAATTTTGGCTTGAAAATTATCCTTGGGAAAGCTCTGGTGAATTAGAAGATAATGTCATTATTCAACAAAGAACAACTCTGACGAATAATGAGAAGAAATTCTCTATCGACACTTATCTTCGGCCGCACCCCGACATCAACAAAATTGACGTCCATATTCCATGACACCCGACCTCTACGACACTTGTTTTCCACGAATCGTTGATTTACACCGATTTTGAAACCGAGGTAGGGTTTTGTATTGATTGGATCAACATTGAATCATATTTTCTTTTTTGTTTTGTTTCTATTTAACTACCTGCTACTAAACTAATGCAGAGAAACCGGGCCAAACAAACACGGTCTGAATCCTCCGCCATTATTGTGATTGTTGGTGGTTCTTCGTGTTCTTCATAAGTGACAAAAAAAGATCATTATGGGTTCTTTATGCGACACAATGATCCCAAAATTTAATACTCAACATCACGATGACCTAGCGGAGGTGCGATGACGATAGCGGGAGACGGTTCGGACTGGAACGGGATGGACCATTCCTCAACCATTCCTCGAGCAGGAATTCAAAACGTGTTTTCAGAGCCGACCGGAAGCCTGAAAACACCGGAATCGACTTCGGGACATCGAGGAGACCTAGAGTCTGAAGTTTCGTGATGAACGAACCGTCGGAATGAAGAATTGGCATCGAGGGAGGCGCGCTGGCCAGAGGCATCATTTCTGGAAAATTCCAGACTACACGGCACGTACTCCTGGAGAACACGCCATGTAGTGCGGGAATCCTGCGGCTAGGGTTTCAGATGTCTGATGTCTAACACACGGCGTGTGACCTCTGTCACAAGTCGTGTACTCTCCACATAGCCAAGAGTTGGCGGTTACACGAGACTCATCGTGTATTTTGGGAAATACATGGACACAGACAGAAATACATGGCCAAGAGGCAGGACTTGTACTCTCTATGTAGAATGGTAGAAACAGATTCGTGAGACTCGGTGTGTATCTCAATGGTACACAAACATGGCGTAGAGTACATGGGCATGTACTCTACCACACGTCCAAACAAGGCCAGTGGTACAAGAAAACCCGTGTACCAATTACACAGGTTAGAGAAAACGGGTTGAGGTCGTGTACGGGCACATGGACAGTGTACACAGAGCTGACCCCAGATGTTTGGACATGGTGTGTAACCATACCACATGTTGTGTACTTACTTTTCTACATGACAAGCCCTTCGACATGGGCCATTGAACACGGGCAGTACTTGAGGTCTGACTACACGGTGTGTACCTTATACCAACAAGCCATGAACTTTTTGGTAAAAGTCTTGGTCATCTTGTACACCATATCTTAGATACATTTTGTTTGGATTAGCCCCCTATGACATGGAGTACCTTTGGAATACATCAACTTGAGACTTCATGGTAGTTGATGTATCAATCCCTTAGCTCAAGGAGTGGACCCTCCAGGAATCAAGTGTGCTGAGAGTGGGAACCTTAGAGCTGGATGCGACTGCAATGACTACTATACTGGAATCCTCTATGGGTTCGATGATGATGTCTACTATACTGAAATCCTCCGTGGGTTCGGTAGCGACGACAACTATAGTGGAATCTTCTGTGTGTTCGGCAGCGACGACCACTGTACTAGAATCCTCCATGGGTTCGGCAGCGACGACAACTGTACTAGAATCCTTCATGGGTTCGAAATCGACGAAGAATCATTGACTACATCTGATAATTCTTTCCCTATATGAATGATGTATAATTGTGTGAGCTGAGTCTTGACTTAAAATCATTAAAATCAGTGTGATTGAATCCTTTCCTATGTAGATTGGGTTGTTCTTGGGATAGAGAGTTAGATCCTAACTGGAATTGATGACTTAGTTATATGTATGGCAATATACTTTAGTAGTGTCGGTTGATACTTTGTGATTGTATCTTTTCTTTATAGTTTATCCTTCGCGGATTCTGGGAGACCTTTGGGGGTCTCGGGGTCCCTAGTGAGTATCGTTATTCTCACAACTGCACAGGAAATGCCTGCACTACGTTGTGTTCGATGTAGACAGCGGACATCAATGATCGTGGTAGAGACTTGTAGAGCTAGATGGTACCCAGAGGTGGAACACTTGGCGGGACGTACACAGAGTGGAGGGACGGATCCGAGTTACTGAGGAGACCAATTTTACCCACCCTTCAGGTGGGATTCCTAGAGGACAACTCAGTGGTTGCTGCATTACTTTACTACTATTGTACTAGACTTTCAGTTGTATTGTTCTTACTATTGGGCTTGTATTTTGGCCCCTTTCTTTCAGCACATACTTTTTTTACAGTTTTACATTGTTCTTACTAATTTTACGTAGTCATTTGTGTTTGTTTACTATATAAAGGCAATGCCTTCCCTTTTATCAGGATTTATGTATTTGGTGCTAGTCTCCAACCCCTGGCCTATTGAAGGCGGTCTTGGGGTAGTCACGGCACGGGCCTCGAGGACGAGACATGAAAAATTGGTATTAGAGGAGTCGGTTCTACCACAGAACTTAGGACTCTGATCTATCTTACTCTGATGTAATAATGTATAGAGTATTGAGTGTGGTTTTCAGTCCAAGGAGTCCAGTATTGGTGCGGTGGCCGACGTATCCACACACTAGGACCTTAACCTCTAATTTCCAACTCAGTACATGAAAACATTAATTTCATGTGTGTTTCAAAATTTTCCATTGTGATTTATTTGTGTTAGCTCACCAGGTATACTATTTTGACCGTGGCGCACCTGTTTCATTTCATGATGTCCCCACAAAGGCAGCAAGCTAGGATTCCGAGTTACGTGTAGGATTTTAGCCCACCGAGCGATGAGGCTTTGGTGCAGGGCCCAATCATAGTGAAGGCATCAGCGTTACCACTACCTGGTGAGACACCGATACTACTAGCCCTAGCAGCAGAGATTGCATGCCGCTTGAGCCCATTGTACGAGTTTCAGCGACAGAGGCCGCCCAGGTTCCGCGGAGAGATGGACCCACAGGTAGCCGATGATTGGATAGAGGCTGTCATCAGGGTTTTCAAATTAGTAGGGGAACCCGCTGATCTTATGGTGATACTTGTTGTGAGTCTCCTGCATGTAGCAGCAGGTATATGGTGGAGCATGATTCTATAGGTGCAGGATGAGGAATCTCTACTTTGGACATACTTCAAGTGTCTCCTATGCTCGGAGTTTGTTCCCGCCACCCTTTGTGTGATGCAGATCCAGGAGTTACTTCATCTGCGGTAGGGAAGCATGACAATAGCTCAGTACCCAGTTAGGTTTACTGACCTCTCACGCTACTCCACGGATTTAGTATGGGACCCGTTCTTCAGGGCCCGCACCTTCGAGTAGGGACTGAGGCTTGAGATCAGAGCTACATAGATTCCCCTCTGCATCCGGACATAGGTGGGGGTGCTGGATCGAGCTCTTCTAGTGGAGTGTTTTCTGGATGAGCAGTCACTAGTGGCGAGACCCTCCACAGGGCGACACGTAACAGATTCTTCTACATCTGACAGTATAAAGTTGACACAGAGGTCCAACCGGACCAGGTTATTAGGTGGTCGACCTCGGGATGCAGGTTCGGTTGTGCAGGGAACACAAAACAAAGCCAGATATACGAGCAGCAGGCAGTGCTATGCATGCGGTGGGAGGGTCACATGGCTCGAGACTACCCGAACTATCATGTAGACAAGCAGAAGACAGTAGAGGGACCTCCTAGGAAGAGGTATAGGATTGACCATGGTGGTCCACAGGGAGCAGGCGGACGTGGTAGAAGAGCTGGCCGAGCAGCGGGTGGTGGATGACGTTTCGAGGCTCCACCACCACCACCACCAGGAGGACCACCCCGACCACAGGGACCAGGAAGGCAGGGGCAGGCACCGTTTCAGTCAGTTGAGGCCTATTTCCACGGTGCACCTGAGATGATTCGATGTACTATATGTGTCTACTACACCCATGATGCAGTACTTATAAAACCAGGTGTGAGTCATTATTTTATTGTCACTACCCTTGTTTGGAGCTTGGATATTCCTACGGAGCCGTTGGCTCGATCCTTACAGCGAGAGAATCCTATGGGAGAAAACTCTATGATTACCCACTCACTCAGGCAGTGTGAGCATACTCTAGGAGGTGAGATCTTCGGCAGATATCTTCTTGTAGTGGCATCAAGGCCTTACGACGTCATCTTGGGTATAGAATGGTTGTCTACAGTCTATGCTCAGATCGACGGCATTAGGCGCAATGTGCGGTGTGTCCACATAGATGGGAGCAGGTTCACCTTCACCAGTGTGAAGGGAGCCTTTGCAGCGTAAGATGGACTCACATAGATGAGAGGGTAGCCGATCACACTCTAGTTGGCTAGTCACATCCTCAGAGTTGTTGATGTGTTGAGTCTGAGTTTTCCTGTTGTGGTGGATCAGAATGCAGACATTTTTCATAACGACATTCCAGGACTACCTCCTCACAAAGAGGTAGTCATCTACATTGACCTGTACCCCAAGACATCACTGATATCTACTCCGTCATATCAGATGGCTCCCTCTGAGCTTCGTGAGCTGCGGGTACAACTGGAGGACTTACAGGAGGAGGGATTCATCTGACCCAGTGTTTCACCCTGGGCTTCTCTGATTTTTTTCCAAGAAGGCGGATGGGAGATTGTGACTGTGTGTCGAATACCGTCGCTTGAATCTGGTGACCATGAAGAACAAGTACCCACTTCTGAGGATCGGTGACCTCTTTGATCAGCTCAAGGGAGCACGATGGTTCTCGAAGATAGACCTTAGGTCAGGCTATCACCAACTCAGAGCTCGAGACAAGGATGTGCATAAGACAATATTTAGGTGTTGGTATCTCCACTATGTGTTCTTAGTTATGCCCTTCAGTTTAACCAACGCTCTAGAAGTGTTCATGAGTCTCATGAACCGGAACTTCCAGCCTTACCTCAATCGATTTTTTGTAGTTTTCATCAACGACATACTAATTTACTCGGAAACTAAGGAGGAGCTTGCCTACCACTTGCAGGTTGTACCGGATACACTTCGAGAACACCATCATTATGGTAATCTCTCAAAGTGCCAGTTCTGGATTTGAGAGGTTCACTTCTTGGGACACGTCATTTCGGAGGCTGGAGTTGCAGTGGATCTAGTGAAGATCGAGGCAGTACTTTCTTGGGAGCCACTCTGAAACATGACGGAGGTGCGGAGTTTCCTGGGTCTTCCAGGGTACTATCGGAGATCTGTGCCAGACTTCTCCAGAGTTGCAGCACTGCTTTCAGCTTTGATGAAGAATGGAAAACCCTTCGTGTGATCAGATAGATGCCAGCTGAGCTTCTAGGAGCTGAGACAGAGGTTGACCAGTGCACCCATTTTAAGGCTACCGGAGGAGGGCATTGGGTACGTAGTCTATTGTGACGCATCAGGGACAAGACTCAGGTGTGTCCTGATGCAGGAGTGAGCAGTGATCGTGTATTTTTCATGGAATTTGAAACAGCACGAGCAGAACTACGCTACCTATGACTTAGAGTTAGCTGTAGTGGTCTTCACCTTGAAGATGTGTCAGCACTATATGATGGGCGAGCGCTTTACAGTCTATTCTGACCACTAGAGTCTCAGGTACATCTTCTTGTAGAAGGACCTGAACCTGAGACAACGGAGATGCCATGAGAACCTCCAAGACTCTGACTTTGAGATAGTCTACACTCTTGGGAAGGGTAACATTGTAGCTGATCCTCTCACCAGGAGATCGGGCATTCAGCTGCTAGGATAGGCGGTGGAGCAGCTAGCCGTGATGCAGATATTCTTTGTGGATATTGATGGAGCAGCCTTTCTTCAGTCTCTCACAGTCACTCCACCACTTCTTCAGTGAGTCAGAGAGTAACAACATGGGGACATTGACTATGATACGCGGCGTGCTCAGATATACTCAGGGAAGGCACCTAATAGATTTTCTGAAGGAGGGGAGCACGACATCCTCTTCAGGGGACACACCATGGTACTAGTTTCACGACAGGAGGAAGTGCTGAGGGAGTTTCACACTTCCCCTCTAGCGGTACTTCCAAGAGTGGTGAAGATGTATGAGGACCTCAGACGACATCACTGGTGGCTGAGTATGAAGAAGGTTCTAGAAGAGTTCGTTTCATGATGCCTCACTTTTCAACAAATGATGGCGGGGCACCAGGTACCAGTAGGATTGCTACATCCCCTAGAGGTTCCAGAGTTGAAGTTGGGAAGAATATCCATTGATTTCATGACGGGGCTTCCATGTACATTCAGAGGGCACGACTCTATCTGGGTGATCGTAGACCGACTGACCAAGTCGGACCACTTCCTACCGATCTGAGAGTAGGGCTCGGTAGAGAGCGTGTGATACCTCTACATTCAATAGATCGTACAGCTACATGGTGTGAAATCGTCTATTGTTTCTGATTGATATTCTAGATTCACTTCCTGGATATGGAAGGGATTATAGGAGGCTTTTGGGATGCAGCTACATCTGAGATTCACCTTCCATCCTCAGACAGACAGTCAGACAGAGATGACCATTCAAACTCTCAAGGACATGCTCTGTGCATGTGTCCTTGTCTTGGGTCACATATGGGAGGATCATCTACCCTTGGTGGAGTTTTTGTACAATAAAAAATACCACTCTACCATCAGGATGGCACCCTACGAGGCACTATACGGCCGACCTTGCAGATCACCTCTGTGCTGGACTGACCCAGGGGAGTCAGCACTTGTAGGAGAAAAGATGGTTCAGGCTATGATGGGGAAGGTGAAAATTATCCAAAAGAAGATGAAGACTGCACAGAGAAGACAAAAGTCATATGATTATAGGAGACGGAGACCACTGGATTTAGAAGATGGTGACCATGTTTTCTTACGGGTCTCATCTCGACGAGGTCTACAGAGATTTGGCCGGGGCGGCAAGTTATCTCTGCGTTTCATCGGACATTTCCTGGTTCTCAGCAGAGTAGGCAAGGTGGCTTACCGCCTAGCCGTTCTACCTCAGTTTCACTGGGTGCATGATTTCTTCCATGTATCTTAGCTGAGAAGATACGTGCATGAGCCGACCCACATCATCGACCACGGGGAGCTGGACATCGATGATGGGGAGACATTCATAGAGGTCCCTCTGGATATCAAGGATCGACAAGATCAGGTACTATGTGTATGGTCGAATCCTCTGGTGCACATTCGCTGGCATCACGAGAACCTCCAGGAGAGCACATGGGAGCAGGAGGCTCAGATGCGTGTACAGTACACCCATTTGTTTCCCTAGTGTGTGTTGTAGCTTTACGTGGATGTAAATCCCTGAAGTGGGAGTAATGTAAAGACTTGTAAATTAATAGGAATTTTTTTTCATAAATACTTTGGAATTTTATGAGTCGTTGGTTTTGGAAGACATTTGATTTCGTGTCCCGGTGTGCCCGGAATCAATTTTTGATGTTTTTTTAGATACGTTCAGTAAACGTACGTGCAGGTTTTTCTATATGTTGAACTAGTGCTCGGAATTGAAATCTGAGGACACCGATGAACTCGCAGTGCCAATATTCACTTAAGGGGACCTTTACTGCGGTTGTATTTTATGCGGGTTGAGATTTTATATTTGTGGATTTAGAATAAAATAAATTAAATTTGTAGTACAGAATTTTATTTATGGATGTTAGTTATTTCCTCCCAAAGGGAGTTAGAGGTGGGGCCCAAACCCACATAACCTACCATGAGAGGATATTTGTGAGGTGGGGCCCACATGATCCCTAACCTTTTCATCTTCCCTTAGACCCATTTAACTCCCCACATTAATTGTGTCTCTTAAACTCTTTCTCTCTCTCCCATAAATCATGCCAACTTGTTTTAATTTAATGATAAATTATTGAATTGTCTTCTCTAATTTTTGAAACTTTTTGAATTAAATAGAAAGTTTATAATAATGGGAAAAGGCTTATTATAATTTTGGCTTGGAAATTATCCTTGTGAAAGCATTGGTGAATTAGAATACAACGCCATTCTTCAATGAAGAACAACTCTGACGAAGAATGCGAAGGACTACTCCATCGACACTTCCCTTGGGACGCAGCCCGACATCAAAATAATTGACGTCCATATTCCGCGATGTCCGACCTTTGTGACGCTTGTCTTCCGTCTCTCGTTGACGTACTCTAATATTGAAACCAAGGTAGTGGTGTGTTTTGATTGGATCAACATTTAATCTTCTTTACTTCTTGTTTTGTTTCACTTTAACCACATGCTACCGAACTAATGCAGAGAAACCGGTCCAAACTAACATGCTCTGAAACCTCCGCCATTATTGTGATTGTTGGTGGTTCATCATGTTCTTCATGTGTGATGAAAAATGGATCGTAATGGGTTCGTTATGAGATGAAAAAATCCCAAAATTAAAGTCTCAACATCACAGCGACCTAGCCGAGGTGCGACGACGATAGCGGGAGATAGTTCGGACCGGAATGGGATGGACCGTTCCTCGACCGTTCATCGAGCGAGAATTCAAAACGTGTTTTCAGAGCCGATCGGAAGCCCGAAAACACCAGAATTGACTTCTGGAAATCGGGGTGACCTAGAGTCAGATGTTTCATGATGAACGAACTGTCGGAATGAACACCGAGCATCGCGGGAGGCACTCTGGCCAGTGCCGTCGTTTCTGGAAAATTCCAGACTACACAGTGTGTACTCTTGGAGAACATGCCATGCAGTGCGGGCATCCTGTGGCTAGGGTTTCAGATGTCAGATGGCTAACACACGGCGTGTGACCTCTGTCACATGGCATGTACTCGCCACAAAGCAAGAAGGTAGTGGCTACATGATACTCGACCTATATTTTTGGAAATACACGGACACAGATAGAAATACATGGCCAAGAGGCACGATGTGTAATCTCTAAGTAGAATGGAAGAAACAGCTTCGCAAGACTCAGCGTGTATCCCAGGGGTACACGGACACGGTTTGGAGTACACGAGCATGTACTCTACCACACGGCCAGACTAGGCCCATGGTACGGGCTAACCCGTGTACCAATTACACGGGTTGGAAAACACGGGTTGAGGCCTTGTACATGCACATAGCCAGCATACATGGAGGCTATCCCAGATGTTTGGACACGGCATGTAACCATTCCACACGTCGTGTACTTCCATTTCTACATGACCATCCCTTTGACCTGGGTCGTTGAACACGGGCAGTACCCGAGGTCTGACAACACAGCGTGTAACTTATACCAACACGCCATGTACTTTTTGGAAAAAGTTTTGGTCATCTTGTACATAGTATCATGGATATGATATGTTTGAATTAGACCCCTAGGACAAGGTGAACCTTCCGAATACATAAACTTGAGACTTTGTGGTAGTGGATGTATCGATCCCTTGGCTCGAGGAGCGGACCCTCCTGGAATCGAGCGTGTTGAGTGCGGGAACCCAAGAGCAGGCAGCGACTGCAATGACTACCGTACTGAAATCCTCCATGGGTTAGATGATGATGGCTACTATACTGGAAATCTCCGTGAGTTCAGCAGCGACGACAACTATACTGAAACCCTTCGTGGGTTCGGCAGTGATGACAACTATACTGGAATCCTTCGTGGGTTTGGCAGCGACGACAACTGTAATAGAGTACTCCATGGGTTCGACATCGATGATGAATTAGTGACTACATATGATCATATCTATCTCTATATGAATGATGTATACTTTTGTGAGGTGAGTCTTGACTTACAATCATTACCATCAGTGTGATTGACTTCTTTCCTGTGTGGACTGGGTTGTGCTTGGGCTCGAGTGTTGGAACCGAGTTGGAATTGATGACTTAGGTATATGTATGGGAATATACCTATGTATATTTGGTTGATACATAGTGATTGTATATTTTATTTTTATTTTATCTTTCATGGATTATGAGATACCTTCGGGGGTCCTAGGGTCCCTATTTAGTATCGTTATACTCACCCCTGCACAAGCAATGCTCGCACTACGTTGTGTTGGATGCAGACGATAGACAACACAGATCGTGGCAGAGACATGTAGAGATAGACAGTACCCTGAGGTGGAAAACATGGTGGGACGTACACGGAACGGATGGATGGATCCAAGGTGCCGAGGAGACCATCTGTACCCACCCATCAGGTGGGATTCCCGGAGGATGACTTAGTGGTTGCTTCTTTACTTTAATACTATTGTAATAGACTTTCAGTTGTAATGTTCTTACTATGGGGCTTCTATTCCGGCCCCTTTATTTTAGTACATACTTTTTTTTACAGTTTTACATTGTTCTTACTACTGTTCCATACACAGTTGTGTTTGATTACAATATAAAGGCAATGCATTCCCTTTTATCAAGATTTACGCATTTGGTGCTAGTCGCCAGACCCTGGCCTATGGAAGGTGGGCATGGGGTAGTCACGGCATGGGCCCTGAGGACGGTTCGTGACAGTTAGAGTGATGAGATTGGTATATATTGTATTTTGTTGAAATTTATTTCAGGAATAAATAAACGTAACTGGCACTAAAATTTAAAAAATTAACCTAATATTATTTTATTGGAAAAAATACACACCCTATGAAGTTGGTTATGGTATGTTGAGCAATAGACCATTGGTCACATGTGCTAGTACTTGTTATAGTGACGAATAGGTAAACACCACATATCAATTTAGATGGTGTGTGGGGCCTTATAATTTTGGAATACTGATCCATCTAAAAACCCATTTAATTGTTTTTAAATATATAAATGAATTTCAGTTTAATTTTAATACAAAATTTAAAATGAATGAGTAACCTTAAATGAGAAATAAGAGTCCCTAACCCTGAGATTTCCTTAGTAGTGAATAGTATTCCTTATCTCTATGTTCCTTCTATGTCATTTTCCTATCACCTAGAGCTGACTCCAAGAGTAGTCTAGGTTTTATATAATGTTACATGAGGGACTTGTACCTTTTCCTTTTGATTATCAGTTTATTTATCTCGTTACCTTTTCTATTTCAAAACCTAAATTTATATTGTTCTTGATGATTATTGATCCATTCCACCATGACGTAATCATAGTGTATTTCAAGAGAGTGATGACAACCACAATTAGGAGGAGGTTGTCTTCGAGTCCCCCATTGTACGTCATGTAGTTTCGTATGTGTAACCTCATGAAGACCTACCACTATGTGGTGATGATCAATTTAGTGATTGTTTTCTTCAATTCATGTAGTTTTTCTAGGGGGCTCCTTAACTATTACTAACTATAAAAAAATTAATTCATGACACTCGGTAGCAGCATCATCCAACCATCTTGGGGGATGTGGGACCATAGGATGGTGTTTCATTGTTAGAATATATCATGCTGATATTTGAACATATTGAGATGCCTCTAGGGAGGATGATCATGTTCAATACATACATGTTGATTGATTCAACCAAACGTTTGTGGTATATCATCTCCTAGGATGACCATCATCAGGGTTTATTCTGGCCAGATTTCCATATAATCTTCTATGATAACTTCATTTTGAATACTCTAAGGGCAGACTATGTGAGGGAGATTATGAATATTCATAAAGTCATTATGATGATTTTCAGATGTTATTCTCACTTCACAATGATCTTTAGTTTCAATCTATATCTAAACATTGACGAGAAAGTTACTATGAGTATTTTTTATGATTGGTTTGTATACACATTATGATCAAAGGTTTAAGTATTTTGGTTGACCATAGATATTGAAATAGTGATCCATACACATATTATAATGTGAATATTAGATAAGGAGGATGTTTTAACCAGGGAATTTCATTTTTTAGTTAGGTAAATGGTTTATCTATTAGTAGAAAGAATCATTTTTAGGGAAACTATTGGGGAAATTCTAACCAGGTTACATGGAATGAATGTCCTATGGCATTTCGCTGGTGAGGTAATAAATTCCATTGGAACCCTCAGAGAAAGAAGAACCAAATAAATTATTGATAATATGACTAGATGGGTCACCATCAGTGTTACATCCAATATCATTCTCTAGATAATAGTGAATAGATATTAGTACTAATAACTCAATTTGGAACATGACCAATCACACAATGGAAGGAAAGGAATTTTTATATTACCATCTAATCAGGATGATGATTTTATGGTCATAGACAAGGTAGTCAGACCTAAGATTATCAACATCAGTAATATGGATCGTCTCTCTATAGTCTAGTAGGATCTCTAGTTCACAATATAGGCCACATTTTTTGTGTGTATCCTACACTATAAGAGTAAATTTTGATGCCATCTACTATAAAAAGAACTATTTTGGTAGCCTCTACATTATTATATGGACTTTTTATAGATGTTCTTAAAACTCTATTATATCTACTATGGTTTTGGAAAGATGGGGCCTCACAATTGAGTACTTATATGGTGCCATGTCTCTTGACATGGTGCTAGGGTTCAGATTAGAGGTCACATGAAAGTTCTATAAGAACCCCCTTGATATAGGTGGATACTATTTCTTCTATAGTTTCCTCATCCTTGATATGACAAATTTCATATTTATTCTTTGTATGGATTGGATTTTACCATATCTTTCCCTTGTGTATTACTATTTTTGGGGTTTTTCCTTCACAAAAACTATGGAAAGCCAGTATATTCATTAAAGAGAATGAGACAACAAGGATAGTCAATAGGACCCAAGAATAATGTTCTAGGAAGAGTGAAAAATCATATTACTTGTCTCCATTTAAGGGACTAGGGAGAGCATCATGCAGAATTACCTTATTGGGTGGATCAATTTAGGGAAGTCTTCTCATTAAATTTCTTCATCTTACCTCATGATTGAGAGGTTTAGATCACTATCAATCTAGTTTTGGTTTAGACACTAGAATCCATTCTGCCCTATAGGATGGAATCTATAGATTCTTAGGTACTCAATAAGTTTCATGAAGATCTAGTGGGAAAATTTTATTTTACCATGAACCTCCCCAAGTGGTATAATTTTTCTTTTCACCATGACGTTGGATGGTACCCATAGATTTTTTGTTAGTTATAATCAATTGAACTACCTTATAGTAAAGAATTAGTATCCACATTAATGTATAGGTGACCACTTCGTCCAGATCTGAGGAGAAAACGATTTCTCCATGATCGATTTGTGGTCGGTATACCATCAGTTGTGTGTATGAAAATCATAAATATAGTGTATAACATTTTATAGTGAGTATTACATGTAATAGTATTTTATTATGTCATTTGGTCAAATAAATTCACTGGATGTCTTTATGTCTCTCATGAATAACTTTTTTCAACTACATAGTGACTCTTATGTTGTGGGAAACATAAATGGAAAATTATAATATTCGCACACAAGGAGGGATCGTGCTACACCACATGAGATCATGTAGAGTACATTACTAGAGAACCGACTTTATGAAAAAAAAATCATAAAATTATACTCTTAGATTAGTAATATTCATTTCTAGGGTCATATAATATTTTAGGAAATCATATCTATAACCATTAAAAGTTGAGAACCTTGGTTTTTGGGGTAACAAAAAAGAATTGTTTTGGTATACATAACAACTTATGGATTCATGTATATTATAGGATCTTAATAAAGTATTTTTCATACCTAGAAGTGCCTCTTATTGGAAAGACCTATATGGGGGTGAAATGTGTTTGGCCAGAAGACTATGAGACCACAATGTTGGATTAAAATAAGTGACTAACATTAGTAATGATTGAAATTCTTATTATAAATGGAAGAGGATATACTATTTAATTTTACTATTTAGGGGATAGGATAAATTCATTTCAAATGTAAAGCGAATGGTTTATATCATATGGGTCATGCCAGGTGAGGCCTCATCAGTTAAACTATCATACTCACGACCTCTAGTTATCTACCATGCTTCATGGTGTATATTTTTAAGCACTACTTTTTGTAAGAGTGATTAATAATTTAAAATGTACACAAAAATATGAAATATATATTCTTAAATAGAGACTTGAATATTGGGTAGAACAAGTGGGTCAAATACCGAAAATCATTTGACATCAAACATGATCATTCATATAGATAGGGTAATGTTATAGACGATTCCATGGGAGATATAACATAGAAGTACTCTTATAATGAATTCAAAAGTGTGTCTAATTTAATGCATTTTTCTAATAATATTCATCTAGAGGTTTATGAGAAGCACATGAAACTGGTTCTAGAAAATATACAAGTGAAATAAATACTTCTTTTAAGGGTTTAGATTAGGTAGTAATCATATTTTGAGAGCCTTGTCTTATGTGAGAGCGTCCAAAGTGAGAAGCACCCTCCTAGTTGTATTTACGATTGGAATGTCACTATAATCGTCCATGGGATTGTATGTGTGAATTCTAATATATAGGAAGAGTTGATGCAGCAATCTCATGCCTATGTTATTTCAATTTATCTTGGTCTCACTAGGATATACTTTGGCATGAATCACTAGTAGTAGTTGAATGGAATGAAGTGGCATATAGCATGTTTTATAACATGTTGATATGCATATCATTAGGTGGAGGAAGAGCACTAGCAATATGAAGAAATTTTGTGACCTCTATTCATTCGGGAGTTTAAATAAAATTATATCACCATGGATTTCATCAATGTATTTCAAATAAACCCTAGAGTAATTTATGTGTTACAGGTAATCATGAATAGGTTGTTGAAGGGTGTACACCTCAAACCAATTGAAGAGACCTTCTCTGTTTATGAGTATGTGTTTATATTCATTTTGAATATAGTCTTCCTTCATGGTGTTCCCTATATTATCAAATAAAAAAACCCTCGGCTTAACACATGTTTCTGAAAAGGGTTACATAAGTAACTTTCTTACTAGGTTCTCTCAAATAAAACATATCATAGTTAGATCGACAGGTGTTCCAAGAAAATATACGGGTGTTAGATGATATGTTGTTGGCCAAATTCCTTGATTTTGTAGGTTTATGGGAGAAGAATATACATGTTGTTGATTTTTTATAAACCAAATACATTCATGAAACCATTCATATAGATACACATGATTCCCCCTATGGTAGGTCATTTCATTCAGTATTTTGTAGATTATATACATATTAGGTATCTCTACTGTGTCCTTGTCCCATTCAAGAGTATTCTATGAAATTCCATTAGAATAAGATATATATGTCTATAGTTTAGTATAGGAATATGTCTTATACCAATCATTTCCATAGACCTTTGAGTTTTTGTGTGACATCATGATCTTCTATATGTATCACCTAGATTGGGTCACAGATGAATTCTAAGATTGGGAATGTCATCTCCTTTATATTTCAGGCGATATGATATAATAATATGTGTTTGAAATGTAGAAATTTGTTTGATGTTTCTTTAACAGAGAAACACTAGGAATTATATCATTCAATTATCTCATATTTTTCACTATCATGTTATCCTATCTCATTCATTTGACCATAAGGATAATGAGATGGAGATGAATTAGTCCTTTGAGGAGAAGAAAATATATATAGTTTATCGGAGTAATAAAGTTTTCTGAGGCTTTTGTGATTCACTGGTTAGAGTATTATGGAATCAAGGACATGCATAGTATGAGACATGGGAGTCGGAGGCTAATGTACATGAGTTTGAGCCAAATATTTTCCCCTATTCTTTTTACTATCCTTGGAATGATAACTCTAGGAAGAGATAAGCATACCTCTGAGCAGATTATTCATTGTGATTTCAGTGTGGGAAAGATGGATGTTAATGAGCCGTTAGTCAAAAGAGACTCCTTTTCATCGATGAATCATCTTGTTGCAACATCCACCACATGAAAACATTATGAAAAGTGTTATCATATGAATGCAAATCCTGACTCATACATATGAGATTAGATGTGCTTACATAGAATCATATTTTTCATAATGTTTTGAGTTGGTGATAGTTTAAAGAAGAATATTCATTGAGCCAATGGAGTGCCACCAATCCACAAAAAAATGTGCCAATTTATTTCAATTTATTAAAATTTAGTACCATTGTATTTATTCCTAATTATTTTTAAATAATCCTAATTATTCCTAATTATTTTTTATTATTCCTAATTATTCCTAATTATTCCTAATTGTTATTATTATTCCTAATTATTACTAATTATTACTAATTATTACTAATATTTACTAATTATTACTAATTATTAGTAATTATTTCAAATTATAACTAATTATTACTAATTATTACAAATTATTACTAATTATTTCTAATTATTACGAATTCTTAGTAATTATTACAAATTATTACTATTGATTACTAATCATTACTAATTATTACAAATTATTACGAATTATTTATATTTATTACAATCAAATTCAATATGTTACTATTTATTATTATTTGTGATTATTTATTACTATTTATTGTTATTCATTACTGTTTATTTCTATTTATTACCATTTAATACTATTTAATACAATTTTTTTCTAATTATTACTATTTATTACTATTTATTACTATTCATTGCTATTTATTACTATTTATTAATATTTAATAGTACTTATTACTAATTATTACTATTTATTGATATTTATTACTAATTATTGCGATTTATTACGATTTATTACTATTTATTACTAATTAATACTATTTATTACTATTTATTACTATTTACAGTTATTTATTACTATTTATTACTATTTACAACTAATTATTAATAAATATTTGTAATTATGAAAAATTATTATGAATTATTACAAATTATTAATAATTATTAATAATTATTACTATTTATTAATAATTGTTATTATTTATTACTAATTGTAAATATTTATTACTAATTGTAAATATTTATTACGAATTATTACTATTTTTTCATAATTATTACTATTTTTTTCTAATAATTACTAATTTGTTAAAATTATTATTAATTACTACAAAATACAACTTCTAATTAATAATTACAACTAATTATTTATATACATTACAAATTACCATTAGTAATTATTAATTTTTACTAATTACTACTAATTATTACCAATAATTTCAATTTATTATTACAAATAAATATATATGACCAAACAATTTTAAACTAATTTAACTAAAACTAAACGATAATAATTAAAATTGAAATAAAAAATTGAAATAAATAATAATGTAAATAAAACATAAATATCTATAAATTAACTTTTAATAATTATAGACGGCCTCACAAATTCTTTGTAAAAAAATCTAACTCAACAATATTTTCACTCTAAAATTTTAGTTTCGAGAGACCGAGAAAGTATGAATTGAGTGAATGGAAAAACAATATGGGGGTATATATAGGTTAGATTAGTTGTTACAAAACTATTTGTGATGGGTATCCCATCGCAAATATGTTCAACCACATTGATTACTGTCAGCGGTAAAAAGGATATTTTTGATGAGTCCCATCACAAAATGCGACCTACCGACACACTTTTTCCGACAAGACAACATCCCGTTGCAAATAATTTTTACCGCTGCCGGGTATTTCTGATGGATCTTATAGAAAATACCCTCTGACGGGCGCATTATTTAAGATGATGGAATTCCCTCGTCACAAACACCCATCCGCGATGTTTGGTGCTTAAACCTCCCCAAACCACTTGTCTCTTTTGGTGACTGGTTGATTCTCCTATCGCAAATAACCTCTTCTATGGACTATTTGCGACCTTATTTATTCCCATCATAAATAAATTGTTTCAAAAATTAGTTTTTCATGTAGTGCATGTTTCAAATGTTATTTTTCATAATATATTATGTGCATGCTTGAATAATATTCCAATAAATCTTTTAAAAAGTCTAATCACAATTTTGAGGTCTTTAAACACTTGATTATTTATATATGATGAACCATATAGAAAAATTATCACTTATATTGCTCCTCTTGGTTTAGAAATCATCATAGAAAAATACTGGGGGTATTGGTTAGTTTTCCATTTAGGAACCTGAACTGATTTATTTATTTATTTATTTATTTCACCTCATTTATCATTAATTACACAATAATCTTTTTTATAAGGCATTAAGTGGACTGTGATATTTACTGTTGACGTTGGACTATTGGGATTGTTTCTCACGCACTACATTGTCTACCATTGGTACCCAAGAAGACATCATAATTTAAAGTAAAGATAATGTGAAGAGGACAACATTAGATCTTTGATATATAGAATTAGGTTGAGTATGGGGGATGAGGAATGAGCCTATTCTCATTATTCTAGTTGTAGGAGTTTTTGGGTCTTTTGGTAACTTTTTGTTAGCAGGTGGTGTATTTATGTATCCCATATTTGTTGTGCCCTGTTTTGTTTAGTTGCAGGGCATATCATTATCATCATTTTTATCTATTATTAGTTAATATTTCAACAATTATTGTTTATCTATCATGATTAATTGTTTATTTTGATTCCCCAACTATTTGATTATTGATACGACTTATACTATGGATGGTTACTGTTTAGGTTATATAGTGTTTACAATTTATTATATATAATTAATTATTCCTTATATTTATTTTTTCACAACACTCTAGCCTATGAAGGAATAGTCACTACATAGGCACAACCAATGTGATCAATACTAGTCGGCAACCTTTTGTATTTAGGGAGATACGCTTGAGGTCTTGTAATCCACCATCATAGGGCACTGGTTATTGGATTTTGAAGTGAGGTATTCCAAATTTGATGGATATGAATGAAAAATTGATAGGAAATAATTTTTTGACAATTGATTTTGAGGAATGAGATAAAGAGTTCAGAAATATTAAAAATATTCATACATAAAATCCATCTCAAATCAATTGTTAATGTTTCCATTGTTTTTAATGTAAAAATTTTAGTCAGAAAGGGATTAAAGATAATTTTATTTTTCATTAAAAATATATGAGATATAAATTTTGGAATAATCATGGGGAGAAACTATATATACATACGTATAGTGATGATAATATGATTTATGGATCATTTGAAACAAACACTTATTTAAATGAAGATTTAGATCAAATAGAAAAAAAAAGTAAATTGAATTTTTTTTTTTTTGACCTTTTCTATTTTATAAAGTAGTTTGAGAAGTTAAATAACACTGTTAATAGACCATTTTAAAATTGTTTTAATAAATATAAAACATTTCCTTCTTTATTGAAGTTATATAATTTAAAAGATATCATTAAATGGAGGGAAACAATTTTCATAACTACATAGTCTCCTAAATGATATGCGACCAGAAGAAAGTTAATTGTCCTGTCAAAAATATTAAGATAAATTAAATATATTTTCATTGGGAATGATCTCTAAAAAACACATTCATTTTCAAATGATTTCTTGTTATTTTAAAAACCATGAATAACCGAAAAAATGTTTTATCTATTATGTGAATCTTTTCCAGAAAGATGAATTGATCACATTAAATGTTCTATTTTACATTCTAATAATATCATTTTGAGGATGAATATATGATACTTTGGAATGTTCTATATAAATTACAAGGAATTTAGTTATAGGAATTGATTACTGGAAGCTATGTCACCCTTAAGAATTTACTCAATAGTAGAAATATGATTATCGATATCATGTATTTGGAAATGATCTTAGACAACTCCATATTGTGTTATCTAAACAAAAAAATAAATCATTTTTTTTGTATATATATTAGTACTAATATTACATGACTAGTTAGGATAGTAAAAAAATATCATTCTAGAATGCCTATTCAAGAATAAAAAATACAAATTTTTTTCTCTAGATACATCTTCACAAAATACAACGTTCTAATGAAATTGATGTCTCTTTTGATCCAGTGATCATAGATAAGTAATTTATATGGGATATAGGAGTAATATTATGAGAATCTAACAGAAGTGAAAAAATCACATTGAGATTCATGTTGTAAAAGATTATTAGTTACATTTTCAACTAATAGAAATTTTTTTGGCAATTAAATTAATGAAATATCAGGATTTACCATTTCTGAAGAATGTATAAACACGGTTCTATTGGAAAATTACTTAAAGAATCTGTTTATAGAAGATCATTTTTTTACATCGGTGAAATTAATATTGATCATGAAAATAATCTATTGGAATATAGAAAAATATATTACACCATATTCACTAATGGCTGAAAAAATATTCAATAATATAAAAAATATTTAAAATGTTTTAGGCAAACCATTATTGAATTTTCTTCTGAAAATAATGTTATAAAAATTATATACTTATTGTTTGATTTCGCATAATGGAATTTCTTGATTATCATACATTTTATTAATTCAATTCATGTTAAAAAGTTAATTTTGATAATAATATTGTCATGTTTCATAAACTTCGTAGAGAGAGAAATGATGACATCAGGGATGGGACATACAGGATTGACATTGTGATAAAAGAATAATTGGAATTGGTGAATGGTTAAAGGTGTATATTTCTTCCTTATACTACATACAATTTATCCAGAAATTAAAAATTAAATTTTTAAAAAATATTTCATTTTGTAAAAGCCCCTTAGAGGAATTCATCAAATATAAAGATTTGATTTTCAATGACTAATTTGATGTTATTGTGATTTAGACCAAAATAATGTTATGTTTTGGTGTAATATTTTATTCCCATTAGTTCACTTTGTATTCTTCCACTCATGTATGATATAAAATTAATAAATGGTATGATATACATTTAAAATAATGTTTTAATATTTCAAATTGATATGCAATAATGTTATAGATTTGGAAAATATTCCAATAATGAATAAGGATACTGAAGTAATACTATGTGATTTAGAGATGTTAATCCCTCGATCATTATTGTAAGAAATAGCCAACCTGATTAATTACTTAGATAGAGAGGATTTAATATATTTACATGACAATTATATATTGATATACCACCATTGAATATTATATAATAATTATAAAATGTTACGTTATGGAATAGAGTTACCCAGAATGGTGAATTCCAGAACACTATATTTTTGAAGAAGATGATGTATTACAAAATTGTTACCAATCATATATTAATAGAATCAATATCATAAATTAGTACATAATGAACACCGTATGAGAAAAGTGATATTATGATGATGATTTATTACAATTATCACCATAGAGTGGAACTTATACCACCTTTTCATTTTATATGATAGTTTTTAGGTCCCTGCATCTATTCATTGGTTGAATGGTGGTTATCAAATATTCATTAAATACAATTTATTGGATTTTTCACATATCAGACTTGTTAAGATAATGTTTAAAATATGAATTCAATTTATTAATGACTTTGATGTCTAGTCTAGGGATCAAATGTAAATTTTTTGTATTAAATTTGTTTTTAAATAAATAGTTATATATTCCTTAAAAATGAAAAATATGAAAGAATATTGAGAAGAATAGAGGAGGTATTATTAAGGAAGAAGTGATGCCAAAATCTAATTTCAAGGATATAAGAAAAATTTATTGTAATATGTCATATTTTCACATCATCAATCATATATATGAGATATATAATAGAACATTTCAATTCATTTTTTTCAAAAAAAAATATTATGAACATGGGTGAAATGAACTTCATTGTATTAGGCATTGTGAATGTGAACTTCATTGGGAATTGTATAAGGAAGATTTTTTCATAATAAAATCAAAAGTACTGTATGTATTTATGTCATTGATCTATCAAAAATAAAATTTTCAATTTCCTTATTGTAGACTAAAAAATTTCAATTTGGATTAAAATTAAATTGAGCATGACCCTATATTTTTCTGATCAAAATCATTTAATGGTGTTAAAAATGATTATAAATCCCTATATGATATAGGAGACTAAAAAATAGAATTTGGATATTTGATATAGGGACCAAATCCTTTCTGTGAATCAATAAAAAATAGTGTTCAATGAGAAGACAATTTTTTTTAATATAATATTATCTTTCTTCATATTTTATATGTTCTCTTCTACATTTCTGTAATCTAAATTAAAAATTTGACTACTCATACAAATAATTAATTCTTACAATGATTATTTTACTAGTCTTGGTTAGAAACAAACAATTGATGCTAAAACTACATATATATTGTCAGTTAGAAAAAATATGATCAATGAATCATTACATTGTTAAAAAAATATAAATGAATGATGTAGGGGAATAAAATATGAGGTTATATTTAATCAACATATCCAAACTTTTGACCCAAAAAATAAATTTTCATTAGTAATATTAGAATCAAAATATGAATGCATGTGATTTTCATATAGATATATGGAACCATGTCTTTATTGTTTTAAATGAAACCCATTGGAAAGATAAATTGTTATTGTAATGATATAATTCACCTTTTTTACCAAACAATAATTTAATGAAAAAATTAATCAAATTATATTATAACTTTTATAATTATTTTAGTTTATATGGTTTCTATATGAAATGGGACTTAATTATCACTTGAAAACACATATTTTCTTTAAAACACTTCCTACAAAGAATCATCTGAGGGATGTCGACCCTAAAGTAAACACTTACACACAATTTATATGTGAATAAATTAGATAATATGACACATATAAATATATCAGTAGTCATCGTGATGAGAAATAATTTTTGGAATAATATAGTTGATAATATTTTACATCAAATTATTTATTCTATCAACTTAGAGTCCAATTTTTTTATTAATGAAATTGAAAAAGAGTACTAAAAATAAGAAATGTACAGTAATACCAATGTAAAAACAGAAATAAAGAATGGGGTCATTTCACATATATGCAAATTGATTAATCAAAATCTGATGATGCTACCATACCTTGTCATGTTCTATAGAATGACGCCTTTTAAAACAATTATGGTAAATTTGTTAAAAAAACACAAAACCAATATGGAGATAAAAGGAAAATATAATGTAATAGTAATGTATTGTTCTTTATAACACTTTTACATAAAAATATTTATTTCATTTTTTAAAAAAATTAGATAGAATAATTAACATCAAATATAAATGATGAAAATAAACTTTTATTAGCTTAGATGTGGCTAGAATAGTATGACCATATTAGAGGTGTGTTTTTTATGTGTCCTCTCAAACATATTTTGAGATGAAACTCATTAAGGGTATACATATGAGATGATAAAATAGAATATTCAAACATAGATTCTATGAATGATATTATATTCTTATCTAGATTGCTAGTTCAATATAAGTGAAATGACTAAATTGAACCATTACTAGAACAAAGATAAAAATATGAATATACAAATAACCCCACTAACTTCGAGGTTATCCATTTCCCTCAAATTCATATCTTAAATATGTTAATCAATATTTTATGTATTATTTATTCTAAATGTGAATAAAAAAACATATAATAACTTCATATTAAAGAATTTCTTTTAGGTGAATTTGTAGCTGATTTATATCTATCAACACTGACACATCACATTATTAGGAAGGGTATGGTGTATAATATCCCGAGAGACCTGCAACACCAAAAATACCACCCAAAGGATAACAAGATAGTGGGTAATTGGGTAGATTATGAGTCAACCACTTAGTTTCATATTCGTGTTGATTATATAGATGTCATTATGGTCAATAATCCTATTTTGAATTTCATAAAATGGTTGTCTAATCATAGAGAGATATATGAGGTATGTTGATATAACTTCTTTTGAAAAGAAAAAAATTAATAGTTTTGAAAAAACATGGAAATTAGGTATGATATTTTTAATGGGGTGAATAACTAGGAAACATATTTTCATATCAAGAAATTATAGTGAATCAACAAAAAAATCAACAAAACCAACTACGAGTAACTTCCCCATTCCAGTTCCACTATTACGTATATCATCTTTAAAAGATCATGTAGATAAAAAATTAAAAGATGGAAATATTTCAGGTACTCAATATGAATACCAAAATCTAGGAGATTCCATTACTTACATGGTTTTTTCTGAGAGTATAAATGATATAATCATGTTTTAAATTATAGAGGTCTCCGTTGTTAATATATACCTGATGTACATTTTCAAAATCTCTCTATACGAAAAAAATCAAATACATTCATTAATGTAAATAACTATTTATAGTTTCTAAAGGAATATATATTACTACTATATAAATGGAAAAAAATAAGTATGATTTCGATTAATCAATTATTATTTCATTCCATAACATGAACTTACTGTTGAATTTTAATACATTTAGAAGAAGAACATATTCACTAAGTGAGATGTTTTATAAGAAGATAAATGATGAAAGACTAAACTTGATGTCAACAATATAGGTGTAAAAATCTATAATACAATCATATTTAATTTATTTTCCCTTTATCATTAATTATTTGTCTTTTTTAGTATTTGATTCTTATTGCATTCAGTTTGGATACCACGAATGTTTATTTTTTTGGATCTAATGCATGTATTTCCATCAAATATTAACCAAAGGATATCTATAGTTAATTTTTAATGCGTATCCATCAATATTTTATAGATAAACATTAAATCATATGTTTTATTTTGTGTTTTAGAGAGTTTTTTTATGATTTTTCATTCTATAAATTTAAGATAAATCATGTAATGAGGTTATTTATTAAATGTAGGTGGCCTATGGATTTCATCAAATTAAAATACATTAAGGTTTATATATTAAAATTTTAATATAAAAACATATTTACGAAAAGTAATATTTCTTTTATCAATGTATCTATAGTTTCTAAATATACATAATCCTAATGATTGTGGATATTATATTTTAAAATTCATTAATGATATCATATACCATAAAGAGACTACTTTCCCTGAACATGTAATTTATAAGGTAATTTAAGTTTCATTAAAAATATTTTTAACGGTTTTTTATATATTTTTTCAATAATACAATGATTAAAAATATATATTTATTAGAGGATGAAATAATTTTTTTAAAGAAGGGTGGGTAGATTACATGGAGTGAGAATATTTTCCAACAATAATTTTATATGATTACCTAATAGTTTTTTGATCTAGTATGAGGTATAAACATAGATATATATTTTGGATGTGAAAAATTAATATAATTATGATTATATATTATTTTAACTTATATATCAAGGAGTAGTAAACTGAAAGGATATTCTCTACAGAATTTAGAAAAGCATGTAACATGTGTAAAACTTTTCATTCTCCTAAGAGATTTAACTTCAACGTTGAAACTAATATAATGGTGATAGGATAATAGACTGATAATGTATTCCAAAATCATGGAAATGTGACTTTCTATTACAAATTATGTTTATCTTCAAAAAAATATGGCTTGAATATGATCAATAAACGTTTTATGTATTAATACATATTTTTCAAAAAAAATAATGTTTTCTTGTATTATCTCACCTTCATAGTGAATGTTTATTATCACCCTATATTGGATTCAACTCATGAGTTTCTACTCTTGAGACAATTAAAAACTTTTTTAAAAATATAGGAATAATACTCATGAAAATCTAAATGAAATAGTTCTTTGGATGAAATAAATGATATGTTTTTAGTCCAAAAATTTACCTTTAGTTAAAATGGATATAACACACTATAAACTAGGAAAACACATTACGGTTATTTTGAAACATTATACTAATAACATAGAATTCATTTGTGACGGATCATAAATAGACTCACATAAATCGGACATATGATATACCCACTATGAATCGAATTGTATATATTTAGATTGAAGTTTTCATTTTTGATTGAAGAAACATCACATTCTAAAAATTGATAAAAATCGTTAATATTTTTTTCAAAATATATAAAAATATAAATTAAGATATTTATGATATGTTGGAATTAACTAGACCTCAGTTTGATATGTTGTGATACTGGTATGCCTTGAATTTTATGTCATTATTTTAAAATTAACCATTTAGTTCAAAACACGCCTGAAATATTTAAAATCAAGAAAACACATAACAATTATTTTCATAATTTAGGGAAATAATCCATATGTCATTTTGGAAATTTATGAATTAACCACACTTCAATCGAGTACACAGTTTGACCAATATTTAATGAACCTATTATTTTTTTTATTTTAAATATGACATTTTAATTTAAAACATTTTTAAAAACATGATTACAAAAGTATGAATTCAAAATATTTTTAAGCATTTAGAATATGATATGAAATCCATTTGTGATGTGTTATAATTTACTACATGTCCACCCAAGAAACGATGTGGTTGGTATGACTCAATATGATAAATTACCTAATGATGTTCCATTTATGTTTAAAATGAGTATCACATAGCTTATAAAGATACAAAAATAGAAAAACATTTTCAAAAATTATGAAAATAAAAAACTATACATTTTTTATGTGTAGGAATTGACCTCACGTCTGTCTAACATGTGACTTAATCATTAGGTTTCATAGTATTCATGTTCATTAAAAAGGTTCAGTTTATATGAAAATACAACACAGATACCAAACTAATTAAAGGAGAACATATTTGATTCGAATATTAATAAAATAATCAGTAATTCAATTATGATGTATAAAAACAACAATACCTTTATATGAATGATTATTTGATAGTTGTGACTCGAAGTGCATATTTTTAGTATAGTAGTTCCATTTTAGTTTAAAATTCTATTAATATATCTAAAAACATGAAAATGATATCATATAATTCTCCAAATTTTTAAATACAATCTATAATTTATTTTTAATGTTTTAGAATCAATACATTCCAATTATTCACATTATGTGGTTGTTATAACTCAATTTCTATTTTTTCAATTTAAGAGTGATAGTTTATTTTAAATCACACATCATATAGCCAAATCTATCCATATGTGCATAAATTATAATCAATATTAAATAAAATGATGCATATTATATTTTTCACATGAAAGAATCATGAGAAAATCAATCTGAAACATCATGTTGTATGTAATAAATGAAATGTGTGTTTTTAGTATAATAGGGCCATTTTAGGTCAAAATGTGCATCAAATTCCAAAAATTGATTAAAAAGTGTGAGGAATATTTTCAAAAAGAAATGAATAATACAAATTTTTTAGGATGTGTATGATTTGACATTACATCAATCTGATGAACAACATGGCCTGTATTATTTTAAGAGTGTGTGTTTCTAATCTAAAAGATCTATTTTAGAATACAAAACAAATCCCTATCTATAAATAAAAAAATCTCGGTTTGTATTCAAAAAATAGTAAAATTATTCATAAATAATTTTTCAGATAATGGAATTTAATGCACATCAATTAAAAAAAATTATAGTATGACTCAATATGTGTGTCTCCAGTATAAAAATTATACTTTATTTTAAAACATGCATCCCATATTTGAAAAAGTGGAAATGAGCTGGGATTTTTTTAAAAAATTTGAAAAAATAGAAATAAATATTTTGACCTATAGGAATCAAAATAATGAAAATATTATTGAAAATGTAGTAGGTATGACATGATGTAATTCTTTTCGATATAAAAGTTACATTTTAGTTAAAAAATGTGTATTAATTGAAAAAATATGAGAAAATGAGAGGGTATTTTTATCAAATATTATTTAAATTTCTAAAAATTAAATTTTAACCTGCATGAATTTACTGCACATCAATCAAAGAGATAATGTTACCAGTAGTGCTCTATGTTCTTGTATTCATTGCTAATGGGTTATTTTTGTTAAAACACATATCAGAGATCCATACAAATAAATAATCATTGAAATATATCATAAATTTGGAAAATGATACATAAATAATTTTTGACACGTAAAAATTGAACATATGTGAATATGATACATGATTTTGCTGATAAGACTCAATTTATGTCTTCTCAATATATGTGTCATTTTTGTAAAAAAAATTACAAAGAAAAAACTATGAAAATGAGTGAGGAATGTTTTTTACTAATAGGATAACAAAAAACAAATAATTTTTGACACGTAGAAATCAACCATACAAAATCATGAAAGTTGATGTGGTGGGAATAACTCAATTTACATGATTTCAATATAAAGAATCCTTTTCTGTACAAAAATTGTTTCACAATGAAAACATAAACAAAATCCTATTTCAATTTTTACAAATATTAGAAGAATGATGGATAATTCCTACTTTATTTGATGGAATTGAACCCATGTAAATCCAACCATCATTGTTTTTAGAATGAATCAAAATGTTTATTTTAAATATAAAAGTTTCATTTCAGTTTAAAACATGATTCAAATATCCAAAAATGATTAAATGAGATTGAATTTTTTCAAAAAACGTGAAAATGATCCATAATTCATTTTTGAAATATCATAATTGACCACACATCACACTGACACATGATGTGGGAGGAATGACGCCAACTTCATGTTTCCAATATAAAAATTTTAGTTAATTTTTTAAAAAAAATACACTCAGGAAAATTTTAAACACTATATTTTAATAAACCAAACATGAAAATAAATTATTATGTTTATTTTTAAAACTAAAATTCATTTTCTTCAAACTATATTTTATTTTTAGTGTTTTATTTAGTTATGAAAAAAACAAATATAGTAACTAATACATTACAAGATGAAAATTACACTCAATATTAATGTTTTTTCCACAAAACAGAAGAATATTTTTTAAATAAACCTTGTTTTTTCTTTTTGAAAATTCTTCATAGTTTTACCCTTTATCTAATTATTTTTTTTCAACTCTTCATTAAACCGAGTGAAAAACATCTAAAAACATGGGTGTAACAAAAAATATCAATTTGGGACATAAAATAAACAAAAGAATTAGTCTTATGAAAACCCAAAACTACATTTCATAAAAATCATACATTTTCATCATGGAAGTTGAATCATTATATCCAAAATATATTTATAATACAATTTGGAAATAAAACAATTTTAATGGAAACACAAAAGAAAGAATATAAAATATAAGTAGGTAACATATGACTTAATTATTCTAAAAATTAATCATCATGTTATCCAATTCCAAAAAAAATATCCTTTAAAATGGAAAACCCAAAAGTCGACGTCCATATATGCCTCTCACACAAATGGAATAACCATATAGTTTAGCTCAACACCCAATTAATTTTAGGGTAGTCAGAGACATATTATTCATTAGTTTTCCAAATAAATTCTGGTCATTGGATTATCACCTAACCATATGCCAGATATCCATGTACCATTATATAATAAAAACACATAAAATATTTCAATTTTTCATATTTTATACATAATATTTTATTTTCACTCATAATAAAACATTTCATGTTATTTCAATTACTATTCCATCAAAAATACCTGTTAAAACATTGAAAAAAAAAATTTTTAATCAATGTTTCTCATACCACATTGAATGATTTGAGATAAATTCATAAATTTAAATTTGAAAAAATTCATTTCCAAATAAATATGTTCAAAAACCCCTTTTGAATATATGGAAATAAAAGGGAAGTATATATAACAATAAATATTTAAATCACAGAAGAAAATGTTTTACGTAAAGTGTCCCTTTCAAATATCATATCATTGATGTGATTATTATTAAAATTAATCGATTATGTGTATCTTTTAGAAATGCACATAAAAAGGATGATACAAAACATAAGATATTTAAATTCTTTTCACTAATATTTTTATAATAATATAATCAATTATTATATGATTATCCTGTAGAATTGTAATTTGGTAAATAATTCCAATAATAACTTGTAATTAGTATAATTGTATTCCATAAGATAGTGTAATTTTTTTAAAATTATTAAATATCATACAAAAATAATATCATGATAAAACATATCAAATGAGAGTAAAATTCGCCTTTGGAGTTAATATATATGAATAACATAAAAAATTTGCTTTTATGAAATAAAATTGAGATGAATTCCCTTATATGGAGTCTGAATTATCATGTACGATACATATATTCATGAATAATAACCATAGTATAATTATAAAAAATCATGAGGAATTTATTTTTTATTCATCTTATATCACATATTATCCTATTATAACAATTACTTAAATATTTTTGTTCATGATAAATGTTTTGATTATATTCGATTCTTGAGTCCAAAATGACAACGGTATGATATTTACAGAAAAAAGTGGACATTAGTCATTAATCTATTGACTAATATTCATTAAAACATATTCAAAATTATATATCAATTATATATTTAAATTCATTCATTAAATATGGATATGAAAAAAACTACTATGTTATAATCATAGAGACTGTACTTCCAACATACACATGACTAAAGTTTCCATTTTTCAATGATCATTATGCATAGAATATATGTATTATATTATCTTATAAAATTATCATAATATAATTAATATAATATTAATAATTTGAATATAGTTATATATTTAACATCATTGTGATGCAGTGACGACGAATGAGTCACAACGCTTCATGGAGTTGATTGTTCAGACGATCGCATGAGCGATGTTATCATTCACATGTCCATAGATATGTAAAAAAAAATGATATATTATTCACAAATTATTATAAATATTTCATTAATATAATATAAAAATATTAATTCCATTATAACATGTCATGATAAATATTTATGGAAAATGAATTATATCAGTGTGTGAGGTGGTATATCACCATACACACAAATGATAATTCTATTCCAATTTGATGGAAGTGGATATGTGTATTAGTGATGATATTAAAAGAATAAAATTTCATTATAATTTGGATATTGGAGTTATTATTTTATGATTTATGAAAATTATTTGAAGGATATGGACAAAAAAATAAAATGAGAAATACAAGACTAAAAACATTAGGTCTTCCTAGTACCACCTCCTTTTATTAGCACCTTAATAACACTAAGTATGTCATTATAGATAACATAAAATCTCTATATTACTTGGAGTGATTCTAGGAAACAATTTCATCATATTATAGTAAAACAAAATACTTAGTTTTGTTTGAAGAAAAGATAAAAATGGGGTTCCCTTTTATAATAGAAGGGAGGGAAACTCTAAGAATTTCAAAAATGATAAATTTATAAAATTTAATGAAATTTAAAAAATTGCTTCAAATTGATTTATTTTGAAGATAGGTTTATTATACATCTAAATAAATAAATATAATTTAAAATATACAAGTTTCAACTTTTATTATCCTTATGATTTTGTTTTAACTTTTATATTTATTATTGTGGCAACGTGTTTTTTTACTCCATAAGAGAAAATATTTTTTTTAATTTAATTCCAAAATAACAAATGGATCATTTATGAGGTTTTAAAAATTATTCCAATGTTTGACTATTGTTATATTTTTATGCATTTAATATCATTTAATTAAATAATAATTATTTTATCAATTTATTAATGTCAATTTTAGCATTTTTCATCACATGAATTATTAAAAACATGATTACAATAAGATATATTCGTGTAAACTCTTTTGATTCATCACTAACATGTAAAATTAATCTATAACATTAGTTGATGACAGTAAGGATATAATTTATATTACACTGGTTTCTCTTCAATTGGATATATTTTCTTGAAACCAACTTATTTACATGGGTTATTCATCGATGAAATTATTATGTGACCATTATATTTTACATAGGTAATGATGTTAACATATTTTTATCATATCAATTTCATTTCATTTTTTATGATATGATTTTTAAAAAACACATCCCTTTTTGGGTTATGATATAATAAATTTTTATTATATTTTGGAAAATGTATGCATGATATTATTATATGATGAGTGGGATAGATATCTCTCTCAAATTAATTGGGTAAATATTTATATCTCATGAGATAATGATAGAAAACCAGAATAAAGGATTAATAATAATTGGGAAACATGTGAATCTAGATCCAAAATGAGAAACATTTGTGTCATGATCTATTATGGGAAAATGAGGAAACTCGATACACAATTGGAATATAAGGAAACCCAATATAATATAGGAAGATGAAGAAACATGGAACTATGTATGGAAAAGGTTATAACTAGGGATGGTGGTGTGTCCCTCCTAGTAGGTGTAGTCCCCATGATGTTCCTTGATACAATTTTCTTAACTAGACTTGAATTATAGGGAATGATGTGACATGTTTATGTGTCTCCCAAAAATTCATTTTCTTATGATTTGATATCATAACATGTTTCATGTTCTTTATTCTCACATGATTTATGTATTATAAACATCCATTATTTATTCCATGTCTTCTGATTATGATATTTTTACCTAGGGTATGATCATTAAATGGTGTGATCATGTTATCATACCCTTGTATTCATGTTATATATATTTATATCCTTTATTTAGAAATACTAAGAATTAGAGATCTCTAATTTCTTATGTTTCCTTTCCTTGAGTTATGAATAATGTTTTTATGTAGTATTACTAATGAATAATAGCTTTAATAGAGATTTTTATGATTTTTCACTATATAAGAAGAACGCATTCCACGTTTCCAAAGTCATTAAACTATTACAATCCTTAGGAAAGTATTTTTCTCATGTTCATAATATTCATAAAAAATGATGTAACATTGAAATATGTGTTTTCTTAGTCTCTATATAAATTTAAAAAATTGAATAATTATACAGTCTACATCCATACATGTCACTTTTTAAAATGTAATAACCATATGTTCTACTACCATACATAATGCATTTAAGGGCTGTTAAGAACCCACCCATTGTTATTTTATCAAAAAACTAACCATAATTTTTTTGTAATGTAACCAACAGTGACATGACCATGTACCATTATATAAACAAAAATCATAAAATCATTTAATTTTCAAAATTTACTTCAAAAAAATCAGTATTTACTCAAAACTGGACATTAATGTTATTGAAACATCAAATCCATTTAAAAACCAATTTAAATTATTTAAAAAACGGATTTTTAAATCAAGGTGTATCATTAAACATTGAAAAATATGAGAGAAATAAAAAATTATCATTTTAAAAATTAAAGTCTATATAACAACATTTTTAAAAACAATTTCAAAAACCTTGAAATGAAATATAATTATATAGATGATTAAATATTTTAAACACTTAAAAAATGTTACAATTGAAGTGTCACATAAAAATTTCATATCATTGGATTAATAATTAATCAAATTAATTGGTTATGTTTGTTTGAAATAATTACTCATAAAAATTTAGAAATAAAAAATATGATATTCAACATTCATTTAATTCATAATCTTATCATGTCATAATCAAGAAGTATATGTTTCACCAAAAGAATGGAAAATGGTTTAATAATTCCCTGACTATTTTTTAATTAGTAGAATCTTACAAAAAAATGAAAGTGTAACATTTAAAAAACATTATAAATAATGAGAATAAATAAATTCATTAAATAATATGTCAATTTTGAGTTAAATACACCTTATAATTGAATATACATGCATAATATGAAAATATTCATCAATGAAAGAAATTTGAGATGAAGTAACTTAATAGGAGTATGAATTTCCATGTTCAATCATTATATTCTTGAATAAAAAAATTAGGTTATTTAATTAATTTCATTAGAACCTTATAATAGTTTTTTATTCCTTTTACCTCAATTTTTATTATTCTATGACAATTAATTTATTAATCGAATTCATGCCTGAGATTTTTTTATATTCAGTTCACGTGTCCAAAATGAATTTGGTATGATGATTATAGGGAAAAGTGGTCATTATTACCCTATATCTATAATAATATTCCTTAGATAATAATAAATTTTATATTTCAATTATATTTTTTGAATTAATTCATTAATTATGTATTTTAATAAACAAAAAATGTCACCATCATAGATATGATAAGTTGTATGTATCCATGAGTAACATCTAAATTTTAAAATGATTATTAAAGAACAAAGTTATCCATTAGTTTATATATCTATTATGAAAATAATATAAATAGTATCATATTAATAATTTAAGTATACTTATATATATCGTCAAGGTCATTTGGTGATGAAAAATAAATCACATTCCTTCTTGGAGTTGATAGATCATACATATGTTGAAAAAACATTATTATATTCATGTACATGGAGTGGTAAAAATGTAAATGATATATTATTCTTCAATATTGAAATATATTTTATGAATACCATATATGAACATTAATTCCATAATTATAACCAGTATGGAGAGACATAGATAAAAAATGAATTATATCGGTTTACAAGACGATAGTTCTCCTTACACTTAAACGATAATTAACTTTCCATTTAAGTGATGTGGATATAGGTTTTTAGGATGTTATTTACCAAATTAAAACACAATATATTGAAAAAACCTGATTTGTTGCCTCACCTATTCTGAATAATATTTTAATGATGTGTAAGAAGAAATTAAAAAAATCTTGATTAAAAAGAACACCTCTTCCTCGTACCACCGCCTTTGGATAACACCATAATACCACTATGGATGGAATTATACATAAACTAAGAGATATAAAATATGTATTAAGAATATATGATTTAATATTTTTAGATAATGGATTATCGAAATTTGTTTTTTTTTAGATGATAAGAGATGAAGTCGATCCCTTTTTAATAGAGGGGAGGTGACTCATAGAATTCTTCAAAATATTAAATAAATATATATTTATTTAATATTATAAATTTCTTGAAACTAATTTATACTGAATATATGATTATTAGAGTTTTATATAGATTTATAAAATGAAAATTATTTGTGTTTGGACCATTTTTTAAACCATATCTATTTGGGTTGACCTTTATTTAAACCTTTTAATTCTTACCATTATAAGTTGTGTTTTTACATTTTTGTGTTAATATTATTAATATAAAATTAAAAAATGAAAAAAAAATTATCAATGCTGAATATTTAAAAATCATTAAAATAATTTGGCAGAATTTTATTTTTTTATGATTTTACATTTAATAAAATATTTTTCATTTTAAAATATCTTTTCAATCAATTTGGATACAATTCATTTCATGAATTTATTAAAATATTATAACAACATGATGTCATCAAATAAACAATTTTAAATCATCAGTAAAATGTAAAATTCATCTATTATATTGATGGAAAAAATTAATAATGTCAAATTATTTTCATTTTAATAAATTAAAAAACATTTATTTTATAGTTCTATAAATTAAAAATTTATTTTTCCATCATTATGAAAGCCATTAATTTAATTATATTTTCCATTAATCTTTCAAATAAATTACCAGGATGAATATAATAATTTTAGATTTTAAAATATTACATATATTTGAATATGTCCCATATATAACATATTATTAAAAATATTTCTAATGTTATTTTTTTTGAAAATTTTAATTTTCATTGAATAATATAATAAAAATGGCTTTATATTACATATATTTGAATATTTACCATATATAACAACATATTGTGTGATATTTTACTATTGATGTGTGTGGGAGAAGGTAATCATTGTTAAAGAAATGATTAAAAATCTAATAAAGGAGTGTGGTGTTGCTTATTATTGGAATTGTAAATGGTTTTGGATTAATTAATTGCACCCTTTATAATTTCTCCCCAATTTCATAAAAAGATATAAAACAATATAAAAAATGAACTAAAAAATGTGTTGTGATTTGGGATTACCAAATATAACGATTACCAGACCGATGATTTTTAAAATATGTGATTAAGTGATGGAGGTGAGGTTTGTTTAAGTTATAACTTTAAAAAAATGAAAAACATCTGTTTTGAAAACAACTCAATACGATGAAGAAATCATTCATTGTGATTTACATTGATCAAGAACATTCTTTGAGTATTTTGGGAAATGGTAGTTGCTATATTTAAGGTGATAATATCATTAAACTTATTAATATCATGAATTTTACTTAAGATATAATCCTCATCCTGGAGACTTAATTTTTAGTGCATCAAATCCTACCTACCTTAAGTTTCAGAGTCATTGTATCCTTTATTGAAAAGTATGTAAGATTTTATATGCCTTTCATCTTTTCAAGGTGTATAAGGTATTCAATTTAGAGGCCAATGGATAAGGATAATGTTTTCATTATATGCACATAACCCCACCTAAATCATATCATGATTTTTAAGAGAAAATATTTAATTGAGATAAATCGTGCCTTCTCATGTTTTATAGAAATTAATTTAGGAGCTTGAATGAATGAAAGGCGAAGTTCCATAATTTTTCATAAAGGTAAATTAAAATACATAAATAGATTATTTTACTTAAAAAGGAGAAATTATAATGATATTTTATATGGAATTAATAGATTTTTATTTTATAATGAAAAATGATTAATTTTATTACTTTGGTATTTGAATATTGATAACATTGGTATCCTTTGAATTCTAGGGTGAGATTTGATTCCTGAGTTTATGAAATTTATCTGAATTGATTAGATATTATTAATCATGCCTTCCATGCTATTCCGAATCTAATTTTACATTCTCAAGTGGATTTATAGATTAAATATTTAATGTTTTATCTTGAGCATATCTCTAGAGTTCTCTTGGGACATGTCACCTAACAGAACATTTATTGAAACTTTTCAAATCTACTTATGATAAAAAATCATATTTTAAATGATTGATATATCTTTTAAAAGTACCTTATCCTTAAATACATCCATTATATAAATCCTAATTTATACAATATAGACCATTAATGACATTTGTATTGATGATCCATGTTTCGATCTATTTTTATCCATTCCTACCCTAATCTTTGTATTTTAATGATATCTTGAAGTTGATTTGTTGTGGTATATGAAATCATAGTGAAAGGGATGATATACATCTTAAGGAACAAGTTTAGGATTCCATTTAGGGTAATTTGATAGATAATTTGATTAATAAATATCACCATTTATTTTTTTCCCCTCATTAATTGAAAAAATATAAAAAATTATATAAAAATTGGGTATTGGTTTGGAAAAAACAATAAAGAACAAATATTAGAGAGAATAATTTTATAATATATGGTTAAGTGATGGATGTGAGGTTTTTTTAATGAATAAATTTTAACAATAACTAAAAAAATATTAGAAAAATAATCAAGGGGGTGCACAAATCATTCACCATTATTTACTTTGATCATGAAATAACATTCAGTTTTGAGGGAAATGGGAGTTGCTACATTAAAGGGAAGAAATTTATTAAACTTATTAATACAATGCATTGTACTTATGAGATAATCATCCCCCTTGTGGCTTTATTTTTAAACCATAAATTCCAACCAACCTTAATACAAGGAGTCATTCGTACCATTATTTTAAATTCCTAGTGATTTTATATGCCTTTTTTCTTTAAAAAGTGGAGAAATTAGTTCATATACAAGTCTATGGATTAGGAGAATATTCATTATATTACTATAAATCAACCTAAATTTTATCACAAGATATGAGATTAAAAATAGAAGTGAGATAAATAATGACTATGCATGTTTGATAATAATGAATTGTGGTGTATGAATGAATGAAAATAGAAGTTCCATAATTTTTCAATGGGGAAAAGTAAAATACATGTAATTATTATTTATTTAAAAATGATTAATTAAATTGATATATTATATGTATTTTTTTACATGAAGATTTGACTTTTAATTTTATTTGATTTAGTAATTTAGAATTAGAATATTGTTAGAATTGTTGTCCATTGAATTCCATGTTGTGATTTAATGCATGAAGAATAACCCGGTTTATGTGTGGGGGAATTGATATAGATAATATATTAATATTTATATATATTAATTTCAATTATTTAAACCCTCTATATTTATATATTTTAGCGTATTTAGAAAAATTATATATTTATGGGTTGTTTTGGGATAAAATGTTAAATGTTCTTAATTTTGGATTTTCAACAGATTTTTATATCAATGGTATTTTAGTAACTATTTTTAATGTATTACTATAATTTTAGTGATTCTTTTTTTAGGATTCCATTATTAATATTATTACACTTTTTCATCTAGTGAAAGAGCAGATTTGACTCTCTTGTGGCTAGAAATAATCAGTCAACATGAGATGTTTTTCGACCAGATAACATGGAACTCAACTTTATAATGAAAGAAATAATCTATTTACACAACTCCAATTGAGGGTATTCTACTTGGATATAAAATAAGACACTTTGAATCATTTCTAAAATTACTTTAATGTAGTATGGCACTAAATAATTGATTATTAGATGTAATTCATTTAACAAAATAAAAAAACAGAATGAGGATTTTAGAAATTGAAAGCATCAAAACCGGTGGAAAAGTTTCATTTACATGAATAAACTAAATCCCCCAAATCACAAGTCATCATTTTAATATCATTGATTCACTTTAAAAATTAATTTTTTTTCATTTTACTAATTAAACATCATTAACATTGAAATGTAAAACATGGCATCACTAAATTCAATATAAAATCGGGACTCTTTATAAGTAAAGTAAAGCATGAATTCAAGCATGGGCATGAAATTCTATGATTAATGCTCAAATCATGATTTGGGGAAAATTTTTGTAATTTTGAAGATAAAAATTAAATGATAACTCCCTTTTGAAATAAATTTTATTCTTTTTCCTCCTTGAATAATTTGTTGTTGATTGTTCCATCATGATCCTACAAAATAAAAAAAACTCAATTATACACAATGATCATTTTATTTATGTTCAAAAAGTGAATATGGAGTGTGCTGAATGCAGGACTAATTCCTTAGAATGAATTTGAAATCAATATTCCTAGATTGAATGTAATGATAAAACTTATTATGATCCCCCAAGTGGTCCCTGAAATTTTACTCCCTCCAGAAGGGTCGTTCCAACTATTATTTACATTGATTTAGTGGGTGGATCTTCTTGGACATGAACCAAAACATGTTTCATTTCCCAACATTCATCCAAATTTTTCTATTGAGGATAATTCCATGTATAGAGTATACCAGATCCACCCCCTTCACAATGTGGAATATTTTTCATGGCGGGGGTTGGATGAAGAATGAAAGCTCATGTAGCTTCGTCTGAACCTCTGCAATGCTCTGTTTTACCTCTAGTGTTGGATCAACCGGAGCTGTATGGGTTTTAATTTCACAAATATATTTAGAATGAATTTTTAATTCAAAAGAATTTTATCATGAATAATGTTAATTAGGATTCCCCCTTTTAGTGTGAGAAACCTCTCAATATGTTTCCTTAGGATCAGCTATATGTTTTTTTATTGTCTTCCACAAAACGTTTCTTCATTAAACTCAGAGAGCTTCATGTGTCCCTCCATATGTGTGGGTGTTGTTGCTTCATATTCCACTAAGGAAAAGAAAGGATTTACCAAATCTAAAAATTCAAAATCTTAAGAATTGATACTCAAATCAGATTGAATGAAATCCAAAAGGATATAATTCAAGAAAGGATCAACTCCTTGAGTTTGGTTTGGTTGAATCACATCTTCATAGATATGTTCCCCATGAATTTGATTACAAGTGTATGGAATTAGGTAGTCATTATCTTCCATTATTTTTTCAAATTTTATTACTACTGTGGATTTCTATTATTCTATGTCTATAATAGTAAGAAATAGTATTGGAATTTCTACATTATAGGTATATGGGAGTTCATGTTTTTCATCATACACATTCTATAATTCATCTATTTCTTGTTGATCATGCACATGTAACTCAAAAAAATGTTTTCTTAATTATGAATCCACTCTAGCTCGTCCTGGTTGGCATGCATCTGGTCGCTAAAATGGTTGTTCTATTGATATTCCTTGAGTTTGGACTCAACATTTTGGATGTAATTAGTGAAATTAGGGGAAAATAGGGGTACTAAATTATTGGCATTGAATATTTTTATGATAGTTAATATCTCATTGTCCATAGACATCAAATCATTAGGTGAGATCCATGATACTATAACACTTTCATTTTTGTCGACCATTATCATAAGGACATCAACGCTTCATTAAAGAGACTCCTTAGTGTAATCTATTTCTTCTACCTACACCAAATAGTAATTTTCCATTTTACGATAGGAATGATCTCTCCAAAACATAATGGAAATAGTGAGTTTACAATTTTTTTCAAATAATTAATGAATATATATATTAAATTTCAAAATTAAATAAATAAAATATCTACAAATTATCTATAAAAAATGGTGCTCGTTTTGATGAACACTACTTAGAGGGAAGGGCAAAAGAAAATTTCTATGTTTTCCTAGTGCATCCCAATGGATGACCAGGGTGATCTTAGTTGAAAGGCATTCATAGTTTTTTAAAATACATAATCTAAAAAACAAAGAAATAATTTTATAATTTGTTTTATTTTTTATTTTATAAATGGACATTAGGAAAATAAATGACATTAAAAAATAAAATCTAAAAAACATGAAATGTTAAACATAATGGATGAAGATAAGAAAGGATGTTTTTTCAAGATAATTTTTAGGGAGCACCTTAATTGACCAACTACAAATATACATAGTGAACACACTCTGTTATATGTGTACACACCTCTATCTACCCCAATTATTAAAGAAAATTATACTTAGATATCCCTAATAATTCCATCCACTCACCTCCAAAATTGAGGGAAAATGGTTGTAGATAAAAAACATAATATTTAGACCAAAATAGTGAGGATTACACCCACTAAAAATTATCCTTAGAATTAACTCAAATAAGATAAAAAACATGTTATTTGGTTCAATAACCTTATTACTCCCCTGGGATATTCCTCAAGTATGTTACTCCTGATAATGAGTATTATAGGTCTCTATGTTAAGATAATAAAGTGAAACTAAAATAATAAGATGAATAAAATAAAAAATTATTGTGACAAAGATAGACACAATAATAAAAATAATGCATTAATTATTTAAAAATATATATTACAATTGAAAACTAAAACAAAAATAAAGAAATAAAATTAATAAGAAGAAAAAAATTGAGTGATTTGTAGTCACCATCCCTTGATGGATATATCTTCCTTTATTCCTTTGATTGAATGGAATTATTTGTGAAGGAGGATCTCACCCCATATTATTAGATAGAACCATTCCTCTAAATGAGTGCACATTTTTGACCCATTAAATAAATGATTCATGTGTTTAATCCTTCATTGTTGTTTTTCATAAATTTAATTTCTTTCACCCTCAAAATATCATAAAAAATAAAAACCATATGATAATGTTATAGAATAAATATTTAGATTTATGTTTTCTCACTAAGAATTCCAAAAAAAATCATTAAATGTATAACATCCAATGATCCCCTTATTGAGTAAAAAACAAAAAATAATTCATTCTATAATCGAGTAAATGATTCCAATTTCTTATACATGTGTAAGAACATCAATTAGATGTGTGCCGACCCATTACTATTTCTGTTATGGAGGTGGGGTCAATGTTTTGTGGTTAAAAACATTTCAAAGCGACTAATTTTTTTTGGTATCAAGATAGTCAAATCAGCTATTTCTATAGAAGAAATAAATGAATAAAACTAATAAAGGAGTTATAAGAAATAATCGATCAAATTGGAATAATATTTTTAATAATACAGCCAAAATACCATATTTAAAAGAAATTGTTAAAATAAAAAAAATTAATCATTTTTCACACTTTCACCCAAAACAACCCATAAATTCCAAATTATTGTAAATAATCTCAAATATATAAATTGGGTGTGTTTAAATAATTCAAATTAATATATAAAATTTGGAAAATGTTAGCTCTATCAAACACTATTGTTTTTAATAGTTGATGTTCCATTGGAGGGGATGGGTAGATCGGTTCATTATGTCATTTATGATGGATACTCATTTTATAGTTTGTATATGAATATCAATATTTTTTTTTAATATTAGGTTCTAAAAAATTTAAAATCATATCCATCTTACCCTAAAATTTTTGGATTTTGAACAGATGTTCCTTTATATTCACCCATTTACTTTTGAGATGTCCTAATCAGTTTTTATATTTTCACCATTCTATGGGTATTTTTCTTCACATTTTGTATCTTATCCATACAATGGGATGTTAATTTCTAATATTAGTGAACATAGTGTTGGTCGACAATGAGCTTAATAATGTCCCTATGGGACTAATACTAAAAGTTCTCAAATCTTCAGTAGTGCATTGAGGATTTACCATTTTATCAAGATATATTGGTTGTATTATATTTTTGATATTGGTTAATTTTTCACAATCATTATACTAGTTTATTTTAATCATTATTTTTGGAAGATTAGAAATGGGAGTATTCATTATATATATATATATTGACATTAGAGTTATTATCTACATCACATTTTTATATTCATTTAATATAATTGATAAAAAAAATTACTTTAATTCAATATAAATGAATTTTTATTTTTGGATATATATTTATATATGATATCAATATATAATATTTCATTTTATATGTGAATCATATAATATTGTATGATTTGTATAGGGATTATCAAATTGATTGAATGTAAATATATATATCATGTGGTTTCCTCGTATTTTTGTAGTGTACATAATGAGTATATCATAAGGTAATTTGGTTTTTTTGGATGATATTTGGAAAATGATTTATTAAGGGAAGGAATAATTAATAGAAAACATCAGGATCCCAACCATATAAGATATTATTTATGTTTCAAAAGATGAAACACATGGGAGAGTTTGTATGGATGGATAGTTTCAAGAAGTTGTAATGGACCAGACATTCAATCATATGTTATGAACATATGAATAAATATGTAAATTCTCATGGTTTCTTGAAGATGTACATAAAGATTAAATAACAATTATGAATGGGTTTTCTGATCTCATCCATACATCATATTTATTCTCCCTCTCATTATCGCTCTTTTTTCATCCATCCATACCTTTCTATATATACTAGAATATAATGAATGTGATATGAATCTCACATGAACTATGAGGGATTTTTTTATCCAATGATACTCCATAAAGTTTTAATTCAAATATCAATTACTTAGTTACCTTCATCAAGCTAATATTCAACGAATATAAGGGAGGTATCCACAATCTGTGTAAGGTATATATGTTCATAATTGTTTGTAAACATGATTTCGGTTGTCTTATCATGGTGATATTGGGATCGGATGTTTTAATGCCTTTTTTTACCATGAACTAGTGTTTTTATCCCCAAAGCACCTCATTGGTATCAAAATCATTACAAGCATCATTATTCACTAGTTAATGTTTTTAATGATGAAATATTATTATAATTTTACATTCCATATTTGAAATCATAAAAATATATTAGTTTTTGTATTGATGGTATTGCACAATTTCATATCATATAGTGAGATTGGATCACTCAATATGATATGGGATATAATTTCATGAAATATTATTTGATCCATTGATTATTCATTGTATCATATTATATGATATGTGCCATCATATATGATGATTTCTCTATGATCTGTATAAAAAATGATGCATTGTATCTCATATGTAATATTGATATCAATAAAATATATAATTTCTAATAGTTAAAGTTTTAATATTATATATTCCATGATACTGATGCATGTTGTATAGAATGATTTCTTGGAACATGGTTAATATTATGTGTGTCCATCATATACCATAGTAGGAGTTTCCAGCATTTGATATATTAATATCATTATAAAATACAGATAACGACATGTTTTTCTATCCTATAATACTATTGTGGGCCCTATACTATCAACTATGCATCATGGATCCTCTACATAATACATGATGGAATATCATTTCCTAAAAAAATATTTTGTTAAATATGATATATCAAGAATTTTTTTCCCTATATCATTAATTAATAATTAAATTTTATAATTTTGAAAATGTTTATAAATTATAAAAGATTATATTTTAGGATATTTATTTTATTTATAATGGTTTTAAAAAATTTAATAATAACAATAACATCATAATAAATTAATAACTTTTTTGAATAATTTATTAAATATTTATTGAAAATATTAAAACATTAATATTAAATAACATGGTGAAATTTTTTGGTTGACAAAAAATTTTGATATAAAATGTTTATATTGAAATTACATGTCTATGTAATAATGTTTTTCAAAATTATAAAATATCAGTATATATAAAGGGGTTTGTATTTGATATTGTGAATTATTAATAATATTTCATTGGAAATGATAAAATTATAAGCCTCATTTGAGAATTTATTTTTACCATATCAAAAGTAGGATTGATAATTGATATGTTATTGGATTACATAATAATATATATGTGATATTTATATATTTAAATGTTTATAATTATAGAATTGCATTATAAAATGTTTTTATTTTACATAATATCACAATTCTATTTAAATTACCTATAGATTGATATAATAAATATGTAATATTAGATATAAATATAATTTTTTACATTTATTTTAATTTGGTAATGTCCATAAAAAATGATGGAGGAATAATTTTTTAAACATTTATTTATATATGAAATGTTTATTTATTCATTTTATTCGATGTTTTATTCAATAATAAAGGTTTCATATTATTAATTTCATTCATTCATTAGTTTATATTTTTAAACCTACTATATTTTTTTTCATACGCATATTAAAGGAGATATTCGATTGGGATTATAATTGATTTTCTTTTCTTTTATATTGAATTCTACTCAAAATGTTTTATAAGATTGAATTTAATGGTTAGTCATTAAATATAAATATTAGGTGTCAAATTTCAAATCTAATTATTATCTAACATGAGTAATATTTCATTAGATAGATGGAATTTTGGATGGATTTCTCACTGCCCAAGAGACTGATTCCTGGTTTTAAAAAGTGGGGGTTGCCAATCTTTTTTTTGCCCGAAGGCCTTAATTTTTATTGATTTTTTAAAACCCCCCTTTCAAGGGATGAGGTGGAACCCTTACATGGCCCGTATTCTCAGAGATTACATGGCCCGTAGGCTTAGGAGATTACATGACCCGAAGGTCTTAGTGAATTCAACCAGACGATCTACAAGGAACTGCCCCTCCCCAGCATCTGAATCTTGATAGTAGCTCTCTACCTTTACAGATCAATATAGTTTAAAAATATTTATTTAGTGGAAGGAATATGATGTTAAACTAAATAAATAGAAACATGTATACATATAAATGGAATAAAAGGTATAACAATATGAGGTTATATTCTATTTTAAATCCTAATATCAAAATGCATTCCATACAAAACACTTTTATTTGAAATAGTCATCCAATGGGGTAGTTTTGTGGTAATGTGGGATGTTAATTGGGAATGTAAATAATGTGGTAAGCCTGAGAGGTAGGTTCCACAATTTTTGTGTTTTATTTAGGATACACTTATCTAGGAAACCCTATGAGATAGGATATTAGGAGAGTAGATTTTACATCATATTTATTATGAATTAGTGAAGAAGTTATCACATCTATGTTCCTAGTGGAATTAACATAATGCGCATTGATTTTGATTAAACAAAGATATGTTTACTAGAAATTAATAAGAATTCTTCCAAAAGGAATTTTGAATGGGTATTTACAGGGTATTACATTTTAATATGTATGATGAGAAATAAATTATTAATTTCAAAAAGTGTTTTGAGAATATCCAAAAAGAGTTGTAGTTGTTGTTTTACAAGTAGTTGTATCTATTTCAATATAAGTTGAAATAAGACCAAGTTTATTGGGATTTTGTGAATGTTTCTGATTGATAGAATAAATCCCTAAAGAAAACATAAAACCATTTTATATTTTGGATATGTCATTATATATGATATATATAAAACATATGGTAAGATATATGTCATTGAAGGTATATCATATTCCATGTAAAGGGAATACTGCATTATGTGAATATGATGATATCCTACAAATCCCTTGGCCTATCACAATGTATTAAAACAGAATATCCTAATGCATTGGGATTCATGTAGTATAGTTCATTTTATCCAGATGATTAATGATATAAAGAAACATTAATATATTACATTAATATCATAATATAGTTAGGATAGTTTTCATGGTCAAATGGGTTGAAGGATATGCAATGAATATTCTATTTACTAGTACATTAATAATTTTTGAGTAAACACGTGAATACTTGAGGGTGTCCTCAGATCTATATGAATAGTAAATACCCATTAAACTATGATTTTTGGAGATTGTAATTGGTTCATACCAACTATAAATCTCCACATAGATTTTCTCTATTCATTCATTAGATTCTATGAAATATATTTATATCATGTATGTTAGAGAAGTAATACCCAATTATTGGGTGATTTAGTTCATATATAGATACATCATTGAAATTGGAATCTATTTTCTACCTCTCTATGGTCATTATTAATAAAACATTTGATGAAAATAAGGGTATTATGCATAATTAGTGGGAGTAACTCATGTTGTTAATTTTATTTATATAAGATTTTTATTTTTCTGGCATTATGATCCTCATAATTTTGGTTTCTAATTACAGTATATACCTTGACCATGAGTTATTTGTTCCCTATAATCCCTCATGATACATGGGTTGTGTACAGGTAAATTATACAAATTCCACCATTTTTTATATTACTATAGAGTTTAGGTCACCATCCCCTATCCAATTAGAGGTAAGAATTTGTTGGAACTCTCAATAGAGTACTTTTTCCCATACGATCGAGGTGGGTTTGGTTATGTATGTGTACTTATTTGAAAATGAAATCCCAAATAGGAACATGGAAGTAAAATAGTCATTATGAGAGTAGGATTGACTAAACGAAATATTAAAAAGGATTGGGTATTGGGGAATATTTAATTGAATAAATTAATTCTTAGGGAATGAAATTGTTGTGTTTTTTTGAATTATTTCATTCATATTTATTTCGAGTCTAAGTGAGATAGGGAAATTTTTCTATGATCCATAAATCATAATGTCAAAACAATAAATCATTTTACAAACCCCAAAATTTTACTATGATCCATAATTTAATTTTTAAAAATCACCTTGATGTGGTATTTATATCAATGAATCTATCAAATGTGAACTACATAAACCCTTTGAAGATTATGTTGTTATTTTTTCAAATGTAGTTATTATTGATAGAGTTGGAAATGATGAGGAACTGTGTTTTGTTTAGATGGACTACCACAGTTTTTTGGTCTAACTATATTCACTGAATAATATTATTTCTGATGTGAACTATTTATGTTTTGTTTAATTTTTCCTAATGCTATTTAATGGATAGATACATGAAATGATAAAAAATAGTCATGAAATTTTCATTAATGAATGTGAGGAGTTATTAATAGAGTCATTCTTATAAGACGATATTTTAATGAACTATTTTTAATAGTGATATTAATGAATCTTTTTGGAGGATATAAAATTTGGTATATGTATTTTATATTGAAGTGGATAATATAGTTTTTCATGATCTTGGTTTTTGAGCATAACCCTTTTGGTTAGTATTTAGGTAGAAATGAAAGTACATGATTCTTCATGAGGTTGGATAGATATTTGGATTTAATACTATGAAAATGGGAATTATCAGTGCTGAAATGTGAATAGTCATTACTAAAAAGACATTGATGTTAAAATATAGGATAAAGAAATTATATTTCCAAATATTTTAATAAGTTTTGGTAAACTTTTCATTTATTAGTGAGAAAAAAGTTCAGAAAAAGGTCTATATTATCAATGAATTTTTAAATGAGATATATGGTTAATTTAACTAGGGTTCTCTAGTAATGTTTATTTGGATTGTATCTATGTTACGACTTGAACTTATAAAACTATAACAAATATCACAGAGCTACCCTGATATGGGCTATTATGCTAATAAATCCTTTAAAAATAAAAAAAATGTATAAAATATTATATAGAATTATTAAAATATAAATATATTAATAAATCTATATTATATAAAAAATTTCAAAATACAAAAAATAACCACAATTATCTCATAATAAATATTACATTATATAATTTATTAAACGTAAAAAAAATAAAAAAATTCCATTTTATCATCTTTAAGAATACATTTTACCATGATTTTCATTAAAATATTAAATTCAATAATTTTCATACGACATTATTACATTGATATAAAATTCAATTACAATATAAAATAACTACAATTAATAAAATAACTCTCATAGAATTCTATCTCGGATGATCAAATGAACCCTCTACAAATGTGTATTCCTCAAATAATAACATGAATATTTTTATGGTACATAAAAACATTAAAAAAATTAATTGTAATTCTATACAATTAATGATTTATGTATAATGAAACTTTTGATAAAATGAAACATTAAATATTAAAAAAAACTAAGGAATCTGATTTATGTTTGGTTTATTCATACATATCAATAATTAAATCAACATAGTTGTCATATTTTTTCACTAATAATAGTTTTTTTTCAATTAAGACCCATACACAGGTGATTATCATATACTAATATGTGTTAACAATACGAAATCAAAAATTCCATCATTATTATTAACATAGGAATTATATTTATGTGTGTATGATTCATATAGATCATAAATTTGTTTAGGATAATTCCCATATGATTTCACATTAACACTAACTAAACTACTTGGTTTTGACCCTATGATGGATGATAAGAAATTTCAATAAAAATAGATAGGTGAAATTCTATTTTTGATTATATCCTCCAAATTGAGAATAATATAGGTGTAACGTTAATTATTTTAGATCAATAATAATTTTAGGATAGTCCTATGATGTTTTCATGGTTATATGAATTAGTTTACTTTTTTGGGTCCCTTTTAGGTGACATGACACTATAATAATAATTCAATGTCCAGTCAAAAAATTCTACCACATAAAAAAATTTAGCTACTAGAATGACATTCATGTGATTCAGATACCATCCATGACTATGAAAAGTAGTTTACATATGGTTCTATGAGCCCAAATGAGTCACCAGTTTTTTGAAGCCACTGAATCCTTTTTGGCGCACCTCTGAGCACCACAAGTCCCCATTATTAATAAATATCCAGCTCACCAAACCTCAATTGGGTAGTTACCCTGACCATTCTACATCTGATCTCCAAAATAAAAAATCTCCAAAGTACAACGATCCAGAACAAAAAAGTAGATCATACAAGGTAATGAATCACCGCATGACCCCCTTATACTTATTTATATATTCCCCAAACTATGGTAGGGATTCCTTTCATGAAATACCATTCATTTCATGGAGTATGGATACCCTTTGGATTATATAATGAATCGCATAGAATTAAACCATTATGAAGAACTCTTCGGCCAATCATGGACTCCATGTTAAGGTAGGGTTCCCATGTTTCATGAAACACATTCATTACCAATTCATTAGTTCTCTTGGAAGAATTAGATCTTTTTGAATACAATCTGAGTGAGGCATTATACTTATTCATACCCACATCTGTGTGGCCACAAGGGTTGCGTCTTTTGATTTCATGGTCCCTTGTGTTGTGTTCCTTTTTTCAGCACCCTATGTCATTGTTTTTTGCCTAGGAACAATAATGAATTTTTCTATTCCATATATACACTCTAACATGGACCCCACTATCAACCAATCCTCTAAACACTCTCCTTATGGAATTTATCATGCCTCCCCCCAAGGGTTATTTGGAATTGGTTATGTGTGTCCAAGGTGTAAGGATCGAGTAATCCATGTTTGGGTTGCATTACATTAATATAACAGACCCCCACATCCACAACACATGATATTAAACTATGATCTCACCATGTGTAGAAATATCTCAATGTCACCATGTGTGAGTGTCATGTAATTAAATCCTTTTTATATGACTAGATATGGTATGGTCATTGGGATCCAATAGCATCCCACATCTTTAGATCTTCATTCCCCTCCCCTTGGGCTTTGTCACTATGTGCACCTTGAGAAATTTCCATGTAAGCCCCGAAAATACCTTCGATTGGATGCCATTTGTTAGACTGAAATGGAAAAAACACATCCCCTTATGTAATTATATCTTCATAGAGAAGCATTTCCTCATCTTTATGATGCTTCTATGTGTATTCCCCACACTATCTCGGGCAGAAGTATCTTTCATGACATGACCATCCATCTTACTGCGTCATCTTGATTGTCATATTGATATTTACTCATGTGGTCTTAGAGACTATTAGTGGTCATGAAATATCTACCCACAAATGGTAATCCCTCCTAAACTAAACCCTAGTTTTCTTGTCCATGGGCCTCTATTATGACATTACCACACACCCTTCTGAACTATGTAGTCTTTTATTCCCAACCAAAAATGATATGTAGAAAGCCTCCTCAAGGTCCCTACCTTTTATTCACATCCATCATGATATCCCCTGTGTCATATCCCTAGTAAGATCAGGCCCCTTTCCTAGGAGACCATATCTCTTTAAGGACCACTTGGTATCTTTCATTCATAATCTACACACCATGTGATCAATGGGCCTCATCCTCAGGTGTAAAACCTTGTGCCCTCATTCAAAACAACGTGGACATTGATTCCCAATCATAGAGGATACATAGGAAACATCCCTGAGGTTCAAGATCATATCCCATTACAATTCAACCACCCAACCAATCTATCTCAACTCTTTATCCATATCCAACCATATTTTACCAAGGCTGCCACATCTTGGTAAAACCGTTCCGTCCAACTATGTCGTTCCTACACGTATTCCCTATCCACATCATCAATGTGCGTATAATTAACTAGGAAGATTACCGGAATTATCCCCACATCACACCTCACCCATTATCCATCCAATATAAATTATCTTATGAAGGGAAGATAATCATGTTTATTCCCTATAATATACCCTCTCAAACTACTCTTATTATTATCCATGTCCACTAAACAAGGTACATAGGAGCCTCGTTGAGGTTCAATCCCAACCAATAAAAATACATGGTGCCCCCCTCATTTGGTACCACCCCCTATGATCCACATATATTAGTTTCCATATTATTCTTAATGTTGTGAAACATTTTCATTATGAGAAACGCCATCTAGTTTTAGTCTCTATAGGTGTTATAACCCATCCATCTGGTAAACCATCTAGCTAATTTTTTCCGAGGGATAAAACCCTCTAATACATCTCCATGGGATGTACTAATTGACTTCATCCCATCCCTGTGAGTTTTTATACTAATGGATTACCATAAGATAATCATGGTATTCCAAATGAATATTTAGGAAGACATTTACCAATAATAAGATACCCCCTGATCAATGATGAATGCCTTGTGTTCAGAACCCTTGAGAGGCCATATTATGAGGAATAATATAAGTGACTAGTGTTCCATAATCAAGACATTCCAATGGTGCCTAACATGAATAATCCTCAGACTAAAGGACTCTTCCCTATCAAGAACCCTTGGAATGTCTATACAGATGTAGTGTAATTACCGAGTGTCCATAACGAGATGATACATGGATCAATTTTCACGAACCACTATATAATCATTATGGGATACTTAGACTATGACATTTGTTTGATGAAAAAAACCATGTAATACAAAGTAGAAATTCCCTCATCCTATTTCAATCAGGTAGGAAACATCCTGAAAATGGTGATAAATGCCACTTGCATTTAGAATGTGGGAATGTGTGGAAATAAGAACAATCCATTGGATGATAAAATGTGAGGGAGAATCACCCACAACAATATAGTTATAATAAGAAATGTTGAATCTGATGTGAAATTATTCTCCACAATTTATGAACTAGTTGTATTCAAGACATAAATTAAAAAAATTATTTTTTACCAGATCTAGATATTCGGCATGAGGGCCCACGAAGAAAACTCAGGGCCTGACCTGGAACACACCAACTATTGGTGAAATTGACTATTCAAAATCCCTATTTTTAGCATTGTATGTGTTTATATTTCTATCTATACATGGAATATTATATAATGTTGGGGAATTGGTAATTTCGTTCGACATATCCATACAGATTGCTAATGATTTCTTCACTAAAGGACCCAAGCTGAATGATACAACTCACCAAATTCCCACTGATGTAGGGGCATGCAAAATGATGAGGTCATAATCCTTGGTGGCCCCAATTCTTCCATTATGTTCAAAACCTCATCAGCAACGAATCCCACATTCCATGTCTCACCCAATGAAATCATCTAGTGGAGGAACAATTCCACCTTTATATGATTGTACGAGAATATGGGATTCATTCACACAAGATATATGGATCACAAGGACCTAGAGTATTCCAAACCTCACTGTCGCTGCCGTCTACAAGGGATATGCAGAGAGAACCTCATTCTCACTCCCACAATAAGTTAGATTGGGAGAGTCTCCCTTGAGTGCTCCCTTAAATCACTCCACCACACCCAAGATGTAGGGGATGCATGATTGCTCTGGGAATAACCAATGCCTTGGATCTGCGATGGTGGGATCCCATTAGACTAAATCAACATCACCAGCAATCAGTCATTATGGGAAAGGAATAGGTGGACCATTCCCCTACTCTGACATCATCAATCTAACTCAACTGATTCCAACATAAGGAAAATCTCATAAGTACTCCCATCAAGGGATTTAATATTAAAAATAACTTATTATCCTTGAACTCCTCCCCCCATCATACTCATCCATGTCCCTTCTACATTAAATAATGGACTCCATGATAGCGGATCAAGATCGAAACCTAAACTATCTCTTTAGAGAGTTTGTATCTCTCTCATTATTCAGTATACCCAACAACAATTATAGGTCTGTCTATTTTGATGAGACACTACACGAAGGCCCTCCACATCCAGTCAAAAACTAGAGTTGAGGTCATCCCCACTCTCAAACCTACCATTGATCTACTCCCAATGTTTATAACATCATCCAAGTTGGATGTCCTCCTCACCTCATTGATGTCTATTAAATAGGTCCTACCAATACTTAAGGATATAGATATGGAGGTCCTCACCATGTCTCTTACCAGTGATGAGGAGGTCCTCCTCATGTTTTCCCCAACTACTACGGAGGTCCTCCATACTCCACCACCAATCAAAGTGGATTTCCTCCCCGCTCCACAAAAAATTGACATGGAGTCCCCCATGTCCTCGATAAATCTTGTAGAGATCCTCCCTACTACGTTAACAGTTGTCCATGCAATGATCCTCCTCATGATGAAAATGCAACATTACCTAACGAACCATCCAAGGGTATAATAGAAACCATTATCTGTTGAAAGAATAACCCAGAGGAGAACAATGATGTTGTGAATCTAGGTTTCTTCCCTTACTTAGAAGTTCAATGGGACATAATGATGGAACCATTCACCAAGTCTTCTATGTCATTGTCATGGGAAGGAGACCTACAAGTGAATCCTTACATCCATGATTTTGAGACAATCCAAATCAATGAATCCCTCCGTGCACACACACACACACATATAGGTTGAGGATGATTTGGCTTTCTTATTTGGTTTCATTGTGCAAACATATCTATCATCATAAGATCCATTATCAACCTCCACATGTGATCATAAATTGTATGTATAGTATGTGACACACTATGAGCTCATGGTGTAACCATAGATGTCTTCTGCTTCTATATCACATGAAGAAATGGTTAGTACCCCATCTTATATGTATGTGATGATATAGGATGTACTGGTACCCAAAGACGACACATCATGCATCTATCAGTATGATCTAGTAGCTACTATCTCAACTGCCTAATCCACTGCCATAGTAGTCCACATCTAGGTCATTTTTGGCTTCTCAAATAGCACCAATCAATGATATGGGTATCCAAGTGCTATATCCATCTTTTAATAAGGGAATATTGTGGGACACTCTCACAACCGAGAAACTAGTGTAAATTGTTTCATAGAATGTAGTTCTTTAATTCAACATTCTGGTGTCCCTCAATGAGGGATAGGTCTTACTCTTCTTCCAAAAAATATAGTAAACACTTTTTTTCTTTCATAACCATCATTTGGTCAACCTAATGAATAATGATAACATTGATGAAATAAACCATCCAGGCCGCATTGGTTATGTTAATATAACTTCTTCTGGGGAAACATCCTGTAAAACATGTTTATCCCAAAATACATCACCACTGATGCATTAAGAGATTCACAGTTCTATATAGAATCATTGAAGAAGTTTCCCCACATGACTAGGTCTATGGTTGGGGTAGTATGCCTCTCTACACATCAGCCCTATTAATATGAAACCAGATTCCTATGGTTACATCCAGGACACTCTAGGTACTATAATGGTAAATTTGATCGATATCAATATTCCCATGTATAGGGAGATCATTTAAATGGTTGATAGAGAGGATACAACTACAAGGGTGACATAGCATCTCATGGACACTCTATTTGTTATCACTCTATATCAGAGGATGAATTTCATCTTAGAAGAACCATCTACATCATTACTCGTCATTCAATATCTTGAAAAAGGTAGGGGATCACTCAATCAATTGGATCTGCCTAATGTTGAGAAAAAGTCATAGGACGATCTTGAAACCACCACATTATGATATCAGATTTTAGATCCTCATTGTATCATCAATGTGCTTCTTCCCATGTAATCTCCATATTAGGGTGTTCCTTTATAGAAACATTCCCTTCTTCTATAGGTTCAGTTGGGGTTTCCATGGATATTTTTATCCAGTTTCCCCCAATCGAGCCTAGTGATATCATGTATCCAAGTAGAGAATAATCATAAGCCTATGAAATGTGAGAATTTTATTTGAAACAAAATAATCCCAAGTAGTGTTATAATTCCCCTCAGCATCAAGATACAGTCATCACACAAGCATCCTTGAAATCCACTATGTAGTTCATTCCATGAGCTGTCAGTACTCCTTTTAATGTTGATGAGCTTATTAATTACCTAGTGGTTAAGAATCCTCATAAATATTTTAACCCTAACAAGTATGGAATGATAGATTCTTTCACAAATCGCCTCAATGATTTGGATTCACGAATAGTGGATATCCTACTGGATTGCATGTTGTATCTGGTGTGGTTGGATGATGAGGTAGAACCCATAGATTTTGGGAATGCAACATACTCCCCTTTTAAATTGTATGGGATACATTATTCATCATCTAGACCACTTCATGTCATTGTGAGGAATAATGTTTGGAACCCCATAGTCATTGGAAGTATCCATGCTTCGTTGTTTCATTCATACCTTAGAAGATCCAAAATTTATCAGGTACAACCAGTTACCAATCATGTCCATCACCGAATGGGAAGATATCAACATGTATTTTGTCTAACATATCTACTCCACCATGAAAAATAATAGTATCTTTTTCCTTTTTTATGTGCAATTAATTAATGGATGAAAGTGTCATAGACAATGTCGCCTGGTGGAAGAGACTCAGGTATTTCCTCAACATGATGCAGACTGATGAAAAGTTGTTAATGATCTATATGGGGAACATCCAAGGTGAGTTGGTCCCCTCCACCATCACTCAAATAATTTCATTTAGTATATTGGATTTCTTTAAAAATTCACAATTTCCGGAAGAATATTTGATGTAGGACATTCATGCACATCCATTATCCCCTCCTTCACGAATAATAAGGGATTCCTAGGAAGAGACAAATTTCATTGATTATATAGAGGACCTCATGCCACTAGTGTTTTTACTAGTATAGCCTCATCCAAATCCTTATAGATGGAAATAGATTCATGAACATTCTCAATCTCATCAAATTCCATCACAAAATTGGAAGACGCCGCCCCAGGACACACCACCACAGCCTAGGTGATATAATCGTACTACATTTTCAACTAGGATCCACCCCCTAGTCATGTCCAAGATCCTAGAACTCCCTTCTATTATAGAAGAAACTAGACATACTAATTCAATGAAAATATGATTATTAGTATTTTTTTGTGAACTGGGGAAAATAATGCAAAAGATGAAATAATGTTGAAAACCATTGGAGTATGATCTCCCTGATTGCCCTGACTACTTCCCTTTTCACAGGATCCTTTGGAAAACCCTAAAGAATATTTCTGTTTTCAAGTACTGAATCTAAGACTAATGATAAAATAGTGTGATCATGATGGGGGAAATAGATACATAGTTAGAACATATCTTCGCTGATCCAAATAGTGATAGTGAGGGTTCTGGCGAATAATGGCAAATCTCTAGTTCATTGACCCAAAATTTTGATAACTTGTTAGCTCAAAAAGTAGTTTTTCGGACTTATTTAATCATTTCTGCCTGTCTGGGATGGTCTTAATTTCAATAATTTGGTGTAACCACTACAGATGTCGCTCATGCATCAACATTTCAACCCACACCATCATTGAAGAGTGGAATTAACATTGAAAGGGAAAGAAAAATCTGACGCTAGTGGAAATGTCACCCCATACACTCAAAAACATCATGAATCCAGATATGAGAATACCATCTAGGATGCATCGTGTAATGGAAGAATCATTTAAATATGATCATGAGTGTGTGTATTAAAATACCACTTAATTGGTGGATCCCTACATGGTACTTAATAATGAGGAGTATCAGGTGAGATCTATGAATTTCTGTGATCCACACTATCGAAAAAACAAGGAACTGAATGCCTCTATAATATTTGGTTTACTACTCCATTACAAACAGAGCATTTCACTGAGACCATACCACATGCATTGTGTAGATATAAACATGAATAGTCCTTCTTGGCCACTCCTCTAGATCCCCCACCTTTGTAAACCATTCTAGTTTACAAGCCTTAACGACCACAATCATACCATGATAAGATGTGTTAAGTAAGGCCTCTATCGTAAGACACTCTCCTAGTGTTTTATCATGGTGCCTTGTCTGATGAGAAGAATGTTTCTTGCATCATCCAGAACCCTATGGTTCTAGCAGCTATTCCCATCATGTTTCCCACCAAACCTCCACCCTACATGGAATAAATATGCACCCAGCATAGCAGTATGATTTATTGAACAACCTCGCCAACATTCCTTCCAATATCCTGATTTATAAATACCTACGTATTTTTGAATAAATGAAAGCATTCCTCAAAGAAGAATTCAGGAGCCTCCTCAGTTTAAAATAGTAGTCCAGATAGTTGAAAAATCCATGATGGGGAGGTTTATTAGTCATAATATTAGGAAATCATCTCTTTCTCAAGATAATATGACATTAATCTCTTGTGGGAGATCATCCACCAATTTAATATCACAATATATTTCAATACCATAGATGATCACCTTTCACACATTAACACATATTTTGGGATCATTATCATTGTGACTCGGTCGCTCGATAGGATAAGATTCATCAAATCAGATTTGATCCCCTCCGAAATGATGACTCATGCTTATAATAACACCAAATAGAGACCATGTGGTCAAATCCATTTGAAGACACAATTCTGTAGTCTTATAGTACATACTAAATTCATGGTTGTCTCACTGAAAACTACTTATAACACTCTGATGGCTTGTCCTTGGCATCATTATATTGTAGTAGTTCTATCTTTGTATCACTAGTTCCTTAGGTACTCCATTAATGGTAGAGTTGTAATTATCCATGTTTAACCTTATAATTTTCCCTCTTGCGATGTTTATTTATATATGCGAATTATTATCTGAGAAATGATCAGAATCTTCAAACCAATGAGGTTTGGAACTCCTCCATCACAACAAACACATGGACATGTTTAGATGACACATTTGTTCTTCCATTTAATAGATTTTAAGCTACGATGCCAGACATATGGAATTGTTTTAGCGCTTCTAAGAGGAATGGTCCCAATTCCCCTAAGTTCAAGGATTGTTGGATGATTACCACAAATTATTAGCTAATTTACGATTGAGTAATTTTAGAAACCCCAACATTGTTCGTGTCATGTGATGTTCACCCACTAGCTATAGCATTCCATCATACATTATTGTTCTATTGAGCCGGGTTAAACCATAAAAAACTGACCCATCATCATTTCTACGACATCATCAATGGACCCATTATTCAAATGCCTAATGGAATCAGTTTAATAGCTCTTTTCACCATGGTTTCTCCACTATCTAAGTCTCTCAATGAAGATTCTTCTCTCTATATTGCCACCACTAGTGTTCCTACATAGTCAGTCTTCCTAGAGGAATAACTTCTAATTGATGCACCCCTACCTCATATGATAAAGAATCTTTAGATGACACTCCTCCTATATTTCATGAGGTCATGTCCACTATTTTTATGAACTAGTACAGGTGAATCATGGTAACAATGAAGATATTAAGCCACTAATAATCAGTGAAGCCATGCCTACAGAGGAGCAATGGACGTATATGGACTTCATCAAGTAGTTTTATGATGTATTTTCATAGAGCTATGAAGACATACTAAGAATATAAACTTAGGAATCCATCACCCACCATGGTCTCCCTATATGACATCACCATATTAAGCATCCTCCCAAAAATATCAACAACTCTCACAATGCCATGGTCTGGGATTATGTTTGTAGTGTCATCATGAAGAAATTAATTAGGGATGTTCAATACCATATTTGGATATAAAATATTATCTATGTTAGGATGAATGAAAAATTAATCAGATTTTGTATTGAATTTTGAGATCTCAATAGACACTATATGAAGGATGATTTTATATAGACACCTTAACATTTTTCACATATTATTACATTAGTTTAGACACAATAATCTTTCATATTACAATAAATGGATTATAATGTCTAGATCCTTTGCACAAATAGGTACATAAAACCGATAACAGAGGATTAAATTAATCATTTAATTATTTATCATATATTATGATCTTCTAAAATCATTTGTGCACCTAGATCATCATTTGATAACCTGATCTTAGCATCATCAATGGGATGAGATAAAAATCTCAATAATTGAATAATGATAAGAATAAAACATATCATAGGGGTTATAAGGCATAACATAATTATATAATAAGGCATTGAACATGATAAAACATATATAATAATAACATAGAAAACATGATATCACATAATCATGGACTCATAATAATGTTTAAAAAGTAGAAAACATGTCTTTATCATGATTCATGGCTCATTGCATATAAAAGAGCACAAGTTAAGGCAAACCACCAAGACTATTACACATGGGGAGAAGTTATGGCTAACCACCATGAATATGATACACGACATCTCAGAAGACTAAACATTACCCAATACAGTAGAAAGATATATAGTCTCAGCCCTCATAACATGTTCATGAATAATTTTTTCACATAAATAATCATACATAATCAGTCAAACATAAAATTCAGGGTTACCCATGGAAATAATTCAGTATCATAATCAATTTAAAAGGAATATAAAAAAAATCATAATTATGTCAATGAAAGAATGTATTTAAGTCATACATGGACATTAATAAGTGAATATATTCATAAAAAATGATATTAGATGTCAAACTTAAGTGTGAAGTGTTTATAAAACTTTATATATAAAACAATTTATAACAGTTTAAGGGAAAACATTTATGATCCTTTAAAATGGAAGGGAATAATTGTTTGTATAAAACCATAATTTAATGAATATATATTTTCATCATAAAAGTATTGATTTTATAAAATTTTTGTGTCTTAATGAATAATTTATAGTGCACGTGAAATTGGGAATGAATTTGGGAACATCCCTTAAATTGGGCTTGTATATGGAGAAGAATTTCGTAGGAATCCTTTTCAAAATGTGTATATCCCAGAAAAACAAGGATGAATGGATCCTAATATATGATTTTGAACATATAAATAAAATATAGAAATCTATATTAAAATAAATAAGAATTTATTTTGGGTAGAAAGAGAGGATGAAGAACCTGGATTAATAATGGAGGTTCAGGTAGAATCCCTTATCTTATGTCCGAAACGATTCTAAACTTTATCTTATTGTCCTGAAAAATCAATTTGAGTCAATTAATTAACTAATTAATTAATTTTCACATGTATATCATTTATTATAATTTTATTTTATCCATTTTCTCCTTTTTTATGGGTTATGAGATTCAATTTGATCATTCAGTAGTGTTGGTTTCCTTGGTTTTCATGATCACTTAACTTGTATATGTTTATGGAAAATCATGTACAAGGAGGATATTTTTAAAAAATAGAAATTATATGTTATTAATTAAATTATATACTATTAAAATTCCATTTTCTCAAATATGGGATTAGGATGCATTAGATAAATTAAATATGATAATCATTTTGATCATTTTAGAGTTATTTTATCATCACAAAATAGTTTCATGATATTTTTAAGTATCATGTATATGTAGGTTTTATAGAGCATGAAATAGGTTTTAATAAATATAATATAATCATTTTTTAAAATAAAAAAAGATTCATGACCATCCTTGAAGGTGGAATTGAATGATGAATGCACGACGTCCATGAAGGTGCTAAATTGACACCTCATAGACGATGTTTTCATTATTAAAATAAAAGATATATGAGATGATTTGTTAGAAATATTTATTCAATAAAAATTAAAAAATTATAGGATATATAATATAATTTAGTTATAAATTCACTTGGACAATGGTACATTAAGAGATGTACTGCAATGAAAAGAACTTGGAAATAAATTGAGAGAAGACAGGAAAAGGTTTTACCACCTGATTCCATTGTCTTTAGAACCACATTAAGGAATTGGCTTTTTTATTTTTGTGAGACCAAAAGTACATGGACGTGGTTGAGAGGATTGGTATAATTATTGGGATTAATTTTTACTGGGATAATTTCTTGAGATGTGTTAATAGAAGAGGTGGCGAGGGGTGTTTTCCAATAATTTAATTCATTGGCTTAATTTTTTTCTCAAGTAAATGAAATGAGTACATTGATTAGACTAGACAAATTAAATAAATCTTATGAGTTTTGAACAATTCTAGTTAAATTTTCAATTACTCCCGTAATAATGTATTGAACTTAAAATGAATATATACTGTACATTAATATATTTTTATATTTATTAGGAATTTAATTATTTCACAAAAATATCAACAGTTCACCCTAACAACTTTTCAACATCTATAATTCAAAAATAAAATCATTTTTATGAAAATATATTTCTAAATATGAGGATTTTAATTTTTTATTAAAATCATAATTTACTTAAAAAATACACATTTTAAAATTATATGTTATCTTATATGACTTTAAAAAATTAACTAACGTGTCATAAAATTATCTTATAATCATATGAACAAAAATTATAATATATGATTACATTTTATGAAAATAAATTTTATTTTGATGAATTAAATTATTCATAATGTATTAAATATAAATTTATGACTTATAAAAATACCAATACTAAATAAATATTTTTAAAAATTTTACACTACATATACTACGATATAATTATATTATAAATTCCTTTATAAGTTTCCTAAATTGCAATTATACTCTCATGGTTGAGGAACCAATTAATTATGTATTATTAAAATTTATAATGGTAACATTTCTATTTCAATGGTCCAAGTTAATATTCCTTTAGTATATGTTCTATAACTTTTATAATTCCCTTTTATTTCATTAACTAGTAATTTATAATGTTTTTATTGGGATATTAATTTTTTATGTTATTAGAATATATGAAATAATTATAAGAAATGAATATTAGTTTATAAATATTTTGGTTATTACATGCTTCCCCATTAGGAAATTTCACCCTCGAAATGATTGTTTTATATTATAAGTGGAAGACAAGTGTGGGTACTTTTCCTTTATCAATTCCTTTAGTTACCATGTTTCCTCTTTATAGTCATGGTTCCACCATAGTACTCTGACTTGGTGAGTAGTCTTGTTACATAGTAATTTACCTCTACGGTCCAAGGTCTTCACTGGATGCTCCCAATTATAATGGTCACTCTCCAACAACACCACATCTGATGTCAGTACATTTGTAGGATCCAGTATGTAATTACATATGAGGGATATGTAGAATACATTACATACATATAGCTCTACCAGTGGGTATCTTCGTTCTCTCTACTTTGTAGTAGGGATTCCCTAGGTGATGATAGTCGTGAGCCAAATCCATATCCCACTCGAGGGGGATGGAATCCCATCATTCCCTGTAGCCTTCAGACCTTCCTTTTTCCTTCTCAAATCCTGACTTTATTCCCTCTTTCCCAGCTATCGAGCTCCGCCTTAATGTCCCAGATCTTCATGGTGGTTACCCTATCCATTTATTATATCCCTCAGAATTCCACAAAGCATAATCTCACTTAAATCAGACCATGTTGTCATGCTTCAGGAATTTTTTCCCTTGGTTGACGGTTTTGAATGATTTGTATTCATTTCTGGGGTTTTTCAATACAGGGTAGTTGTGGGGCTCCGTGACAAGTGACACATGATGATTCGTTTCCCGTTAGAGGAGGAATTAATCCTAGAATATTTGAGAGCTCCTTACTTATGAAATGGATTTCAATTCGTCCTTGCTCACTAGTCCTATGATTTCAACTGGAAATGTAAAAATCTGGCAATGGCTTTGTGGGTTATTCTTCTTGAACTCCCCCTACCATTCCAAAATCATGCTCTAATCTATATTTTTGGTAATATTATTGGCCTATTCTTTGTTCAGATAGTAGAACAAAGTATGTTTGATATCCCATATCCCCACAAATTTGTATTGGGGTAGATACATCCAAAAAACAATCAAATCTATCTGGATCTGCATCGGGGAGGAATTACATTGCAAACAACCAGTGATTTTTGAATCATGGACATAATAGATATCTTCATGTCATCGCTTGGAGAATTTATCCACTTCTTTTCAGAAGAGTCGCTTGATCCACCATGTGGTGGTGAATGATGTTCAAGAAAATGGGTTAGTATCTCCCCCTATTCTCATAGTTTAAAATCAATGGTCTACGGAATCAGAGATGTCTAGTCATCTTATGAAAGAAATTGACCTTAAGAACAAAATGTCATGGATATATTTAATTACTTTAAGTGTTATTTGGTTGTCAAACATCAAGTAGGACTTGTACTATATGATGATCACATGTTTGTTTGTTTTTTTCTCCATTATTTTCTATAACTGTGAATAATTAAGGATTTCTCAATGGTAAGGAGAGTGGCTTATGTTCTAGATTCAAGTTTGTTGAGGTTCCTCCATTGTTAAGGTCCCCATCTAAGGTTGTGCCAAACCAGAATATTTCAGTCCCTATGAAGAGAGGATCATATGGACAAAATGATGCTTCCATTTTCTATGGCCATTCCCCTGATCATATAATTGTGGCTGATGTGTCATGTCAGTGGGACTCTACAGGTACAATGAAGACATAAGTTACAGAATGGAGTAAATACAGTGACCATGTCCAAAATAAAAAATGATCAAGCAACCCTCAGTATTGTTAACCATTTTGAAAGTTTGATAGAGGAAGGTCCAATCCAGGACTAGGAAATAGACCAGCTATCCAATAAAGCTATGAAGGCCAATATCCTGGTTCAGGCCCCAAGGACAACTCTAGATATGGGGAACAATTGGTAGTGGTGTATCTGTCAGGCATTTGGACTCACTATGAGGGTGAGAATGAAGTTGGGATCCCTAGTCATTTTTCTATTATAAGTGAAGATGGAGTGATAGTTGGAGGTCTCCATATCCCATGGATGAAGAGGGGTTGGAAGAGGAACCATGATGCATGGATTTGCATTGTGTCTACAAGGAAGGGATCTAATGTAAGGAAGAACTACTCACAAATACCTAATCCGATGCAAACAGGATCTGCTAGTATGGTAATGGAAAATTATTCTAAACCAAAACCTCAAAATCTGGAATGTTCTAGCCTATGAATTGGAAAGCATAAAGCTAATAGTGGAGACATCCACAATCCAAGCGGGGTGTGATGCGACAAGAAATAAGGAAAGAAGGGAAGACTCAATATCATGACAAAATTTATCATTCTAATGAAGAAACGCATGAAAACAATATCAAAATTAATTAATCATGGGAGGAGGCCTAAAGAATTCATGAAATATAGGTTTAAATGGATATTAATATGGAATAAAGCAACTGGATAAACCACCAAGATTTTATTTGGAAACAAGGATTCAATGAATGAAAGATCAATTTAGAGAAATATATGCAAACGTGGGACAATCTAGCTACCCTCTATGAAGTCTTCATTTGGGAGGACCCGAGCATGAAGAATGAATCCCTTCAACAGGGATTATATCGGTAATGAAGTTCTATCAATATTTGTTTTTTTCAACAAATTTTTGATATCCTTTTTTGTTGGATGACCTTAATATTATATTGTACATGTGTGTTTTCTCACTTTTCTACAAAAGTATATTAATAAATAATTTAATTTTCAGTTGGTCATCTACTTTTGACATGGTAGGTGAATGTATTACATTGTATGCCACTTCTCTAACATGATGAAGAAACTCTAAGGGGATGATGTACTTAGGAATTAACTTTACGTTCTTCCCAAATAATATGATCCTATTATATTGTGGTATTTGGAAGAATAACATGTTTCAAAAGATAAACTCATGGTCTCATCATCAATTGTTTGCAAATATCTTTTGTCGTCTTTGGGATTCCTTGATGAGATTATAAATAGTTTTCACCTACTCTGCCATTCCTTCACAAATTTCAGGTTTTAAAAGGTTACATTCACTGACATTCGTCCATCATACTAATGTTAGTCATCTTTTCCCATATAGGGCTTCGTATGGAGGTCTTTGGATACTAGAGTTGAATCAATGGATGTGGGAGAATAAAACCATAGGTATATGTTGTTCCCATCCTCATATAATGTCCATAGGACATGCCATCAACATGTATTCTAGGGCGTGAATAGTTTTCCCATATTGGGCATTAATTTTAGGATTATAGGTTGTAGTAATGTTCAGATCAGTTCCTAGATAAAGTTGGATTGTTTTCCAGAACATCATGGTGAATCTTAGATCTCGATAGGATACAATCGATAGTGGTACTCCATTCATCCTTAACTCCTCTTATATATATATCCAGTACAATTTTTCTAATGGGAAGTCCCCTAGAATTTAGAATAAGTGGGATGTATTTATAAAATTATCCAAAATATCCCATATAACATTGATCCCTCATTATTTATTTGGAAGTCTAATGACAAAGTCCACGGTGATGTTTTCCCATTTCTTTGTTTGTATGGGTAGTGGTTGCATCATACCTTTAGACTTTTTTATTTCATCCATTACACACTATCATACATATAATGTTGATGTATATTCTGTAATCTCCATATTCATATTATCCCATCAATTTCTCTCTTAGATATCTCGATACATATTTGTCCTCCCAGGGTGAATAGAGAATCTTGATCTATATAAAATATTTAGATGATCAATATTTATCTTTGAATTATATGCTACACATAATCAACACCCAAATAATATGATTCCATACTTATAATTATTTAACACAAAGGATTTCTCATTTTTGAGAACATCCTCCCTTTTCTAAATTTCAAAAACATTCCATTTGGAATGCATTATTTTCTCCAAGAGGGATTATTGAGATTTAATATAATAAAGGATTGACTATGCTCTTACCATTATTATTCTTTTGTCCATCATTTTAATGTATTGGAATATTGGATCCATTTCAATTCTCATTATTGATAAAGATACATAATCCCTTCTACATATAGCATTGTATACCATATTTTACTTACTACTATAGTAGTGGATTGGGTTATTGCAATCCTTGATGACCTATAACCGGATTTTCTAGAACATATTATGCTTATTATGTGTGAATATATACTTTATAGTCTTTTGATAAGTATATATATCACATTTCACCCCATAGAGATAATGCTTCCAGATTTTCGATGCATATATCAAAACCGGATACACACGATCATCTGTAGGATAGTTTTGCTCACTAATTTTAATCTTCTTTGATGTTTATCATATATCATTATCACTTTTCATCATTACACATATTAATCTCATTTTTTAAGCTTCATTGTATACCATAAATAGTTTTCCACATTTCGTTCATGTGAGTACTGGAACAATGTTAGTCCATTTCTGAGCTCCATATAGATTTCATCACATTCCTATGTCTGGAAAAACAACACTCCTTTATATGTTATCTTGGTTATTAAGTTTGAAAATCATGAGGATTTATTCAAAAATCATCAATAAAACATAGATAGGGCACATAAATTATGGACCTCTATTATAGTTGTTTTCATAGGCCACTCTTATATTATGTTTGTCATGGAATAGTCTATAATTATTCCTTCTATAGTGATAAAATTACCTAAGAATGATACATCCTCCTTACAGAACATAAATTTAAATTAAATTTCATATAATTTCTCCCAAGTTATAGTCCATAGAATATTATTAAAAATTTACTTGTGTTCCTCATTGATCTAGGAGGGTATCTGAATATCTTTGATAAAGACTACCACAATTATGTCGACTCAATATTTAAAGAATATAATTACTAAATCAATTAAATTTTAAGGATATCTTTTATTCCTCATGAAATAAATATGAACTCATAGTGTCCATACCTCCTTCTTAATTTGTTATTGGGAATCTTTTACGACCTCAACTTTAATTGGTGGTATCTTGACAAAGGGTCCAGCTTAACGAAATAATTGGGCCCACATAGCGGATTGAACAAGTATTATATCTATGTTAGGGGATGCATATTTTTAATTGTGATTTTATTTATCCCATTAAAATCAATTTAGATAAACATTGATACATCCATATTCTTGACGTAGAGTACTTTTACACCCCATGGTGTAGCACTATAGCATATAAAACACTAATCCAAATAATGTTGTAACTGCATATTCAGTTATTCAAAATCAACATTCACCATTATATATGGTTTCACGGATATTGGTAGAGATCCATTAATACGTCAAATAAATATCTCAACCTCTAAATCCATAGGATGACATTGAAACTCATCAGGGAATACATCAGTGTATTCCCTCATGATAGGCATTTCATGGAGCATAATTTATTCTTTTGTCTCAAAAATATGATCTACATATTCTCTCTCATAAGGAAAAAATATCCATAATTGCGTAAATTATTCTAAATTACATCCAATCTCCTCCTTACACATTTATTGAATTAGAGGATACTTCAGAGTTTGAAATTTGATATCCCTTTTCTGACAGTCGATGTCGGATTTTTTTAAATATATCAAATCCATGAGAAATAAAGCCTCTAACTCTACCAAAGGGAGTATGAAATTTTTTTTAGGGAGTTTCAGTCAACAAAAATTAACCTGTTAAATAGTTTTAGACATTGGCCACATTAATTTACCAATTTGGTGTTATTATAGATCATGTAACCCTCATTTTTTGATGTGGTGTTTGAGTAGTTCTTCTGAACATGAAATATATGAAAGAATACGTATAACCAGTATCAAAAACAACCTTCACTATTTTTGAATGAGTAACCCGCATATTGATCACCAAAATATTTTAAAGATCCACCTCCATAGTGTTGGTAAAATATTCCCTTTTTCCCTTAGAGGTTTTGGTTGATTTATACAAACTACACATGGTGTATGTAATTGGTCATAAAAAATTACCATCTTGCTTGTAGTTGAAACACTTCACTTTAGGATGAGTGTTGATTCAAAAATTTAATTATTCTTCAATATTTCTATTATTATTCATTTTCCTTCAACAGTTCTTAGCTAGATTCACAATTGAAGAATCTCATGGTTCCATTTACGTAGTTCTTGAGGATGCTTCTTCCCAAAATAATAACACATTGGATATTCAGTCTTCCATCAATAATGTATGTTATTTACTAATCCACCAGTATTAGAATCTATTTTTCATCTTTTTTACCAGGACAATGAGACCATTGAGGATATCTGATCTTCTTTTCTTCCTCGATGGAACAATTGAATATCTCCTCCTAACTGTCTAAGTCTCAAATCTCCATCTCATTTCATATACTTTACTTGAGTATTAAAACCTTGTGATCCAAATTACAATAGGTGATCATGAAAAATATGGAGGTTTATCTTTCATGACTTGTAATGTTTTTTCATACACACTAATAGACTCATACTCCATATTCTTATGTCATAGGAACTCTATTTCCATATTGATATGGTGGGTATGGATAAAATGTTTATTGGAAAATTTTCATGAATTCCACCAAGTCTATTGAATTATTTTATTCCTTAGACATCATGTTATTGATCACTTTTCACCAATTATCAGCTTTCACATCAAAAGAATAGACCAACATCACAAATTTCTCTTCTTATGAGCACCAGAGGATATTGAATATCTTTTCACTGGTGTTAATCAACCGTTCCATGAGGAGGGTATCATAAGATCCACTAAACATGGGAGGCCTTTTCTGCCTGAAGGATTCAAAGGAATGATGCTATTTCATTAGAGAAGGGTGGTTGTACCACTTGATTCAAATTTTTATTCCTATTTTGAGCTAGCTAATCAGGTATTGTCATAATGTTTTGAGCATCCATTCCCTTCATATTTCTCATATAATTAGGTTAATCATCACATTACCTATCACATTGATTATTGGAAATACTTCATATATTTCTTCCCATTAACTATGAAAATGAAACTGCAATTTGTGGGATCGAATTTATAGCTAATAAGAATATAAAAAATGAACATTTAAAAAAAAGGATAAACTATTAAATCAAAAGTATAACTTAACATGTGTTTCCTAGGATTCGATATAGGATGTATGTGGTTTATTTCCTAGAATATAGTCTTATGGGTTTTTTGTTCCCATTAACAATGGTCTATAATTATTATATGAATTTACCAAAGCATATTCCCTGGGAGTGTCAAACCAGTTGTGTTGTAAGGCCCCTTTTCATGTACCAAGATACCTTGAGTCAATCCCAAAGCACATTTTCAGAGTTTTTACTCCTTTAAATATCTATTCTATAACAAATTCCAATTTTTTTATCTATATAGGTAATTATTTTCTTGATAAATCACTTAAATTATACTTACCAAAATGTAGTGATGTTTTCGTAGACATAGTTTTATCTACAAGGATCCAACTAAAGTGATCTGTTTCTAATATCCAAAACTAACTAGACCTTCCTTTAATATGAAATATAGGAACCCTAGCCTTTTTCATATATTATTTCAAGATTTTATACTTAATTAACTATAAAATTATAATCCATGGATCATAATGGCTAGTGCCATTATAATACATGGTACATAAACCTAGTAACTTGGGTCTAAATTAGTAATTTAATTATTTTTCATTAATTATAAGATCCCAACATCCATTGATCCCTTAAACCTACATAGTATAACATGTGGAAATCATGATAAAATGGATTAGATAAAAAACATAGTAAGGGAATAAACATAATAATAAAGAATAACAAATGTGTTAGAAGGAATAAAATATTGATATAAAAAGGAATGAAATATGATTAAAGATATAGAATCATAAAAAAAATAACATGGGAAGATATATTCATTGAAAAATATTAATGAAGAAACACATAAAACAATACATTATGAGGAGTGATGTGTCATTTCGCATAGAGGATAATGAGTGATTACTATCCACCATGATAATTACACATGGAACACGAGTAAAGGATAACCACCAATACCGTTGCACATGACATATCATGAGACTAAACATTAATAAATGAATTAAATTTATATTTATACACACCCATCAAAAAAATTTCATGAAGAGTTTTTCTATTAGAAGAATCATAAATAATCAATCAAGCATAAACAGAAGGGTTACCCATGGAAATAATTGAGTATCATAATCATTCCAAAAGAAATATCATAATGTAATTTTGTAATTATGTCCATGAAATGATGGATTTAATTAATAAATGAAGATTTGTAGAGGAATATAGTCTTATATAATGATAATTTATGTGAAACTAATTAGAAAATAGTGTTTAAGAAACTTTAGAAATAAAAGATTTTCGTATAGTTTAAGATAAACCATTCACTATTAATAAAATGGTAAGGAATAATTCATTGAATAAAATAATGATTTAAAAAATAAATTCATTCATGGTAAAATGATTTACCTTATAAAAATAATTTCGGATTAAAAAAAATTATGCACTAAAATGTGGGCTGGATTTTGGGAAGTTCCAATAAATATGGTTTTCTTGTTGGGATGATTTGAGTGGGGATCCTTTTAAAAAAGAATATATCATTGAAAATTACTTATGAATGGATCATGATTAATTATTTTTTAAAATATAAAAACCATTTAGAATATTTTCATAAAAATAAAATAAAAAATCAACTTGTAAAAAGAGAGGATGAGTAACCTGGACGAATAATCGAGGTTTAGGTAGAATCCTTTACCATATGTCTGAAATGATTATACACTTGATATTAATGTCCTGAAAAATAAAACTAATTAATTAATTGATAAAATTTTAAAAAAAATTCTGAATTATGATAATTTGATTTTGTTCATCTATATCCCTTTTGATGGGTTATGAAATTCAATTTCAACATTTTGGAGTGTGAGTTTCCTTGGTTTTCATGATCAATTTAATTATATATGTGTTTGGGAAATCACATAGAATGAGTATAGTTGTCCTTAAATAAATATAAATGTTATTAATGAACTTATATAATATTAAAATATCATTTTTCCATATGTGAGGATCAGTCTCTTGACAAATTATTAATGATAATCATTTTGATTAATTTAGCAATTATTTATTATCACAAATTAATTATATTATATTAATAAATATAACTTATATGTACTACTTATAAGACATTAAAAACATTTTAATGAATATAATATCATCTTTTCAACTGAAAAAAATTGTTTCATGACCATCCTTGAAGGTGTAATTGAATGATAAAATCACCTCATCCACAAAGGTAATAAATCGGCACCTCACAGACGATGTTTTCATTCTTAAAATTAAACAAAGAGGGGAAGAGATATGATGAATAATTATCCCATAAATAGGATAAAATTATATTATATATAATATAATATAGTTCAAATTTTAAATGGAAATGTTATTGTCATGATATAATAAGAACTGAAAAGAACAATATTTTTTAAAGAAAATAGAATATTTTTTTACCTATTAATTTTTTCATCTTTAGAACCTCCATATAGAATTGGTTGTGGTCATTTTTTGGCCAAAATCTCCTAAAATTGGTGGAAATTTTAAGGAAGAGTATTTTGATGAATTTGGACAAGGGTAAAGTCTTTAGAGGTGTGAGGAGAAGAGATAGTGAGAGGATGTATTTGTTGAGTAGTAGATGGGTGTTTTCTCATTATTTAATTTATTAGATTATTATTTTTCTCATGAAAATAAATAGTATTGATTAATGATGATAAATAAATTAATTAGATAATTGGATTTAAAAAAATATTTCTTACACTAGCCTTGTCTCAAGGAATTGTGTATTTAACTTATAATGTATATACACCGTAAATTAACATATTTTACAATACACCAAAATCTAATGTATTTCATAAAAATACAAAACATTCACCTGAACCATTATTTGATGTGTATATTTCAAAAATAAACGCCATATTATGAAATTAATAAAAATTGATAATTTTAATTTTTTTAATCATAATTTATAAGAACATTAGAAATTTAAAAATTATAACTGATTTTATATCCCTTTGAAAAAATAACTAACGTCTCATTAAATTACATTATAATAAAAATAAAAATAACTACATTTTGATAAAATTTAATTAAAATAAATTTTCTTTTATATTATCATATTGTATATAAATTTATCATTCAATATTTATGACTTATAAAAATACCATTACGTAATTACTTGTTTTAAAAATATTCACTAACCTATACTATAATATAATGACATGAAACCATCATTTATAAGGTTAATCAATTTTATTTACTATTTCATGGGTGTGTTTATTATTCGTTTTTTCATTTTTCTACTCATAATGGTAACATTACAATTCCAAATAGCCAAGTTACAATTACTTTGGTATATGTTCCTTAACATCAAGAATTTACTTCTATTTCATTAATTATTCAGTAATAAAGTTATAATTTTTTTCATAATGTGATTTTATTTTGTTATAATATATGAAATAATTATTTTAATGGAATTTAAATTTACAAATGTTTGTGTCCTCATATTTTCCCATTCCAATGATAGAGATGTTTAAGAACAACACAATATATTTCCAGGCTCCTCCCTTCATGGATTGGTATTCCAGGAATAACATGATCCAAATGGACCCTAAAGATGAGGTGTATACCACTTTACAGGTTCTATAAGTACCTATTACTATCAGGTTGTTCATTTAGGTCTGATGAATGTAGAATAAACCTATCAGAGTGACATATAATGCATTTTCAAGAAGATCCATGGGGTGATAATGGAATGGTATGTTGATTATTTGGTGGTCAAATCCGACCTGCGTCATGACAATATCAGATATCTTAATAATGTTCTTGGATTCCATCCATCCGATTAGTTGAAGATGAGCCCCCTTGAAATTAAATTTTGAGGTGACCTCTTGAATGTTTCGTAGATTCTTTTTCAGATACATAGGAATCATGATTATCTCTGAAAATATAAAATCCATCATCATGATTTCCCCTCCACGAATCCTCTGGGAGATCTGAGGCCATCAAGGAAACATATCCTATATATACAAATTCAACATGAGTCTGGTAGGTAGGTGTAATATTTATTTCAGTAGCATGAAGAAAAAACATGTCTTTCAATGGGGTGAAGAGTTTTAGACCGAATTCAAGGAAATTTATTAATATCTACTATCAACTCTGGTTCTAATTCCACCTTCCTTAGGGAAGCCCATGGTTTTTATGTGATAACATTATAATTATACATCGTTAAATTTATATTTCAAAAAAACAATTAAGGGATAGAGAATAGTTTGTAGTATCAAAATCACATGCTCCTCAATTCATAGTACATATATTATCTGATTGAGAAGAGTTTCCTCACACTGGTATTCATAGTGATGATGTTGAAGAAAAATTTATAACATCATAGACATATCTAGATTCCCATGTGGATCTAATACGGTACACTCTGGACTGCCTGATGTTGATTGGTTGACTGGAATAGTGGATGCTGATTCTCCAGTTGTTCGACATAAGATTTATTCAGCATAGGGTCTCTAAGGGTGAATCACTGGATGATTTCAAGTATTATCATCAACCCTCGAAGGAAAATCATTTGGTTTAGATTTCCTAGATTATGCAATCCTCACAGGTGAATAAGATTCATAGTGGTATAAAATTCATTTTGATGATGAAGTTATTAGTCTAACTATAAGAATTATCAATTTCCCCTAGCATACTAGTGTGAGTCTTAAAACCCTTTTCCTCTCCCCAGTGTATGTTGTCATTCCCTATCCATTCATAGTATCGGATGGTTTCACTAACAATTAGTTAGAGTATTGGGAACTAATTTATGGACTTGATTTGGATATCGATATTGATGCCACAAACATTCATTTTAGAGGTGATTCTGATTATGATATCATGTAGGTCAATGTTGACAACATGGTCAGGAATTCAGAGCTCAAATCCTTGCTTAATAATGTTTTCCATCTGATGAGCCAGTTCCCTTATCAATTAGAGGAAACTCATGTTCCCCAATCATATAATAGGTGATATTATGACCTACCTAGTCTATCTAATTCACTCATAGAGCCTAACCAATATGATTTGTTTATTCATATGGAACATCAAAGAGCCATTCATACCATTTGTTCATAAAATGATGACATTCAATGGACAAATCATCTTTCCACGGATTCTTCCACATCAAGAACTATGTATCCAACCAATGATGAATGATCCATTAGTTTAATAACAAATTTATTAATGTAGATCCAACATGGATTTTCCCATCGGAAAGATCCAAACTTGATCTAATCTATAGGCATGCAGTTTAGTTCACCACCTAGAGTGGGTCCATCATCGAACAAACACTCTACAAGAAATTTTTTAATTGAATCATCCTCTATTTCATTAATATATATGTTATTACATAGTTATTTAGCATGTTAATGTCGGTCTTATAGTGATAATCAGGCTGGATTTAAACTCTTCCACTAGTTTCGCAAAACAGGATACTTCTAGCCCATCAAGGTCCAAGACTGTTTCGAGTTCTCAAAGACATTGCAACCATGTAAAATACATTACAAATTCATTAACTGACCCCAATATCATATCCACACAACCTTTTATGATTGTCCCATTTTGATCTAGGGATGCTTTTTCATAGGATGATATCATCTGGAAACAAAATTCTAGTGAATTTTCATTCAGAAAGTGATATAATTCTTTTCTATTTCGGAAGAAGTGATATATCTCAAAGAAGTTATACCTTAACCAGTGTGTTCAATTCCGAAGATCCAATATTATCCATAAAATCAGAGTACCTTCAACTATTATCACAGATAATAATTCCATCTTTTTCGAAGTTGAGTTGAAGAGTGTGAACTCCGTGTACATCATCCAGTATATCCACACTTTCTGGAAACATGCCCATGAAAATGGAATGATCTTGGGGTTCATAAAGAACATATCCAACATTTTTCAGCATATGGTTGGATATAATATGATAATATTGATTAATAATTACACAAATTATCTTTGTTATTAACATATGAAGTCTCAAAAATCCACGTTAGTGACCCCATTTTCCTTGGAGTATGGAATAGAGGCAGTAATGTCCTTCGAGATTCAGTTGCCATCACACAGGACAACACTATATGATCATTAGACATTAGACAAGATAGTTGAGTTCCATCAATCTAAACAATAATACCTTAAAGAGAATAGGTTTGGTCCTCCCATTATTGACAGATTCAGCAGAAAAAGATATCCAAATCATTCAATAATCAATTGTTTTCTCCTCTTATTCCTCCTAGTTGATACAGTACTATCTCCATGGATATAGATGATACGTGGAGGGAAGCCACCTATGTTAGTTCCCAAATGTGATGTACCATACAAAATTCGCAAGTTCTATCCCAATAGTGTGTATTCTTTTTTCACCATGTATTTGGAGTACATCACTCATCCATCCAATGAAAATTTCCTAACAAGCACCTCACATAAGGATCTCTATATCCCTGAAACATGATGTTAAACAATATTGAACCATCCTAGTTGTATGATTTTAAACTAAATTACAACCCTAATACCTACCATATCAAATTAAATTGTTTTTTAATCATATTTGTTGCATGATGTTAAAATAAAAAACGTTGATGCTCCCTATCACATGACCTTAAAAGTCAAATTCCCAATGTCAAAAGCACATGATGTTAAAATGGAAATCCCAATCCAAACCATATAAATTTAAACAATTTGTGGGATTTTATTGGTTTTATTTGTGTGATATAGGCCTCCTCTATCCTCCTTTACATCAAATTATTCATGTGGTTCTATACAAGTCCCTTTTCCTGGACACCTTATCTTTTATAGTCCAAGACATATTATATTAAACTATGTGTTAGTTTTTTTCAGAAATACATTGTGCAGTGTTTGGACCATTGGAAGCATTCACATCAAGTGATATCGTTCCACATATATCTACATGGAAGCATTACCTCCTAGTATAAAAATCATGAATCTGCACTATTTTTAATCTCCTCATGATCTTTCAGTGCAGGCTGGGTCACAACAGCCTCATTCACATTATGTTTATTTCCATTTGGGAACACATTTCTTTTTTGATTGATATGTCTTCTGAGTCATTTTATCTGTATGATGTTAAATTTTCTTGCATCAATAATTTCACATGAGGGACATTTCTCATTCCATCAGTCATATACCATAACATTTTTCAGAACAATGTCTGTCTTGATCCCCATCCATATGGGATACATATTGATGCCCTATTATTTATGAATTCAGTATCTACTGCAGGATAGAAAACCATTTGGACCTTTTTTCTAATATTACAATAGGGAGTGTATGGTGACACATTAATATCTATGTTCCTCATTCACATCATGTCACTTTACCCAGCACACAATTCTCCTCTAGGATACCTCTTTCCCCAGTGTCCTTATATCATGACAATTGACTCTGCGGCAACACTTTCGTCACTGATTGACTTTGAGGTTCATGGGTAGGTCTAGTGAAATGTCCTTAAAATGTGGCGTCCAACATCCCAAGCAAGCAACATTAAACGGGGCACCCAATTCTTAGAATAATGAATTTAAACTCTTCACATTTCTTCCTTAGGAGAAGATGGTGTGACATCATTCTCTTTGGTCCTTGTCCACATTATGTTATGATAACCCACTACGATCATTCCTTCTTATGTACCCCACCTAGTTTTTCCTCATCTCATTACATTAGAATTCATGGATCGAGAAGAACTATGTTTAGCTAGAATCTAAGGCTTATGAGATAGGTAGTGATGACTATTATTCTATCCCCATGCTCAACCACATTACATCACCATTCCAGGGTAGTCCACCTTTATCATCACCGGAAGAAGTCAAACTGAACTAATTTCCTGAAATACATATTGCTTGATTCCCATCTTCATGGGATACAAAGCGACAACCAAGAAATTTTCTTAGGGTTTGATCCATAATGTTCCCACATTTTGCGTTGGGTTTCCTAGGTCCAAACTCTATAAACATAAACTATGATTGTAGGAAAAGAAAAATGACATTAAAATATATTCTAGATTTCCCTGGAATGAATTTGTGATGTCTGTAAGCATCTTCAGTCCCCATTCATTCCATGTTTGTTATGTCACCACACTACACATATTCTTCTTGGGGAACATACTATATTGTCCAAGATCATTGGCATTAAAAAATTAGTTAATGCCTTCCAAGCATGAAATTAAATTGTGTTCCCCAAATAAAAAGATTAGTATTCCACAAAATAATGGTAAATAGTTTTAACTTCCTCTCTAGAGAATATTTCCTCCAATAGTGATGGTCTTCTACCATGTTTTGATTTTGAACTATATATGGTCTTATTACCATCTTCATGGGCTACGTAGAAATGTACAAAAATTATGTCTTTGAAAACAAACACAACTTCATTAACATTTTTAGGACACTTTTAATAAGGACTCACCCATAAACTTTACGAAATGTTGAGTTATGTCAAGAATTTGACTTTATTTCAAATCGGATATCTTTTCAGGTTTATAGATATACAGAATTAGGTCATAACTCATGAATAGATACATAAAAATAATAATTAGACTCTTCTACTCAAAATAATTTTTTTTCCAAAAACAAAAAATCTTTAAAGAAAACACAGTATCATTTCATGTATCAAAATAATAAGTTTTCTAGGATCCCATCATCGACTATATTCTTCATTAAGATATGAGAAAATCATTTCAAAAATGTGGGATCAGCATAAAATTCTTTTTAAGGCATACCCAATGAAGGAAAATTGTTAGTCCTGGGAAAACATGAAAACTATCAATACATTATAATACAATACTACATTTCTATTTTATAAAGTATTATATAAACATCAATCATTATAAGCTCATTCGTTACCCTATTTTAACCAAATGATTACCATAAATACAATAGAAATAAACTTGTAACATATAAAGGTAACATGGGACATAAACTTACATAAATAGAATAACCATGCAGTCTACATCCATAAATATCACTAAATAGAATAGCTATACTATTGACTTCCATACCCAATGCATTGGAGTTTGTAATGTAACCAGAAGCCCATTGTTTATCACAGAACCACCATTCATTTGGTTAATCATGTAATCACCCATATTGGTTTATCATGTAACCACACATCATATTTCCATGAAACATATAACAATAATAACAAAAAAAACAAGAATAATGGAAAAATAAAATTTCCAAGGTACAACCCCATGATATCATTTTAAGATATAGAAATATTCAACAAACATTAAAAACCATTGAAAAAATTTAATAAAAAATTGAATCAAATTTAAACATACCACTTTGATATATTTCAAATAATTTATCATTTTAAAACATTAATCTTAATATAAATTAATTCAAAAAAAAAGGTTTTTTATACATGGACATGAAATAAACATATTTTCAAGAATAAATATTTTAAACATTTTAAACGGTGTTTTAATTAAAGAGTCACTTACCACATGGAAAACAAATGAATGAAAATAATTATTTAATAACATTAAAAATACATAAAAAATCATTCAAATATAATAATATAAATTATAATTATTCAAAAGTTATATATACACACATTATTAGATAATAAATGTGCATAACATCAAGATATTCCTCATTGAAAAGAGAATGTGATAAAATCCCTTACAAAGAGCGTATCATTAGATTAAATATAAATCAATGACATAATTATGTCTCAAAAATAATAATACACTTAATATATGTCTATATTCATTGTAAAACGATCATATCCCATTCACATATATTGATGGAAAAACAAAACAAATGTCACATATATTTTACTCACTAAACAGAGATTGGGTTAAGATTTACCTTACAACGTCTGTATAAATGACTTAAGAATTTATAAATGGGGGGATTATGTGTATAAATAGTATATACACACAAACTTATGGAGAAATTACTACATATATTAGTGAACAATTATTCCACACATTATATTTGCATAATATAATCAAAAGATTATTCGTAAAACACAATGAGTGGAGATTGAGTTTAGAAATGCCCATAAAATGATAATTTTATTAATCCAATAGATATATTAGGGATATCTACTATAAATGTCCATAAATAAAGTATAATTACATGTTAATATATCAGAATTCATTTCTCACATAATTATAGCACGACATAACCATGAAGTACAATATCAACCCAATGAATGGAAATTGGGTTAAGAAGTTCAATTACCTGGGGTCGAAAACGTCATGTATGTTCCTTGTTCATCCTTAATAATAAAATTATTTTAATTTATACATTCACCAGAACCCTTTTAAGTTTATTATTAATTTAATATTAATTATTATCATGTTATAAGTATTACACAATTATTTATATTCATATCTGATGTTTTGTCGATGATTGGTACATTAGTCAAAAACGAACTTGTATTGATGAAAATTATCCATATTTTCATAAGTCAATTATCTACAAAATTTATTCATGAATTCAGTATCATATATATATAGTATATATGTATTTATAATATACCATAACATTTGGAGAAAATAAATGAAATGCCCCATTCATGGATATTGCAGGTTGTACGTACGTATGAATGCTACTTTAATTTAAATGTCATATTAAATGCATGAAAACTAAATGATTAATATTTATTTTAAAAATAAAGTAGAATATATATTTTATATATGTTATTTATTTTCATTAACTCAATCCTTTATACGTTCAATGTGTGGCATGAACGAGTCAAGTCTTTTTCAGAGGCTGGTAGTCAACAATTCCCCAAATGATATTATTGTATTTACACAACATGGAAAGAATAAACGTGTGTTCTAAATAAAAATTACAGAATAATAGTGAAAACATATATATCATATATATCATATATAAATATATTTTCATCGTAATTGCAACCTTTAGTGGTGGTAGGATAAAATCTGAACAATCATCATTTCTTGAGGCAGTAGTTCACTTTAAATAGAAACAATTTGTTCGTATCCATTAGATGGATGTGTGTGTAGAAGTAGTTACAATCCTTATCATAACAACATCCTAGTATATTTAGGATAACTTATTTATTATGTAATCATAGAATATAAAGATCATAGGTACTAGATAATGAAAATAAATAAAGGACCATGAGATAATAAATTACTTATTAATCGGGTAACTTCATTTGATTTGAGAGAAAAGGCATTTTTGAATTTCCTTCTTCCCAAAATAAAGATTATAAGAGGAATGGAGTGATGATGGAAGATTATTTGAGAATATTTTTGATGATCCAAGGGGCGTGACATGTTTTATTAAGTTGGTAGAATTGGTTGGTATTGATAAGAGGGACGAGGGGCATTTTAGGAATGTCATTTAATATTATTTCATTATAAATTTATTATCGAATTATAAATGATCCAGTGTAAAATATTTTGAGGATAAGATCATGATGGGTCAAATTCTTCTTATCCAATTTGTTCTAGTAATATTTAGGTCACAAAATTAACATTATCTTATAGCTTTAACCCTTTAGTAAAATCAATAACTCATACGATGTCTTTTGGTAAATTTACAATATATTGTTATTATAGTTACTATAAAATTACAATCATTCCAAAAGTAGATAATTAATGAGATTTGTTACATTATATATGTCATATGGCCGAATCCATGATTTTTATGAATATTATATCATTTAATAAAATAGTATTTGTTTTAAAAACTAACTTTTGTCAATTTGAACACTACTTTGTAATTTATTTTTGTTAATGTCCTAAAAACAAATCACTTCAAAAAAAGATATTAAATATATTTAAATCTGTTAATATCATACATAAATGTTTTTATGGAATATAAAAGTATAAATTACATAAATTTTTTTATTTATAATATCATTTATATGAATATTTCATTAAAAAGGTAATCACTGCATCACCATTGTGTCCTAAATAAACTTATTAATTAATAGTCTAAAAATTATAAATGAAGTACTATGATGTATGATATCATTTTATATTTATAATGAATACTTCTAGTCTATGATATCATTTATATAAATCAAATTAAAAAGTTGTAAAAGATACAATTTTATGTTATATTTCTATTTATTTTTAATTAATTCTTATAACAAATGTCATTATCACACTAATGTGCATCCATGGTGTCCCAAAATCGACCCCAGGAAATGCATGGTCAGACATATCACATCCAATTATATTAAGACATGTGTATCAATTTTTTAATGTTATTATAATATTATTTTTAAACTGTATTTACTATATTTACCCTTTAACGATGGTAAATCAAAATAATTACTAAAGTTACTATTCATAATGTCAAAATTTAAAGTTACCTATTTATCCAATTTGGGACATCTGATTCAGAATATAGATTTCATTTTTCCAAATTCAATGTAAAATATTTGAATTAATTAATTTAAAATTATTTGACATTGTCAAAACCAAAAAGTGGGTTTTAAAGAAGTTAATACTATCAAATGAGTGACAAGTGATAATGTCCAATTTTAAATTGAAATTAATTAAAATGACCAAAATTGGATTTAATGAAAAAAATTTAATCCAATTACACTTTAAATCCCATTAAAATAACAATCTACCTTTACAAATAAATTAGATGAAAATGCACCTTTGAATTAAAAGGCATTATTTTCACTATTCACTAAAAAATGAACATTATTTAAAAGTTACCAATAATTTGACCAAAGTTAATTTTGATTTCCCACTTCTATAGAAGAAGTTTATTTTTTCTAATATAACTTATGAAATTTAAAAATAAACTATATTAAAAATGCTTCTCCATCAAAAGGAGAAAAAATGTCCTTTAAAAAATATTAGTGTATTATATACTTAAAATTTGATTCATTTGCATATTAAGAATCTAAAATTCATTTGATAACTGTATAAACATTTAAAAAATATGTAAAATGATAATATAGTAAATTATATTCATTGACTCCAATAAAAAGTCAAGTCATTAACTACAATTTAAAATAATATTAATATTATTATATTATATTTTGGTAGAACTCAGTGTTATGTGCAACATAATATTTTAGAGAAACCCTTTGTTCATGTCATGTACGCTAATTGAAGAGGCATCCCCATTAATGTAAAATTAATATTGAATTCAAAAAATTTAAAACATATGAAAATTTATTAATCTATAAAATAATAGGAGGTTTTATTATTCCCCATTTTGGAAATTGCTTCCATGAAATTTTTAAATTGTGCTCCAAAACGTCATTGAAAATATCATTTAAAAATAGGATTATAAATGTAACACTTTAATAGAATGAAAAATAAGTTCAAAGGTCACCTGAGATAACACATACTATGGTTACATGTAGAAAAAAATTTGGATGAAAACTAAGTATCATGTTCTAATGGATAGCTATAGAAAACATGATCATGAGAAGGTTAACAACTAGAAAACCATAAACATTTGATGGGATAAATTGTCTTTGATTTCATAGTAGGAAAAGTAAATAGAAAACGTTTTTTAATGTTCTTTTTATATAGTTGAATAATTTAATTATTAAATTAACTTAGAACATAAGGAAACATACTTACTTGTCATGTAGAGTTTAATTATTTTATAAACATCAACGTCAAACTAATATTTTTTCCAAACGATGTGTATTAATGTGACATGGTGAAACCTGTAGCATAAGAATCAACATCTATAGAATCACATAATCTAAAAAAAGGAACTATATATTTCCATTGTCATTCGGAATTAACTAAAACAAAATGGATATTAAAAGATCAGATAATACCCTGAAAATAATAATCCATAAAAAAAAGAAATACAACTCTTAATCTCCACAATTTGACAAAAAAAACCCCCAAGATCAACAAATACCATTCCAAAAAAATTTGTTCATATAATTCGTCAAAAAATATTATCCAAAATAATATTGAATTTCAAGATTCATAAGGATTTTATCACATTATATTCCATGATAAATCATAACATTTATCTCTAAATAACTTATTAATGTCTCATACTAACACGTAATTAACCTAATCATATATTCTACAATATAGTTTAATCATTTCCATAAATAACTCATATCACCATATGTGTACAATAAAATCATATATCCTGTCAAAATAAAATTCTACTATTTCTTCACAAATTAATCCCATATTATTATATTTTCCTTAGGCATATAGTGTTCCCAAAATAATAAACACATTCCAAAATAACATTTTTCACTTAATAAACAGATCCTTTTCACGTACTAATGATATCCATTTGGTAAAAAAATTTCCCATAATCAACACATTCTTTTTCTATAATATAATTGAACTGAACTAAATATTTCATACTAACCAGGGATTTCACGTAGGCTTGTGGTATGAGATGCACCCTTATCACCCTTCTGTTGTGTGTTCGATTTCCTGTGGCCTTTTTAGAAGGGATATATTGTCATATATCTTGCATGTATTCCTTTTTTTTAAACTAAAAAATATCCCTAACAAGTTTTAAATCCAACGGTTGTCTTATACATATCATTTCAATCCCAATTCATAATGACCTCAACATCTTAATTCATGAAGTAATATATATTAATATATAGACATTTGTTTAATTTCACCTCTATATGATAAAATAAATCTATTCCCAATAGAAATAACATCATGCCTTGATCATGTAATCCATATCATTTTGTCATCATCTTCTTCATGTAGACATAAGGTTCATGTATTCCAATAATTATTTAGAGATCCTTCAAAATCATTTTCATCAATTATGTAAATACACCTCGTACAACATGGGTCATATGGGTGATCATAGAAAAATAATTTTGGAAATTAATCATGTATGATATATATTTTAAAATATCTAATAAAATATGAATTTTAAAAATTATTCAGACCAAGTATGAGATGAAACATTTAATCAATGTACCATTTAAAATAAAATAAGTATATTATGAAAGACTGTATTTTAAACGAAAATATATAAATAGGTTGTTCAAGGGTCTTCTTCTTCATCACCCTTTTCAAAAACATAATATGATTCAAAATCATGTGGTATGGGAAAATATTTTAAAACACCTTGATAATATTTACCTTTATTAAAAATATAAAAATATAGAGAAAATAGGATTTGATTAAATGCAAACCATGATCCACGATGGTATCAAGTTATAATGGAGGTCTTTGATATCTCAAACAACTATTGGTAAGTGAGTTATACGGTGAAAAACGTTTCACCATCATATGATCATGGATTTTCAATAATTATTATACTAATATCATCTGGATGATATAGGAATTTTATATGAGATACTCCTCTTTTCCTTTATAACTGAATTTCCTTGATTTGAAATATTTATAAAATAATTATTTAACTAAAATAATATACATAGGGACATTCCATGTGGTTTTCCAAAATAAAAAATCCTTATAGTTATGTAAACCGGTCTCTATTACAAAATATAAGTCCATATCCATAAATGTTACATAATGCTGAGTTAGGTCAATAAGTTGAATTTAGATCACGTTGAAGATCTTTTCCGGTTTATAGCTATAAACAATTTGATCATAACTCTTGTAAAGAAAAATAATAAAAAGGAAAAGTACATAATTCTACTCAATATCCATTTTTTCATTAAATAAAAACTCTTCAAAAAAACATTGTGTCATTTCATGTTTTAATAGCACAATTTTCTTTCATACCATCCTTAACTTTATTATTCTTCCATTCTGGTGAAAAAAAAATTCAACACCTGAGTTGAGAAGAAAAATCTTAGTAATAGATACAAAAAAAGGAAAATTGTTTGTCGTTGTCAATAATTTAAATACAACAATACATTACCCTAAAAATATAATTTTCACCTTAATAAGTAGAAAATATAATTCACAGAATATAAGATCATTGCTATCCCTTTTTGTATAAAAAATATTACCATAAATCCCATAGAAAAAAATATATAACATATAAATGTAACATGGGACATAAATATACATAAATGGAATAACCATATGGTAGACATCCATATATATCACTAAATGGAATTCCATAAGGCCAACTTCCATACCAAATGCATTGGAGGTTGTAACGTAACCACCTGCCCTTGGTTTATCACGGAACCACCTATCATTTAATGTCTCGCATAACCTTCCATCATGGTTTATCACATAACCACACACCAAATTTCAAAGTACAATTTAATAATATAAACACATTAAACAATCATAATGGAAAAATAATATTTCTAATCTACAACCATGAGATTTCATTTTAATATATTGAAATATTAAACTCATTTCCAAAATCATTTAAAACATTTAATAAATAAAATATGGAATCATTGTGTCCCATAAAACTTTGAAACATTTTAAATAAATTATAATTTTAAATCATTAAGGTCCATATAAATTAATTCATAAAACCATTTTAAAAACATGGACATAAAATAGAATGATTTAGAAAAATAAATCTTCAAAAAATTTGAAACAATCTTTAAGATAAAAAGTTTCTTAACACATGATAGACACTTGCATAGAAGTAATTAAGTAATTAAATTAAACAAAACTCAAAATATCATGATAATATTCTATTTTTTGATAAAAATAGTCAAAAGGTTTGTATACATGCATTATAGGCTAATAAAGGGGCATGGAATCAAGATATACCTTAATGAATGGATATTTACATAAAATCACTCACAATGATCATATCATTAGATTATGCATAAATCACTAAAATAATTATGTGTCACAAATATAGAAAAACTTAATAAAATTGGATATTGAGTTTAAATAAATCAGATATCATTCAGACATATTCTTGGAGAAAACAAATCAAGTCACACGGATATTTAACACAATGAATGGAGATTGAGTTAAGATTTCCCTAAAAAAATTGAATAAATGACATAATAATTTATCAATGGGGTTATTAAGTGTAGAAATAGTATATCCACACAAAATTAAGTTGTAATTAAAACATAAATATATAAACATTGATTCCAAATGTAATCATGGCCTAATATAATAAATTATGTATGTGTAACACCCATTGAGTAGAAATTTAGTTTAGAAATTCCCTTACAAAGATCATTTTGTAAATAATTTATATCGATTATGTGTGTTAACATTAAATATAAAAAAATAAATTATAAAAAAAATATAAGATATCAAAATTATTTTCACGTATAATCATAGAACAACATAATTAAGAAGTAGAAGATCAATCCTGTGAATAGAAATTGGGTTAAGAAGTTCCCTTACCATGAGTCCAAATCATCATCAATGTTCCTTGTTCATCCTGAATAATAAAAATAAGTTAATTTATACATTATTAAGAACCTTTTTTGAGATTATTATTCATTTTAAATTAGTTATTATCAAGTCATTAAAATTACATTAATATTTATGTTCATATCGTAGGTTTTGTTGATGTTCGGTACTTGAGTAAAAAATGACCATGTTTTGATGAAAATTATCCATATGGTCATAAGTAAATTTTCTCTAAAATAGTATTCATGGTTTAAATATTATATATAAACATTATATATGGATTTAGAATATAACACAACATTTTAAGCATTAAATGAATTTCAATGTGCATGGAGACGGTGGGCCACACGTATGCATGAATGCTACATTCATTTCTTTGTCATATTATAGAATGAAAACAAATTGATACATTGTTATATTATAATTACTGTATAATATATATGATATATATGTTACATAAGTTCATTAACTCTATCCTTTATTTGTTTCTTTTGTGGAATGAACAAGTCATATCACTTTGAGGGGGTGATAGCCCACACTTGCTCAAATGAAATTATCATATTTACACAACATTGAAAGCATAGAACACTGTTATAAATAAAAATTACAGAATCATAGTAAAAAAATAAATATAATACAAATTATATATAAATAAATTTTCATACTATTGTCCACCATGATATGTTGTAAGAGAAAAATTGAAACATCATCATTTCGTGAAAAAGTAGTTCATCGAACACAGAAACAATATATCCATACCCACTAGATGGAGGTGTGTGTAAGGGTCGATAGAATCCATCTCATAACCACATCATTGTATATTTATGATATATTTTTTGGTTATTTAATCATATAATAAGAATGCCATATGGATTGGGGATAGAAAATAATGGAATGGAACTTGAGATAAGGCATTACCTCTAAATCAGGTAACTTATTTTTATTTGAGGAAAAATGATTTCTTAAAATGCCTTCATCCCAAGGTAAGGCTAAGGTAGGGATCTTGGGAGATTATTTGAGAATAATTTGGAAGATCAGTGGGGATTGAGTGGTGTGGGTCAGTGGGTAGAGGTGGTGTCCTTTTATAAGCTGGAGGAGAGGCATTTTTGGAATGTCATGAAATATTATTTTATTATAAATATATTTCAAATTATAATCGTTAAAAATTATAATATTTCTAGAATAAGATGATTATGGGTCTAAATAATCTCAAATAAAATGTTTTAGACATGTTGAGGTCCCAAAATGAACCTAATCTTTTAGTTTTAACCCATAGTTAAAAGCATGAACTTTTACCACGTCTTCTTGTATTTTCATAATATATGGTTACTATAGTTAATATAAAATACCAATAAAAACAAAGTAGATATATAATTATATTTTTAAAATTATATAATTTATTTTTCGAATCCATTTTTTTAGGACTATTATATCATTTAATAATATTTTATTTGTTTTAGAAACTAATATATGTAAATTTTCCACTATTTAGTAAATGATTTTCGTTAAAGTCATAAAATTTGAATTCCTTCTAACCAAATGAATAAAATACCATGTTGTATGAAATATTATTAGATTTATAAATAAATTTTATTGTCTAAGAGAAAATTTATTTAAAACAAATTAAAATTGATCTAGTAAAAGATACATGATTATTTTATATTTTTATTTACATTAAATTAAATCTTATATCTTGTCATTATCACACCCAAGTGCCTCCATGGGGTCCCAAAATCAACCCAAGGATACAAATAGTCAGAAATATCTCAAAAAATAAGACTATGGCATGTGTTTGGGAAGTATAATTTTTTAATAATTTTATTTTTTACCCTTATTAACCATATTTACCATTTAACCATGGTAAATCAAAATAAATACTGAATTTTCTATTCATAATTTCAAAAAAAATAAAATGTTCCTATTTACACAATTTAGAAATTATTATTCCAGACATGGAATCCATTTTTTCCAATTCTAAACACATAAGTTTTAGTTATTAATTAAAATTAATTCTTATTGTCCAACCAAAAAGCTTGTTTTAAGAAGTAAAAACTTTCAAACAATTGACAAGTGTTAATGTCCAAATTAAAATTAGAAGTACATCCAATGAAAAAAATTAGATTAACATAAAAAACATAATTCAATTAAAATTTAAGACCAATTAAAATGACAATAAATATATATAAATAAATTATATTAAAAGCACCTTTTGTATTAAAGTGAAGTATTTTCCACTTTTCATTGAAAATTGATATTTTTCATAAAAATAACCATAATTTAACTAAAGTAAATTTTTATTTAAATATTATATAGAAAAATTTTAATATTTCATATAGAACATATAAAAGTACCAAAACTATTTTTGAAAATGGTTCTCCATCAAATGGTGGTAAAAACCCATTTAAAAATATTAGAGTATTTTAGGCTTAAAATTGCATTTATTCTCATTTTAAGCCATTAAATTAGTTGTATAAATATATAAACATTTAATTAATGTGTAAAATCATAATATTGTTAAATTGTTTCATTCCCACCAACACAAAGTATAATGGTTAACTACCATTTCAAATAATAAAATTCATGTTTTATTATTTTTTGGTATAAGTTAGTTTTCTGTGCAATGTAAGGTTTTGGATAAACCAGTTGTTGCGTGTTGAGTATGATATCGAAAAAAGCATCCCCTTCCACATAAAATTATTTTTAAATTTAAAAATATTAATATATATGAAAATATATTATTCTATAAATTCAAGAGATGTTACACTTTGGCCTTAGTCAATGTCTGAGAATTATGACCATAAACATTATATTGATCGTCTTCAGGTGTATTTCTAGCGTGAGCCTCCTTGGAATCTTTCATGCCCCATTTTTATCTCTTAAAAGATTCATTTTTAGAACCCTTTATTATAATTTCTTTATTTTGTTACTTTTATTGTCATTGGATCATTTTTGTTGAGGTTGAGGTTGAGATCCAGTTTAAGTTTTTTGAATTTTTTATGATTCGGGTGAGGTTTTTGCTTGTCTATAGTTCGTACATGGTTTCTGTAAACCTTGTTCCATTTCCGAAGTAAATTCTTGGTATATTTTGTGTCCAAGGAGTAAGGAATAATGATTTTACATTGTTTTGGAATCCTAGATTCAATCATGCATGATGTTCTTCCCATTGGGATGGTGTTGATCATAGGTCGTACGCAAGCTTTGAAAAATCATGCAGCCAAAACCTGCATGTTTTCTAGAAATGTTTAATATTAAAATCCATAATACACCCTGCTCTTTTTTCAAAACAAATTAATTCTCCCTCTTCATATATCTTTTTTGTTCATAATGGAATCCCTAAACACCTCTCTATTAGATCCACCCCCCTTGTTAGTGCTCATCCATAGAGTCTAATGGTATTTTCGTAGATTTTTGTCCAGCTTTTATCCACGTTATCTTTTCCTCCCTTGATTTTTTAGTATTTACATGCTGTCTTCTATCTTAGATGATCCACAGAATTTATGGATGATGTTTGGTTAGTGTTTCTTCTCTTTTAGGGTGTGTTTATTTTTCCATAGGTTATTCCCTTTCTTCGTCGAGAGTTTTTTTGCATCCTCACACTGTTGTTGTAGGTGTTTCTATCCATTTACTTTATGATAGATTCAATTGGATGCTCTGACCATTACAAATAATTTATAAATATAATTTCATTGATTCTGATGCATTTTATTTGTTTATTGAGGTTTGTTATAGTTTTCCAAAAATATTAAATACTATTTTTATGGGTTTCATTAATTGTGCATAAAAATTTATGCACATAACATGTTTGATAAATTACCAAATTTTATTTTAATAATAAATAAGGTTTTTTTTAATCACAAATTTTCCTTGGATGTTTTTGGTTTTATGTTTCGGTTTTTTGGATTGTGTGTGGAAATTGGTGGAATTTATAGAGTGGTTATTTTGTGTCATTTGTTGTGTTGGTGGTAGTATGAGTGGTGGATTTTATAAAATGGATCATGTGTTCTATTTTGGTTTTCCATGATAGTTCCATTGGAGGATGAAACATCCATATGTGAGTAATGTGCACATGTGGAAGGGAACAAAAATAAAAATGGTATTTCATAACTTAAAAACCCAAATTTCAAAACACTTATTTATCCCCCTTCGTTCATTTATCAAACTCGTGATGATTTACTAGTGGTATCATGGTTCCAATAATTACATTTATGTGATTTCAATTTTTTTTACAAATTATCATTCATTTTTGTATTTTGAAATATTATTATTTTATATATTGAACCCAATTTCATTTGGTATATTTCAGTATTTTTTTATCTTGTAATTGAAGTTATATTGGATTAGGAATGTCAAGGTCCACTTGTAATTATTCCCATAAAGTGGTGTAACATGTTGTTTTGAAAATTGTTATGAACAATTTTCATAAAGTTTTTGGAATTGAAAATTCTGAAGGCCTAGTGAGAACTTTATGATGTCTTTGTAATGAATTTGGGTATTAAATTTAAAATTCACAATAGGAATCTTATATAATTTTTCAGAAACTGTTTGAAAGACCATCTGATGTGATGGCCTAATTGGAACCTTATAGATGATTATTGTGAGATGGGAACTGTTGTGGGGGAGTTCCCAATGTGGTTTTTCTTAGGTGTGGTTTCATTGTTTTGGGTATGAAAGTGTGGTGGTGTTATGTAAGGAGGTCCATGTGTTTGAGGGTCTCCTCCCGTCAACATATATTATTCCCATGGGTTACATGGGTGTCTTTATAGGGGTGAGTAATGGTTTCTTTTCATCCCCTATTATATGGGTCGGTACCCCCCTCCCTAACCTTATCGGGATAGGTGAGATGTTCCACTAGATTGGTATTAGGAATGACCAATTTTTTATAGAATATAGATCCTCTCCATATTCTGTTAGGTTATTCCTACCAGAGTACATCCAGGGACCGCTATAGGGGTGTTTAGGAAATTCCCATGGTTACTATCAGCATGTTCTTGTTTATTTTTCCTATTACTCTCTGATTCCAATTCAGTATCGTTTTATTAAATTTTCATGGTAGACTTGTATTACCTTCTATAGAATTATGTGTGGATCGTGGTTTTTAAAAATATATTGATAAATTAAAAATGGGAATGTGATATTTTTTCTTTAAAAATAGGAAGGAAATTATTGTTTATTAAAATGAGAATAAAAAAATTTAACATGTGTTTTTTAAACTAAATTTTGTTAAATGGTTTATGAAAGGAAGTGTATGGATTATGAGGTGGTTTCTTACTAAGCTATTATATTCTCGCACTATACATCTTCCATTTGGTGTTTATAGACCTATGTTTTTTTCCAGTTGAAGGTTTCTATTTCGGGCATGCCTCATAGTAGGTTTCTTTATGGATGGTTGTGACATTTCGGTTACATAAAGAATGAGTGGGTACCATGTTGGTATTTTTTTGTTCCATTTTTTTGCAGTTTCATCTGTTACTGGACCATTTTGTGTATTTAATTATGGTTCTTTTTTGGTTATTGATTCATTCTCACTTCATTTTTTTTTATTTTTTTATACTAGTTTATTAGGATAAACTATTACCATAGTGATTACATTGATGTTCGACATTGTTTTTCATACCATAGGGATCAGAACCACACTTTGGTCAATGCCAAATACTAGGTCGAGTCTCAGGTTGGATGGTATTTTGCTCTTGTAAAGAACGATATTGTATCAAAAGCGTCCCTTTTTTATTTGGGGTGTCACGTGAATTTGATATTATAATTTTCGAGACTTAAGACATTGGTGCTAGAGGATGTAATGAACCCTTTATTGATCTGATCCTTGAATTTCCAGAGGTAGATTAAGATTTGAGCCTTCTGTCTTATTTTTAGAATTGAGGATTGAAAATGGGGGAGAGTCGTTTTCATGTTGTGATCTCACAGGGATTAGAGGCCCATGTGGAGTCTAAGTGGATGGTTCAAAGACTTATTGATTTTTATTTCCTTCTTGGGACATGTCCCACTAACTATGTAATCGTGTTAGGTATAGAAACTAGTTCCACACTCTAGTTGTTTGCTGTCAGTTATGTTTTTGATTTGGTATTTTTGATGTAAGTATAATATTAATAATAATACTTTTTAAGATGCAAAGGATTTAATTCAAGTAGTTTTTAAATTTGATGTAATGGGTTATATAGTTTAGTATTTGCATAGAAAACGTAGTTAAATGATGGGATTGTTGGTTAAATATAATATTTGACACATTATATCAATTATGGTTATTCAAATATGTGTTAGTATGTGTGGAAATTGAGTGTTTTCATGGGTACATGGAAGATGTATGTGGAATTTGATAGACACATATGTAACAATTCATAGGATTCCATTGTTGATTACTTGAAGCCAACATCATGGCATGGATTTTCCAAATAAAACTTTAAATGATGTAAATGGTTTTTGGAAATGGTTTTTCTTCGTAATGTATTTTTTTTTGTATATAGTTTCCATGGAGGAAATAGGAATTAATTATAAATGAAATTTTGGTTTTTTAAAATGGTTCACCGTTTGTGATTGTATATGTTTGGTATGTGACCCTATTTCTTTGTCTTGAGATGTTAGGATTGATTTTGTTACGAGTTGTTGATTCTTGTTCTTTATTCCATGTGTTAATCAGAATAATCCGTATATAAATTTACCAATGATTTATAGTGGTTCTTTCCCAATTTCATGTTCTTCTTGATTGTGTTCTGTCTTTCGTAGGGATAATTTTCTGTTAGAGGAATTGTAATAGATTGAGGAAGTTGAGGGTTTCTTTAGATTATTGGGAACTCAAGAAAATGTAGGTGTGTGTATTTTCATGATTTGGACCAGTGGAGGATGTTTTAATAATCATAAATGAATGTTAAGATGATTTTGGAAGTGTTTATGTTTTTTTATAGTTTCTAATTAAGGAGGTGAAGACTATGATGGTGGATGGGATGTGGGATGTCCGACAGGTACAATGGTCAGGGAATGGTTTTGATGAACAATTTTAAGAGTTTTTTCCTTCTATATGGTGGTGGTATCATAGGATTAGTTTAAACCTCCTCTCATAGTTTGGGGACGTCATCGAGAGATCATGGAAAGAAACATCTCATCCTGTGACCCCACATTTTGAGATGTTGGGGGATGTATTATTCTTGTATAAGATTATTTCTAGAGAACATGTATTTGGAAATCTTGTATCTCATTCCTCAAATGAAGGTTTCCCATATAGTGATAGGAGATTTCCATAGGAATCTATTTTTGAAGTGTTTCCCTAGTTGGCCTCAACTCCTCATTCATCATAATATTCATTTGTGTGGAACCACGATTGATGTTTTGGTTATTCAGTGTCCTATTGAAGGGGTCATAAAAATACATTCCATCATTTTGTACATATTGGACATCATGAGAAGTTCAGTAGGAAGCATGTCCTAAAGTCTAATTTTTAATTAGATAATATTATCACCTAAATGTGGGGTTAGAGATGCTTCATTCATCTGAGCTCCATCCATTGGAGTTGGGGTGAATCTCATGCATAGTTATGAAAATCCGGGGGGTGCAGAGGGCCTAGTCCTAGTTTGGTCCCCCATGTTTGTGTGGTGACATTTTATGTTTCATTTTTTTAGTTTTTACTATTATTGTAACATACTTTTTCTTTGGTGAATCCATTATAAGATAGTTTTTTTCCCATCTGAGTGGTTATGTTTATCTAAATGTGGTTCCTAAATCAGGTTTTGTTTCTCGATTGTGTTCAACCCTTGTGCGGGTCAATTCTGGTATTAGTTTTTATTGTGCATGTTTGGTGATATATGTTCGTTTGGAAATTTTGATCCCCAATTTTTTTTGGTGTTCATTGTTCTATTTGGGGTTCTAGTGTGGGTTTTCCCATGTGTTGGGGGTCTGGATTATGTACAACATTTTTAGTTCTGATGGCGGGTTTTTTAGCTCGTGTAAAGGAGTTTGGGTTGATTACAATTGGAGTTCCACCCTGGGGATGATCTGAAGTCCTGGAAAATTTATAGTATAGTTCTTCTGGTGGGGAGAACCCAATAATGTTGTCTTAATATCATTTGTTCTATTCTCTACTTTACAATCGATCGACCGCGACTTGTGAACCAAATGGTCATTCAAATATTAATGTTTCTTTTGATTTTGAATGGGCATGTAATCGAACATTTATTCTTTTTTGGGTGGGTGGATTTCTAGGGGAAGAATGTTTTCTTGATGGATAGAATTTTCGTAGAATAGAATCATAATTATTTGTATTTTTCTTTTCATTGATTTAGATCTTTTTTGTTGGGGTTCGGGTTGATCCCCAATTTAAATTTTTGAATTTTGGAATGTTTCTGTTTTGAGTTTTTGACTTGAACATGATTTGTGAACGATTTTGATAAACCATGCTCCTTCACTATGTTAATGTTTCTACATGATTAAATTTCTATATTTATGTTACAAGGTTTGTGCATTGTTTTTGAGACGATCCGACAACCGTGCCTAACGTTCTGTCATTTTGGATAGTGGAGACCTCATGGTTTGTGTATAGTTTAGAAAACTATGCATCCAAACCATGCGAGGTTCCCATAAATATTAAATAATAGAATACCTAATATACCCTCCCCCTTTCACCCCAAATAAAACCACTATCCTTATATCATTTTTGGTGCATGAAGGGGTCCTTATCTTCTCTCCCTTGGTTCCTTCTCCCTGTTGGTTCCCCCACATCGAATCATTATTGAGTTTATTGGGGTTCTGTCCATTTTTTCAACTCTTTCCATTAACATCTATTTATTTCTATGTATTTACATGGTTCATTATCAATTGTCCAAATCCCACAATCTATTGTAAATTTTTGGATTGTGTTTCTTTGGTATTAGGGTGTGCATATAGTTCCTTGGTGTCTTCCCTTCATTCTCCTTGATTTTTATTTCATCCACACTCTGTTGAGGTAGGTGTTTCCATACATTTACATCCCAAATCACATCATTATATTATTATGAGGTTGAAATTAATTTAAAAATATGATTCAAATGCATGTGATTCATTTAGTTAGCTTTTTGTGGTTCATTCATGTTGGTAAGACATTGTAAAAATGTTTTTCTAATGGTTTAGTTCATCATGATAAGAAATTTATGCACATAATGTTTTGGATAAAATTACAAAGGTTATATTAAATTTAAATAAGGGTTCTTTAGGAAGGCTTTTCCATTGGTTATTTTCGTAATGGGACTGCGATGTGATTGAATTGTTTGAGTAAATTGGAAGCACTTATATTGTTGTTCTTTTTCATGATTTTTTTGTTTTTGAGAGTGTGAATGGTTGATTTTATAAAATTGATCATGTGTTCTCTTTTGGTTTTACATGAATGAGACATTGTTTGTGGAAGCATCCATTTTTGTATGAGGTACAGATGTGGATTTATACTAAAATGATAATGATCTTGGTTAACATAAAAAATATATTTCAAAACACATATCCCTATTGCTTCTATCATTCTTCATTATGTTGATACATTACTACTGGTCTCTCAGTTCCACAAATGAAAAATATATAGTTCCAATTTGTAGTTAAAAGTAAGGCCTATTTGGTATTTCTAATTATTATTTCTTTCTAAATGGATTGAAATATTTTTAAGAATATTATTGTATTTTGGTGTTTTAATAATGGTTTTGAAGTGGTATTGGATTTAGAACATAACCTCCCATTTGAAATTTTTCCCATAAAAGAAGTGTTTGTTATAATTTCAAAAATTGTAATGAAATTTATTTTTAATGTATTAGAATTGATAATGTTAAATTCATGTTTTGTAACATTAAAACTTTTTTTAAATTACATTTTCTCAGTAGGAATCTTATAATGTTATTGAGAAGCATTTTGAAATTGTAGGACATGTGACAGCTGGTTGGAACCTGCTAGAGGATTTTAAATAGATTTGTAGACCTATTGAGTACTTTCCAATATGGGTTATCGAGAGGGTGGTATTAGTGTTTTTGAAGGAGAGTGTGTTGCCGGAGGGTAAGGTGAGTCACATGTGTGTGGTCATCATCCTTTCACTATATAGTACTACCATGGGGTTTTTAGGAATATTTAGAGGATAAAGTGATAGATTATAATAACCATTGATTGGATGGGTAGTTACATCCATGAAACTATAGGGATTGGTGGAATGTACCACTACATTGGAATTTGGAATATCCATAGGTTAAAGACAATGGGGATGCACCATATGGTGTAAGGTATGTCTAACCCAAGAACGTCAACTGATAACTCTTTGAATGTTTAGTAAATTCCCATGGTTACTATATGGATGTGATTGTTTATTATTTATATTGAACTCAATTTCTTTTTCATTATATTTTTATTTCATTTCGATATTATCCTTGTGTAACATGCTCTGGATTATTGTGAGGATCATTGTTTTTGAAAATGGAAATCAGAAATGAAGTTTGGAATATATTGTTTTAAAAAAGTGTATTTTGTCATGGTTTATTTAAATAATAAAAACATATTTCATATGGGTATTTCAAACATATTTTTTTGGACTATTTATGTAAAATAATTGTATGGATAATGTGGTGCTTGTCTACTAATGTTTTATATTCTCTAACCATACCAAATCCATTCATTATTATATGACACTAGTTTTTTTAAGGTGCATGTTTCGTGTTGAAACATGTCTCTTAGAAGGTTGATCTCTTGACATTGGTGACCATGAGGTCACATATGGATTTTAGTTCTTCCATCTTGGTTTTTTTGTTATAGTATTGTTCAGATTTATTTTTATGATAATGAGTTTGTGTGTTTATTAATGATTAGTTTTTTGTTATTTCTCCATGATCCATTTGTTTGTTTAATTTTCTATATTGATCAAGTTTAATATGCATAAATAATTTATATAGTGATTACATTGATTCTCAACACTATTTTCCATCATGTGGGTATTGGGAACACCATTTAGGCCATGCTTCGGACCAGGTTGTGTATCAGTTTGGATGAAATCTAGACCTATTTCATGACATGTATCCATATCCAAGGACTAAATATTTTCTTTATAGTCCATGAAAAATGATTTTAAACTATTTTCCATGGCAAAAAATATATCAATCGAAAATAAGATCCCTGTATGGAATGTTTGGGGTGTTGGGATTCTCACTCTATTTCACCACATATACTTACCTTTGGGAATCCTTTTTCCCATTTTTTTCATCATATGTGTGTGGTGTGTGCGTATCTTTGGCCACATTCAAATTAGGATTATTTTTTTGATGCCACATAATTAATTAGAATATACATTTCTAGGGTCCATATAATATGACATTAGACAATGTTCCACGTCTTAGACACATGATGTTAAAATGCGAGGCACATCCTAATAATAAGAATTTAAGAAATTCAATTCATATTCCTCACCTTATGACATTAATAAATGAGTTTATCAAACTTATTTTCCTGATGTAAAATTTCGTGGAAACTTAGACCCTCACCAGAGTGGTTCTTCTTATTATATGGTTTTAATCTTTGTTCAGACCAGTTTATCCAAACCAATGTGCACCATGTCATTGTGGAATAATTTCATGAGTGTTAGAATACTTTTGAAAATTCCATAACTCTACCCCATGATTCTTGTGCCTCTCATTTGTATCTGGATGCAATTTAATGTATTAATGGACCCCCTAATGTCTTGGTTGTGCCAAATAGGTTCACCTATATTTCTATGATATCATTTTGGAAGTCACTAAAAACATTTCGAGTAATATTCCATGTTTTAAACATCTTATATGGTCGACCCTAATATGTATGTTCCTACATTATGATTCCTATACAAATAATGAATTTCAAACATGATCAATAGTTATCATGTCCCAACATTCCATCATCCTTATGTTCATTATTTTGGGCATTGTGATTCACACATTTCATTCCCCATTATTTGAGATGATTCCAACTACCTTTGTTTTGTCCTGTTCGTGCACTTGTGCACATTTGGGGAAGCAAGTTGGTTGTTCGGAGAACCCCATTCTCCATTCATAGGCTATCTCACCCCAAACACACTAGATGGTCATTCAACAACATTAAAGTATGAGTATTCGATGATTATTCGACACTCTCATATAACATGTAAAATTATTTGATAGTATCTTGTTTATATCATTGGGCATGAACCACATTCGATTATGGATTGGTCCATAGTGTTTTCACATATAGTTTAATTTTTGATAATTTATCCAATCATGGACTAGTACAAAAAATCAATTCAGAGCAAGAAAACATTGAGGTACATTTTGTGAGTTTAAAAAAACACAGCCTTATGGATTCACCATGTCAATGGAGTTCATAATCTCTTCTACCTTTTGGTGTGTTGCCTATAGGGTCTTTTTTTTCTAAATGATCCCCCTTTACACTAAAATAACATCCAGTAAAAGATCATCTGCCATGTTCTAACTCTAATCTTGTTCAGCTCATAGATCATTCTCATGATGAGATACCTATCTTAGTAGATCATGGGAATACACCATCTGGACCCTAAATCGTATGACAAGTTTTTATTGAGTGGCAGAAAAGGCAGATCCCTCATTCATATGTTATTCTAGAATGTATATCTTTTGTTAAGCCTCTTAGAACATCCTAAAGCTGACATACTTCTATTGATGACAGATGATGTCTAGATGGCGACTACCATCCCATGTCATCTCAATGAGCTTGTCCAAAATTATCATGTACATAGCTCTCAGATCGTATCCTAAAACACAAAGGTTGTGCATCCAGTAGAGAAATGATCCCATCTATATTATCTATTGTGATTCTAGAGTGTTGTTGAGGAAATTCTTAAACAACATACACTCCCTATTTTGGGTGGCCATATAGTCATGGAAAAAATGAAAATCATTCTCATATAGATCCTCTTGATCTACATGATCGTACACTTTATATGAATCTACTAAATTAGTAGTGGGATCCTCCTACGTCATCATGTCATGTAGGATGTGCTCCATATCAGGATGTTTATCATCATCACATGATCTCACCTTAATAAATTTGTCCCTATTATCACTAGCATTTTTCCCTCTAGTGGATCCATAAAAGGTTGTGTCCAATTATACTCGAGTGTCCATATCCACACAGAATTGAGCCCCCTTCTGGAAATTAGTTCCAAATATTCTAACCATGTCTCATAGTAGAGAAACAAAAAATCCTAACACTATTCAAACAAATAATCATGCCAGTAAGCCTAATCAGAATTCAATATTATTGGTTATGTATGTTGGGAACTTATTGAAGATGATAGGTTGAGTTTCATCCTCTAATGTTCTCATCATTAAAACACTAGGACATGGCTCCCATATATTATTTAGTGATGTTGGGATTCTATATTAGACCCCTACCTCTCCAGTGTTGTTAGGCTCTAAACCCACTCTCTCCCTTGACACACATCCTAGGGAATAGTCCTTTGAACCCACTACTACACCTCCATCTCCATGAGATAGGGTCTCTTTCATAGGATTCTCTTATAAAAAATAGGTGTCATTAAAGGATTGATGATAAATAAGGAGTAATGTAATTGAACAGGATAATGAGTTAAAACATACTTCCAAAGCCTCAAGAAATCATTCTAAAGAGGTTTCTGTTGTGGATCTGACCTCACCATACTCCAAAGGGGATTCTGTTTATGATATCTCCTTAGAATCCTCTATGTGGCTCCTGTAATTGTTATATTCCCCCCATGATCCATATAATTCATCATTCAAGGGATATAGCTCTGTCAGCTTAACATACAATATATTCAAAGGCACGGTCAAGTCTAATTGAACCCTCACTTGACCTGTCATTGGATTCATAGTTCCTCAGGAGTTCACTAGTTCATTAAACTCCACCAAATATAGTTCCCTTTCTAGTTGAGATTCGAGGAAGCCAACTTTGTCATATCTGATCTCGACTAGATGCATCCTGTTCCTGTTCATGAAATACCATATACTAAATGTGTCAAGGAACTATCTATTGATATCCAAGTCTCCAAATCCTTAGAGAAAAAAATATATTTTATAATTTACACATGACACAATCCCTTTCTGAGAGAATGGGAAGACACCATGCATGATCCCATTGATGATCCCCTTCCTCTCAAGTCATCTTGGTTTAGAGTAATGAACATGATTTAGCTTCTCTTCACACTACAATTATGATTGTTTAAGGTCCATGAATCTTCATCTCCTATATTTTTTCTCCATCACAATGAAGTTCACTAGACATTCCCCTATGATGCTCCCTTTTTATTTCTAGCCATGAGGTGGAGGGATAACTCCTCCATTATATTGAGTTGTCTTCAAGCTCAATGTTTTCATTGGATAGGTAGAATACAAGCTCTATGAATTATAATAAAGTAGACTGTATGAATCATTTAATGGTGACATCATATTATGCATCTTCTCTGCTTCACATGTGAACATGATCCTGATATACCTCATCACACCCATGATACTTTCATATCATTCAATGAGATATACATTCAGATTAAGTCTTTGTAGGGACCATGACTACTATGTGGAATGGTGTGGGTTGTATGGTTCAATTATTTATTCACAGACTACCCTCACAACCATCACCTTGCCTCTGATGTCCAGAAGATATGCCTACTACTCCCTGATCCCCATGCTATCATTAATTATCACCCATGTCAGCAAAGTGATGGGTGAAAGGAGAATATATCTTCCAGACTAACCTAGCTGAGCACATCCATCGAACCCAACATCAATTTAATACACCCCACGATATGTATAATAACTATATAAATGTTCATTTCATGAGGGGATATGTGATTTATGTATTTTATATCCTCCTTTGTGCAATGGATCCTAGATATATAGAATGTGGAGCGGCCCACACATGTGTAGTGCCTTATTTCCCTTAATGTTATTCCAGATCACTTTGTATTAAATTTCCATCATGGATACCACAAGATTGATATGCTTCCACGTTTCTAGCATAAATGACATGATTAACAAGATTAGGCCCACCTATATGTGTTTATCTCTTACAATTAACATCAATCCTCAAATACTGAAAGAAATGAATATGACCATCCTATCTATTTTGTAGGCTCATTTTTGAAGGTTTAAACCCAAAGATACCACTAGTTATCCTCTTGGATTCACTAATAAGAGGCTTATTTTCTTCAGTGGACTAACCTTGGAAAGGTAAATGGCCTTGTCAGTAGCATCCACTCTATATCTTCCCCCCTCAGTAGGCTCGTCCACCTATATGATAAAAAAGTTTACTGAATAACTGCATAAAGTATAAATCCCACATCATATATTTGTCTTTATTTTTTCCCAACACTAGATCCAGAATCTAATTTTCTAAATATGAAATATTCTTTTAATCCTCCAGTTCAATGCATTCTGAATAAAATTTATCACACATCCCCCTTCTATTGTTTTTGTAGGCCCAACATTATGATTGTATTTTTTTATGTGGAGAAACTAAATAAGCTAGTGAATTAATATGAATGTCATGGGTAATGTTGTAGATACAATAAATATAATATGAAAGTGGTCCTTCTATGTTTTTCTATCAACATATCTAATCCACTAGTACTGCACCATTGTGCCCCAAAACCTGTAATCTAGTTTGTCTCAATTATTCAGAAGGATGAAGACATAATCTCTTAGAACAAATCCATACAATAAAAACCACTTACATAGGGGTTAGTGTTTTGGGATTCAAACAGTAGTTCATGTAATGCTACTTGGTCCTAGATGATCTTGATGTAATCATAGTGATGAGAATGATAGTCATTTACTTTATTTAGGTAGCATCTTCAAGGACCTCCCACACACAATATTTGGTGGCCTTCATATATAATACATAGTCAATTTTAAAGTCCTTTTTATGGATATGGATCATAAAGCTCATTTTTGGAGCACCAGATTGCAGAGCGTCTCTATACTATACTAGAGTCGCAATGTAGTGGTAGAAAATGATTCCCTGGTTTTCTGAGTATAATTCATGGAGAAATGTTTTGAGGAACCTGGTTCATTAACTAGAATTTGTGGCACCAAAAATCTTCACATAAATAGAAACTTTCTCAGGTATGTAGTGATCTATTTTAAATAAGTGTCCCATTAAAAGATATTTATAAGAATGTGGTTGACCTTGATTCTTGGTTCCAAATGCAGCCGTGCACATCTGGGAGGTTTCATCATGATCTATGTTCATTTTGGTTAACGTTTTCATGATTCACCCGTAGAACAATACCTCACTTTTCCCTTGACTAATATTTTGAGGGAGAAATTTGTTGGCACTGAATACTTGATTTGGGATAAATTGATAAAATTTATAGCTGTTTAGGATGATATTTAACATCTAGGGGCCCAAATATTATCAAATTGGCCATCCTCACCTAGCTTTGACGCAAATCCCCTTCTCAACGTGAATGGAAAAAGATCCAATAGAACATTCTAGAGTCCAATTACCTCATTATTTCACTAAGTAAGTTGATATTTGTAACCAATATTATGAAAGAGTCACATATTTTTAAAAGAGCATCCTTCCTTCATTACACGTGTCCTAGAATAATGAGACCCCATTATTTTTAAATAGTTGGATCTCCCAACCTCAAATGGATGGTTACCCCAACCTTTAGATATCTATTATCCCAAACCACTATGATTCTAATCAACCCAAACTAGAAACCAAAAATTGATCATCCATGGTAAAAAATAATTACCAGACCCCATTACACTTATTCTAAAATTACCCTCCATATGGTAGGGATTAAATTTTTGGAGGGAAGATACCATTTTTGTTACTTAAGGATCCAAAAATCATTAACCATTCACAAATAAATCCTCCACCAATCCAGGACACCATGTTAAGAAGGGTCCAAATTCTTTGTGTAGCAATTTCATCATTAAGGACCTATTCTCCCTAAAGAATCATAGATTTTTGAATCCCCTATCATTGAGACATTCAACAATATTAGACCCTCTCTATGCGGTTCTCCAGGATTCCATGTTGTGATTTTATGCTCCCTCATGGAGTGTTCCTTATTGTGGCACAATGAATCTTGATTTTTATAATAATAATGCTAATGGATTTTACATCTTAGTATACCCATGCTAATTATCAACCATTATCGATCACTCCTCCACACCCTCACCTTATGGAATTACTGATTCCTTCCATCCACCAATATTTAGTGAGCATCCGTTATGTAATTAAAAGGGGTAAGTATTTAGTCATCCATATCCAATATGCATTATGTCAATATTCTGATATGAGTAGAGAGGGGAGATCAATGGTAGCCTACTTCTTCCCACATCATTAGATATATGTCCCTCTCCCTTTATGATTTGTGGCCACGTGAACCTCGGGCAGTATCCATGTATGCCCACACACCTCTTTTGATAGGATTACTTATGTAATATTGACATGGAATAAATTAATCCTCCATTAGAATGATATCACCGTCACATAGAATTTCATACTCATTGTTAATATTTTTTGTGTAAGCCCCACACAACCACATTATGATGCATCTTTAAAGATATGACCATCCGACCTACTACTTACTATTGTTTTAGACACCGAGCATGACTCATGTGTGCATAAAGGATAGTAATGATCATGGATTTTCTACCCCCATCATTCATCCCTTATGGAGTAATAAATATTATAAATCTTCATGGGACACCACTACATGTAAGCCCCACACTCTTCTAAGCTACATGAATATTGATTCCCAACCATCCATGAAATGTAGGAAGCCTCCTCAATGTTGATGTCATTTATTCACATCCCTCCTGATCTCCTTTGGGTCATATCCATGGTAATATAATTCCCATCACATTGGATTCCACATCTCCTCTTGGAGCACTTTGCTTCTTTCATGCATGATCCCCACACCATGTGCTACATGGCATCTTCTATAGGTGTAAACTCCAATTCCACAATTCAGAACGACATATAATTTGATTCCCAACATATTGGGATATTTAGGAAACAACCTGATGGATCAAGCACAACACCCCTAAAAATTCATCCACCCCATATATTCCATATAAAAACATTATTTATATCCATATTGAATTAATCTGGCCATGTAATTCTCTGTAAAAACATGCCATCCATCTAGGATTTTTTCACATGTAAGCTCCATCAACATCATCGATGATCTGAGATTCTCCATAGTTGATGACCATGAATAATCTCCGCATCAAAAACCACCCCTCATACAACCAGGATAAATTCCCTTTTGGAGAGAATCTAACCTTGTGTATGCCCCGCACAATACTATACAAAAATTTTCTGAGTATTTATCAGTATCTTCTAAAAATGGTATGTATTATTCATCTCTGAGGTTCAATCACAAAAATGTTAATCATTGGTGACCCCTCATCTAGTTGAACCCTCTCTAATCCACCTAGAGTGGTGTCTAAATCCATCTTCACAATGTGACCATTTTTATTTTTGAGATACTACATATAGTGTTCATCTCTATTAGCATTCTAACACATCCATCCAGTAAACCTTATAGTTATACCCTTCTAGGGATCATCCTCTTTGATATATCACCATTGGATGTCCTATTCAACTTCAACACATCTTCACTAGATGTTAAAATCGTGACCTACATGGTGTTAAACTTGGGACGAATGAGGAAAACCTTTGGAGACATTACTTTTGGAAAAGATACACCATGATCAATATAGAATACCACGGGTTTTATTCCCATGACAAGAACTCCTATTAGGAATAATACAAGTATCTGATGTTCCAAAATATTTACAAACCATCAATTCCAAAAAATAATAATACCCTAATGAATGATTACTCCCCTATCATGAACCCTTGGTATGTCGAGACAAAAGCATCATAATTAATTAGAATCCATAATGATATGATAGTGGGAATGAATTTCATTAACCACAACTTAATCTTTGACTGATACCCAGACTAAGAAATATGTTCCAAGGAGAAATCCATGAAACATATTAAGGACATACCATTATCCCTTTTTGATAATGGATCATACATCGCCTAAAAAGTTATAAATTCAACTCTTCATTGGAATGTGGGAATGCATGAACAAACATGTTATAAAGGACTATAAAAATAAAGGAAGACACATCCTAATGAATGCTTCAGAAAAAATTATGTAATCCAGAGTTTAGATTAATGGAAAAAATATTCATATAGATCACCAATTTTTTATGGTAGTTTTACTATTTTTTATTATTAATAAGAACATGAATTCATTCTTTTGATACCTTGAAGGGTTCTATATAATTTTATTAAAAAATTTATAGTAAAATAGTAGTGTTGGTCATATTGAGGAATCTAGGGATCCAATTGATGGGAATTTGATTCATATTAATCAAAAAAGATTTTAGGATTTTTTTTCCATTATCTTTACACCAATACGAATCCACATTCTTGGTTTTGACTCCACTATGGCTAACATTCAATTTCAATAAAAGTAATTTTTTAAAATTATAACATTTACCTTTCTTACAAATGTGTGCATTGGAGTGATTATTAATTAATTTATATGGGTCCAAAATTACTTAAGGATCATTTTTAAGTCATTACATTTTGATATGAAGTCATGTTCTCATTTTTAAGATCTTGATATTTGAAATTTCATTTTAATAAAAAGACAATGGTGACAAGGTTATTTTGATCATACTAATAAATATGAGTGTTATAATGATTCTTTAATTTTAAGAATGATGAAAAATTATGAAATATGCCTTATCTAATGTTTTCATTGAAATATGGACTCAATTGTATTGTTTTGACACATTTTATGTGATTTGTTTCTTTTATAACAAAGTTAATGTGAATGAATGCATTTCATAATGTACATAAAAATATCATGACCTTTAAACCGTAAAAACATAATAATAAACAAAGTAAGAAATCACATATCCATTATGCATTCATGTATTCTTATGCGATATACTATTCGCATTAATTTCTAATGAAAATTACTTCTTTTGTCATATTATTAGATGATAATATATAATTTCTATAGAAAATATATATAAAAATACAAAAACCTAATAAATATTTGAAAAAAACTATAATTAACATTGTAAATATATCTATGGAGATTATAGTCTTCTTATATAATATGATATCTTTCATAAATTCACAAATGTGATATCCACAATCATAGTAATTATTTTATTTTAAGAACTAAAGAATGAAAATGAAATATTTGTAATTTTAATATATATGTATTGTTTTTTGGAAAATTTATTATATATACGATAACATATATCTTCATGTAGAAATTAATTTTTATTCTTGTGCTCAGAAACATTTCTCATACTAAAGTTTTATCGATATTTGAAAATCTCATAGTCAAAACAAAATAAATGTTAAAATATAATATAAAATGTATAATTTGGATTTTATCTATAATAATTTTAGTAGAGTGAGTTAGAAATTGACAATATATATTATTTTTGGTAGATTTTATCTAATACCATGATTTTGATACAGAAAATTAAATATAAAAACCATGATATTTATTTCAAATTTTTACATAATTTATTATAACAAAGTACACATAAATCAACTCCAAGTTCAAGAATCCTAGTATATATTTGAATTAGGTTCATAAATGAAATCATTGAACATGATATACACCAACATTATAAATAACTTCCTTAACATGATTATAAAATTTCATGTCTTTTAAAACTACATGGGATAACCGGGGGACATACATAAGAAAGGGGTGGCAACAAATCCACATAAGGGGACAAACATGTAATAACATGAAGATAGTAACACATGTTAAAAAATTGGATTATCAATGGTGTATAAAAAGATTAAGAATAATAGACAAGAATTATGTGACAATATATACCATGATAATTATAATGGTAACATCAGAAATGTGACATAAACATAAAACAATACATCCTAAATGTATGTCAAGTCTAACCCACAAAGTCATCATGGTGAAAAAAGTGCCAAAAATGAATAAGGTTTACACTCTATCCAAAAATGAAGTCATGTGAGACTAATAATTAATCTATTCATTATAGGGATATATAATTACAGGCTCACCAGTCAAATTAATTTCATTGTCCAGATTAAGTATTCCAGAAATATCATAAAACGTGGAATCATTTTTCATGAAATTTAATTATAAGAACATTAAATGTGGTTTATATACCTATATTACCCCACTCAAAGAGGTATTAGGGTATAATAGTGAAAACTCATAATTTTAAATGGTTACGGTATTAATTACAAAATTTATTTTTCATGGAAAATCATAGAGGAATTTTAGCATCATAATGAAAACACTAAAATTCAATAAAATCGGTTGATGAGAGAGTAAAGGATCCCTAAACATTGGGAAAAAATTTGATACTAAAGGGGATGTTTAATAACATATTCCTTCATGTTTAAATTATGAAAAAGTATATAGGGTAAATATTATGGTTGAATAAAGGGAATAATGTAAATGACCACCTACTGAATTTCGGTATTTTAACAGGTGTAAAGAAAGGTTAATGGGGGGATTTAATGAGATATAAAGTGGTATTTAACTGTAACACCCCAGGTAAATAAATAATATGACATTTTTATATTTATCCATATTTGTGAATAAAATATTAATATTACTTTAAAGGGGATTCTATGCTCGATGGTGTACCCAATACGCAACAATGAGTTTCTTGGGAATCTTACGTTGCACTCTAATAATAAAATAATATTATTTTAAATAGTAGTTAACGCCTAGCCGTTGTAATGGTAGAAATGAACAGAACTAACTAAAAAATGATTATATATGTTTGTCAAATATTTTTACTTTTTACAATAAATGTTAGAGGATTAAAAATGCAAATGAATCCAATTTTAAGCGTAAACATTCTAATATTCTTTAAAAGGTTGATTAACCGCCTTTTGATGGAGAACCTATTTTAAATCCACTTTTTGACAATTTTATGTGTTATATTTGACAAAATAAAATTCTTCTTTAGAATCTGGACATCAAAATTTACTTTGTGTAAATTTTTGGTATTTTTCCGAAAAAGTTCAATTTTTAATGAATAGTGAAAAATGTTGTATTTTAATTCAAAACCTCTTTTAATCTAATTTATTTATATTATTAGATTATCTTTTGAATTGGTTTTAAAGTGAAATTAGAATATATTTTTACCATTTAATCCAATAGTGTTCGTTGGAATTAATTTCACTTTGAAATCGGACTTAAACTAGTGTCAATCTTTTGATACATTTTGTTTCATAAAAACACGCTATTTGTTTTGACAGCAGGAATTAATTATTAAATTAATTAATGAAACTTATATGTTTTTAATTTTGTAAAATAGACATAATTTTTGAATTCGGAATATCAAATATAGTTTAGGGTGAACTTTTGGTAATTTTTTGAAAAACTTCAATTTTTGAAGAATAGTGAAACCACTAAGTGGTACTTATAAAAACAGATTTTCCGTTTAAATGAAATTTTGTCATCATTGTGTTTTGAATTTCAAAAATCCGACATAAATGGTTGTCATTAAGAAGTAAAATGTGGTTCAATGGGATTAAAATAATTTTTTGGTGAATAGTAACTTATTAAGTTTTTAATCGCGATTAGAGGTAATTAGTGTAGTTTAAGGTAAAAATAATGTTTTAATAATATGAGATGAGCTTGAAACATGTCCTACCATCATTTTATGTGTCATATCCGACCACGAAAATCCATGGGTCAACTTGGGGACCCCATGGAGCCACTTTGGTTGGAAAATGACATAAATACCTTTTTATTTAATGTTAAAGTAAAAATGACACAAACATGAGATGTTTTACTAAAACACTTTTTACATGTGGTTATACAAGTCATATTTTTTACTATAAATAGTCATTGGAAAGCTAAAAATATTTCCTACATCATAGTATTTTTTTATAATTTTTAGACATTAAATAAATTAAATTATTTATGACATCATGATGATGCAGTGATGACCTCATTATTTAACGATTTAAATAAAATGGAAAGATAATGTAATATCTAAGACCTAAACATGTCCAAAACCTATTGGATGAGTGGATTTAGAACCCTTATCACCTTATACTAGAAATACATCAATGTGGGACCTTTAAAATCCTAAACGCTTTTGAAAATAAAGTAACATTTCCTTACCATCCAAGAGTGCCCCTCCCCTCCTCTTATAAAAGGCCCCCACCTCTACCTCTTTACCCACACTCCCAAAGCCTTTGTCTCGGCCAAAACCTGCCCATTTTGTCTCTCCACATCCCTCTATAACTCCTTGAAGCCTCACTTTGGGCAGAAGTCTTCCCAAGGAAGCCTTTGAGCTCAAACCAAAGGGAGTTACCCGATTTTAAGGTAATGTCTTCACTTGTGTTCTTTTGATTTATTTTGCTTCTCCAACCCCCTAAACTCTTTTTATTAATTTATTTTGTAAAAAATCCAGTATATTAAATATACTAGGATTTTGTTATAAGAGGTATTTGATCTACACTTACACACACCTACATCAAATGGTTAAAGAACATACTGTTTATGTGGATGGCTAATTACTGCCTCACGAAACGATGATTGTTCAATCTTCTTCTAAAACCTTCAAAGGTGGCCATTAAGATGTAACTATATTTATATATTATATTTTTATTTTTTACTTAATCTTATGTATTTTTTATTTATGGCATATCTTTTATGGTTACCATTATGAGTAAACGCGATATCTTCATTTTAGGAAGTGCGGACTACCGCCCCCTCAAAGTGATTTGATTCGTTAATGCCATATGTGGGACGTATAAAGGATGTAATTAATGGTATTATATATGATATTATACTGTAATTATAATATACCTTTATATAATTATGATTCCATTCTATAAAATACGAAATAGAAATGAAAGTAGCGTTCATGCGTACGTACGACTTACCGTCTCCATGAACGGTACATTTCATTTCTTATCTCAAAATGTTATGTACTATTATAAGTACATATATATAATGGATATATATGTAATATATTAAATCTAAATTATGGATATCATTCTGCAATTATAACATATATATATATATCTATCATTTTGTTTTAATTCCATTAATATGACAAAAAATGAAAGTAGCGTTCATGCGTACGTACGGCCTACCGTCTCCATGAACGGTGCTTTTAATTTTTATCACCAAATGATATGGAATAGTATAAAATGAATATATACTGGATATATATGATATTTAAAACATCAATACTATTCTGGATATGATGTACCTATAACTACATGTAAAATTATTTTCCAACAAGTTCAATTTTTGACACATGTACCAAACATCGACAAAAACGTCTGATATGAACTCATATTATTAACCAATTATTATAACATTAAAATATGTGATATGAACTGAATAATAATCTTTATAAGAGGTCCTTAATCAATTATAAATTTACCAAAGTTTATTATTCAGGAATATAAAGAAACGAACAAGACAAGTTGGACTTGAGGTAAGGGATCCTACTCCTCTATTTCTTTTTAAGTACACTCTTTTATGTCATTCCTTCTAAAGCTAATCTTTCTTGTTATTGGGATGTTCTTTTATATTAATATTACTGTAAGTTTTATTTCCATATGATGAGAGACCCTATTCTCTTTCATCAATCCATTTTGGACGTTTTGAGTGGCGCCGTTAGGCTGCCGAATTTTCGTAAGAGATCTAACCTCTCTCTTTCTTTTTAAGTACTCTCCTTTATGTCACTTCTTTTAAGCTCCTCTTTTTTATGTTGGGGGATGTTCTTTTATATTCCTATTTATATAAACTTTAAGTTAGTATGATGAGATACCCTATTTTATCTCATCAATCTATTTTTGTAAGTTTTATGTGGCGTCGTTAGGCTGCCGAGTTTTCGTAAGGGATTTTTCATCTCACTTTTATTCCCGTGAGATTTATGCTACATTTGCCACAATTTCCTTTGAGTGGTGTATGTACTGACCATTATTTTACTCATTGTGTAATATTCTTTCATTTAAGATTATTTACATCAATGTTGTATTGTCCTTATTTCACGGGGCGTATGTTTCGAAAGATACCCATGTCGGTAAGGGAACCTTTCACCCTCCTCTTTTTAAAAGACTTATTTTGTTATGTCTTTTAATTCACATAATATTATTTTGGGATATGTTCTTCTATATCCTTATTGATGTAAATTTTATGTCCAAGTGATGAGATACCCTTTTTATCTCTCATCAACTCTTTTTCTGAATTTTGAAGTGACGTCGTTATGCTGTCGAATTTTTGCAAGGGAACTTCTTAACCCAATTTCGATTCTTTGGTATAAACTTGTACACATTGAATATGTCATTCTATGATTATGTGTGAATGTTGTATGATTGTTTTACACTTAATACCCACTTATATTTTGTGTATTCGTTTGTCACACATAGTTATGTAACTGATTTATCCTTAAACCAAGGATATCGTCTTTGTAAGGGACTTCCTCTCAATCTCCTTTCATTGAGGCATATTCTGTTTTATACACAACCTTCTTTTATACGGTGTATAAACCCCTTTGACTTTTACGTTTATTCAAAAGGAATATTTTTTATACGAAGCGTTTATTAAACGACAAAAGGGAATGTTTTTGTCGTACGTATGCGGCGACAACGACTTCTCCGCCGTCGTGACCATTATTTGAATGTCGGCTTCCTCTACAAGTCATACCTTCTTTTTAAAAGAAAAATAAATACCATGTTTTACTTTTCTTTTATTTTGGTATTGAAAATGGTTTTCATAATGTTTTTATATAAATGTGTTTTATTGATATCTTGTGATTGAAATGTGGAAATGTTATGTTTCCTTTATGCATGTTTTATGTGATACGATTATGTTGAGGTTCTTGGGAATTATTATGAAGATGGGTGGTTCCTTGATAAACTAAGGGCGGGTGAGCCCGATATAGCTCTCCAATGCATTGGGTAACGCGAAGGAGTGAAACGTTAAGGTTCCTCCGAAGAGATTTAGGGAATATACTGTGGTGGGTATTCCAAACGTAACCAAGAGGGTTACTCCCTATGTAAGAATGTTATGAATGCCTCAAGTTACCTTTACGTCTTATGATTTCTATGATTTATTCATGATTTTATGAGGTATGTTAAAGTGCTTATGTTTTATGGGTAATGTATGATTTCATTCTTATGTATACAAGTACTCAAGTTTCCTTTCCATATTTTTATATCCCTTACTGATCTTTTTATGCTCATCCTAAGTTTTTGAAATGTTTTTTACAGGTCAAGGGAAGGGTACATGATATGATGATAGTGTCAAGGAAGTGTCAAGAAAGAATCCATGTTTTATTTTAAATATGTTTCCGTTGACAGGAAAAATGAATACTATCTTTTATGTAACCACTTTGTTTAAATGTGGAATGTAATGCAAGTTTTATGATCTAATTCTCTAAAACTCTAAACCTGAAAAGATCCTCAATGTGTAATCTTTTAATAACTCAAGATTAAGTAATTTTTAAGGCTGGGGCCTTATAGTTGGTATCAAAGGTCGGTTTAGATAACTTTAGAGGTTAGGGTATTCTTTAAGCATAAGTGATATTACCATAATGGTTAGGATTTCAGAAAGAGCCCTAGTTTTAGATAAAGTGAATAAGTAAGTATATCTTAGTGGTTATCTTCCTCATTAGTACATGATGGTTTTGTTGATATACTCACACTGACATTTCTGTTTTTAGTGAATGGATGGATCTAGCAGGCACCAAAGTGACAATAGGTTTGAAGGAAACTGTGGTGGTTCTCTGATTAAGAGACTGGATAAAATTGGGGATTCAATGAGGAAACTCGTGGTTGTTCTAAACCAGCTATCAAGGAGTCATGATCAACCACTTGAACCTTGGTATGATCTGTCACGAACCGAATCTGGTCACCGCCAAAACCGGCACCAAACCCAGCCCGTGACATGACCCGAAGGGCTTTCCCTATCCCCACGGGCTGGCACAAGTGCCCGGGTATCATTAATATAGGTTTGGGAACGATTTACCCGAGTATGAAAGCATAAAACATTAAAAACATTCCATAATATAAATCTGAAATTTTTGAGCCAAACAAGACTTAAATAAAAAAAACCAGAACTGAGTACATTGGTTTAAAGATTATACAAGTGGTCCAAATAAAAATAATTATAGCATTAAGACAGCCCCAAGGACTCCACACGACTAAGGGTCATCGCCCCCAAGCTATTTCCACAACTCCGCACCAAGAATGGGAACTAACACCATGAACCGCCATCACCCTTAGCCTTTCCTTTACCTGAATCAAACATAACCAAGTCTACTTACACCCAAGGGGTGTAAGTAGGGTGTGAGCCTAAGCCCAGTAGGATACCACCCAATGATTCCAAAGAGTAAGAAATACAATGTGAAAAAGCAAGCAGTTTTCAAACGCAAGGAAAAGTAGTGTTCAAATTTCAAGAAATGAAACCTCTAATTGAAAATAGTTTTCAATCCAAAATTTTCAGAATAATAACACATTAAAATAGAAATGTTAGATACTGTAATTTACATCCAAACACACCCTAAGACATGGGTAGATACTACAAATCCAATGAGCAACAACATTGGGAACACCCCTAGGCACTAGGTTGTCTTGGGCCCTATGTACCTCGTACCTCGGTGTAAAGTAACCATAGCAAAATCCTTTCTCGTGCACGAGCCACTAGTAGGGAACACACCCATAACCTAGTGGTCCCCAATAATCATCCACATAGTTTAGTTAGAGTTGTCGTTATCCAAATGCTAAGTGAAACAGGGACAAAACTCATCCGGTCCACTAGCCGTACTAGTACAAATCCGCCCCACCTAGGTACCCGGGCTTCCCCTTTTGTGCTCAATCAATTTCAGCATGCAAAATAAATAAATTTTCATATAAAACACCATTACTGGTCAATAATAACCAATACAGTAGCTATCACATTTTATACCACTTAAAACACGTAACAAAACACTTAGATTTTTCATAAAACAATTCCTCAAAAATCTCGTAGTGTTTCGGACACAAAACACCTTATAAACCTCACTTGCATACTATGTGCACATATTTAAGTTTCCAAAACATAAAGGAGATCCCACTACATTTCAGTTAAAACACAAAATCATTTTTAGGGCAACCCTATATAGTTCAAGAAACGACATCATTGCAAAGTCTCCATTATTACACAACACAACTCTTAGAATTTCATGTGGTTCACAAACACCATTAAAATCAGATTTTTCAGCAACAAACACAAGGTATAATCATTAAAAACAGTATTTATATCCCTATTATACTTCAATAAAATCAACTAGTTACTTATAGGGTAGCCCCAATTAAACTAATAATACATTTCTGTGAAAAACCCCCAATTTCACATGAAATTGGCCTTTAGGATTCATTTTAAATACAAACACCACTAAAACTATATTTTTCAGAAATCATAAAATTTAATAAGCATTAAAATACCATAAAAACAGTAGCCAATTCACAAAGATTTCATACACAATGGAATCACCTACCAAAACCAAGGAAACCCTTGAATCCTTTGTGCGAAAACTCAAACGCACCACCGCCGCACCTCAAGGAAGGTAAACCAGACCTAAAACCAGAATTTCAGAACATTAAACACAAGATAAAACCCTAATTTTTAAACCCTACTTCCTGGACATAAGGAACCTCAATGATAAAGGAAGAAACCCTAAGTAAATTGGATGTAACCCTAAACAAATTGAAAGAAGAAAGGAGGAGAACAACTTACTTAAAATATCTTGTAGAAATCACCCCCCAAAATACCAGTATCTGATTTCACAAATACTCAAACCTTCAAGTTAGGTTCGAAAAAGAATAGGTAGATCATTTAGGAATTTGAATGGGGGGAAAAGAGTAAGAATCGAAGGAGTTATGAAGGAAACAAATTACCTTTATAAATCTGCCCGAAATTTGGGTTCTACAGATATTTCGACCTAAACCGCGATGCAAATGAGATGCAAAGAGGGTGGGAGGATATGGGACGAGAGTCTGGGTTCAAGGGTCGTGTTTGGGGCTTGGAATCACCGAAAAATCCTTAAAAATGAATAAGTTATTAGTAAATCAAATTTTATTTTTAAAACTGGAATTGGGCTTTCGGGCAGGCCCAATCCCTTAAATAAAACCCATATACACCTTTGTTATGGATTTCCAAAGGCTCCAAATTTTTATTTCGGTGTTAATATGTTAGGGTAGGACATTTAGGAGTTGGAATGAGTGAAAAATATTAAAAAATGAATAAGTTATAAAAGAAACAAAATTTATTTTTAAATCTGGAATTGGGCTCACGGTTTGGCCCAATTCATGAAAACTCACCTATTCTCCATAAAAACTTTGGAAACCCCCCAAAACAAAGAATTAATGGAAATTAAAATAAAAATACATTTAAAATAAGCTATGTATGTGACAATTCTCCCCACCATGAAAACTTTCCGCCTCGGAAAGTCACAGTAAGGCCAAAGCAACAACCAAAGTCAACTGAGAAACCAAGAGGTACTCTCTTGCCAGGTTTCTCCCCCAAAGGCCATAACACCTCCAGTGATCAATGAAGGAAGGAATACTCTCACAGCCAAAACATACACCACTTTTCTGAAATTATTAATCACATTCATGCTTTATCCCAAATGAAAACTCCTCAAACACAATCATAACAATACTCAATCAATTTACCCAAATAAACAACAACATCGAACAAGGTTACACTTGCCCTACTATTACTAAACCATTGGTCACTCTCCAATATCAATTTTTACCAAAGAAAGATGTAGGTAGTTAGATATCTCCAAATGATAATACCTACTTCCCATACAAAACCAAGGAAAAATATGAGTTACTCGTATGAAGAGACACAAATGGGCTCCCCACCATAAGAGACAACTTAAATTTTTTTTTTTCCGAGACAGAATCAAGACACTAATAGGGGAGGCCCAAACAGACTCCCTAGTACAAGGGGTATACATAAATTAGAAATTTACAAAATAATATACATGATACCCACAGTGGGTCTTCCCACCACAAGAACCAACCATCTTAACTGACCAGCATGGGCCGACACAAAAAGACCCATTTTTTTTTTAAGATTTGGAAAGGGTGCAGGGTCAGTCCGCACGGTTTGGGAAACCATGCACTAACTATGCTGATCATTATTTGAACGTGGATTCCTAGCACACTGACACTACTAATCATGCACAAAATGTGTGCTCAAACTTTCTAGCCAAATTTCCAACCATTCTCCAATGACTCAATGGAAACCAACGTGGGAGGGAAAAACATTAGGCGATGACATGGGTACAAGGCCCTCTACCTATTTCCACCGAACGAGAACAACAGAAGGAAGATGATGAAACCATAGGTTTAAACTGTTCCTATCTTTCACACTGAGGATAGCACTTTGTACAAGTGTTTAAACGACACTGGTGTTTCCCCTGACTACGCGCCAGCTTCTCTCCGGGACCTATGGCTGGAGCTCAAAATATTGAAGCATCTTCGGCCACGCAGTTAGGCTGTTGAAACCCCTATGTGGAACTTCTTCTTTCGGTGCCACAAACAACTACACTGCATACCCTGATGGGTTTATCAAGACATAACACACTCCATAACCCACTTTACCAAAACCAAACATTTCATTGAAACAAGGGATCAGAAGATGCACACACATCGCACCTTGTTTCTTTGGGTGAGAAACAATAGAAGGGAAAGACACGTATAAACACCTTCCTCTAAGATAGAGGATTTGATGTTTTTCCCAAGGGAGACACAATCCCAACATAACATAGAACCTTAAAGGATTGTGTGACCTTCACCTTTATGGTCAAAAGAGCACACAACATCACAATGCGTCACCGAACATGACCCTGACGATTGATAGAAACAATACATGGAACGGGACCATATTCAAAGTCCCTAAACAACAGATAAGTCCAAAAAGTGGACACAATATCATATCATGACCTAAATCTCAAAATTGGTTGTTTAATAATAACTCTTTCTTCAAAGAAACTATAAAGAACCCAGAGGCCCTCTTAGACACCATCAAGACACTCATCTGTACTAACAACGAAAGAACACTCCCACCTTTGGTGAATCAGGAAACTTAAGAAACTAAGGTCTCTTTCAACCTTCCCCAAGCACTATCCCACTACAAGAGGATCCAAAAATCAGTGAAATGAATGGGTGTAGACTCAATAAAATAAATGTTCGATAAAATATTATTTATATTGATCAACTGGAGGATTTTCCAATGGTGAAACAAAACGGGTTGCACTTCAGTTGTGCATTAACCCTTAATGGGGGCGTACCTTATCCAATGAGAGAACCCAAGGACCCAACCAAGCTGGTCCATTGGTCAAAACATGCCACAAACCAGATCCAAACACATGAAGGGAACCACCGTAAAGGCATCCCAAAAAAAATTTCAAAAGAGACCACTAACCATCCCTGCAACACAGCTTACCGACCAAACATAAACCCAAAACACAGTTCAAACAGAAGGGGTTCTTGAACTCAAAACATCCCACAACATCAACATTTTCAAAAACCCATAATACAAACCATACCAAACTATTCATCAAGACATCATGTTTTTCTTTAAAACCAATTCTTTGAAAACAAACGGTTTAGCAGTAAGCGTATCCACCAATGGTACCCCATGGGCCTCACACATGCATGTTTTTGTGCAACATTGGGCACCCTCCTCATATCCATCCCAGCACTCATCCAGTCGTGCCATCAACCATCCATCATCCCATATAATCCCATGCATGTGGTCACTCATGGAAATACCAAAGGGTAAAACAAAACTTCCTTCCACTTTTCAAAAACAAAATGGTCAACCAACCCAACCTTTTTCTCAAAACTGCTAACAATGAGATCGAAATCCCAATTCACAACTTACAAAACAATTCATAAGGACACAACCATTTAGAAAAGAACTCACTTTCAATTTATTCACATCAATTTCGAAACATATCATCCCATTAAAACACACTCTAATTGTTTAGAAAACTCTATTGGAAACACATTTCAAAACCAAATTCAATATAGTTCTTACTTTCAAATAGGTGTAAGCACACCATTTTACATTTCAAAACAATTCTGAAAATTCAGTTCCGCCATTTCATAAACCAAACCATTCCCTCTTTATTTGAAAATCATTTCATAAAAACTTTACGCTTCTTAAAACCAAGTCACCTTAAAACCAAAGTGCTAAGATTTCAAAACTAAAGCACAAAACAATGCAAGAGGAAACTAGTTTCGGTGGGTGACTTGGACATATGGTTGGCAGCCATATTCCAATCACTTCGCTATCACAGAGAGTATTCTAGGGAAATATCCATGGCTCCACATGGCTTGCCAGGCCCTGCGAGCTCACTGAGATTATTCTCCCAACTCTCTTTTCATTTCCCATAGTCATCATTAAACCAAGAAAACCAAAGCACTCAAATGAATCCATACTTACCATGGTGACTTGAATCCCTTCATGAGGTGTGCTAGCCAGGCACACTACCCATGACTGAAATTTCAAGTCCCAAAAATCCTAGCTCCAAACTATGCTGACTCTTCCCCAAATAACATGACCCAAGGAGCGAACCTGGCTCTGATACCATTTTGTCACGAACCGAATCTGGTCACCGCCAAAACCGGCACCAAACCCAGCCCGTGACATGACCCGAAGGGAGTTCCCTATCCCCACGGGCTGGCACAAGTGCCCGGGTATCATTAATATAGGTTTGGGAACGATTTACCCGAGTATGAAAGCATAAAACATTAAAAACATTCCATAATATAAATCTGAAATTTTTGAGCCAAACAAGACTTAAATAAAAAAAACCAGAACTGAGTACATTGGTTTAAAGATTATACAAGTGGTCCAAATAAAAATAATTATAGCATTAAGATAGCCCCAAGGACTCCACACGACTAAGGGTCATCGCCCCCAAGCTATCTCCACAACTCCGCACCAAGAATGGGAACTAACACCATGAACCGCCATCACCCTTAGCCTTTCCTTTACCTGAATCAAACATAACCAAGTCTACTTACACCCAAGGGGTGTAAGTAGGGTGTGAGCCTAAGCCCAGTAGGATACCACCCAATGATTCCAAAGAGTAAGAAATACAATGTGAAAAAGCAAGCAGTTTTCAAACGCAAGGAAAAGTAGTGTTCAAATTTCAAGAAATGAAACCTCTAATTGAAAATAGTTTTCAATCCAAAATTTTCAGAATAATAACACATTAAAATAGAAATGTTAGATACTGTAATTTACATCCAAACACACCCTAAGACATGGGTAGATACTACAAATCCAATGAGCAACAACATTGGGAACACCCCTAGGCACTAGGTTGTCTTGGGCCCTATGTACCTCGTACCTCGGTGTAAAGTAACCATAGCAAAATCCTTTCTCGTGCACGAGCCACTAGTAGGGAACACACCCATAACCTAGTGGTCCCCAATAATCATCCACATAGTTTAGTTAGAGTTGTCGTTATCCAAATGCTAAGTGAAACAGGGACAAAACTCATCCGGTCCACTAGCCGTACTAGTACAAATCCGCTCCACCTAGGTACCCGGGCTTCCCCTTTTGTGCTCAATCAATTTCAGCATGCAAAATAAATAAATTTTCATATAAAACACCATTACTGGTCAATAATAACCAATACAGTAGCTATCACATTTTATACCACTTAAAACACGTAACAAAACACTTAGATTTTTCATAAAACAATTCCTCAAAAATCTCGTAGTGTTTCGGACACAAAACACCTTATAAACCTCACTTGCATACTATGTGCACATATTTAAGTTTCCAAAACATAAAGGAGATCCCACTACATTTCAGTTAAAACACAAAATCATTTTTAGGGCAACCCTATATAGTTCAAGAAACGACATCATTGCAAAGTCTCCATTATTACACAACACAACTCTTAGAATTTCATGTGGTTCACAAACACCATTAAAATCAGATTTTTCAGCAACAAACACAAGGTATAATCATTAAAAACAGTATTTATATCCCTATTATACTTCAATAAAATCAACTAGTTACTTATAGGGTAGCCCCAATTAAACTAATAATACATTTCTGTGAAAAACCCCCAATTTCACATGAAATTGGCCTTTAGGATTCATTTTAAATACAAACACCACTAAAACTATATTTTTCAGAAATCATAAAATTTAATAAGCATTAAAATACCATAAAAACAGTAGCCAATTCACAAAGATTTCATACACAATGGAATCACCTACCAAAACCAAGGAAACCCTTGAATCCTTTGTGCGAAAACTCAAACGCACCACCGCCGCACCTCAAGGAAGGTAAACCAGACCTAAAACCAGAATTTCAGAACATTAAACACAAGATAAAACCCTAATTTTTAAACCCTACTTCCTGGACATAAGGAACCTCAATGATAAAGGAAGAAACCCTAAGTAAATTGGATGTAACCCTAAACAAATTGAAAGAAGAAAGGAGGAGAACAACTTACTTAAAATATCTTGTAGAAATCACCCCCCAAAATACCAGTATCTGATTTCACAAATACTCAAACCTTCAAGTTAGGTTCGAACAAGAATAGGTAGATCATTTAGGAATTTGAATGGGGGAAAAAGAGTAAGAATCGAAGGAGTTATGAAGGAAACAAATTACCTTTATAAATCTGCCCGAAATTTGGGTTCTACAGATATTTCGACCTAAACCGCGATGCAAATGAGATGCAAAGAGGGTGGTAGGATATGGGACGAGAGTCTGGGTTCAAGGGGCGTGTTTGGGGCTTGGAATCACCGAAAAATCCTTAAAAATGAATAAGTTATTAGTAAATCAAATTTTATTTTTAAAACTGGAATTGGGCTTTCGGGCAGGCCCAATCCCTTAAATAAAACCCATATACACCTTTGTTATGGATTTCCAAAGGCTCCAAATTTTTATTTCGGTGTTAATATGTTAGGGTAGGACATTTAGGAGTTGGAATGAGTGAAAAATATTAAAAAAATGAATAAGTTATAAAAGAAACAAAATTTATTTTTAAATCTGGAATTGGGCTCACGGTTTGGCCCAATTCATGAAAACTCACCTATTCTCCATAAAAACTTTGGAAACCCCCCAAAACAAAGAATTAATGGAAATTAAAATAAAAATACATTTAAAATAAGCTATGTATGTTACATGATCTGTAATGCATCATGTAGGAGATGACCAATCAATGTGGAAGTTCAGGTAAAAATTATAAAGGTAATCATTAGAGTTTATATGATCCTTACTTTTGAGGTAATTATGGGTTATTATATGTTATGATGGAAAATAAAAGGCATGAGATAAACTTGAGGTTAAAATATGTTATGATCATTTTTGAAGATTTTATCTCGTTTTGGGGAATGTTTTAAGAATTATGTAGTTTTGGAAAAAGGACAACACATAGACCATGTGACAACCCGTCGCGTCAGACAAAGCTGCGGGAATCAAACCCACAACCAAAGTGCGACTGGTATTTATCACCTACCACTAGACTACGTGAAGTCCCTGGTTATTTTGACTAATTCTTTTTAGTTAGATAATTTTATTAATTAAGAGTAAGTTGATTTTGGGTTATCTATGGAAATTTATTAACCTATCATGGAGGATATGTGATTAAGTTAATTACTTTTCAATGCGAGACATTAGGATCAACTGATGTTATTTGGAGATAAATGTTACGATTTAACATGGAAGACTATGTGACTAAATCCTTCAAATATTTGGGTTTCAATCTTAGTTTGGTTTACTTTGAATAATTTTATGGACAAATTGTTTATCGGATGGTCCTCGTTGAACTTTGGGTTTTTTTGGACAAATTTTGGAGATTAAGCATAGATTTTCTTTTTAAAGGGTTATCCATTTTTGGATTATCTGATCTTGTACTGACCTTTTTGGTTTTGGTTTTCGTTAAAGTCTAAAGATGTGGGAAGTATATAGTTATCTTTTGTGGATTAGGTGATTCTCTATAAGTTTATTATAGCACTCTTAATGTGAACAAGTCTTCCTAAATACTTGTCTTTTGGAGAAAATATGAGTTTGTGTAAGGAATCTAATAAAAGTTTAAAGTCAACATGATAAGTGATTATGTTTCCATATGAATAAATTCCTTAATAAAAAGTAACTTAAAACAAAAATGTTGTCTATTAACTTTTCCTACTGGGGAATCGAATACCGTTTAACCCATCACAAGTTTGTGATTTTCTTGTGGTTAACTTTCTCCTAAACGTGTTTTCTATCACTCTCCATCAGAACATGACCCTATGTTTTCTCCTCCATGTCCATATTTTCCTACATATAATCCTAGTATGGGTTAACTCAGGTGACCTTTGTACTTATCTTTCTTTATTTTAAAGTGATTGTTTTACTGACTCTTGTTCCGATGTGGGACTATCAAGGATGTTTTCGAGCCCAATTTTAAAATTGCGAGGACGCAATTCCCAAAAGGGGGGAAGGATGTAACACCCCATGTAAATAAAGAATATTACATTTTTATATTTATCCATATTTGTGAATAAAATATTAATATTACTTTAAATGGGATGCTATGCTCGATGGCGTACCCAATACGCAACAACGAGTTTCTTGGGAATCTTACGTTGCACTCTAATAATAAAATAATATTATTTTAAATAGTAGTTAACGCCTAGCCGTTGTAATGGCGGGAATGAACAGAACTAACTACAAAATGATTATATATGTTTGTCAAATATTTTTACTTTTTACAATAAATGTTAGAGGATTAAAAATGCAAATGAATCCAATTTTAAGCGTAAACATTCTAATATTCTTTAAAAGGTCGATTAACCGCCTTTTGATGGTGAACCTATTTTAAATCCACTTTTTGACAATTTTATGTGTTATATTTGACAAAATAAAATTCTTCTTTAGAATTGGGACATCAAAATTTACTTTGTGTAAATTTTTGGTATTTTTCCAAAAAAGTTCAATTTTTAATGAATAGTGAACAATGTTGTATTTTAATTCAAAACCTCTTTTAATCTAATTTATTTATATGATTAGGTTATCTTTTGAATTGGTTTTAAAGTTAAATTACAATATATTTTTACCATTTAATCCAATAGTGTTCGTTGGAATTAATTTCACTTTGAAATCGGACTTAAACTAGTGTCAATCTTTTGATATATTTTGTTTCATAAAAACATGCTATTTGTTTTGACAGCGGGAATTAATTATTAAATTAATTAATGAAACTTATATGTTTTGAATTTTGTAAAATAGACATAATTTTTGAATTCGGAATATCAAATATAGTTTAGGGTGAACTTTTGGTAATTTTCTGAAAAACTTCAATTTTTGATGAATAATGAAACCACTAAGTGGTACTTATAAAAACTGATTTTCCGTTTAAATGAAATTGTGCCATCATTGTGTTTTGAATTTCAAAAATCCTACATAAATGGTTGTCATTAATAAGTAAAATGTGGTTCAATGGGATTAAAATAATTTTTTGGTGAATAGTAACTTATTAAGTTTTTAATCGCGATTAAAGGTAATTAGTGTAGCTTAAGTTAAAAATAATGTTTTATTAATATGAGATGAGCTTGACACATGTCCTACCCTCATTGGATGTGTCATTTCCGACCAAGACAATCCATGGGTCAACTTGGGGACCCCATGGAGCCACTTTGTTTGGAAAATGACATAAATACCTTTTTATTTAATGTTAAAGTAAAAATGACACAAACATGAGATGTTTTACTAAAACAATTTTTACATGGGGCTATACAAGTCATATTTTTGACTATAAATAGTAATTGGAAAGCTAAAACTATTTCCTACATCATAGTAGTTTTTTTATAATTTTTATACATTAAATAAATTAAATTATTTATGACATCATGATGATGCAGCGATGACCTCATTATTTAACGATTTAAATAAAATGGAAAGATAATGTAATATCTAAGATCTACACATGTCCAAAACCTATTATATGAGTTTATTTAGAACCCTTATCACCTTATCCTCGAAATAAATCAATGTGGGACCTTTAAAATCCGAAACTCTTTTAAAAATAAATTAACATTTCCTTACTTTCCAAGAGTGTCCATCCCCTCCTCTTATAAAAGGCCCCCACCTCTACCTCTTTACCCACACTCCAAAAGCCTTTGTCTCGGCCAACCCCTGCCCATTTTGTCTCTCCACATCCCTCTATAACTCCTTGAAGCCTCAATTTGGGAAGAAGGATTCCCAAGGAATCCTTTGAGCACAAACCAAAGGGAGTTACCCGATTTTAAGGTAATGTCTTCAGTTGTGTTCTTTTGTTTTATTTTTCTTCTCCAACCCCCTAAACTCTTTTTATTAATTTCTTTTGTAACAACTCCAGTATATTAAATATACTAGGATATTGTTATAAGAGTAATTCTATCTACACTTACACACACCTACATCAAATGGTTAAAGAACATACTCTTTCTGTGGATGGCTAATTACTGCCTCAAGAAGCGATGATTGTTCAATCTTCTTCTAACACCATCAAAGGTGGACATTAATTTGTCACAATATTAATATATTATATGTTTATGTTTTACTTAATCTTCTGTATTTTTCATTTATTTCATATCCTTTATGGTTACCATTATGAGTAAACGGGATATCTTCATTTTAGGAAGTGCGGACTACCGCCCCCTCAAAGTGATTTGATTCGTTAATGCCATATGTGGGATGTATAAAGGATGTAATTAATGTTATTATATATGATATTATACTTTAATTATAATATACCTTTATATCAATATGATTCCATTCTATAAAATACAAAATAGAAATGAAAGTAGCGTTCATGCGTACGTACGGCTTACCGTCTCCATGAACGGTACATTTCATTTCTTATCTCAAAATGTTATGTACTATTATAAGTACATATATATAATGGATATATATGTAATATATTAAATCTAAATTATGGATATAATTCTGGAATTATAACATATATATATATATATATCTCTCATTTTGTTTTAATTCCATTAATATGACAAAAAATGAAACTAGTGTTCATGCATATGTACGGCCTACCATCTCCATGAACGGTGCTTTTAATTTTTATCTCAAAATGATATGTAATAGTATAAAATGAATATATACTGGATATATATGATATTTAAAACATCAATACTATTCTGGATATGATGTACCTATAACTATATGGAAAATTACTTTCCAACAAGTTCAATTTTTGACACATGTACCAAACATCGACAAAAACGTCTGATATGAACTCATATTATTAACCAATTATTATAAAATTAAAATATGTGATATGAACTGAATAATAATTTTTATAGGAGGTCCTTAAGCAATTATAAATTTACCAAAGTTTATTATTCAGGAATATAAAGAAAGGAACAAGACAAGTTGGACTTGAGGTAAGGGATCTTACTCCTCTATTTCTTTTTAAGTACACTCTTTTATGTCATTCCTTCTAAAGCTCATCTTTCTTATTATTGGGATGTTATTTTATATTACTCTTACTGTAATTTTTATTTCCATATGATGATAGACCATATTCTCTCTCATCAATCCATTTTGGGCGTTTTGAGTGGCGCCATTAGGCTGCCGAATTTTCGTAAGAGATCTAACCTCTCTCTTTCTTTTTAAGTACTCTCCTTTATGTCACTTCTTTTAAGCTTCTATTTTTTATGTTGGGGGATGTTCTTTTATATTCCACTTTCTATAAACTTTAGGTTAGTATGATGAGATACCCTATTTTATCTCATCAATCCATTTTTGTAAGTTTTATGTGGCATCGTTAGGCTGCCGAGTTTTCGTAAGGGATTTTTCATCTCACTTTTATTCCCGTGAGATTTATGCTACATTTGCCACAATTTCGTTTGAGTGGTGTATGTACTGACCATTATTTTACTCATTGTGTAATATTATTTCATTTATGAGTATTTACATCAATGTTTTATTGTCCTTCTTTCACGGGGCGTATGTTTCGAAAGATACCCATGTCGGTAAGGGAACCTTTCACCCTCCTCTTTTTAAAAGAATTATTTTGTTATGTCTTTTAATTCACATAATATAATTTTGGGATATGTTCTTCTATATCCTTATTGATTTAAATTTTATGTCCAAGTGATGAGATACCCTTTTTATCTCTCATCAACTCTTTTTCTAAATTTTGAAGTGACGCCGTTAGGCTGTCGAATTTTTGCAAGGGAACTTCTTAACCCAATTTCGATTCTTTGGGATAAACTAGTACACCTTGAATATGTCGTTCTATGATTATGTGTGAATGTCCTCTGATTTTTTTACACTTAATACCCACTTATATTACGTGTATTCTTTTGTCACACATAGTTATGTAACTGATTTATCCTTAAACCAAGGATATCGTCTTTTTAAGGGACTTCGTCTCAATCTCCTTTCATTGAGGCATATTCTGTTTTACACACAACCTTCTTTTATACGGTGTATAAACCCCTTTGACTTTTACATTTATTCAAAAGGAATCTTTTTTATACGAAGTTTTTATTAAACGACAAAAGGGAATGTTTTTGTCGTACGTATGCGGTGACAACGACTTCTCCACCGTCGTGACCATTATTTGAATTTCGGCTTCCACTACAAGCCACATCTTCTTTTTAAAAGAAAAATAAATACCATGTTTTACTTTTATTTTATTTTGGTATTGAAAATGGTTCTCATAATGTTTTTATATCAATGTGTTGTATTGATATCTTGTGATTGAAAGGTGGAAATGTTATGTTTCCTTTATGCTTGTTTTATGTGATATGATTATGTTGTGGTTCTTGGGCATTATTATGAAGACGGGTGGTTCCGTGATAAACTAAGGGCGGGTGAGCCCAATATAGCTCTCCAATGCATTGGGTAACGCGAAGGAGTGAAACGTTAAGGTTTCTCCGAAGAGATTTAGGGAATATACTGTGGTGGGTATTCGAAACATAACCAAGAGGGTTACTCCCTACATAAGAATGTTATGAATGCCTCAAGTTACCTTTACATCTTATGATTTCTATGATTTATTCATGATTTTATGAGGTATGTTAAAGTTCTTATGTTTTATGGGTAAAGTATGATTTCATTATTATGTATACATGTACTCATGTTTCCTTTCCATATTTTTATATCCCTTACTGAGCTTTTTATGCTCATCCCAAGTTTTTGAAATGTTTTTCACAGGTCAAGGGAAGGGTACATGATATGATGATAGTGTCAAGGAAGTGTCAAGAAAGAATCCATGTTTTATTTTAAATATGTTTCCGTTTACAGGAAAAATGAGTACTATCTTTTATGTAACCACTTTGTTTAAATGTGGAATGTAATGCAAGTTTTATGATCTAATTCTCTAAAACTCTAAACCTGAAAAAGATCCTCAATGTGTAATATTGTAATAACTCAAGATTAAGTAAGGTTTAAGGTTGGGGCCTTATATTAATCATTTATACATAAAAGATGTTATATGGGGGATATGTAAGAACATATCTTATCATGAAAAAATTTTAATTAAAATGCAAAACTTAAAATATTGTCTTGAATTGAAAAGAGAGATGAAGATTCCATACTTAAGTGTTTGACTATGAATGATTTTAAGATATTATTGAGAGAATTGGGGATCATATGAGTACTATAGAGTTTGTAGTGTAGAGTATGGATGTTATTGAAGGAGTTTTATTTATGTTAAATGGGATTATATGTGGGTTTACTTATGAAAATAGATGTTATTATTTTTTTAGGTGTTGGAATCTAAGAAATAAAATAGCCAAAACCACAAACCATCCTATTGGTTTTTAATGAGTTTAAAAAATTGGAGTGTTTCTTATTAGTTTATAATATAAATTACTTAACCTAAAAACATTAAAATTTCTTATGTGGAGGTGAGTCATACTCTTAAAAAAAACGTTTTAAAACCTCCATATATATTAATACATTTGTATTATTCCAAAGGCAATATGAAATTAATAAGATAAACAAAAAATCACATTATTTTTATTTTGAGTCATATAAATGGTCATGGATAAACAATATCATATTTATCACATAATTTTTGGGTCATTAGGATGTCGTAATACACAATGTATATTTATAAATTATTTAATTTGTATTCGAAAATTTTACTATCTTGAAAATATTTTTAAAATTCACTGTTTATAAATTAAAACATTATTATTCCAAAAAATAATATTTTTTTTGTCTCAAAAGTTTAGTAAATATTATCATATTTTATTTTAGAAAATAATCAATATTTATTGAGAACTAAAGAGTTTTTTTGAGAATAATTGTTTGTTATCAATTATATAAATTTAATATGACTTTATAAAAATTATTGTATCATAAAATTATTTAATAATAATATTTAATTAAAATATAATATATCTCAAAAACTCATTATTTCATCAAAATAAATTCCTGAATTGAAATTTAATATTACTTAAAAATAATTTTTTTTATTATTGCGTTGAAAGAAAAATCATTTAAAAAGTAAGCATAATATGATGAAAATATCTTTATTATTCTATAAAAATTAATGTACATAATCATATTTCTAGGTTCATGATATATATCCATTATTACACAAGAAAATTCTTTAAGGGAAAGGTGAGTGATGGTGATACATTCATTGTGTCGATAGACATGCATGGTTTGGACTATGATCTCAACGAGCTTGCAATTATCCCATTAATATTTTCACCCATGATTAGGTGATTAGATATCATCAAATGCTTGGAAAATGGAAAATAATAGTGATTCTACATCCCTTGTAAGCTTTTATAAATGAGATTCATCGTTTAAAATACTACAGTTTGAGGAAGTCACTTCCTTTGTCTATGTCAATTGTAATGATTATAACCTTATATTTATATTAATCTTAAGATCACTATTATATACATATTTTATCAAGGGTAAGGATTGTTTATGTTCATTTTAATCCTATTAGATATAACAAAACAAAATATATGCATGTATTTTCTATAACCATTATTCATAATAATACATTTAAATAACTCATAATTGGGAATTTAATTTATAAAAATACTGATCATTAAAATATCCCCCAATTAATAAAATTTTCCCTTGAAATTTTCTTTTCCCAGACTAATATAGATGAGGGTAAAAAAAATTCATCACCTCCTATAGTTTCCACCTTGCTTCTTCAAACATGTGGTTTCTCCAAAATACAATAACAAGGTTCATTGTCTTATTTCATAAAACATTGTCTATAAACTATAAAATTATTACTAGCTACTCTTTAAAAGAAATATCTTTCACAAATGGTACCACCAATGGATTGAGTACATATAAGGGTTCTGGTATGTACTTTCATAATAAGGATACATGAAATACATTACGTTCATGAGATAAGTTCGGTCGCTGGGAATTTCAATATGCCACATGCTCCGATATGATCAATGATCTTAGAACGGCTGATGTATCATGGACTAAGATTTCAATTCATCTAAAATGTATTAAAATTTGGATATTGTCACATGGGAGGGATACCATGTATCTAACATCAAAATATAGGTCTCATTGAAGATTCTCATCAAAACCCTTCTATCCACTCGGATTTGTTTTGATATATTATTGTATGATCATAAAATTTTCTATTGTTTCCTTAACCATTTCATGAACTTGAATTTTTCATACCCTAACATCATCCAAAAAATATAATGTTATAAACCATTTCCCATAAAGGGGATTATAGGGATCCATGAGAATGATATAATGGAAACTATTATTGTAAGACAACTTGACCAAAGGTATATGTTTGTCCCATCCTCCTTTATTGTATAATGAAAATTATCTCAACATTTTTTCAAATGTCTGAATAGGTTTCTTAGAGTGGTCATCAGTTTTAGGATGATAGGTCATACATAACTTCATATCAGTTTTTAGACATATTAGAAATTTTTCAAGAACATGGAGTTAAATCTTATATCTTAATCTCATTCAATTGATATAGGTAATCCATATAGCCTCACAACTTCTCTAATATATATCATAATAAGTTGATAGATTGAGAATTCCTCTTGAATCTCAATTAAGTAACCTGTATTTGTAATATTATCCACAAAATCCATATATCATTATTTCCTTTGTATGTATTTAGAATTATAGAGAAAATTTCCATGGTGATATTTTCCCATTTATATATTATTATAAGAAATTATTGCATCATCCCCTTCAATTTTTTCCCTTCCACTTTCTTGTTCTTACACACAAATCATGTTGATGTATATTCTGAAATCTCATTCTTCATTTTGTCCCACAAATAGTTCTCTCAGAGATATCAATACATCCCTGTTAGTCGAGGGTTAATTGGGACGTCAAACTATTTTCATCATCTAATAGTTTCAACTTTAAATTGAGATTTTTCTTTACAACTAGTCATGGCCCAAAATCACATCTCCATATTTATAAGAAATTTTATCTATGGATTTACCATTCATTATAGTGCCCAATATCTTTCTAGTTTCCACATTATCATTTTCAACAACCATCATGTTGTCTTAAAGGAACTATTCAGAAATAATTTGGGAAATGACTAATTATGTTCATTCCTTTCAGATTCCATTATATATCCATTAAAAATCGAAGAAAGATATGATCCCACTAAATTATCATAAATGATAGAATTCCTGGATTCATTCACCATAAAACATCATACAAATAATTTTTTTCCCCAGTATAACAGTTTATTGAGCAGTCATAGTCCTTGATCAGATCTAACCATCAGCGTTGGTGCATATTCTTCTATTTATTTGTAAATATAAACTTTTGGTTTTTTTAATCTATATACATTTCACACATCTTCAAAAAGTGATAATTACACAATATTTTCAAAGATATGATAACTAATTACATCTCCAGATCAAGTGATGGGTAGTTTTATTCAGGAACATTCAAATTCAATGAATTAAAAGAAATCATTTTTTTATTTTTTATTAACACAAAACTCAATACCTTATTCAAATAATCATTGAATAACATGAAAATATCTCCATTTATGGGTAGTGTGAGCACATTTATAATGATAATACTTCTTTTTAAACCATTAATTCTTTAATCATACTAATAATTCCAAGAAACCATTACACACATATTATATAGTTGTGTTAGAGGGTTTGAAAATAATGAGTCATTTCTCAAAAATCGATAAAAATACCGAACAAATTCAATGAAATTAAGGATATATGACATTGTTTTTTACCTCTACCATCCCTAAATTACTTATGAAATCAAAGAGCCCTTAGATATCCCAGTTCCTGTATTGAATTGACCCAATAATGATACCTCCTATAACCAGAACTCTCATTTGATGTAATTATCTTACATCTTATCCTATCGCAAGGTCTTTTTCATAGTTCATAGACACTCCACATTCTATTTCATGGTTTTAGTGTATATTGTAATATATTCTCTAAAGATATCCAAAAAACTTCAGTGTATTCTATATCTAATCAATTAAATGTGTCTATAATGTTTTTAGTATAATTAGTGAGTGAGAATGGAATTAAAATAAAGTCATGGTGTACATACATTGTGCAAATGTAGTCATGGAGATATCATTCTTATTCACCCAAAAATTGTAATTCCTAACCATAGATCCACCCTATTGATGAATTATGCTCAACATAGCTGATTGATGAATACCTCAATCCAATAAATATGATACATTTCCTTCATAATGATGATTATGATCTCATAATAACTCATTCAAAGGTGATCGTTTCCCCATCATTCTTCTTAAAGAAGAGGATTGGTGAACCCTAGGGTGAAGCACATGGCCATATGAACACTTTATCCAGATTATCATTTTGTTTTTTCTCTATCTCATCATGTTACACAATAATAATTTTATATGGATTCTTGAATAATCATAACACCCCAAGAATAAGTTCTATTGAAAATTCATCCTCTCTGTAATGAAGAAGACCAGACAATTTCGCGGCAATCAAATTAGTGTATTCCCTCAAAATAGGCATGTATATGAGGATGGTTCATTCCATAAAATATATAATTTGTTCTAGATAAATTTTCTCATAGGGAAATAATATCCATTCTTGAGATTTTGGTTTTAAATAACATGAATCTTCCACCTTTCTCTAGTATATAATTGGGGGTGGATTCAAAATATAAACAAAGATTTACATTTATCAATAATTTCTATTGGATTTACTAAGGGAAATTCAATCCGTGCAATGAGTTTCATCTAATTAAACTAGTGGAAGATTGTTATTATTTTCAAGAAGAACATTTTGACAAATTTAAAAATGTGACACACAATCCTATAATACTCCTTGATTATAAAATATCATTTCCTCTGGCAACTTGATGTTCATTGAAAACAAAAAAGATATGATACTAGGGAAGGTATTGATATACACTATGACATACATATTTATTGAGTAGAGGTTACATATACATCAATCATCATGATCCATATCTGCATAGGACATGACATATTCCCTATATCATGTTGATTATAGATGCTCATCATGCTTCTCAACCTTAATAATGGATCATTTTTTTGGATAGTTCCCAAATTATCAATAATTACAACACTGAACTGTATAAGATACCTTTGATTTAACATTTTTTTCCATCCATCACTTTATACATTTTCCATGGAAATTTGGTAATTTATGAAAAATCTTTTCACACATAAAACAATTTGGAGTCCCGTTGTGACATTTCCCGAGTATCTCTTTTCCATATTATTTTCACAATGGAGATTCCCACTTATTTCCCTTATCAAATTTATCCGATGAACTTTGATATGTTGTCATCATACTCATCCTTTATTTCTTTTGTCATTCCACCTAATTCCGTTATTTTTTGTGATTTTTTACAGTAGGTTTCGAAAAATCAAAATATGTCATACATGAGATCACATCCCATTGGGCATTACATATGGGTAGTCATAACATTTCCCATCACATTAGGTTTTATAAAATTCCTATTATAATTAGCCATTGGATAAAATAAAGGGAAATTTAGGTTTGATTAATTTTAAATTGTTAAATTTATTAAAGGGAATACAATGATAATACAGGGATAACATTTAAATAATTTTTATTTTCATAACTAATTAATTTCAAGGTGTTATTAGAAGGTAACAACGACCTATTTACTAACATATATTCTTATATGTATTTTTGTTATCATAGTAATGGGTTGTAAGGAGCTTATGAATTTAAAAATCATATCCCTAGGTAGTTTTAGACTATGTGAATAGAAAATCCCATTGTCATGTACCATGTTACACTGAGTTAGGCCTAACACTCCTTATTGGAGTTATTACCCCTATGTACATTTCTTCTAGAACTAATTCCACATGTAGTATTCAGATATGGACGTATTTTTTTGATAAATCCTATAATCTACAATTATAAATATGTAGGGATATTTTTATAAATATAATTATACATATTTATTTATCTAGAGTTTTCTAATATTTATATAAAAAAATAACTAACATTTTCTTTTGTTACCAACATTAAAAAAACTTATATTTATTACACATTAATACATTATTTATTATATTAAAGTACACATAATCCATCCTATAAGGTTAATAAGTATACTATATTTTGGAATTATGCACATTACATAAAATCTAGAACAAGGGATACAACATCATTATTAAAAACTTCAATAACATGCTTCTAAATATTTATGAATTTTAAAATTGAATGGTATAAACTATGAAAAAACATATGAAAATGGTGAGATATAAATCCTAGTAAGGGAATAAACATTAAATAATATGAAAAGATTAATATATATGAGATTATATGAATATCAATGGGTCATAAAAAGTGTAGGAGTCATAAACATTAACAATGAGACAATATATAGCATGATAATCCCAAATACAACATAGGAAATGTGGAATAAACTTAAAAAACGGCATCATAATCAGAGGTTAGGGATAAAGAACCAATAAATCACCATAGAATAGTTCTGACCAAGGATCCATGAACAACCCCTACCCAAAAATGACATCTCATGGGACTAAACATTTCCCAATGCATTGGGGTGATATATAATTTTGGGCACACCCATCACAATTATTTATTTCTTATACATAAGTGTACCACATAGATCATAAAACATGGAATCATTTATCATCAAATTTTCATCCATGAACATGGATTATGTAATAAATACATGTCAGTCGCAAATCAAGGTGATATAAGTGTATAAAGTTTAAATCATTTTATTAGAAATGAGTATGGTATTAACTACATAATTTTTTGCATTCAGAAAATTGTGGTGATATTTCAACATTATAACGACATGACATAAAAATTCAAAAAATTTGTTGATGGTAGATAAAGGTGTCCCTCATCATTTTATTATAAATTGGACAATAACAGTGATATATAATGATTTGATTCATCATGAGAAAATTTATATAAATGACATAAGGTAAAGAAGATTCATTAATAGAGAATAGAAAGGAAAAGACCCCTCAGTAAATATAGGCATGGTAATTAGTGAACATAAAGGTCCATAGGAGAGATTTAATGAGAGAGAAAGGGGTCCCTCATGTAGTAAGTAGTCTGAATCTGAACAGGACTACAAACCTCCAAATCTGGCCATTCCTAGTGCCTATTGAATTTTGAATCTTGACTATGACATGTATAACAGATGGTCACAGATGGCACAACGAGCTCACAACTCACTACTGGTTCACATTCTTCAACATTTAAACCTGATATGGCTGGACAGAAGGAGACACCATTTACTCCTCCAAACAGTCAATCAATTCCACCTTCAAACTCTAAAATGAATTATACTACACCTATGGCTTCTAAAGGATCAATTAATCGTTCTTATATATTTATATCCCAATCCAACTTTGTTTCTCATTCTTTCATGCATAATGGTATTTTAGTGAATTCTAGAAATCTAATTTCTACTCCTGATGTAGTTCATAATGATACGTTTACTTGGAACGATGTAGTTTTACATGTGAATACCTCCCTTCATTACATGCCCATGAATAATGATAAGGGGGTAACAAACAATCCATTGTATTCTCCAAAAAACAAGAAAAAGTATAATAAATTCCATTTAATAAGAAAAACCTACACGATCTTCTAGGAAAAAGACTCAGTGAACAAAAAAGGGTGTTCTAGCTCCAAAAAAAGGTCTCAATGACGATTATATTGTTGAATTATTAGGGTATTTAAAACTATGACACTCTAATAATATTAATAAGAATGATCAAAACTCATTTCCCAATGTTTTTTCTTTCTCTGAACCAAAAAAAAATTCAACCAAAAATTTCTATTTATACCAACATACTTATTCTTTTGCAGGTGTAACCAAAAATTTCTCCAATGTTGAAACCCAATGGGTTTTTTCACACACATCTCTTAAAAATATAAATGTCTATAATGTCTCTAAGAAAAGATTTAATTATGACTTATTAATTTATGGAACTCACTCCTTCTTCTCCTTTATTTATGAAAAAAAAATATATACCATGATGTGAGACCACTATGGAATGACTTTACCTATTTTGGTACCAATTTCAATACTCCTTGGTTTTTGATTAAGGACATTAACTCCATTTTAAACACAAGTGAGAAAATTGGTCCAACTGATGGTACCATCTCCATGAGAGAATTCAAAACATCAATTAAAGACAACAACCATGTAGAAATAAATCTCACTGGTGTCAAGTTTACATCGTATAAGTGGAAATACAATAGGGTGGTTGCCTCCAAGTTGGACAAAGCCTATGTGAACGTCCCTGAATTGGTCAAATGGGACTCTATCTCTATCATTACCCTCCACAGGTGTTACTCTGACCATCAACCCATTCTTGACTATGTCTCCACTAAAAATACGAAACCCCCACTTCTTTCAGATTTAACAATATTTTGGTTTTGTAATGATGAATGCACTGATATCATAAAAATGTTTTGGTCTTCTATGTCACAAGTTAATAATATCTTTGTATGTCATGTTAAGTTAAAATATCTCAAACAGATTCTCAAAAGTTTTTATAGTTATACTTCCAAACAGTTTAATAATGACATTCTTTTTCTTGAGGGTGTACTTAGTCAACATAAAAACAATAACACTAGCTCTGATTTCAACACAGATCCGACTCAAGAACTAAATTTTTGGGTAAAACTAAATTCGTTTTTTACCTTTAAAGAAATCATGAGGAAACAGACTCTTAAAGTTAAATGGTTATTATATGGTGACAAGAAAACAAAATTCTACAACTCACTTCACATATTCAGGAAAGCTTATAGACCTCTATCTTAGTTAAAATATAGGGGAAAATCTTAGATAATTAGGATTATATTTATAATCATATTGCCTCCTAATTTGAATCCATCTTAAATTGCTATAAAATGAACAATGATGACATTCATGATGTCCTTCAAAAATTGGTTAATTATGATGATAACACTTTCTTTCAAAACATACCACTTGATCATGAAATTAATGACACTATATTTTGATTGAATCCTGATTGTGCCCCGAGTCCTGAGGGTATTAATAATGGGTTTGTTCAGCATTATTGGGATGGTATACATTGGGATGTTTGTAAAATTGTAAAATCTATTTTCTCCAATGGTATCATTTCTCAGGGTAAGAATTCTCAATTTCTTTCATTGATCACTAAAGTAGAAAATGATTTTGAGATCCACCTTTTTAGACCCATTTCTCTCATTAACACCCTCTTTAAAATCATCAGAAAATTAATTGCTAATAGACTTTAAGCCATCATGGAAAAAAATGTCTCTTGGATCCATTTTGGGTTTATCAAGAGAAGATATAAAAAATATTGTATTTGTCTTGCCTCTTAGTGCATAAACACTCTTAACAATGTTAATAGATCAGATAATATTTCAATTAAACTCGACATCAAAAAGGATTTTCATACAGTGGACTGAAGCTTCATCTTCATGGTTCTGTATGTATTTGGTTTAAATGAAACCTTTATTGCAACAAATAGAACCCTTTTCAACTCGGCCTCTATTTCAGTCCTGATCAATGGTTCTCCCAAGGGATACATTAATGCACCAAAAGTGTAAGGCAAGGTGATCCCCAATATTTCATTCTTTTCTCCCTTATGGAGGATTATTTTAGTCATCTCCAAAATCACATGGCAGAGAAGATTGAAATCGAATGCATTCATGTTTCTTGGAATGTGAATGCTCCCACCAATCTTCTATATGCTAATGATACCATCCTTTTATTTCAAGGTGATAAAAGAAATATTCAAAACCCCAAAATTGTTTTATCTCACTGTGAAGAGGTCTTTGGTCAAACCATTAGCTGGAATAAATATTTTATCATGTCTGGAAAAAGAATCCCTCCCAGCCGGAAAGGTAATATTATCAGTGAATTAGGCATCAAAGAGGGATCCTGACCTTTTACATACTATGTTGTTACCATTTTTTGGGGTAGACACGTGTCTTCTCACTTTTCATCCATTGTTGACCAATTTTGTAACCAATAATCCTCTTGGAAAGGGAAATACTTTTCTTTGGTAGGAAGGTTATGCCTTTTCTAATCCACTATTATTTCCAACATGTTTTACTCCATTATGGTTTATAAATGGTCTATTGGTCTTATTAAAAAATGAATACCTTAAAAAACTTTCATTTGGATTGGTTGTACGTTGGAATGAAAGTGTTTCACTGTCCCCTAGTCGACATGTTTCAAACCCATTGATAAGGGAATAATTGGAATAAAAAATCATAGATGCATTAATGAATCCCTTCAAGCTAGAATTACTTGGATCATTCTTTAAAAGAATTCAGATGCTGCCTCTTTTATCAAAAAGAGATTTCATAAAAATCATAAGTAATGAAAATTAAAATTATTCAGCTCTTCTATCTGTCCATCTATAATGAAATATTTTTCCACTATCATGAATGATGCCAGATGGATAGTTACCAGGGAATTCCCTATAAATTTCTTGTTGGATAACTGGACTTCCACCCCACATATTTCTATTATTAATCCTAAATAAAACCCTCCCAACACTATCTACTCTATTATAGATATGTTAAATTCTTATAATGATCATCTTACATAAAACATTCTTAACAAAATTTATAACTATAATTTCTCAATCACTGATGATTTTCTAATTTGGAAACATACCCATAATGGTATGCCTAATTCAAAAAACATTTACAATTATTATTTCCTATAATTTTGAAAGTGATTTTGATTGGTTAAAATTCATTGTCAAACCCTGTATAAATCCCCCAAGATTCACTCTTATTTGGAACCTTTCCCACAAGAGAGTTCCCATAGAAATATGCCTTCAATCGTTTGGTATTCAACTTTTCTCCAAATGCTAGCACTACAGTCAACATGGAGAAGATACTAACCACCTCTTCCTCTCTTGTGCTACAACCACTACTACCTAGAATTATATTTTTGACATTTTTTACTCCAGATGGTTGATTGTTGATTCTGTGAATAGTAAACTAAGTAGATATATGAAAATGGAAAAATCTCATCATATTAAGAAATTATTCCTTGCTACTGTTGATGATCTCCATAATGTGATATGGTATGATAGAAATACTATTATATATACCAAATCCTCACTCGGTCATAATGATGGTCGGACAAGGATTCTTATTGCCATACGTGAAGCTACTTTGATGCAAAAGGGTAACAAAAACAACACTATTCATGACATTATGATTATACGACGTCTTCAGATTGATGGGAATTTTTGTCATCCACGTCGTACCATTGATTTGTTTTATTGTTCTCCCTATCCTACATAGATCAATGCAAATGTTGATGGTTCGTAAAAATGAAATACAGGTCCTGTAGGTTGTGGGTCTATATTCAAGAATCATCATGGTCAGATCCTTGGATGCATTCTGGGGAACTGCAGCACCACCTCTTGTCCAGAGGCCGTAATGATGGGTATGAGACATGTTGTTTCTTCCTCTAGTAATCAAGGTCAGAACAACCTCTGGTTTGAAAGAGTTTCGACTACCATGGTGTAAGCAATTTCAAAAAATAGATTGTCATAGAAAATTATGATAAAGATTCCATTGGATAATTTTGACACGATGAGTCAAAAAATAAAATTTATTTTATCTTAATAATTTTCAAAATATTTTAATTCTCAATTTTAAAATAGAAATTAAAATTTATTTAAAATGGTTGGTTTTTTTCAATAATAATTTTTACACTTCTAAATAAATTACTTTCGACATCAGAAAAATTATATGATAATAAGAATTATTTAATAATATGATTATATTAAAATATAATTTATCTCATAAATCAAATAATTCATCAAAATAAATTAAATAATTGAATTTGAATGTTTCCCAATAATACTGTAAGAGTTTTATTATATTTAAGTAAAAAAAATTATTAATTAACCATAATAGAAATAAAAATTTATTATTCCAAACATTAAATTTACTGAATAATACATATAGTTTTTTTGATATATATCACTTTATTACTCCCAAAAATTACTTAATGGAAAGGTGTGTGATGGTGATACCTTCATGGGGTGTTTCGACATAACTGTTTTGGGTTGTGATGTTGATGCGTAGGAACTTCTCCTGTAAACAGTTTTCAATAATGCTTATATTGTTGGATATCATCTTTGGTTTGGTCAAGTGAAAATACCATTGATTAAATCTCCCATGGAAGTGTTTATAAATGAAATTTATATTGTATGGTTCTAATAGAAGTAGAAATCACATCCTTTTCTATATAAATTAGATTTGTTAAAAGCATATATTTGTACTAATCATGTGATCATTGTTCAATGGCTATTTTATCAACGGTAAAGATTCTTTATGACCATTTTAAAAGATTAAGATATAAGAAATCCAAAATTTTCATTTCTATTCTATTAGAATGATACTTAATAATAATTTCAAATAAGTAAAAAAATAGAATTTTATTTATAATAGTTCAGGTTGTTATATACCCCATCAAAATATGAAAATGGACTATAATAAGCATCCAATTATCCAAAAAAAATTAAAATGTGCATGAAAATATAAAAAGTTATTTTTTATGATTAGAATATAGTTGTTCATACCTTTATTGTAGGAATCACAAAGAGCCTGTTGTATGTTATTTTCTATTTAATCCTCATGACTAGTATTTTTTTTAATTTCAAAATTATCCATTAATTTCTTATAAAAATTTTAAAAGGAGTAATTAGTCTAAATTGTTCTTCATAGGGTCATCCCATTATATGGTATTTATATATATGATTTTATAAAATATAAATTGTTATTAACATTAATTAATACAATAGATCGGTTATTAAACAAATAGATTATGAAAATGTTCAACATCTATACATTAAAAAATAATATTTCCATTGACTCATGGTTTATAAAATCAATTATAATATCTGGAACAATCATGGCTATAATAAACTCTTTGTATATTTTATTCTGATTCAATATAGGTAATATTGTTATCTACAACTACTATATCAGATATAACATTTAATGTTAATAAATGTTGTAGTGACATTTTTGGGGTAGTGGTACTATTAAAAATTCATATGGATTTCTTGGTAGATCTACTAGATTGTTTTGATCAGACCCTATATTTCCAATTCCATGTCTCCATATGTAATAACATTCTTCATTATAGAACTCTTTTTTGAATTTTTTTAATGGTTTCTCCTTTTAAAAGGATTATAAAAAATATTCTGCATTATTATAATATAACATTATAATATTAAAGGTACATACAATGATATTTCCAATTACATGTTCCAACATGTTAACATAAAAATCCTCAAGGGGAAAAATATCTTGATATTGTATACTTGTGATTATTGAAGAACTACTCTCACATGTTTTTGGAGTTTTGAATTTTATATAATATGTCCTTGTACAGTGTACATTGTACCTTTCACAATAAAGAAATTGGTGGTTAAGAATACAAATAAATGATTTTCACATTCACCCTAAATAAATTTAGTATCAGAATGTTATCGGTAGTTGTTTGATTCACATTTATCAAAACAATTATTACAAAATAAATTAACTTATGTAGGTGATGTGGTTGAGGAAATGTCTTTCCCCAAATATACTGGGGAATTATTGTTAATTTATTGGTTTCGGTTTTATTATTTATTCACTATCAATAAATTGAATATATTTTACATCAAACAAGAGTTTATAATAATTTATTTTTATAGAAACTTTTTATACTTACATGCCTTTAAGTTTATCCTTTTCTCCCTTTGTTATTTTTATTTCTGAAAATATTCCCAATGTCAAATAATAAAATACAATTCCTTTGTCTAATCCTAAAAATATACATACAAAAAGTCTATATTTTTATGTTATCTTATTATAACATTTAACCAAATACTATGATGACAAAATTAAACAATACATAGATATATTATGTGTTTTTTCATATAATTTGTTTCAAATATATTTATATGATCTTTCTTTTATAACACATTATGTTTGATAGAAGTGGATTTTGATTCTAATTCACTAATCTAAAAATAAAATGTGAAGCATAATAATGTTGTTGTTTTTATTACATAATTCCTTCACTAATGATTTTAAATTCATATCATGTTTTCAATTGAATTTTACCAATTTACTTCATCATATTTGGGGTACATTTATTTTGATGCCCACATTATTTTCTTCACTATTATCATAGTTCATAAATTATTATTTTCTAATAAAAGCGAATAATTAAAATAATGAGAAATAAAATATTACCAATTAAAATTCACTAAAAATGACTCATCCCTATAGGGACCAACAAAATAATTATATGGTTCTTGTTTCATCAAATGTTTATACATATATTAAGAATGGGGTTTAAATTTCCCCATGGTATCCTTGAGCTATCACTTCATCATTGATCTCTGAAATTATTTTTGAGGCTTTAGAGTGACGATAACAAAAAAAATTAATACAAATATCATCTAAAATGAATGTAATTTAAAATGGATAATTAAAAATAAACCCAGTTTCATTATATGATCTTCTGTTAAAATTGAGATAAAAATATAACATCATTACAAAAATATCATACCAAATGATTCAAATAAATGATTGAAGAAAACAATGAAATTAATCATTTTTAACAAACATAGACATTGATTTTGTAAACGTAATGTGACTATGTGATTATACTTCTCTATAGATTTACCAAATCACATATTTATTGAACCCTAGGACATATAAGACTCCATAAAAATAAGGATTCCATGAAATTATTGTGATGATCAAATAAAACAGTCATCCTCAGTTGTATCATCATTTGAACATGGAATTGTATTTTTCAATGATACAATAACATTATAATTTATTTTGATAGGACATAGGAAATATCATTATCTAATTATAATTATATCATAATTGGTTTATCCTTATACCCTTCAACACTTATATTCAACTTTATACATATTAATTAATTTAATTTAACTGGACATTTATTTTTCTCAAATATGAAACAAAAAAATCACATAAAATGATTAATAAAAAAAATTATAATTTTTAGATGATACCAACATGAAACATATTCATGTAATTTTTTTTCATCGTAGCAATTACATACATTGATTTGACTACTGGTGTACCTATACTATTTTACATCATCTTATATTCATCATGATACTTATTATAAACCATATAACCAATTATTATAGAGCCATTGTATGATTAAACATGTACACATAGTCCTCTTTCAATCTATCAAATTCATTAAAAAAATTATTTCATATTTGTAGATAAATCATTAATAATATGATTTCGAAACCATAATACATATTATTGATTACGTGTATTTGTAATCCATCTTTAAACTCTTCATGGATTAAAATGCATAATATTTACATTGTGGGATTTTTTATATAGCTAATTCTCTATACATTTATACCAAATGTATATATGAGAATATTTATGCACTATAATGCTATCTATAATGACATATCTTCTAAAATTACTTTCAATCAATAGGTACCCCTCATGATGAGATTTTGGGATCTAATAGTATCCACTTATAATATGTAGGATGCATAGAATTCAACATATTTTTAACAATGTATTACCATTTTATATAACTTTATATATTAATTCAATTCTTCACGTACACATTAAAAAATTCATATATCATTCAATGTGGTATATCCATTTTTATAGTAGTGGATAAAATAGTTGAATATATGTATCTTTTTCAAAATTAAGATGGACAGGTATATCAATTAATAATGTTGGGATAAATATCATTAATTCACTTAATTTGAATTCAATTTCTAATTGCACACTTGGAATATTTGGAAGGTATGTAACATTATAGAATATGTATTTTAAAAATAAAAACATCATGGAAAATGTGTGTTATAAATTTTAGGGAGAATAAATTGTAATAACACAAATAATGAATACTCCATCAAAATATGATATTCATTCTATTATAGAACCATTAAAATTAAATTAATTATTTTCATGAAAATATCAATATTTTATGAATACCCATGAATAACCCTTAAACCATTATAATAGATAAATATTTGAATTTTTGTCTAGACAGCATGTTAGACACTATTGGAAGAACAATAAAAAATCAATCTTCATTGGGGTAAATAATTCTATTATCCCTATTTTAATCATGTTAATCATGTCCTTAGGAACATTATTTTTTTATGGTTCATTTACTACTTTTCTAAAGACATTTTATAATATATATTTTTACTATGGGGAAGAAATAATAAAAATTTATGATGTATAAACAATTCCAGTACGAGAATACAATAAACGAGCTATTTTTTCAGCATTTTTTATAAATTTTTTAAGAAAATTACTAACCAAATGATTTATAGTATCTTTCATATTGTTATAGTATTGATCTCACAGTAATGGTGTTGGTGTTGGACAATTTTCTATATTCCCAGTGAATGATGTCTTCCAATATATTTATTTATGTCATCGGGGTTATAATTTTGGATGTCTTAAAAACATAATCATTATGGAAGGTTTCCACCTAAATGTGTTTGTACATTTTTTATATATGGGATACCATAGAATTTCTATATTGTTTTGTCCTAGAAATTTCCTACCAATAAGAATGGACTTTATCAGCCTATATAATATATATCTCGATGTGAACTCTTTAGTTTTATGAGAATCATAAAATGTAACACTCGTATCCCACATCAAATTTTATATATACAATAATTTTATAAAAATAAATAAATATCATAAAAGGTTGTTTGTTTGTATACATAAATAGAATGATCACATGGTATTTATTTTTTATTCAAATCCAAAATAGAATATTAGTGTTTAAAATCATAACAGGATGTGTAATACAATTTCTACATTATACATCCTAATTATTTATCCCATCTGTAGATAGTGTAAGATAAATATTTCTTATATCAACTGAAAATTTAGGATACTCTAAACCAAATTTATTTGTTGAAGTAGTGTCTTATAGGTGATGTATTATCCCATATTGATGGCACATTATGATCTGAATCACTCTATAAGAAAAATCCAATTTTATTATAGAAATTTCCTAAAGTGTTCCTTTTCATATACCAGATCCTTCTTGCAAGATAAAAGGGCTTATGGTTTTTTTGTGGAGAGTCTATTTCCACATATTTGATTAAATTGAAATTTTAATAACCATCCATCATTCATAGTAGTAAATAATTAATTTGTGAAATCCAAAAAATTAATAAATCTAAAATAAGGGGTGAAAGGTAGTAATGGTTCAAAAAACCAAGACATATTATTGTATTAGTCATATAACCTCTATTTTCCGATGATCTAAAATCATGTTTATTATGTTTCAATTATGTTAAATGTTTTAGGTTTGTAAAATATTTTTTGGACTTCTTAATAAAATTTTATATATATTGATATTCTTTAGATATCTACAATTAGAATTTTTATGCTACCATTAGTTTAATATGCTACTGCAAGTTCAATTCTACCTCATCCAGGTTCAACCTCCAGACTATGAAATAGTGGAGTGGATCTAATTTCACTTCAATGTGTATATTCCATCAATCGTCCTTATCCCTATCATAAAAAAATATATACCACAAATTTCAAATTGTGATACCACCATGTAGAGTTACCATAAAGTGAATATGCTTCTAGATCTTCTACTACAACATGAATCTAGCGTGAGATGTTTCTACCATTAAATACCAAGATACAATAAGAGATTTTACTACAAGAGGAACTACCACATGTCATTCTATACTACCATTTTTTATCATATTAATGTTAAAATTTAATCCCCCAAACATCTATATTAATGCATTTCATTAAATTATTAGTCATTATTATTTTTGAATGATTATTTATTAGAAACTGAACTATTGTTTTAAAGGCTAGATAGACCTTTTTAGACATATACCTCAATATAAGGATTCATTTTATCTTGTTATTATCTTGAATTAGTTTATTGAACCATATGGAATGATATAAATCAATAATATCCTCTCTTGTGAAAATATATTAATGTAGTAATAAAAAATTACATACGTTGAGACACAAAAAAGTTTACACACACTGATGTTTTTAAGAACACTGACTTATTGACTAATAAAGAATTAAATATTTTTCCATGAAACTAACGACACTCAATTTTAATATTAAAATGAAAAATAATTTAAATTATTTCAAGGAGAAACAAAAGTACACGAATAAACGACTCTAATCAAAATGGTATACATTGAATCTCCATATTCTCATTATTTTATCATAATTTTCTAGAATACTTTTTTATAAGACTTTATGTTTACTCAATATATATAAACATATTCTCTTGTGATGAAGTAGAGATTTATTGACTTTCACATTAAAATATTTTCATATATACTCTTATTTATAATTTTGGAAGAGGTTATGTGTGACCTAGAATTATTTTCTCTTATATATAATTTTGGATCAGGCTTCTGTATACTAGGGAATATATTTTTATAGTCTATTATTAAAATCATATCTATTTTATGGATGAATATTTTATAACAAACTTTTTTGCAGTGGATGATTTGTATGTTCAGGGTATTAGGTCTTGGATTATAAATAATCCCCTTATTGGAATTTCATTGTGTGTTTTATTATTTTGTTTTTAAAACTTTAAATTTTAGAAGAGAATATTTTCTTAAATAAAAAAAATTATAAATATTGTTTGATTTTACATGTGTGTAGGTACTTTTCTTGTTACAAATATATTTATTTTAATATTTAATGTGTTTTAGAAAATTATTTAACTGGGATTTGGAAAAAAATTGACAACATTTTCTAATGTAATATTTAAATAAATATATAGATTAAATTAAAAGGAATTTTTTAAAAATTTAAAGGAATTTTGATTAAAAAATAATTAAAATTTCTATTTGGTATATATATTCACCCCTATTAAGTGTTCCACACAAAAAAAACAAATTGTACCAGGGGATTTTATAAGATTCTTTTTATTAGGATACATTTTTACTTAGAGATATAAAAGTTCTATGAGATCTAAATTTTTTTCTTCATGGATAATCATAAAAAAGAAGTCACCTACACTAACCATACACCTTATTTAAATGGGGATAAATATGATAAATGTGTAATGAATATGAAAACCCATTTATAATGTATGCATTTTTATATTAGGACTATAATAGATGATAAATATTAAATCACAATGAATCTATGAATAATTGAAGTGATGACACTAAGAATTCATATGATTGAATATATAAAGCTGTGAATGAATTATATTGTGTTTTAGGTGAATAAGAATTCAACAGAATATGTTTCTATTTATCTAAATTTGTAATTTGGGATACTCCTTCTATATTTAAATATGGAACTAATTAATTTTCATAAATATATTTAAATACATATAATATTATATATGATAAATTCAAAATTACTCCTGATAAATACATTTTTGATATGTATCTTAGGTTCAATATAATATTCAACATTTTTCATGATCATGGAAATAAAATTCTTAACATGGTTCATGTGATGTGATTTCTAATAGATCTACATAAATGGTCAAAACGAGCTTTAGTTTCGATAAAAAAATAATGTGACATCGATGATTTAAAATTAAAACAACTCATTAAAAACATATGATTTAAAAAAAGGAAATGAAATTAAATAAGTAAGATAAAGAAAAACCAATATGGAATTCAACATAAATCTATACGTATGACTCAAAAGTAAAATATAAGATTAATTTTCAATGTTCTATAAATGATGAGTAAACATCTATTGGTGAAATGGAAATGGATCACATAGTTAGACGATTCAAAAGTTATAAAGGATGAATAAATTCTTTAGAATGACTAAATAAGGATGAATAAATAATTGAAAAGGTAATTTTTTAAAATAGTTGGAAATGGATGATTCAACTAATGAGACAATATTTAATTAGTGTAAAGGAAAATTACATATAAAGTCATACTTTCCCAAGTTAAATCATAACAAAAAGCATGAGTACAAAGGAAAAAAGTATAAAAAAGTATATGAAATAAACTATGATAACATATTGGTCATATAATTTAATTTATATTAAAATAGATAATAACAAAACGATACATCCAATATGTGTTTCATGAAAAATAGAATTCAGGTATCAAATATTTTTCTAGTATCACACCTTAATATTTCGAGACTATTTGATAATGAAAATAATAAAGAAATATGTCCAGTGTGGATTCATTTGAATAATATAATATACTAGAATAAATATTCAATTAAATAACATACAAATAATAAATATTAATAAAATCCCATGCTTTGACTTATAATGTGAAAAATTGGTGTTATAATAGAATGAGACATAATTGAACTACTATTAAAAAGAATATAGTCAATATAAAATATTTAATTAGTAATTTTGAAAATGATATATAATGATTTAAAATGGTATAACAAATATAACTTGGATACATGGTAAATAAATTAATTGTAATTATACTATTGGAATGGTTTACCAACATAGATTGAATAAATCTTATAAGAATAAATTTTTCATTGTTCAAATTATGAATTTTTTCTTAATAGTTCTTATTATTATTGAACTAATAATGTTTTATATATAAAATATCAAAATATTTTCTACGAAACCATTTAAACAATTTTGGATTCCCAAATATCTGTATATTAATAATTTGGAAGTCAATACAACATTTCTATCAAAATCATTTCATGATTCAATTTACTTGTAAGATACATTCCTAAAGAGTTACAGTAAGAACCAAAGATATATAGATAATGGATATTCTCGAAAAATGATTTGAGATTAATCTAGTTTCATTAACTATATCAAATTTAATGGTGGTTATGTCACATAATGTGACAACACAAAAGGAATAATAATATAACTAAATAAAATTATTAACTGTAGTACTTTTATAATTTGCAATGTATTATTTGTAAATGGATTAAAATAAAATTTATGATCATATTATAGTAATGTGGTGATGATTTACTTGTTAAATTCGATGATTTACATGTTAATGATTCAATTCAGGTTTTTGTCTTTAATACATAGAAAAATGATTATGTATATGTTATTAATATATATTCATTATTTTCTAATAATATTTATTATTTGATGTCCCCTTTATTGAGAATGTTGACTTAGGAATGGAATAATTAACCATTTTTTAAAAATAAATGATTAGTCAATTATCAACAAAAAATATAATGTCTTAAATACAATGCCTATAACTGAGGTCAAAACTATAATAAATAAATGTCATTAAAAACAATGAAATAAGTGTCTACTTATTATCCACATGAGTTGGTTAAAATGTATTTTTTGAAATTTATATGATTCTATCTTAAATTGCAAGCAATATTGATATTTATTAGGGGATGAATTTGATATTTACACATGTGTATTCTTTATATCTCATAAATGTAATTAATTCTCTTATTTTTCTAACTATATTAACTTCGTGGATGATTATATTGGACATTGGATTATGAACTTATGAGTGGATCATTGTCATGAATTTTAAAATTATGATTTTGAATCATTATGCTCACAAAATTTCAATATTCATAATTATTCTACTCATAGGATCCCATTAATGAATTTTATAGTAATATGTATAAGTAAAACCCTTTAAGAAACTAATGAGAAAATTATCAATTAATATTATTATTCTATTAATTTTTTGGTAGAGTTTGTTGAAACAAAAATTTAAATTATTAATAGAAATTTAATTGGACTATGGCCAATTGTAAATAGAAACCATTATTATTTATATAATGTTATAAAAAAGTATTAAATACATTATATTTTTTTTTATAAAGTATTTATTCACAATAAAAAAATTATACGGTTTTCATGAAAAATATGGTGAATGAATCTTCCTTGTATATTCATCAATTATAAATCATAAATAATATTTTGGAAAAATACAAATATTACGGAATAAAATGTTTATGTTAAATTAGATGACGCATATACACATAAAACTATGATTGATTTAATCAATATCAATGATGACCTTTCTAGTTGAGGAATCTTTTGCTAAACCTAATGATAATTCTATCATAAATATAGTTGGAATATATCCCAATTATATGTTACATTTTGAACACAAACGTGTATGTTAAAACGAAATATAAAATACATTAATTCATAGTGTTGTTATGAATCATATATACTAGCCTTTAGATGTAGTTTTAGTAATATTATTATAAATAATGAATGACTGATTTGAAAAAATTTATTCAATATAATGTAATTTAATATGAGTAACCCATTGAACTAGTATCAGGACATGAAGCCATAGAATATTTCTTTTCCATGCCACACATATGAACATAAAATTATATCAAATGTGTGTTACACTCGTGTTATTAAATGGATATATAGTAAAGGATGTTTTCTAGATCAAACCAATTTATTAAAAACCCCTTAATTTCCAACTCATTTATTTGAATTAACAAAATATTTATATTCTTCAAAATTATACAGTATAGCTTGGTATAAAATAATGATCTCAGTTTTTATTGAAAATGGTTTTTCAAAAGAAATAGATATCCTTAATTTATATAATAAATATTGTCAACAGATTTTTTAGTAATTCAAATATATTATAATGATATTATATTTTGATCTTTAGAAAATTATTATTTTTTGGTGTTTTAAAAAATTACGGAAAATTAATTTGAATTGAGACTCATGGATGTGTTAAAAAATTTCATTGGATTTAATATTTTAAAAAATAAGGACCAAATGATTTTAATTAATATCAAGTAAACTAAATATATTTTAATCAATTTTTTATGAATATTAATAAATATAGTAATACTCTCATGTATAAAATAATTGAACTGGATTTTGATTGTCATGACCCCCTCCCTTCAAAGATACCCATCTCGGGCTGGGAATGAAAAATGTTAGATAATGACCCACGTGTCCTGCTTCCTGGAGGCCCTAGGTTGGTGACCAAAACCAAGGGTATTAAAATCTCAAAAAAAAATTAAGGAATTATCTTTTTATATTAACCATGATTTAGAGATTAGTTGTATTCACCCCAAAACAACTCTAAGACATATATTAAAAGAAACCCATAATCTATCCCACATGCATGTTTAAAATAAAAATATTACAACTACACTAAAAATATTCAATGTAAATAAAAAAAATAAATATGAGAATTGACATAATAATAGTCCTAAATTCGAATATAGTAATTACCAATACATTCCATATTGTCCACTTGAAAACCCGATAATAGTTTTATATACACAGGGTGAGCGTGCAAAGTATACTAAATACAAGAAAACCAAATTCAATCACACGCAAGTGAGAGAATCATATTAATGATCCCAATAGAAAAAATAGAATAAACTGCACCAAAAATGTCATAGTAACCATCCCTACATCCACAAGGTATGCCCACTAAATAACACACTTCATGTAATGAAATATAGTAAGCAGAATAATGATAGGGTACCCCACTCAAGTTTCTTGATTTTTAGCCTCCATCACACCCTAATAGAAAAATCACTACTGCACACACCTCTTATGAAATGCCACATATCAACCCCCCTTGCAGTCATCTGGGCCTCACAACTAGTACCGTCACCTGGGAAATGAAGCTCATCACATGCTTCTAATAAACATAGAGTCCTAACACCAAATCAATTCCCGAAAATCCACAATAAATCACAATACTTCTCATCTCGAAGACACTTGGGAAAACCAAACCCACATAGACACACACATGGGACCCAAAAACCACAAACATCTACAAGAATATTGGGCAATCACTTTATAGAAGAGGGATCATGGAATAGTTGGAGGCATGGATTCCATCCTCCCATCGGAATGTTTGGGAAATACACCCTCCCCCTTGACAACGAGGGTGTTTTGGAGATGGTGCTAATCAAGGGTGGGGTGCACAAATAAATCGAAATAATATACAATGTATATATATATATATAGTATCAATCACTCATGACCAGCCTATGGGATTCACAAAAACTTCTTCCACAATTATTATTATCAACAGTCACATTATATGTTAATAATGTAATGAGGCTTCACAATGATATTTTTTTCAACACCCGTTCATTTCATTCATTATATTTAACAATATTTAACTATGTAGTCAATCATTTAACCATTCATTGAAAAAATATTTCTTCATTACAAAACCAACTCATTCCATATAAACATTATTGTTTATTTATTTTCTACATTAAAATCATGGAAACTTCCATGTATATCACATAAGTGAGAACCCAAAAAAAGTCACACATGGGAAGAAGAACCAAGGTAAATTATACCACATCATATTTTCACTATGTTTATCAACCATTCATGCCATAAAAACCTATCTTGATACCTAGAGTGAACCTTTTCTCGTGATACTCATGGAGAACCTCCGGGTGAATTAACCATACCAACCACTATCATCATAATTCTTTAATTAATTTCCACCAAATCTAACCTCTCAACATAGAAAACCCCAATTCATGATCACACCCAAAATCACATCTCATCAAAACTACATCACTCCCATCAGAACCATTATTGGCAGCCATACTGCATAACCACACCACACCCAGTACACTCAATAACACAATAAAAAATATCCCGATCACAACATTATAGATAAAGCTAACCATCCATTCGATAATCAATAATCTCTGAGTTTGGTATTCCATTACACCTTATGAACAATCCCCAAAAACAAAACAAAAACTATTCATATTTAACATGTAATCTATTTTTTAATTCCACCTTTTAACTTCTCGGATTATTGTAGAAATATTTTAATATCATGGAATCTATTTATAATCCAAGTGTATGTGGTTAACAAATATCATAAAAATTTTTTGATAGAAATCCTAACATCATCCATTCAATAATCATAAGTCATTTTGAAAACAAATTCTCCCAATATAAATTATTTTCAGTGGTGGTGTTTAAGTCATAAAATTCAACAACAAAAAAACAATATAACCAGCATATCATGCATCACTTTTCCATGGCCTCATATATACATATATATATATTAAATTGGTTCATTTATCATTATTTATTTTTATTACTATATCCTCCCAAATGAGTCATCCATACACCCACCACACATGATAAACAAATAAAAGGGATAAATAGGGATCCCTACTTTGAATAACATATTATCTTCAGTTACATATTGTGGTAAAAGAGAGGGTGTGTAGTTAGTAATAGCCTCATAAAAAATGTGATCAAAGAAAATGAAACAAAATTACATGGATCCTTATAGAAGAAGGTTTTGATGTGAAACAGTAGAAAATAAGAGAGAACAATAGAGGATATCACACATATATTCTTTACCACGTGTGTTTCCTTTGGATTTCACTACCTCGTGCATTTATATTAATCGCATGAATGTTTATCTTTTCTTTTAAAACCATCCTTGTCCATTTCATCTTGAAGTTTCAACATTCATTCCAAATCATCTTTCTAGATGACTATAATGTAATTTGGAACTATTGATACTAGTTTTGATCTTCCACACGAGTTCATTAGAGTGGAATCCCTCTTAGTATATCCTTTCAGTGAATTTCCCTTCAATTTGATGAATCTAAAATACATGGTCTTCCCTGCTTCCCTATATGATATCTTATTGGGGAATTCTGTGTTCACAATATTTTTCTGTTTTCTTCCCGAGGTAGTTGCTTCATTATTAGATATCATCAGAGGTATTTACAAATGAGGAATTCATGTTGATATGGAAATATACCTACCTTGTGACCACTTTCATTGCACATATCACAGATGTTATCAATAATTCCAAATAATTTTTTGGTAAACAGATGCTTATGGATCTACGGATGTTGTATCATCATCTCTGGCTCACTTTCCCATGTGGTAGGATTCCATTGTGATTTTACATTATGAGTATTGTAACAATAATTTAATGAACAGAAACCCAATCTATTGCAGCACTAAAACTGACCCCAAAATCGGATTTCATATAATTATGTTGTTAGGACTCCTACATGACATGTTGTGCACTTTGTAGAGAATCACCTATCACAGTATTCTTATTATTCACCACAGACACAATGATAGGTAACTATTTTACTTTCCTCATCCAAATGAGATTTAAATTTATCATCCAACCTGCACTGCTCATGGATACATATTTAGATGTATGAGTACCAGATGTTTTTTATTTTACTTTATTCCTCTCAGCTGCTTGAGGCATGTCATTAAAAAGATGTCATTATCTTCATATAACATATTAGAGGCCTTTTTACTTTTGGATCCTCTAGTGAAAATTGAGTAGCAATAGACACTGTTTCTTGATATATATCATCAATAGATGTCATGATCCTCTTATCAGAGGTTGATGGTCTTTCAGCATTAGAATCCCCTAATGAAGAGTTAGTACCAATAGAAACTATTTATTTATGTTGTGAAGTCAAAATATGTGTATTCTCATGATTGGTCAACTGGGATTCCAATTATATACATTTCCCATTGAGGATTACTTTTTAATTTTTATGATTTTCATCTTCTCATCAGAATACTTCTTCATTCAAACAACTTCTTCTTCATGCATCATCATTTTATTATGAATCAAAGATTCATGACCCTTTAACTTCTTGGATATCCCTTCTAATTGTAGACCCATTATATCTTTGAAATTTTCCTGTTTCCCTTCAAGCACAAGGATTTTTCTTTAATAGCCATTCCAACTCTCTTTTCCTCTTTAAAATGTTCAAGCCAGATTGTTTCCTTAATTTCATTTTTCCTCTGGGTTTTATCAAAGGATTTAGTATTTATAGAGATCGTATAATATTATAACATTTTATTTACCAATAATTCCTCTATATTATCATCTTCTCTTCCCAATCGGGTGATTTCAACATGCATATATTGAAAAATTATAAAAATAAAAGAAAATATTCCTTTATGAATATCATATTGATATGTTATTAATTTCTCCTGATCACATGAAAATGAGATATAAGTGTATTTATTTCTACTCTAAGAAACCTGAGCCACAAACTCATTACTTCAAAGCCAAATTTTATTCAATATTGGAAGTGTATGGAGAAACCGAAACATCATATTCTTTATAAATGATGGGTTATTTCAACTGATTCTTCTGTTTCTTTTTCTTGTTTGTTAAGGTCTTATTGGAAGTAGTCTTCTTCTCAGATATGACTAAATATTCATCAAGACTTTACTTTTTTGTTGATATAGGAAAGAAACTTAAATCCTCATCTGAATGGAATTACTATAGATTATCCAATAAAAGTAAACCATTCACTCTGATACCAATTAAAGGGCTCTAGACCAACTTGAGATGGGTAGGGGCAATCATGGTGTCAACAGTTTCTCTTCTCTAATGGATCTTGTTCCCAAATTGGTAGGAAAATGTTTAAACCTATATGATGGATATGTTTAGTAATTAAAACATTCACATGTAGAAGGACAACAAAAAAAAATTTACTTGTTTCACCAGTAAGGGCTACCTCCAAGGAGCATACGCCAACATACTTCCAGTCATACCAAATTCCACTAATCTTCACTATCGAAGATTATAAAGGTCCATGAACAATCACTTTTTCCCAGGCACACCACTGCCACAATGGTTTCGGGATAGCCCACTGCTACCATTAGATCACTTCTGTTGAATCACCCTAGCACACTGCCTTGGGAGAGGTATCACTGAGTTTTTTGACTTGATGACTGCTTAAAAATATTGGCATGAATGTCATTGTCTCTATTCAGCATGATACAATTATTTCATCGAATTGAGAAATTTATTCTTTTTTAAATTCATCTTTCTCCATTAGTGAAATTACTATAACATCATCCCATTTATTCCTAGAATCAGAATCTCCCGTTATGATGTTTTTATTTATGTGAACTGTAACTAATTTGGAATATTTTCTCTTATCAGCATACCATGCCTACTCTGCGTACCGTGTATAGTCAGTGTACTGCTCCTATTATTTATATTGCATCTACTCAGCATACAATGCCTACTCCTCATTACGCCTATCCTCAACATATCGCCTATGCTCCGTGCACCGTTCCTTCTTCATGCACTACTCTTTCTCTGCACACCACCTTCACGTATGACCTCCACATATAGCCTTTGCATACTACCTCTATGTACCACCTTTGCATACCTCCTCTTCGTGCTTCCTTGGAGTACAATTTCTAAATTTTGTGTACATCTTCATTAAATTATAAAAATTATTGAATCTATGACATGTCTTTTTTTTAACACAAAATCTTTTATGTGGACTACTCCTTCAAATTCCACAAACTGTTTTTTCTTTTACATACCACTTCATCCAATGTAGAATCTATCATGCGTACCACTTTCACACATAGATGGGTTCTTCCATTGTGATGATATTTTCATTTCATATTCTCTCTCTCTTGATGATGGGATTATAAATCCTTATATTGGATGTTAAATCCACAAATATCATTAATCCAATTTATAAGGCCCCAGCCTTAAACCTTACTTAATATTGAATTAAATGAATAATTCACATTGAGGATCTTTTCAGGTTTAGAGTTTTAGAGAATTAGGACATAACTATTACATCTCAAAAGATTACAAAGTAGAAACTTTAACTAAGTTTCCATAAAATAAAAACTCTTAAAAAGAAACATGTCTAGTTCCATGTTTTAGGTAGCATGAATTTCCCTTGATCCCATCCTTGACCCTATTCCACGTTAAGTCCTGTGAAAAAAATTTCAAAAACCTAGGATGAGCATAAAAAATCTCATTAAGGGATACACAAAGAATGAAAACTGTTAGTTTTTAAAAACAACAAGTAAACCATGTATACTTTATCAATGTAATACTTTTTACCTTTTCGAAGTAGTAAAAACTCTTCACTGAATAAAAGTTCATTACTTACCCTTCTGTAACCAAAAGATTACCATAAAACCCATATAAAGATCACATAACATATAAAGGTAACTTGGGACATAAACATACTTAAGTGGAATAATCATACGGTCGACTTCCACACATACTTAATGGAATAGCCATACGGCCGACTTCCACACATACTTAATGGAATAGCCATATGGCCGAATTTCATACCCAATGCATTGGAGGTTATAACGTAACCACCCATCCTGGTATTCATGGCACCACCCGTCATATGGTTTATCACGTAACCACCCGTCAAATGTCCAAGTACCATTATAAAATCATAAGACATAAAATAAACATAATGGAAAGAAAACATTTCCACATTTCGATCACAATATATCACTTAAATATATCGAAATAACAAATCCTTTATAAAAACCATTTTCAATAACAACATACATAAAAGAGTATATGGTATTTATTTCATTTTAAAAAAACATTACGGCTTGTTGAGGAAGCCAAAGACCAAATAATACTCACAGCGGCGGAAAAGGACGTTGTCACCACGTACGTTAAAAGAAACATTCATTTTTTTAGTTTAGTAAAACGCTTCATATAAAAAGATTCCTTTTGAATAAAATTAAAATTCAAAGGGGGTTTATACACCGTATAAAAGAAATCTGTGTGTAAAACTAAATATGCCTCAATGAAAGGAGATTGAGACGAAGTCCCTTACAAAGTCGGTATCCTTAGATTAAGGATAAATAAATTATATGATTATGTGTGACAAATACGAATACACAAAATATAAGTGGATATTAAGTGTAAAACAATCAGAGGTCATTCACACATAATCATGGAAAAACAAAACCAATGACATAGATATTTAACTCAATGAAATGATATTGAGTTATGATTTCCGATACAAGTCCGTCTAAATGACATAAGAATTTATCAATGAGATGATTATGTGTAGAAATAGTATATCCACACAAAGGTTTGTGGAAACTAAAACATAGAGATTCCACACATAATCTTGGAATAAAAAAATCAATAATTAGAGGTTTAACCCAAATAATTGAAAGTGGGTTAAGAAGTTCCCTTACAGAAATTCGACAGCCTAACGGCGTCACTTCAAAAATTATAAAATGAGTTGATGAGAGATAAAAAGGGTATCTCATCACTTGGACATAAAATTTACATTAATAAGGATATAGAAGAACATATCCCAACATAATAGTATGTGAATTAAGAGACATTTAAAAATAAATCTTTTAAAAAGAGGAGGGTGAAAGGTTCCCTTACCGACTTGGGTAACTTTCAAAACGTACACCCCATTGAAGAAGGGTCATACAATGAACATGTAAGTACCCATAAATGAAATTATATTACACAAAGAGTATAATAATGGGAATTACATACACCAATCAAAATAAATGGTGGCAAATGTATCATAAATCTCATGATAATAAAAGTGAGATGAAAAATTCCTTATGAAAACTCGGCAGCCTAACTGCGCCACATAAAACTTCAAATAATGGATTGATGAGATCAAATAGAGTATCTCATCATATTACAGTAAAATTTACAGCAAGAGGAATATAAAAGAACATCCCCCATCATAACAAATAGTATCTTAAAAGAAGTGACATAAATTAGAGTACTTAAAAAAAAGAGAGGTTAGATCTCTTACGAAAATTCGGCAGCCTAACGGCGCCACTCAAAACTTCCAAAATGGATTGATGAGAGAAAATAGGGTATATCACCAAATGAACATAAAAATTAAAGTAGGAGTAATATAAAAGAACATCCAAATCATAATAAAGATGATCTTAAAAGGAATGACATAAAAGAGTTTACTTAAAAAGAAAGAGAGGAGTAGGATCCCTTACCTCGTGTCCGGCATGACTCGATCGTTCTTTAATCTCCTGAATAATAAAATTTGGTCAATTTATAATTTCTTAAGGACCTCCTTTAAATACTATTATTCAGTTAATATCACATATTATAATGTTATAATAATTGGTTGATAAAGTGAGTTCGTATCAGACGTTTCTGTCAATGTTCAGTACATGAGTAAAAATTGAATTTGTTGGAAAAGAATTTTCCATGTAGTTATAGGTACATCATCTCCAGAATAGTATTTGTGTTTTAAATATCATATATATCCAGTATATATTCTTTTTATACTATTACATAGCATTTGGAGATAAAAAATTAAAAGCACCGTTCATGGAGACGGTAGGCCGTACGTACGCATGAACGCTACTTTGATTTTTTTGCCATATTAATGGAATTAAAACAAAATGAGAGATATATATATTATAATTCCAGAATGATATCCATCATTTAGCAGTAATATATTACATATATATCCATTATATATATGTACTTATAATAGTACATAACATTTGGAGATAAGAAATGAAATGTACCGTTCATAGAGATGGTAAGCCGTACGTACGCATGAACGCTGCATTCATTTCTTTTTTTTTTGTATTCAAATGAATGAAATAATAAAGATATAAAGGTATATTATAATTCCAGTAGGATAACATATGTAATACCATTAATTTGATCCTTTATACATCTCATATATGGCATTAACGAATGAAATCACTTTGAGGGGGCGGTAGTCCGCACTTCCTAAAATGAAGATATTACGTTTACTCATAATGGTAACCATAATGGATTTACCATAAATGAAAAATACATAAGCTTAAGTAAAAAATAAAAATATAATATATAATATATAAATATAGTGACATCTAAATGGCCACCATTGAAGGTGTTAAAAGAATATGGAACAATCATCGTTTCGTGAGGCAGAAAATCGCCAACCACATAAACAGTATGTTCATTAACCATTAGACGAAGGTGTGTGTAAGTTTAGCTTGAATACTTCTTATAACAACATCCTACTATATTTATGATACTGTATTTGTTACAAAAGAAATTAATAAAAAGATTTTAGGGGGTTGGAGAAGCAAAATAAAACAAAAGGACTCAAGTGAAGACATTACCTTAAAATCGGGTAACTTCCTTTGATTTGAGCTCAAAGGATTCCTTGGAAAGGATTCTGCCCAATGTGAGGATTCAAGGAGTTATAGAGGGATGTGTATAGATTAAATGGGTAGGGGTTGGCTGAGCCAAAGGCTTGAGAGGTGTGGGTAAGGATGTAGAGGTGGGGGCCTTTTATAAGAGGAGAGGAGGGGCACTCTTGGAAAGTAAAGAAATGTTACTTTATTTTAGAATGAGTTTCAGATTTTAACGGTCCCGCATTTATGGGTTTAGAGGTTAAGGTGATAAGGGTTCGAAATACACTCATCCAATAGGTTTTGGACATGTGTAGGTCTTATATTTTACATTATCTTTCCATTTTATTTAAATCGTTAAATAATGAGGTCATCGCTGCATCATCATGATGTCATAAATAATTTAATTTATTTAATGTCTAAAAATTATAAAAAAAATACGATGATGTAGTAAATCTTTTTATATTTCCAATTAATATTTATAGTCAAAAATCTGACTTGTATAACCCCATGTAAAAAAAATTAGTAAAACATCTCATGTTTGTGTCATTTTTACTTTAACATTAAATAAAAAGTTATTTATGTCATTTTCCAACCAAAGTGGCTCCATGGGGTCCCCAAGTTGACCCATGGATTTTATTGGTCGGCCATGACACATAAAATTTGGGTAAGACATGTGTCTAGGTCATTTCATTTTATTAAAACATTATTCTTACCTTAAACTACACTAATTACCTCTAATCGCGATTAAAAACTTAATAAGTTACAATTCACCAAAAAATTATTTTAATCCGGTTGAACCACATTTTACTTCTTAATGACAACCATGTATTTCATATTTTTAAAATTCAAAACACGAAATGGAAAAATTTCATTTAAACGGAAAATCAGTTTTTATAAGTACCACTTAGTGGTTTCACTATTCATCAAAAATTGAAGTTTTTCAGAAAATTACCAAAAATTCACCCTAAGCTATATTTGATTTTCTGAATTAAAAAATGATTTCTATTTTAAAAAATTCAAAACATATAAGTTGCATTTTTTAATTTAATAATTAATTCCCGCTGTCAAAACAAATAGCGTGTTTTTATGAAACAAAATGTATCAAAAGATTAACACTAGTTTAAGTCTGATTTCAAAGTGAAATTAATTCAAACGACCACTATTGGATTAAATGGTAAAAATATATTCTAATTTAACTTTAAAAACAACTCAAAAGATAATCTAATCATATAAATAAATTAGATTAAAAAGAGGTTTTGAATTAAAATACAACATTTTTCACTATTCATTAAAAATTGAACTTTTTCGGAAAAATACCAAAAATTTACACAAAGTAAATTTTGATGTCTCGATTCTAAATAAGAATTTTATTTTGTCAAATATAACACATAAAATTGTCACAATTTGGATTTAAAAGAGGTTCGCCATCAAAAGGTGGTTAATCGACCTTTTAAAGAATATTTGAATGTTTACGCTTAAAATTGGATTCATTCGCATTTTTAATCCTCTAACATTTATTTTAAAAAGTAAAAATATTTGACAAACATATATAATCATTTTTTAGTTAGTTATATTCAATCCCTCCATCACAATAGTTAGGCGTTAACTACCATTTAAAATAATATTATGTTATTATTAGAGTGCAACGTAAGATTCCTAAGAAACTCGTTGTTGCGTGTTGGGTACGCCATCGAGCATACCGTCCCCTTTAAAGTTATATTAATATTTTATTCACAAATATGGATAAATGTAAAAATGTCATACTCTTTATTTACCTGGGGTGTTACATCATTCCCCCCTTTTGGGAATTGCTTCCTCGCAATTTTAAAATTGGGCTTGGAAACTTCATTGAAAATCCCACATCGGAACAAGAGTCAGTAAAACAATCACTTTAAAATAAAGAAAGATAAGTACAAAGGTCACCCGAGTTAACCCATACTAGGATTCCAAGTATGAAAATATGGTCATGGAGGAAAAAAACAAAGGGTCATGTTCTGATGGAGAGTGATAGTAAACATGTCTAGGAGAAAGTTAACCATAAGAGAATCACAAACTTGTGATGGGTTAAACGGTATTCGATTCCCCGGTAGGAAAAGTTAACAGACAACACTTTTGTTTTAAGTTACTCTTCATTGAGGAATTTATTTTTGATCTTAAGGAAACATACTTACTTGTCATGTTGACTTTCAACTTTTACTAGATTCCTTAATCAAACTCATATTTTCTCCAAAAGACGAGTATTTAGGAAGACTTATTCTCATTAAGAGTACTATAATCAATTTCTAGAGAATCACCTAATCTAAAATAGAGAACTATATACATCCCATGTCTTTAGACTCTAACCAAAACCAAAACCAAAAAGGTTAGTACAAGATCAGATAATCCAGAAAAGGATAACACTTTATAAAAAGAAAATCAATTCTTAATCTCCAAAATTTGTCCAACAAAACCCAAAGTTCAACGAGGACCATTTGATAAACAATTTGTCCATAAAAATTCTTCAAATTAAACCAAACTAATATTGAAACCCAAATATTTGAAGGATTTAGTCACATAGTCTTCCAAGTTAAATCGTAACATTTATCACCAAACAACATCAGTTGCTCTTAATGTCTCGTATTGAAAAGTAATTAACCTAATCACATATCCTCCATGATAGGTTAACAAATTTCCATAGATAACCCAAAATCAACTTACACTTAATTCATAAAATCATCTAACTAAAAAGAATCAGTCAAACTAACCAGGGACTTCACGTAGTCCAGTGGTAGGCGATAAATATCAGTCGCACTTTGGTTGTGTGTTGGATTCCCGCAGCTTTGTCCAACGCGACAGGTTGTCACACGGTCTGCGTGTTGTACTTTTTCCAAAACTATATAATTTTAAAACATTCCCCAAAACGAGATAAAATCTTTAAAAAATGATCATAACATATTTTAACCTCAAGTTTATCTCATGCCTTTCATTTTCCAGCATATCATATAATAACCCATAATTACCTCAAAAGTAAGGATCATATAAACTCTAATGGTTACCTTTATAATTATTACCTGAACTTCCACATTGATTGGTCATCTCGTACATGATGCATTACAGAACATACCATGGTTCAAGTGGTTGATCGTGACTTCTTGATAGTCGGTTTAGAACAACCACGAGTTTCCTCATTGAATCCCCCATTTTATCTAGTATCTTAATCAGAGAACCACCATAGTTTCCTTCAAACCTTATGTCTCTTTGGTGCCTTCTAGATCCATCCATTCACTAAAAACAGAAATGTCAGTGTGAGTATATCAACAAAACCATCTTGTACTAATGAGGAAGATAAACACTAATATATACTTACTCATTCACTTTATCTAAAACTAGGACTCTTTCTGAATTACTAACCATTATGGTAATGTCACTTATACTTAAAGAATACCCTAACCTCTAAAGTTATCTAAACCGACCTTTGATACCAACTATAAGGCCCCAGCCTTAAACCTTACTTAATATTGAATTAAATGAATAATTCACATTGAGGATCTTTTCAGGTTTAGAGTTTTAGAGAATTAGGACATAACTATTACATCTCAAAATATTACAAAGAATAAACTTCTACTAAGTTTACATAAAATAAAAACTCTTAAAAAGAAACATGTCTAATTCCATGTTTTAGGTAGCATGACTTTCCCTTGATCCCATCCTTGACCCTATTCCATGTTAAGTCCTGTGAAAAACATTTCAAAAACCTGGGATGAGCATAAAAAATCTCAGTAAGGGATACACAAATAATGAAAACTGTTAGTTTTTCAAAACAACAAGTAAACCATGTATACTTTATCAAAGTAATACTCTTTACCTTTTCGAAGTAGTAAAAACTATTCACTAAATAAATGTTCATTACTTACCCTTCTGTAACAAAAATATTACCGTAAAACCCATATAAAGATCACATAACATATAAAGGTAACTTGGGACATAAACATACTTAAGTGTAATAACCATACAGTCGACTTCCACACATACTTAATGGAATAGCCATATGGCCTACTTCCACACATACTTAATTGAATAGCCATACGGCCGACTTCCATACCCAATGCATTGGAGGTTATAACGTAACCACCCATCCTGGTATTCACGGCACCACCCGTCATATGGTTTATCACGTAACCACCCGTCAAATGTCCAAGTACCATTATAAAATCATAAGACATAAAATAAAAATAATGGAAAGAAAACATTTCCACATTTCGATCACAATATATCACTTAAATATATCGACATAACAAATCCTTTATAAAAACCATTTTCAATACCAACATACATAAAATAGTATATGGTATTTATTTCATTTTAAAAAAACATTATGGCTTGTTGAGGAAGCCAAAGACCAAATAATACTCGCGGCGGCGGAAAAGGTCGTTGTCACCGCGTACGTTAAAATAAACATTCCTTTTTGTAGTTTAGTAAAATGCTTAATATAAAAAGATTCCTTTTGCATAAAATTAAAATTCAAAGGGGTTTATACACCGTATAAAAGAAAGTTGTGTGTAAAACTAAATATGTCTCAATGAAAGGAGATTGAGACGAAGTCCCTTACAAAGTTGGTATCCTTAGATTAAGGATAAATCAATTATATGATTATGTGTGATAAATAATAATACACAAAATATAAGTGGATATTAAGTGTAAAACAATCATAGGTCATTAATACATAATCATGTAAAAAAAACCAATGACATAGATATTTAACTCAATGAAATGAGATTGAGTTATGATTTTCGATACAAGTCCGTCTAAATGACATAAGAATTTATCAATGAGATGATTATGTGTATAAATAGTATATCCACACAAAGGTTTGTGGAAAATACAACATAGAGATTCCAAACATAATCTTGGAATAATAAAATCAAGAATTAGAGGTTTAACCCAAAGAATTGAAAGTGGGTTAAGAAGTTCCCTTACAGAAATTCGACAGCCTAACGGCGTCACTTCAAAAATTATAAAATGAGTTGATGAGAGATAAAAAGGGTATCTCGTCACTTGGACATAAAATTTACATTAATAAGGATATAGAAGAACATATCCCAACATAATAGAATGTGAATTAAGAGACATTTAAAAATAATCCTTTTAAAAAGAGGAGGGTGAAAGGTTCCCTTACCGACTTGGGTAACTTTCGAAACGTACACCCCATTGAAGAAGGGTCATACAATGAACAAGTAAGTACCCATAAATGAAATTATATTACACAAAGAGTATAATAATGGTAAGTACATACACCACTCAAAAGAAATGGTGGAAAATGTAGCATAAATCTCATGATAAGAAAAGTGAGATGAAAATTTCCTTACGAAAACTCGGCATCCTAACGGCGCCACTTAAAACTTCCAAAAATGGATTGATGAGATCAAATAGAGTATCTAATCATATTAAAATAAAATTTACAGAAATAGGAATACAAAATAACATCCCCCATCATAACAAATAAAATATTAAAAGAAGTGACATAAATGATAGTACTTAAAAAAAGAGAGAGGTTAGATCTCTTACGAAAATTCGGCAGCCTAACAGCGCAACTCAAAACTTCCAAAATGGATTGATGAGAGAAAATAGGGTCTCTTACCATATGAACATAAAAAGTACAGTAGTAGTAATATAAAATAACATCCCAATCATAATAAATATGATCTTAAAAGGAATGACATAAAAGAGTGTACTTAAAAAGAAAGAGAGGAGTAGGATCCCTTACCTCGTGTCCGACATGACTCGATCGTTCTTTAATCTCCTGAATAACAAAATTTGGTCAATTTATAATTGATAAAGGAACTCCTTTAAATATTATTATTCAGTTCATATCACATATTATAATGTTATAATAATTGGTTAATAAAGTGAGTTCATATCAGACATTTTTGTCAACGTTCAGTACATGAGTAAAAAATGAATTTGTTGGAAAAGAATTTTCCATGTAGTTATAGGTACATCATCTACAGAATAGTATTTATGTTTTAAATATCATATATATCCAGTATATATTCGTTTTATACTATTCCATATCATTTGGAGATAAAAAATTAAAAGCACCGTTCATGGAGACGGTAGGCCGTACGTACGCATGAACGCTACTTTCATTTTTTTGTCATATTAATGGAATTAAAACAAAATGAGAGATATATATATTATAATTCAAGAATGATACCCATCATTTAGCTGTAATATATTACATATATATCCATTATATATATGTACTTATAATAGTACATAACATTTGGAGATAAGAAATGAAATGTACCGTTCATGGAGACGGTAAGCCGTACGTACGCATGAACGCTACTTTCATTTCTTTTTTTTTTGTATTCAATTGAATGAAATAATAAATATATAAAGGTATATTATAATTCCAGTAGGATAAAATATTTAATACCATTAATTTCATCCTTCATACGTCTCACATATGGCATTAACGAATCAAATCACTTTGAGGGGGCGGTAGTCCGCACTTCCTAAAATGAAGATATCGCGTTTACTCATAATGGTAACCATAAAGGATATTCCATAAATGAAAAATACAGAAGCTTAAGTAAAACATAAACATATTATATATAATATATAAATATAGTGACATTTTAATGGCCACCTTTTAAGGTGTTAAAAGAATATGGAACAATCATCGTTTCGTGAGGCAAAAAATCGCCAACCACAGAAACAGTATGTTCTTTAACCATTAGACGAAGGTGTGTGTAAGTGTAGCTCGAATCCTTCTTATAAAAACATATTAGTATATTTAATATACTGTAGTTGTTACAAAATAAATTAATAAAAAGAGTTTAGTGGGTTGGAGAAGCAAAATAAAACAAAAGGACTCAAGTGAAGACATTACCTTAAAATCGGGTAACTTCCTTTGATTTGAGCTCAAAGGCTTTCTTGGAAAGGATTCTGACCAATGTGAGGATTCAAGGAGTTATATAGGGATGTGGATAGATGAAATGGGCAGGGGTTGTCTGAGCCAAAGGCTTGATAGGTGTGGGTAAGGATGTATAGGTGGGGGCCTTTTATAAGAGGAGAGGAGGGGCACTCTTGGAAAGTAAAGAAATATTACTTTATTTTAGAATGAGTTTCGGATTTTAACGGTCCCACATTTATGGGTTTCAAGGTTAAGGTGATAAGGGTTCTAAATACATCCATCCAATAGGTTTTGGACATGTGTAGGTCTTAGATTTTACATTATCTTTCCATTTTATTTAAATCATTAAATAATGAGGTCATCGCTGCATCATCATGATGTCATAAATAATTTAATTTATTTAATGTATAAAAATTATAAAAAAATACGATGATGTAGTAAATATTTTTATATTTAAAATTAATATTTATAGTCAAAAATCTGACTTGTATAACCCCATGTAAAAAAAATTTAGTAAAACAACTCATGTTTGTGTCATTTTTACTTTAACATTAAATAAAAAGTTATTTATGTCATTTTCCAACCAAAGTGGCTCCATGGGGTCCCCAAGTTGACCCATGGATTTTATTGGTCGGACATGACACATACAATGAGGGTAGGACATGTTTCTAGGTCATTTCATTTTATTAAAACATTATTCTTACCTTAAACTACACTAATTACCTCTAATCGCAATTAAAAACTTAATAAGTTACAATTCACCAAAAAATTATTTTAATCCGATTGAACCACATTTTACTTCTTAATGACAACCATGTATGTCAGATTTTTAAAATTCAAAACACAAAATGGCAAAATTTCATTTAAACAGAAAATCAGTTTTTATAAGTACCACTTAGTGGTTTCACTATTCATCAAAAATTGAAGTTTTTCAGAAAATTACCAAAAATTCACCCTAAGCTATATTTGATTTTCTGAATTCAAAAATGATTTCTATTTTACAAAATTCAAAACATATAAGTTTCATTATTTAATTTAATAATTAATTCCCGCTGTCAAAACAAATAGCGTGTTTTTATGAAACAAAATGTATCAAAAGATTGACACTAGTTTAAGTCCGATTTCAAAGTGAAATTAATTCCAATGACCACTATTGGATTAAATGGTAAAAATATATTATAATTTCACTTTAAAACCAATTCAAAAGATAATATAATCATATAAATAAATTAGATTAAAAAGAGGTTTTGAATTAAAATTCAACATTTTTCACTATTCATTAAAAATTGAACTTTTTCGGAAAAATACCAAAAATTTACACAAAGTAAATTTCAATGTCCCGATTCTAAAGAAGAATTTTATTTTGTCAAATATAACACATAAAATTGTCACAAAGTGGATTTAAAAGAGGATCTCCATCAAAAGGCGGTTAATCGACCTTTTAAAGAATATTTGAATGTTTACGCTTAAAATTGGATTCATTCGCATTTTTAATCCTCTAACATTTATTGTAAAAAGTAAAAATATTTGACAAACATATATAATCATTTTTTAGTTAGTTCTATTCATTCCCGCCATCAAAACAGCTAGGCATTAACTACCATTTAAAATAATATTATTTTATTATTAGAGTGCAACGTAAGATTCTCAAGAAACTCGTTGTTGCGTGTTGGGTACGCCATCGAGCATAGCGTCCCCTTTAAAGTTATATTAATATTTTATTCACAAATATGGATAAATGTGAAAATTTCATACTCTTTATTTACCTGGGGTGTTACACAATTTATCCAAAATTTTAATATGGGACAATATTCACCACAGACTATGCTCCTTCTGTATATTGTGAGCCTCCACTATGTACACTGACCCTCATGTGAATTGAGAACCTTCATCGCATACCGTGTGTCTTAAGGTCCACATACTACATCTCTTTTACTGACAACAATCGATTCCAAGAGCCACAAATCCTTCCACAAAAAACCATTTTTGGTACCACGACCCATTCAGCAAACCGTTCCGTGTTCCTATCCCGCTACATCGTACACAGCCCTGAACTATTTCTAGAATTTGTATATGGTCCATGCTCCGAGGAAAACGGTTTGCATCATTTTCCAAATTTCATTTTTCATTCTGCATCTCATTCAATCCAATGCATAAATCCTTTCATAGACAAAAACAAAATCTGGATTTTGAGGTCTATCATTTTTGAAACAATGGGAGAATAATCCACATTAAATATTGTCTTTGGAAAGAACACCCATGCTAATTAACTGTCATATTTCTTCTTCAAAAATCATATTATATCATTACAAACCTTATATATCATGATATATATTCTTTTATTGATCACCTTTTGCATCGTCATATTTGTCTATGGAAGGTAATGCAACTTCTATGTCATCCGGAAATATCAGTCTTTCCAGACAACATGGAATATGACTGGCATCATATTATTAGCATTGTATGATAATTTTAAAATCATCTGTAACACCCCAGGTAAATAAAGAATATGACATTTTCATATTTATCCATATTTGTGAATAAAATATTAATATGAATTTAAAGGGGACGCTATGGTCGATGGCGTACCCAACACGCAACAATGAGTTTCTTGGGAATCTTACGTTGCACTCTAATAATAAAATAATATTATTTTAAATGGTAGTTAACATGTAGCCGTTGTGTCACGAACCAGCCCGGGTCGACCCTGAACCCGGTCACCCGAGCCGGTCCGCGGCAAGTCCCGAGGGGCGTTCCCGATCCCCCCGGGATGGCAACCAGTGCCGGGCATTAAGACTTGATCGTTGGGAACGATTTCAGCCCAAAACAAAAGTAAATAGAACAGAATAAATAAACACTAATAGCGGAAAAGAAATAAAATCCACACAACCACGTACCTCCATGTGACCTCTCAGGTCACCACCCAACTAGAGAGCAACCTCGCTCCAACACTGAGCGACTCAAAACAGAAGACCTGCGACTGAAATGGTAAAAGATAGGCGTGAGCACAAAAGTACTCAGTAGGTGAGCCCCACAACAAATCCCAATGCACCGCCAGTAAATAAAGAATCTACATAATCCAGGTTTGAACTATAATGTATAAAAGTAAGTTTTCACAATGCTTTACTTGAAAATCAAACACGAGACATTTCCCTTATTCCTTTTTCGAAAGTTAGTTCCATTTCATTCGTTTTAAGCTCAATCTGATAAGCAAAGTGTTACATTTTCAAATCTAACCCAAAGAGAATAAAGCATTTTCATTTGAAAACCATTTTTCCCAAAGTCTAACAGTATGGGCTGTGAAATATGACTGAAGGCAAACAAGCAGGGAAAACAAGTGCAAGTAAAGGTAAGCAGGCAAGGAAAACCAAGTGCAAGCAAAAGTAAACCAGAAGTTATCAGCAATAACCATGGGTGATCCTGAACATCCCTAGAAAACCCCTGGACGTACTCGGGTTCAGACTACCTGCCGGCATGGTACTCCATAGTCAATAACCAACTGGCCGCCCTAACAGCCAACCAGTGGCACATCCCTCCTGGCCTGTCTGTAACTCCAGGGGGTACTAACCCGTCTAATCGGGGTTAGCAAGCAACCGTCACTCGATAATCTACAAGACGCCCAGGAACCCATAGTAGTCTTTGTAACACTGTGTAAGTGGGAGACCCGCGCACGCGTGACTCATCTCACCGCACTTGCCAGCCCCTTACACGGACATCGCTACACGACAACCCTCGAAGGGAAGTCCCCCTGTAGAAATGCCCTCACAAGTACGTATATATATATAAATATAAGTATAATCACTTCACATTTATTAAAGTGCCAACCGGGCCGTCATAACATTTACATTTTGAACATTTAACACTAAAACATTTCCAAAGGGACATGACGTACGCCACACCATTGAAAACCAAAAACGCACTTAGAACATTATTTAAGAAACTCAAATCAGCATCTCAAACCTGAAAGACGCTGGTGTCACAAGTAAGAAATCATTTTTCCAGGTTCCAAACGCACCCCACTTTTATCAAGAGCCAAACGGGCCTTTAAACACTTTTTGAAAGAATAATATTTCTCAAATGAAATCCAGAATTCTAATCACGCATCAAAGGAAAACATTTTTCAACAACCAAGAACCACATTTAATGTTTCCAAAAATCGAGTTTAAAGGTCACACGGCACTTCCTCTAATCGAGGCCCAAAGAAAAACACCATTTTCCATAACCAATACGCCTACCATTTTACACACACCAAAACCGCTTCAGAACCCAATTCAACATGATCTTCACATTTCATAATGAACTCATTTAGTAGTATCATCAGGAAAACATACACAGTTAAAACCGAGAAAAAACTACTTCCACTGAAATGCTAGAAATAAGCAGAGCAAACCACATTATAAGTTACTACTCAATAATACTTTTAAATTTACTGAAATCCAATAAAAGGCAAGGAATAAATAAATTCTAAATTTAAAGGCAAGTGTGATGGGAGACCTACCTCAAGACGCGGCTCGGAACGAAACGACACGGCGCAAGACGGCAGAACCTCGAAAACAAGGCGCGGTGATGGCGCTTTCTCGGAAACGCCCTGCGCGGGTCCTAAGGTCTTAAACCTACCAAAAATAAATATAAATTGATGAAGAAAACCCCTAACAAAGCACAAGTAAAATCCAGAGTAACAATAATAAGAAAATAATATTATTATTATTATTATTATAATGATAATAATAGCATAACCATAATAATAACAATATCATAACAAAATAATAACTTAACAATATTAACTAGAAAATAATAAAAAAAATAATAATAATCTTAATCTTAATAATATATTAATAATAATATAATAATAATAATAACATACTTTAATAACAAGAAAGATATACAAATAATAATTTAATAAGTATAATAATAATATAACAATAAAAACAATAATGATATAATAAAAATAATAAGGATAGAATAATATCAACATAATAATAATATAATAATAATATAATCACAATAATAATAATTTAATGATGATAATAATATAATCACAATAAAAATATTAATATTAATAATATGATAGTAATAATAATAATAATAATAATAATAATAATAATATAATAATGATAATAAAATAATTTAACAATCCTAATTATATTAACTATGAACATAAAGTAGAAGTTAAAATTTAACCGCCGGGCGAACATGTGGTCACCCGGGCCGAACGCACGTCACCGCTAGCGATGCGATGACCGCGCACCGGTGCGAAACCATCAATCACAATTAATCTTTGAAAAATTTAAACCGGGTCCAAGAAAAGAGAAAAAAATTATGGACGTCCGCGGTCGGGGTGTGACAATTCTCCCCACCACAGACACTTTCTGCCCCCAGAAAGTCACCAGGCCAAAAGTCAATCAAGATTTAAGTCCATGCCCCAACGGAACCAAAGAAATCAGAGAGAACTGAGAATCTCGAGGATGACCTTACTCAGCACAGGTCACACCCGACCGATTCAAGAGAGAACTGGGGTCCGAGATTGAGGGGAGAACACGAAGGGGTTCTCCCCACCACAAGAGCTTAACTAGTGCAGAAAAGATGACCATTTAAATAGAAAACCCCGGGAAGGGGGGGGGGTCGACGCGGGAACTCCCAACCAATTCAAACCAACTCTTATAACACGATTACTACAACACCTCTGTCGAAACCTTGAACCCACGACTAGAGTCAACAACCTTCAACACCTGGGAAAAACCATAGAAAAACATTTAACCAGCATCAAATTGGAGACATGATCCACCGAAGTCCACGAAACATAACCACATTTTAAACATAACTAAAACGAGGTCAACCCACACGAGAGTCAAACACACTTTTAAGAAGGACACACGATTTAGAATATCACCTCCACACGACAAGTCTGCTTAGATTATCATAGAACCAGTCCATCACCACTTTATAGAAAAACTACGCATTTACAACGCTGTTGAAACTTCAGTAGCAGGAAAACAAGTATGGAAGAGGTTTCTAATTGCTTCACCGTCAACACGGAAGACAGAACTTGGACCAAGGCTTCACAACCCCGGGAACTCCTGACTGTGCGCGAGCTTCACCCTGAGACTTGTGGCTGGGGCTCTGATGGCTGAAGCATCTTCTGCCTCACAGTCAGGTACTGACGTTATCCCATCACGACGTCCTCTTTAAGCGACGCTTCCGACAAAACTTCTCCAGATGACGCAGACAACCGCATCGATGACACGTCTTCGGAGGGTTGCGACAAGACGGCCTTAAATGGCCGAAACGACCACACTGAAAGCACATCATCGAACGATCTGATGAACTGGAAACTGGAACCAAAGGGGATAACTCCTTAGGGACAGGTATCTCTGGCACCTTTTCCTCACTAGAGGGGGAACTCTTACGAACAACAACAGGGGACGCTGAAGTAGTAACCACCCTCACACCAGAAAGCAACTCAGCCAAGAAAGATTTCTCTTCCAGCTTCTCGAAACAAAGGTCTTCAGAAGGGAGGACACGCTCCTTGATCTCTGGACGAAGACCTCCAGTGAAAAGAGAGGCCTTCATGAGCTCATGCGACGCTACATCTGGAGAAAAGGAAATCAGTTCCTTGAAATGGTCAACATATGCCTTCACCGTCCGTTGGCCTTGTTGAATATGCACAAGCTCTCCCTTTTTCTCCAACTTCACTTCCTCAGGTACAAACCATTGGATGAAAATGATTCTGAAGACATCCCACGTCATTTCACCTTGCGTCGATGATGGGGTAACCCTCTTCCACTGGTCCAGAGCTGGACCCTCAAACAACTCCATAATTGCACGAACCTTAACATTATCGGGAGTTCCCAATATTCTAAAGACACGTTCCACTTCCTCGAGCCATTTCACTGCCTCTAACGGACCCTGATCACCATGGAGAATAGTCAAAGTCTGAGGAGGACCAAAAACTGGGCATGACATATCCGAATCCTTAGAGACCTTTCTGGGCGGCATTTCCTGAGCGATATATAAAACTCAAAGCCAAAACCAACATCAAATCGAAGCAACATCAATAAAAGCGCCTTTATCAAAAACAGTCAGCACAAGGACCAATCAAATACAACACAACCCAAAACAAAATCTCCTCTTTAAAATTCCCTTTTTCATTTTTGATTTCAAAACCACCCTTTTTCAAGATCACTTTCCAAGAACCAATCCACTTTCAAACCAAAACTTCCCAAAACCGTTTCCATTTAAAACCAATTTATAAAACAAGATCAAGCCCTTAATTTCAAACGCACCCAGGTAATCTCATGAATCGTTGCACATGTCTTTACCCACATTCCATTCATACGTGCATCAACACACACTTTCCATGCATTCTCACACATGTGCAAACGTTCATAAAGAGGACCTGGGGTTTCATCCCGAACCATTCTTAACCAATTCCAAGCAAACAACAGATTTTCCAAATCAAGAGGTTTCATTTTTTTAAAACCCATTTTATACATTTAAAGTCCTTTAAAAGAAACCAGTCCAATTTTCAAAAACCCTTTTTCATTTCAAACAACGTACTCACACAAACCAAAACGAAAGCAACAGCCAAATTTGCATCAACCACTGAAATGAAGGACTAGTAGTCACACTCAACCTGGCGACATGGTAGTGGGCCATGTCCCAAGTCAGCGTCGACCACTAGGAGGAATTCAAACCACGTACTCGGACTCCACATGGGTCACTACTCCATGTGAAATCGCGATGTAACGTTGGCTTGCCTCCATTGTCATCTCTCAATCCAAGACAAACCAGGAAAGACAAGGACACAATTCCCGAACTACCCCTGGTAACTCGAGGATCAGTGCGAGCAAGAGTTCGCGACGCTCTTCCCGTACTTACCTCTCGAGTTCCGACAGTCCTAATCTCCTTCTACCAGACAACCCAAATAACAAGAACCAGCCTCTGATACCATTTTGTCACGAACCAGCCCGGGTCGACCCTGAACCCGGTCACCCGAGCCGGTCCGCGGCAAGTCCCGAGGGGCGTTCCCGATCCCCCCGGGATGGCAACCAGTGCCGGGCATTAAGACTTGATCGTTGGGAACGATTTCAGCCCAAAACAAAAGTAAATAGAACAGAATAAATAAACACTAATAGCGGAAAAGAAATAAAAGCCACACAACCACGTACCTCCATGTGACCTCTCAGGTCACCACCCAACTAGAGAGCAACCTCGCTCCAACACTGAGCGACTCAAAACAGAAGACCTGCGACTGAAATGGTAAAAGATAGGCGTGAGCACAAAAGTACTCAGTAGGTGAGCCCCACAACAAATCCCAATGCACCGCCAGTAAATAAAGAATCTACATAATCCAGGTTTGAACTATAATGTATAAAAGTAAGTTTTCACAATGCTTTACTTGAAAATCAAACACGAGACATTTCCCTTATTCCTTTTTCGAAAGTTAGTTCCATTTCATTCGTTTTAAGCTCAATCTGATAAGCAAAGTGTTACATTTTCAAATCTAACCCAAAGAGAATAAAGAATTTTCATTTGAAAACCATTTTTCCCAAAGTCTAACAGTATGGGCTGTGAAATATGACTGAAGGCAAACAAGCAGGGAAAACAAGTGCAAGTAAAGGTAAGCAGGCAAGGAAAACCAAGTGCAAGCAAAAGTAAACCAGAAGTTATCAGCAATAACCATGGGTGATCCTGAACATCCCTAGAAAACCCTTGGACGTACTCGGGTTCAGACTACCTGCCGGCATGGTACTCCATAGTCAATAACCAACTGGCCGCCCTAACAGCCAACCAGTGGCACATCCCTCCTGGCCTGTCTGTAACTCCAGGGGGTACTAACCCGTCTAATCGGGGTTAGCAAGCAACCGTCACTCGATAATCTACAAGACGCCCAGGAACCCATAGTAGTCTTTGTAACACTGTGTAAGTGGGAGACCCGCGCACGCGTGACTCATCTCACCGCACTTGCCAGCCCCTTACACGGACATCGCTACACGACAACCCTCGAAGGGAAGTCCCCCTGTAGAAATGCCCTCACAAGTACGTATATATATATAAATATAAGTATAATCACTTCACATTTATTAAAGTGCCAACCGGGCCGTCATAACATTTACATTTTGAACATTTAACACTAAAACATTTCCAAAGGGACATGACGTACGCCACACCATTGAAAACCAAAAACGCACTTAGAACATTATTTAAGAAACTCAAATCAGCATCTCAAACCTGAAAGACGCTGGTGTCACAAGTAAGAAATCATTTTTCCAGGTTCCAAACGCACCCCACTTTTATCAAGAGCCAAACGGGCCTTTAAACACTTTTTGAAAGAATAATATTTCTCAAATGAAATCCAGAATTCTAATCACGCATCAAAGGAAAACATTTTTCAACAACCAAGAACCACATTTAATGTTTCCAAAAATCGAGTTTAAAGGTCACACGGCACTTCCTCTAATCGAGGCCCAAAGAAAAACACCATTTTCCATAACCAATACGCCTACCATTTTACACACACCAAAACCGCTTCAGAACCTAATTCAACATGATCTTCACATTTCATAATGAACTCATTTAGTAGTATCATCAGGAAAACATACACAGTTAAAACCGAGAAAAAACTACTTCCACTGAAATGCTAGAAATAAGCAGAGCAAACCACATTATAAGTTACTACTCAATAATACTTTTAAATTTACTGAAATCCAATAAAAGACAAGGAATAAATAAATTCTAAATTTAAAGGCGAGTGTGATGGGAGACCTACCTCAAGACGCGGCTCGGAACGAAACGACACGGCGCAAGACGGCAGAACCTCGAAAACAAGGCGCGGCGATGGCGCTTTCTCGGAAACGCCCTGCGCGGGTCCTAAGGTCTTAAACCTACCAAAAATAAATATAAATTGATGAAGAAAACCCCTAACAAAGCACAAGTAAAATCCAGAGTAACAATAATAAGAAAATAATAATAATAATATTATTATTATAATGATAATAATAGCATAACCATAATAATAACAATATCATAACAAAATAATAACTTAACAATATTAACTAGAAAATAAAAAAAAAAAATAATAATCTTAATCTTAATAATATATTAATAATAATAATATAATAATAATAACATACTTTAATAACAAGAAAGATATACAAATAATAATTTAATAAGTATAATAATAATATAACAATAAAAACAATAATGATATAATAAAAATAATAAGGATAGAATAATATCAACATAATAATAATATAATAATAATATAATCACAATAATAATAATTTAATGATAATAATAATATAATCACAATAAAAATATTAATATTAATAATATGATAGTAATAATAATAATAATAATAATAATAATAATATAATAATAATAATAATAACAATAATAATAATAATAATAATAATAATATAATAATAATAATAATAATAATAATAATAATAATAATAATATAGAATTAATAACAATAACATAATAATAATTTTAATAATGATGTAATAATATTAATAATAATATTAACATAATAACAATAATATTGATAGTATAATAATATTAATTGTGATATAATAATAATAATTATAATAAAACCAAACAAACAAAAATAACAAATAAAAAAAAACTCACGCAGGGGGGGGGGACGGCTCGGCGAAGCAAGGCAGGAGGAGAGCGGGGCGGAGCAGGGCGGCGGTCGGACCGCCGGACGCTGGAGCAGGGGCGTGTCGGGCCAGAGGTCGCCGGGAGAGCTGGGTGCGGCCCGAAAACGTAGGAGGTAGCGCGGCCAGAGGCGCGCGGAGGCTGGAAAAAAAAAAGGCGGAGGGGCTTGCACGCTGAACAGGGGGCGCCGAGGGAAGAAGAGCGGAGTCCTGGGCGCCGGTGGTTGCGCGAGGACGGAGAGCAGCCGCTGGCGGGGCGGTGCGGGCTGCGTGGAGGGCTGCGAGGCTGGCCGAGGGCGAGCAGGGGGGGTCGCGGGCTGGCCGAGGCGGCGCGGGGTGGTGATGCAGGGCGGCGCCGGACGAAGGAGCAGCAGGGCGACGGCTGGAACAGGCAGCCTCGCGGTGAGGGTTGATGATGCGAGATGCGGGTATGGAGTCGGGACCGGAGATGCCAGATTTGAGATGTGAGGAAGGCCTGGGATGCAGCGGGAGGGAAGCCGGATAAGCGAGATGCGAGGGGCCGGAACGGCTTGGCTGTGCGACGGCGGGAGATGAGCGGGAGGCGAGGCCGGGGGTTGGTCGCACCGGTGCGGGAGCAGGGAGGCGGGGACGACGGGGCAGCGAGCGGCGCTGCGGGTGCGGGAGGAGGACAGCGCAGAGGGTCGCGCGGGGGAAAGATAGGGCGAGAGGGAGCGCCGCCAGGGGGGGGGAAACCGGGTTAGGGTTAGGAGGGGGTTAAAAAATATATATATGTATGATAAAAATAATAATATTAATAATTATAATAAAACATTATAATAACAATAATAAAAAGTATAATTATAATCAAACCATTTAATAATAATAAAATTTATCATAAAAATAATAATAGAACTTATATTAATAATAATAATAAAACTTTATAAAGATAATAATAATTATAAAATTTACAATAATAATAATAATAACAAACTTAATAAATAAAATAATAATGATAATAAAATAATTTAACAATCCTAATTATATTAACTATGAACATAAAGTAGAAGTTAAAATTTAACCGCCGGGCGAACATGTGGTCACCCGGGCCGAACGCACGGTCACCGCTAGCGATGCGATGACCGCGCACCGGTGTGAAACCATCAATCACAATTAATCTTTGAAAAATTTAAACCGGGTCCAAGAAAAGAGAAAAAAATTATGGACGTCCGCGGTTGGGGTGTGACACGTTGTATTCGCAGGAATGGATAGAAATAACTAAAATATGATTATATATGTTTTTAAATGTTTTTACATTTATCCAATAAAAGATAAAGGCTTAAAATATGGAAAGAATTCAATTTTAGGCGTATATGCCCTAGTTTTCACTAAAGGTTCACTTATCGCCTTTTGATGGAGAACCATCATTAAATATAGTTTTGTTCACTCTTATACATTCTATTGGACCAAATAAAACTCTTCTTAAGAATTGGGACATCAAAATTTACTTTGTGTAAATTTTTGGTATCTTTCCGATAAAGTTCATTTTTTTAATGAATAGTGTAAAATGTTGTATTTTAATTCAAAACCTCTTTTTAATCTAATTTATTTATATGATTAGATTTTATTTTGAATTGGTTTTAAAGTTAAATTAGAATATATTTTTACCATTAAATCCAATAGTGGTCGTTAGAATTAATTTCACTTTGAAATCAGACTTAAACTAGTGTCAATCTTTTGATACTTTTTGTTTCATAAAAACACGCTATTTGCTCTGACAGTGGGAATTAATTATTAAATTAATTAATGTGAATTATATGTTTTGAATTTTCTAAAATAGACTTCATTTTTGAATTCGGAATATCAAATATATCTTAGGGTGAATTTTTGGGATTTTTCTGAAAAACTTCAATTTTTGATGAATAGTGAAACCACTAAGTGGTACTTATAAAAACTGATTTTTCCGTTTAAATGAAATTTTGTCATATTTTTGTTTTGAATATAAAAAATATGACATACATGGTTTTCATTAAGAAGTAAAATGTGGTTCAATGGGATAAAAATAATTTTTTGGTGAATAGTAACTTATTAAGTTTTTAATCGCGGTTAGAGGTAATTAGTGTAGTTTATCGTAAGAATAATGTTTTAATAAAATGAAATGAACATGACACATGTCCTAACCTCATTGGATGTGTCATGGCAGACCAAGAAAACCCATGGGTCAACTTGGGGACCCCATGAAGCCACTTTGGTTGGAAAATGACATTAATATCTTTTTATTTAAAGTTAAAGTAAAAATGAGACAAACATGAAATGTTTTACTAAAACAATTTTTACATGGGGTTATACAAATACTATTTTTGACTATAAATATTAATTGGAAAGATAAAAAGATTTCCTACATCATAGTATTTTCTTTATAATTTTTAGACATTAAATAAATTAAATTATTTATGACATCATGATGATGCAGCGATGACCTCATTATTTAACGATTTAAATAAAATGGAAAGATAATGTAATATATAAGACCTAAACATGTCCAAAACCTATTGTATGAGTGGATTTAGAACCCTTATCACCTTATCCTAGAATTATATCAATGTGGGACCTCTTAAATCCGAATATCATTTTAAAATAAGGTGACTTTTCTTTACTTTCCAAGAGTGCCCCTCCTCTCCTCTTATAAAAGGCCCCCACCTCTACCTTCTTACCCACACTCCCAAAGCCTTTTTCTACGCCAAACCCTGCCCATTTTGTCTCTCCACTTCCCTATATTACTAATTGAAGCCTCACTTTGGGCAGAAGTCTTCCCAAGGAATCCTTTGAGCTCAAACCAAAGGGAGTTACCCGATTTTAAGGTAATGTCTTCACTTGAGTCCTTTTGTTTTATTTTGCTTATCCAACCCCCTAAACTATTTTTATTCTTTTATTTTGTAACAACTAAAGTATAATAAATATACTAGGATGTTTTTATAAGAATTATTCTATCTACACTTGCACACACCTACATCTAATGGTTAAAGAACATACTGTTTCTGTGGATGGCGAATTTCGGCCTCCTGAAACGATGATTGTTCAACATTCTTTTAACACCTTCAAAGGTGGCCATTAAGATGACACTATATTTATATATGATATATAATATGTTTATATTTTCCTTAAGCTTATGTATTTTTCATTTTGGGCATACCTTTATGGTTTCCATTATGGGTAAATGTGATATCTTCATTTAAGGAAGTGCGGACTACCGCCCCCTCAAAGTGATGTGATTCGTTAATGCCCTACGTGGGACGTATAAAGGATGGATTCAATGTTATTATATATGATGTTATACTGTAATTATAATATACCTATATATAATTATTATTTCTTTCCATTAAAGTATGAGATAGAAATGAAAGTAGCGTTCATGCGTACGTACGGCTTACCGTCTCCATGAACGGTGCATTTCATTTCTTATCCCCAAATGTAATGTACTATTATAAGTACATGTATATAATGGATATATATGATGAATGATACATCTAAATGATGAATATAATTCTGGAATTAAAATATACATACCTCTCATTTAGTTTTAATTCCATTAATATGACAAAGAAATGAAAGTAGCGTTCATGCGTACGTACGACTTACCGTCTCCATGAACGGTGCATTTCATTTCTTACCTCTAAATGATTGTGTGATATTAAAAATACATGTATATTCTAGATATATATGATATATATGATATCCAAATCAGGAATGTCATTCTGGATATAAAGAACCTTTGACCACACGAACAACATGTAATTGTAAGAAGTCCACTTTCGACTTAAGAACCAAATATCGACAAAACAAACATTATTAACTTAAATGATTACATAATGTTTATAACATGGAAATAAGTGATATAAAAGTAATAATGAACTTGAAAAATGTTGTTAAGAGGAATTAACTCAAGTTTCTTATTCAGGATGTTAAAGAATGATCGAGTCAAGTCGGACCTGAGGTAAGGGATCCTACTCCACTCTTTCTTTTTAAGTACACTCTTTTATGTCATTCTTTTTAAAGCTCATATTTCTTGTTATTGGGATGTTCTTTTATATTAATCTTACTTTAATTTTTATGTTCATGTGATGAGAGACCCTATTCTCTCTCATCAAGCCATTTTGGAAGTTTTGAGTGGCGCCGTTAGGCTGCCGAATTTTCGTAAGAGATCTAACCTCTCTCTTTCTTTTTAAGTACTCTCCTTTATGTCACTTCTTTTAATCTCCTCTTTGTTATGTTGGGGGATGTTATTTTATATTCCTCTTGCTTTAAACTTTATGGTAATATGATTAGAGACCCTATTTGATCTCATCAATCCATTTTTGTAAGTTTTAAGTGGCGTCGTTAGGCTGCCGAGTTTTCGTAAGGGATTTTTCATCTCACTTTTATTCCAGTGAGATTTATGCTACATTTTCCACAAATTCCTTTGAGTGGTGTATGTAATGTCCATTATTTTACTCATTGTGTAATATAATTTCATTTATGAGTATTTAAATCATTGTTGTATTGTCCTTCTTTCACGAGGTGTATGTTTCGAAAGATACCCATGTCGGTAAGGGAACCTTTCACCCTCATCTTTTTAAAAGACTTCTTTTGTTGGGTCTTTTAATTTAAATATTGTTATGTTGGGATATGTTCTCATATATCCTTATTGATGTAAATTTTATGTCCAAGTGATTAGATACCCTTTTTTTATCTCTCATCAACTCATTTTGATGTAGCGCCGTTAGGCTGTCAAGGGAACTTCTTAACCCAATTTCGATTTCTTTGGGTTCAACATGTAGTTATTGAATATGTCATCCTTTGAATATGTGTGAATGACCTTTGATTATTTTACACTTAATATCCACTTATATTTGGTGTATTCGTTTGCCACACATAATTATGTAATTGATTTATCCTTAAAGCAAGGATACCATCTTTGTATGGGTCTTCATCTCAATCTCCTTTCATTGAGGCATATTTTGTTTTATACACAACCTTCTTTTATACGGTGTATAAACCCCTTTGACTTTTACGTTTATTCAAAAGGAATATTTTTTATACTAAGTGTTTATTAAACGACAAAAGGGAATGTTTTTGTCGTACATATGCGGCGACAACGACTTCTCCGCCATCGTGACCATTATTTGAGTTTTGGCTTCCTCTACAAGCCATACCTTCTTTTTAAAAGAAAAATAAATACCATGTTTTACTTTTCTTTTATTTTGGTATTGAAAATGTTTTTCATAATGTTTTTATATCAATGTGTTGTATTGATATCTTGTGATTGAAAGGTGGAAATGTTATGTTTCATTTATGCATGTTTTATGTGATACGATTATGTTGAGGTTCTTGGGCATTATTATGAAGACGGGTGGTTCCGTGATAAACTAAGGGTGGGTGAGCCCGATATAGCTCTCCAATGAATTGGGTAACGCGAAGGATTGAAACGTTAAGGTTTCTCCGAAGAGATTTAGGGAATATACTGTTGTGGGTATTCCAAACATAACCAAGAGGGTTACTCCCTACGTAAGAATGTTATGAATGCCTCAAGTTACCTTTTATGTCTTATGATTTATATGATTTATTCATGATTTGATGAGGTATGTTAAAGTGCCTATGTTTTATGGGTAAAGTATGATTTCATTCTTATGTATATATAAACTCATGTTTCCTTTCCATATTTCTATAACCCTTACTGAGCTTTTTATGCTCATCCCAAGTTTTTGAAATGTTTTTCACAGGTCAAGGGAAAGGTACATGATGGGAAGATAGTGTCAAGGATGTGTCAAGAAAGAATCCATGTTTTATTTTAAATATGTTTCCGTTGATGGGAAGAATGAATACTGTCTTTTATGTAACCACTTTGTTTAAATGTGGAATGTAATGCAATTTTCATGATCTAATTCTCTAAAACTCTAAACCTGAAAAGATCCTCAATGTGTAATCTTGTAATAACTCAAGATTAAGTAAGGTTTAAGGCTGGGGCCTTATATCATCTATTGTGCTCATGGTCCCTCAAGAAATGATTCATGTCTCTTCAAATAGTCTCTTTCATGGTCTCTTTGAATAGTGAGATGATTCATGATCACATTATAACTTTCATCCCTTCAACATTATCTGAGATGTATTCATTTTTTGTAGACAATGTATCATATTTGATACATGTACATTGAACATAAGATCAGTTAACCCATCATCAGAATTACCAATATAACTAACATTGGAGTTATCCTTCTTCTCCTTCTTCATTTTTATATTCATTGACAACTGTTCACAATAAATAAAACCTTATACACACAGTGGTCCCAACATCAGTGACTCTCTATCTGTAGCTCACCTTAGTGAATCACTATTTATAGATCACTGTGGGGATTTTCCATCAGTAGCCCATGGTGGTGACACACCATCAGTGACTCGCCTAATGGTGATTCATTTCTAATAGTTTGTCAAAATTTTAGTTTTTCTCCAGTTTTTTCAGATTCTCCCTTCAAAGTCATATTTGAAGTAAAATGATCTTAAATAAATCTTTCAATGTTTTTGAATCCATTTCATAGTATATGAAGTTTGTATTTAATTTTCCAATGCTGGTGAGACATTTAACAGTTAGACGGTGTCGTATTGATTGTGGTCCATCATTTATGGCCTTTGAAACTATTTTCCCTATAGATTTTGGATTTTCCCTCTCTATAATCAAGATCCTTACTCCCTTGTGAATTTTCCCAAAACTCTTTATACCAAGAGTATATAGAACTCTTCATCCCATAGTATCCACCTGTTATTGTTGCACCGTGTATTCTTTCTCGCTAGAGGTTTATCATGCCGCTTGTGCACCCTATTTTGGCGCTAGGAAGAGTTATCAATCCTATGTTCTTCCAAGTAGTGATCCCTTTGTCCACTTTATTTATACATCACTCAAGGTGGGGGTATGAATGTCCTCTTGTGAATATAAAATAAATCCATAAAAATAATGATAATTGAATCTATTTAATGTTGATATATAGGGGATGGGAAAAGTTATGAATTATTATGTTTTATTTGTTACTAATATTGGGATCTTTATAGACTGTATGCCTACTGAATATCATGGTCTTTGGTTGTCTTTATTTGTGTGCATCAGATTGATTTTTGATGTCTATTACTGATCTTATTTTAATGAATATAAGAATATAAAATTGTTTAACAACATATATTTTTTTAAATGAGTGGATACCTCATCACAAAAATTGATATGTGATAACCCCTGAATTTTCAAAGTGTAATTAAATAACAATAGCTTCCTACATCTATATACATTTTTCTATATTTTTGTGGTTGTGTACTATCTAGGGATATGTTTTTTTATTGTGCCTTGTGTTTTTTCGTGGTGCTATGGTTGAGAGAAAGAATGTTTCTAGGGTGTTACGGGTTGTGTAAAGGAATATTAGGATGAGATATTGACAGATTATGGTATGGATGGGAAGTAGTCGAGTAGAGAGGCTACATGATCAGGTTGTGCTATATTTTTTACTATTGTGATGGTTGTGGTTTTGTTAAATAGTGGTGATATTAGGTTTGGTTTTTATGTGGTGTACTATGATGTTTAGTAGTAAGTTAGGGGTTTCCTTACAGATAGGATGGACTTAGTGGAATGACATTAAATAATGATGATGGAAGTGGCTGGTATAGGTGTTTAATGGTGAGGATATGTGAAGTAGGTTATGTGGATGTGTGGTTTTTCACATGGTGTGATTATTGAATCTTTTCCCTGTGAGAAATATTACTTGTGTTGTTCATGTTAGTTTCCTCTGTGGTAATCAGATGGATAAATTAATTACTTAATAGATTATAAAATGGTTTGAATGTTTTGGATAATAGAAGGAATGTTGTATAATATGACAACAAGAATGGGTGTAATCATGGAATAATCATGAAACCTCATTAGTTCATTAGGAATTTCACATTCTTAAATACATTGTGTGTTATTGTACTATTTAGGGGTACTAATAAAGGTATTTGTGTGGATTGGTTCTTTTATTTTGAACCCATAGTATAGACTGAGTGTTTGTTGTTTATATATATATATATATGTGTGTGTGTGTGTGTGTGTGTGTGTAATTCATTGTGATTTCTATATACATTCCATCCTAGTAGAGAAATATGTGTCGAACTCCACCATTTTCATTGGGGAGGCTGTCTTTCCCATACATCCTGGTAGGATGATTGATGGATGTCCACCCGTTCTTCCCTACACCCCTTCAAAGAGGTGATAGAGAAATAATCTTTAGGAAGGTAGTGTTTTGTGAGGCCCAGGTGTGTGTGGGTGAGTTTTGGTTTCCCATGTGTCATTGGGATGAGAGGTGTTGTGCTTTATTAGGTGTTTTTGGGATGTGATGCGGTTGTGAGGCCCGTGTTTGTGAAGGAGAGATGTGATGAACTTCTTTTTCCTAGGTTGTGGGACTAGTTTTTTGGCCCATGTATGTGCATGTTGATTGTGATGTGGTACTTTCGGAATAGGTAGGATCTCCAGGACATTCCCCATTAGGGTTTGAGAGTGGCTAATAAGTGGGAAAATATTGTGGGGTACCCTATCATCATTATGTTTAATATATTACATTACATGACTTGAGTTACTTAGTGAGCATGCCTTGGTCATGTGGGGATGTCTAGTATACATTGTTTGGTGTCATTGGATTACACTATTTTTCGGACATGGGAATTAGTATGCTCCTCTACTTGTGCATGAGAGACATTTGTATTCCATATTGAGTATGGATATATTCTCACCCTATGTTATAAAAATACCATCACTTTTCTTGTACTATAGGGATCCTACTTGGAATTACTAGTGAAGACATTGGGAATGTTTTTGTGTCTCTTCATAGCTTTTTTATTCTAGTATTTACTTTGATGTTTCATTGTTTTATTAGAAATTTTACATTAAAAATGAATGTAGGTTGGATTTTTCATTCTTTTATATATATGTATTAGAGTTGTTTTGAGGTTGATTAATATTATATCCCTGTATTTGTTCCTGTAAAAGTGGTAATGCCAACAATTTTGTGAGATTTTTATACAATTGGTGTTGGTCGCCACCCCATGGGCTACTGAAGATGGGACTAAGGGTGTCATTATCTCTCTTCATTAATTTCTAGTATAGGTGGGAAATTTTTGGATGAAGGGGTCATAAAAATAAGGTTTTCAAATAACATGTATTGTTATAAAATTGTGTCCAAAAATACATATAAGTTTTTTACTCTTTCTATGTTTTATGGAAACATCATGTTTTTACAAATAAGTATACGTTAATTTTAAGGGCGAGTATAGTTCATATGTTTATTCGTATTCATGGTCTATTGATTTTTCATTACTTCTTTTTATGCCCCTTACTATGATTTTCATTATCATCTCATGTTTTAAAATGTTTTTCACTAGTTTTATGGTCGATTAAGATAAATTAAGAATCCATTATAAATGTTGTGATGTTTTTTCATAAAAATAAGTCATTTTATATTATTTAATATTATTGTAAAATATGGAAAAAAAAATTAATAGTACCGAATTTGTTTTTTTTTGGGTTGTTATGTAAGAAAAATGACCTAAAAATATAATACTCTAAACCGAAACAATAGTTGGGAAGGTTTTAAAGTGATTTCTAGTTGAATTCACTTGAGCATGTAACGTTTATAGATGGTCCTTATAATCATGGGTTTTGATGATGAGAGTTTTCTGAATTTCATTTATGTTAATACTTCTCAGTAATATTTCATTGTTAATTATATCTAAAACAGTTTATGAAATGTAAAAGAAGTGTTATTTTTAAAAATTATATACTACTTGAATGTTTTACTATACCCATGGCTTAGAACCATTGGTATAGCCTACAAAATTGTTGTTATGTGATATACACATAGTTCTATGAATTGTGTTTCATTGAGCCATTGGGATAGACCTACAACCATTTTTTGACCAAAATTTTGTTATAGTAGACCTATACATAGGGTTCATAGACCGTTGGTATAGGAAATCTCGATATAAATACCAATACCCACGATTTAGTCAAACTGTGGGTATATGACCTTTACATTAAAAAAATCCTCTACATCGATTTAATCCTTTCACATTTCATCTAAACTCCAATGACTATACCACTATCTTTTAATAAAATTAATATTCTTATATTCAAATATATAAATATATATATAGTTATATTAATGTAATTTTTAATTTTATTGTTATGCAATAAAGATCAAATTCTACCCAGTGTTTGGTCAAATTGGGGATATAATTTCTTTATTAAAAAAATTCGTCAACTAATAATTGATTCTTGAACCTTCCCCATATAATCCAATAAATTTACCACGATCCTATATCAATTTTAATGTTCTTATATTTAAATATATAGATGTATATAAATTTTTATATATTATTTTATATTTTTTTGTAATTATTATTTAAAAATGTGACATCCTATACCAATAGTTTGGTAAAAAGTGGGTATAGGTGACCTATATCGATAGTTTACCGAAACTATATGTGTAGGTACCCAGAAAAATTTCATATACCCAATATTTTATCAAATAGTTGGTATACGTTCTTCCGTCTATTTTTTTCCTTATAAAGCAATTTTCCATAATTTACAAAAATATTTGGAAGTAGGCCTTCAAGGGATATCTTTCCCCCTTGAAACCTATAACCATTGTTCTTTATAAACCCTGGGTATAAATTTTACCTAAATAAACCTTATTTTAAGAAATATGGGAATATATCATAACCATGGATTTTTAAAATTTTATTATGGGGGTGTTCATTAGCCATTGTTTTTCCAAAAATGTTGTATAGAAATTTTTTCCAATAGATATAAAATAGTTGTTATAAAAAATGGTTTTAATATTTTATTAAATTGTTAAAATATTGATGATCATTTAATTGTGGAAATATATATTTTAATACATGTTGGTATGGTAAATTGGAGTTAATAATCCTTCATTTTTGAATCAGTGAGAGTAAATAGGGTTTTATTCTCATTATAGTGAATGGTGCTGGGTAGGCAAGATAGAAGCCAACTGGTCGAAGCTAGTGAAAATGTAGACACACCATAGCTACCAATGAACAAGATTCTGTTTCAATTAATTTTCTAGTATTTCCATTCCATGGATATGGGTACCAAGAATTAAAGACCACAACAACAAGAATTTCCTATTTTGTCCCAAATGTATAATCATCCCATATTTTAGGCGGTTTCCGATCTTGAAAAATTTCAATTCTAGTTGAATATAATTAATTGAATATTTGATTTTGACAACACACTAACAAAGATGAATGTAAATACTGAAACATATATGATGAATGATTAAGATTACTAAGTGAATTTTCATTTCTTGATACATTGTATTAAGGAATGACATAAGATTGATTTCATAAATTTCATGATAAGAAATTATATCCTCACAAATTTTATATTTCCATAACAATAGAAATTTTTAGTTTTAACCAATAGATTTTATTGGTGATAGACTATGCGGCTAAATTTATGAATTTGCTCTGATTTTGACTAAAATGTTTTTACATGTGTGTCCATGAAAGTGCACATTTTTTACTGAGGGTTATGAATAGATATTATTTCAATGATCTTCATGAAATGTATAATATATTATAAAGAGATAGTCTATAAAGTGAATATAGTATAAATGGATATTTTGGGAAATAATGTTTTTTGGAGAATGATTTATTCATATGGGAGCTCATGGTAACAATAATAATGTGAAGAATAATGAGAGGAACACCTACTTATAAAGAGGTAGGATACATCATAATATGACCATTAGATCATCAAATCATCCTCCTTGATACAAAAGTAAGAAATTAATTTTTATGTGTGGCCTCAATTATCACATAAATTGATATTTTAAAAAAACACATAGATAATTTTACTACTCAAACAAGATGTAACATCATTAGTGTTATTTTAAAAATGATCTAAGGTTTTGTGGTAGGAAAAAAATCATTTTTATATGAATGTTATGATTTGATGGGATGATAATACCAAAATACCTCTCACAATTATTATATAGAGATCCATGATGATTCTATGAATACCATGACTCCTCAACCGATACAATCTCAAAAGGTTAACGATGGTAAAAGTGTTGTGGGTAAGAAATTGTATAGATCATAACAAATGATCGTCGACAATAAATATTGCCTTATATGGTGAGAGATATTATTATTTTTCATTTTTCACCAATGAAATCATTGTTTTAAATGAATTAATCTTGATCATTTAATTATTCTCCTATTGTTGATAATATGTGATTGTTTATTATGATGACACATTTTTTTAACTACAAACTCAACTTGGCCAACATAATTGTTGAACCTCTGTGCGTAAATCTTTTTTCATAATAAATGATATGGTTATGTTTCTTTTCTATGAATAGATTATTGATATGGATTTATATGTCATGATTTTTCCTCTGTATAAGTAGATATCATTGAAGGCTCATATCATCTATAATGTGCATAAGGTTTGTTTCATATATCTAGATGGAATCAACAAACTAATTATAGAAGATTGGGAATTAAAGGCTTATAAAGATCGAAATCTATAATCGGTGGTATGAAACTTATATTATCATATGTCTTTTATTACATTGGAATTCCGGAATGATATTGGGTGTTCCTATTTTCCAACTATTTTTGATTAGTTTTATATAAATTTACAAAAACAATTCATTCATGTTTCCAAACAAAATAGATAAAACTCTTACGATTGATCTCCTACTAAGGACCACTTATATCTTACTATATTATTATTAGATTGTTCTAATATAATTGAGGGTATTTAATTTTAATCTCGATGGTTTTATATGTAAACATTTTACTTGACTAAATATATATCTGTGGGCTGCACCCATTATTTTTGTAAAGTAATAAGATGAAATTATTATACTTTCCTCAGATTAAAATAATAATAATAATCAAGTAATGATAAAAAATCTAAATTCACATCCATTAATTGATGATCTATTTTATCAATTTATGGGATCCAAGTGGTTCTCTAATATTCCTTTAAATTTGGGATCTCACCAATTCTGATTTCAGAAGTGAGATATTTTGAAGACAACAATCATAAGAATATGTGACCATTAGAAATATGTCATCATTCCTTTTGTTCATTTTTATGAACAAGAAATTTCTATGAAATTAATGAAAAGAAACATTCATAGATATTTTAATTAATTTGGGGTTGTGTATTCTTTGACATAAATTGTTCATGAGATGCACTTGAATATAATTTTGGGTATAATGTTAAAACATCTTCTGTAATCCAAGTTTTTGATTTTTGATTTCCATATAAAAGAGGTATTTTTCTTTGTCAATTTAATTTTTTTTAAAAGTAATTTCAGTAGATCTAGAAATTATGTGTGCTATTATCTCATATAAATCACTAATTATTATGTATGGTATTTGTAGTGTCCATGGATTTTTGGGAATCTAAAAACGTTTTTCCTTTGATTTTTTCATGTTTTTAATTATCGTGGATATATTTAATTAGTACGTAAGTTAATATAAAATAAAATAGAAAATATCATAAAGCATCCGAATAACATAATTTTAAATTTACATAATCAATAATCATCTTATTTCTAGTGTCTAGATAGGGATTAGTAGTCTATCATAATGAATCATGATCTGGGTTAGGATGCATTCATAGGCATAGATATCTCATATTTTCTTATGGTTATCAAAAATTATAGTTTCATTGGAATAAATACCCAATACACTAATTGGAATTAGATTATGTGAATCATTTTTTGAGGAATTGGTTTCATTTTATCTTTGGGGTGAAAGTAATGGTGTTTACATATTATAAGTGTTTGAATTTTTTTCTCAAAAATAGATTTTAATTTATGTTTTTGCATATTGATGAAGTGCATAAAAATTTATTATTTCACCTTGATTTATAAAATTTGAAAAGGAAACAATATAGAGGATGCACTGAACATGAATTCAAATGATCAGTTGGATAAATAGTTTTTAGAACATAGGAAAAAATTAAATCATACAACATATGCATCTACAATGTTTAGAACAAGGTAGCATTACATTTTTCATCATATTTTTACCTATTCCTAAACATTCTATGAAATTTTAAAGGATTATATTTCTAATAAATAATTAGATTGTAATAGGAAAAACACAACGGTGGGGAGACTATTGAGGTATGAAATTTGTTTAGATATTTAATATTTTCATTAGTAGATCTGATAGTTATACCATTGGATTCTCGGGAGAAGAAACGTAGTTCCAACCATTATCTAATATTGACATTTCACCACGGTATTCAAAATATGTGTAAACTGTTTTACGCATAGTTCTTGGGCATTATAATTAAAAGATCTATAGAGGTATGTGTCTCGATATTCCTCTCCAATTTATAGGTTAATGAATATCATAAAATACTAATAGGTATGTTGTAGTCTTTACTGATTCACACATGGAAATGGGGGTAGATATAAATTAATTTATATGTACGTACTCCAATTGTAGTTAGGAAACATGATTTATTATCGGTGATAATAGATTGGCCCCAAAATAGAAAACATTAAACCCAAATTCATGAAACTAATTCAGAGGGAGGACTATAAAAAATTATAGTTAGGATATTTCAATGATTCTTGGAATCCCAGAATTTATTATTTTCAATACAGCCACATGGTTGAGATCTCATTTTTTGAAATCCTTTTAGAAATCCCATGAATCACAGTTGACTTTATCTATGGACTGTCATTCCAAATGTATTAGGGATTGTGTAATGTATTTTTTTCACTCATGGTATGAGAACATATTGTTAGTGGAGTTATAATACAAAAATTGTTATTAATCACAAATAAATATGGATCTCGAGGAAGAATTGAATGGAAATCCTTTTTGTTCCCCCTTTGTTGGGTGGAAAAATAGGCGAATTCAGTAATTAGATCCATCCTTGTGAAAAAAGACCATGGAAAATATTAATTTATATAAAAAGAGATTGAAGATGTATTATAAAAATCAGAAATCGTATTATGATCATCTTTAAGGACATTTATCATCTGAGTTGAGTGATAATGTGTTATTGAGAATCTCTACAGGTTTTTGGAATCCTCAATTTGGTAAACATGAAATGTTATCTCTTTGATACATAATCCATATTGAGATACATGAATGATTTGGTGAGGTGGAATGTCTTTTATATTTTCCACCAAGGTTTATTTTAGTGTAGAATGTGTTTCATGTATCACAGTTGAAGATGTACTAACCAGAATAATAGTATGTTATTTAATGAGATCAAGTTAACCTATAACTATATTCAATATAGATCCAACACTTATATGGATTGGGTATTTGAATGATATTGTCTAGTGTGGGAAAATAATTAGAGTACAATTGGTTTTATGTCTTCATGGAAAAGATATGGACAAATCATCATTTTGTGAAATATAATTGGGAGATAAATGTCTTGGGATATTATAGGGAAACATATGTTTTCTACATACAATGGATGAAAAGGTGAATGGTGTAGATAATTAATAAATACCTTTTATGAATATGAATCATTAATCAAGTATTCTGAGTCAATAGGATGTTCTAGTTAGGCTTCAGTATGTTCTGAGGGATTTTGGAATGTTTTGATAGATTTATTAGAGGTGCATTGTCTGTGAATGGTTAGTAAATATAATGAAACAACTCCATGAAACTGTTAAAGGGATGATAGTGAGAAATGAAAAGTGGAATTTTTGGCACATGTAATGGGAAATCCATGAAAATGGATAAGAGATACCAAGCATCTTGAAGAATAATTTAATTATAGTTGGCAATCATTTTCTTCTATCAATGTGAGCCAACTGCACAAGTTATGGCCATAGGATAGTATCACCACACAGTTAGTGAATGGTATGCCAAATCATGATGCAGACTACAAAACGTAAAACATGGCATCCTTAAAATTTGTATGTAATGTAAATTATCCCATTTAAACATTGTTTTTCACTAATCCACCAATATGTAAAATTAAATTGTATCCATTCACATGGGATATAATCATGTTTCATCTAGGAGAGATCCTTCAGAGAATAAAAGAGATTATGAGGACACAATTACAATTTAAAAGACCATTCTTATTTTATCATGTTGGATCAAAAGTTATATCTATCTTGGAACCTCATATGTAGTCATTCATGGATAGACATTTGTGTTATTAATTCTCTTATGAATAAATCGTATTTGATCGAGTGAATGGATCGTGATTTTTGATTGGATCATAAAGTTATGTCATGGAATTCATTATTCTCACCAACATTGGAGGAGTATGTGGATTCTATCTTATATAGAAATGATTTATATCATGATGGATTAGAATTAATTAAATGGTTTTCCTGAAATGGTTGTAAAATCATGGTGTTATTCTTGATGGGAATCATTATTTGGTATTGGCTTGGAAATTGTAGAAATCTGTTTTATCAGAAAATTACTTTCTTCTAATTTGAAAATGCATTTTTAGAATTATGTTTTGGTTTTACACTTATAATTTTTTTTATTAAATTCTATAAAGTAATGATAGGTTTTAATGTGAAATGGTTCAAATGGAAATTGCTTTTTAGTAAATGTATTTATATGAAATCGTAACAAATGATTGGGTGTGTGTTATATGGGATGTATTGTAATCATGTATCACAAAAAAATAGTTTAAGAGAGTATGGTCATGAAGTTCCACCACCAATGGTAACCCAAAGAATGTGTGAGCGTGTGGTGGTTTTCATGGACATCTAATAGAATATTCCATTTCAAATTTGAAATGGTGTAATAGATTCATTGATTATATAAATGGAAAAAATTATTATGGATTTGGTATAAACAATTTTCACTAATTAAAACTATTTTATAAAATACCATAACAAGTTTTTTTCTAGTTTAATGTGACGCGATGTCATTGCATAAAACCTATTGAGCATAGACTCACCCCATACTTGGAAAAAATAGTTCATTTTAATATTCTATCTATCGAGACACAGGTAATGTCATGTTATCTTTATTCATTGTTTATTTTTATAATATCGTTGATTGAAATGAGGATTTATATCATGGAGTGGGTGGTTTATTATTGGTTTCGGTCACATTTATTTTTTATGACCTTTTTTGAATTTATATGCATGTACATTGGTTTTGAATATTATCTGATATAGTTTTTTTTATATGGATATTTCATAAGATTTTTTTCACTTATTCAACATAAAATGGTATTTTTTTGTGTTCATGGTATGGATGTTTAATCAATAAAGGTGAAAATTTTCACCAATTTTTCTATGGCACCCTACATTTATTTCTACCCATTGATGTCTTCAATATAATACATAAGTCTAAGTATCAACCCCATTACACCTCAAGCAAATATGGATGGTTGTGATGTTACACTCGGGATACTAGGTTAAGTGTCATTTATGTTTGTATCATATGAAATTTAGAATAAACCATGGGAACTATATTTTAGAAAACATTATTTAGATATCATAACCCTATAAAATAAGTTTAAGATATATATCTAATAACATCATAATTTTGGGGAAATTAAGATATAATTTGGTCCTACTAGGAATACAACTCTATATTGATACTACAAGTGGATGAGGTTATTGAAATTATTCACAAAGGGTTAATAAATACAAGAGGGGAACATTGGGAATGACACATTCATCATTTAGTGATCAACAATGAGCCTTATTGTGCACCTGGTTAGAAAATCTCATGGGATATACTTAGGAAAATTCACATTTTCATTACAAGACATTATGAAGTATTTTGAAATATGATGAAAATGAATGGACTATGAAAAACCTAAGATGTTTATGATTTAAAATAAGGTCTCCTTGTTTTAACATCCTATACATGAGTATATTATTTTCCCCTGTGATTAATGATTCTCACACATTGGGTTTTAATTTTTTTTCTTTGTAAGCCAATGAAATCATCTTAAAAATGAATATAAAAAAAATTGTTTTCTATAGGAATCTAAATGAGTGGTATTGAATTTGGATTGTATATTCACATCATGATTTTCCTATAGAGTACATGGGAGCTCCTCGTTCTCTATGAATAATTTGAATCATATATTTTGATGGAATTATCAGTAAAATAACTTGTATAATTACAAACTGGAAAATAGGTTCTTATTCTTTGGAGGTAGAATCACCTTAGTAAACTATTTGATAATGCTTATCCCGATTCATATCCTCTCAGTGTTAAAAAATAATAATAAATTTGCACGTCACTAAAAACACATAAAATTTTTCGTTTGGGATGATTAGGGTTAGGTGATATGGAATTGGGCTTCATGGAAGAGTCGTGTGATACCAATGGAGTCTGGATGGATCGCTATGAGGAATATCGGTGAGATGAATAATTTTTTCTAAAGGAAATTAGCATGGTAAGTTATTGAGGTACGTACATTGTTTATAAGATTATTTACTAACAATGAGTTTAATTATTCTTATTTAAAAATAGGTAATGACTCCAATAAATGAAATTCCTAGAAAATCCATCCGTCGGAACATCAACTACACTCATGTAGGGTTATTAGTCCCTACTATATCACCTTTTGGAACTAAATTTGGGTCAGGGGGTCCTTAGTTTCCCTAGGTTCCCCACACATCACATGTCCTTTTGCAATTCCAGAACCATTACTTTATTCATTAATTCAACATTTTATCCCCTCTAGATAATGATCTATGAAAGAAGTAGCCATGGGGGAGTCCCCTTATACATGTATGTTCACAGTTACTAACTCTGGAATATTTTCTACCAAGGATTACATGAAAGTGTTTAGAAGGAATAATTCCATTGACAAATGGGAAGACATTCTCTAGTGTAAGTTCAACCCTCTGAAATTCAATTTTATGGTTTGAAGGATCTATAAAAATGCTCTTCCTTTGGTTATGACAGTCAAAGAGATATTTATTACCCTAGCTTATATATTCTCATGTCACAAAAAGAATCAAGAGGTGTCCATATACCATATCTTCCGCCTTAGTGACTAGGCTCAGAAGATATAGATCTTGCGATGTTAATTATTTTTTCATCTCAAAGGTGATATAACCGAATTTTTTTTCCAGAAATGGTTTAGAAGAACCAATACTAATAAGAATTGGGAGAGGGAACACTATATATTCCTTGTGGGGGAGGGGCATGTTGATCACAGGGGAGGAATGTAATTAGTCATGGAACACATCCCCCCTAAAAATTTTATTTTGTTGTTATAACCCTATCCTTATCTTCAGGTATGTTAGGGATACTAGAACAGGGGAGAAAGAACCCCCCACATAGGTTTTTTATGGCCGAAGGAAGTATATCCACACCACATACTATGGATCAAGGGGGTTATGAGGAACACCTCTCTCCTCAGTATCAAATTGAAAATTTATGGATCTTTTTGTAAAGGTATCATGTGTGGAGGATATTCCATTTATGAATTTACAATATCCATTTTACTAGCCTTAGGGTCATTCTATGGGACTGTTGGATCACTAATGGTAGAGGAGGAGCCCATTCATAATGGTCTTGGAATGTGCCATTATAATGGAATATCCCTAGCTTTGGTGGATATGGACTAATATATTATTTGGAATTCTCTCAATGTCCTCTCATCTGATCCATGGAACATTACATACCTAATTAAAAGATTTTATTCCACCATTCCGTCTGGCACTTAGCATTTCTACACATTGCGAGAAGGGAACCACATGGATGACTATCTAGCCTCTATGGCCCCCCATTAGGTCCCATAAAGGGTGTATAATTCAAGTATTTCTACCCACTAGGGTGCTGATATTTTTGAGGAAGTTTCTTTGAGATTCTCTTCTATAACCTCCTTGATATTTTAATACTCTTACTCAACACATTATAATAAAATTTATGATTTTGATGAATATTTTATCTCTAAATATTTTTTAAAACTATACATTAACCAACTCTCAGAATCATTAATGATGTGATTTAAGGTGTTTTGAATGTGATTGTGTTGTGGAGAATGTGGAGGAATTTAGGATAAATTTCTTTAATTCCATAAATGTGTAATTATAAACCCAAGAATGTGTATATGGATCTAGTAAATTCATTATGTATGTAAAATAAGGACAAATGTTTTTATTTTACAATGAAAAATAATTATTTAATTGGAGTAAATAAATATCATAATAGGGATTTTTTTATAGTTCATTGTCATAAAAATGGGAAAACTGGGAATTATCTTAGTCAATTTCCTCATTTAAAGGTTAACTGACATACTAATTGAAGACATATGATTAAATAAAATGGATGATGTATTTATGATTTTGAATAAAATAATAAAATTATTGTTTTTTTACCAAACAAATTTTGGTAATAGTAATTCTAGATCAACTCATAATTGTGTAAAATTTTAAAAGCCTGCGTGTCTTACATAACATAATTGTTTTGTATACCATCACGGGTTTATGGGTTTAATATTTATTATAAGATCAATGTATGAAACAAACCACTTTAATTATTTTGTTGGAATTTAACATGATTAAGCATACTTATATAATATAGGAGTGACTATATAACCCATTAGTTTATTATATAATAGAGTAATTTTAGTAATAATCCCAATAATTTATTAATATTGTATATTAAAATTATTTGTTACCTTTATGGTATATATTATAATTAATTTTTCAGTATTTATGATTCATATCAATTTGAGAATTATATAAAAATTATATTAATATTGTTTTAGAGTAAAGAAAACCCACATACTATGTGGCAACCTGTCACATTTGGATGGCTATTTGAATTGAACCCACAAACGGAGGGTGAAGATTTGGATATTCCTACCACTATAATACATGGTGTTATTATTAATATTTAATTGTTCTTCTATACATGATTTTATAGATAAATATTAATGTTTTTAGTGGTATTACTATTTATTTTTAATGATTAATGATTTATGTTGGATATCCAATTCTAAATAAACTAGTTTGGAAAAAAGTTAGAGACATTCAAATTGAATTATAACACTATTATAGATCTTATGATCCATTAAAATTAAATTTTACTACTTTAGTAACAAAAATTAGTTTCTGGATATTCATTTATGTGAGTAAACAATTAATTTGAAATTAATTTATGCACAACAAAAGGATGAGATTGTTCTTATGAAATAAAATCCTCTCAAGTTATATATGTCATTATTTTCATATATATTAAAATAAGTCCTTTAAATTCGGAAAATCTACTTGAAACAAAAATGTTATCAAATAACATTAATATGTAATGAATAAGGTTGTCTTTTAAATCATCCAAGATTTATCTTCTTTCGGTATTTGTCATGTTTTTAATAGATGACCTTATTTTGATTGATGATATCTATCACTCTCAATAGTTATTTATGTTTTAATTTTATATAAATATATTTGAATTACACCAAATAACACCTTCATAGAAACATATTTATGTGATATTGAATATGACCTTCTTTACTTATCTATATCTATGGTAAAGAGTATGTTTTATTAACACTTTTTATAATGTGGGTTTTCAATAAATGAATTTTCAAATTTAAACCCCTTTATTTTTTTAGTGGAATATCTAATTTTTAGGAAAAAATTAATTTATGGTGGGAAGAATGTAACCCCCCAAAATTATAGAAGATTAAAATTTTATTTGATATCATATGTGAATCGCAACTCCAACCATAAATAATCAAGAATTAATTTTTTAAAATTTATTATTTTTGATAGCTTCTGAAAAATACAATCTATATTCTAAATGAACAATAATATTTTATACCATTATAATGTAACTCTATAATTTTAAGTAATTAATAGGAAGAAAAAATTACTATATTTAGAGTTATAAATTATTTATAGAGAAAAGACCATTAAAAAATTAAATGTTTTTTTGAAAAAATATATTTTTTTCTAAAAGAACGTTTTTCATACTTTTCACACAAATTTTAAAATAAATTTTTATATTATTATAAAATTTATTTTCTATCATTAAAATCAAAATTTTTAAATAATATAAAAATTATCTTGTGGTGAAGTTTATCGATTTTTATAAAAAAATTAGTTTTTAATGAATAGTTAAAAATACTTAGTTTTTTTAATTGTATTTTTTATTTAAATTATTTATAAGGATAAATTAAAATTTAAATAGTTATATATTATAAAATTATTTAATTATATTATAATTTAATTAATTAATCTCATTGGAATCAATTTTATTTTCAATTTTGACACTAAAACATCTATACATATGAGACTTGTCTCTTTGTAAACCAACTTTTTCATCACCTCTTCGAGTATATATTCAAATTTTAATCAACTAATTAATTGAATTAAATTTTTAAAAATGTATTAAATATTTGGAAAAAATAATATATATTATAATATGTGAATCTACAAATTTTAAAATTAATAATATTAAAAAAAAAGTACAATTTTATTACAACAGTTGATGTAAAAACTGATTCACTAAGGGTTAAAATAAATTTATTAGGGTTAAAATGACATAAAACATTTCAAAAAAAACATTGTATTTCTATTCACCTAGAATTAATAATAATTGGATTGATAATAAACCATTTTTGAGTCTTATGGAATGATTAAGATGTGGTTGTAATTGATTAGTTTCAAAAATTCCATCTCTATACTCTCCCAACTTTAAAATGACACTCAATATCCTCTCATATTCACAGCTCCAAATTAATTTTTATTGTAGAATAAATTTTAATATATGTTCATTAATATACAAAAACTCTACAATTATATTTACCCTAAATCCATCCCATGAAGTTATTTTTTACAGATGTGATGATATTTTCTGTTGAAAATGTAATGTTCTCAAATGAGTATTTTTATTTTTTTCTTCATCCACATGCTTAAATTATTATTAAACCATAACTATATAATACCATATGTATCTTCCATTTACTAAAATATTATTATTTTTATTTAATGATTTATATCTATCTCCTCTCTTATCAAATGGGTAATGAAAATGTCAACCACATGTATGGCAGTCTACCACATCACAAACCTATGTACTTTGTTTTCCATATAAATATTTCAATGATAGAAAAAATTATGGATTTAACATATATATATATGATATTTATGATATTATATTTCCTCTGTAATTTTAATAGTATATATTTACTTTATATAATCTATGTAATTGAAAATGTGACAACATCTCTCAAGTTTAGGAGGAACTACCACCTTACGAAGACATGTGATTACTTTTTCCCATACACCATACGTGGAAAGTAATTTTGATACATTTTAATCAATATATATGATATATATGATAACAAATTTAATCTATTTGATTAACATATCACCCAATTACTTATCCTTTCACTCATTATTGGAATGATTTCATCAAATAGGTGCAGGTATGACCTACCCTCTCTATGAAGCGACACAATTAATTTTCCAATATAAACATTCAAGAATAAATATAAAAATATATATAATCTACCAATATTAAATTTTTATTATTAATATAAGTTTTTATATGTTGGATCTATATTCTATACTAATGAATATGAATTTTCTAGATAAGACACGGATGATAAAACATGCATTTATCACTTGTATGAATGAAAATAATGAATTATTATAAACAAACTATTTGTAAAATGTTATAAGAGGATAAAATAAGAAATTAAAATATTATTCTAGTTCATTAATAAATTAATAACATTCATAAAACAATTATAAATGATCTTAGATCCTGTTTATCAAAAATGATGTGTGAGGTATGAGACTTCACCACAAGTGCACTTTAGTTATGAATATAATCATTTAATGAAAATAATTTAATTTATATGGTGTATAAAGAAGACCATTTATCATGTAATATAATGAATAATTCATAATTCATGGTATTTAATGATTTAATTTTATTTATTTATTATAATTTTATTTGGAAGGAAAATTTACAAGTGGTAATCAATTTCAATACTCAATTTCATTACAATGGGTTATATTGTTTCATTGTTGGATTCAATATTCTATGAATATGTGTGTAAATAAAATTTACAGTAAAATATTGTATTTTCAATAGTTTTATTTGGATTTTCATTGATTATAAAAAACCATTAATTTATTAATTATCGCTTCAATGTTATGATCATTGTAATGGTTTATTTTACAATCTCATTTTACATTGGATTTTTTATAAACGAATATATAATGAAAGAAATTATTTTATCAATTTCTAATTGTCCCCATTAATTTTATCATTTAAAATATTTCACACCCTCATACTTCAAATGATTGAGGAAATGTTTTATAATCATAGGAATTTATCTCTCCCTCTGGTGATAAATTATTTTCCTTCAAATCAATGTTTTTATTTCATATTTTAATGAATAATATTAAAAGTATCCAAATTATTTATTAGAGAAATTTTATTACCATTTTTGAATTTTTAATAAACTTTTTTAATGTATTCTTAATGATTTTTTTAAAAAAAAATATCATTATACATTTAATGAAAATGTGAGAAGAATGATTTTATTAACATGTACGACAGGTATGTAGTTACATTCTATCATGACCAATCAATGATATAAATATTATTTTATAGTATTTACATGTTATTTTCATAAAAAAAATATTTTCATAACATTTTTCCAAATATAGTTTTAAAATATATTTTCAAATTTATAATTTTATTTTTCTAAAAAATATTTCATTATAAGTTTATATAATTTCTAATCCATAATGTCATCAATCCTTTAATTTAATTATCATTATATAGGGATATATTTAATTTATACCAGCATTATTATTTCACAAGATGGTTTATAATCACATAAATTTGGCAAATAATTTCACTTTAAATTTCCAAAATAAGTTTTTATTGATTTTATTTACCTTGATACATTCACATTAAAATGAAAAGTTGACATTAAATTTATCTTAAATATCTATATTTATTGTACATTGAATGTTAATATTTCCTAAACTATATAACATTTCAATATAAATTCATTAAATTTGAAGGAATAAGATTGATATTTTCTATTATATAATGGATATGGATATTAATTGATGATCAACATTTTTCATGAAATACATATATTATTAAATATAAGAAGAATTATTTAGATATACTAACACAATTGAGTCATAATTAAAGATATCCCCTTCATTCATAATTATTATAATTTTACTAATAATTTAAAATCTATAGTTAACTTGGTTTTTTTTGTGTATTCTTGCACATCATTTTTAAACTGTCATGAGAAAGGTTATGATAGTATATGTATCGTGATACAAAATATCACAACATCTAACAAATATGAAATTTATTAATTGAATTTTTTTTATTATAATCTATGATTTTTTCATAATGATTTTTTCTATAGATGTATTCCATTATTCATTTATCGATTACATGACTTGTGTTTTCAGTTATTCAACATTAAATATTGATTTTTACTTATACAGTTATTATACACATATTATTGATTAAATGGTATTTTTATTCAGTTATTTAGTTTCCAATATTAAATATACATTATCTTATAAAATTACTAAAGTTAGTTTAATGGAATGTTTGTTCATTTATCTACCTTATAATGATGACTATGATTATTGATTCATGATCGATTCCATTGTACATAGTACACACTGGTTATTTTATCGAATGAATTTTTTATTCCTTTCCCATGAATTACGGATGTGTAATAAGAATTTTATTAAAAAGTCATTATATAAGGAATAATGATATTCTCAAATGAATTATGAAGTAATTTTTTTTTCAAATAAAATATCAGAATCATATATGTATCCATTATTCTATGACTAGTAATGTATATGTTCCTTCATGATGTGATTCATTATATCTAATGAAGATTTAATAAGGGGGAGACAATCTTATGGATACTAGGAATGGTTGATTTACATTAATTATCTCAAGTCATGTAAATTATGCTTCTAATTAGACAAAATTTTATATTGATATTTTTATGAAAAAAATAATAATATTTTATAAGTCTTGATGTATTTTTTATACTTACCATTAGTAGTTTCATGATAATATATGTTTAATATTATACTACTAGTTCATTTTTGTGACCATTATGATCTGCCACAAGATTGTTCTACCATTGAGGGGAGAAACTACCACTACCAATCACATCTAAAATCAAGTATTTCAACCTCTACTATCGACCATGATATACTTCAAGGTTCCACCTATAATATTTAATGGTGAAACCTCTATATGGTGTTATCATATAGTGAATCACCACTAGACAATATAATTCTTGGGAATGAAAACAAACAATAATTTTACAATCACATTTGAACCTTCTGTTAGAGATTCTACCACCATAAAATCTACCACTAGTTGTTCCCTAGTACAACAACAATTTAAATTTATGTTAAAATTTAATACCTATAATATGTATATTGTGTTATTTTATGTAAGTCCAAGTCACTTGGATTTAAGAATAATTATTATTAAATAACTCTATATATATTTTTGAGGCTAATGAGGGCATTCCACCAATTTCTCTATGTTTGAGGATTCTTCTTAGTCTATAATTATCATTCAACATATAAGTGGACCATCTATAATGCTATTAATCATGAATAACCTATCATTTTAAAGACAATAATTCCTTGATTTAGAATTATATATGATAATAGACATAAAAATATATAGGTGTAGTATTGTGTGGAAGGGAATGAACCTATTGAGTGGATGAAAACAAATTCATTTCCCATGACTCCAATGATATATTATATTCAAATAATTGTTTTACAAACATAGTATATGTTTTTCATGGTGCTTCGTAAGGTCTCTTGATTAATCGAAGCTGATCAGGATTACCTTCATCAAATCTTTATACATATCATTCATTGGTTATTCTATTTTTTCATAAGTTTATATATTTATTTTAGCTTTTATAATGTATCTATAAACACATCCACATATAAATAACAAGAGAGTTCATGGTGCTCTATTTTAAATCATTTCATTTTTACAACCATGTAAATAAGTGAAAGAGTTCGTGTGTGACCTAGAATATTTTTCAATAATTTTTAAATGGGGAAGTTTATCCTGTAATTATTTGAATGTCATTGTATATTTAATTGATAAAGTTGATTTTGGTTTTTTATGTGTTTATTTAATTATAAAATTTTATTTATGTGGGTGATTTTCCGGAGGGGGTATAAGGTATTTGAATAAGACTTTAACCCTTTTTCAAATTTCATGATGTGTATTTTTTTAGTATTTTAAAAATAAAACAAGAATATATTTTGAAACTAATAAAATAAAATTAATATTCTAATATACATTATCTTATTCTAATATAAGGTTCTTATTAAAGGTTTATTAGTTTCAACTGTAACACCCACAGCTTCTACGGTACGCTTCTCTTTGAATAATGTGATAGCGTGTGTTGTACGCAACATCGAGTTCTAACACACCACAACCAATCAAACTAGCCGTTATGAATAGTAATACCTAATTTTTGAAATTATATATATTTTATATTTCAAAATGGACTTCATTTTTGGTTTCGGAATATCGAAATTATCCTAAGATGATTTTTTGGTATTTTTCTGAGAACTTCCAATTTTTATGAATAGTGAAAAATACTTAAAAACAAATTTTTTAATCAAAATAATTTATAGTGATAAATTATATTATTGAGTGGTTTTAAAGTATAATTAGAATATATTTTTACCATTTTATCCAATGGTGTTCATTAGAATTAATTTCACTTTGAAATTGGACCTAAACAATTGTCAATCTTTTGGTATATATTGTTTCTTAAAAACACGCTATTTGTTGTGACAGCGGGAATTAATTATAAAATTAATTAATGAAACTTATATGTTTGGAATTTTTTAAAATAGACATCATTTTTTAATTCGGAATATCAATTATAGCTTAGGGTGAAATTTTGGCATTGTTCTGAAAAACTTCAATTTTTGATAAATAGTGAAACTACTAAGTGGTAGTTAAAAAACTAAATTTTTCCATAAAACGTAATTTTACCGCTTATGTGAATGTAATTTCAAAAATCCGAGAGACACGGTTAATATCAAGAAGTAAAATGTGGTTCAATGAGATGAAAATAATTTTTGGTGAATAGTAACTTTTTACTTTTATTTACCACGGTTAAAAGTAAATAGGGTAATTAAGGGTAAAAATGATATTAATATTACCCTAACACATGTCCTAATTCTATTAGACAAGTGTATCTCGACCAAAAACAACCTTAGGAATAAAATATTATCATTTAGGTCCACTTGGAATAGATTAGGACATTTATTGTTATTTAATTCAAAGAAGAGTTAAAAGAGTTAAAATCAAAGTTTATTTACTAAAACAATTTTAATATAGTGTTATACATAAGATAAATTAGATTGTAAATATTCATTAGAAAGTAATAAGATTTCATACATAATTATATTTTATTTATAATTTCTAGACATTAAATAATTTAATTTATTTATGACACAATGATGATGCAGTAATTACGATAATAGTGAAAAATTAAAATAATTGATATTATAAATACCCAAATAAATATAATTTAAACTTTTAATGAATTACACTAATTTTCTAGGTTAATATTAAATGTTAGGATTGATTCAATTAAATTTTTTCTAAGTAATCATTCTGTTATAATTTTTACAAAAATCAATTATTGAATAGTGTCAAAATTGACATAAAAGAGTTTGTAAAACAAATATTATATTATTAAATGATATAAAATTCCTAAAAAACTAAGGTTCGGCCAAGAGACTTATATAAAGATAGGTTATTCATTAATGGACCACTTGTGGGTCTCTTGGATGTATATGGTAAGTTTATTAACCATATAATATAAAAATACAAAGAGACATTGTAAAAGTGAAACTAATTAACATAGAGTTAATACTTAAAGATAAGGTTAATATAATGACCCAAACCTGTCTAAATTCTATTGGTTGAGTGGTTTTCGACCTATCCCAACCTTAACATCTAAATAATCAACTTTTGAGCCATTAGAACCCGAATATGAATTTATTATAAATTAATATTTCTAGCTTTTCCAAAGGTGACCCTCACCCCTCTTATAAAAGGGAACTCCTACTTCTCATTTCTTCACACCTTCAAAGCCTTTTGGTTCGGCCAAACTCTGCCCAAATCCTCTCCCAACTTCCCTAACTATAACCTAGAGGCCTTAGTTTGATCAGAATGCCAACCTATGGAGCCCTTTTGATCAAATCTAAAGGAAGAACCCGAAGAAGAGGTAATGATTTCACCACCCTTTTCCATGTTCCTTTCTTCTTCCACTTCTTCTTACTTTGTTATTACCATTCTAAAATAATAACTTCAGTATCATATATATACTGTGATGTTATTATAAATATGGTACAACCATATTCAGTATTCTATCCACCCTTTGAATAACATGTCACCATACGTGCGTACGTACGGCTTACCGTCTCCACGTCGTGGTGTAATTGTTATTCAATATATTATTATTTGGATGGGTATAATAATGATGTGTAACTCATGTAAATAATAAATATAACATGTTAATGATTCTGTATATATGATATACCATCCATTTATATATTATTTTAATATCAAAATAATGATATTGTCGCTCGTGCGTACGTACAGACTACCGTCTCCACGAACGCGATGAGATTCATTATCCATCGTATCCATTCAAGTATAATTATCATTTGATGATTTAAAAATGATGTTTAAGGACTTGATATCATTCTGGATATGAATAATATAACATATCCATTAGAAACATGGCTTACGTAATAAAACATATAAAAGAAAATGAGTAAGTTAACACCCGAAACAATGATAATACTACGATATTATTAACAAATCAATGTTAAAATATCATATATGATATCATATTAATGTATATGATTCTTGTATAATTTAATAACAATTATTTTACCATTATACAGGAGTTTAACCTACCCCAACCAAGGAAAATAACAAGGTAAGGGTTATTTCACAATCTCTTCATTATCTGAGGTTGTTTATACGTAATAATCTACTGGGATCTCTTTATCATCCACATCCATGTTTCGTAAAAATGTATTTCAAAACATTTTTACTATTTAAAAGAATATGGGTTAAAGTCATTTATAACCTTGTTTGACTTTTTATAAGAGTTTTATAAAGGAATCTTTTTGTCGTTTTCCAAACAAGGTGCTTTCAACCTTTTCAACAGAATTAAGGTAAGAATGTTTTTTTAACTTATACGGCGGGTGCGGTTATTTTCCGCCGTTATAAAATCGTCGAAGCTTCCCTTACAATCTTATAAGAATATTTTCAAAGAAAAATGTTTTATTTTATAAATATATGACTCTTAAATGATTTCAAAAATAGAAATACATATTTCTCTAAAGAGAGTTTTGATTTCATCTATGTCAACATCCTTTGATGGATTTTACGCTTATTTGAAGTTGATTTATTATGATACAAAACTTCTATATTGTATTGAAGGTTTTGTGATATTTTTGACTATGGATGTGCTATTTTTATACAATTCATAGTTTATGGTGAAGGTATTGACATTTCGTATGCTAGTTTTAATACGAATGTTTATGTTATGTTTAAACCTTTTCATATGGGAATTCATTGGACTTAATATGTGACAGGTGGAGCCCGCTATAGCTCCTAGATGCATCGGTAGGTCTCATGAAACAAACTAGTGTCTTGGCACAATTCCTTGGAAAAATCTTATTTGTAGTCTTGGCACGAGGCCTTGGCTATGTGGTTATGATAGTCTGGCATTATGCATTCCATCATTATGAAAGTTGTTATTGATATTGCATTAGATTATTCGATTTGTAGAATATCCATGTGAATAAGTAAATGGAATTATTTCATTTTACTTTTTCCATACTATGTTGAAGTTCAAGTTTAAAAGGTTTTTGTTTTAGTTATACATTACCTTAAATGTTTATTCTTATTTATGAAAGTTTCGGCTATATTGTTATCCTTACTGGGCATTTGAGCTCACCCCTTTTCTATGTTTAATTTTTCCCAGGGTATGAAGAAGTAAATTATGAATGACCTGCAGGGATAGTATGTGGGGATATGAGTGTGGAATATGAAGAAAAGATGTTGTTGTAGTTTTCATTTTTATGATGTAATGTAAGACTTATGAATATATCTAGTGTTTCCAAGGCTACTAAACCAATCGGTCTTTCGAGATTTGATCTTTCTTATGATCATGCCAATGTTATGTAATAATGCACCGACTCTAGGTAACTGGGGTCGGGGCGTTAAATCAACTGTTAACTTTTTTTCAATATTTAATTAACTGATTTTTTTATTAAACTATATAGAGAATTTTTTAAATAAAAAATCAAATAATTCTTCAAATTTTTTCAACTATGATTATTTTATAATTTTTATATTAATTTTTTATTTATTTTTAATTGAAATTTTTAACTGGATTATCAATTCAACCACATATTGAGTGATCCACTCTGACCAACACATACATAAAAAATTGAATACCCACTTGTCTTATAATATATAAATGAGTAATGAAAAAAACATAAATAATATGAAAATGATATACTCCCAACAACTTGTCATACAATGTACAAGATCTCAACATACATATATGAGTCAGTCCCACTCTATAATCCTCTCATGTTACACCTGCATGTTCCCACATCCATGTGAATCTCATATCGAGTATCCCAATCCAATTGAATCCTAAGCAGGGTGTGAGTAAAAAACTCATTATATTACCACCAATGGGTCTCATACATAGAAGTTAAATATATTTAATGTGTATGTGATCTAATCATAAATATAAAAATATTAATAAATAATATGTGATGTTAAATTTAAAGGTTGTATCATACAAGTTAGGGTCATGGAACATTATTAGACTAGGTGATCCACAACTAAAGTTAAAGAATAATATAAACCTCAATAAATCCATTGTTCCATCCTGATCGGATGAACACCTATGAATTGATCATTATGTTTAATTTAATACCACTATTTTCAGGTGAAAAAATTGATATGTGGGTCTAAAGTAATTATCAATAATACCTACTTTGACTATCATTGAAAATATCTCATAGAAAGATACTTCTCCATATAGGGATACATGTCATAACCCTCAGCTCACCCATACTCACCTCCAGTATCTATATTAAAGGATTCATGGTAAATATTGAAATCTTGTAAATATGAAACTAAACATGATTCCATACCACTAATTCCATGTAAATTAGACCCTATATATGAGCCTTAGTCTTGTTCCATAGTTGGTCACGATATTGGATATCTAATTTACCGTAACGGGATGAGCCTTATGTGATCATTAAGGAATTATCTGCTAATATGAGGTAATAAAACATGATTAATTCAGAAAAAGACTTAATAACCCCTTCAAGGAAGAAACGGTGGATGAAATAATAGGGAATCCTCTAGACCCTTTGGAATATTCTTAACATTAGTAAATGGAGTGTCATTCAAATCGAGAATATTGTCATAACAAGAGATCAAGGGAAATTCCCCCCCCCCAACAATATAATATATCCAACTCCATGTACACTATTATTAATAAATGATAATGTCCACCTTTTAAAAAATAGAATAATATAAGGGTTATAATCTAGGTCTCAAGAAGTACCTATTTTAATGCCTACAATATTATCTTGAAAAATCAAGCTCGATGGACTGAGTTCGGGGTAGTATGTCTAGAATCATAGAAGTATCAATGGTAAGTTACTGAATTCATAGATAAAGTGTTACTGTGGTTTAATTCATAAACCCACCACAACATTCTTAACCCTCTAAGATTACATTTTTGGTTGGGGTTTTAAGGTTACACCCAATACTATCATTTCCCAGAACCCGTGATGCACAAGGTAATTCTTAGTTATCCATTGTGGAACCCACTTGGTCCACAATATCAAAACATGAGAGAGGTATCCTACTAAGGAACCTCAACTTCCATATATTAGAGGATATATATATTTGGATGATCTAAGACAATACAATCATCTCGATTTAACACCAAATGTTCCATGACTTGACACCCATGGCATCATAAAAATTTGTAGCTTGTCCTTTCTGGATTCATAGGGTTATCATAATTTCCCAAATACTAGGATATTGTTCATAAACAAATATCTTATTTATGCTCTCTATGGTATGTTCTAAACACCCAACCCAATATTGATATTCCTATGGTTTATCCAGCTTGTCCAATACAAAGTCTCACACACCATACCAATTGATGTATGAAAACATGGGAGGTCTGGAGGCCATGTACTATCTTATGGAGAAGTGTCAAACAAGAAAGGAAAAAGTATGATGCTAGAGCACAAGGGTTTTTATTGACCCTTGTAAATCTTCTATTATAATTATACGATTTAATTAATTTTATTATTCATTTTTAATTGTAAACAAAAAGTATATCCTTCAAGGGGTGATGCTAACATTACTCAAAATACCATAAACATGTATAGTTACCATAGGTCATGTAAAATAGTTCTCCTAACTTTAATGAGGAATTCAATGTCCATTCCCCGGGATAACATTAGCTGCCAAGTTCCATCCAAGGCATATACAGTCGTGTATCATTACCAAAACATCCCAATATTATTTAGTATAAAAAACATAATTATTTATTAATGATTATAAGATATAACAAAACAAAAAAATATTTATAAAGGTATAAAGTGAAAACCTCACTAGATAATCTCATCACACTAGAATTGTTACCTACCACTCGCTAATAAACTTCAATAAGTCAAAAAAATTATATCTATCATGAACATTATGAATATGAATCAAAATAAACATGAATAAAATTTAAATTAGGCTATAAATCATTATAAATTATATATATTGATATACTACAATGAAATGACAAGCGGTAAATAAAATACAATATCTCATGTCCCAATCATCAGTGTAATACTAAAACCATCAACATCAGTGTCTAATTCCACCATTTGTCAGTGGAATTTAGAATAAAAACCATAACCTAAATATACAAACACATAGGATGAAGTAAATTATCCCAATTTAAGAAAACATTTTTGGATAAATACCTCTTACCATCAATAACAACATACTATGTTCAAATTTTACCAAGATCTACGAGTATAACCTATAGAGAAATTGAGAAATAGGATGGAATGACCCGAGGAGGATACTGGGTAAATGGAGGATGAAATATGGTTAAAACATTTTTAATTTCATGGGGGAAAATAGTAATTTTTATCCTTTTAAGAGGTGAAAGGTTACGTTGCATGGTTACTAAAATGAATCACTTCTCATGCAGCTCAATATTCAAAAAATACTCTAAGATGCATAGTTTCCCCACACATCTTTCAAACATGCTATGTCTATGTATTGAAACTACCCCAAATAATTCATATTATATATCATTAGTTTAAATAGTTATGTAAATAATGATTCAAACAGGTGAGTTTCATAGATCCCTGACCCCATTTTTAATTATTCTTTCCCCCACTCACAATGTTAAAAAACAATATTCCTTTGCAATTTGGGCTTCATTTTTAAGGTGCACTGTTTATACTAACCGTGTGTGAATCATACACCATATGCTACATTTATTCAATATTCTTTCTCTAGTACCTTGGGATGCCCATTAATCCTCAAATCCACATTCAAAGCCTCAAACAATATCAAATAAAATTATTTACAAAATCCAAACTTTAATATATCTATTCTGAATATTTGATAAATATTTGGCCCTTCCTGGAATTCAATTCTAAAAATCCTCCAGAAATTTCCAACTTGTGAAAAAATAGGATATTACAACCTCTACACATTATTGATTAGAATCTCTAAGTAGTCTTGGTTGGCATTCAATTGAACATCATGACCTTCCTGGTTTTGATATCAACTCAAATAGCCAAAATACATTTATGTATTACCTAGAAGATTATCAGAACCATTTCATACATAATATTATTAAATCAATAAAAACCCAAGCCCATTACTATTACATCCAATGAAAATTCAAGAAATACATACATAATATCATCAAACCTGAGATGTGACCAATTCGTCAACTTAGTCATTTTCAGACCTATATAACTTCCACCATATCTTATATCCATTCAATTTATAATTTCAATCCATTGTACTACCACCACTAAAATTTCAAAACAAAAAATTCCCTTGACATTCATTCAATGCGCTTGGAATTATCCTGAACTCCCTACAATAAATTAAACATTATTCTACAAGTTATGTTCCTTCATTTTACCTACATAGTCCAATCCATTCAATAATGATCATCCTATTAATGTAGGATTTTCCTTGAAAATACATGGATGACAATTTCACTACACGAGTATCATTCCAATGGTATGATCAATGTTGTTTATCTTGAAACAAATACAAATCAATGAGAGAAAATAAATATGAATCACTTATAATGGATTATTCTCCAAATACTCAGCTTTAGTAGTCAATGAATTAATAAAACAGTGTCCCATTCAATTAATTGAATTAAATATATATATAAACATCCCACGATTGCCTTTATGTTACTATGAACCTCCTCATTTGAGGGTAAAATATGGGGACCGTCACCCTCCACACCTTTGGAGTTTCCATGACAAAGTTCCATCAAAAAAATTTATAAATCACTATATGCAATGTCCAGTCTAGTTTTGGACATAATAAATGGAATGAAATGAAATCTACTCACACTAGAGTGGAAACATTCATCATTGAAACATTTACCATAACATATTCCCAAAAAATATTTACATCAAAAAACATCGAATTTCAAATCATACCAAGTGTCACCACTATAAAAATAAAATGGTCCACTCTCCAACATATGGAAGGAAATATACCTCTCCTCAAACACAACAATCATGGTGTCCCTACATCAAATCATAAAAGATTGAAATATATCTTGGTGTATAGCTAAAACTGTTTCATCATATAGAAGACAATGTCATTATATTGGGAATGATCCACATTAGACTAGTAAAATAGTAAGATTCCATCGATAATTATGTATCGTTATTTCTGATCATAGCTCAAATAAAAAAAGACTATATATTCATTTACCCAACATTGTACAACACATCTCCCTATAATGTGTTCCAGGTCTATCCATTTTCCAACCTCTTTATCAAACCCAAATTATTTTCTTGATACCCCTCATTATAGGGACCATAAAATATTTTACCCAATGTTTTGGGTTACCACACCCATAAGAATAAAGTATTAAACCATTAATCCTGGGACCATAGATGGTTGCTCAGAGACATTCCATTTTATTTGATACAATATGCAACCTTTGTGAACTAAACTCATCCTACGTAGAGGGTTTACAAACTCCTACCCCTGACTCATACTCCCATGAGTTATCAATAAACATTACAAATCTTACCATGCTTCATGGCATGCCAGTATTAGAAATCAATGATATCCCATGTAAATTATTTTTTAAATCAAGTTCCTCAGTTGTTTCAGGTTATATTCAACAACCACACATCACATGAAATCATTTCCTCAATTTAAATCGTCAACCACACAACCACTAGCTAATAGGGCTAGGAACCAGAATAGTCCAACCCATCAAATCCAGAATCAATAACCAGAATCAATAACTAGAAACCCAAGTTACATTATCAAAAACCTTAAAAATCGTCATTTATAAATCATAAAAATCAATATACAGCCATGAATATATCTCTAAATGATAGTACAACCAATTTAACATTTGAGAAATGATGTTATAATCCAATGAAAACCCTCATCACATGTTTTATCTTGATCAATTCAAACAAAAAATAACAAGGATTGATTAAAAAATATTGTACTCTCAGTATCCCAACTATCCCTATCAATCATGTCTGCCAATAGAGACCTTAGGTTTTACCACCTATCTCTTAACGATCAAACATTTATGAGAACATTTATGATAACATCAACCTACAGGGGTCAAAATCTATCACCATGGGATTAATTATATAGGTTGTAAATTTATATTTATAGTGTAAAATATCCTATAATTATTAATTTTAAACACATTAATTCCAACGCATTAACACTGTTAACATTAACTAATGAACACTGATGAAATGACCTTCCAGGAATTAGTCTCCCAAACCATGATACTATCAAGGAATACTTTTAGGGATTTATCTGAGAAGTGTTATTCTATTACTAGTGGAAAGATAATAACTGACTCTTATCCAGAATACATATGAAAACCCCTCAAGGTTCCAATTCAATAAATATTTTTAGTCAAGAATCGATATTAATTTGTGGGATCCCACTAGATAACGATTAAAGAAGCTATGTTTAGTACTGTACGGTATAAATGTAAATGGGAAACCACCATTATGGTTGTATACAATATATATATAATAACAATAAAAAAGGATACAACCAAAAATGTTCTTAAAAAGTCATAAAATATCAATTCTGAATTATGAGGGTCAGCTATCAATGCATAACAACATCATAACAATCTGTGTCATGCCACAATCACACAGATTGATTAAAAAGATTTGTATTCCATGATATGTGGGAAAACATCATATTGTTTTTCATAGATAATTGAACCTATGTAAATATACCCCATGAAGTTTCTATTAACGAATCACATGATACCTATCGACCTACATAGGTTATTACACAACATGTGCATGTTGAATGGGACATAATCCTCGCTATAGAACTTCTCGCCATAGATCCACATGACCTTTCATTAAAAATAAATATATATTCATGTTGGTAAAATTGAGTTTAATGAATCTAATGAGGTATATGTGAACCAACATTTAGTGTGTTTTTAAAAGATTAAATAATTTTCCTATGTATTCAGAAAAATCATACAGTGCATGCATAAACCACGTAGACCATATGTTCCAAATATAATTCATGAAACTCTTCTTTATAGAGAATAAAATAATTCTAAATCAATCCCAATGCTCTCTCTAGTAGGCAATTTCCAATAAATCCATAATAAATTATAAAAAATACAAACATGTCTCTTCATCAAAGTGAAAATCATAAAAAATGTAAAATCACATATAAATAACAACAATACCATAACCTCTGCATCATACACGTATTACCTGAAAACAAATTATAGAGGGACATATTTGATATCCATTTTTGGTTTTTTCAAATTCCTAATTATACTACCTACCGTATCCCAAATAGTAAATAAATATTAAAGGAACACATATGATTACAATTTATCTTGTGTTTCCCCAAGACACACTATAAACATTAGTGGGATGAGTTGGTTACAATGCCTCATGTCCGCGTCCCTACATGCTAGAGGTCTACTAGTAGTATTTAGGTCCTTAGGTGTATCTGAGGAGAGACTATCTCTAGGTATTATAGTAAGAAACATATTAAACAACAAAAAACCATTCCTAGTAGTAAATAATCATATTGTGGAAGAGAATAATTAAAAAGGAAAAAATATGGAAAGAATTGAAATAAATACCCTAATGGACGTCTAATCTATAAATTAATGATCTCCCACTTGGATTATCACATATATATATATATATAAATAAATAATGGAAGAAAAATAAATTTACAAGTATCTATATCCCAAAACTAGCCATTCCAAAAATCTAATATCATCATACATATCTAATATAATTACACTTGTTCTATCATAGACCTCTTCCTTATATATTCCTATAACCAGGTGAATGTCTACTCAGGTACCTTAGTGAAATGAAATCCTAAGTAGGGTTTGAGTACAAAAATATGTAGGGATCCCCAACTGTGGTCTAGTACATTTCCAGTAGATTATTTATTATGTGAGCCACTCTTTAGGTTAACAATAATCTTAAATGAAATTTGAAGACAAACTACAAGTCATGGACATAATAGGCATGCTTAAGGAATATGATCATCTTGGATGGGACACAACTATAAATAAAAAATATTATAAACCACATTCAACACGTGTGTCAATGATCCTAATTAACTAGAAATCATTTTAATCATGAACTGAGCTTCATTCTATACAAATCAGGTCTATGTAAACAAGCTTATCCTTTGTTATGATATTCAGATCGAAGATACACTCTTTAATGAATGTTAGAAATGTATTTATGAAAGGTTCATAAACATAGTGGGATACATTTCCTTACCCTAGGATCACATGCACTCACCTTAATTCCTTATAATGATGTATTCTGAGAAAATATATACATCTTGTAAATATGGAACTAAGATAGATTTCATATCACTAATTCCATCCAAGATGATGTATGAGCCTTATGTCCCAGTAAATAGGTGATCATGACATTATAGATTAGATAATACCTATGATGGATGATCCTCAGGTGATCAATAAAAATTTTCTCTGAATCTGAGGTAATTACTCCTAACAAAATCAATAAATGAATCAATAACCCCATTCTAGGTATGAGTGGGTAATTCAGTTAATGTGCCTCCCCATGATGATAGGGATAATCCTTGACATCTGTATAGGGGTGTGTAATCATCCTTGAGAGTATATAAATATTAAGATATTGGGTGATCTGTGCTCACCCCAAACTATCATCAATGAAATTCCATCTACAAAAATATAAATAAATAATGAGGACTAGTATTTCTCAAATCCTAATAAGAAAACCTTTTGTGTAAGAACCCTGATGTACATATGGTCACACTAATAGTGTAACCATTATTCAAGAAGGCTGAAAATCTAAATCTCAGGATTCCCCTTTGTGAATTCCAGCCATAACATCATGACATATTAGTTCTGAGAGACTGGGTTCAAGGAAGAATGTATGGGATCATATCTGCAACAAAGGTAACCATGTGAATTCATAGGTATAATAGTTATTGGGGAAAACACTTAAACCCAACACTACTACCAAAACCCCACCCCCACAACCCCATGGTGTTACATGTTGGGTATAGCTTCCAAGGTGACACCAAATACCATCTCTATCCAAAACCCATGACACACTAGGAAAAGGTCATCCAACCTGCACAGTACCAACTATGTTCCCTAGATCTAAAAATCATATAGGAATATTACTCATGATCCATTTGGTTTATACATAAGAGGAATTATCTATATTTAGACCCTCTATTTCTATTCTATGGTCCCATGTCAATAGCTAACATAGTAATTCATGATTTCCCACTACATATAAAAAAGTGATAGCATGTCCTAACAAGAAACATGTGGTTATATTACTAAAAAAATCATCATAATATGTGTCCCAACACAATAAAGATTCCAATGTATCTTTGGGATAGTCTAAAAACAAAACATTCCAATGGTATGACTATGTTTAAATCACATAGTCTTATATAAATACTAACACACCATAACCAATGCAGTCACACCTACTATGAGGTCCAGGGGCCAATTGGTATCTCATGGTTAGGGATTAACCCTGAATGGCCAAACTATTAGTCTATCATTGAAGGGTTATCCCTAATCCCTACTGTTTAACCATTACAATTATCTTATTTAATTAATTAAATATTCCATTAGTTAAATTAAAAAATAGGGGTCACCCTCAATGTTTGATCCCAAGAATACTCATAGAACAATGAACATGAATAGTTACTTTTGGGTTGGTATAACAAACTGACCACATTTTAAAAATATTTCTATTTACATTTCAAGGGTCATTAGTATATTCCAAGGGCCATCCAAGAACATCCAAAATATACAAGGTCTATTAATAAATCAATACCATCAAAATGTAATTATTTATAATTGAATTATAATTGTTTACTTAATTGTAAAAATATATATTCAAACTAAAAAATGATTAAAAAATAAAAAAATAAAAAAAATTACACTGAATGACTTCATTGCAAAAGAATCTTGTCTGATACTCACCAATAACTCATTGTACATAAAAAATCTTGAATCAAGACTAAAAATAATCAACTGAATAAAGATAATTATATTGAATATTTATTTTCTACTTCAAATCCTTAGAATGTAGTAGTAGTGACAAACCTCAATGAAACATCATGTAGTGAGTAAAATAAAATATCTATATTCACCTTCTTCTATGGCCAAGTGCATCCCCAAATAGTAGTATCTTATTCCAACATTATTTGGTAGAATTGGGAATAAGAAGTGTATCAAAATTATACAAACATGAATTCAGAAGGAAAAGAACAGAACTTATGATAATGGAGTTAGATACATACCCCTACGATTTCAATTCATCTAAAGACATTAAATTCCAACTAAGAACAAGGAATATCACCCATGGGGGAATAATGGAAGATGAATTCTCCCACAGTGGAGGATATTGGGAGAAAAGAAGATGAAATATAGTTAATGAAATATAATGGTCAATGGGGAAAATTGAAAATTTTCCACAATTAGATATGAAATCTTTTTAGGAACACCCTTAAGGATCTTGTGCACCGAACGTGTAGTTCCATTGTCAAATATACATCCAATATGTACTATTTCGTTGAACAGTTTCCAAATAGTGCTCCAACTATGCAGAGCTACTGATTCCCCAATCACACAAACCTTAAAATAGTTATAAAACAATGTCCGGAAACATGTGTGCCATCCAGGAAGGTTACTTAACACATCAGCACTGTTTTTCATGGTTCTAAGGTCCCCCTCACATGGTTATATAAAACATGTTTATTGGTAGACTACGTTTCATTGTTCTTCCGCATGGTTTACATTATTGTTGTTTCCTATTATACATTTATCAAAAACTCTAAATTTGATCCCTGAACAACTAAAAAACTATTGAATCCTTTGAACAATTAATAATTAATCAAAACACATGTAAAAAATATTCAGGGGTATTCCAACCATCAAAATTCAATTTTGAATCTGTGATCATGATTTTGACCTATCTAGGGATTGAAAATTCAAATTCCTTTGAAATTTCCAAATGTAAAAAACGTGATATTACAATTGAATTATTGTATCAACTTAACAGGAAAATTGTATTGTAGTATTTTCACATCTATATCGGTATATAATCCTTTGAATAATGGATATTACAATTCAAATTTTGAAGTACATGATTCATTAATCTTGTATTACACCACACAACACTTAGGGCAATTTTTACATGATTCACGATCATTGTGAAAATATTATACCCTCACTTGGAGAGGCATGTATTGTTTTAGTGATAATTCTATTTAAATTTTTAATTATTATAGATTTATATGTCTAAAAATAAGGATTATTTTATTCTATAATCATATTATTTAGGAGACTGACTAGTTCTGTAATGCTGGTTTCACTCCATCTACTACAAGCATTAAAATTATATATCTATGTATAGAATAAAATGTTATATATTAAATATAATTGTATACAATAGTCTCTTTTTATAACCCTTAAAATTATCAAATAAATTTGGATAATTAAAAATTCCATCTTCAATTTCCATTTTATTTTTATCCATACGATCTCCATTATAATTTACCTTGTAATTATATCATATGATCTGAAAATCAATGTATTATCCAAGTTAGTAACTACATTAATTTTTTCTCCATGTTTATTCCAACAATAAAATCATGAACCTAATTCATTATAGAAAAATTGTTTTTCCAACTCGTTTACAATAATGATCCTTAATTAACAACAATGTAAGCACAAATAAATAATTTTATAAGGCTCATGTGTATGATATATTGGAAACATGATGAACTCTTTAACTCCATCCTCATACTTCTTTTTCTTGTGATTAAGGTCCATACTTTTTCAATTCATATCTATCATATTTTATTTTAAAATATTCATATTTCACAATCAAATAAATAAATACACAGAATTTCTGTATATAATATATCAATGTTTCTATTTTAAAATTATATAATGTATAACCTAATAATAATATTATAAATTGGAAAATATAAATATATAAATTATATAAAAAGTAAATATAAAACATATGTTTTATAATAAAATAAAAAATAAATACATATAATAAAGAATATGCCTTATAATGAATTATGTATCCTGTCTTCATGTATATTGTTTGCCGAGTTTGAGGTTGGTAACTTCATACAAAATGTGATGGTTTTTCCAAGTAAATATAAGGATTTAAATATAATATAAATTAATATTGATATATATATATATGTGTGTGATTATAAACATATATTCATATATACACATATACACACATAGAAATATTATTAGTCATTAAAAACAAAAACACATATATACAGATATTATTATACATTTAACAACAATTGAAATACAAACACACACATAGAGGGAGAGACAAATATGTATAAGAAAATATTAAATCTCATTTTCTGTTTATATTAAATTTCAGTAATAATACCTATATACATTATATATTGATATATAAATAAACCAATAAACAAAATATCATGAAAATCACACACGATTCAAAAATTAATATTTAAAGAACGCTAAAATGATTGATTCATCCATAAAAACTGGGAAAAAATGATAAAACCATTTTAAATATGAAAATGTAGGGGAAGAAATATTTCAGAAGAATGGAAGAAGATTAAAAAAAATCCCAAAAAAACTGGAAGGATCAACTAAGAATAGTTATACAAATGTTTGGAATATCACACCTTTAGTTTTGTGGTTCGATTTTTTTAATATATCTAACATTGATAGTTATAGAGGATTGATTTACCAAGAGCATGAATAGAATGTGGGGAGGAAGTTATATGTTCGGCTAAATTTTAGAAGAGGGTGATAGGTTTTATTAGTGCTAACCAAAATGAACTCATAAAAATTCATTTTATTATTGCTTAAAAAAGATGAACATAAATAATGCTTTTACCAATTCATTTTTAGAATTTATAGATAAATTCATTTAATTATAGTAAAAAACATTGGAAAATATGAAAAATATTTATCTATAAAAATATAAAAACAAACGAAAAATGAATTTCCGAAACTATTTAAAATATTAATACATTAAAAAAATGTATTTATATAAATAAATTACAAACATTCCAAATGTAATAAAAATAAAAAAAACATAATAATTATAAATCAATTAAAATTTATAATATAAATTAAAATTTTATTTAATATATAAAATGATAATAAATATATATTTATAATTAAATATTAAAAACTGAATAAATTCAAAAAAATTATAATTTAATTAATATTTAAGTTAAATAAATAGAAATAAATAAATGAATGCTTTTCAAAAAAATTATTAGACAAAATAGAATATGTAAAAATGAATAAAAATTAATAATAAAAAAATGTAATTTTATAAATTACCAAGTTTTATGTAATGAATTATATTAGATCATAAAATAATAAAATTATTATAAAATTATTTCAAATAAATTAATTATATGAATTTAGGAAATCATAATAATATTAAAATTTAAAGAATATAAATGGAAAAATATTAACCATATAATTTACAAATATCGTGAAAATATTGAATGTTTTTAATTAAATTTTTAAAAATGAATAATTTTTCGAATATTAAAAATTAATAAATATGAGTTATTAATAAGTAAATATTAAAAAATTAGAAAATTATTTAAAAACTTGAAGTCTTAACCATTATTATATGAATTACAAACATATTAACAATGAGTAAATATTATGTATTAACTGTATAATTAAAATTCATTTAAATTTAATTATATCAACTATATAAATTAGAAAAAATATCAAAAAAATTAAATTATATAAATAAATTATATATTTATCGAATATATTAAATATATGAAAATTTAATATATGGAAATTAATAAATCATAATTGTAGAAATATTTAAAAATTTATTTAAAATAAAACTCAAAATATAAAAAATGATTTTATTTTTATTATATAAATTAAAAACATATTAAAAATGTTACATATAAATGTATAAATAAAACTATTTTATATAAATATTTATCAATATAAATATATAATTAATTATAATACAATAAAAATTAATTTTAGAATGTTAGATAACGAAATATATATAAATATATAACTATATATTATTATTGATTAATTATAGAGATGTATCTATTTACTTGTATTATATTTATATATATTTATATATTTTATATATAGTTTATTATATTTACTAACATAAATGGAAATTAAAATTTTAAAAATTATTAAAAATTACTAAACAAAATGAATTAAGATAATTTTATTAAAAAAATTATTAGAAGTATGATAATCATATTAATTAAATGAACAATATTATAATAATGTTTCATTATTTATTGTATTAGTGAATGTATTAATTATAATTACAAATGTTATTTTATATTTAAATGAATGAATGTTTTATAAATATTAAGTTAATATAATTGTTTAACTAATAATGTCTTTTTTAATGTTGATCAAGATATATCATTAATTATAAAAAATGAATATTAAATGTATATAAATTTTAGTAATTAAATTTAAATATAACTAAAATTTATATATTCATATATATTAATATTAATAATTATATATGTATGTATTGTATATATTGTGTATGAGAAATATAATTTATTATAAACTTTTAGTATTTTTATTTATGTGAACAAATGTTATAATTTATTTAAGGATTTAAATATTTATACATAGAAAATATATTTTAGATATACCATACCAATTAATGAAATTAGCAAAATTATTGTAAGTTTATTTTATAAGTTAAATTCTTATAAATATTTTCATTTTCATTTTCCCAAATACGTATATAAATTCAAATGTGCACTAATTCATAAAACATATCATGCGGGTATAAAACCTATGCGTGGTGGAATGATTCATCATTACCTAGCCCTCCCCACCCACATTTAGGATATGAACGATGACACCATTCATTATTAATTGACTATATATTATTTATTTCTACTTCTTACATATGTATGTATAATTATAAATAAATATTCAAATAAATATATATTTTTTGTATATAAAATTTACGCAGTGTTTTTTAAATAACATTTAAAATAATATAAATATGTTTAAATAAGTCAAATTATTTAGAAATTTATATATCTTCTCTCATTTAGGACAGACAAAATGAATATTTTATCATGCATAAAAAAGACCTGATACATCTCTGACATTTATGAGTGCCCAGAAAGAATAGATTAATGTTTCTCATTAATAATTAACATTAACAATGATATAATGAAACCATTATGAGAGAATATAATTATAACTAATAAAAGATAACATTTATCAGTGCTTTCAAATAGCGTTTATAATAATGAATATGCAGAAGTGATTCTCTAGATTCACACAAAATGTCTTCATATTATAAAGAGTCTCATCTTTCATTAATATTATTAGATCATAGTCCAATTATTTTTTGATTTATTTAATTTTATTTCAAAATTGGACATTATCTTACTTTTAGATTTGATAAAATTTTGCTAGAAGATTCAATATTTGAGAAAATATTTTTCACTTCGTAGAATGAATGTGAAAGGATAGATTCGTGAAAAATTAAAGACATCCCTACAATTATGTTTTTATTGGGGTTAATGAATATCTTGAGTTTTTTATTATTATGGTTAGAAATTGAGAATATTCTATGTAGGAATTATATTTGTATTTGAAATAATAGTATTAAAAATTTTGTCAAATCATTCGAATAAAACTGAATGACTTATTACATTGTAAGGATAAGTATTGGAAGATATGATCAAGGAAATGAAATGTTAATCAAGTGGACCATAAGGAAAATTAATTCATAATAAGGCCTATAAAATAATATATAAATACAATATATAAATATAATAGGTTAAAAATACATATTTAGTGAAATGCGGGGATGTAGTTAAATCGCTCATTTCAAAATATTATGCGACTTAATTCATGTCTCAAACTATTTATGCATAAGATGAAATCCATTTATTTGTTAGACATGTTGTAACTAGACACATGAATGATTTACTTTTTATATATATTTATAAATTATATGTTATTACATCCCTAATGATTATAAATGTTTAATAATCCCTTTGCTTGAATGGTTTTCGATCAAATATTATAAATATATTCTTGAAGATTGATCACGGTAATTTTGTATCGCAGTGAGTAATTAATAATAATTTTATTGCTTAAAATATTGTTTTCCATTCAATTAATGATTGATATGTTTCAATGAAAGTCTCAATTGTGTAAAATGTAGTCACGATGAAATCTTATAATAAATTTCAATATTTTTTGGGGATTTATTTTTATTAAGCATATATTTCATGAAACCTTTAATAAAAATATTAATGAGGTATATCTATTCAATATCATATACATTCTTGGTCAATAATAATCTCAAAACCTATATCCCATCATGAGGGTTATGGAATAGAGATGTAATTTATCCATATTGTTTTTTATATGTTTTCATGAATTAATGTAAAATAAATATTTATAGAAGAAGATACGTGGGATTATAACTATAAAAGAACGTCATTTATTCCCTTATCTTTTCTGTATAGATTGTTTACTTATTTTTCAAGGGGAAAATTATACCAACTTATGGATATTGTTACTCCTATTAATTTTTGAAAAATATTAAATGTTTAATGTATATTTCAAAAAATAAGATTCATATTTTAATAGTATAGTGAGTTCAAATAGAAGGAATGAGATGTATTCAGTTATATTTATTAAATTGGAAACTAATAAAGACAAATATCTTGGACTTCCAACTATTAGGGGTTGATCTTGGAAGGATTTAATTTATTATATTATTTATTGTTATTATAATTAGTTATGTTGTTTTAAGTGGTGGAAATTATCAAATTATGGTTATGAGATTTTGATTAATGTTGTAGATAAATATATTCCAACATATATAGTATATAAATTTTTAATCACATAATTCCACTATTTATCTAAACAATCAACATTCAAAAAAATTATATGGGTTCATGATGTTGGTTATAATAAAAAATAATTTGGTTTCATGATATATATTTATCTTCTTAAGGTTTCGAGTAGTATGGGATTTCAATATAGTAGGATGAAAAAATTTAATACATTTGAAAAAAAAAATCTGTTTATTTCGTCATATTTATCTCTCTTGACACATGTTATGAACCTTATATTTTTTAAAGGTTTATTTAATGCAAGAAAATGTTCTCCCATGAATATACTATTTATTATGGATTTTTAGTGGTTATTTTGATATTTTTAAATGATTTGTTTTTTAATTTTTTATAATAGTTTATATATTAAAATCTAAGAGGATCCAATTCTTAAAAATTCAAATTTTTGGTATTTTTGGTAAAATTTACCTACAGTTTTGACTATTTGTGATTCAGGATTTATATATCAATGAATTTTTAGTATGTAACCTTTATATGGTTTTTACATTTTTTATGAATGGTATTATTGGATTTGGCTAAGATTATTTTTATATCAATGTAATGGTGGAGATAAAATTTACATGTTTAATACCAAAAATGGAAACTACACGGTTATTTTGAGTAACTAGTTTTTGATTGAATAGTGATTTACTATTCATTTTATCCCATATATCACCATGTTAAATTGTTTATGAATTATATATTATCAATAAATTAATCAACTTAAATCATCATTTTTTTCATCATGTTAATATGAAATTCTACTTGAAAAGGTAAATATTACATATTATAATGTTTTCATTGTATGTTTATTTTATTTGATGATCCCCTATGAAATTCATGAAATATAGAAATAATAATATTAAATCCAAAATCATTCATTGATTAGCTTAAATTTCACAAGTGATTGAGAGAATATTCAGTATTCATAAATATAGGGTAACTTCTATTATTTATATATATCTCAAGATACAACCCATAAATTTATTACCAATATTCAATGATGTTATTCAAGAGTCAGGTAATGAACATATTATTTTTTAAATCTGAGATAACATATTCTTTTTTCACTAAATCGTGATTATATTTGGTTATGAATTTTTTTCCCAAAAACACATTCAATGTTGCCTATAAATTGGCATTGTAGGCACCGCTTTTGTAAGGTTGACCAATGAGTTATGTCCATCCATTTTGGTGTATTAATTAATTCCAATCATCACCATAGATATTTTGGGGCTCCCAATAGTTATAGGGTCTGATTTACTGAAGAAGTATATCCACCTAATCCTTCTCTTCCTCTCAATGGACATATAAATTGTAGGAAGTCATTTCCATGGACCTACCCAAAATTTACATGGGATGTGTGACACTTGATTTCTATTTTTATATTGTGACATTTCAGTGAAACTATAATTTTATATTTAACATAATATTCTTATAAAATTTATGTATTTCTACAATTAGATTGAATTGAACACATATAAATTCATAATGTATTAGATTGAAATTTCATGTGGGAATCAAGGGTTTTTTTGATTGGATAACGGAGGGTCCTCTTTCAATCCCACATACTCAGGATCTTAATATTATTTGGAATAAACCATTCCATGTATAATATTAAAAATTTGAAAACTATTATTGGATCATAGATTGTTTCTATGAAAACTATTATAAATTTTGAATGAGGTAAAACAAGACCTCTTTTATCCACAACCAAATACATAATATATTCGAAAATAAATCTCAAAGAGTAATAAACATGACATTTATGTTTTATAATTGAAGCGATCAAACAATATTATGTCTCTTGAAACCCAAATTTGAGTTCTCAATAATGTTAACTCTATAAATTATGCTATTTTTATAAACCTTAATTCAAATCACCACCCCTAAAATTGTAGTTATTTTATTAATATAAATAAAAAGTTACACTAAAAAATATGCAAATATAGTTCATAGATGACCTAGGTTCTTCTATAGATTGTAAAATGTCATAAAAATAATTATATATTTGATGTTTCATGACATTGGGTTCAAATGTTATTACAATTGTTGGGAAATAGTTGGGTTTTCAGTGCGTGTTTGGGATAACAACTTTGGGTATTTATAAAATTTATGGATTTTATGTCCTATAATTTTATATAAATTTTTTGTTCTAACATCATAAATATTTCGGTACAATGATTTACTAATTATAATCAAGGGTAAATACCATTTTTGAAATATCAACCAAGTTGGATTCCAAATGAGAAGCACCGAGGCAGAATAATGCAGCTTTGAAAAAGGATACATAAAAAATCAATAACCATATTCTATACAAATATCATTCTTTAAAAGAAATTGAAAATAAAACGAAATTTTATAATAATGATGAAAATAATATTACACTAAAATAACAAACTTATCTTGATATTGATATATAACTTAAATATATTCAAATACAATGTGAATCTCCAATATTTGAAGTAAAAACTGGTCTCATTCATTTACTTCCAAAATATCATTTTCATTATTGAGAACACCCGTGTAAAAATTTCTAAAAAGTCATATTTTATGCTGAAAACTAAATCATTAAAATGTTGATGGGTAACTTTTAAAACTTTTTGAATTTCCATTTTTCTTATGATATACTATAAAAGGTTATATAAACTATATTAACTCTACAATAAACGGATGGGAATACATGATACTCTTTTACATGAAAACTAATTCTCTTCATCTTCAACTAAAATAAAAAGGAAATAAATTTTTGGAACTAGATAATCTAAGGTAAAACCCCTCATGAGTACATAGAACATTATTAAATACCATTCTTATGTTTTCCACATAATCCAATAACTTAGATGCATTTATCAATATTTTTATGGAGCTATAATTATATTTTGTCATAATATAGTTGATGTTACTGTATTTTGATCACTAGTGGGAAATACATAAATCAACATAAGTAACATAATCCATAACATGGTGTAGAATACATAGTATTTATTTTCATTGTCCATTTTACCCATTATAGGTGTCTATGAGGTCAAAAATTCGGACTTTAAGAATAATTTTGACATAATATTTAAAGAATTGTGTACTATATTTTGAAAACATTAAATTTATCAATGGAAATCAAAACCATATCCTCTATTACATTTTGGTATCATTAAGGATGATAACCAGTACATTGAACAATGATCACAATTGAGGTAACCATGTGATATTTTTGTGACAATCTTCCCATACCATCCATAAAATAACCCATTAGTGATGAACCATTTTATTCATTAAACTTTGGATGGATGGTTAACATAGATTATTTGAAATATTGCTATCTTAACCATCATCAATAATCAGATAACCACATGGTTTAGGTTAGTCATCCTCTACCAAAACCAATAATTCATTACACACCACAAAATCCATTCCACTAAAACCATAAAAACATGTTCCATTATTAAAAAAATTATGATATATATTTCCGAAAATAATCTCAAATTCCCATAAGATACCTAATCATTAATATAATATCTAAAATCCCAATTATTCCAACTCGGAAAATTGGATGGGTAATCTATACAAAGGGTGATGGGAACCAAAATACCCTGAGAGAGGTGGGGTGAATCAAGATGTCAACTTTTTCTTTTAAATTGATTGGTATAGTTCCCATGTTAGTAGGACCTTTAAAACCCATCTGAAGAAGAAGTCCCGAAAATAAATAATCACATGAGAATCAATGAAACAAAAATTTTACTTTGTTTACCATTACGGTCTACGGCCAGGGAGAATCCACCGAATATGTTTTGGTCGTACCAAAATGCACTAATCTTCACAAGTTGTGGATTAAAATAATTTAGCATGGTTACCCTGTGCCATGCACACTACCTTTACATGGTTTAGGGATAGCACACTGCATCCCCTGAATCAATTCCAGTGACTCCCACTTTTCTCCAGGAATTTTAATAATCTTCACTCAGTTTATTGACTTGATGGTCTCTTCAATGGTTTAACATTATATAAGGCATCATCGAATGTAAATGGATGCTCTATTGACGTCCCGTAATCCCCCATAGGTGTAATTTATTTCATGTACATTAATATATAATGGAAATTAATGTCAAAAATTGATTTGGTCAATTTTCATTCTTCCATTGGTGTTATGCGTATTGATATCAGTTCTCACATACTACAATTTTTTCGGCATACTACTACTATTTCTGCATACTATGTAGCTGTTTCCACATACTGTGCATCTATTTCCATGTACTGCTATTATTTCCACATACCGTGCATCTCTTCTGCTTACTGGCATAATCCACGTACAACCCTACTTTGTGTACTGCTCCACTCTTATGCATACTATCCCACTCAGCGTACTTCCTTGAACTTCCGCATACTGCTCAACTCCTCCATGTATTGTCCTACTCCATGTACTACCTTTCTCGACCATGTACCATGGGATTTTCTTGCGTGAACTGTTTTTTCTTCTTTTAACTACTTTCATTACATAGATGATTCTCTCTGCATACCATCTTTTATTCTATGTACCACTTTAGATATCACCGAATTTCTTCACAAAAAATTAATCTTCAATCTTGTTCATTAATAAAGGTGATTAATGATCCTAAAATATGAACATAAATCCAAAAAATTTAGTAATCCTATTTACCAAAATTTTCAATGTGGGACAATCATCACTGTATACTAAACTCCATTCACTTACTGTTATTCGTAACCACGTACCAGTCATATTCTATGAACCGCAACAATCCTGCCATACTTCAACATCCCTCAAACCACATGTCTTCACAATGTATCGTCCCTGCGAACCATTTTTAGTATCATTTCGCATACCTCATGCCTTCACCGCGTACTATTGCTACGAACTATTTTCTGTTCTATGCATTGTTCCATGTAATGAATGCCTTTGCTGCGTACCACACACCAGCACTGTGTATTTCACGTCTTGACAGCATATTGCGCACCATCACTGTATATTGTGTGACCTTCAATACTATTTTCATCCTCAAATGTATTACCTCATTTATTTCATCCTCCCTAGTCATCCATGTGTACATTGAAAAAAACACAAAACAAACTCCATTATTAGCAATGAACAGTATTTGTTCCATTAATATCTCCTTTTGGATTTCTGTAAATCTCCAGATAAATTTAATGATATTCCATCCACGATCAAAACCTAAACATTCAATAAATAACTCAGCCATCACTCTAAGTCTACATGAGAAGTGCTTGATGTAGAAAATATGGTAGAGGACATGAATTGAGTAATCATTATTTTATTTTCTCCCTCATAATTGTCGTTCTGGTTTTTTTGATCCATAAAATAAAATTACTATTGAAATTATCCATTCTCCCCTATTGGTAATAAATACCAAAGGCCAGTATGTAATCATTGTAGACCTCTAAAAAACTCCCCCTAGATTTTATCTCCCCCATAAACCGGAAACGCTTCCATAAACAGATTGAGACAGTTAAAATAGTTAGGGAAAGGGGAATCTCGTAACCACCTTATGAATTGAGAGATGGTGGAACACCAAGGTTAAACCAATATTTCTCAAACACATCCACTGACAACGGCTTAGTAATAATGTTATATACTTTATAATCAGTTACTACATGGTCCATTTTGATCACACCTTGTTATAAATTTTCTTTGATGATGTGATATCTGATCTCAATATGTTTATTATGAGAATACTAAATATGATTCTTTATAAGATCAAATGTGTTCTCATTATCATAGTAAATCGTCATTGGTTGTTTCACCTCATCACCAATGTCACTTAGTTTTTACCTCATCCAATGTAACTGAGTGCACCCTTGGTATAAGATATATATTCAATTTCAGTAGCACTATGTGACACACTTTCTTCTTTTTGGCATAACCAACCGACACATTTCTTCCAAATATAGAATGTTCCACCACTAGTAGACATTCAGTCAACTATATCTCCATCCCAATTAGCATTATAAAATGCTGATTGTTCACTATCTCTTCCTGAAGCAATGTATATCCCATAATTATGTGTACCTTGAATTTATCTCATGTTTCTTTTCACTACTCTATATGTTCTTCCTTCAGATTACTATGAAAAAGGTCTATAAGGAATGTTCCAAGGACAATATATGGTCGTTTCTCCATCAGGTATAATAGGAATCCATTGATTCTTTGATACATTATGTTATCCATAGAAGTCCCCTCCTCATTCTTCATGAGCATTGATCCAACATCTATCAGAGTCTTCATTGGATTGGAATCAGGCATATTGAATTTCTTCATCACCTATGTTAAATACTTTTATTGAGAAATTAAAGAGCAATTCATCTTCAATAGTACCACCAATCTTACAAAGTATGTGATTTCACCAATCATGCACATTTAAAATTCATATTTCATGTGAGAGTAAAATTCATCCACTGATCCATGTTTTCTTCCACCAATAATAAAATAATCATTGAATACTAATACCATGAAATTATCATTTTGAGTGTTCTTTACATAGATTTTGATCCACTCCTCCTCTTTTAAACTCATGATTTCTTATATAAGATCCCAACTAAGATTTCCATGCTTGTGGTGCATATATCAGGACATAGATAGATTTATTTAATTTGAAAACCTTCAGTTCATCACTTCCAAGATCGAACCCCACAGGTTGTTCAATGTATACTTCTTCTTTTAATACACCATTTAAGAATGTTGTCTTTGAATTTATTTGATACCCTTTATAACCTCTTTTGATTTCTCTAGCAAGAAAGAGTCTGATTGAATTTTGTCTCACTATTGGATAAAATGTCTCTTCAACATCAACACCTTAAATTTGAGAATATCCTTTATTGACTAATAATTCCTTATTTATGATCAAATATCCTTTCTCGTCAATTTTTTTCCTGAAATTCCTCTTTGTACCAATCATATTGTGATCTTAAGGTCTTCTGACAAGATCCTTAGTCTGATTTTTTCAATATAATATAACTCTTAATTCATTTCATTCACCTATGACTCATCATGTGCAGCCTCTTCAAATGGGGATGGTTCCACTACTGATAGTAATGCAGATTGAGAATTATTCCTCATTCTATTCATCTATGTAGGTGCATTCTGATCTCCAATAATGTTGGTCTGATCAATTTTTTCTCTTCAATTTCCCATTTGGGGTTAAACCAAATTCTCTACAGATTGGGATTCTTCTTCTTATTCTTCTTCAGGTTCAACATCATGATGTGACTCCTTAGAGTTTTTTCTATCTTCCACTACCTCTATATTCACATTTGTTCCATGTTCACATTCTTCATCATATTCTATCACATCCACTTATGAATTCCGTGAATTAGTCCAATTTTTCTCTTCAATTATCTTTACATCCCTACTTTCCAAAATTATTCACAAGTGCTTATTGAAACACTTGTCGAATATTATAGTCATTGAGTATCCAATATATATTCCTTTGTCTTCACTGTCTCCATACATCCCTTGTTATCCTTCATTTTTTAGATAATCTATTTTCTTTTAAAAACATGAAAATATTTTTAAAGAGGGATTCCTTCCATTTTACAATACATATGGTGTCTTTGTTTCACCCATATATGGACCTTTTTTATTTTTAATATACACTACAGCCTGTACTGTCTATTTTCAATAATTTCAAGGAATAAGACTCTCAATCAGTATTGTTCTTGTCCATGTGATTTACATGACAATTATTGTGTTCAAAACTCCATTTTTAATTGGAGTTCTCACAGCTTCCACATCATGTTATATCCCATAATTCTTTAGGTAACATTCAAATTCAATGGACATGTATTCCCCTCTATTGTCAGACTGTAGGACTTTTATCGTCCATCATGTATCATTCTTGGCGATCCATCGATAGGTTTTCATGCAATCAATATCTTTTCTATTCCTGAATATAACAATCACACATTCCATTCTACAGTAATCATCTATTAAAAAATAAATTACCTCTATCTATGTGTTCTAGCAACATTTATCGGGCCACATACACCTGTATGAATGAGGTCAATGATATTAGATGCTATTTTATTCTTTGACCGGTAGGAAGTACAGACCAGTTTCTCTCGCATGAAAGAATCACATTTCTTTTCTCATTCACACATCAAATAATGGATATCCATAACTATCACCAGCTTAGTTATCTATTCCATGTCTTGTTGATTGATATACCACAATCTTTGATGACATAAGTTTTTTTCCATTTCAACTGTTTGGTAGAAATTGTCTTATTTCCTATCAACTTGATATAAGTTTCCTTCTGTTCTACAACCTTTCAAGAGAGAATTCCGAGACTTTTCTCTTACAGTACAACCATCCTGATTAAATGTCACAACAAGACCTGATTCATAGAGTTGATTCAAACAAAGAATATTGTGACACAGATCATCCACATACAGGACTTCAATTTTATTTATCTCTCCATTATCTAGACCAATACTTCCACTTTATTTTATCTTCAAAGAATAATCATTATCGAACCTTTATGTTCCATTTTCCTTTTTCTTGACATTATTTAATAGATCTCCATTACATGCCATGTGAGATAAACATCCTTTATCAGGAATCAAGGTATTATTGTTCTCTGTAGCTTTGAGTGATACTTTTGAGTAATTCGATTTTTCAATTTTCCTTTTTTCATTCCATGAAATATTGGATTGAAGGTTGGTCACTAATGGAAATCAAATTAACTCTTTTGTGTACATGGGTTCTTCATAATCAAATTCTTCATCCAGAGGAAAAAATATATTTTAAATAATGACACTCTTTGTTGGACGTGTATTGATTCATCTCAGGGCATTGAAATAATTTCTTTTGTCATACCTCTTCCTGTGATACATAGTTCAATGGCCAATGTTAGAGCAGTGAAAACAACATCCATAGAAATTATTTCTTCTATAAGAAGTAGGATGTGAATATGTTCTTCTTTGTTGAACTCCAAAATCTTTCCCATTAATTTAGATCCTTCCCACTTCGCAGTATGGCATGGTATGGCCAAGATAGCCATAAAACTGACACTTAATGAAATGAAAAATCTTCTTCCTTCTATTTATCCTCACGAATTCTTCCTCGGGAAAATAGTTTGACTACCTATAATATTTAGAAACTCGAGGTTAATCATTAATTCTCATTTTATTGTTATTCAAGTGTTTCATTTGTAGAACATATGGTTACTTTTCAACATCATAAGAATTCATCGTGCCTATATTTTGGATCACTTTATATAAAGAATTTGACATTTCAACATCACAACCAATTCCACTATTTCATGTGCATGTGGGTCTTTGATCACTCAATATCATTTCAACTCCATCAGAACCACATTTTTCTCTTTCTAGAAGCTCATCATCCGAAAAACTTTTGAATTCTATTTTATTATTTTTTTTCTTTTGAATGTTATTCACATCGTAGTTTACTTATAATTGTAAAAAATTCAACTTCAGGTACATCAACTTTTATGGACATCTCCCCAAGTCTCATGGTATGGTCCTTAATGACCTTTTATTGTTATTCAATTTTGATTTTTATTTCCATAAAATCATTATTGATTTCATGTATTGGGGATTTTACTTTCTCTAGTTCTTCTAGTTGTTTGATTCCAACTTCTAGTTGATCAATATATTCTGATGGCTCATCCTCTATTTCTTTCCACATATTTCATAGCATACATTTAATCTCAAACTTACAAAAGCATCCTTTATTTGCAACATGGGATCATAATTAGTAGTCAATTGATTATCTCTCTCTTTATCTGTCAATGGATCTATATTTTCCATAGTATCTATCTTGGAGGTATGGTTTCCAGTCTTAATTTTTTTTCATCTTCCTCAAAGAATTCATTATCATCATCTTCCTCCTCATAGACAAAACTCTTTTTCTATACTTTCTTTGGAAATGTGAAGTTTCATTTTTTGAGGAATCATTTTAGTGGATTTTATATGTTTCAAAATTCTCTCTATTCATAATAAAATATTCTTGACAACTAATAGGTATGGTTCCCAACTCTTCCAGAGAGAAAACAAGCTAGAGATAGATTTCCTTCAACTTTCCCTGTCCCCTTCTTGAGGTTCTTGGTAATGAGAGAAAGTGTTTCATTTTCCTCTTTATTTTCATCAATGTCATCTCTTGAAACCATTAGTTTTTATAGGGATTTTAATTCCATTTCTATAATCACTCTAGTAGTAGCTTTTTTTGGTTTGATTCCCATTTCATAAGCTGATAGATTACATAAAAGATCATCTACTCAATGTTTAGAGATATCTTTTTCTTCAAGGGATGACACCTTTGCATAGTAAATGGGAGTAATTCCTCTAAATATTTACATCACTATGTAAATGTCTTTTATTTCGTCGCCCAGACCCTATATTGCTCCTACAACTTCAGTAATTAAACATAAAAAGGTGTTTTCATTCTCATCAGGGTGCATCTTCATATCATATACCCTTTTGTGTAGTACTTGATTTTTTTTTCTCCTTCAGTTTTCTTTATCCTTCATAAATATTCTCTAGATTATCCCAAATCGACATTGGATATGTTAAAATCATTACCTTTTGATAAATATGATCAGAAAGGGCAGTAGGGAGAGTATTCTATGATTTTTCATCACCATCAAGAAATATCCAATCTGTATTTGTCATCGACAATACTATTAGATCAGTGACTTTTATTGCCTACACAGTGGCACAAAATAATTATATTAGAAGATATATTAGTTGAGATCTCTTCCAATTTTTTTAATATTTGAAAATTACTTCCATCGAAGAGGTGAACTCCCCTAACGTTGAATGTTTTCACCATGACAGACAGATTCAATACCAACAACCATTACCCTCTGATAAAACTTGAAGGACCCCTAAACAACATGAGAGGGGTGGGGAAAATCAGGGTGTCAATTTTTTTTAAAATCATGGATCATGTTCCCAAGTTGGTAGGAACATGTTAAAAAATTATGAATAGGAAGTGCAGAAAATAAAAAATCACATGAAAAGTAATGACATAATAATTTTACTTGGTTCGCCACTAAGTGGTACATCCAAGGATCGTACGTTGAAAGTGTGTCGGTCATACAAAAAACCAATAATCATCTTAAGTTAGGGATTACAAGAGTTTAGCATAGTCACTCTGTGCCAGACGCACTACCTTTATAAGGTTTAGGGATTGTACATTGCATTCCTTAGATCACATCTGATGACTCCCCTTTCTCAATGCATTGGAATAATCTGCAATCAGTTTATCAACATGATGGTCGCTTTAATGGTTTAGAATTTAAACATGCATACTCAACTGTAAATGGATGTTCTGTTGACGTCTAGTAATCACCCACAGGTATAGTTTATTTTCTCGTACAATGATATGTTATAGGAAATAATTTCAATAATTGATTTGGTCAATAATCAAGATTCATAGGGTGTTTTACGTACTGCATGGTGATTCCGTGTACTGTTGTTGTTTCTCCGTAGTGCTGCAGTTTCCATGTAACAATTTCTGCATATCATGCTGTTTTTTTACATGTTGATGAAGTTTCAGTATACTGTGTAGCTCCTCTACGTAATTCCCTAATATTCATACTACCCAACTCAACATAATAATCCACTCCTCCACATATCGTCCTACATCGAGTACTTCCTTGCTCTGCCGCATACTACTCCACTCCTATGCATACCATCATGCTCCACATACTGCCTTTCTCGGCCGCGTACCACAAGATCTTTCTGCATGAACTATGATCTCATCCATGATCTATTTTCCTTATGTGGTTGATTCTCCCTGTATACTGTCTTCTCCTCTGCGTACCACTTCAGACATCACCGAATTTCCTCCAAAAAATTTATTCATCAATATAATCACATAACAAAAGGGATTACTATTTCGTAAATAGGAACATAACTCCTCAAATTCCGGTAATCAGATTCACAAAATTTTTTAAGGTGAGCCAATTTTCACTGTAAACATAACTCCATTTCCATACAGTTAGGGTTCCCCACATATAGATCTTATTTTGTGAACTGAAACAATGGTGCCAAACAAAAAAATCCCATGCACTTCCTATCTACACCACATACTATCACTGCGAACTGTTTTCAGTAGCATTCTACATACCACATGCCTTCACAGCGTACCATTGCTGCAAACTATTTTTGGTTCTATGCACCTTTCCGCGTACCACATGCCTTCACCGTGTACACTACACCTTCACCACATACAAAACGTCTTAACTGCAAACCGCACACCTTCACCACATACTTTCTAAGTTCAGTGCATACCGTTGTTGCATATCGTTTACCTAATCCCAATTTTTGAGGGCCAAAAAATTGGAAAACACTGTGAAATTGTGCCACCATCAATACTACTTTTATCCTCAAATGTATGCCCTCATTCCTTGCATTATCCATAGTCATCCATGTGCAGATTTATAATAAACACAACCCAAACTCCATTATTAGCAACGAATAACCTTGTTTCCAACAAACAGTTGGGTAAAGTTCCTCCTCATCATATAGTTAATCCCATGGATTAAGGGAAAATAGATTCAATTACCAAATGATATGGTACTCAACGTACAATTAATATGATCCTTTAATTTATTTAATCCCCGACTAGGGTAACAATGATTCTAACAATCCCAAAATATCCAAATGATGAAAATAATTATCCAGACTGAAACTCGCATAATGAGAAGAGGGTGACATCTAAGGATCCACCTAGATAAAATATTTCTCTTCCATTCCCACAACATGCTTCATAAATATAGTATCAAAATGGAAATAATCGTTATAAAAAAACATCGAAACCTAAAAAATTTATTGGTTAATATTACATGTATTTATTATATAAAAAATATTCGATGACATAACATGTTCCTAAATGTGATGTGTACCTAATGAAGGATACATCATGCTGATGAAAAGTTCAGTATAATGAGGAATGTATTTTAATTGATCCATCATTCTATTCCCTTTAAATTCAAGGATTGTAATGTTCTCAAATCAAAGTTATATTGGGTGGTATTCCCTTTTCAAATTCAATGATTGATTTGGGTTAATTTTTTATTGTGATTCCTCTCTATGATTTCTCTTCATTACATTTAGGGTAGTTGTATCATACCAGAATTTTCATCATAATAGAGAATCAATTTATTAAAAGCTTAGTTAGAATACTAGAGGATGCTTTTATAACTATTAAAAATTTAATTTATCATATAATATTATATTTTCATAAAATTGAAGATAATATGATAAATGTATATTCCACAATTATATTGGAGACACTATTCTTGAAAACATACCAAACCATAATTAATTTAAATAATTGTTCATTATCTATGGATTTTAGTGGAGTTATTTCAAACTTCAACATGTGTGATTTGATGAAAATCTCCTTCAATGATGATTCCACTCCCTCAGTTAACGGAATTTATTCCCTCCATTTTCCAAAAAAAATCCACTTTTCCCCAGTCCCTTTTATTGTTTTTAGTCATTGTTATACCTATTATGTAGTGATTAATGTGTTTTTCATTATAATCCTCACTCATCTTTTGGATCAGAAAAAACTTAAGCCAATTTATGTGTCTAGGATTGTGAATTCACCCACACATCTACCTTATGCTGATGAAATTATCCTTTTTTTAGAGTGTGTTAAAAAAAATATTCGAAACCTTATAAATTCTCTATCTCATTATGAAGAGGATTCTGGTCACGCTAGTAGTTGGAATAAATCATTCGTTTTATTCAGTTAAAACATATCTCCTAGTAGGAAATGTAATATTATTAATGAATTAGGCAATAAAGAAGGATCTTTTCTTTTTACTTATCATCGTGTTCACATTTTTTGTGGCAGAACAAAGTCCTCTAGTATTTATAAAATAGTTGACCATCTTCTTAACCATTTATCTTTATAGAAAGGTAAATCCCACTCTATAGAAGGTAGAATATGTCTTGTAAAATCTTATATTGATTCTAAAATGGTCTACTCCATGATGGATTATAAATGGCACGTGGGTCTTATTAATGAAATGAATACCACTATGAAAATTTTAATTTGGACTGCTAGCTCTTTGGGAAATAAACTAATGATGGTCCACTAGTCATTCAGTTTCAAATCTATTGAAAAGGGTGGAATTTGGATAATAATTCTTCGGTACATTAAAGAGGATATTCAATCTAGACTCACCAAGAACCATCTTTACAATAATTTAGATTCTGTTTCTTTTCTGAAAATAAAATCCTCGGATAACTAAAGGAAAAACAATTTATTTTCTCAACTCATCTATTCGGTCTTATATTGAACTATATTTTTCTAGAATTATGAACAATTATAAATGGTTGGAAACTGGGGACTCCTCCATCATTTTCTGGTAGGATAACTGGACTGGCTCTCCCTTAATTTCGTTGGTTCTTCCAGAGAAAATTCATGAGAGAAAAAATTACTCAATTAGAGATATTATAAATTCCCACAATGATCATTTACCTAATTCTTTTATGAAATTCATTAATAACTACCCCATCTCAAACACTAATGACTTATAAATTTGGAATCCAACAAACAATGGTATTCTTAATTTAAAAAAAATTATAATAATTTTTTCAGAAACATTCAAAGTTATTTTTGCTGGATAAATCTTTTTGACAAACCTTGTTTAAAACCCTAATGATTCACTCTTATCTGGATCCTTTCTCATAACAAAGTTTCGATGGATGTATGAATTTTATCATTTGGTATTCATCTTTCCTCCAAATGAAGACACCACAATAAATATATAGAAAACACTAACCATCTCTTCATTTCCTGTGCTACTGCATCTACTCTTTGGATCAATATTTTTGATATCTTTTTCAATAAATGGATGATTCTTGACTCGGATAACACTCAAATAAAGAGATGTGATGAAATAGAAAATTCTTATAAAATTAATATCCTCTTCCTTGTGGCGGTTCCTAAGCATAATCATGTGATCTGGTATGATATAAATGCTATTATATATAACAACAACTCACTCAATCATAATTCAGGTCGTGGATCCTTATTGCCATTATTGAAGTGGCATCGATGAGAAAGGTTCATTGCAATAAATATGTGAATGACATCACAATTCTGTGACAGATTCATATTGATGGAAAATAAGTTCAAATCCACTAATCCTTTGATGTTTTTTCGGCATGATCTCTTCACTAGAAGGATTAATGTTAATGTGGATGGTGCCTCCAATGGCAATCCAGGCCCCACAGGTTGTGGAGCTATATTCAGAAATCATAATGGCCAGATCCTAGGATGTTTTCTTGGATCATGCGGCTTTACCTCTTCTCTGGAGGCCGGAATGATGTTCATTATACATGCTATTGATTTTGCAAGGAGCAGTGGTTGGAATAATCTATGGATTGTATGTGATTCGACCACCATTGTGCATGAAATTTGGAATGGTTTGAAACACCTTGTGTAGCTGATTACTACTCGTTCGATAGACTACACCCCCTCATTTTGAGACATCAACTATCTTATAAATCATATTTATCGTGAACCGAATATGGTGGCAGGTGACCTTTCTAATAAGATAGTAAATCAAAATATTACATGGATTGATGATCTCCCGACTGATTTAATTCCTCTTCAAGGAAAGGATTGTAATACTATTCCATACTTTAAAATCATGTAATATTTTCTTTGTTTCCATAAAACTCTTTCGATTGTATATTGGCCTTGACACCACCCCCCATAAAAAAATTTATCATTATAATGGTATGGAACAATGTCATGCACTTATGTACATTGATTATTTATTGTGTATTCGAAGTTGTGAAAGCATCATTGAACCAATAATGACTATTTATATTGACTCTACCACCGCGAAAAAAAACTTGAATATGGATGGTGGAATTGAGATTATTCATAAAAAATTGGTTGTCTTTAATTATAATCCCAACATATCTTGAATTGGAACCAATTAAAAATAATCTAATATATTTATTACATTAATGTTTCAAGCAATTACTGGTCATTGTTTTCAATAACAACTCCCTATAGAATGATATACATCTTCTTGACCATTTGAGATAATGTAAAAGATTATTTTGTAGCCATTGTATTATAAACCAAGAATTATTCCATCAAAATGATAGAATAAAACTTTCATTAAGGATGATGGAAAACTCTCAAGGTAACTACATTTATGACCAAATATGCCCCTCTTTAAAATTTTCATTAAGTACCTAACTAGCCTATTATTATATGGGATCAAATATCATATCTCAAATTATAATGTGTTAGTACAATAAAAATTTGTCCTAAAAAGATTGGTCTTATTGATTTTCAAAATGTTATTAATGAGTTTGTTCCTAAGAGAGTTAAAAAATAGATGGATGGAAAACATATACTACCCTAATAATAACCATGTCACAAAAAATGAAGTGTTTCCTTTACATTGTATTGATTAAATAAAGGTATTGTTGTAAGGTAAGTCACATTACTATTTCTAAAAAGGATTCTTTGGATATGTACAGATACATACAACCATGAGGATTATAACAAGATTAAATTCACTTGCACATTTTGTAAATTTTCAAATACTATGATTTTATTTGGATTATTTAATAATATGGGTACTTTCCCACATGGCATGGTTACTATTTTCATTGAATAATTATAGCATTTCATGAAGGTATTTGTGCATTATTGAAAAATTTATTCTTCAATTTTTTAATGTTTTTGTAGTCTTTATTTTCTGTTATATTCAATATTTGAAAAAAAAATAATGGTTTATGTTATAAACAAATCCATTTTATGGTGGATATCTGCACTAATTTTGGTCATGTGGTTTCTTAGAAGGGTATATAGGTTGATAAGGCAAAAAATTGAAGTTATTAATTCATTACCCTACCTAAATTATGTTTTATACATGCATTCATTTTTTTAAATTACTTCTTTATTGTTGATTTATTAATGATTTCATTAAAACTATAATCCAATTGTCTAAATTTATTCAAAATTAGCTTAATAGTGTTTTTATGAAAATTTAAATATCGAATATGATGGATGGAACAATTTTCTCACATCACCCCCAATCATCAGACTAGCATGGATGTATATACCATTTGGAACCATGTGTGATGCCTCCAACAATGTATTTAGTTTTTTAATTTCAGAATTGGTAGAAAAAACTCTCAACTATTTTCATATAAATCTCACACTCTAGAACCAACACTATTGATCAAAAAAGATCATAAAACAATTAAATATCATGTTTTTTATTTGGTTAAATTTTAGCCATATCCTAATGGTTATATAGTAGCAATGTTTTATAATCATGGATACCATTAATATATTTATAGTTTCATTGTACTAAATCCTAAATTATTTAATGTATTCTCCAACATTAAGAGATTGATATAAAAATTAGGGACAATAATGTATTAGAAAATTTATCTTATCACTATATTATCCACATCATTCTTGACCATGATATCATTTAATATAATAAATAAATGAAATTATTGAAAAATTCACCGATGAGCGCTATTATATTGGTTATGATATCATCCAATTTTTTTCTAACATGGTGAAATTTTTAGTATCCTCAGAAGAACATCTTGAATATATTTAAAACAAACTAGAGAGGCATAAAAGTGATCCAAGGTATTTCATTTATGGTCAAACCTAGTTATAGAAAATCATTAGTGTACAATACATATAATGATGTGTACCTGACCATGAGATCACACTTATCCTCATATGATACCATAATCTTACTTTTGGGGATTAATTTGATCCCCAAAAAATATTTTTAAATATAATAGTCTTTATCCTTTTTTCCAATGTTATTTCGAGATGCTAATCAACTTTGGAAGTCATGTGCACAATGCTAAATGTTTTTGGATATGTTCGTATAGGGAATGAAATTCCCCAAAAACAGATGCTATGTTATGTCATATTTTATGATATAACTATTGAGTTTAAGAGAATCATTCCTAGTAATTTCAACATTATGTATATATATCCCAATATTTATTATTTCCTGAAATGAGTGTAGGTAAAGGCAACACATACCAATTACTCTGGAGTGATTCATGAAAAGATGAAATGTCTATTTTTAAATTGTTTTAATTAAGGCAAATTTATTAACAACTATCAAATTCCTATTTATTTAATCACTAAATGAAAAATTTAATCCACACTCATTTGGCTTATCATAATGTATCCACACAATATCCAGAATAAGAAATGATAAAGATGATATTTCAAAATGATAAGTTATGAAAATCATATAAATTGTGGTGGAACCCAATAATAATGGTTGGATAATGACATTGAATGATTCACTATGGATTTATCACACTAAATTTAAAACAGTCATTATAATTTTAACAAAAAGTATAATTTTTTTTATAAATAACCACTACTTTGAGTTTGATAACCATGCATATATGGTTGTAAACAGATTTATTATGACTCTATTAGATGTTGGTGAACAATGGAAATTATAGATTCAAGGAAATGATAGAATGTGAAGTAACTTATGAACTACTTATTATCTATGAAGAGAACCAAGGATTTTTATTATCACAGCATCCTTCATCACTAGTTATAAATTGGGTAGAAGGTCCATCACTACTATGGACAGATGATGTTAAAACCATTGATTTTTAATCCCACTAGTTTGGAACATATACTGTAAATTATTTATATCTGTTTTGGGTAATGGTTGTTCAAAATTATAATAGCTAAATAACATTTTCTATCATTGTGATGTTGTTAAATCAGTTCCACAAATCCCTTTTTGAGTTTCTAGTTGAATAAAATCTGTTATTGAAGCTATATAATAGTGACACAAACTAGGGTATATCTTTACTTCACTTCATATCTTGAATTATAGTAAGGACAATACAAATTCTTGGTAGGTAGTAGATACATTAAATATTTTGTTTAGATTTTTATTTACTATTCTTATTTTTCTCTTTATTCATTGTTGCATTGAATTTTATGTACAATCTGTCTCTTATTTATTTTTTTCTCTTTTATCCCAAAATACCTATATTAAATTCCTCTATAATCATATAATTTGTTTATTATTTATGCTGAAATTACTTATTTCATAGTGTTGTAATATCTAAATAGTAATTATATTCACTAATGGATTGTGATTTTATTAAATAATTTTTATTAATGAGTGATTTTCGTATAGTTGTTTTTTTATAAATTATATTATTTTTTGTGTATCTATAAAAATATTTATATATTCATACAATATGTAGGAATATTTTATGATTTAAATATTTCATTTAGCATCTCTGTAAATCATTTGGCACAACCAACTAGTTTTAATATTTATTACATAATTTATAGTAAATTTATGTGAAGTTAATACCAGACTTCATTATTAAATTGATTTTCTAAATGAATGTTCCTTGTTAAATAATTTTCATTACCAAATTGAATGGACCTAGGCATGTGTACCTATTATATAACAATTTTAAATTCTCAATAACCAAAATAAAAACGAAATAAATAATCAGTGGTCTGATGAAATTTATAAAAAATGGGGATATGTTGTATTTGATATTTCAACTTAACAATTAAGAATATATAAGTTATTTAGTCATAAAATTTTATTCTATCAAATTTAGTGAAGGTTTAGTGGAATTAATAATATAACATGAAATTATTTACATTATACTATATTTATTTGATATAAATTAGGAATAATAGCATGAAATTCATTTCACACACACATAAATAGACATTTAGTGGCATGTTTTACATTAAAATTATTTTCATTGAAAAATGACTTAAAACATAATGATTAATTTCTGATACAATTTTTCTGCAATAATTTTACATCATTAATGGGATTGACAATTTGGGTTGGTTATTTCAAATCTCACACACCACGCTTGAAATGAAATTAATTTTTTTTGTTAAATCATTCAAAACTGTGGAATATTTTCACGAATCCATTTAAAAAATTCAATTTTTTTTTCAAGAGTGAGAATGTTTTGGTGATGTGTTGTGATCACATATAAATTCCCTGTTCATTTCCAATATTATTCCACTCTTTTATACTATTTTTGAATTTATAATTATAAATATATTACAAAATTTCACTTATAATTTCATTTATTTTTATAATAATAAATAATATATTAATGAATTTTTTTCACTTTTAATTTTTTAATAGTAGATGATGGTGATTTATAGAGTCCAATATGATAATTTATAAATTCATGTCTAATTCTTGATTCACAACACACATATACATTAAAATAAAAACTGTTCAAAATTTGGTAAATCTAATGGGAATAAAAATCAGTGATTTAATGGAGAGCCATGTGATATAAAAATATCCAAAAGGAGATAGAGAAAAATGCTTCCATTGTGACACCCAAAATGAAGTAGAATTGGAGATATTCAATAAAAGGGAAAAATATATTTTTTTCATAATGCAATATATAATTTCTGTCTTGTTTAAATCCAAAAATATTAATTTTTAGAAATTCAAGGTGTCCGAACCCACAGTCCACATTAACTATAAATTGGTCACTTCCCTATATTTAAGCTTAACTAATGAGTGGTGTTCTTCTATTTTAATATTCTAAGGGATTCCTTTTTTAACCTTATAGTTTTTAAAACTTTCTATCCTCATATAGAGATATGAAATTATAGAATAGATCCACCTAACCCTCCTCCTCCTCTAAATGTAATGATAAATAATGGAAAATCCTAACAAAGGAGATACTGACACATGATGTGGCATTATGGTACCACGAGTATTACTTGTTTATTGTTATTTTTGTATAAAACATTTATATTATATATATCCTAACATTAATATAGTTATAATTAATATTATTCGATAGATTGAATGAAATAAATCATTTTAGAAATATTTATATTTATATTTAATCTGGGTATATTGGGTTTTTCATATTGGAATTGAAATGGTTCTACTTTCATTAAAACATACAAGAGATATCATTTTGATTTGGAATCCCCCATACCATGTATTAGATTCAATCACTAAAAAAGATATTTTTGTAGAGGGTATATTCTATGTGAATCATGTTAGAAAGGAAAAGATGGAAAATAATATATTTTCCAGCCTCAAACAAAGACTTGAAATAAACCTAAATAAAAATATAAACAAAATAACATGATTTGGGTGTAGTAACCATTATGTCATCATATTATCCTTTATCTATAAAAATATAAATTTAATTATTAAACTATTAAATTATTTAATTTATGTAATTTTATTTCGAAATATCAATCAAACTCTCCAAAATATTATGTTTAAAAATTATTAAAAAACACACTAAAATAGTCCAATTAACCTTTAAGATAACCAATGGTCTTCAATAGACTATAAAAAATCATTAAAAACATAATTAATTTGACACATCATAATAACCTGATCAATTATAGATGTAGAGAGTAGCTCTTTTAAATGATTATATTTTGATGATGATATATATTGTTGACTTTTCTTGTATAGTCCAACAATTTTTACGGATGTTTTATAAGAATTCACTTCTGGTGAATTATTTTATTTGTATTAATCCATTTTTTACTTCTCATTTGTGGTTTTACATGCAATTATTTTATTCGATTCAGTGGTGTTGATAACTGAATTATTGGTGGAAGCATCACATGCCACCAAATTAGTATGTTTTATGATTAATGGAATTCATATCTATTTTTCTTCATTCTTTTGGTGATCGTTGTTTTTATGATATTTTTCCAATTTTTTTTGGATGCAGAATAATGATTTTATATTAAATAAAATGATCTTCGTGTATGTGGTCAATATTTAAGGATCAATGATTTTTTCAAAAAAAAATTGGAGGTACTAGACCTTTGATGTTATTTCTAATGGGTATTAAGATGAAACTATTTTTTAGAGTCTTATAGATATGGGTATGGTTAAAATTAATTTGATGTTGTCTTTTTTAAATACTATTATGTGGTTAAAGGTGGTTTTGGCCACTAGTTCAATAGTATTGTTGCAGAAACACTGAATAAAATATATGTTATTTTTGTAGTCCTTTGGTAGAGGAATAAATATTTATGTGTTTATTTCTATGGTCTGAGAATGATTTGGTTTGGCGGAATATGGTAAAATTTAATTTATTTTCATTGATCTCTCTAACTATCTCAATTTCAATGTTATTCAATGATTTATGAGTGTTATTAAAATAAAATTACTCTCTGAAATTATTCTTTAGTCTGTGATTCACTGTGTTTGTGATTAGAATGTGAAATATGGATGTGTGTTAGTTTTCTATGTGTATAAGCGAATATCAGCTTCAATTTTGGTTTAATGATTTTCTATTGATTATATGGTCCTTTTTAAACAAGGAATTGGATCATTAATATATTTTTTATTTATTACCTTAATAATTGTGTAAATACAGCATCATTTTTTTGGTATTTTACAGTAGATTATAAATTTAATTTTCTTATATTATATAAGATAATTTATTATAATTGTTTATATTTTTTTATTTATCATAATTATATATTATCCACAACATGGGTCCCTTGTTTAATAATTATTGGATAAAGAACTCAAAAAATATTGAATTTTGTGTCAAATTTAATCATTATATATTATATTTTACATAAAAACATTATTTTTATCAATATTTATTTAAAATAAATTTTAAAAAAGTCCATAATTTGGATTATATGTTATAATTTTATATTTAATTATTTTATAAGAAAATTGGAATTAATTATTCAGATTATATTTTTTCAAAGGTCAATGAAATATTTTATATTATTGTTGATACATTAGATATTTCATATCCTTATATTTTAATGATATTATTAATGTTTTTGATGTAAATTAATATTTTACATCAATTTTATATCATTTATGAAAAAAAAAATTAAACTATTGTTTATTTAAAATTATATATTGAGTAAAAAATGCTATTTTATATGTTTGAATATATATTATCATCATGAATAAATAATTTTTATATAGTGATATTGCTAGTTGCTGAACATTGTATTTTTAGCTAATATGGATGGTTATATCAAAACAGACATTCATATACTTTAAAAAAATCATCTAAAATTATTGTGATAGTTTCATTTTTTTTCATTTTTCATTTTATAGCATGAATCATGTTTTCTTTGTAACATCATATTTCATGATTTTGTTGTAAATGTATTTTTTCATATTATTTCATATTTTTTTAAACGTATATTTTTAATTTCCACAATATATTTTTAGTAAAAGTGTTATTTAAATAAAATATATGTGTATAAATATATTGAGTAAAAAAAGTAAAAAATCGCACATTTGGGTGAAAAAATTGATATTTATCAGAGTAAAAAGAAATAAATATCAAATATTAGGTTTTCTTAAAAGGAAACATTTTATAATATTTCTATAGAAGTGTGAAAACAGACCGTCACTAAAAACCCACTTGAGCGTCATGTTTAACGACATATAAAATTTTTAATAAAATTTTTGAATAAAATTTTAAAAAATAAATAAATTGAGAAATATGGAAAAGAATTATATAAAACAACATAATGAAAATATAAAAAACACATTACATGTTTCAATAAATATTTAAATTATATATTTCATAATTAGAATATTATTACAAAATAAAAATTAATGGTTTAACATAGAACACATGACCCCTTGATATTTTTTATCTCTACCAAACAAATTCTTTTGTAATTTATAATTAATATTTTAGTGTTGTGTATTATATGTGAATTAATTTTTTAAAATTTTTATTACTTGTAAGAATATCTTTTAGTACGTTAAATATTTATAGGACTATAATTATTTTTAATGATAATAGAGGTTATATATGTAAATTAATTTAATGTTAATTTTTCATTTTCATCTGGAAATGTTTCTTTCATTGTTTGTAAGCGATGAAAAAACATGTGTCATGCTATGTTTGAATTTAATTCATTATCCTAAATTAGATATATATTTTTGGATCCTTTTTAAATAATATTTTTTTTAGAATTTTTCTAGTAATGATGCAATCAGATTTGATGTAAAATAAATCATTTAATGAGGAATAAATAGGGAACATGAAAATAGAGAATATGCGTCAAAAAATCAAAATTAAAAAAAGTCATTAATATTAAATAGATTTTCTTCATCTGATCCTTATCTTTGTATATATACCCACAACCCTTGTGAGGAAGTTTAAAAAAATAATGACTATTGTTTCACCAAAAACACCCTAACCTGGTTATAATAAAAATTATTTAAAACACTAACTAAAAAAGTCACAAATACATAAAATATATTTCCAAAATGAAAAATAACTAAAATAACCAATCAAAAAAATATTTTATAAAAATAATTAATATATATAATAATAAATTAATAACATTATATTATAAAATAAATATGATAGATCTCAAAATAAAGAACTCACATGGTTATACATGATTTTTTTTCTTCCCATTCCGATACCATATCATTCACTATGTATTAAATCAAACTATCAGTAATATTCTTCTTGGATTGAGGGTAATATACTAGTATAATTTATAAATGTGGTGTTGCATATTTTTAATAAAAATGACCTTGAATTAAGTTTGTTCACAATGTCGTTCGAGTTGTAATTTATTCAGTCAATTTGTGTATTTTAGTACTAGATCTAGAGCTTTGTATTTCAATTGAATACTCAAGATCATCTTGAGATCAATCAAATAATGTATATTAAACTCAAGAAATATTTTTATTGATTGAGTTACTCTATTAGGCTCTATTTTACTTGATTCAAATATGTATTCATAAATTTCATACTAATCTCATACTTGGATCGATTACTCAATCATGAAATTAATCTCTTGAATAAAAATCAAGCTCAAAACAAATTAAATATAAAGTTATAAATAATAATATATTCAATTATAAAATACTCATGTATGTTCTTGAGATACATGATAATGTTATTTATGTACTTGAACTTATATAAAGTTAATACATAAGGACCTTTGTCTCAGATGACCAACAATTGAGTTTAAATTAAGTGCACACAGATTTTAGATTTATTAGGTTGTGAGAATCAACGTTTCACTTACATGCCTATGTGTTTTCATTGAACCACCAATCCTTATTTGAGGTTGGTGGTTGAATCATATACTTAGTTGGAATTTTATAACTGTATTAAATTTGATAACTTCAAAAATTACAATAATTGTTGATTTTATTTCTATCATATGATTTGTTGGTTCGGTACTGGAAATGATTCATATTGATGATATGCATGGAACTGGTATCACTTTCAAGCGATTTTAATTAATCTAGGTTTCTCATAGTGGGATATGGAATAGCTTGATTAGAACATATTTCAAGATTATGGATGGAATCATTATCTAAAGGGATGTGGTTAAAAATGACAACATAGTTTTTTACGATCATATGTTGTGTGATTCATGATTGATAAATTTCAATAAAAAGTGCATTTACTAATGGGTTTGAAAAACCCCACAAAATATTTTTTTTTTATGTTGTGGTTTTAGAAAATATTCTATAATTAATGGTGGTTTATGTGAAATTAATACCTGAGTGAGGGTTAATACTGTTGATAACTCTAATATTTTATTTCATTTTTTTATTAAAAGTTAGAGGTTATTTTTAAAAATCCCACTCAAAAAACAATAACTAATTGTTAATATTAATTAATTAAATTTTTATTTACAGGATAATAATTAATAATTATTTATTTTTGAATTAATATATGATAATAATAATATATACTTTATTATTATTTATTAATTTTCAAATCAAATTTTAATAACTTTTTTAAAGAATTAATTATTAATTATTTAATTCCCCTATAAATTATTATTTATTTAATATTAAATTAGTTTTGTGATGTATTAATAATTAGTTATTAATTTTTTTGTTACATTAATTTTTTAATAATTCATATTTTTTAATTATTAATTACTAAATAGTGATTAATAATTTTGAATTATTCATTGTAAATTGTTAATTTTTAATATCAATTCTCAATTATTAATTTTTAAGTATCACATATCTATAACTATTAGTCGTATAGTAATAAAATTTGTAATTAATTATTTAATAATTATTATTTTGGAAATTTTACTTAATACGTACTATGTATTAATGAATTAATTATTAATTAATTAATAATTTTTAATTAATAAATTCTAAAAATATTGATTTATTAATTCATTAATAATTTGAATTTATATTCATTCGATATTTATAGAATTCATATTATTTAATGAATCGCTTAAATAATTTTTATTTTCATATTATTACATGTAAACTCATTTTATAAAGTGGATAAAAATTATAAAGTTAGGTGATAATGGTTGAGTATAGTGTAAGAATAGGATACCTTAAGGGATGTTCTAGTCTAATGTAAAAAAATTACAAAAAAAGTATGTCAAATAACATACATTTACATATTAATTCAAGTAAATACAATTGATGAAGGGGTTATTAGATAAAGACTTTAGCATGAATGACGGAGAATAGTGTAAAGATGAGTGACCTTTAGGAAATTATTTATGTCATGTATAAGAAAATATTAAATCTAGTAGAATGTATAGAATAAATTGTATATATATATAATAGATAAAAATTATATATATTGAAATAATTATTTTATATTAAATATTAAATGAATAGATTTTATATTTTATTTTAATATATATATATATAAACAGACGCTAATTATTTAGAAATGGGTCTAAAAACTATTGAAAATTGATTCTTGAAAAAAACACTAACTTTTTTAGAAGGGGATATGAATATTTTATTAGTGGTTTTAACAACCTTAAATTTCTAAAAAACTATTGTTAAATATTTTTTCATGTATCTCATCAGTATCTACTATAGTGAAAAAAATAATTAATTATACAATGACTAAGTTAGTGGTTGTAGTATGAAAATACATTTTGCGCAATGTTGGGAGTGTTATAGATAATTTAGTTTGGATTATACTTCTTGGGACCTGACAAATGTTTCCTCACATTCAGGTTTGGGATCATGTTAAAACATATGTTGTAGACATATATTTTCTTCTTTTGGGTTTCCTTTGGAATATATAGTAATCTCTATAGAAAGAATGTTCTCATTATATTCTAAGGAATTATTTATTTCAGGGTCTAGATATGCTGACATATCACTCTGGGTTGTTTAGAGAAGAGAATAATCATAGATGATGTCAAAAATATTTATTGGGGCACAAGGATAGTCGATCCTATCAATTTTTATTGTAATTAACTCTTTCTAATGATTCATGGGAAATAGAATTACCCAAGGGAGTCTAGATATTAGAATTTACTCTAACTTGATGAACTGTACGAGGAGTAGATAGTGGTTGGTGGTGTGTTCATTGGTGGTGTTTCAGTGTAGTTTCAGTGGAGGAACACGGGTATATGGTAAATTATTTCCATATATTGAGTAAAAATGTTAATTTTACACAATTGTTAGTGAATTAATCCATTTTAATATTTCCATTATGTCACAAGTGAATGTTGAATTTATAATAACTTCCCTGAAATATTTAATGTGAATCTGTGTCTACCACATCACACATGACATAGTCATTATATCTACCAAAGGATAATAAAACCTTTCAAAGATATGTAATATGGATGAATCCCACCACCAATATGATCCAGTCAGCCATATGGGGAGAGGGATGAGGAAATGCTTCCATGGTGATCAAATTATACTAGCCTAAACCCTAAATAATTACCTCATGAACATTATTATTAAACCAATAGTGAGTTCAAAATATATGTTGGAATTTTTAATTTTCTGTCACCCAAATTTTTGTCAACTTATTATACTTCATTGACTCTTGAAAATTACATAATGGGTCTGATTTTTTTAGTAAGGGAGTATTCAACAACATATGGGGGAAACAAAATGGGGTAGAGGATATTTCGTGATAAACATTCTTATTCAGGGAGGGATAAGCTGATTTTGGTAGGGAAATCAAAGTAACTGTCAATTAGAGGTGTCATTTAATAAAATGAAACATTTTAATACAAAAAGATGTACATGAAGGGGAAAAATTTTATCATTTTCTGATGACTCAGTGCAAAACATGATAAATACGAAAAAGTATCAAAATATGCAAAATGAAAATTTTAATACATCTAATATAATTTTTACATCTGGACTATAGAAGGTAATATATACCCAAAACCCCTATGATCTAAATGAATAACAATAAATGACCATAACTGATATTTAAATACTCAAAAATGTCACCATAGATTTATTAATAAAAGAACATTTTAATGTAAATAATAAATAAGAGATGAGGTAAAAAGTGAACAGTAATAAAAATTACCAATAAAAAGTAAATAAAATAACAAAAAATAAATGATACAAAAAATTACTGAATAAAATAATAATAAAATAAAATAAAATAAAATGCATAGAAATCAACATAACACAAAAAAATTGTTAGATCAGATCTCTTTTGATTCTTGGGTATAGAACTACAATAGTAAAAGACAATCAAGTGAATTTTATTTATTTTTTAATAATAATTTATTCTATTTATATTTCTTTATTTATGGTGTTAATTCATGGGATTTATGTTTGAAATGATGAATTATTTTTTTCAAAAAGAGAGAGAGTGTTTGTGTATGTGTCCACGTTTTACAATTTTTATTTAGTTTTTTTTCATCCAATTTGGTAAAATTTAATATTAATAGATTGATTAAAATATAATTTTCAGTTCATTTAGGTATGTTACTAAACAAGGTTATTAAAAATAAAACCCATTAGAATTTTCATTTTTTAAATGAATTTTACATTTATTATAATTTTTTGGTGATATTTGTTAACTATAATAGATTTATTATTTGGTCATTTATTCTATTTCAATTACTTTACATAATGTTTTTAGTTTTGGTTGTCCAAATTTATTTTGTGTTCAATGATTTCTGTTGTAATGTTTACGAAAACAAATCTAATTAATATGATAGAATTTTTTATTTAGTAATATTTTCTAACAACAACCAATGATGTATTTTTGATCCAATAATGGAAAAACTACATTCTAATTCAAAAGATGTTTTGAGAAAAAATGATTATTTGATTAATTTGTGTTGAAATATTACTCGAAAATTTTTATAATGAGAATAATGATTTTACATTATAGTGTGCATAGGGGGATTACATCCAATGGCATTTGTAGGACTTATAAATTAAGGTGAAATGAAGACTTTACATTAAGGTGTGTCCCAATGGACTTACATTTGAATGTGGCATCGAGTCCTAAATATGTACCGTTTTACTGGAGGCCCCAATAGTGACTTCTTAAGATTTATTATGTTTATGGATGGACAAATGGATCTTAATGGTCGGAAGGGGCACATGATAGTATCCCCAAGATCATCATTGAAGGATACCTTGATGGAGATCTAGATTCGACTTCCATTATTCTACTTCCTACTATATAACCTATTATAGTCGCAAAACAATACCATGAGAGCTATTTAAACTAATAATGATAAAACATCAAACCTATGGGATATAAATTTTTATGAACTCCAATAGAAATTGGGGTAACTTGAAATATTAATAATATATATATATATATTCTATTTTCATATTTTTATCAGTAACAATATATTCATTATAAAATTCAACTAAGCATTGAAATGGTGTTTCTTTTTTGCATTAAATAAATAAATATTGTCTCTCTTGTTCAAATATTTATTTTATGTATACACTAGTACTCGCCCATGCTATTGCACAGTGCATTCGATTACCGGGTTTTTTTAATAATTGATTAATATTTAAAAAATTTCATAAGAATCAATAATGTTGAAAAAAAATTAATTAGAATGTAATGGTGTAGGATAATGAAGTAGGAGTTCTTATTATACTGAAATTTCAAAATGTACCTACAATTCCATTTGAATTGTACTGAACTGAAACTGTAGGAACTAATCTCTCCATATCATTGATAGACCATACCTCATGGTTCCATATAAATATCAAAACATAATGCAAAACATCACAATACTGTCGACATTGGAATTATGATAATCGTAGGGAGAAAACATTGAAAAGGCATATCCTTTAAATAAATACCCACAAGATGAAATGCAGGATTAGAAAATACAACACACTCCAGTTGACGAACATCAGAAATCTACAATATGAAAAACTCCATCTAGATCCACCATTTGAAAACACCATTTGGAACCACCCTATGGATATAATAATTTTTCCCCAAAATCCATATTCAAAGCATCCAAACACCGTACCTGGTAAATAATATTAGAAAGAACATCACAATCTATATCAATAATCAAAACACAACACCATTTCATTTATAAATTTATAAACAAACCAATAATTCTAGAAGCCACTCCTGGTGGAATTAAAGTGTATCACAACATTTCTCATTAAATATAAGGTTAGGTTTATCAAGAATCCTGTAATAAACATGACTGAATTTGAATAAAACCCTGGAAAAAAAAGACTAACCTTCTTTAGAGTAGCACACAGGATGGGCATGATCACATAATGCATCTCCCTTTATGCATCAATGCTTCATAAATTCCAAGACATGCACACTGAGGCAATTCAGAATAATGAGATCTAATTTCTAAGCCAGCAATAGTTTCATTTATTATGTAGAAAATTTAATACCTAGGGAGCTCTAAGTGGAGATATCTATTAGTAATACAATATTTGGATATCTTATAAGGAGGGTGTGATTCTAATTCATGTTCAAGTTCCTTGAAGGCGTGGATGTTCACACTGCTTACGATTCACAACCTAAAATAATATGTATTTCACATTTCCCGCAAGAATTGTGCTTCACTTAATGATAACATGGATCTATTAAATGAGTCTGAACAAAAAGAATCCATGTTTATCAATGTCATTATGTCATCACTATGATCATTGATATAGAATGGCCCAGGTGGTAGATTCTTGCATAAAACAGGTATATTAACCTTCACATTATTTGTTAGGAAAAACAGTAACACTTAATTACAATATACTAACATCTATCATATTTTGGATAAGTTTCATTTATTCTGTTAAAAACACTAAAAAAACTCAAACTTAATGACTCCGCATAGTGGAAAAATGCAGGAAAATTTATAAAGATTCAAAAATAAAGTAAGAATATATAAGGAAATGACAGTGGAAATGAAATGGAAGAAATGATAAACAAGGCGGGAAATGCAGTTGAAGAAATGAAATAAAAAAATGTGAAATGAAGTGAAAAAAATGATATGCCGAGGGTAATGAAATAAAATGCAGAGACAAAATAATTTCTTAACAAAACAATTATAACATTTACAGTAGATGTAAATGAAATCAGTGAAAATACCATAATGTATATTGATCCCTATAATATTTAATTAATATTTAAGGTGAGTAAATGACAAATATTAGTATTATAAAACAACTAGTGACATGTAACAGAGGAACCTAATAGTAGGTACAATAAAAATAATTCCAGTGAGAAAACACCACTGACATATCTATCTTCATATGCATAACTATGATATATTGCTAACTTGCAGCCCAAAATCTCAATGTAGACTTCACATTATACTCTTCTTTTATAGAAATAAATGAAATTGAGATATCATATCATAGGATATAATTTTTTCTAAAATGAAACATGTGTACTCATAAAATGTTAAATATGGAAATTGACATTAGTATTCAGAAACTATATCAAGTGATAATGCAATATAAACGTCAATATAAACTGCAACGTGAAGTAATATTGAAAGAGATATAAAAACAGGAATCAAAACTGCAATTTCAGTGTGACATGAACTCATATAAACTGAAATATAAAATGCAATATAAATGGTAGTATAATGTAATATAAAATGCAGTCCCATTTGAAGTTAGAATTAGTCAGAAACTATAAAATTCATGGTATTCATGAACCACAATGTTCTTATGTATTTTAGGACTTTTCATGTAACTCAATGGAGTTGCTAATGATGTAAGGAGTCTTCCACTAATGGGGGTCTGAAACCTGTAACACCGTACTGAATTTGAAGAATAAAAAATATGACTGTTAAAATACATGAATTAGTTAGAAACAAAAAACATGAAAGGATAACATTTAGTAGGGGGTCTCAAACCTGTAATAACAATATGACACAAAACTTCTCATTTCATAACACATTTCATAAGTAAGAAATCGTTTTCAGACCATGAATCTAGAAAAAAAATTAGTACTTGAACATGTTTTCATTAATAAAAAACCAATACAACGCATACTGTAGACCAAGGATATATTTCTATTGAGTAGACTGATAAATTATAGTACTCCAGCTTGAGATTTAGCTCAAAGTCAATTCACAACACAAACTCAGTCAGATATTGGTTTTCAAAATATAAATGTGATATGATTTTTAAAAGGAACAAATGAATCCCACTAGTTTAAGAACTATGATAGTATATGAAATTAAAAATAGAAACCATATAAAATTTACTATATGATGATTGAGATGAAGATTTCGCTACTGAAAATGATGGTTTATAGGTCAACTATGAAGAAATACCTGAACATTTTACGGGAGTTCGTCACCAAGGTTATTCAGCACGAAGAGTAAGAAGAATGGATAGAATATGTGAGAGGGATATAGTATAATTGTATTGTTTGTCACCAAAATAATTCGAAGTAATTACCATGAGAAAAACAACAGTTGTGATAAATGAGAGTCATAGGAGGAGATGACGAAAATCGCGAGTAGGATCCCAGTAAGAGAGGAGTGGATTCATGAGATGAAGGTCAACTCTGTATTTTTTATATTTTTAGTATGAGGGGACAACAATGTTGTGTGGGAACCCTAGGAGTAGCAGTGGTAAATACATTGTAGAGGCAGGAATGGAATGAGGGAATTAAAAGAAATATATATATTGTTACCGAAATCGCTTGAAGGAGATTGGTGTAGCTCGATGCCGACAATGTTATTCATCAATAGTAGGAGGATGTCCGAGGAATCGTGAGCAGGAACCCAAATAGAGGAGGAAAAAAAGTGTGAGGAGGTTGTCGCTGTACTATGGGAGCGGTAGTATTAGGGCAGTGGGAACTCTTCAGAAGCCGGAGAGGGGATTTGGGGAGTGTTCGGGAACACTAATGTAGGGAGAGGGGTTTCGAGGAGGGAAACTGAAGAGGGACTCGTGAGGGGTGAATAGTTTTAGGTTAATCCATTGAGAAATTTTGAGATACTAGAGATTTCGAGACTTGTAATATGGTCGCGTATTGAAAAAATGATATGGGTGAATGTGAATGTGACACATGGTAGTGCAGAATATCTATGATTAGTATATATGTAGATAAAAAATGAACAGATCGAGGTGGATCAGGAAAATTAATAACATTGTTGTTCATGGCACATCTCAATAATGAATTTAACTTTTCCACAATTTTTAGATACCTTGCATTAGATTTCATTATCATTTTTTCTACCAAATTCATGTCACAAGAAATTGAATACATCGACGAATCACATGTAGAGAAGTCCACAACTTCTTTGTTAATTTCTTAGTTAGTAATAAAATGCATAATTTGCAATAAACATGATAGAAAAATAAGTAACAGGAATTTTAAATGGGCATTGCCTCACATATACTTTAAAAAGAAATGTATAAAACATCAAAAACATTGAAAACAAAGTAGAAACACAAACTTGGATTTTAGTTTCTATATCCAAAAACAGTATGATTCATTCGTTAATAGGTGTGTGGGGTATTGTCCAACTTTTTTCCTACCCAAGAAAACAACATATTTTCTACATAGTAATTTTTTAAATAACTTAGAATATGTATTAATGCATATTTAATATGAATAATCTAAAATATGAATGTAAAATTAATCTCAGTATAGTCCACAAAATGTTATCCGAAAAAATATATTTAGTATGTTTCTGTTAATAGGTGATATAGGTTACGACAGTGTGTGTATTTTTTCACTAATCTGTAAAATCAATTCATATGTGTTGGTAGTTTTGCAAACTGTGAGGAAGTAATTATTCAACAATATAGGCCAAAATTTCTGAAATCATCGACAACATAGCACGTACCAGTGCTCAGAGCTGGACCCCGTAGTTGATGAAGTTGTCAACAAATCTAGTGGAGGTGGGCATCATTATTGACCTTGGATGATGAAACCATAGAAATTACACAACACCCAGCCCTGAAAAGGAAATTCCCAGCACCTGGATTATGCATTGGAGTCAACATATCAGCATCCAACTGGTAGACAACTATTTAGATCCCTGTAATATGTAATTAAAAATGAATGTGAATAAATGCCAGATATTATTATCAAAAAATAAAGAGATACCTGCAATATAACAACTTAATAGAAGAGACAATTAGAACATAGTGAGTTAATAACACATATTATGATTATGTATGTTTATTTTTTTGTCATTTTATATTGGATTATACAGAACAGACTTAATGTTGGTAAGAGAAATCAAGTATTTCAGAGAGTTAAATCTGCCTCACGTAAGCCTCTTCTATGATAGAAAAAGGGTAACCTCGATTTAAATCCATTAATGAAATCTAAATTATGATTCATGTGAGGGTAATGAAACTCAGTGATGGGTAGTATATGTTCATGTAAGAGTAAGGATGGTTTTCATCTACTACATAAATGAGAATCTTGATTCATGTAAGGGTAGTAAAACTCATGTAAGGGTCATTTTTGTAGAATTTAAAGGTCATCTTGAGTTGCATAAAGGTCAATCCAAACCTACGTTAAAGAAATCACATCTCACCTAAGGGTAACATGGATCACATAACTGGTAATCCCCATCTATGTAAGGGTCACCCACATCCTGTCCAAGGTATTTCTAGGATCATCTGAATGGAACCAAATTTATTCCAGTAATGATAAATCTATTAAGCTGGTAAATCTGTTAAACTCAAAAACAAAAATGAACCTAACACCAATCAACATAAATTGGAAATTCAGTTGAATGGTAAATCTTTTCACCTATATATATTTACTCACTTCATTCTAATAGACTTCAACTGGAAGCATAAATACGCCATTAATGTTTAATCTTCTCACTAATAAAGAATTTTTTTTACTGAGAATCAAAAAACAGTGACATTTCCTAGAAATGTAAATATGTTTAACAGGAAAATGTGTTCACCTGGAAAACAAAAATGACTCATACATGAGTCGAAATCAATAGGAAAATCACTTAATTGGTAAATTTGTTAAATTTTAGAGCTATATTCACTTCATTTCAACATACATCAACTATAATCTTAAATATTCCAGTACTGGGAAATCTGTTCACTTGTAGAGAAATTCGTTTCACTAAAAAAACAATAGTGAAAAATTCCATGAAATGTAAATCTGTTCAACTGGATAAAAATATAACAATTCATAATTTGGAACAACTTTGTTATGGAAAAATTTCATTACAAATCAAAACATGGATTATATGTTTTAATGTTTATAAAAGTCCCATTAAGATTAATGATTTTATGATATTATCCTTTCATTAGAGTGTATTAGCAAACTACATTATTAGTATAGATAACATTGGAGAATTATTTTGTAACATTCCATTTTAAACTTAAAGAGAACAGATTGTGTGTTCCCAAAATGGAGCAGTATTGAAAGAGAACCCTTTAGTCAAGTTTTCCATGTGCCATAAGATGGCCATCAAATGAGGCACTGCATAAAAAATCCTCAAGAACCACATAAAAGCAGTCATCATAATAACTATGTTAAAAAAAAATTGGTGAAAAACAATAAAGTAATTAATTACTATAAGTTAATATAAACTATAAAGGAACCCAAGATTCAAGTAAATAACCAAACCATGGGCTATACTATATTTATTTGGTTGCATGAAGTACAAATAAAACCAATGTAAGCAACTGCATATATAGAAGAAAAAATTTTAATCACTGGAAATACATAAATCTAGAGTATCAACCAAACTCACATATGAGCATGCATGATAATGGATGCTTGTAGAAGGAAATTGTATTCTGTATAAATAAACAGCATGCATGATATTATAATCTAAAAGGGAAATTCAATCTCAATAAATGATGATGCAATATAAAATTAAATATAAACTACAACATGAAGTTATATTGAAACTTCTATAAAATCAGTAATGTAAAATGCAATTTCAGTACAACGTGAACTAATATAATGTGCAATATAAAGTGAAATATAAAATGAAATATAAATTTTTATATAACAAATATAAAACAATATATTCTAGTTTAATAATTCTAAAATATATTAACAGAGAAGTAGAATTTGAATTTGTATATTAAATAAATATGAACAAAAAGATACCTGAACCAACATCAATAAAATTATAGAATGATGCAAAAAAAACCATTTCATTACTGCTTTAATAGGTTAATTAAACAGTACCTAAATGGAACGAGGAGAACATAACATAATGAGAATGAGCACCATTTCAACATTTATGAATAAAAAATTAGATGGATAAATTGACACAGGGATGTATAAAACACTCAAACAACTTCAATAAAATTACAAAATAGTGTAAAAAAACCATTCATTACTTCTCAAATAGGTTAATTAAACAATACCTAAATGGGATGAGTAGAACGTAACATAATGCGAATGACAACCATTTCGGCATCCAGGAATCAAAAAATATATGGATAAATTGACATAGGGAAGAATAAAACATTGAATGAATTATAATCTAAAAAACTATGAAGTGCAAGAACGTACCTCTTTGTATTGTAGTGAGAATTCATCCACAAATTAACCCAATATAAATAACCATGAAGTTCAACACAGGTTACTGAAATAACATTCTAGAACAAAATTAAGAGGTATCGATAATTTCATAAAAACCGTAATGATTTTGGTGATAGAATGAAGAATTGAGTGAATATTTGAAAAAAAAACATACTATGTGCATGGATGAATTGAGGCCACATCCAATTCAATCGAACAGCTACAAATAGGAAGACAATGATGGAGGAAGAGGCGGACTTAGTGGATTCCTGGAGGCGGAGGCAGAGTAGGTGGAAGTGAAGCAACTAGAGGCGGAGGCTGAGGTGAAGGAAGCGAGGAGATGAAGGGGTGGACCAAGCAGTAGTATGTCATAGAATTCTGTGAAATGGTGGAGGATTGGAAGAAATTTGGAAGCCGTCTGCAGTGAGGGTTTGGGTAGTGGATCGATGGGATGATTTATTGAAGGTATATGCGTCTGGGGAGAATCGACCATATCGGGGGATTAATGACTCGTTGGAGGTGTTGACGGCTATAAGTTGAATGAAAGGAATATGAAAATGGTGGTAGAAGTCGACATGAAACTGTAGGGTGGTCATGGGGGGCGAGCATCAATGGAATCAGAGGGAGGTGTTGATGGACAGAGCTGGAATGGGGACAACAGAGTGAGGGTTGAAGGAAATGAACATTTTATTAGATAAATTGAATGAAGAACCTTGACCGGGGAGATAAAATAGAGATGATGAGGAAGACCTAGATTGGGAGGCCGAAGGAGGAGGACACTGGCATTGGGGATTTGTGGAAACCCTAGGTGATGACCACGTGAAACCCAAGCCTAAGAAGGAGGAGGAAGACGACGTAGATGTGAGGTGAAATCGGGATAAGGAGAACGTCGGAGAAGGTGGAAGACTGAATACAGCATAACCGAGAGATGGACCTCGAAGGGGGCATGGGTTGCATCGACCGTAGGTTGCGTGAGCTGAATCATGGTCGGGAGCGGGAGCGGGAGCGGGAGCGGGAGCGGGACGGAGAATTTGGAAGAGTATGGGATAAAAAGAGGGTCGTGGACCATTTGAGAGGTGACACAGAGAAAAAAATGGACATGGATGAATGTGATATGGGCACGTGGCAGGTGTAAAAACCTATGATTAGTATATATATATTTGTGAGAGTAATAATATTTATAATGAAAATATGTGTTATATAAAAATTTATATTGGAACATATATAAAAAACATGGAAATTTAATTTTATTATTCTTCATTGGGTATTGTATTTTAACCACAAAAATTTAAAAATATTATTGAGAAAATTAATATCATAATATAAATTTGAATTTGAAAAAATTATTGTTTAACTAATAATATGTATTCAATTTTCAATTTTTTATCATAAATATTACACTATTTTTCTTGTTATTATTGAAATGTTGTTATTTTTTGTCAATAAAATTTCTAGTTTTCTTACATGATCAAAACATTATTTTCATTACATATTTCTATGATTATAAATATTTTTTTAGAAAATAATAGTTTCATAAAAGAATTTTATTTTTTTTAATATTCATTGAATATTATGTGTTCTATTGTAGTTATTGAGAGATAATGTACCACATTTTGTTTTTGAACAAAAAAAAGCATTTTTTGAGGATATTATATTAGAGTACAGTGAAATTTATGTTTTATATTAAAGGGTATATATATATATATATATATATATATATATATATATCCTGGAGCCCATTTTATATGATACAATTAGGGGTATCATTTTTTTAAGAAAGAAGGATTATATTAACGGCGAATATCAGCAGTCGTACATAAGCAGAGCTAAGAAGTGAAATTTTCCATCCATATTTGGTTGACATCGAAGGGGCCTGAGGCCGCCAGCTGATGGGCCGAATTGTTTCCTTCCCTTTTGGTAAAGGATAAGGTGCGGCAAGAGAAGCCTTGGCGTAGTGAGCGGATTCTTCTGACGATAAGGCCAAAGGCCTGGAGTCCGGCGTCACCGTGGTTAATATCATTGATGACCGAAAGACAGTCAGACTCGATGATGATATCAGCCTATCCATGTTTCACAACGTTCATCATCCCTGCAAGTATGGCATAGGCCTCAGCAATTGCCGGTTCCCAGAAGGCATGATGTGGTTCAGATTTTGCTATAATGATCTTCCCCAGATGAATTCGAGCAAGGAGGCAGAAAGCAACAGGCCTATCCTTGGGGAGAGTGATTAAGACTCCCTTCCTTGGGGGGGGGGTCCAGTGAGGGGACCAGGAGGGGTTAGTGCCTGGAAAAAGGTTTCCTTTGCAGTCCTTCATCCCTCAATCCATGAAGTGGCTCATTCAATCCATAACTCGAGAGGCTGATGAACATGATGGAAAACCGAATTGTTACACCGAACCCAAATGATCAAGGCCAGGGTGCAACGGGAGCATACATCAGATGATGAAAGAGAGGAACACCAGCGTATCAAAAGATCAGGCAGGTCAGAGGCAATGTCTAGTAAAGCATCCGGAGCCAAACCCCATTTATTCCAAATTTCATTGGCTCCCGGGCAGTGAATGATGGCATTCCAGGGGGTTTTAGGAATATTCGGGCAAAAAGGGAAGGAGTCAGCACTGGCCATATGACGGTAAACAAGGGGGCTCATGGTAGGGAGGGTGCCCGTGCACACCTGCCACCAAAATTGGTGAATTTTTTGGGAGACTTTGAGCTTCCAAAGTGCTTTTCATGGTCCCTCATCACGGTCGAGAGAGTGAAATCCAATAGCCAGTCTGTACCCAGATCTCACCGTGTAGTCGCCTGAACCATCAGAGGCCCAAAAAAATGGTTAGGGCCTGCATTAGGGACACAAGGGATGCTCAGAATGATTCTTTGATCTCTTTCATTAATCCATTCCTGGATCTTTTCCACTCACCATCCCAGACCCTGGTCTGAAAAAAGGCAGTTGACAGTGGCGTCCTCCAGACCTGGTTGGTCGGGGGATGTGGCCTACATACCATCCTTATCGTCATGCTAGGGATCGATCCAGATGTTGACAGATGGGTCATTTCCCATCCTACAGCCCACCCCTTTCTCAAGGAGATTTCGGGCCCCCCAAATACTTCTCCAGAGGAAGCTAGGATGGAGGCCAAGATAGGATCCAAGGAAGTCCGTGTGGGGAAAGTACTTGTCACGGAGTACCCGCACACAAAGAGATGAAGGACTGTTCGAAAGGCATCATCCTTGCTTGGCCAACAGTTCGTCATTGAATAGAAGAAGGTTCTGAAATCCCATCCCTCCCTCTAACTTGGGTGGTTAGAGTTTCTCCCAGGCCAACCAGTGTGGTCTATTTCTTCCATCTTTTTCCCCCACCAGAAGTTGGTAGAATGAGAATGGATCAGTTTGACGATGGCCGCCGAGAGCTTAAACATAGACATAAAGTGGTTGGGGATAGACTGAATGATAGCTTTAATGAGGGTTCCTTTGCCAGCTTTAGAGATGTTTTTTGGGGTCCAGCATTGAATTTGTTTCTCATTTCTGTCCATCAGAGCTGCAAAAATTTCTTTTTTTGGACCGGTCAATCACCGTAGGGAGTCCGAGATAATTTTGGTGATTATCGATCATATGGATTCCTGAAGAGGCACAAAGCTCATCTCTCTTGGCGGGAGTCACCCCTGCGCTAAAGGAGATCTCCGATTTTCCATGCTTGATAGACTGTCCAGATGCCCACTCAAATTGCTGGATCGCATGGATTATCACCCGACATTCATTAACAGTGGCTCTAGAGAAAAGGATGCAGTCGTCGACAAAGAAGAGATGGGAAAATGTGGGCTCTCACAGCAGACCTTTGCTCCATGAATAGAACTAGCAGATACAACCCTGGATATAAGGTTAGAGTAGACATCCGCCACCATGATGAAGAGAAAAGGGGATAGAGGATCCCCCTGGCGCAGGCCTCGGGATGGGGCGAATCCTCTGGTGAGCTCCCCATTGACCTTGATTCTGGAAGAGATGGTCGAGATGCAGTGCCTGACAATATCTATCCATTTAGTGCAGAAGCCCATTCTCAACATCACAACTCTTAAGAACTTCTATTCCACTTTATCATATGATTTGGTCATATATAGTTTCCAGGCCATGGTTCCTTTTTTCGCAGTGCATCACGTTTTCATAGAGTGGAACACTTCATGGGCCACAATTTCATTATCAGTAATCAGCCGCTTGGACACGAATACACTCTTGTTTTCGAAGATAATATCAGGAAGATAAGGACACAACTGATTAACCAGGATTTTCGAGAAGATCTTATATGAGACATTACATAGGATGATAGGTCTAAAATTTGGGAACGCCTGAGGTTTATTGATTTTGTGGATGAGGACGAGGATTGTTTCGTTGATGGCGGAAATACTTGTGTTCCCCGCCCGGATGTTTTTTTATCATTTTGCATATGTTGGGAACAATAATTTTCCAGTATTGTTTAAAAAATAGGGTGTGAAAACCATTCAGTATCGGGGCCTTAGTGGGGTGGATATGTTTCAAAGCCAGGTGAATCTCATCATTCGTCACATCTTTTGTAAGCGGCCGATTAATCTCATCGGTAATCACAGGTCTGATGCATTCTTCCACTTCAGCCGACATGAAAGGAGTTCCTGTGGAGAAGTGGTTTTGGAAATAGCATACCAAATCTTCGTGAATGACGCAGGTGTCATAAACTTTGCTTCCATTAGATCGTGATAAGCTCATGATAGAGTTTTTCTGACGCCTAGCTGACGCTTTCAGATGGAAATACCTTGTATTAGCGTCGCCCTCTTTAATGTGGATGTCACGTTCCCGCATAGCCCAGAAGCTTTCCTTAACACGAAGGGCCCCGTCCAGCTCTCGTTGAGTAGCACCAATCCTGGAGATATTGCCATTGGTTGAGGGTTTCCTGAGTAGGTTGTGAAACTTTTTTTCAATGACGTCACAATGCCTATCAGGTTGGTGGAATTTCTAGTAGCTCCAAGCTCTCAGACCGGATGCAACCTTTTGGATATTGAGGCCAACATATTCATGAGAACTTGTCCAACTTGATCGGACCACCTCTTTACATTTCTGGTATTTTGACCAGAAGCTCTCAAATCTAAAGGGTATGTTGGTTCTCCTTGCAAACAGTCAATCAGAATAGGGAAGTGATCCGAACAGCTAAGGGCCAAGTGGCCAATATGAAACATGTTGAACAGATTAATCCAATTAGTGGAACCTGGAAATCTATCAAAGACGATCAGCGATGCAGGTGCCTTCACTATTACCACGGAACCATGTAAAAGGATTACCTATGCACCCCAGATTGACCAGGTCTGCCCTAGTGACCGTGTCCTTGAAATTAGCCATCGAGGATGTGAGTCGAGTACATCCACCTCTTTTTTCCTTATGGAACATGATCTCATTGAAATGACCACCGAGCAGAATAGGGCTAGGTAGATCATGTTGCAACTTTCCCAGAAGGTCCCATGACTGCACCTTATCAGCATGGGATGACCAGCCATAGAATCCCACAAAAGACCAGGGTGGGTACAAGTCAGATTGAACAGTTGCAGCCACATGGTGCAAGGAGAAAGAATTTTTTTTATGTCAATATTGTCCTTCCAAAAGAGACAGAGGTACCCATAATGGCCTTGTCTGTGAACCTCAAAGCAGCCTTGAAAGCCACACTATAGAGAAATACCATTGATGTCCTTGTTTTCCCGTATGGTTTCAGACAGTAAAACCCTATCGGGGCGACATTGAGCGCAATGGAGCTGCAGCATGCGAACCATTCGTGGGTTGCCAAGCCCACGACAGTTCCAGCATAACATAATCATTTCTCAAGGTGGGCCTGGGTCTCACCCGCCGCCACCTTTGGTTCCTTAGGAAATTTTTCGCCAGTTATCATATTCCATCTTTTGGTGGGACTCCCCCCCCAATTGGCATGTTTCAGTTTGTCTTTTCATGGCCCCGGGGTTAGGGTCTTCTGCTCGATCATCACTTCCTCTACGTTGCACCCTTTTCCACGTGCGACAGGTGATTGGGCCCAACATTGGAGTTCCCTTCATCCCATGGGCCTCTCTTGGTGATATGTCGATTACGGACAATTGTGGACCTGGATCCGGATCTGGCGGATCGAGGGGCATCGACTTTGGCATTGAGCATTGTCGTGATAGTTCATTGTGCTTTGTCTCCGACCTTGTGGGTGATTGAGTTTTTTCTTTTAGGGGGTTAGGATGAACTCCAGTTTCTCTATGAGTGGGATAGCCATCATTAGAGAACTCCGGGGGTCCCAGCATAATGACTTGTCCATGTGTGGATTCCACCTATTTGGTATGTGCCAACGTGAGACAGTCACAATCCTTTTGTTTTTCCATCTCAGGGATGAAAGGAACTTTATTCATTTTTTCACAGAGCCAAGGTCCATATTGGAGTGTGATGTCACCTGATACATTCTTAGGTTTTGTGGTGCACATTCTTTCTAGGTGGCCAAGACCACCCCAATTTTGTTTAATGGATAGAGGGAATCATTGAAAACTAATTAAGATACTACAAATATATAATGCATAGACCAGTCATATCATGTTATTTAGTTTCATAATGGGCTTGAAATAAGATTAAATGAAAATAAAATTCCCTGAATCATGTAATTTGATTCATTTTGAATGGTTATGATACTTGTGGTCAACTGAATGATTACATTTTATATTTTTGATATATTTAACTACAATATATCATTTAATTAATATTTACATTTTATTTAATTTTTGGGGAGTTTCATGTTTATATATGGTGTCTGAATAAAGAGAACAAATTTTACCAAGCCTTATAAAGCATGGTTATATGAATCGACATCCAAGGAGCACCCATATGGACTTATAAAATAAGTACAACAAAATAGATGATTGAATGTGTATTCTTTAATGATACATGACCAATGCTCTATAAGAATAAACGATCTATTCATACACCTACTTAAGATATGATTCACTACTGCACTATGAAGGAATAATGACAACATTTAAGAATTAAAAGATTTTTCAAAATTTTGGACACCTCCAAAGGTGAGAGTCCTTCATCTACTACTATCATGATCATTATCCAAATCATACTAAGATGAATATGATGTTGTGGTTTCTTCATTGTATGGTTTTATAGTTTGATATATGTTATTAAATTTTAATATTTTCATCTTTAATTTTTCTTGCATTAATATATTTGAATTTTGGGTTTTCATCACTCCCAATGAATCTAATAATAGTTATTAAAACCCTTTGAATCCATGTTTGTATATAATATCTATCTATCCATTTAGAATTATGATAGATTTTTCCAAATAACATTTTTTATATCATACACCATGTTGTTCTTGACTTCATAAAATACTAGTGGTTGTTTTTATTATTGACGATTATTTGACATGTATATCATAAACAAAGATATATTCATGCCATTTGTTCAAATATATCATAAGTGTCAACATAAAATAAATTTTTGTTCTTCTATGAGTTGTAACATAAAAAACATCCTTTTATATAATTGATTTACCTAAACAGAGTTACCAAGTCAATACATCCTATCACAAAAATGATATTTTGTATATCATTATATAATTTATAGGAGAAACAAGGGGTTATATTACAATTATAATTTATTTATATGTAATATGATAAATAATATCGTATTATGAAGATTAAAATATAATATATATAGTAAAATATGTTTATGAAAAATAATTAATTTTTATTTATATCCAACTATGAATTGAATTTATTATTCATGGTAGTTTTATAAAATATAATAAATATATATTTTAGGGATATTTATTAATTTTTAATGATTTAATTAGTTAATTATTATCATTTAATAATTAATTAATTAATATTTATAAAACATTTATCATTATAGATTCATAAATATTATATTTTATTAGTAAAAAACATTTTTTATCAAAATTATATTGAATTCATTATGAAATAGAAATAAAGATTCTATTAAGTAATTATAATCGTAATTTATGAAGTGTCTATAAAGTAAAAAAATAAGTCTAAAATATAATGTTATTATATGATTATTGAATGAATTATTTATAATAAATTCTTTAATTTATCATAATTAAGGGCCCTATTTGGGATATTATTGAAACAAAATAAAAATTGTTTTGATAATTCATTTGATAATAATTTAAATAATTTTAAATAATGTTATTTAAATTGTGTAAATAATTTACATAATAGAGAGTAGATTATAGAAATTCTATAATAAAAAAATATAATATATTTAAGCTTAAATTCCATATAATGAATAATAATCATGTTTTTAATATGAATTGAATACAATATTTTTATTAAAAATTATGGAATGTTCATAATTAATTAGTTTTTATCATAATATTATATAATAAGCTTTATATTTATGAATTGTTCATAAATTTTTTTTCTCATTTTTATATTTATGAAATGTTAATTTATTTAAAAGTCTATCCCTTATTTTTTATTTTTCGTTATAATTTTTTTGTGAAATGTGAATAAAATAAATTTATTAATTAATGTGATTAAGTTATTATTATATATTTACATGCCTCTCATTTAATTATTGTTATTATTATAAAATATTTTTTTAATCTACATTTACATCAAATTGTAATTAATGTTATTATATTAAATATATATTTTGATATAGTTTATACCTATTAGGTGTTACAGTCATGATAAATTTGATACATTATTGAGTAATGAGTCCTTGAGTAAAGTGAATTTGGGTCCAAACTCCCACCTTCTTAGAATCTTATGGAATAATCTGGGATTGTGGGGATTTGATATATGTGTCCTTAGTCTTACTCATGTGAATTAATTTAAACTCATAAAATTTGAAATGTGTACATGATGATTCCATAAAAAATATTCATGGGATATCAGTGTATATATTAATATATGATTGTGTTGTATTTTTTTGGAGTTACATAGACTATGGGTTGTAAATAAATATCATTAATGTAGATTAAACATATTTTGTTGCTGGATGGAAGAGTATCCAAAAACATAATCACAAAATAAAAATATACATGAATGGAATAACATAAGATAAGATTTTGGGATTAAATCCTCTTGAAAATAATAGTGGTTAGATTCATTCTGTTGGACTCCTCATGTGTTAATCATGTTTTACTGATCAGAAATCCATACATTCTGTAACTCTTGTTAATCCTGTTTAATCTGTCTCAAATCATGTGCAGAGATGGTTGGTTTCTTAATGTATTAAATAAACTGATCCAAGATCATAAGTGATATGTTCGATTCTAGTAAACTTTTTTTAATTTGTGTTCTAATGGATTTACTTGATAAATTCTTCAGTGTAATCTATTTAGTGAATATCACATTCTAAGCCTGTATACAGATATTTGGCTATGTTTGAGATACCATGAGTCTGCCACCTGTTATGTCTTTCTGGAAAAGGACCCGGACACATTTATTAGACACCATGAGCTTAACACCATGACAAGACACCATGACCTGACACCGTAACCACACACCATGACCCAAACATCGTGATCATACACCATGACCAGACACCGAAACCTATTTCAAGTCTATTTAATTCTCTTACACGGATTCCTTACTATGGCATTGTTGGGTGTTTGGAAAAGGATCAGACACTTTGATCTTAACACCTCTTATGTGCTACCAATTCCTGAGCGATATAAAACTAGGCCATCGTGGTTGTATCACAACTCAAAGGCAATGAAGAAGCCATTGTTCCGTACTAACACTATTTCCATGTAACACCATTTCCAGACAGACTGTGACACCAATTTTTAATATGTTTTTCCATTTTTCAATTTAATTTCTAATAGACATATTTTAGTCTTTTAAAAGCACTAAAATAATTAATATTTATTTTTAGACATGTGACATGATAGTACAATGTATGAGGTGTAGAATAAATGCATCGTATCAGCTACAATACATGCGCTCCAAGAATAAAAAGAAAATTGTGGCCCAAAAACAAGGAGGCGCGGAACAAAATTGATGAATGAGAATTCTTGAGAAAATATCTGACACATGTGACTCAATATATCTGTAGAACACATAAATAATTATGGAATCCAAAAGGATGTGATACCATAGATCATAGTGAATAATGTCTTCACAATACCAACTCCCTAAAGAGAATCAGTGAGATCTAACTAGAAACTAGAGCACCAGACTTGTGATACTCTGTTTCTCACTAGAGGACTCGATTCTGAGATTTCATCCATCCTAGAAGTATAGAGCAATATAGACTAACACTCAAAGCTCTCATAACCTTATCTCAAAATTTCAGCTATATTGTGTATTGTATTTATCTTTTGAGCTATGTGTGCGTGTGTGTATAAAAAACTGGCACCTACATTAAACTAGAAGATACATGATATCATTCCCCTCACATCATTTTACACTTGTTTAATCCCATGAATAAGTGTGGTAGTGGTCCCTGTGTGACTTGTTATTTTACACCCACGAAGAACTGTGGAATAGGTCATGTGACCTAGACAATCACGTGTACTATTTTTTAACTTGATTGGGGGTGTGGATCATGATTGTTAATATAAACTTATTGGTGGTAGGTGATCACCAAGTGGAGTGGATTAGGTCTCTGCTTGAGACTGAACAACTCTTTTTTAAATCTATTGTGTTCTTTAATTTATTTTTCAATGTTTTACTATATAATTCCAAAATCACTAAATTTACTTTGACGGTTAATCTCAGAAAGACATTGTAATTGTTTTTCTTTATTAGAGTAGCTTTAAATGTAATATTAATAACTAATATTATGATTACTGATAATTAATCAATCTTCTTGATAAGTTATTTATATAGTCTAACATTCATAATGGTATTTCATTGATTAACTGGGATGTATTAATTTTTGTTGAAGAACCATTAAAAAATACAATTAGAACATAAATTTTAATAGATTCTCAATTTACCCAACCATTGAGTACTATACTCCAAAAAACATTTGGTATCAGAGGTTGTTTGTTATTCATATTGAGACTCTATTTTTTATCACTATTTAACTGTGATTTTAGTTGTACATTAAAGATCTGTAAATTTATATCAATTTTAAATTTATATCTCTTTCAAAGTATTTATTTATTATGAATAATATACTAGAAGGTTCTGCAACAAACATACCACCATTCTTTAAAGGAACCAATTATTCCCAAAGGAAAATTAAAAAGAAAATGCATTTAGAATGTATGTGTTTTGAAATTTAATCTTTAATAATAGATGAGTATAAGATTATTGCTACTGATAGAATCACTTGGGATCACCCAACCAAGATTTCCTAAAAGAACATTTTCAATTCCATGAATGATTTATATTTCTCTTTAGGGGATGTGGAATTTAACAATATTTCACCATGTAAAACTGCTCATAAAATTTGGGATGCATTCTTTATGTCACATGAAGTAACATCTAGTGTTAATTAAATGTGACTTAATACTTATAATATTAAATATTATAACATTAAAATGAAAATTGATGAGGTTATTTCTTGCATGTATCTTAGGTTCAATGAAATTGTCAACAAAATGATTTCTCTTGGAAGAGAAGTCACTACCAAAGAACAAATCATGAGGATTTTAAGATGCTAACCAGACAGATGGTGAGGAACCCCGGTCTATTTTAGAGTGTCATGATACATTGGCATGTTACTTGTAAAAGTACTAATTTGGAAACTAATGATGTATCAAGAGGAGCGGAAAGTCAACCAGGAAGAGGAGGATGAACCCAAAAGAAAACCCGTTGCATTTAATACCACCTATGCTAAACAGACAGAAAATGAGAAATTTGAAGTCTTCATAAAATGTTATAGTAGTAAATAATCATCACCTGATAGTGATGAGAAGATGGCTCAATTAGCCAGAAGGTTTAAGATATTTTACAAGAAAATGATTTTTTTTAGAAAGCCTATCATCAATGGAAGATATTATCAAAAAGGAAGATGGATGAAAGTTTATAAAAGAAGTGAAAAGTTTGATTATATAGTATGCTATGAATATATGCGAATGAGACATATAAATTCAGAAACTATGAAGATCAAATACAGAAAGAAATATGAGGAAAAAGATATAAATTTTAAAAATAAAATGAAAACAACATGGAGTAATTATAAGGATTGTTCAAGTGACTCAGAATCTAAACATGGTTAATTGGCTATCAAAGCAAATATGTGTTATATGATAAACACTTATAAGGTGAAACATGAATCTTATATACACAGTTCCAATTATTCTGTTGATGAGAGTGATTATGAAAATATGTCTAATGAAGAATAGATTGAGTATTGTAATATGCATGAAGAGTCATGTAATGAACTAAAAGATAAATACATGTCTTTAAAGAAACATCATACTCTTACCTCAACTGTAAAAACTGAACTTAATTTAGAAAGAGAGAAAAATGCTCAATTACTCAGAGAAAAAAACAAACTAAATCTATCTAATGAACAATTAAAAAAGGACCTTGAAAGGATTACTAATGGTAAAGACACATTAGTAAAAATTTTAGGTAAACATATTGATCCAAAATATACAACTGGTATTGGATATAAACCTATTGAAAGATATTTTGGAAGAACTAATTTTGTTTCTATGTATAGTATATATAGCTTTACTATAGGTATTGGAAACCATTCAGCTTGTTCAAATTACGATACAACCTCTAATATTTCAAGATTTTATGGACCAAATAGAGTTTATTTTTCAATAACTTTACATAATGATTATAAGAAACATAGGAGGAAAATAGGGGTTCTTAAAGCACTAGTCCCTAATATTATAGGACCCAATCAGATATGGGTACCAAAGTCAGTTTTTGTTTGACTATCTTGAAGGAAAGCTTCTTAAGGAGCTCGAGTAAAATCATATGGAACATGGACTATGGATGTTCAAGACACATGATATGGGACTATTGATGATTCAATAATTTAATAAAAATTGATGGTGGATATGTCACCTTTGGTGATAATTCCAAAGAAACAATTATTTTCCTTTTTCAAATCGGAAACTCTAGCTCAGTTTTAATTTCCAAAGTACTTTTTGATAATGGATTGAAATGTAATCTACTTATTATTTCACAACAATGTGATAATAGATTTAATGGTAAATTTTAAAATTATTCTTGCAATGGCTTCAATTATAAAATTGAATTAATATTTTCTGCATTATGAAATGAAAATGTATACTCTCTTAACATAGATTCTTTAGTCTCTCAAAATTCTTCATGTTTAAGTATATTTCACAATGAGTATAGGATTTGGAATAAGAGACTAGGAAATTGTAATAATAACTATCTTATAATGTTAATTAGAATGATTTTCATCAAAGTCCTACCCAAACATGAGTTTCCAAATGATAAATTGTGTAATCCTTTTCATAAGGGAAAGCAACACAAAATTTATATTAATCCAAATAAATAAGTGTCAACTTCTCACCCCCTCGTTCATGTTCACATGGATTTGTTTGGACCATCTAGATTTTCTTATTTAAATGGGAAGCACTATATTTATGTTCTTGCAGATGACTTTTCTTGATATACTTTGACATTCTTTTTAGCTCACAAATGTGAAGCTTGCTCTCATTTTTCAAAATATTTCAAAACTGTAGATAATAATAGTGGACTTAAAATTAAATACATAAGAATTGATCATGGATCTGATTTTGAAAATCAAGAGTTTGACTATTATTTATCTCCAAATGGATATAGTCATAATTTCTCTCCCCCCAGAACAACTCAACAGGGTGGAGTTATAGAAAGAAGAAATAGAACCTTGCGAAAAATTTCTAGAACCATGCTTAGTGAATATGACTTACCTATTAATTTTTTGGATGAAGATGTAAATACTGCATGATATATTATCAATAGATTATTTACTATAACCATTATTAAAAGAACTCCATATGAGTTATGGAACCATAGAAATCCCAAAGTAAGATAGTTCAATGTATTTGGTTGAAAAGTCGATATCCTTAATACTAAGAGAAGTCATGAACATTTTGCATCCAAGAGTGATGAAGGAATATTTTTAGGATATTCTATCTCTATTAATGAATATAGTGTATTTAACAAGATAACTAAATGTGTGGAAGAATCTGTCCATGTCAAATTTAAAGAAACAGATCCACATGATCCTAAAACCTCTCTAGAGAACCTGGAGGATGATGTTTCAAATCAGGACATCAACACAAAATCCTCCAACCATTTTGTAACAGAAACTGCGAAAATTATAGATCTATAAATTCTTCAGATTTCAATCATAATGAACCTGAACCAGTTGAAGAACCTGAAATCACTTTTCCTTCTTTTTATAGGGCTATTAATACACTTGAGAACCATCATTTAGATACTAATGTTTGAAATTTAGATAAAGGATCTCAAACGAGACATTCTCTTATAAATTAGATTGATCATCAAGTCTTCTTGTCACATCATTAACCTAAAACATTAATGATTCTATTAATGATGAATTTTGGGTGATGACTATACAAGAAGAGTTTAATCAGTTTGAATGAAACATTGTTTGGAAACATGTTTACTGACCCAATGAAAAATTTACAATAGGCACTAAATGGGTGTTTATAAATAAAGTAAATGAAGCTCATAACATAGTTCAAATCAATACTAGATTTTTTGCACAATGCTACAGTCAAATAAAAAGGAATTCAATTTGACAAAACCTTTTCACTGGTAGCTAGACTTGAAGCCATCAGAATTTGGTTTGCAAATTATATACATCTGAATTTAAATCTATATCAAATGGAAATATAGAGTGGATTCATAAATGGGTATATAGATGATGATTTCATTGTTGAGAAACCCTCTAGTTTTACATATCATCATTTTCCAAATCATGTTTTTAAATTATCAAAAGCCTTATATGGTTTAAAATAAGATCTGAGGGCTTGGTATGATATATGAAGTACTTTTCCTATTTAAAATGGTTTTAACAAAGGAATAGACGATCTTACACTTTTTATAAACACAATTTCCAATGATATTTTAGTATTTACAATTTATGTATCAGATATTATCATTGGATGTTCGTGAAATTTTTTATTTATCAAAATTTTAAAAATAATGCAAAAAAAATTGAAATGAGTTTAATGGGTGAATTAAAATTATTTCTTGGATTTCAAATCATTCCAAATAAGGATGGTATTATTTAAAATCAAAGATAATATACTATAGGTATTAAAAAACGTTTTTCCTTAGATTGTAGTAAATTTATTGACACTCAAATGAGTAGTACTTGTGAGTTGGGTCTTGATAAAGATGGAAAATCTATTGATCAAACCACCTTACAAAGGAATGATTGGTAGACTACTCTACTTAACTGCTAGCCGATATGAAATTATTTTTAATCTATGTATGGGTTCTCATTTTCTAGAAAACCTTAAGGAATCTAATTTAAATTATGTTATTAGAATTTATAAATACCTCAACCATACACCGAATCTTGGACTGTTCTATCCTAGAGAATATTCATTCAAGTTAGTTTCTTATACTGGTGCCGACTTTAGTGGTTGTATTTTGGATAGAAAAAGGACCTTTGTAACATGTCACTTTTTAGGAAAGTCACTAGTATCATGGTGTAGTAAGAAACAAAACTCAGATGCATTTTCTACTGCAGAAGCTGAGTACATAGCTGCTGGTAGTTGTTGTGCACATGTTGTTTGGATGAAACACATATTACTAGATTATGGATATCATTTCAGGCATGTACCTATATGTTGTGACAATACTAGTTCTATTAACATCTCAAAAAAATCTTGTTTTAAACTGTAGGACAAAACATATTAATGTACAACATCACATTTTGAGAGACCATTATCAAAAAGTTGATATCACTTTAGAATGCATTGGAACTGAATATCAGCTCGGTGATCTATTAACCAAAACATTAAATTCTGAAAGAATATATTACATTATACATGAATTGGGAATGATAAATATTGGGTAGTACATGTACAGTTTCACATCTTATGGTTTCACAACTTATTGTTTCATAGCTTACTGTTTCATAGTTTATAGTTTCAAAAGTCATTGTAGTATGATTATTGTCTAACTCTTATAGTTCTATAGTTTTACTATCTTAAAAGGTGCTTCTTCAAATAGTGTAGTCTCAATGTCTAGAAACCACACTATTATGGCCTCACCATGAAGGCCAGTTACGGTCTCACCATGAATTCCAATTACGGTCTCATTGTAAATACACTTTTTCATTTTACTTACATATTATAACCCATATCATTATAATCAATTATTTTGTCATTTTATTTTCCCACGCATTTGATTTTTCAATGCATGAAATCCCAAAATGATAAAAATGAATGATGTTTCACTCCTTTCTTCTCTAGAGCCTTCTTCTGTCAAACCATAAGCCCTCATTCAACCCTTCAAGTTTATCTATCATTATCTCTCTCTAGAACCTTCGTTGAATTCCCATAATGAAACACACATCCTAATCAACTAATGAGAAGTGAAGATCAATGAAGAAGATGAAAAAAACACCAGTGTTATCTCCCAACGGTCATTTGAATCCAAACCTGATGTACATAATAGTGGTACCCAAAAAGGAAATTTTCCCCAAGTGGATACTGTCAAGTATGTATTAGTATGGAAAGTACTAAGAGAGAAAGGGTGTCTAGATTTGTTCATAATAGAGGATAGACAGATATACCTAAAGCTAGTTGTTGAGTTTTTTCATTTCATTCAATTCTCTTTTGATACAGAATATGGTTTTTTTTCTATGAAGCTATATCAAAGTGAAAAGTTGTACTTTTTCATTGAGGTTATAGGATGCATGCAAAAGGATACCTCATGAGGTTATTGTTTATGACTACTAGAGAGGTCCCCTACCTCTATTATAGATCTTTGTTTTGGAATAATCCGTTTGAAGATTAACAGAGAATGAAACAAATAGAAGAGTTATAACTCCAATGCTAGATAGGGAAACCAGACTATTGTTTAAATTTTTTAAGAATTAGATTAGCCCCAAAAAAGGTTATTTTTCTACACTCAAGTATCATGATGTATTTTTGATACATCATATGATGAATGGACACAAGATCAACCTGTGTTAGTTTTCCATACTCCATATCTGTGAGTTGGTGAAGAAAACATCTATGTCAACCTCCCTATTCTACTCAAGATTAACCTATGTTATGCTTCATTAAAAACGATTGGTTAGACTAGGTGAAGATGTCATTATAGACTATGAAATTTTTTTATTTCAAAAGTTACTATCAAGATAATGAAAACCAGTTTTCATCCATGGAGAAAAGCATGGGTGGAAGATAATGAAAGGGTCAATGAAAAGTTCTACCCGATTGAGAATTCTTCAATACTTGCGATCATTTATAATCCTGGTTTGGAACCAGATGAAATCATTGACTATTATGATGATGAGGAAGAATAATAAGTTGTTGAAGCTACATGGAAAACTATCATGGGTGAGAAAGACAGTAATCTTTCTCATCAGGTATTAATTGAGAAGAAAGTACTTGACCGTGAAGATATTATTCATCTGGAAGAATGACACACTTCTATAGAATAATCTTATGTTTTTTAAAGGTAAAAGGTTTTTCTAGAAGAAAATTTAGTAGAAAATAATTCTATTGATAAATACTATTCTTACGAGTAACATTTGGAGGAACAACATGTTACAGAAATAATTCCCTTTACTGAAGAAATAATGGAGCAAGCATTTCAGTTATGTAGAAAGGAAATAGGTTTGGCTATTGGGGTTAGAATCTTGTATATAGATCAAGGATATGAATTTCTTACTCCTAATAAAGATACACATGTTGAGGTGGAGCATCACCTGAATCTGTAAACTGTTGATATAACTAATCTGATTGATCCATGCTCTATGGATACATGGTAAAAATTCACTTTCTATTTTGATGTAAATGATTCTCATGAAACCTCAGATAAAGGTATAGATATATCTACATTGATTTAATTGAAACCAGTAAATTCATTTGGTGTTATAGCTATAAAGAAACCTGATCATGTCTCATCTCTTATTCCCAATCCTTCACAAGAACATTCCAACATGGTGAGTAAAGATGATTTGAAGGAATTTGGTGCTACCCTATTAGATGGGGTTGACAATATAATGAATACTCATCCATATCCTATGAAAAAAATGAGTGAAAGAGATGATACACTATTTATAGAGAACATAATTTGGAAGATTTATCCAAAATTTCTTAATGAAATTCTAGAAGTCATAGTTGAGAACAAACAACTTAGTGATGAACTGATGTCTCTCAGAGGTATGGTTGAAGAAATGAAAAAATTGTTGAAATCAAGACCAGAACCTATTGCTAATCCTGTTGAGGATGTTGGTAGTCAGATTACACATGAATTAGCCTCCCTAATTCAACTAAACCTCACTTCCATAGCTAAAAACGTGGCTGAAAGGATCAAGAACATTGATCAAGATATGTGTGTGCTTTTTCTTGGTCTTAACAAGTCGACTTATGAGTATAAGGGTTGTCTCTAGAATAATATAAAATAAATGAAGTCACTTATAACATTTGTTACATATTCTAGTACCTCTGGCCAATCATCTCAACCTTCCTTAGATTATGATATGATCATAATGGTTGTTAATGGGGAACTTCAGTATGTGCTCAATGGATTTGACATGGAGTCTCCATCTGTGGTTGTCAAGATTAGTGAATGAGTTCTTGAATTGGAAAGAATTCATTCCATGATTTTCAATGATTCCCAAGAAGAAATAACTAATAAGGTGGATTTAAACATCAATAGGATCTTATATAATCATGATATGACAAAAAATTTCAAGTACCTTGTAGAAAATCTAAAAATCCCTCCTGTCACTCTGGCTTTCAAAATTCAAGTTCCAAAGATGAAATATTTCACTCCTTTATTGGACACATTCATGGAGAATAAGGATGAATTTAAGAAATCCTTGAAGTATGGTGGTGATATTATTGCTGACTTCATCAATCTTTTGAGGCCTTATCATTATGCCCAGAGCACAAATATTTGGGATACTACAGCTGCACCCTTGAGACATATTTTTCCTACCTTTTCATCCTCTTCCTTTTCCAAAACTTCTATGTCTATCACTTAGGCTCTGAGTCATATCATACCTGTTATACTTGACCATGAATGGCCTTGGACTTCCACTACAACTACCTTATCCTCCTCTATTTTCGATGATCTACTTTTCTCTTCATTGTTAGTTGGTTCACTTCCTTCTTCCTCTTCTACATCTTCTCATGTGACTTCTAGTGATTCTATTTCCAAGGGAAAAGAGAATACCGTCGTTGCTAAAGAATAGTGAACACTATCTTCTGATAGGGATAATTCGTTGTATTTTTGGTGCCTATTGTTTTTAATGAATATTTTTTATCCATCTAATGTAGTGTGAACACTTCTTAACTACTATATTAATTAATTTTGTACTCTTTTAGATAATCCAAAAAGTGGGAGAGACATGATTTCTAAATTCACACTAAGGGAGAGAAACATACAACAAGAATAGATATCTCACTCACATGATTTGTGATGATCAAAAGGGATGATATTTTTAGACTCCTCATGTGTTAATAATGATTCAATGATCACAAATTTTATACATTCTATAGAGATTGTTAATCCTGTTTAATCTGTCTCAAATAATGTGCATAGATGGTTACATTATTTATTCTTAATATAAACCTATCCAAGATCTTAAGTGTTATGTTTGATTATTATAAACCATTTTTAATTTTTGTTATAGTGAATTTACTTGATAAATTATTAAGTGTAATCCATTCTATGAATATCACTTTCTTTGTATGTATACTGATATTTTGCTAAGTCTTGGAAACCGTGAGTCTTCCACAGGTTATGCTTTCCTAGAAAAGGACCTAGACACCATGACCAGACACCATGAGCCAGACATAGTTACCAGACACTGTGACCTAGAACCCATGACCAGACACTATGGCTTGACACCGTGACCAAGACACTATGACTAGAAACCATGACCAGACACTGAAACTAGTTCCAGATCTGTTGAAGTCTATTGCAGTGGTTCCTTACTGAGACACCATTTGAAGATTGAAAAGGGATCAAACATTGTGATCCTAACACCAAATCTGTGCTAGAATCTCCATATCTATATAAAAATATGCCATCATTGTTGTCTCACATCTCAAAGGATAAGAAAAATACAACATTTCATGGTGACACCGTTTCCAAGTGACACTGTTTCTAGACAGACTGTGGCACTGTTCTTCAATCTATTTTTTCATTTTTCAATTTAATTTCTAATAAACACATTTGAGTCATTTTTGTGCCCTAACATGATTAATATTTCTTTTTAGACATGTGACCTAACACTATAAGGTACGAGGTGCATAATACATGCATCCTGTCATCTCCAACCCTTGCAGTACACGAATAAAAAGATATGTTTGGACCAAAAACAAGAAAGCCCGTGATAATGAAGAAGCACAAGAATTCCTGAGAAAAGAACAGACAAATAAAACACAATATATCAAAAGAACAGAAGAACCATTCAAAAATAAAAAAGGCTGGGATACCATATATCAGAGTCAAGAACATCTTCGCAAAACCAACACCACAAAGCGCACGGGCTAGATCTAACTAGAAACCAGAGCACCATACTTTCGATACTTTTTTTCTTGCAAGAGGACTCGATTCTGACATCTACATCATCCTAGATGTCTAGAGATAAATATACTAAAACTTATAGAACTTATATCCTTTTCAAATCAATTTTTATATGTTGTTTATTGTTTTTATCTTTTGAGTAGAGCGCATGCGTCTATATAAAAAAACATTGTCTCCTAAATTAAACTGTAGTATAAAAGATATCCTCCCTCTCACAACATTTTTCACTTGTGTACTCCCACAGATAAGTGTGGATGTGGTCCCTGTGTGAACAACTATTTTATACCCACAATAAATTGTGGAAGAGTTTGTGTGACGTGGACAGTCCTGTGTAATGTCGTTTACCCTGATATAGGGTGTGGATCAAGTTTATTAATATAAACTTCTTGGTGTCAGGTGATCACCAAGTGGAGTGGATTTGTTATCAGCTTGATAATGAACCACTTTTTTTATATTCATTATGTTGTTAAATTTAGATTTCTCTCTTTTACAATATAATTCAAAAATCACAATATTTACATTGATAGTTAATCATAGAAAGAAGTTGTAATTGTTTTTCTTTATTATAATAGCTTCAAAATTAATATTAATAACTGATATTAAGATTACATAGAATTATATAATCTTCTAAAAATTTATTTTAATAGTCAAACATTCGTAACCATATAACTTTGACTAATTGGGATTTATTTATTTATATTGTTGAACCTTTTAAGAATAATTTTCAATCAAAAAATTTCATAGATACTCAATTCACCCCCTCTTGAGTACTCTTCTCTAACCAACAACTTCAAATGGGGAACTTGTTAATTCCTTGATCATTCAACAATGTAGGTCTAGACATAGCTAGAAACCACAAGATTATTTTTATTCAATAAATTAATTGGAGACTATATATTATTGAACATTGTATATAATTCCATAGTTGGGTTCCCATGGATTGTATTTTCTTTGAGTGTTCTTAGTGTTTTCTTTTAGAATACATAAATACGATATCAAAAAATATATGATACTGGTGGGATTCTGTCAATTTATCCTCTAGATGGATTGGATAACTATAATTCCACTAAAATATCCATTATTCATATATGATATTATTTGAATTATTCCTACAAAAAAAAATCAAATTTGACTATCATTCCATAGAAACCACATTGTCAAGTGAAATATCTATCTTATCTCACAATTTTATATGGTTATTTCAAATTGGTTTATTATTTCTGTTGGATTACAATTAATTAATATGTTAATAAACTAATAATAAAACATTGTACTCATTTAAAAAATATTCAGTAGTAATAAATAAAATAATTATAATAAAAATTAACTATGAGATTAATCAGTTGAGGGAATTTTTTTTCAAAATAAACCCATTATATAGGGAACTAATGATATTTTTATACGTAATAAATAACATTATTTTCCATAGAAAAAATTCATGAGTATCTAAGTGTTTAAATTATTCAACATGTGAAGCTATATTCAAGGATATGTTTACAAGGATTTACTTAATGGTCCTTGGTAATTCAATAAGAAATAAAATATGTAATTTCAATCTTATATAATCAATAATATTGTGGATTTAAATAACCCTAAATAGAATTGAGTGGGCTTGGGATTAGGAGAGACTACGAATTTACATTAGTTTTATTCTAGGTAAGGTATTAATTATATTATCATATGTGGAAATTTTTTATTAAAAATAATTTATTTCATGAAAAGAATTAATGAATATTATGATGTGTTGATAATAGAAAAATGAGGCATGTGATGTCTTGTTTCTAGTTCTGAATAGAAAATTCAAGTGCATAAAAGTTAAATTTGGAAGAAGAAAAGTTATGTGAATTTTCAAAAAACAATTATTCACAAAGACAATATATGTCATTGAAAAATATTTTTTAATCATTAAGGGGGATTAATTATTTCATATGATGGAAATGTTTAAGATATCTAATCTGGTCTAGGAATCTATAGTGCATGTCGATGACTAACATTACAATTATAGAAATAGATTCCTTAGTATTGAAGTATATGAGAAGAAAAATTCATACATTACTTGTGTTTTATATATAGGAGTTACAAATCATGGGAATAACTGATAGAGATTATAGTTTTCATTGATGTTGTAATGACGTTATTCAACTCATTTATCTTATATAATAATAGAAATATTTTTTAATAAAGATTTTTTGTGTAATAAATGAGATCATTAATTACATACACATGCATTTTGATTCATCATAAACAGTAACATGTTTTGAAAAAGATTCAATGATAAGATAGTTTTGACTGTGATAAATTGTTTATCCAGTTTGATATAATATGAGGGGAGGTGTTCCCACCACCCTTTAGTAGTATATTTTGATAGAATATTCTATTAAGAGTTAATAATGATAAAAAATCATGGAATACCAAATATAATTTTTATATAATAGTTTTTTTTAATATTAATTCTAAATGAAATAATATTTATTTTCTAAACAAAAAATATTTAATGAATCATATCATGATATTATTAATATAATATAATGTCAACGAGACTAGTGGGAGTAATTTTAGACATAGAGAAGTTCAATTTTAATAAATAATGGATCATACCAATCAAATAATTGATAATTTTTCATATAATTTCCTATATATATTAAGCTTTAACTATAAGAAAAAATATAAAATTTCACATTTAGTTACCATATCAAAGTATATATCAAATTTTCATAAATGTATTTAGGATGTGGTAAAATGTAAAAATGTAAATTGGTAGGATTTTTTAAAATAATTTGATGAATGAGTTCTATATATAATTACATTACAAGTATAAAAAATATATTTCATATCAGTGTTTCAAAACAACTTATTTATTAGGCATTGAAAAATATATTCACATCCATTATAGAAATAAACGATGTGAAAAACATTTCTAAGGGTTTTTAATAGCAGTTAGTCAATAACCAATGATAATAATCATCTTATAATTTGATTTTAATATAATCAATGTTAAAACTACAATGATGGGGATTTTAAACAGTGGTTATTAAAATAACCAATGTTCTTTGAAAAACATCTATCTTTTCTAAAATGAAGATTCAATTTTTTTACTCGGCCAATTTATACATCCCACATAAAATTTATAATGACACAAAATACTATTCCAATGGAAATATATAAGTTTTAACACTTCATAATTACCCATTTTCTTAATCCCCTTTTGATTCATATCTTTATTCCACTATTTCATCGAAAAATAATTCACCATGGAATTTGTAAGTATTATTCAATAATATGATTAATTTTATGCAGAATTTCATAATAAATATTATATCTAATAATGTATTTTTCTGATGGAGAATAATTATTTAGGTCATGAAAAATGAAATGATTCTGCATGAAATTCCAATGCTAAATTCTAAAAGTCATAATAAATTTTAACTTCAAATTCCTCATGAAGTACTTCATCAATAAATTATTATATTGAAAAAAATCAAAATACATATGTATATTATTTATAATTTTTAATTTTGGTTTACGATCCTTGAATTTTATTGATTTAGTTTTCATCCATGTATGAATTTAACATTTAAATATTTAAAATAAATTATTACTTCCCATGTTGGTTTTTTGATAATCTATGTCTATGGAAATATTTGAATATTTTTTTATAAAATAAAAATGAAATGGACTTTCATGTCTTTTATATTAAAAATAGGACGATGAATGCCTCATTAAACATTTGTAATTATAAAATTAATGTTCAAAGTATTGATTTTTTTAATTAATTATTTTAACATATATTTTTAATATCCATATTTAAAAATATATTTACATTATGTACGGTGATAACACTATTATAAAAATTAAGATAAAACCACAAAAATACTGATATAAGATCCATTTTTTGTTTTCTTATGTTAATGTTAGAAAATATTTCTATATGAAATAGATGTTGACATCATAGCATATGATGTAGGGATGTTAATGATTTTGAATATGTAAAAATAGTTTAACATATATATAATTCCTAAATCTCACCACTATTAAAATATTCTTTTTTCACTAATGTCACTCCCTAATGGTTTTTAGAGGAGGGTTTTTAAATGAAAACATAGTGAAAAGGAAGAAATATTATATAGGTGAAATAATTTTAGAGGCCCCATTAATTATATTAAATATAATGATAATTGAAAATTTTATCATATATGATATGATTGATAGGTTCTTATTTAATATATTCAATGTATTTCTCAAATAGTTTTAAATATCATATTCTATCAAAAAAATGCAATATATAGTTAATTATTTTTTATGTTAGATTCATTTATATATATATTGATATAAATTTCATGAAATAAATTGATACATGTCCACTCCATATATGTTATTTAGTTATCCTATATTTATCTTCATAATTGATGGTCACGAATTATTATTAAATGTAAAGAATAGTGTGAGTATGATTATTTTATAATATAAATAAAATGCTCAACAGGTATAACAATTATTTTTTCTATTATATGGGCCAATAAGTTTACGACATATATTTTCAGACATTATTTCAATGGCATACTAGTGGTTCTTGGATCATATAAAATACCAATTACCTAAGTTTCCAAAATGTATAATCTTATACTTAGAAACCATACAAAGACAATCCAGTAAGGTTTGGATAATTAGGGGTGGGTTTTTGTGTTGTTAATTATTCCTTTGGATGGATCTAAAAAAATACGACATCTATACTCTAATGTAAAGAGTAAGAAATATAGGTCCTCTATTGATATTGACTAGGGAGTGTTTGTCCACTTCTAGATAGCGTACATGGTTTGATAATCTTTTTGGATGAGGGGAATATCATATGATCGTCCATAAAGGTGAATAGAGTGTGATATATTCATAAACCTAGTTAGTTTATCTTAAATGAGTCTACAACATATATGTTTTCTATATGTTATTGACATACTCAATGTACCACTATAACATGATATCTTTCACAAAGAGAATGTATGAGATTTATTTTGGGAATGACATGAAGTTGGGGGATATGTGTATAGAGATTCATGTGTCTAATGCAGTTCCCATGATAACCCATTAAAGCTTTACTTGAATTGGTAGATTGTATAAGGATACTCTAATCTAACATTTATAGTTCTTGTGATTCATATTTTTTTTCCATTATATAAAATCCCTTGGGGTAACCTATTATTACTGACTGAATGAGGATTGAGTTTGACTCAATGAGATACAGTAATTTATTTAGAGTTTCTTCAAAATATTTATGGATTTTTATTCACAAGGTATTACATATAATGTGATAAAATGTGAAATTTTATGATATCATTCTAAAAATAGTTTAAGAATATATCTATAAAATATTAATATATGTTTTCAATATTTATTGTTTATTATACAGTCTTATGTAAAATTATAGAAACTATATAAGGCTTTAGAGAAATTGGGATATTTAATGAGATATATATGATAAGATTTATTATAATATGATGCACTTGGGGTGGAAATATTATATAACATGGTAAGGTTTTAAAAGGAAAGAATACATGATAATTGATTTCATACCATATGTGACTACCACCAAAATATTATTAAATGTTTGGATAATATTATAGAACCATTTGAGTTATTACATACATGTGTTGTATGGATATGTAATATCTATTATTATCTAACATAAATATGAATTGATGTAATTTTATACAACTTCCCTTCCATGAATCATATACTATGATTCATTTGAAAAGTATATGATACCCAATGGATCCAAAAGCTAACATGTTAGAATTCCGAAACAATTACACAATAATATATCATTTATTGAATATTTATATATGATTAAATGTTTTGGGAGATACCAATACAAGTACATTATGTTTGGATAATGTTGAGGCATTTACTCATGAATTGTAGTGCATGAATAATTGAGATATTAAAAAAAGATAATCCATGGGGATTTATAAATCCACAATAATATGATGGAATGGTGAATATTTATGAATACAAGATACATGGTCAGAGCAACATAAGCCCTGAATCCATCTTCATCATTATCCTTAGTCTATAAGGTGTTATCATGCCATGGAATAAGTGGTTTATAATTTATGTTTAGAAATATTATATACAACCCATATATACCTTCTGAGGTGCGCGTCCTTTGACAACCAATCTTGTGATCTTCGTCACACACAGAGAATGCAATTATGTGATGACTACTTCAGTGTATCTTGTCCTTATTTTATATTTAGTCTTTATTTCTAGATTCTATATACATCATTTTTTTATTTGTGATGATTTTATTATTTTGTATTTTCATTGATTTGGATTCATCTAATAAGAGGTATTGGACCCATTAGAGTCCTATTTTATAGAACAAATTTATTTAATATATGATAACATTATGTTCATTTAGATTTTCTGTTTTATTATATACATTTTTTAAATATAGATTCATATTTATGTTTTTTTTGTGAAATCATTATAATTATTTTTAAATCAATTGTTATTTTTTACTGTTTATTTGTCGGAGTTTTTTTTATTTTTAATTTAGTTGTTTTAATTGTTTTTTTTCAAAATATATTTTTTAAATTTATTGATATATATATATATTAGAAATTAATTTCTATATTAAATTTTAATTTATTTTTGGAAAAAAAAATCTGAATTTTTTTGTGATAATGAATTTATTATTTTATGTGATTTTGTTTTTTCATTATTTTATGTTAACAACTGTAGATTTATTAAAAGTGAATTTCTTCCACTTTAATAATATAATATAAGTATTTAATTTTATTTTTTATAATGTTTCCACTATATTCAATGTCTTATTTATATACCCATTAAAGGGTTATAAATTTAATGTATTAATTAATACTTTTCTATTATTTATCAATCAACAAAGTTTGAAGACATATAATAAGTATTTAAAATGTTTATTAGCAAGTTATAATTTGATATTTAAGAATATTATTATTTATTATAATTATATTTTTTAAAAAAATTTCCTAATTCGTTAAACATTACCATGGAATCCCGCCTTTTTATAACATAACTTTTCATTACATTTTGAAAAACCGATGATTTTTAAGGTTTAGTGTCTTATAAACCAGGAACCTAATACATGAAAACATAAATCATTCTTCTTAAAAACATGAAGTCTTCTCTTTATGTTCATCCTAGGTTCATTACTGCATCTCATAACCTGGGGAAATACATCAAAAGAAAGGGTGAGTAGAAGGCCCAGTAAGGGAAATAAGGGGAAACATTTAACATGTGAACTTGAGATACATCAATAATGTCAGGAAAAAGAACTTTAAGGCATGAGAAAGAAATCATGAGGCATATCATATTAAAAATAACGTATTTCATAACTTGAATATGTGGCTACAACATTTAACAAAGACAATCATTTCCATTTCACCAAAGTCCATCCCCAAGGTGTCAATAAAATTACCAAGGTTATTCACCAAGGTATCAATCAAAATGGTTATCTCTAGAGATTAAGTCTTTACCCAATGCATTGGAGCGCTAGCAGGGTGCACCATTAAATTTTTATTTATTATCATGTGATCCACATATATCATCATCAAAAATTTCATAAACAACCCATATAGCATAAAATAAATGGGTTTCCATTCATAATCATAAGGTTTAAAAAACTTCTTTAAAGACATGATCTTTATGTCACTTTAAACCCACGGAAAGGGAAAGCGGGTCTCATGAATGTAAATAACAGAATTTAAAATAGAACATCTTGGTATATATTTAAATACCCCTTTAGAAGAAAGATCTTTGATTATTCAATTAATAAAATAAATGAATTTGAGTATAAGAGAGAGACATTTTGAGACGAAAATTCTGCAGCATAACGGCTATGTTACGAGGTTTTAGAAAACATTGAAAAGGGAGGGGACATGGGTCACCCACTCATAAATGATCCATAAAACAGTAGGGGAACAGAATATAAAGGATTTAAGAACATGGTAATGAATTTTTAAATATATACCATTTGAAATTATGAACATTAAAGGAAGAAAAAAATAAGATTTCTCTTATGAAAATTCGGCAGCCTAACAGCGTCACTTAAACTTCAAAAAAAAAATAAATAGAATTGATGAGATCAAATAGGGTCTCTCATAAAATGAACATAAAATATCAGTATATATATATAGATATCATACCCCAACATAATTAAAATTAACTTCAAATACTTTATATGAAAGTAGAAATTTGAAAAATGAGAAAGGTGAACGAATCCCTTTAAAATTCGGCAGCCTAACGACGTCACCTAAACATCAACAAAAATGAATTGAAGAGATAAAATAGGGTCTCTCATCATATTAAAAAAATATATAAGTATGATAGATATAGAGATAATACCCCAAAATAATAAAAAGGAACTTGAATGACTTGACATGAAAGTAGAACTTTGAAAAATGGGAAAGGTGAACAAATCCCTTAAAAATTCTGCAGCCTAACGGCGTCACCTAAACTTCAACAAAATGAATTGACGAGATCAAATAGGGTCTCTAATCATATGGAAATAAATGATCAGTATGATATATATAGAGATCATACCCCAACATAATAAAAAAGAACTTGAATGACTTGACATGAAAGTAGAACATTGAAAAATGAGAAAGGTAAACGAATCCTTTAAAAATTCAGCAGCCTAATGGCGTCACTTAAACATCAACAAAAATGAATTGACGAGATCAAATAGGGTCTCTCATAATATGAACATAAACGATCAGAATTATAGATATATAGATCATACCCCAACCTAATAAAAAGGAACTTGAAAGACTTGACATGAAAGTAGACCTTTGAAAAATGAGAAAGGTGAACGAATCCCTTAAAAATTCGGCAGTCTAACGGCGTGACATACACTTTCTTAAAACGAATTGATGAGAACAAGAGGGGGTCTCTCATCATATGAAGATGAAAAGGGATGTAAAAAATATATAAAAGAACATCCTCCAACATAATATCATGGATCATAAATGAAAAGACATAAAAGAGATTACATGCAAAGAAAATGAGAGGTAGGATCCCTTTCCTTAAAACATAACTCTTAAAACTCAATGGTTTGGACATTGAGGGCTTGGGGGAACCTTGGGAGGAATTTTTGGGAGGTAATTAGATCATAGATTCGTTGGGAAAGAGTTGGGAGTGAAAAACAAAGGAGGAATGGGTGGGTATTTATACGGAATGTGAGGGGGCAAGGCATTAATGGCCAAGAGACACCTCACAAGTGGTTTTCTCAAAACCATGGGCTCTCCCATGGTATTTACCATGGAGTTAGGCCACATGGGTCCCCCCAAAAAATATTTCACCACCTTTGGTCGGCAAAACCTTAAAATATCTCATGACATCATCATGACATAGTTATGATGTCATTAAACATACCGAAACCCTAAAATTGTATTTTTACTATTCACTGAAAATGCAACTTTCTCAGAAAAATCTCTAAATTTCACCTCAACCAAATATCAATGTTCTGATTTCAAAAATTAACTCCATTTTATAAAAATAATTTTCTAAATATTTTTAATTATAATTTTTAAATAAATACACTATTCATCGAAAATTCATTTTTTTCAGAAAAAACCCCAAAAATTACCATAACATAATATCGATGCTCTGAGTTCAAAAATGAAATCCATTTTATAAAAATAATTTTCTAAATATTTTTAATTTAATTTTTAATTAAAAAACACTATTCACCTAAAAAAACTAATACTTGACTAATAATTTATGAAACTGTTTTTTAACCATTTTATTGAATCACATTACTTCATCAAGGTTCCTAGATTATATTAATAATTTTTTTATGTTAGATTACTAATCCATTTGGTCACATTACTAATCCTAAGCAAAATATCACTATTCATAATTTACTATTCCTCAAAAAATAAGTTGATCTTATTAGACTCTAAATTTCATACTTAACATAATTATTGAAGACCATTTTTTGAAAATCATTACACATTTTTAATTATTTAAGGTTTACATAAATTTTTTTTAAAATATCATTTCTCTACGATTCACCAAAAATATGCATACTATATTTATCCGGACATTTGAAAATTTATAAACTTCATCATAAGAAGAAATCAAAAATTTTATTTAAAACAAAGGATTACACAAGGAAGTTACAATCTCCTTACATGGCCCCTTATAACCCCAGCATAGGACCTAAGTGTAAGGTGTGCTAAGGTGAGAGAATCTGAGGGCGGCTCGGCAAACATCGCACGAGTAGTAATCTCTTTTAGTTTGAACTTCTCATAAAGGCGATTCTGTTCTAGCTTCACACGATAAAGTTTGTATTGGGTTTGGTTTATAACAATGCCCAGTGGTGCTACCTCCTTCCCAAGATCTTCTAGATGGGCTTCAATCGGTCCAAGACTACTGGATGAGGCCATTGAATCTTCTTTCTATATTAATTAACCAAGATCACTTGTATTTTGAGACAATAATCGAAACATTTAGTTTCCAGCAGTCATATTGACCAATGGTCATATAACAGTCAAAACCCAACGATCTCATTTTAATTATACTCAAGTTATCAAATGAAACATTTTTTTTGAGTATAAAAATAAAATAACACACAAAATTAGGAAACAAGATTTATTCAAAATTTCGGGTCGTTACAATCTTCCCCCATTAAGAAATTGTGTCCTCTTAATTTTTGAAATCGGGTTTTAAAATTTCATTGAAAGTCCCACATTGGAAAAGGAGTCAGTAAAACTATTACTTTAAAAGAAAGAAAGGGAAGTACAAATGTCACCCGAGTTAACCCACACTAGGACTCTATGTAGGAAAACATGGACATTGAGGAGAAAAAAAGGGTCAAGCTCTGAGAGAGAGTAATATAAAACATGATTAGGATAAAGTTAACAACAAGAAAATCACAAACTTATGATGGGTCAAACGGTATTTGATTTCCCAGTAGGAAATGTTAGGAGACAACGTTTTTTTACATTTCTTTTCATAGTTTTGAGGAATTCATTTACTACATAGAATAAAACACAGGGAAATATACCTACCTTCAAGTAGAGTTTCATCCTTTAATAAGTTTCTACCGAAACTATCCTTTTCTCCAAACGATGAGCATTCAAAACAACTTGGTCTCATCAAAATCCCAAGAATCATCTTCTAGAGAATCACATAATCCACAAAAGATTAACTATCTATTTCTTCTATCTTTAAACATTATCCCAAAAACAGAAAGGGTAATATAAAACAACTCTTCAAAAAGAAAGAACCTCATAGTAAGGGAAACTACTTTTAAATCTTCAAAATTCCATGGTACTACCCAAAGTTCATCATAGACCACTCCTTAAATAATTGTCCTTAAAATTCCTCAAAATAAACCAAACTAAGATTGAAACCCAAATACAAGAAGGATTTGATAAAATAGTCTCCCAAAATAAACTTTATCGTTTATCTCCCGACATCATCAAACACTCTTATCATCCTATAACAAAAGTAACTAACCTAATCACATTTTCCCCAAGATAGGTTAATAATTTACATAAGTAACCTATATTAGCATAAGTTCACCTTAAATTCATCAATTCTTCAAAATATAAGTCATCCTTTACTCCTCAAAGAAAATGTCATAGTAATCTATTTACCTTGATCATATAGGGTTCATAAAATAGTGAACATCTTCCAAAATAATAATCATATTTTACTCCCCTAATCAACATTATCTTTGAGACTTTGTCTTCTTCTTACTTGATGAATTTGGGCATTCAACTAGGTACAAATTATTAATTGTGATTTTTGATAGCTGGTTTGGCATAATCACAATATTTTCAACATGCTCTCTCGTCATATCTTGTCATATTAATAGTGCCATAGTCACATTTCCAATCAAATTGGTTGTTGGGACATGTTCTTCAATTTCCCGCCGTTAACTAAGAAAAGAAAGTACAATTAGGGGGCTTAAATACTTAGCCAACAATCATGAAAAGGAAACTTTAAGCATATAAGGATAAACTTTTATAAAGAAAGTATACCCTAACTTGTGATCCCCGTGGTTCCAATCTAGGTTATCCTTGATCATATATTCTTATGTGAGACTTTATTTTATTTTATATTTGTTCCTTTAATAATGGTTCATACTAAGCTTATGAATTTACTAAAGCATATCCCCCGGGAGTGTCGTAACCAAGAGTACAGCAAGGCCCATTGTCGTGTACCAGTTCTCGTTTGAGTCTAGCTCAAAGCGGTGCTTTCAGGTTTTACCCCTATGTACATCTGTGCCAGAGCCACCTCTACCTGCTCGTATCCAGACATGGATGTATTTTCTTTGCAACCCCTTACTCAATACTCACCAAAATACCAGGAATATTTCCTATATTTAAACATTTCTATAGGGTTATTCCAAAAAATTTCATATCCTAATTTCCACAAATAACTAAACCATCCTTTGATACCAACTATGGAATCCCGCCTTTTTAAAACATAACTTTTCATTACATTTTACAAAACTGAGGATCTTTAAAGTTTAGTTTCTTAGAAACCAGGAACTTAAAACATGAAAACATAAAACATTATTCTTAAACACATGAAGTATTATCATTATGTTCATATTAGGCTCATTACTGAATCTCATAACCTGGGGACATACATCAAAAGAAAGTTTGAGCAGAAGGCCCAGTAAGGGAAACAAAGGGAAACATTTAACATGTGAACTTGAGATACATCAACAATGTCATAAAAAAGAACTTTAAGGCATGAGAAAGAAATCATGAGGCATATAATAATATTAATAACGTATTTAATAACATGAATATGTGGCTAAAACATTTACCAAAGACAATCATTTTCGTTTTACCAAGGTCTATCCCCAAGGTGTCAATAAAAATTACCAACGTTATTCACCAAGGTATCCGTCAAAATGGTCATCTCTAGAGATTAAGTCTTTACCCAATGCATTAGAGCGCTATCAAGGAGAACCCTTAAATTTTTCATTATTATTATGTGATCCACATATATCATCATCAAAAATTTCATAAACAACCCATATAGAATAAAATAAATTGGTTTCCTTTCATAATCATAATGTTTTAAAAACTGTTTTAAAGACATGATCTTTATGTCACTTTAAACCCACGGAAAGGGAAAGCATGTCTCATGTATGTAAATCAAATAATTTAAAATATAAAATTTTGGTATATATGTGAATACCCATTTAGAATAAAGTGATTTGAGTATTAAATTAATATAATAAATGAATTTGAGAATAATAGAGAGACATTTTGAGATGGAAATTCTGCAGCATAACGGCTATGTTACGAGGTTTTAGAAAACATTAAAAAGAGAGGTGACATGGGTCAACCACTCATAAATGATCCATAGAACAGTAGGGGAACAGAATATAAAGGATTTTAGAACATGGTAATGAAATTTGAAAGATATACTATATGAAATGAAGAACCTGAAAGGAAGACAAAAATAAGATTTCTCTTATGAAAATTCGGCAGCCTTACGACGTCACTTAAAATTCAAAAATAAGAATTGAAGAGATCAAATAGGGTCTCTCATCATATAAACATAAAATATCAGTATGATATATATAGATATAATACCCCAAAATAATAAAAAGGAACTTGAAATACTTGACATGAAAGTAGAACATTGAAAAATGAGAAAGGTGATCGAATCCCTTAAAATTTCAGCAGCCTAACGGCGTCACTTAAACTTTCTTAAAACGAATTGATGAGAGCAAGAGGGGGTATCTCATCATATGAACATGAAAAGGGATGTAAAAGGAATATAAATGAACATCCTCCAACATAAGATCATGGATCATAAAATAAATGAAAAAAAAGATATTACTTGAAAAGAAAGAGAGAGGTAGGATCCCTTACCTTAAAACGTAACTCTTAAAACTCAAAGGTTTGGACTTTGAGGTGTTGGAGAACCTTGGGAGGACATCTTGGGAGGTAATGAGACCATATCTTCATTGGAGAAGAGTTGGGAGTGAAAAATAAAGGAGGAAAGGGTGGGTATTTATAGGGAATGTGAGGGGACAAGACATTAATGGCCAAGGGACACCTCACAAGTGGTTTTCTCAAAACCATGGGCTCTCCCATGGTATTTCCCATGGAGTTAGGCCACATGGGTCCCCCCACACAATACTTCATCACCTTTGTTTTGCCAACCCTTAATATATCTCATGACATCACCATGACACAGTTATGATGTCATTAAACATACCGAAACCCTAAAACTGTATTTTTACTATTCACTGAAAATTCAACTTTCTCAGAAAAATCCCAAAATTTCACCTTAACCAAATATCGATGCTCTGATTTCAAAAATGAAATCCATTTTATAAAAATAATTTTCTAAATATTTTAAATTTAATTTTTAAATAAATACACTATTCACTAAAAATTCATTTTTTTCAGAAAAAACCCCAAAAATTACCTTAACCTAATATCGATGCTCTGAGTTCAAAAATGAAATCCATTTTATAAAAAAAAAATTATTAATATTTTTAATTTAATTTTTAATTAAAAAACACTATTCACCTGAAAAAACTAATTCTTGACTAATAATTTATAAAACCGTTATTTAACCATTTTATTGAATCACATTACTTAATCAAGGTGCCTAGATTATATTAATAATTTCTTTAAGTGAGATTACTAATCCATTTAGTCACATTACTAATCCTAAGCATAAAATCACTATTCATAATTTAATATTCATCAAAAATTATGTTGATCTTATTAGACTCTAAATTTCGTACTGAACATAATGATAGAAGACGATTTTTTGAAAATCATTACACACTTTTCATTATTTAAGGTTTATATAAACATTTTTTAAAATATATTTTCTCTAAGATTCACCAAAAATATGCATACTATATTTATCCAGACATTTGAAAATTCATAAACATCATCATAAGAAGAAATAAAATTTTTCATTTAAAACAAAGGATTACACAAAGCAGTTACAGTCTCCTTACATAGCCCCTTATAACCCCAGCATGGGACCTAAGTGTAAGGTGTGCTAAGGTGAGAGAATCTGAGGGTGGCTCGGCCAACATCGCACGAGTAGTAATCTCTATTAGTTTGAACTTCTTAGGAAGGTGATTCTGTTCTAGCTTCACACGATGATGTTCAGATTGGGTTTGGTCTAGAGAAAAGCCTAGTGGTGCTACCTCCTTCCCAAGTGCTATTATATAGGCTTCGATCGGTCCAAGACTATAGGATGAGGCCATTGAATCTTATTTCTATATTAATTAACCAAGATCACATGTATTTAGAGACAATAATTGAAATGTTTAGTTTCCAGCGGTCATATTGACCAATGGTCATATAATAGTCAAAACCCAATGGTCTCATTTTAATTATACTCATGTTTTCAAACGAAACAGGTTTGTTGAGTATAAAAATAAAATAACACACAAAATTAGGAAATAAGATTTATTCCAAATTTCGGGTCATTACAATTACATGGTGTCCCATATTCTTTACTATCATGGGTGTCTGAAGGTTTTACATTTAAGGGTGCCCTAGAGACCTTACATTTGATGGTTGTCCATGATCCTTACATTTAGGAGCGATTGAGAGGTATAAACAGTTTATGATTAAGTTATAAGACATCATATTTCTTTCTAATGATCGTTTATACATGAGGATAAGGAATAAGATCTTTATTTCCTAGTGGATCACTTGATAATATATTAAATATTAGTTTGGATGCCTATCTAGAAGGAAATCTAGGGAGGATTCTCTCAACAATTATTCTATATATAGTACCTGAATTTTTTACAACTGCTATACCAACAACAAAACTTACATTTTTTCTTGAGAAATATTTTTACTCTCAAGAATCATGTAACATAAAAATATATTAAAAATATGAAAAATATATCTATTTTCATATATATATCATGCAACACCAATAGGTATCAAACAATGAAATATTCTTATATAAATATATATTTTATAACCTACCCAATAAATTGATGGGTATAAATATTATTTACTATTTTATTAAAAATATATAAATTTCTTATTAAACATATTTTTTTTAAAAAAATTATTATAAAAGCACGCTTTTTTAGTAAATTCATTTTATTATTCAATGGTCTTTTTTCTTAATGATGATTTTATTGTCTTTTGTGGGAAAATATTCTAATTAATTATTTTGAAATTTTAGAAATTGTATTTGATAAAATTTATATAATTTTATAATTCTTCAGATCATAATTATTGTTTGTTAAAATTTTAAGATTATATCAAAATATTCTATTATTCAGCGAGTACTAAAAATTATGAATTAATCAAATACAAGAATATATTTTCATTAAATATTATAAATTAAATTTAGAATTAAATGTAATTTAATTGATTAAATTTAAATAATATCCAACATATATATAATAATCAAATTATTATTTTATCCAATCAGATTTTTTCATGATTTATTAATAAGTGTATTTTTTGGCCTGAAAACACATTTATCAGAAAGCTGTTATAAAGTGCATAATTTTTTCTCCATTTTAGATACAAAAATAATAATTAATTAGGAAGGATTTAAATTAAATTTATATATTATATATATTAATTTAATTTGATATATTAAAGATTACTATTCATACATTTAATTTAAGATCATCATATGATGGAAAAATGTATTTCTTAAATACCTATTTTGGACGTGTTTTGTAGGATGTTTATTAAATTAACGCCCGCCACATATGTTAAGTGATTTTTTTACATTTATTACATACAAGAAATAAAATTAATATTTTGAAATTATTTATACTTATGTTTTTGTCATAATAAATAATAAAAACTAAAAAAAAAATTCACCATAGTAGAAGGGTAAATTTTGTTACCTTGGTAAAAACTATGTGATAAAGGCATAAGTCTTCATCGAAATTCGATTTGGATGAATTTCTTATGAACATTATAATTTTATGATCCATATTAAATTATTTTTAGGGATCATTTCCTTCAATATGTCTTACATAATAATATATATAATGAAAATGAAAAATATCACTCTCTTTCCATTAAATATCTCTTATATGTTCACATAGGGATAAAAATAATTGGTGAAATAATATTATTGGTAATTTTTAGTATAATGAAAATGATTTCAAGATGTTAATTATTGTAATTTATTTATAATATAGTTAATATAAATCTTTATACTATATTAACACAACACTTGTAAAAATTCTTGAAGAACAAGGTATATTATATTAAAAACATTAAATGTTCTCTATTTTGGATGATTTATGATTCCATATGAATTTTATAGTTAATAGTGATTTATTAAATTTCAGTTAAAAGGATTATATTCTCATTTAATTATTATATACATATCATTAATGAAATATCAAATTAATACTTTAAAAGTGACGATAATAATATTTTGTTGTTAAATTATATTTTATTGAATTATTAAGAAATCTAAGAAATCATTAATTTTGGAAATTAGGATTATAAAAAGTCCAAAATATTATCCGCTATGAATTTTTGATCCAATAGGTAGCATATATATATAATTATTAATATTTTAGAAGAAATAAATAATTTCCACTATAAAGGTTATAATAGGTTTACTAGGTGAATATCGAAAGATAAGGGTATTTTTAAAAATAAACATAATTGAATCCTATATTATATAAATATTATATCATATTATATACCTTTCTTGGATACATTTCAATTTGGGAGAATTATTATTGGTACTTAATTCATCATTTTGTATTTTAATGAAATTTACTAGTGGGTCTGCACCCTGACATATAAAATGGAAGCTCCTCTCATATCTGAACAACTCCACACGTTAGGACCATTTTAAATCAAAAAATTTCAATCCCAATCCCTTCCTTTCATCCGTCCCCATGTCCAAAGAAGATGTGATGTTCTTAATGATAAATTATTTTTTTCCTTTCACCTATTTGAAATATTATTCCACCTTATTGATTTTATAAAACCATTATCACCCATATTATAATATGTTATTATGTTAATAGAATAATTATTCATACCTATTGTGTGGGTTGAAAAATAAAATTTATAATTTTTTTCTAATGCACCACAATGACTGAATAAAACCATCTCACTTGGGGAGCTTCATAGCTTGTTTACATATTTATTTTAACTAACATAAACTATTTATTTTTGTATTTATTATTATTTTATGAAAAAAATGATGGGTTTTTATGTTATAATTAATGAAAATACAAGTAACACTATAATTTTTTGAAATTATAAACAGAATGATGAAAAAGGAAAAGACTTATTCCTAGGTTTATTTTTGAGATAAATCATTCTTATTATTTTATTTAATTTAGTATGATAATTACATTACGAAATATCACAATTGAATTAGTATTATTTTATTTATAAAATATGAAATATATAATTTCAAAAAATAATAAACTCTACCTCATCCTATATTCATTTTTGATGGAACACCTCAATAATGTGTGTTACATCTTCTAGGACTTGACTCCATATTTAATTACTATTATTGATCTGATAAAATCCATCATCTAATGATATTATTATTAATTTAAAGGAGTGATAAAATTATAAAATAATATAAAAGAAATTGTGTTCCATGTTGTGGTGTAAACCCACCAAACTCTTTCATTTTAGTCTAATCTATCATAGAAAATAAACTATAAAAAATTTCACGAACACATATCCTACCCCAATAAAGTATCATTTCAGTCCATTGTTATCAAGGATAAGAGATCAAAATGTTGGATGGATAAAAATGTCATAAAAATAATTAAAATAATGTGATAGTGCGATTTTATGATAGATAGATATGTAAAAATAAAATAAATTGAGAATGTAAAAGAACATATAAATAATCAGTATATAATAATAAGAATGGAAAAATGAAAAGAAGAAGAATAAGAATAAGGTGGTGGAAAAATTGAATAGAATAAAATGAAATAATTTTATTTATAATATCATTATATAGTAATGATAAAACCAAAACTAATGAAAACAGATGTAATTATGTTGAATCGTAAGTGGTGACCACTTCCATACTATTGGTGTCCGACTCTACTAGCATCATGCCATCATTATTTTATATGCAATGAGTTATTTATCTAATTACATCAATATATACCCAAATTATATTTTATATAATTTTTAATATACATATATATATATATATATATTATTCTGTGATACATTGTGATATGAATTTGAAACACCTTGTGATACCAGAGTCTTGAATTTAAAATGTGGAGGACAACATGAACCTGCCTTCTTCGTATCCTTTGTTCATTCATGGATGTGAGATTTTCATGGGTTATTTCATTGATGATTTATTCATAAATTAATCGTGGTGATAAGGAAATAAAGACATGGGGTAGTGGACACCATGGATGATAGTTGTGATTAAGGCTCTTATAATGCGTAATGCCTCTTTTATCATCTATAAGTGGTCATGGAAATCAAATGATTCCTTCAAGGGAAATCCATTATGGGAATGGTTATCAATATTGGTGGTCGAGCATGATCAATAACTCCCATGATTTCCTCTAGGGTGATTATTTTTAATTTTAGTGGTGGTGATCTAGAATTGATTAATGATAATTTAGAAATATAGTTACATTTTCTATCTGATCATGGGGAAACCAACATGCAATATGGGTGGAATCATTACATTTAAAAAAGAACATTACCCGAGTAGATCATATTTTAAATATTAAACCATGTATATTGAGGTTCTTGTTTGTCACACCATACACAACAATGGATTGGTAGTGAAGTTAGAATAGTGACTGAAGGACCCCCACTCCTATTGTGGATCGCCCTCTCTTGGTTAGGTCATCCTTATGCGAGTTTGTAGACACACCCCCATGTATTCATAAAACCTCATATGAAAAATATTTTCATGGGATCTTCCATATAGACCATGTTTCTTGATCATCCATCCCCTATGGGATAGCATGATCTGTTGTCTCTCCGTGTTCTAGATATGTAACATTCCCCTGTTGAGTTGAGGGATTCCTTGGCTAGATTTTTTTTTGTTAAACACCTAATCAAAGTGACTATAATTTAAAATCTAAAAATCAATATTATATGAAGAATATTGACAGATTAATATTTGATAGAATATATCATAATACGAAAACATTTATATTCATAATAATTTTATACACTTTAAATAATTTTACATCAACATTTATAATTTTCCACTAATAAGAAAATCATTGAAATACATTCATATTATTCACTAAAATCATTAAAACCCCTTAAATTTTGTTTAATTTATTGATGGAATTACATTTTTCTACATTATTTTCATTTATCTCTAATGCCATAAAATAAAAAACAAAACTGTGGCTCACGTGCATGGATGTCAACCACCTCTTGAACAGATGTAATTCATTTTACATTATTGAGGCTCATAGCTATTTATAATGATTGATAATATATATAAATATATATATATGTGATATTAATGACATATTTATCATTCAATAGTTACAATAAATAATTTAATTTCATACCATCCAATTCACTGAAAAATGAAATCTTCATCCATATGTATATATAGACTTCCGCCTCCATGAATTGACGTGATATGTTATTTATCACAGCATAAAATTGATAGTATATATGAAAATATTGATAAATTATAGTTTTTTTAAAAATGTTTATACATTTTTAATGATAATATAATACTTACCATTATCCCCTAATAATCATTTTAGGAAGGTAATGTTACTTATATGTACCTATGACATACCATATCCATGATTGTAATATAGTTCATTTTTTTGAATAATATATCATTATTGATTATAAAAGTATTATTTATGTAAAAAATGATAATTATGTAATTATAATTATTTTGGATATGTTTAAATAATAAACTCATTGGTCATAGTGAACAAACATAAGTCATAAAGGCATATACAACATTATCATAGAAACATAAAATGTGATTCAAAATAATTATTAAAATAAATATAACACAGTAGTAAATAAACATAAGTAATTATAAAATTATAAATTTTTATTAAATAATGAAATAATTTACATATGTTTATTAATTTTTAATATGATGTTTATGCGTAATGATTCAGATTCAAAGTAAGGAATTTTTTTACAAAAATTTTATTAAATGGTTTATACTTGAAATTATTTGTAGATATTATTCAATGATTTCGGTTGAAATGACCTTTTATGGAAATATATTTTATATCAACTTTTTTCTGAATTTACATTTATTGCACATAATCACTTCATCAATTAGTTCACATTTAAATTTTATTATAATGGCGATAATTTCTTATAAATTTCACATCATTGAGTCATATTTTAATAGTATACACAAATTTATTTTTTACTACTAATGTATAAAACCACAAAAATATTATATCATTAGTCTTTCATTCTTTAATAAATTTTATGATATAATTCATTTCAATTTATCTAAGGGGATTTTATTTTATTGTTATTGATGGTCTAAAGAATTTATGTTACAATATCTTTTAAATATTATATTTTTTTGTAAAGGTTTTTATGTGTTTAATATTAAATATTTATATTTTTTAACCTCATCTATTTTATTCTACTCTTATTAGGAATGTTGTTTTCATGTTCGGTTTCTAATTTTTATATAATTAATTAATAAACATGAAGATTATTTTTTATATGTAATATTGATATGGAATTTTATTCTAGATCTGGAATATATATTTTTCATGTATATAGTTTCTATAAAATATATTAAAGAATATTTTTTCTTTTATAAAAAATTTATTAAATTAAATTATTCAACTTTTAATTTTTTTTTCAAATAGACCGAAAAGTATAATTCTGTTATTTATTGATCAAGGTACTTTTTCTCTTTCTAAAAAATGTTGGGAATGTAATGTTTTATTTTAAATTATATTACATGAATTAAATTTTATATAATTCATAAGTATAAATGATTTAAATATAACAATACAAGATTCTATGTAGCTTTTATATTAATATTATATTAAACTATTGTTAAAAAAATTAGATTTTAGGGATGTTTCTTAAGAAGATAAAAGGGATTTTGTCTTTAATTAAAAATCCATGTAATATGTTAAATACATAACAATAAATAAATAATATCATTTACATTATGAATTTATTCTACATTTGGTATGTATATATATTACATTTATTTAAATATAATTATAAATTCCTTTTATAGTGTAATATATTCCAAAAGATCGATTATTATATTTCATTTTATAAAATTACTTTAATAAGATATGAGGGAAGATTATGGAACCTTGTTTATCTCCATGATTAATTTTTATTTTAATCCATTGTGATGAATTTCATTTTTGAGGAATACATAATATTTAAATTATTATTATGGGTTTAGCGAAATACATTGTAATGCATTATGTAAATATTTTGTCTCATAAGACATTGTGTATGGGATTACTGAGTAGACCTAGTCCTTAATGGGACATTGTCCACCATGGGATATTTTCTATGTTGTTATATATAACCCATGTTTAGGCCATGTTATTTTTTCTTTCCACATTTCTTATGTTTTTATGATCTTATAATAACATGTGTTTTTGTTATTCCCCCATGTTATAACTCATGACCATTGTCATTTAGGATATCATGTTATGCTTAATTATCCTGATTACTCCCTTAAATGTCTTTATAGATAACATATTTCATTCGTGCATTTCATGTGTTATCCATTACAGTTTTATTAGATCAAATGTATATGATATCATTCTATAAAATACATTAATAATTTGATGTTTTAGTTTATATTCTGTATAATATAATCCTAGTCTTCTACAGACACTAGGCCTCAGGATATTTAGGTTATAAAAATTGGATATTTATTTTTAAAAAATCATGTAGTATTTTTTGTAAAAGGCTTTGGTCACTATAGATTAAACCTCATACATATTGTATGTCAATCCTCTATGATCTTCTCAAAGTGATATTTTAGTACTTTTTTATCTATCCAATAATATATACTTTATTTTCAACTTTTCATTTTTAACTAAATATAATTTTTATAAATATAGATAAATACTTAAAATATTATGTATTTTTCCTTTTATATAACTTTTTATTTTTATGTCACTTTTTAAAATCAATATTTGTTATTAAATTTAATAATAATATGTTTTTTTCTAATGAAAATAGTTGTTTTTCACATTATTGTAATTTTTCATAAATATAATTTTCTAACTAACAATTTTTCATATGAAAATATTGATAGAATTTATATATATATATATATATATTATTGTTTATTTACCTATATAATTTATAGGTGTAATTTAATCTTTATTTGTTAGATCACTTCATATTTATGGAAAAATACTAATAAGTGCATTTATGTGATTTTATTGTATTTATGTTAAAACGTTATATTACATAACCTGAAATGTTGAGACCACTTTTAATTTAGTATTAATGTTCTGTGTTCCTCCCCAAGCCACCACATATTAAGATATGGGATAGTTACTAGTATAAAGAATTCATGTCACACCTATCAGAGACCTTCACAAAATAATCACCTGCAAACAAAATGATTCCATGGTAATTAAATAAAACCCAAAACCTAAGAAAACATAAACAAACTACCAAATTATATAGTAATTTTCATGCATTAAACAATGAGCGACCCTAAAAATGATACATTACAATTATAAAAGGAAAAAAAATGCCCAACAATATTAAATTACCGAATGATAATAATATTCTGAAAAGGGGGAAACATAAAATTTCTAAAATGGATCCAGGTATGATCCCTATATAAAATTGTCACCAACAATAACCACTAAACACCAACACCACCACCTCCCCACCTATTCATGTTACCAATTTATTCTTCTTTATATACACATACTCAACAAATGTGGTCCAAATTGATGTGCAACATTGAGAATAAATATATCATATAAGATACCCTGGAAACATATGGGATAGTAAATAGATAGGTTTAATCAATAAAAAATAGGGGAATTGGGGAAAAATAAATCTTGATATGCTATGTGGATCAAGATAATAAATTTCATAATTAAATCCCATGTTGATAGTGTTACTTTGAGTTGTATCCTAGAGGCATACCTAAATTCTTGGTATGACATATGATCAATCACCCACAAATTATCACGATTCCATAGATTCTATGACACCTCAATATAACTTTAGTAGTGCAATGAACCTCTTTAATGAATATGTATATTGGTCGAGGGAGTGCTGAACACAATAGAGGACCACACCTTGACTGATGGGTGACTATTAAATCCATGGATAGTAGACTGTACCCTATCATATAGTGGAGTAACTAAAATATATCTATCATATGAGGGGCCAAGATATGTTGGGATAAATATTCATAGGGAGTATATAAAAACCATAATAGGATCATTATCTATCATATATAAGAGTTCTAAATCTATGTTTTCTATTAATTCCATTCCACACCATAACATTTTTTCAAAATAGCTAAGATTATTAAAGTATCCTGGACTCTTTTTGAAGGATCTATGATCACTATTATTGATTTTGTAATACTATGTGTTACCCTTTATTATCACTAGCTGAAATAATTAATAAACGACCGCCGTTATCAACACAATTTTCAAAAACTAATAATGCTCCCCCCTTTATCAGCACTAGCTAAAGAACTAATAAATGGAAATTTTTTCTATGCTAATGAAGAAATAAAATAACACAACATTATTACCATATTTTTAGTGTTGATAAAGAGGATATTTCACAAAAAATAGTATACTATATTAAAAAATATTATAATAAATAATAGTCTATTTTGTTAAATATGACTTATAAAAGTCTTAATATTATTTTATAGTTAATATATAAGATATATATAGAAACATTACTTATAATGTAATAATAAAATTGATATTAACTAATAGTATGATAATTATTTGTAATTAATAGTCATTTAAAAACAACTGGATAACATAAAATATAGAATATAATAATTAATTTTCATAGATAATATCACACTATGACTTAAATGTAAAAATGAAATAATGTCCAATCTGATTACCTTTTTTAGATCTACCAAAATAACAAATAAAATCTTGTGATGATATCAATTCAATGTTTACCATGATAGCCTTGGTAATGTTTTGCATTAAAAAATAATCGAATGACACCAAAATTGAATTTTTAGTATGGATGCCATAATTATTTGATATTTGACATGTTTTTAGCTTCCATCATGAAGTCATTATTTTCATTTTACTTGAGAGACTAATGTTCTTATCAAAGATTACATGGATTTGTTATTAATGTTTTAAAATGTAAATGTTTTTTTTATTTGTGATTTATTTAAATTTAAATATATATTTATTATATTGTTATTAAATATAATAAGACATTTATATAAATAATTATTTATTCATATTTACATAAAAATAATTTTTAAAATATATAAACCGTATGGAAATAAATATTTAATATTCATTTTATTTGAAATAAGAAAATATAAATTTAATTTCCCATATAAATATTAATTAATATGTATATATTTATACATGTGATTTTTATATATAAATATGTATGTTTCAATAATTATTTTTGATTATTTTTTAAAATATGATTTGACATCACAGACCTGGAATCAACTTAATACGTGCCCCAAGCTCAGTGGGTCACATTGTCTCAAGCACTTCTCCCCAAATTCCAGAGGTTGTCAAATTGCAGTGAGGGACTACTGTGTGTTTGTGGGAGACTATTCCCTCAGTACCAGATTGTAATACAATGGATAAATATAGAAAGAGGAAAATATATGAAATAATATAAGTAAACAGAAGGAACAACAGAAAATGGAGGCCACAAAAACAATAACTAAAAACAATATAATAACTAATGATGATATATAATTTCACTTGAAACATGGAAAAAATAGATACTAGGAATTATTCTTAACATGTTCTAAAAAATTATAATGGAAATATAAGACTATCCAAAGCATATCGATTTCCAAATTTGTCATTTACTATCAAGATCCATAATAAAAAACAAGATATCAAGTTTTATATGTCACATTATTCCCTTTTTCCTCACCATCATTCTTGTAATATTACTGGGGTACTAAATGGAACCTGGAGAGGCTGTGAGATAAATATTATTGGGTGACCACCAATTGTGTCTATAACATCTGACCCATGTTATTGAAATGAAACAGTGTGGAAGTATAAAAATATAATATAAAAGAGTAAAATATAACTAAACACCTTATTACCCAATTCATCGCTCAGATGGTTTTTTAACATGTTACCAATTCATTTCATTATTACTACTACTTTATAATAAGACACATGATGGCCATAGAGAACATTCCGAGATGATATAAGGAAAAATGTTATGATATTTAATAATGAAGTTCCAAGACATTAACATAGGAAACATAGACCTCAAGGGTCACTAATTCATGATTGAATTTAGTCTTGATAAAGGTTAAGAGTTTAATCAAAGAAGAATAGTCCAATGAAATCCAAAATAATATTTCTTCTGAGTCTAAGGAGTTTATTCAAGATATAATAAAGCTATGCAATGACTTGTCCTGATGAGCTTTAACCGATGAACATACTTGTAAATCCACATTCTAAGGAGTGTATCCAAGTTATCCTAAAATTATATTTAATGGATCCTATAATTTCATACCAAGCATAAAATGATAGAGATTTATTGGGAATTATGTGGCTCTCAACCAAATTAAGTCATGTCCTTGATTCAGAATGGGTTTTCTGAGTACTCAAAACATTCTATAAGGAATCCGAGTTGAGATCAAGCCTGTCCGCTCTTATTTTACATTGATTATAGGTAATAATTCATATGGATTAAAAAATTATATTTAATTATTTTGATAATGATAATTGAGCATACCCCCATTTAATCAAGTCTTAATTAGTCAATAATTTCATTTGGTGTAAGAATTTCCTTTTCATTAGATTGATAAGTCCATATAGCACAAAAAAATTATTTTAATCCATTTAAGGTATTTTCAATAATCTATGTTAACTATGACACCATCCATTGACTTGGTAATTGCTTATATAGATATGATAATTGTTATTAAATTATATTTAATAAAACCCATTCTTATACATATTATACTTTCAAATTTCCATCGAAGAATAATTATTTAATATGATGAACTTACCTTTGGTGGTTCAATTGGTATGAATAATTGGTACTTTACATTATTCAATCCACAATTTCAATTAATAAATATTATTTACAAAATACCTCCCTTAGAAAATTCAAGACAAAGGACACTAGAACAATGACTCAAACATGTCAAAGAAAAAAAATGATACTTGTGGTAAACATCCTACATGGGATGGATGGAGTTGTTGGTGTAACCACTAAAAACTAGTCACATATTTGGAAAGAGAATAACCATAGAGTTATAATTATTATTATCATGGAATATAAATTCAATAACTAGGACACAATGAAATCTGTGGGCCCCATAAGATAATTCCAAATGAATAAACATTATATAATTGTTATAGAACACCCATATTAGGATTGTAAAGCTATCATACTCCATTATTTTCCTAAATTATAATTGGAAATTTTTAGATCTGAGAAAAGTCTAAAAAATTATCAATCATCCATAATTTGGTTGATTGAATGATATAATTACAACAGGTAAAACAGATTCAGGTACTAACCGTTGTGTATTCAACGTGGTAAATGAAAGCTCGAATGTATCCTAGATGGAGGATATCTCTTTATCCTGAGATTATACCATCAAAATATCCAAATGGGAGAAAAAGGTGGTTATGTCTATTGAAATTTGGATTAGGTAATAAGTAAGGTTTAATTAGATCATTATGGGTAAAAATGTAAAATTACACAAAATTTTGCAACAACATGGTTTGCCTGTAGAGTTTGAAAAATCATGCGCGAACCATGCACGGGGACCTGTAGGAAGGGGAATACCACATGGTTAGGCCATACAGTTAGGTAAACAATGCACCAACCAAGAAAGACGGCTCTTCCTGAAAATGAAATAAAATCCATTGAAGGATCTAACCTTATTTCCTAAAAATATTATTTACTCTAACCATGCGACAAACACAATTTTACAAAAAAAAAAGATGTGTTTCGAGGTGTAAAATAGCCTTATATAGCCATGGGACTATTTCTAGTTCAATATATATCCATATTGGGAATAAAAATAGATATAAATTCAAAGGATCCATACATGAGTGAAAATCAGGTTGTTACAATATCCACCTCTTAAAATAACCCATCATCATATTCATCTTTTATGGGTGGAGAAAAACATACTCCAAAAAATTCTGGACACTAGGCTTGTATTTCGGCCTCCTACTACCATGCCTCATCCTCTAAACAACTGTGATGGGATAGAACTTGTTGTATAGGGATAAACCAGCCTCGGAGAGAATTCATGCTTTGGTCAGTGATGTATACTGGATACTCCTCAATGGTAGGATAGACATATGACTCATCTTCTTCGATATGAGAGTTATGAGATGGGTCAATGTGATATTGGAGATGTTTTGAGACATCAAGTATGTTTTTCATGTTGCATTACCTTTGAGGTAACAATAAATGATAGGCTATTAACCCAACTCACTCTAATGTTTCAAATGGTCATACATAATGAGGATACAACTTCACATTCTTTCATAACCTTCTATTCCCTATCCTGGGTGATATTTTGGGGAAAAATGATCCCCAACCATGAACACTATATGTCATTGATGGAGATCATCAAATGATTTATGTCTATAATAAGATATAATTATACACTTTCTGATCAGATGAACATTCTCAAAAGTCTCCTAAATGATATGCTGACAAATTATGGGTACCAAACCTGCCTTTAAATAGAACATGGGTGAACTTTGTGAATCACCATATAAGTCCTCAAAAAGAACTATATTAATTGTCTCTTGAAATATTTTATTATAGGTGAAATCAATGAGAGGAATATGCTTCTCCCATGAAATTGGGAAATCAAGTACACAAGGTCAAATAATATCCTCAATAACAAGTATTGTATTTTCTAATTCTCTATTAGTCTTAAGGTGAAAACCTATTATTAGATGAACTTTTTTACCCATAGAATTCTGAAATACCTTCCAGAACTATGATGTAAAAAACTCATCCCAATATGGAACAATACTCATTAGAAAATCATGCAACCAATCTATCACATGTAGGTAATGACTACATAGATCATCAAATGTGACGGTCTACCTAAAACGAAATAACCAGAATACCTTCTTTATTTGAACCAAAATTACACATATATTATTATTCTTGTGAGGTATCTAAAGTAATCCTTTCAAAAAATCCATAGTGACATCATCTTATTTCAATTTTGGAATGCTCCAAAGATTTAATATCCCAATAGACCTCTGATGCTCTTTCTAACATCTCTGACCTGAATTACACATAATTGTTGCCCCATGCCTGGTGGGCCACATGACCATAAGTAAATCCCCTCAATGTATGGAGGCCTCTGACTTTTTGTGAGAGCCTAGGTTGTGTCTATGGGGAGACAATTCCCTCATTACCAAAGTGTAGAACAAAAAATAAATATTGATAGAGGTAAATAGTGGATGTAATATAAGTAAACCAAAGGCACAATGGAAAATGTGAAAAAAAATAACCGTAACTAAAATAACTAGAATAACTGATGATGATATGACATGTCACTATAAAAAAAACATCAGTAAAATATTGTATACATAACATATTCTTAAAAAGTAAGATGAAAATAAAAGTCTCTCAAACTCATCTCGAGCTCCGATTTAGTAATATGCTATAAAGATCCATCCTAATGAGTAATAAATGATGTGTTCGAATCCATATTATTCCCTTTATCAACACATGATTTCTTGTAATATGTCTTGGGTATGAAACATCACCTAAATAGGGTGTCAGATAAATCTCAATGGGCCGCCACAAATGTTGTCTATAACATTCAGCCCGTCTAATGGAAATGTAACAGTGTGCATGCATACATATATAAAATGAAGTTGTATAATGTCACAAAATTCCCATGTACCCACTTTAGCCTTCAGCTGGTGTCTAATCATGAAACATGTTCAATATTTTATTGCTACAAGTTTATTACAAGTCACATGATTACCATAGCGAATGATCTGAAATGTAACAATGTAACATGTAATGATATTTTAAAATTAAGTTACAAGGTAATAAACAAGGGAACGTAGACCATAAGGGTTTTTAGCTCCAAAATAACCATATCCTCTATAAAGTGTATGTGTCTAATCCATGGATCATAGTCTATTCCATTAAGAAAAAATATGTCCACTAAGTCTAATGAGTTTATCCAAGGTAATATGAATATAGGAAATGACTATGCTTGATGGTCTTTAACCAAGGAACTAACAGGTCAATTTTAGATCCAAGGAGTATATCCAACGGATACTAGAATAATATTGAAGGGATAATGGGGTTTCATATTTGGCATCTTATGGTAGGCATGGTTTGGGATCAAGGTGATTCTAAAAAAACCAAGTCATGTCTTAAATTGGAAGGGGATTTCCATGTGCTCTCGGTATTTCCTATGGGATCGAAGGTAAGGTCCAGTTAGGCCTATCCTTTTTGATATTTATTTATGTTGTATTTTATAAGTTTTAGGACAGTAACATTCATTAGTCTGAAAAGTCTAATTGATAATTATACCATTTAATCAAGTCTTGATTAATCAAAAAATCAATTTAGTCATGTCATACTTTTTCATTACTATGACAAGTAAAAGTATCATGAAACCATTAATTTGACTCATTTAAGGCATTTTCAATAATCATGGTTCGCTATACCTCCTCACATTAACATGTTAAGGGGTGTAATGAAAATGCAACCTATTATTCAATAATACATGAAAATGCCTAGCCATGTATTTAGTAGACCTTCTAATTTCAATTTAACATTATTTTATAAATCTGAATAAATCCCCTTAGTTATGTCATGTTTTGGGAATACACGTTACTTCACATTATTTACTTCAAAATTTAAATTATTCCATTTGATATAAAAAATTTCTCTCATAGAAAGGTCAATCCAAGGCACACCAGACTAAAGAATCAAACGTGTCAATGCACTAAAACCAAAATTTTGGAAAACATATTATAAGTTATGGAAATATTTATGGTAGTAACCAATAATAAGTTATAAAATAATTTAAAATAGTATAACCATATGAATCTTATAATTATAATAATATAATATAAATTCAATAAATTGCTCCCGATGAATTCGGTGGGCACCACACAATAATTCCAAAATCAATGAACACAACGCTATAGTTATAGACCATTCACCATAAGATATTACGAATATCCTCTTATAGTTTTATCCTATAATTTTTCATAGAACAAAGTAGAACTGAGAGAAGTGTAATAATTCACACACATTGATAAGTAGGCTGAGAGAATGAGAGAAGAATAATTTTTCAAATAACTCAAGTAGATATCATTTGTCATCCAACATGATGAAAGAAGGCTCAAACAAATCTCAGATGAAAGAGATATCTTGATCTGTTGATTATGCCTCCAAAAGATCCCTAATAAGAAAAAATGATTGTTTTGTCTCTACGAATTCGGATTAGGGAACCATGCATGGGAACCTATAGAACGGGGCATACTACATGGTTAGGCCTTATAGTTACATAAACTGTGCACCAACCATGTTATATAGCTTGCCTGAAAATGCAACCATATGCATAGTTAGTTCTAACAGTGCATCCAACTAGCATAGTTTACTCTAACCGTGTTACATTCCAAATTTTCCCCAAAATATGGGTTTTGGGCTACAATCAAGCAACCAAGATCCTTGGTATTTTTTTAGCTCATTAGGATTCAATATTAGCTCCAATATAATGATTTAAGCCATAATTTAAAGGTTCAATACCTTAGTGAAAAACATGTTTATTACATCTCCTATATTAAAGTAAATTAATAGATGTGAATATTTTAACGAGTATGTGAAAAATATTAATGTGTACATGTTTCTGTTAAAATATTCATTTTTGTGTGTTTGAGAGAATATTGTGTAAATACATCATTAATAATGAATTTATGTAAATATACCATTATCCTTAAATATAATTTATAAATATATTAACAATTAATATTTTTAAATATATTATAAAAATATATAACTGAATTTTAAAATGTATGAAAATATATGTTAATATAAATGTAAATATATAGATATATAAAGATAAATGAAATGTATAGAATTTATGTCTAAATATTTAAAGTAAATATATATACATATTTCTAAAATGTTTTTTAATATAATTTTATAAATCAATTAGAAACAATTATTATACATTTATTTGAAATAATATATGTCTATTTTTTACATTAAAAAATTGTGAATATATATACATATAGATATATATATAATTCATTTATACATATGTGTCCATATTAATAAAATGATATATATATTTATATTTATATTCTAATATATGAAATTGAATATTAATATATAATATATTTACATTAATATTGTTATATATTTCAGACACACACAAACAAATATATATTACATAAATGTTCTTAAAACAAGTTATATAAATATATATAAATTAATGAATAACAACATGTCTGTAAAAATAAATAAATATATAGATATATTGTAAAATATAGAATAAAACAAGCTTTAGTAAGTGGTAAAGGGGTTAAAATAGCACAATAGTGGTCATATGATAGAGTATAGGTGTGTGTGAGGGTGAAAAAGTACAAAGGAAAAGTAGAATAAATGAAAGGGGGGGTTTGGTATGAACATAAAAAAGATTATTCATGAGAGTGTGATCATTGAAATATTTGATTGGGAAGTGGATGAAAAGAATATTTTTTTATTAAATTTGACCAATGCAAGAAAATATGTTGACAAAGGGTGTTTTTATTAGCAATGATAAAATGTGGCCTTTTATTAGTGTTTTGGTTCATTCAATGAAAATCCCCCCTTGATTATTTATTATTTTTTGTTCCTATGAATCCCCCTTGTTTAGTACTTAAAAAAGTACAAATAATTTCATAGATGGTATGGTCTCAAAACTAGTCAGATCATCTTATAGATGAAAATACTATTTATATCACTTTTAATAATGCAATTTGAAGTATTGAATGATTGAGACGATTTCTACATCATACATTATTTTAAAATATACTCAAAATAATAGAGTCCTATTTGATATGTGTATTCCATGGTTAGTGGTTGAGCCTATACTTTCACCACTCTGGATTTGTCATTTAAATATACATGGTGTTTTTTATGTCACATATTAAATAGGACTCTATTATTTCCTATATATATTCAATATTATCATGTCCCACTACTATAGAATGACCTTGTAAAATTTCAAGATATAAGATTTTTTAGTACAAAAAAACCATTAACTATAAAACCATCATCATAGTGAAGAACCATTATTAGTATGTTTATTAACATTTATATAGGCCATGTAGCTACTTCATATTTGTATCCCTACAACATCATTATTAAAATTAAAATTCAAAAACATAATAGAAATTATGTTATAATGAATTGAAATATAAATATAACATTTCAGTATCATATCAATTATAAATTTTAAAATAATTGTTTAGATCGATGTGATATATATAATTAATAAAATATTTTACAAAAAAACTAATAAATCAAAACTAGTATAGTAATATTTATAAAATGAATTACCACTATACAATAATGTGTCCCTATAATAAAACCAAATTTTATTTTGGAAACAGTAAATAAAATATAAAATAATAATTTTAATTTAATATAGTAGACGTAAGATATATTATACTATTAATTACGATATATAATAATGATATTATCAATTTAATAATTAATTATATTGTTATTTAATTTATTGTAAATTTTATATTAATAATGAAATTTTATAGTCATATTGACTACATCATTTATCAAATTGATGCTCAGTCAATTATTATGCATCAAAATAGAATTCCATATAATTTTTCTATTTTATGAAAACAATATCATATTTCTATCATTTTTGGATATTTGAATCATGGTTTAAACTAAAATTATAGTAATTAATTGAAATGAAATAATTCAAGTTGAACATTCCACTTATTGTGTCATGTTGACATGCGGTCAATTCCTACATGTCAAAAATTAATTATGGTTTTTTTAATGATAGAAAACTACAGATGATTGTTTTCTCAGAATTGGTTATGTGATGTGTCTTTTAAATAAAAACCATATTTTTATATTGAAATCATACACATCAAGACATACCATTCATAGCGTGTATCTGATTGAAATGTGGTAGATTCCAACTCATTTAAAATAAATTACGGGTCATTTTCCGATTTTTTAAAATAAACAAAGGTGTTTCTCTCTTTTTATAATGAAACATGTCTTAAACTGAAATTATTATTTTATATTGAAAATATGCACATTTATTCTTACCTACCGCATCATGTGTCATATTTATATGAGGTTGATTCTATCACATCATTGAAGAAATATGGATCATTTTACAAATGTTTGAATAAATATCTTGTCATTTTCTAGATTTTGGATATGTGATTTTTATTTTGATGTTAAATAATTATTTTATAACAAAAATTAAATTTTTGAGATATATTGGCCCCATCATGTGTCATATTGACATTTGGTCGATTCCAAAAAATCAAAAATTAATTTCATATCATTTTAAAAAAATTTTAAAAAAAATTAGAGCTCTTTTGATTAGTATTCTCTAGGACACATGGTTTAACCTAAATCAATGGTTTTATATTGAATACACAAAATTTTTTTCATAAAAGCCACATAATTTTTTATATTGATGTGTCGTTCATTACTATATATAAAAAATAAAGTATGATTAAATTTCCTAATTATTTAAGTAAATACAACCTATTTCTCCTAGCTTTTTCTATGTGATGCATGTTTGAAATGAAATTGACCTTTTATACTAAAAACAACATAATAAAGTCATACCGAAAATGTCACATGTCAAATGGACGTGTGGTTGATTTATTTATACTAGAAAATCATTAATGGGAATTATAAAAAATTTGAATATAATATAATCTCATTTTAATTTTCATCAATGTGACACATTTTATTATAAAAAAAATCTATTTTGTTTTCAAAATTCGCACTTTGAGTCATACTGAGAACATCCTATGTTGTATTCATATGCGGTTGATTCCTACATGACAAAAATATATTATTGATCACTATCCCAAAATATTAAATTTCTCTAATTTTGGTGGATCTATTTCAACATTTGAAGCACATTTTAAACTAAAAGACACTTCTATATTGAAGGCTCACACATCGTGTCATGTTTGTCAGATCATGTGTCATATTGATGTGTAGTTGATTCCTGGAGATCCAAAAATGAATAATGGATCATTTTAATAATATTTGAAAATAATATCAATTCGTTTGTTCAGATTTGGATGTGTGAAACACGTTTTAAACTACAATGGTACCTATATATTGAATCAATGTTTATTGAGTCATAGTTTCCACATCATTTGTCAGAAGGATATGTCATAATTTCCTTGACATCACTAATGATTCATGGATTGTTTTCATAATGTTTTATAGAAATCATATCATATTTTATAATTTTTTCAATTGATTCTTGTTTTAAATTGAAATGATGTATCTATATTGAAAACACACACATTTGGTTATACCAGCCACCTCATATGTCATATTACTATCTAGTCAATCACTACATGTCCCAAATGAATTAAAAATTATTTTCATAATGTCTAAAAAAGATCAATTTTTTTTCTTAGTTTTACCTAGTGACATGTGTAAAGACCTTGAAATTTCAAGGAATTTTTTTTTCTCTGTAGTCTTAATCCACAAAAAATTTAAACAACTATTCCGGAGCAAATACAACTCTAAAAAAGGTCTTCTTAAGCAATAATCGGCGTTGCGGTTTCAACGGTGCCCTCAGATTTTGATTCTGTAGCCCAAGATAGAGGCGTTTGAACGGAACTGTCCGAAAATAGGGGGTTTTGGGCCCGAACCGACCTGGCCAAAGACCCCCTGGGTCGGCCCAAATCGTCCTGACCCGAACTGGGTCAGGGTCCGGCCCATTAGGGCGTGGGCCGGCCCCACCAGCGCGGCCCGTCCCGGCCTGGGTGGCCCGGACCGATGCGGCTGGTCCGGCCAAGGCGGCCGGTTGGCCTGGCGCAAGCGCGGCCCGCGTGGCGAGCTCGGCGCTGGCCGAGCTGTCGGAGAAAGCGGGGGTGCTGCCCCCTTGATTGAAAAACACCCCCCCCTCATGGGGGCCCCACACTTTTCCAGCTGGGGGTTACGACCCCCGGTTATCGGATCTGGCCGGCCGTAACGGCCGCCCAGGGTGACGCACGGGACCAGCCGGTCCCGCCCCCTGTGCACCGGTGGCCGGCAGCTTCGGCCGCCCTCTCCTGCTCTGACGCGGCCAAAGGACGCAGCCCTGGTCCGACCGGCGTGGAGCCCCTCCGCAGCGGTCTCTTCATGATTCTCCGGCGCCGCACCCCTTCGCCACAACCCAACTCAGGCCGCAGTTTCGTTCGGCCTCAACGGCGCGGCGTGACGGCGCTGTGCTTCGTTGACGCATTCCTCCATGTTTCCGCGCGGTGCCATTGCACCGTGCCACCTTCTTTCGATCCTCAACGAACAACAACAAAGAGGGAGGAGGGTCGACCATGTTCATGCGGTCCGACCTCATCCCGTTATAACGATAACAGGCGGCCCAAAATAAAAGACGAAGAACGGAAAAGATTATTCATGAACAAAAATAAAACCCCTACTTTGATGAAGTCATCTAACAAGGGTCATCGCGGGAAAAGCACGTCGCAGATAACAGCGTCGTGAAAGACGGAGTTCTTTCTCAAGGTCTTGACGTTCTTCGCATTCTTCAATGTGGAAGATGATGTTCTTCAAGACCTTGGTTATTTTCTCCCCAAACTCCACACAACGAACCGACCAAAAACAAATTAAGACTTTGTCTTAATATATCCACACTTGACAACATTTTTAAAATTCAAATACCTCATTTAATTAATTAACAAGATTTAATTAATTGAATGGGTGTGTTGGCATTCAATTAAAGAGAGAGAGAAGATCATAAACTTATGGGGGGTTGCCAACATTAAAGAGGGGGTTTAGGGGATTTGAAGGGGTGGGGGCTCGTGTGGGCCCCACATCACTATTAACCTCACATGGGTGGTTAGTTCCACCCAACCTCCATCATTAGGATTTAACCACTTAAAAGAAATAAAATTAGTAGCACAATTTTATTTCTCTGTAGTCTTAGTAGACAAAAATTTAAAAAACTCTTCCTGAGCAAACACAACTCTGAAAAAGGTCTTCTCAAGCAAAAATCGGCGTTGCTGCTTCAACGGTGCCCTTAGATTTCGATTCCGAGCACCGGTGAAAAAGTTAGAAAAACCCCTCTCTTTCGTTCATTGAACGTACCTGAGCTAAACTTTGGAAATTGATTCTGGGCACACCGGGCCTCAGAATCAGGTTCCTTCAGAAGCTGTAGTCTCGTAAAATTCCAAATAAATTAAAAAAAAATTCCGTGAAACTTCCGTGTCTTTACAATATATGTTTTGAACTAAATAGAATCTAAAATATTGAAATCATTAATATAAAGTTATATTGTCCAACATCATGTGTCATATTGAAGTGTTTTAAATTCATAGATGTCATAAATTAATTATGGAACATTTTATTATTTATTTATAACAATAGTAGAACATATTCTCAGTTTTGTCGATGTAATGGATGATTTAAACTAAAATGAAACTTTTATAATAAAAAAATGCCATTCGAGTGATACCAAAACTATAAGTGTTTTAAAAATGAACATTCAATTAATACACATCACAAAATAATTATAGACAATATTAAAAAATTTTGAAAATATTTTATTCTCTTTTTATCTATTTTTGGTTCGTGATACATGTTTTGATCAAAAATGATAATTTTATACTAAAACCACACCCTCAGAGTCATACTTCACATCGAATATGTCAGATTAGAATGTTCTCAACTCCTTTATGTCACAAATGAATTTTGGATAATTTTTATAATGTTTTAAGACAATATAATATAATTAAATTATTTTTATATGAAATATATTTTTAAAAAAATTTAACTTTTATATTGAAATCATGAACTTAAGGTTATACTAGCCACATCAAGTGTTGGGTTGATGTGCAGTCAATTCATATAAATAAAAAAATGAGTTATAGATTTCAATAATAATGTTAAAAACAGTCCAAGATCACCTTGTTAGTTTGTATATTGAATCATGTTTTTAAACTAAAAGGGTATTTTATTTTTAAGACATGAATTTTGAGTCATACTAGCCACATATTGTATTGGATTAACATGTTTTCCATTCCCACCCACAAAAAATTAATTTTGAATCAATTTAATAAAATATGAAAAAATATGACCCCTTTTTATTTTTTTAATATGTGGTGAATTTTTTAAACTGAAATATAACTTCAATAATGGAAACATACACTTCGATTAATATTTTCGACATTATGTGTTAGATTAGTGTGTAATCTCTCCGTACACATAATATATTTATTAACTTTTTACTAGTTTTTTAAGATAATCTATGATAGTATTCTCAGTTTTGGATTTGTGATGCATGTATTAAACTAAAATGGGACTTTTAAATTCAAAACATAGAGATATAGTAATACTAACCACATAATGAATCAGATTAAAGTACTGTCAATTCCTACATAGAAAAAATTAAATTTGGATAATTAACATAATATTTGAATGTAATCTATTATTTTTCTCTCAATTTTGAAAATATGATCACTGATTTAAACTAAAAAGGAAATTCTATTTTAATAATTTAAACTTAAAGTCATACATGAATCATCATGTGTTATATTGACATGAAATAAATTCAAACACAACGAAATTCAATTATTGATTTTTATCCTAAACATTTAATTCAATTTGACCTCTTTTCCACTTTTATGATTATGAGAAATACGTTTTAAACTAAATTTCAACATTTATATTTAAAACACACTTATTGATTCATAAAATCCACTGAATATTTTAGATTGTGTGATGTCATTTCCTACATGTCATAAATGAAACATGGAATGATATCTAAAATCATGGAAATAATCAAATATAGTATTTCAAGTTTTGACCTTTTAATGTTTGTTCTGATGTAAAATAAAATTATTACATTGGAGACACAATATTAAAATGTTGAGTCTATAAGCGTGGAATTACCTTCCTCATTATTTTGTAATATGTTTTTTATTTTCTAGGTAGAGGGACGACGGACCCATTTTCCTATAACTGTTTTCTCTTTTCCATCTTTTAAATCCAATATATCTGTAGCACAAGTAGCTTGATGCATGTTACTAACTCGTAAAAAATCATTAGATTAAAGCCCCCCATATAATTATCAATAATAAATAGATAAAAAAGGTATAACAACTATGATAAAAATTACTTACATCAAAAATATATATCTATGGAAAAAAAATATTCTTCATTAGTCACATAATTGGTAATCACATCAACTTGATGTTAGTAAAAGTCTATCACAGTGTAATATATCTAGAAATGTTATAAAAAATGACTTCTTCATCGTAGTATATAAATTTTTTGACATATTTGTAGTATTGAAAAAATATAGACCAATAATGATAAAAATATGATAATTGAAATAGTTAATACTTTCAAAATTTTATATTTATGGATATATTATATTAATGGTATATGATAACATTAATAAATTTTAAACATAATATCCATAATCGTTGTAATCATTTTCCATAATTCAATACAAAAACATTGTAAAAAAATATTTTTTTTGAAATATGTTTTTATAGTTCAATATTAATATAAATAAATTATTATATTTATAATTGAATAAATTCAAAGGCCTATTAGGTCCAGTCATTGATAATATTCCAGGATTTATATTATATATATAAATCACCTAATAATAACAAATTTTTCATTAAAGAATATACTAAAACATATAATTGAAATATTATCATTACAATGTTTATTAATGTTCATTAATGATTCACAATAGACATTATTTGTTCTTGTATTAGTAGAAATATAGTGATTTATTGAATTAAAAAAACATTTAGGTTAACCAAGTTGGTTTTGATGAGAATCCAATACTTCCAAAAATATATGTAAGGAACAAAATAAATTATTAAATTACAAAATTTACACCTACATTGTTGGATCTATGATGAATCATTAATTATTTTATTTTCTTACAACATCTTTTCATAGAACCTTATGTTTCATTCCAGTTTTATTCAATTCCAAAACACATCCATATAAAATACATAGGTATTAATGAGCCCAAATTTTGATTCATAGGGGTTTAAATTAAAATTGTAGAATTTTTTTTCATGTTATAAATATTAATAGTTATTAACAGCAATGATTATGAATATAATTTTTTAGAAATATATATTATCAAAAAGTACCTCATGTATTTATTTACAATGAAGACTCTCAACCATTCAAACATTATAGTTTCATTTATAATATCAAGCCAACCCCTTTTGTAATATCATCTCCAAATATTTATTTTTCATATACCATGTCTGATATATATCCATATACTAAAGTTCTCTCACCATGAACATATAATATTAATATATGTGGTAGATGAATTTTTAGGGTGAAGGTACGCTCTAATGGAGGTTTTGATTTCATCATTACTTAATTATAATATCTTGATTTTATATTTCTTTTTCCCATAGTTTTACCCATCTGTAATACCGTAACAAATGTTAGACCATTTTTCACTAACTGTTATATATTTCTCGAATACAAAAATTGATATATAGATAACTCATGTATCATTATCAGATTATAAATCTATGCAATGAAAGCTATAACAGAATTATCGGGCATTGTAACATCTTTATCAATAAGAGAAGTAGAAATCATAATACTCGGATTGTGAGCTACTTCAATACCCAATATCGTGTGATCTTTTGGGATTATTTTATTATTAATTATGTATACTTGAATATTCAAAAAAAATTCCCTTTTCAACAATTCAATGCATTTGATCTAGTAGATATAAATTTCTTACGACTTCACCCAATATAATGTTAGTAATAGAATCATATCATGCGATATTTTATTTTAATTTAGAAAAAATAATAATGAAAATATGATTTACCTTGTATAATGAATGTGTTTGGGGTGAATTTCTACCCTTTAAATTAGTGGGTTTACGTGGCACTTCATTTATAGATCATTGTACCACTTCATGTTTTCTTCGATACTTTCACATATTTTAATTTTTCTAACCATTACTATCAAGAATATAATTCATATAATATATATATATATATATATATATGAATTTATACCTTCTTTATTTCATATGTTTATCCTTTAGTATTTATATCTTGAAATATGTTTGACTTGACACTTCAAAATACGAACCTCTAAAACAACCATATTGTTTAGGCCACATCAAAGATGTTGAATGTAGTTTTTTCTTTTATAATTTATTTTGGGTTGTATCTTCAATCCATATAAAAACATATGAACATAAATATATATTTCTATTTATTTTTTATAAATTAATAGAAAATTAATATTTCTTCATATTAAAATATTATTCCCAAAATGCTTGTGTGATCTCATAAACTAGTTTAACCACATTATTTATGTGTTCCTCCATCCATAACACATGACATGGGATGGCAGTGGCCTAAAATTTTCATTTATCAATATGCATATAAAAATGGAATTTCTTTCATATCACAAGAAAAATTTAATGTATATTTAAAATGCATACCGTTTTTTTCTCAAGTGAAGTATACCCAATATTTTTTTTATGATAGGGGTACATCAGTTTTGATGAACACATCCAATTTTCATTACTCCTTTAATATTTAATAAATTTAAAAAATAATCAATGAGGATAAAATATAATTTTTCAAATAAAATTTCATTAGTTTCAATGAACGTGAAATGATTATTTATCATGATAACTAATGAAATATTACTGGGTTCTGAATTTATAATGGGTTCAAATGTAACTAATGGGGGGTCTAATTTTCCCTTATCATATAAGAGAGAACTCTTTGAATGAAGTGTCTAAAAAGACTTGATGATATTTACCACCGACCATTAATACATATTTCTTATGTAAATAATCTATTTGAATAAAAATATACTAGGGTTCAAGAGATATAAGTCATTTTTTCATTTTATTATTATTTTTGAATTGAGAAATTATCACCTAATATTACCCTAATATTTTCCCAGTTGGTTTCCTTTAATTTAGAAAATACATTGTTCAATCTGTCTATATAAATTAGATGATTCATTAAAATTGTAATCACAATGTCACTAATTATCATTGACTTTCATGGTTTAATATTTTGGTCAAATTTATTCCCACAAACCACATATTTTATACAATTTTGTTTTGTCTTTTCTACTTAGTTATCACAGTGATACAACGATATACATATTTTTCCATCAATATGGTGTTGATCGGCTAATAATTTAATTATTAGAGCATCAATAGTGTGTTCTCCCTCATAATTTATAACATTAAATTTTATAGATGTATTTCTCCATTGGATTAGTTAAACATCAATTTTATATTATCTAAATTCAATAGAGAACACATAATATTAATTGTAAAATCATAACATATTAAAACCACATGAACATATTCATTGAATTATCTTTTTAATTAAAATGTTTTTTGGATTTGAATAAATTACCATTTATAAAATCCCCTATTTTTACTCCCCATCAATGTAAAATTAACTCTATACATCTGTCCCATCATGTAAATATTGTGACCTCCATTTAAAGGAGTCACCCTAATTTGAATTTTAATTTTATCATACAAATTTTGTAGTTAGCATGTGAAAAATTTGAATATGCTCATTTTCTAGATAGTGGAAGTAAAATACATTAATTGTATTTGGATACATTATCAATGTCTCATATTATTCCCTTACACATTGAAGTTATCATTAATGAAGCCCATTTAATTAAATTTCACTACACTCTAGTTGTCAACCAAAATTCAATTGAAAGTCCTTGATATTTTGTATATACTTACACATATATCATTTCGGTGATAATAAAGTGTTACATATTTTCTTAGATAAGATTTAGATCACTGTAACTGGAAAAATCATTTCTTCTTCCCAAAGATTAAACCTATTTTTTTTGTATCTTACTATGTCTACATTATTCTTTTGTATAGAACCTATAGCCATTAATTGAGAAACTATTATTTTATATAATTGTTTCATATATTCCCCTGAATATATATATATATATATATAATATTCACATACATGACATATTTTATCAGGTATTTTTCATTTATTTTATATTATTGCTTTATTACAGGGGTTTCCCAAGCATTTTTTGAGGAAAATGTGGGGTTTCATTATTTGGAACCAACTATGAGCCCATTTCCATATTTAAAAACATGTTTTGTTTCTTCTATAACTCCTTAATTTTTCAAAAAATTTCATCCATTCTAATTCATACATGGAATTCCTTGACTTATACAGACCACCCTATCCATTTATACCCCTTAAGAAATCATAATCATTTGTATTTGGGTGATTTATTTTGGAATTTGGCCAACCCATGATTCCATTTCCTACATAAAAAATTAATTATTTAATAATTAATTAATTTTATACCTTTTTCGGTGGATCCACCTCACACTCAAAGACAACTGACCTAGGATCACCACCATATTCATGTCCCCCTCTTTGGATCTTGTTTGCATTCCCTATAAGGGGAAAACATCTCAATCTTTAACAAATCATCCAGATTTGTAGAAGTAATTTGTTTCCATCATAACTAATTTATTTATCAATATTTTCCCCCCATTTCAGTTCCAAAATGAACTCTTATACCTTCTTCGAATCATAATTTCCTATTTGGCTATTTAGATATTCAGATACTGGTGAATTTGGTAGATTTTTTCATTGTCTATCAACTAAGTGATTTTCATCTTATTTTCCTCCAATTTTCTTTGGGATTCTCCCTTTTCCGTAGGGTTTCATCCATTGATTTTTTTCTTCCAAATTCCCATCATGTATTTCATGGATCCTAAGATTTTATTTTGAGTTTCTGGGTCCAATATTATGATTTTAGATTCATTTTTTTCCTTGTGGTGTGATGGTGGTGGAATTGGTGTTCCAAACGAGGATTTGAGGGTTTTGAAAAATACAATAGGTGATTCCATGTGTAAATATTGTAGATTGAGTTAGATTGAAAGATTTTTATTTATTTTATTTTCCTCTCTCATTATTTTTTGTGCAAAAACTATTTTTTAGGATTTATTACGTTATAGATTTTTATGTTCCAATTTTGTGTGAAAATGGGTGTTTTTACTTGTGCATTCTAGGTTGTACAAATTGGTGTTGTATTATAATTCATGGAATGGATTTATAAAAAAACTATTACTAAAAATCATGGTTTGGTGTAATATTAGTATTCATTTTGTGTTAAAATATGTATTTAAAATGGATTTTATGTGCAATGTTTTGTTATAAATTGTATAATTGTTATATATAAAGTATAATCATTTGTTTGAGTAATAAAAATGGAGAAATCATGTTTATATTTTTTTTAAGTGTCTATTACAATATATTATATTTTTATGTCTCAATGGAATTTTCTATCATGTGGAACTTGTTTGAGGACAAATAGAGATACCCTTGTATCTAGGTGGGTGGATGTTTACTAGAATGCTAGTGATTCAGAGTGGTTTTGTCCCGGTTTCACTTAGCATGTTTGATTTTGCAACACTAATAAAACTATGATATTAATGATGATGGGGAACACTAGGTTATATGTGATTCCCCTAATAGTGGTTCGTGGATGAGAACATATACTGTTTTTGGTACTTTCACACCCAGATGCATGGTACCTGAGGCGGACAACTAACTAGTGCCTAGGGGTTTTCTCATGTTGAGTTTTGGTTGACTATTTGTAATTTATCATTGTATTTTTGTTTTTTTGATGTAAATTTATGTATATTACATGTTTTATTTTAATTTACCTATTCTTTAAAGTTACCCTCTTTGAATCCAATTTTTCATTAAAATATGCACTTTAGAAATTATCACAACCCTTATTTGTTTTTAACACGTGAATAATTTTTATCTAATAATGATTGTAACATGGAATTATTGGGTGGAATCTTATAGGTATAAGGATCACACACTACTTAAAGTTTTTGGTGTCTGTAGACATGGTTATGTTTGACATAGGTAAGGGAAAGGCATTTGGAGATAGAGGTTCAGTTTTCTAGTTGCTTCCATTGTGTGGTGTTGTGGACGCAACTCATGGGAGATGACCCCTTGTCTTGTGGTGGACATTGGTTTCACTTTTCTACTAATTTTTGTATTTTGGTAACCCTTTAGTCAAGTTAAAATCCTTGTATTCATTTCAAAAATTTTAATTAAGGCTTGTTTGGCATAAATTTTCAGATTCGTTTTATTGATTATTTTTTGTTGTCTAATGTATCATTATTTGGGTAAATCATTCTAAAATAATTTTTTATGATACCTGAGAACTTTTTCTATACTATGGGGATAGAGAACACCTTTCATGACATTCCAAGAATCAGGTTGGCTTCCAGTTATAATGGGGACCAGAATCAGTTTGTAACTAAAGGGAATTAGAGGATGTTAATTTTTTTCGTTATATTATTATTTTGGGATGCGTCAGGCTAGACACAAGTTAGGATAATATGAGGCTCAATGTTTTGGTTTCAATCAGTGTGCCTAGCACAAACCGCTCATGACAAACCATGATTCATCATGGGATGTTGGAATTGTTTGTTCGTCTTCACTTACAGGTGAGAGGTGTGGGCTGCAGATAGCATGTGAACATCGAGTGGTGGTGAAGTTGTTTTTTATTTTATTATTGTAATGTGTTTGGATTATTTATATAAGATTTTATTGATGATATTTTTAGAATTTGTTTACTTATTTTTGTTTTTGTGATTTTTGACTTTTTTAACAATGCACCTTCCTAGAATGCTCTTATGAACCCATGGGAGAGGCGAAAAAGAGTTCCCCCTCACCACTTGATTAGAGGTTATTAGAGGCTATGGTTTAGGTTTTCCAAGATCAGGGACATGGACCAACTCCTATTCCAGCTCTAGTTGGAGAATATGTGACCAGTCATAGGAAGGAAACTTCTCATGTGTTTCTGAAAAACATTTCTCCTACATTACGAGGTATCATAGAACCCCGGGAAGTGGAGCAGTGGCTTGAAAAGATCAACTACATGTCTGAGTTCCGTGACACACCAGAGTTGGTTAGGGTGAAATGTGCCTCTTTCTTATTAGAACATCCTAGCTAAATGTCGTCAGAATCAGTTTTTCATGTTGGGAAGCATGAGTATATGAGATGGAAGGACATCAAGTTTATCTTCAATGAATAGAACTTCCAATAAGTTTGGGAATATGGTAGATATTGAGAATTTATGGAGCTTGTTTTGGGGGGTCTTTCTGTGACGGAGTATGCCAACGGTTTTGCCGAGTTGGTCCTGTATGCTCTTAAAATGGTATCCAATGAGAAGTTGAAGGCCCAAAAGTTCAAGATGGGTATGAAGACAGAGATATATTCACATGTATTCCTGTAACACCCCAAGATTCCATGGTACGCTTCTCTTTCAATAATAGAGAAGCGGGTGTTGTACGCAACCTCGAGATTCTAACACACCGCGACCAATCAAAATAGCCGTTATGAATAGTAATACCAAAATTTTTAAATTATATAAATTTTATATTTCAAAATGGACTTAATTTTTGAATTTGTAATATCTAAATTATCCTATGTTGAATTTTTGGTAATTTTCCGAGAACTTCCAATTTTCGAGGAATAGTGAAAAATACTTAAAAACAACATTTTTAATCAAAATAATTTATAGTGATAAATTATAATATTGAGTTTTTTTAATGTATAATTAGAATATAATTTTACCATTTTATCCAATGGTGGTCATTAGAATTAATTTCACTTTGAAATTGGACATAAACAATTGTCAATCCTTTGATTGATATTGTTTCTTAAAAACACGCTATTTGTTTTGACAACGGGAATTAATTATAAAATTAATTAATGCAACATATATGTTTGAAATTTTGTAAAATAGACAACATTTTTGAATTCAGAATATCAATTATAGCTTAGGGTTAATTTCTGGTATTGTTCTGAGAAACTTCAATTTTTGATGAATAGTGAAACCACTAAGTGGTAGTTAAAAAACTAATTTTTCATTTAAATGAGAATTTACCAATTTTGTGAATTGAATTTCAAAAATCCGACATACATGGTTGTCATTAGTTAGTAAAATGTGGTTCAATGAGATGAAAATAATTTTTGGTGAATAGTAACTTTTAAGTTTATTAATCGCGATTAAAGGTGATTTGTGTAATTTAAGGTAAATATAATGTTATTATAATATTAAATTACCTTTACACTTGTCCTACCCTTATTGGATGAGTCATGGCCAACCAAGACAATCCATGGGTAAACTTGGGGACCCCATGGAGCCACTTGGGTAAGAAAAAGACATTAATAACTTTTTATTTAGAGTAAAAATAAAATTGTCACAAACATGTGTTGTTTTACTAAAACAATTATTACATGGAGTTATATAAGTTTACATTTCTATTATAAATATTCATTGGAAATCTAAAAAAATTTCATACATCATGGTAATTGTTTTATAAATTTTAGGCATTAAATAAATAAATTAATTTATGACACCATGATGATGCAGCGATTACCTCATAATGAACAATTTAAATAAAATGAAAAGATAATGTAAAATCTAAGACTTACACTTGTAAAAAACCTATTGTATGAGTATATTTATAACCATTATCACCTTATCCTTGAAATATTAATTGTGGGACCTTTAAAATCTGAAACTCATTATATAATAAAGTAACATTTCATAACTTTCCAAGAGTGCCCCTCCTCTCCTCTTTAAAAAGCCCCCACCTCTACCACCTTATACACACCTTAAAATCCATTTTGCTCGACCAAACTCTGCCCAAATACTCTCTCAACTTTCCTCTATTACTCCTAGAATCCTCACTTTGGGCAGAATTCTTTCCGAACAAGCCTTTGGGTCAAATCAAAAAGAGTTACCCGATTTTAAGGTAATGTCTTCTCTTATTATCTTTTGTATTATTTTGATTTCCAACCCCTAAAACACTTTTATTCATTTATTTGTTAAAAAAACCAGTATCTTCAATATACTAGGATTTTTTTATGAGGCAGATTTGATTTACACTTACACACACCTTCGTCTAATGGTTAAAGAACATACTGTTTCTGTGGCTGGCAAATTACTGCCTCATGAAACGATGATTGTTCAATCTTATTTTAACACCTTTCATGGTGGCCATTAAGATGTCACTATAATTATATATGATATATATTATATTTATTTTTTTCTTTATTCTTCTGTATTTTTCATTTATGGCATACCTTTATGGTTTCCATTATGGGTAAACATGATAATTTCATTTTAGGAAGTGCGGACTACCGCCCCCTCAAAGTGATTTCAATCGTTAATGCCAAATTGGGACGTATAAAAGATGGAGTAAATGATATTATATATTATAGTATACTGGAATTATAATATAACTTTATATCATTATCATTTCATTCCATTAAATACGAAATAGAAATGAAAGTAGCGTTCATGCGTACGTACAGCTTACCGTCTCCATGAACGGTGCATTTTATTTCTTACCTCTAAATGTTATGAAATATTATATGTACGTTTATATACTGGATATATATGATATATATGATATCAACATCATAAATATAATTCTGGATATAATGTATATTTTACCACATGAACAAATTGTAATTATAAGAAGTTTATTTTTGACTCAAGAACCAAAGATCGACAAAACGACCATTATTAAATTAAATAATTAAATAATGTTCATAACATGGTAATAAGTTATATAAAAGGAATAATTAACATGAAAAATGTTCTTAAGCAATTAGAAATTATCTCTAGTTTATTATTCATGAGATTAAAGAATGATTGAGTCAAGTCAGACACAAGGTAAGGGAACTTCTTAACCCAATTTCTGTTCTTTGGGTTAATCTCCTACATTCAAATTTTGTCATGATATTATTATGACCAATCTTGTATTTGTACCTTTTTTACATGTAGTTATAGTGAATACACATAATAGATCTATTTTATTTAAAAAATGATCTTTGTAAGGGAACTTCTTAACCCAATTCCCATTCTTTGGGTTGAACCTATCTTTATTATTTATGTTGTTCTTTGATTATGTGAGAAATGAATTATTATATCTAATTATGTATTTATACTTTATTTATGTGAGCTTATATTTTATACACATGAGCGATCTATTTTATTTACAAAATGATCTTTGTAAGGGACTTCGTCTCAATCTTCTTTCATTGAGGCATATTTTTTTATAAACAACTTTCTTTTATACAGTGTATAAACCCCTTTGACTTTTACTTTTATTCAAAAGGAATCTTTTTATATGAAGCGTTTTACTAAATGACAAAAGGGAATGTTTTTTTTGTCGTACGTATGCGGCGACAACGACTTCTCCACCGCCGTGACCATTATTTGAGTTTTGGCTTCCTCTACAAGCCATAACATTTTTTTAAATGAAAAAAATACCAAGTTTTACTTTACATTAATTTTGGTATTGAAAATGGTTTTCTTGTATCAATGTGTTGTGTTGATATCTTGTGATTGAAATGTGGAAATGTTATGTTTTCTTTTATGCATGTTTTATGTGATACGATTATGTTATGGTTTATGATGTGTTTAAACCTTTTCATATATGGAATGCATTAGACTTAGTATGTGACGGGTGGAGCCCGCTATAGCTCCTCGATGCATCAGTAGGTCTCAGGAGACAAACTAGTGTCTTGGAATGAGGCCTTGATAAAATCTTATTTGTATTCTTGGCAGGAGGCCTTGGCTACGTGGTTATGATAGTCTGGCATTATGCATTCCATCATTATGAAAGTGGTTATTGATATTTCATGTGATTATTTGAATAGTAAAATATCCATGTGAGTAAGTAAATGGCATTATTTTATTTTACTTTTTCTATTTTATGATGAAGTTCAAGTTTAAAAGGCTTTTTTTAGTTATACATTGCCTTAAATGTTTATGTTTAATTATGAATGTTTTTGCTATATTGTTATCCTTACATAGAATCTGAGCTCACCCCTTTCTATGTTTTATTTTTCCCAAGATGTGAAGAAATATTTTATTACTGACCTATAGGGATAGTCTGAAGGGGATATGAGTGTGTACTATAGAGACCATGTTATTGTAGTTTTTCACTTAATGATGTAATGTAACATTTATTAATGCATCTAGTGTTTCCAAGGCTACTAAACTAATCGGTCTGTCAAGACATGATCTTTTGTGATCATGCCAATGTTACGTAATAATGCACAGACTCTGTGTAACTGGGGTTGGGGCATTATAGTTGGTATCAGAGGAATTTTAGTACAAAACTTGGAAGTTAGATTTAGATAAGCTATGATTAGATCACATAGACCTAAGATAGACTTTGAGGATTAGTATAGAAGAACTTCCTAGAATTTTGGCATTACAGATATTTTTTGAGTTTTTGGAGCAATACATCCTTTTCTGGATACGAGCAGGTAGAGGCACCTCTAGCACAGATGTACCTAGGGGTAAAACCCAAAAACACCGCTTTGAGCTATACTCGAATGAGAACCGGTGCATGACAACGGACCTTGCTTCACTCTAGGTTACGACACACCCGGGGGATATGTTTAGGATAATTATTATTTTCTTTACAAACCATTATTAAGGGTTTATGAGTATATACTTCATCAAAGAAAACATTTTTATGATTATAGATTATATCCATAAATAGTTCAATTTTTGTTAAGTGTTTTGCAAGTTTGTTATTATGTATTTCGATTCATCAACTAATCTAGTTTATGAAGTTGTTTAGAAATGGCGCCTAGTGGAAGGAATGGAAACCGTATCAATGCACACACTCCATGTAGGGATTTCCCTCCTACACAATATAATTATAATGGAGTTGGTGATACAACTGGTGCTGATCAGCTTATCACCATACTGGGACAACTCACTCAGGTTATGAATAATAAACATACTCATATGGATCACCCTAATTCACAAAGTGGATGATCAATGTTAGATTGCTTAATGAGGAAGCAACCACTAACATTCAATGGGAATAAAAATTCCTTAGTAGCTGAGTAATAGATAAATTCCCTAGAGAAAATATTTCAGGATATAGGAGTAGTGAAAGGGAAAAAGCTATCATGACAGTGTACCGCCTCACTGGAGATGCTGATCAATGGTGGTCATTGATTCAAAATATGAAGGAAGCTGAAGAAGTATCAAATATGGAATGGAGGGATTTCAAAGAGCTTTTCTTAGAAAAATACTTCCCTCGTGACCATCGAGCAGATATGGAAATTCAATTTCTAAGTCTGATACAAAAGGAGGATAAGAATGCCACAAAGTATGAGGCTAACTTTACAAGGTTAGCGAGGCATGCAACATATTATATACGTAACCCAAGAATTAAGATTGATCGTTTCTTTAATGGGTGAAAACCATTTCTCCGTCGAGCCTTAGTCTCACAATATTTCTTGTCGTACGAAGATATTGTCTCATGTGCTATAAAGATAGAAAGGGAATTCTCTAAATCTTATGACCATAAAGTAAAGTAATAGAATATGAGAATGGTGGAAGAAGAGACAGATAAAGGGAAAAAGGGAATGTCGGATTTTTCATTATGCGATAATTATGGGAAGAATCACCCAGGTAGTTTCCTAAAAGGAATGGGAGTTTGTTTTAAATGTGGAGAAAAATTTCACTAGGCTCATGATTGTAAGGGAAAGAAAGAGGCTATCGATGTTGAATGCTACAATTATAGGGAAATGGGGAATTGTGAAAATGAATTTCCTAAGCGTCAGGGAAACTTACCTCAGAAATGGACAAGGGTTCAAGGCCTATCTTATGCAGTTACTATAGTTGAAGTGGAATAATTAATGTATTTCTGCTTTTGGACTCAAGGATTATATTCTGGTTATAAGAATAATGTGATATATATAAGTATTGTACAACAGTACTTGTTGTTTTCATTAAGGTTTTAATATGATGAAGGTAATCATATATTTAGTATGTGACAATAAGAGAAACATTACTTTGTTTGAGGAATCTGATGTTATAATTGATTTTGGAATTTAGAGACCTTTTAGAGAAAGTCTGGACATAGGTACTTTGGATAAATATAATGGTTTGAATGGATTAAGTTGAACTTTGGATAGTATTGTTTAATATTAAAACATTTCTGATGATTATTTTTGGAATATTATAATACTATTGTTTTAGGAAAAGGACAACCTGCAGGTCGGGGGATAACCCGTCGCGTTGGACAAAGCTGCAGGAATCGAACCCACGACCATAGTGCGACAGGCCTTTATTACCTACCACTAGCCTACAGGAAGTCCCTGGTTATTACAAAATAGTTTTCCTAATATAAATGGTATGTGTTAATATTTTGAACGTTTTATGATTAGGATAAATATAATATTTTTGAGTTCTATTATCTTTTTGAGTGAAATATGAGTTTGTCGTAGAAATTAGTTGATGGTTGAAACTCTACTTGTCAAGCATATATATATATATACCTATCACTTATTCTATGAATAAATTAATTCTTAAACTTTAGGAAAAGAATATTAAAACAAAAAATGTGTTATCCTAATACCTTATGTTTTGTTGAACTGATGATATTTTAAATCACCATAGATTGAAGGCTTTAAGGCCCTAAATTTTACACTTGTTTGTGATTGATGACCTCAATCACTCCCTACAAATATTTACGTTTTCCCTCCAATTATTTGTCTCTAATTTTCACCAATGTTCTCTTAATCGAGATCATAATTTGGTGGTGACTTTTTCATTTCCCTTTCCCTTTTATTAGGGCTATATTTTATTAACCTTATTTCCGATGTAAGTTTTCCACAAAGGTATTTTCTACTTTCATCCTTTTATTTTTGAAGAACAATTTCAAATTGCGAGGACTCAATTTATTTAAGGAGGGTAGAATGTAACCACACAAGCTTCCATGGTACGCTTCTCTTTGAATAATAGAGCAGTGTGTGTTGTACGCAACCTCGAGATTCTAACACACCACGACCAATCAAAGTATCCTCTATGAATAGTAATACCCACTATTTGAAATTATAAAAATATTATATTTCATAATGGACTTCATTTTTGTATTCGGAATATCAAAATTAGCCTATGTTGAATTTTTGGTACTTTTCTGAGAACTTCCCATTTTTGATGAATAGTGAAAAATACTTAGAAACAACATTTTTATTCAAAATAATTTATGGTGATAAATTATACTATTGAGTTTTTTTAATGTATAATTATAATATGATTTTACCATTTTATACAATGGTGGTCATTATAAATAATTTCACTTTGAAATTGGACATAAACAATTGTCAATCTTTTGATTGATATTGTTTCTTAAAAACACGCTATTTGTTTTGACAACGGGAATTAATTATAAAATTAATTAATGCAACATATATGTTTTCAATTTTTTAAAATAGAAATCAATTTTTGAATTCAGAATATCAATTATAGATTAGGTTGAATTTCTGGTATTGTTCTGATAAACATCAATTTTTTATGAATAATGAATCCACTAAGTGGTAGTTAAAAAACCACTTTTTCGTTTAAATGAAAATTTACCATTTCTGTGAATTGAATTTCAAAAATATGACATAATTGGTTGTCATTAGTAAGTAAAATGTGGTTCAATGAGATGAAAATAATTTTTGGTGAATATTAACTTTTATGTTTTATTAATCACGATTAAAGATAATTTGTGTAATTTAAGGTAAATATAATGTTATAATAATATGAAATTAGCTTTACACTTGTCTTATCCTTATTGTATGAGTCATGGCCACTCACGAAAATCCATGGGTCAACTTGGGGACCCCATGGATCCACTTTTGTAAGAAAATGACATTAATAACTTTTTATTTAAAGTAAAAATAAAATTGTCACAAACATGTGTTGTTTTAATAAAACAATTATTACATGGGGATATATAAGTTAACATTTCGACTATAAATATTTATTGGAAATCTAAAAATATTTCATACATCATGTTAATTGTTTTATAATTTTTAGGCATTAAATAAATAAATAAATTTATGACACCACGATGATGCAGCGATTACCTCATTAATGAACAATTTAAATAAAATGAAAAGATAATGTAAAATCTAAGACTTACACTTGTCAAAAAAACCTATTGGATGAGTATATTTATAACCATTATCACCTTATATTAGAAATATATAATTGTGGGACCTTTAAAATCCCAAACATATTATATAATATGGTAACATTTCATGACTTTCCAAGAGTGCCCCTCCTCTCATATTATAAAAGGCCCCCACCTCTACCACCTTATACACACCTTCAAAGCCATTTGGATCAGCCAAAATCTTAACAAATACTCTCTAAAATTTACTCTCTTACTCCTAGAATCCTCACTTTGGGCAGAAGTCTTCCCAAGGAAGCCTTTGGCTCAAATCAAAAAGTGTTACCCGATTTTAAGGTAATGTCTTCTCTTATGTTCATTTGTATTATTTGGCTTCTCCAACCACATAAACTCTTTTTATTCATTTATTTTGTACCAAAATAAGTATCTTCAATATACTATTATGTTTTTAGGAGAATTATTTTATTTAAACTTACACACACCTTCATCTAATGGTTAAAGAACATATTGTTTCTGTGGGTGGCGAATTACTGCCTCACGAAATGATGATTGTTCAATATTCTTTTAACACCTTTCATTCTGGCCATTACGATGTCACTATATTTATATATGATATATATTATATTTATGTTTGTCTTATGATTCTGTATTTTTCATTTATGGCATACCTTTATGGTTTCCATTATGGGTAAACACGATAATTTCATTTTAGGAAGTGCGGACTACCGCCCCCTCAAAGTGATTTGAATCGTTAATGCCATATATGGGATGTATAAAGGATGGAGTAAATGATATTATATATGATATTATACTGGAATTATAGTATACCTTTATATCATTATGATTTCATTCCATTAAATATGAAATAGAAATGAAAGTAGTGTTCATGCGTACGTACGGCTTACCGTCTCCATGAACGGTGCATTTTATTTCATACCTCTAAATGTTATGTAATATTATAAATAAGTTTATATACTGGTTATATATGATATACATGATCTCTAAATCATGAATATAATTCTAGACATAATGTATATTTTACCACATGAACAACTTGTAATTATAAGAAGTTTATTTTTGACTCAAGAACCAAAGATCGACAAAATGACCGTTATTAACATAAATAATTACATAATGTTCATAAAATGGTAATAAGTGATATAAAATGAATAATTAACGTGAAAAAGGTTCTTAAGCAAGTATAAATTAACTCTAGTTTATTATTTAGGAGATTAAAGAACGATCAAGTCATGTCAGACACGAGGTAAGGGAACTTCTTAAAACAATTTTCGTTCTTTGGGTTAATCTCCTACTTTAAAATTAATTCATGATATTATTATGTCCTATCTTGTATTTTTACTTTATTTGTATGTACTTATATTTAATAGAAATAATAGATCTATTTTATTTAAAAAACGATCTTTGTAAGGGAACTTCTTAACACAATTCCCATTCTTTGGGCTGAACATATATTTCTTATATATGTTGTTCATTGATTATGTGAGAAATGAAATTTTATATCTAATTATGTATTTATACATTCTTTATGTGAGCTTATAGTGAATACACATGAGTGATCTATTTTATTTACAAAATGATCTTTGTAAGGGACTTCGTCTCAATCTCCTTTTATTGAGGCATATTTTTTTTATACACAACTTTCTTTTATACGGTGTATAAGACCCTTTGAATTTTACTTTTATTCAAAAGGAATCTTTTTATATGAAGTGTTTTACTAAATGAAAAAAGGGAAAGTTTTTTTGTCATACGTATGTGGAGAAAATGACTTCTCCACCACCGTGACCATTATTTGAGTTTTGGCTTCCTCTACATGCCATAACATGTTTTTCAATGAAAAATAAATACCAAGTTTTATTTTATTTTATTTTGGTATTGAAAATAGTTTTATTATATCAATGTGTTGTATTGATATCTTGTGATTGAAATGTGGAAATGTTATGTTTCCTTTATGCATGTTTTATGTAATACGATTATGTTATGGTTTTTGATATGTTTAAACCTTTTCATATAAGTAATGCATTGGGATTAGTATGTGACGGGTGGAGCCCGCTATAGCTCCTCGATGCATCGGTAGGTCTCATGAGACAAACTAGTGTCTTGGCACGAGGCCATGACAAATTATTATTTGTAGTCTTGGAACGATCCCTTGGATACATGGTTATAATAGTCTGGAATTATGAATTCCATCATTATGAAAGTGGTTAATGATATTACATGTGATTATTCGACTAGAAGAATATCCATGCGAGTAAGTAAATGGAATTATTTTATTTTAATTTTGCCATATTGTGCTTAATTTCAAGTTTAAAAAGCTTTTGTTTTAGTTATACATTTCCTTAAATGTTTATGTTTATTTATGAATATTTCCGCTATATTTTTATCCTTACTGATCATCTGAGATCACCCCTTTATATGTTTTATTTTTCCCATAATGTGAATAAATATTTTATGACTGACCTGTAGGGATAGTCTGGAGGGGATATGAGTGTGTACTATGGAGACCATGTTATTGTAGTTTTTCACTTTATGATGTAATGTAACTTTTATGAATGTATCTAGTGTTTCCAAGGATACTAAACTAATCGGTCTTTCGAGACTTGATCTTTTGTGATCATGCCAATGTTAGGTAATAATGCACCGACTCTTGGTAACTAGGGTCGGGGCGTTACACATCCTATTCAAGATGAAAACCTATAAAGAGGTGGTTTATCGGGTGTGTATGGTGGAGACCTACAATAAGTTGAGGGATGGTATTTATGGGATGATATGAGGTCTTACCAGTGGTAGAACTTCTGAGTAGAAAAAGAAGTGGTAGGTGCAAGGAAAAAAGCGAGGTTGCAGCTCATGCCAACCATCCAGACAGTTTTCATTGGTGGCTTTGGATGTGAGGTTTGTTGTGTGACACCAGTGTGGGAGGCCAGTGAAAATCTGACCAGCATGCACTTTTCCTCTAAAGAATTTTTATTAGTGAGAGTGTATGGGACACATGAAGTGATTTTAAGGATAGAACATCCACTCCAATGTAGGCACGGATAAGTGGATTCCAAGGGAGTTCCAGCTCAGTCAGAGCCGTTGAGGGAAAGGGGATCTCGATTTAGTGGTCGTTGAGGCAAGGCCATATCATCTTATTAGAAGAGTTAGTTCATGTAGGATCCTCAGGTGTTCAAAAATTCTAAGGAAGAGACTAGACAACTTCAAAAGGTGGGCCAGGAACCAGCGGGATAAGATGTAGCATCATCCACTGTTTGAGTTTCCATTTTTATTTCCTCTTCTATAGCTACTTCTATTTTTTATACAGTTGATTCTTTTTTATTCATCTCTACATGTACTATGTACATGCTAAATTTTCCAACTGAGTTGTTGTCCTTTGTGATGGTGTTGGGGATGTCGCTTGGAAAGAAGAACGAGCGGGGTAATAGCTTCCCATCATGTGAAATCTTCTTGTCTGGGGTTGAGGAGTCAGACCTCTTGGTCATAGATATAGATCAAATTGATGTGATACTTGGAATGGATTGGCTAGTACACATTCAGGCACACATTGATTTATATTGGCGGTAGGTCAGTTTCATAACACTATATGGGAGTCGTTGGGTTTTCCTTGGGGATTGGGATCCTTAGTCAGCTCCTTCATGACATACACTACTCGAGTTGGGGAATCGTGAGTCTCAGTTCTCGTAACTCACTATATAAGATGGTGGTGGTGCTCTTGAATGTAGAATACCTTGTGTAGTGGATGATTTTTTGAAGTAAATCCTAGTTGAGTTTTCCAGCTTACCCCCAGAGCAGGGCATAGAGTTCCCGATCGATCTGGCATGAGGAACATAGCCTATATCTCTTCCCTCATATCTTATAGACCCACTATATAGAGGTATTTTAATATTAAGATGGAAGATTTAGAATACAATGGATTTATTCACCTGATCATATATCATTGTTCCGCTCCTATTCTCTTTGCGAAGAAGGATGACAAGTATCACCAGTTGTGTATTGATTACCGGAATCTAAACAGGTATCCATCAAGAAAAATTAGTCATTTCCCAAAATATATGACTTCATTGATCAGTTGAATGAGTAAAAGTGGTATTCTAAAATTGATTTGTGTTCAGGTTACCATCAACTCAGGGTGAAAAGGTAATATATCTTGATGAAAGTATTCCAAATTTGTTTCGATCTCTATGAGTACTTTATCATTCCATTTAGATTGGCCAATGCTTTAATGTTGTTTATGGAACTCAGGAATTGGGTGTTCCACCAATATCTCGACAACTTCATTAGGGTATTCATGCATGATATATTCTATTACTCTATATCTGAGGAATATTATGAGAATCATTTTCGGATATTGTTGTGAACTTTTAGGGAACACTACCTTTATGAAAATATGTCCAATTGAAACTTTTGGATCAGAGTGGTGATGATTCTGGGGGATGTGATCTCGGATCATGGAGTTTAAATGGACCCACAGAAGACCAGTGTAGGTATGTCATGGGAGAAGCTAAATAACATGTTCAAGATCAAATGTTTCCTTGGCATGGCTGGTTACAACATGCTATTTTTATTGGAATTTCTCTCATATTTCTTCTCCAATTAATGTTCTCTCCCAGTAAGGGGTGATGTTTGTATGGGGCCTAGAATGTCAAGCATCCTTCGAGGAGATTAAGCATCATATGACTACCGCCTTCGTATAGAACATGCCCTAATCTAGAAAGGGATATGTGGTGTATTGTGGCACTTCAGGTATGGGTTTTAAGTGAGTGCTTTTATAGGATGATCATGCGGTGGTGTATTGTTTCTGCCAACTCCAACCACACAAAAATAATTACCCAGCCCATGACTTCTAACTATCAACTATGTTTAATTCTTTAAAAACACGGTGTCACTACCTATTTTGGGGGGGATGTTTGTGGTCTATTATGATCACATAATCATAGCATACATATTCTCTAGAAGGATCCCAATCTAAAGTCATGCCACTTAACTGAGTACTTTCAGTGTTTCAAGATTGTTTCATCATGGTGGGATTTGTCAGTAGTCGAGGCTATTTCTTCATAGTGGGGATACGTCTTCTGATTGGTCTTCATCACCCGATTCCATCTGGTGCTTTAAGTGTTGTTCGGTTATTTCATCGTATTAGTGGAACGTGGGGATGCAGGATTACCACTATTCGCAGTTGGATATCTATCTGGGTGACACCAAGCTAATTATAATGTGCGAAAATTGTTCTGGAGGCCATGTATGAGACAGAACGTAGCAGGCATCGTGTCGATATGCTTCACATGTAAATAGTTGAAATAAAATCACCAATGGCATTAGGGTTTTCTCTATCCATTACCGATTCCTACCTAGAAGTTGGATGAGGTCTCCATTGACATCATGGGACTGATGATCATGAGACATGAGAGAGGAAGTATAGGGTGGAAGATAAATTTCAGTTTCTCTTATCTGATCCAGTTTCATGTTTACTTTCTAAGGAAGGAATGTTTTTATGGTTGGGAGAATTTTCACATACATGACATATTTGAATGTTTTTTTCTTTTAATTTATATTATTTCTTTATTTCATGGGTTTCCCATGTATTTTTTTAGGAAATTGCGGGTTCTCATGATTTGGGCCCAACCTTGATCCCATTTACATATTTAAAAACAAAATTTGTTCCTTTTATGAATCCTACAATTTTCAACTATTTTCATCCATTCCTATTCCAACTTTTCCTCCCCTGACCTATGAAAAACACCATATCAATTTTTAACTGTTAAGAACCCATAATCATTAATGATTTTGTTGATTTATTTAGGCATTGGGCCAACTCATTAGCCCATTTTGTACTTTATTGAAAATTATACTTTAATATCACATTCATTATTTACTATTATTCTATAATTCCACCTCCAACTCAAAGCCAACAGACATAGTCATGCCCTCATATTCATTTCTCCCTATCTGGATCTCATTGGAAGCACGGATTAAGGAAAAATTGTATAACATTCTCAAATCGTCTAGATTTGAAGAGGTAATTTTATTCCTTTATAACCCCTTCATTTTTCACTATTTTCCCCCATTTATATTCCTACATGACCTAATCTACCTTATTTGAACCTTACATTCATTTTTTGCTGTTTCTTGATTCTGCTACTAGTGTATTTGGGGAGATTTATTCAGCTTTTATCGATTAACGGAGTTTCCTCTCTTGTTATTCATATTTTCTTAGGGTTTCTCCCATTACCTTAGGGTTTAATTAATTTTCATGATGTTCCTATTGTCCAACATGTTGGGAATTGATCCATGTTTTTTATTATGAGTTTCATGGTCCAATATTTTGGTTTTAGGTTAATTTTCCCTCCTAAGTGGTGCAACAATGGTGTTGTTGATGTTCCACATAAGGATTTGAGGGTTTTGAAATATATGGAAGGAGATTCCATGTATAATAATTATAGAATGAGTTAGATTTTTTATTTATATTTCATTTATGTTCCTCTCTCATTGTTGTTAGTGAAAAATATGTTTTTTAAATGATTTGTTAAGAGGTTGATTTTTTAAGTTCCAATTTTCTGTAAAAATGGGTGATTTTACGGGTGCATTTCATTTTGTACAAATTGGTGTTATTTTCTAATTAATGGAAGGGAATTATAAAAATGTTTTATTGCTAAAAATTCTACTTTGGTGAAATATTTTTATGAATTTTGTGTTAAAATATGGATTTCAAATTGATTTTATGTGAAATATTTTGTTATAACTTGTATAATTGTTTTATTGAAATTATAAGCATTAGTTTGATTCCCCTAATATGACGATGATGATGATTTTGTGTTCCACTACCTTATGTTTTATTCCCCTACTAGTGTCTCATGCACAAGAACAAATATTGTTATGGTTACAATTACTGCTAAATGCAAGGTACCTAGGGTTCCCAACTAACTAGTGCCTATGTGTGTTCCCATGTTGAGTGCTCATTGACTATTTGGACTATATGTTAGGATTATAGTGTATTTGGATGGAAAATTCAGTAGAGTATATGATTTATTTAAATACACATATTCTTTAAAGTTACTCTCTTTGAAAACTATTTACATTTAAAAGATGAATGCTTAGAAATTATTTCTATCATTTGTTGTTTATAACACTTGCAAGATTTTTATATTATAATTATCGTACCATGGAATATTTATTTGGATTTATACTGGGCTCAGGTTCACACCCTACTTACACCATTAGGTGTAAGTAGATGTGGTTATGTTTTTCATGGGTAAGGTAAAGGATTTTGGAGACGACAGTTCGGGTAGCTAACTTCTTCTGTTTTGTGGTGTTGTGGAGACGTATCGTGGGTTATGATACCTTTTCATGCGGTGGTATTTGGATTGTATTTTTTGATACTTTTGTAGCATATGACTCCTTGTATCATGTTAAAAACCTTGTATTTCGTTCTAAATTTCAAATTAAGGATTGATTGGCATGAATTTTCAGATTTTTTATTGACTTTTTTGGTTGTCTTGTGTATCATTATTCAGGTAAACCATTCCCAAACCATTATTCATGATACCAGGGAACTTGTGCCAACCCGTGGGGATAGGGAATGCCCTTTTGGACCTACAATGCTCTGGGTCATGTTCTAGTTGTAATGGAGACCAGATTTTGTTTGTGAAAATAATTCGGTCAACTATGGAATATATAATTTAAGATAACTCATTAAAAATTGATCTCGATACCATCCAATAAATTACAAATTGTCTATATTATAAAAATATCTTTTACCCCTTGATGTATTTAAATGTCTATGAACTAAATTATGGGATTCAACATATAGATAAAACTCTATAATAATATATTAAATAAAAGGCGGGATTTCTCTTGGTATGTGATATTAATTCTAAAAACATCTCTTCCGAAAACAATTCACCCTTAAATAATATAATATTATGAGATTATGTGAGTCTAATTAAATCAATATTTTATAGTTAATAATTAAATAATCCAAATATTTTTCAAAAATATATCATTATAGAATATGACCCTCTGGATGACTTCAATTTAGGACACACCCTATCAAAATCATCTTATAATATTTAATGGGTTATGTTTATATGTAAAGGACAATACTACATATATTAATCATTATAAAAAATTGATACATTTGGTAGACTATTATATTAATAATTTATGGTGGGAAGAACATCTATAATTCACATAATATGACCAAAATCTCTTGATATGACTAAAAACTTCACCAGGTCTATATCATAACATCCCTTGTATTTAAAAATGAAGTGATGTCTGTTAAATATATGTCATAAATTTTTAGGAATACTACAACATAAAGAGATGATCATCAAATCTTGAATCATAATATGATACTTTTTTGATTTTATACCATATAATATAAAATTATTTATTGACATGAGAATATTGATATTTGATGAATAACCCTATGGAACATTAACACCATTAATTAAATAGAAACATATAATTTTTTTCGTCAAGATAGATTATAGAATATGGGAGGAATTTATGTTCTCCTTTCAAAATTTACAAGAGTCACCTATTCCCTTATACCCATATGTAAATCATGTACAACCTATCCTTGATTTCATATTTTTTAGGAGAATGTTGTAAAAATCCAAAAATAATATGAAATATATTTCATCAAATAATATTGACATCATGAAAATGTATGAAATATATACAATTATATATAGTACTTGAAATGATATTGATCTCTTTTTTAAAACTAATTTGATATGTTTTTTAGAAAATTTGTACCGATAACAGTTTCAAAATATTTTACTTCCTCAAACATTTCATTAATAAAAAACGGAGAGCATTTTTCACCATATTTTGTATTCCCATTAAGTGATGGCATCATGAATCAGTATATATGTCATGAGGGTAAATTTTTTCCATGTCCTATAAAAACTACCTTTAATATGGTTTTAGTCTTGTTATGTGTGTGTGTCCTACATAAATGGGACACAAAAAAATTACATTAATGTTATTATCTGATAAATTTCTAAAAGGAGAATTTTTATTATCATACAATAATACAAATATCTTAATGTGAATTATTCCAATATATGAGTGTCTTAAAATGTAACATCATAATCATGTATAAAATTCATATCATTCAATAATTAATATCAAAAGACATCAAAATCATTATTTTGTTATTTTGATACAAATATAAGGAGAAATAAAAAATATATTTTTGCTTCATGGATAACTATAGTTTCATGTTGTAAAATACCTAACTAACTTTCCTTGTACAATGATTAATAATCTATACACTAAAATGATTTATTATATTTCTATATAACACAAGAAATATTTTTCTCATATCATTTCCAAATTCATGATACTCATAAAAAATTTTAATTCACCACATAGTGTTCATGGGATGAGGTTTTATCCCAATATAGATTCTTGTATCTGCATTACATGTACATTTTCTAGAGGATTTTGGATATATATTTATATATAGTCATCTAAACATTTGAATTAGAGAGAATTACCATAAAACATTTAGAGGAATTGATTCAATTTTTTTATTTATTTGCACCACAATTTTCTGAAAAAATTATTCATTAATGGCCCATGTGATGAAATATGAAATCAATATGAGAGGAATGTATTTTTATAGATCAAGACTATTGAATAATGCAGTTTTATGAAATCTTATGTTCAATAAGTAAGATCATTTTCTATTTGGAGTATATCATTTAATGGAACATTTATTTTCTTAATATGGTGTCCCACAAACCATGACTCATTTAAAATTATATAACATTAATATAGGTGATAATGATGTCTTTTTAGTATAAATGATGTAAAATTGTATCCTTTATGGGATATGTAGCTTCTCCATCAACATTAGATAATCACAAAATTCTTTTAAATTTTCCTTTATCATTTATTCTATACGATATCTATAATCATTTACACTAGTATTCATATCATATGATCTAAAAATTGCAGTATCAACCCAATAATCATGTACATTTAGTTTCTCCCACTATATTTTTCAAAATTTATAGCTTCAATCAATTCTATGAAAAATATAGTATTATTCAAACTCTTTTGAATGATTTTTTAAATAAAAAAATACATAAACATAGAAAAAATATTTTATATTTATCTTATGCATGATCTATTGAAAAAATGACTAACTCCATAAATCCTTCCACATAATCTATTTCCATATGATTAGAATATACCAATCATCAGTTCAAATTGATCTTATAAGGATTAATAACATTCATTAAGTATAAAAATTGAATACCTACAAATATAAAACTGTTAAGATGTTTGGGTTCTCACTTTTCCCTAAAAAAGTGTTTGGAAACAACAAAAAAATTATAGTATCATTTGGTGCTGAAATGAATACAAATATTTTATGCATATAATGGAGATAAATATTTATATATAAAAAACATATCCGAATTTAGTGTGTCCGTAATCTATTTTTTGAATGATTACATAGATTGAATATGTTTCTGATCATGATGTAAGAGTGTTCTATATAAATATTGAACTATTTAGTAATGAATATTGTAATTAGAGTAATTGAAAAATCAATAGATTCAAAATAATGAAAATATTTTGTGGTTTCATGGATAATTTATATTGAGTATATTATAACCCATAAAATAAATTCAAACATTAGCTAAAGAGGTGATATTTTTTATATAATAAATTCTAAAACATTTAATTTGAATTTCATGATGTAATTGTTCTAAAATTAATATATTGATGGAATATGCTCAACTATTTCTGTGATATTACTTAAAATAAATCCCTAATAATGTAAAAAATAATTTATTTTGTTATATAAATTATACGAAACCTCTAAAATGTTTCTTTTTTCCAAAATAAGTCATGTGGACACATTATAACACAAAAACTAAATAAATATCATGGTATTGGTTTCAAATAGTATTATGTATGTGTCTTTGAAATTAAATTTATGAACATGATCAATACATTAGAAAGTGAAAATTATTTTTTATGAAGAAACACTTAAAAACTTTTGACTTTTGATATATATTTATATATATAAGTAATAAAATATTTTTATTTAAAAAATAAAAAATTGGAAATATAATTCATAACATGTAATATCAAATGAATGAATAAAACATAACATATTTAACTATCGAAATATCATACAATAAAAATATAATTTTTTTAGAAATATTATAGTGAACATGATAGAAAACACAACTCTCAAAAAAATACAATCCTTTTAATCGAGAATTGATCTTAATAAATTATATTTAATAAATATATAAATAAGAAAATATATATCAGAATAAAAAATAAGATTGAAAAAATTTAGCTTATCCAAAATTAAGGTAAATAAAAAATATGACATATCAAATGCATGATAATCAATAATATATTATAAAAAACATTCTCATGTAAAATATATTCATTCCCAATTTGAAATATAAAATAAATATAAAAAATATTGCGTATATGTATATGAGAAATAAAAAAATACAGGTAAAATGATATATATTTATAAATAAATATATTGAGTTCATGACTACAACATTATCTTTTAAGGCTTATAAAAAATATCAATTTCTCAATAATTGAAACTACATCACTTTGAAAATTAATAAAATGATTACTTATAATTTGTTGATATAAAAAAATTAAATTTTTAATGATGTAATTTAAAATCATTTCTTTTATTGGAAGTTATACTTTCACAGCATAATGACTGTGTGTTTATGTCTATGTCAGGTAATAGGAAATACTAATTCAAAGTATCTATTCTTTTCATATTCCTAGTATTGGGTATAATTCCTAGTAACAAATAGTGTGAAGATAAATATATTTTATTATGATTATTAATTACTTATGTTTTAAATAAATTTTTTGAAAATAGAAAATATAGTTCAAGCTTAATATTTCCCCATGAATGCAATGCATTGTGAAATCCAAAAATAATGTATTTAAAAAAATGTAATGAATTACAAATCATGTTCTTATTCAAAGGACTAGACACTTAGAAAGAATAAAATCCATGATAGACTGGGCCATTTTTTTTAAACAAACTGAGATCCTGCTAAGAAAAGCAAGACCCCTATATTAATAGAATGGAAAACTTACAAAAGTCTGAAAGAAGAAGATTTACAAAGATCCTTCCTATAGAGAGGAAGAATATCATCTGGCACATGATCCATCCAAAGATCCTCATTACCATTCGCGCCCTTATTAGCAAGCTCATCTTCTAATGAGTAACAAATTGATCCTTTGTGTAAAGAGAATCCAGACATCTAATCCAATGATTAGTGAGCATCCATGAAAGGTTAATGGGCCATTGTTCGGGGAAGGTTTATATATATGTTAAATTAATGATAGGTAATTATAGTTGTATGAAAACCAAAAATATTACCATGGACGATGATTTCATAGGATATGGTATGCATGATGAGTGTTTGGGGAGCCTCCGGCTCTAAAAATCAGTGGGTTTTGATCTTTTATGAGTTATACAGATCATCCAAAAAAACCTATATCTATTGGAAAAATTTAATTTACATAAAAATTGAATGTCCAAGAAAAAATGTGAAGAAATATTCACATACATTGTTTGTGAGATTGTATATTTGATTGAGAAGTCCAATGAGGCAGTACAATGAATATCCAGTTCCATAACATCGTTAATGGAATGAGAAATGAGGTTAGTTGTAAGGATTATATTTAATCAAACTGAGGGGTTTTATCAATTTTTTACAAGAAACAATTATACCAATAGTTTTTCACCGCACTAAAATAAAAATCTGTCATAAAACCTATCTTTATCGGAATTTTTTAGCACAGATAAAACAAATCATTATCAGTGCTAAGAGATAATGATGATAAAGAGAGGTTTTATGAGTGCTTTTTTTATGTGTTGATAAAAAAAATATAAAAAAAATTAAAATATATTAATTAAATATATTTTAAAAAGGAATTAATTATATTAATGTAAAATTATAATTACAATATTAATTAATAAATGAAAATATATGTAAGAATGTTATAAATGAGCAGAATTTAATTAGTAAAGATTAATGGACTAAAAAAATATTTAAAAAAATTTGAATATGTTTTATTAATTATATAAATTGTTAAAAAATTATTGACTATGAATTTATACAAAATATGTACATTAAAAAAACATTGTAAACCTTAGATTTTAATGAATAAATATTTATTAAATATTTTAGACATGAAAAAAATTATAAAAATATTAAATGAATAAATATTAAAAAAAATAATTCAAAAAAATTAATATTATTAGTGAATTAAAAACACATAAAATATTAAATGTGTGAATGTTAAAAAATGGTGAATGTTAATAATTAAATATTCTTTAGATTAATAAAATACCATAAATTGAATAATTGTTATTATTTATATTGAATATCAGAAAAATTTAAAATAAATAGATATTATAATAAAAACGAAAACATATTAATTATATAATTTACAACCATAATAAAAAATCATTGTTAATGAATTAAAAAATTAAATCAAATATAAAAATGATGATACTATAAAAATATTAAAAAATGAAAAATAAAAAAAAATATTTCAAAGAAATAATATTATCAATAAATATTCTACATTAATGAATATAAAATTTAAAAATTTATACCCAATTAATAAATAGTATATATTGAATAAAATTATAAATAAATAAATAAAATTTAATGAATAAAAAATATATATTTTTTAAATATATTTAGTTAATAAATAAAATTCTCAAATAAATTTTACAAATTGAATAAATCATAAAAAAATATTATGTGTGTCTATTTGTAAATAAAATTAGCTTAATTTTTTTATGTGGAAATGAAATTAATGACAAAAAGATTGATATATGCGAATTTTGAAAAATATATGATATTTTACTGAAACTCTATTACAAGATACAAATTATTCAATATTTCTAATTAAAATTAATTTCTCATTATAAACTGTTTCTCACTAAATACATAACTAATTCAATGGAAATACATATTTTATAAAATATAAAATATATCTAAGGAATATATATATATATATATGAATATATATCAATTTTAAAAATATGAAAAATATTAATAAATTATTATCTATAAGACATTAATAATGAATAAATAATAAAAATATTAACTTAATAAAATATTTAAAATAATAGAATATTAAAAAAGTAAAAAAATTGAAAATGAAACATTTGAATTAAAATGAATATTAATTATTTAAATTACAACTTTAATAAATAGACATTAAAAATATATCAAATTACAAAAAATATTAACTAAATTAGAATAAATGTAAAAAAATAATATATTTATATATATATTAATTCATAATTTATAAATAGTATATATTAAATATAAATATAAAAAAATAATAAAAATTATTAAATAATAAAATAATCTATAAATATTTAAATAATAAAAAATAATAATCCAAAATCATAATAATAAGAATTTATTTTACAGGTAAATTGTTTTCTTACTAAAAATGAATTAATTTCATATTTGTATGTGTGAACTTATTTTGTGACATATTAAAAAAATAATATTTAGAAACAATTTCTAATTAATAATTAAACATTTATTGTTTGATATACATGTCAAATTAAAAAACAAATGACGTTGATAAAAATGATATTAAATGTATATTCCTATTAATTTTCTATATATTAAATTAAAAAAATTAATTAAATTATATAAAATTTTTATCTAAATATATGAATTTTTTATATGATTTATAATAAAATAATTTTTATTATTTAAGTAATAATTATGATATATATATCTATAACAAATAAAAATTTTAATAGTATTTTTTTTATTTTGGAATCCATTTTTAATTAAATATCTTATATACCAAGTGTAAATGTATATTTTTCATATAAAAATCACAATTAGAAAAAGTTATCATATTTTTGTAAATATAAATAATTTTATATGTTAATATATTATTTTTAATGATATATACTTTTAATAAATATACATTTTGTTGTTCTAATAAATGTCATTTTCTATTAGAGCCAAAATTTATTGATAAATTAGTGTCTTCATCATAGATATAAAATGATGTGATGAAGGAATTATTTATCAATGTTAATAGAAGAGTGGGTGAAGGGTGCCTATTTTAGTCATTTTTAGTTAGAAATTTTATCTTCAGATATTTATTTGTGAGATGTGCCCTTTACCAATGCATGACATATATCTCAGGCTATATGGTGTGTGTTGATTGAAGAGATATCCTGGGTGTATTATGATACAACTCAGTCAGTTGGCCTTTTCAAACATATTTTGCGACATTAATGAAAAATGTGTTCATTTAGAGATTCAATTTGTAATCAAGAATTAACACTCGGCATGTGTTTTAGAAACTATATATATTTTGATTGTGAAAACGAATTCCATAATCCACGATGGCCTCAAATTATTTTTTAAGGACGTAGCCTTAAAGCATTAAATATTGTTGAATTAAATGAATAAATCACATTAAAGTTCTTATCTGGTTTAGATTTTTTGGAGAATTAGGCCATAAATATTACACATAAACTTCAAAATTACATGTAGACACTACTACTCAGTATCCATTTTTTCATAAATTATAAACACTTCAAAACAAACATGTCTAGTTCCATGTTTTAGACAATAAGAGTTTTCCTTTATCTTGTCCTTGACCCTATTCATCATTAATTACTATGGAAAACATTTAAAAAAACATGGGATGAGCCAAAAACGCTCAGTAAAGGTTATAAAACAAGGAAATGAAACATTAACCAATCAATAAATGAAAATCAAGGGAACCAAACTATTGAATCAAAACATACCTCATTAAATCATAATATTTATGAATAACACAATTCAATAATAAATAAAAAAGGTAACTTGGGGCATCTATATCAAACATACATTGTAGTTATCACGACTATGTAGGGTGTCACATTTAGAATACCCATCATACTATATTCCCTAAATCTCTGAGTAGAAACATTAATGTTTATCTCCGTCATGTAACCTAACTCATTAGAGAGCTATCTCGGGAAAACCCACCATAGGTTTATCACGGAACCACCCATATACGTAAACAATTCACAATAACCATAACATATTCATAGCACATAAAACAAGCATAATGTAAAGATAACATTTCCATACTGTAATCACAATATATCATTTCAAGATATTGAAATAATCAATACTTTATCCAACCAATTCCAAAAACATTTAAATTATTTAATACATAGTCTTCTAAATCAATGTTTCCCATACCACATTGAATCATTTAAATGAATCCTCATTCGAAAACATAAATTTTCATATAAATTAATCCTAAAAACCATTTGGAAATCATGTACATTAATGAGAAATATTTAGAAGAATAAATATTTAAAACCATTTAACCAATATTTTAGTTAAAGGGTTTCTAACAAAATGAGAGATACCCGAATACAAATAATTGAGGAATAATATTTAATCAAAAAATTATAATATCATGAAAATAAATGGATTCCTAATATAATATTCCAATGGACAGTATATACACCATATAAGAGTGAATTGGTGCATAACAACAATGATGTCTCAATTGAATGTATATTGAGACTAAATCCCATATAAAAATTGAATCCATAGATTAAGGATAAATCAATTGCATAATAATGTGTGAAAAATATAAATACACACAATATGATTGGATATTTATTGTAAATAATTCAAAGAACATTCACATGTATTTATTTAAAAACAACACCAATGACCTGGATGTTTTACTCAATGAATATAAATTGAGTTAAAATTACTATTTTAAAGTTCATATCGATGACTTGAGAATTTATCAGTTGGATGATTATGTGAATAAAAAGTATATCTAAACAAAGGGGAGAGGAAATTACAACATAAATAAATAAACATTGATTCCACAGGTAATCAATACATGATATAATTAAGAATTAGATTATTAACCCAATGAATTAAAATTGAGTTAAGCTATCTTACTGAAATTCGACAGTCTAACGGCTTCACATTAAAATTTAGAAAATTAGTTTATGAGAGAGGAAAGGTACTATGATCACAAGGGAATAAAATTTATAGAAATAAATATATATAAGAACTTATCCTATCATAATAAAAGGAAATTAAAATTAATGACATAAAAGATGTCTTTGACTAAAATAGTTGGGTAAAAGGTTCCCTTACCGATTTGGTAACTTACAAAACATAAACAACCTGAAAGTAGGATCGTATGATGAAGATGTAAATAAAAAGTAATTAAAGTATATTACACCATGAATACAATCATGGGCGGTATATACACCACAAAAAATGAAATAGTGGAGAACATAGTATGAATCTCATGGGAATAAAATGTGAGATGAAAACCTCTTACCACAATGTTAACAATCGATTCATATGAACAAAATTTAATAACCACCAATATAATCCCAAAATAACATCAATATATATTGAATCATGATAATATATATCAAATGGCAGTAAAAAATACCCCACATGCAAAAAAATAAGTGGTGAACAATGGAAATCTCATGGAATTAAAAGTGATATATGAAACCCCTTATCTCATGTCTGACATGACCCATTCATTATTTAATCTCCTGAATAATAAGATCACGTCACATTAAAAATTCTTAAGAAGCTTTTTCGAGTTTATTAATCCTTTTATATCACTAATTACCATGTTATAAACATTATTCATTCATTTATGTTAATAATGGTCATTTTGTCGATATTTGGTACTTGAGTCAAAAATGAACTTCTTACTATTACAAGTTGTTCATGTGGTCAAAATTACATTATCTCTAGAATGATATTCAATATTTAGATATAATATATTTCATATATATCTTTTATATTTATGTATTTATAATATTATATTACATTTGGAGATAATAAATGAATTTCACAGTTCAAGGAGACGGTAACACATACGTACGTATTAAAGCTACTAGAAATTCAATTTCATATTTAATGGAATGAAAACATAATGATGAATAGGTATATTATAATTCTAGTATAATTTCATGTGATATATATGTTATGTAATTTCATTAACTCTATCCATTATATTTTCCATGTATGTCATGAACGAATCATATCACCTTGAGGGGTGGTAGTCTGCACTTCTTCAAATGAAGTTAACATATTTACACATATTTGAAAGAATAAAGGTATGTTTTTAAATAAAAATTATATAAGAATATATAAAACATAAACAACATATATTTCATATATAAATACATTTCTATTATAATTTCCACCAAGATAGGTGGTAGGAGAAGATTTAACAATCATTGTTTCGTGAGGCAGTACTTCGCCGTCCATAGAAATAATATGTTCTTTACCCATTATAAGGAGTTTTGTAAGTGTAGATAGAATAATTCTCATAAAAACAACATATTATTTTTAGGATACTGGTGTAGTTATAAAATAAATAAATTAAAAGAGTTTATGGTGTTGGAGAAGTAAAATAAAACAAATGAACTTAAGAGAAGACATTAACTTTAAATCGAGTATCTCACTTTGGTATGAACCAAAAAGTTTACTTGAATTGGCATCTGTATAGGGGAAGGTTTCAAGGATAAGTATAGGGTTATAGGGATATTTATTGGGTAGAGGTTGAATGATCCATGGGGCTTGACAAATGTGAGGAATGTTTTAGAAGTTAGTGATTTTTATAACGGGGAGGAGAGAACTTTATGAAAGTTTTAAAATATTATTTTATTATATAATTATATTAGATTTATAAAAGTCCAAAACAAATTAAAGTCAAATATTAGATGAATAATATATTAAATAAAATCATCCAATAATAATTGAATATGTTTTGAATATTTTTTTAATCATTATAATCTAATTTATATAAATCATTCATTAATGAGGAAAACACTACTTCGTTATTGTGTCATAAATAATTTTATTTATTTGATGTCTGAAAATTATAAAACAAATACCATGATATTTGAAATATTTTTGAATTTAAAATTATTATTTATAGTTGAAGAGATAACTTATATAACCCTGTAAAAAATTGATTAAATAAAAGATATATGTTTATGTCATTTTTGTCTTCACTTTAAATTAATTAATATAAAGTGTCATTATCACTCATAAGAGGCTTCATGGGGTCCCAAAATCGACCCAAGGATGACCTTGTTTTTAAATGTATTAAAAATAGGATTAGGAGACATTTTAGTGTAATTTTATATTATGATAATAATATTTTGTTACCCTTATTTACCAGATTTACCTTTTAACCATGGAAAATAATTTTTTTACTGGAGTAAATCTTCGTTTTTTTTACAAATTAAAGTTAACTATTTACACAATTTGGACCTAATTATTATTAATATGGAATTAAGTTTTACAATTTAAAAACACATAAGTGTAATAAATTAATTTAAAATTAATTCCCTTTGTCAAAACAAAAAACGTGTTTTTAAGAAATAATAACTATCCAAATATTGACACTTATTTATGTCTGATTTCAATGTTAAATTACATAAAATAAAAAAAATTGGATTACTTGGTAAAAAAATAAAATAAGTACACATAAAAACCAATAAAATAAAATAATATAACTTTATAATCATATTAGATTAAAAGGCAGGTTTTAATTAAGATATTGTATTTTTCACTGTCCTTAAAAAATAAATTTTATCAAAAAAATAACAAATATTTTCCAAAGGTAAATTTTGATGTCCCCATTCTAAAGGAGAATATTATTTTGTCAAATAGAACATATATATATGACCAAAACAACATTAATAGAGGGTTCTCCATCAAAAGGTGGTAAATTGACCTTTTAATGAATATTAGAGTATTTTTTTTAAAATAAAATTATTTATTATTTTAATCCTCTAACATTTATTGGATAAATGTAAAAACATATAACAAACATGTATATTCTTATTGTATTTAATTATGTCCATTCCCACCAATACAACTTCTAGGTGTTAACTTCTATTTAAAATTATATTATATTATTATTTTTCAGTATGACTCAACATTGTGTGAAACATAAGATTTTAAAGAAACCTATTGTTGTGTATTGGCTACACCATTGAACATATAATCCCATTTAAATTAATATTTTTATTTAATTGACAAAATTTTAACTACCAAAATTCAATAAATTTGTGGTTGGGTAAATGTCTGATGATAAAAGATAGCTTATAACATTTTTTCATCACGATCCTTTTCATTTAGTTGAATAATTTTATTAATTACTAGACTAATATCATAAGGAAATATACATACTTTTCATGTATGGTGTCATCCTTTAAAAATATTCTTCCACAAACTCTTCTTTTCTCAAAGTGGTAACTATTCAAGTTGACTTGGTCACACATTAAGAGACTGAATAAACTTCTCGATATCATATAATCTACAAAAGATGAACTATATATTTCCCCTATATTTAGACATCAACCAAAATCGTAATTGGTTAGTACAAGATCAGATAATCCCCCAAAGTATAATCCCTTAAAAATGAAATACCACTATTAATCTCCAAAATTCAACAAAAAGAACCCAAATTTCAAGAAGGACCATTAAATATACAATTTCCCTTAAAATTCATCAAAATAAACCAAAGTTATATTGAAACCCAAAACTCAGAAGGATTTAATCACATGGTCTTCCACAGTTAATCGTAACATTTATCTCCAAAAACATCAACAACACTTAAAGTTTCATACATTAGTATAAATTACTTAATCACATATTCTTTATAATAGGTTGATAATTTCCATAAATAAACCAAATCATCATATGTCCACAATAAAAATATAGATTCTTCGAAAATAAAATTTCAATCATTACTCAACAAATGAGATCCCATATTATTCTATTTCCCTTAATCATATAATGTTTCCAAAAGAGAAACCATCTTCTAAAATAATCTTTATTAGTTAATCAACAAAAAAAATTCCTATATTAAGGATATCCATTTGATAAATCATAATTTCCAAAAATCAACTTATTCTTGATCCATATAATCCCTTAACTTTAAATAATAATTTATACTAACCATGGACATAACGTATGATAGTGGTAGGAGATGCAACAATGTCATCCTTCGGTTGTGTGTTCGACTCATGTGTTATTTTTAGACGTGATGAGTCGTTACCCATCTTATGTGTTGTCCTTTTTATAAAACTCAAAAATAACCTTAACATGTTTTAACCACAAATGTTTTCTTCTATCTTTCATTTTCATCCCAAAACATTATGACATCAAAATATTATATATTTTCATTTGTTCACCTTCATATAATAAAATAAAAATATTCCTAATAGAAATAACATAATACCTTGACCATGGTGTCATTATTGTTTCATAATCATATTGTTCACGTAGGTAGATGCACCATGCATTACAAAAATGATTTAGAGATCCTTCAAAATCATTTTCTTCCTTCATCCAAATACACCTTGTACCAGTTGGGTCATATGGGTATTCAAATAAAAATAGTTTTGGAAAATAATAATGTAGGGAATATAATTTCCAAACATCTGATAAAACATTATTTTTATAAAATATTCGGACCGAGTTTGAGTTGGAACATTCTATCAATGGTCCATTTAAAATACCATGAGTGTGCACTAAGAGACTATATTGTAAAACCAATTATGAATAGGTTTCATAAGGGTCTCCTTCTTCACCACCTATTTAAAATTCATAATATGCTTTAAAATCCTATAATATGGTAAAATATTTAAAAAATCCTTGATAATATTTATCATTATTGAAAATATGAGAATATTGAGAAAATAGGATTTGATTAAATACAACCCATGATCCATGATGATATCGATGTATAGTGTAGGTGTTCAATGTCTCAAACAACATCATGCAAGTGAGTTGTATACTAGAGAAAGTTTCACCATCATCTAAACATGAATTTGAAATAATTATTTCAATCCTGTCATCAAGAAGAGATAATAATGTCGTTTGAGATCCTCCCCATTCCATTTGTAACCAAATTTCATTGATATGAAAAATTTATAAAACAAGGATTTAACAGAAATACTATACATAGAGACTAAACATATTTTTATCTAAAACTCATAATCCCTAAAGTTTTCTAAATCGGCCTATGATTACATCTATAAGGACCTAACCTTAAAACATTACATAATCTTGAATTAAATGAATAATTCACATTGAGGATCATTCCAGGTTTAGAGTTTTAGAGAATTAGGCCATAATTATTACATATCAACTTGAAAATTACATGTAGACACTACTAATCAGTATCTATTTTTTTATAAAATATAAAATCATAAAAGGAAACATGTCTAGGTCCAAGTTATAGACAACATTACTTTTCCTTGATTTCATCTAATATACTATTCATCTTTAAGTCATGTGGAAAACATTTCAAAAAAAAAAATCGAATGAGTATACAAAGATCAGTAAGGGTTTTAAAATAAGGCAAGGAAATGTTAACCCATAAATAAATACAAATCAATGAAACCATAATTTTCTATCATAAAATACCTTATGAAATCATATGATTTATGAATAACACACAAAAATAATAAATCATTAAGAAAACTTGTGGAATCCATATTGTACATACATTGTTTCTATTAAAGCTACGTAGGGTGTTACATTTGGAATACCCATCACAATATATTCCTTAATTCTCTTAGGAGAATCATTAATGTTTACCTCTATCATGTTTCCCAATGAATTGGAGTGCTATCTCGGGCTCACCTGACCTTGGTTTATCACGGAACCACCAGAATATGTAAAAAATTCCAAATTATGATAACTTATTCATAACACATAAAACAAGTATAAAGGAAAGATAACATTTCTACATTTCAATCATAATATATAATTTCAATATATTGACAATATCACTTTTTTATCAAAAAATTTTCAAAACCATTTAAAAAATTTAATAAATAGTCATTGGAATCAAAGTGTCCCATTCCAGTTTAAAACATTTAAATAAAATATCATTTAAAAAAATTAATTTCCATATTAATAAATCCTAAACACTATTTTGAAAAAAGTTGACATTAATGTGAAATATTTAGAACAATAAATATTTAAATCATTTTTAACAATATTTTAGTGAAATGGTTTTTAAAAAAATATTAGATGCATGAATACAAATAATTGAGGAATAACATTAATTAGAACATAATAATACCATGAAAAAAGGGATTCATTATATAATAATCCAAAGTACAGTATATATACCATATAAGATTGAATTGGTGTATAACAACAATGAAGTCTCAATGGAATGTAAATTGAGACGAAATCCCTTGTAAAGAATAAATCCTTAGATTAAGGATAAATCAATCACATAATAATTTGTGAAAAATATAAATACACTCAATATGATTGGATATTTAGTGTAAATCGGTCAGAGAACATTCACACATATTTCTGTAAAAACAACACCAATGACCTGGATGTTTATCTCAATGAATGGAAATAGAGTTAAAATTACTCTTATGAAGTTCATATTGATGACCTGAGAATTTATAAATGGAGTGATTATGTGTATCAAAATTATATCCACATAAAGGGAAGTGAAAATTAAAACATAAATAAATAAACAATGATTCAACACATAATCATAGCCTGAAATAATTATGAAATAGAAGATTAAACCGAAGAATTGAAATTGGGTTAAGATGTTCTCATACAGAAATTTGACAGCATAACAACGTCACTTTAAAATTAAAAAAATTTGTTTATGATAGTGTAATGTTTCTATCATTACTTAGATATAAAATTTACAGAAATAATGATTTAGAAGAACATATCCCGAAATAAGAAAAATCATATTAAAAACATGACACAAAAGATGTCTTTGACTAAATGATTATGGTGAAAGGTTCCCTTGCTGATATGGAAACTTACGAAACATAAATAAAATAGAATAAGGATCATATGATAAATATAAAAATTCAAATAAATTAAATTATATTTCACAAGGAACAAAATCATGGGAATCTCATACACCACAAAAAAATAAATAATGGTGATTATAGCCTGAAACTCATGGGAATAAAAAGTGAGATGAAAACCATTTTCCACATTGTAAACAATCGAGTCGTATGAAAAAAATTTAATAACCACCAAATGAATCACAGAATAAAAGGAATATAAATAGAATCATGATAATATATATCAAATTCTAGTACATAATACACCACATGCAAGAAATAAGTGGTGAACAATGTAAATCTCACGAAATTAAAAGTGAGATAAGAAACCCCTTACCTCGTGTCCGACTTGACCCGTTCGTTCTTTAATCTCATGAATAATAAGATAAAGTTATTTTATACTTTATTAAGTAACATTGTCTTGTTTATTATTCATTTTATATTACTAATTATCGTGTTATAAACATTATGCAATCACTAATGTTAATAATGGTCATCTTGTTGATATTTGGTACTTGAGTCGAAAGTGAACTTCTTATAATTACATGTTGTTCATGTGGGTAAAATTACTTTATCTCCAGAATTATATTCATTATTTATATATCATATATATATTATATATCTAGTATGTTTTTGTATTTATAATATTATAAAACATTTGGAGATAAGAAATGAAATGCACCGTTCATGGAGACGGTAAGCCGTATGTTCGCATGAACGCTACATTCATTTCTATATCATATTTAATGAAATGAAAACATAATGATACATAGGTATATTATAATTAATGTATAATATCAAATGATATATATGTTACATAATTTCATTAATTATATCCTTTATATGTTCCATGAATGTGATCAACGAATCATATCACCTTGAGGGGGCAGTTGTCCACACTTCCTCAAATAAAATAATTGTATTAACACATATTGGAAATCATAAAGATATGTTTGTAAATAAAAATTATATAAGAATAAATAAAACACAAAAATAATATATATATCATATATAAATACAGTTCCATCATAACAGAAACCATGTTAGGTGGTAGGAGAAGATTGAACAATCAGCATCTCGTGAGTCAATAGTTTTCCATCCACAGAAACAGTATGATCCATACCCATTAGATGAAGGTGTGTGTAAGTTTATTTAGAATATTTCTTATAAAAACAACCTATTATATTTATTATATTGTTTTTGTTAGAAAATAATGAAATAAAAAACAGTTCATTGGGTTGGAGATGTAAAATAAAACCAAAGAACTTAAGAGAAGACATTACCATTAAATAGGGTATCTCCTATTGGTTTGAACAAAAAGGATAAAATGAATTGCCTTATGAATAGGTTAAGGATTTTAAGTGGAGGATAGGGATGTATGGGGTTTAATTGGGTAGAATTTGGACGAGCCAAGGTTCTTGAGAAGTGTGACGAATGGGTTAGAAGTGACGACTTTTTATAAGTGGGAGGAGGGGCTCCTTATGAACCTTTAAAAGTATTATTTTATTATATAATGATTTTCGGTTTCTAAATGTATAAAACATATTAAAGTATAATATAATATGAATCGTGTTCGAAATAATATCATCCAATCATAATTGGACAATTTTTGTAAATTTTTCGAATCTTTATAATCTTATTTATTTAAATTATTCTTCAATGAGGTAAACAATGCTTCATTATTGTGTCATAAATAATTTAATTTATTTGATTCTAAAAATTATAAAAAGATACCATGATATAGGAAGTATTTTTATATTTTATATAAATATTAATAGTCGAATAGATAAATTATATAACCATATTTAAAAATTTATTTACTAAAAGATATATGTATATACCATTTTTGTCTTTACTTTAATATAATTAATATAAACTGTCATTATCACACTTAAGTGATCCATGGGGTCCCAAAATCGACCCAAGGATTCCCATGGTCGTAAATGTATTAACCAATATGATTAGGTAACATGTTAGGGTAATTTTATATTATTATAACAATATTTTGTTACCCTTATTTACCAGATTTAGACTTTAACCATGGTAAATAAATTTTTTACTGAAGTAAAAATTCAAATTGTCTAATTTTTTTTACCTATTTACACAATTTAGACCTCCTAATTCCAAATATGGAATACATTTTTACAAATTCAATTCATGCAAGTTGATGAAATTAATTTAAAATTTATTCCCGCTGTCAAACCTATAAGCATGTTTTTAAGAAATAAAAACTATCAAAAGACTGACACTTATTTATCTCCAATTTCAAAGTGAAATTATTTTCAATGACCACGATTATATTAAATGGTAAAAATATAATATAATTACACTGTAAATCCAAATAAAATTATTATATAACCTAATAAATATATTTGATTAAAAGGCAGTTTTGAATTAAAATACTGTATTTTTCACTATTCCATAAAAATGAATTTTATCAGAAAAATACCAAATATTTAACCAAAGAACATTTTGATGTCCCGATTATAAAGAAGAATATCAATTTGTAAAATATTACATATAATAGTGAAAAAAACTATATTAAATTAGTGTTATCCATTAAAAGGTGGTAAATCTACATTTTCATGAATATTGGAATATTTATGCTTAAAATAAAATTCCTTTATATTTTAAGCCTCTAAGAATTATTGGATAAATGTAAAAACATTTAACAAACATGTATATTAATATTGTAGTTAGTTATTTCCATTATCTCTAATACAACATCAAGGTGTTAACTACCGTTTAAAATAATATTATATTATTTTTTTCAATATGACTCAGCATTGCCTGCAACATAAGATTTCAATGAAACATGTTGCTGTATATCAGGTATGCCATTGAATATAGAATCCCCATTAAAGTAAAATTAATATTTAATTCATAAATATAAATAAATATGAAAATTTTATATTCTTTATTTAACTGGGTTGTTACATCCTTCTCCCCTTTTGGAAATTGTATCCTCACAATTTTCAAATTGGGCATGGAAACTTCATTAAAAGTCCCAAATCGAAAAATGTGTTAGTAAAAATATCACATTAAAATAAAGGAATAAAAGTACAATGGTCACCTGAGATAATAGATACTATGATTTCATTAAAACATGGATATAGAAGAAAAACTAACACTCATAGATTGATAGTGAGTGGTAGAGAACATGATCACGGAATGTTAACCACCACAATACCAAAAATTTTGTGGTTGGGTAAAAGTATGACGATTAAAGAGTGCTTGTAAATTTTTTTCTTCAAGATCTGTTTTATAGAGTTGAATAATTTTATTAATAACTAGAATAAGATCGTAATGAAGTATACATTATTTTCATGTAGAGTGACATCCGTTAATAAATTTCTACCACAAACACATATTTTATCCAAACGGTAAGTAATCAAGATGACCTGGTGACACATACATTCTAGAATAAACATCTAGAGTATCTCATAATAAAAATAAGATGAAATATATATTTACCCTATCTTTATACATCCACCAAAACAATAATTAGTTAGTACAAGATTATATAATCCAAAAAAGGAAAATCCATTATAAAAAGAAATACAACACATAGTCTGCAAAATTCAACAACAAGAACCCAAAGATCAAGATTGACCATTACATATACAATTGCCCTTAAAATTATTATAAATTATCCAACTTAATATTGAAGCCCAAAACTTAGAAAGATTTAATCACATTGTCTTCCATAGTTAATCATAACATTTATCACCAAAAACATTGACTACTCTTAAAGTCTCATAAGGAAGTGTAATTAACCTAATTACATATTCTCGTTGATTGGTTAATCATTTCCATAAATAATCCAAATATTCATATGTTCACAATACAAATGTAGATTCTTCCTAAATAAAATTTTAAATATTACTCCACAAATGTGATCTCATAGTATTATATTTCCCTTAAGAATATAATGTTTCCAAAAGATCAAACATATTATAAATAATCTTTATTAGTTAATCACCAAATCTTTTTTCCCATATTAAGGATATCCATTTTATAAAACAAAAGTTACCAAAATCAACTTATTCTTCATCCATAAAATCACTTCACTTAAAAGATCAAGTTATACTAAGAAGGGACTTCACGTAGGACACTGGTCAGCAATGTGCCCTTATCGCCCTTCGGTTGTAGGTTCTATTCTTGTGGTCTTTCCAGATGCGACATGTTTTCACCCATTTTATGAGTTTTTCTTTTTATAAAACACAAAAATTACCCTAATATGTTTTAACTGTAATGGTTTTCTTATAGATTTCATTTTCATCCCACTAAATTAAGACCTCAACATCTTATATATTTTCATTTTTTTCACAGCCATATAATAAAATAAAATTATTCCCAATAGAAATACCATCATACCTTAATCAGGGTGTCTATATGGTTTCATCATCATCTAGTTCACTTAGGTAGAAGGTCCATGCATTGTAACAATGATTTTGAGATCCTTCAAAATCATTTGCTTTCTTCATCCAAATACACCTTGTACAACTTGGGTCATATGGGTGTTCACAAAAATATAGTTTCCCTAAATAATCATGTGTGACATAAAATTTTAAAAAATCTGATAAAATATGATTTTTATAAAATAGTCGAATCGAGTTTGAGATGAAACATTCATTCAATGGTCCTTTTAAATTACTGTAAGTATGTGATGAGATAATATACTATAAAGGAAAATATAAATAGGTTTTACAAGGCTTTCCTTCTTTAGCCCCCTTTTCAAAATCATAATATGCTTCAAAATCCTATGATGAGGTAAAATATTTAAAAAATCCTTGATAATATTTAACATTCGTATAAATAATTGAATATTGAGAAAATCGGATTTGATTAAATACAACCCATGATCCATGATGATATCGAGGTATAGTGGCGGTGTTCGATATCTCAAACAACTGCTTGTAAGTTAGTTGTATTATAGAAAAAGTTTCACAATCACTTGAACATGACTTTTCATTAATTATTACAAGCATGTCATCAGGAAGAGGCATGAATGTTGTTTGAGATCCTCCTACTTGAATTTGTTACCGACATTCCTTGATCTGAAAAATTTATAAAACAATGAGTTAACTAAAATAATAGACATAGGGACTATACTTGTTTTTAACTAAAAGTCTTAATCCCAATATTTTTCTAAACCGACCTCCGATACAAACTATAATGTACCGACCTTAAAACATTACATAATATATAATTAAATGAATAATTAACATTGATGATCCTTTCAGGTTTAGAGTATTAGAGAGTTAGTCCATAACTATTACATATCAACTTGAAAATTACATGTAGACACTACTACTCAGTATCCATTTTTTAATAAAATAAAAACTCTTAAAAACAAACATGTCAAGTTCCATGTTTTTGACAGCATGACTTTTCCTTGATCCCATCCTCGATCCTATTCACCTGTATCTCATATGGAAAACATTTAAATAAAATCTTGGTATGAGTATAAAAAGTTCATTAAGGTTTATAAAATAAGGAATGGAAATATTAACCCATCAATAAATAAAAATAAATAAAACCATACTTTTTGATCATAACATACCTCATGAAATCATCATATTTATGAATAACACACTGAAATCATAAATCACAATTGTAACATGTGTCATCCCTATCATACATAAATTTTTTATATCACAGCCATGTAGGGTGTTACATTTAGAATACCCACCATAGTATATTCCCTAAATATCTTCGGAGAAACATTAACATTTACCTCCATCACGTTACAAAATGCATGGAAGAGCTATCTATGGCTCACCCACCATAGGTTTGTCACAGAACTACATGAATATGTAAACAATTCACAATAACCATAACATATTCATAACACAAAAAACATGCATAAAGGAAATACATCATTTCCACATTGCAATCACAATATATAATTTCAAGTTATTAACATAATCAATGCATTATCAAACCAATATCAAAACCATTTAAAACATTTAATAAATATATTTTTGAATACCAGTGCCACATAACACTTTAAAGCTTTTAAATGAATCATCATTTGAAAAAAGTAATGTCTATATGTATAAATCATAAAAAATATTTCAAAAAAATAAAAATTAATGAGATTTATTTAGAAGAATAAATCGTTAAAACATTTCAACCAATATTGCAGTTAAATGATTTTTAACAAAATGAGAGATGCTTGAATACAAATAATTAAGGAATAAAATTTAATCGTAACATTATAATATCATGAAAATAAAGGGACTCATGATATAATATTCCAAAGGAAATTATATACACCATATAAGTGTGAATTGGTGCATAACAACAATGACGTCTCAATGGAATGTAAATTGAGACGAAATCCCTATTAAAAAATGAATCTATAGATTAAGGATAAATAAATTACATAATAATTTATGAAAAATTTAAATACACTCAATATGATTGGATATTTATTTTAAATAAATCAGAGAAAATTGTAACATATTTTTGTAAAAACAACACCAATGAGATAAATGTTTAACTCAATGAATGGAAATTGAGTTTAAATTACACTTATCAAGTTCATATCAATGACATGAGAATTCATCAATGGAGTCATTATGTGTATCAAATGTATATCCAAACAAAGGGTATTTTAAATTACAACATAAATAAATAAATAGTGATTCAACACATAATCATAGCATGGCATAATTATGAATTATAAGATTAACCAAAATAATTGAAATTGGGTTAATATGTTCTCTTACAGAAATTCGACAGGCTAACGACATCACATTAAAATTTATAAAATGAGTTGATAAGAGAGGAAATTTTATATAATCACTCAGACATAAAATTTAAATAAATAATGATATATAAGAACATTTTCCAACATAAGAAAAAAAATTAAAATACAAGATATAAAAGATGTCTTTGACTAAAAGAGTAAGGTTAAAGGTTCCCTTACTAATTTAGTTACATACGAAACATAAACCACAAGAAAAAAGGTTCAAAAAATTAAGAAGTAAATTCAAATAAATTAAAGTAAATTATAAAATGAATATAATAATGGTCCACAAATAGAACACAAAAAAATGAAATAGTGGAAAATATAGCATGAATGTCACTAGAATAAAAAGTGAGATGTAACCCTCTTACCACATAGTAAACAATCATGTCGTATGAAAAAAAATTAATAACCACCAAATGAATCACAGAATACAATGAATATCAATAGAATCATGATAATATATATCAAATTATAGTACCCAATACACCACATTCATGAAAAAAGTGGCGAACAATGGAAATCTCATGGAATTAAAAGTGAGATAAGAAACCCCTTACATCATGTCCAACATGACCCGTTCGTTCAGTAATACCCTGAATAATAAGATAAAGTTAATTTATACTTTCTTAAGAACAATTTTCATGTCTATTATTCATTTTATATAACTTATTACCATGCTATAAACTTTATGAAATCATTTATGTCAATAATGGTCGTTTTGTCGATATTTGGTACTTGGAGTCAAAAATGAACTTCTTATAATTACAAGTTGTTCATGTGGTAAAAATTACATTATCTACAAAATAATATTAATGATTTAAATATCATATATATCATATATATCATGTATGTGTATGTATTTTTAATATCACCAAACATTTGGATATATGAAATGAAATGCACTGTTAATGGAGACAGTAAGCCGTACGTACACATGAACGCTACTTTCATTTCTATTTCATATTTAATGGAATGAAAACATTTTGATACATAGGTATATTATAATTCCAGTATAATATAATATGATATATATGTTACATAAATTCATTAATTCAATCCTTTATTTGTTCCATGTGTGTCATGAATGAATCATATCACTATGTGGGGGCGGTAGTCCGCACTTCAACAAATGAAATTATTGTATTTAAACCTATTGAAAACAATAAATACATGTTTGTAAATAAAAATTAAAGAATAATTACTAAAATGAAAACATAATATATATCATATATAAATACATTTCCATCATAATGGCCACCATGATAGGTTGTAGGATAAGATTTAACAATCATCGTTTAGTGAGGTAGTAGTTCATCGTCCTCAAACACAGTATGTTATTTACCCATTAGATAGAGGTGTGTGTATGTGTAGATAAAATTATTCTCTTAACAATAACCTAGTATATTGAGGATACTAGTGTTGTTATAAAATAAAGGAATAAAAAGATTTTATGTGGTTAGAGATGTAAAATAAAACAATAGATCATACAAAAAGACGTTACCTTTATATCAGGTATCTCCCTTTGGTTTGAAACAAAATTTTTACTTGAATTACCTTATACCTAGGGGATGGCTTATAGAAGGAGGAGAGGTATGTAGGTAGCTTACCTGAGTAGAGATTGGACGAGCCAAGGGGCTCGAGAAGTGTGATTAATGGGTTAGAACAGAGGGCTTTTTATAAGGGGGAGGAGGGGCTCTTTAGGAATGATTACAAATATTATTTTCATATATAATGATTTTCGGTTTATCAAGGTACAAAACATTTTAAATTCTATGATAAGATGAATCATGTTCTAAATAAATCATCCAATAATAATTGGACTGGTTTTGTTTATTTTTTTAATCTTTATAATCTTATTTATTTAAATCATTCATTAATGAGGTAAACACTACTTCATTATTATGTCAAAAATAATTTTATTTATTTGATTCTAAAAATTATAAACAAAAATACTGTGATGTAGTAAATATTTTTAGATTTTTTAAGATTGTTTATATTGAAAGAGATAAATTATATAACCCTGTGTAAAAATTGATTTACTAAAAGAAATATCTTTATGTCATTTTTTACATTACCTTAAATTAATTAATATAATGTGTCATTATCACTCATAAGTTACTCCATGGGGAACAAAAATATACCCAAGGATTCCCATGGTCGGAAATTTATTATCCAATAAGAATAGAACACATTTTAGGGTAATTTTATATTATTATAATAATACATTTATACCCTTATTTACCATATTTTTTCTTTTATCCATGGTAAATAAATTTTTTACTGAAGTAAATATTCAAAATGTCTAATAATAAAAGATATATATTTACACAATTTGGACCTCCTAATTCCAAATAGGGAATCAATTTTTACAAATTCAAAACACAAAAGTGTCTGAAATTAATTTAAAATTAATTCCCACTGTCAAAACAAAAAAGCGTGTTTTAAAGAAATTAAAACTATCAAAAGATTGACACTAATTTATGTCTAATTTCCAAGTGAAATTTCTTACAATGACCTATATTAGATTAAATGGTAAAAACAAATTATAATTACACTATAAAACCAATTAAAATGATAATATAACATTATAATAAATATTATATTAAAATGTACTTTTAAATTAAAATACTGTATTTTTTACTATTCCTTAAAAATGAATTTTATCAGAAAAATACCAAAAATTTACACAAAGTACATTTTATTGTCCCGATTCTAAAGAAAATTTATTTTTGTCAAATAAAACATATAAATTTGGCCAAAAATATATTTAAATAGAGTTCTTCATCAAAAGGTGGTAAATCAACCTTTTAATGAATTTTAGAGTATTTATGCTTAAAATCAAATTCTTTCTTATTTTAAGCCTCAAACATTTATAGGATAAATGTAAAAAAAATTAACAAAAATTTATATTCATATTTTATTTAGTTCGGTATATTCCCTATAATACAACAGCTAGGTGTTAACTACCATTTAAAATAATATTATAATATTATTTTCAGTATGACTCAACATTGTGTGCAACATAGGATTTCAAAAAATCCATTATTGTGTATGGAGTACGTCATCGATCATATCATCCTATTTAAAGTAAAATTAACATTTAATTCAAAAATATTAATAAATATGAAAATTACATATTCTTTATTTACCTGAGATGTTACATCTTTCCCCATTTTGGATATTTCTCCCTAACAATTTTAAAATTGGGCATGGAAAATTTATTTAAAGTTCAACATTGGAAAATGTGTCAATAAAATTATAACTTTATAATAAAGGAAAATAAGTACAAAGGTCACATGAGAAAACAAATACTAGGATTTCATGAAAACATGGATATGGAAGAGAAACTATCTCTCATAGATTAATATAGAGTGATATAGAACTTGATCACATAATGTTAACCACCATAATACAAATAATTATGTGGTTGGGTAAAAATCTGATAATCAAAGAGAGATTATAACATTTTTGTCTCAAGATATGTTTCATTGAGATCAAGAATCATATTAATAACTAGACTGAGATCATGAGGAAATTTACTTACATGCCTTGTAGAGTGTCATCATTTAATAAAAATCTACCAGAAACTCATCTTTTTTAAAAACAGTAAGTAATCAAGATGACATGGTCACCCCTGAAGTGCTAGAATAAACATCTATAGTATCACATAATCTAAAAAAGATGAACTATATATTTCCCCTATCATTTAACATCATCCAAAACCAAAATTGGTTAGTACCAGATCATATAATCCCTTAAAGGATAATCCCTTATAAAAAGAGATACTACTCTTAGTCTCTAAAATTCTACAAAAAGAACCCAAACTTCTTGAATGACCATTAAATAAACATTTTTCCTTAAAATTATTAAAAATAATCCAAAATAATCTTGAAATCCAAAACTAAAAATGATTTAATAACATATTATTCTATAGTAAATGATAACATTTATCTCCAAAAACATCGACTACTCTTAATGTCTCATACTGAAGTGTAATTAACCTAAATACATATTCCCAATGATAGGTTAATCATTTCCATAAATTAACCAAATCTTCAAATGCCTAAAATAAAAAGAAAAATTATTACAAAATAAAATATCAACCCTTACTCCACAAATTAGATCCCATAGTATTCTATTTCCCTTAAGCTTATAATGATTCCAAAAGAGAAAACATCTTTTAAAATAATCATTAACAATTAATCACCAAACCATTTTATTATATTAAATATATCCATTTTATAAAACATAATTTACCAAATTCAACGTATTCTTCATCCATAAAATAACTTAACATAAAATATTATCTCATACAAACCAAAAAATTCATATAGGAATGTGTTAGGTGATACTCTTTGTCACCCTTCGGTTGTGGGTACGATTCCTGTGGCCTTTCCAAACATGACATGTTGCCACCCATCTTACGAGTTGTCCTTATTATAAAACTAAAAATTAACCCTAACATGTTATAACCTAAATGGTTTATTTATACATTTTATTTTCATCCCAATACATTAAGACATCAACACCTTATATATTGTAAATTTTTTAACCTCCATATAATAAAATAAATATATTCCCAATAGAAAGAACAACATACCTTGATCATGGTTTCTATATGGTTTCATCATCATCATGATCACATTGGTAGAAGTTCCATGCATTGAAACTATAATTTATAGATCCTTAAAAATAATTTGATTCCTTCATCCAAATACACATTGTACAACTTGGGTCATTTGGGTGTTCACAGAAAAACCGTTTTATAAAACAATCATGTATGACATATAATTTTAAAACATCTGATAAAATATTATTTTTATAAAATAGTCAGACCAAGTTTGAGTTGAAATGATCAATAATTTTTCCTTTTAAAATACTATAAGTATGTGTTAAGATACTATATTTAAAAAGAAAATATAAATAGGTTGTGCAAGGGTCTCCTTCAGCACCATTTTCAAAATCATAATATGCTTCAAAATCCATTGATTATGTAAAATATTTAAAAATGCATTGATAATATTTACCTTTTATGAATATATGAGATTTTTGAGATAATAGGATTTTATTAAATACGTCTCATGATCCACAATGATAACGAGGTATTGTGTAGGTGTTTGATATCTCAAACAACTGCTTGCAAGTGAGTTGTCTACCAGAAAACGTTTTACAATCATATGAACATGAATTTTCAATAATTATTGCAGGCATGTAATTACGAAGAGATTGTAATGTTGTTTTATATCCTCCTCCTTCCATTTGTATCCAACTTTCAATAATCTGAAAAATTTATAAAACAATGATTTAACTAAAACAACACACATAGGGACTAACCATGTGATTAACTAAAACTCATAATTCTTACATATTTCTCAAACAACCTATGATACCAACTATAAAGACACAGCCTTAAAATATTACATAATCTTGAATTAATTGAATAATTCACAATATAGATCTTTTCAGGTTTATATTTTTAATTAAATAGGCCATAACTATTTCATATAAACTTTAAAATCATATTTATACAATACTACTAAGTATCCATTTTTAATAAAATAAAAACACTTAAAAAGAAACATGTCTAGTTCCAAATTTTAGTCACCATGAATTTTAATTGATCCCATCCTAGAAAATATTAATCATTATTTCATATAGAAACATTTCAAAAAAACATGGGATGAGCATAAAAATCATATTAAGGGTTATAAAATAAGTAAAGGAAAACATTTACACATAAATAAATACAAATCAATGAAACCATACTTTTTGATCATAACATAACTTATGAAACCAAAATATTTATTAATAACACACAGAAATCTTAAATTATAAATGTAACGTGTGGCATCTATATCATACATACATTGTAGGTATCACAGTTATGTGGAGAGATATATTTGGACTACCCATCACAATATATTCCCTAATTCTCTTCAGAGAAACATTAACATTTACCTCTTTCATGTTACCCAATGCATTGGAGAGCTATCTTGGGCTCATCCGCCCTAGGTTTATCATAGAACGCCTCGTATACGTAAACAATTTCCAATAAATATAACATATTCATAACAAATAAAACAAGAATAATGGAATGATAACATTTCCACATTGCAATCACAATATATCATTTCAAGATATTGACAAAATCCATTATTTATCAAGACATTTTCAAAACCATTTAAACATTTAATATATAGATTTTTGAATCAAAGTGTCACATACCACTTTAAATCTTTTAAATGAATCATCATTAAAAAACAATAATTTAAATATAAATAAATCCTAAAAACCATTTTAGAAACATAGACATTAATGAGAAATATTTAGAAGAATAAATCATTAAAACATAATTACTGATATTTTAGTAAAAGGGTTTTTTACATAATGATTGATGCTTGAATACAAATAATTGAGGAATAACATTTAATCTGATCTTTATAATATAACGCAAATAAAGTAATTCATGATATAATATTCAAATGGACAGTATATGCACCATAAAAGTGTGAATTTGTGTAAAACTACAATGAAGTCACAATGAAATGTAAATTGAGACGAATACCCTATAAAGACTATATCGTTATATTAACGATAACTAAATTACTTAATAATATGTGAAAAATAAAAATACACTCAATATGATTGGATATTCAGTGTCAATCAATTGGAGAACATTCACACATATTTTTTTAAAAACCACACCAATGACTTTGGAGATTAATTCAATAAATTGAAGTTGAGTTAAAATTACTCTTATCACATTCATATCGATGACTTGAGAATTTATCAATGGATTGATTATGTGAATAAAAATTATATACACACAAAGGGGAGTGGAAATTACAAAATAAATAAATAAATAGTGATTCCACACATAATCATAGCATGATATAATTAAGAATTATATGATTATCCCAAATAATTGAAATTGGGTTAATAAGTTCTCTTACAGAAATTCAACAGCCTAATGACGTCACATTATAATTCCCAAAATGAGTTAATGAGAGAGGAAATGTTATATAATCACATGGACATAAAATTTACATAAATAATACTATATAATAACATATCCCAACATTATAATATTGAAATTAAAAAACCTGACATAAAAGATGCCATTGACTAAAAGAGTACGGTGAAAGGTTCCCTTACCGATTTTGTGACTTACGAAACATAAACCACATAAATAAAGTATGATATGATGAAGAATTAAATAACAATAAATTAAATTTTATTACACAATGAATATAATCATTGGATGTATATACACCACACAAAAGAAAATAAGGGCTAATATAGCATGAATCTCACAGGAATAAAAAGTGATATTAAAGCCTCTTACCACATTGTAAACAATCGATTCATATGAAAGAAAGTTAATAACGACCAAAGGAATCAAATAATACCTTTATAATAAATAGAATCAGGAAAATATATATCAAGTGGAAGTACACAATAAACCACATTCAAGAAATAATTGGTGAACAATGGAAATCTCATGGAATTAAAAGTCAGATAAGAAACCCCTTACCTCATGTCCGACATGACCTATTCGTTCTTTAATCTCTGGAATAATAATCTAAAGTTAATTTATACTTGATTAAAAACCATTTTTAAGTTTATTATTCCCTTAATATCACTAATTACCATGTTACAAACATAATGCAATCATTTAAGATGATAATGGTCATTTTGTCGATATTTAGTACTTGAGTAAAAAATGAACTTCTATTAATTACAAGAAGTTCATGTCATCACAAGTCCATTGTATCGAGAATAATATTCATGATTTATATATAACATATATCACATATTTCATTTATATGTATGTATTTATAATATTACATTACATTTGGATATTAGAATTGAAATGCATCGTTCATGGAGACGGTAAGTCGTACGTACGCATGAACCCTACATTCATTTCTATTTAATAGTTAATGGAATGGAAATATAATGATACATAGGTATATTATAAATCAAATTATAATATTATATTATATACATGTTACATAATTTCATTAAAGGTATCTTTTATACGTTCCATGTATGTCATGAACGAATCATATCACCTTGAAGGGGATCTTGTCCGCACTTCTTCAAATGAAATTATCTATTTTACATATATTGGAAAGAATAAAGGTATATTTATAAATAAAAATTACATAATCCTAGATAAGTAATAATCATAATATATATCATATATAAATACAATGCTACTATAGTGGCCACAATGATAGGTGGTAGGAGAAGATTGAAGAATCGTCGTTTCGTAAGGTAGTAGTTTGTCGTCCACAGAAACAATATGTTCTTTACCCATTAGATGGAGGTGTGTGTAATTGTAGTTCTAATAAATCTCATAAAAATAACATAGTATATATTCATGATACTGTTTTTATTATAATTTAAAAAATAAAAAGATTTTATGGGGTTGGAGAAGTAAAAAAATGAACTTAAGAGAAGAGGTTATCTTTAAATCGGGTATCTCTCATTGGTTTGAACCAAAAAGTTTACTTGAATTGCCTCCTACATAGTGTAAGGCTTCTAGGAGGAGGATACGGATGTTGGGAGCTTAATTGGATATATTTTTGATGAGTCATGGGGGTGAAAAAATGTGAGGATGGGTTTTAAGTGAGATCTTTTTATAAGGGGGAGGAGGGACTCTTTAAAAAAGTTTTAAAATATTATTTTATTATATAATTCTTTTTGGTTTCTAAAATCCCAAACCTTGTTAATGTCAAATATAATAAGTATAATGTTCAAAATAAAATATTCCAATAAGAATTTGATAGTTTTGGATATTTTTTAATCATTATAATCTTATTTATATAAATCATTCATTAATGAGGTAAAAACTACTTCATTATTGTGTCATAAATAATTTTATTTATTTGATGACTAAAAATTATTAAAAAATACCATGTTTTAGGAAATATTTTAAAATTTAAATTTAATATTTATATTAAAAGAGATATATTATATAAACTTATATAAAAATTGATTTACTAAAAGATATATGTTTTTGTCATTTTTGCCTTTACATTGAATTAATTAATATAAAGTGTCATTATAACTCATATGTGGCACTATGGGGCCCCAAAATCGACCCATGGAAGCCCATGTTCGGAAATTTATTAACCAATAGTATTAGGATGCACGTGAGGATAATTTTATATTCCTATAAAAATATTTTGTTAACCTTATTTACCAGATTTAACCTTTAACCATAGTAAATAAAATTTTACTGAAGAAAATATTCATATTGTATTAAAATTAAAGTTGAATATTTACACAATTTGGAAATCTTGATTCCAAATATGGAATCCATTTTTACAAATTCCAAATAATGAAGTGGAAGAAATTAATTTAAAATATATTCTTTTTGTCGAAGAAAAAATCATGTTTTTAATAAATAATAAGTATCAAAATACTGACACTTATTTTTGTCCAATTTCATTGTAAAATTACATACAATTACCACAATTGGATTAAATTGTAAAAAAATAATATAATTACACATTAAAACCAATTAAATAGATAATATTACCTTATAAATATATTATATAAAAATATAGTTTTGAATTAAAATACTGTATTTTTCACCATTCCATAAAAAATGAATTTTATCAGGAAAATACCAAAAATTTACCCAGAAAAAATTTTGATGTCCCAATTATAAATAATAATATTATTTTTTTCAAATAGAACATATAAAAGTGACCAAAACTATATTTAATTAGGGTTCTTCCTCAAATGGAGGTAAATCGACTTTTTAAGGAATATTTTAGTATTTATGCTTAGAATCAAATTCAATCTTATTTTAAGCCTCTAAAATTAATTGGATAAATGTATAAAAATTTAACAAACATGTATATTTATATCATATTTTTTTCTTTCCATTACCCCCAAGACAACAACATGGCGTTAACTACCATTTAAAATGATATTATATTATTATTTTCAGTATGACTCAGCATTGTGTGAAACATAAGATTTCAAAGTAACCCATTGATGCTTATCGGGTATGCCATTGAACATATCATCCCCTTTCAACTAAAATTAATATTTTATGCACAATTATTAATAAATTTGAAATTTTCATATTCATTAATTACCTAGGATTTTATATCCTTCCACCCATTGGGAAATTGTGTCCTCGAAATTTTAAAATTGGTCATGGAAACTTGATTAAAAGTCTGAAATTGGAAAAATTGTTAATAAAAATATCCCATTAAAATAAAAAAGAGAAGTACAACGTTCACCCGAGGAAACAGATACTAAGATTCCATGAAAACATGTATATCGAAGTGAAACTATGTCTCATAGATTAAAAGAGAGTGACATAGAACTTGATCACCGAAAGTTAACCACTATAATACCATAAATATGTGGTTGGATAAAAGTTTGATGATAAAAGATAGATTATAACAGTTTTTCTCCAAGTTCCTTTTCATATTGATGACGAATTTTATTAAAAACTTTACTAAGATCATGAGTAAATTTACTTACTTGTCATGTTGAGTGACATTGTTAATAAACTTCTACCAAAAACTCATCTTTTCTCTAAATGGTAACTACTCAAGATGACTTGGTCACACCTAAAGTGATAAAATAAAAATCTAGAGTATCCCATAATATACAAAAGATGAACTATATATTTCCCCTATTATTAAACATAATCCAAAACCAAAATTGGTTATTACAAGATCCGATAATCAAAAAAGGATAATCCTTTATAGAATGAAATACTTCTCTTAATCTACAAAATTAACCAAAAAGAACCCACAGTTCAATAAAGACCATTCAATATACAATTGTCCTTAAAATTATTCAAAATAATACAAACTAAGATTGAAACCAAAGACTAATAATGTTTTAATCAGATAGTCGTGCATAGTAATTCTTAACATTAATCTCCAAAAACATGGACTACTCTTAAAGTATCATACTGAAGCTTAATTAACCTAATCACATATTCGCAATGATAGGTTAATAATTTCTATAAATAAACCAAATCATCATCTGTACACAATAAAAATATAGATTCTTCCAAAATAAAATATCAACCATTACTCCACAAGTGAGATCCCATTGTATTCTATTTCCCTTAAGCATATAATATTTCCAAAATTGAAAACATCTTCTAAAATAATCTTCATCACTTAATCACCAAATCATTATCATATATTAAGGATATCCAATTGATAAAAGATAAATTCCCAAAATCAACTTATTCCTGATCCATAAAATCATTGAACTTAAAATAATAAGTCATAATAATGAAGGACTTCACGTAGTACAGTGGTAGGTGATTCACCCGTGTCGCCCTTCTATTGTGGGTACGATTCATGTAGCCTTGTCAGACACGATGGGTCATCACCCATCTTATAAGTTGTCCTTTTTATAAAACTAAAAAAACCTCTAACATGTTTTTACCTAAAAGTTATTCTTATACAATCCATTTTTATACCAATACATTAAGACATCAACATCTTATATATTTTAATATTTTCTACTACATATCATATAATAAAACTATTCCCAATAGAAAGAACATCATTCCTTGATCACAGTGTGCATTTAGTTTCATCATCATCATGTTCACGTAGGCAGAAAGTCCATGCATTGCAACAATGATTTATAGATCCTTCAAAATCATTTGCTTCCTCCATCCAAATACACCTTGTACAACTAGGTTTATATGGGTGTTTGTAGAAGAACTTTTTCGAATAATAATCATGTAAGACATATAATTTCATAACATATGATAAAAAATGATTTTTATAAAATTGTTGGAGCGATTTTGAGTTGAAACATTAAATCAATGATACTTTTAAAATACCATAAGTATATGTTGAGAGACTATATTGTATATGAAAATATAAATAGGCTCCACAAGTTTCTCCTTCTTCTGCTCTTTTTTCAAAATCCTAATATGCTTCAAAATTGTTTGATAAGGTCAAATATTTATGAATTCTTTGATAATATTTAACTTTATTGAAAATTTGAGAATATTGAGAATAAAGGATTTTATTAAATACAACCCATGATCCATGATGATATCGTGGTATAGTGGAGGTGTTTTATATCTCAAACAACTTCTTGCAAGTGAGTAGTATTATAGAAGATGTTTCAAAATCATCTGAATGCGACTTTGCAATAAATATTTCAAGCATGTCATCAGGAATAGAGTGGAATGTTGCTTGAGATCCTCTTCCTTACATTAGTAACTGACATTCCATGATCTTAAAAATTTATAAATCAAGGATCTAACTTAAATAATAGACATAGTGACTAACCATGAGTTTAACTAAAACTCTTAATCTCTAACGTTGTCTAAACTAACCTCTGATACCAACTATAAGGACCAGGCCTCAAAACATTACATAATATTGAATTAAATGAATAATTCATAGTAAATATATTCTCAGGTATATAGTTTTAGAGAATTAGTCCATAACTATTAAATATCAACTTGAAAATCAAATGTAGACAATACTACTCAGTATAAATTTTTTCATAAAATAAAAACTATTTAAAAGAAACATGTATAGTTCCTAGTTTTAGACAGCAAGACTTTTCCTTCTTCCAATCCTTGAACCAATTCATCTTTAAGTCCTATGAAAAACATTTAAAAAAAATGGTATGAGCATAAAAATATTAGTAAGGGTTATAAAAAAAGGAAAGGAAACATTAACCCATCAATAAATATAAATAAATCTAACTATACTTTTCGATCACAACATACCTCATGAAATCATAAGATTTCTTAAAAACACATAGAAATTATAAATCATAAAGTCAACTTGTGGCATCCATATCATACATACATTGTATCAATGACATCTATGTAGGGATTTACATTTGGAATTCCTATCTCAGTATATTCCATAAACCTCTTAGGAGAAACTTTTACGTTTACCTCTGTCATGTTACCCAATGCATTGGAGAGCTATCTCAGGCTCACACGCCCTAGGTTTATCATGGAACCACCCATATACGTAAATAGTTCCCAATATTAATAACATATTCATAACACATAAAACTAGCATAAAGGAATGATAAAATTTCCCCATTTCAATCACAATATATCATTTCACGATATTGACACAATCAATGCTTTATCGAACCATTTTCTATACCATTTAAAACATTTAATAAATACATTTATAAATCAAAGTGTACCATAAAAATTTGAAACATTTAAATAAATCAACATTTTAATACATTAATGTCAATGTAAATAAATCCTAAAAACCATTTTGAAAACATGGACATTAATGATAAATATTTAGCAGATTAAATCTTCAAAAAAATTTAACAAATCTTTTAGTTAATGGGGTTTTATCAAAATGAGAGATGCTTGAATACAAATAATTGAGGAATAACATTTAATCATAACATTATATTTTCATGAAAATAAATGGATTCATGATATAATATTCCAATGGAAATTTTAAAAACTATATAAGAGTGGATTGGAGCATACCACAATGAAGTCTCAATGGAATGTAAATTGATACGAAATACCTAATAAAAATTGTGTCCTTAGATTATGGATAAATTATTTACATAATAATGTGAGAAAAAATATAAATACACTCAATATGATTGGATATTCAGTGTAAATAAATTAGAGAACATTCACACATATTTTGGTAAAAACAATACCAATGACTTGGATGTTTAACTCAATGAATCTAAATTGAATTAAAATTACTCTTATCTAGTTCATATTGATGACTTGATTTTTTTTTAATGGAATGATTACACATATTAAAGTATATCAACATAAATTGGAGTGTAAATTACAAGATAAATAAACAAATAGTGATTCCACACATAATCATAGTATGAAAAAATTATGAATTATTCTTACAACCCGTCCTCGGGGCCCGTGCCGTGACTTCCCCAAGCCTGCCTTCCATAGGCCAGGGGCTGGAGACTAGAACCAAAGGTGTAAATTCCGATAAAGGGAAGGCATTGACTTTATTAAGTAAATAACACACAACATAGTATGCAAGTGATGTAAGCACTATGTAAAACTGGGTACAAAAGTAAGTGATGAAAAGAAAATGGGCCAGTATACAAACCAAACTGAAAGTACAGTAAAAATGAATAGAAAGTACAACAGCTGAAAAGTAAAGGACCAGCATCGAGTCGTCCTCTAGAAATCCCACCTGAAGGGTGGGTGCAGATAGTCCTCTTATCTCCTCAGGTCTAGTCCTCTGCTCTGTGTACGTCCCCTCCAGTGGTCCACCTCCGGGTACCATCTAGCACCACACGCCTCCACCTCGATCAGCGTTGTCCGTCATCTGCATCCAAAACAACGTAGTGCGGGCATAGCCCATGCAGGGGTGAGTATACGATACTCAGTAGGGACCCCGAGACCCCCTAAGGTCTCCCAGAATCCACGAAGGATAAACCACAAAGGAAAGATACAATCACGAAGTATCAACCAAACCTACTTAGGTATATGCCCATACATATACCTAAGTTTTCTATCTCAGTTCGGATCCAACTCTCGAGCCCAAGCACAACCAGTCCACACAGGAAAGCACAACCTGATCCAAAAAGGAAAAAACAACCTAGTCCACATAGGATATCACAACCCAGTCCACACAGGAAAGAAAAATCTAGTCCACAATGTAAATAAGGTCAACCACATCGATGTTAAAGATTGAAAAGTCAAGACTCATCTCACATAGGAATAATACTTTTGAAGAGGGGTGGAGATGATTAGATGTAGCCTCTAAATCATATCCTCTATCGAACCCACATAGGATCCCAGTACGAAAGTCGTCGCTGTCGATCCCACGTAGGATCCAAGTACAGTAACCATCGCTGTCGAACTAATGGAGGATCCAAGTACAGTCGTCATCACTGTCGAACCAATGAAGGATCCAAGTACAGTTGTCATCACTGTCGAACCCCCGTAGGATCCAAGTACAGTTTTCAACACTTATGAACCCACGTAGGATCAATGTACAGTCGTCATCATCATCGAACCCACAGAGGATCCCAACACGGTAGTCATCGTAGTCGCAGCCTGCTTTAGGGTTTCCGCACACAGCACGCTCGATTTTAGGAGGTTACACTCCACGATCCAAGGGGTTGATACATAAACTGTCATGAAGTACAAAGTTGATGTATCCCAAAGATCTGTCTTGTCAATAGGAATATAACGCGAAAGACGGCGCGTTAATCGGACGCCTGGTCTGAGAGATAATGGTTTTTCCGTTCCAGTGTCCAGGTTAGAAATACAATCGTTTCTAACCCGGCCGAAATCCAAATTTTTCCAAAACTCACTTAGAGTATCAAAAAATAACCATCTCATTGTAAGGGTCATAGTTCCACAGACGGCGCGTCGATCAGACATGCAGTCTTTATGTTATAAGCATTTCCGCTCCAAGGGCCCGGTTGGTTTCATGTTCAAACCAACCCGGTCGTACTTCAAATAACACCGGTTAACCAAACCTATCACACCATTGCGATCTATACTGAAAAACACATTATATGGACTATACATTGGTCCAAAATGAATAGCTGATGAAAAGGTTGCATTTCACCGCAACACGCGCGAACCGGGCCTCGTGGGGCCCGGTCCTCGACCTCGACTTGAATATCCAAAACTGGTCTTGAAACATCCGTCTTAATTCCAGGGTCGCAACTTCCCTGACAGTTCGTCATTCTGACACCGTATGAGAGAGATATGTCAGATACAAGATCTAGTAATAATAAAAATATTATTATCATTGGGTGTTTCGTGGACCCGAGCCACGAACCAAATTTTAGTATCGAACATTAGACTTGAATTGACCATATTAAAGACTGAATTACATTTCCACTGACAACAAGCCAGTCGGATGTCGCACGCATGAGTTATAGTAGGTCGAAGATTTAAAAATAATATTAAATCTATTATTTTTCGAGTGCTTCGGGACCAGATCCAAAAACCTGAAAAAATATATTCAATATTGGAATCATAAATTATGTCTCAAAGTTAGGGTCGCACTGCCACAGACAGTTCATGAAACCGAGATCGTAAAAATAATTTGCGGACAAAAAGTTGTTTTATCATCAAAATTAATAATAACAATATTTTATTATTATTATTAATTACTTATTTGTTTATTTTTCTAACACAAAATTCAATCACGTTGGATCCTTCTCTTGTGCGCTAGAAATCATCACCAAATTAAAAGAGCCTCCTTTTGATTTGACTCCATTCCAACCATGCCCACCTTTATTGGCTTTCTTCTTCTTTTTTTTTTCTTTTTATTATTTTCCCATTTCATTTTAACATTCTCTCTCCAATCTTCATTCTCCTTCATGATTCTGTTCTCCCAATCAACCAGCCTTCTTTGCATAGCCAGAACTGCACCACCATTGCCTGCCCGCGCCGCTACGCCTCCATCCTACCATGTCGCTGCCATGCAACCCAGCCACACCGTCGGATGCCGCCTCGGCCCGCCCTGCTTGAACCGTGCACTGCCGGGCCGAAAATCACACCGCCACGTCACCCCTTCCACGGGTTGTCACATCTATGATCTAAGTCCCAGAATTTTGATGAGCGTAGATTCAAGATCCTCGGGTCGAGATCTCCTCGTTCGTATATCGCGCTCAACAAAACATCGATTTTTTGATGCGCTTAATTTTTTGGTGCGAAAGAACGCGCGGAGAATGTGCGAAGAATAAAATATAAAAGGGTCATGGACTATGTGCGGATTGATGGCAATGTTTGTTTGGCCATCTTCTTTGAGAATCAAGAACTCACGTAATTGGTAAATAGATATTTATAACACATCAAAGTTTTCAATCTCAAGATAAATGAGAAGAAATAATTTATTAGATCCATTGCTTTTCGATCTTTAAATTAATTCATTTAATTCGTGTTTGTCATGAAAATTAAACCGGTTAAGGAATTCACAAAGATAAATCCTACAAATATACACTAACGCTCGAGGGCATAAACCACATAAATGAGTAATATACAATATTCCCCTAACTCGCAAATATGTTGTACGTCATCGATCCGTGGAAGATGAACGACGCGGTAGATGGCGTTGCAAAGAACATCGTCATTCAGAAGAGAAAAATAGAGGCGCATCATTCTTCATTGGAGGTGTTCTTTGTTGAGAGAGAAAGTCCTTCGTCGGAGGCATTCTTCGTCGAAGAGGGTGGTGTTATTTCTTTGAGAGAAGAAAACCATTCTCTATTCCTCCAGAGCTCTCACCAAAATCTCAACCCAACAAATGCCCAAAATAAAATAATAGCTATGCTATTATTTTATTCTCACAATTATTTCAAAATTTAAACAACTTTATTTAATTAAGTGAAGAGTTAGAATTCATTTATTAACATGTGTTGGAAAACATTTAAGAGGGGGATAGGAAGAGGAAGGGTCCTCATAAATAAGAGGGGAGTTTAAGGAGGGTTATGGGAGATGAGAGGTTGGGGATCATATGGGCCCCACCTATCATTTATCCACACATGTAAGTTGGGTGGTTGTGAGCCCCACCAAAAACATCCCATGGGAGAGTTTAACTTCCAAGATATAAAAATAAAATTGTTCAACAATTTTATTTATATTAAACTAAATCCCAAAATAATAATTCTCAACCCGCTTAAAACGAAACTATGGTAAAGGTCCCCTTAAGAAATTACTGGTGATGCGAGTTCATCGATTCCCTCAGATTTCAATTCCGAGCACCGGTTACAAAGATAGAAAAAAAACCCGCTCATTCGTTCACTGAACGTACCCGAGATAAACTTTAGAAATTGATTCCGGGCACACAGGGGCTCAGAATCAGGTGCCGTCAGAAGCCACAGACACGTAAAATTCCAAAGAATTATGAAAAAAAATTTCCATGAAATTTCTGGTTCTTTACATTACTCCAACCTCATGGATTTACGTCCCCGTAAAGCTTCAACACACACTAGGGAAAACAAAGGAGGTACCAAGAACACATTTCAGCCTCCCGCTCCCATGTGCTCTCCTGGTGGTTCCCGTGCTACCAGCAAAAGTGCAAATGAAGCATCTACCATCCTCGTAGTACCTTCTCCTGTCGATACTCGATCTCCACTAGAACCTTTGTGAATGTCGCCCCGTCATTGATGTCCAGATCTATGTGGTCGATGATGTGTGAAGGGTCATGCACGTATCTCCTCAGCTGAGATATGTGGAAGACGTCATGTACCCAGTGAAATTGTGGTGGATAGGTCAAGCGGTAAACCACCTCACCTTCCCTGCTGAGGACCTAGAAGGGTCCGATGAACCTCGGAGATAACTTTCCACTTTGGCCACATTTCCATAGACTTCGTCGAGGTGAGACCTATATAAAGATGTGATCTCCATCCTCGAACTCTAGAGGCATTTGTTCCCTGTTTGGAACTGAATACTCAAAACTCATGCTGCCACGAGGGTAAGGTTGGCCGACTCAAGTGTGATCGTCCGCACCCTCCTATGCATGAGTTTATCCTGTGCTGTCTGGGGTTTCCTTTTATCCAACCAAGGAAAACCCCTTCCCAATGTTGTAGATAAACCACAACCTTTTTTCCTAATACCATCAATCTGTGTATGAACTGTGGTTGCCCAGTCCATACTAAAACTAACGTCATAAGGCCTCGACGCTGCCACCTAGAGATCCAACTGAAACTCTCACCATAGGGGTCATATCACACCGTCGTCGTATGTGTGATCATCGAGTCTCCTCCCAAAGGTATCTCCAGACGCGAGGGTCAATTCAACGGATTAACCGAAAACTATTGGTCTGGGACATGATTTGTGGAAGGCAGGAATGATTGGTACCTATGTCTATTGATACATCATCTAATAGTAGACATAGACCGTACCTCAAATCATTCTTAGAGCCATTGGGTCGCATTCCTTGATCGCATGCAATTATTCTCTTCCCCTGCCCTCCAGATCCCTGAGCCTGGTGGGGACTACAATTGTGGGTGGTTGTGACATGTTGAAATGTACACCACCTCATGATGCACTCCTAGCTCTGCTTCCATATCTGTTGCTCTGCAGATTCATCTGTTCTTAACACTTCTTCTTCTTGAAACATTTTACATGCCTAAGTCTCTAAGACTGGTGACAGTTCCATGCTCTTCCACTGCTAACATTCTCTACCTATATCCGTTCAGCCAAAGAACATTCAACAACAATTATTTTCTCCTGAATCCTAACATAGGTAGGAATTCATAGAGGATAAGGTGATGGCTCAGATATCCTTAAACACACCACGCTCAGAGGTCCGATTTCTATAGCACTAATTGAATCGTATTCATCAAGTAATCGGAATGATCGGTACGCCTTAATGAATACCCAGATACCGACACGTCATTCTAACTTAGCTGTATAAGCTCTAGAAAAACTCTTAGCCACCTCCTCAAGCCATTCCTCAGCCGCCTGAGAGTCGGTCATGCCTCAGAACATGAGGGGTATCTGATTCTGAAACACGTGTATGTCAGTAAGCCCACATGTGTCACCTACTGGTACCGCCAGTTGTAAGTGATGACTAACAGGTAGTGATGTATAGCTGACACACTACCCGAAGGTACTATCTCAGGCATCGGTTCATGTAACGAAGCCTCATCACTATGTGGACCAACCTCATGGTATTTCACTGGGAAAACACTAGTACCTAAGTCCACCATCCAGTCTTCTACTGCCTGGTAATATGTATCGTCTGGTAACCTCAGAGGCCTCTGCTACTGGAACTCGTTCAACGTGCTCTGGCGGTGTGCACTCTCCACTGTTGGGGCCAATGGTATGGGTGGCCCAGCGGGTAATGGTACCGCAGGTGTCTCTGCTGTAATGTGACCCTGCACCGAGGCCTCGTCGCTTGGTGGGCTACCATCTCGCACGTAACTCGGAACCCTAGATGGTTGCCTTAATGGGGCCATCCTGAAAAGAAACAGGTGCGCCATGGTTAAACATTATACCTGGTGAGATGACAAAAAGTAATCACAAAAAAAACTTTTGAAACACACATGCAATCAGTGTTTCCGAGCACTGAGTCGGAAATCAGAAGTTTGGGTCCTGGTGTATGGATACGTCGGATGACGCACCAACACTGGACTCCCTGGACTGATAACCACACTCAATACTCTAAACATTATTGTTTCAAAGAATGAATTATCAGAGTCCTGAGTTCTGCAGTAGAACTGACTCCTCTGATACCAATTTGTCACGAACTGTCCTCGGGGCCCATGTCGTGACTACCCCAAGCCTGCCTTCCATAGGCCAGTGGCTGGAGACTAGCACCAAAGGCGTAAATCCCGATAAAGGGAAGTCATTTCCTTTATTAAGTAAACAACACACAACAGAGTACGCAAATGAAGTAAGAACTAAGTAAAACTGGGTACAAAAGTAAGTGATGAAAAGTAAATGGGCCAGTATACAAACCCAACTGAAAGTACAGTACAACTGAAAAGAAAGTACAACAGCTGAAAAGTAAAGCAGCAGCACCGAGTCGTCCTCTAGAAATCTCACCTGAAGGGTGGGTACAGATAGTCTCCTCAGCTCCACAGGTTCGGTCGTCTGCTCCGTGTACGTCCCCTCCAGTGGTCCACCTCCGGGTACCCTCTAGCACCACAAGCCTCCACCTCGATCAGTGTTATCCGTCGTCTGCATCCAACACAACGTAGTGCGGGCATATCCCATGCATGGGTGAGTATACGATACTCATTAGGGACCCCGGGACCCCCTAAGGACTCCCAGAATCCAAGAAGGATAAACCACAAAGGGAAGATACAATCAAGAAGTATCAACCAACCCTACATAGGTATTTTCCCATACATATACCTAAGTTGTCTATCTCAGACCGTCTCTAACTCTCGAGCCCAACCAGGACCATTCCATACATGAAAGCACAACATGTTCCACAAAGGAAAACACAACCTGGTCCAAACAGGATAGCACAACCCAATCCACATAGGAAAGCACAATCTAGTCCACAAAGGAATGTAGGTCAACCACATCGATGTTAATGTTTGAAAAGTCAAGACTCAGCTCACATAGGAATACTACATTCGAAGTGGGATGGAGATGATTAGATGAAGCCTCTGGATCATCTCCTCTACCGAACACATGTAGGATCCCAGTACAGAAGTCATTGCTACTGAACCCACATAGGATCCAGTCACAATAACCATCGACGCCAAACCCACCGAGGATCCAAGTACAGTCGTCATCGCTGCCGAACCCACGAAGGATCCAACTACAGTCGTCATCGCTGCCAAACCCATGTAGGATCCAAGTACAGTCATCATCGCTGTTGAACCCATGTACGATCCAGGTACATTCGTCATCGTTGTCGAACCCACAGAGGATCCCAGCACGGTAGTCATCGTAGCCGCAGCCAATTGTAGGGTTTCCGCACACAGAACGCTCAATTCCGGGAGGGTCCACTCCACGATCCAATGAGGTGATACATCAACTGTCACTAATTCCAAAGTTTATGTAACCCAAAGTCCCTTCTCGTCAATAGGAACTTAACGCGATAGGCGACGCGTTAATCGGACGCCCGGTCTGAGAGATAATGGCTTTTCCGTTCAAGGGGCCCTGTTAGAAATATGCTCGTTTCTAACCCGGAAAATATCCATAGTAGTCCAAAACTCACTTAGAGTATCACAAAAAACTGTCTTGTCGTAAGGTTCATAGTAACGTAGACGGCGCGTCGATCGGACGTGCGGTCTTTAAGTTATAAGCGTTTTTGCTCCAAGGGCCCGGTTGGTTTCATGTTCAAACCAACCCGGTCGTACTTCAAATGACACCAGTTAACAAAACCAGTCACACCATTGCGATCCATACCGAAAAACAAACGATATTGACTATACATTGGTCCAAAAATAAGAGCCGGTGAAAAAGTTGCATTTCACGACAACACGCACGAACCGGGCCTCGTGGGGCATGCGCATCGACCTCGACTTGAATATCCAAAATTGGTCTTGAAACATCTATCTTAATTCCAAGGTCCCAACATCGCAGACGGTTCGTCATTACGACACCGTATGAGAGAGATATGTCAGATACAAGATCCCGTAATAATAATAATATTATTATCATTGGGTGTTTCGTGGACCCGAGCCACGAATCAGAATTTAGTATTGAACATTAGACTTGAATTGACCATCTCAAAGACTTGATTACATCGCCACTGACGGCAATCCAATCGGACGTCGCATGCATGAGTTATAGCAGGTTGAAGATTTAATAATAATATTAAATCTATTATTTTCCGAGCGCTTTGGGTACCAGATCCAAAAACCCGAAAAAAGATATTCAATATTGGAATCATAAATTCCTTCTCGAATTTAGGGTCGCACTGCCACTGACAGTTCACGAAACCGAGATCGTACGAAGAATTTGCGGACAAAAAGGTGTTTTATCATCAAAATTAATAATAACAATATTTTAATATTATTATTAATTACTTATTCATTTATTTTTCTAACTCCAAATTCATTCACGTTGGAGCCTTCTCTTGTGAGCTAGAAATCATCACCAAATTAACAGTGCCTCCTTTTGCTTGGACTCCATTCCAACCACGCCCCACCTTGATTGGATTTCTTCTTCTTCTTCTTCTTTTTATTATTTTCCCATTTCATTTTAACATTCTCTCTCCAATCATCATTCTCCTTTACAATTTTATTCTCCCAATAAACCTGCCTTCTTCCACACGGCCAGAACCGCACCACCTTTGGCTGCCCACACCGCTGCCCCTCCACCCTACCATGCCGCTACCACGCAACCCAGCCGCACCGTCGGATGCCTCCTCGGCCTACCCTGCCTGAACTACGCACCATCGGACCGATAATCACACCTCTATGTCACCCATTCTGCGGGTTATCGCATCTCCGATCTAAGTCCAAAAATTTTGACGAGCGTAGATTCACGATCCTCAGGTAGAGATCTCCACGTTCGTATATCTTGCTCAACGAAACATCAATTTTTTGACGCGCATAATTATTTGGTGCGAAAGAACGTGCGGAGAACATGCGAAGAATGAAATATAAGTGTCAAGGACTATGTGCGGATTGATGGCAATGTTTGTTTGTCCATCATCTTTTAGAATCAAGAACACAAGTAATTGGATAATAGATATTTATAACACATCAAAATTTTCAATCTCAAGATAAACGAGAAGACATAATATATTCAACCCATTTCTTTTCGATCCACAAATTAATTCATTTAATTCTTGTTCATCATGAAAATTCAACCGGGTAATGAATTCACAAAGATAAATCCAATAAATATATGCTCAAGCTCGTGGGCATAAAACACATAAATGAGAAATATACAATATTCTGCTACCTCGAAAAGATGTCACACGTCGACGATCCGCAGAAGACGAACGTCGCGGTAGATAGCGTTGCGAAGAATTGCGTCACAGAGAAGAGAAAGGAAGGCGCTTAGTTCTTCATTGGAGGCGTTCTTTTTCGAGGGAGAAAGTCCTTCGTCGGAGGCATTCTTCGTCGAAGAGGCTGGTGTTCTTTCTTTGAGAGAGGAACACCCTTCTCTATTCCTCCAGAGCTCTCACCAAAATCTCAACCCGAAAAATGCCCAAAATAAAATAATAACTAATCTATTATTTTATTCTCACAAGTATTTTAAAATTCAAACAACTTTATTTAATTAAGTGAAGAGTTAGAATCCATTGATGAACTTCTGTTGGAAAACATTTAAGAGGGAGAGAGGAAGAGAAAGAGTCCTCATAAATAAGAGGGGAGTTTAAGGAGGGTTATGGGAGATGAGAGGTTGGGGCTCTTGTGGGACCCACCTATCATTTATCCACACATAGAAGTTGGGTGGTTGTGAGCCCCACAAACAACTTCCCATGGTAGAGTTTAACTTCCAAGATATAAAAATAAAATTGATCAACAATTTTATTTATTTTAAACTAAATCCCCAAATAATATTTCTCAACCCGCTTAAAACGCAACTGCGGTAAAGGTCCCCTTAAGTAATTACCGGCGCTGTGAGTTTATTGGTTCCCTCGGATTTCAATTCTGAGCGCCGGTTACAATGATAGAAAAAAACCCGCTCGTTCTTTCACTATACTTACACAAGCCAATCTTTGGAAATTGATTTCGGGCACACCGGGCCTCAGAATCAGGTGCTGTCAGAATCCACAGTCTCATAAAATTACAAAGAATTAATAAAAAAATTTCTTTGAAATTTCCGAGTCTTTACAATTATAATATTAAGCCAAATAATTGAAATTGGGTTAAAAAGTTCTCTTATAGAAATTCGACATCCTAACAACGTCGCTTTAAATTCAAAAAATGAGTTGATGAGAGAGAAAAGGTTATATCAATACTTGGAAAGAAAATTTACATAAATAAAGATATAGAATAACACATCCCTAAATTAATAAATATAAATTAAAAGACATGACATTAATGATGTCTTTGACAAAAAGAGTACGGTGAAAGGTTCCCTTACCGATTTGGTAAATTACGAAACATAATCCAAATGAAAGAAGGATCATACAATTAAGATGTAAATACCAATAAATAAAATTATATTACACAATTAATACAATTATGGGAAGTACATACACCACAAAAAAGGAAATATTTGAAAATATAGCATGAATCTCATGGGAATAAAAAGTTAGATGAAAACATCTTACCACATTTAAAAGAATAGATTTTAATGAAAAAAAAATTTAATAACCACCAAATGAATCACAAAATACCATGAATATAAATATAATAATGATAATATATATGAAATGGCATTAAAAAATACACCATATTCCAAAAATAATTGGCAAACAAAGAAAATGTCATTGAATTAAAAGTGAGATAAGAAACCCCTAACCTCATGTCTGACCTGACCTATTCGTTCTTTATTCTCCTAAATAAAAAAATAAATGTAAATTTATACTTTCTTAAGAAATTTTTTCAAGTTTATTATTCCTTTTATATAACTTATTACCATGTTGTCAACATTATGAAATCATTTATGTTAATAATGGTCATTTTGTCGATATTTCGTACCAGAGTCAAAAATGAACTTCTTAAAATTAAATGTTGTTCATGTGGTCAAAAGTTCATTATCTCTATAATTATATTCATGATTTATAAATAATATATATTATATATATCCACTATATTTATGTATTTATAATATTACATAACATTTAGAATAAGAAATGAAATTCACCATTCATGGAGACAATAAACTGTACGTACGACTTTCATAACTATTTCATCTTTAATGGAATAAAAAATTAATGATAAATAAGTATATTATAATCCTATTATAATAACATATGATATATATGTTACATAATTTCATTAATTCTATTTTTTATAAGTTCCATGTATTTCATGAATGATTCAAATCACCTTAAGGGGGAGGTAGTCCACACATTCTCGAATGAAATTATCGTATTTACAAATATTAGAATGCATAATGGTATGTATATAAATAAAAATTACATAAGTATTGAGAAAATAGAAAAATATATATATCATTTATAAATATAGTTCCATCATAATGTCCACCTTGAGAGGTTGTAGGATAAGATTAAAAAATCATCATTTCGTGAGGCAGTAGTTCGTAATCCTGAGGAAAAGTATGTTCTTTACCGATTAGATGGAGAGGCGTGTAAGTGCAGTTAGAATAATTTTCCTAAAAACCTAGTATATTTTGGATACTGGTGTTTTTATTAAATAAAATAATAAAAAGTTTTTTGGGGTTGTTGAATTAAAATAAAAAAAAATAACTTAAGAGAGGACGTTACCTTTATATCGGGTATCACTACAATAAAACCGATGTTTAGTGGCGGTTGTTTAGCTGCGGTTCTAGGAACCACCGCTAAACCTTTTGTAAAAAAGTTTTCGCGGCGGTTTATAATAAACCGCCTCAAAACGTTGTTTTTTTAACACTCGACCCTCCTTCCCCCGCGACCTTGACCCCCCGCTTCCCCTGCGACCCCGCGACCCCAACCCAGGCGACCCCGCGCGACCCCAGCGACCCCGGCAACCCCGCGACCCCCGGCCCCCCGTGACCTTGGAAGCTGCACCATCTTCCCCTCTAGGTAGGGTTTTGTTTCTCCTTTAGGTTTTTTTGGTTTTCCAGTAGGTATAAGAATCAAATCCCCAAGAAGGGTTTGTGTGTAATTAATTCTATATTGGGATATCCCCCAAGGCCTCATTTTTCTTCTTTCTTCCACAATTTATTTCTCCTCACCCAACTCTCACAATATATATTTTAATGGATATCTAACCTATTATTTGTCAAAGGGTGATGTTCATGTTTTCTGATTTCTATCTAATTCAACAATTTAATTTTGGTTCTTAGTGCGACAACATATTATTCAAGCATGGGGTGAAGGTATTTACTTTCATCTTATAATTTTCATGAAAATTTCTCTAACCATGAAATTATTTCTACTCATTTATTTCACTTCGTTTAACAAGTGGATCATTTATGTATATATGGAGAAGAATAACATTTGAGATTTAACTATGAGATTTCACGATGAAACACTGTTGAGAGGTATATTTCATGATTTCTTCATCAAGAGGGGGGGGGGGGGAATTAATTAATTTAGAGTGGCACTTGATCACACTGATCACTCATACATTAAATAGTGGAAGTTGTTTGAATGAATGATATATAATCACGAGGATGAAAAAATAAAATTAATATTGTAAATGATGAATGAACCTTAGATCATTTTTTACACTTATTATTTTATCCTTTATCTTATTTACTTAATTTACTTTAAATTTCATTGTCTCATTTGTTTTATTTAATTATATACACATACCAATTTTATTTTCATGCTTCATTTAATTAATTTATTTTTTTTAAAATAAAAAATAAAAAACAATTTTTGAAGGATGATTAATTGGGTGCCCTCCTTGAGAGAAGACCCATGGTTGGAAACTGTATTATAACATTGGAAAAAAATTATTATCGATGTGAACCTTATGATAGGACTCAATATCAATAAGTTTTAGCAAAAAATCATTTTAATGTTTGAGGGACCTGCCTCTAATTATGATATAGAGAGGTGGCTAAAGGATCATAAGTCTCCCTTTAAATTGATCTGTGTAAGGAAGGGGAAATAGATTTTATTGGCTATTAGTTCTTTAAATCGTGAAGATCGTCTATAGTGGATTCTCTTTTAGGGTGATCATGAAGAGTTTATGGTGTATTGCGGAAACTTTTAAAGTTAATATTGAGATAATTTATTATCATTGACGTTGAAGGAAATGTAGTTCCAAGAGTTTATCAACCTTCGATACGAGAGTTTGAGTGTGAATGAGGTTAGATTTAGGTTCATGAAACTTCTCTTATATGCTTGAAATATTCTTTATGATGTTACCCCATTATACTATTTATGTAAATTAATGTGCTAGAAACTATTGAGGTGATAGATAATAAGTTATTAAAGTCTCATTCATCTTAATAAAGAAGTCACTATAACTTATTGAAGAGTTGATCCATGAATGCATATATTTTTTTAGCTAGATAGATGTTGTTTTGAATAATAGTTTTTTTGTATCAATATTTCTTTTTTTATTTCTCTAGGGATGAAAATTCTTATGATTCATCTAGAATCCCTTATGTACTTTGTTTTTTGTGTGTTAGCCATGGAAATTGAAAGCTTTAGTACTCAACCATCCCTGGTGGTCAGTATGGAGGTCATGTCAACTTTTAAATACATCCTCAATAACAGTTTCCTCTAAACATTTCTTATTAATAACATAATCCTTAGGATTTTATTCTATAGAGGGGTGATAGAGTTGGTGGAAAGAAAACCTTGAGATATTCCTGGTTCAAAATGACTAAGGACTAAGCATGGTAGATGTAAAAGATGTCATTAGGGATAGTAAAGAAAAGGAGCAGGGTGTGATCAGTTTCATGCTATGTCTTTTCTAGTGTTGGGTGGACCAAACATCATTTGTGTCATGAACCACCCAAACATCATTTGTGTCATGACCAAACATAAAAGATACTTATGCTGCCCCGCGGATGGCACTGGACCGGGCCAACACGATGCGGTCACGCCGCGGTAATGCCATGATTTGGACCTGCGAATGTCGCTGGACCGGTCCAACATGCTGCGGTCACGCCGTGGTCACGCCGTGGTCACGCCGCGGTCACGCCGCGGTCACGCCATGATAATGCCATGATTTGGCCCTGCTCCTGCCACATCCATCCCACACCAGCCCCCTGTCTTGATATATAGTAAATTCTATATGACCACAATCTGGTTGTTGTATAATAACTTTATTAGCTATAAATATGTACATGAGAGTCAGATAAATAAAATATCTCAATATAAACATGTTCCCCTACCCATGAATCCATGGTATGTTAATGATGTCTCCTATCATACATAGGATATATTTCTATATGATATATTTCACCAGAGGCTTATTTATCAATGTACATATATTTAAATTCAGTCCTTATATTTAAAATTCGGTCCTTTAACTTCATGAATGTATGAATTTGAATCTCATCAAGATTGATTTTTTAATGGTTATTTCATAAGGGAATGAATGAAAAGAAATAGACTGAGATCAAGAGACTTTTCATTGGCGAGAGATCAGTATGGGAGTATGTCAATAAACATTCAAGGTTTGTTATATATTCTCCAAAGATAGGGGTCATCAATTATGAGAAAGACCATTTCTTTGGTGATGGTCTTCACCTAGACCTTGGTACATCTCTACTTTCTTTGGGAATAACATCCATTTTGGAGGTTTTCACTAGGGACATGTGAATGGAAGCTAAATATTCTTGGAAATTGATGGTGTTCATTCCTTGGTTTTATCAGGTATGCAAAAAATTAATAGTGGGAATGAAGAGAATCCTATGTGCAAGGAGTAGAGGCAGGATGAACCATAACATGATGAAAAGGCCCATTCTTATAGAAATAGTTCATCCATTTTGTGCTTCCAGTTTAGGGACTTTGAGGAATTTTGAGACCCATTTCTTGATATATCATTGAATTTTTCCCTATTAGGGAAATTTTGTTCATCATTATTTGTTTTTAATGATGGGGTTTATAGAAGATGTCTCATGTTTTATTCCTTGTTTTTTGTGTAGGCACATTGTGATATACATGGATAAAAGCTGGATCACATTACCGAGGAACACACCTCAGTATGTTAAGGGTTTGAATGAGTTTTTAGATTTTGCAATTTCTAATTGATCCGTTGAAGGGAGAATAAAATTTCCATGTCCTAAATGTAAATTTAGAACATGGTTGAAGAGAGATGAGGTTTATGAACATTTAATACTGAAGCAATTCCCTGCTAAATATTTGTGTTGGATTTAGAATGGAGAATCGAACGTTACAGAAAGATTGATCACTGATGTTAATCCACATAATGAGGTCCCAAGTTCATAGAAAATGGAAAATGAAATGAAAACCCTAATAAATGATGCATTCTGCACTGCAAGACACCACTATCAACATCAAAACATATCATAACAACCAGAAGAGGGTGCTTCAAATTGCAACGTGACAAGTGATGTTTTTGAGACTATAACACAGGCAGATCAAGATTTTCACGTATTATTGGATCCTCCTCTTAATTCTGTGGAGCCAAATGTAAGAGAAAACTTCACTGAGGAAAATGTGTTTCATGATTTAGTTGATGATGGAAATCAAGAGTTGTATAGTGGGTGTTTGAAATATTCAAAGCTTTCATTTTTGCTAAAGTTGTACCATATCAAATGTCTATGTGGAATTACAAATAAGGCAATGTCCATGATATTGGAATTGATTCGTGATGCATTTCCTAAAGTAAAAATCTCAGAATCATTTTATGATATGAAAAAAGTTGTTAACAAACTTGGTCTGAATTATACAAAAATACATGCGTGTCCCAATGATTGTATGATTTATTGGGGAGAAGATTCATGTAGACAGAATTGCAAGAAATTTTCTTATTCTAGATGGCAGGCAAAGGGTGATGTTAGAAGTATGAATGAACATAATTTCATGGAGAAGAATAAAAGGAGCACACCTGCAATGGTTTTTCGTTACTTTCCTTTGAAGCCTCAATTGCAAAGATAAATCATGTCATCGAAAACCGCCGAACACATGAAGTGGAATTCTGTAGATAATAACAATGATGGGTTAATGAGACATCCATGAGATTCCCAATCGTGGAAGACATTTGATTCATTACATCTCAATTTCTCAGCCGATCCTAGGAATGTTCGATTGGGATTGGGTACCGATGGATTCAACCCATTTGGGACTTTGAGTAACAATTATAGCATTTGTCCAATTGTTTTGATCCCTTATAATCGGCCTCCGTGGAAGTGTATGCAACAAACATCTTTTATCCTTTCGATGATTATTCCTGGAAAAAAAATGCCTGGAAATGATATTGATGTATACTTTCCGCCTTTGATTGATGAATTGCAGGAGTTATGGAGCAACGGTGTTGAGACATTTGATGCTTCATCTAAAACAATGTTCAAAATGCATTATGCTTTAATGTGGACCATTAGTGACTTCCCTAGGCTTGGGAATTTATCTGGTTGGAACACTTACACAGGTTTGGATTGCCCCATTTGTAACTTTGATTTTGAGCCCAAACAGCTACCTCAAAGTAGAAAATGGTGCTTCTTGTGTCATCGAATATTTCTCGATGCATCTCATATATTTCGGCTGAACAGATCAAAATTTAATGGTTCCATTGATCATAGACCACCTCCAAAGTTGTTAAATGGTTTTGAAATATTGGCACAGCTTGAAAATGTTGAAACAGAATTTGGGAAGGTTCATCATTTGAATGATAGCAGAAAACAGGTCTGAAGTGTATCGTTAAGCGAAACCGGAACACAACAATGGAAGAAAAAAAGTATATTCTTCAAACATCCATATTGGGAATTTAATTTGTTGCGGCATAATCTTGATGTGATGTATATTGAGAAGAATGTCTCTGACAATTTGATTTTCACATTGCTTAATGAGCAAGGAAAGTCGAAGGATAATCTCAATGCTTGCAAAGACTTACAAGAAATGAACATAAAATGCGATCTCTGGCCAGATGAGAATGGAAAGTATCCTCTGACAATTTTTTCAATGAAAAATAGGGATAAAGATACATTCTTTCGAATGATAAAGAATTTTAAGGTATCTGATGGTTATTCAAGTAACATCTCGAGGTGTGTTGACTTGAAGAATCGTAAGTTACATGGATTGAAAAGCCACAATTCAAATATTTTGTTACAACAGTTACTACCATTGGCATTGCATACATTATTACCTGAAAAAATTACTGCTGTTGTACTCCAGTTCTGCACATTTTTCAGAAAACTATGTGAGAAATCTCAACATCCATTTCAACATGACAACCTCCAGGAGAGGTTTGTATTGAACCTTTGTGCAATGGAGATGATCTTTCCTCCGTCATTTTTTACTGTAATGATGCATTTACCTATGCATTTGGTTGAGGAAGCTAAATTAGGAGGCCCCGTTCATTATCGATGGATGTATCCAATTGAGAGGTACTTTATTTATATGTTTTCCAGTTAAGTAAACAATTTTTGGTACTTAATTAAATGCATAATTATGTTTATTTTATTTCACAGATATCTTCGGCATTTGAAATCATACGTGAGAAATAAAGCTAAACCAGAAGGCTCAATTGCTGAAGGCTATGTGGCTGAAGAGTGTCTTACCATTTGTTCTCAATACTTGGATGATATTGATACAAGATTTAATCGAGTTGGACGTGTTGACGACACATCGACTCAATCTAAAATACATCAAAAAATCCAAAAATATTTTTTACTATTGGCCGATCAGTTGGGAGGACCTCAAATGTGACACTGACTGAATTGGAAATATTACAGGCACATAGATATGTGCTACTGAATAGTGAAATTGAAGATCCATTTATTGAAGAGTTGAGGATAAAAACAAAGAGACGAATGAGAGGCCAAACACGAAATGAGAAAGATATAATGAAAGCTGTTAATAAAGAGCTTGTTGAATGGTTTGCACGACGTGTAAGTTCATAAATATTGCAATAAATACGAATATTAGTTTGATACATACATTTTTTAAATAAAATAAAGTATATTTCTTTTTTTAGATCATGAATACTGATACTCGAGTAGAGGTATCAGAAGATTTGAAGTTTCTTGCTAGAGGTCCTTTAAAAGAAGTTAGAAAGTTCGACGCTTATAATGTGAATGGCCTTAGATTTTGTACAGTCGATCAAGAAGTGGGTTTGAGAACACAGAATAGTGGTATATTTACATTTTATAAAGTGGAATACTATGGAATGATGCATGATATTATTGAATTAAACTACCATGGACATTTTTTCGTTGTTTTATTCAAATGAAAATGGGACGATATTATCAGAGGTGTTTAAAGATATTCCTTGCAATTTACTTCTGTGAACTTCTCTCGCTTGATGGATGTTGGTGATCGTGAACTGTATGATCGATATATCTTATCATCGCAATAAAAAATGGTATATTATGTGCATGATGTTGCCTTTGAAGGGTGCAGTGTAGTTGCTCACGTAATACAAAGATATTTGTATGATATGGGTGATGAAGTGGAAAATTTGAACTCTGAAATTGAATTTAATCAGCAACAGGAAGCAGAATTATTTGTCCATCATGATATTGAAATTATTAGTCTAGGAAGGATGGATGAAGTGGATGAAGCAATGGACCAGGAAACCGACATGATTGAAGGGGAAAATGATTGTATGTACAGTTATTTATTTATTCAGCAACCACTTGTTTCATTTCTACATTCATTCATTATCATTGTTATATATATTTTGTCTGTTAGTACTCTATCTGTTATCATTTTTAATTTTTTTTTCTGCATAATTTTTTTGAAATATATATTCTGAACTTACTTTTATTTGATTAAATGACAGGAATTCCAAGGAAGAAGCATTACACTATTTCATCCAGTTCTGCGACAGATGACTATCCATCTAGCTCCCTCCCCACGACATCTGATGCACCAGCTGCCGACACCCCTGCACCATCTCCCCCTGCACCATCTCTTACACCATCTGTGGATGTTCCAGTAGATGTTGAGTCATCGACTCCCCCTTTAGGAGCCTCTACAGTGGGGCAGCGACGCGCCCCTTCTAGTTCATCCCGGACATACTGGAGTGTCACTATCAAAGGTACAAATTTTAATTAAATAAATTTATTTCATTTTGTTTATAATAATTCTTTTCTCATTGAAGATGAAAAAAATGCAACCGTGGAGAAAAAAATAAAAAGTTCAGATGTTTGGAATCTGAATGACGAGAAGATTTTTATGCCATTTGATTCTTACGGGGTCCCTACGGATGATGCCATGGGGTTGCTTGGCCATATTCTAGGCCAGCTGGCAGCGGAGCCCATTTCCCTTCCCATTTCATATGACGATTGGAGACATTTTCCTCCAGGATGGAAAAATGAAGTGTTTGATTCTCAAATCAAGGTAAATTTATTACATTATGGTTTAATTTAATGTCATGTTACTAATATGTTCAAAATGAATTTCTGTATACAGATGTTCTTCAACTTTACCATTGCTGATGTGATAGCACGAAAGTGGACGTTGAAAAATATAGGTAAGAAGTGGATAGATTTTAAATAGAGATTGTGGTGTGATGTCAACGATGCTTCATTGACCACGCTGCAAATGTATGAGAAGCTACCCAGTGGGGTACCAAAAGAGAAGTGGAAAGTGTTTGTTGACAGGAATCGAGATCAGAAGCGGATGGTATTGAAATATATATATTATTATATTATCCACATTTTACATTTATACATGTATATGAAATGGACATGACATTCAATACATCAGTATTAAATTTCATTTTATTTATTTCAGGATCTATCAATACAGAATGCGTCAAACCGAGCAAAGCAAGTCATCCCACACACTGCGAGCTCAAAAAGTTTTTCTACAAATCGAAGTCCATTGGTAATATTTTAATTAGTTTAAATATTTATAAGAAAATATTAACTGTTTAATATACTGAATTGCTGATTTGTCATTGATTAATGCAGGCACAGAGTTTAGGCCCTGAAGCATCCAGAACTGAACTGTGGTTGGATGTTCACAAGAAATCAGATGGATGTTTTGTTAATGAGCCTGCTAAAGATGTTGGGGTATGAAGTCAATTTTTTATCATAATAACTTCTTATCAATTTTTTCTGTGTTAATATATATTGATATTTGATTTATAGGTCAAAATTAAAGAACTATGGGATGCCAATCCTGCGCATTCCTACTCTGTCTCCCAGGATGGCCCAGTTGCTAAAGTCCTTGGGAAGGAGAATCCTAGGAGAGTGCACGTGATGGGTTTGGGACCCGTGCCATCTGAGGTTTTTAGCAGGCCACCGGGGATGGCTGCTGTATCTACTCCTGACTTTAGTCAGCCCGGAGATGCTAAGAAAGAGATTGTTTCTTTACGAAACACAGTTCACCAGCAGGGGGATCAAATATCTGCATTGCAGAAAGAGTTGACTGAACTACATCAGCAGATGAGAAGATATTCCCCCGGTAAGAGTGCATCGATTACTGGTATGATGGTAAATCACATTAAATCAGAATCATTTAGTTTGATAACTTTCATTTGTTTTAGGTTTTAATATAAATTTGTAACTGTATTTAATTTTCAATATAATGTTCTTACAGCTGACAACACAAAGTGGAAATGAAGGTGGAGAGGGTAACGATGCATCATCAGACCCTGAGTAGTTGTACTATTGATGTGTTGAACAAAAATTAAAACAGTTGGTTTGTATATGTAACATTTTTGGCACATATTTTCCACCACACATTTTCATGTCCTAAAATTTCCTTGATTTCTCACGTTTATTTTTATGCATTTTATAGATTTCGGATGTTTGTTTTTATGTCTTCATTTCTCGAGTGTGGTATACATCATTCCATTTAGGTCTGTGTTTGAATTGGTATTCGAGATTTTGGATGACTAGGAGTTAAACCCATTTTTGATGTGTTGAACAAATTGGGTCATTTCATAGTGATCAAGGGGATAGTGTTGTGGACACTTTGGTGAGGCCCATTGTTGAAAATGTCTGATTTAAGCGTCAAAAGTATCTAAACATGATCTAGCTCTTCTAAAATGTCATGAGAATGTTATAAATCAAGGGAGGTTCACTAAGATATGGGTGTGACTGAGGGGTGATAAATTAACATAAGTCCATGAATATAGGCAAGAATACTTTATAAATTAAAATATAATATCGAAGATGGATGTCTACTTGACGCACAATTGGTATATCTTATAAAAACATGAATTTTAAGAAATGAACTTCTACCAAATACTTCAATATTAGGATGGTTACAATCGATCATTTCCAACCATAACTGTTTTGATCACTGAACTGTTACTGCATGACTTGAACTGCATTCCCAACACAATTTCCACTTAATCATAGTCTGTCTGGTAATTATTACCTATCATTATATCCCTGAATTAGTTATATTATGATTCTTAATTCCATTTTTTGATTCATTACAAGCTATTCGGTCATGAAACTTTAATTACTAGAATTCCAGAACTTTCTTCATTACCATTCATGACTATTATTTCTACAAACACTCTCCCAAAGGTTACATTTTCCATGACCTGTGTGATTCTCCCCACCATAGGATTTTAATATTCATCATTTTAATAAAAATAGGAATCTAATTCACATGAAAAACACTCTTTCCACCACTAAACATGGTTTCTGGATGTGAGTCAGCATAATTATACCATGTTCCATCACGACAATCCATCCTTGGCATACGCTGAAGCCTCATCTGGAACTAATATTCCATCCGTGAACAACCTGTGGTTCACTTCCTACCACATAGATTTACATCATCTACTTAATAATAAATAGAAATGGTCTATTCATAATCACATGTATTATGCAATCATAATTCAATGTGCACACATTCAATCAACATCAATATCTACATCTTGAACATTAACCCAGATTCATGATGTTATAAAACTTGATCCTCTTACATAGTCATCCATAGAACTAGGATAACTTAGCTTTTCTACTAAAAACTCTGGTCTACATCACTCACCACAACGTAGTTAATACCTAACCTATATTCCAACATAAAAAGATGTCAACTAAGACTCACTGGAAATATCCACATTCATATAAAAGCTATATCCCAATGTAACTCTAAAACTATTCCCACAATAGGATTTTTTATAACAATATATTTCTAATGTGTTATTTAAGCTATTTCATCAGTTCAAATTTATTATAAGTATTAAGGATGGTTTCTCGGCCACAAAACCAAAAAAAATCATTATATAAATGGGTTGGTACTAATATAACTACTAATTCATCAATTATCAATTTTTATAAGTAGAGTGGAATCTCTATGGATGATCTATCCTAAGAAAGTGAAGTTATAAGATTTAGTGGAATCCAGTTTACGATGTTACAATGTTGTATCAATGGAGTTTTATCTTCCTAGTATTTACTATTTAGGATATTGTATACATGAGTATGAGGAATGTGTTGGAACCTTTGATTGTTTTTTTTGATTTTATATGTTTTTCAGGGCAGTGGTGCTGCATAATCACAGAATTATTTTTTTTATTCTAGGCAGCATTTTGCGGCGGTTTTAACCGCCGCGAAATGTATACTGGCGGTGGTTTAAACCGCCGCTAAACATAAAATAAAATTTACTTCTAGCGGCGGTTATAACCGCCACTAAATAGAAGCTTCGTGGCTGCCTCATTCCACGGAGGTTTACCTGAATTGAGTGGCGGTTTTACCACTGCTAGAAATTGGCTCTATTCACGGCGGTTATAACCACCGCGAATAAAGCGATATCCAAGGCTCGTAAAAATGCCGCTAAATTCAGGATAACCGCCGCAAAATGAGGCACCTACGACGATTTCCGGAAACTGCTGCTAAACGTTAAAAACCGCCGCTAATAGATTGTCGCCACCCTATTAGGCAGCAGTTTCTGTAAACCGCCGCCAAACAGTATAGCGGTGGTTTAATCCACCGCTAAACGCAAAAAAACGCCGCTAAACGATGATTCTGTTGTAGTGTATCTTTGTTTGATTTGAAAAAAATGGTTTACTTGAATTGCCTTATTCCTAGGGGAATGCTTCTAGGAGGAGTATAGGGATATAGGGAGATTAAATAGGGAGATTTTGGATGAGGCAGCGGGCTTGAGAAGTGTGAGTAATCGGTTAGAAGTGATGGATTTTTATAAAGGGGAGGAGGGGCTCTTTAAGAATGTGTTAAAGTATTATTTTATTATATAATGATTTTCGTTTTATAAAATTAAAAATCTTAATAAATATGAAGATAAGATGACTCATGTTCGAAATAAAATCATCCAATAAGAATTATATAGGTTTTGGAAATATTTCTAATCTTTATAATCGTATTTATTTAAATCGTTCATTAATGAGGTAAACATTGCATCATTATTCTGTCATACATAATATTATTTATTTGATATCTAAAAATTATAAAAAAATACCATGATGTATAAAATATTTTTATATTTCAAATGAATATTTATAGTCTAAGAGATAACTTATATTACCATATGTAAAAATAGATTTACAAAAAGATGTATGTTTTTGTAAGTTTTGTAGTTACTTTAAATTAAACAATATAAAGTGACATTATCACTCTTAATTATCTCCATGGGGTCCCAAAATAAACCCTAGGATTCCCATGGTCATAAATGTATTAGAAAATAGGATTAGGACACATGTTAGGGTAATTATATATTATTATAATAATATTTTGATACCCTTATTTTCCAGATTTACAATTTAACAATTGTAAATAAAATTTTTTCTGATGTAAATATTCATATTGTCTAAAAATAAAAGAGACCTATTTACACAATTTAGGACCACTTGATTCAAAATATCGAATCCAATTTTACAAATTCAAAACACATAAGTGGAAGAAATTAATTTTAAATTAATTCCCGTTGTCAAAACAAAAATCGTGTTCTTAAGAAATAATAACTATCAAAAGATTAACACTTAATTATGACCAATTTTAATGTGAAATTACTTCCAATGAACAAAATTAGATTAAAATTTAAGAACATAATATAATTAAACATTAAAACCAATGAATAATATAATATAACCTTATATATATTAGATTAAAATGTAGTTTTGAATTAAAATACTGTATTTTTCTTTATGCCTTTAAAAATGAATTTTATCAAAAAAAATTCAAAAATTTACCCAAAGTAAATTTTGATGAACCGATTCTAAAGAATAATTTTATTTTATCTAATAAAACATATAAAAGTGGCCAAAATAGAATAAAATAGGGTTCTCCATCAAAATATTATAAACCAACCTTTTAAAGAATATTATAGTATTTATGCTTAAAATTGAATTATTTATTATTTTAAGCCTCTAATTTTTTTTGGATAAATGTAAAAACATTAAAAAAACATGTATATTAATATTGTGGTTAGATTTGTAAATTATTCCAATTCAACCTCTAGGTGTTAACTACCATTCAAAATAATATCATATTATTATTTTTCAGTATGACACGGAATTATGTGAAACATAAGATTGCAAAGAAACTAGTTGTTGCATATCATGTATTCCATCAAAAATTACATTCACATTAAATTAAATTAATATTTTATTCACAAATATTAATAAATATGAAAATTCCATATTATTTATTTACTAGGGATATTACAATTTCCTCCTCCATGATTTTTTTAATATCTCCACTGATTCCTTAGTTGGCCATGCCACTTAAGCTGGACACCTAACCTCACCAGACCACTAACACCACTACTCTGTTCATCCATGCCACCACTTCTATCCAAACAACGCATGATGCCCCATTATATGCCATGTATTCCATATGATGTGACCCCCTTCACTGATGCCTCAAATAAACCATACTACACCTAAAGATTTATCCTCCACCCCCTCATCCATAGATATGGTTATAAAATATTCGGTTATTTATTTAAGTTTTTTACATAATTAAATAATATAGTCATATTATAATTTTTTAAAAAATAAAATAAAAAAGTATTATTCCCCTAATGATCATTAGAATTTATTATCTAAATCAAAAGGGGTCTAGGGCTTTAATGACTTCATTCCAAATCTCTGTTAAATTGTATTAGGCCATAAATAACATTCACTGAATACAAAAAGTGATTTTTTAAATATATATTTTCATGCATTATTATTCTTTTTTTTATTATATTAATATAATAAAAAATTACCAAAATTTACAGCCATTAAATAACTTATACGAATACATTTAATATTGTTTGGATGTTGAGGGAAACCCTCTCTATTGAATGCACTGCATAAGTTAGCTACAAGAATGTGGATTGGTATTGTGCAACAGCAGAGCTGGGTAATGTTACAGTGCCTACAAGATAGGCCTTTAGGCCAATCAATGCCTTTGTGTCCCTTGTCTTATATTCCATGTAATGAATACCCATTCATCTGAACATAATGTGGGATTCCTTGGTTAATAAAATTGGAAGGGGGCACCCTACTAGTTATATATATATCTAAGTAATTGTTTAACAGTAATTATTAATAATCAATAATTAATTAAAAGTAATATATTTATTGAGTATTTAAGATTAATAATAAGAAATTACATATCTTATAATTATAAATTAATTAATTAATAATAAATATAATATTATGATAAATAATTTTAACTAAAAAATAAAAATAAAAATTAATTGGTAATTAATATTAACTAATAATTTTTATTTAATAGATATTAATATTTTTTAATATTACGTAATATTATGTAATTTTTATTGATTAGTAATTATTCTTTATTAATAATTATAATTAAATAAAAAAATTACTAACAGATTAATAATATTATAATTTGAAATAGTTAATGATTATTAAATCATTAATATAATAATTATTATTTATATTTTGTAACTAAATTATTATTTCAAATATTTATTCATAATTTCTTCACAATAATAATAATAATTAATGATTAATTGATATCAATTTTTATTTTTATTTTTAATTAATATTATTAATAAGTAATTATTTATTTATTAGTTATTATGTCATTAATAATTAATAATTATCTTATAAAATATTTAATAAATATTTTCCAAAAATGATATAATTTTTTTATTAATAGATAATATATATTAGTTATTAATATGATTATAAAATGAATATTTTTAAGTCGTAAAAAATAATAATTTCTTAACATTAATTATTAATTAATATTAATTACAAACTATTATTTAATTTATTTATAATAACTTAATAAAAAATAATTATTAATTAGAAATATAATTATTTAATAATTATTTTTAATATATTCTAACTGAAAATAAAATTATGAAATATTTATTATTTATTATTATTTTTTATTATTATTAAACCATAAATGTTAATTAGTAATTAATGATATTAAATTTTAATTAAATATTTCTTAATTACTAAATAAGATAACTATTAATAATTAATTATTAAATAATTAGTTATTTCTTAATAAATTTCATGGTTTGGAATACGATAGAAAGACCATATCCAATTTTCTTGAAGAAAAACATGCAAGAAGGATGATATTTTCAGACATAATAGAAAACCCAAAAACAGGTAATGCCAAGTAACATAATACTTAAATTTATTGAAGTATGTAGCACTGAAATTCATTGTCCAAATCTCAGGGATGTGTGCCTTTCCTGCCATGAGGGTTTCATATTCCATGATTGTTTCATCATCACATTTATGGCATTTATCTATTCATAGGCTCATGGACTTCATCAACAGAAAAATCATTTCTATTTGACACCCAAGATGTTGTAAATTTCCCCCATGATGATGCCTCTCCATCATAGTAGGTGAAGTGATGTTATAATATTTCCTTTCACTATTTGAGGCATCAACATTATCAAGATGAATATCACCATGGTGGGTATATACTTGGATGGTAAATGATTGGTTGGTGTTAAGGGGAGGAAAGAAATTTGTAGTGTCCATCGTACATATAGTAGAGTTGTGACTCTCATAATTATCTATCCTAACCTCTTTTCCTGTCTTAGTTTGAACAATAATGGTGTGAGGGGAAGTAGCCTCATAATTTTATCATTACTCACTCACACCAAGAGGACAAATAACTATTGAATCCTTCAATGTGAAATACATCATATTGGGGGTAGAGTAGTCCTACTGATTCTCATATCATCCAACACCTCTCCACAACCTCCATGGATCCAACTAGGACAGTATGATATTGGACAACCACTATACATATCATCTACATTGGTGGGGAATTATTCAGGTTTTGTATACATTGGGAAACAACAGGATCCTCACCAGCACAAGTATGTGTCTCAACTACATTTTCTTCACGTACATGGGTGCACCTCAATTTTCCTTGGCTTTATCAGCCACCACATTATCAGTTTTTCTCAATGAATCAAAAAAAATATCTATGAAACTATTTTACCCATAATCTTATGTCATTTCCTCAACATGATGTATGGACAACCAATTTACATAAGGAAAATAAAATAATTTAATGGTTGATAATATAATAGCTACAACATGAAATCTAGTTTGAATTGAATCTTAATAAATAGGGGATTCTTCAAATTTTCATTCCCATGACGCAGAAGTGAGATCATAATATTATATACCAATAATGGTCCCAAAATGTTGAAAATATTATGTATCCTTTTATTCATAATATTAATTTTCATTAGGAATCATCTCATCCCCACTATCCACCACCATAGAGTTAGAATTAGAGCATAAAGCTGCAGAATAAATCAAGGGCCACTGCTCAGCTAGGTCCCACAACCTAGTAAGGCATTGAGATCACGTTTATATGTCTCTATAGATCATCCTTACCACTTATTTGATTTTTTTTCTCAATCCATCCTTACAAAATGATCTTTCTTAAATTTAACAAATCCCATTCCATAATTAATACTCAAACCAATCAAATTAATAATGTAAAATATAAAAAATATAAAAAACATATTCAACAGATTTCAATGTTGATTCCTTTTCATGGTTTGGAATGGAAATTTTCATCTTCCTACATTACATTTAAAATTAATAAAATTACAAGGAGAATATTATTTTTGTACATTCATTAGTTTTTTTTCTAAAACTACCATATATGAACTCGGTCACTTTCATCACTGATCGAATTTCACTCAGATTGAGAATCTCTAAAAAGTTAATTGAATTCATAGCCCATTTTGTCTAAAGTATAAGAAAAAATTAAATATTATGTTCCCGTAAATTTACATTTATCAATATAATCACCTCTCATTACAAATTGTACATACAACAATTCATTGCGACAATTGAAGAAGTCATTCCTAATATTTCTAATTCCTTTAAAGAAATCAGATACTTTATCATATTCTAATAGTAGATAAAACCTATATTAACTAGAATTCAAATTATTATATTTTAAATGGGGATGAATAAGGTAATATTAAAATCCAATTATAGAAAAATTCCCAATCATATCCCTTTTTTATTTCCCTAACATTTTAAATTGTAACTACCACAAAAGATATTTCCCATATAATTTTATCACGGTAAGGAAAAAATCTCAACTATTGAATCTTAATCCCAAGAATTTAGTTATAATTATTTATATTCATGGGGTTAAAGTGAGTATTATTGTCATTAATTTAATTTATTATAGGTTTTAAGTACAAAAAACCAGATTAGAAGCCATATATATGTTGACAGCATAATGGAAATAAATATAAGGGATTCCTTCCTCGAATGAAGTAATTCACATATCATCAAAACATTAAAAATCAAAAAATGATTTCTTGAGTCCAAATAATATCATTAAATTTTACATATATTTTATAGCAAAAAGTTAATTTTATAATTATTACACTCATGGATCTTTTCAGAGAAGATACCCATGATTGCTTCAAAAATGTTTTGTTCCCCATTCATCGAAAGTCAACCTCATATAAAATTAAAATCATGAAAATATAAAAAATATATATTAAACATTGAAGACCCACCTTATATATCTCTTTAATATATGCCATCTTCTGCCATTACCAGAGTCCATAAATCCAAAAAATATAATGAATGGATGCTGGATCTAGTATCCTTGGACGATCTCAAATGGATCCTCTCTAAGATTCACATTACCTTTTTAGCATATGAGACTAAATTCCAATCACCATAAGAAACCATAGGATCCTTGGAGTATGAAACATTCCGCCCTAATTCCTAATAAATGACGGGATTACGATAATTTCTAGTAGAGTATGGGATAAGTGTTCCTTAGACTATCGATATTCTACAATTAATAGTTAATTTTTTTTGATTATTTTATTATTAATTTTTAGTAATTAATAAATATATTGTCACTTATTATTAATAATAAGGTACTACTAACTATGAGTATGAAAGGGGAACCATAATCCCACCATGGAAATCCATAAAAATTTATAGGGTAAATTGCCTTATAAAAGCGATCTCTGGTAAATGGTTTATCTCATAATACAAGTTGGTTTCATTATTGTATTATTAGATACATAATATGTGTTAAATATATCATATTTATATATATATATTTGTGTGTGTGTGTGTGTGTGTATAAAATTATAAAAGACTACCAATTATCATTCATTGTATGAAGATGAGAATAATATATATGTTGGGATTGTAGAATTAAATCCATATATATATTACATGAAACTATATTCCACTTTTATTGGATGAAAACAGAGATAGTAGTGCACAGTTCATGGGGGGAAGAGGGAAAATGGGTGTAGGAATTTAATTTCTCCCATCATTTGGTAGTCACAGACAAATAAAATTTATTAATAAACATCCAACTAGAAATTCAAATAAAATTTATCAATGAATAAAATTGTAATAATCCCTAAAAATATAAAATAATTTAAAAATATGAAGGTGAAATATAATTACCTTGGAATGAATAAATGTTTTATTTAATTTACATAACTCAACATGTGATAATTTTTTTATTACAGATTCCTTAAATGATTTATAAATTTCTCATATCCGTGATTGATATGAGGTTCCAAATATCAGATAATGTGCTCACAAACCCAGATTCCAACAAATTGAATTTATATAAAAAACCAATGGATCAATTATTTATTTTTAAAAGTTCATATATGATAACCTATTCAACTAACAATTATATTAATTTATTCAGATGGGTTGGTTTGGGCCCCCAAAATAAGCATTATATTATACCTATCGTAAGAATATATCCATTTTAGACACAACTATCAAAACAAATTTTACACCCAGGGATCCATTTTTAAGATATTAAATATTTTACACCTTTCTTTGAACCTAATAAGTATTAAAATTTTAATATATTTAATGTTCTTTAGGTATCTCGATGTCATTAAAAACCCAACCACTTGATAATTCTAATAAATAATTTTAAAATTATTAAATTCGATTCTACGAATAATAGAAGTCTTCAAATCCTCCAAATAAAAAAAACATTTCTTATAATAAATAACAACCCACTCAATGTAATGAGGGTAATAATCTAGAAAAGGATTCTTACAATCCATCAACATCTACTAATGTTTCTGATGAGACCAAAAGATGCACTCTAATGGAATCCCCCACCCCAATCGGTATTCTTTTACTTTTTATTCAATCACCATTGGGTACCCCACAAAACATTTTTCATCCTCAATGCCTATAATTGCATAATAAATAATGTGTATTGGTTCACAAACATGTCATCTTTGTTGTGACGCATGAAAAACATTGTGTGCCCAATAATAATGTGTTGGTAATTCAAAATGATATGAAAAATTTCTCTCCCTGTATAGAACCCAGAATGATCTAATGAAAACCACATATTACTATAATTTTTAAAATGTTCCCTAAAAATAGTGAAATAGGGGAAATTGTTATTTGATAATTCTTATAACAGTAGTTTATCATCACAAATGTTTTCAAAAAATTGAAAAAAATTGAGCCATTTCTTCAAGGTCCTAAAAAGTCATATATGTCTTGTTATCTAACTATGAATGAAATTTAATACTCAACTAATACTTGGTCTAGAATTTCTTAAATAAAATCCTCTCATGTAAGTATGTGAATAAAACATTTAAAAAAACATTGTGGTTACTTAAGAAAAATCAATAATCATATCCATGTTTAGTTATCTTATGATTTTTATAGGACACTAGTCATAAATAGTAATGAACTACAATATCGTAACATAATTGGTAAATTAATGAATTATAATTTGTAATGATTTATTCTCTTTTAAAATAAATTATGAATACATACATTAATGTTTTATAAATTTAATGGTTTAAAGGATTTCATTATTGACTTTTAATTGATTAAAATAATTTAATTACTTATGATAATAAAATTCCATAATTTAATTTTTGTATTTAATATTATAAAAAATTAGTTAAAATATTTTCAATTTTATTCAAAACTTTGATTGGAAAAATATATTCAATATGCCAAATTTATATCTAAATGGTGTTTGTGAAATGACGATGCAGTAAAAAAATGATACATTTATATTGTGGTAATTTATTTGAAAAAAAATGTTTTTGAAATAAATTGTTTGAATGTGAACATATTGAATTTATCATTTTATTAAATATACATTTTTATAAATTGAACTCATTGAAAAGAATTATGTTTTCCCAATATACGAGGAATGCTTATTATATGCTGCATGAGAAACATCTAGAAGTTACTGCATCTACACTGCATCTCCATGTTCACTTAACTGATCATGGATAACTAAAATAATGTTATATCAATGTCATATTACAAGTTAATAAACCCCCAATCACTATAAATGGCTGAAATAGATACAATATATAAACTTACAAGATTACTTTCCACTTGAAACCTTTTGAATATTATATTACATTATATTCCATACCATTAACAGATCTCTCAAAATACTGTCAGCTATGAAACCTCTCAACCTACCATATGAATAATGCATGACATTCACATCATCAAAACGATCCTCTCATAATCTCTATTAATTACAAATACTTTTCCACAAATTTAGAATAGACAAATATTGTATAGACCCACATATGAAAAAAAACTAGGGATGAAGCTAAGCAGGTTGTACAGTCTGAGGAGATGATGATCCCAATCTCCCCACTCGATATTGAATATTTATTTGTGAATTGGAGAAAAATCTAAGCTAATGATCAACAAAATATAATCTTGAAGACACTCCCTAGTTTCTCAAATTGAAAATATATAAAAAAAATACCTTTTCAAATCAATGATCTTGATGATAAACCATAGACACCAATATAAAATTCTAAGAATTGATAAAAATAGGCAGAGAGAACCATAATCTAGAACCGACTAAAGTTCCAACGAGCAAGATTGAATATTGAACTCCCATTGAAGTTTTATGGGGAATAGAAAAACTGATTTTGGTTGAATTCCATTTTCCAATTTATACAGAGTTATGATGTCTCAAGACCACTGTGGGAGACAAATCTGAAAGAGATAAAAATATTATATTATTTTTTCCCTATTATTTTTAGTTGTTTTTCCCTATAGGAAGGAATAAAGATATTATTGTACCTACTTTTCTTAAAGGTTTTTTGTTTTGAGTTCATTGAATAATTACCATAATATATTCGTTAAATGTATCTCTCTAGGATAATTTTCTCGTCGATTGAGTTTTGGGTTATTATCCATGAAGGGAATGGGGAGAAAAAAAATTAAACTTCCAATGATTGACTCTAATTAACTAATTAAATAGTTTATCTATAAATTTTGAATGGATTAATTTTAGAAATGGACACTGGAATTCAATAATCATTAAAAAAACGTTAGTGATTATTCTGAGTTGATGAATTTGGTAGAAAATGAGGTGAGTTCATCCAATCCCACTACTATGCCCTAGAATAAATTTTCTAATTTATAGTTTTTACATTTACTAATATGATAATACTCATAACATAATTATCACTGGAGATTAAAACAAATGAAAATTTTAAAATACAATTTTTCTCAAACAAGTATGGAGCCTAAAAGTTCGATGGATATTTGAGTTGGTAAATTCATTGAAAATTCCCAATATAATCTTATCTTACGTTAGCTACAAAACATGGAACATATCTTGTGAAGGATTTTATCAATTGTATATTCATTAAATATAAGGGATAATTAGTACAAAGATTATAATTTCCCCCCTTTTCTAGATTAAATATTCCCCATTATTCATTTATTGCATTGATGCTCTATATTTTTTACATTTCCAATTATAATTCCGTATATTCTATATTTAATTTTATTTTTTTATATTCTTTCCTAATTATTCATATTTTTATTCTAAATTTATTCCTCAATCATGAACATAATTTCATTATCTCCATACCTATACAGAAATAAATCAACTGTTAGGACCTTGGGGGATATCACACATACCCCCATAATCCATATTCTATAATTTTATTATTTCCACTAACAAAATATATATAAATTGAAGATAAGTTGATCAATGATATTTATGTTATATTTTTTATAATCTATTTTACATTCTAATATATGAAACAATTCATCAATACCTAATCCTGATCTTTTGTTTATACTATTAGATCACTATGAGATGAACAAAATATGATGGTGTTGGGTGTCACGATATAAAATTAATTGATTGATTGCCTTTATTTCATATTTTCATTGTAATAGGTGTAAATACATATACACGAATAGGTATATTCTATTTGTATTTATACCAAAAAATAGATAGAGAGTGGAAATCAATAAATGATACTAATTATAATTTTAGATGAGAAAAATATGCATAATGAATAACCTAGGCGGTTGACCATGGATCCAATCCTTTTTTACCTCACATGTTGTATTTTAAATTATTTATTATTAAATAAAATATATCAAAATCCAAAACATCACTTTAATAAAAAAATAAAATATCAGTATATAACATAAATATTAAAAATTGATTGGGATGTTGAATTACTGAACAACACCAACATCTTGAGAAATGGCCATGGTTTTCCCAATAATATATTCTATGTTTTAATAAAAATAAATACTAGTTGAACATGACCCATGACATAAACATGATCAATCTTTTAGATAACATAATGAATTATTATATAATGTGAAATTACCATCATTCTATCCATTGATATATTTCCATATTTTACTATTTAATTTCAAAGTGTTTGATCTAAAAGATTGGTACTAGGTTCTCATCCAAACCCAACTAATAGTTTAGGTACTACAATATAAACGCTGAAAACACTTCTTTTTTTTTCTGGGATAATAAAAATAATAATGAAATCATTCTTTTATATTCAATGAAAAAAAGAAAAACCTCTAAGTGGAATTTGTGAAACAGCATCAATATCTCCTCGCATATCACATGTGGAATCATATTATTCCCCTAGAGGATGATGTTTGGATACCATATTTTATTTAATTTTCAGAAATATATGTAATGAATATCCAATAAAATAAATGTCAATTCCAATATCAATAAGTTGGAAATCCTTAGCTTAATAAAAGTGCGTATTGGACGCTATAATCAATCGATGGTATTTAACATGTACCTCTTCGACCGGTGCCTTATATATTGATTCCAACTAATTTTCCCTTCTTACACCATCCAAGAACATTGTTCTGTTCTAATGTATTCAGGTACAACATCACTCATTCATAGAGTTTAGCCTATCCTCAATTAATAGTCTTATGAGAAATAAATCCAAAACCTATTTATTTTATAAGATTTAACAAATACAATATATATATGAGACACTTTTCATCCTTTTAAACCACAAATACCTTGGTGAAGAGGAAGTGTTACCACATTTTCATATACTAAAAAAATTATTAAGGATATTTTTTGTAAGAACTTGTATTCATCAACATATACACCACTTGATTTTTTTTAAACTTTATTAGTTTGGATTTATATTGTAGTTTTAAAAAATTTGTTCAATACTATAATTTTTTGATAGGGTGATGTTTCTCATGGAAATGAACTAAATTATAAAGATATATGTTTGATTGAGTTAATGGTGTCCAAGTATAAATTTATCAAAGTCCTAGGGTAATTCTCTATAGGATTAGAATGAATCAGGGGTGGTTTAGGTTTTTTTCTATATGATCTTTCTTGTGAACATTCTACATGTTACTTTCTTGTTGTGAAAATGTTAAACCATGTTAACCATTTACAGATGAAATGTCAGGAATGTGTTTAGATCATGAAACATTTAAACATTATAAAACTAGTTCAATATATCAATTCGTTGAGAAGAGTTGTGGTAACTCAAGTGAACACATTTTTTTTGTTTTTATTATAAATCAACATTATCACATATTGAATGAGGTTCACGTTTTGAATATGTCATGATCAATTGTCTTAAACAATTTTTTTCATTTTATATTATTTCATCCTACATGATGCCTCATATCTCAAACCCAATGGAAACAATAAGTGATTTTTGTGTTATTCCTTTCTTTCATATCATCTCTTTCTAGAATTTTTTATATAGAGAGTTCCTTCTATTTTGTTTTTCCCATTCATGTACCATAAACCATTTTTATTGTAGGATCTCTTGAACACTATAGAATAATTTTTGGATATTGATTTTTGTTCCATATAGGTTATCCATGGGATTTAATACCCATTTATTTTTTATTGTCATTCCCAATTGATAGTGTTATTTTGCTTACAGTATAATGGTATGTGGTATATAACAAATATATTTGGTCTATTTTTAATTTCTTCAGAATGTGCATTATTATGTGATTTCAAAAATAAATCATGATCATTATGTAACAGAATATTGGTTGATGATATACATATGTTAAGATAACTCATTGGATCCCTTTAGATATAATAGTGTTCAGACATTGTTTGTGGTAGCCCCGTACAATGATGTTACCATTCAACACTAATCAATTGCATATAATATTAAATCATGACTTAGAATGACATGACACCATATTTGATTTATTAGGATATGATCACTTTGGAACAAATGATCACTTATATATTAAACATACTGGATGTACTTTGATATGATATGGTTTTGGACACTTACATGTTACGGGTTTAAGACGTACCTTGATGAATTAATGTTGATTGAATGATTAAAATGTAATTTTAGAATGTACCTTTATGTATCATGATGAATGTTGGGTAATTTTATTCCATTATGAAATTAGCTTAATCTTATTCTTTATGAATTATAGGAATTTTTAGGGTTATGATTTGATGATTCTAGGGCTTGGTGCAGGTATGTTCCAATGCTTTTTGGTTATTTTCCACTTATTTTTTTATATCTTATACGTGATTTTCTGATTATACTATTATCTTAAAAGGGTTTTGTTGAACAATGTTTTAATTTTTATAGGTATTTTTCTTTTTATGTTATGATGGTTATATATAGGTATATTTTTTTTATATTGAAATTATTATATAGAGAAATTGGAACGGATATGATGAAATGATTATATAGGGAAATTCTTCTAGCTATACTAAAATTATCATATAGTGGACTTGGTCTGGTTATGCTGAAATTCTTATATAGAGAGATTGTTCTAGTTATGGTGTGATGATTATATAATGGGACTGGACTGGACACGATGAAATTATTATATAATGGGCATTTCCCAGTTATGTGATTATTCTAAGGATTTGGGGTTACAGATGTATTGGTAATGACAAATTCTCCATGTTATTCTGACATGGTGTGGAGGTAGGTTAATTATATTATTGTATTAATTGTTTTATTAAAACATTTAATTATATCTTTATTTCTTTAACATACTATTAAACTAGATTTGTTCAGATATGATGGGGTAAAACTATAATATATTAGTCATACCCTATTCTGGTTTACATTTTTTACCTGGGATGATTACATGGATATATGTTTGGACAAGGGAAAATGAACTTTTGTAGATTATTTCTTGTTATATTTGTTTGATCGTGGGGATGATACCAACATGGAATTCATGATCACAGTATATTGAGATTATTTATCTATAATGGGTCATTTGTCTTTGTGGAAAACATTATGAAATTTAGTTACATTTTCTCATGAAATTAAATGCTTCACTATTATTTGATTTAAATAGTTCAAACTTTATGATACATTTTAATGATGTAGGGTTTACACTATTTATATTACTCTAATAATTTCAATATTAAAATTTTCAACCCTAGGGTATAGTCTCCATACCATGATCAATAAATCAATACCGCTGGTTGGAAGACTCTAACATATGTGGTGGATCTCTTGATTTCTAGTAACCAACCCATCATGGCCTTGTGAGAGAGTACTAGATCGGGAGACATTAAAATGATTTGATAAAAATTATGATTTTATTTTCTATTTTGATTATTTTTGGGAAAGGTAGAAAGGTGATTTGGACATGTCAGGATTTGGATCTTGTTTATTGTATTATTTAACCCATGTATATGGTAAAACCCATGTGCATTGGGATGGGATTTTTATTCTGGATATTATCTTTTCTTATTGTTGATATTATATAACATTGGTTGATTCACATGTTTATTGATATTATTGTTTCTCTATATTTTTAATCATGACCAAGTATTGATTGAAATTAGTATAGATGCATCACGAATACGATATAAATATATAGATATTCATGAACTATTCATTATAGGGACATTAATTTCATCGGATAAATTATCTTATTTGACCTGTGAAATGAGATACTTATTATATCTGATAAATAAAATGAATGAACTATTTGGCCCTTCTAATTAACCTATTTGTGATTTTATTTATAGATGTTCAGTCAATAGTTCTATGTTGTTGTAATTGGTTGGGGTTGACCTTGAGGTTATCTAATATTCTATGAATTTTTTTTCATGATTAGTAAATGACCCTTTGTCTTCTTCAAATTGTGTTTCTGAAGAGAAACAATTAGCATGAACCTAAAGTAGCTAAACTGAATATTTATATAGATCATATGGATTTTATGGTTTTACATCTTCACAATATCTTCCCATGGGCCATATGATTAATGGAATGGGATATTATTCTTAATATCAATTCGATGCCTTTGGGGATGATAGATTTTAGCCTCAGTATTGACATACGTTCTCTATGGAGGGTGGCCCCCGGGTATTTGAGATCTAGATCAAGTTAGCCGAGACAATATTCATGTACCATCAGAAATCTGTGAATTGGATCTTGAATCTTGCATTATACATGTTTTTTGGACCTTCTAGTGTTTGGTATGACATTCTAGCGTAATAGGTGTACAAATATGAGTTATCCAAGATGGAAATCAAGGAATTTTTTATGTCACTTCTATCATAAAATATTGAGGGATGAGAATGTGGACAAGGTCATTAACATATAGTTTGATGGAATATTAGTGATGAAAAAATCTAGATGTTTCTCCAACTTGTAGTTCGGTGTGTCAAATTTAGAATATAATGATATCTTTAGGGTGATTCATTTCTAGAATGGTCCTTCATATGTGATCAGGTAAAACATGAATGTTTTTTATTGATTATAATTTTAGACATGATTATCAATGATGTAATATTTAATGTATTATAAGAGATGTTCGTAGTAGTATCTATTCTATCTGAACACGGTGAACTAGGAACTTTTTTTGTAAGATGTTTCACTATGATATTTAAATCAAAAGAAATAGTGGGGATAATATTTAGGGATGTGCCCATGCATCCCAAGATTGTGTTACATTGTAAAGATATCGGTGTGGAGTTTTTGTTCACAAGAATCCTTGGAGTCCAGAACCATATTTGGAGTACTGTGTTTATGGTAGTAGGGTACAACCATAGAATATTTTTAGGGGAATATAAAAGGCAATTACTACTATGGGATCATGAAAAGTAAATGAGTATTACATTCACTTTGTTTACCCTTAGTATACTTCTCACAAGAGTTCCAATAGATTTTTTGGTAAATGTAGGGGGTTTGGTAAACTAGTGATGGAGTGACAATATCAATTACATGGAGTATCCAAGTGGAGTTAGACTAGACCCCAATGCATAGGTCATGTCAGTTGTATGCTATAAAATCTACTTTTTCCCACTTTGAAGAGTGATCTTCTCCCATAATAGATACAATTCACGTATCATTAACAATTGAATATTTTTTATACCTTTTCATTATATTCTATTATATCTTCAATTTTATGAAAATATTTTTGTCTTAATATGGAATTTGTAGATGGTGTCTTAACCGTTGATAAACATTTTAGAGTGTAGTTAGAGAATATAAATTGTTTCAAGGCATGTTAGAAAATTTTTGGTAGTAATAATTTCTTTTCAAAAGATCAATGTTATAAATGAATTGTTCTAATATGATTATGGGTACGAATTGGTCAGTTCTGTTCCATTAAAACATCAAATATAAGGGAAATGGTGTTAAAATTCTATCTCCATAAAGTGGTATCTATTTTTTATATGGTGAACGAGATCTTCATGATGGCCATGCATGACCAATTCAGTGGAGAATGGATTGTCTAATGGATCTAAAAGAATTTATTTCTCTAAATGATAGTGTAATAAAACATCATAATTTTCCTCTAGTGGTGTATTGTTTTTATAATTTTCTCCCTGATGAGTCATATGGAATTCCTCAAAAATGAGAGATCATGTTCACAATCGAGATGGTTCTAGGAGTAGATCTTGTTACAATCCCATTTTACAGTTTGGAACTAGTGGAGGATCATGAATTGGATGTTTAGTTAGATGATATGGATGCTAATGGTTTCATAAAACATGGTATGTGACCTTGGGATCCACATATGGGTTACAACAATAAGGATTTTGGGACATTGAGATTGTCTGTGTTATAGTATCGATTGAACATGATTATGGTCACGAACATGTATCCCATTCCATGAATGGATTATATCAATGATCAGTTGGGGGGGTGATTAGATATTTTATAAGATGTATTAATGATTAGGATTCCACATGTTGATAGTGATATCATTGGAATTATATTAGAGTACTATTATGAAAATGTGTGGATTTTATAAATTCGTAAGGATATCATTTTTTGAGATGAATGGACTGGTGATTTTCATAGAATTGATGAATCATATCTTTAATCATTTCTTAGATACTATTAATTGGTTTTTGTTGATGAGAAATTATTTTACACCCAGTTTGTGGATTATAATTCACAAAATCTTGAAAAATTCATGAATATATTAATATTTCATAATATTTATTCCAATATAACCTACTAATTTTTTTTTTCTGGTTTAAAAAGTAAACAACATTGGTCATGTCATCTCAGAACATACAATGTTAGTGGACCCAAAGTTGGTTAAAGTAATGGAACCATAGGGAAATACAAAAATTTTCTAAAATATTTGGATATTTATAGGACTAGTAGGTTGTAATCAGTTATTAATATTTTACTTCTCATGTATGGAATCATCAAATTCTGGACTAACCCAGAAAGCATTGTTTTTTTGTCAGATCTCTACGAGAAATCCTTTCCCCAGTCTAAGGGATGTCTAACCACAATAGTGATCCTCACAAAACTTATACTTGGAAATTCATATACCATGTAGTGTGAAACATCTGTATATGTAATCTGAAATGTTCTTATGTGGGAGAAACTATTATTAATTAATCCATATTGGTGATGACATTGAGATAATGGAGAAACTATTATTTGGTATAGTTGTTTTTTGTGTAAATCGTAAAAATGTGGTTGAGGTATATCATTTCATAGTAGGACCATATCATTCTATAGAAGATGTAAACGAAATCTATGCAGACATGAATCTAGATGTTCAAGAGTATATGGGATGAGAAGATATCACTTCAACTGATTTTATAGCATGAAATTGGAATGGATCATGACCAATTCTATATATGATATTTATGAATTATATCTTAGGTAAATATTATATGGTTGGGGTACACCAGTAGGACGGTCTCTTGGAATAATATATTTCATTCATTACTTATGATGAGTATGGGTTATTGCATTCTTGTGAATGAAAATGATGTGATATTTTCATTAATCTTGATGAGTGGTATGTATAGGTTTGATAAAGATGTATAATTATCTCCATAGAGGGCACTAGTGTCTAGGAAAAAAGAAGGATCTAAATGGTTTCAATAAGAGGAAATTTATCTGTCAGTAGGTGAAGGTCAAGCATCTGTAGGATGTTGGGCTTATAAAGAATATTCAATTGTATAATGAAAATGGTATGATGTCACAATGAATGTAATAATAGGATTTACTTGGAAAACTAGTATTAATGATGTAATATATGTGATTGTAGATAAATTGTTGAATGTATCCCACATAGTTCCCATCATGAAAACCTTCACTGTTGATGATCTTGGTAGTCAGTATGTGTGTGAGATGTTTGAATAAAGGGTGTTCTAATGAATATTTTTTCTAATAAATATCATTTTTACAAATTTCAATACTATATGGATCCTTATAAGGATATAGGATCACATTTTCTTGGGAGAATGTTTTTTCATTCTTAAACCAATGGCCCATCTGAATAGAATATTTGGATTATAGAGGATATGTTATGTTCATGTGTGGAAGATTTATTTTTATTGTGGCAGAGTCATTTGGAACTCATGGAGTTTTTATATAATAAAAAATTGACAGATTCGATCCAAATGGAACATTCTAAGATATTTTTTAGATGACCAGTCCATTTACATATTTATAGTATGGATGTTGGTGATTCAATGCTTTTTGGTCCTATTATCAAGCAAGAGACACCTGAGTAGTTTTACATAATTAGGAGGTGGTTAGTGACTATTTAGATTTGGTAGAATTGTAACTCTGAGTAGAGGAGATGACCTCAATAGTTAATGGAAGGTCATTATGATTTCATCAGGTGTTTCCTATGTTGTGGAAACACTGTGTTAGTAACAAGAGAATACTAGAACCTATTTTTTCATGAAACATGATATATTTGTAAGGGTAGGTCTAGTTTCATATCAATCGGTCATTCCATTATTTTATAGTGAAACACATAATGTTTTTTATATGCCAGGATTTTAGAGATATAATAATTACCCTTCTCATGTGGTTTACATTGATGACATCAAGATTCTTATCGACAATCTCTTTGAGGAAAATAAAAAATTGATTGTGGACCAAAATGAGATGTATCTTCACAGAAAAACCCTACATCTAGTTTGAGTGCAATGTCAACAATGAAATGTTTATGAGAATACCATGGAGAGGGTATTTGATATTTATAAGGACCCAGGAAAGACTTCTTTACCATGACCCCAAAATGATGCTTCGTGTGTCTCATGGATAATCTGTTATATGATGAGAAGATTTTAAGATCTCATATTTCAACAGGTATGTCTATATTATTTTTCTTAAAGCTCTTTATTTTGGTTTTCTTTTATTCTCTAAACCATGGTGTTTGGGATATTTATTTGTGGGTGAAAAACTGTTTTCTTGGGAAAGATACACCAATATTTTGGGATATATGCTTGTTTGAATTAATGGTTTCCATGTAGTATTGTGTCAAAGTAATGTGAACATCTTATATTGGATTAGAATTATTCATAGGGTTTTCAAGTAGTTTTTGATGGATCTAGGATCTAAACTATATGCATGACACTTTCACATCATGAACATGTCACACAACATGTACATATTTCTAGGAAAATTCCATAAACAGGTTAAGAGCATGAAGTGTGAACACATTATAAAACATTTTAACTTTTTGAAATTGTCAATCAACAATATAGTAACCATATGTGAAGTTTTTTATCATATATTATAAATTAATAAATTCTTTTCATGAAAGGGGTTGGTATCACAAATAAATTTGGGCCATAAATTTTAAACCATGTGGGGGTTTGATTTTATTTCATCCATAGTGAATCCTCATCTAATAAAATCTAGGGAGACCCAAAGTGACATTTTTGTGAATCCTTACCTTCTAAAAACATTATTATATAGAACAATCTCTGCTGATTTCCATCAATTTATATATTACATTTCATCAACTATTCCACTTTATGGTGTTAAGATCTCTTTACCACTATCCTATCAAGTTCTTATTTTTTATAGTTTTGTGTTATATGTTTTTATTATGATGTGATTTTTCTTCATTATTCATTAAAATTCATAGTTGAGAGTGTTTCTACGATCACAAGATAATGGCTGGTGGTCTATATCCAATACATTTGGAATTTTACTAATTTTTTGAGTATGTGGAATTTTATGTGGTTTTCCTAAAATACTTTGTGTGTTATCTAACAATGTATTGGATAATTATTATCAAGTCTTTAGACCCCATTATTGATCCATTTTCTTTTAATAATGTTTATACCTATATCGTTTCTTCTGGTAGGGTGATCCTACCCTTGAACTATAATAAAATATCTATTTTCATAAAACATAAATTATCATGACATCGAACCTTAGGGGTTTGATTGTAATTAGGTAACATTGAAAAATGGATTACATGTTTACTGAAATAACTGGAAATACATTTTTATAGTATGGTTATATAAAATGGCCTATTAATGTTTTAAGACAAAAAATATTTAATAAAATTGAATTGAATGTTAAAGAGTCAATTTAATAAATTAGGCTTTGTGTAACATGATGTATGTTGTGTTATTTTTTCAAATTATCAATACAGTCGTACAATTTATGACAATGATTATTTGGATTTACAAAGTCATGTTATAATTATTAGAGGGATCATTCAATTTATACTGTTATTTGTATAGTTCATATCCTCTTTATGCTATAAATCTTAAAATGATTGGCCCAGTTAACAATAATTGGTATATATCTTGACTTAGTAATGTTGTAATATTTATAGGTATTTTATAATATATGTTATAATAACTATATAGAGGGATTGTGAATGTCTTATAGAATTTATTATAAATATGAATTAGTATATTTATAATGAAATTATTATATAGTGGTCTTTCGTTGATTATGTTAAGATTCACATATATAGGAATATTTTTCATTTATGATGAAATTCATATATATATAGGACTTGGTCAAGTTATGATGTAAAATATTGTAAAAAAATATTCTTCTAGATATATTGAAATTATTATATAGATGGATTTTCCCAGTTATGTGATAATGCAACAGACTTGGGGAAATTGATGGAATTTTAATGCAACATACTTAGAATTATTCTATAACATTTTCTAAGAAAAATATATTCTTTAGTAAGTATTGAAATAAATCATAAATTCATCACTTTATTGCTCGTAATTATATTCATTATTTTTTTTGAAAATTTTATTTCAACATACTATGTTTTACTCCCACCTTATTCAGGTCTTTCTTTTGTATGTAATGAGAAAACAATGATGTAGGGCTAGACAAGGGAAACAGATCGTGTTATTGATTGTTACGTGTAGGATGGGTTGGATAATGTAATTGAAATCCACCCGGAATTATGAATAATTGGAAATAAATATATTTCATTCATCTTTGAGATTTGTATCTATGATATACATAATATCATTTTTTTACATTTCTGTAGAAAATTGGATGGTTCGTTATTATTTGGTTTACTTTATTCATCTCTTATCTTCCAACTCTATAATGTATTGTTTTTTCTATTTCATTTACTCTCATATTTATTTTATTTCCATTATATTGAACCTCATTTCCATGTGGTATTGTCTCAAAATTATTTTATATACACCCCCACTTATTCTCTTTAGCCTCAGGAATTTAGGATAGTATTATTGAGGTCCAATAACCAACCTGATTTGAGAATGAGAATTAGTCTCAGATGAGGGGATGTTACATAAGTCAGGGTTCATTTAATTTTCCTCTAGGTTATTAGCATCACAGACCTATAATAAATCATATCCTATATCTGAATAACTAAATATCCAAACAAATCCATAGAGTCATCAAAAAACAACATATACTCTACTCTTTCTACTATACATCAGATAAAAAGTATACCAGTCGACCTCAAATTTAGCATCCTAATATATTTATGAAATCAATCAACTTGTATGAAATGATAAACCTATTTTTCTTGGTTAGTATATAGGGACACAATTCTTGAATGGTTCTCCACAAATATATATAAATATCTTATTTCTCAAATAAGGATGTGTACATAGAATATATTCATATAATTCACCTATAAAATAATAATAACAACTTTCTCTAGATAAAATACTACTACTCCCTTTTATAATATATTACAAAAAAATTGGACATCCAAATTTCAAAACATTAGTTTTCAGAGTATAAAACACATATTTTTCATTAAATAATGTCAAAGACAATCCTAAAATTCCGGCATACTCATCCAATTATGGGAACTATATTTCGGTTAAATTGATGAAGTCAACAATGAAATACTCATGGAATGGTTAGAATATTTGTTCAATGAGTAACATGAACAATGAAGGAGGATTTATCCTCCAAATTGAATCTTTTTGAACTTATAAATGTCATATCAACACATGAACATCATATTTTGTATAAAATACATTTAAACTTCAAATTTATAATTATTAGAACTACAGTACTTTTTTGAGAACCACTTCACTCACTATATATTGTTAAAAAGTATTTTGATCCACAAAATTTTATATATCCATGATATCCACATGATTGTTTAATTGATAATCAATAAAAATCTTCATAATCTCCCAAAACATCCTGAAAAATAGATTGAGTGATGCCTAACGGGGAATATAGTGTGTTATAAAACCATTATTTATAAGCATACTAACTAAACCTTAAACTCTTTGATCATGTTGGTGCTAATATTATATACTTTATAGGGTATTAGTTTGGTTCTAAGACGAAAATAATAGAATAAATTTACATTCCCACAAATTTATAACCCTAATATTTCCACTAATAAAATATTCTTCTTCTAATACAATTTAATAGGAATAATGTTTACAAAATTTCCTTTGGTAATCAAAGGAAATCATTCCAATTAGTGCGAAATCAAATAAATACTCCTATGTGGGTCATAGATAATCCACCCTAAATGTCCCACTAACTAGTAATAATGATTCTAAACCCACAAACTTAACTAATAATAACCTCATTATTAATATATTTTATATAATCCTAGATTAATTTGAAAAACTATATTATATGAATGGAATAAAATATTTTAATCTTCACTTAGAACATATCCTAGTAAAACCTCTCCCTATACCTATTAGAAGCTCACATAAATATCAAAAATGAATGTGAGGATGGTCCTATCTTATTCGAGTCTATATCTAATGTTTTCATGATTTGGGCTCAACTAGTATCACATTTTCCCAATCTAATTACAAAAGATGAAAATAATGGATTTTTAAAATATTAATAATTATTAGTCATAGATTTTAGATGAAAAAGATCACTCCTCTAACCATGTATAGTGGCACATGATAATAGCCCTACATTGCTAGCATCTACCTATGGCCACGCCCATTAGATCCTTATTGACATGGGCCAACTGGAGGTTGTGGTGGTGGTAATGGAACCAATAATTTTCTACTTCATGTCCACATCCTGTTCAATCATCTCCCTTATCAAACCTTCCTCCCATATGGGTAGCATTTCAACCATGAGGAGTTCCCATATCACAATTCTACATTTTACATAGAATCATATACATGTAACCACATTAGGTTTATTCTATTTCTCTGGTGGTCATGAAATATCAATAAAATTTTAATATACATTAATGGAAAAAAATATTTTATATTCCTATTGGATAGAAACCTATTTGGTATCCCTTGACAAGCAATACATAAGGTAAGGATTGAAAATTCTAATGCCTCTAATGAATAATTCCAAATATTTGTAAATGATTTTTCAATATTGGTTAATTTATCTCACGGTGATTGTTACCTACCATGGTCCCCAATAACATATCCTAAAAGAAAAAAATTGATAAAAATGCATATCCCTAAAACAATTATGTATGTGGGGTTGGATAGAGTTAAAATACCAATATTAATTCTAAAAATTTATTCCACCATATAATTTTGTATCTCATATAAATCCATCATGATTTTTTTAAGGGAGTACACGGTGTTGTTTGTAAATATCAACATGTAATCCTCCACAGTAAATCTTCCCAGATTTACTACCAGCAACACAGTATCCCATATCATCATAAACACCACTAAATTGTAATCCTCCCTTGAAAATATGAATTTTTAAGATTTTAAAAAACATTACTCATAGTAATCTATTTTCACTACTAGTTTGATGAAAATTTAAGAATATTTTATTCCCGAATCAGAATTTGATTTGGGGTTCTCACAATATATTAATTAATATGATACTGAATATATACAATTATATTACATATAAATATTGAGATCACCTTCATACACATACTAAACACTCTTCTTTTTAATAGTCTCTTCCTACTCATTAGAAATTAATATCATCTCCACTTAGGGTAAGTGTGGGGGTATCTCACAAGACAACAACAAGATGACCATACCTATTATGAGGTGGTAATGATATTTATCAATCATGTCTCTAAAATTGTTCATTTATAATAAATTCAATAGTGAATATACATAGGGTGGTCTCATTAGGAACATTCGTCTGAATGTAATTTAGCCATATATGTGTTGGAAACACCAATGTAATTGAAACATTTATGGTGGATTTTAGTCAACAAATGAAAAGATAAAAATTAATAATGACATTCTGCATGATTTATATACCATCCCTCAATACCCTAGAAATGATTCTTTAGAGTTCAAATTAATCAAAAAAATTATCATTACACATGAAAGGAGGATATTCTTGCTGCCCATAATAATTATATATTTTAAGATATGAAACCCAAACACTGAAACTTTTAACATATTTTGGCTCATTTTACCAAACCAAACCCCCAAAAAACCATGAATAATACTCTATCCCTATGATAGACTGTCTCTAATACAACATTTACATGAATCATCCCATTGGGACACCTCCAAGGTTAGAAATGAGACAGATTGTTCCACCCCAACCATATCTCATATAGGCCAGAAGATAGTGACTAGAACCATGAATGAATATAAAATAATTATATGGAATTATATTAAAGATAATATATAATAAAGCATATATATAATATACAATATAATAAGTCCAATAATCTAGATTTAACATGGATAATACATTAACTTGTACTACAATATGCATGCATGATACAAGGATTAACTATAACAATTAAATTTAGTACATATATAAAAGGAAAAAATGTATATGAAATGTATATTATATTTTGAATGAGTAACGATTAAAGGGAAAAACATCCATTTATTAATGTTTCAAAATATGATATCTAAATTTAATTGTCATTGTCATGCCCCACTAAGAAACAACTCCACTGGCTCTACACAAAACAATATCATTTTCATATCATGCATCATCTCTAGATACACAAAATTTTAGTCACGAAGGCCCATGAAGGTATGTGTATTGATATACCCCATAGATTTCCCAAAAAACCCATAAGAGTGTAATAAGTTGAGTTTTTGGAAAATCAAAATAATGGGATGGAATTTAAATAAAGAAGTCTATATATTAATTTGGGAATGAAATATCAAAAACCAAAATTAAAACCCATGTGATAAGTTTTATTTTATGGGAAATCATAAATGACTAATATATCATAATGTATAAAGATAAAAAAGTACAAAGATCCCTTAACATCCATTTCAAAAAATTATAACAATAAATGTGGGAAATTCCATTTCAATGGATAAAAGTATCAAGTAAGGGAGTACTGACCCTTATAAGGGAATTTAACCTGAAAAAAGGGAGTAATGACAACAAGGATAAAAGACCATACCCTAACATTGGGGGAATACCTTTGAAAAACACCATAACTATACTCTTGGATCTGGTGTTATAAACCAAAACATTATACAAATGATTAGATCACTACTGAGATGATCCTAAGATAATAATAATATATTTTACATCATTTCTTTAAATTTAACCTCAGTGATTATAAATAAATCCAAATACTCAGAAAAAAAGGCTGTTTTATTCTATATATTAGCTACATATAAATATAATTAATAATTATTTATTTGACATCACTCAAAAAATTATCTAAATTAAAAATCATTCTAAACGTAAAAATATAAATATTATCCTAAAGGAAATGGCTAAATAGAAATGGGTGAGATCAAATTATTAGTAAGTGTTAGACTTATTAATGAGTCTATAAAATGGAAAGATCATAAGAATGGGAGGAAACTATAATATGTGAGAAATATCAAATTAAAAACAACATGGAATCATTAGATAATATCATAAGTTATTACTGAGGGATATTTAAGCTTAATAGATCAAAAAAATACCATGGAAAAATAATACATGAAAATAATCATGATCCATAGGTCATAACATAGTCATGCTGAATATAAATATTGCACAACCAAGACAAACATAACATAGTATATTAGGGAATAATCCCGATTTCCCATTACGGATCAATAATCACTACCGGTTTTCCATAGTTAATGAAGAATATCTCCTCATTTACCATAGTTGATATATCATCACATTTGGTTCCCATAATTCACTCGTTAGATATTATGCTTTGATCAATGCATCAGATGACAATATTTCACCCAAAAATTACATTATAATAATCAAAAACATTATTTTCCATATAATATCAATCATACAACTCATTATAATATAAATTGAAATAAGATTGTTTATATAAAATTTTCAAATGTTATTTAAAAAAAAATATTTCATTAATAAAATTGGATAATACCAAAAAATATGTAACACAAAATAAGTTATCATTAGTGACATTAGATATTGATCATGAATATTTCCCATAGGAAAATATAACATTTTGAGATATAGATAAAAATGGAGAAAAACATTAAATGGGATTTTTATAAAATATTTTTTGATTTTTATTTATTTAAAAGTTTGTGGGTCTCTTTAAAAAAATAGAAGTTGAAAAGAATAAATTAATAAAAAAAATATTTTTATAGAATTAAAAAATTAGAGACATGAAAGTAAATGACATAAAAGTTATGAGCTGTTTATTAGAAGATAAAAAATATAAAAGTGAAGTGAATTTCCATTTTTATTCATTTTATATTGTTTTATATAAAACTCTAAATTGATAAAAAATTTATATATCTTACAATAAAAAATTTATTAATAAAAATATGGAGATTTAAAAAAAAGTTATGTGAAGAAATATATTTGATTGTATTAAATAAATATAGACTAGGAGGAGAAACAACTATGACAGATGATGAACATTATTCATAACAATTCTAAATTTATATAATGAAATAAATACTAAAAAGATTATTATTAAAACATTAAAATTTAAATTTCCAAAAAATCAATATCATTACAAAAATTGATAAATGAATTTTAGAATTTTTACATATTATAAAAAATATATTATATAGAGAAATAATATGACCCAATGAATTTTCAATATTGATAACAGAAAGCCTTATAACATCATTAATGAATAAATCAAAATAATTTAAATATATTATCATTAAATATACTTTTAAATTTATTGAAATAAATATAAACATAACTATAGAAGTCTACCTATAAATATTTACACCAAATAAAAGAATGTTTTTTTTCACAATACAAAACATTACACTATGAATGAAAATTGAGATAAAAAACACAAACCTAGGATTCATGATTGATAAGATGTGATCAGATATCCTATATAATAATTTTTTAATTATTAAACTATATTGAAAAAATAATTATATTTATTCAAAAAAACTAAATTCATTCGTAATATCATATGACCCATTTATTAATAATATTTTTTTAAATAATTTTTTTGTGTTAATTGTGTCATTTATTTTATAATAGATTCAATATGGAAATTGTGGTCCATTATAAACAATTATACAGTAAACTCATTTAGAATAATATGGAAATTCACATCACTTTTTTGATATAGTTCTAAATCTATAATTTTTTATAGATGTTATATTGATGGTTTATATGGGGTGGTTGAAATCCCCCATATTTGGATGTCAATTCAATAAACAGAGATCATTTTCATCAATTACTAAATTTATGTATAAATATATATTTAACCTTATAGATTTAAGAGAATAGAATGAATATATAATTTTTACATTATATTATCATTATTTTTGTTTTCCTAATATTTCATGTTATAATAATTATAATATAATTCATATATGTTGTTAAAATGACCCTAATAATATTTTATTATAACAAATGAATAAGTAATAAAAACATTTTTACTCTACTAAATTTTTTTAATGAAGAATAATGTGGTTAGTAGAAACGAATTTGGATGAAGAGTGGAATTAAATATTTTTTTCGATGAGATATTAAATAAAAATAATGTATAACATTTTTTAAGAACCCAATTCATATTTGAGATAACTATCCTTTCCATTAAAACAATTATTTGTATAAATTTTTAAATATGGTCTATTATGATTTTTCATTGAGGTTATAGAGGTTTCAGGAGTTCGTAGTGCTGGTTTTGAGCCCTAAAACCAGCTTTTGGGAATGAAAAGGTGTGGTTTACGATTAGTTAAAACTGTGTTGGGTAGGCCACATAATCTAACTAACCATGTGAGGAATTGGAATAGAGAATGAGGTGATCACATAGTGAAAAAAACACCAGTGAAATGGGATTAATAGCCTTGTGTGGATGTATGAAATTTTGAAATTGATTTTTTTCATGGTTTTCACAAGGCGAGACAACCTGTGTAGGGTTCCCTCTTACAACAACTGACCATAAAAAGTTGTTGCATAGTTTGGACACTGTGGGGAAAAACCTTCTGATTCCCAATTCTAGATGAAATTTTAATTTTGTAATTATATAAAAAACTATTTGTAACTTAGTTCATCACTTTCTCTCTTTTATAAAAAAGCATCCCCTAGAGATCCCTTTGGGTAGATTATTCTAGGAATTACTCCAGACTCTGTCTGATATCTAATTCAAGTGCCTCTCATATCATTGGATATGTATACGTGATTTCATGAATCCTTTTATGATCATCCTTTTTTTTGGTTTGTTTCCAGCTGGCCTATTTAGGTGCATTCTAATTTTAACATTTATTAGGTTCTTCGTCTATTCTTCAATTTTCTCCAGATCTATGTCAAGTCAGTATTTTATACTGGATGATATATCAATTTCATACCTACAGTAGGTGGTCTAGTGACTTTATGTAATGTTCAATATGTTTATATATGTCTGTGTTCCTTGCACCAAATTTATAAGTGATTCCTTAAATGAATTTTAATCATTAAATTAAATTTATAAAAATATCCTATTAAAATAAAAATGCCCATCAATGAATGCTTATATGCCAAGGAACATGAAATGGAACTACCCTATTAGGTGTTTTAATTAATTAAATGGACCACCATTGATATATTAATAACCGTATATCTTTTAAGTGTTCTTGTTACTTAATATTATGGTATGTTAATATTGAATTGATAATGGATTATTTAAGTTGTGAATTGATATGTAAATATCATTTGATACCAATTGTAATTTAGTTGATTAATTTGAAGTGTTTAATGACCATAAACCTTGTCCCTTACCTTTTATTACAATGTTTAAGCTCAAAATTTATATTCTACTTAATTATCCATTTATGTTAAGTGAGGTCATGCCATATAATACTGGAAAATACATTGCGTCACATTTTTAGGTGAGATTGTAATGAATTGTTCTCAGTGTTGAACATGAAATGTTTAATGAATTTGAATAAATTGTATTTAATTGGATAAATTATTATATGTCTCGGGTGAAATATTTATTTATATAATAATTCCATGGATATAATCAGTTTGAATTTCCCTTTCTTCTTCCCAAGTGATACATGTACTTCCTATATAACATTATAGGATGGAGTCAAAAGATTAAAATTTATATATTGAGTGATATTTTGATTATATATGGAGTTTCATTGATGTAATAAATATGAATTTGATCATATATTCCATGGGTTATACACGGGGTCCCTTAGCGGACTTCCAGGGATAGACTCTAATTGCAGGGTTATTCTACCGCACCACGGGTGGTACTTGGGTTCTCTTAATGATCACCATAGCCAAGGTTGTTGGGTGTTTATTTATATAAAACCTATAGTGATACCTATATTACAATTTAGGAATACGATGGACATGATCAGGCTCATAAATGAACTATGAATGAAATTTAAAATTGATTCGTCTAACAAGTCAAATAAAAACCATTGATTCTGTCTTTGTCTTACAATTGGATGATAGCCTATTCAGGTATCCTTTGATCATGTTATCACATGGGACACCGAGATTTGTAGAGGCTCTCAAGAGTTATAAATTAATGGAATTTAATGGAAAAATTAACGTTTATAAAATATAAACTTAGATGTTATAAGACATTTACATTCAATACATCATTTACTTACATGATTACAACATTGACACCATTTTCATTATATATTCACTCACTAATTGGGACCAAAAATTGGGTTATTACATACTCTGAGTATTTCTCACACTCTATTTGGGACACTATTGGGTAACCAAATAGATAATATGATTAAAAGTATTGATAAGTTAATGTTCACTGATATAGGTTCTTGCTACATTGGAGAATGGGGGAATGGGACTGAGATGAGGCTCACGATGGTAGTTCGTATACCATTTGGCCATTTTTAACTTTTGTTCCATGTATTTTATACTAGATAAGTATACATTTTTTGGTATTATTATAAGATATGTAAACCCATCTAGGTTATATACCCTAACAAGGGTTGATTAAGGAAAAGTTGGATTAAAAAAATTTCCCCATCTGATCAAATTTCATTGCTAAAAAACGCACTCTTATATCCCTTTCATAAAGAAATATATGAAAAATAAATGAATGAATCCATGAGAAAAACAATTTTACTTGTTTCTACCGCACATTAATATGTCCAATCAGAATATAATGGTTGTGTTCCTCTGTACAAAATCCTCTAAAGTGTTGTAATTTTATAATTTTTAGAGTGGAATAATCACACCTCATGGTTTAAAACCAATAACAATACTAAATATCAATACTACATCAAATAATTTTTTCACGCCAATTCTATAGAAGATTCAACTTTTAATACTTGATTGAATATGTTTTAAAACTAATTTAGGGTATAAATATTTTCAAAATTCATCAACATAATGAAAACCTCTATAAAAAATTATTAATGGGAAATCCCTTTTGGTTAACATGTTGTATTTCATTTAACCTTAGAAAGTCTTGTATGAGACATCACCATGTTTTGTGAAACATTATCTTTTTCACTAAAATATATCCTTCACAAAACTTTTAGGCATTTATTGAAACGCCCATGGTCAGGTAGACTCAAGTCCCTTTTTGTGAAAAACAATTATTATATTTTTTAATAGATTAACTATTTTTACTTAAAAATTCACTACCATCAATTTTTCTCTTATGAAATTCAGATAACTATTTTCCTGTAAGGGTCGAGGATGTTCAACGAGCGGGGTAGCCATAAATTTATTGAATTGATTAACCCAATACACATAATCATTAAGATCCATCTTATATACGTGTAAGGTTTAATCATTCAGAGAAATCCCTCAATATTACATCACATATGGTGTGTCAAATCCTATCGTGCACATGCTCCATCTCTATTTCATGGACACACACAAGTATTATATTATCATGTAAACTCTTCTTTCACACACATTCAAATATTTAATGATCATCTTCCCATAGCCTTATTTTTTTATGATTATCAAGAATCCAAATATATTAAGAACATTTGGAATCACTAACACCCTTTAATAAAACATTTTACTTTTATGAGGAAATAAATCATTTTTCAAAAACAATTTTTTTTCCATCCCCCACCTTTTGAACCTAATAAAATTTTCTTACAAGAAGAAATGGAACCATTGTGTATTTTTATATTTATGAACTTCCACTTGAGAACCTATTACTTTTTATTGGATCTTTTTCAACTAACATGTCAATAATATATTTGGAACTCCCAAAAAAACCATGGAAACATGTTTTATGAACAAACATAATCAACCCTAAAAGCACTTCAATATTACCGTGAAGGATTTTCCCAATAGTACCCCCCTTTGGGATTATTGAAAAATATTACCATGTTGATTTCATGATGAATATTATTACATATTTTACCAACACTCACATTATTTAATTTAGATAGGGATTAATTATTTACTCAACACAGATTATATGCTCGCATGAGCGAAATTCGTTGCGATAAAATAAAGTAGCATTAAAATAGTACCAAAAAAACACATAATTCCATCATCCATTCATAAAATTTCATCATAAACATGACATATCATGATATAAATCATCAGAATGATTACCTATAGAGTCATCATATTTATAACTCCCCATACTTCTCGTCTAGGGTTCTCATGATTTGGAACACTAATAATGACTAATCTATGTTTTGATAGCCACAAAATGTTTCTATATAATACCTAATTCCATTCATGTCACATAATAATTTCAGGGGTTTTCATAAACATGAAACCATAAGAAATTAAAAATCCATCTATGTCTCCACTCTGCCAATAATCTTCTACCTCATCTGTGATTAACATATTTTCCTCTATAATATCAAAAAATTCTCTACCATTGAAAATGAACCTCAAGGTCACTTGATTATGGTTTGTAATAGGGTAAGTAACACTGATTAACACAATAGGGAAAACATACCATACCTCAGAGAGAGGGGGTCCCACAACTCAAAATGTTCTTATGTGGGGAGTTGACAGAACACCCATATACAATTTCTTTCATTAAAATACTTGTTTTGTAAAAACCATTATCAAAATATCTATAACGTGTTTTTTATAGGAACATTCTCTAATTTGGAAAGCCTTTATCTTATTTCTACTATTAAATTGATATGTTATTTCAATGTGATTTTACCTTTAGTGATGGTCTAGATTATTGCTAAGATTTATAACCTGAATTATCAAAGAAGATTCTGAATAGAGAAATCACTTCAACACCCATATCATCAAGATTTTGATTCATCCACAATAACATCATGTGATATTTAGTAGTGAGGATATATTAGACTTTTATTATACTAAACGAAGTGAAATATTATTTTTTATTAGTCAAGTAAAACCAAACATTACAATATAGAATGCACCACATGATCTTGACTTTCTATCATCAACTGATCTGTCTGAATCTACCTCTGTAGACCCCAATAAATCTTATTTAGATTTTTAATTTTATGATAAATTAAAATACACTATGACCTTGACATTTTGATGCATTATATTCATCTTAAGAATTATGATCACGTTTTTATTTCATTGAAATCATGCTATTAGGAATGTTGAAAATTCAATATTTGGTCTTGATTATTTGAATTAAAAAAGAATTCCGATGATTTTCTTGAATTATACATAATTAAAAAAGTTTCCTTTATCATCCCATTATAGTTTCATCTAGGTAAACAATAGAATTTTCATATTATTTGAATTATCTATTATAAATATTTTTAAAACCTCCTTATAATTCCGTGATTGTGAAATAAATGAACCATTATATCCTTGTATCACTAATAAAAAATCTGGAAATATCATTTTCACTATCATTGATATTTTAAATTCACATTTCCTGAATCTATAAAACTATTAAACTATGATTCTTATGATCTTTCTAAAATTAGGTCATCAATAACCACCAACACCATCATCCACTTATCACTTCCATTTACCACAAGGATATTGTAATAAACTTCACGACAATAAAAACAGATCTATTTTAAAGTCTGATCAATCCATGAATACCTTGATATCCAAGTATTATTCATCTAATATAATGCATTTCCATGCCTACATACTCAGTTCACATATTCATGAAAATGAAAAAAACATTTCTTTTCCTTATAAACTTATTCAACCAGAACCCGATTCCAAAATGATGAAATGAAATCCATTTTGAATACATTTAACATTCTTTTAAAAACCATGTACAAGAAGAATATGATAGACTATTGTCATGAAATAGGTTAAAATGTTTAATCAACATAGATACCCTCTATATTGGTGTACTCATTCAAAACTAATCTCCCTTTTTTCGAATCACTAAAAAATCATCATTCCTATTGTTTCTAAAGGCAGATTTAGTCCTAATGACATTCTAATGAGTTTGTCTTAAAACAATATCATATATCTATTTCTTTTCAATTTTTAATTTCTATTTATTCATTACATGAAAGCAATTTTAATCACTAGTTACTTCCACAATAAATATAGGATATACCTAATATAATAAATATTTATATCGAAAATACATCATTCTCCATGTTTGAACTGGCTATGCCCGATAAATAATTATTTTTTCATGTGAATGTATTCGTGACTCATAGGATTTTATGTATACACATTTTTGAGTTCCAATTACTCACTATAAGTATCTAGTTCAAAATCCCCATTTTCCACTTTTTCTACAATATTTTTCGTACCATCTCATCACTTTGATAAAAAAAATATTAACTATATTGTTGAATATTTTGTTAATTTTACACTACAGTGAAATAATTTCATTCCAATAATATTCCAATCATTATATTGTATAATTAATATTGTTTCATATATAGCTATAAAATATCCCCACATCTCCATGTGTCTCAAATTTCACATGTTTTTTTATTGAGAATAAAAATATTCTTTTCTAGGATTTGAAATTATTTCAATGTAGGATACTTTCTATACCATATTTCAAATAGAGTGTATTCTTCTATAAGATATATGAGTGATTTTAAATATTTTTAGACTAATATCAATACATCTTCCTTCTATAATTTTTTGGTATGACTTTTTCAGAAAGCATCATTCTGGCCATGTTGTTGATAATCTTATTTCACATGCCAACAACTCATTTTTTAAGAACTTTCATAGATGATACAAGGAACCCCATAAAATTTTCTTAAGAAAATTCTCCACATGGTTTTTTAAATTTGGTAACATTATTATTATGGAACTTCAGAATCTGTTTTCCAAGAATCTTTTCTGAATACCTCTAATATTTTTTTATAAAATTGGACGCATTAGTTTTTTGGTAAATTAAAAATAAACATTTCATCCTACTGAAATAATCGATCAAAATAATATAACATTTCTTACAATCAATAGATCATGGTAATATAGGTACACAACAATATTTAAAGTTCAATTCAATCACTCTCGATTGCTTTTTTCTTTTTACTTTTATAACTTATTTAAAATATTCCCATTTTGACATAAATCACTTATATGAGTATAATCATGTGATAGCTTAGAGAGGTCAAAATTTTCGTAATATTTTACAAAATATTCTTGGGAATGTTATAATTGATGGAGAAGTATTTTATTCCGCAACCTCTTTTCTTCCTATTCAAATAAAATTCACATATTTTCTTCTCCACTTACAAGGTAGAGATTAAATTTTAATCATTTTCCTTGTAGAAAAATATCACTATATATCCCTTTGATGATAATGATCTATATAATAATTCTTATAGTATTATCCATGTCGCATTTTTTACTAACAATAATATTGTTATGATTATGACCTTTTATGACTAAGACATCAACACATCTCATATCATTACCCCCAAAATTGTCTTTTACCATGACAATTATATTTAGGACCTCAACATTTGTGTATTTGAAAATAACTTCCTTTTCATATTTTATGGCTATTAAAAGATCATTGTTTCCTATAATATAGTATTTTCATCCACTTTCAAGGATCCTTACACCTGAATGATCATTTTATTTAATAGAAATTTTCACAACCACTACCTTCTCATCTCTTCTCATTATAATCCATGTTTTTAACTTCAATAATGGTATAAATTGATAACTATTTTTTCATAAGATAATGACGGATACGAATCACTCGAAGAGATGAAAATTGGTTTTTCATTTTATGAACACTTTACGATTCATTGAGTTACTACATGAGACCAAATTTATTTTTCTTCAGCACATTCCACTACATGGTTGAGGTAGAATACCTAACATTGTACCCAAATACTGAATACCAAATAATTACCCTCAAAATATATCCTATTGTATTGATCTCTATTTGGATTCCTTTATTGTTCTTGTTCCCTTCGGTATCTCTTACCTATAGAAAATCCATTTTGTGAGTTTCCAATGTTTACACATAAATAACCCATAATGAGGGGTGTATTATTGCAATTAACTTATACACCATTAATTATCCATGGAATTCTATGAATATTATGACTCTTATACTTAGTCAGATTAATCATTAATAATTTAATAGGTACTTTCCATCATAATTCAATCATAATGGATTTTTTTTGTAAATACCCATATTAGCCTTATCATTTCAACTTGATTGTTTTATATGTTATTTGAGACCATGAGGCTCCCCATATATAATTTCTATCACATTAATGATTTTATTTCCTATTTTCATTCTAGGAGTCTTGAGTTTTCTTGATCCTTAAATCATCATCTCAATGTGAAATGTTACTGTTTAGGTCATTCAATACATTTCATTTGATCATTTTCTATGTTATTTAAACCAGCGATCACTGTATTTTATTCAAAATTGATCTTGATCTCACTAATAATTTCTATATCCTCAGGGAATGAATAGATAATCAATTAAATTTCTTTAATTAGATCAAAATTCTCTTATAATTACTTCTTCATATTGTGTTTTTCATCATAAACCATTTTTTTTGTTGTATATATTTTGAATCTCCAAACTTTTATCTCAACAAGATATACTTCTAATTAACATGAATGTCAATGCTTCCCCAAACATATAGATCATCATTGCCACATTATTACCATATTAGTTTTCTAACTATGATATCCATCATATAAATTTCTCTACGATCTTTACAATTCTCCATCTATTCATCCTTGGAATCATCTATACTATCATTTTATTACGAATTAATATTCTTCTTTTTGAATAAATAATATTTTTTCATTTTACTTCCATTTAATTAAAATTATGAGTTATTCATGGGAATTAAAAATTTAACCTCATAATTGTTTTTAAAATTATGGTAAAACATTTCTTTAATATTTCTAACCTTTCCAAATCGAATGAACGCAAGTGGGAGTATAACTTTGGACATTACTTTTTCCCTTTGAATATTTGAGGAAATTAATGAGATTCATCATGGAAATAAATTCCACTGATATGAAATTCAAATTTTCCAAAGATTCAATATCATTGTTTCTTATATCGTATTCACAATGAGTAATGTAAAATCTATCCATTGTAATATCCATTTCTTTTTATGATAAAAAATAGCAATTTTTTTATTGAACCATAGTGGGTTAATTATAATGATTCACCTTATAGAATTTTCATCATCTATAGTACCACAAAGACCAATATTTTTCTCTATAACAACATATACTCAATCAGTGAATGTAGAAACATACTCATTGGGGTTTATTCTATGATTTTTATATTTGTTACACATACTCACTAGGGTTCATTATCAGATCTTCATATCTGCTCTCATCTAAGAATTAAATGAAGATAATGGCCATCACTCTCTCCATACCATTCTATAGGTGAAGGGATATCCATATAATTTAGGGGGTCGGCCTCATACTTTTCTCTGATTCAGAAACCCTAAATAATATCACTTTTATCATTAAACTTCACTTTTACCAAATGTCGAAAACTCTTTGATGATATCATGCATCCTTCTCTTTGAACTATGAAGTTCACTGATTCCTGATTACTTTCAAATTTGCCTTTTTTTCACTTTAAACATCACTGACCATTTGGTGGATTATTTGAATGATTTTGTTGTTTCCTAGGGAATACATGATCAAGCCACTCTATGATTCTCGATAAGAGGTATTTAATGGGTTTTTTCTCTTTAGAGTTCGTTTTGATCAAAGTCTGGTCTAAAACACCCCGATTCTGAAACAAATACAGATTATACCTTTATAAGTGGTTCATTGAATTTCACATGAAGAGTGATTCCCCAACAAGGAATATTTAGTTATTTTTACATTAATATACTCTTCATTTTCAAAACCATTATATACTTCAAATGATAGTTAATTTGGCTGGATGGTTCCATTATTCTGATAGTATAAACAATGATATTTTTTATCTCATTTCCCCTCATATCTCCAAAAACGTCGATGTATCCATGATTCCTTTTAATTTTGTTTTGATTTCTATTTGAGTGGATCTCTAGTATAAAAATTGGTTGACTATTAATCATTTAAGGATTTTTATTCATTATGAATGTGTTTATTCTATCAGTTATCAGTGTTTCACTGATTTATTAATGGATTTAAATAGATAAGGGACATGAGGATGAAATCACATCCTTGTGAGAACAATCCTGATATCTTGAAGAAAATGTTTTAGTTCGATAGTGGGAATGACAAATCCACTTCAATTTATAGTCCTCATCTTTTGAGGTAGTTGACAAGTTAGGGAGTGCCTCCCCCCCAGAATTATTTCTAGTAGCTCCAAGATCCTAGATTTGTGAATGTATTTGGTTGTGTGAATTTATGATGATCAATTCACATTTAAGTGACAAGGGTTTGAATGAGTGAGTACACCATGAATAATTTATCAATGAAACAATGATCCCATGGATAGAACCAATGTGGCTGCAGTGCATGTTGGAAATGGGAATAGTGGAAGAGATGGGTCATTGCAGTCAAAAATGTTTTGGCGTGGACATGAAGTTGTGTACCGTTTGGATAGGGAGAAATGTGTGTCATGACACAAGGATCAGGATATTCATTCCATAGGTAGTGGGATGGGTCTTAGACCATTATATTGAAAATATTTTCAAACATTCTAGCATGGAAAAAACTTTGATGGTTTGGAGAATAAAGGGATGGATCATGGAAATGATGTTTATTAGGAAGGGGAATCTAATGAATAGAATGTTATATGAGGATGAAATATATTAATGAGTCATAATAATTAAGAAATTAAGGGTAGAGTGATACATAGATAGAGGAAGATAAAGGGTTAGAGGGGAATCCAAGCTTTTAGGAGTTGTATTATATCTAAAATATTGTATTAGAAATGGTGAAAGGACAAATAATATGTTCCCGAAACAATGGAGACAATATCCACCAAAACATATAAGGCCATGGTGATAGATTGTAGGCATAATGTTGAAAAAAATAATTTTAAATTTTCTTGGTGTTTCTATGGTTCTGTAATAGGAAGGATCTCCATTGGATAATCAGAAGTATGAAAGCTTAGTGGTGGAGAACCTATCATTCAGTGAGTTCAACATAGATTAATATGAGGATGTAGACAATGTCGAATTATGAAAACTAATTATCAATTAAGAGGAAGAATTCTTAGACCTACCAGTTTTGATTAATACCTCGCAATAGGATGATGATAATATTTTTGAGAGAGCATTACTTGTGGAATCTAATAAAGAGAATACAAAGTGGATCAATACTAAATATCATATTTTGGTTTCAGGGATGAATTTTTTGATGTTTTAAATGGAGTATTACATAAAAATATGTGACAATATGGATTATATTTTTGAAGATCATATCAAATATTATCTTCCTACAGAGGTAGATAGAATTAAGGATTATTTATTAACATAAAATATGTCGAATTGGATTAAATTTTATTTAAATAGTTTCAAAATTTATTATCTTATTTAAAGATATATATTTTTTACATCCATGGTTTCTCACTTTTTCTTAAGGTTTATTCAAAATTAAAAAGACAATTTCAAGTTAATAACATGTCGTGAGTTGACTTAAATGAAATCACCTTTGCATATACTTTATATGTTAATTATCACCCGAAGGAATTTATTCTATTGGAATTAATATCCAATTCCCTTATGTTATATTCTGATAAATTACAAATATCGATACTAGTCGAAATACCACTTGTTTATACTATACATTCATCCATATCTATGGAAAAAAAATTATGCTGCATCTGAATCATTCATATTTGAAAATTGATTCCATAGAAGATCATAATTTCTTTTTGATTAAAAACGTACATTAGAGAAAAAATTAATATATCCTTTTGTTTCGAATCCATTTATTATACCAACATGGTTCAATACCCTGAGTGGGTGGGGGACCGATGTATGAAAAATTAAAAAACATTACCTTTGGATATTGTTTCATTGTTAAAAAAAAATCGTATCGCTCATTCCAATATAAATATATTGATAGATATGAAATCATGAACGGGGCATAGATATATTACATGGTTCACCAACACAGGCCTATGTCCAAAAAAGAATAAAAAGTCAAGGTGCCTATGTAATAAATCCCTTAAAGCACACTATGGCCACATAGTTTAGAGCATTCTCACTATCCCTCAATGTTTAAAAACATCACAATATGAAATATTTTTGCTCAATCAAATGTATTTTTATATGTTTTTCATTAGAATATCCTCATTTATTACTTGAATCGATATTTTTAACACCTAATTTAGTGTTTCATTACATTTCACATTCATAGACATGATGAATACCACTATACCATAGATTTACTGGGAAATCCATTTTGGTTCACATTTTGTATTTCAAAAAAACATTGAATGTATTTCATGAAGCATTATTGACATTCAAGCAATATTTAACATTTTCATGGAAATATATGTTTCAGGATGCTTTTATTCTTTGTGCGCAACTACCTAGGTCATGAAAACCCATGTCCCTTTTTATGTATAGAATTAATTATTTTTACACGCAACTCTAATAGTTCTACAATTTATATCCCTTTGTAAATAGCTTATTTCATTTAGTTCCCTGATGTTCTCTAAGTGATGATCTTGTGAAATTATGGTAGTACCCATCAATTTATAGACCCAACCCACCTTGAGTACAAAATACTTACATTCCATCCTCGCTGTGTGTTTGATTTCCTAGAGCATAGAAGATCTCAATTGGATTTCACATTATCAAAGTAACATTATTTCAATAAAAATATCCATATCTACATCAAAGACAAGAACCCATTTTTTGTCATGAATACTCCTCATTTGTGCACATTCAAACCATTCTCACACTATTGCCTTATGAGTATTTTGATGTGATCATCCGAAATCATGAATTTCACATAACACTACAAATCAAAAACACCCTTGCTTACAAAATTTAACCTTTATGAAAAAATAATTCATTTAAAAAAAAACCATTATCCATCCTCTACATTTTAGACCCAAAATAATTTTCAAACACTTGGAAACACCACCAACATGTGTATTCATATTTGGGTACCACCACCAGATCATCCATTCCTATTTCATTTATATTTTTCAAAATTCTTCGCCAAAATATCTCTAAAATTCTACAACATACCATGTAAATAATATCTTTCATAAAAACAATCAACTCAAAAAATATCTGTAATTTTTACTTCAGGGTTTTCCAAAAAAAGACACAAATTATATTTCCCTGTCATCATTGTAGATGAGTTATTTTAATAAATTTTAGTTATCTCTAATGATTATGTATTGATTTAATTTTTTACTAAATCTTCTATATTTGTTTTTTGATATTACCATGTTGGGAATTCTGGTGATGAGGGCATAGTTCCCCATAGAAACACCAATTCCCTTCCTCCTAGTACATTGCATCCTATGTTTGGGGAGATACGCTAGAGGACTAGTGACCCATTGGTCTTAGAAATCATTTTAGTGGAATCCGTTACTATGACATTTCAAAGTGAAATCAGAGGATTCTTTTATAGATTTATATTTTTATTTTAAAACAATATAAATAGAAATGAAGAATTCAGGATTTGGTAATAAGGTTTACCCTGATGTAGCAACCTCATGTACAGGAAAAAGGAAAATTCCCTCAAATGATGTTTTTATTTTATAGATATTTCCTATTAATGTTAACATCATTCAATTGTTCTAGGATCCACTTGAGACATGATTTTATCATTGATTTTAATATGTATTATATTCTATCATAATTTAGTGATATGAGGGTATGAAACATCATGCATCCTTTTAAGCACCTAATAGGAAACATCTACCATGCATTATTCCATGTCATTTAGGATGAATTAAATATTTCATGTTTTTATGATATGTTCTATGATATATATATCTACTATTTTGATAGGTATATTGGAACATGTTATGATGTGAATTAGATAGAAACAATGATTTTGTTCTTGTGGAGTATTGGACCTAATGGATCATAATTTGGTGAAGCATTGGTTCAACCTTTTAAATGAACTATAATATAATTGTTAAATGAGAATCATTTCAAATGAAAATTAATATGTGAACAAAAGTAAAATATAAAAAAATTTGGAAACTAAAATAGTTTAGAAAAGAGAACTTGACATATACCTAAACATTGCAGTGGATTATAGGTAGTATATCATGCTTATATATGATATATACATTGACCACGCCTAGAATATTGAGCAGGAATAATGGTTTTTTATTAAATGGGATAGATTGTACCAATCATATTTAAATATATTAACTTTTGAGATGAAAATATTGATAATGATCTTGATCTGAGTAATGTGCATTCTTTTTGTAGAGGTATGCACATTGAATTACTCTAGTGGTATTCCATGTTGGTTGCAATGATGATACTCTGTAGGTGGTGGGCCATGGGATACCAATGGTTACTCTAGTAGTACCAACTAGGGTTCTAGTATTAGTACATGAAAAAGGTTCTTAGGTATATTTTATTGTGTGTTTCTGGAACATAATTATGATGGTTTAGCAAGAAATGCGACCTACCTCAAATATGGGAGAGTTAATGCATGAGTTCAACCAGTATCATCCTAACATGATTTCGGGGGATGGAAGACCACCGTACATCGATTCATGCATAGATCCATATATTATATCTTCTATAACCTATAGTTTCCTTCTATAGGAATGGTAATGCTCTCCACGTATATGATAAATGATTCCTCCAAGCGATGGTGGGAGGTAATAACATAGATAGGTTAAAATAAAGATATGGATTAGATTGATTTTTATATGGACATTTATGATTATTTTTATCTCGATATTTTGAGGACTAATAGATCCAAAGAGGTTATGGTAATAGATTATTGTGCAATATTAGTAATGGATTGAACATTCAGTTTTTTTGAGCTCTAGCGCTTCACAACTATTTTAATGGGTGATGATTTATCTAAAGCCATGAGATTCCATAATGGTCTCAAGTTTTACATCGAATCGTTGTTGATTTTATTTTATATGGATTCCATATATATAATTTTCAACCAAGAACTTGTCACATTGAGTATCCTAGGGAGGCTGGAGGTGAAATCTAGGGAGGTTTGGTTTCTTGGTCTGGTGCTACTGTGATTGGAAGTAGGAATTTCCATTTGGAGTTTCCACATGGTGACATTACCATCCATACTACATACCATGGAATTCATGTGAGGTTCAACTTGTACGGTATTCCAGGAAATACTTTGACACAATGTCTGAGGGACCCATTCGTGTACTAGTCGTGTGGAACGATTGGATAACTACATCGCTTATACATAATATTTCTACCGGTATTTATTAAGAGAGGGTCTATACCAACAACACAATCATGAGTAGAGTCAATAGATTCACATATGTATGGGAGATGGAGTACAACAAGATCAATAGGCTGAGGTGGTGGTTCTTTCCATTATACCCAGACCCCAGTTTTACAACAATAGCATATTGGATCTTCTCATTGTAGTCATCCAGTATCAGTGGGACTTAGTTCAGGATAGATATTCTGAGTGAAATAGACCCAAGTAAAGAATGATCCATGACCATCTAATATCATAATTACTATTATATTAGATTCTACATTAATATTTATACCTTTTGAAATAGGGGATTCAAATAGATTTATATTTTCCCCTATTTTGGAGAACCTTGGCATTTTTGTTTATACTTTTGATGGATTCATGATGCCAAACACTATTTTGTGGACAAGAATGGAGAATTTACATCATTGTAGGGAGTATCCCATTGATATAGATGGTGTAACTTTGTATGTGACCTGTTTTTCCATGAGATGATAGGATTTTACATCATTCTTCTGATGTACTAGTTTGTCACCTGTCATGCTTTCCATGATGTCTATCTCCATAGGGTAACCTTCACATCAACACCAGGTGGATATTTTTTTCATAAGGATGAATGAGATTTATAGAAGGGTCGAGATGGAATTGAGTATCTTGGGATAGGTGGGATGAAATTCCAGATTGTGAGGTTTTATTTGGATGATCATGGAACATTTCATGAATATTTCCATCCTATAGATAATCATTTTTGTAATATTTTATCAGAAAGGATTTCTAGATTACCTCCAAGGAGCGATGAACTGTTCTCTATAAAGATAGTTCCAGGAGATTCAATGGTATCTATTAATCTATAAAAACAGGTACTATTGATATGAAGGAGAAGAAGAAGTAGGCATAGGATTTAGAGGCAACTTGATTTATCTGACTCAATACTTCATTGTGGGATTTATGGTCCATTGGTGAAAAATCAGAATGGTACCCTCAGTATTTTTGTGGATTATCAAAAATTGAACCATATAATGGTTAAGAACTAGTGTCATGATCAATATATATATGATCCCTTTGTGCTTCTCTAATGATATTAGAATATCACAAAATAGATTTGAGATCCGGTTATCATCATGATCATGTTAGAATTTTGGACATTCCTCGCACAACATTCCATTGCTCGTGTGGTCTCTATGAGTATTATCTTATGTCGTTCAGTATCATGAATGAACCAATGGGCTTCATAGAAATAATGACTCGAGTATTCTATCTTTTTATAGATTAAACTTTTATGGAATTAATGGATGATATGTTGGTGTATTATCACAATCAATACGCCCATTCCAAATAGTAAGAAACCAGTTCATTCCTTCAGCTACAAATATTTCCATATCTGTTTTTAAATAAGAAATTGGGAAAAAGAGATCAACGGTTGGTCAAATTTCTATTATTTAATGTGAATGGGAGTTACACACCATATAGTCCGACCACCTGACCATGAATTGACCTAGTCGAGATTTGTATGGACACATTGTGTATTTACTAGTAGAAATTGTGTAGATTTTATTCCATTAAAATGGGACATATAATCATTTTTTCATATAGACACAACTTATCCCTCCTTAGATGAGAAGCATGCCCATGAAATATGAATGGGAATTTGCCTCCCGTTTTGGCTTCCAACCACTGATTCAAACACCTCTAGATCTACAGGAATCCTCTCAGTGAGTGTTAGATTCCTTTAGAACCTTTACTCCTGATTTATTTTCTCCACCTAGTTATCTACAGATCATATTTTTTCTATTTTATGTATATCTACTCCGATTTAGGTCAATTTAGAAGCCAAAAATGGACGAGGAGGGTGATACAAACATGAGGTTGGTGTTAAAATTCCATTCGCATACTGTTATGTTTATTATTTGTGTTGGAGTTCCAAACGTCCACTTTTATGGAATCTATTTATTAATAATTGGAACAAGTTGTTTCCTAATGTTGATTATGTAGTTGATTAAATTATTTATGGTATGTTGACAATGTTAGCCATTATTAAGGGATACCTCAGGGGTGAGTTTCCTTTAGAATGACCTTATATGGTCATTTGGGCTTGGATTTCTATTTTCTTGCCATTGAATCCCTTTAATGGGTTTTTTAAAATGTAATTGGTAAATTTAATGATTTTCATGTAGGATAGTCAATAAATAATCGTTGTGATAGTTTAATTTACATGTTAGGTTTGTTATATGAATTTCCCAAGTGATTATATTTGTTTAATCCTTATAACAACTTAATTTACATGTTAGGGTTGTTATTTAAATTTTCCATGTGAGTATATTTCTTTAATCCTTTTAACTATTTTTATTAATTGTTTGGATTTTTATATAAATTGGTCCCATGCGATAATTTTAAAGGTCATGCATTATGTGGTTGTTCCTTTCTTGCTTATATTAGATGCATCCAGGTAAGGTTTTTCTATGTCTGCCAGTGGGGTTTTGCTATGCCTGTGGTCAAGGATTTGATATACCTGAGAGAGGGGATTTTATATTCTTGAGGGAAATGTTCTACTATTCTTGTGACACATCTTCTATGATATAGCACAATCTTGGATTCAATCAACTATGGTAATTACTTAGTTATTCTCCTAATATATTTGTTGTTTCTATTGATAGGGTTGTTTACATTAGAGTAATTCATAGTTTACTACATTAAAATTAGGACAGTGCCTATTATATATATTCACTAATAGATCAGACTAGATCATGGGTAGTTTCCAAATGTCCTGTTGTATCACACCCTGTTTGAGTCCTGATTTTGGGCCCAAATATAGTATATCATTGTCGGTGTGGATCTGATAAAATTCCCTTCTGTTGGTTCTATATATACTATTTTTGAGCAGGAGAGAATATGACCAAGATAAGGCTTGTGATGCCTCTTAGTTTTCTTATTTTATTTTTTCATTTGGGAACATTTATTGTGCATTAGTAAAGTGTACCTATTTTTCTGTTTTCTTATAACTAAACACTTTTCATTATCTATTGTTTGGAATGATGTTAGTTAGTTATAATATCAATATTCATTTTTCAATACATTTGTTTGCTGTTTACTTATTCTAATCATATAATATTATTTATTATTCTATGTTACACTCTTCCAATGATGGTATAGTCTCCCCAAAATCACACCCAGGGTCCTCTCTACTAGTCAGCAACCTCTAGAATATTTGGAACAATGCTTGCGGCAATGTGGTCAACCAAGTATGGGGAACTAGTTGAATCGAATACGGATCCGAAAAAATACAACGTGGTATTAGATAAAGATTATTTTTTTGGTTTCCCTTATTGTTTATCATCATTAAATAGGGATATGAAGGAAATGGAGTTTGGAAATAAAATGTGCCCGGTAGTAGCTGCCCCATATACAGGGAAAATTCAAATTTCCTCAAATTGACTTGTGATTTTTTTTATTATGATTTGTTACAGTTGATTTGATTTCACCATTAGGTAACACTCTTGTTTTTTACTATTATTTTTTATTTCATTGTTGTCCTTTTTTTTCATCTCAGTGAGATGAGGGTATTCCATCTCCCAAATAATATAGGAAATTGTTAATAATTACTTGTAGTTATTCAACCATTTCATTTAGGGGAATTACTGATTTCTTACTATTATGATATATGACAGGCTAGATATGCATGATGTTGTTATAGGTACCATAATATATTTACCATATGTTGTGATAGATGTATTGGTACGTGCTAAGGGTTGAGATGGATAAATGCCAAGCTTTTCTCCTTAAGGAGCATGGGCCCTATTCGATTGAAATTTGGTGGATCATGTTTTGGTCATGAGATGAAATTTTCTAATTAAATGATATATGTGATTCCAAATAATTATTCATGGGAAGTATAAGCCCCCAAGGATCGTAATTTGGAACACTATTGTTTTTTTTTTCAAAAACCAAGGTTCTGAAGATGTTTCTGAGGCTTAAAATATGGAAATCTAGACAAAACGATGTATGGGTCCATGAACACATGCCATGTGTTCTTATATTAGGGAAGAAATAAACTTGTTTAAGTAAACCCCTAGTACTCTATGTAGACACCATGTGGTAGGTGACCATGTGTATTCCTGTGTGTGAGAGAACATAGGATGTTAGGTATTGTGAAGAACACACATTGTGCATTATGTACAACTAGTGTGGTCTGTCATAGGTAGTCACCATGTGGTTCTGCCCTTGTAAAAGTACATGTCTAGGATGAGAATACTATAAACAAGCTATGTTTCATTCTTATAAACCATGTACTAGTTAAATTTACATTCCAAGGCTGGTGGAGGTGCATGATCATGTTATTGCTTCAGTGTAAACATCGTTTAAGGGTACTACACACTATGCACTCATCTTTTGCAAATATCTGAGGTTTTTACTCTCCTTAATATTTATTTTACTATTTAACTACAAATATTGGTAATGATCATGGACAATGGAGTCTGTGTTTTCAAAAATTTTAGGGAAATTCCACCATGAAGAACTCAGTTGTATGCCAGGATGGTAGAGATGAGAATACCTTGGAGATGCAAACCCATGGGATACAAGTGTATACTCCAGTTATGCCAGCTAAGGCACCATAAGTTCTACCGGATGATGGTACCATGTCATAGTTCCTTGAAAAATTTATACATGTCTTGTAGACCATACAAAGAGAACAACAAGAAGGCACATCTCTGGCTTAGCTGACATGCGTGTTCCTGTTACAACATTCAAAAAATGTTTTGGGGGATAAAGGACCTCAGGCTGCAGAGTCATGGTTCGAGGCCATGTTATCGATCACTGAGCATTGGGAGATGCCTCATCAGAGGGTTTTCATGATCTATACCTATATTTTTCATGATTCCGCAATGATATGGTGGGAATTTATCACTAAGAATGAACATCATTGAGATATGGCTTGGGAATACTTTTATACAGTCATCTATGATTACTTTTATCCTGAGATGTTGAGGGATAACAAAGCCTAAGATTTTATGCATATGGAGAAGGGTTCTCTATTAGTAATGGGTTACTCTTCCCATTTTACTGAGCTCTAGAACTTCACACCTTTTTTGAAGGGTGAAGATATGTTGAAGGCTAGGCAATTTGTGGATGGTCTCATGTACCACATATGATCGTAGGTGAATATCATCATACTAACTACATTATCTTCTATAGTAAACCATGAATAGATTATTGAGCAGAATAAGTTGGAATCAAGATGTGCGAGCTATAACGGTTTGAACCTCTTATTTAGAGTTTTTTATTATTAGTAGGAAGTGTCATTTTGAGCATACTCGCGATGAGTCTAGTATCCAAAATGTATCATCAAGTATCCATGTGACGTGATTCCAGTGTGGGAGAGTTGGTAATACCAAAATTAATTTTCATATGGATCCAGTACAGTGTTGATATCATGGAAATATTGGACATTATCAGCAATTCTATAGAGTGTTTCATCCAATATCTAGTGAGAGATGGTCTGCAAAGACTCCATGTTCTGGAGTAGGGCGAGAAGCATCTCCCTAATATGGGAACTGGAATAAATCAGGCTATTCAGGTTGAGGTAGTGGTCATGGCCGTGGTTTCTAAACCATAGATCCTCAATGATGGAAGGGTGGATCAGCTCAGGGAAGCCCGGTAGTGTCACAAGGACGTAGTATATGACAGACTTATATGGTTTAGCAAACCAAGTAGCAGTAGGATCCCATACCTTCTAATATTAGAGTAAGCATTCTAGTGACCTCTGTTTTAGCTTCAACAATTTTTGATACAAGGGATTCAATTAGTTTCCTATATGTCCCCATTTTGGATATCCTAGGGATCAGTGTTTTTACTTATTATTTTTTATGTAACTTGAAACTTTTTTATGTATATGAATGGTAGGTGTGTGATAGTGCTAGGAGTCCCCCCAAACATGAAAATGGAGGGTGTCACTTCGGATGGTACCTCTTCGACTTATAGATGACCAAATTTAATATCATTCTCCAAATGCAATGTAAAGTCTCCTTTCCAGCCTTGGTGAATTGCCATCATTGTAGGGGTAGTTTTACATCACCAGAAGGTGGATCATTTCTACACAAGGGTGAATGGGATGATTAAGAGAGACGAGCTAGACCCGAGTATCATGGGTTAGGTGGGACAACATCCCAAATTGATTGTTTATATGTAGATGATCAAGCGCCTTGTCAAGAATATTTCCCTCTTATTTTTTATCATTTCTGGGATGTTTTCCAAAATTACTTTTCAGGCCTACCTCTAGTGATAGAGGTAGAGTTCTATATAGAGCAAGTACAATGAGGTATATGAGTATCCATTACTCCTCATAGGATAGATGTGATTGATTTGAAAGAGAAAAAGAGACAACTAGAGTATTTAAAGTCTTAGGTTTTGAACTAACCCAGTACATCTCCTTGGGACTCTCTAACCCTTTTTGCAACAAAATATGATACCATCATGCTATGCAGGGATTATCAGAAATTGACGTAGTTCAAAGTTAGGAGCCGGTGTCCTCTGGCATGAATTGATGATATCGTCAATCATCTATGAGGATATCATGAATTTTCTAATATTTATTTGAGATTCATTTATCATTAGTTGCATGTTATAAAATCATACATACCTCACACAACTATTCGGTGTAGTTATGGACTTTACGAGAATCTTGTCCTGTCATTATGTCTGACCAATGCTCCAATGGTTTTCCAGGCAATGATGCACTAAGTGTTCAATCATTATCTTGATTCATTTTTTCTAGTTTTCATTAATGATATATTGGTGTATTCTCACAATCGAAAATACAATCCCACACTTCATGAGAACGTTTTGAATACATTGAGGGAGCATTAGTTATTAGTTAAGAACAAAAAGTGCCAATTCATGATGGATCAGATTCACATCGGGGGTCACATAATCTCAGATACAGGAGTATCAGTGGACCTAGAGAAAGTGAGAGTAATATTTTTCATGGAATATACCAAGAAGGTTTTTGACAGACGACGTTTTTTTGGGGATAGCTAGATAGTATATGGGATTTATACAGGGATTCTAAAATTTAGAAATGCCCATGACATGACTGAATAAAAAGTTTTTGAAGAATGTATGAAAATATTTCTATGAAGAGGCCTTTCATGAGTTGAAAGGGAGATTTACATCAGGACTGATACTAGCTTTTCCGGAGCTAGAATGGAGTTACATTGTGTATTGGGACACATCATATATTAATCTTAGAGTAGTTGTAACCTCTCGAGAATTTAAAATAAAATAGTATGTGCTAAAATGAACTACAAAATAATATGTGACCTTTATAAACAAACCATTAACAATAATTTAGCAGCTTCTGTATTTTGAATTTTGAAAAACTGTCATCTACAATTGTGTTCAGTATGTTTTTTGGAGTCTGATTGATCAAAATTTCTTTTTTTGGTGAATAGTATTTCACCCTTATGAATAGAAATATAAATAGTAATATGAACCTAATTAATATTAAATTATATAATTTTTATATTTTCTTAATGCTTTAATATAATGACATCTTGTTTAATTTTTCAATTTGATATAAAAGCTATTATAGTTTTCAAATTGTCACTTTTTGAATAATTAATGATTTAATTAAAAAATTAAATAAATAATTATTAGAACATTATTTCCAAAAAAATGATATTCATTTTTGATTTCTACACATTGACAAATTTTTAGGATGAATTTTTGGGAATTTTCTAAAATCTTAGATTTTTTTTTGAATAGTGAAATACGATAAAATACGATAAATACTAACTACATGATTTACTAAATCATAGGTGATGCTAGGATGATATAAGAAAACATAGTTAGAACTAACATGCCATTATTAATATTCTAGGTTAGATTAATTAATATTATTCATAGTCTTGGGAAAAATATTATAATAATGATTAAAATAATGTAAAATAGATCATCTTCTACACTATAAATGCCACTTTCATTTCCCACTTCCTCCCATGCCTCTAAACCCATGAACCTTACCTATGTTCAACCTAATACCCCTAACATGGATCATAACCATTTCCTAGATATGCTGGTCTCACTAAAATTCTAAAACCAACGGTCTTAAGAATGATCTCAAGGAGAAGACATCAAGAGGTAAACATCCACTTTTGTTTCGTTCTTTTCATTTAATTTTCTTTTATATTCTTCTTCTTTCCAAAACAACCATTATACAAGAGGAATGAATGATATAATATCTTACATATTCTTGATTTCATCATTTTTTTGGAAGAATCTCCATTATACTTATTATCCTCTCCATCTTATTCGGGAAATTAAATCATTGTCTTTGATATCTCGATTTACCGACATTGTGGATGATGTGATTTTAATTTCATTTACTTTCATCAAGATAGGTCATAAAACCATTTTTATGGTGGAATGAGATTATAATATTTTATATTATATATTATATAATGATATGGAATCATTTTTCACACATGTTATTAATTTTTAAAACAAAATGAGTTATTGATGATTGAAGAGTCTCCAAAATAACCTAAACCAATATCAATAATGTTATAATGAATTAATCAACCTCATGAAAGAATTCAAAATGTAAAATGGTATAATTTATGGTTCTGGAAATATGTAAATACTACTCCATTCCAATTCTGAAGTTCACTTCCCATCTACAAGAATATCCATCATGAACCGACCACGGAAATCATGTAAATAACACCCCCAAAACAATACAATTAACAAAATACTAACAATTAAAGGTTGAAATGATGAAATGAAATGATCATATACATTATTATAAAGATTAATATGTTTCTATAAGATATTAATAACACACTATTAAACATTATTCAGTAGGTTTAAACTAGTTTGAAGTAAGAGGAACCTGAGGCAAGGGAATTCCTAACCCGATTTCCATTCTTCAGGTAAACCTTCTACTTCAATATTTAGGTGATATTAAAGTCGTTTATGTGATAAAAAATTTTATATTATTCTGAATTATGTTTATTTATTTCATATATAAATATTCCATCTACACTATTAATTCACTCTTCAATTATATGATATAGGTAAGGGAATTTTCTTTTTTAAAATACTCTTTTAGTTTTTTTTATGAAATTCAAACGAAATGTTATTTATATAATTATTCTTGTTGTATGATTATGTTCTAGAAAATGGGAATTGTTTATGATTAATGTGGTAGGTATATCTCCCTCAAATGCATTGGGTTTGTGTATGTTGGAGGTCGGTCGTATGGTTACTCCATGTGTCACTCTGATGGTAACACAAATTGTTAGGTAGCCATGAGGGATACAAATTATAAGGTAGCCGAGAGGGTTATATAAATTATGTAAGTAATGCCCAAAGATAAATTTATGTTTCTATTTATCTTCTTATATTTGTGGTAATCTTATGTAAATATCTTGTTTCATAAAGTATGTATATATGGGTGACATGTAAGTCTTTGGAAAATGATCTCATACATTACAAATATTTATTAACTAATGTATTCATTTTTTTTCTTTTTCTATCCCTTAATGATCTATTTTTGTCATCCAATGTTTTTAATATGTTTTTCATAGGAATCCTCAGAAGATAAAAATTAAGTTAAGGTGCTAATGCTAATTAATCATGTTAATAATATTATCCATTAATTTTTGTAAACTCCTATTCAATATATGTATGTAGTTGTTTAATTCTCCAGAACCAATACTGGAAAAGGTCCCCATTTCTATAATGTATTTTGTATCTTTCATGTGTATATTATAAAAAAAATATTGCATGTATTAGTACTGAATATGGAAGTGTGGGTTCAGGGATTTACATTTAGTATTATAGGAACGTTCTACACATAATTAGAGATTAGATGATGGAGTTTTTAAAAATAAATGGTCATTGAATTTACTTTTGAACATATAGTTAATTATCTACACATAATAAATTCATATTTCATAAATAATAATATGTATATTCATAATTATAAGTACAATGGATGAGTTGTGAGGGAACAATTATTTTAAGGGGGGAAAATGTAATATCTTGATATTTGAAAATGAAACTCTGTGTGATTAAATGAACTTCTAAATAGTATGTGACCATTATGAAATTTCATTAAAAATATTTTTTCAGCTTCTGTATTTTTAATATTAAAAAATACTCATTTACAATTGTGTTCAATATGTTGTTTGGTGTTTGAGATAACCAACATTCTTTTCTGGTGAATAGTAATTTATACTTAGGAATAGTAATATAAATAGTAATATGACCCTGATGAATATTAAATTATATTATTAGTTTAATTTCATAATTATTTAAGATAACCACATCTTTTTTAATTTTTCAATGGGACATAAAAGAAGTTATTATTATAAAATTGATATGTTTTTAATAAATAATGGTTTTATTCATAAATTAAATTGTTAATATTTAGAAAATTATTTCCAAAAAAATGGAATTCATTTTGGAATTCTACACATCGAGAAATTTGAAGTCTAAATTTTAGGGAATTTTATAAAATATAGTTTTTTTATTAATAGTAAATTATGATAAAATAGGATAATTTCTAAATCCTTGATTAGCTACATCATAGTTGAAGCATGGATGAAGTAATACCACATAGTTATAAATCACTTTCCCTTATTACTATTTGGGGTCACAAGAATTATGTCTACTCATAGTCTTGATAAAAAATATTATAATAATGATTAAAATAATGTAAAATACATTCTCTAATATAATATAAATACCAAAATCTTTTACCTCTTCCTCCAACACCTTTCAAGCCTTGAAACTTACATAATTTCTTCCTAATACTCCTCCCAAGGCTGATCCCCACATTTTAGAGATTCTAATATCACCAAACGGCTAAAACCAAAGGTCTTTAGAAGGATATGAAGGAGAAAAGATCAAGTGGAAAACATCCTCTTTGGTTTTATTTATTTTCTTTTCATTTTCTTTTATATTATTCTTCTTTCCTCACCTCCCATTATCCAATAAGAATGAATGATCTAGTATATTAAAATTTTGGATTTCATCATGTTTTTGGAAGAATCGCCATTATTCATCTTCTCATCTCTCACTTATTCATGAAATTAAAACATAGTCTGTGATGTGTCGTTTTACCGACATGGTGGATGATGTGATTTCAATTTCATTTACATTCTTCAAGACTGGTCATTAAATCAATTTTTTTGGAAGTGATTATAATTATTTTATTATATGTTACATATTTTTCTTGTATAACTTTCAACACATGTTATTAATTTAAAATACAAAATGAATTCTTGATGATCGAAGAATCACCTAAATAACCTAAAAAAATCAATAATGTTTTAAGTCATGAATAATCCTCATGATATAATTCAAAATGATAAATGGTATAATTTAATATTCTAGAAAATACGTAAATACTACTCCATTCTAATTCTGACATTTCACTTCAAGTCAGTAAGAATATCTAACATGAACTGATCAATTAAATCCTGCACGGAATGCAACCAAAACAATGCAAGGAACAAAATACTAACAATTGAAGGGTGAAATGATGTAGTGAAATGATAATATAAGGTATTATAATGATTAAAAATTTTCTTTAAGATATTAATAACACTATTTTAACCATTACACATGAAGTTTAAATTATATTGAAGTTAGATAAACCTATGTTAATGGAATTCTTAACCCGATTTCCATTCATTTGGTTAACATTCTACTTCAATATTTATGTTGTATTAAAAAAAATTTCTAATGAATTTTTTTTATATTATTAAGAATTATGTGTATATAATGTGTATATACATATTCTATCCAATATATTAATTTTCTCTTCAATTATATGATATTTGAAACGATATTTTCTTTTCAAATTTCCCTTTTAAAATTCTATTTTAAGAAATTCAAAAGCAATGTTTTTACGAAATTATTCATGTTGTATGATTATGTTATTTTTCATGAGAATTTTTTATGATGAATGGTGGGACCTATATATCCCTCCAATTCATTAGTCGTCTATAATTTGGAGGTCAGCCGTATGTTTACTCCAACTGTAACTACAATGGTTAGACAAATTGTAAGGTTTCCATAATGGATACAATTTATAAGGTAGCCAAATGGGTAAAAAAAATTGTGTAATTAATGCCCCAAGATAGTATTATGGTTATATTTATGTTCTTATATTTTTGGTAATCTTTTGGAAAAATCATGTTTCACAAAGTAAGTATATATGGGTGATAATTATGAATTTTGAATGTGATTTCATACGTTATATTTATTAATGCTCTAATGTTTTCTTTATTTCTTTTTATATCCCTTTATGATCTATTATACTTATCCCATGTTTTTAAAATGTTTTTCCATGGAATATATATAATTTCAATAGGAATTTAAGTTTCTAATATACATTACTCCAGTTATTTATATTATCTATTAATTTTTGTAAACTCCTATTCAATTTGTGTAAGTTGTTGTCTAATTCTCCAGTACCTAGACCAGAAAAATTCCTCATTTTTATAATTCACTATGCATTTCTCTGTTATATTTTATGAAAAAAAAATACACAACATGTTTTATTACTGAATCCGAAAGTGTAGGTTTAGGGATTTACAGTAGTTCTTATCTAAGGGGATCAATCCGTTGCATACAGATCTCAGTATTTAAGGCCTAATGATAGGAATTAAAAGATTCACAATCTAGAGATAGAAAAAATTGTTCATGACTTATGTTGTTCGAGACATTACATATTCGGGGAGCATTTTGCAGTGTATAGAGACCCAAAAAGACATAATTACACCTTTACTCAGCAAGATATAAATTTTATGCTGGGATGGTGGGTGGAATACCTTTATTTTTTTGAATTAGAGATTCCCTACACACCTGGTAATGGAAATGTAGTGTCAAATGCACTCAGAAAGAGGACTCATATAGAGGTAGTGCAGTTGGCCAGTAGAGATTGGTAGTTTATGTCCTTGTTCTCTTATATGCATTTGGAGGTGCACAACTTACATGGTAAGACTTTTCTTTCATCCTTAGCTATTACCTGAACCTTACATGATAGAGTAAAGATCTAGCAGCTATAATATACTGAAGTCCTATTTCTACAAGAGAGTATGTCAGGTGAGGACCCTCCACCTAGTTGAACCATGGATGATGATGAATTCCTAAAGTTATAGGGTCATGTATGGTTTTTGGATGTCATTCAAGAGAATCTAATGCATGATTTTTATTTCATTAATTTTGGTAGTACATCCTGGTGTAACCAAGATGTATTGGGATTTACTTTTCAAGTATTGGTGGCTAGGTATGAAAAGTCATGTAACTTTTTTTCATGAGATGTTCTTCCTTTCAGCAGGTGAAGGTGGAAGACCAATGAATAGTAAGAAATTTATAGTTGTAAACCCTTTCTAGAGTGTAAATGGAGTGATTTAATGGTGTATATCATGTTGGGGTTACTGAGGTCTCCTCGAGGTATTGATGTCGTATGGGTTGTTGTTGAAAACCTTAAGAAGGTTTAACATTTCCTGTCCATCAAGGAGACCTTCAGTGTTGATGAGCATGAGAGGTTTTACATCCATGAAATTGTATGACTGAAAGGGGTCCCAAATTATATCTTTTCATATTGGAATCCCTATTTGACTTCTCGTTTCTAGAATGGGCTATAAAGGGATTTGTGTTCAGGGGTTCTTTTGAGCACAACATACCACGCCCATACAAATGGCCAGTTAGTGTGCACAATTCAGGAGCTGGAGGACATGCTTCAGGCATACATCCCTGATTTCAAGGGTTCATGGGAGACACAAATACCCCTTATTGAGTTACCATTCAACAATAACTTCCATTATACTATTCTTATGGCACCATATGTGTTAATTTATGATAGTCCATGTTGATCACCCATGTGTTGGATGTAGGCATGATAGGTAGCAATGATGTGACCTTGTATCATCTAGGATACAACATGATATATTTTTTTGATTTGGAATATGATGGATATTGTGTAGTCCTATTAGAAATAATTCATCGATCACCACAGATTACCTTTGGAGTTCGAGGTCTGGGATCGGGTTTTCCAACATGTTGCACCGAGGATTCAAACAAGAGGATCAAGCGACTTTTTAAATGTTCTCTAAGATATGTCGGTCCGTGTAAGATTTTAGAGAGGTTCATGCTAGTTACCTATCAATTTTAGATACCTCATAGGTATAAGGATACAGACAATGTATTCTTTGTTTCTCAGTTGCGATGTTACTTTTCGTACCCATCTCACACAATTCCTCCAAAGGAAGTGGAGATTCATGAAGATGCATCCTTTGGAGAGAATCCAATTCATATTGTGGATCATACCATAAATGTTCTATGTGGATGATATATTCATTTAGTACAGGAAATATGGCAGCACGTCCATATACCAGATGAGACATGGGAGAGGGAGGCCAACGATCAATCGCAATGGTTAGATTTATTCTATGACATTCCGTCACCGCCCTAGGAAGGGACATTCGAGGATGAATTTATTTATGGGGATGTTTTTAAAAATATGGTTAATACCTTCAGTTATGGGTCTTTATTTTTAATCTATTAATTATTAGTGTGGAGGAAAACAGATCCATTGTTTCCTATATTCCATTTACATGATGTGATTGGGAGTTACAGGATGCGTGTTTCCAAAAACATGTCGAGTAATGAGGATTTCATGTCATATAATCACAATACATGACCATCTAATGAGTGTGAGAGGATTTGTATAGATAGATCTTGTCGTTTATAGTAATACATGTACTTTTATATTTCTTGTTAAATCGGGCTATAATAATGTTTTTTCCAGATAGACAAAATCGAGCCCTCCGTCGATGAGTACCATGCCCAGGCAATCGGAACATGAAAATTTTCTCCCATTTTGTCACTCGAAACCCATTTCAAACACTGTCAGATTCATTTGAATCCACTCGGTTATTGCTTGATTCTTTTTGATCCATTCATCCTGATTTATTATCTCAACCTAGTTATCTAGGGATAAGTGATTTTCCCCTTTATGTAGATTTACTCATATTTAGGTTTATTTTGATTGTGACACTAGACGAGTATAGTCATACAAACATGAGGATGATGGTCTCTTTCCTTTATCTTAATTATTAGTGGATTATGTATGTCAGAGTTCCACAGATCCACTTTTAGGGGGTCACTTTATTGATAATTGTCCTACTTTTTTTCCCAATGTTGATTACGCAATTGATTAAATGTTTTAAGGTATGTAGAGATTATTATCCTCAATTAAGGAAAAGTTGATGGGTGTGCTTCCTTGGAATGACGATGTATGATTATTTCCCATAGGATACCTATTGGCATGCCTTTGGCTCCCTTTAATGAGATTTTTAAAATATAATTGGTTAATTGAATGATTGAAATGTGGGATAGCCAATAGATAAGCCTTGTGATAGATTAAATAATCTGTTAAGATTTTTATATAAATTTCCAATGTGAGTATATTTTTTATGCCTTATAGGTGTTTGTTTAACATGTTAGGATTTTTATATAAATTTAACATTGGATTATATTTTGTTTTTCATTGTAACTATTTTCATTATATGATAGAAGTTTTATATAAATTGGGACTATGTTTGTGTTTGAAATGTCAGGCCTTATGTATTAGGTCCTTTATTGTTTATATTGGATACATGAAAGTGAGGTTTTTCTAAACCTGAGGGTGGGATTTTTCATTACATATGGACAAGGTTTTTCTATGCAAGAGGAAGGGGTTTTTATATTCATGAGGGAGAGGTAATGATATGTTTATGACAGAACTCCTAAGACATTGCACAATATTGGATTCTGTATTCCCTTATAATTACATAGTTGTTCTCAGGAGACATCTATTGTACTTATTTATAGGACTACTTACTTTTGAGTACTTCCTAGTTTACGGAATCCAACTAATTACACTGCATGTTAAATATATATATATATATATATATATATATATATATATATATTCATTGAAAGATAATCATATATTATGGGTGGTTGCCAACACGAATTTAGTTTTACACCATTTTTGGGTCATGCTTTTAGGCCAAAATAGATTATATATTTCCAGGTGTTGATCATGGAAAATTCCCTTCTGATAGTTCTAAATATGCTATTTGGGAGAAAGAGATCATGGGACCGAGTCGAGGATTGAAATTCATCATAGATTCAACTGTTTCATTTGTGATTTTGGAACAAGTATTGTGTACTACTATAGTGAACCTATGTTTACTTTTTTATAAGACAAAATCATGTTGCATCATATTTTGTATTGAATGATGTTTGTTACTTATAATATCAGACATACAATGTTCAATTATGTTTTGTGCTGTTTTACTGCTTCTTCTCATGTATTATTATTTATTCTGTTGTGTTACACTCTACCAATGATGGAATATTTTCCCTAATATCACACCCAAGTCCCTCACTTATAGTCAACAACCTATAGTATTTTAAGAAATGTACTTGATGACATGTGGAAAACCAGAGATGGGGCTCTAGTTGAGTGGCATATGGATCTGGGATGTTACACAATCATATTGATATCATATTTGATACACTATGAGAGAAACATTTCTATGATAATTTCACCAATATAAACTTCTACATGGATCATATTCACTTCATAGTTTACATTTTCTATGATATATGACTATTAGTTAACCTAGAGAATGTGAGTGTTATTGTTTCTTAGGAACATCCCAATAACCTATTTGAGGTACATAGTTTATTGGAGATAAAAAGTTATTATAGGACTTTCATACGTGAATTCCCATTCCTAGAATTTCCACTTAATATCTTGATTATGAATATTGTGATGTTTATATGGTCATATTTCTATGAGATATCCATTCATGAGATGAAAATGTTTCTAAAATCAACAATGATACTACATTTTCTAGGTCCATGTAATAGATACATAGTTTACTACATTTCATTAGGTATTAGGATATGAGTAGTTCTCGGGAAGGGTGAGAGAGTGATATGGTACAGGTCTAGGTAGTTTAGTCCATGAAAGATAAATTTCCTGACAAAATATATTTATTATCACTAGTTTTTCCCTAATTACAATGTTGGATACATTACATACTATGGATCATTTAATGGTATATACACAGACCAGAAAATCCTCATATGGATATTTAATATGCGTCATATGAACCTGAGGTAGTGTTGGTGGGATAAATTCTTTTAGTGTTTCGACATGGATCTTGCCTAAATGTTGCAGAATGGAAATTAAATGGTTGATTAACTAAGTCATAGGTATCAAATATATGCACATCAAAAGGCCAGTAATGAATTGAAAATCATGGATTTGTTCTCTAATATTCACATGGAGGTGCGTGATGGTCAGAGTTATAATTTTCAATCATCCTTAGCTGTTACAAATACCATTCTAGAGAGAGTTAGGATTATAAAGCTATCGAACTCAAAATTCCTTGTCCCATGGGATTGTGTAGCTGGAGAGGACCATCTTCTTGGTTGGAATATAGGGGAGGAAGATGTTCTATGATTATAAGGTCACATATTTTTTTCTTCATAGATGAACGAGGTGCTTGTGAGATACATTTATCTTCATATTGGTAAGTTCATGTTGGGGTCCCCAAATCTACGGGTATTTACATCATCGATACTTGTAGTCAGGTATAAGCAGAAATGTATCTGGTTTTTTCAGGATATGTTCTACCTATCAGTAGGCGATGGAAGAAAACCAATGACCATATGGTGATTTATTGTTACTTCCCATTACTGATTTGTAGTGGTATGATGTTGGAATAGATTATTTGATAGTTTTACCAAGGACGCCTCAAGATTATGATTCATTATTGGCTGTTGGTGATAGGATTATAAAGGTTTCACATTTTGTTAAAATAAATGAAACCATTAGTGTTGATGTACTTGAGGGGTTTCACATCTGCGATATAGTTTGACTTCACAGGGTCGTATATACTATTATTTCACATCGAGATAACTGGTCTGTTTAATGGTAATTAAATGGGAATCATATGTACATGGGTAAAAAGGTTCTTCTGATTTCATTGTACCACCCCTAGAGAAATGGCTTGTCATAGAACATGATTCAGGTTCTTGGGGAAATTCATTGAATATGTTTCTCAGATTTTGGGGGATCTTGGGCGAGGCATATACCCCTGGTTATATTACCCTACAATAACAGCTTCAAGGATACTATTCAGATGGCACACTATGAGGGATTGTATGAAGGTGATTCCAATACAAAATGTGTTGGTTAGATGGAGGAGGGGAAGGTATGCTTGGAATTATTCCTGATCTGGAAACCATGGAGAATGTGTAGTTGATTTGGAAGTGGATAGCTACTGCGAAGTCTCTAAAGAAATCATAATGAGATCATCATAGATGACTCATAGAGTTCATGTTTTAGGACCCTTTTTTCTTGTGTGTTTCACCTAGGATTAGACATAGGAGGTTCAATATAAAGGGTATGATTTCAAAACATTATTTCGAGCCTTATGAAATTATGGATGGAGTCGAGGTGATAGCCTATTGGTTGTAGTCATCTGGAGGTGGTTCATTTATAGGTAAAAAGATCCTTTCAAGATCATCCTTTATGTATTGGGTATCGTAGTACGAAGGTTATCCAAGGTAGGTCTAGTCCATTATTATGGATTCTATTGTATAATGATAACTTATAAGAGGAGACATGGGAGTGGGGGGATGATGTATGATCATAGTGACCATATTTTTTAACATATTATGCTTTCGTACCCTTGGAAGGGAAATTTAGGGACATATTTAAATAATGGGGGATGTTTTCATGAACCTAATTTTTTGGGTGGACTAAATCATTTTTTAGTTCATAAATTCTTTACATAAGTGTTTATATGTGGCCTATTATGAATTCCATTTTTCTCATAGTGATGTTAAGGGTCTCTGGGGCTTGATTGGATCCTAGAACCAGCCGTTTATGATAGAAAAGGTTTGGCACATGGTTATATCAAATTATCTAAGAAATGCCACATAGTTTGAGAATCCATTCTTATAATGGGTAGAGAAAAAGCAGAGATCACCGTTAGACAAAACCATTAAAATGGGGTTTAAAGATATCATAAAATGTTATCAATTTTGAATATATATATATATATATATATATATATATTCTTGTAGTTTCCACATAGTTAGTAAAACCATTCAGTCAAACATGGTGAGGTTCCCTCTTCATACAGCTGATTGTACATTATTGATGCATGGTTTGGAAACAGTGTATCCAAATAGCGTGATTCCAAATTATGAGTGAAATTCCATTTTCCCATAATAATAATTCCATTTCTAATCAAATTCATCAATTTATCTCCTGCACAAAAAATGATAACTTTGAGATATGACTTGGTAGGCTATTCTATGAATTGATAACCACTCTCCATAATATATCTAATTAAATTGTGGATCACATCGATAGATAATTATCAGTAATTTCTCCTTTCATTTTGTGCAATTACTCTTTTGGTTTGTTATCATCTTTTTTATTTAGGTAAAATATAATTTTCCCCATTTTAGCTTCTTCAATCTTCTGCTATCCTGAGGTGAACCAGGAGCTGAAACTGGACAATATATCAACTAAAAACCTAAAATTGTTGGTCTCACAAATTTTGTTAAAAGAAAAAGTGTTTATATATTTCTTTAATTTTTCTACGCTCAAAATTCTCATGCGACACCTTGAATGAATTTTAATCCTTAAATTAAAATTATTGGTATATCATATTCAATTAAATATGCTCATCAATGAATTATTAAACTTCGAGTACCTTGGAATGGAACCACCCCATTAGGTATGATTATTAATTAAATGGACCACCATCAAAGGCATTTTAAATGGATACCATTTAGGTGTTCACATTTCCCATTGACATGGGAAGGTAATATTGAATTGATAATGGTTGATTTAAATAGTGAAATGATTTTGAAATTTAGTTGTGATATAAATTTCAATTTGTTTTATTAATGGGAAAGGGGATAATGACCATGATAATTTTCAATTACCTGTCAATAGCTTGTTTAATCTTATAATTCTTGTTATAATGAATTGAACATGTTAGTTCAGTTAAGGAAATATTTCTAATATTGGATAATTATTTGTGTCGCCTTTTTTGGTGATCTTGAAATGTATTTTTCCTAGCGTTGACCTTGGCATGTGTATATTAAGTTGATTGATATGTATTGAATTGGTCAAATGATTATATGCCTTAGGTGATTCATGGATTCATATGATAATTCCATAGAGGGTATTAATTGAAATTTACCTCACATATACCGAAGTGATAGATGAATTCCCTTGTAGGGTTCCAAGGATGGACTCTGAGGAAAGACATTTATATGTTGAGCGACACTTGGATTTATTATGGGAATTCATGGATTGCCCTAAATTTATTTTGATAATATATTCGATATGTGATACTTGGTACCCCTTAGTGGAATACCAAGGAAAGACTCCAATGTAAGGGATGTTATACCATGCCTAGTGCAATACCAAGTTTTTTTTGTATATCCATAGACTTTATTGATTGGTGTGGATTATATTATAACTATAGAAATTATGGGATTTTAATTTAGGAATTCAATGAGTGGTGTCATGTTCCTAAATGAAAAATGAATGAAATGAGTTATAAGGAACAACTACATAGCCATGGAACATTCTAGGAATCAATCAGTGGCTTACAATTTAGTGATGGCCAATTTAATAATCCATAGATCATGATATCACAGAGGACTCCGAGCTATGAATCAAGTATCAATACATAAATGCTAATGGAATTTAATTTTAAAATGAAATTTTTTAAAATTAAAACCTGTTATTTATAGGATTATTAAGTAATGTATATCCTTTATTTAAATTAATTTTGGACTCGCAAAAAAGCCATTATTTATTCAATCACTGATCAAAGAAGACCATGGGAAGTTGCCTATTGGCATTATATATGAGACATAATTTAGACCAACTTTTGTTACCCCAATAGGCTATATAATTTGTGGTATAGATAAAGGAATGTACCCAGATACATTTTCTTGATTTATTTTTTGGAGTATTGGAGTAGTGGACTAAGTTGTGTCTTACGATATTAGATGGGATGACTTTTAGAATTTTTGTACTATTGTTCCATGTATTGTTCACATGTTTTGTATACATGTTACTACTTTATTATTAAAGTAATATGACATGTATTATCATCATAACTTATATAATATCCTTTTTGGCATTGTCAACTCTTCGGTATTATTATCCTTTTTCAGTATGATTTACTACATTCCCTCTCTACCTATTTTTGATATTCCACTTATCTACACAATGCTGATTGTGGAATTTTGTCCGCACAAACACTCCTAGGATCTCACTTCTAGTCCTTAGCCTCTAGAATTCAGTTATATGCACTTGAGGCCATGTTACCCACCATGCTCGGGGTTCCTTTAAGTAGAATCTAGGATTGGGATGTTATAATTTTACAATGATTAAATCACACCTTTTCATGATGACATCACTTTGAATGAATGGATTAGGTCGAGATCTTATAGATAGTGAATTCAGAAAATTTTAGAGGAATATAGGAGAATAAAAATTCAAAGAGATTAAATTTTTATTCATAAGATAATTTGTATCACACCATGATATTTTTCAATTTTTTCTTAATAACTATTATTTTATGGTAGAATGCATTACACACAATACCTATTTTAGATTATATTACACAGAAAATAGTGTTTAAATGAAACACTTCATACTATTAGAAGAATATTATTTAGTATGAAAATTATCACCTTGAAAATGAAATGGAAGGTATGAATTGGAATAGCTAATTAATGAAAATATATGTTTTACCCATTTATATGTGTTGAATTATTTAATGACATATTAATTATAAATGAAATTAAAAATAATTGAAATTAAAGGAAAAATTTTTATAAAAAAAATTATGATAACAAACATGTTTTAACTCAATAAATTAATGAAATAAATATTTGTGACTTATTTTAATGAAATTTTCAATATTTTATATTAAACTAAATTTTTCAACATTCATATTTTTGGTTTCACAGGCATGCTATAATAATAAATAAAATTTTATGGTTACAAACTATATGTTCATAATAAAAGTTTCTTTATAATTTTCACATTTATTTATGAATTTTTTTTAGATTTAGAAACATTATTTGAAAAAGTAAATTTTTTTGAAGTAATTTTTTAAAAATTATTATTGAGACAATTTTGTAGATTTTTTTGAGAATTTAAATTTTATGATCATTAAGGAAAATATCGGGATTTATTATTTATTTAATTTTCATATACATCTTTAAAAAATTAATATTTTTATTGTGGTTTTAAAATTATTTTAATTAAATAATATTTTAATTAATTCAATTTATGTCATTTTAATCAATTTCATATTTAATAGGTTGATTATAACTTTATATACATTCAAAAAAAGATTATATCATGACTGCAGGTTAAATTTTAATATTAAATTATACTAATTATGTGAATTTATTATGTTAAATTAATCAAATATATGATATCATAATTATTTATATTATCTGACAAGTTCAATATAATTTTTAACCTTTATGACTAGTAAAATCAAGAAAAACTGATTACTACGATTATGTTGATATTTGATTTATCTGGATTTAAATTAAATAAAAATGGGTAAAATAACATAACACATTGTCCAAAACCTATATTTTAGATATATATCAACCTAATAACATATGAGGTCTAGGAATGAATCTTTTTTTAGGATTTATCTTGTTAGAAACTACATTACAACTTTTAATTTTAAAAAATTATAAATTTTAAACTCACCTAAATTATAAAATGTCACCCCATATTCTCTCTTAATCAAATATATAAAACTATTTGATTATACAAAGAAAAACATAAACACTATAATAACCTCTATAATCTCATCCTATATCCCTTATATTGAACATAATTACAACCATGAATGATTTTGGTGAAAAAATAGGTTTCTTGTAGAAATGGCGATGTTCTTGATCAAGCATTTTTATTTTATTTATTTCTCTAACTTAATAAAATAATATTATACCATGTTAATATAATAAAATAAATACAATTAATGTAAAGAAATGTTATTATACTATTATCACTACCTACATCCATATCTCATTCCCTCAAATGGGAAATGATAACTTTACTCTTGTGTACAGTGGACTACCGCCTCACAAACCGATGCGACACATTTTCCCTCAACACATCCCACGGTTCAGTATGATGTGTCACGACCCGTCCCCCAGGGCCTGTGCCATGACTACCCAAGCCCGCCTTCCTTAGGCCAAGAGATGGAAAGTAGCACCGAAAGGTGTATTCCTCAAAACCGGGAAGGCGTTGCCTTTATATCCTGTAAACACACGCAACCAATAACACAACAAGATACAAACACAAGTAAACTATATAGAAAAAAGAGTGTTGATATTAAGAGGGGTCGGTATATAAGCCCAACTGTAAAGGTACAATTATAAATGAAATTCAATTCAACTGAAGAAAGAGAAGTAAAGCTACTAGGTCATCCTCCAAGGTTCCTACCTGAAGGGTAGGTACAAATCCCCTCCTCAGCACTCAACGACCACCCATATCGTCTGCATACTAACACGACATATGGTCCACCTCTATCACCGTCCAATCATGGTACCCTCAGCCTTGATCAACGTTGTCCATCTTATGCACCAATCACAACATGGTTAGGGAATATCCTGTCTAGGTGTTAGTATAAATATAATCAGTAGGGACCCTGAGACCCTCAAGGTCTCACAAAAACAACAAAGGATAAACCAAAATGCAATAAAACCACTGACAACCCTACTTAGGTATATGCCCATACATATACCTAAGTTATCAAGTATACCCTTCTCAATCATGATGAAACACAGGGTCCAACCCAAAATCCCAAAGATCAACAATTCAAAAAAGGAAGGAATACAATAAAGGTATATAGCACACTGGTATGCGACACAAAAGAATACCACCAAGGTATTACCACGAAGGAACATACCACACATGTATGAACATATCTCACACCAGGTATAACTTAGGTACAGTTGTAGGAATGATTAGATATAACTACTAGTTTATCTTACTCTTTTAAGAGTCAAACCCACGAAGGATCCTAAATCATAATTAGAAGCATAGAGGATCGTAGTACATTGTTAGACCCACATAGGATCCTAGTGCCTCATCAGACCCGCACAAGATCCTAGTACATCGTCTGACCGACACAGGATCCTAGTACATTGTAAGTACATCATCAGACCCACATAGGATCCTAGTACATCGTCAGTACGTCGTTAGACCCACGCAGGATCCAAGTACATCGTCAGTACATCTTCAATCCCACACAGGATCCTAGGACGTCATTAGTACGTCCTCAGACCCAAACATGATCCAAGTGCATCGTCAGTACATCGTGAGACCCAGAAAGGATCCTTGCACATCGTCAGTATATCTTCAGACCCACAGAGGATCCTAGTACACCGTCAGTATGTCTCCAGACACACACAAGATCCTAGTACATCGCCAGTACGTCGTCAGACCCAAACGGGATCACAATACACCGTCCTAGCCAGCTACATGGATCTCGCATTAATCTCACATGTCTCCGAGAGGGTCCGCTCCTCAAACCACTGGTCGATATTCGAACTTCCACGATGTTACACAAATAAGTATCCTAAAGGACCTCCATGTACTAGGGGTCTCAATGCAGTAGAATGTGCGTCAATCGGATGCCCAGTCTGTTGGTTATTAGCCTTTTAGTCCCAAGGGCCCGGTTGGATTCATTCTCGATCCAACCCGACTATACCCCAACATTATCCAAATATAAGGTGGGGTATACGAAAAGGTCTATTTCACTCCAAGGTTTCCAAATCCACAGATGGTTCGCCCAACGGACTCATAGTGCCGATGTTATGGCCAAATGTGTAGAATGGGTCCAAACTGGTCTGGGTCCAGTCCGACCCAGTTGGACCAACCCGACCCGACCCACTAGGTCCAGCCTGCGCTGCGCGACCCCGCATGGGCAGCCCGCAGTGCAGCAGGATGCTGCAGAGTGGCGGGGTGGCAGGGCACCACGGTGCGGCGGGGAGACCGAGGTGCGTCTGGGAGGCCACGACAAGGTGGGGTGGCCATGGAGCTTCTGGGTGTCGTGGTGCGTTTGGGAGGACGCGGTGTTGAGGGGTGGACATGGGGGCATCGGTCTACTAGGTCTGGCCGAATGGCTAGCCATCCTCTCCACATATTTTGGTCGCACGCCACGCCTTCACCAGCAGCCGGAAGCAAACCGGCCTCCCTTCCCTCTCCTTCGTGGCACAAGGCCATCGTTCTCTCCCATCGGGCATCACGATCGCACCATCACTCTCATCGCAATGAACACAAAAAATTATCACAAAAATAGAATAGAGGTCGGTCCATGTTCGTTTGGCCTACGCTCAATGTGTTAGAGCGATAACAAGCGGCTATTATTCATTCTTGAATTAAAAAGATTCATCAAGAACGAGAAAGTGGAAAAATCAAAACAACAATTCCTACCTCATTTTTTCATTACTGCTGGCTCAAGGAAGAAGTCGAAGATGTCGACGTTCTTCTCATCCACCACATGCCTCTGATCCTGGGATCATTCGTCAGATAATCGATGATCGATGGAGGTGGTTATTCTTTGGAGAACATTCTTCGTTGGGAGGTGTTCGTCATTGGAGAAGCGAAATCCTCCCAAAATCTCTCCCCTTCTCCTTTTCCCACCAAAATAATGAGTTTACAATATAATTTACCTTAAGACGAATAATTATGTTCGAACAAATAAAATTGATGACAAATTTCATTAATTTTTAGTCGGATCAAACAATTTAATGGGGAGTTGGCATAATTAAATAATGGGAGGATGTCCAAGAGTTACCTCTCATTAAAGGGGTTTGGGTGGTCCCCACCTTTGAATTCAAAATTATGGGTTTTAGTACAGGTGGTCCCCACATACATAACCTAGGTAGAGTGGTTTTAAATAGAAATAAAATAAAAATTTATTTTATTTTATATTAATTTCCCCCATAAATCCAAAATCTATCAATCACCCTCGACTTACTAATGTCTCCTAAGTGAATATCGGCGGTGCGAGTTAGACGGTGCCCTAAGATTTTAATTTTGAGCACCAGTTTAAAAGTAACATAAACCCACCGCACGTTTACTAAATGTACCTGAAAAAGGATCAGAAATTCTTTACAGGCACATCGGGCCTCAAAGGTATCGACCGTGCGGCCCACGAATGCGTACTAGAGGTTACCATGCGGCCCATGAATGCATGCCAGAGGTATCGACCATCCATAAAGGACCCACACTTATGGATCCTCAATCTCAGCGAGGGTACGTTGAAGACATCGTGCACCAGGTGCAACTGAGGGTGAAGTGCTAGGCGGTAAGCCAGCTCACCAACTCTACTGAGGACCTATAAGGGCCCAATGGACCTCATAGATAACATTCCACCCTGGCCAAATCTATGCAAACCTTGTCGATGTGAGACTCGTAGAAAGACATGGTCACCATCCTCGAACTCCAGAGGTCTTCTTCTCTTATCAATATAAGACTTCATCCTGCTCTGTACAGTCTTCATCCACGCCTGGATGACATACACCTTCTCCATGGTAGACCATGCCATATCTGGTCCCACTAGTGCTGACTCCCACGGGTTAGTCCAACACAAAGGAGATATCCAAGGACCATCGTACAATGTCTCAAAAGGTTCCATACCAATGGTAGGGTGATAGCTGTTGTTATAGGAAAACTACCCTTAGGGAAAGTGATCCTCCCAACAACGACTGAAGTTGAGGACGCAAGAATGAAACATGTCCTCAAGGGTCTGAATGGTCCGCTCAGTCTAGCCATCCGTTTGAGGATGGAAGGTGGTGCTCAAATGAAGGTGCATCCCGAAAGCCTCCTGCAACCCATTCCATAACTAGGAAACACATGTCACGATCAGAGACAATAGTCGAGGGTACTCCATGTAGACGCACAATCTCTTGCACATAGAGGCGTCCCATGATCTCTACTAAACTCTTCTCTCTAATCGGTTGGAAGTGGGCTGACATGGTGAGACGGTCGATGATCACCCAGATAGAATCATAACCCCTATGTACATGGATTTCCTATCACAAAGTCCCAAAATATCCCATCCCACTTCCACACTGGGACCTCTAATGGATGAAAAAAATCCTATTTGTACCTAATGCTGCACCTTCACATGTTGAAAAGTGAGGCACCAAGAGACAAACTCTGCTACTGCTTTCTTCATTCCCGCCCACCAATGCTGTCGTCGGAGGTCCTGATACATCATCGCCACTCCTGGATGAACCGTTAGAGTTGACGTGTGGAACTCCCTCAACACATTCTCCCGAAGCAACACTGGTACCATGGTACATCTTCTGAAAAGGATCCTGGGATCCACACATTCAAAAAATACATCATGTGCCTGTCCTGTGGATATTTGAGCATGTCGAGCATCGCAGTCAGTGTCCCCATGTTGCGCCTCCCTAACTCTCCGATGAAGTGGGAGAGTGACTGTAAGAGACTGAAAAATAGATTCTCCATCTCATTCCACACAGGATATCTACAAAGCTGCCAGCACCTCTGTTGCCTCACCTAGCAGTTGTATACTAGATCTCCCACTGAGTGCATCTGCTACTAGTTTTTACGTCCTAAGAGTATAGACTATCTGGAAGTCGTAGTCCTTGAGTAACTCAAGACAATATTGTTGTATCATTTTTAGGTCTTTCTAAGAGAAGATATACCTGAGACTCTTGTCATCCGAGTAGAATGTAAAATGATCACCCATTAAGTAATGTCTCCACATCTTCAAGGCGAAGACCACTGCTACGAACTCCAGGTCATGGGTAGTGTAGTTCTGCTCATGTTTTCTCAGCTATTGAGAACCATATACAGTCATTGCTTGCTCTTGCATCAGGACACATCTGAGCCCTATCCCTGATGCATCATAGTAGACTATGTACCCTTCACCTTCCTTCAGTAGCCTCAATATTGGGGCACTAGTCAACCTCTGCCTTAGCTCATGAAAACTCCATTGGCATCTCTCCGACCAAATGAAGGGTATCCCCTTCTTCTTCAACCCTAATAAAGGTGCTGCAACTTTGGAGAAATCTGGAACAAATATTCGATAGTATCCAGCCAATCCCAGAAATCTTCGTACCTCTATCACACTCATGGGTGGCTCCCAAGCAAGTACCACCTCAATCTTCACTGGATCCACTGAAACACCAGCCACCGAGATGACTTGTCCCAAGAAAGTGAATTTCTAGGATCCAGAACTAGAACTTTGAGTGCTATCCATAAAGCTGGTGCTATCGGAGTGTGTCCAGAACTATTTGCAAATGACAGGCATGCTCCTCCTCAGTATTAGAGTAGATCAGAATGTCATCAATAAATACTACTACAAAGTGATCAAGGAATGGCTGAAAGATCCTATTCATAAGTCCCATGAACAATTTTGGGGCGTTCGTCTTGCCGAATGGCATAACCAAGAACTGGTAGTGGTCGTACCGAAACCTGAACGTCCTCTTCTGCACATCCTCATCTCGCACTCTGAGCTGGTGATATCCTGATTTGAGGTCTATCCTCGAGAACCTCCATGCTCCCTTTAGCTAATAAAAGAGGTCTTCAATCCCCTAGAGTGCGTACTTATTCTTAATGGACACCTGGTTCAGGTTCCAATAGTCAACAGAAAGCCTCAAGCTCCCATCCGCCTTCTTGGGGAACAAAATTAGGGCTACGCAAGGAGATACACTATGCCGGATGAACCCATTCCCCTGAAAGTCCTGTATTTGTACCTGCATCTCATGAAGCTCTACATGAGCCATCCGATACGCTAGAGTAGATATCGGTTTTGTCCTGTGGTACATGTCAATGTAAAATTACACCTCTCTGTGAGGTGGTAGACTCGAAACATCATCAGGGATGACATCCGCGTACTAGTCCACCACTATAGGATAACTCAAACTCTCCACATCAACTGCACTGAAGATATTTCTAGCCAACTGATGAGTGATCGGATGAAATCTCCTCCGAGTAAGTCAATCATGTGTTGCAAAGGATCCCTTCTCGTTGGTGAAGGTAAACACGGTCCCATCCGTGCGGAAACACCGCATATAGTGCCAAATACAGTCAATCTAAGCATGCATTGTAGATAACCAGTCCATACCCAATATGATTTCGTAAGGCCTCAACGCCGCTACATGGAGATCCCACCTGAAGCTATTGCCTCTTAGAGCAATCTCACACTGCCGGCACCAGTGCGTAATCGTCAAATCCGAAGCACCATCTTCGAAGCACCATGGTCATTGCCCACATCTGCCTAGAGTTGATCTCTCCCCTATCAATCTGCTTCCTATGGTTGGGGTGGACCACCTGGTGGTGGAGGAAGTAACATCTCGAATCATCTCCTACCCCCAAATGCACAACCATCTCCTCTGCCACATCTACTGGCTCCCACCAGACCTCCTCAGTCGAACCTCTATCTCTACATGGGCAGTCCCTCGACTGTCATCATCCGTACGACAGTTCGGACAATCATGAGAAATGTGATCCTACCCCCGCATGTGAAACACTTACTGTTCCTCTCATAACTGGCTCTATCTTCAGAACCCACACACAACCGATCCTGAATCATGAAATCATCCACCTGTATGCCTGGTCATCTCGGAAATCTATGAAATCTGTCTACTTCCAGCTGCAGAAGACTCCACTATGTGACTACTGGTGGTGGGTATTTCTGCTGATGACTGCTGAGCAAGAAAACTCTCTACTAAGATGGCTCATTCTAACACACCCACATGCGTCGGGGTGCTGAGTGAGATCATCAAGGCCCTGATCTCTTTCCCGAGTCCCTGCTCGAAGTTCCGGGCCCTGAAGAATGGATCTCGTACCATATCAGTGGAGTAGCGTGATTGTTTGGTGAACCTCACTGAGTACAGATCCATAGTCATGCTGCCCTGCTACAGATGAAGAAGCTCCTATATGTGCACTATGAGAATAGTCGCGGGGACAAACTCTGCCTGAAACATGCTCTCAAAGTCTTCCAAAAGAAGCGTCATCTCATCGTGAACCTGGAACATCAAGCTCCAACATCTTCCTGCTGCTGCTTGTAGAAGGCTGGTAGGAAGGATCACCCTATGATCATATGGTGTCCCTACTAGTTGGAAGTCTCTCACCACGGCCTCCAACATATCCTTAGCTGCCTGTGGGTCCATCTCTCCCCTGAACCTGGGTGGTCTCTGGCACTAGAACTCGTGCAATGTGCTCAAGCGGTGTGAACACTCATCTAATGGGGCTAGTGGCATCGGTGGCCCAACGTGTAATGGTACCGCTGGCGCCTCTACTAGTGCCTCTACTAGAAGAGGGCCCTACATCGAGGCCTCACTGCTCAGTGGGGTATTAGTGGATACTAAATCTGGAGCCCTTGCTGGCTGTCTGAGTGGAGGCATCCTGAAAATAAACTGATGCTCCATGGTCAATAAGTCATAAATAGTAATCTGACTCAAAGATATCACAAATAAAACTCTTCAAAAAAAAAAAACATTCAATCATTGTTTTCATGCTCTAAGTTGGAAATAAGAATTCCAAGTCCTGGTGTATGGATACGTCCGTCGCCACACCTATACTGGGTTCCCTAAACTCATAACCACACTCAGTACACTTAAAACTATTGCTATTAAAAGAATGATCATATTCCTATGTTCTAAGGTAGAATGGACTCCTCTGATACCATTTTGTCACAACCCGTCCCCCAGGGCCTGTGTTGTGACTACCCCAAACCCGCCTTCCTTAGGCCAGGGCCTGGCGACTAGCACAGAAAGGTGTATTCCCCAAAAATGGGAAGGCATTGCCTTTATATCATGTAAACACATGCAACCATGCACACAACAAGATATGGACACATGTAAACTGTATAGAAAAAAGAGTACTCAAAGTATGAGGGGCCATAATACTAGCCCAACAGAAATGGTACATGTACAACTAAAATACAATACAACAGAAAAGAGATAAAGATAACTACTGGGTCATCCTCTGAGGTTCCTACCTGAAGGGTAGGTATAGATCTCCTCCTAAGAACTCCATTTCCACACGTCTCCTCTTCGTACCGACACATTTTATGGTCCACCTCCAGCACCGTCCAATCCATGTACCCTCATCCTTGATCAGCGATGTCCGTCATCTTCCGCAAACACAACAAGGTGCGACATAGCCCATGCTGGGGTGTGTATAACGATACACAGTAGGGAACTCGAGGCCCTCGAGGTCTCACAAAATCCACACATGATAAAACACAATGCAATAAAACAACTGACACCCCTATATAGGTATATGCCCCTACATATACCTAAGTTATCAAGTATACCCTTCTCAATCATGAGGAATCCCATGGTCCAGCCCAAAATCCCAAAGCTCAACTGTTCCAAAAAAGAAGGAATACCACAAAGGTATGTACCACACATGTATGCCACATAGAACAATACCACCAAGGTATTACCATGAAGGAATGTACCACACAGGTACGAACTCAGCTCACACCAGGTATAACATGCGTACAATAGTAGAGATGATTAGATTTAACTACTAATTCAACTTACTCTGTTAAGTGGAAGTCCCACAAAGGAACCTAAATCATCATCAGACCAATAGAGGATCATAGTACAACGTTAGACCCACATAGGATCCTAGTACATCATCAAACACACTCAGGATCCTAGTTTATCATCAGTACGTCGTCAAACCCACACTAGATCCTAGTACATTGATAGTATGTAATCATACCAATAAAGGATCCTAGTACATCGTCTGTAAGTCTTCATATCAACACAATATCCTATTGCATCTTCATTACGGCGTCATACACACACAAGATCCTAGTACATCGTCACAGCTAGCTAGAGGGTTCCCGCACTAAGCTCGCTTGTCTCCGGGAGGGTCTTCTCTTCGAGCCACCGGTTGATACCCTAACTGCCATAATGTTCCATGAAGAAGTATCCCAAAGTACCACCATGTATTAGGGGTCTCAACGCAATAGATGATGCGTCAATCGGACGCCCGATCTGTATGTTATTAGCCTTTTAGTCTCGAGGGCCTAGTTGGATTCATGCTCGATCCAACTCGATTGTACCCCAACATTATCCAAATATTGTGTAGGGTGTACCAAAAGGTCTGTTTCTCTCCAAAGATTATATCATCATAGACGGTTCTTCATATAGACGCATGATGCTAATGTTATGGCCAAAAGTGTGGAATGGGTCGAAACTGGTCCGGGTCCGATCTCGGCCTGACCCAGCCTAGGCCAAAAAGTTTCGGGTCAACATGGCCTAACCCGCTAGTTCTTGTAGGGCCCACGCTCGGCAACTCGAACTTGCGGTCAGTCCTGGGTGGCCCGTAGTGTGGGCTGGCCGCAATGCGGTGGGGTGGCCGCTGTGCAGCAGGGCGTCACGGAGCAGCCGGGGTGCCAAAATACGGGGCAGTGTGGCCAGCGCGGAGCGACGGGGCGCCGTGGTGCAATATGGAGGCCATGGTGCAGTGGGAAAGCGGAAATGCGGTGGGTTCGTCATGGAGCGGCGGTCCTCCGCAGTTAGGCAGATAGCCAGCTTCACGCTCTGTATGGCGTGGGAACGTGCTGCACAGTCGCCGACGACCGGCAGTGAACCGACAGCCCTAACCTCTCCACCGTGGCACAAGGTCGTGGTTCCCTTCCGTCAGGTAGCATGGTCGCACCATCACCATCGTCGCGAAGAACAAAACAAACAATCACAAGTATTGCGGAGAGTTTGGGACATGTTATTTTGGCCCTCACTCTCCACATTAGAGCAGTATCAAGCATCTATGATTCCTTCTTGAATTACGAAGAGTCGTCAAAAACGGGAAAGGGTAACAATCAAAACAAAAACCCCTACCTCGTTCATTTGTTGCTGTTGGTATGAGGAAGAAGTCAAAGATGTCTACATTCATCGTTCCCACTACACCCCTCTGATACCGAGCTCATTTGTCAGATAATCCCTCTTCGATTGAGGTGGTTCTTCATTAGAGAACTTTCTTCATTGGGAGGTGTTCTTCGTTGGAGAAGCATAATATTCCAAAAAGCTCTCCCCTTCTCCTTTTCCCACCAAATGAATTATGTGACAATATAATTTAACATAAGAAGATTAATTATGTTGGAACAAATAAAATTTCTGACACATTTCATTAATTGTTAGTTGGCTCAAACAATTCAATGGCGAGTTGGCATAATTAAATAATGGGAAGAATTTCAAGAGTTACCTCTCATTAAAGGTGCTCGGGTGGTCCCCAACTTTGAATTCAAAATTGAGGTTTCTAGTTCGGGTGGTCCCCACATCCATAACCCATGTAGAGCAGTATTAAATAGAAACAAAATAAAAGTTTATTTTATTTTATTTTATTTTCCATGTAAAACCTAAAATCTATCGTTCATCCTCGACCAACTGCGGTCAAGGTGAAGGTCTCCTTAAGAGAATAATGGCGCTGTGAGTTCAACAGTGCCCTCAGATTTTAATTTTGTACACTAGTTTAAAAGATACAAAAACTCTCTCTCAAATTTATTTAACATACTAGAAAAAATGTTTGGAAATTCATTTTGGGTACACCGGGCCTCGGAATCACGCACCGTCAATTTTCATGGACTCCTAAAATTCCCATATAATTAAAAAAAATTAAATGTAATTTCCAGGTCATTACATGATGATAGAATATATAAATATATATATATGATTTTATAATATAAATATACTTAATTAATTATGATATCACATATGAATTTATACATTCCATTCTGTAGGTGATATGATAATGTCATTGAAGTGAATGGTGGACTACCATCTCATGAAGTGATGTGATTTGTTTTTTACTAATGTTATAATTGTATGGTAATTATGATAAATTTAATGTAAATATATATGATATATAAGACATATAAATTAATCAATAAAATCTATATTTTAATATATATTCTATCATTCAATCCATGGAGAAAATAGAATCAATTCTCACACGTATATATGACCAAAAGTATCCATGAACGGTGTACTTCATTTTCTATCACTAACATTTATATAAAAATAAAAATAAATATTTATATATTAAATATATATGATATTAATATAATTGTCCACATTATGGATAATATGGAACTATTATCAATGTAAATGTACATAAAATTCCAAATAAAAAACATACATGGAAAACAAAACTGTTATTAACCGAAACATGACTTTGACATGAAGTAATTAATTAATGGGTAAAAAGGTCATAAGTAAATCCTATATAATACTATATATTTAAATTTAGATATATAATTAATTTATGAAAACCATATATTTATTATCCATGAATTTTCAATATGTACTAAGGAATTTGCGATATAAGGTAAGGGATTTCCCTCTCACATTTTTTTCTATGAGAAAAATGACATATTCATTTGGTGTATCTTTTATGTGGTTTATATAATTCCCATGAATGTATTTTATGTTTATTATATATAATATTTTTATGTATGTACATATACATATTTTTATCAATCTTTTATAGGGTTTATTTATCAATGTTACCAATACGGTAAGGGATTTTTGTCTCAATACTCATTCTTTGATAAATTTATTGTTTTATGAACCTATATAATTTATGAGGTGTATATAAATACTATTTGAAAATAAATATATGGAAAATTATTAATCTAATGATATTTAATGTTTCATTTTATATTATTATTTCATGGGGATTATGATTCAAAGTCAACAATGTGGTAATGGTCTTACGTTACAATCTCACTTTTTATCCGTTTTGTTTATGATTATGAAATTAATGATGAAATATTATAATACATATCTCCATAATAAAATTTATTTAATTATCATGTGGTTATTTTTTAAGAATACTTTTACCATTTTTATTTATTTAATTATGTTATCATCAGTTCAAATGAATTTGGAAAATAAAAATAATCATTATTTCTCTTCATATACAAAAAATAAATTGCTCACATATATCACTGTTTTCAATTTTTTTTAAGAAAACTAATTTTTCCATTAATAATTATTAATGAAATTTTTAATCTTGTAATAAATTTTTTAATAATGTTTTTAATTGAATATTCAATTTATTTTCCTATAAAATTTTATATGACTTTTATTAAAAATATTATCGAAAAAATTATTTTATAGTGTAATGTGTGAATAGAATTTTCCACCATCATGAAAACAAAATTTATTAAAGATTTGTTTATAATATTCAAATATTATTATAAAATAAGTGGATTTCCAAAATATTTAATAAATATTCAGTTATTTTTAAAATACAATGTATATTTTTCTCATGAATTGTTTAAAACGATTTCTAAATCATACATGACAAGTTTCCATGATTTTTTTTGAAGTAATGAATTTTTAATATTATTTACCTATTAAAAATTTATTTTCATGTTTGAAATTATATTTACCTAATTAAATGTTCCTGGTACTTTTTTAAAGAAAATCCATCTACAATGTTATACGTTGTTGTTACTTATGATTAATTATGGATGAGATTGAATGATACTATCTATATTATTTATTTATATGGTTAATGTTGCTATTGATTAAATATTTCGGTAACCCATTAATATTCTATTGATTATTAAATAGTGAATTGAATAAATTTTTATGAAATTATTTTTATTTATTTAGGTTCTTATGTAATGATATAATTAATGTTTTATGATATCATGGAACACATTAGTTTGTTTTCATATAGATATGGGTGGGACCTATATCACCCTCAAATTATTGGGTAAATATATATATCTTTATATAACAATGTGAAACAAGTCCACATGATTTATCCACAAAAGGGATTTATGTGGGTCATAGTCCCCTATGGGAAACTGGGTCATCGTAATCCACAACAGGAAGCATGTGATAAGTCTGTATACCCTATGATGAATATATTAGTATATATGCATTAAATATTAAATTTATTTCAATATTTATGATGGTTCCACATATTAATGACTCAATTTTATATTTCATGAATGATTTCTGATGATTTCTCTAACTTTTGGGACATGTTTTAGAAAATTATAATGGTTTATACCCGAACCCATGATTATTATGTATGAAAAGTCGAGTATGAATGTATTATGTTATTATCATGATCACATACTCATATTATTATCATATAATTTGATATGATCAGATATTTATATCTAATATATTGTTCCTTAGTAAGAATCATAGCTCAACAATTATTATGTTTTCTTCCCCATGTTAGGAGGAAAGGTTTAGGCATGGTATATATAAGAGGTGTAATAATTTCGAATATATTTTTGGGTTATGTTGGATATATTTCATTAAATAAGAAGATTTTGATTTAGTCTATGGAGACAAAAAAAGATTACATTCCTTGGATATTGTTTATGAAATGTATTAAACATTCATAAAGAAATTTGAGATACATTATGAATGAAAATACTAGGTCCTTAAAATTTTTATCACATGAATTTTTTTTATTCCTTGGAAACTATCATGAAAAAATAGTAGTGAAATACCTATGAATATATATATAATTGGATATTAATATTTATATTTATATGGTTATGTTTAAAGATACGTCTATGATTAATACAATGTTTCTAAAAACAGCTGTGAATATTGGTTAAGGATAGAGGGAGTGGTTTTGAAGAATTTAGTTCCTAATATAGATACTAAAAAAGGATGTGGATCTATTATATATGTACATGGGGTTAAAAACTACAATAGATAGCATTGATATTGACTAAATAATCACCTAGTTAATTAAAATGGTCCTTGTTGCACACCTAGTTTGACCCTACGATGGGATATGTCTTGGAAGATAATAAAGACTTTAAAACCATCTTAAAGGGATTAAAATAATGAATATGAGTTACATTGGTTAATACAATGGTTTTATAGATTGATAAGAATTTTTTATGATTTTATCATCCAATACATGATTATTATAAATATTTTTGGTTACAAATATTTTTAGTGATTCTATCACTAGGATTTTTTGTTTTTGTCAATAGTCTGTGCTAGAAGGAACCATGTTAATGTTGAAAAAATAGATAATTCAATGACATTAATTCTACGAATTTTTTTTAGACTAGAATGAAAAATACAATTTATATGTTTGCATAATGTTCTCATCAACTAAATCATTCTGACCTTCTAAATAGTCAAATGAGTGAACAAAATTAATTTTAGCCCTTTATGAGTCAATATACACCTTCATTTAGTGGTTCTCCAGATCCAATAGCTTTTGATAAATTAACCTATAAAATTAAAAATATTTTTTTTGCATTCCCCATGGTTCGAATCTTAAAAACATCACTATGGACATCTATCATATGGAATGAGAAGTAGGTCAATGGTGGAATCTCATCTAGGATACAAGATAACAAGATAAATTGTCTCCATTGAATGGGATGAGTTTGGAAAATATACTTTTCAAAAAGTAAATATCACATAATTATTTATTGAAACAAGATAAGGAATACCATGATATAATGTACAAGGTTGGTTAATCTTCTATTATATATGAGTGGAATTTTACAAGTCATGTGAGGGATGCTTTTTGTATTACCATCAAACATGAATGTATGGTTGATAAATTATTTATTTTTAGAAAACCAATTCTCTAAATGGAGTTAACCATAAGGTACACCTTTATTTATAGAAAAAAATAATTCTTGTGCTATCAAGATTCATATTTAAATATATTTACCGCTAAATTTATCTGTTTTAATAAGAAATATGTGATGTAAATCAAGGGAATCTCTAAAAATCATAAATATATGATGGTGAGGGCCCTTTTATTCTCATCGTGTGGAAGGAAAGATGTTTCAAATTTTATTAATAGGACAATAATTATCTTATGAGTGTAAAGGAAGGTCTTCTAGTGGAATATTTCTAATGTTATGTAAATAAGTTGGCTAATGAGTCAAATAGAGATAAAGATCAACTAAATGAAACACCCACACTCCATTTATTCAATTGGGAGGATTCTGTGAATTATGAGATTCATTTCTCATATCCAAGGGAGGTTTTGGATGATAATTTTCAAAAAAAAAAATTCAAGAAAATAGACCAAGGTAAATCTTTTGTAATCACTAGAGGTGACCTGAATCATGATAATTAGGGAACAGTTATCATCCCCTCTAATGTTCTAAATTCAAAACATGAATTTGTATGAAGGATACCGATTAAAATCTTATTATTCATCATTTATTAGACATTAATGTGATTTAGATCATTAATTGTGTCCCTCTAAATGGATTATATAATATTATAATCACCTTTGATATTCACTCGGTATTAGAAAAAACCTAGTATTTCAATGGAATTCCATTGAATAAGATTAGATCTTAAATGTGGAATAATTTATGAATTTTATTTCAGATGGATATATGTCTCTTTGTAAGATTACATTAAGATTTTAGGATACCTCCACGAGTATATAATTTCAAGTTCATTCAAAAGATAAAATTCTTTAACACCTATCCTAATATTTTATTTTCGGGGTGATTATCCAAAATAAATGATACTATACGATGTATTTATGAAAATAAAACCCTTTGGTTTTTTATATTTTTTAGTGAAGTTGTTATTTTTTGTAGAAATAATTTACACTTTTTTGAAATATTATTAAACATATTAATAAAAATTATTGATCATAATATCTTTAATGATGAAGTAATTATGGGTTTTAGTTGATAACCTTAAGAAGTAAGCACACATCACTACTATATGAATTTCATTTCACATTCAATATGAATTCTATAATATACACTAAATTAGCGGTAAGGTTATATAGAGTACCACATCACATTATTTTTATTTGGGTTTTGAATTTTACATCGATGTTCTTGTGAAGTCTTTTGTAATCATGTATATGAATTAATATTTCAAGCATTGTGAATCATCCTTATATATATATATTTTGTTTTATAGAACTATTTAAAAAATTTATGAAATTTTAAGATCATTTTATACGGATTTAAAAGTGTTTTGGGATTAACTCCTCCCTCTATTTTTATTTCCATACAGAAATATCATTTATTCATGAATTTATATGTCTCTTTATAAATATCATTGTGGAAACAAGGGTAAAACTCCATCATATTGGATGATGTTTGTTAAATAAATCTATTAGTAATAGGTCTATGTGATGAAATGTAAGATAATTCTAGATCAATTCAACAAAACATTTGTTTAGAATAATGTTATTAGAATAGTTATAGAAATAATACCAATGTGATCTATAATTTGATGATATTATGAAGTTGTTTCTAAGAATTTATCCAAGGAAAAATGAAGGGAAAACTATTCCCTAGGTAAATTAGTGAAATTAAAATTCTTGATCATACAGGGATGATAGCTTATAATTTTCTTCTTCCACCATACCTCTATAATGTATCCTATTTTCTGCATGTATCTTTCTTTATGAAGTATATAAAATAACCTAATGACATAATTAACACAATTGTCATACTAGAAAATCAAGATCATATTTTCAAGGAAAAACCTGTGTAATTCTGGAGAAATATAGGAATGGATTATTGAAAAATACCACTATCTTATTCAATGTTCTATAGAAAATCCCCCAGGTTGAGGAAACTATGTGGGAACATAAGGACAGTATGAGATAGAATAAAACTCATTTTCATTAGAGTCACAAATATCATGTTCCAAGTTCATTTTAGTTTATAGGGGTTAAAATATAACAACTCTAGATTTTATATGATATTTTTTTCTAAAAAATATAAATTTTCTGATATCTTCTTTTACATGAAACACTGTCTCTAAATATTCATTACGTACCACATTGAGTTAAAAAAACATGAAATATATATAAAGTATAACATATTAATATAATAATTATCTCTTAGCTATTAGAATGAGGGTTATCAAAAGGATTAACTAAAATATGAAAATATATTTTTATACATTTTTATATAATTAATTTTTTGATGAAGATAAATTTATAAAGGATAATAAAATTATTTTTAACATAAATGGAATACTTTTTGAAAAACAATAATCAATCGTATAAACATGATTTAACTCATAAAATCACAAAAATCACTTATGGTGGATGATATTAATGAACGGTATATATTATATATTAAATAAAATATTTTAACTTTCATATTATATATTTTAATGTAATTTGATAAGAATAAATAAAATTTTATGATTAAAAACTAAATTTTTATAAAAATGGGTTTTATAATATTTTTCAAACATATCAATTTTGTAAATTATTTTTTTTGTAAAATAATGAAAATTTATTTGAAAAATGTAAAATAATTTTCTAAATGAACATATAAAAATTATATTTCAATGTATATTTGAGAATTTTTTCCGAAGATAAATGTTTCAATGAATATTTAAAATGATAGGTTTTTAATAGTTGTCTTCTAATTTATAGATTTAACAAAAATAAAAATTATTATAATATGTTTTTAAATGAAAAATTAGATCAATTAAAATTTAATTGATTTATTTTATTTCATTGGAATCAATTTCTCGTTGAATAGGGATATTCAAACTATCTACATTTTTTGATGATTTTCTCAATGAAAATATCACTTTATCATCACATATATTTCATAAATATAAAATTAAATCAATACATTTCAGTGAATCTAATTTTTAAATAAATATCCAATGATTTTATTAATATTAATTTATATTATCTAGTAATTTGAACTGAACATTTGAAAATTATGAGTAAAAACATATTAGACGTCAAATTCCATGGTTAAGGTTAAAATGGGATTACTATGGGATACAATAAAATAGATGAGGATAATATGACCAAGAAACATGAATGATTTTTTATTGAAATGTTTAATTTTTATTATCTCAAATGTTTATAAATGGACCAATTTCGACCCTCTTGGTATGTGGAAAAAATGGGTAAAAATTTTTGTTTTCAAATTTTACTAGTGTCAAACTCACTTCACATATAAAGATCCATCACTTCTCTCATCTTCATCAATATATTACACATTATAAGATAAAATACAGACTATTATAACATAATTAAATACATTATATAGTAATTTTGTCTTATTATTTATCATAAATGATTCCTATTAATCTTTTAATGAAAACCCAATTATTTCTATAAAAAAAGGTATCATTGTTCACAGTGAATTTTTATATTATTTATTCCACCTTATACATAGAATTTTATTAAACCATGATAATATAAATAAATATATATATTTAATATTTAGAGATGTTATTATATCTTTTTAATGACCTACATCCATCCCCTCTTCACTCAAATGGTAAATGATAACATCGTTTGTGTGGATAGTAGAGTACCATCCTACAAAATGATGTGACACATTTTCCATTAATACATCCAATGGATGGGTATTATGATTTATTTAATGTATATATATTATGTTTTTAATATAAATATTTTTCTTTTCTTTTTATATCTCATTTAACTTCATAATTTCAATTAATTGGACGATTTTATAATTTCATTCGTGTGTACAACACACTTCTACCACACAGAGAAATGCGATTCATTTTTCAGTAATGATATGAATGGATTGTAATTAAGGTATATTAATTAATATATATGATATATATTAAATTATTTTTATTATATATCAGTAATATATTATAAAAGTTTCTTTAATTTCATCCATCTATAATATAGAAAAATCCATTACGTGTATGTTTGACCTACTATCTTCATGAATGGTGTATATAAATTTCTATCTATAACATTAAGGATTAATATATATTATTATATAATGAATATATGTGATATTTATTTCATGGGTAAAATTATAGAGGGGATGGAGCCATTATCAATGTAAGAGGACCAAAAATACAAAATCAAAACATACACAAAAAATAATATCGGTGTTATCTAGAAACATGACATTAACATGGATTAGTTATTGAAAATGTAATAAATGGTCATAAGTAAATAATATTTGGTATGAAAAATATAATTATGGTTCTATAATATATGTATAATAAAATAATATTTGTTATACAATATTTTCAAACATGTAAAATGGATTTCGAGACTTAAAGTAAAGGATCTTCGACTAATTTTATTTATTATGAAAAATTCAATAATCACTATGGGCTAATTTAATGGGATTTAAATTATTAAACTTAATTTCCTTTATAATTTTTATCCTGAATATTATGGTGATATACATATCCATTTTATGATCCATAATTCTTGGTGTTTATGGTTTTATAGTTAACAATGTGGTAATTGAATTTTATATCAATTTTTATTTTTTGAGATATATATTGTGTAATGTTCCTATATATCATCATTAATAAGGTATATATAAATCCAAATTAACATAAAATATAATGAAATAATATATTCCCATGAATCTATATGGTTCATATATTATAATAATTTCATTGGGAATTCAAATCAATGTCACTAAAGTTGTAAAGGTTTTTTGATACAATCTAAATGTTTATCAGGATGGTATATGTTTATGGTTATGAGGATGATGTAATTTTATGATCCATATATCTAGGGAAACAAGAAATTTATTCTCATGTACATAAAAAGGGTGAATATATTATTTCCCATCACTTTTTACTCAATTTGTACTAAAGATTTCAAATGATTTTTTTCCAAAACTGTCATCAATATTTCTCTCTTCGGTTGAAAACAATTTTCTTTTCCATATCCTTGATTTCTAAGAACAATTATTTTAAAATAAATAATTTTACTCTATCAATTTTAATTTCGTTTTTCAGAGTGATGGATTTGTACAAAAATGATATTAAAATGAATCATCATGTCATTTTCAAAAGTTCTTCTATTTTCAATTTCCCTAAATTGTAAATGGAATAATTTTTTTATCATGTTTAACATGATTAAAATTTCCAATACCATGACCACTAAATATTTTAATTCACACATTATATGTTTTTAATTTTATTTTCAAATAAAATAAATTCAAACATATTTTAGTCAATTTTATTGAATTTTAAAACACAAAGGATATTTTCCTAATGAAAATTTTTAACTGTTTTTATAACTTTCTTGATATATATAAAAGAATAGTTTTTTATAAAAGGATTGTGAAAATGTAATATGTGAAAAAAGTGTTTTTCAATGCATTAATGATATGTTTCCCAGTAAACATCTGAATTGATCTATCAAAATCATCTTCAATCTAAAATTTCATCCCATGATGTTACATATGTTTTAATGGGGATATGATTGAATGATATGGATATAATAATTTATCATGATAGTTAATGTTTAGGTAGATGAAATTTAATTAAAACCCATTTATTTTACTTGTGGTATGTTGTGATGAATTTATGAAATGTTAATGATACTATTTTTTAAATGGGTTATGATGTGATGATATGATGTATATTTTATGATATTTTTGACAAAATGAGTATGGTTTTCATTTTGAGAAGGGTGGGACCTATATTTCCCTCATTTTCATTTGATGAAGCCTTATTTCTCAGGGAAAAATAATGGGAAACAAGTCAGTATTCTTTATCCACTATGGGAAAAAATTGTGTCCTAGTACAATATAGGAAATAAGTGCAACCCAATCCATGATAGGAAACATATGATAAGACTTAATCCACTTTGTTTATGGTCTCGGTAGTTAACATTGACATATAACATAGAATTATATATTATTAATGGTGAAATAAATTTATGAAACACTATTATTTTTATTGATTTAATTTTGATTATTTCTCACTCATATAGAATATTTTTCCTAGAAAGATAAATTTTTATTCATTTACTCGTGTTTATATTCTACGCAATATGGTTAATGAACATTATATGTTATATTAATGATCACATAAAATTATTATTAAATTATTATTCCAAACTACCAATGAATAATATATTATATTATTACACATACTAATAATCTATTCTCTCCCAATCAATGATTTCCTTCCCCATGTTATGAATATTGGATTCTGTAGGTTCGACTTAAGTTGATTTCTATGTGAAAAGTTATTTATTGGAGATATTGAAAATATTTCATGAAATAATAATTTTGTGTTTCTAGTATAAAATGAAACTAAAATATAACTTTCATAGTAATGTGTTTATAAAATTTATTGAATATTCTTCTTAAAATATTTGATCTTTATGAAAAAAAATATTATGTCCTTATTTAATAGTGTTTTAAAATGTTTGTAAGATGGATCCTTTTATAGAATAAAAAGTGGGACAATTACTTAGAAACACTAGTTAGTTTAAGGTTAATGTTGGATTCATATGGTATATTTTTTAACTATGTAAATAAATATTGGTAGTAAATGATAGATTAACTCTTATATCTAAAAATTACTTATAGAACGTAAATCATTCATGTTTTTTTAAAATATTCAAGCCATTCCAATTTACATTTTTTTAATGATTTCTAGTTTTCATAATAGTTTCCATAATAATTATTTTCTTACTAAATGTATAAAAAGAACCATAATACCTGATTTATATGTGATGACTCAATATTTATACTCAATTTTATTTGATTTGATTTCTAAATTCTTTAAAAAATTATTTTATTTTAATTACAAAAAACCCTAAAATAATTTATTTAAATTATCATATTCAAAATTTATAAATGAAACTATTATTTTTTACATACATATTAATAAAAATATAATGAATATTAAGTTATTTATTTAGATATATTATCTGTAAATATCATTAAAAAAATTATTTTATGAGTATTAATTAATTAGGTTTTTTAAAATATGTGACAAAAAATACATTTGAAATTATCTCATTTACCATTAAATGAGGGTGTTAAAAATTATTTTGATTCAGTTATTTATTTAAACATAACTAAATTTATTTTATAAAAATATTATTAAAACAATATTTTTCACAAAATTTATGTTTGAAAATAACAGTTTAGAAAAAACCTTAATGTATAAATAATAAAAAAATTGATAATTCATGAATAATTTGTCACATTAATAATTATATATTAATATCATCCGATATTATATATAAGTAACTATAACTACCTATGAAATTAAGTTATTTCCTATTGAAGAAATTTGGCAAGTCACGAGTGGTGATTTTGTTATAATGAATCTCATAATGATTTCTAGGATCCTGGACATATCCTGAAAATTATTTAACTCAGTCTATATTAGTTGAAGTAAAATATAGGTTTGTGCATGGGTAAAACCTATAGATTATACCTCTTTTGTATGATTGGAATGACATAAAAAAATATGTAACAATTCTTGGAATTAACTCCATTTCATCATCTTTTCTATGTATATATTAGATGGTTGTTACTTAAATTTATACCCGCTAATTATAGGGTCCTATTATAATGGTCATATATAGCCCACACATATATAACCCTAATATCCTTTTAATCCCATTGTCTATATATGGAAATAAAAATTTTACATTACTATATGTATCATCAAATACTTCCTACAAATAACTCATCTCATTCTCTGATTTGAATTATAAATATGTTCCTTATTTTTCGAACTTTTTGAATTATTTATATATTTATAATTAGAGGTATGGTCATTAATGAAAAACACATGGATAAAAATTTCAAATTCATAGTGTCTAATTTTCCTAATTTATTTGATCTTATAGTAACTTTTCTAAAAATATTTTACTTATCTTTATTTCAAAATATTTATTTTTTTATAAAAAATTAATGAAATATTATAGTAATCATTTTTTTATTTAACATGAACAAATAAATCATATATTTAATAGGAAAAATAATTTTATAATTTTATTATGTCACACTCTACCCCCTTAAAATAATTTACACTAAATTTTTTTACTTCAATGTAAACAATTGACGGTACTTTTATCACATCTCATCTTCATGTTCCCATAGAGCATCTTCAATGTTCTGATTTTTCCATTAAATTTTGAAAAGTTGGATTTTATTATTTCAAAATAAATTATCAATTATATATAAAAATTATGCTATTTTTTTAATGATAATAGTGTTCAAATTGTAATTACAAATATTATGATATTTGTACATTTTTTATATATGGTATTTACTTAATAGTGTTACATATAGAAAATTGTTTACTAGTTAGTGGTATTGTGTAAAGAAAATGTGAAAAACTATATTCCCTATATGATAAATAATATTAATGGTAGTGATGTGCCTACGTATCAACTATCCCTTCTCTACTAATCTCACAACCCTCTTCTATGTAAATATTAGATGGAACACATTGTGTCAAATTTCAAACTCCATATCTTTTCGACAAGTGTTGATATATATTTTTTATCAACTTTGTGCAACTTTTATATGTTCTAAAATGGTTTTAAACTTTTCTGTAAATTATTAAACAATATTTGGTCTTAATATATTACACTCTATGAATTAATCCAAACATTTTGGAGTTCTAAATATCATCCATTATATAAATTTATATGCTTCTATTTGGATGTTAGAGTGAAAACCAATTAAACATGTGAACTCAATGATATAAAAATTATTATACCAATATACTTTGAAAACCATTAGTAAATATAATATCATGTCTTGCAACATTTTAATATTTCTTTCATATTAACCATTTTTTGAGAGTGAATAGATTTTCAAAATCCAAGATTTGTTTCCAATTCATGATCGATAATACTCCATAAATTTTGTGTAAAACTTGGATCTCAATCTTATACAATTCAAACTGGTACTACATGGTCCCTCACCACATTATTTATATATATTTTTTCAATTTAATTTCTGTGATAATCCCAATTGAATAGAAATGAATTTTATTGAATTTTTACGTAAATACACTAATATAAAAAGGGAATTATTTCCTTGAGAATTATTTGGTAGATTCATGAAAAAAATTATTATAATGTTCTACCATTTATATATATGTATAGTTAATGGTTTCATCATCGACATATATTTTTGGAATTCAACTTTTTTATGCAGGTACTCTATGTATTATGATATATAATCCTAAATATTATTGTTCATGTTTTAACACAAAAAAAGTACTAGTTAAGATATTAATAATCCTTTTTGATTCATTGGTAAATAGAGAAGTATGAGCAATGTGCATAATCTAACAATTACATCTTTATTTTGGGTATGGATGAGATACATATTTAGATTCCAAATCATATTACTCCACATCTATTTTGTTTAATATCCGAATAATTTACTACCATATTTTATATATCTATATCATATTTATTGAACTCTATAATATTTAAATTTATATGTAGTTGAGAAATTATTTACGAAATGTGGTACTTCTACACTTAATTTATTATCCCCATGTCCATCCATTGAAAATACTCAACATTTGGATTCCTTTATGTTCATATCATAAACAATCTAAAGTTGTTTTTAATACATATCGAATAAATTTTAAATCCCTTGTGATGTTAGAGTAAACAATTTTCATTTATTATTGATATGAATTAATTATATATTAAATATTATTAACAACGTAATAATATTATTTTATTTTAATGTAAAAAAACTATAATTTCAAAAAAAATTTATACATTTATTCATTATATGGGTCTATTTAAAATAATATAATTTCAATTTAAGAAAATTATATTCATTTTTGAATTCAATGTGTCCAAATTATCATAGGATGAATTTTTATGAATTTTGTAAAAATATTTATTCCTCAATAAATAGTGAAAAATATAGATTCTCATTAAATGACTTATTATATTTTAATGTATATAAAAATTAATATTATATTTAATATTTTTTATAAACTTATATTAGATCATTTTCATTGAAAATAATTCAATTACAATCATTGGAATTAATTTTATACATGAAATTTGTATAAAAAAATTTTTATACTAAATAATAATAATTTCTTAAAAATATAATTATCATCTCATATTACAGGTTTAATTCATAATTAAATTTTGTCTCTTTGATGAATATAATCATGAAAAATTAATTAAATATTTGTAAATCATGAGGACTAAATTTAATAAATTTTCCTCTCTTAATTTTTGACATTATTAATAGAAAATATAGAAAATAATTATTACCATGTTAAGGATAAAAAAAATAAATTAAGGAGAAAAATAATATAGTAGAGACTAAAAATTGACCCGAACTGTCACCATTATCATATTTTATGAGTTTAGTACATCCATATCTATCCAGGTTTAGAGGAAATATATACATGGTTCCATGTTTATTTATTTATAATTTTATAATATTGATCTGAACGTTAATTTAAAAAATTCCACAATATTGATTTTTATATCTATAATATTTCTTGATATGGGTTAAACAACATATGTTCATTTCTAAATAGTTTTTTGAAAAATAAGGGATTTTTTTTTGTTATTGTAGTTTTTGAATGTCCCTAACTCTAATAACCCAAATTCGATGCCTATATTATTTCATTATGTCAGATTAAATTGGTAAAATTATGATGGAAAAATCTATTTAGTAGTCTTAGAGAACTAGATACATTCATTAAACCAATTTAATAATAATTATATAATGTATAAAATAACAAAAAATAACACCTAGTATTTATGAAACGCATTCATAGGATTCAACTTCAAAATATTTGTAATGTAAACAAAATAAGGGAGATATCAAATTCTAATTATCCCTTAAATTTAGTGGAAGCTGTAACACCTTAGGATCTTATGGTTTGTCTCTTATCTTTGTAATTTTAATTTCATTGACTTCTTACATTGAACGTAACAACTAGTATAAACGAACAATGAAATATTATTATAACATATCCATTAAATTGGAATGAATGGATTATTTTAACGACATTATTAAATTATATATTATATATATTCCATCATATATTTTTACAGTCATTTAAATGATATATAGGCAGAAAAAGAAGAAATAATCAAATTCTAAGAATAAAAGAATTTTTTTTCAAAAATAATTCTTATAAACTTTTAATGGAGAAAATTATCCGAAAATAATTTTTTTACTTTAATAAATTCTATTTTAAAAAATAAAAATCAGTTTCAAAAGTGTAATGTAAAAATTATATTAGGATTTTTTTTATTTTTATGAAAGGATTGGTTTTTTAGATCATAGTGATTTTTTTTTATTTTTATAAAATTGCAAATTTCATTATTTTAAAAACAAATTTATTTTGAATATTTTAAATTAAGTGATATTTAGTATAAAATAATTTAATTAATTAAATTTTAATATTTTCTATGCATTATTTTGTTATAAGAATATTTTGGTGTTAAAAATTGTATATTTCAAGAAAGGTATACTTTATTGTGTTTCAAAGGATTAACATTAAATTAATTTTTTAAAATTATACTCATTGAACTTAGAAAAATATATTCAATATTACTATTTAGATTGTTCAAATTAATGAAATTGGTCCCTATTATTTTTTACCAATCTGAATAATATCCTTGTAAATTTTTATTAACGTTATAAATGTGTAACTTTGAAATTTAGGTTACAAGTAAATTGATAAGAAATATAAAATGAGCCTAAACCTTTCATAAATTTAATTGGATAAATAAATTTTATCCATACTATATTAATGTTCAGGTATATGAACATTTATGGCTATTTGGGTGAGGTTAAGATATTCATAGTGTATCACTTCAACAAATGTCAAAGATGTCATTCTCAGTTTTTATTGAACACTACAATTTAAAATATATGGTAAATTATGATATATCATCAAATATAAATATAAATTTGAACTATTAAATAATCATCTTGATCAAGGATGTTTATTTTTTTTATTTTTAATGAGGAAATAAGTACTTTTATATTCTTACACAATGAAAATGAATTAACTATTTTATTAATAGAAAAATCAAATAAATGATATCATAAATATTTACATAAATATCATATGCGATATTATTTGAATCCAATAAATTTATAGATGAACTTTTAGTTTTAGGGATACAATAAAATACTTGTTTTCACTATAACTTTTTGTATTTATTTTTTAAAATTCATGCACTGAATTGTGTAAAAATTGATAATAATGATATTTTAAAATAAATAATGACATAGTTAATGATATAGAACTAATAATAATAATAATAAATTCTTCAATATTATGTGTATAAGGTTAATAATCTCCTCAATTTTCAATTTAGGGATTGTTTGAAATTTTATTATAATTATATTAACCCTAAGAGAGTTAAAATCCTTGTTGTCACGGCAAGTGTTATAATTATTTATTAATGATTAAAGCCAAACTATAATTATACTTATGTGAAAAAAACACTAATAATTTTATTTCATTAATGTATTAAAACCCATACTCATATATTTATATAAAAAACCCATTTTCTATTTATTTTTATATCAAATTTATTTATATTAATTTAAAATTTTGATATTTTATAAATGTCCCCTCAACTCAATTATAAAAGGAAAATCCTTCATTCAATTATATATAGAAAATTGAGACATATATCTAAAAAACCAAGAATATTTCTATTCTAAACATCCTTATTTAATATAGATATGTTCTCATCAATGGATAAGACAAACCCAAGATCCCGTAAGATTATTTTAAAGGAAGTCCAATGAAGAATAGGTAATCATCATCATAGACTCATTCAAGATTATTTTATCTTCTACTTCCTATTCATGAGTTTTTTAAATTATAAAACAAAAAATAAATATCATATATATTTTGAATTTTTATTATGGTTATAGGAAAATCATATTTTTTCTTTTATCTACCCAATAAAAAAGCACCACACATGCAAACATACAACTTATTGTCTCTACACCATGGTGTAATTGTTTTCAACACCTGTTTACATGGATGGGTAAAATTATGGAAATAATTTATATAAATGATAATAATGACAATGAAATTAATTTAGGAAAAATATATATGTGATCTAATTCATTAGGCTTTCACCAGTAGTGAAATGATACTACCGCTCGTGAGTATGTACGACATACCATCTCTAGGATGTGATGTGATTCATTTTCTATGTCAAAAATTCATTAATGATTATAAAATTATATTTAATACATATTTATGATATCTATTAACTTAATATAATTATTTATATGAATAAACTATATCCTATTAATTATATCATATTCTTAGATGACAAAAAAAGTATTGGAAAATTAATCCCTTAGAAGAAAAACAAAAGTATAACAAGGAACTATTACTAAAAAACATGTAATTAGATGATATAAGAATATAATATATTTTATCATAAATATTTATATATTTATGTAATAAATTAATATATTTAATTAAGAAAATATATACGTGGTTAAGATAAGTTCAACTAATGGAATGTTCATATTTTGTGATTTCTTATGTCAATTTTAATTATTCGGGTTATTGTTGAATTGTAATTATTATGCATTGATATGCTAGTGGGTGAATTGAATTTTGAATGCTATACATTAAATTTATAATTCAATATGTGCATTTATAGTAGATACACATTATATGTTCACTTGATAAATGCTTAGTTCAAAAATATATTCTTTATATGGGTTTCTCAACTTACTTTTACTTGGGTGTGACATATGTCATATTCACCACTTATTTATTTTGTGTTTTTTATATTATTCCATTAGATATATTATATATTGAATATTTTTTCCATAATGGTATCTAAATATTCTTTTTATGAAATTTATTTCATGGGACATACAATGCTTGTGATTATAAAATCGCATGAAACTTTTCCACAATAAATTTTGAGATTGATTATTTATAAGTCTTTTAAATGGATTATATATCTTCCATGTCCAATTTTCAATGTTTTTTGGAATGGATTTTAATATTATACTATAAATACTAAAATAAATTTTTATTCATGTTTTAATTTTTTAAATATATTATCTTGTTATTTTTGGGTTTATCCTTATATCGATAACATATGTGACATTTTTATTGTCAAATCCATGTAGATAATAAAATGAATTTTCAATAAAGGATGAACAATAATATCTTCACATAAGGACCATTAAAACAAAACTAAAAATGAAATTTCCATGTATATATGTTAGGTTAGAAATTCCCTATGAGTCATGGTTCACGTCATCTATTGTGATGGAAAATCATTCGTTTTCTTCATGATCTACATAAATTGTAGTGGATTATCATCCATATTATCCCATGGAAATTTCCACTTGTTAGAATAATTCCAGAACAAATTTCAATTTGAAAATTTAATAATGGGAGGTCCATTTTGTGGTGATTTTATCATTATTCTCATCATTACCTATATTGGTCTATCACATCAACATTACACCATTCAATGACTTTCCTTTCCACACAGAAAATATTTAATAGTCCCATTAAAAAACAACCCTATGTGATTGTTCCCACAAATTATATATAAATTATTTCTCATATTCTTTTCCCTTCGATTATTATCTTTTCATTTAAAATATATTATCATTATATTGTCATAACCATGATACAGTTACGTATCCTTATACCTTATTTACATTGTAATATTAGAATGCACAATATTTAGATTGTTACTAAAGTATTTTATATATCACACACTTAATATACATGTATTTATGTGACTAAAGAATCAATAAAACTTATATTAGGGATGTATGATAATAACATTGAAATAGATCTCATGTATAATAAAATATTCATAATTTGGATGAATAGATTCATCATAGTTGTGGTGTTTATCAAGGAACTAATTATCCTTATTCATAAATATAATACATAGAATTTACTTATTGAAAAAATAGTTCATTAAATTTTGTTAATCCATAGAGTCAATTTCATCATGTTTCATCATCTTCTTGATAATATTCCACAATTTATCTGCTTCTCCTTATAACTGATAGTTAGTTAAAATAACATATTCATTTTTTTACACTTTCTAAAGGAAAATACCATTTAAAAGGTACTAATCCTTAGATCAATAATTATAGGATCAATAGTTCTATAAAGAAAGGTGATTTTTTTCTCATGAAGGTTTCAATAGAACTCTCTTCCATTATTTTCTCATTTGGAAAGCTATCCTGATTTATACACATAGAAAGTTTTGTGAACATAAAAATTATATATGTACTTCTATATCCCATAATTTTTTGATTCCAAGAAGTAAAATCATTGTGTTTTGTGTTTCACGTAGTATTAACACACTTAAAGTATTTGAATAAATACAAAATTTCTTTGTATGAAAGAATAAAAATATGTCGGTGCCACATAATCATGAAAAAACACTTATAAGATGTCTAAATCCTGACATATTTTTAATCAATGACACCAAATATTAGTCCCTGGCCATTAATAGTAATTTATTATTTCAATCGATTATTATTGTGCATATAGAGTTTGTGAATTTCCAATTCATATCCTATGGGAGTGTCAAACCTGGAGTATAGGATCAAAAATTGTCACACAGTAGTCCCTTATCGAGTGTAGCTATACACAGTGATTTTGGGGGGGTTTTCCCCTATGTAAATATTTTTAAGAGCCACATCCACTTTTAATATCTTGAGTGGGATTTGATTTCATCAAACCCATTCTCTCAATCCATTACCAAAATTACTGGACATTTTCCAAAACAATGACTCATTCATAGACATATCCTTTGATACATATGATGATATATCCTAATAAAAATCCATATGGATCTCACAAATGTTTTCAAATACTAGTTTCCAATGTATGACTAAACCATTCCCTTGATTCAATCTATAGTGACAAGTGATTCAAATACATCTCTATTACATAATTTTTGATGAATAATAATTAAAAAAACACACACCATTGTTGACCTTAATAGTATACTGTGTTTGTAGACATGAAAACATAATCTTCAAAAATGGTGAATGATCTTAATCATATCCCGTGTATATCATCCCCTTGGTCACTCAAAATTATAACATCTATTTATACATAGGGGAAATGAATCATAAGAAAGAGTGAGCTCAAATTTTAAGTAAGGTTTAAAAATGGATATAGGTAAGAATTAAAAGAGAATAAGTGTAATAGGAAATAATCATAAAATTCAAAAAGCACACCCTTCATATCAAGTATAAACATATTAAATCATGTAAAAAATATAAGTTGTTCATAAAACATTAATTATATGGGAAATAAAAAAATATCCATAAGAGGATAACATTGACACGAGACATGGATTTTTACCATATTCTTAAGAATATTAAATCTAATGTCAATTATTCATTACAAGACACTCATAACATGAAATTATTAGACTAATAACCAATGTACCTTCTTTGAGCATAGGATGATATCCCTTATAGACTATCATTTCATGCTTTGGATGATCTTCAGTGTTCCCTATTACTTCTTTCATGGTTTTAATTCTCATGTATGATAATTCTTTGGGCTTAGTATGACCTATCAGGTACCCTCTATCGTTATGATTGGAATGACCTCTCATTAATCATTCGAGGCCATAGATGATTTATCGTTGCATAATTCCATAGAGTGATATATAGTTTTCACACATATAATAATGAAAACTGTATTTATGTTTTCAACGTGATCAAAAAACATTTATCATATCATATACATGAAATAAAATGGGTATCATAAATCATTCATCATATAATAACATGTGGTTAAGATGCATGTTTCATAATTATATTATTATATAGTAACTATTAAAAGGAAGTCCTTTTCAAAACCATTTTTTCCTATTATAATGTATTTAATAGAAAAAAGTATCATAAAAATCATTCCACTTAAAAAACCATTCATATAATTAATATTAATGGTATAATTGGATAAAATCATTGGTAATGAATAGATTTTTATAAAGTATGTTATCTTATATGTTGAAGGAATTTTAATGATCCCTTAGAAAATTTATTATGTAAAATAAAATTTATTTATAAATCACTATAATAAAACATTTTTAAAATACTTTTTTATAATAACATTTAAAACATATATTTAATTGTATGATAAATAATTTATAAAATATATTGAAGAAAATATCTTTTATTACTTAGCAATATTTTTTTTAATTTGAATCATTGTGAAATACATTTTCCTACAAAAAATAATTTATGTTTTTTTAAATGAATCTTTGAAAAAAAAATTCAATATTTTTTAAAACAATTACTATTTTTAAAATAAATTTCCTAGAAAATGATTCTAAAATATCATTTAAAAAAAGGTGTAACAAATTTTGACATTATCTTTTTGGAAAACATATTTCTTCTTATAGATAAAGATAAAATTAGATATTGTTAAAATCATTATTTTAATAATATTTAGTAAAGAACAAGTGGGAAAATTGAAACATTCCATGAACATATCATGAAAAACAAGAGCATATAAATTTTTATGTCAATTTATGAGATTTAGATCGTGATATTTCAACATCGAACCCCTAATAATGATCAATCTGGATAAATAAAGATATTGTAACAATAAATATTTACCAATTTGGTAACATTGAATCACAAGCCCGATGAAGGAATAATATAAAATGAAACTTATAATGAGGATTAATAAATTAATTATATTATATGTAAATGGGGTTGTTTATACACCTCATTGAACAATATTTTGGGATAACCTAACATATGTCTAAAATAAGGCAAACTGATAAAAATTTATTTACCGATTTTGTATATTTTGAACTGTATACCTGATGAAATATTAATCATTAAATTGATATATAAATACTAATAATGTTAATAATAAGATTCCTAATATACATTTATGTTTATTATATACATGACACCGTGAAACATGTTGTGAATACGGAATGTTTTTCACATAGAGTAAATGTGAGTTGAAATTACCTTGTTTCATGAGTATATTTTGAATCATAATCAATGAGAATGAATAATATCAATGAAAACATTAATTATTATGAAAATAGATATATTAATCTAATCATTTCTATTCAAATACACAACAACATGGAAACAAGTTTATAATGTTTCATATGTCTCTAAGAAGAAAGGTGAGATAATAAATCCCCTTACATTAAGTCTCTACTTTGGTCTTACTTGATGAACCCATCTATATAATATATATAATGTTACTATAAATCAGTTTGATAGTAAAAATGATAAATATCATACAATATATTATATACATTAGACATTTTATTATTATTTAATAATAATTTCTATTAATTTTACAGGGATATTATAAAAATAAAAATGTAATAAATGATATAAATACCAAATATATCTATATATATGTTTTCTACATATTAAAATTAATCACTACAATTTAGTGATAAGAAATAAAATACATAAATCATAGGGATAATAGGTCATACGTACACATTCACACTGTTGGTATTTTCATGTTGGATTGAAGGAATGAAAAAAATGGTATATTATAAAAAATAATTAAGTTAAATATATCATATATTTTCATTAAAATTTTAATGATAAATTATATGATAATTTTGAACGTATCAAATAGATTCGTGAGGTGGTAATTTGTCGTACGCACGAGCCACAATATCATTTTCCCACAAAATAGAAAGAATGATAGTGTGTGTGATAAAAAATAAAAGAATTATTAGAATATAGTATATATAATTAATATAATATTTAAAAAAGTTATATCATTTTTACCATCCTTGATAGGTTTTAATAGAGAAATGAATGACATCAGTTCATGAGGTGACAGTCCACCATGTAAACAGTAGATGATTTCATTACCCATTTGTTGAAATTATATAAATTAGTAGGTGATAAAAAATTCGTAGAAAAATATAATTATATTAATGAAAATTATTTTATTATATAAATATTTTTAATTATAATTTAATTGGATGGAGGAAGAAATAAAATGAAAATGCTTGTTGACAATGATACCTCTTCTTAGAAAATCATCCTTAGGTTTTCAAAACAGCCATTAATGGTTTTATTTTTGAAAACAATTATTCTTATAGGATGGTTATAGTGAATTAATAAAGTTATTTGGGATGTTTTTTTATCCAACGTGTGTTATAGGTTTGAATATTAGAGTATGGGGTCTGCCCTTTTATATGTGGAATGAGCGATACTCTTGTAATTTTTGAAAAAGAGAATTCCACCTATTTGTTTTTTCTATTTCATGAGGATAAAATAATGGAATAATAATTATCCATTAATTAATATTGTAAAATATATATATATTTATAATTGTATTTTTACAAGATTATAGGTCATTTCCACATTATGATTAATTTTTAGTCACATTGGAAACAAGTTTTTCTGAAAATCAATGTGATTAATTTTAACTGTTTTCACTAATACCTAGGTTAAAATATTAATTTGAACATATTATTCCTCATAAATTATTATTATTCTAAATATGGATTATATTTATTTTATTTCACATTATTGTTTTTCGAAATAATTATTTTGAAAAAAATCATGTAAACATGTTCAAAATGTAGATTTTTAAAACAAACATATTCAAATGTTTACAATTTTTTAATATAAAATTTCTACATAAAACTCATTCCAATAATCTAAATTATATTAATAGATTTATAATTTACCTAATTATTATTCAAAACTAACATAAAATATAATTCAACTTTATAAATTATTCAATCCAAAAGCATGATTTATTTTAAAATTAAATATTTTTCTCTATTAGTCAAAAAATGAAACATTTCAGAAAAATTATAAAAACTCACAATAATATAATTCTGATACAATTATATAATAATAAAATTTTATTATTTTAGATAATATTTAATAATGTGTTAGAAATTTGTTTTATTATAAGTACACCATTAAAAGCTAACAAAACTACCTTTTAGATAAATACAACTTTTATTTAACGTTTTATTTATTCTTAACTATTATCTAGAAAATAAATAAGACAGGTTTTATATAGTTTATTAAATATATAATATATTTATTAATTAATAAAATGAAAAAAAGGTTATTTGATTAACATAATTTAATAACACCTTTACTTCATGGGAAAATATTTTTTTGAAAGAGGGATTTTTTTTATTTAGGAATTGTTCATACATTCATTTATAATTAATTGGGTACCAAATAATTAATTTTATAAAAATATTTAACCATATTTTAACTATTTAATAATTCATTTTCAACCACAAATTCCAATGTCTAGGTGGTAAATATAATTCTATTTTAATTATATGTTTCATTTTGTTTAAAATTAGTGTTTCTTATAATGTAATATAAAAAAGAGAGTACCTATATCATAAGAAAAAAAATGATTTTTGTGTAATGTATGCTAAAATATTTTCTTCTTTAAAAAATATCAAAAATAATTTATTCATTTAAAAAAAATTGAATTACAAGGACAAAACACGCTTTCTTGAAAATTTCATATTTATGCATAAAAATAAATTTATTCATATCCCATTATGAGAAGAATTATTAAATGAATTATGAAAATTTTATTTAATATATTATTTTTCATAAATATTGTTCTATAAGAATCATGTACTTTATTTGAAAATGTTTATCATTTTCATTTATAACTATGTGATAACTTATTATTTAATTCATACATATATAAACAGTATTATTTCGATCATTTAGTTTTTACTATTCATATGCATAAATATGACCATTATGTTATAATGGAATAATATAATAAGATTAATTTAGAATCAATGTTTCATATATCTAAAGATATAAAATAATTAAATTAATTTCAAAAAATATATATTTCAAAAAATATCATGAAAAGAATTCTAAATTTATTAAAATAAATTTCATCATTTAAATTATGTTACACTAATTAAGAATGAGATGATGTATCTATTTCCCTAAATCATTAGGTTTCCATATATCATCTTAAGATTTATATTTCCTCTAGATAACATTAACAAAGTGACTAGTTCAATTCCATAAAACATTATAACTATAATCTCACATATATACATGTTTTTATATAAGTTGGGTAAATTTAAAGTTGTATGACTTATGAATTCATTAAACATAATGGACCGGGTTAGTAATTCCTCCTCATAGACAAATGAAACATGTCATTATCATTGAGCGAGGTTCGATGGAAGCATCAAAAGATAATATAACTTCCCTAATTAATCAAGAATCATGAATTTGTCAATCTTCATGACGATCATATTTCCCTTAATTCTGAATTACATAAGCATGTTCCCAAGACAAATTTATGGGTACACCTTGTCACTATCTTAAAATTATTATGTCTTTTTAATGACTATCATCATACCTTTTTTTTGACTCTGATCAGCCTTGTTGTTTTTTTAATTGATCAATAATTCTCTAGAATATCTTCCACTATAACACTTTTAAATAGTTTTATTTCTCCAAATTCCTTACATAACATTGAGGATTCTAAACTAATTTCCACATAGGGATTCATATGGATCCATCTAAATGATAGATTGAAAGATTTCATTATATAAGAAAATCTACTTGATAAATATTTTGATAACAAAACACATTGAAATATATAGTAAAAGATATAATCAAATATTGTGTAGTTTCAATTTTTAACTTATACTATACATATTTCTTAGGATGGTATGTCATACTTAATTATAAAAATGTATCTACAGCTAATTGATGACTTCTTCATAATATCAATGATAACCTTGGTACCTAATTTGATATAATAGAATTCAGTGCCCTATGAAACCAGATATCATATATAATGTTCTTCATAACTTGTTTATTTCGATAGAGTTATTATAATTTTTAAATTAAGTGGGTGAACATTATATGAAAATTGATTAAAAACAAAATGTAATTACGTCCCTTATGCATTTTATATTTTCATATAGAAAAATAAATTAACAATTTTTCACATTTCCATTGTGGTTTGGGAAATTTTTGTAACATCTCATTAGTCATATTTATTTCAAATATAAATTTAGACATAATAAACAATAATATGGATACTAAAAAATAACTCTCTTTATGATATCCCACAAAAAAACACTTTAATATTTGTATGAATATTTATAATTCTCTGATAAATATTGAATTATAAAATATGAGTCTCATCCAGTAGCTCCATTTTAAAATCTAATATTGGTGGGACACATCCACGGTAACTAACATTATCATTATGTCCCAATCAATATTGAACTCAGTGTCATTTCTCATATTATTTTTCCATTAATATTCTTCCTTATATTCCACCTATAAATTATGAGGATAGATAGTTGAAAATTAATTTAGTAAGAAAAATATTTCCCCTAATCACAAAAGATTTCCAGATCTATTTTTGAAAATACAATTTTATTGCATCTTTTATTATCCTTATCATAGAATATCTACCATGATAATTTCATCACTGAGCATCTATATCTTTTTTTCTTTCCCATTGTAGTAGAACATGAAGTAAAATACTATTTAATAAACTCCAATAATATTCTTTATCATATCATCATCTCTTTCAATGAGAATACATACAGAAAAAATTCATGATATATATATATATAATATGAATTTCCATAATGAAAATGTAGCTATATATTTAATGAAAAACATATACAGGTAACTCTAAATAATGTGTTTGGTAATTTTATTCATGAGCGTAAATTTTTGTGATGTATATATACTACCACAATATCATATTCCATGTGGATGCATCTGATTCCCTTAGGTAATGCATATATATATATTTAAAACTATTATCCACTATAGGGTAATGTATGAATATGTGTGTTGACTAATCATTTATTTTTTTGATGTAGTTTTTCCTCAGATATATCCATCCAAAGGTTCATGGATACATTTTGAGTTTAAATAAAAAGTTCATTTGAATTCTATGGAAAATTAACCAAAAAGAATCAATAATATACATCTAATATTTTAGAATAATTGATTTTAGTCATAGTGGATTATATTGGGAAATATTTTAATAACCATTCTCTTTGACATATCCACCAATTTACCACTTTTTATATTATAGGACCTAAAATAGATTATTTTTCTCCAACATTCACGTATAGTCATTTTTTCCAAGAAATTATCCTTCGATAGTGCCTTTAGTGAAATCCTCATATGATCTTTATAATCTTATTAGTATTTGAATATATAAGGATACAATATATATAAATTACCATAATAAGGTAATGGTAATATTAACGAACCAATTCATTAAATTCTTGATGATATAGGGGAAAAATAATAATAAATGAAATCATAATATATTCATAGTTCTTATACCTTATATGGAATTTAAAATGGGAATATCATTTTTCTCAATCATATATTATTGATTTTCAAAAAAAAAATTATTTTGGGAAATGTAGTTAACTCCATTTTGTTGGTAATAATATTATTAATAAGTTTCACAAGATACTTATTGAGATTATGACCTTGTTAATATCCAGATTATCAATTTAGAGTTGTATTAACCAATCAGTCTTCTTAAAAAAATGAAAATATGTAGCCCGTGGTGGTTAATGTTTTTAAGTGAATCCCTTGTCAAAAATTATTAATTTGATGCTTTGGAAAATTTTACACTCAATCTAGGCCGTTCAATACGGTGTATTAAAAATTTGTATAGCACCAGGTTCCAATCATAATTTTTAATTGGAATTAATACACATACAATTGATCATTTTCGAGAAGATGGTTATATTTATCTTTTCATTGATATAAGAGCTCGGGCTTGTTCAAAATATAATTTAAGAATTATTTTCCTTGTAATCTTATGTCATATTTATTTAAAACCAATACATATTGAAAATTACATCATTTTGAACTAGATTAAGAATAACGAATGTTTTTAAAGAATAGTACCAAAAAATTCAAATAGAGAAGAATCAAATACATTAGATGTGATAAATGTAGAATTAGGTATTTTAAATACTAATTAAGCATTTAATCATTTAGGTGGTATTATAATACTATTTCAAAATATTTCACATATAAAAAAGTATTAAGATAAAAAAAAAGAAATGAGTATTTATCGAGTGGATGGTATGTGTACCTTTCAGCAATTAGTTATCAACATCATAAATTTTGGTCATATGAGGTTTTCAATTGACTGAGGGAATAAGTATAATTCCACATCAATCATCATCGTTAAACTTTATATATATGCACTGGCTAGAATAATTCTCATACTAATTGAGTTTGTAACACTGGATTGTCGGATGTGCATTATGTTTATCTCTTTCATTGTCTCATTAATTTTCTAGTCTCTACGTATAACTTTTGCATTCAATTTCATAATAACCATCCTCTGTAGATAGAAAAAATTTAATAGTACACATATTAAAATTTTCTCCAATATTCCTTCCACACTTCATTTATATAGATATGATAATCTACTCATCATCATTATTTTTAGAGTTTCCTTTCGATTGCATCATAAATTTTTATCAAAACCATCTTGTGGATGGATAAATTAAATATTTATTTTAAAATTCATATAATGTAACATGTCATTTTTTATTTTTCTATAATCCATTTCTTTTTTTATAATATTCATTTATATGATTATACATGAGAATAATTGATCATCGAAGGATTAATATTCTTTTAGGTCATGATCTGAGCCAACAAGATCTGAATTTTATGATAGGAATTATGGGGTGCATGGTTTGTCTTTGGTTAGTATTGACAGTGTATATCAACTGTGAATCCCATTGGTTAGGGAGTTAAATTTGAAAAACCATTTGTGGGATGCCACCTACCTATATGAAAAACAAATTACATGTTTCATATAGGACATACAAAGGTTGTGAACACTTTTTTAAACAATGCACGTAGTCCACAACAAATGTAAAACATAGGTAGTGACCCAAATTGCTCAAAAACTGTTTCTCCAAATAGTTTGGGGTAGCCATGTGAGGGGTGGCCTCCATTGGTCATTTATAGTGCATGGTTAGTGCAAAAATTATACAACTATTCATGAGACCATGTGCCCTTCAATTTTGGTGAAAATGAATATTTCCCTAAAAACATTTTTCATTATTATCCTACATCTAATATTATTTCTCACAAAAAACACTCCCTCTCATGAGAACTATCCAATTGTTTTTTCAAAATAGTCATTGATGATTCTTCTACATATAATCCCCGATTAGACCACCATTTATCTCACTATATTCCACTCAAAATGTGTTTCAATACAATTCCTTTTGCTCAGGGATAATCTCTCTATCCATGGATTAATAACCAAGTTATCTAATATTTAATATTTTCAATGTTATTTTCTGTTATTCTATTTTCATCCAATTTAGACAAAATCATGTTCTGATACTGGTTGAGGGTTTAACTATGTTCATAATTTTTTATTATTACAACTCTTCACTTGTGTATCATTTATTTATAATCATCATCATTGCGATGAATTATATTTTCAGTCATGGTTTTACAAAAAAATAATACATAAATTAGTTATTTATTATGAAACCCATTTACTATATTAGACTCAATAAATATCAAAAGTTGTTAATGACCTTATCTGGTGCAACCCCATTTAGTGTTCCATGAATATTCCTATGCACCCTTTTAAATATTAACCACTGAGACACCAATTGTTTTTTTCGAATGATTTACATAAATAATCAGTTTAAATGAAAAGAAAAATTAAAATATCATAATTCAGAAAAAAGGATTCACTTTCCACTAATCAAATTGAAATGGAATTTAAAATTTTATAAAATGTTATGTTGATCATTGTCTCTTATAAATGAAAGGGTAATGGAAAAAATTTATGAAAAATGTGACATGGAATGGTAATTACATGGATTGTGTTATATTAGAAGATTGGTGACTACTCGTTGTATTATATGGATATTTTTCATAATAACGAAGTCATATGACTTAATATAGCTTTGGATTCTTAAGTGAATTCCATGTGAACTCAGATAATGCCACCATAATTCATTTATCTTTTTTTAAGGTAAATACCCAAATTGGAACTTGTTCTTTGACATAGTAAGAGAATGTCGTGATAAAATTCAAATGATTCAAAAGATTATCTTTTGGATATTTAAATTACTTGGTTCCCCTCCTTCGATTTAGTTTAACATATATGGGAATGTCATGCCATGGATTCTCTTTTTAGTCTCTTGTCGTGCTTTTATTGTGATATATAGTTGATGTAGTACATGGATTTTTTATATACATATTATATTGGAACTACATGGTTATAACTCTAGATTACATTCAGATCCCTTAGCTACACATAACAGTTTAAATTTTTGGACCAAGCATAAAAATCTATGGATATGGTTTCCATGGTCCCAATTAGGACCCACATAGATATTATTAAGACTATAATTCCTTGGTTTCAACATGGGTCTTAGTTATGATTACTTAAACATGTGCACAATAGTTATGCGTGATATAAAATATCATGTAGAAGGTATCTTTTTCAGAAATTACTGGAATGATACAAAGCATGTTAGGTTGACAAGGAATCCAACGAGTCGTTATAACATGAATTGATTATTATTTCATGCATGTTATTCCACATCAAATCACTAAATAATCACAATATTACTTTTTATATTCCCATATTGGATTTTTATAGATTTTATTGGTGGTGGAAGGTTGATGATATGTCACACCCTTTTTGGATCTCAATTTTTTATCCAAATAGATATTATGGATTCATGTTGGGATATAGGAATGATCATGTTCATGGATGATTCACTGATTATAGCATGGTATAATGGGAGTGTTAGAGAAATACATGACACATGATTCTATTTGATACAAAATTTTTGGTATTTTATTATATTAAATTATTTATATATGCATGGAATTTGAATAGATCTATTACATACATATCATTTATTATATTCTTTCTCTTTTGGAATGATATTATATTCTAATCTGGGTGATTTACCTTCATTTTGTTGTTTTCAATTTTTACGCTTCTCTTAATTTTTAATAATCTCATAGTAGTGTTCCACTGATAATTATTGTACAATATCCCCACCGTAAAATCCGAGACCCTTACACCTACTTAGAATCCTCTGAAAAAAAGGGTGGCACACTTAAGTCCATGTGGCTAACCATGTTTCGTTACAAAAAAGTGAACTTGGAATAATATATTCAAAGAGGTATACTAACTTTTTTAAATTTTATTATTATGTTTGGGTTATTAGATAAGAAAATATTATGTGTCAAAATTTTGCAATGGTTTTGTTCCAAGGTGTAGTTAACCTATGTGTAGAAGAAAATCCTAATTTCCTTTTATGAAAATTGGTTTTTGGGATTATTACTCTTACAGTTTTGTTATTTCCATCGTTTGGATTCTGACATGATGTGTGGTGTTTATTATTATTATGTTGGACTCACTTTTTATTTTCATTGGATGAGTATAATACAGAATCAATGTTTATTAATCATTAATTAAAAAATAGATAATTAAATTTCCTGAATTTTCCATTCCATATAATATTCAATGTTTTATTGAATGATTCATTTTTTATATACATTGATTTATACATATACCATGAAAAAAAATTCATAGGTTAAGAGAATTAAATAATTGCTTACTAACTTATACTCATCAACCTAAATGGTGATTTATTGTACATATTGATGATGACACCTTATCTAACAACTTATGAATTTTTTTATTTTTGTAACTATAGTTACATAGATAGATATGTTAATTTGTTTTCAAAAAATGATTTACATTATTAATTTATTGAATGTTTGACTCTATAAATTATGAATTGTGAGTCATCCAGTCAAATCAACATTATGTGACTTGTGAATTATGCTATTAAATGTATGAGTATAGATGTAATAATATTAACTAACAATTATAATTTATAAATAAATAAATACTATTAATTGGGAAGGATAATTCATCTGACTATACTATAGAGTAAATATGAGAATTGATAAACATTTTATTAATTTGACTTCCATTAAATGGGGATTCTATTTACAACCTAGGTTTATTTACAACAAAAACATATAATTGAACATACATATATGGGTACATGTGATTTAAAATAGAAATATTTTCCAAGAACCAACCCATTTGTAACATGTTAGCAATATTTATAGTGATTCATCAGGGTGTTATATGTCACATAAACCATGACATAGTAGCAGAAATAGAGGTATGAAACTTATATAAGAAGTATATAACATTTATTATTCCTATATTTGATAATTATATCATTTTTATATATAACCTATGTTATATTATGTGAAATATTTGTGTTATTCCACTATAATGAATTAATGTTTAGAACTAGGAAGGAGGTTAAAATCATGTTTTAGAAGTGTTGGACTTAACTCGTCTGTAGTACCACCTATGGTTCCTCTAGTTATACCTGAATGAATTTATAATACAATGTTTTGTGTTGTTTTAATATAGTTTATGTATATTATTTTAAGAGCTATACAACCTAACCCAACTATGGAAGAGCTAATGAAAAAGTTTTAGTAGTATGATCTACCCCCATTTTTGTTGTATGGTGGTCTAAAAGTTGTTAATACAAGGGTAGATTTCATGTTTTGTATAAAAGAGTAAATATATATGCCTATATAGAGGATGTTGAAGATTGATTATTATATGCTTCATTGATTTTCAATGTGTTGGAAGAATATTTTCACTAATGTAGACCCTCATGAAGATATTGTTTTAAGGGATTTATGGGATTTATTTTATAACTATTTACATATAGAGACACTGATAGAAGAATGAGCCAGTTAATTTCTATATCTAGATAATGTATACCTTTCAATTACATATTATTCATCTCAATTTAATTAGATTATGTATTTAACACATTCTATCGATGTTTTTGAGTGATAATGAAACTTTATGGATGGGATATGGAATGTCATTTGATAGTAGTTAATTTTCATATTTCAATAAACTATTCTATAAATTTTGAATCAATACCTTTTTTCATGAGGCTCTGGGATGTGTGACTTGTTCGGTTTGGTTGTCCTGGAGAGGATGCTTCACTGTCGAGGCCATTTCTGAATCACTACTCCGCCTTCATGTGCCTTTACTGCTCTCCAGGTCGGACTATTGTGATGGTTTCAAGGAGGCTCTGGGATGGGTGCTTATTTGGTCATGGTGTTCTAGGAGTCCAGTCCAGGACTCCATCCGAGCTCGGTGGTCTTCATTGATCATTGAATTGGAGTTCTGGTGTGGCTGTATGAAGGATTATCTTACAGTGTGTAGTGTCGACTTTGGATATGGTTTGGCTTTTTTGGATTTCTATCATCTTTGAATTATTTTGTTGCTTGGTTGGCGATGGTTATATCTCTGGTTGGGTTCTGTTTGAGTTTATGCATTTTTTGTTCTTCTGGTGTCTGGTTTTTGGTCTTTGGACTGCGGTTTTGATGAAAGGCGATGATTTCAGTGGGGATTCTTGATTTTTTTCAGTTACATTGAACCGATCTATGGGTTCTTTAGCGCTTCATCTGGTCACCAGCATCGACGGTTATGGCTGGTAATGGGGACATATCATCACTTATTAGAGGCAATAAGACCAGCTATCGTGGGTGGTATCATGACCCAACCCCCAGGGCCTGTATCGTGACTACCCCAGGCCCACCTTCCATAGGCCAGGGGATTGAGACTAGCACCAAAGGCGTGAATCACTAAACTGGAAAGGAATTTCCTTTATAAATTGAAACACACACACAAGAGAGTACACAACTAGAAGTAAAACACTAACTAAAAACTATAAACAGAAGAAGTGCTGGAAAGTAAAAGGTGTCGGAAATACAAGCCCAAGTGTAAAGTATAAGGAGAAGACAAAATAGCTGGAAGGTGACAAGCAGCTCCTGGATCGTCCACCATGGATCATACCTGAAGGGTAGGTATAGAAAGCCTCTTCAGTTCTCAATGTCCATCAGACTCCTCTGTGCACCGACTCATCGTAAGGTCTACCTCCGGGTACCGTCCATTCCTCGCACACTCTGCCTCGGTCAGCGATGTCCATTGTCTGCATCCAACACAACGAGGTGCGGGCATAACCCGTGCAGGGGTGAGTATATCGATACTCATTAGAGGCCCTGATACCCTCTAGGTTTCACTACAATCCATCTAGGATAAACCACAAGGCATGAGATCAACTGAATATCCCACTTAGGTATATTCCCATTAATATACCTATGCTTATCAAATGACCCATCTGAATCATGAGGAAACACAAGAGTTACTGACTCAACTCACCCAAGTATACAAATTTTTTAGAGAGGTACATATTATTAGACATAGCCACTAAGTCATCTAAGCTGTCGGACCAACACATGATCCAGGAACAGAAGTCAAGACTATCAGACCAACACATGATCCAAGAATAGTCGTTAGAGCTGTCGGACCTACACATGATCTAGGTCCAGCTATTCTGTTGGACCAACACATGATCCTGGTACATAAGTTAGAACTGTCGGACCAACACATGATCCAGGTATAGTCAATAGTGCACAGCCAGCCACAGAGTTCCGCTTATGTATGCTTGATTCCAGGAGGGTACGCTCCTCAAGAAAAGTGTCGACACTTCAACCTTCACGAAGTAACACGATAAATTATCTCAATGGTCCACCTCATCATAGGGGTTTCAACGCAACTGACGGCACATCAATCGGACACCCGGTCTGTGAGTTATTTGCATTTCTGTTCTAGGGGCCCGGTTGGATTTTAGGTTCAAACCAACTTGAACCTATGATAACTGTTTCCAAACCTCAAGGGGGTATTCCCAAAGAACCATCTCTCTCTAAGATTTTTGTCGCCGTAGATGGTTTGTCGATCGAACTCACGTAGCCCAAGATATGGCCGAATAAAAGTGTAAACATGCCATAGAGGGTATGGGTCCGGTCCGACCCAGTCGGACCGGCGGGTCCGACTTGGCCCGAGTGGCAGGCCTGGCCTGAGGATGAGGCCTAACCCAAGTGGGAGTCCCCGCCCAAGGGCGGGCCGACTGAAGTCGGCCCGACTGAATGGCGGACGGGCCGGGCATAGCTCGGATGAATGGCGGCCCGACCGAGGGTGGCCCAGCCAACGACAGTCCGGTCGAAGGGCGGCCCGACCGATGGTGGCCCAGCTGCCTTCCCTAGCCACGCCCAGGGAGAGAGACACACACACCCTTTCAACTGAATAGATGAACCATTCGGGTGGTACCGAACCGGCGCTAGGTGGCGCCAGTCCGGCTCAAGCGCGACCTGACAGGGTCCCGCTCCTCCCGGCCGGCCTGAGCGGCCTGCGGCTCCAGGCCCCCAGTGCGGTGTAATGGGGTCGTCCCTCCTCTGCCACAGCCCACCCTAGCCGCAGCCCTCTGTTGGACTCCACGCGGCGCGATGGAGCCACGCGCCTCTAATGCATCTCATCGTGGTCGCGGCTCTGCTTCTGCGTGGCACGACGGTGCCTTGCCCTACTAGCGACCCAACGGCCTTGCGCCACCCGTTCCATCGCGAAAGGTTTTTATTGAGTTTGTCCTGACGTTGGCCACTATTGCACCACCTCCGTCATCAAAGAAATAATAACAAAGGGGTAGGTACGGTCGTGTTTGTGCAGTCCGAGCCCTCCTCATTACGGTGATATCATTTATTTATCAACCCATGAATTCAATGACATAGAATGGTATAAAAACAATTCAGATCCCCCTAACTCAAGTTTGGTGATCGATGACGGATTCACAAAACGCGAATGTCATTCCGTCAATGTCGGAGTTGTAAATGCTAGGAGAAGACGAGTCGAGATGACGTCGTCGACGTACATCATGGGAGGCAGTGCTTTCCTTTCTTTCCGTAGTTGAAGAAGGAAGAAGGTTGTGTATGTCATTATTTGTTGAGAGGATGCAGTTCTCTCAATTCATCCATGTTTCTCGAAGGCTCCACCAAAATATAGTTCCCAACCAAAAAGAAATAATAACTTTGTCTATTATTTTATTATTGGAATGAATTCAAAAGAATCCAAAAATGTTCCAATTAATTAAGTGAAGGAGTTGGCACATTAATGAGGGTAATGTTAAGAGGCTCACACTTAATTGGGGTTTTAATGGGGTGTAACACCCATTTGGGCCCCACATATTCGATTTCAAGAGGTGTAAAACTCTTGGTGGGTCCCACTAAAATAAAATACTCTAAAGGGAGGTTAGGTGCAGGTAGGACCCACCTCAACATCCACTTGGAGGTTTTAACCACCAATCAAATAAAAAAAAGTTACACTAATTTTTATTTAATTTTATCTAAAAACCTCAAAAAATTAGCATCCATTCACGTTAGAACGCAACTGCAGTGAAGGTCTCCTTAAGCGAATACTTGTGCTGCGAGTTCAACGGTGCCCTCAGATTCCAATTCCGAGCACCGATTCAAAAGTTATAAAATCCTGCTCATACGTTTATTGAACGTACCCAAACAAGACTTCAGAAATTTATTTCAGGCACACAGGGCCTCGGAATCAAGTGCCGTAAATTTTTGCGGACTCGTAAAAATCCCATGAATTTAAGAAAAAAAAATTCCCGGAATTTCCAGGTCTTTACATTCTCCCCACCCCAGGGATTTACATTCATGTAATCTACAACTCAAACTAAGGGAGGGTATTGAGCATGCATATGAGCCTCCCACTCCCATGTGCTCTCCTGGAGGTTCCCGTGCTGCCAATGAACACGCACCAGAGGTATCGACCATCCACGCAGTACCCACTCCTATCGATCCTCAATCTTTACTAGAACCTTCATGAATGTCACCCCATCGTCGATGTCCATCTCTCTAGGGTCGATGATGTGAGATGGATTAGGCACATATCTCCTCATATGAGATACATGGAACACATCGTGCTCCTGGTGCAACTGAGGTGGAAGATCTAAGTGGTAAGACACCTCACCTACTATACTGAGGACCTGGAAGGGCCCGATGAATCTCATAGATAGATTTCTGCATCGGCCAAATCTCCATAGACCTCATCGAGGTCAGACCCCTAGAAATACATGGTTGCCATCCTTGAACTCTAAAGGCCTCTGTCTCCTATCATAATAAGACTCTTGACTGCTCTGTGTAGTCTTCATCTGCTCTTGGATGATCTGCACCATCATGGTGGTAACTCACACCATATCTGGTCCCACTAGTGCTGACTCCTCTGGGACTTTCCAACACAGTGGAGATCTTTAGGGTCGACCATACGTGGCATCAAAAGGTGCCATACCGATGGTGGAGTGATGGATTTTGTTGTAGGAAAACTTTAAAAAAGGTAAGTGGTCCTCCAAACTGCGACTGAAGTCGAGTACACAAGCACAGAGCATGTCCTTGAGGTTCTGGATGGTCCGATTGGTCATGCCATCCATATAAGGATTGAAGGCGGTGATCAAATGAATTTGTGTCATGAAAGCTTCCTACAACCCCTTCCATAGCTGGGAATTAAAGAGTGCGTCACTGTTGGAGACAATAAAGAAGGTACTCCATGTAAAGACACAATATCCTGTACGTAGAGGCGTTCCAATCTCTCTACTGAGCCCTACTCTCTGATCGGTGGGAAATGGGCCGACATGGTGAGTTTGTCAACGATCACCCATATCAAATCGTGACTCTTAGATTTATGTAGACGGCCTATAAAAAGTCCATGGATATCCCATCCCACATCCACTATGGGACCTCTAAGGGATGAACCAAGCCTGCTAGTACATGGTGCTCCGCCTTCATTTGCTGACAAGTGAGGCATCTTGAGACAAACTCTGTAACTGACTTCTTTATACCTGGCCACCAGTTCTATCGTTGAAGGTCCTGGTACATGTTCCCCAATCCTGGATGTACTACCATAGGTTACGTGTGGAACTCCCTCAACACATCCACCTGAAGTGATACTTGTACCATGGTACATCCTCTGAAGAGGATGACGTGCTACCCACCTTCTGAAAATCAATCAGGTGTCCGACCTATGGATATCTGAGCACGTCATGTCTCATAGTCAGTGTCCCCATGCTGCACCTCCCTGACTCACTGAAAAAGTGGAGGAGTGACTGTATGAGACTATAGAAAGGCTGCTCTATCCCTATCCACAAAGAATATCTGTAAGGCCGCCAGCTGCTCTGTCGCCTCTCCTAACAGATCTATACCATTCCTCTTGTTGAGCACATCCACAACAACATTCCCCTTCCCAAGAGTATAGACTATCTCAAAGTCCTAGTTCTGGAGGAACTCAAACCATAGCCACTATCTTAGGTTCATGTCTTTATAAGAGAAGATATACCTGAGACTCTTGTGATCAGAGTACACGGTAAAACATTCACCCATAAAATAGTGTCACCACATATTTAAGACGAATACCACTGCCACTAACTCCAGGTCATGGGTAGCGTAGTTCTGCTCGTGTTGTCTCAGCTACCGATAACCATACGAAATTATTTCTATTTCTTGCATTAGGATACACCCGAGTCTATTTCCGGATGTGTCTTAGTAGACTACGTACCCTACACCTTCCTCTAGAAGCCTCACGATGTGGTCACAAGTCAGCCTCTACCTTAGCTCATGAAAGCTCTGATGTCATCTCTCTGACTACACAAAGAATTTCCCCTTCTTCATCAAGGCTGATTGTGGTGTTGAAACTCTAGAGAAGTCTAGAAAGAACCTTCGGTAGTATCCATCCAATGCCAAGAAACTTCATACCTCCATCACACGACTCGGTGACTCCCAAGAATGTACCGCCTCAATCATCGCTGGATCCACTGCAACTCCAGCCTCCGAGATGAAATGTCCCAAAAAGTGAACCTCTCAAATCCAGAATGGACACTTCAAGAGCTTACCATAAAGCTGGTGCTCTTAGAGTCTGTCTAGTACTACCTGTAAATGGTAGGCATGCTCCTCCTGAGTAGTCATGTAAATCAGAATGTCATCAATGAAGACTACGACAAAGAGATCGAGGTAAGGATGGAAGATCATGTTCATGATACTCATGAACACTGCTGGAGCATTGTTACACTGAAGGGCATAACTAAGAACTCATAGTGGCCGTATCGACATCTGAAGGTCGTCTTCTGTACATCCTCTTCTTGAACTCTAAGATGGTGATAGCCTGATCTAAGGTCTATCTTCTAGAACCATCGAGCTCCCTTTATCTGATCAAAGAGGTCATCAATCCTCTGGAGTGGGTACTTGTTCTTCACGGTCACCTAGTTCAGGCTACGGAAGTCGACACAGAGTCTCAAGATCCCATCATCCTTCTTGTTGAACAGAATTTGGGCTGCCTAGGGAGAAACACTAGGACGAATGAATCCCTTCCCCTGCAAGTCCTCAACCTGTACCCTCATCCCTCGGAGCTCAGCCGGAGCCATCTGATATGCTTGTGTAGATATTGGTGCCGTCTCGAGGTACAATTATTTTTATAAGCCCACCTCTCTACGATGAGGTAGTCCTAGAATATCTTTGGGGAAAACATCTGAATACTGGTCCACCACTATAGGATAGGTTGGACTCTATACATCAACCACTCCGAGGGTAAGTCAAGCCAACTGATGAGTGATCAGCTACACCCTCCCCCGAGTAAGTATGTCCTACGCTGTAAAGATTCCCTTCTCACCGGTAAAGGTGAACCTAGTCCCATCCGTGCAGACACACAACACATTGCGCCTAATATAGTTGATCTGAGCATGGACTGTAGATAACCATTCCATACCCAAGATAAAGTCGTAAGGCCTCATTGCCACTACAAGGAGATACCATCCGAAACTCTCACCTCCTAGAGTAAGCTCACACTACCGGCACCAGTGCCTAATCCTCGAGTCTCTTCCCGTAAGAGTCTCTAGCCATAAGGATTGAGCCAACGCCTCCATCGGAATATCTGAGCTACGAACGAGGGTAGTGGCTATGAAAGAATGACAGTCACCTATTTCTATATGAACTACAACTACGGAGGAGTAGACACAGATCGTACCTCGAATCATCTTCGGAGTTCCATGGTCGTATGCCTTAGTTGACCTATCCCTTGTCCTCCTGCTCCCTGCGGTCGAGGTGGACCTCCTGGTGGTGGTGGTGGAAACACCTCAAATCATCATCCACCACCAGCTGCAAGGCCAACTCCTCTACCAGGTCCACCTACTCTCTGTGGACTTCCTCGATCAAACCTATTCCTATGCCTGGGAGGTCCCTCAACTGTCTGCTGATCATCAAAATGGCGGGTCGGATAGTGACGAGCCATGTGACCCTGCCCGCTGCAAGAGTTTCATTTCCCACTCTTAGCATGATTGGCTCTGTTTAGTGTGCCTCGCACAACTGAAACTGTATCCTGAGGTCGTCCACCAGTTGGTCTGGTCCGCTTAGACCTCTGAGACATCTGCCTACTACTAGCTGCTGAAGTATCTACTACGTGATATCCGGTGGTGGGTCTCACAGCTAGTTTCTGCTCAACAAGGAATCTCTCCACTAAGAGGGTATGCTCCATCACCCACGCCTGGGTCTGGATGTTGAAGGAGATCATCGAGGATCTGATCTCTCGCTTGATCCCCTACTCGATGGTCTGGGTCCTGAAAAATGGGTCTCGTACCATATCCGTGGAGTAGCGCGAGATGTCGGAGAACCTCACTGAGTACTATGCAACTGTCATGATACCCTACTACAGATGAAGTAGCTCCTGTATCCACACCGTACATAGTGTGGTTGGAAAACAATCCTTCCAAAACAGGCTCTTGAAGTTTTCCCAGAGTAGTGTTGCCTTGTCATGCTCCTAGAGCATCAGTCTCCACCATCTACCTGATGCTTCCTGAAAGAGACTCACGATAAGGATCACTCTAAGGTTGGCTGGTGTCCCTACAAGCCTGAAGACTCTCACCACAACCTCCATCTAATCCTCAGCTTCCTGCGGGTCCATATCTCCCCTGAAACTAGGCAACCTCTGGCGCTGGAACTCATGAAATGCGCTCAGGCGGTGTTCACTCTATGTTGCTGAGGCTGGTGGCATCTGTGGACCAATGGGTAGTGGTACCGCTGGTGCTTCAGCTGTGATAGGGCCCTGCACCGAGGGCTCGTCACTAGGTGGGATGCCATCTCATACAACTCTCGGAACCCTGGCTGGCTGTCTGTGTGATGGAATCCTGAAAAGAAACAAGTATCCAACAGTCATAAAGCTATACCTGGTGTGCTGACTCAAAGAGATCACAAAAAAAACTCTTGAAACACACACCCAATCAGTGTTTTCGTGCACTGAGTTAGAAATATGTAGTCATGGTCCTAGGGTATGGATACGTCGGCCGCCACACCAGCACTAGAATCCCTGATCTGAAAACCACACTCAAAACTCTTAACATTATTGCTTCACAATAAGAAAGATCAGAGTCTAATTTTCTATGGTTGAAACGACTCCTTTGATACCAATTTGTCATTACCCGTCCCCCGGGGCCCGTATCGTGACTACCCCAAGCCCGCCTTCCATTGGCCAAGGGCTGGAGACTAGCACCAAAGGCGTGAATACCAAAACTTGGAAGGCATTTCCTTTATAAACTAAAACACACACACAACAGAGTATGAAACTGGAAGGGTAGTAGTATGAATAGTGGTTACCGCTTACCATCAAATTGACTCTTTTTAAAATAAAAAATATAATTTTCAGTCAATGTAATTAAATTTTAGTGCGGAGGTAGGGTAGTTGTTTGACCAGTGGTAGAAAATGTTTTTAGAGGCTTCTCAATATATTAGGGGAAGATAAAGTGTTTGCATTGCTATTTTTTTGATATTCATTAAATGTGTTTGGTATTGTCACACAAATGCATATTGTGATTGAGACCCAATTAAATTAAGATCCTATACAAGAATGTTAAATATTCAGTGAATTTTCTCGACCATTACATCTGTTCATATTATAGGATAATCAAAACTAGCTCTTCCTTCTAGGTTAGGATCTATAACTCCACATTAGGCTAAAATATGGCATATCATTAGTTGTTATATATTAGGAGTGGAATTTTTTTGATGAGTAAATAATAATGATATTCATCACATGTAATGTCGAAATACTCTGGATTATCATGTGGGATCTTTGGATGATAAACCACGGTAGATATATGTATTAAACCCCATACCTAACGATCAAGGAAAGAGGTTGTATATAGTAAGAGGTATGATTTTGTTAGCCTCTTCATTAGTGTCTACCCAATTTTATATAGGTGATTCACACTCTTTTATCATCATTCCATTCACGAAAATTCAATGGACCTATCCTTATCCATTACATAATCTTCAGATAAGACATGAATTCACATTAAGAATCCTTCTATATTTAGATTTTTTTATTATTAGACTGTAAATCATACATAACAAAACCATAGAAATACAATGTGGACACATAAAAAAATATTACATTCTTCAATGAAACAGAGGCATTTAAAATGAAACATGATTTCATTTCATTTCTATTAAAAACTTTTCCTTGACCCCATCGTTGACTGTATTCATCTTTACAACCTTTGAAAATCCATAAAAACATGATATGAGCAAAGAAATATCAAAAATGGATACATAACGAGGCGAAATTTTTAATCAAGAGAAAACATGTAAACCTTGAGTACATTACCATAAAATAATACATTTCACCTTTGGGAAGAATTAAAATAAATTTCACTGAATATAATTCCATTTCTTCCATTTATTTTAATAAAAATATAACCATAAAACCCATATATCGCAACATATATCATATAAAGGTTACATGGGATATAAACATATTTTATTGGAATGACCATACGTTAAATATCCATACATACCACTAAATGGAATAGCCATATGACTGACTTCATATCCATTTGAATTTGTTGATATAATGAAACCACCCATCCATGGTTTTTCATTGAACCATCCATCTTTGGTTTATCAAGTAACCACCCAACATTGGTTTATCACATAAACACCCCCAAATGTCCACATACAATAACATAATTCATGGACATCTAAAATCACATATGGAGCATTTTTCTATAGTATGAAAAAAATATGGAATTCTTTTATTGTATTTTAGTAGGTCAATTAGTTTGATTACTAAAATTAATTTCAATTTAAAATAAAGATTCACTTAGAGGCATACTGATCACAACGTGCCTCAGAGTAAGGTAAAACTGATTCTGACACATCCCATCTGACGTATGGATTGTTTTCCAAATATATCAAAACAATATGAAATATTTTTATCTCTTTTGAGTATTTCACTTTTCTTATTTACAAAATTGTAATTTTAAAATTTAATCATGCACATTTACTCATAAGAACCAAATTTTTTATTTGTTTTACATGAGACCAATTCATATAGGTTGAAAATGATTTATGAATCGATTCCCTAAATTATAAAAAAAAATATGATCACTTTTGATTAGTTTTCAATGAGTGACACTTTTACAAGTCAAATGTATATTTAAATCTAATAATTTATAGATTGAGTCATATCAGGAACATCATGTATCTAATATAGATTCAGAAAAATATTACATATGAAAAACGACTTAAGTATTGTTTTGATAAATTATCCAAACCATATGAATATGTTTTCCCAATTTTTTGTAAGTGAAGAGAAACAAGAATTATGTACAAGAAAATTACATTATTGTTTTGGAATACTTAATAAATGACACAAAATAGACTCCAAGAGACTGTATTACTTATGTATCATTGGAAAATTTGAACATAATCAACTATATTGGTTAAAGAACATCAATATCTCCCATAATGATCTTCCCAATTATTTTTATACCTAAAAACTTTCATTATATCTTGGGGAAAATAATACATAAAAAGAGTTAGATTAAATCATATCTAAGGGTAAAAATGAAGAAAATAAAACAAAACATAAATATAAGAATATGAAAAAATGAACATGAATTTTCAATATCAGAATTGTGAGATATGAAATAAATCATGGTAGTACGTGAGGCCTAGATCAGAAAGGAACATTAATCATGATTAAAAAACATTTTCATATAACATGATGTTTTGGAAAATGAATTGGCACATAATATTATTACCATAGTATCCAAGGAATTGCTGCCAGGACCATAACAGTAGTCAAAGTCCATTTCTGAACAGGGTTTACTTGCTGTTCTAGCCTTGTATTAATAAACCAGGTTTACATTCCATTCCAGCACAATATTAATGAACTGGATTTAGTTTTCCTTCTAGTCATATCAAAGTCATGATATGTTAATCATACCCAATTTATTGAATGGAGATATAGGCCCCACCCATCTCATAATGGAATCATTCTTAAAAGTTCCAAAAATTGTTAATCATTTTCCGTAGAAAAACATTAGAAATAAAATGGGTTACTTAAACATCATTCTATAATAACATAATCCATATTCAATAAATGGATTTCATAAAAATAATTCCATTATAAACACAATAAAATAAAATTAATAATAGGTATTGAATCATAAACCTATTAAAGAGATTCATATTTGATAGAAATTAATTTTGATAAAACTTTTGAACTTAATTTTTATGGATATTATCATTTCTTTCTCAAAAATGAATTATTTTATCAAAATGCTACAAATTTTTAAATGATAATAGTTTAGCTGAAATTATTTTTGAAATCGTGAATAAGAACCTTTATGGAAATAATGGGTCACGAAACTAAAAAAATTGATTGGTTTATATAAGTTAAAAAAACATTGTCCTCATACTTTTTCCGGAAATGTAAAAAACTACATCTTGTGGTAAACAAAATAAATATTACTTCCATACCATTTAGTAAGCGTAAAAATTCGATATAAAATACTATAGAAATACATAGAATATTATTAATCATTTTTTGAAAACATGGACATGAATGATAAATATACCCCCCAGTAAACACATACGTATAAACAACCTCAAATAAAATTGACAGTCCAATACTATCCCATACCTTATATACAACATGCTTGGTATGTATTAAAACCTCTTTAATAATGGGTTTAAACATATTATAAACTTGTAAATGAACCAAAATAATTAATATTATATCATATAATATAAACTTATGAATTTATATTACCCATTTATTAGTCAATTCCATGTTAATGCACAGTTTTGGGTAATAATCGTTTTATTTATCTTACATGATTTAATATTTTAATCTTGATATTTTTACATTGATCATGATTTAATAACTTCCATAATTTAAACATGATTTATATATAATATTTATTCATTATATAAATATATATATAATAGATAGATAAATTAAATGCAGTACACCGTTTATGGAGACTGTAGGCCCTACGTATACATAAACGTTGTTTCTGTTTCCTTATTGAAATGAATTGAAGTAAGTAAATAACATATATTTGTATATATATAAATAAATATAGTATAATTTTTATATAATATATTTAATTATTATTTATTATATATACTTTATATGAATTCTTGAATGGTAAAGATAGAGAATGAATCTCATCACATCATGGAGACAGTAGGTCGTACGTACGCACGAACGAAGATATCATTTCCAAAATTCATTAATGGTATTGAATGGAATGTTTTACTATATATAAAAATATATATCACTTTAAAATAATCATATATACTTATTAAATCCATTTTTATACCCATCCAAGTATAGTGGTGGTGAAAAACAGATTACACCACAACGTGGAGACGGAAAATCTTATGTACCCACACATAGTGATCTCATTTTTTCTTAGGATAGATAGAAGGTGGAATATGGATTTTTTATAATCATAAAAACATATCATTATATAATTACTAAAATATTTATATCTTTATTATGAAATAACTAATTATGTGGAAAATGAAGAAGAAGGAAGTTTGAATGAATTGGTAAATGATATTACCTCTTCCATGATGCTCCTCCTCTAAATACCATCCTAGAGCACTATAGTTGGCCATTTAAGAGAACCAAGACCTCTATAATGTTTCTAGGTATGATGATAAGTGAAATGGGTAGGGTTTTGTTGATTAATAAGGCTTAAAATGATATAAGGAGTTGAAAGAGGAAGTGCCCTTTTATAATTGAGGTGGGGGTAACTTTTGGAAAGCTCAAAAATATAAATATTTAAAAATTTGAAACATCATTCCAAATACCTACAAAATATGATATATTATAAATAAGATATTATAATATTAATGTCACATCATCCAATAAAATTTATAGAAGTTTTAATGTCAATATAAACATTATCATTTTAATTGACAATTAGTTATTCAATTTAATTTTAATTATGTGAACAAATGATTCAATATTAAGAGGGTTAAATATTTACTAATATATTAAAATTATAGTATAAATGTATATATTAGGAAATATTTTTATATATAATAATTATTCTTTATTTTATATAATGTATTATTATTTTAAAATACTTTAATAAATCAATATTTGGAAAAAATATAAATAGTGTCAATTTTGACCCTTTTCATGACTTGGATTTTTAAAAATATCAAGATAAGATGTTATCCTGGAAAAAAATATTTTATAATATATCTATGGGTAAATAGATTCTAGGAAATTCGTCAAAAATTAAACATTTAAAATTTTAAACTTATTAAAGCATGAATGAGACAATTATAACATTACATTAAATAATATAATATAATTTCCTTAATCTATTCCATATGGATCCAAATGGTCCATACCTCGACCATTGGATTATTAGGGTCGATATATTCTCTAAAAATAGGTTTTGGCCTTGTTTTTTGGGGATTTTTATGGTTATTTTTATTTTAATGAAAATCATTTTCTTATTTTTCAACATAAATTTAATTGTAACATCATCAAATTATAAGACATTAAGGTAATTATTTTTTTCCTAAAATTAAAATTAAATTAACATGATGTAGGTACATATTTAATCATTATATGGACTATTTAGTTTCTATGGTATCACCTGGTTAACCTTATATTAAAATTATTATAATTATAAGAAATGTGGGTTTGACATTTTGTCACTTTCGTTGGTATTGTTAATTTATATATCATTTTTATTGTCATGTGGCCATTAAAAAACTATGTTTCTGACAGATGGTGTTAAGGGTAGAATATTATTCATCCATTCAGAATTTTTTAGATTTTGTAGTAATTTTATTGACATTATAATATTATTTGTTTAATAAAATTTACCCTATTTACCATTATCAACGTTTAATAAAAATTACTATTGCTAATATTCATAATGTCAAAAAAAATTAAAATTAAACAGTTATCTTAATTTAGACCAACTGATTAAAAATATAGATTCTATTTTTCAAAATTCAAATCCTAGATGTTTCATTAATTAATTTAAAATTCATCCTATTGTTAGAATAAATAAACAGGTGTTTGTTTAATAGTTAAAACATTTCAAAAGCCTGAAATGTTAATATATTTTAATTTAATGTAAAATAAATGAAAATTAATTAAATTTTATTAGCATATGAAATTATTTTCTATTTATTATGTAAAAAAAATCAATAATATAATTTAACAATATAAATTATTTTAATGAAAAAATAGTTTTTAATTAAAATTTAGTCTATATTAACTTTTCATCAACATATGAATTTCATCAGAAAAAATAAAAAAAATTCAACCTAGTTAAATTTTGAATTCCAAATTCCAAATATGATGTTAATTTTTTCAACTAGATTATATGAATGTTTTAAAAAATAGATTTAATATTAGTGTGCTATAAAAAGGCGGCAAAACAACATTGTTAGAAAAAAACTTCTTTAATCTGAAAAATTGAATTTATTATAATATTAATTTCCAAGAAATATATAATATCAATTTTAATGTTATATAAAATTGAAAATGTGGTTAATACTTTTCCTAATGGCTAGTTTAAAAAAATATAATATATAGTTGTTTTGTGAAACTCATTATTGCGTACAATTAAAGCAATCAAAGAAGGTCACTTTTGGGTGTAAGGAAAGCCAATTCAGTGTTACATTTAGTGAAATATTCTGTTCATGTTGTTTGTAATATAATTTGAACATAGTTCATTTATACATTGAAAAAAATCTATACTTAGTGTTGTATGAAATAAATTCTATCAAAAATATTGATATTCTGTGTAACACAATCAATGAATAGTGTCACGTATATTGTAAGATAATATAGTGTTGAGTATAATGAATGATAATATTGGTGTATCATACAACACAATAAATCCCTAAATTTAAATAGAATATATCTTATAAAATCTCTGGGTGTTATATTCAACCCCCCTAAAAATGAATTTTTCCCTCAAAATTTTTCGGGGTTATAGATGATTTATTATTTGAAAGTTTCATTCATTGAAACCAATATTGTAAAAAAAGAATACTAAAAATCAATTTTAAAATGTAATGTTATAAACAAAACGGTTACCCAATGTAACTAATCATTGATTTTCCATATTGAGAACATTATTTGGAAGTGAAAACATGGATATGAAAGAAAAATCTTACCATCATGCTCTGATGAATGGTGACATAGAATAAGGTTTGGATAAAATATACAACCAGAAAGTCATAAATCTACAATGATTTTATGGACCATATGATTCATCATATAAAAATTCACTAAGATAACATTTTTTTTTCAAGATCCTTTCCCAAAAGATGAATAATTTTTTATGATAATAAAAAATTACATGATTTTAGTACAAGATCACCATTGACAGTTCCTTGAACAATGGACATATCATCTATTATTTAATTAAATGTATTCGAATTTTACATTCTTGAGGTGTTAGTAGATCATGCGATAGAATGATTGGTCTTTCTATATGTCTCTATCCCAAAAATACTAGCACATGTTATCAAATATTAATATGTCTATCTACGGTGAGATTAATCGTATATGGTTCCAAAAATAGACTTATACTTCATATATCATACAAAATAAATAGAATTAACCTAATTTATACTAACCAGGGACATTCTGTAGGCCATTGGTAGGTGATCAATTCTTGTCGCACATCAGTTGTGGATTCAATTACCACAACCTTGTCCGACATGGCGGTTTTTCACCTGTCTTGTGAGCTGTCTTTTTCTAAATACATACTATTATAATAATACAAAAATAATATTAAAAAATTAGTCTTAAATAATAAAATTCTATGTCGATATTAATCCACTCATATTTTAGGATTATCTAAAATATATATGTCCGAACTCACAGTATAAAAAAACCATTACAAGAAAGGTCATATAAGAATCATGTGAATACAATAAATTATCCTGCATTTATCATAATATATATACTTTTAGTTACATTCCAAAAATTTGATTGTCTTAATTATGAATTATTTATTCCATTGTAATATCTTAATTTTTCATTTATCTTTTTTGCAAACATGCACGTTTCTTTATTCAAAAACTTATTGGATAAATTACATATGTCCAAAAAAGTTTTATTCCTCATCCAGGATATCATAACCCTCTTGTTGACATCTCCATATTTAGTTCCCAAGAAACTTGTATAATCCAATTAACTTATTCAAATATTTCATGTGCTTATACAAAAATATTTATCATAACATACGGGATATATTAATGGTTATATTTTCCTTAATCAAGTGTTCTCCAATTATATAACTTTACCCTTAAATCAATTTTTAGGATCCTTAGAACTATTCAACATTTAATTTTTAATCCTTAATCAATTACATATACTAAAAACTCTTATACATTTCATGATTCATATAATATATTCCACAACATTCGAAACATGTACACCATAATCATCCAACACTATTCATAAACTGTTACTCAGGATCCATCATATTTTTCTTTCCTAAGATATGAATAATGTCTTATAGTTTTTCAATTTCAAGATTCCAAGGTTTAATGTAAATAAAAATGAAATAAGATCGCATACATTTCACATATTGTTTCAATCTCTTTATCCTAAACAATATGACCAATACTTTTACCATCATCGTGATTTTCTTCATTATGTTTTCACATACAAAATTGATCTTCATAATTCCCATAATTTTCAAATATGAAGAAATCAATAGTTTACTATTTTCTATGTCATTCTAGTTATTGACTAATTCAAGAGAGAAATGTGTGAGATATACATAACAGAGATTATAATAAAAAATTAATTACTTATAGTATTTTAATCGTGGATATCTTCAGTTTAACCTTATGTTAGTCATGATTATCACAAAAAACCATAGAATTGTGACCTATAATTGACTTATCAATAAGACATCCCTAGACATATCCTTGTAAATAACTCTAGGGATATCTCTAATGTTTTAACATATTAGTTTTATATGGTTGACTAAACCTTCACTCGGATACCAACTATATAATCTCATGGTTGACATACATGGACATTACATTACACTTGCAGATTACTTAATACATGACCAAAAAACATCCCAAAATACTGTATTAATTATGTATCATTGGAAACATGAAACATAACCTTATATCTAGGTGAAAGAACTTCAAAATCACTTATAAATATCTTCCCCTTTAGTTTTCCTATTTAAAATAGTTCTTTATATCCTAAGGAAAGGAAAACATAAAATGCGTGAGTTAAAATTCCCAGTAATGGTAAACATGAAGAAAATAAAACAAAACATAAACATAAGATTGTGAAATCATGAACATCAATTTTGAATATCATAATAATGAGTCATGAAATAAATCATGGTAGTATGTACGACATAGATCATTAAGAAACATTAATCATTATAAAATAGAATTTACTTAAAACATGGGGTTGCGTAAAATAAATAAACTCATAATATGATTTACATAGTATCTAAGGCCATGCTTCCAAGAACATCATAGTGGACAAAGAACATTACTAAACTGGGTTTACATGGTTTTTCATCCATTTATTACTAAAATAGAATTAATTGTTGTTCCAGCCATATATTATTGAATCAGATTTACATGTCGTTCCTGTCATATCTATGTCATTAGATATAAATCATTTCCAAGTGAATTTGAGGGAGATATAGGTCCCTCCAATCTCATAATTAAAACATTCTTACATGTTCTATAAAAATATAATATTTTATCATAGTATAACCCGTGAAATAAAATGTTTTTCTTAAATATCATTACATCATAACAAAACCCATATATAATAAATGAGTTTCATAAAAGTAATTCAGTAATAAAAACAATAAAATAAAATAAATAATAGGGATAGAAGCAAAACCCTATTTATGAGTTTCATCTCAGATGGAAAATAATTTTTATAAAACACTTGAAAATAATTCATGAGGAAAGTATCCTTTATTTGATAAAAACATTTTTTTTCCAATTGAAACACAGTTCTAAAATAAAAAATTATGGATAAAATATTCTTGAGATTTTATAGAGGAATATTTATGGAAATAATGTGCCTTTAAACAGTTATAATCCATTCATTGTGTATATGTTATGAAAATAACATTCTCCTTGTACTATTTTTTTGTAAAAGTCAAAAAGGTTGTCGTATAGTAAAAAAAAGAATGATTCCTTCCATAACAATTAGTTAAAAAATGGTTAAAAATGAATATAATGTATATATAAGAATAGTAATCATTTTATAATTTTTTTTAGAAAAAATGTACATGGATGATAAGTATTCTCCTTGTAAACACTTATATATAAACAATCTCAGATAAAATTGATATTGGACAATTATCCCATACATTAGGTCTGGCATACATCATATGTATCTGAACCTCCCATATATTGGGTTTAAAAATATTATTAACATGTAAAATAACCATAATTATATTTATTATACCATATATAATTAACTTACGACTCTATATTAACTGTTTATTTGACAATTAATTTTAAAGAAACGTTTTCTATAATTATCTTTTTTTATCATATGTGTTTGGACTTGTTATTCTTGATATTATTTCATAGATATTGAGTTACTAACTTCGAGAATTTAATACATGATTTATATATCAAATATATTCAGTAATGAAATACATATATATATAAGATCTAGAAAACTAAAATGGAATTCACCATTCATGGAGATGGTAGGTTGTATATTGGCATGAGCGTTGTTTTAGATTGCATATTAAATTGAATGAAAATAAGTAAATTACATATATATGTATATATATACATAAATCCAGAATAATTATTATGTCATATATTTCATGACTATTTATTATATGTACTTTATAATCATTCTTGAATTATTAATGTGGATATTTAATCTCATCGCATTATGAAGAGAGTAGGTCGTATGTACGCACGAGAGATGATATCATTACCAAAATTCATGAATGTTATTGAATTTCATGGTTTTCCATATTTCATAATAAATATAATTTTATGATAATTGTATATAGTTATTTCATCCATTTTTATACTCATCCAAGTAAGGTGGTAGTGAAAAACATATTACACCACGGCGAGGAGAAAGAAAGTCATATATACATACGCGTGGTGATTTCATTTTTCATATGATGGATAATAGGTATAATATGGTGTTTGCATAATAATAATAACCCATCATAATATATGTACTACATGAGTTGTTATTTTATATTGAAACAACTCATGAGGTGGAAGTAGAAGAAGATGGAAGTCTGAAAGAATTGGTAAATGATATTACCTCTTCTTTGATATGCCTCCTCTAAATCTCCCCTTAGTGCACTAGAGTAGGTCGTTGAAGAATACTAGAAACTATATAATTTCATTAAGTAACCTGATAAGGGATATGGGTAGGTTTTGGTCGATCATAAATTCTAAAAATGAAGTGAAGATTTGAGGGAGGTAGTGCCCTTTTATAATTGAGGGGAGGGTCTCTTTTGGAAACCTCAAAACTAATAATTTATAATAATTTAAAAAATCAATTAAAAAAACAATAAAATGATATATATTAGAATCAAAGATATTTTAATATTAAATTTTCATCAATGAATAAAATTTACAAATGTTTTTATGTCAATTTAAACATTATCATTTTAATTGACAATTGGTTATTTAATTTAATTTTAATTAAGATAACAAATGATTCAATATTTAAAGGATGTGAAATTTACGTATTTGATTTCAATTATACCATAAATGAATATTTTAGGACAATTTAGAACATATAATAGTTATTAAAAAAAGTTAAAACTTTTTTAGGATTTTTAAAAAATTTACAAATCATTATTTTGAAAAAATATCAATTGAGTCAATTTTGACACTATTCATTTCTTGTATTTTTAAAAATAACAAGAGAAGCTTTAATTATAGAAACAATATTTTATCATATCCCTATGGGGTGAAAAGATTATATGAAATTCATTGGAAATATTAATTAGCCCAATTATATTTATTTTAATATTGTTAATAACATTTATTTGATATTTCCCTTATTAAAATAATTAAAACATATGTATAGTTTATTTATTTATTATACATATTTGATAAATAAAAACAAAATGAAAATTAATAATATAAATATAAAATTTATATATTTCATATGAATATATGTAGTCGACTTTACCTTTTTTCAAAGACAACTTTTAAAATTTTATACTTATTAATGTTTGAATATGACAATTTTAACATTTCTTCTAAAAATATAAAATAATGTTCTTAATCTATTTATTATTGCTTAAAATAGTCTATAAATATACTATGGTATTCTTATGGTCGATATATAATCAACCAATAATTTGTTTTCATATTTTTGATAATTGTTATGGTTATTAGTAGTTTAATTAATTTTTTTATTAATTTCTCATAAATTACTTAATTTTTACATCATCAATGTATAAGACATGATGGTAATTATGTATATCCTTAAACCTAAAAATAAATTACCATGATGTTTTAAATCCTTTTATATTTCCACAAACAATTTATTTCGAAGATGTCACCAAGTTATCTATATATTAAAATCAATATACTTATAAGAAATTTGAGTTTGACATTTTATCACTTTCATTGGTTTTATTAATATCTATGTAATTTTAATTTTCATGGGTCCATTAAAGAACTATGATTATAAAATAAGATTTTTAGGGTATAATATTATTCATACAATAGTATTTTGGCCAGTTTTAGGCTAATTTAATAGTATGTATCATATTATTTGTTACAATAATTTACATGATTTACATTAAACCATGTTACATAAAAATTACCATAGTAACAATTCATAATATCAAACAAATTAAATAATTTTACAAAAATTATACCCAAGGATTCAAAATATAGAATCCATTTTTCAAAATTAGAATCATAAAAGTTTCAGTAATTATAGTAAAATTAATCCTCTTGTCGGAATGAAAAAACGGGTTTTTGTTTAAAATTTAAAACATTTCAAGAGATTGAAACGTATTTCAAAATAAATTCAATGAACAATTAATGAAAATTAATTATATTTTATTAATTGATAAAAATATATTCTATTTATAGTTTAGAACCATTCAATAATATAATTTAACTGTATAAATTCTTTCTATGAAAAATATGATTTCAATTAAAATTTATCATATTTTTACTATTAATTATAAAATGAATTTCTTCAAAAAAATTCCAAATTTTCAACCATGTTAAATTTTTAGGTTCCAATTTCAGTTAAGGAATTTATTTTATCAAATAAGATATATTAAAGATTCAAAAGTAGATTTAAAATTGGTGCACCATCAAAATACAAGGAAACTACATTTTTTTTAAAATACTTATTTTATCTAAAAATTGAACATATTCTTATATCATGTTCTCTCAAATATATAAGATAAATTTTCTTATTAAATAAAATTCAATTTTTTTTAATATTAATAATTAAGGATTGTTTATAATAATATAATATATCATTGTTTAGTGAAACTTAGTTTTTCATAAAACACAAACTATTGAGGATGGTCACTCTAATGTGTAATGCAAGACAAATCAGTGTTACGTTTAGTGAAACCTTACATTGGATGTTGTGTATAAAATAAATCAAACATATATCATATATTAATTGAAAAAAAATCTATACTCAGTGTTTTGAGAAATGAATTCTATCAAACGAACGTGAAATTTTGTGTAACACAAGCCATGAATAGTGTTACGATTACTGCAAGCTAATACAGTGTTGCATATAACATAAGGTAATACATTTGTATAAAAAAACACAATATTTCAACGAAATTAAAAGGAATATATCTCATAAAATCTTGGGGTGTTATATTATTTCAGTTCCATTTTTTTACTAAAATTAATGTCTATTTTAAATAGAATGAATTACTTGGAGTCGAAAGAGTCAGATCATTTTTCGGATTGAGGTGTGTCTGATTCCTAGACATCCGAAAGTCTCAAAAGAATCCTAAATGTCAATATTACATGGATTTCCATTGAAAATATTTTTCAATATTCCAACACTACATGAGTATATTCAATCAAAGCACATCAACTCCAAAAAAAGAGAATCCATATGTATAATAAAACAATTATTATGAGTAATACTAAAAAAATTGATAATAAATATGAAATAATATGTTAATTATATAGAAAATGATTTTACTATGAAAATATCAAGATTACCTCTATGATTTAGAAGTAAGGGGAATATGAATTATTGTGATAAATGACAATATAGAATTGGTGAATAGTATTGTGGGATAAGAAGTATATGGATTCTTTTATGCAGAAAGGTATGAATAATGGATAGTCCACCCAAACATTAACAAATGCATCCATCTATATATGAAAAATGTTATTATGTGATGAATAAAAAAAGAAAATATTAATCCTAAATACTAAAAAATAAATTAATTTAATGGAAAATTATTTTACTTTACAAATATATGATTACATGTATTACTGAGAATATGTAGAATCATTGCACTTCCAGAAAAGGTAGTGGAGGAAACTTGAATGAATATTATAAATGTACTTCTATAGGGGTGAAAAGAATTTGAGGGAAAATATTTTTTTGGTGTCGTTGTTTCACTGAGTCACGAAATATAGACAGAACGACCAAACATGAACAAAAGAATTCACCTATATAGGAAAACAATAATTTTTTGAATAATACTAAAAAAAATAAATTACACATAAATTTGAAAAAATACATCAATTATTTGGTATAATAATTTTTATATTTGAACATCATGATTACCTCTGTAATTTAGTTTGATATATAATTCTTGATATTCCTACAAAGGTTGTTGAGGGAACTTTAATGAAAGTGATAAATTAACCATAGTATGGTTGAAAATTTATGGAGGTAGAAGAAGTATTTGGATGTTTTTGGTGTAGAAATGAATAAATGATAGATGAAGACCCCAACTAGAACCAAAGAATCCAACATTATAAGAAAATATATATTATGTGAGTACTACTAAAAATATACAAAATAATCATAATTATGAAATGATACATTATTTTTATGGACAATAATTGGATTAAGTAAACATCATGATTAACTCTATAACTGTGTAGAGGAAGCATCCGTTCTCTTCCAAGATGGGTAGTGGAGAGACCATGAAGGAAAGTTATTAATGAACCACTAAAGGGGTGGAGAGGTTTTGATGGAGAAAAATTCTCAGGATGATATAGTGTAGAAGGGAAAGGAAGATGGACAAATAACCCCAAATTGAATGAAAGAATCCACCTATATATGAAATTTTTTGTTATGTGGGAAATATGAAAAATAAATATTTTAAAAATAAATAAGAAAAAATACATTAATTATTTGGAAATTTATTTTACAATTAAAACATCAATATTACCTTCGTGACTGAGTACAGAAAATGTCGATTCTCTTCTTGCTATGGCACGAAAAATGGGAAAAATCCTCTAAAATAAATGAAGACTTCATGGAATATTGATAATTAAATAAATATTCAATTATAAAATTTCTGGGTAAAATAGAGAAATTATATTGTAATATTACCTTTACTTCCTTCCAGAGTATTTATTTCATTGTAGTTTGTTATTCCGAGAGATTGGTGACATCATAATGCATAGAAGAAATTATCAGCATGAGTAGTCAATGAATTATAGTATATTATGATTATGTAGTAGAAAAAATATAATATTATGATGAAAAACTATATATTAAAACACAAAATTACTTTCTCATTGAACCATATTTATTTTTTTAATCATTTCAAGGATTTGGTTTCTGAATCAAGATTCCAATCCTTTATTTATAGTCCCTATAACATATAAGAAACTTTGTACTTTGGGAATAACATAAACTGAATATGATGACCAAATGAAAGGGTCAACCTTGATTGAATTTTCATCTGACTAAACTAGAAAGAGGATAAAATAATTATGTATATTTGATCAAATACATAAAATACCGATACTCCTTTTGATTCCATTAAGAACAACTCGTTTTTTCCCCTTCCACACAGAGATTCAACTTCTCAGAGCCCATTTCATCAAATTTATCACCATTGATATTGTCAACCCATTTTCATTAGTAAATAGGCCCACAAAATGTTGTATAATCCAACTAGTATATCTATTCTATAATACCAAAATATGTAAAAATTTCATAAATTATATTTCCATACATGGAACTAGATATGTTCATCACTTATACTATAAGAGTAACACAAATTTTTTGCATCATACTAAAGTCTTCATGATATTTTTTATATAATTTATATCCATTAATTACAAAAGTAATGTATGATATAACATTTTCATTCATTCCTCTAGTTTTGATTTACATTGTATAGAAATTGAATTCATGTTTCTAGATAACTACTTATAATTTTGATCTCTAATCCACCGTATAAAATGTAGATTGCATGAATTCGATATCCATCCTTCATCCCTATATGGATCCTAATATACGATAATTATTTGACGTATTAAATATGTTGAAAAACATTTCCACTATTATGTAATATGTAATTTTTTTCTAATTCTTGGTAATGGTAATTGCAAAAAAAAACTCTTTTAGAAATCGTTTATCTCATAATGTATTCATTATGAATAGATTTTCGGAAACCCATGATATCAATATTTGATAGGTAATAGGTACAAAATTCAATATCTTCTTCATAAATATATAATTATATAATAAACAATTCTGGATGGATTCTATTCTTGACACACTATTTCAAAATCTTCATCAACCATTCAATATGGTACATCCATCTTTAAGGGACATGACTACAATGTTGAAACACTATGACCAAGTGTATCATCTGGTGGACCATTGTATCAAATAATAATAGGGTTTCAAACATATGAAATTCACATAATATGATTGAAATCTCTTTATTCATGATGGAAAAAATTTCTTGGTATAAATAGTTATAGTATATGGCTTTGAAAAAGAAGCAGTGTCTAGTTAATGTATTTTGTAAATTTTGAGAAATAAAAAAATTAAATAGAAATGATTTAAATATTTCATAAAAACATAAATTTCATGTGATTTTAGTCCCCATAACATAATATTAGTCATTGACATAACATTATATATATTTTATGTATACACCTATGGATATTTTACACTATTAATAAAAATGAAATGTTATAATTTTTCATATCTGGATAGATTATATACTACTAGAAGAATAAAATTCTTCCTTTTTCCCATCACTTGTGGAAATTCCTCCATTATCACCATTTTAATCTTTTCCAACCAATCTTTGATTAAATATTTTGTTTCTTCAAGAACATTTTGTAATGTTCTAATAAAACTATCAAATTATTTTTTTCCTACATGGATGGCCATAATAAATTTTTTTGCATACAATCCATTCTAATACAATAATTCAATGAAAAATGACCTCTTATTACAACATGATTTGGTATGATATTTTGAAAATGGTTTACCGAAAATAATATCAAAGTTGTTTTTTATACAGTTTATCACTTGCAACTGTAGAAATTATTGTACTATATTCAATATTTCCTTCTAATACTATCATCTTGGATTGATATTTATGCCATCGAGGTAAAAATATATGATGTCCTTAAAACATAGTCTTTGAGGAATGTCTCATCCAAATTGAGTATGTGAGTTTTTGAGAAACATGGAACCCCAACATTCATTTAATGCTATATCCTAATAATTTTCTATAAGCAAGGAAGTTTTTTATTATTCTATACAACATGGACCTCAATATAAAGTATTCACCAAAATGAGCATAATATATAGTAACACATGTATCCCATATCAATTTCAGATAATTGATCAATTGATCCAAATTGGCATCAATATAATTTCTTGGATGCATTAGAGCAAATATAAGCGATGACAACAAATGTATTTTCACTTCATGCATATCCATAGTGGAATGTTATAATTAACCAACATGAAATTCCATGTACTATGAGTACTACTCTGAAAACAAATAGGATTTATTCCATATCTATATAACACTAGACAAATGTTTCTCATCTCACCACCAAATTCAACAATCTCAAAATCAATTTTCTTCCACTGATGATAATCTACTGGATGACGTAGCTTCTCCTCTTTAAATAATGTATCGATATTCCACGTAAATTGTCTCATGGTTTCATGAAATCCATATATTATTCTAAACCCTATATTTTTTGTAATGTGTGACATATATATTTAAGGACATGATTATTTTAATTTGTATTGATATACGCAACACTTAAGGAATTTTATGATCGATTCATGGTCCTTGGGAAACAATATATAATAATTTGGACAAGAAGGCATAATTTAGTGATTATTCCAATTGAACATAGTATTTTAGCATCATATATTCCTCATGTTTATTCATTTTCTTTTGGTAGCATGTCATTCAATATACCATGAAGTTTTTTATGGCTGGTGTCACTCCTTATGCTACCAAATTTTAAATTATATAACATCTATATAGCTGATAATGTTGTGTATTTAGTAAAATGGGTATATAATGTTTATTTGAACATCTATTTAACTCCTCACAATAAATAGAAAAATCATGAAGGTTATCCTTAAATTCCATTATCATTTCTTCTATGTGATCTCCATGATATTTTACATAGTTATTCATATAAAATTATTCAAACCCAGAGTATAATTCTAATCGATGTCCACATTTAATTTATCTCCATTATTAGTCAAATATTTATGTCTCTGATCTATTAGGTGACAAATAAAATGTCATTTTAACCCTTAAAAACAACTTCTTCTTGAATAAAAACAATGTGAACAAGGATAATTGATTTTTGAAGGGTCAACTTCCTACTCTCTTTCAAACTTGATAAACTCTTTAACTCCATATTCAAATTCATTTCAGAAAAGATTAACTTGCATCAATTTTTAGTTCATATCCATGTTATTTGGTTCATAAATGATTATTTTTATACAATATATAAATAAATACACATATGTTATTCATTATAAATAGTTAGAGTTAAGGATAATTCTAATAAGGGAAACTTAACAATTGATTATTTCAAATACATAATGTGTGCTGAAGAAAAAGGTTAATAAAATTTAAGAAATTATTTAATCCATGTCAAATATTTCTTGAATCCCCTAATCAAATGAAAATATAACATAGGAAATTAAGGAGTAAATATAAACTCAAATATTACAATCAATAATAATAAACTCTCATCTTATAAACTAGATTAGTGATTTCATGGATTATTGAATAATACCAATGATTAAAAGAAGAGAAATATCATTACTTTTTGTGAATTTGGTGAATTTGGAAAGAAAGTCATAAATCTTGGTTCAAGGGGATTAATACATTGATGTAATGAAATATCGATCATTTATACTAGAATATCTATGCTCCATGATATTCTCAATCCAATAATAAGGTATGTTGTTATTTAGAAAAATAGAGCTTGATATAATATAATCATTAATAAAATCACAATATGAAATCTTTAAAATTTAATAAATATTATGTTATTTTTGACGATAATGGAATGTTACTTGGATAACCCACATTCCTTATGATCTAAATTGGAGAAAGAGAATCTCATATTTATTGAAAACATCTAGATGTAGTATAAATACTGATGCACTGTATTTCCCAAGAATAAATTAAATTTTGGAATACCTCATACCTTATTATTGACCATGTAAAGAGAGTGAGTGTGAGAAGGAAGATTACAAAAGGAACATATGGGATGCATCATATTTTTAAAGAATCATGTAATTAGTTATTCATATGATTTGAGGATACAAGAATATTCCATTAGTTGATTCACTATGTTGAATCATCTTGAAGAATATGATAATAATATAGATATAATGGTTGATAAATAATTATATTGTCAAGACTCATTTTATGTTTAAATTGGAAGTTGGATAGTGTAATGACCCTAGCATAAATTACGCAAAAACAAGGTCACATCATCATATGACCTCTAAAACACATTAACGTCACAAACAAATGTTTTAAAAATAGTTTGTAAAAACCCCTAATGAGAGAATCCCCTCCTGAATATAAACATTTTTTAATAGAGGTCGAAAAAAATTCAAGAATGACCCTTTGGGACAATGGACATGAATACCCAAAATCATCATTACCCGGTATTGGAATAACTTTTACACAAACAATAATAAAAATAAATGATGAAATAACTATATAGACACACATACATGTCATGACAGTGTAAAATTACACCTATAGTATATAATAAATATCTTATAGATAAAAACCGGATATTCAAACATAACAAGAACTAAAGGTACCATAATAATTGAATAAGTGTTGGATTAATGTAATTAAACATCTTGTGATTAACTGGGAATGGCCAATTCAAATCATTCCAAAAAGGAAACTAAGAACCATTGTGTAGTCGGAGAGGAACTAGATCATATATATATATATATAACCAATATATGACCATACATTATTCTACTAACTTAAATACTAAAAACTAGCATCTGAAGTAGCATGTCTACTAAGGTGTCCATTAAAGGTGTTAGTATATATATGATAATTAGGGAACCAACAATGTGAATAAAATCATTTGTGAATAAAAAATAATATAAATGAAAATTTCTATACATTTATAATCATATGTGTAGAAAATATTTACTAAGAAGATATAAAACATATTTGTAAAACAATAATGAATAAATCCAAGGTTGAGTGTTAGATATAACCTATAAATACTTATATAGAGAGGGACCATACATCATTAGTAAATCAAACAATGAATCATAAAAGAATCATTATATGAATAATCTTACATAACAATAGTATATATTCACTAGACAATAAATAATGAAATTATCTATGTTGAAATAAGAATCAAACAAAAAATACACAAATAAAATGGGAAGGCCCACCTCGCCAGGTTCAATAAAATCCCAGTCCCTATTTAGAATACATAACTGCAATTGAATAGAAGATGTTAGAAGAGATCTTCAAACAACTAAAGGCTGTCAAGTGGTGTGATTCGAGCTTCAATTCACCACGAAGGAGTGTAAAAAGCAGGTGGCTTCTGCGAAAAGCCTCATAAAATTCTACAGTTTTGCAAATGATTAGGGGTTTTGAAGAGACTAGGACAATTTTATCACCACTAAAATTGCAATGATAAAGATTCCATTTTTCAGAAAATAGGTAATAAATGTTGATAATGTAAGGTCTTGATCAGCACTTAAAAATCAATAATGAAATCAATTTTTTCATCACTTTGTTTTAGGCTTATAAAGGTGCTTTTATTAGTTCTTATTACTTAAACACTGAAAATGTTTTGTAATTATAATTATAAATATTTTTTAAAATATTTATATATTCATAAATAATATATATAAATATATATATTGTAAATATATTCCTTTTTAAATATATTTATAATAACATTATAATTATCTATATTTAACTATAGAAATATTTTTTTAGAATAATATTTCTATAAATATATAAAATTATATATATCTATATATATAAAATAGATTTATTATTTATGTAATGTTATTATAAATTTAATATTATTTAAATACATATAATTATATATTTATATTTATATAAATACTTTTAAAAAGTATTCAATTATTTATTTATATAAATATATATTTTTCTATATATAGTAAATGTATTTTAATAAATATAATTACTTAAAAAGATAAAAATATAATTTTAACATTATTAATGAATATTAAAATTTTACATTCATGAATATAATTTTAAAATTGGTGGAATTGAATAAATTAAGAAAAATTATATATTAACAATGTTGAAAAAATGGTTAAGTTTTGTGTGGGTGCATTGTATGTACAAATTCATTAATTATGTATAGGTTATATTACTGTAATACATAATTTATTTATGTTAAATTCAAAACTCAAATGGCATTAAATTAAATATTAAGTATAATGAAATTAGTAAATAGTTTTAATTCATATTAATTATTAATTTAAAAAATATATTGAATTAATAAATGACTATTTAATGTATAGATCATAAATATATTGTAATATATAAATCAAATTTATAAACAGAAATTTATATATATATTTACAATACACAATTAAATTATATTAATTATCATAATTATCTAATTAATAAAATGTTTAATAGTTAATAATATATAATCCATTTATTCATTTTTATCAATATTTATTTAATTAATAAAAGTTGTAAAGTTTTATTTAATAAAATGATTTTTAATTTTTTTTAATTTATTTCCATCATTTTATTCATTAGATTTCCATAAATGCTTAAAATCACTGATGAAATAAATATTTATTATTGCTAAAAATAATGCACTATTATAGGGTAACATTTATCATCACTAAAAATGAATCACTGATTATGGATATCCATAATCAGCCCTAAATGTAACACCCCAAGCTTCCACGGTACGTTTCCCTTCGAATAATGCAACAACGTGTGTTGTACGCAACCTCGAGCTCTAACACACACCACAACTAATTAAACTAGCCGTTGTGAATAGTAATACCTACTTTTTGAAATTTTATAAATTTAATTTATCAAAATGGACTTCATTTTTGGATTCGGAATATCGAAATTAGCCTATGTTGAATTTTTGGTATTTTTCTGAGAACTTATAATTTTTTATGAATAGTGAAAAATACTTAAAAACAACTTTTTAAATCAAAATAATTTATAGTGATAAATTATACTCTTTAGTGGTTTTAAAGTATAATTATAATATATTTTTACCATTTTATCCAATGGTGGTCATTATAATTAATTTAACATTGAAATTGGACATAAATAATTGCCAATCTTTTGATATAAATTGTTTCTTAGAAACACGCTATTTTTTTGTAACAGCGGGAATTAATTATAAAATTAATTAATGCAAATTATATGTTTGGAATTATGTAAAATAGACATCATTTTTGAATTCGGAATATCAATTATAACTTAGGGTGAAATTTTGGCATTGTTCTGAAAAACTTCAATTTTTGATGAATAGTGAAACCACTAAGTGGTAGTTAAATAACTGATTTTTCGTTTAAATGAAATATTACCACTACTGTGATTTGATTTTCAAAAATCCGACATACATGGTTGTCATTAAGAAGTAAAATGTGGTTCAATGAGATTAAAATAATTTTTTGGTGAATAGTAACTTTTAAGTTCTTAATCGCGATTAGAGGTAATTAGTGTAGTTTAAGGTAAAAATAATGTTTTAATAATATGAGATGAGCATGAAACTTGTCCTACTCCTATTGGATGAGTCATGGCCGACCAAGACAACCCATGGGTCAACTTGGGGACCCCATGGAGCCACTTTAGTTGGAAAATGACATTAATATATATTTATTTAATGTTAAAATTAAATTGACACAAACATGAGTTGTTTTACTAAAACAGTTTTTAAGTGAGGTTACACAAGTCCAAATTTTGACTATAATTTTTCATTAGAAAGATAAAACGATTTCCTACATCATAGTATTTTTTTTATAATTTTTAGACAGTAAATAAATTAAATTATTTATGACATCATTATGATGCAGCGATGACCTCATTATTTAACGATTTAAATAAAATGAGAAGATAATGAAAAATACAAGGCTTACACTTGTCCAAAGCCTATTGGATGAGGAGATTTCTAACCCTTATCACCTTATCCACGAATTATATAAGTGTGGGACCTTTAGAATCCGAAAATCATTGTATAATAATGTAACATTTCAATCTTTCCAAAAGAGCCCCTCCTCTCCTCTTATAAAAGGCCCCCACCTCTACCACCTTATTCACACTTTCAAGCCTTTTGGTTCGGCCAAACTCTTCCCAAATACTCTCCCAACTTCTCTCCCTTCATCCTAGAAGATTTACTTTAGTCATAAAGCCATCCTAAGGAGTCCTTTTGATCAAATCAAAAGGAAGAATCCGAAGAAGAGGTAACATTTTCATCACCCTCTTTCATGTTTCTTTCTTCTTCCACTCCCTCTTTGTTTATTATTTCAATTCTAAAATTATAACTCCAGTATCTACTATATACTGTGATTTTATTATAAATATGGAACAACCATATTCAGTATTCTACCCATCATTTGAATGACATGTCACCATACGTGCGTACGTACGGCTTACCGTCTCCACGTCGTGGTGTAATTGTTATTCAATATATTATTATTTAGGTGGGTATAATAATGATATGTAATTCATGTAAATAATAAATATACCATGATAATGTTTCTTTATATATGATATACTATCCAATTATATATTATTTTAATATCAAAATAATGATATTGTCGCTCGTGCGTACGTACGGACTACCGTCTCCACGAACGCGATGAGATTCATTCTCCGTCGTATCCATTAAAGTATAATTATCATTTGATGATTTAAAAATAATTTTTAAGGACATGATATCATTATGGATATGAATAAGATACAACCTATCCATGAAAAATACGACTTACGTAACAAAACATATAAAAGAAAACGAGTAAGTTAACACCCGAAACAACGATAAATCTAAGATATTGTTAACAAAGCAATGTTAAAAGATCATATATGATATCATATGAATGTATATGATTATTTTATAATTTAATAACAATTATTTCACCATTATACAGGATGTTAACCTACCCCAACCAAGGAAAAGTACAAGGTAAGGGTTATTTCACAATCTCTTCATTATCCGAGGTTGTTTATACGTAATAATCTACTGGGATCTCTTTATCATCCACATACATATTTCTTCAAAATGTATTTCAAAACATTTTTATTATTTACAAGAATATGGGTTAAAGTCATTTATACCCTTTTTTGACTTTTTATAAGAGGAATCTTTCCGTCATTTTCAAAACAAGGTCCTTTTTAACCTTTTCGACAGAATTAGGGTAAGAATGTTTTTTTTTAACTTATACGGCGGGTGCAGTTATTTTCCGCCGTTATAAAATCTTCAAAGCTTTCCTTACAAGATTATAAGAATATTTTCAAGAAAATGTTTTATTTTATATGGCTCTTAAATGATTTCAAAAATAGAAAGAGATATTTCTCTAAAAATTGTTTTGATTTCATCTATGTCAACATCCTTTGATGGATTTTACGCTTATTTGAAGTTGATTTATTATGATACAAAAATTCTATATTGTATTGAAGGTTTTGTGATATGTTTGACTGTGGATGTGCTATTTTTATACCATTCATAGTTTATGGTGAAATTATTGACATTTCTTATGCTAGTTTTAATACGAATGTTTATGTTATGTTTAAACCCTTTCATATGGGAATGCATTGGACTTAATATGTGACGGGTGGAGCCCGCTATAGCTCCTCGATGCATCGGTAGGTCTCATGAGACAAACTAGTGTCTTGGCACAAGGCCTTGACAAAATCTTATTTCTAGTCTTGGCACGAGGCCTTGGCTATGTGGTTATGATAGTCTGGCATTATGCATTCCAACATTATGAAAGTGGTTAGTGATTTTGCATGTGATTATTCGATTAGTAGAATATCCATGTGAATGAGTAAATGACATTATTTCATTTTATTTATGCCATACAATGTCTAATGTTAATGTTTGAAAGGCTTTTGTTTTAGTTATACATTGCCTTAAATGTTTATTCTTATTTATGAAGGTTTCCGCTATATTGTTATCCTTACTGGGCATTTGAGCTCACCCCTTTTCTATGTTTTATTTTTCCCAAGAAGTGAAGAGGTAAATTATGAATGACCTACAGGGATATTATGAGGGGATAATAGTGTGGACTGTGGAGACATTATGTTGTTGTAGTAGTTTTTTATTTTATGATGTAATGTAAAACTTATGGATATATCTAGTGTTTCCAAGGCTACTAAACCAATCGGTCTTTCGAGATTTCATCTTTCTTTTGATCATGCCAATGTTATGTAATAATGCACCGACTCTGGGTAACTAGGGTCGGGGCGTTACAGTTGGTATCAGAGGAAGTTTAGTACAAACCTTGGAAGCTAGATTTAGATAAACTCTGATTAGAGAACGTAGACCTAAGATGAACTTTGAGGATTAGTATAGAAGAACTTCCTAGAATTTTGGTATTGTAGAGATTTTGTGAGTTTTCCGAGCAATACATCCCTGTCTAGATTCGAGCAGGTAGAGGCGGATATGGCAGAGATGTTCCTAGGGGTAAAACCTGAAAACACCGCTTTGAGCTAGACTCGAACGGGAACTGGTTCACGACAACGGGCCTTGCTGCACTCTTGGTTACGACACTCCTGGGGGATATGCTTAGGATAACTCTCATTTTCTTTACAAATCATTATGAAGGGTTTATGAGTATATACTTCCTCAAAGAAAACATTTTTATGATTATGGATTATATCCATAAATAGTTCAATTTATGTTAAGTGTTTTATAAGTACGGGATTATGTATTTTGATTCATAAACTGATCTAGTTTATGCCATTGGTTATAAATGGCGCCTAGTGGAAGAAATGGAAATCGTAACAATGAATGCACTCCATGTACGGATTGCCCTCCTGCTCAAGATAATTATAGTGGGGCTGGTGATGCAACTGGTGCCGATCAGCTAATCACCATACTGGGACAACTTACTCAGGTTATGAATAATAACCTTACCCGTATGGAGCACCCTGATCCACATCGTGGAGGATCAATGTTAGATCTATTCACGAGGTAAAAACCAACAACGTTCAATGGGAGTACAAATCCCTTAGTAGCCGAGAAATGGATAAATTCCCTAGAGAAAATATTTCAGGCTTTGGGGAGCAGTGAAAGGGAAAAAGTTATCATGGCAGTTTACCGCCTCACTGGAGATGCTGATAAATGGTGGTCATTGATTCAAAACATGAAGGAAGATGATGAAGTATCAAATATGGAATGGAGGGAGTTCAAAGATCTGTTTTTAGAAAAATACCTTCCTCGCGACCATCGAGCAGATATGGAAAGGCAATTTCTGAGTCTGAGACAAAAGGAGGATGAGAATGTCACAAAGTATGAGGCTAACTTTACAAGGTTAGCAAGGTATGCTGGAGATTATATACGTAACCCAAGAAGTAAGATTGATCATTTCTTTGATGGGTTAAAACCATTTCTTCGTCGAGCATTAGTCTCACAATCCTTTTCATCATACGAAGACATTGTCTCATGTGCTATCAAGACATAAAAGGAATTCTCTAAGTCTTATGACTTTAAAGCAAAGAAAGAGAAGAAGAGACCTGCTGATCAATCTGGGAATGGAAATAAAGGGAAGAAGGGAAAGGTTGAATATCCATCTTGTGGTAAATACGGGAAGAAACATCCTGGTACTTGCTTGAAGGGAATGGGAGTCTGTTACAAGTGTGGTGAAAAAGGCCACCAAGCTCATGATTGCAAGGGGAAGAAGGAAGCTACCAACGTTTAGTGCTACAATTGTAGGGAGAGGGGGAATTATGCAAATGAATGTCCCAAGCGTTAGGAGAACTTACCTCAGAAAAGGCCAAGGGATCAAGGCCAGGCTTATGCTATCACTACTGCTGAGGTAGAAGCTCCGAAAGACGTGGTGGAAGGTAATTTAATGGTTTCCTCAAGTTTAGAAAATGCATTATTTGATTTTGGATCATCGCATTGTTTCATATCTTCCCAGTTTGCTAAGAAAATTAGATATTTCCAATTTGATTTAACAAGGGAGTTTTCGGTCAAAACCCCTAAGGGAAGTATTGTTGCAACAAAGTTTTGTCGATTAGTTCCCATTAGAGCACCTAAATGTTCTCTACCTACTGATCTCATCGTCATACCCATGATTGAATTTGATATAATCCTCGGTATGGATTGGCTTTTGGACCATGATGCAAAAATTTATTGTAAGAGGAAAGAGGTTACGATTCTCGATGATGATGATAAGGAACACCTTATCTTTAGAGCAGAATAGTCGCCACATAATTCTTATCTAGATCCACCCCCAGTAGCTCGACTAAATTCAATTATTGGGGAGGAAGAGAAGGAAATTACTGAGGGTGAGGAAAGGAATATTCAAATAGAGGATGTACCTATTGTGAGAGAATATGTTGATGTGTTTTCGGAAGATTTACCTGGACATCCTCCAGAACGAGAAGTTGAGTTTTCCATTGATTTAATTCCTGGATCAAGGCCCATATCGAAGACACCTTATAGAATGGCCACTATGGAATTAGTTGAACTAAAGAAACAACTAGAGGAATTGAGTAATAAGGGATTTATTCGCCCTAGTGTTTCTCCTTGGGGATCCCCTGTTCTTTTTGTTAAGAAGAAAGATGGATCTATGAAGTTGTGCATCGACTATAGGGAGATCAATGCTATAACAATAAAGAACAAGTATCCCCTACCTCGCATTGATGATTTGTTTGACCAACTGCATGGAGCTCAATACTTTTCAAAGATTGACCTTCGGTCTGGATATCATCAGTTGTGTGTGAAGAAGGAAGACGTTCCAAAGACAGCATTTCGAACAAGGTACGGGCATTACGAGTTTACAGTAATGCCTTTTGGATTGACTAATGCACCCTCTGTTTTCATGGATCTAATGAATAGAGTTTTCAAGGAATATCTTGATGACTTTGTAGTGGTATTTATTGATGATATCTTGGTATACTCCAAAATCCACGAAGATCATGAAAATCACTTACGCATTATCCTGAAGACTCTTAGAAGACATGAATTATATGAGAAATTTAGAAAGTGTGAATTCTGGTTTCAGAAGATTTCTTTTCTTGGCCATATTGTCTCTAAGGATGGAATTTCCGTTGATCCTTCTAAAACCAAGGCAATCCAAGAATGTCCAGCACCGACAAGTATAACTAAGGTATGCAGTTTTATTGGTTTAGCAGGTTATTATCGACGTTTCGTCCAGAATTTTGCCAGATTGGCTAACCCATTGACAAAACTCACACGTAAAGGGATTAAATTTGTCTGGAAAAAAGAGTGTGAAGAATGTTTTGAAGAACTGAAGAGAAGATTAGTCAACTCCCCTGTTTTGACTCTACCATCGGGGAATGATGGGTTTGTTATTTATAGTGATGCATCGAAGAAAGGACTTGGTTGTGTCCTTATGCAGAATGATAAGGTTATTGACTATGCATCACGACAGCTAAAAATTCATGAGAAAAACTATCCTACTCATGATCTTGAGTTAGCAGCTGTGATCTTTGCTTTAAAGATATGGAGACATTACCTCTATGGTGAAAAATGTGAGATTTATACTGATCACAAGAGTTTGAAGTATATTTTCTCACAAAAAGAAATCAACATGAGGCAAAGGCGATGGCTTGAACTACTCAAGGATTATGATTGCACGATACATTACCACCCGAGGAAGGCAAATAAGGTGGCAGATGCTTTGAGCAGAAAAGACCATGGAGTTTTGAATGTGATGAGAATTGAAAGGGATCCAATTTTCATGGATCTAGTGAAGATGGACATGGGAATAACTAGGGAAGGTGAAACATCAATGCTTTTTCAAATGGTTGCCAAACCATCATTACTAGAAAGGATTAAGAGTTCTCAGACCAATGATGAAGAATTTCAGAAGAAGATTAAAGATGTGAATGATGGAAGATTGAGGGACTTTGTGTATAAGGATGGAATTTTGAAATTCGGGAAGAGACTTTGTGTTCCCGATATACCTGATCTAAAAAGGGAATTGCTGGATGATGCTCATAGTTCCAATTTCTCTATACACCCTGGGAGCACCAAAATGTATAGAGATTTGAAGGAACATTTTTGGTGGGACAATATGAAGAGGGAGATTGCTGATTTTTTGTCGAGGTGTATGGTTTGTCAACAGGTGAAAGCTGGAAGGCAACATCCTGGTGGAGTATTGCAACCTCTTCCCATACCTGAGTGGAAATGGGATAATATTACGATGGGCTTTTTCATGGGACTACCAAAGACTCCAAGAAGGAATGATGCAATATGGGTCATTGTTGATCATCTTACTAAGTCAACACATTTTCTGGCTATACGGGAGGATCTACCACTTGAACGTCTAGCAAGACTATATATTAATGAAGTTGTAAGACTTCATGGAGTACCCCTATCGATTGTTTCTGATCGTGATCCTCGTTTTACTTCAAGATTCTGGAAAAGTCTTCAAAAGGCCTTGGATACAGAACTTCGTTTGAGCACTGCCTATCACCCTCAAACAGATGGACAATCAGAACGGACTATTCAAACCTTAGAAGACATGTTGAGATCATGCTCTCTTGACTTTTAGGGTATGTGGGATCAATATTTACCACTGGTAGAATTTTACTATAACAATAGCTTCCATTCAAGCATTCAGATGGCACCTTATGAAGCGTTATATGGAAAGAGATGTCGTACACCAACCTGTTGGGATGACGTTGGTGAAAGAAAGCTTGTGGGACCAGAACTGGTGGAAGAAACGGTGGAAAAGGTGAAAGTAATCCAAAATCACATCAAAGCAGCTCAAAGTAGGCAGAAGAGCTATGACGATAATCGAAGGAAGGATTTGGAATTTCAAGTCGGTGATCATGTCTTCCTGAAGGTATCTCCATGGAAGGGAGTCATACATTTTGGTAAGAAAGGTAAATTGAGTCCCAGGTACATCGGACCTTTCGAAATTCTAGAACGAATTGGGGCTGTGGCTTACCGATTGGCAATGCCGCCAAGTCTCTCCAAAGTTCACGATGTGTTCCACGTATCTCTTTTGAGGAAATACATGCCTGACCCAACACATGTACTCACCTATGAGGAATTAGAACTAGAACCCGATCTTTCCTATTGTGAAGAGCCCGTCAGGATTCTTGATGTGAGGGAGCAGGTGCTGAGAAACCGGACGACTCGTCTGGTAAAGGTTTTGTGGAGAAATCATAAAATAGAAGAGGCAACGTGGGAACCTAAGGAACTTATGATGAAGAACCACCCAAGTCATTTTATGCAGTAATACCCTAGAAATTGCGAGGACGCAATTATTTGAAGGAGGGGAGAATGTAACACCCCAAGCTTCCACGGTACGTTTCCCTTCTAATAATGCAACAACGTGTGTTGTACGCAACCTCGAGCTCTAACACACACCACAACTAATTAAACTAGCCGTTGTGAATAGTAATACCTACTTTTTGAAATTTTATAAATTTTATTTATCAAAATGGACTTCATTTTTGGATTCAGAATATCGAAATTAGCCTATGTTGAATTTTTGGTATTTTTCTGAGAACTTCTAATTTTTTATGAATAGTGAAAAATACTTAAAAACAACTTTTTAAATAAAAATAATTTATAGTGATAAATTATACTATTTAGTGGTTTTAAAGTATAATTAGAATATATTTTTACCATTTTATCCAATGGTGGTCATTAGAATTAATTTAACATTGAAATTGGACATAAACAATTGCCAATATTTTGATATAAATTGTTTCTTAGAAACACGCTATTTTTTTTGTAATAGTGGGAATTAATTATAAAATTAATTAATGCAACTTATATGTTTGGAATTTTGTAAAATAGACATCATTCTTTAATTCGGAATATCAATTATATCTTAGGGTGAAATTTTGGCGTTGTTCTGAAAAACTTCAATTTTTGATGAATAGTGAAACCACTAAGTGGTAGTTAAATAACTGATTTTTCGTTTAAATGAAATATTACCACTTCTGTGATTTGATTTTCAAAAATCCGACATACATGGTTGTCATTAAGAAGTAAAATGTGGTTCAATGAGATTAAAATAATTTTTTGGTGAATAGTAAATTTTTAGTTCTTAATCGCGATTAGAGGTAATTAGTGTAGTTTAAGGTACAAATAATGTTTTAATAATATGAGATGAGCATGACAATTGTCATACTCCTATTGGATGAGTCATGGCCGACCAAGAAAACCCATGGGTCAACTTGGGGACCCCATGGAGCCACTTTAGTTGGAAAATGACATTAATATATATTTATTTAATGTTAAAATTAAATTGACACAAACATGAGTTGTTTTACTAAAACAGTTTTTAAGTGGGGTTACACAAGTCCAAATTTTGACTATAAATATTCATTAGAAATATAAAAATATTTCCTACATCATAGTATTTTTTTTTATAATTTTTAGACATTAAATAAATTAAATTATTTATGACATCATTATGATGCAGCGATGACCTCATTATTTAACGATTTAAATAAAATGAGAAGATAATGCAAAATCCAATGCTTACACTTGTCCAAAGCCTATTGGATGAAGATATTTCGAACCCTTATCACCTTAGCCACGAATTATATAAGTGTGGGACCTTTAGAATCCGAAAAGCATTGTATAATAATGTAACATTTCAATCTTCCCAAAAGAGCCCCTCCTCTCCTCTTATAAAAGGACCCCACCTCTACCACCTTATTCACACTTTAAAGCCTTTTGGTTCGGCCAAACTCTGCCCAAATACTCTCCCAACTTCTCTCCCTTCATCCTAGAAGCTTTACTTTAGTCAGAAAGCCATCCTAAGGAGTCTTTTTGATCAAATCAAAAGGAAGAACCCGAAGAAGAGATTACATTTTCATCACCCTCTTTCATGTTTCTTTCTTCTTCCACTCCCTCTTTGTTTATTATTTCAATTCTAAAATTATAACTCCAGTATCTTCTATATACTGTGATGTTATTATAAATATGGAACAACCATATTCAGTATTCTACCCATCATTTGAATGACATGTCACCATACGTGCGTACATACGGCTTACCGTCTCCACGTCGTGGTGTAATTGTTATTCAATATATTATTATTTAGGTGGGTATAATAATGATATGTAATTCATGTAAATAATAAATATAACATGATAATGTTTCTGTATATATGATATACTATCCAATTATATATTATTTTAATATCAAAATAATGATATTGTCGCTCGTGCGTACGTACGGACTACCGTCTCCACGAACGCGATGAGATTCATTATCCGTCGTATCCATTCAAGTATAAGTATCATTTGATGATTTAAAAATAATGTTTAAGGACAAGATATCATTATGGATATGAATAAGATACAACCTATCCATGAAAAACACGACTTACGTAACAAAACATATAAAAGAAAACGAGTAAGTTAACACCCGAAACAACGATAAATCTAAGATATTGTTAACAAAGCAATGTTAAAAGATCATATATGATATCATATGAATGTATATGATTCTTGTATAATTTAATAACAATTATTTCACCATTATACAGGAGGTTAACCTACCCCAACCAAGGAAAAGTACAAGGTAAGGGTTATTTCACAATCTCTTCATTATCCGAGGTTGTTTATATGTAATAATCTACTGGGATCTCTTTATCATCCACATCCATGTTTCTTCAAAATGTATTTCAAAACATTTTCATTATTTACAAGAATATGGGTTAAAGTCATTTATTATAAGGCCCCAGCCTTAAACCTTACCTAATCTTGAGTTATTACAAGATTACACATTGAGGATCTTTTCAGGTTTAGAGTTTTAGAGAATTAGATCATGAAACTTGCATTACATTCCACATTTAAACAAAGTGGTTACATAAAAGACAGTATTTATTCTTCCCATCAACGGAAACATATTTAAAATGAAACATGGATTCTTTCTTGACACATCCTCGACACTATCATCACATCATGTACCTTTCCCTTGACCTGTGAAAAACATTTCAAAAACTTGGGATGAGCATAAAAGGCTCAGTAAGGGTTATAAAAAAAATGGAAAGGAAACATGAGTTCATATATACATAAGAATGAAATCATACTTTACCCAAAAAACATAGGCATATCAAATCATGAATAAATCATAGAAAACATAAGACATAAAGGTAACTTGAGGCATTCATAACATTCTTACGTAGGGATTAACCCTGTTTGGAATACCCATCACAGTATATTCCCTAAATCTCTTCGGAGAAACCTTAACGTTTCACTCCTTCGCGTTACCCAATGCATTGGAGAGCTATATCGGGCTCACCCGCCCTTAGTTTATCACGGAACCACCCGTTCTTCATAACAATTCCCAAGAACCATAACATAATCATATCACATAAACATGAATAAAGGAAACATAACATTTCCACATTTCAATCACAATATAACATTTTAGGATATTGAAATAATGAATCCATTCAAAAAGAAACCATTTCCAAAACCATTTAAAACATTTAATAAAGAGATTTTTGAATCAAAGTGTCCCATACCACCTTTAAGCTTTTAAAATTTTAAACCATTAATATCCATATAAATAAATCCTTAAAACCATTTTGAAAACATGGATATTAATAAGAACAAATAATTAAAACATTTAAAGCGATATTTTGGTTAAAGGGGTTTTACCAAAATTAGAGACACTTGAATACAATAATCGAGGAATAAAATTTAGTCAAAACTTTATAATATCATGAGAATAAATGGATTCATGATATAATACTCCAAAGGATAGTATATACACCATATAAGAGTGAATTGGTGCATAACAACAATGAACCCTCAATAGAAATGTCAAATGTGATGAAATCCCTTATAAAGAAGGTATCCTTAAATTAAGGACAAATCAATCTCAAAAATATGTGTGACAAATATAAATACACCCAATATAAGTGGATATTAAGTGTAAAACAATAAAAGGTCATTCACACATATTCAATGGACGACATATTCAATGACTACATGTTGAACCCAAAGAAATCGAAATTGGGTTAAAAAGTTCCGTTGACAGCCTAACGACATCACATCAAAATGAGTTGATGAGAGATAAAAAGTCTATCTCATCACATGGACATACAATTTACATCAATCAGGATATAGAAGAACAAATACCAACATAATAGTATGTTAATTAAAAGACATAACAAACGAAGTCTTTTAAAATGAGGAGGGTGAAAGGTTCCCTTACCGACATGGGTATCTTTCAAAACATACACCTCGTGAAAGAAGGATGATACAAAATTTATGTAAATACTCATAAAAGAAAGTATTTTACACAATGAGTAAAATAATGGGCAGTACATACACCACTCAAATGAAATTGTGGCAAATGTAGCATAAATCTCACGGGAATAAAAGTGAGATGAAAAATCCCTTACGAAAACTCGGCAGCCTAATGGCGCCACTCAAAACTTCCAAAAATGATTTATGAGAGGAGATAGGGTCTCTCATCATATGAACATAATAAGTACAGTAGTAGTAATATAAAATAACATCCCAATCATAAGAAATATGAGCCTAAAAGGAATGACATAAAGAGTGTACTTAAAAAGAAAGAGAGGTGTAGGATCCCTTACCTCGGGTCCGACTTGACTCGATCGTTCTTTAATCTCCTGAATAATAAACTTGAGGTAATTTTTACTTCCTTAAGAACATTTTTCAAGTTAATTATTCCTTTTATACCACTTATTACCATGTCATAAACATTATGTAATCATTTAAGTTAATAATATTTGTTTTGCCGATATTTGGTTCTTAAGTCGAAAGTGGACTTCTTACAATTACATGTTGTTCGTGTGGCCAAATGTTTATTATATCCAGAATTGTATTAATTATTTAGATATCATATATGTCATATATATCCAGTACTTTCATGAATTTATAACATTACATAATCATTTAGAGGTAAGAAATGAAATGCACCATTCATGGAGACGGTAAGCCGTACGTACGCATGAACGCTACTTTCATTTCTATTTCATATTTTATAGAATGGAATAATAATGATATAAAGGTATATTATAATTCCAGTATAATTTCATATATAATATCATATTTCCATCCTTTATACATCCCACATATGGTATTTAACGAATCAAATCACTTTGAGGGGGCGGTAGTCCGCACTTCCTTAAATGAAGATATCGCGTATACCCATAATGGAAGCCATAATGGTAAGACAAAAATGAAAAATACAGAAGCATAAATAAAACATAAACATATTATATATCATATATAAAAATATTGACATCATAATGGCCACCTTTGAAGGTGTTAAATGAGTGTTGAACAATCATCGTTTCGGGAGGCAGAATTTCGCCATCCACGGAAACCGTATGTTCTTTAACCATTTGATGTAGTTGTGTGAGAGTGTAGCTCAAATAAATCTTATAAAAACATCCTAGTATATTGAAGATACTGGTTTTGTAACAAAATAAGTAAATAAAAAGAGTTTAGGGGGTTGGAGAAGAAAAATAAAACAAATGAACATGAGAGAAAGAATTACCTTTAAAAGTGTAACTCCTTTTGATTTGAGCCTAAAGGCTTCCTTTGAATGGATTCTTCCCAAGGGGAATCCTCTAGGATGAGGATAGGGATGTGGAGAGAGTAAATGGGCAGGGGTTGGCCGAGCCAAAGGCTTGAAGAGTGTGTGAAATGAGGTAGAGGTGGGGGCCTTTTATAAGAGGAGAGGAGGGGCACTTTTGGAAAGTAAAGAAATATTACTTTACTTGAAAATGTGTTTCGGTTTTAAAAGGTCCCACATTGATAGAATTCGTGGATAAGGTGATAAGGGTTCGAAATCCACTCATCCAATTGGTTTTGGACATGTGTAGTGCATAGATTTTACATTATCTTTCTATTTTATTTAAATCGTCAAATAATGATGTCATCGCTGCATCATTATTATGTCATAAATAATTAAATTTATTTAATGTCTAAATATTATAAAAAAATACTATGATATAGGAAATCTTTTTATATTTCCAATGACTATTTATAATCAAAATTTGGACTTGTATAACCCCACTTAAAAATTGTTTTCGTAAAACATATTATGTTTGTGTCATTTTCACTTTAACATTAAATAAAAAGTAATTTATGTCATTTCCCAACAAAAGTGGATCCATGGGATCCCCAAGTTGACCCATGGAATGTCATGGTCATCCATGACACAACCAATGAGGTTGGGACATGTGTCTAGGTCATTTCATTTTATTAAAGTATTATTTATAGCTTAAACTACCCTAATTACCACTAATCGTGATTAAGAACTTAATAAGTTACTATTCACCAAAAAATTATTTTAATCTCATTGAACCACATTTTACATACTAATGACAACCATGTATGTCAGATTTTCAAAATTTAATACACATTAGTGGTAAACTTTCATTTAACTGAAAAATCAGTTTGCTTGATTATCACTTAGTGGTTTCACTATTTATCAAAAATTGAAGTTTTTCAAAAAATTACCAAAAATTCACCCTGAGCTATATTTGATATTCCTAATTCAAAAATGAAGTCCGTTTTACAAAATTCAAAACATATTAGTCACATTAATTAATTTAATAATTAATTCCCGCTGTCAGAGCAAATAGCGTGTTTTTATAAAACAATAAGTATCAAAAGATTGACACTAGTTTAAGTCTGATTTCAAAGTGAAATTAATTCCAACGACCACTATTGGATTTAATGGTAAAAATATTTTCTAATTTCACTTTAAAAATAATTCAAAATATAATCTAATCATATAAATAAATTATATTAAAAAGAGGTTTTGAATTAAAATACAACATTTTACACTATTCATTAAAAAAAATGAACTTTATCGGAAAAATACCAAAAATTACACAAAGTAAAATTTGATGTCCCGATTCTTAATAAGAGTTTTATTTGGTCCAAAAGAATGTTTAAGAGTGAACAAAACTATATTTAATGACAGTTCTCCATTAAAAGGCGATAAGTGAACCTTTAGTGAAAACTAGGGCATATACGCCTAAAATTGTATTCTTTCCTTATTTTAAGCCTTTAGATTTTATTGAATAAATGTAAAAACATTTAAAAACATATATAATCATATTTTAGTTATTTCTATCCATTACCGCCATTACAACGGCTACATGTTAACTACCATTTGAAATAATATTATTTTATTATTAGAGTGCAACGTAAGATTCCCAAGAAACTCGTTGTTGCGTGTTGGGTATGCCATCGAGTATAGCGTCCCCTTTAAAGTCATATTAATATTTTATTCACAAATATGGATAAATATGAAAATTTCATATTCATTATTTACCTGGGGTGTTACATCCTTCCCCCCTTTTGGGAATTGCGTCCCCGCAATTTTAAAATTGCGCTTGGAAACATCCTTGAAAGTCCCACATCGGAGAAGAGTCGGTAAAACAATCACTTTAAAATAAAGAAAGATAAGTACAAAGGTCACCCGAGTTAACCCATACTAGGATTCCAAGTATGAAAATATGGACATGGAGGAAAAAACAAAGGGTCATGTTCTGATGGAGAGTGATAGAAAACATGTTTAGGAGAAAGTTAACCATGAGAGAATCACAAACTTGTGATGGGTTAAACGGTATTCGATTCCCCAGTAGGAAAAGTTAATAGAAAACATTTTTGTTTTAAGTTACTTTTTATTTAGGAATTTATTCATAAGGAAACATAATCACTTATCATATTGACTTTCAACTTTTATTAGATTCCTTACAAAAACTCATATTTTCTCCAAAAGATGAGTATTTAGGAAGACTTGTTCACATTAAGAGTACTATAATCAACTTCTAGAGAGTCACCTAATCCAAAAAAAGAGAACTATATACTTCCCATGTTATTAGGCTTTAACCAAAACCAAAACCAAAAAGGTTAGTACAAGATCAGATAATCCAGAAAAGGATAACCCCTTATAAAAAGAAAATCTATTTTTAATCTCCAAAATTTGTCCAAAAAAACCCAAAGTTCAACGAGGACCATCCGATAAACAATTTGTCCATACAATTCTTCAAAGTAAACCAATATAATATTGAAACCCAAATATTTGAAGGATTTAGTCACATAGTCTTCCAAGTTAAATCGTAACATTTATCTCCAAACAACATTAGTCGCTCCTAAAGTCTCGCATTGAAAAGTAATTATCCTAATCACATATCCTCCATGATAGGTTAATCATTTTCATAAATAACCCAAAATCAACTTACTCTTAATTCATAAAATCATATAACTAGAAAGAATCAGTCAAACTAACCAGGGACTTCACGTAGTCCAGTGGTAGGCGATAAATACCAGTCGCACTTTGGTTGTGGGTTCGATTCCCGCAGCTTTGTCCGACACGACGGGTAGTCACACGGTCTGCGTGTTTTCCTTTTTCCAAAACTATATAATTCTTAAAACATTCCCCAAAATGAGATAAAATCTTCAAAGATGATCATAACATATTTTAACCTCAAGTTTATCTCATGCCTTTCATTTTCCATCATAACATATAGTAACCCATAATTACCTAAAAAGTAAGGATCATATAAACCCAAATGGTTCTTTATAACTATGTCCACAAATGAAAAGATAACTATTACTTGAATAAAATTTGCCTATATTAAACATCAGGGTTACACATAATATAAAAAGTCTTCTAATGTAACCCCATCATCAAAAGAGACTTAATACTCTTAAGAATTTCACCATAACTCTTGAAGCCCTTATATGTTGACATCTTACTCATTCAACATTCTTCATGATCCATTATCCATTCCTTTCCAACTTATTCCGAAATACCTCTTTCCTACAAACAAAATCATGAATCATATCCTAAGATTCCAAAATAGTTAAACAATAGTCATGAAATAGTACATACCTTTGATTGGTCATTGTCAGTTTCTTCATCCTCAATTGGAATGGCATTAGGTATTGGTAAACGAATATTGGTACGCTCTTGGTGACCCCATTCACGAAACTTCTTCATAGGACATGTGTTTGCATAATGACCATGCACACCACATTTAAAACATTCAATTGATCCCTCAAAAAGAACTTCTTTCCCTTTCCTCGAGTCTACTGGATGCTTCCTTTTTCCATGGCAGGTTCTTGCTTTATGACCTTCATTTCCACATCTATAGCATATTTCTGTCCCTTCGAAACATTTTCCTAGGTGTTTCTTTCCACATCTTTGACACATAGGTTTTTGAACACACTTACCTTTATGATTATTACCTGTACTTCCGTAGGGATTTGTTTCTTGCATATATGATGTCTTAGAAAAATCTCCAAGGTTTAGGTGGTCAATCATGACTCCAGATAGTTGGTTCAGGATAATCACAAGAGTTCTCATTGCAGCTCCCATATCATTCAGTTGCTTGCTCAAAACACTGTCGCAGTTTCCTTCACATCCACTGTTACTTTGGTGCCTGCTAGATCCAGCCATTTACTAAAACCAAAAAGGTCAGTGTGAGTATATCAACAAAACCATAATGTACTAATGAGTAAGATAAACAATAAGATATACTTACTCATTCAATTTATCTAAAACTAAGACTCTTGTCTGAAATCCTAACCATTATGGTAATGTCAGTTATTCTTAAAGAATACCCTAACCTCTAAAGTTATCTAAACCGACCTATGATACCAACTATAAGGCCCCAGCCTTAAACCTTACCTAATCTTGAGTTATTACAAGATTACACATTGAGGATCTTTTCAGGTTTAGAGTTTTAGAGAATTAGATCATGAAACTTGCATTACATTCCACATTTAAACAAAGTGGTTACATAAAAGACAGTATTTATTCTTCCCATCAACGGAAACATATTTAAAATGAAACATGGATTCTTTCTTGACACATCCTAGACACTATCATCACATCATGTACCTTTCCCTTGACCTGTGAAAAACATTTCAAAAACTTGGGATGAGCATAAAAGGCTCAGTAAGGGTTATAAAAAAAATGGAAAGGAAACATGAGTTCATATATACATAAGAATGAAATCATACTTTACCCAAAAAACATAGGCATATCAAATCATGAATAAATCATAGAAAACATAAGACATAAAGGTAACTTGAGGCATTCATAACATTCTTACGTAGGGAGTAACCCTGTTTGGAATACCCATCACAGTATATTCCCTAAATCTCTTCGGAGAAACCTTAACGTTTCACTCCTTCGCGTTACCCAATGCATTGGAGAGCTATATCGGGCTCACCCGCCCTTAGTTTATCATGGAACCACCCGTTATTCATAACAATGCCCAAGAACCATAACATAATCGTATCACATAAACATGAATAAAGGAAACATAACATTTCCACATTTCAATCACAATATAACATTTTAGGATATTGAAATAATGAATCCATTCAAAAAGAAACCATTTCCAAAACCATTTAAAACATTTAATAAAGAGATTTTTGAATCAAAGTGTCCCATACCACCTTGAAGCTTTTAAAATTTTAAACCATTAATATCCATATAAATAAATCCTTAAAACCATTTTTAAAACATGGATATTAATAATAACAAATAATTAAAACATTTAAAGCGATATTTTGGTTAAAGGGGTTTTACCAAAATTAGAGACACTTAAATACAATAATCGAGGAATAACATTTAGTCAAAACTTTATAATATCATGATAATAAATGGATTCATGATATAATACTCCAAAGTATAGTATATACACTATATAAGAGTGAATTGGTGCATAACAACAATGAACCCTCAATAGAAATGTCAAATGTGATGAAATCCCTTATAAAGAAGGTATCCTTAAATTAAGGACAAATCAATCTCAAAAATATGTGTGAAAAATATAAATACACCCAATATAAGTGGATATTAAGTGTAAAACAATAAAAGGTCATTCACACATATTCAATGGACGACATATTCAATGACTACATGTTGAACCCAAAGAAATCGAAATTGGGTTAAAAAGTTCCCTTGACAGCCTAACGGCATCACATCAAAATGAGTTGATGAGAGATAAAAAGTCTATCTCATCACATGGACATAAAATTTACATCAATCAGGATATAGAATAACAAATACCAACATAATAGTATGTGAATTAAAAGACATAACAAACGAAGTCTTTTAAAATGAGGAGGGTGAAAGGTTCCCTTACCGACATGGGTATCTTTCAAAACATACACCTCGTGAAAGAAGGATGATACAAAATTTATGTAAATACTCATAAAAGAAAGTATTTTACACAATGAGTAAAATAATGGGCAGTACATACACCACTCAAATGAAATTGTGGCAAATGTAGCATAAATCTCACGGGAATAAAAGTGAGATGAAAAATCCCTTACAAAAACTCGGCAGCCTAATGGCGCCACTCAAAACTTCCAAAAATGATTTATGAGAGGAGATAGGGTCTCTCATCATATGAACATAATAAGTACAGTAGGAGTAATATAAAATAACATCCCAATCATAAGAAATATGAGCCTAAAAGGAATGATATAAAGAGTGTACTTAAAAAGAAAGAGAGGTGTAGGATCCCTTACCTCGGGTTCGACTTGACTCGATCGTTCTTTAATCTCCTGAATAATAAACTTGAGGTAATTTTTACTTCCTTAAGAACCTTTTTCAAGTTCATTATTCCTTTTAAACCACTTATTACCATGTCATAAACATTATGTAATCATTTAAGTTAATAATATTTGTTTTGCCGATATTTGGTTCTTAAGTCGAAAGTGGACTTCTTACAATTACATGTTGTTCGTGTGGCCAAATGTTTATTATATCCAGAATCATATTAATTATGTAGATATCATATATGTCATATATATCCAGTACTTGCATGAATTTATAACATTAAATAATCATTTAGATGTAAGAAATGAAATGCACCATTCATGGAGACGGTAAGCCGTACGTACGCATGAACACTACTTTCATTTCTATTTCGTATTTTATAGAATGGAATAATAATGATATAAAGGTATATTATAATTCCAGTATAATTTCATATATAATATCATATTTCCATCCTTTATACATCCCACATATGGTATTTAACGAATCAAATCACTTTGAGGGGGCGGTAGTCCGCACTTCCTTAAATGAAGATATCGCGTATACCCATAATGGAAGCCATAATGGTAAGACAAAAATGGAAAATACAGAAGAATAAATAAAACATAAACATATTATATATCATATATAAAAATAGTGACATCATAATGGCCACCTTTGAAGGTGTTAAATGAGTGTTGAACAATCATCGTTTCGGGAGGCAGAATTTCGCCATCCACGGAAACCGTATGTTCTTTAACCATTTGATGTAGTTGTGTGAGAGTGTAGCTCAAATAAATCTTATAACAACATCCTAGTATATTGAAGATACTTGTGTTGTTACAAAAGAAGTAAATAAAAAGAGTTTAGGGGGTTGGAGAAGAAAAATAAAACAAATGAACATGAGAGAAAGAATTACCTTTAAAAGTGTAACTCCTTTTGATTTGAGCCTAAAGGCTTCCTATGAATGGATTCTGCCAAAGGGGAATCCTCTAGGATGAGGATAGGGATGTGGAGAGAGTAAATGGGCAGGGGTTGGCCGAGCCAAAGGCTTGAAGAGTGTGTGAAATGAGGTAGAGGTGGGGGCCTTTTATAAGAGGAGAGGAGGGGCACTTTTGGAAAGTAAAGAAATATTACTTTACTTGAAAATGTGTTTCGGTTTTAAAAGGTCCCACATTGATATAATTCGTGGATAAGGTGATTAGGGTTCTAAATCCACTCATCCAATTGGTTTTGGACATGTGTAGTGCATATATTTTACATTATCTTTCTATTTTATTTAAATCGTCAAATAATGATGTCATCACTGCATCATTATTATGTCATAAATAATTAAATTTATTTAATGTCTAAAAATTATAAAAAAATACTATGATATAGGAAATCTTTTTATATTTCCAATGACTATTTATAATCAAAATTTGGACTTGTATAACCCCACTTAAAAATTGTTTTCGTAAAACATATTATGTTTGTGTCATTTTCACTTTAACATTAAATAAAAAGTAATTTATGTCATTTCCCAAAAAAAGTGGATCCATGGGGTCCCCAAGTTGACCCATGGAATGTAATGGTCGGACATGACACAACCAATGATGTTGGGACATGTGTCTAGGTCATTTCATTTTATTAAAGTATTATTTATAGCTTAAACTACCCTAATTACCACTAATCGTGATTAAGAACTTAATAAGTTACTATTCACCAAAAAATTATTTTAATCTCATTGAACCACATTTTACATACTAATGACAACCATGTATTTCAGATTTTAAAAATTCAATACACATTAGTGGTAAACTTTCATTTAACTGAAAAATCAGTTTGCTTGATTATCACTTAGTGGTTTCACTATTCATCAAAAATTGAAGTTTTTCAGAAAATTACCAAAAATTCACCTTAAGCTATATTTGATATTCCTAATTCAAAAATGAATTCCATTTTACAAAATTCAAAACATATTAGTCACATTAATTAATTTAATAATTAATTCCCGCTGTCAGAGCAAATAGCGTGTTTTTATAAAACAATAAGTATCAAAAGATTGACACTAGTTTAAGTCTGATTTCAAAGTGAAATTAATTTCAACGACCACTATTGGATTTAATGGTAAAAATATTTTCTAATTTCACTTTAAAACTAATTCAAAATATAATCTAATCATATAAATAAATTAGATTAAAAAGAGGTTTTGAATTAAAATACAACATTTTACACTATTCATTAAAAAAAATGAACTTTATCGGAAAAATACCAAAAATTACACAAAGTAAAATTTGATGTCCCGATTCTTAATAAGAGTTTTATTTGGTCCAAAATAATGTTTAAGAGTGAACAAAACTATATTTAATGACAGTTCTCCATTAAAAGGCGATAAGTGAACCTTTAGTGAAAACTAGGGCATATACGCCTAAAATTGTATTCTTTCCGTATTTTAAGCCTTTAGATTTTATTGGATAAATGTAAAAACATTTAAAAACATATATAATCATATTTTAGTTATTTCTATCCATTCCCTCCATTACAAGGGCTACATGTTAACTACCATTTGAAATAATATTATTTTATTATTAGAGTGCAACGTAAGATTCCCAAGAAACTCGTTGTTGCGTGTTGGGTACGCCATCGAGTATAGCGTCCCCTTTAAAGTCATATTAATATTTTATTCACAAATATGGATAAATATGAAAATTTCATATTCATTATTTACCTGGGGTGTTACATTTATACCCTTTTTTGACTTTTTATAAGAGGAATCTTTCCGTCGTTTTCAAAACAAGGTCCTTTTTAACCTTTTCGACAGAATTAAGGTAAGAATGTTTTTTTTAACTTATACGGCGGGTGCGGTTATTTTCTGCCGTTATAAAATCTTCAAAGCTTTCCTTATAAGCTTATAAGAATATTTTCAAGAAAATGTTTTATTTTATATGGCTCTTAAATGATTTCAAAAATAGAAAGAGATATTTCTCTAAAAAGTGTTTTGATTTCATCTATGTCAACATCCTTTAATGGATTTTACGCTTATTTGAAGTTGATTTATTATGATACAAAACTTCTATATTGTATTGAAGGTTTTGTGATATGTTTGACTGTGGATGTGCTATTTTTATACCATTCATAGTTTATGGTGAAATTATTGACATTTCGTATGCTAATTTTAATACGAATGTTTATGTTCTGTTTAAACCCTTTCTTATGGGAATGCATTGGGCTTAATATGTGACGGGTGGAGCCCGCTATAGCTCCTCTATGCATCGGTAGGTGTCATGAGACAAACTAGTGTCTTGGCACAAGGCCTTGACAAAATCTTATTTGTAGTCTTGGCACGAGGCCTTGGCTACGTGGTTATGATAGTCTGGAATTATGCATTCCAACATTATGAAAGTGGTTAGTGATTTTGCATGTGATTATTCGATTAGTAGAATATCCATGTGAATGAGTAAATGGCATTATTTAATTTTATTTATGCCATACAATGTTGAAAGTTAAAGTTTGAAAGGCTTTTGTTTTAGTTATACATTGCCTTAAATGTTTATTCTTATTTATGAAGGTTTCTGCTATATTGTTATCCTTACTGGGCATTTGAGCTCACCCCTTTTCTATGTTTTATTTTTCCCAGGAAGTGAAGAGGTAAATTATGAATGACCTATAGGGATATTATGAGGGGATAATAGTGTGGAATGTGGAGACATTATGTTGTTGTAGTAGTTTTTCATTTTATGATGTAATGTAAAACTTATGGATATATCTAGTGTTTCCAAGGCTACTAAACCAATCGGTCTTTCGAGATTTGATCTTTCTTGTGATCATGCCAATGTTATGTAATAATGCACCGACTCTGGGTAACTAGGGTCGGGGCGTTACAGTTGGTATCAGAGGAAGTTTAGTACAAACCTTGGAAGCTAGATTTAAATAAACTCTGATTAGAGCACGTAGACCTAAGATGAACTTTGAGGATTAGTATAGAAGAACTTCCTAGAATTTTGGTATTGTAGAGATTTTGTGAGTTTTCCGAGCAATAAATCCCTGTCTGGATACGAGCAGGTAGAGGCGGCTCTGGCACAGATGTTCCTAGGGGTAAAACCCGAAAACACCGCTTTGAGCTAGACTCGAACGGGAACTGGTGCACGACAACGGGCCTTGCTGCACTCTTGGTTACGACACTCCTGGGGGATATGCTTAGGATAACTCTCATTTTCTTTACAAATCATTATGAAGGGTTTATGAGTATATACTTCCTCAAAGAAAACATTTTTATGATTATGGATTATATCCATAAATAGTTCAATTTATGTTAAGTGTTTTATAAGTATGAAATTATGTATTTTGATTCATAAACTGATCTAGTTTATTCCATTGTTTAGAAATGGCGCCTAGTGGAAGAAATGGAAATCATATCAATGCACGCACTCCATGTAGGGATTTCCCTCCTGCTCAAGATAATTATAGTGGGGCTGGTGATGCAACTGGTGCCGATCAACTAATCACCATACTGGGACAACTTACTCAGGTTATGAATAATAACCTTACCTGTATGGAGCACCCTGATCCACAGCGTGGAGGATCAATGTTTGATCGATTCATGAGGCAAAAACCACCAACGTTCAATGGGAGTACAAATCCCTTAGTAGCCGAGCAATGGATAAATTCCCTAGAGGAAATATTTCAGGCTTTGGGGAGCAGTGAAAGGGAAAAAGTTATCATGGCAGTTTACCGCCTCACTGGAGATGCCGATCAATGGTGGTCATTGATTCAAAACATGAAGGAAGATGATGATGTATCAAATATGGAATGGAGGGAGTTCAAATATCTGTTTTTAGAAAAATACTTTCCTCGCGACCATCGAGCAGATATGGAAAGGCAATTTCTGAGTCTGAGACAAAAGGAGGATGAGAATGTCACAAAGTATGAGGCTAACTTTACAAGGTTAGCAAGGTATGCTGGAGATTATATACGTAACCCAAGAAGTAAGATTGATCGTTTCTTTGACGGGTTAAAACCATTTCTTCGTCGAGCATTAGTCTCACAATCCTTTTCATCGTACGAAGACATTGTCTCATGTGCTATCAAGACAGAAAAGGAATTCTCTAAGTCTTATGACTTTAAAGAAAAGCAAGAGAAGAAGAGACCTGCTGATCAATCTGGGAATGGAAATAAAGGGAAGAAGGGAAAGTTTGAATATCTATCTTGTGGTAAATACGGGAAGAAACATCCTGGTACTTGCTTGAAGGGAATGGGAGTCTGTTACAAGTGTGGTGAAAAAGGCCACCAAGCTCATGATTGCAAGGGGAAGAAGGAAGCTACCAACGTTCAGTGCTACAATTGCAGGGAGAGGGGGTATTATGCAAATGAATGTCCTAAGCGTCTGGAGAACTTACCTCAGAAAAGGACAAGGGATCAAGGCCAGGCTTATGCTATCACTACTGTTGAGGTAGAAGCTCCGAAAGACGTGGTGGCAGGTAATTTAATGGTTTCCTCAAGTTTAGCAAATGCATTATTTGATTCTGGACATCACATTGTTTCATATCTTCCCAGTTTGCTAAGAAAATTAGATATTTCCAATTTGATTTAACAAGGGAGTTATCGGTCAAAACCCCTAAGGGAAGTATTGTTGTAACAAAGTTTTGTCGATTAGTTCCCATTAGAGAACCTAAATGTTCTCTACTTGATGATCTCATCGTCATACCCATGATTGAATTTGATATAATCCTTGGTATGGATTGGCTTTCGGACCATGATGCAAAAATTTATTATAAGAGGAAAGAGGTTACGATTCTCGATGATGATGATAAGGAACACCTTATCTTTAGAGAAGAATCATCGCCACATAATTCTTATCTAGATCCACCCCCAGTAGCTCAACTAAATTCAATTATTGGGGAGGAAGAGAAGGAAATTACTGAGGGTGAGGAAAGGAATATTCAAATAGAGGATGTACCTGTTGTGAGAGAATATGTTGATGTGTTTCCGGAAGATTTACCTGGATATCCTTCAGAACGAGAAGTTGAGTTTTCCATTGATTTAATTCCTGGATCAAGGCCCATATCGAAGACCCCTTATAGAATGGCCACTGTGGAATTAGTTGAACTAAAGAAACAACTAGAGGAATTGAGTAATAAGGGATTTATTCTCCCTAGTGTTTCTCCTTGGGGAGCCCCTGTTCTTTTTGTTAAGAAGAAAGATGGATCTATGAAGTTGTGCATGGACTATAGGGAGATCAATGATATAACAATAAAGAACAAGTATCCCCTACCTCACATTGATGATTTGTTTGACCAACTGCATGGAGCTCAATACTTTTCAAAGATTGACCTTCGGTCTGGATATCATCAGTTGTGTGTGAAGAAGGAAGACGTTCCAAAGACAACATTTCGAACAAGGTACGAGCATTACGAGTTTACAGTAATGCCTTTTGGATTGACTAATGCACCCTCTGTTTTCATGGATCTAATGAATAGAGTTTTCAAGGAATATCTTGATGACTTTGTAGTGTTATTTATTGATGATATCTTGGTATACTCCAAAAGCCATGAAGATCATGAAAATCACTTACGCATTATCCTGAAGACTCTTAGAAGACATGAATTATATGGGAAATTTAGCAAGTGTGAATTCTGGATTTAGGAGATTTCTTTTCTTGGCCTTATTGTCTCTAAGGATAGAATTTCTGTTGATCCTTCTAAAACCAAGGCAATCCAAGAATGGCCAGCACCGACAAGTATAACTGAGGTACACAGTTTTATTGGTTTAGCAGGTTATTATCGACGTTTCGTCCAGAATTTTTCCAGATTGGCTAACCCATTGACAAAACTCACACGTAAAGGGATTAAAATTGTCTGGAAAAAAGAGTGTGAAGAATGTTTTGAAGAACTGAAGAGAAGATTAGTCAACGCCCCTATTTTGACTCTACCATCGGGGAATGATGGGTTTGTTATTTATAGTGATGCATCGAAGAAAGGACTTGGTTGTGTCCTTATGCAGAATGATAAGGTTATTGCCTATGCATCACGACAGCTAAAAATTCATGAGAAAAACTATCCTACTCATGATCTTGAGTTAGCAGCTATGATCTTTGCTTTAAAGATATGGAGACATTACCTCTATGGTGAAAAATGTGAGATTTATACTGATCACAAGAGTTTGAAGTATATTTTCTCACAAAAAAGAACTCAACATGAGGCAAAGGCGATGGCTTGAACTACTCAAGGATTATGATTGCATGATACATTACCACCCGGGGAAGGCAAATAAGGTGGCAGATGCTTTGAGCAGAAAAGACCATGGAGTTTTGAATGTGATGAGAATTGAAAGGGATCCAATTTTCATGGATCTAGTGAAGATGGACATGGGAATAACTAGGGAAGGTGAAACGTCAATGCTTTTTCAAATGGTTTCCAAACCATCATTACTAAAAAGGATTAAGAGTTCTCAGAACAATGATGAAGAATTTCAGAAGAAGATTAAAGATGTGAATGATGGAAGATTGAGGGACTTTGTGTATAAGGATGGAATTTTGAAATTCGGGAAGAGACTTTGTGTTCCCGATATACCTGATCTAAAAAGGGAATTGCTGGATGATGCTCATAGTTCCAATTTCTCTATACACCCTGGGAGCACCAAAATGTATAGAGATTTGAAGGAACATTTTTGGTGGGACAATATGAAGAGGGAGATTGCTGATTTTGTGTCGAGGTGTATAGTTTGTCAACAGGTGAAAGCTGGAAGGCAACATCCTGGTGGAGTATTGCAACCTCTTCCCATACCTGAGTGGAAATGGGATAATATTACGATGGACTTTGTCATGGGACTACCAAAGACTCCTAGAAGGAATGATGTAATATGGGTCATTGTTGATCGTCTTACTAAGTCATCACATTTTCTGGCTATACGGGAGGATCTACCACTTGAACGTCTAGCAAGACTATATATTAATGAAGTTGTAAGACTTCATGGAGTACCCCTATCGATTGTTTCTGATCGTGATCCTCGTTTTACTTCAAGATTCTGGAAAAGTCTTCAAAAGGCCTTGGATACAGAACTTCGTTTGAGCACTGCCTATCACCCTCAAACAGATGGACAATCAGAACGGACTATTCAAACCTTAGAAGACATGTTGAGATCATGCTCTCTTGACTTTCAGGGTATGTGGGATCAATATTTACCACTGGTAGAATTTTCCTATAACAATAGCTTCCATTCAAGCATTCAGATGGCACCTTATGAAGCGTTATATGGAAAGAGATGTCGTACACCAACATGTTGGGATGACGTTGGTGAAAGAATGCTTGTGGGACCAGAACTGGTGGAAGAAACGGTGGAAAAGGTGAAAGTAATCCAAAATCACATCAAAGCAGCTCAAAGTAGGCAGAAGAGCTATGCCGATAATCGAAGGAAGGATTTGGAATTTCAAGTTGGTGATCATGTTTTCCTGAAGGTATATCCATGGAAGGGATTCATACGTTTTGGTAAGAAAGGTAAATTTAGTCCCAGGTACATCGGACCTTTCGAAATTCTAGAACGAATTGGGGCTGTAGCTTACCGTTTGAAAGGCTTTTGTTTTAGTTTATGCCATACAATGTTGAAAGTTACAGTTTGAAAGGCTTTTGTTTTAGTTATACATTGCCTTAAATATTTATTCTTATTTATGAAGGTTTCCGCTATATTGTTATCCTTACTGGGCATTTGAGCTCACCCCTTTTCTATGTTTTATTTTTCCTAGGAAGTGAAGAGGTAAATTATGAATGACCTGCAGGGATATTATGAGGGGATAATAGTGTCGACTGTGGAGACATTATGTTGTTGTAGTAGTTTTTCATTTTATGATGTAATGTAAAACTTATGGATATATCTAGTGTTTCCAAGGCTACTAAACCAATCGGTCTTTCGAGATTTGATCTTTCTTGTGATCATGCCAATGTTATGTAATAATGCACCGACTCTGGGTAACTAGGGTCGGGGCGTTACATTTATAATGGCTCCAAAGTAGATTATTTAAAGGTTAATATGGGGATGAGTCGAAAACTACTCAACCAATATAATTTAGACAGGTTTGGGTCATTATATTAACCTTATCTTTTAGTTTTAACACTTAGTGAATTAGTTTGACACTTACCGTGTCACTTTGTATTTTTATATTATATAGTTAATAAACTTACAATATACATCCAATAGACCCCCAAGTGGTCCATTAATGATACAAATATCATGATATAAGTCTCTTGGCCGAACCTTAGATTTTTAAGAATTTAATATCAATTAATAATATAATATTTTTTTTAAAAACTCTTTTATGTCAATTTTGACACTATTCAATAATTGACTTTTGTAAAAATCATAACAGAATGATTACTTCGAACAGATTTAATTAAATAAATCCAAATATGTCATATTATCCTAGAAAATTAGTTTAATTCATTAAAAGTCTCAAATTATATTTATTTGGGTATTTATAATATCAATTATTTTAATTTTTCACTATTATGGTAATTACTGTATCATCATTGTGTCATAAATAAATTAAATTATTTAATGTCTAAAAATTATAAATAAAATACCATTATGTAGGAAATCGTTTTATCTTTCTAATGAATATTCATAGTCAAAAATCCAACATAAATAACCCTATGTAAAAATTGTTTTTCTAAAAGATATATGCTTGTGTCATTTTTTCTATTTATTTTAACTTAATTAATATAAAGTGTCATTATCACTTAGAAGTGGCTCCATGGGGTCAAAAAATCGACCCAAAGATGCCCATGGTCGGACATGTATCAACCAATAAGTCTAGGACACGTTTTAGGGTAATTTATTATTATTATAATATAAATTTTTAACCCTTATTTACCAGATTTACCCTTTAACCATGGTAAATAAAATATTTACCGAAGTAATTATCCAAAATGTCTAAAAATAAAATTTATCTATTTACACAATTTAAAAATCCTGATCCCAAATATGGAATCCATTTTCCAAATTCAAAACACAGAAGTGGAAGAAATTAATTTAAAATTAATTCTCGTTGTCAAAACAAAAAGCGTGTTTTTAAGATATAATAAATATCAAAAGATTGATACCTGTTTATGTTCGGTTTAATTGTGAAATTATTTCCAATGACCAACATTGTATGAAATGGTAAAAATATATTCTAAATATACTTTAAAAATACTCAAATTCATAATTTATCACTAATAATTATTTTGATTAAAAAAGTTGTTTTTAATTAAAATTTAGTAATTTTCACTATTCATCAAAATATTAAAGTTATCCGAAAAGTACCAAAATTTCACCTTAGGCTAAATTCGATACTACGAATCCAAAAATGAAGTCCATTTTGGAAGATAAAATTTCTAAAATTTTAAAAAGTAGGTATTACTATTCATAACAGCTACTTTGATTGGTCGTGGTGTGTGTTAGAACTCGAAGTTGCGTACAACACATGCTACTGTATTATTCAAAGAGAAGCGTACTGTGGAAGCTCGGGGTGTTACATTCTCCCCTCCTTCAACAAATTGTGTCCTCGCAATTTGATATTGTTCTTTGAAAATAAAGGTTGAAAATAGAAAATATCTTTGTGGAAAAAACCCACATCAGAAATTTGGTTAATAAAATTTTAGTCTTAACAAGATGAAAAGAGAAATGAAAGGGTCACCACAAAATTATGATCTCGATTAGGAGAACATTGGTAGAAATTATAGACATATAACTGGAGGAAAAACGTTAATATTTATAGGTAGTGATTGAGGTCATCAATCAAAAACAAGTTTAAAATTGTGGTCCTTAAATTCATCAATCTATGATGATTTAAAATACCATCGGTTCAACAAAACATAAGGTATTAGGATAACACATTTTTGACGTTTCAAAATATCTTAGTTGAAATCCCACATCGAAAAATGTATTAATGATTCCTCTATTTAAAATAAAGAGTGGAAAGTATGAAGATTATCGAAAATAACACATACTAGGGTTCCATGTAGGAAAATATGGATATGGAAGAGAAATCTAACCATCAATTATCTGATGGAGAGTGGTAGAGAACATGGATATGAAAAGGCCAAAAATCCCAAAGCCATAAATTAGTGATGATCTAAGGTACCATCTAGGACAATATTTTTGTTCTAAGTTCCTTTTCTTAATGTTGAGGAATTTATTTATGAGATTAGCTAAGATCATAAGGAGATATACTTACTTTATAATTAGAGTTTTATCCATTAATAAATTTCTACCACAAACTCATCTTTCACCCCAAAACATAATACAACTCAAAAATACTCTATTTATCTTAATAGTATAGGGTTCCAAATATAATGAATTTATATTTCACATATCAGACCCTTTATGTAAAGAAACTACATTATACCATCCAGGAACTTCATGTAGCACAATGGTAGGTGATAAATCCCAATTGCACTATAGTTGTGGGTTCGATTCCCGCAGCTTTGTCTGACACGACGGGTCGTCACACGGTCTGCGTGTTGTCCTTTTATAAAAATCCAAAAAACTAACCTTTCAAACTTAATCCATTCCAACCATTAGACTTATCCAAAATAATATTATCCAAACTCACAGTCCAAAATTTACAAGGAAGTTAAACATAATGAGGATCCTTTTTTCCAGGTAATAACATGTGAACGCCTTCCTCATATATTCTTTTAAAACACTGCAACATCCTGAATTTCCAAAATCAACCATCTCTTATTCCAAAATCACTACCTCAATATTAGGACCATATTAAGTTTTATCTTTCCTTAAACAATGTAATTTCCAAAAAAAATTTAACTCGTTGTAGAGTCACTTTTCTTAGTACCATAAAATCTTAAATCCTTAATTAAATAGTACTGTAGTACAATCCTTATTTATTTCCAGAACATCATTGATACAACACTTAAATGAAATAATTCTAAAATAACAACATAAGAACACTAGTCATTCCTCTTAATCTATGGTAGTATCATAACTTGATTATTATCCAATAGCATAATTTTCGGCATAGTCTGATGACTGGGACATTGGTTCGCATAGTGTCCAAACTCCTTGAAAATGAAGCATTGTACATTTGAAACCATTTTATTACCCTTGCAGTCACATACTTTGTGCCCTTTTCCTCCAAACTTATAACAAACTCCCATTCCTTTCAGGCAAGTTCCAGGGTGTTTCTTCCCATAGTTATCACATATGGGAAAATTCTTCTTTTCCCTCTTCCCTTTATCCATCTTTCTCTCTTCCATCCTTTTCTTCTCTTGTTTCCCTTCAAAGCCATAGGACTCTGAGAATTCTTTACCCATCTTATCAACACATGATACTATTTCTTCATATGATGATAATAGGTGGGAAACTATTTCACTTCTAAATTCTGGCTTAGTACCAAAAAAGATATGATCCTTCTTACTCTTTGGATCATACGTAATACGGGAGTTCACATTACTTCTAATGGGCTCCATTTCGATACAATAGCATAAACTAGTTCAGTTTATGAATTACAATGAATAATTACCAAACTTGTAAAATACCTAACACAAATTGAACAGTTTATGGATATAATCCATAATCATAAAAATGTTTTCTTTGAGTAAGTATATACTCATAAGACCTTCATAATGGTTTGTAAAGAAAATATGAATTATCCTAAGCATATCCCCCGGGAGTGTCGTAACCAAGAGTAAAGCAAGGCCCGTTGTCATGCACCAGTTCCCATTCGAGTCTAGGTCAAAGCGGTGTTTTCGGGTTTTACCCCTAGGTACATCTGTGCCAGAGCCGCCTCTACCTGCTCATATCCAGACGGGGATGTATTGCTCATAAAACTCACAAAATATCTACAATACCAAAATTCTAGGAAGTTCTTATATACTAATTCTCAAAGTCTATCTTAGGGCTATGTGCTCTAATAAGATTTTATCTAAATCTAGTTTCCAAGGTTATTTCTAAACTTCCTCTGATACCAAATGTAACGCCCCGACCCCAGTTACCCAGAGTCGGTGAATTATTTTAATATATTGTCATGATTACAAGGAATCAAGTCCCGAAGGACCGATCAGTTTAGCAGTCTTGAAAAAATAGATCACATACATGAATGTTACATTTGTACTTTATGACGTACAAAACAACATAAATAATCTTTATGAACGCCATTATTCCCTTGGATTAACCCTGCATATCAATCACATTACACTTCTTGGAATCCTGGGAAAAATAAAACATAGAAAGGGGTGAGCTCAATGAGAATTCAATCTCATTCTGGATACCACATTATACTATTTTCTCATCTTATAATGATGTTTGAGATAGTAGTTAACATTAGCTTGTTTTATTTAATCCATACTGAAATTTTTAATCATTCTGTTTGGATTTTTTTATATCGTCCAAAACATGTCATGATATCCTTCTAATGATTGATTCACACATAATGACATTTTCCTCTTCATTTTGATGTAGAATAGAGAAATATCATTCCAAATGATCTAATTTCTAAATAGAAATATATTTTTCAAAGATTAATACATTGAAATTCTTCCCCTATATTATTTTTATTTCTTATTTATCCCTACAATATTGAATAAATGACCGCCATTGGTCCATATCTCCTGATACATAATATATATCCCTAACAGCTCCCTCCTATTCACTAATTTTTTTGTGGGATAAATATCTTCTCTAGTTAACTTATATGTTTCTTAGATAAAAATAAATTCTAGTCTCATTTAATGATGGGGGGAAAATGATGTTTTTAAACAATGTTACATGATGTGGTGGATTAGAGGGATGCTCCGTAAGGGAGTATTTATTACTCTTAACATGAGTCATCCGCCCTAGTATTATTATAATGTTCTCTTTTCAAATCATATATATAAAATTTACATTATTATATTGACCACTATAGAATTCTCTATATGGGGTACTTTTAATTGATAGAGTTCCCATTCTTTTTTTTGTTTTATTGCATAAAAACTTCTACATAGTTTATTAGATAATAACATTATGATAAATGTTGTATAATCCCAATACTTGAAAGACACTTAATATAAATTTATAAATTTATTCATAGACAATATCATTATCATAAATATGGGTTTTTGGGGGATATATTTATTTTGAAATCCTTCATAATGTTTTTTGAAGAAATCATGAATTATCCTACACATATCTCTTAGGATTGTCAAACGTGGTGTACAGTAAGGCATGTTGTTATGAACCATGTACTAGTTCATTCATGTTAAATAATCCCATTTAGGTTTATTACCCCTAGGAACATCTTTGATAAAAATGTGTACATGTATTGTCCCTACATGGATAATTTTTTCATGAAAAACATAATATATTCTTCACCGTGATATTCAGATTTTATTCTATACTTATCTGATAATTATATAACAGAGTTATCTTCTCTAATCTTTGATTTTATTAATCTAGTTCCCACGATTTCTTCTGAGAAATCTCGAATAACAACGGTAGCACCCTTATCCCAATAGAAGAGATCTAGTGTCTACATAATTACATTGGACTAAGATAATAGGAATCACATCCAAAAGGATTCAATAGTTCATTATTCTTGGTAAACATGTTATATACTTGAAAATAATATTATAATTCAAAACATAAAAAAATATTTCATAATTTTGTTATTCTCCTAAGAATATCATAGTATATCAATAAAATTTTTATTCCTCATATCTTAGAGAAAATATATCATACGATCTTAAATCATTTGTAAGTGTTTGCATATTATATAATCCGTGTATAAATGAAGAATAATCAATTTTAGATGGTAAATAATTGAATCCCAATCAATTTTAATTATAACAGGAGTATAATATAGAAAGAATAAAATATGAAACATAATTCCACATAAATAAACATATATAATTAAAATTTGATGTTATATTGATTTAATTCATAATTTTATAATTCTAAACACAACTTTATGACTTTTTCCAAGACATCTAATACCATAGAGTCTTATGCCAATATATTTATCCAAATTAGTATGGCCAAATCCAATTCCATATATATTTTTTCTCATAATACCTAATGATTCATTAAGGGGATAGAGTGGGCCTCACCAATCACATTATAACCCTAATGCATTCATCATTTAAATGTGGAGAATCCAATTAAACAAAAATATTCATATTTAAAATGTAACATAAAAAATATCAATACATATCCAAATAAATAAACATAATCATAAACCATTCTAATTAAAATGGGGAGAGGAAAAAAATTATGCATCATAAATTAAATTAATAATAATTAATCCATTGAAAAATTAAAATGATATTAGTACAAAAAATTCCCAGTGGATCATAATTACATCAAAGGGTTTATGTAAATGATGAAAATAAAAAACATAAAAATATCATTAAAAACGTTCATGAGAGAAATATACCATTAATTTTGAATAAAAATAATTTTTAAGTTAAAAGTTTATATAACATTTTGAATCATATTTTCTTTGAAAAAAAGATATTTAAATTATAAATATTTCATTAAAACATATAGTGGTCTTTATGGATCAAAATCACATACATTCTGAGTTTGTTAAGACAAAAAATCCATTTAAACATTCATTAAAATCATATTAGACTTTATTTTGAGAACAACAATAAGATCCCTTATAAAAACTTTCATAGACAGTAAATTTGAAAAATATTTCCTAATAAATTAGTATGGAAATGGTGAAATCAATTTGGATAGAAAATTTATGTAATATGGGATTTTCTTAAAAAAATTCTCAATAAAGAGATAATTTAATTTTAGTTTTTTTAAATAAAATAAATCACTATATGTATTAAAGAGTGTAAAAATGGTAATATTACATCAAAAACATACATAATAATAGATTTATTTTAATATAGGAATAATAAATAAATCTCTCAAGGGAGACTTAAATAAAATCAGTCTTGAATAATGATTAGATTGGGAAAAAACCCTTATCACATTGATAACTATTGTATTATAACACCAATTAAAGAAATATTATTAAATGGATTGTTAAATACCTCCAAGATAAAGGAATTCATTATATATCATTCAAAAGTAAATTATAAAAATAACCAAAAATAAATAAGTATTGAATACGATGTATGTATCATAGAAGTAAAAGTAGGCCTAGTGACCCTTAACTGGTGTCTGACACATCACATACGTTATTTATCATCAGAATAAATTACATATGTGAATTAATCACTTTATAATGAACCGTTTTCAAGTTTATTATGACAATCGTTTCACTTATTACCATTTTATATATAATTAATTATTCAATTTTGATAATATAGTCATTTTCGGTGATTTCTAATTTATTGGTTGAAAATGAATTTGTTAGGTTGACTATGGTAAAATAAGAAATTATTGAAAATGAAGAATAAAAATCATGAAATATTAATCAAATTTAGACACAATTTATACATGTTAAACTAGTAATGAATTATGGTTATTAAAAATGTGTAACTCTACAATCTTGGGGATGGCCGGCCGTACAGACGCATGACTAACAAATTAATTTTCAATGCTCATTATAGACATTAAATATTTACATTTTCCCAATAATAAATGTTCATAATTTCATAGATTTAATATTAAATAAATATATATAATCAATTGGTTATGGTAATTAAAATAGGGTCCCATAGTTTCTAGAAAGCAATATATCACACATACATGGGAGATTATATATTCTTCCATTAACTAAAAATGCAACCAATAAAATGATATATATACCCATAATATTTTCATAATGTAAACTATTTATAGAATATCCTAATTAATTCTAGTATATCAAATGTATAAATTATATTTTTTTCCTTATCATCTTCCATGTTATGTGTTCATGGATGCCGAATCACATTGTATCACAAGGTACAAGTCCCCAATTCACACATGTGATGTTATTATATCCTCTATAGGATAAAATTTAATAAGTTATATATATATATGTGATATAATGTGTATATATATATAATTATTTAATTAATATCACATATATAAAAATAATATATCATCACACAAAATTTTGAGAGGCAGTAATGAATAAATAAACGACATCGATCTGTGAGGTGGTAGTCCTCTGTACACAAGATTGACGATTTCCTATCAAATTTCAATGATGTCGGAAGGGTATTGGGTAATTACAATAACATAATAGAAATATTGTATTTGTAGGATTATTATTTTATTATATATGACTGATTTTATAGGATTTGAATGAGGAGGATGGAAAGAGATAAAAACACTCATTGAAGAACCTTACCCCTTCTTCTGGTATCCCTATTAGGATTACCTTAATAGACATACTATGATGGATTTAATCCTATAAAATGGCTTTGAGGATGATAGTAGGGAATTTATGATGGGATTTTTAAGGTTTTTTGTAGCATAATGACTTTATAGTATGATGAATGGAGGTGAGTGAGTTCCATTTTATAATTGAAGGGGAGTGGCATTTTGGTAAGTACCCAAAATGAGTCATTAATGGGATTCACTCAAAAATAATGGGGCACCAGATTTTGTAAATAATTTAGGGGATACATTTTCTAGATGATCTCTATTTATAAAATATAATCACATGTATTAAAAATTTCATCTAGTTGCATTTAAATTTAACTCAATTTTTTAATTTTAATTTTCATTAATAAACTAGTTTTTTAACCTACATAATTTATCCATTATGAATAAAATAAAATTATTCTTATAAGATAAATTAGAATTAATTATTATGAAGATTATGTACAATTCTTAATGTATATAAACAATATTTTGGAAAAATTAAATTTAGAACAAGCACATGTATTCTTAAAAACCCACATTTTAACCATAATCACGATAATTAATATTAAACATATTTCACTAGTAATATTTTAATAAATTAAATTTAACATAACATAAAAAATAAATTATTATAATAAAAATCATGGAACATATTTTTCTAAATTTACTTCACATAATTGTATGATTTTAAATAGAAATAAATACCACAGACGGTATGAGAAATTATGATTTCAGAGGCAGAATGTTCAAATGCTTAAAATGTTTTTATATATGTTACCAATATTAAAATGATTCCAATGAAATAAATTAGATTAACTAATAAATTGGTAAAATTATTACTCTTTATATTAAATTAATAATACAATTGTTTATAATAAATAATTTACATGTAATGGATGTTTTCAATTAATAGTTAGTATTTTTCAATCATCAAAAGTTGTAAAAATCAATTTTATATTATGTCTAAATTTTTTTGATTATTATTTTTGAAATATTTCATTTTATCCTAAAAAATATCTTCTAATATTATAATTTTATAATTTTATTTATAGAAAATAGGCAACCAAAATTTTCTTAATTTAGTTTGCAATATTAGTCAAAATCATTCCAACATCTTGGTGATAACTTTAATGTTAAAGAATATTAATTTAATATATTTTTTTGTTTCATTTAAACCAAAGATTCCAAGAATCATATGCTATTAAGGTTATAGAATTTATTAAAATTTAATGTATCGTAAAGTCCAAGGATGTTATATTCTCTACTTAGAATGGTAATGTGCGTCATAAATTATTTCAAATAAAAAATTTCTTTATTTATAATTTTGGGGTGTTTCTATCCCCTATCACCCTTATATGGGATGTTATCACCACATCATATAATTTACATACCTAGATGGAGATAATTATCTTCAAAATAGAAAATTGGATTTCTAGAAAAGTAAATATTGACAATAAAATCATGGTACGAGTATTGTTACATATTAACTCACTACCATATACATGGATGATCAAAGGACATGTTATGATGATTTCCATTAAGTAGATGATTATTTCATGGATGTTTTTCCCAATTATTTTTCAAGAAATCCTCATAAGATATTGGTAGTGTTCACTATGAAAATAATTCCAAGAGTTACATGATCATCTATTCCTCTTTATAGGAAATATATTATTGAGTTAAAATATTTCAAGTGGTATCAATATGAAATGAAATACTATATTTTTATACTTCCCAATACCACACCATAGGGTTTACAAGTACTTTTAACTATGAATTATGATACTAAACTCATGAATTTAAAAGGTTAATATTGTTTGAACTAAATTTTGGGTAATTAAAATATCAAAATCCTAGTAAAACACACTTTAAATAAATCTGATGAGTGAGGGTTTTTACTATGAACTTTTGTATGAAAAACATGGAATGAATTTTCTTGGATCTATTGAATTAGTTTTTTCAACCATATCTAGACTCATATTGGATTGTCATTAGGGAATAAATATATTTGTATTCTTATGATCAACACGGACATGCCAAACATCTTGAGGTCAAGATGAATACAGTAAGAGAGAACAAGATGCTCACTAGGCTTTCCGAATTTCAGGTTTAGATTGATAATGTGAACTCACTATGCCACATATTATTAAAGACTTCAATATGCATTGAAAATTCTATATTTCACTTGAACAAATTTTCATTCTTACACTTATTACCCTCTCATTTATCTTGAAAACATCCCCTCCCATGACAACTCTTCAATGGTTTCTCCAAAAAATGTTTTGAAGTATCTAATCCCACTATAATCTAATTGAACCATCATTCTTATCATTAGATTCAACTAATTATGTTATTCAATCAAAAACCTTCATCTATTAGTTTATATCCCCATCTAATTTATAATAACCAGTCTTTCTAATATTCATAATTTTTATGGTATTTGTATGCTCTTTTATTTTCTTCTGAATCATACTATACCAAGGGTCGATAATGGTCTTTTATTAATTTAATGAAATTTGGATGGTGTTATATGAATAATAAATAATTTTTCATTAATTTATAATTTTTGTTTTAATTTCTTATGCTGGTTTCACCTGATATAATACAATAAATATAATTTCCCTAATTTTATTTTTATATTTATAAATATAAAAGCCCAATTAGACACTCTTATTATTTTTGTATGTCAATGACCTAAACTTGATATATACATTTTCGTTTTATATTTATATTTCTATGAATTCCATTACATATTAATAAACTGAACACCCATGTGAATGTTTGGTTCTTTTTATATTATGATTCAAATAATTTTATTGGATGAATTTACACATTATGATTTGAAAAGCTTGTTTCACATGGCAATCATCAATCATGTAGAAGGTTATTTTGTATGATGCCTACTTTTGACCCTTGAATATTGAATAGGAAATGGTAATAGATTAAATAAATGGAAATGGTGATTTTTCTATTTTATTAGATGGATATGTTATATAAAATGAATAGTACTATATCATTCTATTATTATGTTAACTTTACTTATTAATTTAGTGTAAAGACAAAAATATACATTGGAATCCAAAGGGTATTCCTAGAGTAATCATAGGACTAAAAACCATATTCTTGTATATGTTCTGTAAGGGAGATACCAACCATAGAACATGATCTTTATCATAGTATGCGATTAACTAAAAAATGTACTGATAATTCACCTAATTCACATTCTGATATTAGAAATCCTTGGATACAGTCCTTGAATTCAAATTGTCTTCTACGAAGATATGAGGCCTTGGATTATAATGTTGTTCTCCTTCCTTGATTATCCTAAGACTTACCGTGGGTTTAATTCATCAAAATTTATAGATAATTATCATTTTGGAATGCAACTGATATTTCTTTGTATTAATCATAGCCAAATCTTCTTGGCTATATGGTTTTTTTATTTGAGCGGGCCAGACGTTCTACGGTTATGTATTACCAAATTATTCATGGATTCAATATCAATAATACTCAAACATAGACACTATGGAATCCTCATGGATCCTTCATTATATGTGTATAGTAAATTTTTTACCATATCATTATTGTTTTACCTTATAATAAACCCCTTTTAACTTAACAGTGGTAAATACATTTTACGACCTTTAATGTTTATTTTGGTGAAAAATAATGGAAAATTTATTATAAAATATTAATTATGAAGATTTAAAATTTGGTAGCCTATTTTTTATATTAATTTATATAATTTGATTATTTTAATTTTAAACTAATATAAAAAACATGATGAGAATGAAAGGTATTAATGTGAAAATATTCAAATATTTACAATGTTATGATATCTAAATTCAATAAAAAATTTATTCCAATAACTTAAATTGTATTAATAGTTCAATAATTTTACTGTTATTAATATAAAAAATCATAATATAATTTATCATCATAAATTATTTACTATAAAAGGCATTTTTAAATTGAAATTCAGTCTTTTTCAATATTCCTCAATTAAATGAAACATATTTGAAAAATCATAAAACATAAACATATGATAAAATTGGAATTCCCTTTTCAAATATAAAATATTTTTTTTATATTTTACTAAATTGATAATATTAATTTTCAAATATTCTAGAAAATGGTGATGACCTTGTCTTTTATGAAAATATAGTTTCTCAGAAAAAATTTCTTTTTTGAACAATAATTATTATTATGTTTAATAAATAGATAACCAATAAATTTGTGTAAACTATATATATTCATACTTTTGATAATCCTACTCATACCAACAATCACAATGGCTTTGAAATAACTATCATATTAAATAACTAAAATTAACAGTATATTATTGTTCCATAAAACAGTGTCTACTATGTAACAAAAACAATTATTAATCTAACTATTAAATGTATCCTATGTTATCAAGGAAATTTATTTTTTAGATGAAATATATTTTAATATATTTGGGTGTTATATTCTAATCATGGGTAGGTGTCAAACACTATTTAATAAAATTTTATTCTTTTATAATTTTTATGGTTTTATATTATCCCCCTTAAATAAATATTAACCTCACAATTTAATATTGATATAAGTATTCAAGATTTTGAAATTTGGAAATTCCTTTTTTTATATAAAAATAATCAACGAGTTAAAAACATATGCTTCTAATAAGATTGGTAATGAAATATTAAGTCCATCTGGAATGGAACATAACTACGTTTCCTATAAAGGTAACATCAGTGGAATGTGAATATATAGATATAGTGAAAAATAAGAAATATTTATTAATACTGATTGTGGACATTGATCAAAATAAGTTGAATGAAAAATTGGATTTTAAGTGGATAAAAACAATAAATCTATATTTATTTAAAAGGAAATTTGATTTATCAGATATGAATATAATAGGGTTGAATTTTTTATTTTAAGATTAATTTCCTAACGTTGTTAAATATTTTTAATTGCTTAGAATATATGGAAATATACATTATATATTTATATACAAAACAAATTCTTATTTTGATAGTTCATCAAAATATTATTTGATGAAAAAATATACAATAATTAGTTTTTATGTGAGAATAACTAAAAGAAAATTTTAAAAGATATTAAGATCTATAAAAGAGTTAAACATATTTTAATTTTCCTCAACATATTTTCCATATCCATTAAATTATATCAATTAATACAATACATTAATCATTCTATAATCAAAATCTAACCTACTGGTTTATCATTAATATTTTTTTAAATCATTTATCTAGTGACATATTAACTATTACATCACATAATATTGTATCAGGGACTAAACACTTATAATTATTTGGTCATTAGTTCATGTATTGAGGCCTTTCTGGAAATGATGGGTTTTCCACGGACATACATTTTTCCTTGTTATAAACCCGATTTATATAATTCTTACAGTGTTCCTAAAAAAATATGATGGAAATCCTTGAAATAAAATTTATCATTAAATTTATTTTTTACTTTGTGATTCAATAAATTATCTTTTTAATAATTCAAAAAATATTATATGATTATCATTACATTGTGATTAAAGATCATATTAACCCAAAAGGTTATCAACAACTTTAAACTTATGTCTATAAAATATAAATTCATTATTACTTATATTAATTTTTCACTAAAATATATATGTTCAAAAAGATTCTCTAAACTGCCATTACTCTTAGTATAATCACAACACATAAAACCTAAAATGAAGTGATTATGATATTTATATTATAATCATTCTTAAATGTATAAGTAGATTATTTTAATCATAACTATAATGACAAAAAATACATATGTTCTTCGAAAATTTAATACAATCGTAATATTTCTCCAAATTCATATAACCAGAATACCGTTGGTAAATGTTTTCTACAAAAATACAAATTCATTTTTTTCAACATTGGTTCTATCTTCATCTAGGGTGTAACTGATGTCATTCATTTTAATTATCTATTAAAACCATTGATATTTGATTGTAAGTAAAAGTAAATTATCTTATGAATATCCCTTTAGAGTGTCAAACTTGGTATGTAGTAAGGCCCACTACCAAGTACCAGTTAAATAATGAGTCAAGTTTGACACAAAACTTTTAGAGTTATTACTCCTAGGTTACTCTATTTCATAACAAATTCTACTTATAGAATCCATAAAATGAAATAATGTTATAAAAAACCACATAATCTCAATATAAAAAAAACTTTTCAATATTCTTATATACATAGCCTCAATTTTTATGATAATTTAATGTTCACTAATATATTTTTTTCAAATATAGTTCCCAGTGTTTCTAATAAAAAAATTATAATACCAACTATCGAACTAAGCCCAATGTAATCTTAGAGTGTGTGTCTATTACCATTACATTGGTAGATGAAACAATGAATCACATCCCAATGGAATGATTAGTTTACTAATCATTGAAAACTATATACATAAATGATTCTTAAATTTTATTTGAAAACAAAAATTATAACATAATATTTTTATATAATATTATACCACCTTCTAGAATATTATTGGATATCTATCATTCTAACCATAATGGAATCCTAGGTAAATGAAGAAAAATATGGGTGATCTCAAATGTCAATAACGATTAAGTACAGTGTTAAAATTCATGAGTCAATAAGAATAATAAGTATTTAAAGGTAGTAAATTAACACATATTCCATATAACCAATAAACTAAAATGGAATTTCATCTATAGGTAATATAAATGTCAAAATATCATTGATTATAATCAATGTGTGATGTAAAGTAATTATTCATAAATGGTATTTAAATAACATGACCTCGTGAATTAATATTCCATAATCAATATGTCTTGGAGCATAAGTGAACACCCATGTAATTTTATTAGTAACATAAAATGAAATTAATCAATAGATAATGTAATAGATTAAACATACAAGATATTAATGAAACAATACGAAGGAAATTCATCATGTTTTGACATCATTTTTCTCATAACATGATACCTTTATTGAAAATATTTATCCTCTAAAAAGTTTAAAACATACTAGATGAAACTATATTAGATTAATCTTGGAAACTTATTCATCAAATGAGACTACCAATGAATTGAGGGTCATATAACATGAAACACCATAATATTTTAAGGTACTTATATTTTTTTCTTAGACATCACAAGTTTCACAAAACACCTTGCTGAAACAAAAAATGACATACAATTAAATATAATTATCTTAAAAATGTATATTATAACCTAGCTGGTAAATCATCATGAATGAATACTATTAATTTTTTTTGAAATTGATAAATTATGTATTTTTTCAAATGTTTTCACATTCATCAGAATGATTGTATATTCATAAATTAATGTAGTTTTACCTCCATTTAATGAAATAGATGTTTAAAAAAAAATATTTTTTCACATTTATATATTCTATTTAATAAAATAATCATAATTTTTAAAATATTAATCTAAAATTTATTTTAGGGTGATTTTTTTGTCTTTTGAAAATATTTACTTTTTAGAGAATATTGAGAAATCATGATTTCAATAAATCAATAATTTCTTTTTTATTAACAGTCTAATTATGATATAAATATTAACATAACATATGAATGGATACATAAAATTCAGTTATCTTATGAATTAAAATTTAATATATTTTTACCGTAGAATAAGTAAATAAATATTTTTAAATTGATAAATTAAGTATTTATTTTTTAGTGAACTATAAATGTTTATTCATTATAATATAACTTAAATAATTATATAATAGAAAAAAATTAACAATATTGATTCATAAATTTATATTTTGTTGTCTTATGATTTAAATATAATGTTATGAGATCTTAATTAACATTTAAATGTTTTATAAAATAACATATAATTTTAAAATCGTTATTTTATAGTAAATGTGAATTTTAGTTAAAAATGATTTTTAACAATTTTGAAAACTATTTTCATAAAATGCATATTCTTTTTAAGTTATAAAATCGAATAAAATATTGGGTGATATCTTTTTATTTTTCTAAATTAGTTTAATTTTTTATCAATATTGAAATATAATAATTTACATTATTTTATAAATACATGAATTACTGATTCATAGATGATGTAAGGATGATTTAAGACTATAATATTAAAAAATAATTCATTTTATTAATATAGTTATTCCTAATTATTAAAATATTCATATTCTTGATCAAAAATAATATTGAAATGAATAAAATATTCAAAAACACAACTCTCCTTCAGTATAGGTATCATTACTCCACACCTCTTCTCCCCACACCACCAAAGCCTTGATTCTTGTATAATTTCTTCTAAATACCTCTCTCAAAAAATTCCCACATATTATGGTATTTTTTAATCCTCTAAAATCCAATTTCAATATTCCTCAACGAGGTTCTCAAAGAGATGTATTCAAAAGGTAAAACCCAGAATCATTCCCTTTTTTTATTTTTTTTATTTTATTATCCTTTTATCATATCATCTTTTGAAACATACATTATTACTCCCATATTTTACATATAATATATTATTATTATGTTCTAGGAAAAGAAACCATCACATCTCTTATCATTTTCTTTTTATTTTAATAACAATAAAATTTTCTTTGAGGGGACGATTTAGCTCCATCGTGGAAGACATGATTCAATTTTCAGTTTCACATTCATGGATGGTCATCAAACAATTTTTATAGGTAAACCATACCTTAATTTTTTCAAGATAAGTTATATAATGTTTTGGAACTAGTATATATATATTATATTTATTTAATGAAACTAAAATAGTTTGTGATGATCCAAAAACCACCAAAATAGTCTAACAATAATCAACAACATCTTTTTAAATGAATCATCCTAAAAAAATAACCAAATTACATATATTTAATTTTAATAATATTTAATATAATTAATAAAACAAACTTTCATTTCTAGAATGGTTTTTTATCTTACATGATATTCTATATGCATGTAAATGGAAACTGATCATGAAAAACATGGATATGAATGCCCTCAAATGATAAAATTGTATTTTATAACTCATAAAAAAGGCCTTAACAAAACATAAAAAAATTATAAACTATAATATACCTATATAAAAGTTGTGAATTAATTAATAAATGGATTTAGTCTTATTTTCTAGGTCATAATTATCATGTTCATAACACATTCAGACATAAGTTATGGGTTTTCTCATCTCACTATTATTTCTCTGAGATATTCATTATTCAATACTATTTCTTATGTGTTTTGTATGTATAATATTTATTGATGTATCATATCATGAATATATTAATTATCTTTGTATTTGGTGTATTATTTTATGATCATTAATTTTATTTTCCATATGATTAGATTGTATTCAAAGTAGTAATGGATTTTGCTTGAACCTCCATCATTCATTCCGGTTATGGTTTCTCTCACTTTTTTACTATGTAATTATTCATTATTTTGATATAATTTATATAATATTTGGGTATTTGTTTGAAATATTTTTATCTGGATCATTTCATCTTTCTTTTATTCATAAAACATGATTTATAAGTTTACCAATTCAATTCTTACATATAAGTAATACCGATTTAAAGGAACATTCTAATTTCATACCCATTTTCATTAAAAATCCATAACCTATTTTAATCAAACATTATTTTTATAATATCAAAATTTTTGTATTGATAAATTACCCTATACCATTTATTTCTTTATTAGAAAATTTCATCATTGTACCATTTTTAGGGAACTCCAATAATTTCCCTTCAATCGCACAGAAGATGATTATTTTTAATGTTTTTTAAAAACAGTTTTAACACATTTTCTCATAATTTGAACATAATTTATTAATGAATAATAATATAATTTTAATTCCCTTTTAATTATTCATATATACATATTTATAAACTGATTCTATGAAAAACAAAAATTATTTTACAAAAGAGCTCTTTTTTTTAAAGCCTATTTCTTTAAAAAAAATTATCAATTTTTTTATTATAGTATTTTAATCTATGATTTTGTTTAAAAATATTTTTTTGTGGTATGGGAAACTTAATTTGAACACATATTTTAAAACATAATTTTTAATTTGAAGAATGTATTGGACTTAGTATATTACAAATACGCCCTCCCAAATCAACTCGATGAATCAGTAGGTCTCATGTGAAAAACATGTATGGTTTTTTTGAGGCCTTACATATTTATATAGCCTTCTTGTTTGATGACATGATTTTATTTTTATAAAGTTATTAACAGTCCATCCTTTCATTATATAATTAGTATTTTAAAATCAAAGTTGTTATCTGACCATTAGAATATCAATGGTCAGTTTTGATTCTCATGTGATTATTTATTTGTAATTATTTATTCGGGTTTTATTCCTTCAATATTATTCCAAAGATTATATTATAATTGTATGTATTTTTATTTATTCCTCATTAAATTTTGTTTATGCTTATTTTTATATATTCTTCATTATTTTTTACTCTTACTGAGTATCTTATATCACCGATTTCTTATGTTTTATTTTTTACCAAAGTGTGAAGGTGTATATTATGAATGACATGCAGGGATAACATAAATCTTTATGGGTGATTCCAATGTATTTTCTATGTTTTATATAATTTCATATTTATAAAGTAATTATGTTTCTATTATGTTTTCCTAGAATAAAAATCTACTCAGTGGTTTTGGAAGTGGATTCTTTGTTTATTATACCAATGTTATGATATAAGGCACCAACTCCAAGATTTTAGGTCTAGGTTTTTACAATTTATTTCAAAGGATAATTAGTGGAAACCTTAGAAACAAGATTTAAGAAAAATATATTAGGTAACATGACCCTAATATAATCCTTGAGTATATGTATTGAAGAACATCCAAGAATACTGGTATGGTTGGGATTATGTGGGTCTTCTTTGAAATACAACCCTATCTAGATACTATAATTGGACGGGCATCTAATATAGATATACGTAGGGGTAGAATCTTGGACAAGGTGTGCTCGGTCAGTATTTTCATAACATGTTATATGATAATAGACATTATTATTCACATGGTTGGAAACCCTAGATGAATATACTTAGGATAATTTACAATTTCTTAAAAACCCATTATAAATGATTCAATAGTAAATATATCCCAAAAAAACCATGTTTATGAATGTGATATTACCTAAGAATAAAATTTTCAAATTATGTTATGTATTTCATAAATTTTGAATTTTACATTATGTTTCATTATGTCTTTATATAAATTATTGTATTTTACAGCATATAATTGTATCTTATAGGATGGAATGGGAACTAAATAAATGAAATTAGTCTAAAGATTAATATAGATCATTTATCCATTGTGTTTTAGATATCATTTTGAAGGGATATAGTCTCCCAAGTATTCTCATCCTATGAGTAATTAATATTATGTTATAAAAAGATAGTTAAATTGTTATACAAGTAATATGGCTTCAAAATGATGAAAGTTAAGTATTGGAAATCTAGGAAAAAGATAATGACAATGATGAAGGTGATGAATTATTTTCACACAACGGATAATTTGGGAAGGAAACACCTTGGTATATAGTTAATAGGAAAATATGTTTCCATTATTTGTGGAGAAAAACGCCACAATGCTCATGATGGTAGAGAAGGGAATGAATTTAACAGTGTTTTAATGCATCAAATCGATTGAGATGATACACTATTTGAATCAATGTCTCAAGCAGCAAAGGAATATACAAAAAAGAATAATAGAAACTTCTACTACATACCATGAGCTATAATTAATTTGATTGTTTTTAGATTAAAAAATTATTTTATTTGAGATTTTTATCAATAATTACATGGTTATAAATATCACGAGGCATATAAGAGTTACACTATAGTGCTGATTCATTATGGTATTTAAAGCATGTTATGAATAACACCAGCAATAAGGCGAAGTGATTCTGTTTTAAGATGCTATTCCTTAAAACACTTGGCTAAAGAAAGATAACCCAAAATATGTTATTAATGTTGAAATAAAAATAAATATATTGCTATGGGATAATATAATTGAAAATGATTGTGATTAGTTATTTGATTTTTTAGATTTTGAAGGAATTTCTAGATGTTGGTATTTGAGAAATATATTCAACAACATGAGATTTTACTTTTTGAAACATTCTTATTTCATAAAGGTTTAACAGATATTAATGTATTCATATATTTGTAATGTGAAAATAAAATATAAATTATTTGGGAAATCTTATGTTCAGTTGATCTGGAAAATTTATTGACCTTTTAAAATCATTTTTCATTGAATTTGGAAAGACATGTTTTAGATTATTCTTAAAACAAACCACTTTTTTAATGGTTCTCAAGAATCATTAGAAATAAATGTTATTTAATAACATATAAAAACCTTTATTGTTTCAGTAAACTTATAAATTCCAAATTAATGACTTTATGATCATATGATTCTTTAAATATTCTTTAATATAGAAAAAATTATCTTTAACTTTTTTTCCTTGTGTAATGGATTAATTGAGAATATATTAAAGACCATCGAAAAAATGAGATTATACTTTTGATATAGAACAAAAAAATATATTTAATTTATCAGGTGCTTATATGAATATTAATTGAATTACTAAGATATAGGAAAAATATTTTGGAATAGAATCATTATCTGATTACTTTTCATTTTGATAAATCAAAGGCATTTTAACTAATAAAAAATTTATAGGTTTGTGATGGTTAAATTTTTAATGACTATGTCCCCTATAACTCTTCATCAGAACATAATGTTTAGATTATTCACTCATTACATTTTTTCCCTAAATACTTGTGTTATTATATTCAATGGTCTAGTTTTATGGTGACCTCAACATTTCATTTTTCCTCTTATTATAATGATATTTTGTCAACCATATTTCTGATGTGGGTTTCCCATAAAGAAATTTTGATTTATCAGCCATTGATATTCTAATAGTATTTTCAAATTGTGAGGATGAAATTTATTGAATGTTGGGATAATGTATCACCCCAATTTAATGGTTTGTATATTTTTTCTTTGTTAGTATAAGATTCACAAAACACTAAGTTTAAACGAATGATGATATATAACTAAATATCATTATTTCAAAATTATAGATAAAATGTTGGTACTAAATCAGAAGTAATGAATACTATAAACAAAATTATTAAATTTATATATTATACATTTAATCATATATGATTATATACATTCCAATGACTTTATATGAATTATATAAAAATGAATAGAATTTTATGTATTAAAATTCAATATTTTTCTAAATACTATTTTACCACCTCTAATTAGTTGACTTATTTAAAGGAATAATTTTTACATAATGTTATATTCAATTGATAAAATTAAACTTTATTTTAGAAATACATTTATCAAAATTAGTTTTTAGTGAAATTATGATATTTTTCTAAAAACATTTTTTTCTCGTGATTTGGGAAAAATCAGGATTTCTAAAAAATTGTCATTTTTATTATATTAATATTATATTTATTATTTGAATATTAGGTTCATCTATGAATTTATACAAAAAATTTATGATTCTTGTGAGTTAAAATAAAATATATATTTAATCAAGATATAAGTATATAGATATTTGAAATTGAGAAATTAAGTATTGGTATTATTGTGAAACATAAATGTTTAATCCCAATTTCATGACTAAAATAATTATTCTGAAAAAAATTTATTTTCATGAAATAGATTAAAAATTTATTATTTTTCTTTTCTTATGATTATATTATACATTTAATATATCCTAATTAATTTTTTTATGTGTTATAAAATTAGTGATAATTTTAAAATTGGCATAGTTCAGATAAATGATGATTTTTTTAAATTAAATTTCAAATATTTAAAAATATTATATTCATAAAATATATTTAATTTAAGAAATATAGCCATCAAAAAATGGTTAGACTTATTTTTTAGGAGTTTTCATAAATAGTAGATTTTTATTGAATAGTCAAATAAGGTAATTTAACATATTTAATAAATACATAAATTATTTTGTACTAGATGATGTATGGACGATGTAGGCCCATATTACAAAACTATAATTCATTATTTTAGTATATTTAGTGATTATTTTAAAACAATTCATAACCCTATAAAAATTAGAAAAAGGATTTGAATATTCAAAAAACATCCCCTCCTGTACTATAAATACCACCCCACAATACTTCTTGTGCCCACACCACCAAATCCATGAAGTATTTCCAATTCATCACAATAACACTACCATAATTATCTTCCATGTTTTCTCTTTATGTTTTCACTAGAAATATCACTTCAAAGTTTCATAAGGTAGTTCTAAAGAAGAATAATTCAAGAGGTAAAACCCTTAATCCATCCTTTTTATTTTCATTTATTTTTCTTTTCATTTATTATCCTTCCATCACATCCTCTATCCAATAATTCATGATAACTCCACTATCGAATATATATTATAATTTTATTATTTAAATGGAATATCCCTAATGAAATACCTTTTCATTTTCAATTTATTTTAATAACTAAAACATCATCCATGAGGTGCTGGTATACTACCTTCATGGATGATGTGCCTTTATTTTTCAATTCCACCATAATGGATGTTCATTTATTATTTTTGTAGTTAAAATATACAATTACATGTGTAATAAAAATTATTTAATGTTATGAAACAAATATATATATATTATTAATTAATGAAACAAAACTAGTTTGGGATGTTCAAAAAACTACCATAATAATCTAAACGATTATCACTAATGCCTTTTCTAGTGATTATCTTTCAAAACAAATAAAAAATGACTTATATAAACATTTATTCATATAAAATAAAATTAATAATTGAAAATTTCAATTCCAATGTACTATTTCATTTTAAATGATCTTCCATATGTATATAAATTTAAACAGATCATAAAAACGATGTAAATTAATTCTCTTAAATGTTAAAATTGTATTTTATAATTCAAAAATTTAAAAAAATGAAATTAATAATATTATAATATTTAAAATAAATGTATAAATGGTTATGAGTTTATTAATTAATTAATTAAAATGTATTACCTAAGAAATTAATATGAAGTGAAAAACACATTCAAACATAAGTTAAGGGTTTTATCAACTAACTTTTATTTCTATAATACATGACATAACCGACATTGTCTATTATATGTAGTGTATGTGCATTGTACATTGATATATCATATCCTAAAAATAATTATCTTCATTCCATTTAATTTATTATTTGATGATCATTAATTTTACGGGGTATATGGTATGACTTTTGGAAAGTTGTAACGGATTCCTCCAAAACCACCATCATCGATTTAGGTTATGAATTTCCTCTCTCTTTACAAAAATTTAATACTTAAATGTTTTTATATTATTCTTATAATTTATGTGTATATGTTCCAAAATCATGTTTCCAAATTATTTCATGTTTCATTAATGGGGAAATACTTGTTTTATAAGGTTCACTTTTCATTTCCTCTTGGTAATCTATCCCAATTAAAGATAACATTAAAATTTCATACACATTTCCAAGTAAACTCCATAATCTATTTTATCCCACCAATATTTTTTATAATCTCATTTTTAATGAAAAAATATCCAGGTACATTTCTTGTATTATTAAAACATTTAATCTGTTTACAGTTTTAATGACTCTATAATATTTTCACATAATCTGTTGTAAAGAGTATTATTTATAACAATTATTAGAAACTATTTTTATCAATTTTCATTTTAGGTGGACATAATTAATGCCCCAAACATAATTTAATTATTTAGTTATTTCAATTTTATCAGATATTAATATTAAAAATTTTAATTTATGAAAAATACAAATGACTTCCATGAATAACTCTTCTTTTCCAAGTAAAAGGGTATTTCATTGAATAATTTTTCAATGACTCTGTTTGAGTATTTTGATCTAAAATTATGATTAAAATATTTCAATGTGGTGTGGGAAAAATTTATTTTATGATATTTTATAAAATGTATTATTCAACATTTGAGAAATGCATTGGACTTAATAAGTGACCATAGGTGTCTGTTATATCCTCTAGATGGATCGGCAGGTCTCATGAGATATCTAGACCGGGGTTTACTCGAGGGCTTAACCATTTATGTATACTTCTTTGAAAAGGCCCTGGTGATATTTTTATTAAATTTTTATTCCTCACATATTGTGCTCGTGATTATATGCTAATGGAATATCTTTTTAGTCATTAACCATCCCTTATTTATTAAATTGTTTTTTGATATCTTCTATTGTATTTATTACCTACACATATAATTTGAGATAACGCCATTCATATGTTTTATTTATCCCCAGAAGGTGAAGTTGTATTTTATGAATGAATAAAAGGGTAATATATGTATTTTTGGGTGTTTCCAATGGAGATGTTTTGTTGAATATCATTTCAATTATTAATGTAATACCTATGTTTGTGTATAGTTTTCCAATCCTACTAAACAATGTGTTCCTTCAGGATGTGTCATACTAATTTATCATACTATTGTAATGAAGAAATTCATTTATTTCGGGCTACGGGGTTCATGATATATACACAATAAGTAGTCCCTGGATATTTTTTCATGTAAAATTCTGTCAGCATATTTCAAAAATATGATTTAATCTAAAAAAACATGGCTTATCAGTTATATATATTTAGAAAAGGATAAATATTTATCTATATTTCCCAAATTAATAAAATAAAATTCAAATTATACACCATATATAAAAAATTCATATGGTATATGAAATAATAATTTCCATAATATAATAATATGATTTTTTTTGAAACGTAACATCCATTGATAAATTATTAAAATAAAGTGACCATATCTATATAAGTTAATAATCACAAAAGAATATGAGATTGTACAATAACATTTACAACTTGGTAATTTTTATGTCAAATCAACATGGATGAAATAATTTAAATTAACAAATTAAATACTATTAAAAATTAAATATTCATTATAATACATGTAAAATGGGCAGTGTAGGAACCACATAAAGTTGAATTGGTGCACAATAACCAATCAGTATTAATGGAATGTAAATTTAGATGAAATTCATTTCCTTTTTCTTTCCATTACTCAAAAATTACTCAACCTAATGTATAATTATCTAATGTATGTTATCATCATATCCCATTAAAATATTTATATTTAATATTTAATATATTATCATTTTATATTTTCTATTTGGTAGTTGGTTAAAAATAATTCATTATTTTCAATGCATTGGCTTTTAATTTTCTTATTTTTTCATTGTTTTTTGTTATGATTTTATGGTTCTCAACCATATTATATAGATATATAATACCAATAATTATAATCAAGAAACATTTATCATATTTAATATATAATTATTACTTTAAAAATAAATCAATCATGATGGTTATAGAAATTATGTACATTACAAACATGGATATGGAAAGCCATATGTATGTATGAGTAACATTTTCATTTTAAAATGATTATTATTGAAACAGAATAAGTAATATAAATATTTATATTATTATATAAATGTCATATATTCCATATTTTATACCTCTATATATACTTCCATGTGGTTTGGTTATTAAAATAGAGTCACATAACATTTTGAAGGAGGTTGTCTACACGTATATGAACGATGTTATCATCTTTACTTGATTGAAATCAATATAAATAATATGATATATATATATATTATTTATTGAGTAAAATATTCTAATTAATATCATAATTATGTTATTCATATAATATATTTACACACCCCCTCTATCCAAATATACATCTCTTAGGCTCGCATTGATGAAAGGTAGATAGTGGCCACCTCAGTCATGCCCCTAGTAGGGCCGGGGATGTAGACTAGCACCATGGGTTTACAAATCACACAATATGGGAGGCATTACTAGTTATAAGAAAAAATATTGTGAGATTTTATGGATCGTCCCCAAGAAACTCGATTACGTAATATAATAAAATCCAAAACCATTTAATATGTATGTGTAAAATAGAATTGATACAAATTCAAAATTCTCTAATGTAAATACCAGAAAGTGAAGTTAAGTAGTGTAACATTATGTTTCATGATCAGGGATAGAATAGTACATATATATCCAATAAATCCCCCAGGATACATATAAAATAGATTTATATATGTATGGTGTGTTTATATGTATATTAAGTCGGAAAATTGATGTCTCTTGTGAACTTTTAAAAGATACATATAATATAATCAAGAGAAAACAACTGAATAATAGTGCCTAAGTAGGTATACAAACAACCAAATCCCACCAATGAATTCTCACCATGTAACATTTTTCATGTAATATAATATAAATCATATCATTGATTGGTTACCTCGCAAAACAATCCCACTAATTAGCTACGATCACAACCCGATAACAAACGTCTTGGCTCTCTCATAGATTCTGAATATAGATCATCACACCCCACCCACACACCCTAGGCCTCACAACATATCCCACCCATGCACAACTAAGCCTCATAACACATCCCACCAGAATATACTTGGACCTCACAACACATCTTTCTTTCACACAACTACACCTCACATCACATCACAAGTCATCTTGCAAACACCAGGGAAAACACATCACAACTCATCTCAAGGACACTTGGGAAAAAACCCACTTTAATCATAGACAAAATAGTTGACATATCACATAACATACATCACAAATAAACTTTCATATTCTCCTCTTGGAAGATGGAGAATGGAAGGGAGGGTGTTCATCCATCCATCCTCCCATTGGGATATTGGGAAAGACACCCCCACCCCACCCCCACCCACATTAATATACGGGTGTTATGGACATAGTACTCAATGTGGGTAGGATATGAATTGAAGTCATAAAAAAATTTCAATATGTTTATAATTAATTCCAATCACTCAATCCCCACCTATGGGTTCTCATAAAAATAAAATACTCATAAAACTTCCACTATTTCTAAAACATATAAATATAAAACATAACACATCAATGCATAAATCCATCTCATATTCCCAACCAATTGATTAAATGATTTCCTTTTCATTAAAAAACAAAAAAAAAATACATTTCAAACATCACAAAACAATAATTTTTCATTACATCACAATTTGGTAAACTAGGGAACATAGAATAAGTCATTTCATAAGGTTAAGAGACTGATAATTAAATGAATATTCATATTAAAGACACATCAGTACACCACCTCAACATATAAAAACAATTTTTGATATATCATATATCTATTTATAGATACCTTTGAATATTTATAAATTTTATCAATTGGGAGCCACCCATACCAACCACTACTACCCTTATTCAATGTCATTCTACCCAAACCACCATGCAAACTAAAACAAATCCCAACACACAACCACACCCAATAACAAATAACAACACCACTAGTTTTTCCACCCTTATGAACAAACATAAAACCCCTATATTACATCATCCATATAAACAAACCCCTTTGCACAACTTTACTCAACCACATCACCAAAAAATTCGATGAAAAAGTTATTCATATTTAACAAGGAATACCCTATTTAATTTCCACTTATAAATGCAGAGGTTATCCCAATTGTATTTATCATGTGGAATGTATTTATTAGTAAAATTTATGAAGTTAACCAAATATTACATATAATAGTTTAGTAGAAAAAACAAAAAAAATGGATAAACCATTCATTTCATAATCATGGACCCCCAAAGACTATGATTCTTAGTGGTTAATCAGCCTATACAACTCATAATATCAAAAAAATTCAGTAGAAAGAAAATGTATTACTTTTACTATCCCCCTATTAATTGATTAAAAACTAAGAAAATTATATTTATGAATATATTGATAACTATATTCACATGGGTAACATCCATATAACCTCTTTACATGATAGAAAATTAAGAGAGACAAAGGAAAACCTTACTTGAAAGAAACAAAAAGCAGCACATATAGGTTCCACTGAAACATGGGTGCACATGTAGCTGGATGAACTCTAGGAAACCATGAACCAAATTATACAAAACATAACATGATCCCAATGGAATGAAGGATTTGGGATATCCTATAGTAAGATAAAATAGGAAGGAAGAACAAGGGGAAGGGCATCTCATCTTGGGAATAATATTATTTGATTCATGTCTTTAGATATATTTTTTTATTTTCCATTAAAGGTGGATCTAGTAAAAATAATGTGTATTGGATAATTAATATACTCCTCTTTAATAAGGAATATATGATATGTTATATGTGATTATAATTGGTCTCAAAGCCTTTAAAATATGGAATTAAAAAAATTACATCAAAGACGATTTGAAAAGGGGAAAACAGGAAGATGCAGGAATTAATGTTCATGAGACCCAACCAAATTAAGCACCGTTCGATGAGGCATCATTCACCGAGGGACTATTCGATGAGGCACCCCCATAACGACACCTATCACAAGGCACTGCTGGATGAAACACCACCATGTGGGGCACTATTAGATAAAATAGATTCCACCGTTTGTGAGACACCATTGGGTGAGACACAACCAGATGACCTACAACCGAGCATGAGGCACTATTGGGTGATTGACTTCTAGAAAGAGGCTCCTAGTGTGAGATAGCATCCGCATGAGTGACCATCAGGTTGAAAAGGACAGATAGAAACCTATAGGTTCATACCTTCAAGGTTACATGGCTATGCTGACACTTATAGGGTTACACCACCATCGTTAACTATTTCTTGGGTGAGATTGTTGGTGCGAGACACTACTGGGAAACATATAAATACTAGGAAATTATGAAAAGGGATGAAATAAGTAACAATGACCTCCCAGAACAACTCAATTACAATATTCTCACAATGTAATAGAATTAAGAGTTCAGTTTCATTCCATCTACAATTATTAACATTATATTTATCACCATAAATCTGAGGCATTATTGAATGAATAAATACATCACTTCATGAGGCAGTTTTCCACCGTATACACGGGCGACATTATTATTTAACCTATGGCATAGGAGGCTAAAATATATATAAGATCTAGTGACTATATATGAATTAATATGTTGTAAATATATTTTTTATACTTTAAATCCATTATCCTTCAGAACCATGAGATGTGGAAATGATAAAATTAATGGAATTTGTTTGTGAGGCGAGAGTTGGTCCTACACGCGGATGATGACATTTTAACCAATTTGTTGGAAGAGTTATTTATTTTATGTCATAAAAATAACATAAACACATCTATGTACATGGTATATACTATAGTTATTATGTAATAATGTATGAGTATAAATTTATGTATGTGGATAAGGATAAAAAATAAAGGCTCTCTTTGAGGAACATTACATGTTCTTTGGTTTCCACCATTGGGTTGGAATAACATTTTCAAAGTTTAGATTTATGCCCCAAATAAGGATTCTAGGCTTAGAGGATAGAACATGGGATGTAATTTGTGAAGATATTGGATGAACCAATGTGTTTTTAAGGTGGTATATTGAGTGGATAGTGGTTCCCTTTTATAAAGGTGGGAGAGGACACAATTGGTATTATAAAAAGAATTTAGTGATCCCACATTTTTCAAATATTAGAAGGGAAATTTTTTTAATGTTATATAATTTTATAGGCCTAATGTTTTCAATAATTTAATATAATTTATTTATAATTAATATTATTTATTTTTATTATTATCATTTTAGTTTACCCACCCCCCCCCCCCCCCGTTAATTTTTTACCTTATTTAAAATTAATAATTTTTACGAAAATAAATTCTAATTTTAGCCAAAAAAAATTTGTTCATAATATTAAAAATTATATATCATGAAGATTAAAAATATTTATTCCACTTTAAAAACATTAATTTTTTAATTATAAGTATATATATTTAAATTATTCTTTTGGACCTGACAAGAATGGACGGTTTAAATGTAAAATTGTTTAAACGTTTAATATGTTATTATATCTAAATTCATTATTATGATGAATAAAATGATATAATTGAATTCATATATGTAAAATTGATATATTTTGTCTTCTAAAACAATTAAAAATTTAATTTATCTTCATAAATTATTTTAATGAAAATGAATTTTTTAATTATAAATGATTGTTTTTTCATATTCATAAAAAAAATTAAAACTATTAGAAGCATCCAAAACATATACCCAAGGAAATTTTCATTGATATAATATAAATAATTAAATGTATTTTTCCAAATATGTTTTTTTATTTTTAATATCGATTTTTCTATTTTGTACACCAACCATGAATAAACCATATTTTTGGAAAATAAAATTTCTCTGAAAACATTTCCTTTTCATTTAAATAAATCTTATAATTATTTAAAAACTAATATATAACCAATTTGTTTCTATAAAATATAAATTTTAACTATTTATTTAATCGTATTTATTCCAAACATTGCAACAAAAATCAATAAATATAATATTAATTAATAATATTAATAGTATATTTTTGTTATGTAATACATGGTCTATCATGTAAGACAGGCTATTAAAAAACTCTTTATTCCTTGAATCATAACCAATCATTTTAATTTAATTTTATATAAATGAAATATATTTTATTTTCTTAGTGTGTTATATTCTCCACTAAGTTCTGTGAATAGTTGCACATATATATTTGAATAAAATATTATTCATTTATAATTTGTGGGGTGTTACACCATTGGAAATAATCATGTCTTGGATTGTTCCCCATTTATAATTTTTGTAACCAATAAATATATGAACATTGATATAGCTCATGATGTTTTAAGGATTATTCTCAATATATCTTGATACCAAGGATATTGGATCACTTTATTAATTTAAGAAAAGAAATTCACATATGCAAAAATCAATATTTTCATTACATTATCATTTTGCCTTCGTCAATCCATTAATGGAACTCTCCTAATTTTATACTATATTGTAATTATTTGACATATTGAATCATTCTATTCGAGTTATATAGATGTCTTCATCAAACATTCCAATTAATAATTTGGTTTTGGAATCTATTTCCTAAATTGCATAATCATCCAAAAATTCTATCATATATAATATTCGGTCAGATTTTAAGAACTATATTAGATTGAAGGATTCATCATTGTAAATAACGTAATGATTTATAAAACAATTAAGTTCAAATATTGACTGATGTTATTGAACATTATAATTAATGTTCATATATTTCTTGATTACCCATTTGAACGTAATGGAATTTACATCGATGATATGGTCTTCCAAAATCCAAAAGTTATTTTAGTACATGGACCGCATCTCATAATTCATGAAATAATGATTCTTAACGGTATAATTTCTTTATTTTTATACCTTTATGGATTGAGGGTCATCATTATCTAAGAGTAATGTGTCACTTGACCAAGTTGGAAGGTAATCATAATACGTAAGTTCTCTAACCTCTCGATTTGACCAATATAGTACTTCTTTATGTAGAACATATTGACATGACACTATCTCTTGAGGATTTTTCTCTCATACCAACTCATATTCATCTAGAGTATCAAACTCATTGAGGTAAAAATATGACAAATAATTTCTAATGTAAATGTGTTCCATTTCAAGAAATATTTCATTTATTTTGATAGTCACATTCTTATTTGATGGTTTATATTTTTAATATCCATTAAAATTCATTTGGATGACCTCTATTTATTCACTTGGTGATGTAGGATAACATTTGTGGATTATTTGTATACTTGAAAAAAATTATATTCTTATAAATGTAAATATAATAGATTCGGTATCCTTTCACATAACTACTCATTTGAAAAACCATTTATTTCATTATTCTGTACTCAACTAAGGGTATATACCAATTTATATAGTGCATATCCCAAAATGAAAATTTTGGATTCTCTTGACTCTTCATCCATCTAACCATGTCAGGAAATGTATGATTCCCCATTCACCCACACCATTCAACTTATGTGTATTGGGTGGAACGATTTTATTTATTATCACAGACTCCCTTAAAGTATCAATTAAATCATGGTTAAGATAATTTTTTCATTATTCTATGAAAAATATATTAATCTTCTAACAAATATTATTTTCTACATCAATATGTTATTCCACAATCATTCGAAATGAATATTACTTATAACTCATAATTTAGATATACACATATCAATTATAGCCATCACTAAGAGTAATGTAGGAAAAACACATCCCCCTTCCATTACGTGGAATAAGCCATATGTATTATTATAAACCAATTCTTGTAATTAATTGTATCTTACTCTATTCTCATAATATGATGATACATAGATATTTAATTATAAATATGTGTGATGTACATCCAGCAGGTTTAAAAGAGTTGAGTCAAAAAATCCTCCTTTATGTTATTTTTTCATAGTATATCCATTTTCAAGAACATTCAAAATGTTCTAAAGGAAGGTGTTATATATGTTGTTTATAATTAATGTTTCATTGATTTATATTTTAGAGTTTTCATTTTCATGTATATTTAAACCATTGTTACAATTTTTCATACCATCCAAAATAATATACTTATAAAAGAGACAATTTTTTTCCATAGTTGGAATAAAATAAAATGGTTTCCAAACATGCCACTGATACTATGTTTCTTGTGAAATAAGTGAAAAATATCAATTAATCAATATATTCACTGAAATACATGTAAAAGTAATATTATAATATCCAACCACAAATGCATCTAGTCCAACACCATTCACTTCTTTGAGATCCACCTTTCACTTTTCAATGTTCTAGAATTGAATTTTTTCCTATATAATAATTCAAATGTTTGATACACATAATTTATTCAATACCCATCTTGTAGAAAAAATCATATTTCATTCATTGAGAAAATCTTAAGTAGAAGAATAACCTTTCATCTATTTCCAATCTCTTAAATTATTCTTAAAGGGGAATTTCATGCAACATGATAAGAATAGTGACACCAACTCATTTTCAGCCCACTGAATTGTTTGATTTCTATAAGGATGGTTTAGTGGTTTCTTTGTAATGGAAATAGCTTTACACCCCTTATACATATTATTCATCCTCTTTTTCACCATAAGGGATGAAGAATTTCTATATTTCCTATCCTTATTATATTTCAATACTAAAAAAATAGATTTGGGTGATGTGACACCCTAATATATTATGAGATATATTCATTTTAATATCTTTTATGTCTTGTGTTGTATGCTACACCAATATTATCTTATGCTATATGCAACATTGTATTATTTTGTTGTATACACAAAACTTTTCTTGGATTATGTTGAATAAATTTTTTTATTATTGTGATTGAATTCATTTCACACAACACGGAGTATAGATTTTGTTCAATGTGTAAATTAAATACATTTTTATTATATTATACACAACACCAATGGAATATTTCTCAACACGCAAAACTGACTTGGCGTTCGTTACACGCAAGATCGACCTTCATCGATATATTCCTTGGTATGAAATACCAAGTTTTACTGAACAATTATATTTTATTTAATGGGATATAAACATGAATTTTTGAATTTTATTAACCATATTTTTCATTTAATAACATTATCATTCATAGTAAACATTTTTTAGAATGTGGTATGAGAAATTTTTTTTTTTTGGATAAAATAATTATTTTTAAATATACTTTTTGAAACATTTATAAGTTATATTTTACAAGATAAACTTATTCTTTGGAATTGGGACATAAAAATATACTTTGATTTTTTTTTTAATTTTTCTGATAACATTCAAATTTTGATGAATATGGAAAATACGCTAAATTTTAATTGAAAACAACTTTTTACACTGCAAAAATTTATGTCATTAAAATATATTATTGAATGGTTTTAAATTATAAATAGAATATATTTGATCATTTTAATACAATTTAGGTCATTTTTATTAATTTTACATCGAATTCATATGTAAAAACATTTCAATCTTTTGCAATGTTTTAAAAAAACCCATTTTTTGACAATGAGATTAATTTTCAATGTATTGCTTAAAATTATATGTTTTGAATTTTTAAAATGGATTCCATATTTGAAATCACACTATTTAAATTTTTTATATAGGTACATTTTATTTTTGGACATTATGAATAGTAACTTCAGTAATTATTTCATTTACCAGGGTTAAAGGGTAAATTTAGTAAATAAAGTTAAAAATAATATTATTATAATAATAAATTACCCTAAAATATATCATAATACTATTTAATGAGATATTTATGAACATGTTCATCCTTGATTATATTTTTGGACTCCATTGATTCACATGGATGTGAAAATGACATTTTATAATAATTAATTTAATGTAATGATAATTATAACCTAAATATATATCAGTTGATAAATGGTTTTTAATATGAGGTTATATAACATATATATATTTTTATATGTAGTAATTGTAAAGATAAAGATATTTCCTATGTCATGGTATTTTATTTATAATTATTAGACTTTCGAAAAAAATATTTATTTATGACATAATTATGATGTAGTAATTACTTCCTTAATGAAAGATTCAAATAAATGAATTTATAAATATAAAATAATTTTAATTTGAGTATTTTTATGTCATCCACGATGTTTTTGGAATCCATTTACAAATTAGAGATGCATTAATTCCTTTTTCATGAATTAATATGGTTGTAATGTATTTTTAGAAAAGAAAAGTATGAATAGTAACCAAAATTGACCTAATTCATAACTTAAAACATAAAATAGTTTAAAAAATGATATTTAATTTCTAAAAATATAAGATTTAGAAAAATGGTTATGATAATTCAAAATATGTCATAAATAACTTTTCATGGGTCTTCTAACATGATATAGTAATTACATTATCGCAGAATGTGTAAATAACATGATATCAAAATTAGATTAAAAATTGTAAAATACGGGTTAAACCAAAAAGAAAAGGATAAAAAATATTCAAAGCGGGTCAGAAAATTAATGGATTATTGGTATTAGAACCAAAATCATCTTTTCATATAATTAAATAAGCTTAGTACCATTTTAAATCGAAATTGATTTTATAATAAATTATTATTTTAGAACATTCTTAAACTTCCCCTATCCTCTCTTATAAATGGGGACCTCCTCCCTCTCATCTTCACTCCATTTTGAGCTTTCAAGATCATCCACCCCTACCCATATCACTTAAAAAATTCCCGAGTTACATTTTAGTGGTTCTAGTCTTCTCAAAAGCCCAAATATAGTGCCCTAAGGGGAAATTTAAAGGAGGAACGTCGAGGAAAAGGTAATCTCTTCTACTAATTATTTCAAACTTATTTCTTCTTTTAAATTACCTTATTTAGTTGTTAAATTATAAATTAATAACATAAGTATCACTTTTATACTGATATTTTATTAAAAATATGAAACAACACTATTTTCACCTTCTATATATCCTAAAAAAAAACGAAAGCACCGCGCGTGCAAACATAAAGATTACCATCTCCACGTCATGGTGTAATATGATTTCTCCACCATCTTACATGGATAGGTATAATGGTGAAAATAATAACTATATATGATTACTATAAAATTATACTAATTCTGATATATTATAAACCATCCAATTTAATATCATTGAAAAATTATTGGAACGATATCGCCGCTCATGCATACCTAAGACTTACTATATCAACGACGCGATGAGATTCATTCTCCATGATAAACTTTCTAGAATAATCAGAAAATGTTGGAAATAATAATGATACTAGATTTATGTATATATATATATATGTTATTTACTTACTTCAATTCAATTCAATACTAAAATCGAAAATAGCGTTCATGCGTACGTACGACCTACCGTCTGCAGGAACAGTGTATTCCATTAAATTTATCTATTAATTATATATAATTATATACTGAATATATATGATATATAAATCATGTTTTAAATTCTAGAAGTAATTAAATCACGGTCAATGTAATTATATGATGAATAATAATCCCAACCACATATAATAAAGAAAACAAATATTACCCCAAACATCGCTTTAACATGAATTAAAAAATCAACGGGTAATATAATGTCATAATTGAATCATATATGATAAGATAAATATTATTTGTGTTCTCCTAGAAGTTAATAATATTATTAAACCCACTATACAGTTGTTTTAAACATGTACGGAAGAAATTGAACATAAGGTAAGGGATAAATTTTGTAATCTCATTTTATTCGAGATTGTTAATTCGTATGTATCTACTATGTATATATTTATCATGAATAACCATGTTTTCTAAAAATAACCAAATAAAATGTGTACTATTATTTTTTTTATGTCTAATTTTATTTTTACTCATTTTAAATTTTACTACATGGTTAGGACATAATCGTAATTTTGTTTCCCATAGGATGTACTTTTTGACATTTTCAGCTAAAGTATGAGGAGAATTTTTTTTAAATTATACGGCATGAATGGGTTTTTAAAAATTCATAATTCTTTATTCACATGAAGCTTCCTCTTCAATTTTATAGGTGTATTTTCAACTCAATTATTTTTTTTAAATCACATGATAGTTTGAGAAAATAAAACGTTTTTGAAGAACAATGGATATTTTTCTCAAGAACTATGTTCAAATGATTTATCAAATTCATTTTCTATCTAAGATGATAGAGGGTTGTGTTTATAACCCTATTTTAACATTTATTTGATCAAAATTTTATGGAATAACATTTCTTAAGTCTGTTTATCATAAAAGGAATATGTTATGATGACCTGATGTTTTAGAATCCGATTTTATTACATTGGTTATGCTATGAAGTATGATTTATGTTTTGGTGGAACACATATGATTGTTATCATTATGATATGGGTGGGACCTATATCTCCCTCCCATGCATTCCGTAAATATCTATATATGATGAGATAGACATGTCTAGAATGAAAAGTTAATACGGTTCTATAATATGTGGATGGAACAACAAGTGAACCCTGTTCAGTAATGGAGTTCATCCACTATGATGGTCTTGGAACATATCCTTGGATACTTTGGAAATCATATTATGGAATTATTAGTTTTCCACAATTTCATTTTTTATTCCAATACACTTATATCATGGTTAATGTTCCTTTAGGATCTATTCCTTACATACAGCCATGATTTATGACATTGCTCAAGATTTTGGTGATTAATCTTTATGTTTATTTTTTTATGTTCATATTTTTATGGTTTTTATTATGTTCTCCATTTTTACCGTTAATGAGAAAATGGGATCACCCATTCTATAATTTCTTTTCCCCAGGATATAAAGAAATGTTCTTGGTAGGAAAACAAAAAGGGAAGATCTTAGTGGGAGATGTTGAAAATATTTCAACATGATTAGAACATTATGCTCTAAGTTTCCAAAGATGCTAAACTAATATGGTATTTGGGATTTTGATTGTTTAATGTATTAAGTATTCCTAAATATAAATGTAATGATCACATACATCGTGTTTGGTTCTATAAAATTGGTATCAGAGTGAAGTATTAGTTAACCTTTGGAAAATAGGATAAAAAAACATTAGTGAGATCATTAGAGATATTTCTAAGCTATGTCCTGGGATATCCCAAATGATAAGTATATGTACATGTTATAGTCGTAGAATTATGATTACAATCCAGAATAACCTATGATTAAACCTAAGATTTTAGATATGAAATGTAATACCCCTTGATTATGCCATTTTTGTTGAATTATTTTTTCTTCTCAAGCTATAATATTTGTGTTTTAGTCAATAGAGGTAAATAGAAGGAATTGGATAAACATTAAATCTGACGAACAAATTAATGACTTTCAGAAAAAAATTATTTAATGACTAGATTGAATGGTATTGTGATTATTATGAAATAGTCATCGTGGTTTATGATTAACACGGTGAACATTAGTGGTATTCATATGCCATTGATTAAGAGGAAGATATACTTTTATGCATATTCACCTGGTGAGTAACATAGATAATAGAAGATTAAGAATCCTACATATATAAATAATTGAAGAAGAACCTTGAGTAATACCTTAAATGGAGGGGAAGATGTGATCTCTGTGGAAAAAAGGGTCATAGAGGTATGATTTATTATGGAGTTAAATGTATTATCTTAGGAAAACATGGGCATTACCCAACTCAATTCTTAGACATACAAATCTAATTTTAAGACAATGATGTAATTTTTACATGCCTACTATTAATGTGGAAGGATTGAATTATTTATGTATTTGGATCTAATAATGACGAATGGAGAATTATATAATATTTGCCTATTTATGTTTTTTTCTATGGATTTTCAAGAATATGTTGAATATTTATAATTGATATGAAAATAGATTTTAAGAAAAGATGATATTCCAAAGAATCACATGATTAAAGGATTGATAGCCCTTAATATGAGCATGATGTTGAGATAATTATATTTTTATAAAGATATGTTTTATTATATTAGTTACCTTGGAACTAGCTTTGGTTTTGTTCAAATGTGGGTCAATTTGTCATGAATGAAATATACAAGTTTTTAGGTCATAGGGAACTTATCCACTAAATTTTTGAAGTACGAAACATGCATGTTTTTGATAAGGATATATGGTAATTTAAGTTATTATGATGACTCAAGATAATTAATGATGAAGTCATTCAAATGTTTGGAATGTACCAACAAGATATGTATTATGATATATGGGGGATAAATGATGGTATTCACATGCTTGTTATATGTCATTTATAATAATTATTTTATTTGTACTGGGAGATTGGATAAAAGTTTTTTGCATTATAATAATGGTTGGTATGGATTAAGATAGACATCAGGTAGTATGGTTTAATTCTAAAACAGTTTTTATTCTGTTTTTGGAATGCAATAATATTGTAGTTTTAGAAAAAGGAAAAATAGTAAGACGGGAAACAACCTGTCGTGTCCGACAAGGATGCAGGAATCGAACACACAACCAAAGTGCAACATGGCTTTATCGCCTATCACTGGCCTATAAGATGTCCCTGATTAGTTTAAATTATTTTTATTTTATTAAGCGGTATTATAGATGAAATATAAGTCCATTTTTGGGACCATATACAATTAATCTCACCATAGATTGACATATGCATATTTGATAGCATGTGCTAACATTTTTTGATAGCGAAAGAAGTTATAACCTAGCATTCAATCGCATGATCTTCAAATAGATGAAAAATTTGAAATCATTTATTTAAATAAGAGATAAAGTGAAAATTGTTCAAGTAATGAACAACGGTGAGATTGTACCAAAATCAAGTATATATTTATTCTCATGCAGAATTATTCAAATTTAGGGAAATGATCTTGAAAAAAAAAATGTTATCCCAGTACCTTATTATCTGATGAATCGAATAGTCCCTCAAATCAGCACAGATGAATAGCTTTCTAGTTGTTAACATTCTCCAAACCTTATTCTCTATCACTATCTGTTGGAACTTGATGGTTAGATTTCTCTTCCATATCCATGTTTCCACTTCCCACTTATGTTATCTTATGTGGAAACCCATTAATGTGTTACATTGGGTAAAAATTATGTTTCTAAGATTTCTTTTTAAAATTATGTTCTCGTATTACTTTTTATGATGTGGGTTTCTATAAAGGAACCTTTCATATAGAAAACCATTTATAACCCGGATAAATTTCGAGTGTGAAATTCATTTTAAGGGGTGTAGAATGTGACACCTCGAGATTTTATGAGATATATTATTTTTAATTTATTTGATTTCTTTTGTTGTACGCTACCCCAAGATTAGATTTCACTACACTCAACACTATATTATTTTGCAGCATAAAGAACATTATTTATGGCTTGTATTGAACATAATTTCAAATTATTGTGATAGAATTCATTTCATGCAACGTTGAGTATAGATATTTTCCTACATATAAATGAAATAAATTTTGATTTTTTATACACAACACTAAAAGAATCTTTAACTACATGCAACATATACTTGGCTTGCATTACATGCAAGAGCAGCCTTCCTCGATAGCTTGTGTGGTACACAATACCGAGTTTCACTAAACAATAATATATTATTTAATGGGATATAAACATGTCTTTATTCAAAGTATTAATGAAAATTTTAATTTTTTAAACATTATCATTTATATTAAAACATTTATAGAACATGGTTTGAGAACAAAATCCATTTTTCGGATAAAATATTTATTTTAAAAAAATGCAGTTTTACCCGCTTTTGATGGTGCATCCATTTTAGATATAGTTTTTGAAACTTTTATAAGTTAAATTAGACAAGATAATATTTTTATTTGGAATAACAACATAATAATTTACATTGGATAAATTTTTTATATATTTTTTGATTACTTTCATATTTTGATGAATAGTTACAATATGAAAAATTTTAATTGAAACAAACTTTATTCATTGAAATAATTTATATGGATAAAATATATTATTTAATTTTTTTAATGTTTAAATAGAATAAATTTTTATAGTTTAAGGGAATTTAAGACATTGCCATTAATTTTACATCGAATTCATATGTAAAAACATTTCAATATTTTTTAATATTTGAAACAAAAAACCTGTTTTTTCGACAATGAGATTAATTTTTAATTAATTACATCAACTTCTATGTTTTGAATTCGGAAAAATGCATTCAATATTTATAATCATAATGCCAAAATTGTAAAAATAGGTACTTTTTTGAGCATTATGAAATGTAACATAAAATATTATCTGTTTACCATGGTTAAAAGGTAAATCTAGTAAATAAGGGTATAAGATAATATTATAATAATAATAAATTACCCTAACACATGTCTTAATCCTATTGGATGTGGTATTTATGACCATGGTAATCCTTGGGTCGATTTTGGGACCCCATGGATTTACATGGACGTGAAAATGACAATTTATAAGAATTAATTTACAATGAAGATAACTATTGACATATTAGAGATAATTTAATTACTTTTTATAAGTAATAATTGTTTTATGAATTTTTTAAAAAGTCATGTATGAATAGTATCAATAATTGACATAATTAATAACTTAAAACATAAAATAGTTTATTAAATTATACAAAATTCATGAAAATATAAGATTTAATGAAATAGATAATATATGTCTAAAATATTTCATAACTAACTTTTTATGGGTAATTTGACATGATATAATAATTTCATTAAACCCTAATGTGTAATAACATTATATCACAGTAAGATTAAAAATGGTAAAATAAGGGTAAAACTAAAAAGATAAGGATAAATAGTTTTAAAAACATTTTAAAAGATTATTGGTTGATTGATATTAGAGCAAATACCATCTTATATTAGAATTAAATTATTCTTCATCCATTTTAAATCGAAATTGAATTTATAATAAATTAATCATTTGGAATGTTCCTAAAGTTCCCCTCTCCTCTATTATAGATAGACACCTCCTCCCTCTCTATATCACTCCATTTTGAACCTTCAAGATGTACCAAAACTAGACCATTTCTCTTCTAAAATTACATAGATACATTCTAGAGGTTTTGGTCTTCCTGAAATACCAACTATTGTGCCCTAAAAGGAAATTTAAAGGAGGCACATCGAGGAAGAGGTAATCTCTTCTACCAATTCATTCAAATTTATTTCGTCTTCTACTTCCTCTTCCTTAGTTTTTTCATTATAAATTAATAAAATCATTATCACTCATATTTTGATATGTTATTATAAATTTTAAACAACCCTATTTATCACATTATATCCATCCTAAAAAAATGAAATCCACATGTGTGCATACGTACGATTTACCATCTCCACGAAGTGGTGTAATATGTTTTTCACCATCACCTTACATGGATGGGTATAATAGTGGAAATAATAACTATATATGATTATTATAACATGATACAAATTCTGAGACAATATACACCATCCAATTAAATACCTTTCAACAATTATGGGAAGTATATCATTGCTCATGAGTATGTATGGCGTACCATCTCAACAATATGATGAGATTCATTCTCCATGTTAATAATTCAAGAATGAAAATAAATCATAAATAATAAATAATAATAAAATATATGACATAATAATGTGACATTATTTAAGTATATATATATATTTAATTTACTTACTTCCATTTAATTCAATATGGAAATGAAAACAGAGTTCATGTGTACGTACGACCTACGGTCTCCGTGAACGGTGTATTCCATTGAATTTTTCTATCAATTATTTATATTTATATACTGAATATATATGATATATAAATATTTATTTACATTATGGAAGTATGTGAATCATGTCATAAGTAATAATATCAAGAATAAGAATCCCAAACCTATACGATAAAAAATTGATAATTACCCAAAACGTTGCTTTAACATGAATTGAAAGATGAACGAGTAATATAAAATAGTAAGTGAATCATATTTGATATCATAAATATTATTATGGTTCTTTTACAAGTTAATAACATGTTTAAACCCACTATACTAATGTTTTTGACATGTACGGAGTAAATTGGATCTAAGGTAAGGGATAACATTACTAATCTAGTTTTACTCAAGATTGTTTATTTGTAAGTATCTACTATGTATATATTTATCATCCATGTCCATGTTATCTAAAAATATTCTGAAAAAATGTCGACAATTATTCTATGTAGGTTTAATTTTATTTTTATCCATTTTAACATTTACTATATTTTATGGAATGAATCTTTCTTTTGTTTACTACAAGAGGTAATTTTGACCTTTCCGGAAAATTTATGAGGAGAATGTTTTTTTTAACTTATACAGAATAAATGGGTTTTTACAACTTCATATTGCATTATATCCATGATGCTTCATATACACATTTAAAATTGTATTTTCAACACATATATTTTCTTTTAAAATCACAGAATATGTTGAGAAAAGAAAATGTTTTTGAAGAAAAATGGATATTTTACTCATGAACTATGTTCAAGTGTTTTATCAAAATTAGCTTCCATATCAGATGATATAGGGTTACGTTTATATATCTATTATTAAATTTATTTGATTACCATGTAATGGAATTATTTTTATGAAGTCCATTTATCTTATATGGATTATGTTATGATGGAACGAATTTTAAGAATCCCATTTTATTACATAGGTCAGCTATGATGTGTGATTTATATTTTTTTGGAACACATATGAATGGTTTCATTATGAGATATTTGGTACCTATATCTCCCTAAAATACATTGGGTAATTATTTATATCTAATTAAATAGACATGGATGGAATGAAAAGTAAATGTGGTTCAGTAATACAGGGCTGGAATGGCAAGTAAACTCGGTTTAGTAATCGACTTTGTCCACTATGATGGTCTTGGCATCAATGCCTTGACTACTATGAAAATAATATTATGTTCCTAATAAATTTCCACAATTAAATGAATTATGCCAATGTTATTCAATCCAGGATAATGTTCTGTATGGTCTATGCAATGCTTACTACCATGATATATGTCATTGCTCATGATTTTGATGTTTAAAATTTATATTAATGTTTTCACATTCAAATGCTTATGGTTTGTTTTATGTTATACACTTTTAACCTTAAATGGAATTTGAGCTCACCCTTTATTTGTTTTCTTTTCCAAGGTATATAAAGAAAGGGTTTAGGTAGGAAAACAAAATGAAAAGATATTTATTGGAGATTTTGATGATCATTCACCATGATTAGAAGATTATGTTATGAGTTTTTAAAGACACTAATCTGATACGGTGTTTGGGATTTTGTTTGGGTCATGTATTATGTTTTCCAAAAATGAAATGTAATGTTCATGTATGTTATTCTTAGGTCTCTACATGAAAGTTACTATCATGTAATTCCTGTTTTAATTATTAATAAAAACCGAAAATCGTGGTAGTAAAAAGTAAAGAATGAGATATATTTCTTGATTGTGGTTGACCATGAAAACATTGGATTATTATCTCTCAATATACCTGGTTATCTTGAATACACAAGGTCCTTCTTGATAATCATCTTCTAAAATAAACCGATAATGTTACTATTGTCCCCCTCTAGTTTTAAATCTCAAAAATCATGTGGATCTATTCTAATTATGTATTATAAGATACATTGTGCTTAATCATGTTTAACTATAATTATATCCCCTGGAATGTGTGTTTACTTCATATGATATAATTATAGATTCAGTTAAGTATAAATCACTGAAAAGTATAATCCACATATTAGTATGATAAATTGATAGATGTACCACTGATAGACATTCACTAATGCATGAGATACCGATGACCTATGTTATAGATATGAGGAGTCACTAACAGCTTCACCTACTGATGTCTGACATACCGACATCAATCATACTGACCGAATGACTGACCGACACTTATAATCTATATATATTTATATATGAGTTATTGAATCCAAAGCTATAGAGGTATCACCTACCGACCCATCACCTACCAGCACATTATCTACCTATATCTTGATTGACCAATGTCAGTTTGATCGACGGATATAATGAGATACAGATAGATTGATGTACTAATAGAAAATATAAACTAATAGAATGAGCTATCCATAGAATATTATATCAACAATATTGATCTAATGATACAATGATCTACCAATAAAATGATCAACAGATATCATGAGACAACAATACTATGAGCTACCAATAGACTCGGTCATCGATGATTTGTCTCATAAATTAAATCATACCTCTAAGAGTCATATTTATGAAATTTTGTACTAATTTTTATATTATTGAGCATGTATATCTTTTATTGATATCAGTAAATTATTTCGGAGACCGGTATAATGTAAGCGGTAGAAAATAACATGTTTCGTGTCATTTTAAAGGGAATATCTGGATCAACAAGAACATTTGTGATAAACAGGAAACCTAGAAGGGGTACAAAGCATTTTTCATGTACCTTGGAGAAAAACATAGGATCATCCTACTATACTTACACCAAGATACTACTATGTTCCAAAAGACTACAAATCTCTACGGCAACAACATAGATGAATTGAACACTTAGAGGATTACTCGGATCAGAAGACATAACCAAAAAAAACTATCATTTTTTCCTATTCTTATAAGATGACTCTAGATTCACTTATTTCATTCTGAATCATTCCATAAGCATTATTGAAAATAACATCAAGAATTCTAAACCATATTATTATTAAATTTCCCTACATGTTTATAATAGATATATTTTTTAGGAGTGTGTGTATCACTGATTTATAAACATGCACAAACTCTTATTAAAAATAGGAAGATACAAAGACACATTCACCAACCTATTTTTCATACATTACATTCACATGGATAATAGTGGAAGAGGTCCATGGATGGCCTATTTTTTTGTTTTATATACTCCCAATTACATTGGTCTAGTGACCTAGAATGTTTGTATATTATTGGAACCCTAATGTAAGGTATGGAACTAGTTTATTTAATATAAACTTCTTGGTGGAAGGTGACCACGAAGTGGATAGGATTAGGTTTAAGCTTGAGACTAATCCACATGTCTACTTAAATTGTTTGTTTTCATGTCTTTTATATATTCTTATAACAATTTCAGAAATCCTATGTATACTCTGGAAGTTAATATATTATAGTGTCTATAGAGGATTTTTATTTAATAGCCAATTTTAAAAATTTAATATAGTAATACATATTGTTTTAATTGAGAACTAATAAATATTTTATAAATAATTCCTTACAATAAAATATATTATAAATTAGATATTTTGGTTAACTGGGATGTTTTGTTTTAACATGGGGAACTTTTAAATATTTTTTAAATAATAATTTTTAGAAATAAATTTTTATAGTAACTCAATTCACTCTCCTCATGAGTGTCATTCTCTGAAAAAAATTTGTTATCCGAGGAAAATGTCATTAATAATTTGTTTAATCATTTTTAAATTTACAAATCATTCTCATCTAACATTTATTATTGTTATAATGATCTCTAAATTGGATTTAATTAAATAATTTTTACTCTTTAAATTATTTTTTAATTTAGAAAAAATAAATTAAGGTGATCATTCCCATATACCTCTCTACATTAATGGAACAAATCATTCTACGTGTAAAATTTTAATTTTTTTTGGAAATATGGGTTTAGAAATTTGGTCTTTTATTATAAATGAATATAAGATTAATGTTAATTCAAGGAACACTTATGATGATTCCACAAAAAAGTCTATAATAATAACTATAAATTATGAATTCTTTATACTACTCATTAGGGGATAAGTAATTTAATTTAATTTAATCTTACAAAATAGGACATGAAATTTGGGATATAGTATCTATTTCAAATGATGTATCCACTATTGATAAAGAAATATGACTAAATAAGTATAATAATAAATATGATAAAATCATTATGAAGCATGATGGTCCCTTTTTATGACATGTATCTCAGGTTAATTCAGCTAGTAAATATGATGGTCTCTCTAGGTATGACAATCACACCCAAGGAACAAGTAATAAGGAAACTCAGATGGTTAATATAAATAATGAGAGGAACCTCAGTGTAAATAAAGATATATTGTGACATCAACAATCCACCTTTAAAGAAGCTGATAGTTAATATATTGATGTGCATAGAAGAGATAAAGGTAAGAGATAATATTATAATGAACCAAGGAGAAAGTCAATGGCTTTCAAAACAACAGCTCAAAAACATTTTAAGTACAAGTTCATGCGGAATGATCTAGTATTGAAGAATCATCAAGTTATAGTAATGAGGTGAAGGATGAGTTTTACATGATATTTTTAATATTCTATAAAATAATGAATTTATTTAGAAAACCTAATTTTAAATGGAAATATTCAAACAATGGTAATTTGAATAAGTATTAGGAGATAAATAAAAATACAAATAAAATAGTTTGTTATGAGTGTAAGAGAAGAGGACATGTAAATGATGACTATCAGAAATTAAGGTTAAAAATTAAACATAATTAAATGATAGAATGTAAAAAAGAGAAATCAAGGCCACCTAGAGTGATTTTGAGGATAGCTTGAGTGAATATGAATTTCACATGATCATAAGGCAGAAAAATCTAACATGTGCTTCAAGACATACAAATATGAGGTAACCCTATTAACACCAGTAATGAATTCTTATTATTTTTTTTGAAATGAATCTTATTTTGAAAATGTTAAAAATTAATAAATGATTTAATATTGTAATATTCATGAGGATATATAAAATAAAGTTAATGATAAATATAAATCTCTCAAGAAACAATATTCTCATTCTGTTTCGGTTTAATCTGAACATATTATTGAAAAGGAAAAAAATGATCAGTAGCTCGATGAGAATAATGATCCTAAACTACCTAATGAGCAATTAAATAATAACTTATAGAGAATAAATAATGTTGAATATATCTATATTCAAATTAATTGAAATAAAGTTTCTCTACATTATATAACTAGTATTGGATATCGACCAGGCCAAAGAAACTTTTTTAAAAATATTTTTCTACCCAAATTGTGAAAATCATGTTTGATTCCCAGATTCGGAATGTTTACTACATGTTCCGGTGCTAAAACATCTTATACAACATAAAATATTCCTAGACCAAATAATGTTTATTTTTAGAAGACTTTAATAAATGTTTATAGTACACCCCTAAAAATATTTGGCAACCCAATGCTTTAATTATTAATATTAATAGACCCAAGAGAGTAAGGGTATGATAATCCTTCCTGGAAGGATTTATTTTTGTAGGAATTCTGTCTAAAGGGCTCCTTTAAAATCAAATGGTACATGTAAAATGGGTTTTCAATACATGTTACATGGGATTATTCCTATATAAAGAATAATGTCAATATTTTTGTTGGTAATGTTAACATTGGTGACAATGAAAATGGAAAAATAATTTTTCATGTTCATATTAGTAACACAATCTTACTTTTAAATTATGATGTTCTTTTAATTGATGGCCTTAATAACAATCTAAATATAATTTCACGATTATGTGATGTTGTATTTCATGTTAACTTTCCAAATAATTCTTCATGTTTTTTAATTATAAATTTTTTTTAGTATTAAATACTTTAAGAAATGAAAATGAAAATGAAATTAATTTTGTTTATTTATTTTCTCAAAATGATTATTTCTTGAGTGATTCTCAAAATGTGTCATGGATCTATAATATAATATTTGGCCGCTGTAATATTAACTACCTTATAAATAATATAGGACAATGACTAGTTAATGATCTATATATTCTTGAGTTTCTAGATGAAAATGTTTCGAATCCTTATAAAATAGATAAACATCATAAAATATCATTCAATCCAAAGAAATATTTTTTTACATCACAACCTCTTGAGATGGTTCACATTATTTTTTTACCATATAGATTTTCTAGTTCAAATAGGAAGCATTATGTCTATGTCCTAGTATATGGTAATTCTAGGTATACTTTGAATTTAATTTTACCTCACAATAGTAAATCATGTATTTACATCTCCATGTATTCTAGCACTATAGAGAATATAAGTGTTCATAGAATTAAAACCTCAAAAATTGACCATCTTCATGAGTTTGAAAACAAATAATATGATTATGGTTTCATGAAAAACTATTATAGTGATACCTTATTTTCTCCAAGAACACACTAAAAGGATGGAGTATTAGTAATAAGTAATAGAACATTTCATGAAATTCACCTAACTATGCTCGATGAGTATGACATGCCTATTTATTTATGGGAAGAATCTAAAATTATATCTTTTTATATAATTAATAGTGTTTTAATTTAGAACTATCCTTAGGTGGACTCCCAATTATTTATAGAACAATATGAAACCTACAGATAATTACTTTATGTTTTTTCATTAAAAAATATTTTTCCTTAATAAATAGAAAATCTTGAAAAGTTTTCCACCAAATGTAATGAAGTAATTTTCATAGGTTATTCACCCTTTTGAAAATATAATTGGATAATAAGAAAAAGAACCATCTAAGTGGAACTATTTTTACATATTAAATTTGATGAAACAAATCAACATGAACCTAAAACCACCCTAAGAAACATTGAGGATGATCTGTCTAGTGTGGATATTAATGTTAAACCTTCATAATCGTCTGGTAAAAATGCCAAAAAATCATCTAATTCTGGAAGATCTCTAGACTCTAATTATCGTAAAACTGACCTTGTAGAAAAAAACTAAAATCAATAGAATTTATTGTTTCTTGAACTATTAGAACCCTTAAGATCCATTGATTGAATGTTCTAGTTTGAGACTTAGATAAAGGGACACATGATAGAGGTTAAATAAGAAACCTATTAAAACATAAATATTTTTTCACATCATTAACCTAAGAACATTAATGATGAAATTAATGATGAATTTTTTGTAATGGATACGTAAGAAGAAATGATCCATTTTGAAAGAAATAAAACTTGGAAACATGTTGATAGGCCCAAATACATCTTCACTATAGGCAATAAATGGGTATTTAGACCTAATGTAGATTAAACAGGTATCGTGGTGACAAAAAAACCCAAATTCGTTGCCCAAGGATATAGTCAAGAAGAAGAAATCGACTATGAATAATCTATTTCACTGTATTCTTGACTTAAAGCCATTAGGATAATATTAGCATATACAACACATCTCAATTTATACAATATAAAATTTATGTTAAAAGTGAATTTTTAAAAGAGTATATAATTGAGGATGTTTTTGTTGATCTACCGCTTGGTTTTACAAACACTCATTTTCAAAATCATGTTATCAAATTATGAAAAATTCTATTGGTTTAAAATATTCTCTAAGAGCTTGGTATGATAGGCTCAACACTTTTCAATTTTCAATATGTTTTACAGAAGTAATATATTACCCAACTATTTTTATAAAACTAATTTATAATGATGTTTTAGTTCTTCATATATATTTTGATGACATTATTTTTGGATCTTCTAAAATTTATATATGTATTGATATTTCAAAAATGATGAAAAGTGGATTTTAAATGAGTTTATTGGGTGTACTCCAATTCAATCCATGGTTTTAAATTTTTCAAAATATAGAATGTATTAATTCAAATAAAATTATGTACACTAAAGATCTTTTAAAATAGTTTCCCATTGGTATTATAAATAGATGTGACACTCCAATGAGTACCACCTATAAATTGAATCTGGATGGAAATGGAAAATCTATTGTTCTATTCAATTAAAGATGGATGATTGAACGTCTACTCTACATGACTGCTAGCTGGCCTGATATAATTTTTAATGTGTGTATTTGTTCACGTTTTCAAATAACCCCTAGAGAATTTCATTTATGTTTTGTTATTGGAATTTTCAAATACACCAAGTACAATAACAAATTAGGATTATTATATCCTACGGGACAACCTTTGGAATTATATTGTTATCTATATGCAGATTTTTGTGGTTGTATGTTAGATAAAAAAAGAACTTCTAAAGATGTCACATTTTGGGAAACTCTCTTATATCATGGAATAGAAATAAAACCCACAAAGCATTATCTTCTATTGAAGTTGAATACAAAGATTTTAGTATATATTGTGCTCAGATTTTGTGAATGAAGCACAAATTACTGGATTGTGGATATCAGTTTTGATATGTCCCTACAAATTGAGACCACACCAGTGTGATTAATATTTATAAGAATCTAGTTTCTCACTCTTGAGAAAAATCGTATTGACGCCAGTGATCAATTTTTTATAGATCATTATGAAAAATAATTTATAACTCATTAATTCAATTTCATAGAGCATCATCAGGAAAATATTTTTTTTAAAACATTAAATGGTTAGATGATAAGTAACATCAGACATGGGTTATGAATGTTCAATTCTGGAGGACTCACTAATAATGCCTCACTGATAGGAATTACCAATGGTTATTTACTAATGGATCTCAATGATATGTCTCATCGACTGATATTTAATTATTTCTCAATTAGAAATTTGTAACATCACTATTTTAGTTGGTTTATTTTATTTTAACATTCATTTATTATTATATGTTTTCAAATCCCAACGTGATAAGATTAACAGTTGGTCAAATACTTTTTACCCTCACTCAATCACTCACAGCCCCTAACCATCCAACATTTCTCTCCCAAGAGGTCAACATTATCCCTCAAAACAATCCCTTCATAACTCTGTCTATAGCCCGTCTCATGCACATTTCTAAAATATATGACGATGATTCGCAGCCATCCAAGAGGAAAAGTGGCGAATCTAGTATGCCTAATACAAATCCTAAACTTCTTCATCCCAAACATGAAAATGATATTGTAACCCCTGATTACAATCTGCATTCAGAATGCTTGTTGTCAAGTGAGTCCCTCTTTGTGAATGTGTTTTAAACCTAATAGTGGTTGGAGTGGTTCTCTAATAATGACATGGTATATTATCCAAGGCCAGTACATGAATTTTATGAGTAAGTTATGTTTCTTCTAGAAGGATATATGTTTTTTTTGATAAATCAAATAGTGTATTGAAAAATAGTTTCATTTTTATCCAATTATTGGGTATAATGCTTAAAGGTACCCCATGAGGGTGTTTTTGGGGACCATCTTGGAATTGCTCCACTAACAAGTGACATATCCAGTTATAAGGAATCATTGGCTGAGTTGAATGGAAATGTAGAGAATAGGAGGCCTATTATTAAAGATCTTGATGGTGAGTGTAGGACTTTGTTAAAATTCATACAACATTAGTTATGTCCCAAAATATGATATTTTTCATCTCTTGTGTTTCAAGATGTTGACATGTTGTATTAATTGTAGAAATGTTATAAGGTAAATATATGCTGATACATGATGATTCATATCTGTTAGATGATTAAGCCCTATTACAATACAAAATCCTTGTTTAATCATATAATTATCTTTTCCATGTTGATGGTTATGGTATTTCTAAATGAAGTTGATGATACCGTCTATGATTTTGATGGTTTATGTCTCAACAAATATTTTTTTAAGATGATGAAAATCAATTCGAATACTTTGAAGATGATGTGGGTTGAGGATATTGACAATTATTATAAAGAGTTCAATCCATGAAAGCATCCCTAAATATTTTGGAACATGGTCGACCATTGAATAAGACTAGATGAAGGCTTTTAATATTCTAATAAGGATGTGGCTGAGGAAGGTCAGGGAAATGAGTCTCCTATCGATGAAAGGATAGACCCTTATATTGTTGACAATCTAGTGAGGATGTATCTTGGTCCTTCAAGTCCACCTAGACTTCTAACTTCTAAGGATCCTCCTCTACCTATGAATGACAGTAATGATATAGAAGAGTCATAAAATACTAAATATGATAGATGATTTGGTAATTAAGAGGAATCAGGAGAAGAAGATTGAAGACATAGTGAAGATGAATATGAAGTTGAGGATGATGCTGAGAAATTTGATGGATGTGATGGAGGATATTTATGTGATAGAGAACATTTAGAAAGTGATGATTTAGATAGTGGATTAGACCATGGTGATGATGACCATGTTCTTGGTAGAAATTTTGTTAATCAAACACAATATCTTGTTAAAACTGAGAATGATGATGGTCCAACACTTGGGGAACAAGAACCTATTGGGAAATCCCATTGATCTAATGAACAGGTTGAGACTAAGGAATGGGATCCTAAGGCTCATGTTGATCAAGCTATCGTATAAGAGAAAGGTTGTGTTTTCCTAGTTCAGCAGCATGTTCATGCTATAGTGGATGTATGTTTGACTCCAGCAAGGGATTTTGTTTATTCATGAAAGAGGCCATCAACTGAGGTAGAAATACAATATTGAAGATAATATGCTGATGTTATTTCTCCCATATAAGATATTGTGGAACCTATATAGAGGAAGGATCTAGGGTATTTGACTTTTGGATTGGATTAAATTAATATATATGAGAGGGCACATACTACTCTTGTAGTTGGTTCAGAATCACTTGAGTATATCACAAAAGATTATTTTAATGCCTTTAAGGATGAATTGTTGGCTACAGTTCGATCATCCCCTTCACTACCACGTAGTTATGTTTCTAGAATTAGTGATGGAGATGCTGAGTTGACTATTTTGAAGTTTGTATCTAAGGTTCATACATGATTTATCACTCTTATATAAGATGTTGTTTCAAATAACCAAATGATAAGGAATGAGTTAGCTGTAATGGTTTTTTCCATTAACTGTATGACAAATGAATATAGAACTTCGTTAGAAAATGTTCTAAAATATCTTAGAGAAACCACATCTAAATCTTCTAAAGAAGTTAATCATTCTCAGACACCAACTCTTGATCTATCTCAATTGAGATCTAATACGATAACTATAGTACATGGTTCCTCCAAGTTAGCTGCTCCTATTTCTCACCCTCCTGATTTTGATATGGTCATAAATGTGATTGAATGAAAATTCTATACTATGATGGGTAGAAATGACCAAGAGAGTATCTATAAAATCATAGAAAAATGTGATCATTTTTAGGATATGGTTATTTTTTATTCCATTGGTTCTACAAAATCTCAATAATAATTAACCAAAAAATTATATATCAATATCAATGTAATTTAAAAAAAAAACTTCGTGACCAATCAATTCAAATATTTGGTTCATAATTTGACGCTACCTCTAGTGAATCTGGCATTCAAATAGAAATTCAAGAAGTTGAGAGAGAAATCTATTACCCTTGACAATTTCATGGAAAGTAAAGGTTATTTTGAGAAGGAAATGGTATATGGTCATGAAGTCATTAAGGATTTCACAAATTTTCTCAATCCATACAAGAACTATAACAAAAAAACTATTGGTTCTCCTTTTAATGCTCCAATCGGACCATCCATGCCCCTTATACCTCATGTTTTGCACCCTTTGCACCATTGTGCATGAATCTTGCTCAATATCTCTCTTAGATTCAACCTATAATCCACCAAGAACTCATAGGACCTGCATCATAAACTAGATCCATCATTAATCAATTAGTCTTTACTGAATTTCCTCTTCCATCCCTCACAATATGCTCTATGACTTCCACCACTCCTACTAAAGACCCTTATGCTCCTCCCTTTTCTAATTCTGATAAGGGAAAAAATTTATGGACTCTAATATTCCCATATAGTAGTTAGATCACTTCTTTAATAGGGATTTAATGTACTCTTTTTTTCTATTTTTTATCCCATATACACCTGATGAATGTAACCCCCTATGTGATATCATCATATTGTTATTTATTTATCTGTATTTTCTTTTTGATTCATTGTTTCAATTTTGATAAACCCAAAAGGGTGATAAATAATATGGAATCACTCTTAAGGTAAGATTATGATTATGTTGAGGTTTAAAAGGGAACATATAATTGACAATGTCCCTTTATCAAGTAATCTTTAATTGGGAATCTTTTTCAATTTTATCTCAATAATCTGTGCCCTATGTTAAGTATATTACTTCTCTAATCATCATAAATAAATTCTACTGTTGTGGTATATAATTCAATGATTTGTAATCATCAAAAGGGGATATTGTTCACCTCCTCTTTCTTTTATTCTCACAAATCTGAATTATGATAATTATGATTTATTAAGATATATTGTGTTTTATAATGTTCAATATTAATTTTATCGTCTGGAGTTTCTGTTTACATAATAAGATAGAATAATATATTTTGGATTACTACAAGTCACCGAAATGCCTAATCCACCAATAAGTATGAGCTACTGATAGTAGTCCTACTGACAGAAAAGTCATTGATGCATGAGATATTGACGATATAAGCTATCAATAAGCTGAGTCACATACTGATTGACCTATAGATACCCGACCTACCAATGTCTCACCCACTAATAGAGTGGCTAACTGAAAAATAGAATTTTACTAAGTATGAGCTACCGATATCCGTGCTACTAGCATATCACCAAATGAAACATCACCTACAGATGCATCATCTAACAACAATTTGATTTATAGAATTTTCTTTTAAAAAAAAGTGAAAACCCACTTGTCCTGAAGTATTACCAACACAATTTATTTATTTTTCATTATATGTTGAATTAATTTTTCAATAATCAATATGTTGTCTTTTTTGTAAATTATAAGAAAATGTTCATCAATGAGATGAACACTATGGCCAGAAGCATTATGATGATTAGAATTTATAAATATCGAAGCCATAAAAATTAGAGGTTCATTGAAAAATTATTGAAAAAGTTAAAAAGATATATCAATAAATATATATACATATATCTATTCCTTAAATTATATATACATGATGAACTGGGCTCGATGTGAATGAATTATTCATATGAACATAATGTTATCATGTGAGATCTGATCGAAGTGTCGTCAGTTCCATTAAGAACGAAATGAAAAAATCTACAACATTTTAATTACATTAAAAATAAATTTCACATTAAATTAATGAAATAAATTAGATAAATATTAATGGAATCATGGTGAAAAGAAGAAGTCAGTGGTTCAGTGAAATCCAGTTTCCCATCTTTAATGTGATGGAAAATCGTCGTCCTCAGTTATTCAAACCCAGGTATATGTATTAGAATCTTGAAATAATTTATAAAACAAAAAAATTAATATAAATTAATAGGTAATTTGAATTATGGAATCATTCGACTACCACTATTCACTGAAATTTTGTTCTTAAAGGATCTAATTCTGAACCGTATTTGTTTTTTTACATAAGCTTCAAATGTATGTGTGAAATGTTTCATTGAATTCTGAATGATAGTGTAGAGATCCATTGAATCCTTTAGTTTCACATAAAAATCAAGGATATAATTCAATGAATATGTGATGGATATTGTAGATCGATTTCTCAAACACGACCACTTCCACTCTTGAATATGAAAGAAAGATAGAAAAGCTATCAATTTCATATTGATGAACATTAAAAGGAAATAGATTACCTTTTTTTATACATGGGTATTAAGAATACATGGAAAGTGATCCAAATCACCCATATATCCTACACCCACTAAATAAGATATATATGTCTTATTATGATGAACTATCTATATCAAAAAAATAATTTTTATTTCATCACCTACTTATAATATACAAGAAAAATATACTTTTATTTAATTGTTTAATTAAGTCAAATATTAATTTCCATGATTTCAAATAAGACATGGTTATTAAAATAACATCTTCTGATATAATAATTTTCAATTTATTTAATTAAATAATTATTAAAAAATTACTAAATAAATTCAACCAAATTATTATATACTCAAATAATAATGAATATATTTGTATTTCAATGATATTCTATTCATTGACATACCTCAAACCCCATTATGGTTCCCACAATATCTGATTCACATATTGATAAGAAAAAAGATTATTCTTGAATAAATTATATTGTGTGGTATTCTAGGTTATTATATATTTAATTTGAAATACTATTCAATGTCTCAAAGTAGAGTCTGGAAGACAATCATGACACCTAAAGATAAAAAGAAAAGTCATAAAAACAAAAATAACAACTCTTTAAACATGTCATGTTTAATATAAACTCATTGTCTCACGATATTTCATTAATCATGATGTACTACATGTATTATTTTCCTTTATTTATTTATTTTTTTCTGATCTAACTATATATACTTAACTTTATTCTTCTATGGACATTGATTTAAGGAAGGTACTATTATCCTTATCAACTCTACCTGAGATATAAATTCCACAACATGGATGTGACAAATTCCATCTTGATCATACAACCATTTCCATTCCAAAATTGATTGAACTAATAGAAGCTACCTCACCATGACATTAATGTAATTTTTAAATGAACCAATGTATGTAATAAAATAGAACACATTGATAATGATTTCAATTTAGGATACCAATAAAAATGCTCGTATATTGGAACCACCAATGACACCTCAAACATTTGATGCTCATATTATTGGGTATGTCATTATGATCTCAACTACTCAAGATCACTATGTGTTAACTTAATGATAAGAAGTTGCAAATTTAATGATCCCCCATCACCTCATGGCCACAAAAAAAATTTCTTGTCTATGTAATGTGTTTGGAATATAGGATAAAACATAAAGATTACTATCATGCTATATCAAGCTTCTCATTACAGCTTAGGAACTATTATAACCCTTTTATATATCATAAATTCTAATGAAATTGCCATATGTTTAGTGGATGCGTAATTATCAATACTATTTTTTTAATATAAAAACATTTACATATAAATATAAATATATATATATATATATATCTGTGTGTTATAAATGGTAATAAAATAATATAAAAACTATTTGTCCGTTGTACCATCTTACATTAGAGAAAAAGCTAGTGAAATGTGGGGAAAAGATCCATGATGGATTTTAGATATATTGTTTTCAATTTAAATTAACCATTATGTGTGAGGATGATAGGGGTGGCGGTTCTAATTTATAATCATCATGGGTGGCACACTTGTAATGTATCACCCTAAAAACTCTAAAGGAGTATCTTTTATTTGATAGCATGTATGACAGTTAACACTATTCACATAATGGAAAATAATATGTAAAACATTTACAGAATATTTAGTATTTTTAATAAATTCTATATATTTAGATTCATGAAAATAGTAAGTTAAATTTACTTACCTGAAGGAACTCACGTTTTTGATAGCTTTCATTACACGCAAGACCCTATTTTACTAAAAAACTATATAATATTAAAATATTATTATTCAAAGTAATATCAATTAAAAATGCTATTAAAGTGAGTTTATGAATATGATGTACTAAATTATGAAAATAATTGTTCAATAAAAATATATAACTAACTAATTTTATAAAAATTATTTATAAATGAATATAATAACAAACTGAATATAAAAGAGACTCTTCATAAAAAACTATTGTTATCCTCACAATACGATTTTATCCAAATAAATAAAATGAAATAAAATAAGTGAGGGATTTTAATTTAATATATATTATATATTAAAAAAATATTTTTTATATTAATCCAATATATTAAATATATATAAGATAAAAAATAAATCAGGTTTTTCACAAAAAATTTTATTTTTCTAAAAAGGAAATTATTACACTTTTCAAAAGAGAACCTATTTTTATTCCAATTTTTCAACATTGAAATATCATATATTTAAAATTAAACATTATTTTTTAATATGGAAAAAAAATTATCATATCATAAATTATTTTTATTTTTTGTGATGTTCCATTTTTAATGAATAATGGAAAATAATGAATTTTATTTAAATGTTAATTTTTGTCTGATTTATTAATTAGTTCAAAATATATTATCATAGCATAATTTTTTTTATTTTATGTGGATTAATATTTAATTTATTTCTTCCACATCTCAGACTGAAAAATAGAAAAATGGATATAATAGTTTGAATAATATTAAAATATATTATATAATATGTTAATTTTTTTACAATATAGATTTGTGAAGTTGGAATAATTAATTAAAATGATAAAGAGAAAAATTATCATAAGAAGGTAGTAATCCTTAATCTTAATGGACAAATTGATCTAGATACTTGAAAAAAAAATACAATGGACAGCCATACATAAACCCTAAACACCATTTTATCTAATATTTTTCATTATAAGAGGCACATGGCATGGGGAAAATTTGGGTGTAATTCCCTTTCCAAAAAATTACAAGAGTCCTACTCCTCTCCACTCTAAAAAAGAACTCACCGATCACACATTCTCACCACTCTGAAGACATATTGGATTAACTATGATATTCTAAAATAGATCCAAAAAATACCTCCACTCATTTTAAAATCCTATATTAGAGTATAATAAACACCATGCAATCCATTTTGTGCAAAAAAGAAGTATTTACCCGAATAAGAGGTTACATACTTCCTCATGCTCTTTTGTTTTATATTCATTATCCACCCCAAAAAATATTCATATTACATTCTCATATATTAAAAAATATATACTTAATATACTGACATGTTTTTATGTATATAGTTATAACTACAGTTACTCACACATCCAACTGATGGGAAACAAATTTTCCATTTGTGTATACAGAACTACCACCTCGTTAAACAATGATTGTTCATTTTTATTTTATAACCATTTATGGTTGAAATATATAATAGAAAATATTTTTATATATGATATATATAATACTTAATTTTTTATTTATTCTTATTTAATTATTTTAGAACACATTCATTTTTACTTTTCATTTTTTCTAAATATGATATCATCATTTACCAAAGTGTGGACTGCCGCCTCCTCAAAGTGATGAGATTATTTTAGACATTAAATGAAATATATAATGGATGGATTTAATATATATATGTGAAATATATAAAATAAGTTATTTAAATAAAGTTTTAATATATATATATCATTTATTTTTTATTTTTTTATATATTGAAAATTAATGAAATTATCATTCTAGTATAGGTATGACCAACCATCTCCATAAACAATGCATTTCATTTAAAACATCAAAATTTTATGGATTATTAATAATAAAGATATTATAAAAATATATAATATTTAAATCATGTTTTATATTATCAATTTTTCTAAACAAAATCTAATTAATAGTAAAAACTAATAACAAGTCAATGAAAACTAGAGAAACTATGCAATCAAAACATCAAATAGTGAAAATAATGAATGATTATAAAAAATAGGGTCATATGTTATTATAAAAATTTATTATATGATATTATAATTATTTTATATGACAATAACCTATTTATAACCACTATAGATTATTTTATATACTACACATCAAATATGACGGATAAGGTAACAAATTTTTATTTCACATTTTAAATATGTGAGATAAATTTCATATTTACCACATACATATTTTGTGTGGTGTATCTATTAAAAATTATGATATGTTATATAGTTAATCCTTTTATAACAATGGTATTTTATAATTTCATATATTTTTCATCAATCATGAGTATTTTCATTAAAATGATTCAATGTGTTTTGGGACACTTTTGAGTGTTTAATGATAATTTTCCTCATGCATAATTTTAATGATATTTAATTTTTATTAAGAAAAATGTTATACCCAATGATAAATAAACCCTTTAATCTATCTCTACTATAGTTATTCATGACCATTTCTAATTAGTATTATCATCTTTCCACACTCTGGTAATCAATATATTTTAGAAATTTTTAAAGAAGATCTCACTACATTATCTCTTTAGTCACATAACATGTTTTTTATATAAATCATGTTGAAAATTGTTTTAACATTTATAAAATGAATTATTAATGAAATTTTTACCTATTTTTTATCCATGATTTAAGACGAATTTTCATATATATTTCCAAAAAATGAATTTATCTACCATTTTTACTTTGATAAAGGAATGTTCGTTTTTACATCCTACAACATGTACCTATTTACCATCCATCTTTTAATTGAATATTCTGTTGCATTATTAAAATGTTATTCTTTGATTATTTTTTTAATCTTTGTCATCAAATATGCGGGTTTTCAAAATACTTTAAAAAATAGTATTTTCCTCAAGAATGGCTTTATAATATCATTATATATAATGTATATTAATCAATAAGAAATCTCTTTATATTTACTCCATATGGTATATATTGTTTTTATAAAATCCTTATTCCTCATTTGGATGTTATATTATTGATTTATCTAAGGCTAGTATTTCAATTCACTTCCATTATTACCTTTATTCGCCTTGAAAATATTCAAAATTTCTATGATGATGTGTCATTTTATTTCCCCTAAATGTCTATATCATTTTTTAAGGATATTATTATTTCGTGAAATGTATACAATTTTTGATATCGTGTTTACATTGAAATTAATTATATTATTTTGAGAAATACTGATAAATCCATATCCATAATTCAATTCAGGTATTTGTTAAGACATATTTTGTCTTAATTAAATTTATTAATCGATATGATGAATTATTTGGACATTCAAGGTCAAGTGGGACTTAGAAATTATATATTCCCTAGATGCATCAAATTGTTCAGATGAGAAAAATTAGTTTAAAATATTAAATAGTTTTCTACCTTTTTTAAATAATCTATATAATATACATTGATATTAGTTGTTTTTGTTCACCTGAGACATTACGTCCAACAATTAAGCATTGCATTTAGTTGGATTTAGTATTTATTATCCTTGAAATTTAAAGTTTGAAAATGTATATGGATTAATTTCATTCTCATTTAATTGATTAAATGGAATGTGATTCAATATATTACCATTTAATATTGATATTTTTTGTATCTAGTTACTTGAATGTCATGAGTTTTTAGTTATTAACATTCCATATAATTTATGAACTTCCATAATAGTTTTTTTGGATTTAATGGTATGTGTGTTCGGTGATTTACCATTCAATAAGTACTATTCTAATTGATTCATTATTTCTTCTCACATAATTTACAATTATTGATCATTTAATATCATGTTTATCTTTTCCATATCATCATTAATACAATAAAAAAACTATGAAGGATATCCAAGGATTTACTAGATTGGATAATGTCATCCTTGAATGAATAAAAAAAATATTTTTTAATTAGTATATTCATTTATAGTATAGGACCAATGTTAATATCTAGTTAACCAAGAGTTGAAAAACTCTTCAGTCCTTTGGGATTTTATTCTATGGAATCATGGAAATGTAATTGCAGTAGAAAGTATCTCAAATATTTAAAGGGATGAATTAAAATAGTTGGAATCAAATGATGTTTTCTAATGACCTTGGGAACTAGATTTAAGAAAACATATATTTTAGAACATAAGCCTAAACTGGAATTTGAAGATAAGTGTTGAATAACATTCTTGAATTTTGGTAATTTATTGATGAAGTGGGTTTTACTAGTAATATATCCCAAATAAGATAATACAAGTTGACATGGTTCTAGAAATGATTTATCTACGAGTAACAACTCTAACATGGTGTGTCGTTTCGGAATCAATGTAACATGGTATATGACAATGAGCATCACATGACACCAGGTTTGACACTATCAGGGGATATTCATAAGATAATATACATTTTATTTCCAAACTGGTAATATATATTTTGATATAGAATATCCATGTATAATCCTAAGGTTTATTAGATTAATGATTAGGTTTCATGAATTAGATATCATATAAATGAAAATTTGTTTTTCTTTAACTATTGTCACCATCACTATGATCTATGGTTTTAGTCGATGGTTGGTACTTAATAGAATCATGTTAACAATTAACATGAATTTCAATGTGGTGGAACTTATAAACCAAATTTTATGTCAATAGATTTGAAATATATTGTGATTATTCTTAATTAAATTCCTTGAAAAATGATTAATTGCATATACCTTAACTACCTCATGAACTCACCAGAATATAGGTGGATGTAGTTATCTAAGTGCTCATGTGGTAGAGACCATGGAAAGATGGAAGCTTGAATCCCTTCTTACATAATTTGTGGTAAGAGAAACAATGGAATGTGTCTCAATAGAATGGGAAAATTCATTATGTGTGGGAATAAATTACATAATGAAAATAATTTTCAATGAAATTGAAGAGTTTGATGGAAGGAATAAATACACATCCCAAGGAATCCTTTATAGTTCATTTCCTTATGTGTGGGGAACCTTGTAATTACACGATTCAATTCCCTTATATAATAAATAAAATAAATATCATGGAAGGACCTATGTGGAAATAAATGCATGAAATATTTATGTATTGTCGCATTATTGAATTCATTATTTATACAGATTTTATGTGATTAACCTATTTTAATTGATTTTGATAATATTTATTTTATAAATAATATAAATGAGGTTTCTGAAAAGGGAGTCATATATGTCAGGTGAAATCCACTAAAATCTATCTTGGCCTCAAGACATGAAACCTTGATCGAATTAATAAACGGATTTAACACAAGCCACTATCTTATGAAATGTTCAGGGTAAAATTTCATTGTTTTATTTTAACAGTTATAAGAATAACTGTTAATGATTATCATATCATGTTACATTTTAGAATTGAAGACTATTTTAGAAACCATATATAATTTAAAAAGTATTTAGTGATAAATTTAAAGATTATTCACTCATTTATGGGTCTTATGATCAATGAAATTATTATGTTAGTGCTTCAATGATCTTTCATAATTTTCAGATAGTCATTATTGATGAAAGGGTTGATTTAGAATTTTATCAATGTAAAATCAAAAGATGGAATTAATCATTTTAAATAAAAATGTATCTTCTCATAAAAAATCAGTATATTCTTAGGAAGTATTATAATTTTTCAACATAAGTAAAATGATCTTAATTTTTTTCCAAATTCAATTATTTTTGTTGAACTGGTGGTCTCCTAATCCATAAAATGGTTATTGATTTTATCCCTTGAAGAATAAATATATCAATCACTTTTTTCTTATTGATCACCACAATCACTTCCTATATATAGTGACACTATACTTATAATTAAATTTCTCTAATTTACACTAATGTTGTCAAACTAATATACATAGTTATAACTAAGTCCATGTTACCCATTTACTTCACATTTTATCATTTATAGTGGCTATTTTACGAACCCTTCTAACAATGTGGAACTCAACCATATTAAATATAAATGAAATTATTACCATGTTTATGTTCAAATTGAGAGGATTCAATTTAATTTAGGTGGGTATAATGTAACACCACAAAAATTATAAAAGAGTAACATTAATTTGATCGCATGTGTGACAAACAACACCAAGAACCTGGGGAAAATTATATTCTAAGACTTTATAGAATATTTAATATTTACAATATATTATATATATCAATGAACTCAAAATATATGTTATTATTCCATACACATAATAATGACCTTGTTCGAAATCATACATTACACACAAGACTGAATTCTACTAAGATTCATTATGTTATTAAAATATTATTATTTAATATAATAACAAATAACATATCCACTAAATTTTATTTATTAGTGTGATTATAAAACTATTGAAAATAATTTTTTTACAAAAATATAGATTTAATTCATTTGATATAAATTAATTAGATAATAATATAATAACTAATTGAATATGCAGGGAATATTCTTATAGAAAACTATTTTTATAATCACAAATATATTTTATCAAAAAAAATAAAAAAATAAAATTATTTAGATATATAAATTTAATATATATTATATAATAAACAAATTAAGTTTTTTTTATTTATCCAATATATTTTATTGACATAAGATATGAATTAATCTTCTTTTATTAAAAAAATGGTACTTATCTAAAAATGAAATTTAAAAAAATTAATAGAGAACCTATTTGATTTTTTTTGGAAATTTTATTATTATTATATATAAAAATAATAAAAATCTTTAATATTATTATTTAATAATTATGTTAGTTATGTTTTGTGTATTTTATGTCCTAATTCATTTTTTGATAAACAATTAAAAATACTACATTTTATTTAAAAATATATTTTTTGCTTAATTTATGTATAATTTAAAATTATATTTTGTTTACGTAAGGATTAATTAGATATATTTAATAAATTGTAATTCAATTTATGTCATTTGAATAAATTTTACTTCAAAATTGGATATAAAAATATAGCAGGCATTTGAAAATTATAACTTTTGTAACCCGCATTATCATCTTGTCGGTGAGATTAATTTTAAATTAATTTCCACTTCATCTATTATTGGAATTTGTAAAAATAAATATCATATTTGGAATCATATAATTTTATATTTTTTAATATTTCTAACTTAGTTTTCGAAAACAAATATTAGTTAATGTGATGAAAATTAATTATAACGATTTGGAGAAAAATTACCTTAACAAGTGAGTAAACACTAATAATAATGGGAAAAATTAACAATGATGTTCTCCATATCCATTTGATGGAAATATTTTGACCCCATACCCCATCAGAACGATTATGGTTCACCATTGATGCCACTTAACATGGTAGAAACGAGGGTTTAATTCCCATTGAAATAAATTTGAAGAGTGTCACTCCTCTCCACTATAAAAATGAACTCACCTCTCCCATTTTCACACACTAATCAAGTTTATATGTGTTGAAAAAGATCTTCTCCAATAGCTCTTAAAAATCCATCATATAATCCTAGAAGATTAGACATTGGAATAAATCAAACTAATTAATTCCTGGGAAAAAATATAAAGAGTTTCCCAAATTAGAGGTAATATCCTTCCTAAGGCACTTTAGTTTTATTATCATTCTACAACACTTAAACTCATCATATTCCATTAATAAATAAAAAATGATTCAAAATATACATAGAATATATTTTGTTATGTTTTGGATCTAAAAATACTCACACTTCCATTTAATTGGTAACAAACATATCGTTCATGTACTAGGAACCGTCGCCTCACGACACGATGATTTTTCCTTATAAAATTTCCATTTTTTATTGTAATTAATTATAATATACACACTGTTTATATATGATATATATGATATTTTTTTTATTTTTTATGAATCTGTGATTCTTTTATGACACCTACCTTTATTGTTCCCATTTTGTGTAAATATGATAACATTTGTTTGTGGAAGTGTGGACTATTGTCTCATCAAAGCGATGTGATTTTTACACACATTACTGGGAATGAATAAAGGATAGTTTTAAAAAATAAATATGAAATATATGATAAAGAAATGATAAAATAAATATATTATACATATATTTCATTTAATTTTCATTTTTTTAATTCCAAAACGAAATGAAAGCAGCATTAATGCATACATATGAACTATCGTTTCCATGAACGGTGCATTTAATTTCCTATAATTTTTTTATTGATTATATTAAATATATATAAACTAAATATATATTACATTTACATAATAATTTAATGTTTTTATATTATTAATCCTTTTACTAATTAATAGTAACAACATGTAACAAGTCAAAATATACATGAGAAACTAGTCAACTAACTCACAAAATGGTGAAAATAATTAAATATTGACAAAATATGGTTATTAATATATTATCGGAATATAATATATGATATAATGTTTTTTATAAGTTATTATTATTTTTTAAAATGTTATACAATAGGTTATTGAGAAGGCTATAAAAATAAAGGAAATGGTTTGGGATTTTCATCTTAATTTTTAAATCTATGAGATAAATTCCATATTCAGCACTCACTTATTTTATGGGATCTATGTACTATCCATTCAGATATATTATATCATTAATCCTTTTATAAATATGGTATTTAAATCTTTCATTTAGTTTTAATTCATCATTAATATTTTGATTAAAAATATTTCAAAGAGGTATGAGACACTTTGGTTGATTAAATAATATTTTCTTGCAGATAAATTTTAATGATATTTCATATCTATTCAAGGAAATTAAATGACCATTTTTCTACAAAAAATTTAATATTACTTTTTTCTGGTTATCCATGATCTTTTATAAGTTTTAACACCATTTTTATAGTCATTGGTACTCGAAATGTTTTAGAAACAATTATGAAGAATACCCAACGTCATTATCTATTTTTTCGGAGAACATGTCCTCTTTTGAAAGCCTTGATCTATAAAATGGTTTTCATAAATTTTATTTAAAAATTTGAATATTATTTTATGAAAATAGTTTTATATTTTTTTTATCTTTTACCCATTCTTCCAATTGAATCTTCTTCTTATTCCGAACAAGGCGTTTTTTTGATACTTTTTACCAAGAAAAAAATAATTATTTTTACATCGTACAAAATGTTTAGATTTGTCCATTTTAATTTATATAAATATTAATTTTCATCTAAAAATGTTTTTTTAATGAATATTATTTCAAAAGTTTTTTTCATAGGAAATTTATTTAAGTCATTTTTTCAAAAAAAGTTGATATTTTCCTCATGAATTTTCCTAGAAGTTATTTTTATAGAATTCCTTTTATTAAATGAAAAAAACCATTTATTTTTACTCCACCTGGGATATTTTGTATTGATTGTGTCCTTATTCTCTTATGGATGGTTTGTGTATGATTTTTATGTTGATGGTACTGACATTAAGCTCTTTGATCCCATATATTCTCCTTGAAATATTAATTTCTTATAATTATTTCACATTAAATTTCCCCTAAATATCCATATCATTTTTAATGTGTATAATTATTTCATCAATAGTATACCATTTATCATACAGTTTTAATTGGATTTCATTGGATTTTTAATAAAATATTGAAAAATATGTATATTTTATCCAATATAGATATTTGATAATAAATATTGTTGATTAATAAAATAGATTTCCCAATATAAAGAATTATTTGTACAAAAAGTGACTGGTGGGGCCATGACTTTATATAGCCCGTTGATGCATCCATAGGTTCTCATGAGACAAATTTGTTTCTCAAATTAAATAGGTTTCTACTAGAAAATTTAAATTTTATAGAGAATACATCTTTAGAGTAGTGGTTTTCTTATTCCTTAGAGAAAACATACAATAAATAAGAATTTCGTTCATTTTGATTCAGTGTTTATTATCCTAGAAATTTTCAGTATTAAAATTTATATGGATGACTTTCATTATCAGTTTATTGATTAATTGGAATGTTTTTCATTCACCTACAATTCCATATTTAGTTTTCCTTATCTAGTTAATTGAATAGAATCTATTCCTGGTTTTTTCTTTATTATTTTTTATGAACTTTGTTATCTGGTTTTTTTTCATTGTACGTGTTTGAAGATACTTGTTGTGACATAATTACTATTATCATTGATTCATTTTTGTTTAATATATACATTATCCATGTTGAGAATTATAGATCACACTTTTTTGTTTACATTCCCCATTAATACAAGAAGAATTTTATGAATCATATGTGGGGATATACTAGATGGAATAAATTTATCATCGAAGGAAGAAAAAATTATGTAATAATTATTTTGATAATATTTAATACAAACCACATGTATTTATTTTGTTTAAAAAGGATACTAAACACTTTAGTCTACCAAGATTTGATTACTTATCATAATTCCTATTTAATGATATTAGACACCATATTTAGGCTTTCTGGGGTTGGGTCACTACATGTAATTTTAATAAAATTTAAAAAAATATATAAGCATACATTCTGGGAATATTTTCACCCAATTAGATATATCATGAATGTAGTATGATAATGTGTCTAAATTAAAAAAAATAGTATTAAGGATCCTTTTTAGGTTATTTCTGTGGTTCCCCAATACCCATACTCTCAGATCTAGTTCCTAAAGACAATTAATTACAATAATATCATTAATTAACATGAATGATTAAAATTTTAAAATAAAATATAATATACACTATAATTTATTTGTATATTTTTAAATAATTATGAAAAATCACAACATAATACACGTCATGTATTCCTATCAAATGGACACATATTTTTCCACTATATTAATATATAATAAATATATAATGAGAATTCAATATCATAAATTAATTATTCACACAAGAAACTCTTATATAGTTATTATACATTATATATTATTTCATAAGCTAAGGAAATGGATAAAAAGTTATAAGTGAGATCAAATTCTCATTATGGGTAAACAGAATAACAAATGAAAAATAGAGATACATAATGAAAAATATAATATACTAATTAGGGTGATCATAATCAACGAATCGTGGAATTAAAAGTTGATGTCACATTTACAAGGACTAATTAATGATTATAACATGATATAATAAAATCACATGAATTTTATTCAGACAAAAACAAGGAAACATATGTAAATGTCAAGGGCCTCAACCTTGTTAACATAACATAGCTTGTTAGTCTATTATCTCAAACAATTTAGTTGGATTGGCTCAGAGCCCTTGAGGAATGATATCTTCTGAAATGGAAACACCGCCCAATGCATCAGAGCGCTATATAATATTTTTACGACCTATTACATAAATAATTTTTTTTGAATCTGTTCTACATGGTTTAAATAAAAAAACTAATTAAATAATATGGGGCTTATATCCATTTCATGTGGTTAACTAAGTAAGCGTTAATGAATTTTCCAATAAACAAGACATGATAAACACATGGGAAATTAATTGGTATCTTGTGACTTTATGAATAATTCAAGGTAAATAACACAAAAAGTATTTGATTATATATTTAGTATGTATACCATATTGTAAAGGGATACATCAAATCAATAACAATTTCTCTAATCTATTTATTTATTGGGTATCTAGGGGAACATTATTAAATCACTTAATTGAACATAGAGTATTCACATAGGGAAGTAATTGTATGTAAATCATGTGGATGATTAAGAAAGAAAAAAGTCCATGAATGATCATTCCATATATATAAAATATAATTTCATAATCCATCCTAATAATGATAGTATATGGTATCATTATATGACTAACATTGGTAAAAAATATGACAGTGATTAAGAATATTGTTGTATGCATTAAAAGTAATTTACATTAAAATATGAATCTAAATTATCTATTGAAAAAATTTAATTATAATATTTTATTTATACCATTGGAATAATAATATTGTTTAATTATAGTGTGTATAGAGGAAGTATTTATGAAATTATAAATTCTGGTGCAAATTGATTTTTACTTAGATACTTGTCAAATAAGTTAATTTCATTAGAAATGAAACACATGTCCATCATTTAAAAGTTATTATTTTAAATTGTTTTATTCATTACTAGTAATGTTTTTAAATAACCATTAATCAGTTTAGAATCATTGAACTATATGACTTTTTAAAATGTTTCCCTAAAAGAAAAAAATTATTTAAAACTAATCAAGTGGGATCTGATTAAAGTAAATTATATTTTTTAGTGAATCCTACATAATAAAATTATGATAATGATTAAATTAAAAAATTGATCTAATTATGGAGGAATCTTGAAATACTATAGGGAATACTATTTATATGTAAAAAAACATGATATGAAATAAAAACTGTTTTTTTATTCGGTTTGGGTGAGAGTAATTCCATTTAGAGACACATTTTGACATATAATTGGAACTCCATAAGATAAATATTTTAATGAAATTTATTATTTTGAATATATATATAGGAAATAAAATATATTTAAATTGAAATGGTTGTATAAAAAAGACTTGTAAGATCATATCCATGATGAAAATTCTTTAATCATGGAAAAATAAATTAAATTGTGACTTTAATAAATTTTTATTCAAAGTCCTTAATGGTAAAGGATAAAAAAATTGGAAACAAATACAATGAATAAAAGGTATATCCAATATAAAATAAAAATGGGGAAGATTTTAAAATATATAAATACCTATAGGTTAATAATGTCAAGCATGTATCATTTGATGAATTTGAGATGAAAATCACTTACCTTATTTCCCCAATTGGTTTTTCTAGCTCTAAATTTCAGAAATAAGTACACAAGTATATTTTTAATCACATTTAGAACATTACTCATCTATATAACACTTTAATGTAATTAATTTTTAATTATTTAATATGAATTCTGTTTTTAATTATAATATTAATTTTATAATGGGTAGTATACATTTACTTAGTCTTTTATGACAATTATAATGTGGTATTGATCATTAAAATTTGAGACCTAGTTGAAAATTAATAAAATAAAAAAATATTATTCATTTTTATTTCATTATTATTTAATAAGTTCTTATTTTAATCGATGATAGTTTTAATTACCTATATTGAATGTGATTCAAGAGATAAACATATTTTGGTAGTTTTAAAAAAATAAGGTTGATATATTATTCATATATTTAGATATTATCATTAAAATTTGAATACCAGTAAAAAATGATTATAAAAATTTTAATACATTTAATTAATAGTATATATTAACCATTAAAACTTCATGGTATAAATTTTAAAACACTACAAAAGTATGTGGTAAAATGACCATAATAATGACTGTCATAATGAATGAATGAGTCAGAAAGTATTATTATAAATTATCTTATAAAATATCTTGAATACTGGAAAGTTAGTATACATAATATATCTATATAAAAACCATATTTATAACCATTAATTAAGGGTGTTTTTATAAATAAAATTCTATATTTTTTGAGGCGGTATTCCACACATACTAGAAAATAATGAACCCATTTTTTAATGGATGATTTAAGGGATAAAAAATAAAAATTTATAATATCATATTTAAAATATTATTATGGAAATAATATCAGTTCAATAATTAAAATTTTATATTTGGACATATTATTTGGTCAAGATAAATAAGAAATGTCATTCATTGATATGTAGTCAACAGATATACATGATTAATGACCTCATTCATTAATAGATTGACTAAATAAAGGAAAATGAATAATGTGATAAGGGTGAAATTTTTTAAGTGAAATATATAATATATATTTTTAATACCCATACATTAGAACATTAATTTTAGGGGGTGATGAAAAACGAACTGCATAGGGTAATTGAGGTAGTAATACACATATATAAATGACGGGTGAGTTTTTTTTCTTTGTGGAATCTATGAAATGGATGAATAACTATTGATAAATCAATATAATGACTTATTAGTATACAAATGATAATTAATAAATTATAATAACTAATTATTTTTAGATTAATATGTTTAAAATTAAAATAAATGATTAATAGGCGGGTAATTCTTTTATCAGGAAGCATTACATTGCATGTAAATAGAGGAATTAAGAAAACATAAATGGTAGAAGAATTATGTTAATGGGATATTATTTTAAGTAGAGAATATGTGATGATTTATTAACTACCAAAAATAATGAATATGTGTACCATTAATTAGTTTAAGGGAACCATTTTATTATATATGTTAAGGCACTTATCATGCAGATGAATGTTAAGTAAGTAGAGATAAAAGAATGGGAGGAATGTAATTTTATATATTTGGGGGAAGGTTGGTAATACATTTTGGTAATACATTATAAAATAAAAATTATTTATAAAATTTATTTAGGTTATTTAAACCTATGAAAATTAATTCCATAATAAATTAGACTCTTTATCACTGAATAGTCTTAATCATATATAAATCATGGTTGTTAATTTTTCTACAAAAATTATAAGTGTTACAATTTAAATATTTTTTGATATTTTGACTCAATTTTTTATCCATTGAATAGATTTGGTATCATAATTATTATATAATTTGGATATATATTATGTACACATAAAAATTTAAAAAATTAAAAATTAGACAATGTGTTTAAAATTTAAGCATTTGTATAAAACACAGTTTTGATGGATACAAATTTTCAAAACAATGACTAAAATATTATAAAATATGATTGTTATGTGATGATAAAATCAAACCATTTCAAAATATTAAGCAAATATTAATTAATATAAAATAAATATAAATATTTTTAATTATTAATGAAATTTTTTTACTTTAGTAGTTACATTTTTTAAAATGTATTATCTATATTTTGATAACATTTTAAGACATGTACTATTATTAACTATATTAGTGTCTTATGGAAATATAAATGAAATATTATCCTCATAATTATAGAAAAATGGGTTCTTCATTTTCCCCTAAATACAAGATCTTTATTTCAACCTTTTACACACATAAAATGTTTTTTATTTCCTTTGAGAAAATCCCCATTGTGATTCTTCAAGAATTTTGGACATAATGAAAGATAAAAATATATCCCTTTTTCATTTTCATTAAATGATCGTTTATGATACTTCATCATTATATTGTTTTACATTTTTTGTTCCTCGATTATTTTATCATTGTTATTTTTATTTCATATTTTTTTTTATTTTCATCAATAATATGATTTCATATTCTAGATCATGTCCAAAAGGAATAAAAACCAAGACAATCTCTACAATGACTAATATGTCCATTTTTCTCTTCGTTCCTCATTTTTGTGGCCATTAAATTAAATCTATGCTCTGGTATGAGAATACATAAATTTTAAATATACAATTGGATAAAATGAGCTTAAAATAAATAATTAAAAAATTATTTGCATGCTTTATTATACCAGTCATTAGCTCTAATCGAGTTTACCTGTGGTCATTTTAATAATAGTATCTCAATATATTTTACATAAATAAGGTCATTTTTTCAAATATTTCCAAATTTATTGTAAATAGATTTTGAATTCAAAAAAAACATATCCCTCATGATGGTCTAGATAGGTGCACAGTTAAGGCCCTTTCAACATACACTAGAATGATGTTAGACATATAGATGACCAATTATTTTAAAGGTTTCATAACATTGATACATCTATTAAAAAAATTCATCAAAAATTCATAATCTTTTGGAGGATTTAATTTATATAGAAAAAACAAATCTCTAGTTTATAAACATTTCAAGAGGATCATCAATACATAGTATTATACATTGGGTATTCAAAAATTTATCTTATCATAATATTGAATCAACATAAGATATTCAACACATCCTTATGAAAGGTTCCACAATAACATCGAAACTAATAAAATTATTTAGTCACCAACCATTTATTAAATTTAAATTTCCTAAAACATACTTAACCAATTACAATCCAACCTCTTAAATAATCTACTCACTTCTATGATACCAACTACAGCATCATGGGTCTTATTATCCCAGATCTTCTTATGAAAAAACATAACATAAAAAAATTGATTAATACAAATATACGATTACAATATATTTCCAATATTAACAATACATGTCGCTTTCATTTTAGAGTATATGATAATTACGAAAAACACTACTTAACAAATATCAAGCCTTATCCTAAAATGTACTAATTTTTTCTCCACTATATAAGATTGTGATGACTATAATTTTAGCATTGAACATAACCCATATAAATTACACACAATGTACATATCTTGGATTATAATAATTAATACATTATTTCATAACATGGGTAAATTAAAAATAAATAAATGTTTGAGATCAAAAACTCAGTAAGGGTAAAAATAATGATAATGAATAAGATGAGATACATGAGGGAAAAATGATATCATGATAAATAAAATGATATTGATGTAAAATTATAATGAATAGATGATACAATGTGTACATGAATTAAAAATGATCACAACATATGAAAATATTATTAATTTAATGTCGAATTAACAAAAATAAGATATCATAAGCATTCATTAAGGACCCATGACATGATTACATAAAATTTCATGCTAGGAAATCTTCCCAAGAACCATAGTTGGCTAGGCTCTCTACCCACACACCATGAGATATCATGATATATAAACATATCCCATAGAATTGGAGTTCTATTAAATTATGATCCAACTCATAACATAATGAAAATGATAAATATATTATTCTTTTGGTTCAAAAAAACATACTATAGAAACTTATAAATCTAAATGGGGGTTTTATCCTTTTCAAAATTTTCCATAAGAAATAATTAATGATTTCATTAATAAAATGTTATCATAAAAATCTGGAAATTAAAAGGGTTTCCATGGAATTTATGAATATTTATATGTAAATACCACTCAAAAAAATTATTATGGATATTTTATTTAAAACATATAGAAAATGGAAATTCAGTTTAGACAACAATTTATTTTATTAATCGATCTACTGTTCATCATGATGAACATTATTTAACTCAATAAATTAAACATAGTCAATTTATAGAAAGAAATAATTCAATGTCAATCACACAAATTCATGTAGATGAATGAGCTAGTAAAAATCTATGATGAATAATACAATATATTTAAAGGAATATTTCATAATATATCAGCCTAAATAATGTGTATGGTGTCATTTCATGAATAATTTTTATTTATCATATGACATAGATAAATAATACTCTTAAAATCATTAATAATATTTCATATAAAATAATAATATATAATTTTGTTTGATTTAATTTAAATGTAATATTTTATTTCATCCCTGAGAATGTGATTTTTTTGAAGCATGATATCAAAAAGATAAATAATCATAAAAGACAACAATGGTGATAGAATTATACATTCACATAGTAACTTGTAAAAAAATAATTTCATTGAAAACACCTGATGTGATAATTATAAAATTATTTTCTTTTAATTTTTTTCTAGACAATTTATATATAAGTGAAACAAACAATAATGTTGTTTAGAATGTTTTAAATTCAGATCAATTAATAACAATAAAATTTATGAAATCATTCATTGAAAAATAACAATGTATAAAACAATAAATGTCTAACATAATAATTTATAGAAACCCACATAAAAAATTAGATGGGAAAATCTTTCATTGAAATTTAATTAATAGAATTATAAATGTTACCAGAGAAAACATAATAAATATTCTAGATAGGTAAAAAATAGATATAAAAAAATATGATAGGTTTGATTAATTTAGGGAGAATTCTATTTACTGACACATAATGAAATATTATTTTCTCTCCCAAATGTAAAATTTTAATTAGAGGTATTAATTTCTTCGAAATAAAAGAAAGTAAATGATATTATAATTTTATTTTTCTATCAAAGTATACCAGTATGAAATATTTCTAGAAGAAAATTCAAAACTCAAGTTAAAATAAATTCAGTCAAGAATTTAGTAGTTTTTTATACACAAACCATGAATGAGAAATAACATAAAAATGATACCCAAATAATATGAATTAATTATTTTTTAGAACAATATAAAATTATATAGTCATACACACTATAAAAAATTAAATTGGTAAATAAATTAAAAAACGATTGAACAAAGGTAATTTGATATGAAAACCCATAAATTTTTTTAGTACTTAGATAATATCATTATAGATTTATATAAAAGTAAATAAATATATTAATCATATATTTATGTACCATTAAATTCTCAAAACCCCTTTAATATACATATTTAGTAATTATTTAAGATTTATAAATTTTATTATTATTATTTAATTTAATAATTGTATGATAACAATTTTTATAATTGATCAAAGGTTTCATAATATTAATGTTGATCTGTAATATTTATTAAATTGATAATCAATCATAGATGTCCTAATATTATGTATTATATATCAAATTATTATTTTTAATGATCTAAATTCATCCTATAATATTTCAAATTATGTATCATGAATATGATTCTAGAGAAAAACTATTTTCAATAGTTTTTAATGAACCATTATGATATATTAATTACATGTTTAGATTTTTATAAAAACATTAATAATTTAAAAAGGTGAAATCCAAATTATTACATTTTTTAATAATATAAAACATCTATTAATCATTAGATATATAAATATTACCACTTTAATTAAGTAGGTTGTAAACCGATTAATACAGAATCGTAGTACACAGTTAGAATGATTAAGAATTTGTTATTTGAAAATGTTAATATTGAATTTATAGAAACTTATACATTAAATATTTATCATATATATCAATAAAATACATTCATTGGACCATTTGTTTTTTCTTATGTTGATATATAATATTTTTCATTCATCGATGAAGTTGTCCACACAAACATACAATTAACAAACCAAAAAAATAATTAATAGAGAATGTAATGTTATATTAAAATCAACCATCAAATAAATATACTAATGTAATATATACTGATATTAGATAATTTATTACCATAGTTTTATTCCATTTTATTATGTGATGATATATAATTTGTGTAGTTTTTCAATTTGGTAGTCTGAACATATGCTAGAGTTACATTCTCAATCCATAATGATTGGATGTAATAATGGAAAATTAATTATGTGGTATTTTAAGAATATGAAATTATATATTGAAAAATATAATTATACATTCATATAACATATATTATTCATAATATGTAGTGATGAAATATACAAGGCATCATTTTATGGGGAGGTAGTGTAAAAAATGCATGATTGATGAGTTTTATCTTAGTTAATGATATTAATTGAGTGAATAATTATTATGAAATTAATATAATGAAACATCAGTATATAATATGCTAAATTTATTATATTTTAATTTTTATTGATTATTAGGGTGAGGACAATTTAAAAAAAATTCTAATCAGAGGGTAATATTCAAATCTAGATTATTGATTTTCCTTCATATCATCATTAAAAACAAACAGATTCAGATGAGTAAAGCTGGAGAAATGATTATATTTATTGAAGGATTTTTCAGATAGTATTATGTGGGAATAAATTATTCTAAAAAACATAGTGAAAGAGTTTTCATTAAATGGATGGGTAAATGGACCTGACATTAAACCTAACATCATCTAGTGTTTTTTGAACTAGAATTCACATTCAATGTTCATTTAAGTTTACAATTTTAGATAATAAGGTAAAAAATATTGAAAATTATACCTTCATATTACATGTGGAAACATATAATCAGTATACATTTTTTATACTAGAGGAAACATTTAAAGAAACCGAACCCCTTTTTGAGACACATCTTTAATTATTTCAACATAAGATCATCTTTAACCTTACAACTCTTAAATACGGTGACAAAAATAAAACATGGTATGAGACCAAAAATCATTGTATGGTTCATAAATAATTAAAATCATTATTCCAGCGGAAACCCATAAAACACATCCCAAAAAACATTCTTTTTTTACACAAAATAACGCATTATCATTTAAAAAAGATCATTGTCTTTCCTTTTGAAAATAAAACATTTATATGAAAAATCATAAGAAAAATTTACTATATAAGTAGGTTATATGGGACATAATTATATTAAAATGGAATAACAATATAATTGACAGCCATATATGTCACTCATACAAATGTAATATCTATAAATCCTACTTACTAACATGTTACTCTTTCAAATGGAATAGCCTGATGTCCAACATCCATAACCTATGCTTTGGATTTTATAACATAACCACCCACACTTGATTTATCATGTAACCAACCATCCTTGCCAGAGTACCAATATATAATCAAAAAACATAAAATAATTCAACTTTCAATTTTTCGGTCATAAAATTTAATTTTCACACTAAAGATAACTTTTCAAGTTATTGATATAACTAATCAATTTTTAAAGCCAATTTGAAACATTTAAAAAGATATTTTTGATTCATGGTGTTTCATAACACATTGAAACTTCTGATATAAACTCATGAATAATCTTTTTTAGAGCATTTATTCCCTTATAAATATATAAATACATCCAATTTTGAATAAATGTATATAAATGGGAAACATTTATAAGAATAAATTATTAAAACGTTTAAACTAATTTTTAGTTAAAGAGTTCTATTCCTTGACTAAGAAACATCAAATATGTTCTAAATCCCATGGAAAATAAACATAAGTAAATTATTTACATTTTCGATAACCTTTTAATGTTTATTATTACTTTTTATCTTTTATTTACATGTCAACTCAATTATTTTTTTATGTTCCCGTTCGATGTTTTGATGGTACTCGATACTTGAGTTTATAAAGTCATTTATATGATATCTATAGTAAAAGTGGTTTGTATTTAAACATAATAATAATAATATTATTGACAAGAGTATCATTTTTAAACATTAAATATACTTTTAAATTAAACCATTATGTATGTATATGAAAATTTAACTATCTTATAATCATGGAGGCAGTAGGTTCTACGTACACATATATCAAACTCTCAATTTAAAACCATCATTATGGAAAGAAGGTGTGTACTATTTAATATTTACATAATGATAATAATTTCATTAAAATTATATTAATCACTTAAATATACCGATATATATAATTCATGTGATATGGTGACGAATAATGAATTATATTGTTTCTTGATGGTGACAGTTCACCTATATGAATGAACGAGTTTATCATTTTTATGTGCATGAAATGTAAGAACATAATAAATATATTATTATACTATAATGATTAGTATTTCATTTATATCATTTATAAAAATTAATTCCATCTTTATAAGTAGTCTTGAGAGATGGTAACTGAAAATGAATTATACCAGTTCATGGCGGTGATAGTCTTGATGTATGGACAAAACAAAGACACTTAATCAAAAAGGATATTGTTCCTTTAGATGATCACCTTTGATTAGAACCATAACATCTCTTAGGAGTTTTTTATCCACAAACAAAGTCCTATAAAGCTTTTATAGGGATTATAAGAAGGTATTTGGGTTGAAAATTCCTAAAAACAATATGTTTGTATGTTCGATGAATATGGAGGAATGGGTGTATTTTAAACAAGAGTGAAAGGGAAGAAGTTGAATTCCTAAAAGTATTAAATTAATATTAATTAATTTTTTATTCCAAATGGATATGAAATTATTTAATTATAATAATTTATTATTTTTATTTTAAATAAAATCCATAAATCAAATTTAAAAACATTTTGTGTGATGTTTTAATTGTTTTCATTTCATTTTAGCCCTTATTTCAACCTTTTAAATCTGAACATGTGATCATGTAATTTAGAATTTCATGTATAATATAACTATATTAACATTATAAACGAGAAATAATGGATTATATTATGAAAATTTTCAATTTATTCCAATTATATGGCCCAATTTTATATTTGGATGAATCTTATATCATTTAATAAAATATTATTTATTTAAAAATAACATTAATGACAATTTTGACACGATTTAATATTTGAATTTCTAAAAATATCACAACAAATTTATATCTCTAAAAACACTCCATTAACACATAAATAATATATCACATAAACCAATAAATTTATTTGATGATATAAATTATATCAAATTATACTTATTTTAATATTTTTATTATCATTTAATTGATTCTTCCAATATGGATTAATTTACTTTATCATTATTGTGTCAACAATTATTGTAATTATATCATTCCAGAGAATTATAAATCAAATATCATGATGTAGATACACATTTTAAAATTCCATATACTATTTATAATCAAATAGATCACTTATGACACTCCATATTAACAATATATTACTTTTTAAATCCAAAAGTTTTATAAAATTATATATTCTTTGAATAAAATAATATAATTGAAATAAAATCATCTTAGTGGAATAAAAAGGTAATATTTCGGCCCAAACATGCATTAATGTTGAGAAACACCCTATAAATTAAATTAGTAAATGTTTATGGTAATTTATAATATTATTTTTATCATTAATTAGACTATTTTTCATTAATAGTGGTAATAAAATTAAATACTAATGCAACTATTTATATTTCTCAAAAATAATTTTGATCATATTAATTAACATATATCATACAAAATAAATCTATTTATTTCCATTTATCAAAATTGAAAAGAAATTATTTTCTATAATAAAATTATAATTAAATTATATTTATTCCGTTTGACGTATCGAGAAAACAGGTTTTTGAAGTAAAATGTTCAAATGTTCACAATGTTTTTATATGAAATTACAATGTGCAATTAATTATAATGAACCAAATTGAATTATCTAATAAAAAAATAATTTTATAATACTTTAAATCTAATTAAAACCTTAATTTGACAATAAAAATAAATTTTATAACAAATTATTTTTGAACTAATAATTTCTAAATTTCAGTATATATCAACATATAAATGTTCCTATAAAAATACCAATAATTAATCCAAAATATTTTTTGATAATCCATATATATATAAAAGATGTTTATTTAAAAAAATTTAATTTATAAAATATAAAAATATATATATTTAAAAAGGGTTTGAGTTCAAAAATTATAACATTCCTTTTTTGAAATATTCTCATTTGTGCATAAAACTGATTTTTGTTCTTATATCATGTCTAGAAAACAAATATTATGATTTTTCTTACATTAAATTAAATATATTTCATATATATTTCTTAATTTAATCAATCAAGATTGATTTTTTAACTTATTAGTATAAAAATAGTTGTGCAGATTTAATTATATTTTTAGTAAAACATTTTCTTTTATTTGGAAAATGCATTTACATTGATTTTTAATTATTTGGTAAAATAAATATATATACTTTTGTTAACCATATATTGATAATTCAGTTTATATTTTTCATTCCTACCATTCTAAAAACTACTATAATTGTATCATTTATATAATAATATTTTTTGTTTAATATTGTTATTGTGTATCATATATACTATCGATCATTGTGTCTCCTATAAAAAAACATAGGATTTTTGATTGGGATTTAACCCTTTTATATGTGAAGGAAATGGATCATTTCCTGGAAAATAATTTTACATAAGGGGACATAATATAATGAAATGAATTTTTTCTGAGGTAAGTGAGAGGATGTTGACCAACCATATAGGTAAGACTTTAAATCCAAAAAATGGATTATAAATGTTGTAAATTTCATTTAAACATATAAAAATTAATTTAACAATAAATTAATCTTCTAAACACCAATTTCACTTATATAAATATTTATAATGGATAATAATTTATTACTAAAAATATAAGTATATGTTTATTACAAAATTTCTGTCATGACCTATCCACAGGGGCCTGTGTTGTGACTACCCAATGCCCGCCTTCCATAGGCCAGGGGTTGGAAACCAGCACAGAAAAGGTGTATCCACAAAACAAGAAGGAATTTCCTTTTATACCTGTATAAACACACAACCAAGAAGTTAACAAGATGCAACCACAAAGAAAAACTGCAGTAGAATAATTTTGTACTGAAAGTAAGGGCCCAGAATACAAGCCCATTTGAAAAGATACAAGAATAACATAAAAAAGAAACCACTCCTGTGATTATCAACCAAGGATACAACTTGAATGGTAGGTAAAACTCATCTACATAGCTCTCCACGTCCACCATCTTCCTTCGTGTACCACCTGGTTCTTGCTACCTCAAGTCTCAGCTACGATTCTCATCATCTGCACGAGACACAATGAGGTGCGGGTGAAGCCCATGGAGGGGTGAGTATAACAATACCCAATAGGGATTGCGAGACTGTCAATGGCCTCCCAGAATTCCAAAATTGAAAACCACAAATCTTGATCTCAATCACCAAGTGCAATGAAAATACACAGCTCAAACCAAATATACACATCTCATCCACAAAGAAACATAAGTCCCCGACCTCAAGCCACTTCTAAGATTTCCAAATAAGTGTCAAAGTGTAACTCAAGGATTAAGAGTACACGCTCTATGATCTGGCCATCCTTGATTGCACTCATATGAGAGATGTACCCCATCAGGTACAACTCAGCCATTATTAATGGAATGTCCGAAAGGAGGTGCTCCAACATGAACTTTCTGCTAGAATAGCCACTAGTTCCCGAAATTAGAGGACTCGCAGTCATAGTCTTGTTCCCGTTGAAAGACCATGTGAATCCAAATGAAGAGTCCCACTCCTCGACATTGTTTCCTACAGTCAAGGGAGATCCAACTCCCCTGAAAAGACTTTCTCCCTGTGACTACTCGGAGACTTGGGAGTACTACTCCATATGTGGGGACCCGCAACCTACCCAGTTGGGATGTAATATGCTGGTAATTTGTTTTCTATGGGGGAACCATTCCATTGTATGTCAGGAGATTACTGACATAAGGCCAGAGTTCTTGCACCCTGGTATGGTAGGGGTGTACTGACACTATATGTTAGGACCCCCACCCTACCCGGTAGGGGAGTACAACACTGGTAGTTGTTCATTATAGGGGATCTGTGCCATAGTACGTCACAGGGGTACCGACCCCAGGCTAGAGGACTAGTACCCTGGGATGACAGGGGAGTACTGACGCTGTTGTAGTAATGCATAAGGAGGACCTGCACTCTGAGTGGACAATAATGTACCAACTCCTCACATAGAGGACCCGCACCCTACCCGGTAGGGTAGTACCTGACTCAATGTGAGTTATGTATGGAGGACCCACACCCTTTTACCATAATGGAGTAATGAATCCAAAGATAGAAAATACAATCAGAGGGAAACAAACTCGCACTCAATCAATGGTAGGATAAAATAAAATAACAATTTTGATATTTTATTAATTCTTAAAAGATGAAAAAACTACCGTGTTCACCTGAAGTGAAGCCTACCTTAAGAGAATCTCGGTTGTATGAGTTCAATGGTGGAATCTGATTTTATTTCTACGAACCAGTTAAAAATATAGAAATTGGTGCCCACATATTTACTGAATGTACCTTAAAAAAGTTAAAAAATTATAAACTTTCACCCTCAACCCACACTGGTCAAGGTTAAGAACTGCCTACGGGAAACACACCATCATGATCTAAATGGTACTCTCATATTTTCAATCCAAGTTACGATTTTGAAGTTATATAATTTAAAAATAAATTAATTTTTTCTTAATTATTTTATTTGTAGCCAAAAACTAACTTCCACTATTATCTCACACTAGCTAACGTTAGGATCTTCCTAAGTAAATCAAACCCTCAAAATATTATTTGTGGTCTTGTATTTTTATTCCGAGTCACATTTTGGGAGTTATAAGAATTTGAAAAATAAAATAATTTTATTTCATTTTATTATTTACTATTATTCCATTTTCATGTTTTATCACTGGAGGCCTACACCAATTAAAATTAAATCATTCCTAGGGTAAACCCGCCATCTGGAATGAAACGGTCCCCTCAAATAAATAATTTGGAAATCTGTTTATGTATTATTCCTCTTTTTTAGGAAAACCACTCAAGTGCGATATTTTATGCATAAAGCTTTTTCAATGGATCATTCAGGGAACTATTGGCCTCGGAGTCCGCGACTATCAGATTTTGCGGTGTCATAATAATCCCAAACAATTTAAAAAATTTAAGCTGTAATTCTAGGACTTTACATTCTCCCCACCATAGGGCATTTCATCCTCAAGAGAAAAAAAAAGGAAAATCAAAAAAATGAGTGTACTGAGCATTAATCTGTGCCTTCCTCTCCCTCATTCTCTCTTGGAGGTTCCAAAGAAACCAACGAACTAACACCATAGGGATTGACCATCCACATAGTACTTGTTCATAAAGACCCACTATCGTCACTCGAATCTCGGTAAAAGTAACCCCATCTTCAAAGTCTAACTCGACCTAGTTGATAACATGAGATGGATCAAGCACACATCTTATAATCTATAAAACATGGAAATCATTATTCAACTGGTTCATCAGTGGGGTAAAATTTAGGTGGCACTCCACCTCGCCAACTCTACTAAGAATCTAGAAAGGTTTGATGAATCTACAATATATCTTTCTTCCCTGGACAAATATCTACAATCCTCATTGGGTTGAGACCCACATGAAGTCATGGTATCCCTTCATGAACTCTAATGGTCTTCGTCTCCTCTCCGCATAAGACTTATGTCAGCTCTATGCAGTCTTCATCCCTGGCCAACAGTACTGACGCAAGAGGTCCTGGTACATCTTCGCCGCACCAAGATGTACTTCCAAAGGGGATTGTGGAACTCCCTCAACACCTCCTCTCATAGAGTTAATGGTATGATGGATCATCCTTTTATAAGTATTATGTGACCCCCACCATCAAAAAAATCGTTAAGGAGACTGTCCTGAGGAAATCTGAGCACGTCAAGCTTTTTAGTCAACCTCCCTATGTTGTGCCTCCTGATCTCACTAATGGTGTGGGGGAGTGGTATTTATAAATTTGAGGAAAGCTAATACAAAACTATCCATGAAGGGTTTTTTAAAGTAGATAGATTATTTGTATCCTCACTTAGAAGCTATAAACCAAACCTCCTACTGAGTGTATTTGCCACCACATCCCTCTTATAAACTCTCAGCTCTCCGAGCTATGCAAGAGACACTCAGTATGCATATTTTAATATTGTTGTCATCTATGGGTACAAGACATAGTAGAAATCCCTCTCCCTATATAAGGCCCCAACCTTAAACCTTACATAATATTGAATTAAATGAATAATTCACATTGAGGATCTTTTCAAGTTTAGAGTTTTAGAGAATTAGGACATAACTATTACATCTCAAAAGATTAAAAAGTAGAAACTTCTACTAAGTTTCCATAAAATAAAAACTCTTAAAAAGAAACATGTCTAGTTCAATGTTTTATGTAGCATGACTTTCCCTTGATCCCATCCTTGACCCTATTCCACGTTAATTCCTGTGAAAAACACTTCAAAAACCTGGGATGAGCATAAAAAATCTCAGTAAGGGATACACAAAGAATGAAACTGTTAGTTTTTCAAAACAACAAGTAAACCATGTATACTTTATCAAAGTAATACTTTTCACCTTTTCGAAGTAGTAAAAACTCTTAACTGAATAAAAGTTCATTACTTACCCTTCTATAACCAAAATATTACCATAAAACCCATATAAAGATCACATAACATATAAAGGTAACTTGGGACATAAACATACTTAAGTGGAATAACCATACGGTCGACTTCCACACATACTTAATGGAATTACCATAAGGCCGACTTCTACACATACTTAATGGAATAGCCATACGGCCGACTTCCATACCCAATGCATTGCAGGTTATAACGTAACCACCCGTCCTGGTATTCGCAGCACCACCCGTCATATGGTTTATCACGTAACCACCCGTCAAATGTCCAAGTACCATTATAAAATCATAAGACATAAAATAAACATAATGGAAAGAAAACATTTCCACATTTCGATCACAATATATCACTTAAATATATCGACATAACAAATCCTTTATAAAAACCATTTTCAATACCAACATACATAAAAGAGTATATGTTATTTATTTCATTTTAAAAAAACATTACGGCTTGTTGAGGAAGCCATAGACCAAATAATACTCGCGGCGACAGAAAAGGTGGTTGTCACCGTGTACGTTAAAAGAAACATTCCTTTTTGTAGTTTAGTAAAATGGTTCATATAAAAAGATTCCTTTTGAATAAAATTAAAAGTAAATGGGGTTTATACACCGTATAAAAGAAAGTTGTGTGTAAAACTAAATATGCCTCAATGAAAGGAGATTGAGACGAAGTCCCTTACAAAGTCGATATCCTTAGATTAAAGATAAATAAATTATATAATTATGTGTGAAAAATACGAATACACAAAATATAAGTGGATATTAAGTGTCAAACAATCATAGGTCATTCACACATAATCATGGAAAAACAAAACAAATGACATAGATATTTAAATCAATGAAATGAGATTGAGTTATGATTTCCGATACAAGTCCGTCTAAATGACATTTGAATTTATCAATGAGATGATTATGTGTAGAAATAGTATATCCACACAATGTTTTGTGGAAACTACAACATAGAGATTCCACACATAATCTTGGAATAATAAAATCAATAATTAGAGGTTTAACCCAAAGAATTGAAAGTGGGTTAAGAAGTTCCCTTACAGAAATTCGACAGCCTAATGGCGTCACTTCAAAAATTATAAAATGAGTTGATGAGAGATAAAAAGGGTATCTCATCACTTGGACATAAAATTTTCATTAATAAGGATATATAAGAACATATCCCAACATAATAGTATGTTAATTAAAAGACATAACAAAAAAAGTCTTTTAAAAAGAGGAGGGTGAAAGGTTCCCTTACCGACTTGGGTAACTTTCGAAACGTACACACCATTGAAGAAGGGTCATACAATGAATACGTAAGTACCCATAAATGAAATTATATTACACAAAGAGTGTAATAGTGGGAATTAAATACACCACTTAAAGTAAATGGTGGCAAATGTAGCATAAATATCACGGGAATAAAAGTGAGATGAAAAATTCCTTACGAAAACTCGGCAGCCTAACGACGCCACTTAAAACTTCCAAAAAATGGATTGATGAGATCAAATAGAGTATCTCATAATATTACAATAAAATTTACAGAAACAATAATATAAAAGAACATCCCCCATCATAACAAATAGGAGCTTAAAAAAAGTGACATAAATGAGAGTACATAAAAAAAGACAGAGGTTAGATCTCTTACGAAAATTCGGCAGCCTAACGGCGCCACTCAAAACATCCAAAATGGATTGATGAGAGAAAATAGGGTCTATAACCATATGAAAATAAAAAGTACAGTAGGAGTAATATAAAAGAACATCCCAATCATAATAAAGATGATCTTAAAAGGAATGACACAAAAGAGTGTACTTAAAAAGAAAGAGAGGAGTAGGATCCCTTACCTCGTGTCCGACATGACTCGATCGTTATTCAATATCCTGAATAATAAAATTTTTTCAATTTATAATTGATTAAGGACCTCCTTTAAATATTATTATTCAGTTCATATCACATATTATAATGTTATAATAATTGGTTAATAATGTGAGTTCGTATCAGACGTTTTTGTCGATGTTCAGTACATGAGTAAAAATTGAATTTGTTGGAAAAGAATTTTCCATGTAGTTATATGTACATCATCTCTAGAATAGTATTTATGTTTTAAATATCATATATATCCAGTATATATTCTTTTTATACTATTCCATAGCATTTGGAGATAAAAATTGAAAAGCACCGTTCATGGAGACGACAAGTTGTACGTACGCATGAACGCTACTTTCATTTTTTTTCCATATTAATGAAATTAAAACAAAATGAGAGATATATATTATAATTCCAGAATTATACCAATAATTTAGCTGTAATATATTACATATATATCCATTATATATATGTACTTATAATAGTACATAACATTTGGAGATAAGAAATGAAATGTACTATTCATGGAGACGGTAAGCTGTACGTACGCATGAACGCTACTTTCATTTATTTTTTTTGTATTAAATTGAATGAAATAATAAAGATATAAATGTATATTATAATTCCAGTAGTATAACATATTTAATACCATTAATTGCATCCTTTATACGTCCCACATATGGCATTAACGAATCAATTCACTTTGAGGGGGCGGTAGTCCGCACTTCCTAAAATGAAGATATCGCGTTTACTCATAATGGTAACCGTAAAGGATATGCCATAAATGAAAAATACAGAAGATTAAGTAAAACATAAACATATTATATATAATATAAAAATATAGTGACATTTTAATGGCCACCTTTGAAGGTGTTAAAAGAATATGGAATAATCATCATTTCGTGAGGCAGAAAATCGCCAACAACAAAAACAGTATGTTCTTTAACCATTAGACGAAGGTGTGTGTAAGTGTAGCTCGAATACTTCTTATAAAAACATCCTAGTATATTTAATATACTGTATTTGTTACAAAAGAAATGAATAAAAAGAGTTTAGGGGGTTGGAGAATCAAAATAAAACAAAAGGACTCAAGTGAAGACATTACTTTAAAATCGGGTAACTTCCTTTTATTTGAGCTCAAAGGATTCCTTGGAAAGGATTCTGCCAAATGTGAGACTTCAAGGAGTTATAGAGGGATTTGGAGAGATGAAATGGGCAGGGTTTGGCTGAGCCAAAGGCTTGATAGTTGTGGGTAAGGAGGTAGAGGTGGGGGACTTTTATAAGAGGAGAGGAGCGGCACTCTTGGAAAGTAAAGAAACGTTACTTTATTTAAGAATGAGTTTCGGATTTTAATGGTCCCAAATTGATGTGTTTCGAGGATAAGGTGATAAGGGTTTGAAATCCACCCATCCAATAGGTTTTGGACATGTGTAGGTCTTATATTTTACATTATCTTTCCATTTTATTTAAATCGTTAAATAATGAGGTCATCGCTGCATCATCATGATGTCATAAATAATTTAATTTATTTAATGTCTAAAAATAATAATAAAAACTACTATGATGTATTAAATCTTTTTATATTTCCAATGAATATTTATAGTCAAAAATATGACTTGTATAACCCCATGTAAAAAATGTTTTAGTAAAACATCTCATGTTTGTGTCATTTTTTACTTTAACATTAAATAAAAAGTTATTTATGTCATTTTCAAACCAAAGTGGTTCCATGGGGTCCCCAATTTGACCCATGGATTTTCTTGGTCGGCTATGACACATCCAATGAGGGTAGGACATGTTTCTAGGTCATTTAATTTTATGAAAACATTATTCTTACCTTAAACTACACTAATTACCTCTAATCGCGATTAAAAACTTAATAAGTTACTATTCACCAAAAAATTATTTTATTCACATTGAACCACATTTTACTTCTTAATGACAACCATGTATGTCGGATTTTTGAAATTCAAAACACAAAGATGGAAAATTTTCATGTAAACGGAAAATCAGTTTTTATAAGTACCACTTAGTGGTTTCACTATTCATAAAAAATTGATGTTTTTCAGAAAATTACCAAAAATTCACCCTAAGCTATATTTGATATTCCGAATTAAAAAATGATGTCTATTTTAAAAAATTCAATACATATGAGTTTCATTAATTAATTTAATAATTAATTCCCGTTGTCAAAACAAATAGCGTGTTTTTATGAAACAAAATGTATCAAAAGATTGACACTAGTTTAAGTCCGATTTCAAAGTGAAATTAATTCCAACGACCACTATTGGATTAAATGGTAAAAATATATTCTAATTTCACTTTAAAACCAAATCAAAAGATAATATAATCGTATAAATAATTTAGATTAAAAAGAGGTTTTGAATTAAAATACAACATTTTTCACTATTCATTAAAAATTGAACTTTTTCGGAAAAATACCAAAAATTTACACAAATTAAATTTTGATGTCCCGATTCTAAAGAAGAATTTTATTTTGTCAAATATAACACAATAAATTGTCACAAAGTGTATTTAAAAGAGGTTCTCCATCAAAAGGTGGTTAATCGACCTTTTATAGAATATTTGAATGTTTACGCTTAAAATTGGATTCATTCGCATTTTTAATCCTCTAACATTTATTGTAAAAAGTAAAAATATTTGACAAACATATATAATCATTTTTTATTTAGTTCTATTCATTCCCACCATCACAACAGTTAGGCATTAACTACCATTTAAAATAATATTATTTTATTATTAGAGTGCAACGTAAGATTCCCAAGAAACTCGTTGTTGCGTGTTGGGTACGCCATCGAGCATAGCATCCCCTTTAAAGTTATATTAATATTTTATTCACAAATATGGATAAATATGAAAATGTCATACTATTTATTTACCTGGGGTGTTACATCCTTCCCCCCTTTTGGGAATTGTGTCATCGCAATTTTAAAATTGGGCTTGGAAACTTCATTGAAAATCCCACATCAGAACAAGAGTCAGTAAAACCATCACTTTAAAATAAAGAAAGATAAGTACAAAGGTCACCCGAGTTAACCCATACTAGGATTCCAAGTATGAAAATATGGACATGGAGGAAAAAAACAAAGGGTCATGTTCTGATTGAGAGTGATAGTAAACATGTCTAACAGAAAGTTAACCATAAGAGAATCACAAACTTGTGATGGGTTAAACGGTATTTGATTCCCCAGTAGGAAAAGTTAACAGAAAACACTTTTGTTTTAAGTTACTCTTCATTGAGGAATTTATTTTTGATCTTAAGAAAACATACTTACTTGTCATAATGACATTCAACTTTTACTAGATTCCTTAATCAAACTCATATTTTCTCCAAAAGACGAGTATTTAGGAAGACTTGTTCGCATTTAGAGTACTATAATCAATTTCTAGAGAATCACCTAATCCACAATAGAGAACTATATACTTCCCATGTCTTTAGAATCTAACCAAAACCAAAACCAAAAATGTTAGTACAAGATCAGATAATCCAGAAAAGGATTACCCTTTATAAAAAGAAAATCTATTCTTAATCTCCAAAATTTGTCCAAAAAAACCCAAAGTTCAAAGAGGACCATTCGACAAACAATTTGTTCATAAAAATTCTTCAAAGTAAACCAAACTAAGATTGAAACCCAAATATTTGAAGGATTTAGTCACATAGTCTTCCAAGTTAAATTGTAACATTTATCTCCAAACAACATCAGTTTCTCTTAATGTCTCGTATTGAGAAGTAATTAACCTAATCACATATCCTCCATGATAGGTTAACAAATTTCCATAGATAACCCAAAATCAACTTACTCTTAATTTATAAAATCATCTAACTAAAAAGAATCAGTCAAACTAACCAGGGACTTCACGTAGTCCAGTGGTAGGCGATAAATACCTGTCGCACTTTGGTTGTGGGTTCGATTCCCGCAGCTTTGTCTGACGCGACGGGTTGTCACACGGTCTGCGTGTTGTCCTTTTTCCAAAACTATATAATTTTAAAACATTCCCCAAAACGAGATAAAATCTTCAAAAAATGATCATAACATATTTTAACCTCAAGTTTATCTCATGACTTTCATTTTCCAGCATATCATATAATAACCCATAATTACCTCAAAAGTAAGGATCATATAAACTCTAATGGTTACCTTTATAATTATTACCCGAACTTCCGCATTTATTGGTCATCTCGTACATGATGCATTACAGAACATACCAAGGTTCAAGTGGTTGATCATGACTCCTTTATAGTTGGTTTAGAACAACCACGAGTTTCCTCATTGAATCCCCCATTTTATCTAGTATCTTAATCAGAGAACCACCACAGTTTCCTTCAAACCTGCTGTCTCTTTGGTGCCTGCTAGATCCATCCATTCACTAAAAACAGAAATGTCAGTGTGAGTATATCAACAAAACCATCATGTACTAATGAGGAATATAAACACTAATATATACTTACTCATTCACTTTATCTAAAACTAGGACTCTTTCTGAATTCCTAACCATTATGGTAATGTTAATTATGCTTAAAGAATACCCTAACCTCTAAAGTTATCTAAACCGACCTTTGATACAAACTATAAGGCCCCAGCCTTAAACCGTACTTAATATTGAATTAAATGAATAATTCCCATTGAGGATCTTTTCAGGTTTAGAGTTTTAGATAATTAGTATATAACTATTACATCTCAAAAGATTACAAAGTAGAAACTTCTACTAAGTTTCCATAAAATAAAAATTCTTAAAAAGAAACATGTCTAGTTCCATGTTTTAGGTAGCATGAGTTTCCCTTGATCCCATCCTTGACCCTATTCCACGTTAAGTCCTGTGAAAAACATTTCAAAAACCTGGGATGAGCATAAAAAAGCTCAGTAAGGGATACACAAAGAATGAAAACTGTTAGTTTTTCAAAACAACAAGTAAACCATGTATACTTTATCAAAGTAATTCTTTTCAATTTTTTGAAGTAGTAAAAACTATTCACTGAATAAAAGTTCATTACTTACCCATATATAACCAAAATATTACCATAAAACCCATATAAAGATCACATAACATATAAAGGTAACTTGGGACATAAACATACTTAAGTGGAATAACCATATGGTCGACTTCCACACATACTTAATGGAATAGCCATACGACTGACTTCCACACACACTTAATGGAATAGCCATACGGACGACTTCCATACCCAATGCATTAGAGGTTATAAAGTAACCACCCGTCCAGGTATTCACGGAACCACCCGTCATATGGTTTATCACGTAACCACCCGTCAAATGTCCAAGTACCATTATAAAATCATAAGACATAAAATAAACATAATGGAAAGAAAACATTTCCACATTTCGATCACAATATATCACTTAAATATATCAACATAACAAATCCTTTATAAAAACCATTTTCAATACCAACATACATAAAAGAGTATATGGTATTTATTTCATTTTAAAAAAACATTACGGCTTGTTGAGGAAGCCATAGACCAAATAATACTCGCGGCGGCAGAAAAGGTGGTTGTCACCGTGTACGTTAAAAGAAACATTCCTTTTTGTAGTTTAGTAAAACGCTTCATATAAAAAGATTCCTTTTGAATAAAATTAAAAGTAAATGGGGTTTATATACCGTATAAAAGAAAGTTGTGTGTAAAACTAAATATGCCTCAATGAAAGGAGATTGAGAAGAAGTCCCTTACAAAGTCGATATCCTTAGATTAAAGATAAATAAATTATATAATTATGTGTGAAAAATACGAATACACAAAATATAAGTGGATATTAAGTGTCAAACAATCATAGGTCAGTCACACATAATCATGGAAAAACAAAACAAATGACATAGATATTTAAATCAATGAAATGAGATTGAGTTATGATTTCCGATACAAGTCCGTCTAAATGACATTTGAATTTATCAATGAGATGATTATGTGTAGAAATAGTATATCCACACAATGTTTTGTGGAAACTACAACATATAGATTCCACACATAATCTTGGCATAATAAAATCAATAATTAGAGGTTTAACCCAAAGAATTGAAAGTGGGTTAAGAAGTTCCCTTACAGAAATTCGACAGCCTAATGGCATCACTTCAAAAATTATAAAATGAGTTGATGAGAGATAAAAAGGGTATCTCATCACTTGGACATAAAATTTTCATTAATAACGATATATAAGAACATATCCCAACATAATAGTATGTGAATTAAAATACATAACAAAATAAGTCTTTTAAAAAGAGGAGGGTGAAAGGTTCCCTTACTGACTTGGGTAACTTTCGAAACATACACCCCATTGAAGAAGGGTCATACAATGAATATGTAAGTACCCATAAATGAAATTATATTACACAAAGAGTGTAATAATGGGAAGTACATAAACCACTCAAAGGAAATGGTTGCAAATGTAGCATAAATCTCACAGGAATAAAAGTGAGATGAAAAATTCCTTACGAAAACTCGGCAGCCTAACGACGCCACTTAAAACTTCAAAAAAAGGATTGATGAGATCAAATATAGTATCTCATCATATTACAATAAAATTTACATCAAGAGGAATATAAAATAACATCCCCCATCATAACAAATAGGAGCTTAAAAGATGTGACATAAATGAGAGTACTTAAAAAAAAGAGAGAGGTTAGATCTCTTACGAAAATTCGACAGCCTAACGGCGCCACTCAGAACTTCCAAAATGGATTGATGAGAGAAAATAGGGTCTCTAACCATATGAACATAAAAATTAAAGTAGGATTAATATAAAAGAACATCCCAATCATAATAATTATGATCTTAAAAGGAATGACACAAAAGAGTGTACTTAAAAAGAAAGAGAGGAGTAGGATCCCTTACCTCGTGTCCGACATGACTCGATCGTTCTTTAATCTCCTGAATAATAAAATTTGGTCAATTTATAATTTCTTAAAGAACTCCTTTAAATAGTATTATTCAGTTCATATCACATATTATAATGTTATAATAATTGGTTAATAAAGTGAGTTCGTATCAGACGTTTTTGTCGATGTTCAGTACATGAGTAAAAATTGAATTTGCTGGAAAAGAATTTTCCATGTAGTTATAGGTAAATCATCTCCAGAATGGTATTTATGTTTTAAATATCATATATATCAAGTATATATTCTTTTTATATTATTCCATATCATTTGGAGATAAAAAATTAAAAGCACCGTTCATGGAGACGGTAGGCCGTACGTACGCATGAACGCTACTTTCATTTTTTTGCCATATTAATGGAATTAAAACAAAATGAGGGATATATATATTATAATTCCAGAATGATACCCATCATTTATCTGTAATATATTACATATATATACATTATATATATGTACTTATAATAGTACATAACATTTGGAGATAAGAAATGAAATGTACTGTTCATGGAGACGGTAAGCCGTACGTACGCATGAACGCTACTTTAATTTCTTTTTTTTGTATTCAATTGAATGAAATAATAAAGATATAAAGGTATATTATAATTCCAGTAGGATAACATATGTAATACCATTAATTTCATCCTTTATACATCCCACATATGGCATTAACGAATCAAATCACTTTGAGGGGGCGGTAGTCCGCACTTCCTAAAATAAAGATACCGCGTTTACTCATAATGGTAACCATAAAGGATATACCATAAATGAAAAATAAAGAAGATTAAGTAAAACATAAACATATTATATATAATATATAAATATAGTGACATATTAATGGACACCATTGAAGGTGTTAAAAGAATATGGAACAATCATCGTTTCGTGAGGCAGAAAATTGCCAACCACAGAAATAGTATGTTCTTTAAACATTAGACGAAGGTGTGTGTAAGTGTAGTTAGAATCCTTCTTATAACAAAATCATAGTATATTGAAGATACTGGATTTTTTACAAAAGAAATTAATAAAAAGAGTTTAGGGGGTTGGAGATTCAAAATAAAACTAAAAGACTCAAGTGAAGACATTACCTTAAAATCGGGTAACTTCCTTTGATTTGAGCTCAAAGGCTTCCTTGGAAAGGATTCTGCCCAAATAGAGGCTTCAATGAGTTAGAGAGGGATGTTCAGAGATTAAATGGGTAGGGGTTGGCGAAGCCAATGTCTTGAGAGGTGTGGGTAAGGATGTAGAGGTGGGGGCCTTTTATAAGAGGAGAGGAGGGGCACTCTTGGAAAGTAAAGAAATCTTACTTTATTTTAGAATGAGTTTCGGATTTTAATGGTCCTAAATTAATTTTTTTCGAGGATAATATGATAAGGGTTCGAAATCCACCCATCCGATATGTTTTGGACATGCTTAGGTCTTAGATTTTACACTATATTTCCATTTTAATTAAATCGTTAAATAATGAGGTCATCTCTACATCATCATGATGTCATAAATAATTTAATTTATTTAATGTCTAAAAATTATAAAAAAATACTATGATGTATTAAATCATTTTATCTTTCCAATGAATATTTATAGTCAAAAATATTACTTGTATAACCCCATGTAAAAAATCCTTTAGTAAAAAATATCATGTTTGTGTCATTTTTACTTTAACATTAAATAAAAAGTTATTTATGGCATTTTCCAACCAATGTGGCTCCATGGGGTCCCCAAGTTGACCCATGGATTGTATTGGTCGTCCATGACACATAAAATGAGGGTAGGACATGTGTATAGGTTATTTCATTTTATTAAAACATTATTCTTACCTTAAACTACACTAATTACCTCTAATCGCGATTAAAAACTTAATAAGTTACTATTCACCAAAAAATTATTTTAATCCCATTGAACCAAATTTTACTTCTTAATGACAACCATGTATGTTGGATTTTTAAAATTCAAAACACAAAGATGGAAAAAATTCATTTAAATGGAAAATCAGTTTTTATAAGTACCAATTAGTGGTTTCACTATTCATCAAAAATTGAAGTTTTTCAGAAAATTACAAAAAATTCACCCTTAGCTATATTTGATATTCCAAATTCAAAAATGATGTCTATTTTAAAAAATAAAAAACATATAATTTGAATTAATTAATTTAATAATTAATTCCCGCTGTCAAAACAAATAGCATGTTTTTATGAAACAAAATGTATCAAAAGATTGACACTAGTTTAAGTCCGATTTCAAAGTGAAATTAATTCCAACGACCAATATTGGATTGAATGGTAAAAATATATTCTAATTTCACTTTAAAACCAATTCAAAAGATAATCTAATCATATAAATAAATTAGATTAAAAAGAGGTTTTGAATTAAAATACAACATTTTTCACTATTCATTAAAAATTGAACTTTTTCAGAAAAATACCAAAAATTTACACAAAGTAAATTTTGATGTCCCGATTCTAAAGAAGAATTTTATTTTGTAAAATATAACACATAAAATTGTCACAAAGTGGATTTAAAAGAGGTTCGCCATCAAAAGGCGGTTAATCGACCTTTTAAAGAATATTTGAATGTTTACACGTAAAATTGGATTCATTCACATTTTTAATCATATAACATTTATTGTAAAAAGTAAAAATATTTGACAAACATATATAATCATTTTTTAGTTAGTTATATTCATTCCCGCCATCACAATAGCTAGGCGTTAACTACCATTTAAAATAATATTATTTTATTATTAGAGTGCAACGTAAGATTCCCAAGAAACTCATTGTTGCGTGTTCTGTACGCCATCGAGCATAGAGTCCCCTTTAAAGTTATATTAATATTTTATTCACAAATATGGATAAATGTGAAAATGTCATACTCTTTATTTACCTGGGGTGTTACACCCTATGGGGAGGTAATTCTGGAAACAACCTTTGAAAAGATGTTCCTGCACTATACCACTACTATTAGGAACTGAAAACTCAAAAATACTATTGTCAGGAGGGTAAGGCTAGACGAATCATGGGTGATCGTTTGCACCCTCCAATGCATGAGTTTATCCTGTGATGCATGGGTTTTCTTTTTTCCCTGACCAAGGAAAACCCGATTCCAATGTTATATATAGACCACAACCTTTTTTCCTAAAATAGTCAATCAAAGAATTAACTGTAGATGACCACTCCACACCCAATATAACAGTGTAAGGCATCGACGCTCTCACCAAGATATTCCAAACGAAACTCTCATCCCACGGATCAAATCACACCATTGGCATAGTTTTGATTATTTAGTATCCTTCAAAAGGTATTTCCAGACATAAGGGAAAACTCAATGGTGTAACCGGAAACTATAGATATTGATCATGATTCATAATAATCATTATTGACTAATACCTATGTCTATTAATTAGGTAGCTAGTATTAGACACAGATCGTACCTTGAATCATTCCTAGAGCCCTTGGGTCACACTCCTTGACCACTTTCAGTATCTCTCATCCCCTATCCTATAGCTCTCTGAGCCTGGTGGTGACCATATTGGGGTATTGGTTATAAAATGTCAAAATGTATACCACCTCCTACTTATCTCAATGCTCTCCGTCCACGTCTTATTCCCTACAGATTCATTTGTCCCAATAAATTCCTCTTCCTGATAGATTTTTACACATCGATGTCTCCAAGACTGTCATTGTTTTCTTCTTTTCCCACTACCGACATTCACTGGAAATATCTACTCAGCCAAATAATTTTCAACTACAAAGGTTCTCTCAAGAACCCTAATGTACTTAAGAATTCATATATGAATATTTATATCTTGGATTTCCCTAAACACATATACCTCGGAGTTTCGAGTCCTGAATCAATCTTCATATCATATCCATCGAGTACCTAGAATGGTTAGTATGCCTCGATGAATACTTATTTACCGATATGTCTTCCATATGAAGTTAGAGAAGCTCTTGGGAACATATACCACTTAGATTTTTATGGAAAACGTCCCCCTTATCTAAGGAAGGTTCTCAAGCTATGTCCATGGAAAAATTCCCCTGGTTGTATGATAGGGGTAATATAAATCTTGTCAATGCCCTGAAGTGCCACATTGAATGCTCACTGTCAGGACCACCATCTGATATAATTATGCCCTATCTAGATGCAAACTTAGTCACAACCTTAAGGCAGTCCTTAGCCACCAGTGAGTTGGGCTCGCCTCAGAACCTCAAGGGTATTTGTCACAAAAACTCGTGTAAGGCACTGAGACTATAAGTGTCCTCTATCAATAGAACTGGTAGTAACTTCTAACCAATGGAAAGTGGTATCGCTGGGACACTTCCTAAAGGTACCCATATCAGGAAACAGTACTTTTACTGAAGCCTTGTCACATGGTGGATCATCCCCATTGTCACACATTGGAATTCTAGTCGGATGGCTATGTGGAGGCATTTTTAAAGAGAATGAAGATAAACCACGGTCAATAAGATATACCTGGTGATCTGAGTAAAAACATATCAAAGATAAACATTTTCAAAACACACACAAATTAGTGTTTTCATGCACCGAGTCAGAAATCAGAATTCAGGGACCTGGTGTATGGATATGTCGGCTGTCACTCAAACAATTGACTCCCTGAACTAAATACCACACTCAAAATAAGTAACACTATTGCTCCATTTGAAATATCAGAGTCCAAGTTCATTGGTAGAACTGAAACGTCTGATATGACGTTGTCATGACATGTCCCCTAGGGCTCATGCCATGACTACCCCATACCCACATTCCATAATCTAGGGGTTGTCGACTAGCACCTGAAAGGAATATCCCCAAAATGGTAATACATTTCATTTAAACCTATACAAACACATAGCCAAGAACACAAAAAAGGTGCAACCACGAAGAAAAACTGTAATAGAACAAGTGTGTAATAAAATTAACAGGCTGAAATACAATCCCAACTAAAAGATAAAGAGACAACTGAAAAAAGAAACATATCCTATGATTTTCCACCAAGGATACTACTGAAATGGAAGGTAGAATGTTTCTCCACAACTCTCCACGCCAGCCACGCTATTCCATATACCACTTGGTTTTGGCTCCTTCATGTCTCAGCCAAGCTGCTCATTATCTGCACAAGACACAATGAGGTACAGATGATTACCGTGTAGGGGTGAGTATAAAAATATTCAGTAGGGACCCCGAGACCCCCAAAGGTCTCATAGAATTCCACAAAATAAATCTGCAAAGTGTGATCACAATCCTAAATCACAATGAAAAGAAAAAAATCTCAAACTAGAAATATTCTTTTCATTCGCAAAGAAACATAAGGCCCCGACATCAAGACATTTCCATGATTTCCAATGAAAGATCAATGTTTAACTCAATGATCAAGAGTACATGCCCCACGAATAGTCCATCACTGATGGAAACCGTCTGAGAGATGTACTCCATTAGGTACAACTCATCCATTCCTAATGGAACGTCCAAAAGGATGTTCTCCATCGAACCTTTCTTCTAGAACTGCCTCTAGTGCCCGACACTAGAGGTATCGTAGTCACAGTCTTTCACCTGAGGAAAGACCAACTAAATCCATGAGAAGATTCCCACTCCTCAAAATAGTGTCCAATAGTTGAGGGAGCTCCAAATCCCCTAAATGACCTACCCCTCATCGCTACTCAGGGATGGGGGAGTACTAATACATATGTGAGGACAGGCACCCTACCTGGTATGGGAGTACAACCCTGGTAGTTTTTTTGTAGTGGGGGACCTACACCCTAGTATGTCAGGGGAGTACTGCCACCAGGATAGATAACCAACTTCCTTTCATGGTAGGGGAATACATACTCTATTTTTGAGGACTCACACACTACAAGATATGGGAGTACATCTCTGGTTGTTTATTCATTGTGGGGGACCCGTGCGATAGTACGATAGGGGAGTACTAACCCCAGGCTATAGGACCAGTAGCCTAGTACAACAGGGGATTACATAATTTAATGTAACATTTCATAAGGAGGACACGCACCATTGGTTGACAGTGGAGTACCTACTCATAACATAGTGGACACCTACCCTACCTGGTAGGGGAGTACCTGACCCTATGTGAGTAATGAATGGAAAAACTATTCCCTAGTCCTATTGGGGAGTACCTAATCCAATTATAGAAAACAAATTAGTGTGAAATGAACCCGAACTCATGACGTGGGGAGTCCCTTATCTACTGGAGTATAGAAGTAAGAATTACCGGTGCCTTGAGTTATGAAGAGAGTAGCCATCCAAGAACCCACTAATAGAAACACACAGGTTCTTCTCTTCTAGTTTTTGGCCATACCTCAACTTCCATGAAGTTCGAAAAGGATGTAACATGATGATCTGTCATGTCATTATGGTATCAATTCAATAGACGACTCATCATTCAGACACCCGATCTATAAGCTATAAGCATTCCTATGTCGAGGGCCCAGTGGGATTTGAGTATGATCCAACCCATCCAAAATCCAAAATTATTCGAATTCATGTAGAGTATCTCAAAAGTTCTGTCTCGCTCCATGGATCCCAGCACTATAGACAGTTTTTCAAATAGACATCCAGTTCGCAAGATACGACCTTTTAAGCGTATCATAGCCAGAGAGGGGTCATCTTTGGGTCCAACCCGACACGGTTCGGACCGGCCCGGCTCGGTGCGGACCGACCAAACCCGGTTTGGACAACACCGACCCAGTTCGGACCAATGAAACTCTATTCAGGATGCTCCGACCATGTTGGGCTGGGCCACAGTAGGATTTTCCCGAATGGTTAGCGCGTCCCACGCCGGGTTCCCTTCATCGCCTCGACTCCCTTCTGCACGGCGTGCGATGGCAAACCACCTCCACCTTTGTGGCCATCCACTGTCATCCCCCTGTGTGACCACCGCGACGCCAATCTTATACCCCGAACAAAAGTTTTCGGCCACCAGACTCATCCGCCAGTACTGGTCGCCAGTGCCGTTGTGCCGGTGCCATGTCAGAGCTCATTCTGCAGGCCATCAGGTGAGATCACGTGGTCCCTTCTTCCTTTTGGGCATGCCTATAGTCCTCTTATGATGCCGCCTACAATGCACGCCTCTCAATTTAAAGGGTCCATCATGTTGTAACACCCCATCTCCAGTGAACTCAGTGAAAAAAACAAGCGCTGGACGGTCCGGGACATGTTCGTTTGGTTCGTGTCCTCAGTGTTAGCATTATAACATTTGGGGGTAATTTAAACATCACATTAAAATAATGATAAACCCCGTTCAAATCAACTTCAATGACCACCACCAAATTAAAGTATGAGGAGATGAAACATGGGAATTTATTGAATTAAAAAACAACCACGACCTTGATATTATTTGGAGACGTAGTGCTGGTGGAATAATATTTCACGTTCAATGAAGCCCCCGATGTTCGTCGATCCCAATTTGTTACTACTCGAGCTTCCATCTCAGTTGGTAGAAGGTGTCGCGTCCATTAGCCCGAGGTTCCTCTCTTGATGATGTCATTCCAATTACTCTACTCTGAGCCCCATTTAAATAGAGGGGGGAAAGGGTGAGTAACACACCGATAAATTAATGAGGTTCATTAATTGACATAACTAATGTGCCACATTAATTTCAATAGAAGAGGTAATGCAACCAAAGTGAAATCGGGCATTTAATATCCCATATTAAATGTCTGACTACCTCCATGGTCCTTGCCACCACCGCTCAAGAGGTGGTAGGATAAAATAAAATATCAATTGTGTTATTTTATGAATTATTAGATGTTGTAAAAACTAAGTTTTTTACCCGAACTTCTGCGGTCAATGTAAATCCCTCATTAAGAGAATCCCAGCACAACGAGTTCAACGTTGCCCTCAGACTTCAAAGCTAATCGCCAGTTCAAAAGACAGAAATTTTCGCCTACACGTTTACTAAACGTACCTTAAAACAGGAACAAAATGTATTAATAGACACCCTCGGCCCGTGCCAGAAAAGTTTCAGCTCTCCCTAAGGGAAAATTCCATCACGAGATCAACGGTACTCCCAAATTTCAAATATGAGTTACCGTTTAGGAGTTATAGAATTTAACAATAAAATAATAATTATATAATCATTTTGTTTGCCAATAAAAACTAACATCCACTGTTGGACCACCCTGGACAATGTTTGGATCTTCATAAAGAAAGCATACCTTCACAAGTTTAGGAGTGGTCATTGATTTTTAATCAGGGTCACCGTTCGTGAGTTATAAGCATTTGAAAAAGAAAATAATTTTAATTAATTATTTTATTAACTATTATGCCATTTTCGGGTTTTCTAATTGGAGGCCAGAGGAAAATAATCATAATTCACTCCTAGGGTAAACCCACCATATTGAATGAAATGGTATCCTAGGATTTTTGATCTAAGCACCTGTTTAAGAGTTTTTCATGTTTTTCATTAAAACGTCTCATGCATGATATTTTATGCTTAACACTTTTGTGACAGATCATTCTGGGCACTCCAAGTCTCGTAATCATGTTCCATCAGACTTTATGGCCTCATAATAATCACAAATAAGTTAATAGAAAATTATACATAAATTATGGGTCATTAAAATTTTGGGTTATTGATTTAGAAATTTTCCTCTATTTAATATTAATAATTATATAAACTTTTGAAAACTAAATTAAACACACATAAAAAAATATAATTTTATTTGTAAATAAAATTTTATATTTCAATTTTTAATATATATATATATATATATAATGAAAATATAAGGGTCACATTTTATCAGGCTAGTAATCTATTTATTAAAAAATAGAGGTTATATGACATTGAACTTAATTTGTAACATAATTTTAAATAAATATAAGTTAACTAAAACTAATGATATTGAAAAAATTATTTTTTGAAGTTTATGATTACATTTGTTTTAAAAATTTCTATCATCATTTTCTTTATTTCATATAATATATTACTTGCATAATGTTACTCATTAATTTGATATTTTATCACTTTAATGAGCTTATAACGTTCTAGTTCCTTTTTATAAATTTATAATTTCAGGGGAATTCTAATTTCCTTAAAACCCTAATATCCACTAAAAATATTATTTTCATAAAATAATCAACTGTTAATACTATGTACATTTTGATCATTGAAATAAAAAAATTATATTTGATGAAAATATATTATGAAAAATTATATTTAACATGTAATAGAAAAAAACATATATAAAGATAAAATGATTGTACATAAAAATAAATTTTCAATATAAATTTTTATATAATATTTTTTTTAAAAAAACCAGGTCCACCATGATACACTATGACGCCCACTCAAGCTCCCAAAAATTATGTGATCCTAATTTATCACAGCAAATTTTTCTCCCTGAGATTTTTCAAACATTGAAAATATGATCTAAAATATTTTATTAGAAAAATATCTGTCTAATAATAATTTTTCTATTTACCTAGTATTTTGTAACCTTGTAAAAAAATGTATTTTATATCTATTTAAAAAATCTATAATTTTAATGTTTACACTACTACAAAACTAGGTTTCAGAAGCTCCTCCCTTTAACACCACTGAAAAAAGAAATGATAAGGGGGTACCTTTATCAATGCTTTTTTAAAGCTGATAAAGGCACCCCCTTTATCAGCGGTTTTTTATCTCTATTATAGAGGTCCACTTTATTAATGCTCTTTATAGAAACACTAAAATAGGGTATTTATCAGCTCTTTTTCCTAGCATTGATAATGTTTATATTTCAAAAAATAATTATTTTTCATCAAAAATTATATATTGATATATAAAAATATTTATATTAATATAAATATAATATATATTTTTTAAGTATGTTTTAGAAAAATTTAAATAGACTAATATATTTTATATTTAAAATATTTAGTGAAAATGACTTTAAAATATTTTAAAAAATATTATTAATTAATAGTTATCTAATTATCATCGACTAATAATCATTTTATAATAATTTGATGACAATTAATATCAATAAATAAAATAAAAGATCCAAAGTAAGTTGGAAATGTAGCTCAATCTTCAAAAGACCATAACATTTGATCTGGGTCACCTTTTTAACTCTAAAGCATATCAAATAAAATACTATGATGATATCTTCTTGCTATTGACCCAAGGAAACCTTCTGTCACATTTCCTTAGGCCACACAATGCCTAGAAGGCCTCCAAAACAGAGTTTTAATCAGGATACCCTGATTGTTTGCATTCAAACAGCTATGACATCTGATCTACATGTCATATAGCCTTATACCGCATATCATATCGATGAGTTTTTAATTTTAATTGATTTTAATGGTTTTGGAGTTGAAACAGACTCCTGGATTAAAAGTTATGGTCATTTGACCATATTATGGATTTTTAAGATACATATTTATATGTATTAATTCTTAAATATAGATATGTGTGTGTGTTTTTGGGTGTCTGTGTGTGTTGTATATATTTATATACATATTTACTTATTTATTTATAAACATACATAAAAACATATTTTATAAATGTATTTAAAACTAATCTTATAAATATATATTAATATACGAATAAATATACAGATAAAAAATTATAACAAAAAATATATATAAGTAAATATAAAATTATATTAATAAACTAATATATATATATATATAAATTAATATATGAATAAAAATAAATGTATTAATGTATTTATATATATATTTATATTAATATGAATCTATATTAATATATGAATATATCTTACTATATATATATACAAATAAATTGATTTATCATTAAATGGATAAAAAACCATAATATCTTAGTGCTAATGGTTCAGTCACGCAGGGGGTGTCTCAGGATTGAGTTCTGGTGGAATTAGGGGTGCGCACGGAAAGTGGGAGGGGCTTGCCTGGGCAAGTGAAATGTGCGGGGTGAGAGGGAGGGGGCTCCGGCTAGCGCTGATAAGGGGGGGGGGGGGGTCTTGCGATGTTAAATGATCCCTGCAGAAATATATTCTTTTAACATTTTTTAATTATTATTTAGTTTTATTGGTTCTTATAAAAGCGATGAAAAAAGGACATTTTTATTTTTTCTTTTTTAGCGCTGATAAAGGACATTTTTAGCAGCACTTTTTTAGCATTGATAAAAAACACCTTTGTTCAGTTCTTTTTATAGAACTAATAAAAGAGTCCATTGTCATTCATTTTGTGAGCTTTGATAATAGGGACCCCCTTTATCTTCACCTTGATTAATAGTTCTTTTCTAGCACTGTTAAATCCCTTTTCTAGTGCTGATAGAGGCTATATTTACAGTAGTGTTATATATTAAAAAATATCCCATATTTGTAAAAATACCCACCTCTCCATCCCATATGATTCACTACAATGCTCAATCCAAAATCTCATACTCTATTAGTCCCTAATTATGTTTTTTGTGAATAATAGAAGTTATCATCGCACAATATCCCAATTAATAAAAATGGCACATAATGTAACATGTTCTCTACATATTTCATTCATTTCATTAAAAAACATCATCATTAATATTTATTTTAATTTTCAACATCTTATATTTTAATGTATTAAAATAATTTCATTACATTAAAAATGTTGTTCTTTATTGAGGTAATATAATATTATATCAATAATACCATTATATAATTCATTTTGTATAACAGTTATTAGACCAAAATCATAATTTTATTTTACAAAACACACACTTTTGTATGAGTACAAAATCTGACTATCATTGAGTCTCGATAATATATATATATATATATATATTAATACATCATTGATTGAATATTTCAATTTATAGAACCCAGATTCCCTACCCTTGGGTTTAAAATGATGAAATTTTTGTGTCCTCAAACTCATATAAAGTAATCGATTATATTTGAAACACTTTATTTTCAATCTATGGGATATAGTTGAAGTGATTTCAAATAATATGTGATCTCGGTGAAAGACATCAATTTAATAATATGAAGTGTTCTCTAATATCTCTCTTATTTATTAGGTAATGGATACACCTCAAGTGATTGAATATTTATGATACGTTAAAAGAACACTATAGCAGTACATTTTGAAACCTGGTATAATAAACATAGTAATATTTTTTATGAAACCATTTTGATGAAAAAATTTATATGATTATGATTTATATATTTTTATATTGTATCCACATTTCAATTTAATGGCTCATATACTAATGATCATGCAATTATGTTATTTCATATTATTTATACAAGAAGATCACATTATATTTCCCTCATTTATATACTTTCCTAGATTTATGATATCCCATTCAATTTAATGTATGTTACAAGTATATCATTTGAACTGGGGTGACCTATAATTAAATTACAAAGGATTATTTCAAAATATTTAAATAATGTTTTTGATTATTATGTGATGAATGTAATTTCTATGTAATGTACATAATTTCAAATTAACTAATCCTTAAAAGTACAATTGAATTTATCATTTTAATATTATATAGAGGAATTTTGATTAAAATATTCCATGAGAAACAAGTTTCATCATAATGATATCATAAAAAAATAAGTTTTATGGGTTTTTTATTCTTCATATTTTTGGGCATGGGTAGTTGTATACCCATAGTATGTTTTAATACATTATTATATTGTATGAAATTAATTTTAAATAAATTATTATGAAACAAAATACATTTTATTTCATTATTGATCATGATTTATTGTTTTTTATTTTATTTCACACCACTTCATCTCATTATCTATACTCTAATGCCTCTCATTTATGTGATTTATATCTTTCATGGTAGTCAATACACGATGATATTTTTTAAGACCCTAAAATTTAAAAGAAATAACATCTAATTGAAAATGAAATGTTAAATAAATCATTTAGGTTATATTTTATTGAAAACGACACTAATTTTATCTTTAATTACAAACAACATTGAGCTAGTATTTTATCATATAAAATACCATGTTTCTCAGATATCATGAGTTACACACATGACTCGGTGTTATTGAACAACAATATAATCTTAATATTATTAATTAATATAATAATAATAACATAGAAATTAAATTTAATGATATGAATATGAATAAATAACATATGAAAATATTTTTTTAGACATATTTATGGGTTATCTATTTGTTATAAATAAAATTAGGGTCATTTAATAGAAAATAATCATTCTTTTAGAAACACTATTTTTTCAGAAACATTGTTTAGTATCCCTTTTCTCACAAAATTTAAAATGAATAGTAAGTTTCATTTCCCCTTTCTAAGCCTACATGAATATAATATTCTAGTGTATGTATTCCAATGTATTTTGTGATTAAAACTCAATAGGTCGACGCCTCCATTTCTAAACATAACTTGTATGATAATAAGTGTGTTACATAATGTAATAAACATGTTTATTAATCAATTAAAATATTAAATAAATACCACATAAATCTTTTCAGAACCATGTTGTAATGTCTTTAAGAATTTATTATGACCATGGAATCTAAAAACACATAATCCAAGGATAACAGAGCTTGCATTGCTACAATTCCTAAATGTATATTTCCAAGTCTTATGACCACACAAACTATATCCTTACAACCAAGGAATATATATTTCACAAATCTAGGTCAGATCCTATATATAAAAATTTCATAAAACAGTCTGGGTTGATCTCATTATATAATGATTTCTTCCTCAATGATGGCCAACTTCAGTACATTAGCATTTTATAAAACAATAATTTCCCATTCCTATAGATCAGTATTTCAGAATTCATTAGGTTTATGCCGAATATATCATAATTAGAGAATAAATCATGTATAAGCCTGATATTTCACCATTACAGTATAGAAATCATTACCCATGTCATAATAATAAGGAATCATAATATCACATCATAAGTATCAATGGTTAATTATGAAAATTACAATTTGTCATTCAATTTTAGATTTCATATATCAATTTTTCATCACCAATTATGTGTTTGTTATCTCCGGATAAAATACAATCCGATGTGAATCTAAATCAATAAATCACCCAAAATACATGTCATTTTAACCACTCATTAATCCATTAATAAATTCATATATGATAATGGGTTCGTTCACTATAACAATTTCCACCTTCCATGTAAAATTACCATAATATCCAAAGAGAATGTAAGGAATAATCCAATTAATCATCTATTTTATCTAGGTGGTTGATGTGTTGATGAAATTTCCATATTTAATATACATGAAAAATATCAACCCATAGGTTTATGTTTTGGACCCCCTACATTGAACTGATGAAGAACACAATGCTTCCAACGAAAAACATACATGAGGAAGAATGCACAGATGATAGTAAGAATTATCCTAGATCAAAACCATTCAATATCACAATCAACAATGATGATAGTCATGTGATTACACTATAACATCTTGAGAACAATATAAGGGAATGGGGATCCATTGAAGAGAATCATACTAGGGAATAATTTCACAAATGGGGCATCCATATCCAAGATAGGATCTCCAAAATCAATAATAATGATTCAAAGGTTGAGAGGATAAAATATGTGCATGGGTCAATCAAAAAAATTCCCACATGAAACCCATGAAAAATATAAATAGAAACTTTCATGTAGTGTAACTCTTTTACACAATATGAATTTATTTTTTGAGGGTTACTTAAAAATACTCATCACTTCATATTATAACTTAATTCATACTAATATTACAAGGCATATAATTTCTTTATGATGTCTAACCCATTCATATCATGAATCTATTCATGAAACCATTCTGGTGGCTCTAAATGTTGTGGGAACCATTTACAAAGATTTTAAATGTTCGGTAGATAGTTTCCATCTTATTCTAATTATAATAAATCAAACCCCATTTAAGGATTATCAAATTAAAAATAACTCCTAGTATCTTTTTACCTATTATAAACCCAACTCCATTAATTGAATCCAACACACATACATATAATTTAAGCCATTTTTTAAAACCAATATCTATGTGTGTAACCTCTCTGTTTTTCTATGGATTCCTCATAACATATGGTTAAATTTTTACAAACAAACACACAACCAAAAAAATAAAAAGAACAAACAAGTTTTAAAGATGCGGAAATACTCTACCGAATGAATTTTAACAAAAAAATTGAATGACATACATTGAAATTGATGGGATCCTACACCACACCTAATATATTATTTGTGAATATAGGGTGTATTATTAAAATAAAAGGGAAACTATATTTGTCTTACCATAGATTTGGTCACTATAAGTACACATCTGGACCTCCTTTATAATAAATTTAGATTTGTTTTACATCTATTATAGAACCATGATTATATATATCATACAATATATTATTTTCTTATAACATTTCATCATAGGTTTATTTAAAATTTCTTATTAAAATCATATTCTTAGGAGATAAGAAATTAATTTATTAAAGGTGATTTAGTTCGGGAGCCCTGAGGCTTTTACATTGATAATAACTGAATCATATATTGAATATTTATTTGGATATAAAAATAATATATATATATATATTCATTATTAAAATATGTATTAATATATAACTTCATCCATCAATTGTTGAGATATAAAAATGATTTACACAAGTCATTGAGAAGGTATTCCATATTTATGCATGAAAATTGTTTTCATTACTCAATGGATGGAAGGAACTAAATATAAATAACTATTCCACATTCTAGAATCATTATTATATCATATATAACATTAATATTCAATAAATATACCCTTATTTCTTTCCATGAAAAAAACATATCCTCCAACTTCGTGTAGGTGTTAGTCCACATCTACTAATGTGATACACTATCAATTTCAAATTGACTAGAAGGTAAGTATGTAGACACGATATTGTATTTTTATAAAAATAATTATTTAATAAAAATTATATTTAAATATTTAACCAATAATTAAAAACATAATGTATGTTGTTGACTTAAAATGTATTATATCACTATGTGATGATGGTATGCCATACATACGCCTGAGAGATACTTTAAAATCCCATTGGAAAAAAATCTGGTGAATAAATCTAGTTTCATTATAAATTTTTTTAGTAAACTGAGAGAAATGAATATCTTATTTAATGAATATAATCATAAATGTTAATGAATCATAATAATAGATAAATTTAATATGGTATAATTTATTAAAATTGTATTAATTTTAACATTTTGAAAATCATTTATTGTATTTTCCTATTAATTGAATAACTATATTTTCAACATTACATTGGAATTTAAGATAATTTTTATATTAAAAATATAATTAATTAATATTTTAAATAAAATTAATTTCTCATTGGATTATATATTTTATGAATTAAATAACCTTCTTTTAAATTATTAAAAATACTAGAGATATTAATTTTAATAAAATGACATTTGGGAATTTTTTTACTTAAAATAATAAAAAAATTCATTTTCCATGGAATATGGACCTAAAATACCATTCATCCTAATTTTGGATGAATATGTTCTATTTTACCATATCCAATTTAACATATGAGTGTTTTCAGTTTATTATAAGGCTTTATCACATTAGTTGTAACTACAAATAATAAAATTTACCTGTAACATAAAAAGTATGTAAAGAATAATTTATTTTCATAAATATGTATATTTATGAATTATATAGTGTTTTAGAGGCTTAAAATGAGAATAAATCCAATCTTAAGCATAGAATAGTCTAATATTTTTAAAAGATTGTTTTACTACCTTTTGAGGGAAATACATTTTTAAATCTAACTTTTGACAATTTTATAATCTCTATTGGTCAGTATATATTTATTCTTTATAATTGGGACATTGAAATTTACTTTGGATAAATTTTTGGTATTGTTCTAACAATGTTCATTTTTTAATGAATAGTGAAAAATATTGCATTTTACTTCAAAACTGTTATTTCATCTAATTTAATTATATAGTTAGACAATCTTTTTAATTGGTTTTAAAGTATAATTAGAATAAAATTTTACCATTTAATCCAATGGTGGTCATTAGAATTAATTTCACTTTGAAATTTTACATAAACAATTGTGAATCTTTTGATATATATTGTTTCTTAAAAACACGCTATTTGTTTTGACAACATGAATTATTTTTAAATTAATTACTACAATTTTTGTGTTTGGAATTTGGTAAAAATATATTCCTTGTTTGGAATCAGAAGGTCCAAATTATTTAATTAAGACTCTTGTTTTTGGACATTATGAATAGTAACAACGACAATTATCTTTAATTATCGTGATTAATTAGTAATCGGGTAGTTAAGGGTAATAAAATAATATCATAATAATATAAAATGATACCAACTTGTGTCCAAATCATTTTTTAATTAATTTCTGACCATGGGATTCCTTGTTCCAACTTTGGGTCCCCATGGAATCACTTTAGTGTGATAGTGACATTTTATTATAATATTTTTAAAGAAAGGAAAATATAACCGAAGTATGTATCACTTATTCAAAACAATTCTAGTTTTGTTTATATAAATTATATCTTAGACTATAAATAGTCATTGGAAATCTAAATAATTTTCCTAGATCATGGTATTTTTTTATAATATTTAGACATTAAATAAATACATTTATTTATGACATCATGATGATTCTATGATTACCACATTAATGAACGATTTAAATAAAATTAAAAGATAAGGTAACATCTAAGACATACACTAATATAAAACCTATTGGATTGGTGGATTTATAACCCTTATCACCTTATCCTTGAAATATATCATTTTGTGGCCTTTCAAATTCCGAAAATCATTTTATTATAAAATAATATTTCAAGACTTTCTAAAAGTAACCCTCCTTCCTCCTAAAAAGGCCCCCACCTCTACCCCCATAGCCACACCTCTCAAGCCATTGGCTCATCCAAAACCTGCTCATATTATCTCTCCACATCCCTCTATTCATCATAGAATCCTTACCTTAGGAATAATTCTCTTCAATAAACCCTTTTGGTTCAAACCAAGGGGAGTTACCCGATTTAAAGGTAATGTCTTCTCTTATGTCCTTTTGTTTTATTTTGCTTCTCCAACCCACTGAACTATTTTTATTACAATATCTTGTAACAACACAAGTATCTTCAATATACTAGGATGTTTTTATGAAATGTATTTGAGCTACACTTACCCACACCTCCATCTAATGGGTGAAAAACATACTGTTTCTGTTGATGGCGAACTACTGCCTCACGAAACGATGATTGTTCAATTATATCCTACCACATCTCATGGAGGCCATTAATATGTCGCAGTATTTATATATTATATATATTACGTTTATATTTTCCTTATTCTTCTGTATTTTTCATTTATTTCTTACCTTTATAGTTTCCATAATGGATAAACGCGATAATTTCATTTTAGGAAGTGCGGACTACCTCCCCCTGAAAGTGATTTGAATCGTTAATGCATTATGTGGGACATATAAAGGATAGAGTTAATGATATTATATATGATATTATAATGTAATTATAATATACATTTATATCATTGTGATTTCATTCCATTAAATACTAAATAGAAATGCAATTATCATTCATGCGTACGTACGACTTTCCGTCTCCATGAATGTTGCATTTCATTTATTACCTCTAAATGTTAGGTAATATTATAAATGCATATATAAACTGGATATATATGATATATATGATATCTAAATCATGATTATAATTCTGGAGATAATGGATATTTTACCACATGAACAACATGTAATTATAAGAAGTTTATTTTTTACTCATGTACAAAAATTGAAAAAACGACTGTTATTAACATAAATGATTACATAATGGTAATAATATGGTAATAAGTGATATAATAGGAATAATTAACGTTAAAAAGGTTCTTAGTAAATTAAAAATTAAATTTAGTTTATTATTCAGGAGATTAAAGAAGGATCGATTCAAGTCAGACACGAGGTAAGGGACTTCGTCTCAATTTTTTTATCATTGAGGCATATTTTGTTTTATTCACAACTTTTTTAAATATGGTGTATAAACCCCTTTTAATTTTACTTTTATTCAAAATTAATCATCTCTCTATGAATTATTTTACTAAACAACCAAATGAATTTTACTTTTTAATGTATGTGGTGACAACGACCTTTCCTCTGTCGTGAATATTATTTTATCTTTGGATTCCTCAAAAGCTGTAATGTTTTAAAAGAAAATAAATACCATATACTATTTTACATATTTTTGTATTGAAAATGATTTTCAGAAAGTATTGTTTTATGTCAATATATTTAAATGATATATTGTGATTGAAATGTAGAAATTTTATCATTCCTTTGTAATAGTTTTATGAGTTATGAATTTATTATGGTACATAGCCATTTGATGGGTGGTAATGTGATAAACCAAATGATGGGTGGTGCTGTGAAAACCATGATGGGTGGTTATGTTATAACCTCCAATGATTTTGGTATGGAAGTCAGTTGTATGGATATTCCACTTAGTGATATGTGTGGAAGTCGACCTTATGGTTATTCTATTTATGTATGTTTATGTCCCAAGTTTCCTATTTATGTTATGTCTTCTTTATATGGGTTTTATGGTGATATTTTGGATACAAATGGGTAAGAAATGATCTTTTTTTTTCAGTTAAGATTATTTACTAATTCATAAAGGTTAAAAGTATTACTTATGATGAAGTATTCATGATTTACTTGTTGTTTTGATAAACTAATTGTTTTTTTTCTTTTTGTATACCTTACTAAGATTTTTATGCTCACCCCATGTTTTTGAAATGTTTTTCAAAGGACATAAAGATGAATAGGGTCAATGATGGGATCAAGGAAAGACATGTTATCTAAATCATGGAATTGGACAAGTTTTTTTAAGTGTTTTTATTTTATGAAAAAAAATTGAAACGAAGTAGAAGTGTCTACTTTGTAATCTTTTAAGATGTAATAGTTATGGACTAATTCTTTAAAACTCTAAACCTGAAAAGTTCTTCACTGTGAATTATTCATTTAATTTACGATTAAGTAATTTTTTAAGGTCGGGTCCATATAGTTGGTATCAGAGGTCTGTTTAGACAACTTCAGGAGATAGGATATTGTTAAATTCATGTATATAAATAAATTCAGGGTATGATTGAAATGATATAGCATTTAAAGATTACCATGTTTCTTCACCTAAGATATTTCTGTGTTCAGAATGGTTTTCCGTAGAGGAAACAGGGCAACTATGTTGGGACAACATCAGGAGGAAAACAACCTTCCAAATCAGAAACTTGAGACGGTCAGAACCGGAATTGAACAGTTTGTTGTAGTGATGGAACGATTGAATCAGGCTATAAATATTGGTGGTATCCATACATGAGATCATCTAGATCAACCACAGAGGAACATGTCAGTAGTGGAGTATTTTATGAGGCAACATCCCCCATCATTCAGTGGATCATCTGACCCTGTGCTAGAAGAAGGGTGGATTAAATAACTAGAGAATATTTTTGATGTCATGGGGTGTTCAGAACATCAAAAGTTTAGTCTCACTGTTTAATATTTTCAAGGTGAAGATGGTCAGTGGTGGTCGATGTTGAAAAATATTAGGGATAGTGAGGAGATTGATGATTTTGACTGGGATGAATTCAAAGTTATATTTCTTGAGAAATATTTTCCTAAGGTGGTTCATCTTAGGATGGAAAAACAATTCCTATAATTGAGCCATGAGAATTACTCAGTGGCTGCTTATGAGGAAAAGTTCAATCGACTGGCAGGGTATGCACTAAATTTAATATGAGATCTTGATTGTAAAAGAAGCCGTTTTTTACTCTAGGTTAAATCCAAAGGATCTAATTTCTTTAGCATCTCGTGAGTTCAAAAGTTATGAAAAAATTTTTCTATGTGCAGAGAAGCTGGAAATGGAGGTTTCCGATGATAAGGTGTTCTTTGACAAACCACAGAATAAGAGGTCTAGTTGGCTAGAAAAGGGAATGAATTGATCAAAGAAGCCTGGAGGTAAAAAAACAAATATCCATCCTATGAGAAGTGTGGTAAAATGAATCCAGAGAATGTTTATCCAAGTCATTAAAGTGACTCTGGTGTGGTATGTCTGGTCATATTTCTCGTAACTGTTAGGAAAATGATCAATCATTGCAATGAAAAGCTAGTGGTAAGATGTTTTATGTGAAATGAAATGGGCCATTAAGCAAATGAGTTTCTAACTAAGAACTCAACTGAGGGAAATAAGCCATACTATAAACAGAAAGGGGTGGTGAAATCCTTTGCAACTACTTCAGCAGATGTTGGGCCATCAAATGAAGTAGTATCAGTTACACTATTTTTTTGTTCATATTATTCCAATGCATTGTTTGATTCATGGTCTACACATGTATTCATTTTTTATAAGTTTTCTAGTAATTCGGGAATTCCATCTCAATATATGAATCCTAAACTTATGGTAAAAACACCCAGAGGAAATGTTGAGACAAAAAAGAAATCATAAGAACTTTCATGTACATATGTGTAGAAGGAATCTAACTACAAACCTTATTTATTTTCCTCTAATAGAGTTTGATGTTATTTTGGGCATAGATTGGATTTCATTTTATCATTCTATGATTGATTGTAGAGCTAAAGAGTTTTCTTTTTGGAAATATTTTCAATTTTGGTACAAGAATGAACCCTTGATTTTAATAACATATCAGGAATCTATGAAACTAGTAAACAATGAAAATGAATGTTTCCTTGATCATATTATTGAAAACAAAGGAACTGTTCAAACTAATGAAGATCCAGTGTTAAATGAGTATCTTGATGTTTTTACGGACTATTTTTATTGTATTATACCTAATCGGAAAGTTGAATTTACTATTGACTTAGTTCCCGATTTTAAGCCAATTTCAAACCCCCTTTATCGAGTGGCTCAAGTTGAACTTTTAGAGTTAAAGAAGAAATTGAAGGAGTTATTAGATAAAGGATTCATTTGACCAAGCACATCACCATGGGGTGCTCCTATATTTTTTGTGAAAAATAAATATGGTTCAATGAGACTTTGCATTGATTATAGAGCCTTGAATAACATCACTTTTAAGAACAAGTATATATTTCCTCATACCGATGATTTGTTTGATCATCTCTAGGGAGATCTGTATTTTTCGAAGATTGTCTTGAGTTTGGGGTACCATCTGTTGAATTTAAAATAAGAAGACGTTCTGAGGACCACATTTCATACAAGATATGGCCATTATGAATTTTTAGTTATTCTTTTTGTGTTAACCAATGCACCTGATGTATTCATGGACCTTATGAATAGAATTTTCCATGAGTTCTTGAATATGTTTGTGGTTGTATTCATTGATGATATTTTTTTGTTTTCTAAAAGTAAAGAGGAGCATGAATATCAGTTAAGGGTTATATTGAAAACCATAAAAGAAAAAAAACTGTATGGAAAATTCAGCAAGTGTGAGTTTTGGTTACAAAAAATTTCTTTCCTTAGTCACATTGTTTCAAAAAATGGCATACCTGTTGATCCTGCTAAAATAAAAGTTGTTGAAGAATGTCCAAGACCTACAAATATAACTGAGATCCGTAGTTTTCATGGTTTGGATGGTTAGTACTGAAGTTTTTTTGAGAAGTTTTCACAGTTATCTATTCCAATTACTAAGTTAACTCAAAAATGTGATAAGTCCATCAATGGAAAAGAATGTGATGATTGTTTTCAGGAATTCAAAAGAATATTGGTGAATTCTCTAGTTTTGGAACTTGCTTCTAGAAATGGTGAGTTTGTTATCCATAGTGATGCTTCATTGAAAGGATATGGTTGTATCCTTATGCATAATGATCAGGTAATTGCTTATAATTCACGTCCATTGAAAACTCATTAGTTAAATTACCCTACACATGATCTAGAATTAGTTGTTGTTGTTTTTTCTTTAAAGATTTGGAGGCATCATTTGTATGGGGTAAAGTGTGAAATGTATACCAATCATAAAAGTATAAAGTATATATTCACATAGAATGAATTGAATATGAGATAGATTAAATGTCTTGAATTAATCAAGGATTACGATTGTACAATTCATTACAATAAAAAAAAGAAAATAAAGTGGTTGATTCTTTGTGTCAAAAAAGTAATGCTTCATTAACCATGATACATTAGGAACGAGATCCATTGGTTTTTGATTTGATTAGCTTTGGCATAGAAATTGTTGGTGCAGGATGTTCTTCTGTTTTGTTTCATTTGTCAGGGAAATCATCTCTATCAGACAGAATTAAGTAAGTGCCGAAGGAAGACACTAGGTTGCAGAAAAAGGTAGAGTTGGTTCATAAGGGTAAGTTTCCTGAATTTATCATTGATAATGATTGTGTTTTGAGGGTTGGTAAGAGATTATGTGTGCCTTGTGATTCACAGTTGAATTATGAGTTGTTATGTGAGGCTCATAGTTCCCCGTTTTTGGTTCATTCTGGAAGTAACATGATGTACAGAGATCGTCGAGATTATTACTGGTGGGATGGAATGAAAAGAGATATTGATGAATTTACTATGAAGTGTTTGACTTGTCAGCAGGTTAAAGCAGAGTGGAAGTTACCGAAAGGGATGCTTCAGTCATTTCCAGTGCTAGAGTGGAAATGAGATAATATATCCATGGACTTCATTATGGGATTACCAAATACATCTTAAGGTAATAATGCAATCTGGGTTATTGGTGATCGATTGACGAAACCTGTTCATTTCCTTCCTATTCGAGATAATTTCTCTATATATAAACTATCTCGGTTGTATGTTAATGAGATAGTCAAGTTACATGGAGTTACCCTCTCCATTGTATCTGATCGTGATCCCAGGTTGACTTATAACTTTTGGAAAGGCCTTCATAAGTCATTGGGTACTGAATTAAATTTTAGTACAACATTTCATCATCAATCAGATGGGCAGTCAGAACAAAAAATTCAGACCTTGGAGGATATGCTACGTACTTGCTCAATGGATTATCAGGGAAGTTGGGATGAACATCTTTCATTGGTTGAGTTTTCTCATAATAACAGTTTTCATTCCAATATACATATGGCACTATTTGAGGAATTATACAAGAAGTGGTGTCGAACTCCTGCTTTTTTGGATGATTATGGTGAAAGGAAGTTGATAGGACTAGAATTTGTAGAAGAGATGGCAATAAATGTTCAGATGATACAGAAACACATGAGAATAGCTTAGAGCAGGCAGAAAAGTTATGCAGACAATAGGAGTAAGGATCTCTCTTTTGAGGTTGGTGATCAATTATTCCTCAAAGATTAACCATGGAAAAGTGGGATGTGATTTAGTAAGAAAGGAAAGTTGTGTCCAAGGTTCATTGGACCATATAAAATCTTGGAGAGAGTAGGATTATTTTCATACATAGTGGCATTACCTCCATGTTTGTCCTAGGAACATAATGTTTTTCATGTTTCAATGTTGAGAATGTATATGCCAGATCCACCTCAAGTTTTGAGTCTAGATGTAGTTCAGCTGGAAGAGAATCTATCTTATGAGGAACAACTGGCCTAGATTCTTGTCCACAGGGAGAAAGTGTTTCAGAATAAGGTGATTCATCAAGTTAAGGTTCTATGAAAAAACCATATATTAGAAGAGGCAACATGAGAATCTAAAAATTCAATGAAGGATAAATACCCCCACTTATTCGATAAGTAAATAAATTGCGGGGACGTAATATCCTTAAGGGGGGAAGGATGTAACATCCCAATTTAGTAAATAATAATATATTTTCATATCTATGTCTATTTATGAATTAGATAGTGTTTTAGAGGCTTAAAATGAGAATAAATCCAATATTTATCATAGAATAATCTAATAGTTTTAAAAGATTGTTTTACCGACTTTTAATGGAAAACCATTTTTAAATCTAAATTTTGACATTTTTATAATCTCTATTTGTCAAAATAAATATATTATTTAGAATTGGGTCATTGAAATTTACTTTGGATAATTTTTTGTTATTTTTCTGAGAATGTTCATTTTTTAATGAATAGTGAAAAATACTGTATTTTACTTCAAAAATGTTTTTTCATCTAATTTAATTATATAGGTAGATTATCTTTTTAATTTGTTTAAAAGATTAATTAAAATATATTTGTACCATTTAATATAATTGTGGTCATTAGAATTAATTTCACTTTTAAATTGTACACAAACAATTGTCAATCTTTTGATAGATATTGTTTCTTAAAAACATGCTATTTGTTTTGACAGTGAGAATTATTTATAATTTAATTACTGTAATTTCGTTGTTTGGAATTTGGTAAAATTGATTCCATTTTGGAATCAGAAGGTCCAAATTATGTAATTAATACTCTTTTGTTTTTAGACATTATGAATAGTAACGACGAGAATTATCTTTAATTATCGTGATTAATTAGTAATCAGGTAGTTAAGGTTAATAAAATAATATCATAATAATATAAAATGACCCTAAAATGTGTCCAAATCCTTTTGTTGAGTCATGGCCGACCATTATATGCCTTTTTATAACTTTGGGACCCCATGGAATCACTTATGTGTGATAGTGGCCATTTATTATATTATTTTTAAAGAAAGGAAAATATAACCAATGTATGTATCACCTATGTAAAACAATTTTAGTTTTATTTATATAAATGATCTCTTAGAATATAAATATTAATTTGAAATATAAAAATATTTAGTACCTCATGGTATCTGTTTTATAATTTTGAGACATTAAATAAATAAATGTATTTATGACACCATGATGATGTAGTGATTACCTCATTAATGAACGATTTAAATAAAATGAAAAGTTAAGGTACAATATAAATATTAAACATGTCTAAAACCTATTGGATGGGTGTATTTAAAACCCTTATCACCTTATCCTCGAAATATATCATTTTGGGACCCTTCAAATTTCGAAAATCATTTTATAATAAAGTAACATTTCAAGACATTCTAAAAGTAACCCTCCTCCCTCTTATAAAATCCCCCCACCTCTACCCCCTTACCCACACCTCTCAAGCCATTGGATCATCCAAAAACTACTCATATTATCTCTACACATTCATCTCTAGATCCAAGAAGCCCTACCTTAGGTAGAAAGCTCTTCAAGAAACCCTTTTGGTTCAAACCAATGGGAGTTACCTGATTTAAAGGTAATGTCTTCTCTTATATCCTTTTGTTTTATTTTTCTTCTCCAACCCCCTAAACACTTTTTATTCTTTTATTTTGTAACAACACCAGTATATTTAATATAATAGGATGTTTTTATGAGAATTATTCTAGCTACACTTACACACACCTCCATCTAATGGGTGATGAACATACTGTTTTTGTGGTTGACGAACTACTACCTCACAAACGAAGATTGTCCAATTATCTCCAACTGCCTCTCATGGTGGCCATTAAGATGTCACTGTATTTATAAATGATATATATTATGTTTCTTTTTTCCTTAAGATTCTTTATTTTTCATTTATGGCGTACCTTTATGGTTTTCATAATGGATAAATGCGATAATTTCATTTTAGGATGTGCGGACTACCTCCCCTCAAAGTGATTGGAATCGTTAATGCCATATGAGGGATGTATAAAGGATAGAGTTAATGATATTATATATGATATTATACTGGAATTATAATATACCATTATATCACTGTGATTTCATTCCATTAAATACGAAATAGAAATGAAAGATACGTTCATGCGTACGTACGGCTTACCATCTCCATGAACGGTGCATTTCATTTCATAACTCTAAATGTTATGTAATATTATAAATGAATATATATACGGGATATATATGACATATATGATATCTACATCATGAATGTAATTCTGGAGATAATGGATATTTTACCACATGAAGAAATTGTAATTATAAGAATTTTATTTTTGACTCATATACCAAAGAATGACAAAACAACCGTTATTAACATAAATGATTACATAATGTTTATAACATGGTAATAAGTGATATAAAAGGAATAATGAACATGAAAAAGCATCTTAAGAAAGTATAAATTAACTCTAGTTTATTATTCAGGATATTAAAGAACGATCGAGTCATGTCAGACACGAGGTAAGGGACTTCATCTCAATCTCCTTTCATTGAGGCATATTTTTTTATAAACAACATTCTTTTATACGGTGTATAAACCACTTTGACTTTGACTTTTATTATAAAGGAATATTATATCTAAGAAGAGTTTTACTAAACAACAAAAAGTATGTTTCTTTTTAATGTACACAGTGATAACGACCATTCCGCCACCACAAGTAATATTTGATCTTTGGCTTACTCAACAAGCCATAATGTTCTAAAAGAAAATAAATACCATATAATCTTTTAATTATTTTGGTATTGAAAATGGTTTTGATAATGGATTATTTTATGTCAATATATTTAAATGATATATTTTGATTGAAATGTAGATACGTTATCATTCCATTATATTGGTTTTATGTGTTTTGATTTTATTATTGTACTTAGACATTTGATGGGTTGTTACACGATAAACCAAATGACGGGTTGTGCCACGAAAACCAGGATGGATGGTTACGTTAAAACTGCCAATGATTTTGGTATGGAAGTTAGTCGTATGGCTATTCAATTTAGTGATATGTGTGGATGTTGACCTTATGGTTATTCCATATAATTATGTTTATGTCCCAAGTTACCTATATATGTTATGTGTTCTTTATATGGGTTTTATAGTGATCTTTTGGTTACAAAAGGGTAAGAAATGATCTTTTATTCAGTGAAGAGTATTTACTACTTCATAAAAGTGAAAAGTATTACTTATGACAAAGTATTCATGATTTACTTGTTGTTTTGAGAAACTAATAGTTTTCTTTCTTTCTGAATCCCTTACTGAGCTTTTTATGAATAGGGTCAAGGATGGGGACAAGGAAAGATATGTTATCTAAAACATGGAACTCAACTTGTTTCTTTTTAATTGTTTTTATTTTATGAAAAAATGGAAACTAAGTAGAAGTGTCTTCTTTGTAATCTTTTGATATGTAATAGTCATGGCATAATTTTCTAAAACTCTAAACCTGAAAAGATCCTCAATGTGAATTATTCATTTAATACAAGATTAAGTACTTTTTTAAGGCTAGGTCCTTATATTACCTTTAAAGGGGTAAGAAAACTTAGCGGGGTTACTATTCATATTGAAAATTATTAACAGTGGCCTATCTACGAAATTTTGGCCTCCTGATTAAAAAACATGGAATATATTTTAAAATATATCATTTTAATAATAGGATTAAATTAATTTTAGATTAATCTCAATGTGAAATGAAAATATGATTTTAGAAAAATATGTGTTTAACAACAAGGATGTTTTTATACCATATTATACAACAAAATTGATTAAAAAAATAATTTTATTATTCATAATGTTAGTGAAAAAAGTTTACCTTTAAATCAACTAAAAATATAATTTTACTTTTTAATTATTGATCGAAAAATATCATGGTAAAAAAAATCCTTATTTTTTACTATTAATTGAAAAATAAAACTTTTCTAAATGTTTTAATATATTTATCATAAGATTTTAGTCAACTAATGAACTCAAAAAAGATATAAATTTGATGAAATATAATATCCAAATAGTCTAGAAATTAATTATAAAATTTATTTTAAATAAGAAATAAATAACTTTGGAGAAGAAACTCTATTTTTGAAGAATAAAATGAATTTACTAGAAAATGGTTTCCTCATTTTCTAATCAATAATATATACATTATTATTTAGAAGATTATTTTTTATATATTTTCTAATTTTCTTATTCCTAGTTATACCCTCCAATTCAATTACTAGTTTATGAAATTTTTATTATCATAATATATTATTTGTTTATGCATAGTTTTATGTGTCGAATAAACTATCAAACATGATGTTCTTATTTTATAATTTTTCAGTATTTCATTTCCACACTAAAAAATCACTTTTAGATTATATATTCCAATTTATGGTTTGTTAAACATAATTATAAACCACCCCCAATAGCTATTAGAGACATTCAAAATCAATAATAGAGGGGAACCTCTAAAACATCCCCTAGTAGAGGTTTTTTCAGTCATCACAAGCCATCCGTTTTCCTATCATGTCACTAAAAGCCTTATTTTTGTTTTTTCATTCAAAATCATGTGTAATAATTTCATTATATATGATTTCACTATATTTATATACTTTTATTTTCATTTTTTCACATTTTCAAGATATTACCACTTATGTAGTTTCAACTATTTGTTCATTTTTCCATCATACATATTCTGGCAGCCTCTGTAAAAAAATGATCTTCCACAGAACATCACCTAATTACATGTGGTGTGAATTTTGAAACCAATAATTTACTCTTCATATCTATCCAATTTTATTTCCATTATATTCTATTTATTCAATCTTTTCTATATTCTATCCTCCTTGACTTATTTGTCTATACTTATCATAAGATGATTATCTCTCATTTTTTACTTTGAAATTAACCTATGTTCTTTCTATGAATATAATTGAGATTTGGTCAACATAGGTTCTTCATTCCATTATAATTGAAATCCATTTTCACCTCCAAGTAAATAAAATTATTTTACTGTTTAATATAATTAATTTCAGTGAAAACATTCTTCTTCTTTATCATAACAAAAAAACTAGTTCATTATGACTCTCGTAAAATCATTTCTGCAAAATTATCCATCCTTATGTCTAATGATTGAAAATGTAAAAATCGCCTATAAAAATCACAAATAATTTGATCATGTCCCAATTGTGATATTGATCAATCATAAATCAATCCATATTTTGTCGCTTGGGCTCCCATACACACTATCACAGTTGGAGCCAACATTCTATAGTATTAGCACATTATTTGTACCCAATTCTAAGATTCATTACATCTAAAATATATAAAAATATCCCATATATTGAATAGTTATAGATTTAATTTTTCAAATTATCAAATTTTTTATGCTTCCATTGGAGAGTTATTCTTTATTTTGTAATTGTTTTTTCTATCCTGAATATTCTTGATCTTATTATCCTTCTCCTTCAAAGAAGATTTCAACACCGTTAATATTTGGTGTTCTTGAATACTATATTTTGTCATCTATTTATATTTTTCCTTGAATTCAATAATTATTTCATTAAAGTATTTATCTATTGTTTTTTGATACTTATTATTTGTGCAAGTTATACTGGTACATCACATTGTATCGTAATATTTTCACATGTATTCATTAATCAATAATTTAATTCTACATATACTATCATATTCCTTTTCTATTATAAATTGACATATCATTATTGAATACATGTTTTAATTCATGTATAATCTCTTTTCATTAAACCTTATCATTCCTTGATTAGATATAGTTTATAATATTTAAGAGAATCTTATAAATTGATATCTTGATTTTTTAACACTTCATTTATGGAATTACCATACATGCCAACATCTATAATGGGAATTGAAATTCGTAGTTGGTTTAAATGTTATAAAATAATTTTTTAATAAGAAATATTCACCCCCATTGTCGATTCTATACTGACATGAGTCCTATTAATATTTTTCCTTCAATTTATCATTCTACATAAGGCATTCTTCATCAGTTTTTTGAGATGGTCTGTCCACCTTAAGCACTATCCCTATTATCTAAAAAAGTGTCCCCACAATCCTAATTATATTGATTATTACGGTATAATTAGTAGTTTTGTTAACATAATCATTATATAGTTATAATTCTAAGACCCCCTTATCATTTCATCCCCCATCAATTCATTGTACATTGTAATAACAATGTCTTAGATAATTTTTTCAATAACGTCATTTCCAAAATCCTAAAAAAGCAAAATAATTTCAATTTCAAATCCCTTTTATTTAGTTCCTATAAATAATGGTTCCCTATCTGTTGAATCAATAGGTTCAAAAAAAACATATAGATATTTATCTACAATTCAGAACCATTTTGATCTAGTATAACATTTTGAGACCATACTACCTTAAACCACCCTAATGAGAGAAGGTGAATCAAGGTGTATACAGATTTAATATTTTTTATTTTCAATATCTCTTTCAGTCGTATAGGGAATATTATGTAGTATTAACTAAATTATTCATTCTTGTGTTCTATCTAAATCCCCCAAGAACATAAAAAGACTGATATAGATGTATGAATTAATTGATGCACAAAGAAATGATTTTAAATTTTTCACCACTAAGGGATAACCATATTTCCATGTTTTCATAATGACACTACAATATTTTATAATATATTTATCTTTAAATATAATTTCGTTAATAGATTATTTCACATAAAATTATTATGTAAAAATATTATGTCATATTAGTGAGAAAATATTATATGATTTAAAATGTAATCATTATAACATGTCCATTGAATTAATGAGTATATATCAAAATACTGAGACTATGAAATTGTAATGTCCCCACTCGGGTTCCACTTGATGGTGCCATGAGCCAGCTGGTCACATGACCTCAGTAATTCCTTCCCATACTCCAGAGGCTACCGACTATCAGTGAGGATCAGATAAGATGATCCTAGGAGACTGTACACTCTTTTATCAAACAAACAATATAAGTAAAACAAAAAACAACAGGGGAAGCATATATAACCATAAGAAAACCAATTTCTCAAGATATAATGAAAGAAATATAATATAAATTAAAGAATAAAACATTCCATTATAGTTTTTGTGACATGTTTCTAAAAAGAAACTCAAAATAAAAGACACTAAAAACTCACAAGAGTGTCATAATCCCTGACTAGCTCCCTCAACCATGATCCATCCCAACTCAACCATCTATCACGTGGCCATTTTCATTAACCCAGCTTGAATCAATTAGATATATTCAGCTACAACCAGGAATCCCCTGTAACATCTAAGTGTAACTCAGTAGGCCACCACCAATTATTTCAAAATAATATCATTTAAATAACAAGTGTACTTCTTAATATAAGGAAATAATTAAAATCCACGCCTGTATAGTTATAACATTACCTAAATTGTTTATTAAACCACATAAACCATAATGTTCTCTAGGATATATATATATTAAAACATTATTTCATCCACAATAGGTATGAACCTTGTAACTTATTGAATTAACTATTCATTTCAATAAATGGGCATACATTATCCATTTTATTTTCCTTTCATTACTATGACCACATAGAACTATAGTCTTATTCAATTGGTTTTCCGGTATAGAAGGTCATGTCTAATACACTAATTTCAAATTCATAATTATTTATCCTTGTTGTAGACTTCAATGTATATCAACCCAAATATTATTTATACATTTTTATCAGTGTCTTAAAATTCCATGTCTAGCACCAAAATTCTCAACAATATAGACACTTCTTACTTTGGTGTATATTTCATGTTGTGTACACCAATTCCCAACTGTGAAAATACATCACAAGTTTATAATTCTATGTCTAAAACCATAAATATAATCCATTAATTTATATAAATATTTATTAGTCCTTGGTATTCATGTTTTTTAACCCATTTCATAATAATATATAAATAATATCAATCATTTAATAAGAATTGTCCACCACTAAATCAATTGATTACATCATAAATTAATTAGGAAATATACGTTAATTGATATGAAATTTAATTAACAACATCAATTTTCATTCATCTATCCAATAATCAATTAACTATTTCATAATTTCAAATTACATTTATTAATTTGGTAAATAATTATTATTCAATACAATTCATAAAATTGATAATTGACATAAAAATTTATTCCCCCATTTTATCTAACTAATACATTGATAGTTAATTCACCAATAAAATATCCTTATTCCACATTAAGTTACTCAATTCCATCATAATTAGTTCAAACAATTTATTATCAAATCAAAAATAAAAATATGTTTTAATACATTCTCTAATTAATTAAACTGTTCAACAATCTAAAAATCTCAAAATTTTAGAATTATCTAAATCAATTAATTTATCACATTAATTAATTCAAATAGGTATTTCATTTTTACAATATAATGTTGATATTCTAAAACATTAATATATGAAATAAAATTAGAAAATTGGATTTAGAAGTTAGACCCCCAAATTTAAACGTCGACAATAAATTACCCAACAAAAATCCCTAAAATTGGACAACACAATGATGTAGATTTAGATCCACATATTAAAACACTAAACCAAGATTAATATATATATATATATATATATATAATTCTTGATCCAATTCTGTTATCCTAGATCATGTTTCAAAAAAATCTAAATCTTGATCAAGAAAATTATTGAATAACCTCTACTAAAACAATTTAGTAAGAATGGATAATGATATATATAATAAACATGACAGAATCCACTTTCCATTAGAGGATAAGATATTGGATTTGTTCTTTCAATCATGAAGAATAGTGGTCATAATACCTTGGAATTCCTCTATAAATATTTTAGCTCATAAAAATCATGTTGGTCATTGTTTGGGTTGATTGGGGAATGTCTTGGGGGTTGTGTTGAGTTCAAACAAATTGTTATGCCATTCAAATTATCGTTCATGGTTTAATGGTTAGGGTGCACAATTATCCCAAAATTTGTGCGAACCATGCACCTATTTTTTGGGTGCACAGTTTGACAAACCATATGCCAGCCATGAGATTCCTCATTGTGTAGTGTTGCACAAATTCCCAGGCTAGGCACATAGTTTTATATTAACATGCGTTAACCATGAACAACCCCTTTTTCTTTAATTTTTCTAAATTTTCACCAAACATACCACAAGAAAACACCAATAAAAAGGGAAATGAATTTAAAAAAAATATATAAACTCATTCATGGGTCAACTCTAGAAATGTATGGAATCGTACAATCTCAAAGCATTTAATATTTTATCCTTAAGATGAAATCCCAATATTCTCTATGATTCTCTACCAAAAAAATTGGGCATCTGAGCTCTTATATATTCTTCCATTTCCCAAGATTACTCCTATACACACTCATGTTTCCAAAATACATTAACTATCGGAACGACTTCCACACCACATTATTACTATGATCCAATACATGTATCATATTCTTCTCGAAGACCCATCAATCTCAAAGTCCAACTTATCCATATCAATTACATGAGAATGGTTAGGGAAATGACGACATAGTTTTTCATATGTGGAAAACCTCATGCATAATGTTTTATTTATATAGAATAGACAATTAGTACTCCACCATCTTGATTCTGTCAACAACATTAAATTGTCTAACAAACCTATGTGAAAACCTACACTGCCTGTATGTCCAGTGGTGACCCATCCTAGTCGACCCCAATGTAATAAAACATCACCCTCTATGAACTCTAGGGGTATAAATATTCTATCATCATATGACTTCTACATAATATATCCCATATCCACATATATCTGAATTAGGTGAGCTTTCTCCTATGTCTCATGCATGAGACTCATTCCAAACACCATTGACTCAAATGCCTTCATACTGCATAGCACAGATCAATAAGAACTATCACAAAGAGCCTTGTATAGTTCAATCTATACAGTTTCCTGAAAATTAGTTTTATATGAATACTATACTATGGACTAGTTCCTCTCCCAAGATCCTTCAATGTTAGTAACACAAGCATGTAACATATCTTCAAGCACCAATATAGTACACCCCAACTTCCCATCTATTTTTGGTTTGAAGGGAATACTTAATAATACCTCTATTCCTAGTGAATTATGTAAGAAATACCATAAGAGTGATGAGAAACATGATTAACAAAGTGAAAATATAGTATGTAATGCCCCTTCTAAATTGAATGTCTTCCAAATAAACAAACCACCTAGTAGATTCACTACGAAATCTATTGTATAAGTAATATATTTACTACATCCATTAGTCGATATGTAATTAACCAAATAGAACCATTTTGCATTTGATTCCTTGTGAGGCATGCCACAATATCCAATGTAATTTCATCCCACACCCATTATGTAGTGGAAAAATAATGTAGCAATCCTCTAGGTTGTTGATGCACTGTCTATTCATGTTGATAGGTGTTACATAATGTCATTAATCATGGAATCTATTTTTTCATTCCATACCACAACAATTTTCATTGATGGCTATGGTATAATTTTTTTACTCCTAGATGTACATCCCGCTTCGAAGCATGAAATTTCCATATGAGTGCCTCTCATATTCTCATAGGTAGAACAATAAAATTCCTTATATACATGATATCACCCTCAAGTATGATCTATTATAAAGGTGACTCCCCACCATCTGTCATTTGCCTCAAGTAAAAACACTCCTGATCCTCATACCACTTATATTGAATCATTTTAATGAGTGAGTACTCTATTAAAATGGAATCCATAGTCATCTACAGCTGCATTCCCTAAACAACCACATGCATCCCATCCGACAAATCCATTATATTCTAGTAATAAGTATACTCATAATCCATTTGATTCTGAGTTCTTTATCTATGTTTCACCCACACTATTTCATTTTATAGGTTTATATATTATATAAAAACAAAATGAATTCATATAATCAATCTATCTCTGCTTCCAATAATTATAATTTCACGACGATAATGTAATTCTTAAGATCTTATGAATAGTATATATCATAAAATTATCTCCCAAAACATAGTGTTTCCAACACTTCCATGAATAAAACATTGATTTTAGTTAAAAGTAATTTTTACGGTAGTTCTACTAATTTTCCTTCACCTATCATGACCCATATACCATGACTTGTTCTTCTTACATCAACACACCTCTTAGTCCAATCCTAGAAGCATCAAAATACATTGTGTACTCCTCACCCGGATCAGGTAGGATCATGATTAGTGTCATACTAAAATGATTATTCAACTTCATGAAGGCTTTATCTAAAGATTCTATATATTCAATGTTTAACCAATTCTTGGTCTAGATCAAAATAAGTTCATTAAATCAAGAATTTACTATGTAAAACTCCCAAAATATCTAGATAATGCAAGAAAACTATGGATATCATAATTTTTTAGTTATTCCCAAGAAAACACTCCATGAACCTTTTCTCAGTGTATAAACACACCATTCGCATGGATTATGTTCCCCTAAACATGTACTTGTCAATCCGTAACTAAAATATAGATAGAATGGTGTATATATGATACTCTCTTAGTGTAATCAGGATTATGTTAAGATGTTGGCCACAATCATCATGATCCTTGGAGTACACTATGATTTTTTCCACAAACACCACCACAAACCAATCTAGGTATGGGTGGATGATTCTATTCATCAAGTCCATAAACGATTCTGATGCATTCGAAAGCCCAAATTGCATTAGAAAAAACTCATATTGGCCATACATGATTTTGAATGCATTCATTAGTATATCAGATATATGTACTATTAAATGAAGATACCACAATCTCAAGTTGGTCATCAATAACACGTATTCCCCTATAAAGTGGTCAAACATATCCACGCTACATGGAAGGTCATATCTATTATCCACATTCATTCAGTTAAACATCTTTTATAGGACATAAAAGCATGAAATCCCACCATCCTTCTTCGAAAATCACACAGGTGACCTCTAAGGTGATATACACTTTCAGATAAACCTCTTATCCTCCAATGCATACAGATTATTCTTAATGTCTTGAATCTATGTTGGTGTCATTATCTAAGGACGAATATAAACTGTGTCATCCCCAGGCTTGAGATCAATAGTGAATTCCACATCTCTCTCAGTAGGCACCCCAAAAGAATATTTAGGAAAAACATCACGAAACTATTCCACCATTAGTGGAAATACATCATGTTTTACAGATCCATAATCTAGTGAAAGACTTGAATCATGGGTTGTGAGCTACCCTAATTGCTATGTAATTGGCCCTATACGAGCTACTTGGATAACCCAATACCCTTAGTTAAAATAAAAGTTACCATTATGACACATACAATTCACTTTCATTCGTTAATAATCTATATAGGTTTGGAATGTGACTTGATAGACTACACCTATAATTTTTTCAAATCCTAACATATCAATGATATAGAGATCCTAGAGAAAATCATACTCACCAACATTGTGAGAACATACCTTGCACAGACACAACCCTTTAGAACATACTCATAGTAGTGTATCTATTATCATTACCTCACTCAAAAAATGCACCTCTAGGCTCAAAATTTTAATATGTTTTCAAGATATAATGGAATGAGAGGAACTAGTATTAAATATAAGAAAGATCTATTATATAATCTAATAGAACTGTACGTATCAATATTTATTTCATGACCTCAATATCGACATGTGTAGGCTACACCACCTAAAACTATCCTTCCCCTTTTACTTTTTATGTTGTATGAAACCCTTGAGTTGCACCGCATTGGTAATATGAGTGCTCCTCCCCTAAAGAACCATGTCTACAAATTCTACCTCCTCAGACCAGTAGAAATTTGGCTACAAGACTGATGTGGTGCAGAAGACCCCCTTTCCACAAAATGGTTCAGTCTAGCTCCTCTGTCACTAACTATATGCCTTAGATTCCTTCATATCCTCTAAATATATCCCAATATTCCATAGGCTCAGAATTCAACTAGTTATCTCGTAAAATGATTAAAAAAGTGCCAAAGAAAAAATAATTATTGAAAATAACTTGGTTAATATCATTAGTAAATGATCCTTGTGACTAGAAACTATTATCCACATTCCTCTGGATGTTTTTATCTTAATAATGATTATTTCTCTCGGAGGGTGTACCTCCAAACCATCAAGAAGAAACCACATTTCCTCCACTGAAATCCTCTTTCAGATTCACTCTGAGATTGGAGCCTGATTCACCACTTCTAAAAACGTTTTCAGCATGATGATATTAAAATGGCTCTTAATTTCATAATTATGTCTATCCAAAAATCATTTGAAAGTAGTATCCTCATATTCCAGAAATGCTGGTGAAGAACAAAAATCTGTGAAAATACCAGAATAGTCCTTCACAAACATGCTTTTCCGAGTCAATCACATGAAATATTCTACTCTCTCATATCTTAGTGTCTCTGGATAAAAGTTCTCTAGGAACATAATCAAAAAGTCCTTCCATAGTATAGATTTAGTTTTTACAGTTAACCCATTAATTTCCCATTAGAAATTCTCGATTCCTTGTATCATATAAATTGCCAACATGAATCATTTCTTAGTAACAATTTTCAAATGGTCAAGAAACATCTAAATTGAATCAACCAAGAATTAACCTCACATATGTCCAACCTCTCTAATAAAAGTTAGAGGGTACTCCAACATAAAATCCCACATCATTTCATAATTTTTATTCTTAACCTCCCATGGGTATCTTCCCATGAATTTCATGATGTGAGTGATGTTCGCTCGTAATTTTTCCCCTACTTCCTTACCCTACACTACCGGTGCCTCAAGTTCCACCGTTGGAGGAATATCCCCATCCCTGTTCTATGGATATCCTCTCAATATGAATCTTCATAGAGGCATAACTCTAAAATTCCAAAACCACTTCATAGGTATCTTAAAGAAAAATTATCATATCTATGCTATAGGAAAATAAAAAAACGAAATAAAAATCATTTTCCCCCAAACAACCCCACATGGTAAAAACTGGGGATCACTCACTACCCTTAACCATCAAATTTCTAGTACACAGAAATAAAGGGTTAAAATAATCTCATAGTTTAGGTTCCTCAATGATACCCCCATTTATTCATAGAATTGCCACATTTTTTATAATTAAAAATTCATATTATAAATATTATTCAATTTAATTTTCCCTTGTAGGAAATAGTTTCTTTTCAAAAACATACCCAAAACCCATTTCCCATGCATACATAAAATGATTCATACTCAGAAAGAATTCATATGTGCATAGAATTATTCATAGAGACTCAACACTCATTCTATTTGGGACCATGAATCAATCTAAAAACATATCAATAAAATTTATTACATAACACCAAAAATGTATCACTAAAGGTGAGATAACATTCAATTGTAATAAAAAATAGCAATAAAAAAAATCACACACTAGGAACATGGTTTTCCCCCATACGTGGGATATATACTCACATGAACGAGCTCATAACGAATAACTGAATCATACAATACTTTTTTTTCATTTAAAAAATAGTGAAGAAATTATGATGAAAATATAATTCATCAAATACAACATTGTAATGTCCTGACATGTGCGCCACAGACCGGTGCCCTGACCCATTCGGGCACATGACCTTTGGCAAGCCAACCCATATACCATAGGCAGTATACTAGTAGCGAGGGACTGATTTGTTGATCATAGAGAGATTATACCCTCTTTTAACATAGAAACACACTTGTGTAAATAAAACACAATAGTAGAAGAAAATATAACCATTAAAAAAATCAATTTCTCATGAAATGGTGTAGGAAATGAAATATCAAATTATAGAAGAAAACCTTCCACACTAATGTATGTGAAAATTGTCTACATTTAAACAAAAAATAAATACACTAAAAACACCCATGATGTACCCAAACCAAAACAGGTTCTTTAAACTATGCTCTATTTTTAATTAGTCATCTAACATGGGGCCCTTAACCTTAACATATCCAACAACCTTGACATCTATTCAGGTACCGTTTTGGTATAATGAGTAGGGTGTGAGTAAAAATCAGTAGTCCTCCTTCTATGGTGTATAAAACAAACACATAAAATAACAAGTATATTTGTTTATATATATAAATTAGTAAAATTTATAAGTAAATAGTTATCACATTATAAATTAATATTTATTAAACGACAAAGACTACTTGGTTCTCGAAGACACAAGTACCCCAGTAAACGATCTGGTCCACACCGTATATAAACCATGTTTCTTATACAATTATTAATTAATTTCAGCAAATGGGATTTCATTTACATATTATTTTAATTTTAATACTATGACCACTTGGAACAATAGTACCATTCCGATTTATTTCAAGTATAGAAATACATGTAAAATATTGGAATTTGAAATCAAACATGTTTATAATTAGTTTTGAACCCCATGTATAACCCCACAAATCTCATTTATACATATTTAGCATTTTTTAGAACACCATTTCAAACTCTACAATTCTCAACAACACATATATATCGATCATTGTTGTAGAACACCATGTAAAACACCGTAATTCCCAATAGTGCATATATATAACTAGTGTAGAATTACATTTCTAACAATGTAAATGTTAACCATTTATTTATATCATTTTTTATTGGACTTATATTGTAATGTCAAATTTTCCATTTCCAAACCATGAATCAACAGCATTAATAATACTATCGCAATTAACCACCATTACGTCCATTAATTAATTCATAAATTACTTAATCCAAATAAATTAATTGATTAAAAAATAAATTAACAATTTCATTTTTTATTAATCAATCCAAAAAAATTAACAGTTTCAAAATTTCAACATAAAATAATTAATTCACCAATTAATTATTCATAACTAAAATTAAACAATTTTATAATTAACTCAACAAGTAATTATCCAAATTTTCTCAATCAACATGTTGATAATTAATTCACTAAGAAATTACCCTTATTCCATATTTAGTTACTCAATTCCACCATCTCAATTACATCGTAAATAAATCCCACTATTAATTATTATATAAAAAACATAAGATATACTAATTATTTATCCTACTAATTTTATTGTTCAAATATATCTAAATCTCATAATTTCATAATTATACTAGATATTTCATTTATTAAATTATTTATTTCAATTAGAAATTTAAAAGTCCCAAAACTCTATAAATTATAAAACATTAATATATAAAATCAAATCTTGATTATGGGATTTAGAAATCAAACCACCTACCTCAAATTTTAATGATCAATCTTCAAATGTAAATCCTCCAAATTGGGTAGCACAATGAAATAGATTTAGATCAGTATCTCAAAACCATAAATCAAGATTAAAAAACCATGATATATTTAATTATAAATCTGGATCCATAATTCTACATCAAGATTCAATATATCTAGATTTATATGTAGAAAAATATAGAATAATTTATGGAAAAAGATCTAAGGAAGAAGGGAGGATGAACGAGATAATAAATGGGAAAGAATGCACTAACCAGAAGAGGATAATATCTTCAATAGAGAAATTAATTATGATAAAGGGAGGTCGAATGACCATGGAATTACTATGGAACAATTTGAAATAGTCCAAAATCATATCGGTCCTTATTTGGATCAATTGGGGGATTTTTTCGAGGTTCAGGTAGATTTTAAATCAATTTTTAGGTCATTAAAATTATCATGCAAAGTTTTCTGGGTAGGGGCGCATGGTTATACAAAGACATGAACCTATTATTTTTTGGGGTTCACAGTTTTTCTTCTAATGTTGAACCATTTTAAAAAACCATGTCCCTTCTGTATGAAGCCTCACTATGAAGGTTGCATGTTTCCTGGGATAGAATAACATATTTTGTTAATCATTCATCTACCATGCACAACCCCCAATTCTACCATTTTTATTCACATTTTCACAAAAACATACGCCATGTAATAGCCCAATATAAAGGAAACTAAATAAAATAAATGTTCCTAAATGAAACCACAATCCAAATCTATAAAATATTGGTATCATAACAAAATCATCGTAGAAAAGTGAACGGACATGCATCGAGTAGTAGATGTATCCCTTATAAAGGATAATTGTTTTGATTTTTGATTGGAGATAACCCCAGGAGTTTATGTTATAGATGAATACTAATCCGACCACCAATGTTTATGGGATGGCCAAAATCATCTACATTATTTTCGAAATCACTAAAATATGGTTGTTCTACAAATCAAAACCAATGACAACCACGACTACTTATCAAACTGTTATGATTTTCATTAATGTATTATGGGGATATGTAAGTACAATTTTGGATTATTTATACTTTTAATTATTAATAAATTTATATTAATATTTTTAGGTAAAATTTCCATTTATAAAAAATGTATCATTAAATATTGAATTAAATTTAAAATATAAATGTAATGAGTAAAATAAATATCTTGATTAATTTTAACAAATATTTATCAAACATGTATTTTAGAATAAATAATTATGAACAAAATCAATTATTGAGGAATATACAATTTTCTATATATTATACCTTAATTATATAATGTGTATTTATCATAACAAACAAAATTGATCCATATTGAATAATGGTAATTATGAAATATATTTGAAATATATAAATTAAATAATTTATGTTAATCTAAATAATATTTCCTAAAAAAGAATAATAATATTAAAACATATACAAAAAATAGAAATTTTCTAAAAAATGTTGTGCATTTATTGTTAAAATTAATTTTTATATATTTTTGTGATTTAAAAAATAACATTGATTTAAGATCATTAAAAATAATTATAAAATTAGTAATATTAGAAAATTATTTTTTATTTATAAAAAAAAATTACTAAGGTAATTTTTCTTATCACGGTTTGGGAATAAAGAATATTTTTATATAATATATTCTATAAATGTTTTTATTTTTTATATAAATAAAAAATTCAATATTTTAATATAATTAATAAAATACAATGTTTAAAAAGATAAATATAAATATCATTACTTATATAATAATTGAATGATAAGTTATAATAATAAAGCATTTAACCTTTATAAAATAATTTTTCTATAGAAAACATAAATATATATTATAATATAAAAGTAATATTCATATATTCGAATTTAATTATATTTTGTGGATCGAAATTTAATAATTAAAATATTAAAATATGGTTTGATAATTTGTCTTATAATTTTCGTAAAATGGATAATTACCATAGAAAATATATTCTCTTGGTTAAAGGGTAAAATGATGTAATCTAAAATGCACCAATTTTACTAAATCAGAATGACCCTTATACATTTAGTAATACTATTTATATGTCGTAAATATACTCTTTCATGTCTCAGAAACATTTAATCACTTTACTAAACTACCTTCTATGTGATACCATCATTACCCTTCACCTTTCATTAGTTTCCACGTTAAATGTCTAAATTTTTTATATAAAGGGATCTCACTAACACCAACAAAAATCCACAAAAAACTATCAATATATCCCTTAAAATTACAATTTTACCACCTATAGATCCTATTAAACGTTTCTCAACACTTTTCTACACGTATAGATCCTAATTTCATAATTTCCATGAGGTCTATCATGAGAATATTCAAGTCCACAATATTATTATTATCAAATCCCTAAAATTTTATTCGCTATATATACCATCTATCCATATTTAAAAATATTATTTACATACTAATATAATAATATTTATGTTATTATTATAATTAAATTATATTACATTTATGAAAAAAAAATTATATATCCCCCCTTCTATTTGGAGATGAAAACATTTCCCCTAAAATGTGAGGACTATCACATCCCTGAATCATCCATCCAATGCCCCAAAGGCCTTCATTTTTTATTGAATTTTGATAATCCACCTTTCAAGGGGTGAGGTGGAAACCTTACAATGCTTGTAGGTGTATGTATTACATGGCCATGTAGGCCTTAGAGGAATTCATTGCATGTAAGCTTAAAACAATACATACAACCCAAACTAACTACTTGGAACTACTCCTCCCAGCATCTTTATCATGAAATCAGCTCTCCACCTTCGCATGACTATTCGGCTAGGCTGTCCCATGTATGGACGGGCTTTTCCCGATGGTAGGTTACATAACCTCTCATTCTTGTGATCCATGTAGCTTCTACTATGGTAAAAGCTCCTTGATCATCCTCCTATAAGGAATGTTCCTTGTAGTTTGTCTAGTTTTCATCTACAATAAAGCTGGTTTGAAGGCCTTGATGTGGCCCGAAGGCCTTACTGGCCCAAAGGCCTGGGTGGCTCGAAGGCCTTAAAGGACACAGAGACCAAATCGGTGGCCTGAAATCCTAAACAGGGGGAAATTCATGGATTTTATAGTGCCAAACAATTCCTGGTACAATTACCACTACAATACCTGCTACAGTACTGTGACAGTACCCGGAAATTGTGCCTCCAGTTGGATTTGATCTCGTGTGGCCTGGATGCACTTAAGAGTCCTCACCAACTGGGCTGAGGCTCATGTGATCACCTCCATGAATCATGTTCATTAATTTATCATCCCCACCTTGGATTGAATTTTATAATAATTTATTTAATTAATATAAAAGTAATTTATGACATTATTATGTTTCTTTAAGTTATAATTATTAATTATAATAATATCTAACACATTAATAATTCATAATCGTTTTTAATTGAAATTTACCGAAATGAGCTCACAACTAATTTCATCTTTATAAATAATTACTAAAATTCATATGAAATGAAAATTTAAATTTATAAATAAATATGGAGCATATATTATTTTATTTTAATTAAATTAGTTATAATGATCCTGGTATCTAAGAATGTATTTCTACATCGATATTATAAATTCTAAAAGAAATAAATAAAATCACTATAATTTTTTTAATGATACTAAACAAGAACATTCTAATAAATGAATAACAAATGATTATAACTAAATAATATATTAGATAAAATATTTTTATAAGGATATTATTTAATAAATTAAGATATAAAATTTTCAATAATTATTTTTACAGCATGTACGAATTATTAGAATCTATGGTAAGTGTTTTTCATAACTCAATATTCATTCCTAACATTATAATGATTCTTATTGAACCTAAATCATAAATGTTTCATATCACTTCAATAGTGATTATGTATTGTTTTGTTACTGAATTATTTTCTATACATATTGACATGAATTTTTTGGATCCCAAATTTGATGGATTTTAACTTCAAACATTATAGTAAATGTTTGGGGTTTCATCTTAATTCTCTACTATTAAGGCACGAATTCATATTTTTCACCTCTTCTTTTAGAGATTTTTTAATTATAGAACTATTGAGTTATTTCATGATCAATAAACGTTAATAATCATATTTAAAAGCTTATTTCCCAAACATTATTTAATAATATTTTAATTTATATTCTTTACTTGTAGTGAGTATTGATATGACTCAACAATCATTTCATTTCTTGATAGTATTTCACTCATAAAAATTATCTTCTATGATCTATGTATACATACTCAATTTTATATGAAATTTAATATTCTCTCTATGGGAAATTAAATTATAAATTCAAGGTGACTTATTTAATGAATATTGTTTCTATAAATTTACATCATTAATTAAAATAATCTTCATCCTGTTAAATTATTTTTTTCTTCATGATATGATATATGATTTAATTTTGTTGGAATATAGGAAAATATATTACCATTATGTCATAGTTTGTGACATATATATTAAATCACTAAATTTATTATGTTTTTAAACCAAATGATATAATGATATATCATGTACAAATTATTTGTTTTTGATTTGTCAACAAGATTCTAGGTAAAAAATGGGTATTTTTTGTATTTTATGTGAATACTGTTAATATAAATTATATAATATATCATTGATCAAATGATTTTATTAATAAAATATAGAAATTAATTTTATTCAAAATATTGTACTTGGTAATGATAGTGTATCATTTTTAACATAGTTTGGATATAATATTCTTTTTGTTATGCCATATTTATAGGTGTTAAACCTATTTTATGTTCCATGTGTCATTATTATTGTATACTTATTCCTCACAAATATTGAAATGTATATTTATTTATAATTTTAGGTAATATTGTAATGACCCAAAAATATATAAATTAAATTCCATTTTGAATGAATAAATTACATATTTTGAAATTTATTTATATAAAAAACATGAGCTATATTTCATTTGTTTTTTTATTAATAATAAAATATATCCATAATAATTTTACTATATTAAATTTTCATTAGAAATCATAATTTTTGTTGATAGTTTTGATATATAGTGACTAGTGATGTTATTTTATATTATGGGGTATGATAAGATATAGTTGAAAATAATGGATAAAGTGATGGTCAGGACTAGTAGGACCACACCCTATGATGTTATTTTATTTGAGACTCTAAGGGAGTTATAATCACAACTATTTTGTGTTGAATAAGACCAAGTTGCGATTCAACCACTGAAACATTACACAATAAATTTACATGATATTTTCATTTTAAGTACGATCACCTCCAAATCCATGTTCATCAAACCACCCCATGAATGTACTACAATTTTACCACTAAAAATTAGGGTTTACATTTGTGTAATCATGTGTTTGGTATTTAGACAATTGTGGTATGTATTTTTATAGAATATATTAAATATGATTCTGACTATTTTATATACTTTAATATTTTATGTATATATAATTATTTAATGAGTTTGATAAAAAAATGTAAGGAAACAAAAATTATATTTTTGGTAAACATATATCTCATCAATTAAAACACACTATATACTAAATCCATGATTTTTTTTAAAAAATTTAATTTTCTCAAATATATTTATAAAATAAATTTTCTCTTAATATTATTAATAATACTATTTAATGAATCTCTATGTAATTTTTATAAGGGTCGAGATGCTATTTTTTTCGAGAAAACAGGTTTTTTCCTAAAATAATGGTTTTCATTAGAAGGATTAAATTACTATATTCAGAAAAAAATGGTAAAATTAATATCATTTTTTAAATTTTCGGGTTAATATTATCGAATTGAAAAATTATATAATATTTCTGAAATGTATGAAATGTTATGTACAAAATAATTATGATATGAATATACATTATGTATTATGACATCAAAATAGAAAAACAGTAAAGTTATAAATACTATAAATGTCATATAAAACCAGAAATATATTCCCCATTAACAATAAATATTTTTCTATGTTTTTTACTAATTTATATACACAAAATTAATCCCCCCAAATCCAATATATTTTTAACAGCACATTATGCAAATGACTCAATTCCACATCATGAATAGTATCATTTTATGGAATATATAACAGATATTAATAAATTATTTGAATCCAGACCCCCATGGAATAAATCATTAGAGATAAAATTTCAATGAATTTTGATTTTGATTATTTTATTACTTATATTCCAAAATATATGTTTAGTAATTAGTAAAAAATTCCATGCATACTACTAAAAATATAAACCCAACCCCCATCTAAAATAATAAAAACCCTAGGATGATTATGTCAATATGAATATATATTATCAAATAACCCCCAATTTATTATAAATATATTTGGAATCTCTTACCTTTCTTTTAAAAGCACCCTCTAAAGTAAAGGATTCACATCCTACTCTTTTTCGATGTACTTTACTTATATAAAGATTTATTTTCATATTTTTTATATTGAAATATGTTCTTAATAATCCAATTAATAACTTCTTAATTAATATCAATATTATTTTGTACGATATATGTGGAATAAAAATTCATGTACATAATATGAATGAAACAAGGGGTACTAGAATTATATTAAACTACAATATATTGGGTAATTTCTTTCTCATCGGATACCATGGAATATTAAATGGATTTAATCCAAAAACACTTTGTTATGATGTCTATATGGTTAGAATTTACTTATTCATATGTTTTGATGGTTTTTAATGTTTTCAAATTCTTATAAAGAGTTTACGTAGTAATTATATACCATGTTTAGAAGTTAGTGATTATGAATCTTAACATTAAATGAAATCATTATAAAACCCTTTTATCAAATTGTGTCCTTTACATTATGATAAAATTTTATAAATCCATTACATGAAAAAATAGATCAATAATTTCTTATGTATGTTCCTTAGAAATCCCATATAGTTTTATAATATTATGGGATTATTAATGGAATGGTATGTTGTTTTTAAATAATATCATTATCACTCAATTTTTTTGTTTTTTTTGTATTTATCTAATTACTTAACGATACTAATATCTCAATAATTTGAAATTGTGGTTTGTATATAATAATGTAATAGTTCATGAAATAAAGTGTTTAAAATATTGTTTGAAATTTTTGTAAGTACATAATGTTATAATAATTTTTTGGGATTATGATTAGGAAAACCTATTATTAATTTTAAATATAATACTAAACATATGAAATTTTATAAATTTGGGGAAAAATATTATGAATTATTTTCAAGTAAACCATTCCATTTCTGGATAATATAAGTGGATGTGGATCTAGAAGAGATATAATTAAGGAAAACAACATTGAATCCTCTAGTTGGGTATTGATAGAAAATGTACATGGTGCATAAGGAGGACCCACACCCTAGTACGCTAGGGGAGTGCCAACCCTAGGATAGAAAACCCACACCCTATCACAACTACAGAGTAACAACTTTGTTGTAGAACTACATAAGGAGGACCCACACCCTGGGTTGACATGGGAGTACCTACTCCTATCATAGATAACCTGCACCCTACCTGGTAGGGGTGTACCTAACTCTATGTGAGTTATGCATGGAGAATTTTCACCCCAGTCTAAGAGCGGTGTACCGACTCCAATGATAATTAAACCAATCAGTGTGAAACGAACCCGCACTCATGACATGGGGAGTCCTGTCTCTATATGAGGACATGAGTAAAGAATACACGTGCCTTGAGTAATCAAGGTAGTAGCCATCCTAACTCTCACCAAAAGAAACACCCGGGTTCTTCTCCTCCAGTTATCAGCCATACCTCAACTACTACAATGTTTCACAATGAATTAACATGATGATATTTCATGTCATATGGGTCCCAATGCAATAGACAGCACGTCAATCAGACACCTGTTATGTAAGTTATAGGTATTTGTTTGTCCGGGGCCTAGTTGGATTCGAGTATGATCAAACCCGATCAAACTCTAACATTATCAGATAGTAATGTAGTTTATACCAAAAGGACAGCCTCACTCAATTTATCCCAACTCCACAGACAGTTCATCAAAAAGATGTCGGGTTTGCAAGATACGGCCTTTTAAGCGTGTCTGGGCCCGAGAGGGGTCTGGGTCCTGTTGGGCAGGGCCGTAGCGGGCTCAGCATGCTAGCTAGTGCAACTCATGTGGGGTTGCATGGTCCGCTACACCTGAACAGCTCCTCTATTCGTGGATCTAGGTGGTGCTGCCTCGTCACCCATGGGACCCACAAGGAGCTGGTCCCCTGCATCATCACAGCTTCGAGCTACGACCCCATTCATCACGACGCGTGATAGCGCGCCGCCTCCATCTCCATAGTCGGCCACTGACAGCTGCTTATCTAACACCTATGGCACCGAGTGGTGCCGCACTTCCACCGTGGCCCCGACTGGTGCCACACTTCCAATATAGCCGATGGTTTTCAGTCACTTCCCTCATCCACTAGCGTCGGTGCCGCGTCAGTGCTTCTTCCACAGGCCACTATGTATTCTCCTATGGTTCGTTCTTCTTTCTGGATGTTCATATGGTCCTCTTGGGATATCATTTTCATTTAATTCCTCATAGTTTCAAGGTACCATCAAGTTGTAATAAGCCCCTTCTAATGAATGCATTGAAAAACTAAAAGTTTAGGTTCCGCACATTTTTTTGTTTACCCCCCGCTCTCCGCATTAGAATTATTACTAGTGGGGGTAATTTATAAATCAAATTAAAATAATGATAAAACCTGTTCAAATACCCCACAAAAACAAATTTCAATTTCATGAATGAGGATAAGAATTTGGGGGTTCCATGAATTAATAAGAAACCCCTTCCTCAGGATTTATTGGAGATGTACTGGTGGTGCAAGAATATTATGCGTTCGATGAAACCACTTGCATTCATCGATCTCAGTTCATTGCCACCCAAGCTTCTATCTCTTTCGGTGAAAGGAGTCGCTTCACTTCACTGAATGTTCTTAATTGGATGAATTCGTGCCAAAAACTCTACCACAAACCCCATTTAAATAGGGGGAAGGGTGGGAAACAAACCAAGGATTTAATGAGGTTCATTAATTGATGTAATTAATGGGAACATTAATTGAAGGAGGTGTTGTTATGAAACCAAAGTTTAACCGGGCATTTAATATCTCAAAATAAATGTCTCACTACCTCTATGGTCCATTCCACCACCACTCATTAAAATTTAGGATAAAATAAAATAACAATCATGTTCTTTTATTATTTTTTAAAAGTATCAAAAACTATATTTTTCACCCGACCTACTGTGGTTAATGTGAATGCTCCCATAAGAGAATCCCAGTGCTACGAGTTCAACGATTCCATCATATTTTAATTCTAAGCACTGCTTAAAAATATAGAAATTTCCACCCGTATGTTAACTGAATGTACTTTAAAAAATGTTCAAAATTTATTAACTGTCAGCCTCAACACACACCGGTTGAGGCTAGGCTCTACCTAAGGGAAAGATGCCCTCACGAGCACAACGGTACTCTCATATTTCCAATTTCAGTTACAATTTAGGAGTTATAGAAATTAATAATAAAATAATTGTTAAGTAATTATTTTATTTTCGGCCCAAAGATAACTTCCATTATTCACTTGTACCATCCAAAGTTTGGATCTTCCTAAATAAATAATAACCCCACGAGTTCAGCTGTGGTCTCATATTTTTAATCTGAGTCACCGTTTGTGAGTTATAAGAATTTCAAAAACAAAATAATTTTATTTAAATATCCTATATACAGTTATTCCATTTTTGGGTTTTCTCACTAGAGGCATGCGCCGAATAATATTAAGCTACACATAAGGTATTTCTTCAATCCTAAATGCAACGGTTCACTCGTATTTCTGATTAGGGAACCCAATTATGAGTTATTCAACTTTTTTAGTAAAACTACTCATGTAAGATATATTAAGCTTAACACTTTTTCAACAGATTATTTCGGGCACTCTAGGCCTTAGAATCACATTCCGTCAGATTTCACGGTCTTTAAATAATCCCAAAAAATTTAAAAATGTTCTACATAAATTTGGGATCTTAAAATTCTCCCCACCTTAGTGATTTGCGTCCTCAAAAGCCAAAACGAAGTAAACTCAGATAAATGTGGGTGTTGAGCCTGAATCTGAGCCTTCTGTTCCCATGTACTCTCTTGGAGGTTCTCGTGCAACCACCAAACTCACACTAGAGGGATCTATTGTACACAAAGGACACTCTCCTGTCGATCCTCTATCTACACCGGGAACTCTGTAAAATATTACCCATCATCAAAGTCTAACTCTCCCTATTTGATAACATGTGATGGATCATGTATGCATCTCCACAGCTGGGACACATGGAAAACATTATGCAACCTGTGAATATTTAGGGGAAAATATAGGAGGTACTCCACCTCGCCAAATCTTTTATGAATCTGGAATGGTTTGATGAACCTCCGAGAGAGCTTACTGCCCACCCGACTATCCCCAATCCTCCCCAGGGTGAGACACGCTGTAAGACATGGCCTCCCTCCTTGAAATATTTGGTACTCCGTCTCCTGTCAACATAAGACTAAATCCAGCTTTGTTCAATCTTCCTTCATGGACACCAGTACTGACACTGGAGGTCTTGGTACATCTTCACCACACCAAGATGTACCCCCAATGGGGATGTGCGGAACTCCCTCAACACCCCCTCTCATACCATCACTGGTACCATGGTGCATCTTTTTTTAAGGATGAAGTGATCCCCACCTTCATAAAATACTCTAAGAGCATGTCTTAAGGATATCTGAGATTTCATGTCTCACAGTCTACATCCCCAAGTTGTGCCTCCTGAAATATATGAAGGTGTGGTGGAGTGAATGTTATAGTCTGGTGGCAAGAAACTCCATCACTATTCACGAAGGGTTTCAATAATGCGGCTAGCTGATTTTTTTGCCTCACTAAGTAGTTGTAAACCAAACCTCCTATTAAGTGCATCTACCACCACTTCCCCCTTCTAAAATCTCAGCTACCAGAGCTCTTCAGGAGCCACTAAATATACAGTTGTAGATATTAGTGTCGTCAATGGGCACAAGCCATTGTAGAAGTCCTTATTCCTGTGGGAAGGTAATTCTTAAAACATATTTTGAAATTATTTTCCGGTACTCCGCCACTACTGTTGGGTACTGAAAACTCAAAAATCCTGCTGCCACGAGGGTTAAGGATGGATGACTCGAGAGTGATCATATTCACCCTATCTATGTGTGAGTTTATCCCATTCTACCGGGGTTTCATTTTTCACCAACCTTGGAAATCTCCAATCCAATAATATAGATTTATAACAAAACTTTTGCCTAAAATAGTTAATCTGAGCATGAACTATGGATGACCAATCCATACCCAAACTAACGTCGTAAGGCCTTGATGCTGCCACCAAGAGGTTCCTATCGAATCTCTTGCCTCAAGGGTCAGATAACACTACTGTTGTAAGTGTGATTATTGAGTCTCCTCCAAAAGGTATCTCCAGATGTAAGTGTCATGTCAATGGTTTATATAGAAAATCTATGTCTTGGACAAGATTTGTGAAAAAAATAAATGATTATTACATATGTATTTTAATATGGAAGCTTGTAGTAGACACATATTGTACCTTGAATCATTACTGGAGCCCTGGGGTGACACTCTTTGACCTCTTGTAGCTACTCCCTTCCCATGTCCTCCAGCTCCTTGTGCCTAGTGGGAACCATATAGTGGTGGATGTTGTAAGAAGTAAAAATGTATTCCACCTCCTGCTGCTCTCCTAGAACCTCTTCCACATATTTTTCATTGTATATTCTTCTATCCCTATCACTTACTCTTCCCCGAAACATTTTTTTACACATCCAAGTCTCCAAGATTGACATCAGTTTCCTCCTTTCCCATTGATGATATTCACCAGCTGTATCTACTCAGCAAAATAAATTTATACCACAATGGTTCTCTCTTGCACCCTAACATAATTAGGAATGAATAAAGAAATATTTATAACTCATAAGTCTCTAAACACACCATTATCATATTTCCAATCCCAAAATCACCGGTCGTATCATATTCATTGAGAACCTGGAATGGTCAGTATGCCTCAACGAATACTTAATTATAGACATCTCGTCCTACCGAAGCTGTAGAAGATCTGGGGAAAAAATACCCGTTAAATTTTTATAGCAAGATACTGCCTTCTATATTTAATGTTCTTGAGATTTTTCCATGAAAAAATTCACCTCATCATATGATAGGGGTAATCTAAAACCTGCCATCACCCTGCTAAGCCACATTATATGCCAACCACCAGTACAACCATCTGATCTCATGCAGACCTGCCTACATGGAAAATCAGTCACCACCTGAAGCTAGTCATTTTCCGCCTGTGAGTTGGGATCGCCTTAGAATATAATGGGTATCTGTCACTGAAACTCATGCAAGGAACTGAGCCTATAAGTGTCCTCTACTCGTAGAGCTGATAGTAACTGCTTACAAACATTCATTGGTATCGCTGGGACACCACTCAATGGTACCTATCTCAGGAAATAGTCTTTAAATTGAATCCTCATCACACTATGGGACATCTTAATGGTCACACATTGGTATCCTGGACGGCTGTTTTCATGGAGGCATTTGAAAGAGAATCGAGATGGACCATGATCAATAAGTTTTACCTTAGGAGCTGGCTCAAAAGGGATCAAAAGAAAAAAATTTACAAAACACACACAATCAGTGTTTTCATGCACTGCTTTAGTAATCAGAATTACAGGTCCAAATATATGGATATGTCGGCCGCTACACCAACACTGGACTCTCGAACTGAAAACCACACTCAAAACACTTAACAATATTTATCCATTGGTAAGATCAATGTCTTAGTTCTTTGGTAGAACTGTCTCCTCTGACACCACTTTTTCATGACCAGCCCGCTGGGGCCCTTGCCTTGACTACCTCGAGCCTCCTATACATAGGCCATGGGTTGGAAACTAGAACTGGTAAGGCGTATCCCCAAAAAGGAAAGGCATTGCCTTTAAACATGTATAAACACATATCCATGAATGCAAAAAAATGATACAATGATGTAAAACAACAGTAGAACTAGTGTATACTGAAAGTAAAGGGATGGAATACAAGCCCAAATAAATGATACAACTACAACCGAAGATATAAAAAACTCCTACGATCATCCACAAAGAATCCTAGATGAAGAGTAGGTACAACTCGTCTCTATATCTCTCTTTTTCATCCAGTCTCTTTTGTGTACTAGCTGGTCCTAGATCCATCAATTCTCATCCAAGCTGCTTGTCTTCTGCACAAGACACAACGAAGTGAACCAGAAGCCCATGCAGGGGGGGGAGTATAACAATACCTAATGGGGACCATGAGACCACAAAGGACTCTCAAAATTCAACAAAAGAAAACCCCAAATCACGATCTCAATCACAAAGCATAATGAAAAAGACAAATCACAAACCAGTTATACTCATATCAAACAGAAAGAAACATATGGCTCAAACCTCAATCCATTTCCAAGATTTCCAATGAAGGATAAAAGCAAAACTCATAGATCAGGGGTACATGCTCCATGAACTAGACACCCATCTGAGCGATGTACCCCATCAGGTACAACTCATTCATTCCTATTGGAATGTCCAAAAGGAAATCCTCCATCGGGAAAATTATGCTAGAACTGCATCTAGTGCCAGACACTAGAGTTCTTGCAGTCAAAGTATTGTGCCAGAGGAAAGGCCATGGGAAACCAAGTGAAGAGGCCCACTCCTTGACACTTTGTCACATAGTCAAGGGATCTTTTACTCCCCTGATGAACCTGCTACACCTCACTACTCGGGGACGGGGGAGTACTAATCCATATGTGAGGACCCTCACCATACCTAGTAGGGGAGTACAACTATGGAAGTTTCATTGTTGAGGGAGATCCATGCCCTTGTATGTCAGGGGAGTACAAAACGTAGGCTAAAGGACATGCACCCTATCATAGCATGGGTGTACCGACTATATATGTGAGAACTGTACCCTACCTGGTAGGGGAGTACAACTCTGGTAGTTTGTTCGCTGTGGGGGACCTGCACCCTAGTACATCGGGGGAGTGTTGACCCCAGGATAGAGGACACGTACCCTAGAATGGTATGGGGGGTTTGAAATCTGTGATAGCATTTCATTAGGAGGACCCACACCCTATGTTTACAAGGGAGTACCTACTCCTAACATAGAGGACCTACAACCTACCCGACAGGGGAGTACCTGACTCTATGAGAGTTACCTATGGATGACCCCAACCCTAGTCCAATAGAATAATACAAAAATCCAAAGATAGAAAAACCAATCAGAGGGAAATAAAAATGCACTCATGATGTGGGGAAACCCATCTATAATAGAGAAGACGAGTAAAGAATACCCGTACCTTGAGTCATTAAGGTAGTTTCCATCCTAACTCTCACAACAAGAAACACCCATGTTCTTATCCTCCAGTTATCAGCCACACCTCAGCCGCCACGAAGCTCCACAAGGAAGTAACCTGATGATACTTATTGTCATAAGGGATCCTATTCAAAAGATAGTGCATCATTTGGATACATGGTCTGCAAGCTATAGTTATTTTTGTGACGAGGGATCAATTGCCTTTGAGTATGATCCTACCCATCCAAACTCAAAATTTCTCCCAAAGTTATGTTGAGTATCTTAAAAGGACTATCTCACTCCCTAGATCCTAGTGCCATAGATGGTTCATTAAATGGATGTCTGGTTCACAAGATATGACCTTTTATGTGTATCTATGCCTGAGAGGGGTTCGGCTCCGGGCTGACCGGGTCAGACTGATCGAACCCAACACGGTATGGAAGGGATGGGCTGTAGAAGGCTCGGCCTACAGTGCAACTGACTAGCTGAGGCCACCCTTGCTGAACTAGGCCATGACTAGATCGACCTTCCAGCTGGCGCGACCCATGCGGGGTCGCCCGTTACGCTAATCCCAAATGACTCAAAGAAGCAATTTGGTTTTTTTATTGGCAATGCTCGAGATTGTCGCCTCATCACCCACGGGACCCACAATGAGTGGGTCCCATGCATCGCCGTAGATCCCTATAGTGTGGTTCATGACGTCGTACTGCCTCATCCTCAGCGGCTGGCCATTGCTGGTTGCCTATCTGACCACCATGGTGCCAATCGGTGCCGCTCTTCCACTGCGGCTGGTAGTTTCTTACCACCACCCTCGTCCTTCGGTTCTGGTCTCCAGAACCATCGCATCGGTGCCACACCGGTGCTTCTTCTGTGGGCCACCGAGCATACTCTAGTGTTACGTTCATCCATCCAGATGCACCTATTATCCTCTCAATATGCCTATATAATTACGGTCCTCTTGTTTTCAAGGTTTCGTCATGTTAGAACCACCCGCCTCGATAGAACACAATGAAAAACTAGTGGCAGAGGGTCCGAGCATTTTTCATTTGGGACATGCCCTCAGCGTTAGAATTGTAACATGTGGGGGTAATTTAAACATCACATTAAAATAATGATTAACTCCATTCAAATCCCCCAAAACAACCACAAGAAAATTAATGAATTAGGAGATGAACTTTGGAATTCCATGAATTAAAATACAACCCCTACCTCTAGATTATTTGGAGATATAGCGGTGGTGAATGAAAATTCCATGTTCGATGAAGCAATCAGTGTTCGTCGATCCTAGTTTTTTTCCGCCCGAGCTTCCATCTCTGTCGGTGGAAGGTTCCACATTACTTCTCTATAGGTTCCTCACTTGATGAAGCCATGCCAAAAACTCTACTCTGAGCCCCATTTAAAAAGAGGGTGGAAATGATGAGTAACACATTGAGTAATTAATGTGGTTCATTAATTTACGTAATTAATTTTCCTCATTAATTGCATGAGGGGTGGTTACACAACCAATGTGTAACTGAGAATTTAATATCCAATATTAAATTTGTAACTGCCTCTTTGGTCCCCCCCACTACCACTCAAGAGGTGGAAGGATAAAATAAAATAAATTTTTGTTATTTTTTTAATTCTTAAAAGATGCAAAAATAACTTTTTCACATGACCTAATACAGTCGATGTGAAGCCTTCCATAAATGAAACAAAACACTATGAGGTCAATGGTGCCCTGATATTTCAATTTCATGCACCGCTTCAAAAGATATAAATTTTCGCCATCACGTTTAATGAACGTAACTTAAAAATAGACAAAACTTATTAACCATCACCCTCAACCCTTTTCGGTCAAGGAAAGGAACTGCCTAAGGGAAACACACCCTTACATGCTCATTGGTATTCTGGTATATCCAATCCGAGTTACCGTTTAGGGGTTATAAAATTTAACATTACAATAATTGTTACTTAATTATTTTATTTGCGGCCAAAAACTAACATCTATCGTAGGCCAACACTGGCCAAAGTTATGATATAACTAGATACATAATACGCTCCCATGTTCATCAGTGGTATTAGATTTTTAACCTGAGTCACTTTTAATGAGTTATAAGAATTTAAAAAATAATGAAATTTTATTTAATTATTTTGTTTACGATTATGCCATTTTTGGGTTTTCACACTGGAGGCATGCGCTGGATAATCTAATGTCATTTCTAGTTTAAACCCACTATTTTGAATGTAATGGTGCCCTCGGATTCTAGATTTGGTCACATGTTTAAGAGTTATTCCTCTTGTTCGGGGAAACTACTCAAACATGCTATTTTAAGCTTAATGCTTTTTCAATGGACCATTCTAGGAACTCCAGGACTCAGAATCTCATGCCATAAAATTTCGCAGTCTCATAATAATCCTAAAAATGTAAAACAATTATATGAAAATTATGGTTCTTTACAAACACATTCAATCGTATAATTAATGTTTAGTAATACATTTCAAACACCAAACCAAAAAAAGGCATGTTATTTTTAGAAATGGAAACAAATAAATTATTTCACACCATGTATATAAGTTCACCCCAATATATATTTGTGTGTTTAATATCTCTACAATCATTATTTTACTCCCTTCATCATAATTCGAGATTATCCTGGGTATGGATTTTATCTCCTTTTCTAAAGCCACCATATTTTTTGAAGGATGGAAATTTCCCTTTATTACATGATTTTCCCATGGATTATATATAAATGTAAGGATGATGGTATATATCATTTGAAATTAAAATTCCTAAAAAAATTATTTTATTATAAAGTGTATCTCGATCAACTAGTTTACACTAATGAAAATATTATCCTTGATGAAATTACCTTGGTATGAGAATTTCTTAATGACTTCTCTAAAGTATATACTAATATTCCTCCAATTTAAGAGAATGATTTCATATCCATTCAAATACCCGGAACATTTCTAGTATCCAACACACTGTATAGAATATCCAATGTTGAATAAGAATAATTCAATAACCATGTACTATAGAATCTGGATAAAGGGTTTAGGTTCCCCTGTTCACCACCATATTGTTCACTAGTCATTTTTCTCATGAGTAATCATTGGTCAATATATGTCTTCATTGATTTTTGGGATCCTAAAAATATATTGATAAATAAAATGTGCCCAATTCTATGACATTATGAAATATTATCTCATATATGTGGATCCCATTATATCTATAGGAAAAATCATCTGTCATGACATTATCATGTAAAGGTGAAGAAGTGGGTAATATCAAAGATAGAAATTCTTATAAGGTATAGTCACTATGACTTCATAGTGACTCCATTTGATTAAAAAATATCTATCTATATTTATGGACATAATGAATAGTGTCATTAGAATTAAATAGTTTTTTTTTGTATTATATATATATATATATGAGATTATTCATAACTTCAAAAGGAATGGGGAATATGACTTTATTTTAATGTTTCAGTGAATACATCTCAAAAGGAATAAATATATTCTACGGTTAGAAAATTAGAGTATTTTTACAAAACATATAACATTCATTAGAAATTTTTATAACCATCAATGGAAAATTTGTGTCTCTTTCATATATAAAAAAATTAAAGGATGTCCTACAGAAACCCCAATGATGAAGAAACATAGTTTTCATTGACTATAATGGTACTATCATTGTTTTTTGATAAACAACCCATGATTTTTGAAACTACTATTTTATCAAACATGAAATGGGTTTATATTTGTATGATAGAATAATGTAATGATATATTAAAATATTTAATGAAAAAGTGAATCACTAAACTTTGGAATAGATTCCCCAATTGGGAGGGTGAATCTTGGATCTACACTAATTTTTCATAAATTGATTACATGTGTCCTCATGAAAAATGAAAAAATAGAAGATTCTTTCTCTGATAAATTGAAGACTAATTACAAGAACTACCAAATGCATGATATTGAATTGGAGGAAGTGATCATTATATTTAAAATTTGTTGATATTATCTCTATATGATGTGGTTTATCAAATATACATATCATACGTGAATTGTTTATATATTAACAAATTTGGACTCAAAATTAACAAAAGATAGTCATTTGAGTAGGTCAAGTATTATGATTGTTCCGTAAATTACTTATTTTAAAGGTAAACAAATTGGTATATGACCCTAGTACAAAGGATCTCCCAATTCTATCCATAATTTTGATTCAAAGATATCCAATCATTATAGGCTTAAAAAAGATTGACATGATAGTTATGAAATGTTATTCATCATACCATGATCAAATAACTACAAAAATATCAATTAATGCAGTAATAAGATAGTCCCGATAAGTTGATTCAGTTATATTAAAAAAATTTAGAAAATATTTTGTAGTTAAACTATATTAAATATGGAAATATATGTCTAGGAACCCAAATTTGAGTTCTATAAAAATATGATATGAAATCTGAACATCATGTTGATGTTTATACCTTATCCTCCCCAATTCATCCATGAATAACTAGTATTTATAACGATATAGTGAAAAAATTCTAGGATAACATGATATAGAATATTTTTTAATTGAATCTTAATTCTTAGGATGCCAATAGGTCATGGGTTAATGAATGAATTCAAAGAGTATGATGAGAAAAATTCCAATAAAAGTATCAATATAGAAAAACCAAAACATGGATTTCAAGATAAGATATCCTAGATAAATTATATTCAATAACCTTTATATGGGTGGTTGTCGCTCTCCTTTAAATGATTTATTATTTTAATTCCACCAAGGAATATTTAAATATTGAACAATAGGACAATATATAAAATGTAGCAGCTATATGACTACATGGATTATCTCTCTAAATTTTATCTTATAAAGATCTAAGGATTAAATCAAATATCTATAAAATATTTCCATTTGAATTAGATACAGTTCTATATTTCTGTACCTCTTATATCCCATTGATTAATTTTTATTCAAAGAGATACATTCAAACTATAGAGGTTTTGTTGAGATCATATTGAATGGAATTCCAAGAATGTTGTGTTATCACCCTTCCCTACTAGAGTTTTAATTTTTTAAAAAAATCATATTATATCATTTAAATGGGACCGTATGTGGCTCTGAATGGGAAATGGAATCAAAATCAATCTTTCTGGGATGATGTTGAAGAGTTGAAGTTTAGGGGAACTTATGAGGCACTGTATGAGAAACGGGATCATACTCTAATTAAAGAAAATAATTATTGAGTTATGGATGATGTATTTATGTGGTAAGAACCCACTTATTCTAAATAATATGGACCTGATACTGTGATTAGTCATAATAATCATTACTATTGATATTCTTCATAAAAAATTATAATCAAATGAATAAAATAATAAAAAAACCCTATCCTCTCTATATTAATATAAACCATTACATTCTATTCAACTCAAACCACAAAAAACTTTTATCAATCCTAAATTCATTTCAAAGAAATTTTGAAGCTTCATATCCATGCCCATGAACTTATACCATCAAGAAAATACCAAATCCATGTGTCAAAAGGATTTTCTTATAGTGGAAACATTCGATATGTAAAATCACCCATTATTTCTCTTTTTAAATTCTTTCTTTCTTTCATTTAATATAACATATCATCACATATCCTTCCTAATGTGACAAAATAACTAATGCATCAAACATATACTATAATTTTATTGTGTTAATGTAATATCCATCAACAATCATATTTCGTCCTATTCTAATTATTAAAAATTGAAAACATCATCCATGACGTTTTGTTTCACCGCCTTCGTGGAAAACGACTATCCATTTTCAATTACAACCTCCATGGTTGGCCATTAAAAGAATATTATAGTCTAAAAATATTTAAATATTTATATTCTAATCAATTTAATATTATGTAACTAATTTATTTAAATAATATTAAATAAAACTAAACTAGTTTGGGATTGTCTGAACACAAAAAAATTATGAATATTTTATCTAATGAATCATCCCCCTATGAGAAAAAAATATGGGATCATTTTAATTTATAGGAACATATATATACCATTTCATTTCAGTTTTGGTTTTTTTAATCCATTTTAATAAGAACATTGTTAATTATAATCAAGGGAGACGACCATAAATTCATTAAAACAATCCTAGAATGATGATTTTGATATTTATAAGTCATCAAAAGAGACAAAATTGTAATTGATAAAATGATAATTAATAAAATATTTATTTAAAAGTTTATTAATTAACTAATAAATTAATCTAATTTAATTATCTAGGTAATCACCTATAAGTTTATAATGATTTTGAACATTTGGTAGGGGAAATTCTTTTTATGAATCATTTTTTCATTTTACTTCATTTTTGATTTACGAAATTCTTTTTTACATATATTACATTAGTATAATATTCCATATTGATGATTCTTTATTTATTTTATTCTTCCATTTCATTTTTACATGTTTATATTCAAGTAAAATTTTTTCATTTATAATTGTGATACTTATTAAAAATGGAATGTGAAATAAAAAATGAACTATTTATTATACTAAAGAATGTTTCTTTGATGAATTTTTTTTGTGTAATGATCATGTTGTGGTTATTTGGAATTGTTATTATGATGGATGGATTCACAATAAACCATGGATGGGTGATCCTATAATAGGTCTTTAATTTATTAAGTCAATGGATAGAGATAATCGGTTTGGATTTTCCTAAGAGATTATGGGGATACAATGTGATAGTTATCCCATGTGTAACCATCATGGTTACTCACGGTCTATCCAGGAGTGAAAATTTAAATTTATAAGTGATATGAATATAATTCCACAAGTAATATTTTATGATTTATAGATGATTTCCATGATTTTAGAGGAAAATTATGTTTTTAAATGTGTTCTATTGATCTTATGTTTTAAGTGAAAAAATTAGATCTTTATGTAAATGATTTAATATATGTACTAATATTTTCTTTGTTCTTTCTATATCACTTTCTGAGCAATTTGTGCTCATAAAAAGTTATGATTTATTTTTTAAAGGTTTTTTGGATTGGTAAAGGAAAATAATAATCCATATTTTATGTCATTAATTTTTTATATGGAGGGAAAGAATGTTTCATATTAGGATATTGATATTATGAACAATTTATTTGGGGTAGAATTTTATACTTTTTAATATATTATTTTCTATATATTAAGTTATGATCCAATTATATAAAACAAAAAAAACTCAATGATCTTGCAGATTGTAAAAAATATTATTCTCATTGAATTAACTATATTATATATAGTTTATGGGTAGGTCCTGGTTATTGGTATCAAAGAAAATATTAGATAACATTTTGTGTTATGATAATTATAACATAATAGACATAAAATATTTTTATTTATTATTATATTTAATTGATATTGACTTAAAATACGAGAAAGTTTTCTAAATAATTCTATTGAAAATATTTTCTACATAATATATATAGAATTTGAAGTATGAAGGCACTGATAGGAACTCATCCTTCCAAATCTGCAACATGGAATTGTGAGAATTGGATCTAATAAGATTGTGATAGTAATGGATAAGTATATACAAGCTATAAATGGAGGAATAATTCATAAAAACGTTTATCTAGATCAAACATAGATGAATAAGATAATTGTGGATCATTTTATGATAAATCACTCCATAATTTAGTAGATGTTCTCACCAATTTGTAGTTTAATGGGTGATTTAAGCGATTAAAAATATTTTTCATGTCATATGGTTTTTTAAGAAAATATCATTATTTTTATTTATCATTTTTATGGTAAATTCGACTAGTGGTGTTTAATGGTTAAGAATATCTAAGATAAAGATAATATTTTTTCATTCTTATAGAATGAATTCTAATATATTTTCCTTGAGACATATTTTTCTATGGTGAATCAACATAGGATGGAAAACATATTCTTTAAATTAAGGAAGTAGGATTATTCAATGGATACATATGATGAAAAATTCCCTTGATTGACAAGGTACACTCCAAATATTATAGGAGATATTGATAGTAAAATAAATCATTTTTTCAAATGATTGAAGCCAAAATATATAACTGCATCACATTATCAATAATTTAAAAGTCATGGATGAATTTTTTGATGTTCCTTGAATGAGGAAAAAGAGTTATTTTTATTATTATATGTTCTTATACAACTAGAATAATAGTGGATGAGGTTGTATAAAAATGTAAAGACTTCATCAAATATTTTTGATTTGAAGAAAATTTAATTTTCTATTTGAGATATTTGTCGTAGGAAACAAATGGGGGAATGTATCTTGAATTATACTAAGTGTATTCTATGTGGTATGTTTTGGAATATGGATTATAGTTTCAATTAAAAATAAAATTTTTGTGGTAATTAAAATTATTATATACAGAGTGTAAAATATTAAATTAGTGTCCAATGCCATTTATTTAAATTAGATATATATTATATGTATTATTACATTATAATATACCAAAAGTGTAGTATTAAATACTATAAAATTAATACAGAACCAAAAATTTTTTTTATGAAAATAATTATTTTTTGTATTCATTTGAAAAGTTTTACAAACCTATTATGAATCCCCCCAACCAATATTATATTTTATTATTAAAATAAACACATTATGAAAATTACTCATTTTCATATTATGAAAGTAATTTTATTTTATAGTAATTCTATTAATATAATACATAATTTTATACCAATCTATTTTGGTAGAAAATGTGGGATAAAACTACTGGATGTTTTTTGGTTTTGATTATTTTATTACATAGATTCTAAACCTAATATTGTACATTAATAAAGAATTCCCCATTATTTTTCTCTGAATAATTACCCATTCTATAAAAAATATTCCCTAAAACCCATTTAAAAATAATTTCCACTTCATATTAACCAATAAATACATCCCATGTATTTTAAAACTATTAATAAGGTCCTCCATGAAATTTATAATAACCATATCAATTAGAAGATTATCTTCCTCTGCATATTTTTCATGTATATTCTGTAATATTAATCTTTATATTTCCAATTGGTCATGTTTACATATGATTTGAAACTTAACATTACTATCCATATGAATCCAAAATAATAGTGTAAATCCTTTTACTCGTAATAATACTTTCCACGATCATTTAGGTAAACTAGTTTTGTAGCAAAAAATTTCTCATTATTTACCTTAATTAATTTTTATAGTATGAATATCATTACCATTTCCACTAAAGAGTATAAATTTATTTTCACCTGTCCATAACTTAACTAGACCACTTATTTATGTGACCCACACTCCTAAACCATTGAATTAGATTTTACGAAATACAATTTTTATGATATATTTGGAAATCAAATACATATAGAAAACTGAAGGTGATGGGTTGTCCCATAATTAAATAGGACTGCAATTCATTATGGATTTTTTATATCATGAAATATAATGTATATTTCATTTTATGTTAGGATAATAGTTCAATGTTATGTTCTATATGGGGTTTTCCTTGAAAAATTATTATTATTTCATGTTTTATTTTTCCCACATTTCTATTATGCATTGATGTTACCATGTTATACAATTCATTGATGTTTATGATTTTGTTATAACAATTATATGCCATCATATTATGCCACTGGACTCAATTTTACTTCATTAATATATGTTATTCATTGATTTTTATTTTATTGGGAATCATAATACACCCCTCATAAATATTCCATGGTAATGTCTTTCTGTTTTAGAATATCAATGGAATTATAAGGCCATGATATGGGGTTTTCAAATAATTTAACTATATCATTATTTTATGTTATTTTGGAATATACATATTTACACTAATACATTAGGACTCATAATATTAGGGTAATTTTTAATTTCTATCTTAACATATTAGATTATTAAATAAGTTGTATAAAAAATTACGAGTTTCCATATAAATGATCTTCTATAATTCATTATGGAGAATTCTAATTTCATGGAATTCCTTTCATCATAAATATTCTTTATTCTATTATTTTCCCAAAAAAAGATAATAACCTTAAGAAAATTATTATATATTATTTCTATTCATTAGTGTCGAGATCATATCTTCTAATGTGCTATATTCCCCATGTTATATAGATGAGTATAATATTTTACATTCCAAGATGTGAATCATTTGTGGTAGAATTATAGATATATTTTCATACTGTTATAATATAAGTTATTTAATTATGTAATATTCAGATACACTAAATTATTTCATTCTAGTATTTTGTGATTATTGTAAGATATAGTGATTAAATTATTAAAAAAATTATTTTTTTTATTTTTTTCATCATTTTCTATCAAATCCACTATATAAATATATTTTTTATCCGTTTATCCAATAGTGTATGCTTTTGTAATTTCACTGGATATTTTTTGAATAACATCACATAATAAAGGACATTGTATATTTCATAATATTTTTTTGAAGGGAATATTTTTAATCATAGGGGAACCCCCACATCATTCCATTTTTAAAAAACACATGGTCTAGGATTATGCAGTTCATCGACTTTTGGAAATTACAAAATATTTTTAGCACATTATAGAAGATTTTTGTACAGTGTGATACTTTTAATGAATCTTTTATTCCAAAAAAATGATTTAATAAAATATATTTCAATGAAATTATACTCATCTATTGTTTATGAGATCAATTCCTTGATGTGAAAATATAATTAGTGTCTTGCATAGGATGTAATAAAACATTCTCATTCATTAATATAAATAAAATTCTATATTAAATTTTTATTGGTTTATTACTCATCAACTAGATATATATTATATATTCTACACTTTCTTCAATTATTTTTAACTCTTGAACTAAACCAGATATATTAATTAAATCTTTTATGGATTTATTTTTTTCTTCCCATAAATTATGATTTTCAATATTTGTCCATCAATTAAGTTGACAGTTTGTGTTGATTATTTTTTCCTATTCTAAATATATTCCATTATTGGTTTAAAAAATGAAACACGTTTTTTATTCACTACATTCAAAACTACTCCAAATCATGAAATTTTTAGATGATATTCTACATATTAAATTAAAATTCACAGTACCATCTATTCTAGAAACTTCTACTTCACAATTTGGCTTCTTCCTATATGGAATGGTAATCTTATCCTCAACCATGATGTTGTATTCTAATCATTATTTTTGAATTTTTTTTGTCACCAATTAAGTCAATTTAATCCACTCAATAACTTCCTTTTAGTTAACTGCAAATATATTATAATTAGCTTTAATCTCATAGAATAATTTAAAACCCATTGTGAAAATATATGGTTCCCAATAGTGTAAAAATACGTTTTTATAAAAAAATACTTGACGACTTTGGTTCTACTACAAATGGAGGATTTATTGCTCCCCATTTTTTCTGAGGTTGATATTTTAAATTACATTTCAATCCTATATCTTACAATGAGGAAACGTTTAACAGACTCAGTTCTTATAGATTTTTTTAATTCTATAATTTAATAATTAAATTCATTATATTTTTATAATTAATATAGAGGTATTTATATATATTAAGGAATATATACTAATATAATAGTAACCACTCATATGAAAGGACAAATTATATTTAGTTATCAAATTAATGAAAATATGATATGTTTATATCGTAGAATATGTAAGTAATAATCATGCAAATGAAAAACTATTTGTTGTTATTAATTTGAAATGATAATATTTATTTACAATTTCTACTTACTATAATGTTTTAAAAGTAAATTTATTTTAATAAAATAGTTACATAAATTGTAAAAAAATTATTTAATTAAATGATAATTATATTCATCTTTTATATGTCACTTACTAATATTTTTTGGATCATAAAAATTGATTACATATTCATAAATGTTTTTTTGATGGGTAAAGGAAATGAATAACAATTGTTTAAAGTCATGAATTTTTTATACGAAATGAAAGATTGATTTATTTTAGATCATTCATATAATAAAAAATGGATTTGGGGTAGAAGATTATATATTGTAATATATTATTTTCTATGTGTGATGTTATGAGCTAATTCCATAAAACAATAAACCTAAAAGATCATATCGAGTGTGTGAAATAGAATTCTAGTTAAATTAACTATATTATGTAATGATTTAGGTAATATACATACTATTGGTATCATAAAAAGTATTAGATAACTTCTGATGTTAGGATATTGTTAATATAATACCCATATGTTATTTTTTACTTTATTATTATGTTGAAATGATATAGAATTAATATATTTTTATTTTTGATATATTTATATTCAAATTAGTTATCCTAAAAAATAGGTTAGATGAAGTAGGAAGGTATTGAGGGGAAGTTCTTCTTCTAAATTTGCAACATAGATTGGTGGTAATTAAAATTAAGTAGTTTTTGACAGTAATGGATCTATTGATACATGCTATAAATTTTGAAACCGTCAATCCAAAAGATCAACTAGATCAACCATAGAAGAATATGACAACGGTGGAACATTTTATATGAAAACCCCCTCTATAATTTAGTAGGTCATCTGACTCAGTTGTAGATTAATGATGAAAAAAATCCATAAAAAATATTTTTGATGTCATGCTGTGATTAAAACATAAATTGTTCAATATTGTTATTTATCATTTTGAACGTGAATCCAACTAGTGGTGGTTATTGGTCTACAATATCAAGGATATTTAAGTGATTAATGCATTGTAAAATGATGAGTTGAAAAATATTTTCCTTAAGAACTATTATTCTAAGGTTACTAGACGTATGATGGAGAAACCATTCAAGTAATTAAGACATGAGGATTATTCAATATCTACATACGATGAAAAATTATCTTCATTCTCAATGTACAACATAAATTTTATTTGAGATACTGATAAAAAATAAATCTTTTTCAATAAGAATTGTAGAAAAAAGATGTAAGGGCATTAAATTCTAATGAATTCAAAAGATATAGAAATATTGTTTGATGTGCCCTGAGGAGGAAATGGAATTATCTGATGATTATATTTTTTCTTTTAAAACTTGAAAAATGTATATGAGGAAGAAGTAAATAAGAAAGATTGAATCAAAAAAACTGATGGGTAGAAAATTAATTTTTCAATTTTATTATTTGTGGTGGGAAAAAGATGTGTTAATGAATTTTGATGTGTATTAAATGTTTTCTATGTGGTAATATATTAAATGTAGATAATAGTTTAAATTTAAAATATCTTGTTAGTGGTAAAGAAAATTAACAAATAAAGACAGTTAAAGGTTTTAAATGTAATGAAATGAGTCATTATGAAAAAGAGTTTCAGAAGATAAACGTAAATAATAGAAAGAAACTATACATTATGGAGAATAGTGTCATTAAATACATTTATACTACTTCACTAAATGATGGGCCATCTAATGAAGTGGTATCAGATACATTGTTTGTATACTTCTATATTTTTTAATATATTTTTGATTTGTTGATTACATAATATTTAATATCTAAGAACTTTTTGGTCAATTGGAATTTTATCATAATAAATGATTTCAGAAAATATCATAAAGACACATGGGGGAAATACTATGTTAAAATTAAATTATAAGAATCTATTTTCAATGTATATTAGAATTGTGTACCTGAAAACCTTTAATTCATTCCCCTATAGAATATAATTTTTATGGGTGTGGATTAGATTTTTCTTGACCATTATTATATTTATTATAGAACCAAAGAAGATGTTTTTTAGAAATAGTATCAATTTTCATACATGAATAAACCCATTACATTAATAAAATATCAAAATCTTGAATAGAATTTAAAATATATAAATTAATTTTATCTTGCATATATTTTTCAAAAATAAAGAAATTGTTTAGATTATTGATTTATCAATGGAAAATGAGTAACTGGATGATTTTCTAGATGAGTTTTCTGGAACTATACCATATTTATTGGTTGAGTTTCCTAATCATTTAGTCCACTATGATAAACATATTTAAAAACCCGGTTACAAAATTTCTCAATAAGTACATCTAGAATTGAAAAGGAAGTTGCAAGAGTTTCTAGATAATGGTTTCATTAATCTAAGTACATCAACATGGGTTTCCTCAATTTTTTTAGAATCATAAATGGTTCTATAGGGATTTGAATTGATTATACAAAATTTTCTAACATCAGTATTTAGAAGAAGAATTTTTGTTGTCATATCGATGACTAGTTTGATCCACATCATAGAGAATAAAAATTTATCGAAGATGGACCTGTGATTTGGGTAACATTAGCAGAAGGTGAATGATGATGACATTCATAAACTATAATTATAGAATAGATAAAAAATTACGAGTTTCTAAATATTCTATTTGTTTTAATAATTATGCATATATATTTCTAGATCAAATGAATCAGGTCATCCATAAATACCTATATAGGTTTTTTATTGTATAATATTGATCATATTTAGGTTAATTAAAATATTTATGGATTTCCTAAAATAATAATAATGATTTTTCTTCATTCCCTAAAATAAATGTAAATATGGGAAATACTTTTAAAAGTTGTTATTTTGTTTAAAAATATTTATTTTCTTGGGATAATTGTAAATAAGTATGGAATAATAATTGATCCTTCCAAAAAAAGGTTGTTCATGAATGCCCAATAAATACATGTACCATTTAGATTCATAGTTTTCTTGGATTAGAAAGCTATTACCAATGGTTTGTTTAAAAAATTCAATGGTTATATATCCAATTAACTACGATAATAAGAAAATGGAAAAAATTACTTGGATAGAAGAATGCGATGTTTTTGTAGATCATAAAAAGAGATTAGTTAATGCTCTAGTTTTGGCCATTCCTTCCACAAAAAGAACTTTTTTCATTTATATTTTAACTATTTCAAAGGGTCATGGATGTATTATGATGAAGAATGATTGCGAACCTTATTATTCTTCACATAAAATATGATTTCATGAGTTAAGTTATACTAGACAAGTCATGGAATTACAATTTGGGGGTTTTTCATTAAATATTTGGAAATATCATTTATATGGGTCTATTTGTGAAATATATACTGACCATAATGGAATCATGTTTATATTTACTCTGAAGGAATTGAACATGAGGTAGATTATATGGTTTCAACTGATAAATCATTATGATTACATGTATAATTACCATCTTATGAATGATATCAATGTAGAAAATTCCTTGTGTTCAAGAAATCATGAAAAATTAACAATGTCACATTAGTAACATTACCACATGGTTTTTAATTTGAAGATTATTATCCTTGGAAGTTATTGTTGTATGAAATTACACTATTTTTTCACTTATTACTGTATCATATAGAATTATGTAAGCAGAAAAGGAAGATAGTGAGTTTAATAAAAAGGTAAAATTGGTTAAAAATAGGGTTTTATAGAATTTGACATTGATAATGATTGTGTTTTTAGATTTTGGAAAATATTATGTCTGAACATTTATTCTCCATAGAACAAAGAGTTATTAAGTAAACAATATAGTTCAATATTTCCAGTTCATAGTAAAAGAACTATGATATAAATAGAATTTAAATATTATTAATAGAGGTATAAAATTTAAAGAAATATTTCTATCTTTACCATTAATATTTTAATTTTAAAAATCTAAAAGAAGAATGATAATTACTAAAGTACATTCATCCACATTTTTCCAGTGTTAGAGTATAAATGCGAATATATACTCCAAAATTTCATAATAGGATTACCAATAAACTCTCAAGGTATCAATTCAATTTGGGTTATTGTTGATTGATTGAAACAATCTGTACATTTTCTTCATATTCTAGATAGTTTGTATTTAGATTAGATTTTTCATATTTACCACAAAGAGATAATTAGGATATATGTATTTCCACTCTCCATTATATCATATCATTATACAACTGTCAATTATAACTTTAATAAGGGAATTCAAATGGCATTTAGAACATAAATAAATTTTACCACTACCTTTTATCCTCAATTTGTTAGAGAGAAAGAGTGAGATATTCGGACATTAAGGTATATGATTCATGATTTTTCAAGATATTACGTGGTATTTTAGGATCAATATATTTCTTTGGTTATGTTTTCATATAATAATATTTTTCATTATATTAAAAATATAGACCATTTGGAATCATTATATAAAAAGAAAAGTCGATCTATATCGGTTTGGGAAAATGTTGGTGAAATAATGTTGATGGGACAAGAATTTATAGAGGAAAAGACAATGGATATTCAGTTGATTTAGTAACACTTAATGGTAACATAGACTAGGCATATGATTTATACGGATAATCAGAGTAAGGATCCTTTATTAGAGATAGGTGATCTTGTAATTATCAGAGTTTCTCTATGGAAAATTGTGATGTGTTTTTGTAATAATGGGTAGTTGAGTCCATATTTCAATAGACCTAATTAAATCCTAGAGAAATTTGGAATAGTTTCATATCGAGTGGATTTTCGTCTTATTTTTTCTCATGTACACAATATTATTCCTTTTTTAATGATTATAATGTATTTTCTATATTCATCTCATCTATTGAGCCCTAAAAATTTTTAGTTTTAAGATAAAAATTTATATAAGGAAACCATTTTTCAGTATCATGTATGTAGAAAGAATGTAATGCAGAATAAAGTAATTCATCATGTTTTGGTTTTGTGGAGAAACAACCTTATTGATGAAGAAACATGGGAATATGGAAATTCTAAGAGGAAAACATATCATCACATATTTAATAGGTTTGTAAAAAAATTAGGATTCAATTTCCACAAGGGGTGAATGTAACAACCCTAGTTTATATATAATAATGTGTTTTCATTTTGTAATTAAATAGTTAAATTCAATATAAATGTATAATCAAATAAGTTGTATTTGTATATATTAAGGAATATATTCTAATATAAATATATCCAAACATGTGAAAGTATTAATAGAATATATGTATCATATAATTGAAAATATGACAAATTTATAATAATGAATAAGTAAATAAAATTATTAAAAATGATAAATCATGTGTTGGTATTTTTGTGAAACACAAATATTTATATACAATTTATAATTAATATAGTAACAAATAATAATATTTATTTTCAAACATATATTTAAAAAACTAATATTTTTTATATTAATTATATGATAATTTTATGATACCTTGTTTAATTTAACAAAGAGTCATAAAATCAGGTATAATGTTAAAATCGTTTAATTTTTATCAAATAATTATTTAAATTCAAAATTAAATTTCTCATATTTAAAAATATTTTTCAAAAAATGGAATATTGTTTTTATTACTCCACATCGAAAAATGGTTACTGAGAATTTTTGATATTTTTCAAAAATTGTAAATTTTATTGCTAGAGTGAAATACGGTAAATTAAAATACAATTAAATAAATGAGCTATAAATTCATATATGATCTATTTATTATGCAATCATCGTCAGTTCAAACTAAAATACACTAGTTTCTATAATTACTTATAATAATCAACACTGTTTATAGTCTTCATAAAATTGATAAGCAATCTAAAAAAATTATCAAAAAGACACTTCTCCTCCCCTATAAATACAACCCTTCACAACCACTTCTCTACACTCTATAGCTATGTAACTCGACTAAATTTTTCATAATTTACTCCCTAATACTATACCCTACTTCCATTACCAACTATTCTCACCATAAAACCAAATACATGTTAATAAAGGAGGTTAACAATGAGATAAAATTAGTTATGTATAATCATCAATTTCTTGTCTTCTAAATAAATTGTTTACTTATATCCTTCAAACTTATGGAATCATACCCAAACCAAAGTGACATTATAATTATATTATCATTCAAAGAGTATAATTATATTTTTATCATTTAATATCAATCATTAAAACTTTTTTCTTCTCCTCTAATTCTAAAAAAATAAAAATTATTTCCCTAACTTATCGATTCACCTCCTTCATGGTTGATAATTTATATTCCATATTACCACCTTCACATAAGGTCAGAAGAAAATTATTATGATTAAAATAGATTATAATATGTATATTATAACTTCTTGTTGTACTATAACTAATATATAGACAAAATAATAAATAAAATGATATAATTTTGTGATGGTTGAAAAAAACAAAAAAATAAAACCAAACATTTACAATTAATATTTTCTCTAATGAATAATCCTCATATCAAAGAACAAAATGATATATATGATCACTTTAATTTTTTTTAAAAAAATTTTTATACCATTTATTTCAACTTCCTATGTTTTTATTTCATTTGACAGTGACCTCCAATAATTAAACTCAATGTAATTGACCCTAAATCCATGAAATGAGCTCTCCTAGAATAACGATTTTGGATATTTATATCTCATAAAAAATGTCAATAATGGAAAATAATAAAATTATAATAAGGAAATATTTTTAGAAATGATTTAGAATTATGAAATGAATTAATCAAATTATATTATCTTGAACATTATGATAATTTTTATAATGTTTTCATACATATGGTAATTTAGTTTCTTTTCAAATATAATGTTTTCATGTTAAAAGACTTTTTATTAAAGAAATGATTTTTAATTATAATACATTTGTCGATATTCATTATTCCAGGTCTCAATATTGATTTTTTATTTCCTTTACATTGTTAATATTTTGTTTTGAAATAATTTTATTCATTTATAAGTCCGTGAATTATAAGAAATTAAAAGTTGTATCAAAATTGAGAATTTAATTTCCTCAAGAATGATTCTTTTATGAATGCTTTACCTGTTATGATAATTTTATACATATTTTGAATTTTTAAGAAGTTGGCGGTTCTGTGATAAACTTTGGGCGGGTAATCCCCGTACAGTTCTCTAACAAATTTGGTAAATGGATGGTGTTAACGAGTTAGGATTTCCCTAATAGATTAGAAGAATATATTCAGATGGTAATTACATGGGTAACCACGATTCTTACTCCCTATGTTTTTAATAGAGAAACATTATATGTTAGAGTTATTAAAATTTATTCCAAAAGACACCTTTTATGATTTATGTATTCTTTCAATGGTTTTATAGGAAACATATGATTACCAAAGGTAAAATAAAGTATCTATTTTTAATTTGAAAAAGTAATAAATTTTTAGAAAAGTTTTCATTCACAGACTAATGGTTTATTTAATTATTTCCTTATCCCATAAATATATTTGTGTGCTCATCCTTACTATTATAGATTTTTCAACATAGTTTATGGATGGTTAAAGGAAATTAAGAATTCTTATTTAATTTCATGATTTTTTTATTAAAAAATCATGTTTTATTTTACAGGATTCAAATTATTAAATAAGGATTTTGGGTAGATGTATCTAAATTGTAATATATGAGTTTCTATGTATTATATTATGACCTAGTCATCTAAATATATAAACCTAAAGGTTCTTTGGGAATGTTTAAATGTTAATTATAGTTGAATTATGTAGAATATGTAATGTTTATTATAGGGTCCTTAAATAATCCATCCATTATGGGATAGAGTTGTCCATATTTCTAAAACCAATTAGAAGTACATGTATTCCATCATAATATTTTCATCACCATGAAACGCGGTCCTCATTTATAATATTTGATGATTGTGTGTGTCTTGGAAAGGCATGTGATCCAAGGTGTAGGCCCCACCAAATCTATAGAGAGATTAAAATATGTTTAACCCTTTATACGAATGAAATTATATATTAAGTTTTGTTACAAAAAAACTCCATATTCAAAAAAATATGATGTTTTAAATTTCATATATAATAATCCTTTTCATGCTCTATTGTTATGTATTATGTGATATCATGTACAATATTATGTTTTACTTCCTTCATCAATACGTTTACATATCCTTACAGTTACACATGTTGATGTGTCTAAAACACTCATAGTGTGACCAACTCCATTCCTTAAATTAATATAAATGATGAAGTGTAACCCTAATTACAAAATTTTGTTATTCCTAAAAATGACTTTTGTATAAGGGTATTTTATAAATTTCCCTAACATAAATTCAAATGAAAGAATGGTTCACTCGCATTCAAAACCATTTCTCCTTACCAGAGGATGAATTTAACTGAGAGTTTTTATTCCATCCTCATTCCAACATCACCATTCATTAAATGAATGGATCCCATTTACATATCTTTTATAGTGATATAATTGTAGATATATCACTTTATTTCACAAAAATACAAGTTATTCCATGTTTCCCAATGAAAAAACGTAGATAAATAATTCTATAATGTTTTCTCACACATTATCACAAAATATCAAAATCCTCTTTAAAAAAATCCATTACATAACCTCTTTAAGAACAAAAATTTGGTGGGTATTTGGTGGTGTTATTCCTTGATCAATGTGAATATATATTGAGGTATTACCTAGATTAATTATAAAGAGGTTTTATTTAATAAATTACCTTTGAATTCCATATTTTGAGTGAAGGAAAAAGAATTTATAAACATTCAGTAATTAAAACTGATAATTAAGGAGTACATATCTATGTTTTTTAATAAACATTAATTTTATTCATATCTGAGTTGATATGACAAGGCTAAAAAGTGGTGGTTTTTGATATTGACAAATGAGATTCTATAGACTTAATTTATTCTTTTCAATCATCCTGCATTCATCGATTCGACTAAAAATATTGTTCTCAAACAAACATAATATATGGGGGTACATGTGGAGATAACCTTATACTAGAATAATAATCCATTGATTAATCTTCTAGTAGAAGGAATGGATGATCAAATGAGTTACGTAGATCTTATTCAAACAAAATGATTTTTTGGAGTGGATTTCATGTAGCTATTATTTTTCAGTGGCATGTTTGGAAGTGCTATAAATGTCCTTGAATGGCCCACAAGATGAAAAAGTAAACCATTATGAAAAAATTTCACTAATATAGATATTCTATCAATGTTAATAATGTCATTCCACTCTAGTATATCAAATTGTATCAGACATTAATCACATATAACCCATGAATCAAAGTCATATGTAGTTGGTTATCCTATAAATAGTATCCAGCTACCATCTACAAGATCAGGTTTTGGGGGATGATAGGGAAGTCGGGGTCAGTGGATATTTGTGTAATCATTCAATAATGAATATTTACATTAGGAATTATATTAAGATCCATATTGGTATTATATTTTAAAGAATATCTTTCTTGATAAATAAGTGCGCATTCATCTATAAGAGGTGAAATCTATAATCCTATACATTATTGTATTCCCTATTTTAATTATAGGACTAATATTCTATCACATTTTAGGAATCTGTTTACATTATATGCATGAAATTTGAGGTCCCTCCTAAAAAAATAATTATTTACACCACTATGGGTATAATAATATAGATGAAAAAGAATAATATATCATATAAGTTAGTGTTGTATTTATTAAAGTCTATGTTTGATCACATTACATATACCCTCTTCGATATTATTATGATGATGGAATAGTTGAACATGTTTCGAGCAGGCATTTATTTCTATGAAAAAATACTCTCAGTCACATCACTAGAAAGTATTCAATATTCATTTCGGATTGAATATTAGTTGCAAAAAACTAGATATGGTCATGATCAGGGAGAGGTGGATGTTATTTTTTCTAAATTGGATATCCAAATCCTTATATAATATGAATCTCTAGGCCCAAAATTCAAAACCCCTGTAGTATATCATTACACCGATGTGTTCGTAAAAGAAATTACATGGATCACACTTGAATGTGAACAAGATTTCACTATTATTCATCTAATTGTATCAAAACCTATATATAATCTATGCTATTATATTATAAAATATAATACAAAAAATTGATGATAACTCTGGAGGTTCTTGATGTGAGAAGATTTATTAGGATAAAAACTTATACATGTGGTTGTTTAGTACCTTTTTCTGATAAATTTGAATGAATTATATTCCTCTATGTCTACAATCGGAACTTTATCCAAGTAATAGTAATGAACAAAAAAATTACCTAAAATATATGATACATATAAAACTATTGAAGCTGAAAGGTGGTTCAAAAATTTTAATCCTGTTATGGCTATAATGATTTATGGATTACAATGAAAAGAAATATAATTACAATATTTTTATGTTTCTATGGGATATATGAATACAATTTGATTCCTTTTATTGAATTAATTCACCATCTATATTCATGGAATTACAAATCATGATTTCTCATTCCTTTCATGATTTTGTTGTTGTGGGGTTTCCCAATGATATTATATTATACATTAAATTATAGGATGATCATTCTTGACATTTCTGAATTATTCAATATATTTGACTAGATATTCATTAATATGTAAAACTATATAAATACTCATCATTGATTCAGGATCTAACATTAAATAGGGATGTGATTTTAGAAGATTTCAAATATTTTTATTATGATAAGCTAGAATAAGTTCTCCCCTAGAATGTCTCTTCATATTTAATTGATATTAAGATTATTTCTAAAAATTAGAGGATTACCGAAACACTATCAATGTATTTTAAAGGATATCTATAGTAATAAATATATTATCAAATAAATGGGTGACACTCCAATGGTTAAAATAATGTGAATTATATTTTATTATATTTTAGAGGAAGTTGACTACCACTCAAATTATTATCATTCCTTAGTCAGATGAGGGGATTATGGTATATTTTTCCCACAAATGTTCTCCTAATATATATTGTTATATAAGACCATTGAGTAGTAGAATATGGATATATAAAAACCATTCAACATAAACATATGTATCCTACACAAGATCTTGAATTTGTTGTGGTCAATGATATAATTTGGTAGAGACATTATCTATTTGGTGATTTTATTTAGGTTTCTGGAGCATATAATCCATGAATACATCATTTCATAGAAAGAATTAAAAATCAAGGAATAAAAAAAAAGTATTATATCTCTCATTATTAGATTTTGATATCTGCTATGTTTCATGTATGGGAAATGACATTGGAGACTCCGTTAGTTCTAATACGCAACTTCAATAGGATAAAGATGGTTTTGATAAATTATAATCGATGTCCCTTAATTAAAATATATTGTGGAATGAGTAAGAGGATAAAAATAGAATAAATCAATATCAAATATAACTTTTATCGAAAATCATAGAGAGATTAAAAGACTCATTGATTTAAAATCCTGATTATTGGATTATCAGAGAGAGACTAGATGATGGGGATATTATTGATGTAAGGCTTCAATATTCCAAGCCATTTCTATATGTTTATGATAATATGTTGGTGTCCATAACAATGAATGAGGAAGTGATGATACACTAACATTCCACTAGATTATATATTCACTCCATTAACACGATGATATACCTTGCTATTCATCATTCATTTTTGTGACCTATAAAAAAGAATTAAAGTGTAGGATCATTTAATAATTTCTTCATACACATACACATATACATATATATTTTTTATTTTTATTTTTAAAAACATTTAATAAACCCTTATTACTATATTAGAATATGTGGAAGTGTGGTATGATCTTGGTAGAAATCATAACTAATTAACTGAATTATTCTAAATAAAAACAATTATTTTCAGATATAATGAACCATTTAAAAATGATTTCTCACTTGTAAACAATATTTATCTTTAGTTAAATAAATTCAAAATTTATATTAAAAATAGAATAATCATCGTGTATCATCAATCATAATCTCTAACAGAGATCCAATGATGACATACTTAATCAATGAAGTACTTCAGCAAGAATAGGGGTCTCAAGTAAAATTCAATGTTATTATTCATCCTAAAATGGAAGATCTGTCAATGATGACTATTTAAATAACAGATGATATTAATCATACCAGAATTATGAACATTATATTATGATGAAAATATCAATTGAATTGTCTAATTATAAACAAAAATTATAACCAATAAACTATCAAGATATACTTATATTATCTATTATTGGGAAGACAATGACACTCTTCTAGGTTTTGGATAGAGATAAAAATATCATATATAATTTGGTCAAGGTTTTTCTTGAAGAATACTAAGATTTTAAAGATAAGTAAAAATATCTATCATCATTTAAATTCTATTATATGTATAATGGAAATCATCAGAGTTGAAACAAATAATTAAACATTGATGATGATGTGTTTTATCGTGATTTAAAAAATATAGGTCATTAAATGATTGAAAAAAAATATTCCCCTAAATAATTCAAATCATTCAAAATTTTGTGAGGAGTTAAGGGGGACACTTATTAGTAAGTATTGATAAAAAATAAATGAAATAAACGAAATAATTTATACATCCCAACTATGAACATGTACACATCCCCACTCACATCAGATATGATAATATGATGTTATATAAGAATATTATGTTTCATAATTAGACCATAATATCTATATCATTTATCAAATTCAGAATGTGTTATGAAGAAATGTAATCATTTTACTTTTGTTAAGATGATTTCATGGAATTATACATGATGAATCCTAGGAGATGAAGTTTAAGATAAAAATAAGATGGCTACAATTACGCCGTTAAGAGGATGAATAATTCTTCTTGATAACATGAATCCAATTATTTTGGATGTTATTCTGTACTATACACTTATAATAATGTAATAAAATTTAATTTTAGTATTTAAATCCCTTTTAACAGTATTTTATGATGAATAAAACTTAGAATTGTAATAGGGAAGCTTTCAGAAATGAGATGGAAGCTGGTAAGATAAAAATGGGTTTTGGGACTATCTAGTACCTAAAAAACATTGAATGTGTACTCTATTGGGATAAAGTATTCATTATAGTTTAATCATTCAAATTCTATAATATTTTTGTATTCTATTAGGAACATTATTGACTTCTAATAAAATATTTTCTTAAAAAATGGATTTTGTTCTAATTTATTATAAAACTATCAACAATAAAAGGTTTAGATCATCAAAAATCTTTCTTTTTATTTGTTATTATATTTTTTGACACCTACATATTATTATTCCAACCTATGTAGATACTTTATCAAGAATTATCATTTTTTCATGACATAGTACTGGGAATTAATCCTTATCAAGATAATATCTCTTCTTTCTATAATCCATCTTCATCCTTATTCATTCTTGTGGTTGTGGATATAATTTCTTCTCATTATAATCTACATCATCAAAAAGTAATCAATTTGTTCAAGTTAATTTTATTTAATTATTATGTATAGTTTTCATGGGTTATATCACTGTAATACATTGACAATGATATCTGATTTCATCTCTTATATCAGTGCTTCCTATTGACCTATTCTTTACATGGTTCTATATAGGACCTAGGATTCATGTGGTGGATTAATATAATTCACCTAAATACCATGAACTACTAAAATATCAATTTTGTTGTTATAAAACTATTTTATGCCATACACATTGGGTGTTATATTGGAATTAGTATAAGTCTTAATGGATAAAAATAAAAAAAATTGAATAATATCTTCCGTATTTTTATAAAATTTTTAGGATATTTGAGTTAACTATAATTTCATATTTGTTCATGTCGAAGACTTTTGTGAATTTAACTCACATTCCCATCTTAGTGAATTTTCATTTAATAAGAAAATAAATATTCTAATTATAGTAAATGGATTTCTAATAGTGGATGTATATCATTTCATATAAATTTTTATCAAATTCATAAATATATTATACAATGTATTGCATAATTGAGTTATTATTTGAATTCTTCATGACACTTGAGGACTTTCATATATTTTATATTGGATTTAAGAATAAGTTATGAATATTTTATGAATTTACTATTGATTATTGGTAAGTATTTGTAATGATATTGTAGTTCCCAGACATTTTATACACCTTACCCTTTCCCAAGAGATGGGTTTTGGAGACATATTTGCATGAAATTTCTCTTATCCCATGGGGTGAGATAATGGAAAATTTTATAATATCTATCTTTTTTTAAGGGATGGGCTGCATGACGTTCATACCACATTCCGGACATAGATAATGGGTTATTCTAAAATAAGGAAAATAATTATATGATCTTCTATTTTTAGAGGTAAAAGGAACATTTATTAATAAAAAGAAGAAGGAGGGGAGAGAAAGAGGATTACACGAGTCTGAAGTAGGGGTTTTTACAGACATCGCTATCATAGATGGGGATGAGATCAGAGGGGATGTCATCAATCCAAAGAATCTCGTGACTAACACCAATATTGGCAAGTGAGTCAACAGGTTGGTTGGCATCCCAATATATATGTGTGGCGATAAAGTTGAGGCCAACCATAGAGTTCAAGCAATCTGTCCATCAGGAAGTGAGACGCCAAGTAAGCTGAGTGGTGTCGTTCCATATTACTTGGATGATTGTAATAGAATCACTCTAAATCCATATATTGTTCCAATTGTGCATTATAACAAAAGATATGGCATGAATAACTCTCATCATCTCAGCTTTAAGAGAAGTAGAGAGGCCTCATGATCCATAAAATCATCAAAGAACTTGGTCCATGTGATTTTTGAAAATAGCTCCATAACCTGATGGTCCTGGGTTGCCTTTGGGAGTGACATCCACATTTATTTTGATCCAACCTGGAGGAGGGGGGTGTCCAGAAAACTTCAATGGTATATTAGGGATGAGGATAATTCTCATTGACCCCGACACGCTTGAGAGTTTCAAAGTCTCTGACCAATGAACTACAAATGTCTTTTTGGATTGAAGCCGCATCTTTAATGTCCATTAAAATTTTCTTTTCACCTCTATTGATTTTGAAAGAATTAGTACGAAAAATCAAATCATTTCTGCCATACCAGATGATGTGTAGAAGTTCTGCAATAGCTCTGAGCCAGAGGTTTTTGATTTTCTTATAGGTAGACCACATTGTGCATCTTTGAATCTGCATGTTAATGCTGTAAAAAGAAATCCACCTGCACTCAAACATGTCAAGAATATAGTGCCAAAGGGCAGAAGAAGTATCACATGAGAGAAAAAGGTGGTTAATGTCTTCCCTATGCTGATTGCACATATGACATTTTGAACAGATGGAAATCCTGGAATTTTGCAAACAATTATCAGTGGGTATTTTATGATGAGAAATGTGCCAGATAAGAGTAAATCTAGAAGGTTTGATCTAGGCTTTATTAAAGTTAGAAACCCAGGTGTAGTTGCTATCAAAATTATGGAAATGGTGTTTATAAAAAGCTTTGGAGTTCAATACCCCATTATGAGTAGGTTCTCAAAGTATGAAATCCTTAGTGGAAGTAAATTTACCTATCAATAAATTTTTTTCATGAATTTACATTGGTTTATTATAGGAATGTTTGAAGGTTGGTGGCCAAAAATAAAATTACAATATGTATCCCCTATAGAATACCCAATTGGGGGCCTGAGTATCTTTATATGTGTGATATAATTATGGAAAATTTACTAGATACCTTTTAATTCTACTACAATGCTCTAGGAGAATGAGAGATGAGTATATAAATTTTTGGAGGAAATGTGAATCTTCTACTTAGGATTTTCCAAGGAGGTTTAAATTTGTTTATTTTACATGGTTTGAAAATATTTAGGAACATTAAGTCTTACTTTTCTTGAATTATGTGTTAATATCACCTTTTTATTTCAATATCATACTTTGAGGAATTTTTGTATGTTTTTTTTTCATTAATTCCATTTATACATGTATATATAGTTATATTTATATCACCTATTTTTATGCTTGTTTAACAAGGATCTAGAGATGAATTTTGTGAAAAATTTAGTTTCATGTTCACAAACATAATGGGTCAGGATGAATTTTCAATATGAAATTCCATTTTAAGTTATTATTCTTTTTGGGGTATCACAACCTCCCACTAATTTTTTTGTCCTTTAGTGTTTTCGAAATCCTCTTGTTATTGGGTAGTGCTATTGAGGTGATGTACATACCATTATTAGTGCCACCCAGTAGATCCTGTAATTTTCATTAAAATATAGTAATTTTGGCCAGACTGATGGTTATTATATATGCTATATGATCTGAGTTAGATGATAGAACTATTAGGACATAGGAAGTAAGATATAAATATTAATATCTAGTATAATTAAATAAGATTCATAAATTTCAATAGGTCGCAAAGGATTATAATTTCCTTTTTTAGGTTAGTAGTCTCATATACCTACCTCTAAAAGATTATATTATTTTTTTGAAAAATTAAATGAATATATTTACCCAAAAAATGATAAATAAATAAATTGAGGTTTCCAATATATTCATTTAATTGAGAAGGTCAATATAAACTATTAATTTATAACCTTGACAAAAATGTTTTTCATATTAATATGTATAATCTAAATTTTTATTTGTTTATGATTTTTATCAAATTTATCTTTATATTCCATATAATTATGTTCAAATAATGATAGTATAGATAAAATTTTTATTGGGGATTACTGGGAAATTAAAATTATTTTCACAAACGATGTGTGAAAGGGAGGGAAATGATTATGGTTTAGAAATAATTTATTAAATCCAGTTCAAATAATGGGTTGTTAACAAAATTATAGAATTTAATATTGTTCTATAAATAATTATAGAGTACATCATTTAGATAAAATAAAAATTTTCAATTTGAAGGGTTATATAATATTGAAATACATACTTATCCTCCAATAGAGCCTCATTCATTTGAGAGACTCTAATAACTACCCTAACACATTAACTAAATTACAAAATTAATTAATTCGGTAACTAATAATATTATGAATTAATATCTATTTAATTATCCAATAGTTCTCTAGTGATAAGCCCCTCGTTAATATTCTATGAATTAGACCAATTATATCCATCAAATCATGGATAATATAGAGAAATTTTCATAATATTAGGCGAGGCTCTCCACCTATATAAATGATCTTGAATTTTTTTGAATGTGGGATTTTATTATTGGGGTGAAGAAAGATCAAGGCCATACATGGAATAGTTTCAAAAATATTTTCTCTGATAAATAATACCCATATAACCCATGTTGTGTTAGTGAAAAAGACTTTATAAATATATAGAAAAATAAATAACTTTTATTAATCAAGAATAAAAATTCCTTAAACAATATCAGTATTCTACACATATGAGTGGATATAAAGAGTCTAAAGAGAGTTAGTTAATGATTTTATATAATGTTTCTAAACAAAATTATGTGTTCCATATTAATTAACCTATAAATAAAAATGTGTTTATGAAATCCGTGATCACAAAGATATAATATAAATGGATTTAAGAATGTGTATCCCTATTTAATTTTATTCTTTAAAAAATTATTCATCAATTGTATAGAAGTGATAGTGGTAACAAATGTGTATGGGTGATTATTACTAGATTAGGTAGGGGAGTTGTGTACCAGTGTATCACAACTGACCCAATACATATCAATGGTTTATAAATTAGTGGTGTTATATAACCCCAAGTGAACATCCCCATATTCTGTTGGCTTCTGACTAGCTATGTTGGTCTAATTTGACAGTGTGGGGAGACAATACACTCGTATAAGAGTTATGGAATTAGAGAAATAATGAAATAACATCCCTAATATTAATTTGAATATGAAAGGTATATAATACAATACATGCAATATAATATTGAATATAGTCTAGTTTCATTCATCTTGTAATATTCAAATATTTTGGATTTTAATTTTTTTAAATAACATTATGTTAAATATAGTGTTGCACACGAAAAAATGATCTTAGACCAACAATGAAATATTATTATTTATTATTGGTTGTTAACAAAGTGTAATTGGGTTATATTGTGTGGATAATAATAATAACATTATGAAAAATATTTATAAAAATCTAAATAATGAAAATGAATTGATTTATGAATAATAAATAAGCGATAAATGTCCTTTAATGATCATTTTATGCCACAATAAAATTTTCCTTCATAAATTATGTTTTTACATTTTCTAAAAGAACATTATAATTAATTATTTATGTTTTTGTAATTTTTTTATAAAATTATTTATTATTTTTAAATCAATATTCAAATATAATATTATTTCAAATAATTAGGATTTCTCAAGAATGATTTATTTTCTAATGAATAGTGGGAAATGTACATTTTTTTAAAACTACTATAATGTTTCATTAAATTGTGTAATTTAAACATCCAATAAAATTATGAATTAGAATTTAATGTAGCAAGAATTTTTTTTATAAAAAATTAAAAAAATACATCTATAGTAATCAATATGATATTTGATTTCCCTAAAAGTATTATTTTAATATTAAAATGAATTTTTCGAAAAAAAATCTTTTTATTATGTTTTATGAAATTATATTAAAAATTAGTTCTATCACATATAGAAACCAAACCATAAAAAATTGGTTCGATATTATGGATCACTAGGTTCATGTTTTGTAAATAGTTCAAATTAATTTTAGGTTATAATTAATAGTTATACTGGTTAATGTTTATCACTATGGTAAGGATTAAAACAAGTTTACTACCATTAAAATTATTGGATAAGGTATCATAATCAACCATGAAGTTGATTTTATTTAATTTCATGATATTTAAAACACCATATACATCATTGAATATAATATATATAGTATTTCATTATCCATTATTAATTACATTAGTATTATTTTAAGTAAAAAATGAATACAAAAAATGACCCTATAAATGTTTTACAATATTATATATATTTTTATTAGGATAATAAGATGTCATGATCAATTATAAAATGTTATTTATTTAATGAAAAAAAATATTTATATGATTGTTTTTTTAAATTTTTGGGATAACCTAATTACCTAACACATACACAATGCATACACAATGTTAATATAAGATGATAAAAAATAATTTAAAATTATTTTAAATAGAATAAAATCAATATGATTCATAATAATTTTTGTATACCATGAATTCAATATGTAATTATTTTATTTAATTAATGGAAAATTCATCTGGGTTCTAATTCCATTTTCATCTTTATTTCATTGTTTTCAGGTTAAACAAATTATCACAAAATAATGATAATGTGATTATTTGGTAAAAATATATTTAATAAAATGATTTATAAATAATATAAATTTTGATAGAGGAAAATTGGTATAAAATATTCTCTTAAAATGCATCGATATAAATTTATATATTAGATTTGAAACTTATTAGTAAATTAATGACCCATGAGAAAAATTGTGTTCCAATTTTTATGGTTTAGAAAAGATTTAACAAGGGTTTTTAAATATAAATTTTAAAATTAAACAAAATAATCTATATTTTATTGATTGAAGTTATATAGACCATATAAACTCATATAATATAAATTAATTCAATATGATTTCACATTAATTTATTATTAAATATGTTATATTTAAATATTTTACGTAATTATATATGGGTCATTTCTCCCACTTATTAATTGGATCATATTATTCACCCATTTTTACACCACATGAGAAAAATTTGAGTGACCTAGCCCACAAAAAATATGTTAAAAACAACCACCCCATTTCTTAAAGGCTCCAGTTTCATCATAGGACCAACCAAGAGGGTTTAATGTGAATTTTGAAAGTTCTTTTATGAAGATGATATATAACTCATAACTGGTTGTTTTCATTTTATTTACTATTTTAACACCTTAAATTACTCTAATAAAATAATAATATTATTGAATAATAATCGTAAATATATTTATAAGTAACTTTTTTCATGAAAACTTTTTCTCCCATCCTCTCCATAATATAGAAAAGGAAAACATCACTCAAGAATTCATATGGCCTATAGTCTCCACATATGAGTGTAAAATATTTTTCATCACCAAATTACATGAAAGATGTTGATGTGAAATTAATTAATGTTTATGATACTAATAAAATAATTATGTTTTTTAATATATAATATATCATATATATCCTCACCATTCCATCCATCTAAAAATGATAGTGTTTCTGCTCGGTTTGTGTGGACTATATCCTCAATGAACCGATATTATTAATTTTTAAATTAACTACATTAATGGATGATAATAAAAATATATAAAATGAATAAAAATTATATTAATGAAATTATTAACAATATTTAAATTATGGAATCATTTTAGAAATCATTTATAATGCATAATATACTGAAGTAATTTTGGAATTTTTGACCAGACAACCTTAAGTGGGAAACATAAGAAAAAACTATTCAATGAATGATTTCTAATTTAATATATAATGACCTAAAAATGTTTTATAGATAATAAATTATCATAATATTTTCTTTTAATAATAATAATTCAGTTTATTTGAGGATAAAACAAATACGATAAGTGGAGACTCAAAATAAGGGTTTCTCATATAAATTTTCTTTGTGTGAGACATATGACAAATTCAAAACTTATTTATCTATTATGATTTAAGTAATTAGTTTTAAATTATTTTATTATTATTTTATATAAATAATTATTTTAATTTATTAATCCTTATATGGTTTTGTTTTTAGCATATTTTTATTTTAATAATAAAACTTTTTATGGGTATCTTTTTCTAATTTCTAATAAAATGAGACATGTTTAAATTATATTAAAAATTTCAATTATATGTTGTATATATTTAAACATCTTCATATTTAAAACATAAATTCATTTTTATTCATGGTATTTAATGTTTTGTTACATGTTTAAGCTTTTATGATGATATTATTCATAATTAATTCAGGATGTAAGGGAATTCTTATAGTCTCATTTTATTTCAAAATTGTATATGTTGATATTTACTTTGAAAAAATAAATGCTCATTTCCACTTAAAAATCATAAATATTTTTATCCATTAGTTATGTTTTAATTTATAATGTTTATTTTCCATTTCTCCTCCTATTGGATCAATTATCATAAACTGAGTAACAAATTGTTGGATCTGAATCTACGGATTACGCACAAGAGGGGGGTGAATTGTGTCTTTTCAAAATTATTACAATCTCTTCAATTTAGACAAATTCTGTCCACTATGCTTTAGCACGATTAAATATGCAGCGGAAAAAGTAAAAGCATGAACACACGGATGTATAGTGGTTCGGGGAACAGAAGGCCCCTAGTCCACTCCACCAACGCTCAAATCCACGAGCTTGGTGATTTTCACTATCTGGTCCTCGTTTCCACAGACCTGTTCAGAACTGAGTACAGGCAGTTGACACCTTTACAAGTTTCAGGCAAACACAGCCTTCCTGGTTCAAACACGAACCCACACAGCTTAGAACGAGAAGCTGATCACTCAAAAAATAAAAAGAGTTTCGATAAAGAAAACACTTCTCCAGTTGTTCTTCACAATTACAACAGAATGCAATTGACAGTAGATAGATCGTCGTCTTCCGAAAATAATGATCTGTAATCAAAACAGTTCTGAGTCGATCCAGTTGCAATAGATATTACAAGAAACTTCACAACTTCAGCAGTAGTAGATTCACAACAGATAGTCGATGTAGAACACGTGATTCTGCTATCAAGATCTTCCTTCGGTAATAAAGGTTTTACACTTCTTCTCGATCACCAGAAAAGAACGCCTTCACACAGTCTCTGTTTCTTGCTCGTTAAAAGATCAATCTATATATTTCATATACTTTCCTGTGTATATATATATATCCGACGTTTCCAAGATAGAACATATATATTCAAATCTGAGAAAATCTTCCGCATAAATAGATCCATGAAAAGCTCCTTTAGATTCGCGATATTAAATAACAGAGCCATTGTAACTCCCCTGAAGAATCGGCATAAAAAGCTCCATTTTAAATCAATCATTAATCCGTTGAAAATCGTCTTTGATTCACTCAAAGTCGTACTTAAGAATCGGCTCGAAATTCGCTTAATAATCCGCCTGTTTGACCAATGCAAAAGGAAATATCGTCTGTCAAAAATATCCCGACGCCAAACGTAGGGTTGATGACGTGGCTCCAAACGTAGGGTTCACAAACCTAAGGTTCACAAACGTAAGGTTCACAAACGTAAGGTTCACAAACATACAAACTTTCTCTTCAGCATTCAAATGTAGGATTGATCATCCATACTTTGTCTTGCTTCAACTCTCCAAAGAACGTACGGTTGATTATAAAAGTAAGGTTGATGATCCATACTTTTGAGAAACAAACTCAACACTGAAAACTAACGTACGGTTTCTCTTCCATACTTGTCCAACAACAAAAACGTAAGGTTCCTTCCAAACGTAATGTTCTTCTTCCATACTTTTCAACAACGTAAGGTTCATTAACCATACGTTTCAAAATAACGTAAGGTTCCTTGACCATACGTTTCTTTTAACATAAAAAGTAAACTTTTCATCCATACGTTACGTTCATCAATGTAGGGTATGAACAGTGATTCCAGTACGCGCTAAAATTGATCTCGCACTACAGTGATTCCAGTACGCGCTAAAATTGATCTCGCACTACAGTGATTCCAGAACGCGCTAAAATTGATCTCGGAATAAATGAAGTATGAAATCTCGTTGTATGAAATAAATAAATAAAATAAATTCCTGCAAAATACTCAACGAAATAATTAGTAAACAATTAAGGGTATTTGTGAGCATCAAAATCATCATAAAGAGACAGAGTATTATTTAAAATAATCTCCCCCTTTAAAAAACATTATTTTGAATTGTTTGAAAACAATACATTGCTCAACAATCTCCCCCTTTTTGATGATCACAAAACCCATAAAAATAATAGAACTAATTTAATTGCAATCTTTATTGAAAAATTAGTTTTGTAAAATTTTAGAATTTTGAAAGGATTAAAACAATATTTAACTACAATAAAATTTCTCCCCCATAAAAATAAATTTTCAGCTAAAAATAGATAAAAGATAAATATTGTATATATCCAAATTCTCCCATATATCCAAATTTCTTCATAGGAAACAAATGAATTTAAATGTTGTGTTTATCCAAATTCTACCCCTTTTTGTGATATCAAAAAGAATGAAAAAAAAACGGATTTGAACACATTTAATATTGCACTGAACTATAAGTAAATGCTATAGTTAACTGTGTATGAATAAGTGAATTTGTTATACTGGCTAACTCAATCATAAATCAATAAACAACAAAAAAAAAAAAGAAAAAACAAAAAATTCCATTCACAAGCTGTTATATATATACGATTGTGATATACAGAGGAATCAAGGTTCATAGATAAGACAGGGAAAAAGGTGTCTATTTCCTTTGAATCGCGGTCTTTATCTCTGTAAACTGTTCTCTGAGCCTCTTCATCATCCCATCTCCTAACTTGATGATAAGATCTCTGTTCTCTTGAGTCATATGAATATCTTCAATCAAATTAACTCTGAAAAACTCATGCATTCTTTCTTCTTTTTCAACAAAAAGAGCCAGTTTTTCTGATAACTGATTCAAAAGAATCCTAATCGGTTGCTCTCCAGATGTCAACTGATCCACTAAAAATCTCTGATTATCTAGCAAAACTGACAAAGGGGCACTATTACACTGAAGATCTTGTAATCTGTCACTCATATTGCTCATTGCTCCAGTAATTTCTTGAAATCTCCGAATCAAATCAGGTGAATAGCCTGATCCACTCACAGCACTGTTTGCAACAGACTCAAATTTATTCTCCAAGTAAATCTTCAACTCAGAAAAATCATCTTTCTTTACCATCTCTGATTTTAACTGATCAACAGCATGCAGCATATCAGTCTTAAACAAATCTACTTCCTGTCTTGAAACAGTACATTCTTTCAGCTTCTGAAACTTCAACTGCTCTAAGTTCAGAGAATTTCTGAGACTAACATTCTCAGATTCTAACTGAGAGATACGCTTGTACAACTCAACAACTTCTTCTTTTCTTGAATCAGGGGCACCCTGTGCTCGATTCTCATGTTCATAATTAGGTTGATGAAGCAGGGCAAGTGGTAAGGAATCTGCATCCGACTGTTCTTTGTCCTTGTCCTGACAAGGTTGATCCACTGAACTATCTTTTGAAGCCTGTAACTCTTCCACTGAAAAATCTTCCTGAAGTACCTCTGTATGAGCTTCAGAAGTATGTTCATCATGAACAGTAGTCTCTCTGACTTCTACTGATTGGTCAAGAACAATATTTTCATGTAAATCTTGAGGTCCGGCCACTTCTTCACCAGGCACTGCCTCCATAAGTTGTTCTTGTTGAATTACTTTTTCAACAGCCACAGCAGCAGATTGAGGTTCTTCTTGAGTTTCTGTTTGAGCTGCTGGTTCCTCTATCGGTGCAGTCTGCTCCACAACAGCTTCTCTCACAAATGAATAAGAAATTACCGGTTCAGAGGATTTCAAGGCAGGAGAGATAACTTCTTCATCAATTGACCTCTTCCTTCTAGATTGAAGTCCTTCTTGACTTCTCTCTTCCTCAACTTCCTCCATCTCAAAACGAATTCTCCTTGCCACTGTACTAACTCTTGATTCTGCTTGTCCCTCCTTGGACTTAGCCGGTTGAGCCTGAGCACTCTCCGAGTTTTCCTCAGCTCCAACAAGTAAGAGTTTTCCTTTAATTGTGCTCCAGAAGTATCCTACTTTCCTTAAAGTTCCAGCATTGAAAACATTACTGTGGTGACATTTTACCCCAGCATCTACCAATCTGGTCATTCCTCTTTTAAACAAAAACAAATAAATGAACCTTCCGTAAGGGAAAAAGGACATTCTTGCTTCACTCTGACAGCAGTAACTCAGATATCTTATCATAAACCGAGGAAAATTAAACTTAATATCACACATCAGAAGATACATTATGTACATGTCCAGGTATAGGATTTTCTCCATCTCAGCCATTCTTGGTGCTAAACCAGTCTGAACAAATTTTGCCAAAATTTTCTGATCGGGCTCCAAATCCTTAATAAACATCTTCTTTATCACTCTGGTTCCAAACAGAAAAGACATAATGTCTTCAGACTTATGTACAGAATCTCCAATATTCCGTAAATCGAAATGAAAAACTCCTTCATGAGGGCAGTTAAGAATTTGACTTATCTCTACAGATGATATTGAAAAGTCCTTATCCTCTATTTGAGCCAATAAACTATCCTATGTATCTCCAAGGCTAAACTGAACAGTTCTAAAGAAATGTCTCATTTCTACCTCATATAGAAACTCAGAATTTGCACTATTAAAAGCTTGCTCAAGGCTTTGAAACGACAACGCTTGCTTCAACAGTAAATTAGTTTCAAACAGCCACTCTAAATCTATGACTTTACCTTGCAGTATTTTCTGACCTACTACCTTAGGTTTCTTTGCAGCACTGCTCTCGGCTTCATCTGGACGCTTAGTCTTTGCCATTCCAACAACAATTTCTGAAGGTTCGTAAGTTTAGGGTTTGAAGATTCAGAAAAGGGTTTTGGAGCAGATGTGCGGTTTTAGGTTTTCGAAAGGGTTTTCGAAAAAGGTGAAGCAGTTTAGAAGGTGAAACGGTTCTGACAGCCTTAATTCCCATGTAATCACTAATCATTACTTTTATTTAAAACAAAATAAAATTACTTATAGCGGAAAACAGAAATTAAGCAGAATTCGAAAACAGAATAAGATTTTTTAAAAAAAAAACTATTTAAAATTAAATAAACCTAACTCCCCCTTAATAAATTCAAACCTTGCCGTGGGAAGTGGTTTAGTAAAAATATCTGCTAATTGATTTTCTGTATTTACAAATTCTAAAAATATATCCTTTTTAAATACATGATCTCTTAAAAAGTGATGTCTTATATCAATGTGCTTAGTTCTAGAATGACTAATAGGATTTTTTGAAATATTAATTGCACTAGTATTATCACATAAAATAGGTGTATTATTGAAATTTAATCCAAAGTCCATAAGAGTGTTTTTCATCCACAACACCTGTGCACAGCAACTACCTGCAGACACATATTCTGCCTCGGCTGTTGACAGGGCAACTGAGTGTTGTTTCTTACTAGACCATGATACTAAAGACTTTCCTAAAAAGTGACATGTTCCTGAAGTACTCTTCCTATCTAATCTACAGCTTCCAAAGTCAGCATCTGAATATGAAATTAAATTAAAATCAGAGGTTTTTGGATAAAGCAGAGATTGATAAATAGTACCTTTTAAATATCTAAAAATTCTTTTAACAGCAGTTAAATGGGATTCTTTGGGATTTGATTGAAATCGAGCACAAAGACATACTGAATACATTATATCTGGTCTACTAGCAGTAAGATATAACAAACTACCAATCATACCTCTATATAACTTTATGTCCACTGATTTTCCAGTTTCATCCAAATCAAGTTTTATATTAGTACACATAGGAGTTGTAAATGGCTTGCTGTTTTCAAGTCCAAATTTCTTAAGTAAATCAGTAATGTATTTGCATTGATTTAAAACATTTCCAAAATCTTTTTGAAATATTTGAAGACCCAAAAAGAAATTTAATTCTCCCATCATACTCATTTCAAATTCTTTTTGCATTAATTCTGAAAATTCATGACAAAGAATTTTATTGGTTGATCCAAAAATTACATCATCAACATAAATTTGTACCAACAGAACATTATTTTTCACAGTTTTCTTAAAGAGTGTTGGATCTGCCAGTCCAACAGTAAAATCATTTTTCAAAATAAAAGAACTTAGTCTTTCATACCAAGCTCTAGGTGCTTGTTTAAGGCCATAAAGAGCTTTAGTAAGTTTGAAAACAGAATCTGGTTTTTGAGAATTTTCAAAACCAGGAGGTTGCTCAACATAAACTTCCTCCATTAAATAACCATTTAAAAAGGCAGATTTAACATCCATCTGAAATAATTTAAAATTCATATAATATGCATAGACTAAAAGGATTCTAATGGCTTCTAACCTGGCTACAGGTGCAAAGGTCTCATCATAATCTATTCCTTCTTCTTGATTATATCCTTTAGCTACTAATCTTGATTTATTTCTAGTTATTATCCCTTGATCATCCTGTTTATTCCTAAAGACCCATTTAGTTCCTATTACTGGATAATCATGTGGTCTTTCAACTAATTCCCAAACCTTATTTCTCTTGAACTGGTTCAATTCATCCTGCATTGCTATTACCCATCTCTCATCATCTAAGGCTTCTTCTATGGTCTTAGGTTCTTGTTGGGATAGGAAAGCAGAGAATTCAACTATGTTTCCAAGGTTTCTTCTAGTTTGAATACCAGTCTCTAAGTCACCTATCACAGATTCTAAAGGGTGATTCTTTAAGGTTCTAGACTGTCTAGGCATTACATTCAAGGGTTCTTCAGTGTCATGTTCTTCTGAACTGAACTGAATTTCTTTTATATCATTTTCAAAATCATTCTTTAAATTCTCAAGTCTCATGTTTTCATTAGAATCAGGTTCATCTATTTGTTCTATCCTTTTCTCAAAAGGATCAGATTCATCAAATTTCACATGAACTGATTCTTCAACAATCCTTGACTTTTTATTATAGACTCTATAAGCTTTGGAGGTTGCAGAATATCCTAAGAAAATACCTATATCAGATTTTGGATCAAATTTACCAAGATTATCTTTGGTATTCAAGATGTAAACCTTGCATCCAAAAACTTTAAAGTAATTTACTTTAGGTTTTCTGTTATTCCATAGTTCATAGGGTGTCTTTTTCAAAATAGGTCTTATTAAAATTCTATTCATTATATAACAAGCTGTATTAACAGCTTCTGCCCAGAAATATATAGGTAGGCTATATTCATTTAACATAGTTCTAGACATTTCTTGAATAGTTCTATTTCTTCTTTCTACAATCCCATTCTGTTGAGGTGTTCTTGGAGCAGAGAAGGTGTGTTTAATACCCATGTTTGAGCAAAAGGAATTAAATTCCTGGTTCTCAAATTCTCCACCATGATCACTTCTCAATGAGATTATATTAAAACCTTTTTCATTTTGAATAGATTTACAAAAACCTTCAAATAAACTAAAAGATTCACTTTTAAATTTCAAAAAGAAAATCCAAGTAAATCTAGAATAATCATCAACTAATACATAAACATATAATTTACCAGCTAAACTTGCTACTCTTGAAGGTCCAAACAAATCCATATGGATAAGTTCTAGAGGTTTAGTTGTAGCAACTTTATTAACAGATTTGAATGATGATTTGTGTTGCTTGCCAAGCTGACATGTATCACAGAATCTGTCATTTTCAAATTTGAGACTAGGAAAATCAGAAACTAGATGTTTCTTAGATAATTTATGTAAAGCATATATATTGCAATGACCAAGTCTTCTATGCCAGATCCAGGATTCACTTATATTAGTAGTTAAGCAGTTTACTTGTTGTTTACATAAGGAATACAAATCCAAAGTATAAACATTATCAGTTCTGGGTGCTCTAAACTTAAACAGTTTATCTTTAGAAACTGTACAACTATTGTTAGTAAAATCAACAGTGTATCCATCATCACAGAGTTGAGAGATACTTATCAGATTGTGTTTTAACCATTGTACATAAAGTACTTTGTTGATTGAGACTATCTCTGGATCTCCAACTGTTCCAATACCAATAATCTTTCCTTTGGCATTGTCACCAAAGGTGACAAGTCCTCCTTCCTTTTGAGTAAGAGAAGAGAAATTAGCTGATGTTCCACTCATGTGTCTTGAGCAGCCACTGTCCATATACCATATTTCTTTCTTTCTTTGGTGACCTGCTACCTGCAAAGACATTCAAACAAATTGCTTTGGTACCCATATTTTGTTGGGTCCAGGAGTGTTAGAAAGCAGTGATCTGGGTATCCAGATTTGCTTTGTTTTCTTAAAATTGATTGAATCGTATAGATAATTGGAAATATAAGCTTTCTTAATTCCACATATTTGAGGTTGTCTTAGAAAACAGTTTTTAGCTATATGACCTTTTGTTCCACAGAAGTTACAAATAACCTGTTTAGTGCTAGGAACAAAATAATTTTTGTATAACTTAGGTTTTTCTCCTTTACTTCCAATTCCAAACCTTTCCATTTTAATTACAGTTTTTCCAAGTATCTCATTTAAGGCATTTTCTCCTTTTGTAAAAACTAATGCAGCCTTTTTATAATATTCTACTTCATCCTGTAGAGTTTTTATTTTTGATTCAAAATTAATTTTATTTGAGTCAGCAGAGTTGTATTTGTCAATTAATTCCTTATGTTGTTTTAGCAAAGTATTTCTTTCATCTGAAATAGCTTTATGCAAGTTCTTTATAGATTTATATTTTTTAAATAATGAGTCATACCTTTCTTCAAGCATATTGCAGTAAGCTGCAAGTTTTTTATTTGAGAAGCCTGTTTCAGAGTTTGATTCATTATTTGAGTCAGAGGAGTAGTATGAGTGTACCTCATCAGTTTCAGCCATGAAACACATATTTGCTTTTAAATTGGCTTCCTTCTTCTCTGAGCTTGATTCAGAAGAATTACTTGAGTCTTCAGAAACACTCCAAGTAGCTTTCATAGCTTTCTTGTCTTTCTGCTCATAATCATCTCTTTTGAAGAATTTCTTCTTCTTTGTATCTTTCAATTTTGGGCAATCCGGTCTGATATGTCCCATCTTTTTGCATTCATAACATCTCACTTCCTTGCTATCCTTCTTGAAGGATTTCTTGAAGTCTTTATTCTTACTGTAGAACTTTCTGAATTTTCTGGCTAGCTGAGCCAGTTCTTCATCCGAATTTGAAGAATCAGAGCTTTCTGATTTAGCACTTACTTCTCTGTTCTTCATCTTTCTATCCTTTTGTTGAGAAGTCACTTTCAAAGAAGTATTTTCCCTTTTTATGTAGACTTTATACTCATTTACCTCATCTTTCATTTCAGCCTCGTACATCATCAATGTACCAATCAGCTCTCTCATAGTTAGATCTTTAACAGAAGTTGATTGTCTGATTGCTGCAGAGATTCCATTCCATCGAGTAGGAAGTACTCTCAGTACCTTTAACGCTTGATCAGCCTGCTTGATTGGTTCTCCTAGAGCTGTTATATTATTGACAATTTCTGTCAATCTTCCATTCATCTGAGTGATGCTCTCTCTTTCAATCATTCTGAAAGTATCGAATTTTAATTTAGCAGTTGCATATCTCATCTGTCTTACATTATCTGTTCCTTCATAAGAAACAACTATTGTTTGCCACATTTCATATGCAGTCGGGCATTGAGATACTCTGTTAAATTCATCCGGTCCTAAACCACAGATGATTGCATTCATAGCTTTTGAATTCATGTCATACTCAGCCACTGTAGCAGCACTCCATGTATCGGGATTTTCAGGAATTTCATAGGGAGTCAGAATCTTTGAATAGACTCTGTAACCAAGATTTTTCAGATAAATAATCATACGTGATTTCCAGCAGCCATAATTATCTCCATTAAAGTAAGGTGCTCTGACCATTGACATTCCCTCTCTCGTATCAGCCATGATACACTATGTATAATCTTTAAATACTTCTAGCTTGATAAGACTTTAAAAATAAGAAGCTCCTCCTCTGATACCAATTGTTGGATCTGAATTTACGGATTACACACAAGAGGGGGGGTGAATTGTGTCTTTTCAAAATTATTACAATCTCTTCAATTTAGACAAATTCTGTCCACTATGCTTTAGCACGATTAAATATGCAGCGGAAAAAGTAAAAGCATGAACACACGGATGTATAGTGGTTCGGGGAACAGAATGCCCCTAGTCCACTCCACCAACGCTCAAATCCACGAGCATGGCGATTTTCACTATCTGGTCCTCGTTTCCACAGACCTGTTCACAACTGAGTACAGGCAGTTGACACCTTTACAAGTTTCAGGCAAACACAGCCTTCCTGGTTCAAACACGAACCCACACAGCATAGAACGAGAAGCTGATCACTCAAAAAATAAAAAGAGTTTCGATAAAGAAAACACTTCTCCAGTTGTTCTTCACAATTGCAACAGAATGAAATTGACAGTAGATAGATCGTCGTCTTCAGAAAATAAAGATCTGTAATCAAAACAGTTCTGAGTCGATCCAGTTGCAATAGATATTACAAGAAACTTCACAACTTTAGCAGCAGTAGATTCACAACAGATAGTCGATGTAGAACACGTGAATTTGCTATCAAGATCTTCCTTCGGTAATAAAGGTTTTACACTTCTTCTCGATCACCAGAAAAGAACGCCTTCACACAGTCTCTGTTTCTTGCTCTTTAAAAGATCAATCTATATATTTCATATACTTTCCTGTGTATATATATATATCCGAAGTTTCCAAGATAGAACATATATATTCAAATCTGAGAAAATCTTCCGCATAAATAGATCCATGAAAATCTCCTTTAGATTCGCGATATTAAATAACAGAGCCGTTGTAACTCCCCTGAAGAATCGGCATAAAAAGCTCCGTTTTAAATCAATCATTAATCCGTTGAAAATCGTCTTTGATTCATTCAAAGTCGTACTTAAGAATCGGCTCGAAATCCGCTTAATAATCCGCCTGTTTGACCAATGCAAAAGGAAATATCGTCTGTCAAAAATATCCCGACACCAAACGTAGGGTTGATGACGTGGCTCCAAACGTAGGGTTCACAAACCTAAGGTTCACAAACGTAAGGTTCACAAACTTAAGGTTCACAAACATACAAACTTTCTCTTCAGCATTCAAATGTAGGATTGATCATCCATACTTTGTCTTGCTTCAACTCTCCAAAGAACGTACGGTTGATTATAAAAGTAAGGTTGATGATCCATACTTTTGAGAAACAAACTCAACACTGAAAACTAACGTACGGTTTCTCTTCCATACTTGTCCAACAACAAAAACGTAAGGTTCCTTCCAAACGTAATGTTCTTCTTCCATACTTTTCAACAACGTAAGGTTCATTAACCATACGTTTCAAAATAACGTAAGGTTCCTTGACCATAGGTTTCTTTTAACATAAAAAGCAAACTTTTCATCCATACGTTACATTCATCAACGTAGGGTATGAACAGTGATTCCAGTACGCGCTAAAATTGATCTCGCACTACAGTGATTCCAGAACGCGCTAAAATTGATCTCGCGCTACAGTGATTCCAGAACGCGCTAAAATTGATCTCGGAATAAATGAAGTATGAAATCTCGTTGTATGAAATAAATAAATAAAATAAATTCCTGCAAAATACTCAACGAAATAATTAGTAAACAATTAAGGGTATTTGTGAGCATTAAAATCATCATAAAGAGACAGAGTATTATTTAAAATAATCTCCCCCTTTAAAAAACATTATTTTGAATTGTTTGAAAACAATACATTGCTCAACACAAATAAGGGAAATTATTATAAGAAAATACATATTTTATATTTTTTATGTCCAAACTATTTTTCTTCCATGTAGAGGTTTTTATAAATTATTTGAATAAACTAGTGACTAAAATCCAATTATATTTGAACAATGATAACCCATAACTAACTTAATTTTCCATTTTTTTGAAGGAATCGTCTTTTTATTTTTTGAATGAGTTATTTTTTCCAATTGTTTGAAAAAAAAATTATTATAACAATTATGAATATAATATAACTTCTTACAATCATGAAAGTATATTTAATTGAATCAAACAGTATATTTATTTTGTTTTTATTTTGAAATAATTTTGTTTCTTCAATATTCAAGGAATTTTTTGTTTTCCATGGTACATAATGAATATGGTATTATTTTCCTAAACGAATAACAAAATAACATGACTGTGAATAATAATTTCATTGTAACTAAAATATAAAATGATTCTATTTTTTAATGATTTTCTTTAAATGACAGTTCCAATAGATCAGTTTTACCAGAAAACAACAGTTTTAAAAATATGTGACATTTATCATCATTTACATATAATGGATTATAAAATATTTTTGCATCATTCTATTTCATGAGATCAGGTTTATTATATCTCTATTATTCATTGGACTTTTTTTATCCATCATATCATTTTTTCCATTATCATGGATGAATTGAATATACTTAATTTTTTATTTATTATGATTTTATTATAAATTATTTATATATTTGGTGTCAGTTGAGGTAACATTATTTAGTATATTATTTTATTAAATAGAAAAATAATGTTGGTCCATATTATTAATTCAAAATAAAGAATTTTTTATTTATATGGAATTCCAGAATAAATTATATTGAACATTAAATAAATAATGAATGCATATGTCATCCGTATGATCAGTGGAAATTAGTTATTGATATATACTTGAAGCATCTAATGGTCTCATGAGATAAATAACTAGTTATATTGGATTCATATTTGTTTTACACCTACTATTTTGTTTGGAGTTATGTCTTGGTTTAGAGGCCTTTATGCTATAACTATTGATATCATGGATTTGAACTTGATTAAAAATTCATGAATGTATAAATTTATATAATTGTTTCATTTATATTTTAATTACTATTATCTATTTGATTTTTATGAGTTAGGAATTACCATTGAATGAAAGTTATTTATTGAATGGAATTTGGTATGTTTATCTACTCTATAATACTAGTTATAACATATTTATCGATGATATATTATATTTTACATAACCCTTGTTGATTATTTTAGCTCGCCATATCATGATTTACATTCCCCATGATATAATAATTGAAACATTGATTGAATTTTCGGGATACAAGAATGATTTTCATGGTATGTTTTTGATTTCAAATACAAAATCAAATTCATTTATCTATATTTTATTCCATGAAATTAAAAATAATCATTATTGGGTGGTGTAATCACATGAATCATATACTGATGTTATAGGTTAGCATTGGTAAGAGGTTTTTGGAGTAGAGGTGTAATAGTTGGAATACTTTATGTTTATTATAACCCTTTGTTACCATATTTTTTATTAATATATAAAACATTGGAATTATTATAATCCATTTCCATATTTGATAACTTCTTAGTATATTTCATTATATATATTATTAATCATATTTATGTTTGGATATATAAGTGAGTATAATTATTTAGAGATTATTTATAGATTAAAGATGTGTATGAACACCAGTTTACAGTGATTTGATTACCCTAATAATTATATTGTGGCATTTATTGGTTATATCATAAGATAAAATATTTATTATGATGAAAAAAAGATTCACATGAGAATAATTATTAAATTTTTTATAGGAAATGTAATATTTTAAAGCATTTACTAAATTTGATTGTGGATTTAAGGATATTTATTGGTTAATCAAATTAAATATTGGAATAGAATTAAAATTAATGTTTCTAATATGAAAATAATTCAAGGAATATCCATCATATATAAATGTAAAATTTAAGTATTAGAAATCAAAGAAATGTTGGATACATTAGAGAATATATGATTTTGATGTAGTGTAATTTATCTGTGGTTTTTTGGGTTGGGGATTAAATGAAAAAAATAAATTATTTTTATAATAATATTATATTATATTGAAAATTTAGAAAATGTGTATTTTTTCACATGTGATGAATGGTATTAATAAACCATAATAGTAGTTTTTATGAAAATGTGAATTTTTTTAACATATTTATTAGTGAATATATATGATAATTATGGTCATTATGTGTCATGTAGTGGTATTACATTGTGAATGTTACTGTATATTCTATTTTTTATCATGGGGAATTTTTATTTTATAATATGTGATTTGGGAATACACATATTCGTGTATGCGACTATATAACTGGAAAAAGATGTTTGTAGACACTTTTTTATGATGGTTTATTAATGCTGGATATCATTTTAGATTTTACTAACCACTATAGTTTTTGATAGAATAATTAACTCTTCCTTTTATTATTGGTTAAACTTTAATTTGAGGGCTTCATGCATGAAAAATGATTCATGATAATGATGATCTAAATTTCTGGAAGAAGTTATTCTTATATAATGGGTTGAAATTGTGTATGAAAATTTCATTATATTTCTTTATTCTATTAGTAACAAAATTTATCAAACTCAAGAAAATAAGACACAAATATTTCACATCTAATGTTCAATAAAACAAAAAACTACAATGGTATTTTTTTAGAGATATGTTTTAGTGTATTAAACTAGTATAGGTATGTGCATAATACTTCTCTTGGTAAAAACATATATAGTTCATCATGAATATATATATCCAATTTTCACCAATATTAGGTTTTATTTATAAATTAATAATTAATATTTTAGGGATGGAATATTATTTAGAGGTTAGAATGTAAGAAAATAATATTTAACAATTTATTTTGATATAAAAATAATAATATTGTAAATAATGTATATCTATATAAACACCAAAATTTTTGACAATTTATAATATTATTACTAGAATATTTTTATTAAAAAATATACATTGGGTAGGTAGATATGGATAATAATAACAAAATTTTAGAACTTATTAATAAAGGGTTAAAATAATTTAATTTTTTTGATTTTTTTTAAAAAATAAGTATAAAATTTTTTCTGGAGTTATTTTACATAAACAATATGTTTTCTTCAATATTAATTGTTATAATTTTTTTTGCATGGAAAATAAAATTAAATACATAATGAATTAATATTTTAATTTAAGAAATAAAAATAAATTTTTAAATAAAACACTAAATATTATCATTTGGTTAATATTCTTGATTTTTCTAAACTGATTTATTTTTTAGTGAATACTGAAAATATCCCTTTTTGTTATATAAAATTTTCATTCATAAAATCGGGTAATTTAAAATCCCAATTCTATTTTTGATTATGTATTCAGGTATGATAGTATTCAACTTATTAAAAAAATTAAATAATTACATAAGGGTCAAAACAAAATTTGATATTTGTGCGAGTTCATTTTAATTCTTAAACCACATTTTTGTTAAAACTGATTTTGTTTATGTTCTACAAATTTATATTAAAATTGATTTGTGGAACATCTTTAAATTGAATGTTAGGAATTTGAATCCATATTTGGAATCATAAAACTTAAATTTTTAAGAAATTCTTATTTCATTTTTAGTCATGATGCTTAATAACCATTGTAAATGTTTACAAAACTATTAAGGGTAAAATATGTTAATTAAAATTAATAATTTGGATAAGGTCTCTAATATATCCAAACACAATTATTTTTTTAATTTTATGTGATTAATAATAAAATAGATATTTGAAATCCAATATACTTCATTTTGATGTCGTTTTCTATTTATAAGTATGTTAACATTTTTTTATGTAAGTAATAAATGAAAAATGTCATTATCAATCATTTTTTCCCTCTTATAAATTTAAATATGAAGAAAATAGAGGTAAATCAAATTATAAATAGATATTATTAATATTAATAGATTATTTTAATTATGGTAATTGATTTGTAATTTTTATGGGATATATATACCTTATACTCTTACATAATGTTGATAGGATGCTTTAGAAATTTGAAAAAACTTAATGGAAAATGATTATAAAAAATTATATATTTTGGAATAGATTTAGAATTACATGAAGTTATTTAGTAATTATAAATTATAAGTAATTGTAAATTTTTTCAAATTCAAATTATATTCTTATCATGATGTTTTCAAAGTCAAATAAAACAAACTGTTAAAAAGTGACTTTAATGTTATATTATAATAAACATAATTTCTCAAAATATTTTATGAATTTAAAAAACGAAATAGATGATAATTATTTTGAATCATATAAAATTATATATTTAAATATTTTATTCCTATTTTCACCTTATTAGAAAATTAAATATAATTAGAGTCAAAAAACATTATTATAATGGTTATAGTTAAAAGAGATCTAACTAGGGGCTATAAAAAATAAAAGGATAAAATTGAAACATAAAAAAGTATAAATTTATTTTATTGATGTTATTTAGACCCCATATGGTTCTAAATTTAAATCATGTTCATTTCATTCCACATTAAAATATTTTAATATATATTATATTTAAATCATATATTTATTTCTAAGTGCATAATTTCACTCACCTATGAAAGTCAACCACTTCTCATCTCATTATTATACATATTGAGACCCTATAATCTACCAAACCCAACTGAAATATCATCCCAACCATTATTTCCATGATCAAGGGCCTCTAGTCTCATTATTTCTCCATAATAGAAGACGAATTTTTTATTCCAAATTAGCTTTTTCAAAGAAGAGATATAACTCTTATCCTAGTGTTTTAATTTTTATTCCTCATTTTCCTTCTAAAAATCATATATATATAGGATTAATAAATAATAATAAAAAGTTTAATATGCACAAATTTTAAAGTGATGTAGTTATAACCCTTATCCACCACCTTTTCATCCTATGGAAAATTGAAATATCACATGTGTATATGTATCACCTACCATCAGTATATAGCGGTGTAATTTGTTTTTGATCACTCATTTATATTGATGGTGTTGAATATAGAATTAAATAATATATATGATATTAATAAAAATATTATTATTGAAAAGTAATATATATATATTCCATATTCTTACCCGTTCATCTATTGGGAAATGGTAACATCACCTATTTGTACGTGTAGACAACCACCTCCATGATGAGACCTAATTGATTTTTATATTACCACCACACTAGAATTTTTGTAATGTTATATATAAAACTCAAATATATACTCATGAATATTCTAAAAATTTTAATTGATGTAACAATTTAATAACTCCATTTAAAATGGTCTATATACAAGAGAAATTTTTGACAATTTGACTAAAAAAATAAGTTTTCGACATAAGTAATAATTATTAAATGAATGAAATTAAAATGATTATAAATAATAATAATAATGAAATATATATGAACATGTAATAATAAATTATTTAGTAAATTTAAATTTTTTAGAGGATGAAACATGGGTGACTAACTGGAGACCCATGGTAAGAGATTATAGACTAACTTTTATTTTTGTGGGACATATGACATATTCTCCAAATTTTTCTTTTTTTAGTGTGAAAATTCAAATGAATGTATTATATTAATAGTTTCACATAAATTAAGAGGATTTATAAATATCATAGTATATCAATTTTATGAGGATATGAATCAATAATGGCCAATGTCGTAATAATGGTTTTATCTTATTTCAACTTCAAAGAGACATGTTTATATTATGCACATTGTTTATTTTATATCATATATATAAATATAATTGTCATAATATTCAATTAATTATTCATAGTCAATTAATTTATGATTAAAATCCATGTTTACTCTTTTTATAGGTTTTTTTATTTAATAAAGAATTAATATATTTTTCCACAGTCACATTTTATTTAGATATTGTTATGTTTATACTTCCTTTGGGAAAATTATATCACCATATCCCCTTAAATAAAACCAATTCTATTATCTATTATTTATTATCATAGGAGGATCATCTTCTTCTATTTGGATGGGGCAGTTTAATCAGTGGAGTATACTTTTTTAAATTTATTATAAACAAAAACAATCCACTCTTACATGTTATAGTATGATCCACTCCAAACAAGAAAAACATATCTTCACACAATTTTTATGATAATATAAAAAATGGGGGAAAATATTATAAGGAATAGATTCAATTATGAATCATACACCTTTCCATTGTTCGTTACACCTCCCAACTGTGGATTTTTTCTAACATATCAACATGTATAAATAATTTACAAGAAATCATATGGAATACCACCATGCATGCCATGGGTCATGCATAATAACAATATTTCCCACTAAAATAAATTATTATATTACAAAAAATTTAGAATACCACTTGAAAACTATTTTCTTCAATATCAATGAATATAAATATCCTTCCATTATCCTCAATAATATGCATTGGGGTTCTTCTAATATTGACGTCATTAAATAGTTTTACACATACAATCAGAGAAAAGTCATAAATATCATAGAGACCAATTCATAAAAAGATGTTGATCACTGTATAATGATGCTAACATAGTTTTGGAAACACCCTTTTTTGTTATTGTCAATATCAAATATCTTTCAAGCATCTGTATGGTTATTTCATTTGTTCATCTATTACCCACATTACTTTTCAACGATTTTATAATTTAAATTTTTATTATTTGAATAGCCTATCATTTCATAATTAAATGATTTTTAATAAATTATTAATATAAATATATATTATTTTAATCATATATTTTTTATAACATATTTTTTTTGTCAAAATAAAATACATAACACAAATGAAAGAGATTTTTAGAAAATTTAATTTTTACGAATTAAATGACTTGATTTGTAATATGAATATATTGATTGAAAAACTGTGTAATCAAGAATGACCATTATTTTTATTAGATGTATATATAGTAAATATAATAAATTATATGTGATATATATATAATTTTCTACATTGATAAATACATATACATATATATATATATATATATATATATCACACTACACCATAATCAATGAGTCGCACGATGATAAAGGACACCATAAAATAAAATTAATAATATAATTAGATTTTACAATATATTTATGATTAAAATTATATAATAGTCGGGAGGAATAATGTGGTGGAATAGGAAAGAAATTTTACTGTTCGAACGTCTCATAATAAAAATGATCATGTTAATGAAAAATCACACCCCATTAGGTGGGATTGATAAGAACATAACCAATGATAATTATTGTATTAGATTTGATGAAAGTCACACTATCACTGATACTCATATAAAGAATAAGAAACATAGTCAAAATAGAGCCTCAACTAGAAATATTTTCGGTAGAAGGAAATAAATGAGAAGTTACAAATAAAAATCCAGATAAAAATGAATATTCTTTTCTAGAATTACCAATATGTTTCAAATGCTTAAACCACCATCATTCATGCATTATTTTATTAAAATAGAGCCCCAAAATTTTTGGGTTAACTACACCAATACATGTTTTCCCCAAAAGATGTTATTTCCTAGAAAACCTGGAATATCATACAGTGTAATTGAATAACGGTTCTACTTCTATGGAGACACTTTATGTAATTTCATATTCTTCCCTTGTTTTAATATCCTTATTAAGTGATGTGGAATATGTATTTACCTATGAATTTCAACATTATGGGTTTCATCACATTATATCATTGATTAATGAAAAAACATTTATTTAGATAGAGTAGACCTCTGGATCAAGCATGATAGGTATAGTAACTATATTAAAAAATCATGGGTTTTCATGGGATATTAAAATGAAATCATGATTCTTAATGAAATGATTACAAATGTTTTCCAATATAATCCAAGGAGATTAATTATAGCATGGATATTGGTGAATAATTTTAGATTTACCTATTGGGGTCCATGTACACATGGTACATATGATATTCCATCAAAATGAGTCCTTGTAAGTTGGGAAGGTCCTTTATTAATATTAAATAGATTAAAAAATTGGACTCAATTTCCTATATCACTCTCCCACATTCAAACATGAATCCCTACCTCTTATTTATTAACCTCATGAAAAGAGATTTTAGACCACCTATTCCCTTTATTTTTAATTTTCGTTTATATGATTATCCTATCTACTGTAACCAGATATTGTTTTGATGAAAATATTTAATGTTTGTATATGATGTAGTTACTTATGTTATGAAGATAATACATATGATGAAGAAACTAATCTTCTAGTTTAGTTAAATCTTCTAGTATAGAGAAATGGATATTTAATGCTACAATTAAAATATGAAAAAATGTAGGATGACTCCCACAATAGTAGATTTTCTGCTAAAGTAAAATAGGAAAATCAGTTCACCACTAATTTCAAAAGATTTTATATACTAATGGAATTAATAAAAAGGGAATCATTAAATGTAAAATGGATTAAATTTAGGGATAAAAATTATTTTCCAATAAATCATGGAAATTATTTTGAAAATAAATTTGACCTCTCTTCACTATAAGAGCAAAATATTTTTCCATCAATAATAGAAAATGATAAAATATAAAATTATCGATTATTATTAAAACATTTCAAATAATTCCAACATAGAAGAATACTTCATAGAAAATGTTATTCCTTCTCCTTTTGGTGCACTCAATGAAATCCCACAAGATATAGATATCAAAGAAACTATATTCAGCATAAATCCTTGGATATCCACCTATCTAGATGGATTTTCAAATATATTGTCCCAAAATTATTTGAATTTGATAAAAAATGATGTATATATTATGGTTAATTTTTTCTTTGGTAATATCCCTCTTCCATGAGGTTCCTATTATCAAGTCTCCAAATTGATCACGAAGGTGGAAAATTCATGTGTAAACCATATTTTATATATTATTTTTCTTCTTATCACTAAGTTCATGATTATTATGAAGATCCTTTATAATTGGGTGGGAATAAAGTCCAATAATATTTTTTCAGGGAACTAATTGGTTTTTATCATAGGTAGATACCTCAACTAATATATTCTTATAGCCACTAAATATTTAAAAATCCCCAATAATCAATAATGTGGAGGATCAATTACATTAATGATTTATGCTTGGTGGGTTTTTTATACTCAAGAATAGATATATATTTTCCATATTCTATGAGAAATTGGTATTACTATTATATTAATATATTAAGTTTAGACTCAAATTAATTATACCTATATTTCTATAATAATTAATGGACATTGAAAATGATAATTTTCATATTAAAGAAAGTTAAAATAAAATTTTCCCTTATTTTATACTGTTTTGTCCATTATTGTATATACTAACTATTTAATTCACTTCGAACATGTAGGTAGTGGTCATGTAAATAATATTTTTGATATAAAACTAATTTATATCCCTTCTATCACCCTTTTTATAGATGAAACCATTTTATTTGTTAATGGATAAAATTGAAAATTCTACTATTTAAAGAAACTCTTTCCCACGATGAAAGGGTCATAATTTAATGTGTTGGATGGGAAAATTATTTATCATATTTAGAAATAATATTCCTCCAATATGGGAAATTGAAATCATAAATTAGTTTTGTATAATTGGGGGTGTTATTCATTTTCAATACTATGGGTCAAAATTTTTTGTAGAGCTAGGCCTATCACTTTAACAATACACAAGGATATTTTATAATACAATTATCTTTGTGTAAAAGTAATCCAAACTCTATGTATGGAAGGGGGTATCTCATTAAATATATTATCCTATTAAAACTTATTTACTCATTTGGGTATCCTAGATAGCCTTCTATTCATATAAAAGACTCAATACACATATCAAAATAATTTTTCATGGGGAACATATTTAAAAAAAGTTGGTTCACTATAACATGAAGTTAATATATTAATCTGAATAATGATTTTGGTGTAGTTTTAAAACCCCTTACATAATTCCATGATCTCCTATAGGTTCACTTGATGTGTATGATCAAAAAATTAATAATATTAAACCCTTTATATCTAAAAATGTAGATTTTTTTAGAAAAAAAATGATAAATTAAATTACATGAAATCTTATATTTGTATATTTATAAAGTATTATATTTCCACTATTTTATATAACTCCAGATTCATTACTATCAGAGATTATATTCTCAAATTCTCCAATGAAAACTAGAGTCCGGCTTAGTTGTTTGACATAATTCACATCTATTTCTATAATAATGATATATAACATTATATAATGGATTTTCATGATGGACCATGCATAAATTTACCACATGTTATTGAAAATATATTAGTGGAAAATAATTTTCTCTTGATAATGTCTAAATTAAAGGTATCCTTTAAATTCAAAAACCTAAATAATAATATATAAAACCTATTCTAAACTAAAAATGAAATATTAATCCTACACTAGATTGAAATGTTTAACCAGACAAGGGTAAAACACTCTTTAGTTAACATAGTTTAGTGGAATTCTTAAGGAAGAGACCCAACAGTGGTATTTGAAAAACTCTTCTGGATATCACTATTCTCAAAAAATATTTTATGTAATCAACCCAGGGAAAATAAAGACCATATATTCAAATGTTGTGGTACAATATCATCCTTATATAATTATAATTTTTATCTATTTATATATGATAAAAAACAATGTATAATATATTAAAATCTTTATATTTTATATCACCAAATGGAGGTCTTCCATTCAACTGTTTATTGTCCTTTAGGTTTCTAAGAAAACCATTATTCACATCATCTATAGATGTGGAAATTAAACTACCCCTTTTTATCCTTTTTTCAACCAATATGTAACAATTTTAAAACATATATTTAGAATTAGGGATTCCAACATCATCCCCAGAGTATTTGTCAAAATCCTCATCCATGATATTATTTATTTAATGTTCCTAAACATATATTTTAATTTGTGTGCCACTACAGATACATTTGAATTTTATTGGTAAAATTTATTCCCATGATAGACTAATGTCAAAAAAAAATTGTGCTTTTAAGGTTAATCCTAGTCACCCAAGATGGTTTATTTATTTAGAAATCACATAGAAAATATCATTGAATGATTTTATAGTGGGTTTGGTCTTCTATTATCAGTTCAAAATCAAATTCCTAAAGCCGTAAATTTGGTGAATATTCATAGACAAATATTATGTTCAAAGATATAATAGGATAGTGAATCCATGTCTATAGTGAATGTGATCAGAAAACAATTACACATCTATCATGGAGTTTTATAGTGCTATAGATGGATTTAATTATATTAATGGAATATATTGGTTATATTATATTTCCTTAATATATATAAGAACAAATTGTATAATATATCATATAAAAAAAATGATGTGGGTAGCTATGGAATAGTTTAGATGGATAATATCCCTTCTGAGCTATTACAAATCCTCTATGGAGAAAATTATAATACTCAATATTTCAAACATATATAATCATTTATTTACCCAATAAAGGGGATGTGGAACTTTCCAATATCTCACATTAAAAGAATATATATTTCATAGAATATTCTACTTATATAAACACTACATATATCATTGCTTGACTATGAATAAGATAATATGTTCTTGTAGACTCATGTGAATATTCTTTTATCAATGTTATCTAAGTGATTATTTTGACCATAAAATTCTCTAATAAATGATTTCTACTAAACAACACAGCTGTGAAATTAATGTTTGGTTAGTTTTGGGGTAACAAAAACGAAGTTACATCCTTTAAATTTATATAAAAATGAGTTTATTATTAATAATTATTACTACTTGATACTATTATCCAACCATTTTTATAGATACTATATTCCGGTTAATTAAACTTATTCTTGATAATTCCACAGTAATGGTCAAATGGTCAAATTGTATTTACAATGTGGATTTTTTAATTTTTATTGATTATAAAACCCTCTATCAGTATTTATAAAATATTAAAATTTCCCTTTGTTTAAATTCTACTCCCTAAAAGAAAAGTTTCCATTAATTTTTTTACACAGATAAATTTATGAAAGGGTAACTTTGTGACATTACCTTTCTAGGATCCTACATTTCTTCACTAGACAAATTGTTTCTTAATAAAATTTGAATATGTTGGTGGTGTTGTTTCTAAATATTTTATTTGTTTCACCTAATTTATCTATAGTTTTTTTATGAATCAGATAGAGAATATTAAAACTATACAAATTCAAATATTATACATGTAATGGATCATGTATGTACTTTCAAAAAATTTATACATTATAAATAATATAAACTATTTGAGACATGTGGAGGAATTGATATGTGATAGTATATAAATCCATCAAAATAATAAATGTTGAATTAATAGATATTTATATATACAACTCAGTTTATAATTCCTCAATTATTTCATAAAATGCGATAAATAACTTATTAATAATACATTTTTACCAATTTAAAAATCTATATGAAATAAATAGTTATAATCATATCTCATCTACTAAGAGTGTTCCACATTAATATGTAATTGATCTATTTGAATGTATTAAAACATTTCATAGACATGAATAGATTCTAATATCCATATTTCTCCCATTTCATCACAACTTGTCACTGTTTTTCATCTAATCAAATATAGATAATAATATTGTTCCAATTGCATACCAATGTATTGATATTTTTTATTTTAGAACACCATTATATGATGATGTTGACCCTAATATATATTAAAAAACATAATCAATATTCATGAAAATTATTAAAAGAATTATTGGACATTTCATATTGACCATTAGTTTGAGGATCATAAGATATGATGAATATTTTCTCTATATTTTATTTATATTTAATATTCCTCAAAAAAATAATGTGATCCACATAACATAATGATATGAAATTAAATGTATTCAACCATTGAAAAATATAATTTTACTTATCTAAAATATTCAATTTGATCAAGGGAGTTGTAAAATAATCCCATAATTTTTAAACCTAAATATTACATCCTAATAGATGAATATTCAATATATTTCACAAATTCCCACAATAGGACCCCAATGGTTTCATATTTTTGGATACTAGATAAGATATCTTCCTATTTCATGAAATATCATCAATATATTTCATAAATATCTCAACATTTATTAATGTTTATAGAAATATAATACATAAATAAGTTCACCATAAAATTGGGAAAGGAAACATATGAACGAATTGGATCATATGATTATTAAAGGATAAATGGGAGATTTAATTGATCACGTAAGAATAAAATGATAATATGTGTATGAGAACATGATATTATAATTTCAAACACATAGCCTTCATATCATAGCTCATAATCTTGGGTCACAGAATATGCATTTAAGTTCATAAGAAATTAATCTGAATGGAATCAAAGATCTTGAGTCTTGTAATTATAATGATGGAATGATTCATAGATTTGTGGAGTTCAAAAAATCATTTAAATTCTTATATCATGGTTATCCACTGAGACATTTTTAACATTATAGGCTTGGAATAACTACCCATGAACCTACCTCGATCATAGGATAATATATAAGGTATCATTTCTATTGCTTGGGCTAACCTCTAGTTTACCCTCTTTCATGTTTTAGATAACCTCCCTTATAAACTATTTCGAGCTTGAGATAACATCTCGGTAAACCTACTTATATTTTTATAACTTCTAATGTACCCTCTATTAGGCTTGGTATGACCCCCCCCCCCATGTAACATATATCGGGATTGAGAAAACCTCTAATGTACCCTTTCATCTCAAAGCACATTAGTAATTACTTAATTTAATTGAGGGATATGTAGCTCCCACCCATTACAAAATTAAAAAAATTAGTATATGTGCTGAAGGATTATAAATTATTCATCATATTAAATCCCATGAAAATAAAATGTTTCTCAAAATCATCTCATCTACCCCTCATAAAATTACAAAAGTAAATTAAATTGGATTCATTAAAATATTATAAAAAATAATAACAACCCTTCTATATAAAGAATTATAATGTTACTATTGGATCATATTACCATTAAAACAAAAGGAAAAATATTTTTGGTTTTCATTGGTTTATATAAAAAACATAAAGAGACCAATTAAAACATGATTAAAAAAACATTTCAGTATTAACAATAAAGTATATTTAAATAATACTTAAAAAATATTTTTAAAATAAATTTCATTGAAAATTGCATTTAAAATATATAAATTATGTCTTAAAACATCTATTCTTCATGATTTAGGTAATTTTTTTTCTTGTGTACAAGTTAAAACAAAGATTTAATTCATGGTTTTAGTAAAACCGCCTAAAGTGCCTCATTTGGAAAATGAAAAAAACAATCCATTTTAATCAATTTTTTAATATGTAAGAAATGGTAAAATGAATTTTAAAATTCGTAAGGTTAAACTGAAAAATTATATATTTCATTTTTTAATTGTGTATATGGGAGAATACAAGATTCCAATCAACGATAGAAATGAATGAAAATTTTCAGATAAACATCCATTCGATCACATAAGATCGTAAATAGAATAAAATTAAAGAAAAAATAATAATTTATAGAAGCATACAAAGGATAATAATATTAAAGGATTTTATCATTAATGGATAAAATAATTCCAATTATTTGAAATTCAATAATAAGCAATCCATATTTGATGAGATTTATGCTAAAATCCTTAAACTCCTCAATATTATTTTATTAATAATACCCATTAAATACATAACCATATATAGATATGTAATCAACATATAATTAATCATTATAATCATAAAATATATTTATGGGTTTTATATTCATCACATAGATGAAAAAAGTTATGAATAAGGAATGTGTCCCACAAAATATTTGAGAATAAAATCCATCGCCATAATTTTGGAATTTTCTCATACATGTTCTAACAAAATGTATAATAAATGTAGGTTTGATAAAAATAAATTACAAAACTATTCTAAATTATATCAAATATTAATTGAATTAATCATCACATTTTATTACACGATTATTAAGAATCCATTATTAAACTATGTTAAAGTAATAACTGAATCGTTTTTCATGTAATATTTGGTTTGGTATATTTTTACATATTAATTTTCTCTTGGATCAATTAACACCAAATATTTTTAACTTTATTTATTTCATATTTATTATTTATATGAGCACATATATTAATTTTATACGATATAGTTAGAATATGAATCACACCATTCATAAAGACAGTAGTCTATACTTATGCACAGACTTTTCTTCCATTATCTCTGTCGATGGAATGAAACAAAGTTTAATATTATTTCACTATAAAAAAATTTATATCGTATATATTCCTTTAGTATATCCTTATTATCATTTAAATCAAAATAAAATGAAAACAAGTTCACATCTTTTCGAAGTGGTAGTATTTCACGCATATACGCAATCAACATTGTCATTTTTTAATGGGTTCAAGGTTATGATGATATGTGATATTATAAATCTAGAAAAATAATAATATCAAATATATCATATAATTGTTTTATATCTATAATCCTATCCATTTTTAATACATCATTATAGAAAATAATTTAACCCAGTTAGCAAGGCTCTACACCATTGTACAACCGATCAACTCTTTAATTTTCCATTTGTTGGAATAATTGATAGATATAAGTTATTCAATTACATAAAAAATTTATTATATGGTAGAAACCTTTTTTATTATATTTTCATATTTGAATAATATTTTTAGGTGGTGGAAGAATAAATATAACAAACAATCCTGATTAATAACGATAAATCTCTTTGGGATAACCTCTTTAGGTTTTCAATAATATAACTCTATGAGAAATTCATAATAAAAATTTGGTCTATAAAGAAGTGTTTGTGGAATTAAGATTTGTTTTTTGGAAAAATTTTAGTGAAACTGGAAGGATTTGGAACAATGATGATGAGATTAGTGGCAACACCATTTATTTATGGATGCGAGGAAAAACATGGATGTTTTTATACCAAAATTTATACCCATGTTATTTACATTCCAAAGAGGTAACTAATAGATAATTTTATAAAATTATTTTTGATAAGATATATATATTTCCATTAAATATCAATTTTACATGTTTTAGTTTATTTTGAAATTTTTTTAGATGAGCTCCTAGTATACCAATTTTATCCTTAAGAACGAAAATTAATTTTAAATTTTTCTACTATTTATTATGAGAAAAATTAAGTTTAAATTATTATAAAATATTATTTTTTTCAATTCAGATTATGTAATAAACTTTTACATTTTAAATTCAATGATATAGACTAATTTAATATAAAATAAAACTTATTGATAGAATAAAAATGTAGTTTTCCAAATATGTGTTTTTTAGATGACGAGAATATCTTAATATCAAATTTCACATTAAAATAGATTATATTTACAAAAATTGGTTTTATAAATATATTATTAATCCAACTTTACTTGTATGACCATGTTAAATTATATTTAACATTTTACATTTTTGAAAAAAATTATTTTTTAATAAATATTAGAAATTTTTTCTATTAATCACAAATTAATATGTACATAAAATTCATAGAAATTAACGCATAAATAAAATTGATATGTTTATTTCAAAAAATAATATTATTATTTTTTCATAAAATTTTAATAAATGAATTTTATGATTTTTTTACACAGTGAAATAAAAATATTTTTTTAATAAAAATGAAATTTTTGAGTATCAAACAACTTTACTCAATTTTAAGTACTTTTTATCAATATGGGTTTCTTATAAAAAATAATTGTACATATTATAAAGAAAATTCTATTCCTATTATTGAACATATTTATAAATCTATGTTATAAAATTCATGCTAAAATATTAATTTATCTAATATCTCATGGGTCATTAAAACCATGTGTTTTGTACAATATAAGCTATTAAAAATACACTTTTTTTTAAAAATATTCAATAAAATAAAAATGTTATACTTATAAAAAATCAAAAGTTATTTTTCCTTGGATATTTTTCACTATTGAATAAACAAATGGGGATAATGTTTCCTCATAACATCCTCATCTTCCAATGTAACTTCCTACAATTATGTTTTTCACCAAAAACATTAACCAATTTAGTGGTTTGATTTTGTAAAAATGTCACTCTATAATCAACAATAGTAGCCAGTATTTTTTAATAGTAAATGTAAATCTTTATAAGTATGAAATATAATCTCATTATATGTGATTAATTTGGTATTTACTTCATAAAAAGAGATACATATAATACATATTGGACTTCAGATAGGTTTTGTGTATGCAACAATCAATAATCAACCATCCTGATATAATCAATAAATTTAAAGGGACTCATATACCTAGGTATTTTATTACCATTATTTTTTAATCTAATTTTCTTATTACATTAATAAATTATTATATATACCAAATCACTAATATCATATTCTATATCATAGTAGTAATTTTCTATAAAACAATTCTGATGACATTATTTTTCCCTTATGAGTTTCTAAATGGATCTAATGTTCACTGTCATTTTATATACTAGTCTAGGTGCCAATATTTTTATTTCTCAAACATCATATCAACACATTTTAGTTCCACATTTAATTCCATATATTCCTTTATAATGGTATGTATGAATTCTTTTCTAAAATATATGATTTTATAAAACCTCAATGAGATGATGTTGTAGATCCCAACAAACATTTAAATCCATAGAATGTGATCCAAAATTTTAATCTATGGTTTGAGATATTCACTCAAACTAATCATCTATCTGGTGATGACACATTGCTCTAAAACATTGAATTTTATTTAGATCTCATTTAAGACATCGCATGAACATCTTGGTAAGCATCAGATCCCAATCAGATATAATATAATATGGTATTCCAATTATTATTGCCACAATATTAATATTATTATGTAAAATTGTTCCAAAGATGAATTTTCTCTGATAGAATTAATTTATTCTTACATTATGTAAATATTGACTACAATGCATATATCATTATTCCCTTTATATTTTTTGCAGAGTCTTATGATGACATCCAAGGTGGTATTTTCAAATTTCTAACCAAGTGTGGGTAATGATTATAGAATCCCAAAGAATATTTCATCTCTTACATATCTCATTCACATACCAATAATTGAGATTCATTATTTTCAATATCTTACTCATGTATTCGAACCAGAAAATATTCATGCAAATATATATACATATTTCCACTTATAACATGAATAGAGAATGATGAATTAAAATCCCCCTAAAATAAAAACATAGATAAATTTATTATCAACAGACAATATACATTCTTACCAAACATTATTAGTTCATATAATTTATTAATTCCCACTAAAAAAATTTTATCTTTCTTTATAGCTCCATATCATCCTTCTATTCCAATTTTATCCTAGAATGGACAGATGTTAAAATAAGAAATTTAGAAATATAATATATATTCCTTTTATTAAATATTTCAAGATCCATCATTTGAAAAGTATAAATATTGGATCTTTTATGGTTCTCATCATAGATATGATCTAATGATCTTTTCTACTCAAAGTGTTATCCCCTTTTCATCTTTCCTAGAGTGGAAATTTATTGGGAATTAATAATATTTAATCTGATTCAATGACCCTATCTAGTTTATATTTTTCTATTTCTTTGTGAATATATACATAAATATATTAGAATTACTATATATATAATAACTAACACTAAAACAACAATTATTCCAAATTGTTATATAAAATATTACTATATGTAACATCAAATCTGGGGTTGGGACGTTTTTCTCATGAACACTCAATTATTATGATTCATAGTCTATCATATCATTATTATATCCCATGGTTATCTATATGATTATACATATATCCAAAAAATTAAAATAAAATTCTTCTATAAAATAATTTAGAAAAAGTCTAACTATCTATGACATCACATAGGACACTAGAATGATTTTCAAACTTATATATCTTCAGTTGTGTTGTTAAGCCCCGTAAACATTCCCTATGTTATAGGTTGTACTTTTAACTAAAAATATAAATATTATTCATATAATGTCCCCAAAAATATGAATATCATCCTTAGAAAATAAATTAAATCATAAATATTCATTTGAAACCAGAATATTTTAAATTAATTTATACTTATTAAAATATCATTATAACTCATGTAATATATTATGTTGTACCAAAGAGTAACATATTCCATATTTCAATATAACATCTCAAAAAAATTCATAATTAACATTATTATTCCATCACATAGAACCCAAAATGGTTTTATAATACCTTCATCTTGTGATCAACAATAAACTCTTAAATTCATGATAGTATTTTTTACACTTATGTTAATCATAAATGAAGTCAAATAATTATCTAAAATTATCAAAATCATAATATGATTCTTGAATATAGTACCCATGATCACTTTTGTCAAAATATAGCTATAAAATAATTCATCAATCTAATTACATTAATTTTTTTTACTTATTTACTATAATGTATTTGTAAAACATTGTTATTTTCTTATTCTCTAGGATTACTAATTGTTTATAGAATAGAAAAAGATAATTTCCTTTTTCCCCATATATAATACCTCAAAATGATTTGAAATTAATTTATCAATGAACTTTATTTCAATATAAAAAACATATTTCCCTCCATTTGAGATATTATTATAGGCTCATATTATAGCATTCATGAAATGTAAGAAAATTAATCTTCAATCCCATATGATAATTACAATAAACTAATTCATAAATGTCCGTCTTTATCTTATTTCACACCTTTGGAATCCCACTTAAGTCTAAGATATTAATAATATTCCAAGAATTTTGATTAGGAATAATCAATTTATTTTTTCTATAATAATAATACCAATTGGTTTCTCATAATAACCAAATTTTCCATCACCTAAAGTGATATCATTCTTCCTCCTTCATCAATTCAATGAATAATTTCATAATGCATAGTTTGAGATACAATAATTATTGTGGGAAAACATGTAATTGGGAAAAATAATTTATTATATTTCTAAATCATGATGGTTTATTTTACATCTATGAAACCATATGTATAACCTAGGAAATTATTTTTCATCATATGTTTAAATACATCTTAATAGTTTATAAACGAAATGCTATATAACCCATGTATACCCCCTGGAGTGTAAAACTAGGTGTGTGTCAAGAAATGTTTCCCTGCACATGGGCACAATAGATTCCATGTAAATGCTCACATTTTGGGGTTATAAAAAATTTATTGAACTATGTTAGAGGTACATACACACATTTTATATATACATTAATTTTTTATGGATAATAACATTTATTTCATTAACGTAACATCAGATGTTATCCTATGATTAGTAGCATCAAAAGGGTTCTCACATGATTTATCTCAACCTTATTTCCAATGTTTATCAAAATATTCCCTCAAATATACTATACAGAGACCCCTAATTATTATTAATAAATATTATATAATAACACATGAATATTTAATAAATTTCAAAAATACTTGTATGAGGATTATAATTGTTTCATGTCACAAAATTTTAGATAAAAAATATTATTATTTAATGAAATAGCATCAACATCTACCACAAAGATCACTCCATTTAGTATTAATTTGACATATACCCTACACAAAAATAATTCCACAATACCTAGGGAAAGGACACACAAGAATTAGTGATATGAGATTCTCATTAATGGTAAAAAGGATGATCAAAATGATCAAATAATGATTTCATGGGAATAAGGGTATGGGAAGATGGTCATATCATTTACAAACCACACTCTTCATATAATAGTTCATAAAATTGTTTCTATGAATAATATTGGATGCTCATAAGACATGAAATAGAAATAAATAAAATAACATGAATAATGATTGAATAACATGGGAATAAGATAAATCATTATGGAATACACATAAACAAAGAAAATAAAATGTAACAGATATCCACCATGAAATTAATAACATTTTTGTAATGGGACACCTGCTAATGAACTAGATTCAATCATGGGAAAACCTCCAATGTAGCATCATTTTGACATAGGATAACTACTCATGGGACCATATTGGGTCATGTGATACCCCCCATGTACCATCTACAATGATTGGGGTAAACATCAAAATAACATTTTTCAAGAATCCGATAACCTCCTATGCACCCTAATATTGGATTGGGATAGCCTCATGTGTACCTAATTTTAAGAATGAGAAAATATCTCAGATACACTCTTTTTATCATTGTACAACCAGCCATGTACCCTTTGATCTTTAATAATATTAATAATTACCCCCAAGTAATCGAGGGAGATATAAGCCCCATAAATAACTTAATGATACCCATTTATATATTTTGAACATGATAACAGAAACACTTCCATTAACAAACCATATAAATATAATGGTTTTCATAATTAATTCATGAATCCCTCATATCATAACACATGGGAAATAAAAGGTTTTCATAATACTCTTTCCATCTATAATCATAAACCGTCCATATAAATAAATATGATGGTACAATTGGATAATATCCCCTATAAAATAATAAAAATACTTAAGGTTCTTTTCATTCATAAAAAATTTAAATAAATTGATATTTAAAAACAATATTAGGCAAAATAACCTTTCTACTTAGAAAATAGGTGATTCAAAACTGAAACAGATTTTTTTTTCAAAATCATTTTCAATGAAAATAAAATTCTAAAATATATTTATAATTTTAAAATATTTTGTGGTCTACACGGTAATAAATTGTGTTCATATCATACATGTTAAAATAATGCTTATATTAAAATTTTATTAAAATGGACAAAATGTACTTTTTTAAATGAAAAAAATTATTTGGAACCATTTTCTAAAAATTAAAACAATATGAAAAATTATATTTAAAAAAATAAATGGCTCTATCAAAAAAATTATTAATTTGTTAGAAACAATGGTTATATTAAGAAAGGGATATTTGACTGAACTGGGAAATGAGGATGGATTTTCTTAAATACATCATTTCAGTCTCATGTGATATAAAATAGAGGAAAATGAATGGAAAAAATGTATCAATAAGAAAAATATAATATTCCATTGTAATGAAAAAATATTTTTATTTTAATAACAGGATGGTAGAATTCCAATATTTAAAAACTTCATGCATAAAAAACCTTATATGAAATTTCTCCAAAAACAAAATCCATAAAAATTAATAGTTATATAGTCTCATGAATAATTTACCCAATAAATTTAAATTTGGAATCCATGTTAAGCCCTTAAAATTATTTTAAGAAAATTTTATGTAATCATAGAGAAAATTAATTGGATGAAATATTTTTCATATAATTGTGGTTGATTTTAAAATTACTAGTGTTGATTGATTTTTGAGATTTTAAGAGCCCCAAATAATAGTAAGATAAGAATTATAGGGAAATACAATACTAATATATACTCTATAAAAAGGGAAAATAAGTGGGGAATAAGAATTATATTTCCATGTTGAAAATTAGAGATGCAATAACCCTTACTATAATGCTAATGAAATAATCAAAATAATATGGGAGGGACACCGTGAAATTGAAATATAATAAATTGAAATATATTAATTATTTATTAAGGAAATAGGGAATTGAATGCAATATATAAAATAATTTATTATGTGGAATATCAAACATCTCAATAAGGATTGATAATATCGATAATTAATACATTTTAACATGGGAAATTTCTAATCTAATCCCATTAATAAATATACATTGAAATATAACACAAAATACCATGAAATGTTAGAGGATAATAGAAAAAATAATACTAAATATTTAGTACATAAAAAAATATAAATCAAACAAGTTTTACAATAAAAAATATGCCACAATGGTTGAAAATTAGCCATAAGAAACCCTCAGAACTAGGTGTTATTTAAATAAAAAATCTTGAAGGGGAAATGGATAGAAAATGAACATAAAAACACATGCATGGTAAAAAAATTATATAACATGACAAGTAAGAAATATATACATTAGTAAATTGGTTTGTAACAAAAATTATGTATCATGATAGGAATTAAGAGCAATATATTTATTTCATGTAAGTTATCATTTGAGGTAATAATTTTTAGCAATTATTTTATAATTATTAATTATATAATCACATAAAATAAGAGGGAAATAAAGTACCATCATTTAATAAGTAACAAAAAATAAAACATGCATAAATAGAGTTTAGAATGTATTTTCGTAACATAATATATGAAAATTGATTTATCCCAAACCCTTATATTGTTTCCCCACACAATGAATACGCTAAAAATTATTATATATTTACTATCATTATCATATAATTCTGTTTCATTTACCTTTTGATATATATTACCTTTTATATACATTACAAATATTAATTTATCAAAATTTTATTCCAAAATACTTATCAATTTTCAATATCCATTGTATGTAGTCTATATTGTTTTCAACTGATTTCGTATTAGCATTATAAATTTTCACTCGTCAGCATGTTTTGATAATTAGTAGATAAAAAATGGCATGTGAATATTTATTTAAAAAATTATATATATTTTTAAATTTAATTCTTTGGGTGTTTTTTATCTATAATGGTGAATTAAATATCGATTGTGTTTCGGTCAATTTTAATAAGGAGACATTAATACACTAATTAATTTGTATAATTTTATATTTTACATTTTAATAAAATAAAAACTCTATATTTTTTAATATTTTATATCATCATTACTTATTTACTCATATTCATCCGTGATATTATTTTATATATTTTTTTATATGGATGTTAAACCAAACAACATACCAATATATAACAATTAATATATGATTATAATTCTGAATGTGGATTATTTTGGGCATAATTATAATTATAGATTAAAAAATTAACATTACTTAAATACATTAATTTTGTTGAATCATATTAAATATATGTTTAACCAATATCAAGTATGTTAGATTAATAACTGTATACATTACAGTGCAAAGACAATGGTCCTCATAAAGGATAACTAATGTTTTCCTTTTTTAAAGAATCATAGTTAAGGAATGAGAATTGTGAAGTTTCATCTAAATATAATAATAATAAAATGTAATTTACATTTACATATAATTTTTTTCCTCTTAACCAATGATGATATGATTTAGTGAATTATAGAATTCATCTCTACAAAGATGTTGTTGTCTACAAATTGGAAGATAAAACATTCACATTTATTAAAATAAATGGAGAAAGATGGTTTATTTTTAATAAATTATAATAAGAAGAAAAATTAAAAATTTAATAGTGATTGAATTATAAAATAATTATACCATTTTATTTAGGATTGTAATAAGGAATAGTAAATATTCTACCAAAATAAGATAACTCTTGTTGAGGACGTAAAAATTACCTTGGGGGACATTGTGGAAATGAATATATTATGATAATATAATTAGAAAAGACCCTCACGGAACGAGAATGGTATTATATGTGTAGGAAAAATAAATTATCATCATGAGTAAAATAAAATATTAGCATTCCCATGAAGGGTTTGTATCAATTCTCATTATATGTTGTGGGAATTGTTTTTTGGAAAATATTTTAACAACATGTAATGAGATACATGTTTCACCGACCTGGAAGACTCTATAATGAAAAATAATTTATTAGTGGATGATATAATTTCTATAGCAACTAAAAATTTCATTTTTATACATTTATAATTTTTTTTATTTTCATAACTCAAATAATCTTAACATTTATGTTTATTTACTCTGGTAACTAGTTTTTACCTAGTCAAATGATGTTGTATATAAGCATAAAATAGATGGTATTAAATAATTTGTTCCTATATACTACATATACGAAATATAGTTTATTAAATATAGTTTATATGTGTTAGAAAACTACACTTTATCATTAACATATCTAATATGAAACAATTTAGAGGAATATTATTTACAAGAATAAAATTTAGGTGTAGGTTAAAACAAAACATGTATATTATTTCTATCATAAAATATTTTTGAATATAAAATGTATAAAATTTATTTTATTTTAAAATGAATAAAAAAGGAACATTAACTATGTAATATTTAATTAAAAGAAATGATCAAAATGGTTATTTTATTTGACAACATTGCTTGAATTTATAAAATTAAAAACATAAGTAATGTATAGTTTTACTAAATAAATAAATGATTAATTAAAAGGTTTTATAAACTTATATCACTTTTTATATATTTTTTACCCTATTAACAATATTGTTTTCGTAAAAAATATATTATCACAATCCTCCTAAAAATCATCTATATTAGAAAAATATGAAAAAAATAATTATAATAAAATATTAATATGCAGAATCTAATATAAATATAATTATCCAAATTAAAATTTTATATGATTAAAATTTTAATTTTAACCAAAATCATTAAAATTTAATGAAATTAATTTTCATTAAAAAATTAAATTTTAATTAATAAACATTCTTAATATTATTTCATGTGTATTACTAATAAAATCTTATGTCAATATATTTTTCATATAAAAAATACATTTTATCAATAAAATATTTTCTATCCTACAATAACATGAATAAAATACTATTTTATCAGGGTCATAATTTACATCATAAATTTTTTTAGTAGTAAATATTCTATTTTAATAGAATTTTAAAACCCCTTAATAATGATAAATACCATTGTTTATATTTCATCCTCTATTTCTTAATTCATTTATATTTAATTTGACCTTCTAATTTTATTGATAAATTTTATTTTTCATGGATTTTTTTTCTATTTTAATTTTTTTACCTTTAATGAAATATACTAACCACATAATTTTTAAATGGAAACTAAATAATTTAAAATCTCTTGGTGTTAGATTCCCCCCCTAAAATAAATTTCATCCTTGCAATATTAATTGTCACGTTGTAATTTAATTACTCAGGGTAATGTAAATACTAAATAAAACATAATATGTTATTAATTTTTTTTAATTTATTAATTAATTTCTCCATATTTAATTTTAATTTTGTTTATGTAATTCATCCTAATAAGTAATAACACGCTATTTTGAACAAAAAAAATTGTGCATTTCAATATTTTAAGTTTCAAAATGAACCTTGTTATTCTTTCACTACACCCAACACTAGGATTACCTTTACATACAAGAAAAACCGTATATGGCTTTTTTTAAACATAATATCATGCACCTTCGATAGATTTCATTGAAAGAGAGGATGAGTTATATCAAACTACAAGATACTATTTATACCATTATTATATTATTTTTATTGTTACCACCAAGTCATTAAAATATAAGTAACAAATTAAAGTAAATAATTTTTGAAAATTATGATAACATGTGTATATAATATTAATCCTTTTGTTGTCAACTAATAATAAATTAGTGTAAGAACTATTTGAAAACAACAAAATTCCTTTTCTGTAAAAAATATTTCTCTAAGAAATAACATAATTTTTTCTCAATAAATAAAATAACAATTTTTTTTCGAATATTTTTAATTTTATTTTTATATGAATAAATTATTTTACACCGATCCATCATATTTTATAGGTATAAGATAAGAATAATTCTATCTTTTGGTATAAAAAATTTATTTTTCTAAAAGGTAACTTTAATGCCTTTAAATGGAGCACCAAAATTAAATATAGTTATTCAAAATTTCATAACATTTATTTCAAATAATAAACATAATATTTGAAATAAAAATTAAATAATTTTTTTTGGGTATTCTCCTCAGAAGATTTGTTTTGGGAGAATAGTGAAAACATTAATTTTTAATTGAAAACTTTTTTTTGTAAAATTTATTTTATATAGTTAAATTATATTATAATTTGTTTAATATATAATTAGATAAAATGATAAAATAATAAAATATTCTTGAGTAATTATAATAAATTTTATATTGTAATAGGATATACAAAATTGAAACTTCAGAACATTTAACATTAAAACCCCACTTTCTTGCCATATTTGTAGGATTACTTTTATATTAATTTCTAACACATATGTGATTTGAATTTGGAAAATTGATTAAAAATTTATACTAAGAGTAATATATAATTTCTATAAACTTTAAATTATTTTGAATAATATTATTTTTGAATCCAATTAATATTAATTATAGTGATTAAGGTGAAAAGTTACTTACTTAATTATTAAACATAGAATATAATGTCTAAAAATTTCCCTGTATTTCTGTAAAATTAGATAATGGCCATATTTAGACCATTACACATAACAGAGACTATAATAGTCAATTTTTAACAATTTGTGTACATGTAAATCATGGGGATCACTGAAAAATAGTCATGAAAACATAATGTGTCTATTTCCCCATTGAGAAAAGGCCTCCTCTCAACCCCCTCTTTTAATAGATCTAAATCCCATAGGATCACCCAACCCCATCAAAAATTAGGCCCCAAAGTCAATTATATCGACCTAGAATCCTAACATTGTTTAGAAATAAATCCATGTCACTCCTTTGGTGCAAAGCCAAAAGGACTTACCCAATGAAGTAGTAATACCCTTTAAAAAGAACTTATTTTATTTTCCTGTCCACCCCATAAATTCTTATTATTACTTTATTATATAATATTCCAAGTATGATAAATATACTAAGATTTTTTTATGTTATGTTTAATACATATAATTACGAACACATCTACCAAATGGGATACACAATCATCGTTTGTGTGTACGGTAGACTATTGCCTCATGAACATATATCGTTCACCCATCCTTCTCCACCATTCGTGTTTGGGAATCCTGATTGAGAATATTTTTATATATTATATATATGTGATATTTATGATGTTTTTATGTATCTTTATTTCTTATATAAAACTTTCCATTAGGTTTTTTATTATCTATAAATACATTAACCTCATTTGAGGATGTGTAGAATATCGCCTCCATAAAGTGATTTGATTTAGTTAATAATAACATTTAATGTATTATGTACGGGTTTAGAAAATGTATATTATGTATATTGAATAATAATTCTAATGGAATGATAATATATTTATACAAATATTTTATTTAAAATCATTTTTTTATATGACAAGAAAATTGGAAAAGTGTTATTGCATACATACGACCAATCATCGCAAAAAACAATCTATTCCATTCCATATTTATATATTTTATATAATATTATAAATAATTATATACCAAATATATATTATATTTATTTAATTTTATAAATACAATAAATAAATAAATTGTGATCTATGTAAGTGGATAAATAATAAAAAGTCAAAATATATATAAAAAACAAAACGATTATCACCCAAAACATAGAATTGACATGGAATAATTAACAAGATCAAAATATAATGCCTTAATAAAATAATATATGGTAATATAAAGAATAATATGGTTATGCGGAATATTTTTTATAAACATATATTTATTATACATGAGGTTATAACATGCACTAATAATGTCAAGACATAAGGTAATGTTTTTCTTGTCTAAATTTTATTTATGTGAGATATATTATATATTCTTTATATATTCTAGTTATGTGGTGTATATAATTCACTATGAAATATTATATCACGAATTTCATTTATTTCATGATAATAAACTATTCAATTTATTATATTCTTTCTTGGGGATGACGGTCTAAATGTTACTCAGTTATTAATGGTTTTATCTTCTCTCTTTTATTTCTTTTAGATATATTATATATTATCCACTTATACTTGTTCTATGGTGTATATAATCCCCAATAAAATTTCATATAATTAATTTAATTTAATCATGATATTTAATGATTAAAGTTTTGTTATTGTTTCATGGTTTTTATGATTCAGATGCTACTCACGTTGTAAGTGGAATTATAATCTCATTTTTATTTTCGTGATACTTATTCCACATTACCCATCCATTTATTTTGACTTATTTATTTACTAACCCTTTATTTATTAAATTATTAATATACATAATTTTATTGGTATTTACATATCTATTTTTTGTTCTCTCTTTCATAGGGTTTTAAATTAATAAGTTACAAAATCTGTAATGTAATTTTCTCTCAAATTTCCTTCTTGGAGACACGTGTTTTTTCTATTCACCTAATTTATTTTTTGATGTGTATAAAATATATATTTGACATTTTATTCCATTAATATAATTATTTTATTTATTTTATAATTTTAATGTAATTTTTTTCTCCCATATTTTTTATGATTAAAATTTACCAAAGTTTTAAGAGTTTATTGATATCGTGTAATTGTTTATCAGGATTGTTTATGATTATGTGTGCATTATTGTAATATTATGTTATATATGGTAAGAACTCACATGAATTTTTTTTCCTCTGGTTATTAATGATATTTTAATGTAATGGTAAAAAGTTTAAACTCTTTCTCAAATAATATAATCTCTAATATATTTTTAAGAAATCTGGAATTTATTTCCCTTTTTAGTCAGATATCTATTTTCCATCAAACCCATATTTTCAATAACTGTTTAAAAATGATATAATATTAGCCTATTATTGTTAATGAAATTTTTACCAATATTTTACCTTTTTCCAAATGGTTTTAAGATGAATATTTATAATTTTTTGATTTAAGAACTTTTGAAAAAACATTTATAGTGCAAAAGGAATGTTCGAAATCTATATATTTTACAATCATCATGAACATAATTTCTATGAATATTTAATTTCAATATCTAATGTTTGTTTTATCAAGAATTCTTTTCTTAATATTCTAGATTTTTTTAATTTTTTTGAAATTGTTTTTATAATAAAACGAGTTCCAATTTTTTCACGATTTTATTTATAATTTTCTTGTTATTATAATGAATGGTGTTTTAAATTTATTTCCACGATTTATATTCATGTTTTTAATGTATTTGCAATTAAAATATTTTTTAATATGTTTTTAATAATTAATTATAGCTTTTCAAATCCATTGTCAAAAATGTTTTTTCAAAATAACTTAACTTTTACAAAAAAAATCATGAAGGAAATGATATTTTCCTCAATAGATGTTTTTATGATATTTCAAAATTATTTACTATCCATGATGACATTAATTGGTGTTACACATTCATTTATGGGGATATGATATATGGGTTATATTCATATTATTACTATAAATGTATTATTACTTGAGGGTCTGATTTTTTAAAACCTATTTTTATTTCAATGGTTATATGTTTTTGACACCCGTTTCACTTCCTTGGGTTATCTAATATTGAAATCCACTTATATTTATATCTTATACATTGATTAAATGGTTATGAATCCTTTATTTTTTACCAAATATTCTGATATTAAGGAATTTTAGAATATATTGTTCATTATTTTTTTAATGATACTATTTTTACAAAAGCCATCAGTTTTTATGGGTCTTGATATAATGATTTCTTACGATCTTATGGCAAAATATGTCTTGTTTTTTATGTGATGGTTGTGACCAATATATTTATCTTATGGATTGGATAGTAATTTTTATCTCATGAGATAATTATGGGAAACCTGTTGAGGAGCTTGATCCACAATGGGTAGAAGGGGAAACCATGTCCATTATGGGAAGAAGGGGAAACATGATCCACTATGTAATTAAAAAGAACCATGATCCACAATGGGAAGATAGAGAAAACTGATCCACTGTTATTAATGAAATATGTATGGGTTTGGTGGTGAGTCCCTCCCATTTTTTTATCCCCATGATGTTCCTTGATAATTTTTTAAAATTAAACTTATATTATAAGGAATAATATTTCATTCTTATGTGTCTTCCAAAACACCATGTCGTGTTATTATGTTATGATATCATGAATTATGATATTGATTCCCACCTAATTCATGTTATATAAATAGGTAGTATTTATTAAATGACTCGTTTATATTTTTATTAATATGCATGGTATGATCTTATAATTTTATTCTTGTTTTCTCATTACCTTATGTTCATGATAATGCTAACATATCATCCTCATTTACCATTAATAGGAATATTATTTTTCCCATTTTTTATGATTCCTTTCCCTATGTTATGAAAAATGTTTTTAGGTAATATTTCTATAGGGGAATATTATTATGGGATATTTCCAAGATCTTTTAAAAAATTATAATAATGTGTTCTATGTTTCCAAAAACACTATACTATTATGGTCCTTGGGAATATACTTTTGTAATTTATTCAATTTCAATCTAAAATGATTTAATTTGATGTATATTAATCATGGGTATCTATCATTTGAATAAATTGAAATGTAATTTCAACCATTAGAAACTGGGATGACCAAAATAATTACAGCCCTAGTGATATTTAGAGAGATATATCTGGGGATATCTATAAGGACATGTTTACCGATGAGTCAATGTTAAGGAAATGTAATGGTTTTTTAGAGGATAGAGCATGTAGTTTCATATATTACATCTTTATATGGATAGTAAAAGTGGATTTATCTCTATGACATATTAACATAGGGGTATAAATTCCAAAAATAGTTTATTGAGCTAGTATTTATTACGAACTTGTGCAAAACAATTGGCCATGCTACAAACATGGTTTCATACTACATATGGAAGTTATTTTCAAATCCATAAAACTCTTCAAGAAATTTCATGCATGAAATAACTATAAACTAAATATGAATTATCTAGGATGTATATTAGGTGTCATAGCTTATCTATAGTTTCCAAATATAGAAATATTATATGTGATTTTTCATGATTATGAGATTTTATTCTATGATAATTGTTACTTAAAAAATTATTTATAGTTTTTTAAGGGTGAGAACCACAAACAACAAGGTTAATATGAAATCTAATTGAAATTTTCTTGATGAGTAGTTGAATGGGAAGATCACTTGAGTAAAGGATGACATGATCATACCTAATAAGTTTTCATGGAACAATATAAACAATTTATATCTTAAAAAAATCTTTGATTCACCATGAAGAGTACAAAAGATTTCAATAAGTGTTTGGGTATTGTATACTATCAAGGAAACAAGATTCAGTACCAATTGTGTTGAGAATATGGAAAGAAGCACCTAAGTGAATGTCTTAGAAGAACATGAAATTTTTTTTACTATGGAAAATAAGGACAAAAATAAAATAAATTAATTGTAAAATGAAAATCATTAGTAGTTAAAGGAATGATAATAATGACCTCCCAAAAGTATTATCAATTGTTGAATGTTTTATGTCTCCAAATTACGGGCATTAAAAAACATTAAAAATAAAATCTCAGGAATTTACTCCACAAGGTTGTATGGGTAACAATTTTTCTATTGATGATTAGGATTCCACAAATGACTTATGAGTGGATTGTTCTTTTATAATATTATTTTTTTTAATCATGATTAATTTGATTTTGACGAATGATAATACATGAATCATATTACATATTTTTCTAGAAAGTTTTTTTAATTAATACGATTAGGAAGACTTCTTAATGGGTTAAGTATGAATTAGAAAAATAAAAGTGTTTAGGCATTCCTATTCAAGAATTATGTTATATGAATCTTTAAATTTTTAATTGTTGTTTAGTGCTTTTTTCACAATGAATTTACGAGAATATATTTAATGGTTATGGTCGACTAGAAAAGTGAATAAATTAAAAGTTAGTAGTCATGGGGAATAAATGATTAATGAAAAGATAAATTTTAATATGATTTCAATGTTGACATAATGGTATTTTAAAAAATATATGTTGGATACAAATAAGAATATTTGATTGTAATTATTAACTAGGAATTGATGAAGCATTTTCTGATAAAGTGTTATATGATATTATTGATAAATTTAATAGAATTTCAATAATTAAAGAATATATATAATAATAATTCAAATATTTAAAGAATTTAGAGTCATGTATTTTTTCAAAACTTATTATGGAAAATTTCAGTTATTACCATATATTAGGTGAATACATGATGAATATATTAACATTCTTAGTATGTGAAAAAGATGAGATACTTTAAGATATATGGGGTCATTAATGTTATGTTGATTCTTATAAATTTAGTGGCCTTTATACTAACGATTTTGATTTTAATATTTTATTAATTGTTATAAGTTTAACCAGTTACAGAATGTTTATAATAAACATTCTATGAAGTTTGTGAGATTAAATTATTATTTCCCCTTATAGAAATTTATTCATGTTTGATAACATGTGTTAATTTTTTCTTATGATGATAACTATGGATAAATATAATTACTTATCATTTAGCCTCGAGATTTTTTTAGTACATTGAGAATGAAAAACTATCCTTCATTTCATATAATAGTAGATTAAGTGTAAAATGATCAAGGAACAACAATGGGTGAAAGAGTACTGAAATCAAGTATGTATATCATCTCATGAGTTATATTCCATTTTAGGAAAAGGGTATTAAAATACAATGTTGTCATACTATCATAATTTTTTATGATATCAATAAATTTTTTCAAAGAAAATTCTATTTATGGATTTATATTCAGCCAATTTATCATAACCATGTTTTCATTCACTCTAAACATTATTATGTTTGTTAAATTTCCCTTCTGTGCCCATATTTACAATTTTCACCTATGTTCTTCTTTGTGGGAAACTAGTTTTTGGTTACTTTGGTAAACTGTTATGTTTCCAACATCCCCTTTTTAATGGAAGTTATAGTGTTCATTTTTTTTTCAATGTATCAATCTATTAATTTATCTTTCATGTTATAATCCATTTACATCCTAGAAGAATTATGTGTGAGAAATTCATTTTAAGGGGAATGGAATGTGACAACCCGAATGTTTGTAAAATATATTTTTTAAATTAGTCATAACTTTTTATTTTTTTGTGTTTCATTGTACGCCATGTTATTTATACACTAAACAAACAATTAAAATACCATATGGTACATTCAACACTATTTTTGGGTTGTGTTACACACATTTTCCATTTCATTTGACAACTTTTGTTAAATGCATGGTCATGTTTTAACCAAACTACAATATACTATAAATTTTGTTATTAAAATTTTATTATATTTACTACATAGTCATTAGAATATATGTTATGAATAATATTAACTAATGTGAGAAAATATTATTTACACATTTATATAAAATTAATATATTTTTTATCAATTGTATATAAATGAAAGGAAGATCTATTTGAAAAAAATCATTTTATAAAAAACTATAATTTAGTGAACAAAAAAAAATTATATTAAAAAATTAATCAAAATTTTTTTTTGAATATTATTAATAAAATATATATTATCAATTGTTTTCACTCATATACTATTTTTTATAAGATAACAATAACTCCAATATTATGATTTGAAGGATTTATTTTTCTAAATAGTGATTTTATAACCATTTAATGGTGAAACTATATTATATAAAAATTTTGAAACTTTAATAAATTTAAATTTAAAAATATACTTTATTTTTTTGAATTGAAGACCTAAAGTTAGTTTCTGAGAATTTTTCATATATTTCATTGGTGATTCCTTTTTTGATGTATAATGAATAACAATAAATTTTAATTGAAAACACTTATTTCATCTAATTTATTTATATAATTAAAATATATTTTAACGGCTTCTTAATTATCAATTAGTTAAATTAATTAAAAAATCACAATTTGGATCACTATATAAAATTTATCATTGATATTGGATATTATTACATTTCAAACATTTGAACATTTTATATTAAATCCCAAATTTATTGTCAAGCCTATGGGATGAATTTTAAATTAATATTTTCTACTTCTGTAATTTGATTTTGGAAAAACGTATTATTTATTTAGAATAAGAATAATTAAAAATTTATAATATGTTAAACTTTTTTTTTCCCAAAAATATTAATGAATGTTATTAAATCTAATTATAGTGATTATTGAAAAAACAAGTGTAGATACTAATTAAACATAGTTTATATGTTCTAAAAATGACCATAAAATTTCCTAAAATTTAATTTATACCCATATACAGATCATTACACATATAATTATCTATAATGGTATATTTGTAACCTTTTGGGAATTAGTAAAATGGGGGGCCCTTCAAATATATTCAATAATACTCAATTTGTCGTTTTCCCCTCATAAAAATGGGATCCCCCTCTATTCACACATATTAATCACATTGGGTCATCCATCCCATTCAAAAATAATATCATAACCTTCTTCCTCTAAAAATAAAATCCTCACATTGGGAATAATAAAAACTATGTTAGTCTTTTAGTGAAAACTGCAAATGAGTTAACCAAATAAGAGGTAACATCCTTCAACCAGCACATTTGTTTTATTTATTTATCAACCACATAAATTATTCTTATTAAATTATTATATAATAAAATAATTATCATTATAATATTTTAGTTTTTTATGATAATGGTATGACCTACTCTCACACACACTTCCATCAACTAAGATATACAATCATTATTTTTGTGTATGGTGAACTACCACCTCACAAACAGATGGTGTCCATTCTCCCATTTCCAACTCTCATGGTTTGTAATAATGATGGAAATTGTATTTTTTATATTATATATTTTATATTTACCATTTATATATTCTTATTTAATTATTATACAACAAATAATTTCATTATTTCTATTTTTTCTAAATGTGATAAATTCATTTTTGGATGTGTGCACTCTCGCCTCCTCAAAACGATATGATTCGTTCACACATTACAAGGAATGTCATAAAGATGAATTCAGTAAATGTATATGATATATATATATATATATATAAAATTATAATTCCATTTTAACTATGAAATATATATATATATCTTTTAGATCTTTTCATTCAATACGATAAGAAAACAGAAACACCATACATGTGTACGTACGACAAACGGCCTCCATAAATAGTATATTCCATTTCATATTTATATATTTATATAATTTTATAAATAAATATAAAATAAATATTAATGATATTTATATCATGAATTATATTCTACAAATAATTAAATAAGTTGATAATAATGTGGTCTAAGAGTAACAATTCAGAACATATATAGAAACCAAAGTGGTTATTATCCAAAAGATAACATTATCATGGAAATTTTAATAAATGGGTAAAATCATGTTCAAATAAAATTATATATTTCTTCATGTATAAAATATTTGAGTACATAATAATTATAATAAACATATATGTATTATACAGCAGTTTTGAACATGTACAATAAATGTCAGGAAATAATATTTAGAGTTTCTCGGGTCACTTTTATTTCTGTGAGATATATTAAATATTCACCAATTATTGATGTTATATGGTGTATATAATTCCCTACGTAATTTTATATTATGAATTTTATTTATTTAATAATATTAAATGTTTCTATGAAGTTAATAATTCATGGGAACCGTGATTGAAATGGTACTCAAGTTGTAAGAGTTTCCATGTTTCACTTTTATTTCAGTGTGATATATGCTATATTTGTTACTTATTCTTGTTGTGTGGTGTATAAACATCTCTATTACTTGTGATAATGATAATATAATATATTTCATGATATTAATCATTTCAATTGATGATATTATTTCATGGGTCTTATGATTAAATAGTCACTTAAGAAGTTAAGTGATTTCTAGTCTCACTTTTATTTATACAAGACTTATTACATATTCACACGTCCTTTCACTTACATTGTGTATATACATCACATAAATTTATTTTATGATTATTATAGTCAATTTTTTATTTTTAATTAAATTCCAATTTTTTTATATTTCCATTATGGGGTTTATAGTTTGCAATTCTTCAATTCTGTCAGGTAATTTTATTATAGTTTTCCATATTTGAGACAAAGGTTTTCTATACACATATATTTTTAAACATGTATATATACAATCTTGGTAATATGTAATATCATCAATATTCTCATTTTCATGATATTATAAGTTTATATTTATTTTATTCATTCATTGTTGTTATTATTTAGTGTTATCAAAGCGGTAAAGATTTATTTATATAATATCATTTTTTACGATTATTCTTCCATTGATGAAATATTATGTTCAATTTATCATGAACTCAAACGGATTTAATTATAAATTAATAATTCATGGTATCATAATGTAATGGTACTATTTTCACACTATTTTTAACATAATACAATATTAATAAATATTTTAATGAATATCTATCTTTATTTCTCAATTTGGTAAGAAATATATTTTGTTTTTCAAAATCATTTTTTTCTAAGAAAAATAAAAAAGTTTATACTATTGTCCAATGATTATAAAAATAATTATCACTCATTTTTTACCAGTTTACATCTTTTTTAAGTAATATTATTATCATTACTTTATCATGGAACTCTTCTAAAGATTTTATGGTGCAACCAAAATGTTCATAATGTAAGAATTTACCTTCCATCGTGACCATCAATTCCTTGAAGAATAATTTTCGTGTTGAAAGTTTAATTTTTTATAAAAAAACTTTTTCTAAAATTTTAAATGACCATTATTTTTTAAATGTTTTTTAATGAAAAAGCATTTCAAAATTATTTTAGGATTTCATTATAAGTTTTAAATTTATTTTCAAATAAAATTTCTTTCATGTTTTTTCAATAACTGTTTATGTGTTTTAAAATTATTTTCAATGTAATATCATTTAAAAATGATTTGAAGAATAAATTATATGTTTTGAAATATATTTTCAAGGTATTATGTTTTAAATTGAATATTATTTTAAAAATAATTTTTAAAATTTAATAAAAAATATTTTATGCAGGTAGTATATTTAAGATATTTCAAAATTATTTATCATTCAATAGGACATCAATTAGTGTTACTCATACCTTTATGGTAATATGATCCATTTATCCCATTCAAATTATTACTTTTATGTTTTATGATTTGATTTAATAATGATTATGAAACCACGTTAAATTTCACTAGTTATATATCTGTGAAAATAATTTTTTTACCATGAGTTATATTCATTTTAAAATGACTTATTTTCATGGATAATGATTTGATTAACTGATTATGAAAATTATATATTTTCTATAGGTTATAAAATTATTTCATGACACTGATACCCATTTAATTTTGTGGCTTATGATATGATGTTCATGGAACCCATCTATTAGTATTGGTAATTATATGATGATTTCTTATGAACATTATGCACATGTATGTATGATATTATAATGGGATAAGGGGGACATGTATCTCCTTCCAATGATTTGGGTTACTATTTATGCTTCATAGAATAAATATGGGAATCAATATGATGGGCTTGATCAATAATGGGATAGAGGGGAATCATGATCCGCTAGGAATAAGGGGAAACACATTCCACTATAGTATAAAGTGGAAACTTGATCCACTCTAAGATTAACAGGAAACCTGATCCACTCTAGGAAGAATGTGTAAAAATATCCACTATAAATAAATTACTGAGACTGAGGATGTTGTTGTGTCCCACCTTGAATGTGTAGTCCCTATTATGTTCCCTAATATGTTTCGGCAATGATCTTTGACTAATAATTAATGATATTATATGTTTATGTGTCTGCCTCAATTTTTTGTCTTATTTATATGTTCTGAATTCAAATATTATTCTCTTGATTCCATCATGATTCATGTATTGTGAAGTGAAAATATTTGGTTTATGACTCAAGTATATGATCATTGATATTCAGGGTATGATCATATAATGTTATTCTCATGTTATCATACCCTTATGCTCTTGATTATCCCTATGAATCTCCCCTATTTAACCTTTCTGAGCATCTGAGATCACTCATTTCATATGTTTCCATTCTTCAGGTTATGAATATGGGTTTTATATAGGAGTAAAAAAGGGGAATATCCTTATGGGAGATGTTGAAGATCATTAACCAAATTGGAATAATGTGTTCTATGTTTCTAATTTCATTAGACTGTTATGATCCTCAGTCATATATATTATTAAATTACTAAATATTATTCTAAAAACAATTAATATAAATGAATTTTATGCAAAGGTCACTATTTTAAATGTAAATGGAGTATTTTATTTTAATTTTATTATATAACGTTGGGTTCCTCTTCACATATTTTTTGATAATAATGAAAATTTAACATTCATGGATTCAATATCATCATAAAATAATCATTCATGAGACTCTATATTTTTATTATTTTCCATGATTGGATATTGAACTATATTCACATTTTTAATCATAATTCATGGTTGTTTATTTAGATTAATCACTATATTACAAACTCTATCTTTTATCTAGTTTGGGTTTTCATTGGAATCATTATTATTTTGTTCTTTTTGAGACTCATCCATTACTATAAATAAAAAGAGTTTATCATGTGTGATGAATAATTAATACCCCATGTATATTAATTTAGGATAATAACATATTCATCCTGTATGAATTTTTTCAAAATTACTATAATAGATTTTATTTTATCAAAAATAACTATTGGTAGAATCATTGTATCATTATTTCTGGTATCCATTATTACTTAAACAGTATACATAAAATTAAAAAATTATTGTAGTGTATTGTAATGATAATTTCATTTACCAAATAATATTTTCTTATAGATTTAATTATAGAGTGTTGTCTTTGAACAACTAATCATTCACCCATGAAAATATTTATATGATATTTAACCTTTTTTTTACAGGGTTCATTCCCCTAGATTCATTCGTTCCACATATGAAACAATATTTAATTATCCATGCTAGTATGTTACTTCTAAAATAACCATTAAATATCTATTTTAACAAAACATTGGGATATTATTCTATACATAGAACCATCTCTTAAACATATCATTTGGGTATTCGCTATGTTTGTCTTATACCAATCCCTAAGATACTCAACATTACCAGTAATATACAAATGGTTTATCTTTAACTTTTAAATGAGGAACAACATCATCTTATCCCTCCTTAATGTGATTTGAATCCTCTATGAATAATATCAAAATCATGGATGTTATCTAATCCCTTATATGATACAAACTATATCGATCTATTTTGATATTCCTAAATTTGATTTAGATCAAACATAATTCACATACATGATTTGATACCAACTATTAATTCATGGATATGAGTATCTCATAATTTCTAGACATGAATAAAATATGAGGTTACAATTATTACGAGGACATATTAGGTTTAGATAATTGCATAATTTTTGTAGCATTATGACATAAAGCATTGGGTCTATGTCGGGTGATATGCGACCTCCTGTGCACCTCCATGTACACATGAGGCATCAAACTAGAAACGCTGGTCTTTGTTATATATTGGGGTGATGATAACATCCATATCAATTCATATCTATGAAAATAATAAACATTAACAATAATATATATATAATTCAAGTAAATATGTGTATGTGATAATGTAATGCATAAAAATAAATAAATTATATCCCAATGTGGTAAGATATCCATAACAATAAATACTAAAAAATTTAATAATAAACCAAGAATCATACCCATTTTCATCCCAATCCACCACAAACTCTACATTCCTTTGTTCAATAGTCTTCTAAAAGTCTAGTTCTCTTTACCCTATCCCTATTCAAAATTATAAGAATAGTGAAATTCCCATGTCTTGTGTGAGTAAAATACTCAGCAGAAAACCACCAAATCATCTATAACCTAGTTTGATCAGGTAAAATACTTTATTTTATAATAATGAAAAATGTGTAAAAATTGAAATAAAAAACAATAACTGGGATATCATGTACTAACCATGACACCAAAAACCAACAATTATACCTTCTTTGGTTCCATGATGGAAAACATACAGTACATCAGTATGAACCTCAAACTGATAATATGGATATTGGTGTGTTACATAAAATCCCCCATGAAGTGAGTTAATAACCTTTCTACAATCCATATTGAATCAGGTAGTACTCAAATCCACATGTTATTAATGATCTGTTACCTACCCAAAATCCAAAAATATCACTAACACTCAGAAATCCAAAAGGAATTGAACCTTTGATATATAATCAAAAATCCATTTGGAATAATGTATAGGCTAGTTGACATGGCTATCATGAACCACGATTTTCATCACAACACTACATGCATTCTCACCACAAGGAGTAGTCATACCATAGTGGTCACATGTCACATATAAAAAATTACATTCCTCCAATGGAAAATCATAATGATACATAAAGTGATAATATCTATTGAACTCATCATCTAAAATATATCATCCTCGTATATATATCATTTGAATCAATCATCATCAAGAAATCAAGATATCTCAAATGTTCTCATGGAAACATGTGATACCAAATAATGACCTACAAAAAAACACATGATATCAAAATTGAAGAATGAATATAAAATATTCCAACAACATATAAATATAGTGGAATCTTGTTTAATGAGTGAACATAAAGGTATGAAACTTTCTATATAAATTCCTTGAAAACCGCATCAAGATTAATCATAGTTTTTGATTATCCCACCAAATTCATTCACCAAACTGAACAAAAATAAAACTAAAATTTTTCTTATAACATCCAAGACATCATTTGAGGGTTTCTATAGTAATTAGAGGAAGAAAATAACTATAGATAACAAACACACAATTTCATGAGGTTGTTGGTGGGATTCCAAGTGGACTCTATGGGATGATGCTGATGGATACAACTTGGTGTGTGAACTAGGAAAACACCATGGTGAAGGAAAGGATCACCATGAGGCACAATACACTTTTAGATGTTCAGTAAATAAGAAGAAGAGTCACTAATATATCTGGATTCGATAATAAAGGACCACCATAGTATATGTGGTTTATTTGTTGTGTGTAACAACCATTCAAAGATGAACCATAGTGAAATGTAGTTTTTGGGGTCATAAGTTTATGTTTCAACTATGAATAGGAGAATTACATAGTTTAAAAGGATGAATTTGGGACACGTGAGGGTTTCAATATGGAGAAGATCTTATCTGTGTCCACTGAGAGATCTTAGAATAATATGGAAATATATAGGGTAATAGTTATATTTATTAGATGTCCATTGAGACCCTAATGACATGATGTCCCCTAATAATAAATCTCCTTAAATTCTAAAATAGTATCATTCATTAATAACCTTTTATGACGTTTATACTTGATGAATGAACACCAATATGAATGTTATGTAATAGAATAAGATTCATCGGTGTGGCACAGTTTAAGATACTATAGTATGACCTCACCAATTCATTCTTCTATGGTGATGGCCAATACCCAACCACCTTCATGGAGTAAGGATATGGTGTACCTCAAGGTGCTGTGACATAGCATTGATCCCATTCACCCTCTATAGAGTATCTCTATTACATCTTGGCTCTAGATACCCCTATATAAAGTAGTTCTACTATCTATAAAGCAATGACCATATTTTTTCTAATAAACACACTAAATTGTTTTGTAAGCCTTCCTGATCCCCTTCCATGTATAGATGTTATTTATATATTTGAATTTACATCAACAAAGAGGAAAATAAATTTTTAAGAATATAAATTTTTAGGCTTCAATTTTGTCCCTCTCTAAAAGACATATCATCCCAAAGAATCATTTCTTGGGTTATTACTCAAACAGATCGGGAATTATAACTCTTTCATACCTCTCTCACTGTCATGTCTTGTAAAGCACCACCTTGGGAACCACTAAATGGTACACATAGCCTTGGGTAAAATGGCCTCAATTATTTATCATCATAATCAAAAGGATTATTAATTTTAGAAATATTATATCATGGTATGGTGAGGAAACAATACCAATCATTATTTGGGTATCGTATTAGTAATATTTAATAAATAAAGAAACTTAAGCATTTGATATAATAGACTACACAATAGAAGTAGATTCAATAATAAATAATGGATGGTTAGATATTAATAAAATTAAAATAATAATAAATCCATATATATATATATATGAAATGATATCATGGAACACTGAAAAAATAGGGAAAATACGAGTTACAAAGCATAAGGAATATATTTTTTTCTATACAAACGATAGAAAAAACTACAAAAACGCCACTAGAAACAAAGGAATGTATTCAATCGCATTCAAACGAAGTTTACATTTTATATAAGTCATGAATATTTGAACTGGAGAATGACCATATCCCAACATGCTTCCAAAATCATTATTCATGTACTAATCAGTATCTTGAAAAATGTGTGAGATAAAAACAAAAGGCCACAACCAACATTATAGAGAACAATCACTTATGTTTATATAACTTGGAAATTTTAAGGATTAAAAGGTAACTAAAAATTATAAAAATACATTAATAAGACCAATAAGGTTCTGAAGGGATGATTTTTGACACTCACTACTTCATCATAGGCTGATATATCTCTAATTACATGTTATCATTTATATAACTTTATAGGGAAAACACATAATTATGAATGAAATTTTATATACCAATGTATTTCAGAGTTAATATAGGTATATACCTAGATTATATGTTTTATATGGACCCATGTAAAAACCGAGGTTTTAACACAAAGTCAAATGAACTATAGGCTCCTAAATGGATTTATCCCTAAAATCTCATATGAATTTGAGAAATAATTATTGTCATGTGTGAAAATGGTATGTTTCATCATTCCCAACACCCAATGAAAGGTAATTTGGATCTTCATTCCCATCAATGAATTAAATTATGTGAGACATCGTGCAAAAAACCAAATATTAGGGAGCATGATAAATCAAGTTCAATTGGTTACTTACCAGTTTTCCACCACCAATATCCATGTTATAAAAATAGTAATAATACCATGTCATTACCATTTTAATATATTAATTTCAATTTAACTCCATTAAAACTTGGTAGAAAGACCCCTCATATAGAGGGTTATAAGGTGTGATCTCACCACTCATTGTACAATTAATTTTGTTGATACATTTCTCATTTATTTTTAATATAAAACCAAATAAGATGTGGTGTTTCATTATTGAATCTATATAATCAAATTCATGTAATAGTAACACAAAAACATAGTTTTGTTCATTATGGAAGAGGAATTCTACAAACATAATTAGGGTCTACGTGAGAATATTAAGGAAGGGTTCACATAATTATGTGGTTTTACTCATTTTAAGAAAACACAAGGAAATTTTTGGCATGATCTACAGTGCAACATGTTCTAAAACTGATAAATGTTTATCAAAAAATTAATATAACAACCAAATTAGGATTATTTACAAATATGCATCTGTTATGGATTATAGAAATGATGTATATTGGATAAAATCATTAAAATATAAATATGATTTGGAAATAGGGAATATTAGCTTACATGTGAATTTTATCATTGTTTTATAAATAAATAAAATAAAGGAATAAATATAATTGAAAGGATTATAATTACTTACAAAAACATTACAGATAGGGATAAAAACATAGGACGAACATACAAAAAATCTGAAATCTTAATTTTGAAACCAATGGAGAGCTCCCATAAAGTTTGGGTGTGTTGTAAATGCAAGAGGTGGAAGAAAGGAGGTAATTCACTTTAGGTAAAAATGATAAAAAAAATTAATATTATCCTTTATTTGAGGGTTTCATTGTGTTTCACATGGTTGGACAAAAAGTTTTCCAATTGTGCACTACGAATTCTCTACCAGGACCGCCTTTCACAACTAGGCACGCGATTAGACTAACCATGAATTCTACACCATGCCTCCCCTCTCACAATAGTGCAAAATGAAGTGTGGGTCAATTGTGCATGCTATACCCCCCCCCCACAAGGTTAGTTCAATCTATGTATACATAGGGGTTTAGTTTGGTAAAATAGGTCACATATGTTTTCTTCTCAACAAACTAAGATATAAGATCTAAATGAGCCCATGAATTTCATGAAAACATTGTGACCCAATTATTAACTATTATAATGATAAAAAGAGTTAAAACTAAATATTAATGGATTTATACCACCGTGAAAATATTATTCATTAAAACACCCCCATATAAAAAACTCTTTCCCATGTTTCTTTAGGGGAGGCCGATCAATATATGTTAAATTATCCATCAATCATTCTTGCTTCAATAAAACATATAAAAGTGTAAATATTCATAATTAAAAATAAATTGTACTTTATCCATGATATTCATTGGGTACTCCTCAAATAAAGCATCTGTATCCATCTCAACCACCTCAAGCAATAGAAAAATTGATAGTTGTGCATAATAATGACGTAACTATAAAATATGAAAGAAATAATGATTAGAATGGTATCTCTCATGAGATCCTACAATGAAATTAACTGACCCTACTATATTTATAACCTAAATAGGCCCAAATAATCTGTGAGGTAACATAATAATACTATTAATTTTTCTCTAACCAATCATGGAATAATTCTGATGAAAACATAATGCTGGTCCTGAAAATCTATACTTTATAAATGAATTGTTTATTAAGACTTTTTCTAGGAATATTCTATAATCATTTGTTTTTTAATCATTTATATTGTCTATTAAGTCTTCTGGATGATAAGAGGCCCCATTGGTGATGTATACCCTGCCTCTATCCTAGGGAAATTAGATCATCCAGACCCATTATATATGGAATCATATGTAACTATAAATATCATCACATGAATGTTTTTCTTGTAGGATAAATCAACGTGTGGTGTATATTTATAAATAAAACATTTTAAATCACAGTCACATGCTTCGATAATTTCCTCCAATATCTGAATTGTACGACTATTCTGAGTATGACCTATAATTTTCTAAGAATCATCTATAATGAAATAATTATAAAATCCCTGCTGGAAATGAAATGTGAAATGAGAATCCATTCTTGATAATATATAATGCTAATATCAAGGAATGAGTAAATCTCTAAGAGCTAAAACATCCCTATTTCATCCACTAATAAGATCTCCATGATATGTAGGAACTGGGATACCTTTTGTAATCAATCAGCAACAACCCAAACCATATAATTATGTCAATATGACCAAGGAAAAAATATATTATCTTGTATGGTGACATCATCCAATTTCAAATATAGAATGTTAAAAGTATAAAAAGTCACACAATTCATTGGTACTCTTCCATCACCTACTAATATGTGGAAAAACGTGTAATGATTCTGGTTATCTCCCAGTTCATACTCAGCCACCAATTCAGGTGACAAAAATCTATAAACATCTTAGTAACACCATGATACACTATCGATATGGAGGCATGGGACTCTTAATTAACCTCCTATCAAATGAAACTTAGAACCATGGAACTCCCACGACTATTTAAGTCATCATCCCCATCCATGATCCATCCTATAAATGAGTCCACTTATAATACTCTCACCCTTTGGACTAATCTCTTGTTATCTGTAATATACGTCATTTTAAAAGATTTAGGAGGGTATATGTCAGTTATTAAGCAGTTTGTAAGGTCTCCTTATGATCCTCCTAATCCTCTAGATGCATCTTTGAAAACATGTCTAAAATCTTCCACTCACCACTCCAACTCATGAACTACATGATTCAATGAATTCCCAGACAAATTATTAGAAATTGTATTTCCTTATCCTTGTATATAATCAAGATCGATATCGAATGACTGTATGTATTCAACCATTAATAATTCTAAATATTAGGGTAACATTTAATAATGATATATCTTTAGATTTTTTAGTCTTTAAACATTATAAATTACTCTCCCAATTTGTATTTCATCTAACAGTGAAAACCATGACCAACAACTAATAAATTTAGGTCATGTGTAGAGTAATTCCTCTTATCACGCCTCAAATCTCGAGACTCAAACACTATTAATTGATCATACTATATCATAAATACATAATTCTTGATTCCTGATTTATAATAATTAACGATATATATTCAATAAATCTCTCAAAGAATTTGTATTAGAGATTAATTTGGCTTCTTTTTCAACTAAAGATAGGAATTCTACTAATATTAAGGCAATAAAAATTTCGCACCCATTGTTTCAAGAGAATAAGAGTTTCTTCTTGGTGTGAAAATATATAAATGATATTCTTATAATATCCATCTATCCACCTGAAATATCATATTTTAGAAAAATTCTTTGGCAACACCCATGAAATTATTGGACTTACCTTATCTAGGACAACAACTATTATTTCATCTAACATAATATAACCTAGTAAGTGTATTATGTTTTTCATGTACTTTCAATTTATGAGAATATATTATAGTTGGTTCTCTATCAATGTATTGAGAACATTTTACAAATATTTTTCATGGTCACATCTAGTATTACAGTACAATAAGATATCTCCCATGAAGACTATAATAGATGAATTCACTTATGGATGAGAAACCAAATTCATATGGTTCATGAAAACAATTTGAAATTTTTTTATGAATGATTGACATCAAAAAATATCATTAAGGGTCATAACTATTATAAATGGATATTGTAGTTATCTATGTGGTCTTTTCATGGTCCTCTTGATAACTTAATATCAAATTGTTATTTATGAAAACTCAAACTCCGTAGAGTTAGTCAAATGGGTCATCTATTTTAGTTGTATAATACTTCATCTTAACTGTGAACTAGTAAAATTGAAAATAATACACACAATTATAGAGGGTATTTTCCCCCTTCTTGTTAAAATAGGATAGTGTAATGTTATAGGGTAGTTTTGGGCCATTTAAAAACATTCATTCAAATTCATCTAACTATTTATTGAGATCTTGAATATCTAATTGTTAAATATTATATAGGGATGTGAAAATTAGTGATAAAACCGAAACTAACTCAAATTCCACTCCACTTCTATAAATTGTTAGACCCTTGAGAATTTATTATGGGAGACATTACAGAAATGATCCATTATAGAAGGAAAATAAGTATGCCCCGTTCTCTTATCATCATGATAAATACATGAAATCCAGTTCGTCACTAATCCATATATTTTATATTTTGTTATATCATTGCTTTCATGGACACCTATTCTACATTTTATATTTAAAAATATCCTTCAGTGGATAATAATATCACATGCCGATGGTTTCAATCAATATCGGATAGATTATTGACTAATCTACACATCCCAACAATTTCCTCAAACATTTTAATGTAATGAACATATAGGTACCATATAATGAATAACCACTTATATATAGGGAAAATTTCTTTCACTAATTTACACTCTATATTTGGAAACCAATTGGTTTTTCAAGAGTCATAACACCAAAAAAAATTTAAATCTCATTTCCCAGAATGTCGAAAATATCCGAATAAAAAATTACCATAACAAAGCGGTATCAAAAAAGGTATATAAAATAGTAGTGGATACCTAAATTATTCCACATAATGTAGAAGGCATAATTCGTTACTCATCTACTATAGTATGGATTGCTTGTTAGTGGATATAATTGAGGCCTATATATACGACTTAACAACCATGAGTAGGCCCACACTACTTTCACTCTATGTTCTAAGGTTGGGACCCTCTTCGTCAACCACCTCGGCATCCTAAAAAAAAAGTGGAAACCCATATTTCCTTGTAATGAGGATCCACTGATCAACCATTGTAACATTTAGTTGCTGAGTACCCTCTATAATGTGGATTAAATCATAATGTTCTTTAGAAATTATGAATACGATCCATCCTACCACAACCGTGCAAATAAAATGGTTCAAAAATAAACTATGGATTTATTTTTCATGGATTCCCAAACTACCAAAATTTGAAAAAGTATTTAGTGGGATTAATCTAACAATCAATGCCCCTAAAGGATACATCAAATAGATGGTTCTTTCCTCTAGAATAAGTTATGCCATGTGTAGGCACTGAACTGACCATTCTCACACCCTCATCTTTAATAAAATTAGTCTTAGTGGGGATAGATTTATTCACTATATTAGAAAAGGTACTCCAACGTAACACATTTATATTATCTGAGGTCATAAAATAACCCATAATGAAGTCATGTCTCTGTCATCATTACTTCACCATCATGATTTAGTGAGAAACACTAGATCTTAGAAAAAGGATCTACTAATTTTCTCACAAATATAGATTCCTATTATAGATTCAATAACTCTCTATCCATGTCATCCTTAAACTTATTTGGGAATAATTAAGCATAAATATCATTTTCGGAGTCCCTATATACAATATAATGATGATGGTATACTATTTTAATGACAGTTTGGTATCGCATGGAAGAACATAAAGACTTTTAGGTTATGAGATTGAGCCTCTTCTCAATAGTCATTTCCAGATCCTCTTACCTAGTAATCATGGCCTAAATTCAGGAATCACCAACGCGGGGGGACATCATCCCCTTAAAACATTAGTGGATTATACTTCAAGAACTCATGTCTCAACTCATTTTTTACTGGGATATGTCACATAACTCCTTGTATATATTGCCTCATATGTTGAAACCCATATAGAAAGTGGAATGGGTTCCCATGTAAGGATTATAATGTGTTTTCATACGTGTAACTACTGGAGGTAACACTATTGGGTTAGGTACGAATACCAGCTAAGAATAATCATCAGTTCCCAAATGGATTATTATATGAGTCTACTGTGGTGAAATGATTCTATATTGCAAACTACACACCTCATAAGATGATTTATCTTCATAAAATTACAAATAAGATAAAAAGTTATAGTAACAATCATTCTTATATATGAGTCAACAACTCTATAGCTACACCTAAACCCCTAAATATTTGAGATAAAAGTAAAAGAGACACTAAAATCTAACCTCAACTATGATTTTTTTTGGGTCAAGGTCACATATCATATAAAATGGGTCCGGATATATGAAGATTCAATTGCATGCTACATAAAAAAATTCAAATATGATGAAATTATAATCTCAATTTAATGGCATCAATTTCTCCTTAATCCAAATATATTAATTTTATGATAGTTTATTATTTTATTCACACATATATATAGACCATTTTAGATGAATCATAATTTCACTCTTATATGGTCTCAACCATTATTTATTTCTTTTGGAATTCAATTTAATTTATAAAATTTATTTCAAATAGTCCTATAATATGTGTCATTATTCATAATTCATAGAACCATACACACTCTTTAAATTGAAATAGGTACCCATGTTATTTTACCCATTAATGTTATAGCCCATGTCACTGTGAGACACATCTATGAAACTAAATAAAATTGGTCATTTTTTATTCCTTCATAATACAATATTTTAAAATACCATTTAAGTTAATACAGACACACTAATTAATCCCATTATTATATATCTAGAAAAAATTTCAGCACATTTAAAATATCACAATCAAGGAACCAAATATGTATACATTTATAACTTTATGACATAGGAAGACATGTAGTGGATTAGTGAATCATATATATCTTCCATACATTATAAAATGATGTACGAATATCTATTTACACATACCATACTAGAATAGAGTTCTATAAAAATGTTAATAAATTCGAAAATCACTAAACATCTGAATCACACAATGGTGAAATCTAATCAACTATAATAGGTAAAAACCCATAACATCATGTTTTATCACATATTATTTGTCTTTTACCAATATGTTGGTTATGTACTCCTAAGAACATGCAAATTAACAAATTATGAAACATCACTAGACTCCACTATTAAAACCCAATAATAATACATAACAACAACAGAATAATTTCATACCACTTTGTAATAACACAACCTAGGATCTACTAAACCTGGCCTCGAGCTGGTGGGTCACATTGATTCATGAATATCTCCCAACACACCAATGGATATCGGCTATCATCAAGGTTATATAGTTGTGGGGGGGGGGGATACTATACCCCATATTATCACAGTAGCACAATATTAATAGTAAAAAAATAATATATATGAAGCCTATGATATAACAGGAAACAAAACTAAATAACATGAAATAATTAATAATTTAAGGCATAAATAAAAACAATAATAATAATAAATCAATTTTAAGATCAATATACGAACTAATTTCATTTCAATCTAATATATATATTTTTAAAAACATTCTATAATGAGGAAAATAAAAATATGTCATGCTCTAAAAAAATGATCATATAACCCAAGACAACTCCAGTTGCATAAAAATAATGAGATCCATCCTCCTTCCCTTTTATCCCATTAATTATTATTCAATAATCTTGTAATGGCTCGGACCACTCAGGTCCATTAATTTTTGAAAATGTGGTGTTAGAGGTGTTATAGGAGGTCAAGGTAACTTATCCCCAATGCTTTACCAAAATCATCCATTTTGATGAACCGTTTGAACGGTACACAATTGGGATTTGTAACATCACATGATGTATTTAGGTACATTTGAAGAATCTAACTACCCTTGTTTTGGAGTAGTGTCTTGGTTGGTGTGTTTGGGTGAATCTTTAATGAAAACTAAAGGGAATTAGCTTTTGCACGGGCTGCGCACGGTTTGTCTAAACAGTGCGGCTAGACCACGAGTAGTAAATCTTGGAGGCAGTAGATAACGCACTGTTAGCGCTCGATTTTTCTAACAGTGGATCCAAACCAAGCGAGGAGTTTTGACGAGTCAGTAGAGACCGCACGGTTAGTGCACGGTTCATCTAACCGTGTGATAAAACCATACAGGCACTAAAACTAGATCCTAAAATTGTCGATCTCAACCATTTTTCCTCTAACCTACTCATTTAAGCTTCTAAGCAGCCATAACTCGGGATTACCCTTCCTTGAAGGTAGGATAACCTCTCCAAAGTGTTTTGGAGGCGATTAGAAGGCTTCTCTTGGCGAATCGAAGCCGATTTATTGAGGTATTTGATCGTTCTTGTTTGGTTTCTTAGATCCACTTGAGTGTACTTCCCCTCTTCTCCCAGTTTCATAGAACTACGCCCGTTATGGGTAGATCTATGTCTGTGGATACAAAATATGATGAGATATGGTCTTAGTTGGGTTAGGAGAAGATATCTAATGAGGATTCCTAGATAATAAACCAGACTTTCTTGTGCATTTTTATTTTGTGGGGGATTTTGTCAAAAACCATTGAGGTAGGGGATTCATTTCATCTCTTTATTTTACGTGAAATTGTATTGTTATCATGTTTAATCCCACTGGATGACAATTGAATTTACATAATAAATATTTTGAACAGGATAAATAAATTGTATCGATCATATGTTATTGCCTCTTGTTTTTCTAGATAGTGTGATGTCTATTCTTTCTTTGCTTAGCTGTTGTTTTGATGGAAATCAATAAATAACGAAATCCGGGATTAATTGATAATTTTTTGGCTAAAGAGAAAGAGGCATGAAAATGAATTTGGTTCTTGTTGTAATTTAATGTTAATCAAATTGGTGTAGTAAGAATGATTAATCATTTATGATATCATACTAGTTAGGTTTCCCGATGTTGGAACCAACACATTATAAATCTATTAATTCAAGATGGATTAAAGAATTTTATTGTTTGATAATTTCATGAAGGATTCTGAGTTACCCTCTTGATTGTTAAAGGGCCTTATCACAATTGCCATGATGGTTTTTTTCCTGCTGCTTGTGTTGAGATGTGACCCTATAGGGGTGTTGTGATATGTGGGGGCATATATTCCTTTTGGTTATGGTAGTGGATGATGCCTAAAGTGGTGAGATGCATCGGTTTATGTATGTGGGTGTCAGGGAGGACACCAAGGATGATGGGGTAGGATGGATTTGATTTTTGGATGCTTTTTGTTTCTTATTGGTTAATTGTCTAATTTACTTTCCCCACTACTCAAGGTAGCTGGTCCTACTTACCCTTTTTTCGAAATAGGCAAAGACACATGGGGTATGACACGTTCTTTCCGTGTTTTTCTTCTAAATTAAGGATTGGTATATTCTCTTTCTTTAAGCGGCAAAGACTTCACGGGTTGTATAACTACTCACCATGTTGAGCCCCTTGTGTTTATTAGCATAGAATGTTTTCTAGAATGTCTGGGAGTGTGAGAAAGTAATTCTGTAATGAAAATTTGAATATATGGTGTTAAACCATGGGGTTGGAGTTCGCTAGAACATAATGATGAGGTCGTAATTTTTGAAGGAATAGTTGACTTTGGGTGTGATTCTAATGGAATTTAATGTGATATTGTTCATGGTTAAATAATGTTTAACGAATTAATGAACATAAACTGGAATTGATAAAAAGGGAATGAAGTAATCTAATAAATCTCTTTAAATGGTTATATGCTTATAGGATACCTAGTCATAGAAGTAGAATCCCGGAGTCTGAGAGGTGTTAGCTGCAGCTGCGTTTAAGACTAAGTAATGCCCATAGTATGGTTGGGAGATATAATATATTTTGTACTTTTTGTGTTTCTTTACGCTAATCCACCCCGTCAGTAAGGGAAACTAACCCCTCAGGGATTCTGAGCCTTGGGGGTGTTTTCCCCAACATTCTAGTGGGAGGATGGATGGCTGACTACCCCCTTGGGCCCTGGTCTCTTCTCTGGGTAGTTACTGGTGCTGGAAGGCACATTGGTTAGTTTTCCCCATATATGTGTGTAGAGTGCTGTAATGGATTGTGGTTATTCACAAACATTTATTCTGGATATAGTTTTCTATTTACTACTATAGGTGTATCATGTATAGGTTGTGATGGATTGAGTATTATTACTCAGTGTATGGGATGTAATGTATTGAGGTATAATACCCGACGTATGATACATGTTATGCGAGCTATGGTGGCTCCCAAGAACTACATGTTTACTTTGGTGTATGGACGTGGGGGTTTTGTTGCACGAGCTGCATATTGTGATGCTTCGCCTAGGTGTCTGCGGGCAATCATTTTTGGAGAGAGATGCTCAGGACGTGCGATATTGGGGAAAAGAGGAAAACAAGTGGGGAAGTAGTAGTGGGGTAACCTTGATATTCTTTATTATATGATATATTCTTGTATGTGTTACCTAGTGAGAGTATCCATGGTGAGGTTAGGAACTTAGTATACCAGTTTAGGTGATGATTTAGTTTCACTTGTTGTTCATTGATCTTTATCATGATTTATTTACTTTTGCAAGAGAGGATTCGAGGAGGATCCTATAGAGTATACTGTTATACTCACCCTATGTATATGCAAACTATTTTCAGGTCACTTGGAGCAGGTTGGAGATCAATCTAGTTTATACTATCTAGTGGTTGCAGGAGCTGTTCGGGCTTGTGGTTGCTACTGTTTTTACTTATTTTGGGTAATTTTAGATTTCCCCTTTCAGTTGTAGTATTTCTTCATGACATTTCATATGTTCACATGGTTTCTTTTATATTTCAATTAGGAGTTGGAGTTGGTTGGTGTCTATCTTATCTCTCTCTTCTACATGTGTTCTCTTAGAGGGTAATGTCTCCCATTTGTGTGTTTATTATACCATCAGTGCTAGTCACCAACCTGGGGCCTACTGGAGGCGGGACTCGGGGGTCATTATCTCCCTTATCACATTGCTGACCTAGGAGGGGTACACTTTGTGGGGATGGGGTCGTGACAGAGTGGTATCAGAGGTCTGGTTGAGGGATAGGATGGATTTTGGAGTTAGGCACATGTGAGGATGCATGGGTTGTTAAGGAAACGATGTCATTCGTGTTTAAAAAGTGAGGTAAACACTGGAGACCGGCTGAAACATAGGCATTTAGGGCCCCCTATGATATGATGTATGGACCTTTAACTTTACAATGGATACTAAACAAGGTGATACTAGTTGCAAGGTAGAGAACTAGGAAAGCATCATGAATCATTCCTCTTTATTCCGGTGTTGGAATGGGTAGACCTTGGTATAAGTTAACCTAAAATGAATAAAATAAAACAATTAATTAATTAATGTTGAGTCTTCCATATTCCAAATTTAGGATCACTAATGGTTTTTTATTTAACAGGTATGGCTCCAAGTCGATGTCCTCGTCAGTTTTGCAAAGAAAATGTCTAGCAGGCTGTTCCTGCAGATCGTCGTAGGGTAGAGGTTGATGATGACGACAGTTGGAGGAAGACACTCCGAGAGTTTCAGCGCCAGAGTATGCAGAAGTATGAGGGATCCATTTCAGATGCAGTCATGGAAGACTGGTTAGAAGAGGTCGAGATCGACTTCAGTTTGATTCGTGCTCATAAGAAGCATTGGGTATCCTTGGTTGTGACGATGGAGTGTGGAGCAGCGAGGAAGTGGTGGTTCTTGTTCCCTGGGGATCGTGTGGAGTCAGTGATCTCATGGGAGGAGTTTTGAGACTGGTTTAGAGTCGAGTTTCTTTCTTCAACTGCGAAGGCGTCCAGTCGTCAGGAGCTCCTTACACTTCGACAGGGGATCTCTAGTGCTCAAGTGTTTGGAATCCATTTCATGAACCTTTTACGATATGCTTCAGACCTATTTCCATAAGAGGAAGCCAGGGCGAGACATTTTTGAGGAGGACTTGCATCTAGAGATCCAGCACTAGATCACCCTAGTTATGCTGAAAACATATCTTGAGGTGCTGGTGAGGGAAGAGGTTTTTGAGAGGAATTTGTCTAGGACCAGATCATCACAAGAGGGGGATTGGAATGATTCCTCATGAAGTAGATCTGTGGTCTGGGGTTCCCGGTTTTCAGGGAAGAAGTGTTTCTATTTAGCAGGGGGTAGGTCCCAGCCCATTACATCTCATTTCTCTAGAGGAAAAAACACTTAGGCCTATGCCAAGGGATCAAGTGCTTGTTTTTCTAGTGGTGGTCGTGGTCATCAGCCGCAGGAGTGCCCAACCTTTCCGAGAGTCCATCGTGCACCAGGTGATATGCTCTAGGTTCCTCCGTTGAGGCATTTCCAGCCGTGGTAGTTGTAGCTGGTTTCACCTGCTTTAGATCAGTAGAGGCTAGATGGGGAAGGCATAGGACATCCCCATGATGTTCCCCCTCCTCAGAGAGCAGAGCACGACTGTGGTGGTGGTCGTCATCAGGGTCAGAGAGGCCGTGGAGGAGGTCGTGGTCTGCTTCATGCTCTAGCGTTGCCTGCTCCAGGCGATCCAGACATCGTTCAAGGCACCGTTTTCTTGTTTTCTACCTTGGTGTATGCCTTGTTTGATTCAGGATCTACACACTCCTTCATATCACCTACCCTTGTCCATGCTTTGGGACATGAGGTAGAGAGGCTTCCAGTGCCCTTGGTGTTGACTACGCTAGTTGGAGGTCGAGCTGACTTGTTTGAAGTTTGTAGAGACTGTGAGCTAGTGTTTGGGAAACACCGCTCTTGGTGAGATTTTATATTATTAGGAATACAACAATATGATGTCATCCTCTGCATGGATTGGGTGTATTTGGCGCAAGATATCGTGGATTTCTTCAGGAATATATTCATTTTCATTGGTACGGATGGAGATCAAGTGGTGTTTTTTGGTGAGAGAGACCCTCAGATGGGTCATAGGCACATTCCATCCTTCTCATCCATGATGACTGATATGATGGTGAATTCTTTAGAGGTTCAACAGCTGGCGTTTCCTAGGGTTGTAGAGGGGTACCCTGATGTCTTTCTAGAAGAGGTTGTAGCATTACCCCTCGATGAGAGATTGAGTTTGGGATCGAGTTATAGCAAGGAGTGTCTCCTATCTCTATGTCTCCATATAATATGGACCCTTCTGAGTTACGAGAGCTACGTATACATCTTGATGGTATGTTCTAGTGCGGTTTTGTTCGGTCAAGTGTGTCACCATGGGGTGCACCAGTTTTGTTCGTAAAGAAGGCCGAAGACAGTTTGCAGTTGTGTGTCTACTATCGTCACTTAAAGATAGTGACAATAATGAATTTCTATCCTCATCCATGAATTGATGATTTATTCGATCAACTGAATGTTGAAAGTAGGTTCTCAAATATTGACTTGCGGTCAGGATATCATCAGATACGGGTGAAGGATGAGGATATTCCAAAGACTTCTTTCTGTTGTTGTCATGGGAATTATGAGTTTATTGTACTGCCATTTGGCATGACGAATTCTCTAGTTGTATTCATGATATTGATGAATGATATGTTCCAGGATTTCCTAGACAAATTCATGGTAGTTTTCATCAATGACATCCTTGTGTACTCCACATTTGAAGAGGAGAATGAAGAGCATCTACGAGCCTCTTTTGGAGTTCTTCACCAACATCACTTATACGGGAAGTTTTTGAGGTGTGATTTTTGGGCTCGAGAAGTCCGTTTCATGGGGCATGTTGTTTCCTAACAGGGAGTAGCTATGGATCCATCAAATATAGAATCAGTTATATCTTCGGCATCCCCCAAGACAGTGTTAGAGGTGAGAAGTTTCCATGGTCTCACAGGCTACTACAGGAGGTTCTTAGCCAATTTCACATGAGTTGAGACTCCTCTAACATATTTTACCAGGAAGGATCAGGCATTTATATGGACTGATCAGTGGCAGTAAACTTTTGAGTATTTAAAGGATAAGTTATTAAGTGCTCTAGTCATTTGTCTTCCAGCTGAGGGACTTCAGTTTGATGTTTTCTGTGACACTTCACATCTGGGGTTAGGTTGTGTTCTCATGCAGAAAAGATCATTTGTTTCTTATGGGTTGTAACAGTTGTGTTCCCATGAATGCAATTATGCCACCCATGATCTTGAGTTGGCAGCTGTGGTGTTTGCTCTGAAGTTGTGGAGACATTACCTCATTGAGGAGCACTTTGTGGTTTTCACTGATCATAAGAGTTTGAGGTATGTTTTCTCCCAGCGTGACTTAAACTTAAGACATCGTCTGTGGATGGAGTTCTTAAAGTAATGAGACTTCGAAATATAGTATACACTTGGAAAAGGTAATGTTGAAGTTGGTGCGGTAAGATGAAAGTCACGTAGTGATGCTGTGTGTGAATCCATTGATTCTTGGAGAGTAATGGAAGAACTTTCAATATTTCATCTTGATATGGGAGTAGTTGGGGGTAGAGGTTGTCTTTTTCAGATGATGGTACAGTCATCCCTAGTGAAGAATGTGGAAGATTCCCTGTTGGGGGATCTTGAGGTGGTGGTCTGGAAAGATTGAGATGTTTGTGGCGAAGCCCCTGATGGTTGGATGGAGGATGAACAACACTGAGTGTTGTATCATGGAAGGATTTTTTTCCCTTGATGATGCGTTAGACGGTTCTTCAGAAGTTCTATAGTCCGCCCTTAGCAGTACATCCTGGCATGAAAAAGATGTAATGATCCTTGAGAAATTGGTTTTGGTGGCCTGGGCTGAAGCGTGTGGTTGGGAAGGTTGTGTCTCGATGTTTAGTCTGCCAGAAGATGAAGGTCGAACACAGTGTTCCAGGTGGTCATCTCCAGCCATTATAGATTCCTCAGTGTATGTGGGAGGACATCTCAATGGATGTTGTTATAGGTTTACCTCGAGCATCAGGAGGACATAATGCTATTTGGGTGGTATTTGATCGTTTAACAAAATCGTCTCACTTCATAGAGATCAAGGAGTCGATCGTAGTAGAAGTCTTGTCGAGGAAATATCTAGAGGAGGTGGTGAGATTTCATGGATCCCCTAGGACGATCATTTCTGATCAAGATCCTTGTTTTACCTCCAGGGTGTGGAGAGGTCTCCAAAATGCTTTTGGTTCTCAACTATTCCTTAGCACAACTTTTCATCATCCAATAGATGGTCAGACAGAGCGATCCATCTAGACTCTTGATGACATGTCCTGCTCGTGTGTTCTTGATTTTGTAGGTTCATGGATGAGGAACTTACCGTTGATGGAGTTCTCTTACAATAATAGTTTTCACTCCACCTTCGGTATGGCACCATTTGAATCCTTTTATGGCCGGCTTTGTCGTTCTCCGTTGTGCTGAACTGGGGTCGGAGAGTCAGCAATTCTCAGACCGAAACTAGTGCATAATACAAAAGAGATGGTTCAGGTGATTCATGAGAGGATGAAGATAGCTCAAGATCGTCATAAATCATATGATGATCAAATAAAGAGGCCCTTATAGTTTAATGTTAGGGATCATGTGTTTCTGAAGGTGACTCCCCATCATGGGCGGCAAAGGTTTGGTCGTGAAAGTAAGCTTTCTCCCAAGTTTGCTGGTCCTTTCTATGTGTTAGCCCATGTTGGAGATGTGGCGTATCGAGTAGCACTTCCCCCATAGATGAGTTGGATACATGATGTTTTACATGTATCAAATCTTCGTTGTTATCTTCATGATGACACTCACATAATCGATTGCGGAGAGATCGATGTTGCTGATGATGAAACCTTTGAGGAGCGACCTGTGGAGATCCAAGACCGCAAGGAGAAGGTGTTGCGTAGGCATTATATCCCCTTAGCTCGTGTCTTATGGTGACACTATGGCGTGGAGGAGAGTTCCTGGGAATGTGATTCACAGATACGTGCTCTTTCATGTAACAATGTTCCCTTTGTGGTTATACATTTCATGTTTTATTTATGAATTTATTTGTTGATTTTTTGGCCTGCTCTCTTCTGAGAGGTATGTCGATGGGTGGTTGTTCAGACGCTGTTTTTTTTCACTTTATGTGGGTTTTGGATTCTTGAGGATTATAATGTTTTGAGAGGTATTTGATGTAATGGTCCGGACCTCTCTGGTCCATTATATTATGAAAATGTGGTGTTGGAGGTGTTTCGGGAGGTCAAGGTTACTTATCCCCAATTCTTTTCCAAAATCTTCCATTTCGATGAACCATTTCAATGGTAGACAGTTGTGAACTATAACATCACATTACATCTTCCGGTACATTTTATGATTCTAACTACCCTTGTTTGGTATTAGTGTCTTGGGGGTGCGTTTGGGTGAATCTGTAAGGAAAACTAAATGGCAGTAGATTTCACAAAGGTTGTGCATGGTTTGTCTAAACCGTGCGGCCAGACCGTGTGTAGTTAATCTTGGAGGCAGTGGCTAACGCATAGTTAGAGTATGGTTTTCCTCTCCATGTGGCCTAACCATGCGAGGAGTGTTGATGAGGCAGTAGAAACCGCACGATTAGCACACGGTTTGTCTAACCATGCGAGCAAACCTTGCAGGCACTTAAACTAGATCCTAAAATTATGGATCTCAACTTTTTATCCCCTAACATGCTCTTTTAAGCTCCTAGGCAGCCATAACTCGGAATTACCCTTCTTTAAAGGTAGGATAACCTATCCCAAGCGTTTTGGAGGTGATCCGAAGGCTTCTCTTTGCGAATCGAAGTCGGTTTCTTGAGTAATGGAACATTCTTGTTCGGTTTTTTAGATCCACTTAGATCTACTTACCCACTACACTCAGTTTCTTAGATCTACACTCTTTATGGGTGGATCTACGTGTGTGGATGCCAAATTTGATGAGATTTGGTCTTAGTTGTGTTAGGAGAAGAGATCTAAGGAGAATTCTTGGAGAATCAACCCAGCTTTCTTTTGAGTTCTTCATTTGATGGGGATTTCATCAAAAACCTTTAAGGTAGGGAATTCGTTGATTCTATTTATTTTACATGAAAATGTATTGTTAGTATGATTATTCCCAATGGATGACAATGGAATTTACATAATAAATATTTTGAACCAGATAAAGAAATTGAATAGATCGTATGTTATTGCCAATTGTTTTTCTAGATAGTGTGATATCTATGATTTCTTTGCTTAGTTTTTGTTCTTGATGGAAATCATTAAAGAACGTAATCCGAGATTAATTGATAATTGTTTGGATAAAGATAAAGAGGCGTGAAAAAGAATATAGTTCTTGTTGTAATTTGATTTTAATCAAATTGGCGTAGTAAGCATGTTTAATCATTTGTGATAGCCTACTAGTTAGGTTTCCCGATGTTGGATCTAACGGATTATAAATATGTTAATTCAAAATGGATTAAATAATTTGAGTGTTGGATAATTCCTTGAAGGGTTCTAAGTTACCCTCTTGATTGTTAAAGATCCTTAGAACAATTTTTGTGATGGTTTTTCTTATACTGCTTGTGTTGAGATGTGACCCTGGATGGGTGTTGTGATATGTGGGGGCATAGAGGCCTTTTGGTTCTGGCAGTGAATGACGCATAGAGTGGTGATATGCATCGGTTTATGCATGTGGGTGTCGGGGAGGACACCTGGGATGATGGAGTGGGATTGATGTGATTGTTGGATGCTTTCTGTTTCTTATTGGTTGATTGTCTGCTTTACTTTTCTCACTGCTCAAGGCACCTTGTCTTACGTACCCTTTTCCGAAAGAGGCGAAGACATGAGGGGCTTTCCATGTGCCTTCCATTTTTTGTTTCTCAAGGAAGGATGGGTATATTCTCTTGCTTTAAGCGGAAAAGAATTGACATGTAGTACATCTACTCACTGTGTTGAGACACTTGTGTTTATTAGCATAGAATGTTTTCTACAATGTCTGGGAGTGTGAGAAAGTAATTATGTAATGGAAATTTGAATAAATGGTGTTAACCCACGAGTTTTTAGTTCACTAGAACATAATTATGAGGTTGTAATTTTTGAAGGAACATTTGGCTTTGGGTGTGATGCTAATGGAATTTAATGTGAGATTGTTCATGGTTAATTAGTTTATAAATAATTAATTAACATACAGTGGAACTGATAAAAAGGGAATGAAGTAATCTAATAAAGATCTTTAAATGGTTATGTTCTTATAGGATACCTAGTCTTAAAAGTAGAAGTCTGGAGTCTGAGAGGCGTTAGCTGCAGTTGTGTCTAAGACTAGGTAATTCCTATTATGTGGTTGTGAGATATAATATATTCTGTACTTTTTGTGTTTATATACGCTACTCTACCTTGTTAGTAAGGGAAACTGACACCTCGGGGATTCTGAGCCCTGGGGGTGTTTTCCCCTACATTCTGGTGGGAGGATGGATGGATGACTACCCCCTTTGGCACCACTCTCTTCTCTTGGTAGTTACTAGTGCTGGCAGGAACAGTTGTTAGTTTTCCACATATATGTTTGTAGAGGGCTGTAATGGATTGTGGTTATTCACACACATATATTCTGGATATAGTTTTCTATGTACTACTATAGGTGTAACATGTATAAGTTTTGATGGCCTGAGGATTCTTACTCAGTGTATGGGCTATAATGGGTTGAGGTATAAAACCTGAAGTATGATCCATGTTATGCGAGCTGTGGTGGCTCCTATAAAATACCTAGTTACTTTGGTGTGTGAACATGGTGGTTTCGTTGCACTAGGTGCATATTTTGGTGCTTCGCCCAGGTTTATGCGGGAATGCCTTTTTGGAGAGAGATTCTCATGACATGCAACATTGTGGAAAAGCAGCAAACTAGTGGGGAAGTAGTAGCAGGGTACCCTTGATGTTCTTTATTATATAATACATTCATTTATGCTTTACTTGGTGGGATTAGCTATGGTGAGGTTGGGAACTTAGTATACCTGTTTAGGTGAAGAGTTAGTTTCACTTGTTGTTCACTGTTCTTTAGCATGATTTCCTTACATTTTCATGAGAGGATTTGGGGAGGATCCGACTAAGTATACTGTTATACTAACCCTATGTATATAAAAACTGTTTTTAGGTCACTTGGAGGAGTTTGGAGATCAAGCAGGTTTCTAATAGCTTGTGGTTGCAGGAGGAGTTCAGGCATGTGGTTGCTGATGTTTTTACTTCTTTTGGGTAATTGTAGTTTTCCCTTGTAGTTGTAGTACTTATTCATCACATTTCATATGTGCACTTGGGTTTCTTTTATATTTCATTTCCGAGTTGAAGTTTGTTGGTGTCTATCTTATCTCTCTCTTCCGCATGTGATCTCTTAGAGGATAATGCCTCCCATTTGTATGTTTATTATACCCTTGGTGCTAGTTGCCAACTCGGGGCCTTCTGGAGGCAGGACTCGGGGGTCATTATCTCCCTTTTCTCATTGCCGACCCAGGAGGGGTACACTTTGTGGGGAGGGGGTCGTGAAAAATCCATTTCTAGACCCTTTCAGTTGTACCTGCCATCATCCATGTGATATTCCTTAGAAAAAATAGTATTCCCAAATAGGGTGTGAGATAAATTCATATAAAATACCACCAAATGATTCTATAATAATTAAGTCAATTCATATAACTTGGTTTTGTACATATATAATAAGTTATTGAAAACTGAAATATACATAAAAAGTCCTATTAGCTTCCAAATGAATACCTATATGGCACTCTCTATTTAATCATAGGTCAGTAAATATTTGATTACATGTGGTTATTAACATAAATTTATAGGTATATTTATATTATTATATATGTTAAAATATACACATTATTTTCTAGAAAATTTATTAGGACCTATAAAGATACATGGAGGTAGCATGACTCTGGGTGTAAATCTAGAATTACTACATTATCAAATGAGTTATATAATCCAATAAAGTAAATAGCCCAAAAACATCATATGAATATAATATGTAACTCCTTTAACTCAATATAATGTTTTGATTTTTCATAACCAACATCTAATTAATGGGAACATGGTTCATAAATTCTAATATATATATATGATGTGATACATCATGTTTGCAACCAGTATAATGGAGTTTGAAATAACATTTTCAACAAGACCAATAACAATTTTTCACTAACTAATATCCACAGTTTAATAATAATTATTATAATATTTAATTACCTTATTATGTTTTCACCCCAATTTTATCCCATTTTACCATGATCACAACCCACTTTATAATGACGACCACATGGTTTAGTCTCACATACCACATTCCAATTCATTTCATTAATTAATTTCCATTTTATGATTTGGAAAAAACTACTTCTAATGATTTTTCATTATAGAATAAATATAATTAATGGAATGTAATTGGAACACTAAAAATATGATATTACCATTATGTTAGATGACAACCATAAACATAATTGGGTTCCATGGGATTATCATTTACTATGGATCAATTAATTATAAATTTTTTCATTTTAAGGAAATGCATTTAAAATCCAAGCATGATGCACAATGACTCATGTCATGAAATGGTGAATAACATTTGGATAATTACTAGAAAAATGAAATTATTCCCATTTATGAATTGTCATTTAGTATTAGCTATCGATACGATGGTGACCAGATGAAATCGATGAAATTAAAAAATTTAATGGATATAGGGAATATAATATCTTACAAAAAAATAAAGGATATAAATAAAAACATTGAATGGAATAAAGGGAGTTTTTTGGCTTACCATGAAGGCTCTAATAAGGAAGATTAATAAAATGAAGGTTGGGGGACATAGATCATGGCCTATATTGAGAACCAAAGGAGAGCTCCCATGCGGCATGGGAATGTTTTTCATGATGTATATTATAGAAAGGAAGAAAGTAACTTAAGTAGAAAACAATAATAGGTAATTTTACACAACATTTAAAGGAATCTCGGTTTGGCTGTAGGACTATCTAAACCTTGCTACAACCATGCGCCATACATTGTAAAGGTGGAATCCCTTTACACGATAATGCACAATATAACATTAAAATGTAAAACCCATGAAAACCCTCCCAACATCATATATTATACTATATTTTGGGATCTTATATACTTGGTCACGTGGTTTAGGAATTTTTTTACCCCCTATGTAGTCATCTAGTATACCACACACTGTTTTCTGAAACTGTTCGGACTCATGTGTTTGGTATGGGAAAACCATTACTCTGGAATTGTTTCTTCCAAAACTCAAGGTAGTTGATCTAAATAAGTCTTATATTCTCTTGAAACCCTAGGATACAATTATCCACTTTTATTAGGGTAAATAATAAGACACAACCAAAAAGTTAATGGTTTAATATCTCTGTGAATGTTGAGGTGGTTACAAGTCTCATCCAGGATCTTCCCATTTTTTCACCAAATCTTGACAAGTAGTACTGTATTCCAATAATGTAATTTATAACTGCATTCTATAATAATCATCAATAGGTACAAAAAATATGAATCAAACTCCGATAGAATATCCCCAAAATCAATAACATGTGTATGGAACAACATATTTCTCTAGATATATAATACATGAATCATGTCATTCATACCTAATTAGAGAGAATTAATATCCATACGATACACCATTATACTGATTATATTAGTAATCTCAACAGGTACCACAAAATAGTATGTGAATATATACTTCTTTCTCATATTTTGTTTCCTGACCAACAAGAGATTTTCATGAAAACATAATTTCCCAGAGTAAACTGCAAAGGCCCCCTTCTACTATTGGTATATGAACATTCTCCTATTTGGGTAGTGATCATCCAATTTTGTATTAGCTTCATTTTCATTATTTTCTAGTAAAAAATCAGAATAACCTAAACTACTATATAACCCTCCTTATTCAAATAAATTGATGATGAAAATGGCATCCTATACTTTTCAACATAAGGTGTTAGAAAAAATAATTCATATTATTAATTTTTGTAAGAGTTCTAAATCAAGGAAAGGTAATCAACCTAGGATCTACTGAAGTCACGGACACAAGATTAAATCATTTCCTCTAATATCTGTATAATACTATAATAATTATTTTTAACTAGGGGAAGATAGTTTGTCCTCAATATCATAAGAGTCCTGATGGACTTCACTAAGTCATTCCAAAATTGCGATATAAAATATGAATATATGTATTATATAATGGTTATGGGGAATCCATGTTAGAATTAAATCTCACAAAAATAGAGCATTATCATATCCTCCATCGAGTGAATATCTTGTATTAAAAATTAGTGACTTATATTTGTATATTGATGAACAATATTCTAGACTGTTATATAACTCCATAGGGTCTTTGGTGACCCAATCATAATGTTCATCATGATATATTATAATCTCATCATCAGTATCATAATTTTCAAAAGAGAATTTCTTGGATGTCGATGCTTAGCCTAGACACATTTAAAAGTATTGAAGTAAGAGAAAAAACAATGTATCTCTTTATCGTCATCCACCAGAACTACTGTTATAATTCATCATACATCTTTGTTTCTCCATGATGTACTTTTCCTATAGAGTTATCATAATCTCTCATCAACACCACTAGGATATAAGAAGGTTAATCTACCCTCTCATATTACAAGATCACATTATTTACATTCATTGACAAAAAAGTCATCAGGCCACCACCAGCTAGCTATTTTCTCATGAAAAAGAACTCTCATTACTACACATAATCTATATTTACCAGTTCATCATGTTAACATACGATCAAAAAATTGGGTTCAAGTCACAGATTTTTTTATCCTATAAACCATACATTCTATAATCTGCCTACAATATAATTAAATCCCAACTTCTACTTATATTTATTGTCACCAATAATGAAATCAGTATGGGTCTTATATAAAATAGAAACCACATTGACATAATCCTTTATAGGGGAAAAATCAGTATCAAAATATAATTTATACAGATAATCTACCTATAAACTCTATATCATCATTAGGTACAACTTGATGAATATATTTCAAAGGAACTTATGGTTAGTGTACACAAAACAAATAACAAATATATAGTGTCTATAACACTTTATAAAGTCGACCAAAACATACAACTACATGTCATATGTAAGGTAGTTCTTGTCATGGGATCATAACATATGTGAAGCAAGACATAATAACTGTTGGAACCACTTTGTGTATAGGATTGTATTTGTTGTCAATAGTTGTCAATGGAATACCAAAATGAAAGAGATCAAGAAGTACTCCGATGAAGTAGAGGAGTAGTGATTCAGACGATTATTGTGTTGATCGTAAGTTCAAAGAACATGTGTCAAAGGTGATACATTGTTTACAACAATGAAGAATGTGAGGAGTAATCCATCCAAGGATGATTAAAGCAGGATGGTGTTTTTGGATGAAGACCATGCAATTCCTCATTATTGCATGAGAACAATGGGTTTTTCAATTACTCATGATTGCGTGAGAACCATGCTAGAGACTTCTTGATGGATTGAATCACATGGTTTGCATGAAGTTGATCATGACGGTTGATGAAGGAAGCAATGTGCCAATGAGTTGACTTATGAAATGGCCATGCACATCACACTGTCATAGAAGATGATGGTACTAAAGCTGTTCCTTCAAAGAATACATATCACAATGGTGGAGTTTGTGATAAAAGGAAAAGAGTTGCTGAAGGATACAGATCACCAAGAAGAAGTGTTGTTGAGGTGTTCGTGCTTGTCGACAAAGCAAACAAATGACATACGAATTTGTTGACAAAGGAGATTCCATGGTGACATGTCGAGTTCAAGAGTTGTGGTCAACAATCTATGTTTGATTCAAGAACATCGACAGAGGAATGGATGATCTGGAGGCGGTACAAAAAGAGCAGATACAAGGTGGCGCTGTTTTCCAGTGTTTGCCAAATTTCAGGGCCTCAAAATCAACAAATGAAGAATAGTGATTTTGGAAAAGGGACTTGCGCGCCATACTCTAGGAGGATAAAAGACTTGCGCGCCATATGTTTTTGAGGATCAGAACATCAAAATTTGGCTAAGGAAAGAAGGTCGCGCAAGTGTTGGTTGGGTCGCGCAAGTGAGCTGCGCGACATAGGTTACTGGAGATAAGACTTGCGCGCCGATGGATGACTTGCGCGCCGCCGCGCAGGGGGTCCAGTTTGCCTATAAATACTGGACCACCCCTCCTCATTTCTCACGGATCTCAAGACTTTGAGATTGTTCGAGCTCTCATCGCGCAGGTGGTTGAACCGCGCAAGTGGTAATTGGGTCGCGCAAGTAGAGGTTGCGCGCCGACTGATGGTTGAGCGCCCCAGGTGATTTGGGCAAGGAAGGAAGTGAGTCGCGCAGGTTTGAAGTTCAAGAAGGCAGTGTCGCGCAGGTGCTTCAGTGACACTTGCGCACCAGTTTAGACTTGCGCGCCTGAGACTTGCGCGCCGCCGGGAGGCTTGCGCGCCGGGCTTGAAAAGGAGACCCAGACACTGTTGAAGCACGCCCGCCTTTCTGGAGCTGCACAAGAGCTAATGATTTCCTGATACTTTCGGTGCAAAGCGAGGTTGAAGTAGAAATCTAAAAGATACATGCATGATCTCATGCATACATGGAGAAATGATTCTGAAAACGCCGAGTAAGCTGAGCTTCATTAAGTAAGCAATCACATCAGTGATTGTGATTCAGGCAAACGAAGACAAGGGGATCTAGTGCATTCATTCATTGCGCTAAAGAAGAAGGATTGAACTAAAAGGAGCATCAAATCTGAACCCTGATGCAAGCAATGTCTCATGCTGAACAGGAGACGAAGAACTTCAATGCACACCTATTGAAGAGACCTTCACGTCTATAAACTGAGTGGGACTTCACCAACGGCAGTGAGCCAGGGGGAGTCAACGGGAGTGACCCAAGGGACGCAGTGAGCTATCCCTGAACAATTGTAAAGGCAGTGAGCCTGGGACAGAGTGACTGTACCCGAACCTTTGTAATCTATAGCCAGTGAAGCATAGTGGATTAGGTACGACCGACAACCTGTCGGCGTATGCTCCTTGGACGTAGCCCTTAGTGGTGAACCAAGTAAAATAGCTGTGTCATCTGTCTCTGAATGTGAATGTTTAATTGCTGATCATATCCATCATACAGGTTTAAGTAGTTCCTACCAACGTGGGAACAAGATCCACAACTTTAAGAAGAAAAAGTTGCCACCCTGATTCACCCCTCCCCTCTCAGGGTGTCCCGGGGTCCTACAAGTGGTATCAGAGGGAAAGGTTGACGTATGTTGGATATTCTCCAGTAATTCTATTGAGAAGAGGATTTGAGTTTCTTCCCTAGAGTCAACAATGAAGAGCAGTCTTGATAATGACGCAGTCATTTCTGAGCAGAAATCTATATCCACCAAGACTTTGAAAAATAGGAAAAAGAAAGAGAAGAAGATGATGAAGAAGTCCCCCACATCCAAAGAAGCTGCAGTGTCTTGTTCTCCATGCCATTCCAATAATGAAGAAACATTAGGCTTGGAAAGTATCAAGCAGGTGGCTCAGAACTCATCCAGAGGAAAGGATGATACCCCAAATTCAAGCTTTCAGGAAAAACTCAGAACATATCTGTATGATATTCCAGAAGAAAGGGTTGCTATTATTTGTAGCCTATTCCAATCTATGCAGGATGAGATCAATCGATTAGAAAGGGAAGCTGACAATATGGAAAAGGGGTTGGAAAGAAAAGTTATGGAAAGTATGAAGCTCATCAAACGGGTGAAAGTCTTTGAAGAAGAAGAGGAAGTCAATAAGACTTTAAAAGAAAGGATCCATGAACTTGAAGCTGAGCTGAAGAAGAGTAATGAAGTCAAGAGTTTTTGTTTGGAAGAAACTTCCATTAAATTCAGGGAACTTGACTCTTTGTTACAAAACAAAGTTGAGATGCATGAAGATGAGGTTGAAAGATTGAAGAAGACTTGTGAAGAGAAGATGATCGCGATTGAAGATCAGAAGATCATCCTCAATATTGAGGGTCAAAAATTGGAAGCCCAGTTGACCAAGATTGAGAACACACATATTGAGACTTCACAAAAGAATGAAATGAGTGATGCTTGCACTCAGTGTTCGTTGGAGGAGTCTAAAGATGAAATGCCTCCAACATGTGATAAGATGATTATGAGAACTCTTGATCATCCACATCAAGAATCAGTTGCTGCTGGTACTCAATGCTCACTGGAGGATTCTATTGTCAAAAGACCTCCAACATGTGATAAGAAGATCATGACTTCACTCTTTGATCTATCACAAGCAACTGAGAAAGTGAAGGTACCATCCAAACCATCTTGTACTCATATTTCTAAATACACTCCTACAATCAGTGCAGGTGGGAAGAAAATTTCTAAACAAGTATGGATGAGGAAAGGTGAGAAGAAGAAACCTACCACCATGGCTAGGGTGGATGGGAAGAAAAAGGAGGAAGTGGGTTCCTCAAATAGAGCACAAAAGATTAAGCAGATGGCCCGACAACTTAATACAGAAGATACAAAGAAGAAAAGATTTGTGGGTCAATGTTGGTGCTGCAACAGATTTGGGCACTGTGCACTGGATTGTCTTTATAATCCCTTACATGGAAAAGCACAGGGAAAGCCTATATCAAAGGGGAGGAAGCCAGAGAAGAAGAAGCAACATCCGCAGGTCCAGAAGCATCTATTTACTGCAAACAGACTTGGAATTCTTGATAACATCTGTGATGTATGCAACGACAACGGTCACAATGCGGGCACATGTCCACATCAACATGCTTTCACTGTCGAAAAGAAAAGAAGACCTCTGATGCCATCAAAGAATGAATCAGCTATCTTGGGATGAAATCAGAAGAATGTTGTGAACACACAATTCCCCAAGAAGATCTCAAGTAGGGAAGCTGAGAAGACCCAGGATTTTAGATCCATGAAATTGAAGGGTCATTCATCCAAAAGAAACACTAAGTGGGATGAATCTCGGATGAACACATGTGGAAGATCTAAACCAGCTGCAAAAGTTCCAAATGACATATTGGTCATCTGGCCAGAAGATTTGAAACGAATGAGGAAACTTGAAGATGAAAAGGCCAGGGCTGGTGATAAAGGAAAAGGAAAACTTTCACATGATGCAGACACAGTGCAGGAGAGATTGCAAACAAAGAGAAACACAAGTGTCAAAGATGTTCTGTGGGAGAGATGCAAGAAATCTGGTCACATTGCAAAAGGTTGCCTAACCTTAATACCAGAGCAAGAAGCAGTCCTTAAGAGGAGTAAGAATGTATCATTCATGATGGCTGCTAAGCAAAACAATTCTCCACCCAAAGCAGAAGAGAAAGTGAATAGAGCCATGCCACACTAACAGATGTCAGAACATATGTTCAAATGTGCAGGCATGAAGACTAGAGTGAACAGAGGAACTTGGTTGAGAAAAGAACCTCAACCAAGCATGTCTTCTTGATGAAGCAAGAAGGAACCACCTTATTCCCGTAATCATTTGTGTATTGTATTTGTGCTAATAATGCAGGGAATTGAAGGTGAAGCATACTCTCAGGGGGAGAACCTGAGAAGTAGTGAATGCTGTCAACTCTTGATAGCCAAGCTGAAGAAGTTTCCATCCTTAGTAGATTCTTCAATTGATATTCAAAGATTATTATGATGAAGGACCACTCTTGATGAAGATGATGAGGAGTGTTTCCCTTGAGGGGGAGAAGAATGAAGAAGCTTCCATAATCACTGTTTCAATCAATATCAACTCCAGCTGGACTCAAAAGTAGTAACTCTGTGAATTTCTTGAAGAACACGCCAATGGAGAAGGAATGTCATTTCTCAATCTCTATCCCTTGGTTACTCATATCAAAGATTATTCTACAAAGGGGGAGTAACTGAATTGATCAGTGACATAAAGAGAATGGAAGTGCCCCAAGGTCACTTATCCTGCCAATTGCACTTGAATGTTTTTGATCTATTTGCTGAAGTGAGTGCAGGAGTTTCAGGTTGATTATTCTCTATCATAGTTGATCTTCTTCTACCTGGAATTAAAGTGGTAAACCCTTGAAGACAGGATACATGAGTTATCATCTCATGTTGGTATCATGATCTGTGGATAATGGACAGCCTTGTCGACTTAATCAAATCCTCTTGTTTTCTACATCGAGCATTGCTCAAGTAGACTTAGAGTGAAATGGTTAATGAAACATTGCTTAAGTGTGGATTGATACCCTCCCTACCATATGCTTTGTATTTCTTGTCAATAAGGGGGAGAGAAAGTGAAATGAAAAGAAAAGTTGATTGAATAGAAGATTCTCATTTTGACATTGACAAATTCATTTCAGAAGATGTATGTGGTATTGACAACAAAATACAAAGGGGGAGATTGTTGGAACCACTTTTTGTATAGGATTGTATTTGTTGTCAATAGTTGTCAATGGAATACCAAAATGAAAGAGATCAAGAAGTACTCCGATGAAGTAGAGGAGTAGTGATTCAGACGATTATTGTGTTGATCGTAAGTTCAAAGAACATGTGTCAAAGGTGATACATTGTTTACAACAATGAAGAATGTGAGGAGTAATCCATCCAAGGATGATTAAAGCAGGATGGTGTTTTTGGATGAAGACCATGCAATTCCTCATTATTGCATGAGAACAATGGGTTTTGCAATTACTCATGATTGCGTGAGAACCATGCTAGAGACTTCTTGATGGATTGAATCACATGGTTTGCATGAAGTTGATCATGACGGTTGATGAAGGAAGCAATGTGCCAATGAGTTGACTTATGAAATGGCCATGCACATCACACTGTCATAGAAGATGATGGTACTAAAGCTGTTCCTTCAAAGAATACATATCACAATGGTGGAGTTTGTGATAAAAAGAAAAGTGTTGCTGAAGGATACAGATCACCAAGAAGAAGTGTTGTTGAGGTGTTCGTGCTTGTCGACAAAGCAAACAAACGACATACGAATTTGTTGACAAAGGAGATTCCATGGTGACATGTCGAGTTCAAGAGTTGTGGTCAACAATCTATGTTTGATTCAAGAACATCGACAGAGGAATGGATGATCTGGAGGCGGTACAAAAAGAGCAGATACAAGGTGGCGCTGTTTTCCAGTGTTTGCCAAATTTCAGGGCCTCAAAATCAACAAATGAAGAATAGTGATTTTGGCAAAGGGACTTGCGCGCCATACTCTAGGAGGATAAAAGACTTGCGTGCCATATGTTTTTGAGGATCAGAACATCAAAATTTGGCTAAGGAATGAAGGTCGCGCAAGTGTTGGTTGGGTCGCGCAAGTGAGCTGCGCGACATAGGTTACTGGAGATAAGACTTGCGCGCCGATGGATGACTTGCGCGCCGCCGCGCAGGGGGTCCAGTTTGCCTATAAATACTGGACCACCCCTCCTCATTTCTCACGGAGCTCAAGACTTTGAGATTGTTCGAGCTCTCGTCGCGCAGGTGGTTGAACCGCGCAAGTGGTAATTGGGTCGCGCAAGTAGAGGTTGCGCGCCGACTGATGGTTGAGCGCCCCAGGTGATTTGGGCAAGGAAGGAAGTGAGTCGCGCAGGTTTGAAGTTCAAGAAGGCAGTGTCGCGCAGGTGCTTCAGTGACACTTGCGCGCCAGTTTAGACTTGCGCGCCTGAGACTTGCGCGCCGCCAGGAGGCTTGCGCGCCGGGCTTGAAAAGGAGACCCAGACACTGTTGAAGCACGCCCGCCTTTCTGGAGCTGCACAAGAGCTAATGATTTCCTGATACTTTCGGTGCAAAGCGAGGTTGAAGTAGAAATCTAAAAGATACATGCATGATCTCATGCATACATGGAGAACTGATTCTGAAAACGCCGAGTAAGCTGAGCTTCATTAAGTAAGCAATCACATCAGTGATTGTGATTCAGGCAAACGAAGACAAGGGGATCTAGTGCATTCATTCATTGCGCTAAAGAAGAAGGATTGAACTAAAAGGAGCATCAAATCTGAACCCTGATGCAAGCAATGTCTCATGCTGAACAGGAGACGAAGAACTTCAATGCACACCTATTGAAGATACCTTCACGTCTATAAACTGAGTGGGACTTCACCAACGGCAGTGAGCCAGGGGGAGTCAACGGGAGTGACCCAAGGGACGCAGTGAGCTATCCCTGAACAATTGTAAAGGCAGTGAGCCTGGGACAGAGTGACTGTACCCGAACCTTTGTAATCTACAGCCAGTGAAGCATAGTGGATTAGGTACGACCGACAACCTGTCGGCGTATGCTCCTTGGACGTAGCCCTTAGTGGTGAACCAAGTAAAATAGCTGTGTCATCTGTCTCTGCATGTGAATGTTTAATTGCTGATCATATCCATCATACAGGTTTAAGTAGTTCCTACCAACGTGGGAACAAGATCCACAACTTTAAGAAGAAAAAGTTGCCACCCTGATTCACCCCTCCCCTCTCAGGGTGTCCCGGGGTCCTATAATAACAACTTAATTGTCATTAGCACCACTTGTAGCTCAACATTAGATACATAATAGTACACATTAAAAATCAATCCCAGTCTCAAGGTTTATCAGTTATGAAGATATCATCGACCATATCATTAGCTTGAAGAATATCTCTTCACATTGATCCATCCACAAGAACCCCACATCCTTCTTATTCTACTCTGTGATGGGTTCAGTTAGTTATGAAAATCCTTAATAGGCCACAGGTAACAGTTATTTATACCTAGAATGTTATATCTCTAAAACATATTACAAGGGAACAACATATCCAAGGAACAAAAAAAACTCATCAATATCTGTGTCCACATATACCCATCATAGAAACCACATATCCCTTGTACATAGTCTCTCTTATCGAAATATAACACATAAAAATCATGGTTCAAATCTTTTGTTCTCGGGTAATACTAGGAGTATCCACCCGGTTCCAACCATGTTTCTTTACTATTGAAATGTAGATAGGGATATCATTAATGAACATTGAGAAAAAATAGTCCATGTATGGATTTGAATTCTTGTTCATGAGGTACATAAACGCTTCTAGTATTTTCATATTCCCTAGTTGAAGAACCAATTACTCATACACTCCACATATTATTCAAAATTCAATATTCAGAATGTCCTCATATCCAACTCACAATAGATGATTGCATGATTGAAGAGAAATCATGGGGAATCTATTTGATCCCCTTAATAAAATGGAATTATAATCAATCATGGGAAATGTATATCAATTACTCACAATCACCTTGATAATTTTCTAGAAGTTTATGAAAATACAAATCTTACCATCCACATTTATTTATGATGACACTTGTTCCCCCCATAGGGGTGGATGAGGACTGATAATATATTTTCTCCTGGTGTAATTTACCTATTCTGTGTCCCTTCTTTTGCTCCTATTATCCCCCTGGTGCTACCAAATCGTGAACTCCCTCATGGAAACCTTCACTCGGGTCCCTCCTTCTGGGATGTTCTGCATGGCCTATTGACCTCAGACTCATACTTCTCGAATGTCTATATTCCCTTTCTAATGGTGTCATGACTTGGATCCTATATTTCCCAAGACTTTTCTTTATAGGAGTTCGAGGATGTTGCAGTCTGCGTCATGTTGACACTGGTGGTAAGGTTTGGGGGCACGAAGCCACTACTTCAGACCTTCCAGCGCTTTGTTACCTCATGGGGCCTGGTCGATTCGGTGTGGATCTCTGTGGTCCATAGGAAATCCTTTATTATGGTCATTTCTTCGGAGACTGACATCATATAGGCATGGTGTAATGTTCCCCGATCCTTGGGTCGTTGGAATTTCAACCTGTCTCGATGGTCGATGGAGGTACACAACAGAAAGGATAGCCCTATGGTAATAGTCTGGATTTTCCTACCTGGCTTACCACTACCTTTCCGAAATGGACTATTTCTTAGATCCATCGGTGATTCTCTTGGTGGATTCATGTGCTCGGAAGATCGCACTCAGAGCTGTGCTGATACGTCTGTGGCTCGTATCCGCATTCAATTAGACCTATCCTCTCCTCCCCTACCTCCCTTATTTTGCAGGTGCAGGGATTGGTGTGATGGAATCAGGATATTCTATACCCAGTCTCCCCCAGGTATTGTTTTCACTTCTTGCTTCGGGGCCACTCCATTTAGGTTTGTAGAACATCTCGTTCCAGCGGAATTCGGCAGCCTTCACAGGAGAAGAATAGAATGTCGGTTAAGCATAATCAGTGGTCTCCCTATCCCCCGGATGGCTCCCTAGCATTATCACGGTCACTGAATGGAGGATTGGTGGTGCCCCCCCCCTTATATCCCCAATTCCAGATCCTGTGGCCTTCCTGGTTACTCCTGTAGGGTGTGGCTCTTCTTCATACCTAGAGATGGTGCCTATTGTTCGCATGGTCCTGCCTGTTCTGTCAGCTATTCTAGTCGGCCCCTATTGTTGCTATCTTGTGCTTCCTAATGTGTCTGATAGCATGATGATATTATTGGGGAATTATCGGCCCCTAGGTGCTCTGCCTAGGCTAATGGACCCCTCTGAAAATCATGTCAATTGCTCAAAGGATCACGAGAATTTGGATTCGGAGGAGCTATATCTGCCACTTATCCCATGCAATGATCAATGGAATAAGCTCCCCCTAGATCTCAACAGTCCTCCAGGATCTCTTTTTCCTTCAGTCCCTGGTACCACAGCCTACACAAGGAGTGTAGGTTTGGCCCAAGGAGCAATGCATCCCAGTGATTAGGGATGATCCTATCCTTCCCCTCTGCACATCGATAAGCTGAACACAATAATTTTTACAAGATCGAAATTCAGGCTACGGAAGGACTGTCGTGTCCACCATTTCACTAAATCCAAGATCTCTGGGGCCAGTTCCAGGGAAATTTCTTTTTAATGGTGCGTATTATCATAAGGAGTGCTCAGGTCTCGACGCTCGGGTCAAAACAGATTTCATAGCCGCTGGGATTGGTCAACATAAGGCCTTTATTATAGCAGTCCTTCAACATAAAAAAAATCCTTTGAGGATAGGTGAGTTTGAAAGAAGACTCAAGATGCAAGGATATATGCATGTTGATCCCACAAATAGTCACATTTAAATCTTTTGGCGCAAGAGTACGTCTGCGGAGGAGGTCCAGGCTGGTGATCAGTTAATCACCACCAAGGTGTCATAGGGAAATCGTTTCTTTTTTATGATTCATTCATCTATGGGAGCTGTAACACCCATAGAATAAAGGTTTTATGGCACAGACATAATTATTTTCATCTAGGTAACCAGCAATGGATTGTTGGTGGGGATTTTAAAATCATTCTTGCACTAGAGGAGATGAATGGAAGGGGTCCTTTCCTGAGGAAAGCCATCATGGATTTTTTCCAATTCATGGTGGGCTAGGGCCTCATGGACCTCATGGACCTCATTTTTTCTAGAAATCACTTCACCTGGTGTAATAACCAAAGGGGGAACTGTAGTTCATGGAGTCGCGTTGATTGCTACCTTTCCAATATCCATGCACTCTCCATGTATGATAATACTAAGGTTAACCATTTGGAGTGTAGAGTCTCAGACCACTCACCTCTACTGGTCTTGTTGTCCTCGAGGCAGGAGACCCATGTCAGATTCAGATTTTCTAAACAATGGACCCTCTCTCCAGGTTACCAGCAGTTGGTGATGGATATTTGGCAAGTTCCCATGCAAGGGTGCACATGGATTGTATTTCATAACAAACTAAGGCAGCTTAAAGATGCACTCCATGCTTGGACCTGATCGTTCCCCCCATTGACAAGGACATGGATGTGCTAATGGATAACATCAAGCGCCTAGAGGCAGGTCTAGAGGAGGACTGGGACGATCATGTGTTCGATGAGCTATATAAAATGAAGGACTCATTGGTGGACATGATTTGGAATTCTGAAAGATATGAAAGTGAGGAGGCACGGATCAAGTGGCTGAGGGAGGGTGACATGAATATTGCCTTCTTCCATTCCTTCATTAAAAAAATGAGGAGGTTGGCTACTCCCAACATTCGTCTTGAGAATGGAACCTACTCGTACGATATGTACATCATGGGGTCACATGCCCATCTTTTCTTCTCTAACCTATTGGCATGTCCCAACCCACGGATGGCATCCGGGTACCTGAAAGGTAATGGTGATATTATGGACATGATCCCTAAACATTTTTCAGCATAGTAAAATGTGTTTCTATGTGCTATTTCTGATGAGATCAAAATTTTTGAGGTGATGTTGAGGATTAACCCAGAGATTTCTCCAGGTCCTGATGATTTCCCGAGATTCTTTTAACAGAGCTCTTGGGTTGTGGTTAAAGATGATATAGTTGCAGCGATCCATGATTTTTTCTGAGGTGGGTGTTTACCGAGGGTCTCGGTGGAAACTACCCTAGTGATTATTCCAAAGATAAGAAATCCTACCTCCCTCATGCAATTTAGACCGCTGAGAATGTGCAATATTCTATAAAAGAAATTTGGCTAGAATAATCAATTCAAGGATTGCAACTCAACTGTCTAGATGGGTCTCTCTGGAAAAACATGGTTTTGTGAAGGGGCACTGCATTCAATGGGTTATAGCCTAGGCCCAGGAGCTAGTAAAGGATATAGATACAAAAAACCATGGATCAAACATGGATATTAAGATTACATGAGAAAAGCGTATGATCGTGTCGAGTGGAGTTTCATCAACATGGTGGTAAAAGGTATGGGGTTCTCATCTCGGTCTAATGACCTTATTTTCAGGTGTTTTAGTTCTTCTTGGTTGACAGACACTTTTATGGGGAATAATCACGGTTTCTTTAAGGACACTCAAGGATTGAGGAAAGGGAACCCCCTCACACTGATATTATTCATTCTCTCCTAGGACATCCTGAGTTGTCTCATCAAGAGAAGTGTGCTACATGAAAATATCTTTCCATACTGTAGGAAGTATTTCTCTATCTCCATCTCTCACCTCATGTTTTCAGAATATACAATCATTTTCTTGAATGCTAATAGGCATTCGGTGCATGGGATCAACCATGTTTTGGATGAATTTTGTCACTGGAATGGGCAAGCCATCAACAAGGGGAATAGAAACTTGTACATATCGAGACGATTTAATTCCAGGAATGTATCTTCTCTATGCAGCAAGATGGATATGAAAAGAGGGGAATTTCTGATGGACTACCTGGGTGCTCCTATCTCCTCTAGAAGGCTCTGCATTCGGGACATTGACCACATTGATAGTAAGATCTCTGACCGTGTTCACAACAGGAAGAATCGCTACCTATTCTTTGGAGGTCGTGTGGTTTTGGTCAATAGTGTGCTCATGGATACCCCTATCCACACTCTTTCTTCTATTTTTGTACTGAAAGGATTCATTACTAATGTTAACAAGATCATGGCCAAATTCATCTGGGATGCTCTCGCATAGGGTAAACGGCACTGAGTGCCCTGGGTTAAGATGGAAAGACAAGTGTAATAGGGTGGTATCAATGTTAGGATCATGGTTGACACTCTTAGATGCTTGCCTACTAAATTGGCTTGGGATGTTCTGGAGGAACGTATACTTTGGGGGAATCCTATGGCAGGTAGATGGCTTGGGAGCTCGGATATAGTTGCAAGGCATTGGTCCCCCATTTGGGAAATGATTCTCCCTCCCATTCAGGACCTCCAACCCTTTTCCCGATGTATTTTTGGAGAGGGAGCCATTTACTTTTGGCACCAGAATTGGGCTGGCTCCATCATCAGCTTCCTGGGGTGTCCGACCACTAATATCTCCTTCAAAGAGGCTTCTCATCATCCTCCCTTCATCTCGGCTATTCTGGAAAAGAACATAAGGATATTTTTGATCTCATTGATATCAATGATGAGTGTGATAGGTGCATCTTCACCACATCCTGTTCGGGGCACTTCTCCTTTAGGGATTATTGGACGATTTTGTCTTCTCAGAACCCTCCTAAAAGCTGGAACATCACTATGTGTAGCAGAAAAATTCCTAACAAATACAAATTTCTCTCTTGGAGAATTAGGAACAATGAAATACCATCGGATAAAAACATCAAAAAGTGTGGTATCAGTATCGCTTCTAGATAATGTAGCTGTATGGATCACTGAGAGAAGAATGAAAATCATATTTTCTTTGAAGGAGGCTGGGCGAGAAAGGTTTTTAATGATTTTGGTGAGTTTACTGGGGTTTCTGTTGGAAGACTAGATGGTACTCCATTCATGGAGTGATGTTCCATGGTTCGAGTAATAATGGTCTGGAAAGGAGGCTCGGACGGCCGTGTTTCACGCTAGCTGCTAGTGTCTCTGGTAGGCAATAAATAAGATACGGTTTGAGGGGATCCAATAGACATGTAGGTCCATATTTGATAGAATGAGGAGCTTACTGATGGACTTGGTTAGGTTATGCAAAAACTGGCGTGATGCTCCTTCTATTCGCTGACTTCTCCCTCCCAATCCTATGGCTCACCAGGTCTCTAACGGTCCGAGATCACCATGGGTTTGTTGGCTTCTACCCTCCATGGGATTAAAGCTCAACACTAGCGGTTCGTGAAGATTTGGGATCATTAGAGGCGGTGGTGTTGTCCGTGACTCAGGAGGTGCAGTAATTCTGGCATTCACTGCGCACCTCAGAAGTGGTTCAACTGTCCAGGATGAGGCCAAGGCGTTGTTCGCTGGTTTATTTCTCTGCCGGCATGCCAGTATTGTCCTTTGAGAGGTGGAAATAGACTCCTTGATTTTTCATAAGTTCTTGGGTGGAAAGAGTCCTATCCCATGGTCAATCTCATATGTCACCAGAAAATGCATAGGTATGATAAATAGTAGTATCAAAGTATTCCATACATGGCATGGGGGCAATAAAGTTGCATACTATTTTTCATCCTTAACCGACTCCGGCCATGGAATCTTCTGTTTCTCGAAAGTGTATTCTCTTATTCCAGAGGGGGCTAATATTTATAGAGGGGATGTCCTCAGATTTCACTACTATAGACCCCCTTAGGATCCTGTTTGGGCTATTTTGGCCATGTTTCTTCCTGTACTTCTCCTTTCTTTGAATAAATAAATAAACGATGATGATGATGAAGGTTTAGATACCATAATGATAGAGTTTCCTGATCATAGTAATATTTTAGTGGACTATCATTAATCTGATTAAAATATCTAATACCTCCATATATTCTATAATCATCCCAACATGAATCATTTTCAGTCCAACACTTCTTTCTCCTAGTTCCCTCTATCTGATTATGATGTACACACATACATTTATAAAAGCTAACATCACATGCCTCTATTATTAGAATAAGTATGTTCAGAATATGATCATCTCATCCTTAATGAGAATCAAGATTAATGTTATCTCCATTATTTTAATGTATTATAATTGATACCCATTATAAGTGAAAATCATAGGGACTGTACACATCCCAGGAGATGGCCTACTTTTTTTCCCGGTGATGAATAATGTGCGGTTAACTCATAGGAAACAAGACTAGTAGTTAATGTACCATAATTACTCTGAAGATATAAAATAATTTTATTCCTCTATATTAAAAAAGTAGTATATATATTTGATTTTATCAAGAACATACCTTAACCAATAGATATACCCTCTCTAATATTTTTGGGAACCTAATCTAAATCATAAACACAATCTACCATAACTTTGTGAAACTATCATGGATGTACATGACCAATATGCATCATTTTCTGAGTACCCTGACTAGAACCATCAGATATAGATCATTATCATACTCCAGCAATACAGATTCCCATCCATATATTATTCAGTTATAACTATTAAATGTTCCTTGAATTAATACATTATGAAAGATTATTTTGAATGTTTTCATAGATCTTATGTTATTTTATAACCACCATATTTTTGAATAATTTTGATAATACTCTCCAAGGAACTGATCAAGAAGAATTATTCTCAACTTTTTAGTATGTTATCATCTAGATGTCTCTCATAATTTTATTCCTACCACTAGAAGAGGATATCATGATGGCCATGGGTGGGGTAAACTAGTTGGAATATGTGACAGGAAACCAGTATCACAGTCATTTTCCAAGACCTTCCCTTTTTTTTGGACTTATAGAGAATATAAGTTTCAATCGTCATAATGAAGTTATTGACCATGTGTATCATCTCTAGTTGAAGGAAAATGTATTTCTTTATGTTCCCATCTATATTATATAGTGCTTAAACATAATTATTTTCTATAAAATCCATGGGTTGGTAGAAAATATCACCAATAACTTCCTAATACACATGAAAAACTATCTTCTTTCATCATCCACACAATGAAATCATTGATAGAAAAGTCTCTGATTATACCAATGTGATAACCTCTAACCCCCCATCATGTTGCATATTATTCCACCAATTTCACAACTACCTTGCATCATAATGGTCACATGGTTCACCTTATAACCCCCTAGAGTCTCCGTTATTTCAATTATCCTTTAAATAACCACAATCAAGTCCTTGATATCATATAGACCGGAAATTTCATTTAATATTGAAGGAAGATAAACATGTAAGTCCTGACCAAAGTTGAAATTAGTCAATGATACTCCACATAGGACATGAAATATATGATAAATACCTAGCTATACTGGCTTTATAGACTAAATATCTTATTATTATATGTGTGTTGGTACGAGAGCATCTTGGGATACCATAGATGGAGGTTCTATCAATCATCTCCAACACAAAATCTAAAAAATATTAGGAAAACTAAGAACATAGTGTGTTCTAGCCATTCTATAGAAAAACACTATGTTTTATTATCATTCTAAAGTTAAACCATGGATTACCCCTCCTATTCCTAACCAATAACTTCATACCAGGAAATTTGTTATTGTCATCATATATATATATATATATATTAACATAACAACATTATTAGATCAGAGAATAAATGAGATCAGTAAAGCTATATCAAACCCATTTTCAAATGATATATATCACACAAACATGAACTATCCTAAATTCAAAGAGTCAATGAAGAAACTCATTTAATGATCTACTTTACAACACCAAATCATATATATAAATATGGAATTTGAAACTACATGACTACTCAGGATGCATTAAGGAAGGATAATTTTGATAAATTACATATCAACATCATGTAAATCACCAAATGTGAATTCAATAAATTGTAATATAAAATCATAAATCTACACTATTATGGAAACCCATAGCTCAGTTATACTTTATTTTCCATGAACAATGAATATTCCCCTAATCGAATCCTAACCATCGGAACTCTTATATATACTATCCCACAATCAATTCAAGAAAAAAGAAGCTAGTAAATCCACTCCTATAATACCATCATGTAATATGCTAACTCAAACAACATAGTCATTGTTAGGTGACATGTGACCTCATTAAAAACTCCTCATATGAAAGAGGCGGCTGACTAGAAGAGAAGGTAAAGAAATGATTATAGTGGTGTTATACTCTACACGTGAGGTCATATCACAGTATATAATAAATCGTAATATCAATAGATAAATAATTACAGTAATTATGGTGACGTTATATTTTTATACAAAATAGATATATAAATTGGTTCCAAATTCCGTAATATTACTAGATTAATAATTGATTGAAATATAAATAAATTGGATTATGTTTCACAATAATTGGTCATAGTCCACTACTACTTCTATGATTCTCAACTCAGCAGTCCTCCACATGGCCCTTTCCTTCTCTTGATCCCTCATGAAATATACAAGTGCACCATAATTCCTGAATAAGGTGAGAGTACATGACTCATTATGAAACCACTAATGTATCCATAAATATTTTTCATCTAGTATAATATTTTATTACATAATAACATTACATCTGTATTGTTGGGTCCTAAAAACTCCTCCTACGGAAGAAAATACTCCCACAATCACTCTATAGAAGGAAGAAATCATTAGCACATGTCTAGTAAAGTGAATCGACTGAAATTGAGAAACAACATTTAGAAAAAATTAAAGGAATTGAATAACTCAAAGAGTTTTAAGAGACCCATTTACCATCACTGGGAAGGGTTCAGGGACCAGATGAACTATAATGACCCAGTGTTTCATTAATGGAAATCCTTCTTGATCTAATTAAATGTCTTTTTATGTAAAATGTTTATATAAAATGTAAACTTATTTAGTATTATGTTAAGAATGGTGACTGTTGCTAATATAGCCATTAAATAGTGATCACCTGATTAGTATAAATATAGGGCATTAACAAATCCAATTTACTCAAACAAAGGAAGCGATGGCCTTATCCATTAGATGTGCCCCATACGAAGCCCATTTTTCAGAGCTCGGAAAGGAGGTGGCACCATTGGGATTCGTTCTTGACGAAGACCATGCCAAACTTGAATATGTTAAGCTCGAGTGGGACCTCCTATGAGAGAAATGGATGTTGATAAAGATTACCACCCGAGAAATGTTATCTGAGCCACCCCAAGAGTCGGTCATCATCGCACCCCTTACCCTTCGGTCTTATGTGGGTGTTATAAGGGTTTATTAACAAGACCTTATAACTATGGTTGTGTACATTATTTTTGTATATAATAATGAATATACATTCGTTTAATTGTTGTTACCTTGTAAATAGTATTTTTTAAATCTCAAATATTATTTTTTAGTTAAAGGTCAACTATGAAATCTATTTTGATGAATTACAGGATTTTTCAATTAAATAATATATTAATAAATTATTATTATTATAATTATATTATTTTATATTAAAAATAAATGATCGTATAATTTTATGAATGCAATTGTAATTTTTATTAAGGTTTGAATGTCATTTTCGTTAAAACACGTGAATTTTCGATAAATGTATGTTTTTATTTTAAAAGTGAAAATTAACATATTTAGAAAATTATTTAGATTATATAAATATTATTTCTATAATCAGGATGTTGAAATTATCCAACGGCGAATTATTCATAATTCTCTGAGACAGTCAAATTTTTGGGTTAAATTAAATACCGTTTAAATATATAATGTGTTTTATGACATCATAATGACCCAATAGCGATGTAATAAAATACTATAAGATTTATGTTCTACCAAAATATTTTTTACCATTAAAATAATGTGATTTTCGGTTTGTTTCACTTATTTTAAATATCATTAATAGACCCTTCAATATGTATTAAACATCTTGCCTTTTTAAGTTTTTTTCCTTGAGAGTGTGACTCACCTCCATATAAGCAAACACATTAATTTAAGATGTTAGGACTTTGGAATTATAAAATATTGTTTTTAAATTCCGTTTTCCAAAAACCATGGGCAAAAACCATGTCGATTTTGTGCTTTGTATTAGTTTAATATGCGATCTCCCAAACATAAATAATAATGAATTCCCAGACCATTCCTATATAAACCCAGCCATGATCCCACATATTCTACACTAAAATCCTTTGGTGTTCGTCAAACATCTACCCTACTCTCTCTAGAAACCTCCCAAGGGGCCCCAAGCTCCCAAGAATCCTCTCTCAATCCTCTCTCAATCCTTTGGAAGCACACTTCCAAGTAAAGGATTTTCTTCCTTCCTTATTTTTTTCCAATATTTTCTAAATTGTTATGCCCCTTTAATTTCAATAATAGATGTTGGGTTATGGTTTAAAACCTCCCCCATACATCCCAAATTATTTTTGAATTATGGGAGACCCCATTCTCTCTCATTAAATGCCTCCCATGTTCACCCATTACGATGCCAAAATTCCGAATAGAATTTCTCACTCCTCTTTTACATTCAAGCAATTCTTTTGTATCACGAATCTAAATTCCATTACAATTGGTGGGACATGTATCTATATGATCCCCTTACTTTACATTTAATATAAATATTACGTGACACCCCTTTCTATCTCATCAACCATTTTTATGAATTATTACGTCACGTTGTTACAATGCAGAAATTGCACCGATTTTCAAATCCAATGTCATTGTGTAGTGAATACCATGCCCATTTCTCTATAAAGGGTATTAACCTTTATGCACATTTACTTATTGATTATAATGTTTCAAGTATGAATTATACATTCCTTTATCATGGAATAAAGTATTATGATTTATGAATTCTTGTTATATGATCCATATTTTACACTTATGCATGAAATGAAATGTTAAAGAAGGGTGCACCCTTATAGCGATCCAATGCATTGGATAAAGTATAGTATCATGATATGTCATGTGAAATGGGTGTTTTCTCATGATAATTATAGTGCAACAAGGTTTTACTTGTGCTTCATGTGAAATGAATATTTACTCATGCTCCATGTGAAATGAGCCTTGGCTCATGATAATTCTATGTTATGGGTTGTTGCCACATTTCCATGTTATGATTATCATTATTTATCAGGACATTAGGTTTATGAGTCTTTTGTTCTCTATTGATATTCGTATTGTATAATATTTATTGTATTCCTCATGTAATTCCATGATGATTCTCTTTCTGGGCTTTATAGCTCACCCTTTTGTTATGCATGTCCTCAGGTTATCCCATGCAATGCTAAGTATGAGGGAATGTAGTGGTCATGTAATGGAATATCTCAATATAGATGTTTTATTTCATGTTTTAAGTTGATATTCAAGGATCCTAGGCCCAAAAGACACTATATCTCTCGATATTCTATGTTTATGAAGTGATTTTTATGTAATAAATTATGTTTAATTGTGTAATAAAAGATCAGGGTTGTTATAGATCGTATTAGAGGATAGGTTTAGTTATTTCTTTGATTAGGATTAGAAAAACCTAGTGAATACTTAGAGACAATACTAAGTATAAAAAATATCCCTATATTTTGGTGAGTATTGAGTAAGTGGTTTATCAATAAAATACAACCCTATCTGGATATGAGCAGGTAGAGGCGGCTCTGGCACAAATGTATCCTAGTGGTAAACCCCGAAAATACCGCTTTGAGCAAGACTCAAACAGGAACTGGTTCACGACAATGGGCTTTGCAGCACTCTTGGTTATGAAGCTCCTAGGGGATATTCTTCGGTAAATTCATATGCTTAGTATGAACCGTTATTAAGGGTCAAAATAAATTCCCTAAGAATATATGTTAGAATGTAGATCATGGATAACATAAATTGAATCCAATAGATTCATATGTTAAAGAAAAATAATTTATTTTTAAGTGGTTAGTTTTTTTTAATTGGATTAACATTTATGTGTTACCCTTAACTTTCCTTTTATTCTACCCAATGGCCGGTAATAGGAGGAATCTTGCTAACAGCCGATGTGAAGATCAGTGTGATGACTTTACTAATGAGATGACCAATCCAATGGGAGTGGTAATTGTGAACTTTTGTCAGGATTCTCTCCCAGAAAACTCAATATTTGAATAGAAACATGGGTCAAGAGGAACGTTCAACCCCCACCTAAGAAAGAACAAGTCACTATCGAGATCTTCATGAGACAAAGACATCATACATTTAATGGATCATATGATCCCTCAATCACTGTACAATGGATCAACACCATTGAAGTGATCTTCTCCATCCTTCAATGTTCTGAGCAAGAGAATGTTCTCCTTGCTACTTATCATATGGAGGGTGAAGCAGATCAATGGTGGGTATTGATCAAAAATACGAAGCCTGAGGAGTATATCAAGGCATTAGAATGGAAGGATTTCTGGAATATTTTTTTTGATAAATATTTTCCGTGCACCCTCCGACTTAAGATGGAAAGTGACTTCCAAGACCTCAAGCAAAAAAAATTGAAATATCTATTGAAGCGTACGAGAAAAAAGTCACAAGTCAATCATGATATGCTTCTAACATTGTATTTACCCCCTAATGCAAGGTTGATCACTTCTTTGGGGGGCTGAAACCTAGCCTGCGGAAAGCGCTGGCGATCCGTGACTTCGACAGCTGTGAGGAAATTGTCCGATTTGCCCTCAAGGTCGTAATGAAGATCAGAGAATCTCAGGGGTATCATGGGGAAAAGAATATTAAGGTGGACTTCAATGCTGGTAGTCCGATGGATAAATGGAATAGTGCTACGAAGATCCAGCACCCCACATTCCAAAGGGGCGGAAAGAAGCAACCCTGAAATTCCCTAAAGGGGATGAGGAAATGTTGAAGGTGTGGAAGAGAAGGGAACCTAGATATTAACTACAGACAAGAAAAATCCGCTTCTGCAATAGAGGAGAGTAATGTTCCATTCGAACCTAAATTCGTTGTTCATTTCTACAACTACAAAGTACCAGGGCATCTTGAAAATCATTTCCCTAATCCAAGGGATTTAGAAGGCAACCAACAAACCTCCAAGGAATCAAGGGAAAGCATTTTCCATCACTACTACTGAAGTGAACCCCAACAATGAAGTGGATATAGGTATGCTTGTTATTTATTCAAGAATATTGAACATACATTTTGATTCAAGTTCTACACACTCATTTTTATCTCAAATGTTTAGTAAAACAATGCCAATACACCCACAAATCCTGAAAATGAAGATGTCAGTGAGTATGGAAAATGGAGATATCATTGTATCCCTTGAATATAACTCCTCCCCTATAATATTCTCTAGATTAAACTTCCCAGAGAACCTCATCATACTCCCTATGGTGGGATTTGATGCAATTCTTGGCATGGATTGACATTCCTTATATTGAGCCACATAAATTCTCATGAGAGGTAAATCACTTTCAAGGTGGAGAATCGACCCCCCCCCCCGATTCATTACAAGTGTAAGGAATAAGATGAATCTTCTTTTGCACCATCATCTCAAGCATTGATATTACTTCCCTATGAGCACACGTATCTAGATCAGTTGATTGTGTCTAAGGAGGCAACCATCTTATAGGACACACCTATTGTGAGGGAATTCGCTGAACTGTTTCCCGAGGAATTTCATGGTCTTCCTCGTAGAATAGATGTTGAATTATTAGTTTATCTTATACCTAGGGTATTTCTAATATCCATGACTCCATATAGAATGTATGTTGTGGAGGTTGAGGTTATAAAGAAACAACTACAATAGAATCTAGACAAAGGGTTTATACGCCCATGTGCTTCACCATGGGATGCACCAGTCCTCTTCGTCAAGAAGAAATATTGGTCAATGTGCCTTTGCATCGACTATCATGAGCATAACAAAATCACTATAAAGAACAAGTATCCTATCCCACGAATAGATTAATTGTTCGATCAGCTACATAGAGAACAATACTTCTCCAAGGTGGATTTGCGGTCAGGATATTATCAAGTACTGGTGAATAAGGGAGATATCCCCAAGATTTCTTTCATACAATATAAAGGCACTATGAATTCATATTAATGCCTTTTGGACTCAGTAATGCTCCAGAAATCTTCATGGACTTGATGAATATAGTCTTTAGAGATTACCTTGAATAATTTGTGGTAGTCATTATATATGATATTCTAATATACTCCAAAACCAAGGAGGATCATGAAGAGCATTTGAGAACTGTACTAGAGACCTTACGGAAGGGAAAGATCTATGCAAAGTACAAAAAGATTATGTTCTAGTTGGAGGAGGTCTTATTCTGGGCCTATATCATCAAAATCAATGGGATATATGTGGATCCCTAAAAAAAGATGCAATTGAGGGATGGTCAAGGTTGACATCAGTAACTGATATCCGTATCTTATTGGGGTTAGCTGGATATTATCGATGATTTGTGAGAAATTTCACATGATTGTCCAACCCACTTACCAAGCTAACACAGAAGGGAGTAAAGTTTTCTTAGATTTATGAATGTGAATAAACCTTCAAGGAGTTGAAAAGGAGTCTTATCACTGTGCCCGAGCTCACTTTACCCACAAGTGGAGAACTTTTTGGGGTATTTAGTGATATTTCGATGAATGGAATTGGATGTGTGATGATGAAAAATGAAAAATTAATTGCCTATACATCAAGGCAATTGAAAATTCATGAACATAACAATCCAAAAAATGACCTCGAGTTTGTTGTAGTGATCTTCGCTTTGACAATTTGGCGGCATTATCTCTTTGAGGAGAAGTGTGAAATATATGCGGACCACAAAATAATCAAGTATATATTCACAAAAAAAGAGTTCAACATGCTCCATAGAGGATGGTTAGTGCTGATCAAAGACTATGACTGCTCAATCCATTACCACCCCGGGAAATAGAACAAGGTGGCGGATGAACATTGAATAAATGACCCAAAGATTCTATCATTTATGAGAACTGATAAGGATTAAATCTTCATAGATTTGATTAATTTGGACATGGGAATCATAAAGAAGGGAAAATCATCAATCCTTTCACAAATGATTACTCAACCGTTACTTTTGGAAAGATTAAATGATGCTCAAAAGGATGATTTGGGAATTCAGAAATAAGTGGAAGCTATCGAAAAAGAGAAATTCTTAGAGTTTAATGTTAATGAAGAAGGAATTGTGAGATTTGGGAAAATACTATGTGTTCCATCATGTCAAGAGCTGAAGAAGGAAATTTTGGATGTAGAACATTGTTCAAATTTTTCTATTCACCCAAGAAACACAATGTTGTATCGAGATCTCCAAGAGAATTATTGGTGAGATAATATTATGAAGGAGACCGCTGAATATACATCAAAGTGCCAGGTGTGTCCGTATGTGATGGCAGAGAGGCAGAAGTCTAAGGGGATGATGAAACCACTGCCCATACCAGAATAGAAATGGGAGAACATCACTGTGGATTTTTTCACCAAACTTCCGAAGAAATCCAAAGCAAAAAATTCAATCTAGGTTTTTCTGGATCCTCATATAAAGGAAACCCACTTCATTGCTATTCAGGAGGATTTCCCATTGGACAACTAGAATGGATATATATTAGGGAAGTGGTAAGGCTGGGTGGAGTACCACTATCTATTTTTTCGATCGAGATATAAGATCCATTTCTATGTTTTTGAATAATCTTCAACATGATCTGAATAATGAACTAAACTTTAGTACGGCCTATCATCCTCAAATTGATGGCCAATCCGAGCAGACTATCCGAACACTTGAGGACATGTTGAGAGCGTGCTCAATGAACTTTAAAAGAGGATGGGATCAACATCTTCCTCTGGTTGAGCTCACCTAAAATAACAGTTTCCACTCGAGCATCCAAATGGAACCATATGAAGCCCTTTATGGGAAAAGGTGCAGAACATCGGCATGTTGGGATGAGGTCTGTGAGTGTAAGCTGCTTGGACCAGAAATGGTCGAATAAATGGTGGATAAGGTGAAAACCAATCAGTAGTATATCAAGGCATCCGAGAGTCGACAGAAGTGTTATGCAGATAACCATTGATGAGACCTTTATTTTATAGTTGGAGGTATTGTATTTCTACACATATCTCCATGGAAGGTCATGAGATTTTGATAGAAAGGGAAGTTATGTCAAAGGTACATAAACCCGTTCGAGATTCTTGATCGTGTTGGGGTTGGGGTCTATCGACTAGGACTTCCACCTACCATGGCCAAATTACATGATGTCATTCATGTATCCCTTTTAAGGAAGTACATACCAGACCTGTCACATGTACTCTCTTCATAGGTGGTATAGTTAGAGGATGATCATTCTTATGGGGAGAAACAAGTGAAGATCTTAGATCTTTGAGAAAAAGTTCTACAAAATAAGACAATTCCCCTCATCAAGGTGTTGTGGAGAAACTAAAAGATTGAAGAAGCGACGTGGGAATCAGATGAAATGATGAAGCAGAGTTACCCACCTCTATTTTAGTGTCGGAAAAAAATTTGAGGGAAAAATATTTGAAGGGGGTGGAGATTGTAACGACCCAAACATTAATTAATGGAAATACCTCTTGATCTAATTAAATGTCTCTTTATGTAAAATTTTTATATAATATGTCAACTTATTTGATCTTATGTTAAGAATTGTGACAGTTGATAATATAATTATTGAACAGTGATCACCTGATTAGTATAAATATAGGGATTTAACAAATCAAATTTACTCAGACAAAGGAAGTGATGACCTCATCTAGTAGACGTGCTGCATACAGATCCCATTTTTCAAAGCTCAGAAAAGTGGTGGTGTCATTGGTCTTCACTCTTGACTAATACCAAGCCAATATTGAATATGTTAAGCTCGAGAAGGACCTCCTACAAGAGAAATGGAATTTGATAGAGACTACCACCCGAGCAATGTTATCTGAGCCACCCCAAGAGTCTGTCACTATCACACACCTTATTTTTCAGTCTTATGTAAGTGTTATAAGGGGTTATGTAACAATAAATTGGCAATATGGTTATGTACTTTTTTTGTATATAATAATGATTATACTTTCATTTTATTATTGTTACCTTGTAAAAAGTCTTTTTAGCTCAAATAGTATTTTTTAGTTAAAGTTCAACTAAGAAATCTATTTTGATGAATTTATGGATTTTTTAACTAAATAATATTTTAATAACAAGGATTATTATTAATAAAAAATATTTTATTAAATATAAATGATCTTATATTTTTATGAATGCAATTGTAATTTTTATTAAGGTTTGAAAGCCATTTTTGTCAAAACCTGTGAATTTTCGATAAATGTCTGTTTTTATTTTAAAAGTGAAAATTCAAATATTTAGAAGAATATTTATCTAAAATAAATATTATTTCTAGAATCAGTACATCGAAATTATCCAACGGTGAATTTTTCATAATTTTCTGAGACAATCAAATGATTGGGTAAAAATTATTTATCGTTTAAATATATAATGTGTTTTATGACATCAGAATGACCCAAAAGTGATGTAATAAAATACTATAAGCTTTATATTCGACCAGTATGTGTTCAACCATTATAATAATGTGATCTTAGGTTTGTTTGACTTATTTCACAAATCATTAATGTTCCCTTGAAGACTTATTAAACACCTTGTCTTTTTAAATTATTTTCCTTGGGAGTGTGACTCACCTCCACTTAAGAAACCCTATTATTTCGAGATGTTCGGAATTTGGGATTATAAAATATTGTTTTCCAATATCCTTTTCCAAAAACCATGGGCTAAAACCATGGGATGGTTCGTGGTTTGGATAAGTTTAATGTGAGGTTTCCCAAACCTAAATAATAAATCATTCCTCCACCTTTCATATATAAACCCTCCTAAGCTCCCACATCCCCCTCACTCAAATCCTTTGGAGTTTGTCCAACCTCTGAACTACTCTCTCTATAATCCTCTCATGGTGCCCCAATTTCCCAATAAGCCTCTTTCAAGCCTCTCTCAAGCCTTTGGAAGCACACATCCAAGTAAGGGTTTTTCTTACTTTCTCATTTTTGTCCAATATTCTTTAAATTTTTATGCCCTTTTAATTTCAATTATAAATGTTGAGGTATAGTTTAGAACCTCCCCCATACTTCCCTATTTATGTTTGAATGGTGGGATACCCCTTTATCTCTTGTTAAATTCCACTCATTTACACCTGTTACTATGCCAAAATTCCGAACAGAATTTCTCTCTCTTCTTTTACATTCATGCAATTATTTTGTATCATTACTCTAAATTCCATTACAATTGATGGTACATGTATATATATGACCCCCTTACATTCCATTTCATTTATATATGATTAGACACCCCTTTCTCTCTCATCGACCATTTTTATGAATTCTTATGTCACGCCATTATGCTGCCGAAATTGCATAGATTTTCCTAGCCAATGTCATTGTGTAATGAATACCATGCCCATTTCCCAATCAAGGGTATTCACATTTATAAAAATTTACATATTGATTATAATGTTTCATTTATGAATTCCACATTCTTATATCGTGTAATAAATGATTATGTTTTATGAATCCATGGTATATGATCAATGTGGCACACTTATGCATGAAATGAAATGTTTAAGAAGGGTGAACCCTTATAGTGATCCAATGCATTGGTTAAAGTATAGTATCATGATACGTCATGTGAAATGGGTGTTTTATCATGCTAATTCATGTTCAACAATGTTTTACTCGTACTTCATGTTCAATGAGGATTTACTCATGCTCTATGGGCAATGAGCCTTGGCTCATGCTTATTCCATGTTATGTGTTGTTTCAACATTTCAATGTTATGATTACCATGCTTTATCAAGCCTTAATGTTTATTCTTCTCTTGTTCTCTATTGATATTCCTATTGTCTAATGTGTTTTGTATTCCTCATGTTTTTCCATTATTATTCTCTTACAAGGCTTTATAGCTCACCCTTTTCTTATGAATGTCGTATGGTTATCCCATGAAATGCTAAGTACGAGAACATGAAGTGGTCATGTAAAATAAGTTTTCAATAAAGATGTTGTATTTCATTTTTTAAGTTGTTATGTAATGATCCTGAGCCCCAAATACACTATACCTCTGAATCTTATATGTTGTATCAAGTTATGTTAATGTAATAAATTATGTTTAATTGGGTAATAAAAGATCAAGGTTGTCATATGAACCATGACCCACAAGTACATGGAATAACCCGCGTGGCACTAGCCCGTGGAGTGACGTCCAGCGAACCCAGGAACCCGCGAAACAAATTGTAAGTGGAATCATGTGTTTGAAACAAATCCACATACCCTCTAGAAAAATTATTAGTTCCATGACATTGTAAATTGACAGGGTTCCACAAACCATGACTTTTCAACCAAAGCCTATGAAAACCCCGGTTAACCGTGTCTTCCAAAGATAAAGATATATCTTCATGGTATTCCAAAAATGGTGCATCATGCATATATATATGATTTTTCTAAGGCATTATACAATTATCAAAGAAGGAATTGAGAAAGGACGGATCATGAAATCAATAATGAGACCCTAGAGAATAGAAGTATCAATTTGGAGAGGATTCTAGCTTCATTCTCGAATCATCAGTGAAGAAAAAATTTCAAATGAGGTTTCTGTAGGTATAACTAGACAAAAACAAAAAAATGAATTAACTTAATAATAATTTGAGAACCGTGAACCTAAATGGTGAAATCGTAGACCACATATTCCTCATGGATGAACTCCCAATGAACGATATTCCCAAGGACCCTCCTTTGATATGGTGTATCGTATAGTGTATCACTATGTAGATTTAAACCGGCGCTCCATACTACATCATTTTTTGGATGGAACCCGAAGTGGCATGGTGAAAACAATTTCGGACTTTATACCACTATGGTGGAAGGTGGTCCATTCCCAAGCCTGAATACTACTTAAGTACATGAATGACCCCTCTACTTGCATACCACTATGGTATGTGGAGCAACCCCCAACCTGATTTAGAAATCAATACACTGAATGAGAATCTTAGGGTATTCTTTTCTCCTGATCCAATATTTCCCCTATTTTACCATCTAGTCCTCTATAACTCCTCTACAAACCAGTCCACCTTCATCAGGCCAAAGCCTCCTCCATAGCCACTAGTCCAATAAGATCAGATCATCTAGCGCATCAGTGGACCCCTTTGAGTCTATATACCCATGGTAAGAAGAGTCCAAAAGGCACTCCCCTCCATGGTTCAGACTGTAAGGATGTTTGTACATATACGTTACCATGGTAACCCAGAGTCCAACATTAATCCGCTGACGCGAACTTCCCCATTCTATATATTATGGTTGATCACTTTCATTTCCATTCCAAGGAAAATGGTGATCCGTCAAAGGAATTATCTTCTCTTCTCTTTTTTATGAGAGTTGACATTAATTCCCATTCCAAGAATGTGTTCTAGAGAACTCCCATTGAGGTATGTATCTAATCATCCGATGGATGAGCTGCATGACCTTGAATGAAATCTCACATTGAAGGGATCACTGATTCATCTCCTCTTCCCCAATTTCTTCATCTTACTCTGCCATTGGCCCAGAAAATCCCATAAACGAGAAATGAGGCATGTGGTTGGTTAGATCATTCACATCTTCTTGTTTCTTAAATTGAGTATGACTCATGTGGGCTTGGGGATTAGTGATGATCACGATGTACATGCATCTCAAACCAAATATGAACTATGAGAACTCTGATTACTAATCAAACCAGGATATGTAGGACATCTTGATGAAGGCTTGAGATCAAAATTGGTTCCCTTCCAAAAGTGGCCTCCCAACCATGTTCTCTAAAATGGTCATCTCTCATGAATATGCCCCATGATTCCCGAACATTGTGGGATCTGATTCCTCTCCGAAGGATAGGATGTAAGCCCATCTAATGGGTTCAATACCAACATCAAGTCACCTTACATCCTCTCTGGATGATGATAAATAACAAAGCTTCTTATTTCATGTCTTATGTATGCATTACCTCCATCTCATCTAATCCATGTATGATGATCCGGAAAACCCGGGGTGGCCCATGGACACAGTCTTCGAGAATAAAAAAAGGATTCAAAAACATATGAACATGATGTAAATCTATAAGAGAGTCCCATAATAGGAAATATCCATCCCCAGTGTGTGGTGATCCTGACTTCTCATCCTCTCAACCAATGGATTCCTTAAGTGTCATTGGCCAAATCATCATCAAATGAGTGCCCTGCCTTTTGAAATTAGGTCCATGAATCATGTAAACCAAGTCTGCTGGGTATTTTTGTATCCATGAAGAAACCCTTTAGAGACAATCTGAGGAAGTTATATCCTATGATGACTGATTTCACAAGTACTTGACCCCATTTTATCGCCTGTTGGGAAAATTTTACTATGGAACCCCCATTGCAATATATAAGGAATAAACAACCCAGTCCCTACGAGGTCAATCCAATCCTTGTTTAAATGATGAAAACATAGATCGAGAGGAAACAAATATGGCGACATGATTTTTTTTAATAACAGACTAATACATGTCCCCCACTGAACCATTCATTTCATTTTTTCCTACACGTGAACCAACATCTCCCTCAGAGGAGAAAAAATGGTGAACCCGGAGTGGATCCTTAACCAAGGTGGAAGTCTTACCCGACACAATCCCATTCACCTCACAACAAAAAAGGTGAATGAAGGCAAAGATGAATTGTAAAATATGCATATGTTCAAGATAATGCTACTTTGATGGAGTTTGTGGTCTGTATATGTCATATATTTATATTGAATCTTCCAACAATGAATCCTTATATCCAAATGACTTCCTGACGACCAATGAATCCATGCACCTCAGCGATACCGCAAGCGAATGGGGCCCCGATGAAGAGTAGGACCCCCTCACCTACCCAACATCTTCAAATATTGGAATCCAACAAGTTGACCCAAGAATACCACATAAATGGTACTCATCCCATGATGGGTGCTGCAAGAAAATTCCTCTAGTATGAAAAAGAAAGTTAGTCACCTCCTCAAAAGAAGTCGGCCCCTAGAACAATGCATCCTCGGTGGTCATATCTAATAGTTTCGGGATCCTATCCCCAAAGCATGACAAAGAGTGCCTCTCGTATGTAAGGAAATCATAGGAAGTCGATGCTGACAACATCATCTCAATTGAATAGGGGTCTTACTTGTGGGACCCTACCATAGACTGTCATCATCGACCATAGGCAACCAAGTCTCCTCATGCTGAAGATGACCTTAGGCCAAGGGAACCTACTGAGTCTATAAGACCCAGACCCCTTGGGCTTCCCGCCAATGGGGGAAGGTATATAATCAGAACATGATATCAACCTGGTACATGAGTAGAAACTCTGCTACACATACATGATGGAATTTAATGGACATACACACAACCCTACCTTTTTCTCTCAATCACATCACAGAAAAGGGTGGCACAATATGAGCATGTTCATTTTCCAACTAGTACTTATTGGTACCACCGTGATGATAGATCAGTAAAATAATGGGAGAGGCAGATATATATAGTTTCACAAGAAGCTTTTCATCCAAATTTGGTGCCATCAGGCTACATACAGGCACAAATTCCTACTGATTCATATCAAGGCCTTCATCCAAATAGGGTCGCATCCAGCTAAAAACAAGCACAAATACATACTGATTACTACAAAGTCCACCATACAAATATGGAGGCAATAAAATATATGTAGATTTAAATTATTATAGATTTATACAATGGCCATGAGTCAAATATTGTGGAAAGAGAGTGGAATAAAATCTATTCTCATGAATATAAAGCCCACCAGTAAAATACGGTGGAAACTGGAGAAGACCACAGGTGAAAGACTCATTCATCTGTCTTGACAACAGAGAACTGCCAGTACCTACAGGAAACCAATGGGGGACCATAGTAGGAACATACTCCTACTCTGACATTAGAATGGGCCTTCATACCCATTATGTCCAAAGATTTAACTCATCAAATCATAGCAATGATGGATGATTAGATGTTGATTCTACACTATATCATCCTAACATGGAAAGATATCATTTCATCTTCAAAAAAGGTGAGAAACTAGGCCCACAACCCAGTTTCCTTTAATAGAATGACATACTCACAAAATTAGTTAGTCACTCCAGAGAAGTTAGTAATCCGTGATCCAATCTCAGAGGGTCAACTGAATTATCCCATGATACAAGGACTACCATATTATGAAAAAAATACTTATTCCAACCTAGGAACATCGACCCAAAATGGTGGATACTCTATGGTATGAAACAAGAAAATGAAGAGCACATACATGATCCAACTCTTCTTGAAGCTGGGGTTATTGATGCCCTCAAAAATATATCAATAAAGTCTCATGACCCTCTCAGACCATTACCAAATTAAGGAAGTGGATGTAGTAGTTGTGAAGACCCTACCCAATATGTATCTACCAGAATCTTTAAAGTTCCTCCCCAGAGCTCCAATGAGGGATAACTCGATGGGCTAGGGATGATTGATCAGGAGATCCCATCTCATGATGCATGTCAGTGTATCCCTCCCATTGACTTGAAGATCATACATCAATAAATGGATCCTTTTACTATCGTCCTCCATGATGGTTCTCCCCACAATATACGCTATTGATATGCTTCTCACTGTAGTCAGACGTTGATTTGTGATAACAGTCCTCTCCATTATGAAATTCATTGAAAAGGTCCTACCCACAATGGTGGTCATAGTGAAGGCCCTCCACATAGTAACATTAATAATTGAGAAGTTACTCACCTCATTAAAGAACATCTTGAAGGCCCTCCCCTAGATGTACACTGTATAAATTCACCTTGCAGCCATGTACCATGTTGTGTTTCTATTCCTTGCTATCCTAGCAGTCATCAAGAAGGTCCTTCCCTCAAAGAAATCAAGTAACAAGAAGGTCTTCCCTTTACTTCGGCCTTCCCTGATGTTCCTCCCCATGGTGTATGCCATAAGTAAATTCCCCATAGCCGGGCAACAAGTTGCAATGGTATCCCATGCTATTGCAAACCAATTGTGGAGGTCCTCCCCACAATCAAAATTCATACTAGCAACAAATCACTCCCTATTCCGAAATAGAAATGAGAAATACCTCATATGATGAGGCACTCATAAATATGGAGTTGGACATATCAGTCACTCCATCTTGGATGAGTTATATATTTTCTCCAAAATAGGATGGTTTGGGGCCACACTCATCTTCTGAGCCACCCCTATGTCATTCACATATAAATGAGGCTCCCACCATCCCAGCTTATTGGAAAGAAATTATTAAGAATCTTTCGCGTTAGGCATACAATGTAGAGGATTCCCCATAATAATAATTGTAGTATATGTTTATCATGAGTAGAAAACTAGAAAAGGATAATATACCTATGATGTATTGGCCTATGGTCAATTCTCACATCAACATACCAAGGTAGTTGTTTGAGGATGGTATGCATGACATTCTCCTAAGTATTTGGATGACTTTTCTCCAGATACAAGAATAGTTATTAACCTATGAAGGGTGTGTAGTCCATGTCAACATGTTATGGGGGATTCACCATCTAATCGATATGGAATCCATCATGTCTACACCAAAGCCACAATCATAAAAGAAAATGAAAAAACCTTGACCTAGCTTGCCTCCATGCACTCAAAAAGTTGTGTTTCCTCATTAGTGATTCCCCAAAGTGATATCATATTTGTGGATGGGGAGAATATATATATATCTAAAGATCACCATGTGTACCCTCTATAATATCTAATTGGAAATGATATATTTCAATGTCATAACCAAATAAAAGTGGTCAAATGAAATAACTGCTCAATAAATATGGGATATAGAAGAAAAATTGGCCCTGTGTAACTCTCAAAAGAATTAAGACCGAAGAGATAAATCCATCAAAAATATTCTGATGCAGGAAACTCAGAACATTAATTTGGCTTCCCACATAAGAAACGTCTACTAGAAAGCAGTCCTCATGTCATAAAAAGCCAATAAATCCTATACAGGTCCAATTCTATACTTGGATCACAACCATGTTAGAGTGTATGAAATCAAAAAGTTGAAAATAGTAGTATCTACCACTATAATATGGGAACAGTCTCAACCCACAGTGTGGGGGGAATTTTGATCTACAAATTCCCCCATAAGACCAAGAAATATAAGCCATAGCGTATCAACAGAAGAACAGAAGTAACCCCGGCCTGCTGGGATGGTGAATTCTTACCTCCGGTTCCAAGATAGTGGGAGTCTGCCTTCTCCCATCTGGGAGAAACAATGAGCAAAGAATTCACTAATTCGACCACATCTTGTGGTTCATAACCTCTAAGACAAAGGTGAATTACAAGGTTAGATCAAAGCTCTCTTTATGTCAATATTCTCAAAGAAAACCATATAATACTGCAAAATGTAAGGAGAAAGTCCAAAATGGATGCATAAATCCTTTTTACTATTCGGTAATGTGTACACCAACCCCAACGTGGTTTTCTTCCGGGAACATGGTAAACATAAACCCCACAGATCTCATTGGAAATGGTACAATGGGATAGGATGAAAGAGAATATTGTTCCCTTCTAGAGGCATCCCATGCCGAGCTTGATGGTGTGCATACCAAAAACTAAAGAGCATTCTTGAATTTATGTACCCACTCAGTTAATCTATCATTACCTCCCTCATGAAATCCCAATAGGGAGATGATAAAATCCTAGGTCATCTATGACCCACCTCATCCTCCCCCTAATAATGTGTCTATCATAGTTGAGGAATGTTTTACTAAGATAGAGGAATAAATGAAAGAGATCAGGATAATTAATGGTGAGTTGTGTCGATGGAGTTACTTGTCGAATGTGTTCCCCTAGCAGAATGTCAAAAGGTATTCCCACAAGAGGTTCCCTTTGCACGTGAAGTCATCCTTGTGAATGATGTCAAGATCAATGTCTCGTCCAACCCAGCATCATGACTATCAACCTACACTAATCCATCCTCGGAAGGATGTCAAGAATTTCCCCTGTTTGGAATGAAGCAAGAGTATATTCAGGTGAACCCACAAAGGATTCCCCCAACAGGGTATCCACCCAAAATTCCAGTAGCACCACTTGGTCCAGCTTTTTCCATTGCTTCACCCTCCTATGGTGAATCCTGGAATGACATGCATCAAGGGTTCTTGAATACCATCGAGAAACTAACAACACAACTAGAATCTATGGAGGGGCGGTGCGCTCCGATACATCTAGATCCAAAATTTACCCTGACTGGGTGACCAATATTCCTACATCTAAAAACATCAAAAACACCATATTCCCATTGTTCAATGTATTATAAGACATGGAAAAAAATATAATGCATAATTCCTATTACTGTGACCCCATGATGGGAACTCCAGATTAGCAAGAAGCAGTAAAAGTCAGATGATTCATGTGAATCCTACAGGGTTTGGACTTCGTATAAATTATTAGCTTTGAAACTAACTATGTCACTAGCTGGGAAGACCTCTAGTGATAGTTTATATCCATATTATGTTTTAAATTAACTAAGACAATAGTCAGTGATATCATGAACTACAAGCATCGAGAGAGTGAAAGGGTTTCATACTTAAAATATAGATGGTAAGGCTAGACTTATTCCCAGAACCAGCTGCTCCCCCAATGTGAAATGTTGGCTATGTCCATAGATATCCTCCATGATGAATTGGGGACACTACTAATCCTATTGAAGTACACAAGTGAGTCTAGATATTTATCTATCATTTTATCGTTGGATAGAATGATCCTTGTAGTAGAGCAATCTCAAGCTTTGAGTGGCCCCATCAGCCCCAGGAAAAAGAGCGATAAAAGCTGAAGTTTCCTTTATCATACTTAAGACACAGCCTCCCCCAGCTCAAATAATGAGGCCGCCAATGAACTATGAGGGACCAACTAGATAAAAATAGATACCCCCACCTCATAAAGATGAAGTAATTGGTTCTAAAAGAATTCATTTTGAGTATTGAATAAATAAATCCTACTCATTCCGAGACAACTAAGTCCCCTGATACATCATAACATCGAGGAATTGAAACATGCTCTGGTTAATAGATCCAATGTGAGCCAAGTGGGTCTTAAAGACCATCCAAATTATTTTACCCATCATCAATTTATGGGATACACCATCTAGGAATGCTTCATCGATAAGGATCTCCTGCAATATATGATGGATTCTGGGAAAGTCAATTTGGGTTCGCTGCCATCACAAGTAGTGTATGTACCCACCTCTGACCCAATAGATGAAGAGTATTGGAAAATAGTAGCCAGTAAAAAGGAGAAAAAATTTGAAAATTGGATGACCCGTAATATTTTCAACCAAGTTCATATAATCTAAAAGCTGCAATTGAAAGAACCGACCATGCCCTTGATAACTCTTGATGCGGCACAACCATCATCCTCAGCTGTGTAGTCCTTTAAGGGATAAAAGGGTAAAAAGTAATAGAAAGAAGATGTGATTCCAAAAAATCCAAAGCCAGTCTTGAAACTTTCTGAATTCATGTTGACAGAATTGGTACAACGGACCCCACCTTTATAAATAGTACAACAGGAGTCATCCCACAAAATGGTTGAATAGGAACCGCCCCGCCAAACCGCAACACCCGTAGAAGATATTCAGATAGAAACATAGATGGATCAAGAGATAATATATGGATCCATTAATTTAATTTTCTTGATGGAACCAATATCCGATGGAGACTATAGAAACAAACCTGAATTCCCCACATCCAACCAGAGAGTCGAGGAAAAGGCTGTAGAGGCTTAGCCTTTCCTCTAAGGCCCTATCGTGGCCCTAGTCAAATCCCCAACCACGCCATAAATCGACCTGTTAACATTGTAGAAACTCACAAATGGAACCTCTGTTATACACAACAAGAATAAAAATATTCCTTCGCCCCCTCCAAAATAAATCTTATCCCAACCATCTTGGAATATCCGTTGGAGGAAGAAAAAATATTAAATCACCCATGGAATATGGGAGGACTAGTTGAGCCGAACCATAAAATCACCATAGAGCCACTAGATCATATCATAGAGGTCATACCATATACATCAGATGCTCATGCCCCTAAATTTTCTATTAAATAGAATCCAAAAGTTAGGAATCAATGACCTTTAGATCATGAATATGATATTATAAAGTATCTAGATTCAGTACTGATAACGCTATAAATCCTAAATGCTTTGAGTCTGTCTGCAGACTGTAAATAGTTACTCATATAAGCCTTACTAAGTTCCCAAGATTTGAGACTGAAGTAGCAGTGGTTGATGTATATCATACGAGGAACAATCCCAAAGAATGTCACATCGGCATCTCCTTCACTAACATGGATGAAGAAGCCATCATGCATGTTAATATCAAACTATTTTGTGTGTCCATCAAGTTAAATGGAATTGATGTCTTGAGGCTTTTAATCAATAATGGATCCAGATTCAACTACCTCCCACTGCGAAAAAATCATCAGTTGGGATATTATGAGGATAGTTTAGCGCCACGCACCACAACACTAGTGGGATATGACAAAAGCGAGAAGAAATTGTGGGAAAAATCAAGCTTAAAATATGGATTGGAAACCTTGTGTTGGATTATGAGTTCCTATTAGTGAAAAAAACTATGGATTTCGATGCCCTGTTAGGGAGGCCCTAGCTACATCAGCAATTTAGAAATTGATCATCATACCATCAGTGTGCTAAATATTTCTCTAATGTGAAAAAAGGAGACATTTCATGTTGATAAACATAAATATGAATCATGTGAGTCACATTACATCAATATAGGGTTCTATGAAACAAAAGAGAAGATGTCTTCAGCTGACAACATTTCCAGGATCACTGCCCCAAATGGATTGAAAATAGCTCCCACAAACTCCTTCTAACATCATGGGGAAGAGTATGTATTACCCATCAATGAAGTTGAATTCATAAGTTAAATCATGGATACAGACTCAATTTTTTGCATGATTTCCATTACGACTGCCAAGCCCAAAAACAAAGAAAATATGGTAAACTCCTATGATGTCAGGAAAATCCCTAAAAAATATGCTCATGCCCAATCCTCAAGACCCCAAGCCGTCCCCGCCTTACTCACTAAGGGAAAAAAAGAATTCTATCCCATCATTGGATAATTCATATCGAGAATCCTCTCTCCATCATAAGAGTAAGAAGTTGTTGAATAGGATGATTAAAATGAAGACGATGAAAATGATGATGAAACCTCAATCAATCCCCTCCCTTGTTCGAAGAGGTTGTCTCTACCACAATAGATGAATTTAGGGAGACAAACATGGGCACCGAAGATGACCCACAGTCCACTCTGATTAGTGCAGATATTTATGTTGAGGAGTAGGAGACATATACCTCCTTCCTCAAGAAAAATCAAGATGTGTTTTCCAGAAACTACACATAAATGTTATGATTCAATCCTGAGGTTACCACTCATCATCTGTGCCTACCATAATATCATCAAGGATATAAAAAGATAGCCAGAATGACCCACCAGATGAATGATGCTAAAATAGAGGTAGAAGTTGAGAAACTTATCAATTAAAACTTTATCTAGGAAGCCCAATACATGATCGATAAGGGACATAGTCCCCATCAAAAAATAAGAACATATAGATTAGAATCTCTATCAGCTTCAGAGACCTTAATCAAAACTTATTGAATGATTATTTTTTGGGTCCCAATCATAGAATTGTTGATTTTTGTGACCGCTGTATATGACGCACTCTCTTTCATGGATGACTATTCTGGATAAAACCAGATCTGAATGGCCCAAGGGGATGACGAATAAACTTCTCTCAGGGATTCTCGGGGAGTGTTCGGTTATAAGGTGATGCCCTTTGGTCTAAAATATGCTTGTGCTACATATCAACTTTCATTTCACCACCTATTCGAGCCCATACTTAGAAAAATCATCAACCGCTACATTGACGATCTTTTGGATAAATCAAGACAGTGCTCAAACAACCTAGATTATCTCAAAAATATCTTTATGAAACTGTGAAGTCACAGTTTAAGGATGAATCCCATAATGTGTTCCTTCAGTGTTACCTATTGGAAATTCATTGGCTTCATCGTACACTATTGCATCATCGGAATCAACCCTGATTAGACAAAATCTATTCAGGGTATGTCCCCACCTCACAAACTCACCTAGTTGAGAAGTCTCTAGGGGATGCTGGCCTACATCTGGCACATCATATCCCACCTTGCAGGTAAATGTTTACCTTTCAGCATGTTAATGAACAAAGGGTTCATAATTGAGTGTGATAATGATTATCAAGAATCGTTCGACAATCTAAAAATATGACTCTTAATCCACTGGTTTTGATGCCTCTAGTTGAGCTGAGACCACTACTTTTGTAGGTAACCACATTGAATAGTTATTAGGAACCTTCCTGGCGCATAAGAATTATGCCTATAGTTAGAAAAACATTTGTTATCTCATCAAAACAATGATTAATATAACCCTCGATATAAAATATTCAAAAATAAATTCCTACCCCTAATCTTCGTAGTTTACAAATTAAGGCATTACCTACAGCACCATGAGGTCCACCAAGTCTCCCATTGCATCCCACTCAAATATATCCTCAACCTTACTATTGTAACTAGACACCTATTATGATTGGAAGTCATCATACAATAGGTTGACATATGCTACGTACCCCAAAAGGCCATCAAAGGCTACGCATTACCAGACTTCTTGTTAGAGAACCCCTCAAAAGAAATATCCTACTTGGATGCCAAACATCTAGATGGAGAACTTTTATCCACCCAAGAGGACCCCTATATATAGGAAATGTACTTTGATGGTTCAACCATAATCCTAATAGGGAATAGGATGGATGATCCCAAACTCAACAATGTGGGGTTGTGAGTTATAATCGTATCCCTTGAAAAGATCTTCTTTCCTTACTCTTTCATGATTTCAAAGATATGTACAAATAATGAAGCAGAATACGAGGCCATTATTGTGGGCCTAGATCTAGAACTTAATGCACAAGATAAACAAATGATGATAAAAGGTGATTTAGAGAAAGTCATCAAAAATTTTAATGGTGATTGTTCCATTGGGAAACTGTAATTGTCCCCCATAATTAACCTTGTTCGAGAACTGAATGATGAATTCCCATACAAACCAAAGCTGACCTATGTCCCCTGGTCACAAAATTCTGATGTCAATACCTTAGAGAATTCAACCACAACACTGGATAAACATGACCAAGATGAAATGATTATTAGCATAGTATAACATCAAATGGAATTTCCATTTATTCAGAACAATAAATAGGAAATTGATGAGATTAACTCTATTTCTGAGCCATATGGTCACACCATCAGTTGGATGACTCCCATTAAAAATCACCCTCGGAGGGGGGAACTCCCACCCAATAGGGCTGGAAGAGAATAGATCCAGATACAGGATGCTAACTTTGTCTTGTATAATGGGGTAAAATTCCAGACATTTTCCACCCTAAATCCACTTCATATAGCTATTTACCCCTAGATATTTTACACTAAGGTAATGGATGTTGTGGGGCCATATCCCCCCCCCATAGTACGAAAATTCCAGTTCATACTCCCAACAACCTACTTCATTACGAAATGGGAGGATGCCATACCCCATAATGAAATCGAGGAAAAAATAATAGTTGGATTTTTTTAGGGACATCATCTTTATCAGATTTGATGACCCTCACACAATAGTGACGTACAATGGAACCAAAGTATTCTTAGTTTAGTTTGGCAAGTCATACCAGCAGTATATAATCAGAGCCAACAGTTCATCATGCTACCATGCAGTAGCCAATGGGCTGATAGATGCTTTCAACAAGACTACATCTAACATACTCCAAAATATGGTAGACAAATAGAATAAATCATGGCCATAAAATCTACTTAATTATTTGTGGTCCTACTGGACAATGACTCACAATACCCAAAATGCAACCCCGTACACACAAGTATATGAGGTAGAGGTGGTTTTCATATTGAAATTCAAGTTCCATCACTATGTGCGGAAATTTGTGACAAATTTTCCATAGGCGAGAAATCCCAAAGATTTTATGATTAGATGAAGTAGCTGGATGAGAAAAGGATACAAGTGTTTCACCATTTGGAAGTCTAAAAAAATTGAATCGCATGAGCCTTCGACAAAAAGGTTTTCCTTCAATAATTCCTTAAAGTAGATATGGTGTTGGTCCTCTGAACCTAGATGACACTTAGAATGAATCCCTCATAATTTGATCCAATGTGGGAGGGACCATATGCCATGCATATTGTCTATTCTAATTGGGAATATTCATTGATATTAATAGACAGACATTTCATCACAACTCCCAAAAATGCATGGTTTTTGAAGAAGTATTTCATGTTACATCGATTCCCATGTATAGTCCAAATTATATAAACCTAAAATATAAGTTATATTACTATCCACATAATTTTAAATTATATTAGACTCATCCCTAAAACATGATATAAAACTGTGATGTCGCGGTCTAAACTTGATGACCCTAAATTATGATTTATAGTCCTATTCAAATGATTCCAAACTGAATGGAACATTTCCCTGAAACATGACATTAAACTATGGTGCCACAGTGCAAACTTTAAGGCCCTAAACATTGAGTTATAATATTATCCACATTATGTTATATTATATGTAATTGTTACTCAAAACAAGACATTAAATTATGAATCCACTTTCCAAGATCTATGAGCCAAAACAGTGTGTTATCATCCTGAACACATGACTTTAAACTATATAGTATTAGTAGCTAAAACATGTCATTAAATTGAGATTCAACTGTCCTCGATGCATGGCTCTAAATTGTACAACATAGTTTCCAAGATGCATTATGTTAAACCCCATACCATAAATCGTCACCATCGCATGAAAATAAACTACATGATCCCTCAGATAACTATGTATGACATTATTCGTATTCAATACTGGGATACATTGTGACACATAGATTCTTGATCTTGGCCTAACCCCACTATTAAAAAATGCCTCTATCGTATCGTCTTTCTCCACATATTTATGAGGGAAATCCTTGACACTCATTGTTTCTCACATTATGTATAACTCAAGTGAGCTTAGGATCAGTGTTAATGATTCCCATACATAATCAAACTATAGAGAAATATTGTATAACTGGAATATGTAGTAGATTAAAACAAAATACCCCTACTCTTATGTCTCATATAGATAAGGGTAGACAACATTCAAAACTATGTATGGCTTGATTAATTCCCTTGTACAATACAAAGTGACACCCAGTTTTGGCATCATGGCCCAACCACTAACAAAAAAATGTGCTCTCATGTCCCAATTAATGGATCGAACTAGTGCAGTGAATGTTCAGAATTATGTATGGCTTTATTCCTACCCTCGAATAATACGTAGTGAAACCCGGATCTAGAATTCCCACCCTGCCACCTTTTAAAAAAATGCACTTTCTCCGTGTAAGGTTCATACTTGTACGTAGAGTCCATGAAAAGTTTTAACCACATGACAATATATAACCAGATTCATCAAGCATCATGTCTAGCTTGATTCCAATTGTTACGAGATCTCACACAAGACCCCCACTCATAAGGAGTCAAAATATCATACCCCCTACATATGAGTCAGATTTGTGTGGAATCTTCAATAGTTCATGTATAATTAGGTTTTGGATATTTCTTACATTCCATGACACATTGTTCCCATTTTTCAAACTTCATACTCTAAGGAATCTTGGATCCCCATAAATTTTCATGGCCATCAGAGATAGAAGGCCGGTTTCATACAGAAACATTTGTTTGACTATGAAAATCATTCCCCAGTGGCTCTGCATATGATACATAAAATATTGTTTTCAATAATGGGAAAATTATTCCTTAGGATAGTGGTCACCTACATCATTATGTCCAATGGTTTCCATGCCCCATGTCATTCGTACTGGTCAAATTTACCCCCTTCCCCGGACTAGGGTTTACACCTTCTATCATCAATAATGTCTGTGGAATGCGAGAGCATCCAAACAACAATTAAATCAAAGCTATTACTGATCTTCATGATAGAATAATTTCCTCGATGTATGACTCTAATATACATAGAAAAACGTCATAGCTTCCGGAATATAAACTGCACATCATAAATTGCTCCATGTTGAAGATATTTCTATTTATATGTGGTGATCCAGAATCCATGTAATCCCTTGTCTCTCACACCATGCATAGCTCATGTGAGATTAGGGATTTGATCTAGATATCCAACCAGGAAATCATGGTAAATCAATCCAGGAATTAGGTCTTAACTGCATGAACCTAAAAGGAACTTCATGATTTCCTTCCCCATAAAAAACCAGCATCCTGGACACACGATTTTAATCTTCTTGGTAACACAAAGATGGGACGAATGCCTCACCCTCCATATGAGTTAGATCTACATAGTGGATACCTGATTACATGCATGAATCACATACCGAATGTCTCTAATGTATATAGATACACTCATTCCATACCTCCAACTATGTTTTTAATTGATCTTGAATCCCCATAATCATCTATGGCCATCGGAGATGGAAGGATAGTGTCATGTGGACACATTTGTTTGACTATGCACATAATTCCCTATTGGCCCCACGTATGATGCTTAAAAGGAAACCATCAATCAAAAGAAAATTCATCCAATGGAGTGTCCTCACCTATCTCAGTACAAATAATTGATTCCAAGCCTCATGATATCCCTCCTGATTCAAGGTCCCTAAAATTCAAGGTTTACATTCTTCTTCCATCCCACATCTGGGATATATCTGAACATGCTGGACTGATTCATCTCTAGTATCTCTTGAGGCTTCTCTAAAATAAAGATACCACATCTATATGTGTGAAGTATATCTGTATATATAAATATATTCCCCCAGTTATTTCTAGGTTACCATGAAAAGTTAAACTAAAATAGATGTCTATTTTCATTATAAGGTGAACCCCTGGTCAAAGGTCCTATACAATGTTTAGAAAGGTCTCAATCTCCATAATCATTAATAACCATCAGAGATGGAAATCCAGTGTCCTATAGACACCTTTGTTTAACCATTCACATCATTCCTTGGAGGCTCTCTATATGATGCCAACAAAGTGTCTATCCATTAAAGGAAAATTAATCCTCTAGATAGTACTTTCTAGTTTCTGTATGCTCATATGAAATTCATGTCATATCTCATCCCCGAATTTGGAAAACCCCCTCTGGAAAATGACTTACATATCCTACTTTTTTCTAATTCCAAAACAAGAAAAATATTTTTAATTTAACTGAAAATTCATCGGCTCTCCCTTATGAAAGTAAGAATCATGTGAGGGTGATTTCCCACTCAATGCTAATATGAATGTCCTTAATAGTTTTCAACCTCATCATTCATACATGACTCCCACTTTGGACCCCAACATCAAAAAAAATTCAATGTGTTGTAAATCCTCCCAGGCCATCAGAGATGGAAGGATGGTTTCCTACGTGCACCCTTATTTTACTATGCAGATCATTCCCTGATGGATCTGCATATGAAACCTACAAAAAGACAATCAATCTTATAAGAGTCCTCCCTTACCATTGTATGTCTAAAAATGATCCTGAACTTCATACATGTCCTAAACTCACAAATTTATGGTCAAGAAAAATCCCTCATTCGTGTATGAATTATATTAGAACATTCCTATTAGTTGAATCCCAAATTAGGGACCCTTAACCATAATTTTTGGTCAGAGATGTTCGACCTAAAACATCAGTAATAAGTTTTATTGGTTGGAATATGAACTACTAGTGAAAAAGACGCCATACTTGGTAGAGTGAAAATCTGAAAAGGGAACCTCTAGATTTAATTGGAGTATCAGTTCTTTATTCCTATACTATATATGGTTTAAAAATTTCAAGCTATCAAATGATATATGAATCGTTTTAGGATAAAACCCTATGAAGGGAAACCGAAGAAAAAGTCATGTTATATCTGCTAATCCCATATTAAACAAGATCAGGAAAAAATTATGGTGATAATGGAAAAGACACAATATTTCATGATGTTTTCCATAAAACCTCAAGAATATTCCAACTATTCTCACTAAGTCTCACAGCTTAGGCAAAAATTAGATCCAAATTTGATTATTTGACATTATATGTTTCGAATCATTGTTATAAATCAATACCTAATTTATGTGATGTTTATATGATTGATTATGATCAATTGATGTGAAATGAAAAGGAAAAGAAGTATCATTTTATGTCAAGTTAGTACCATCCTATTGCATAAAATTAAATATGGTGTGAATCCATAGCCTTGTGCCTCTCCACACGAGTAGGACATGATTGTTATAGAAGATGTCAGGAAGAGTTCCAAAGATACATCAATAATTGATGTGACTCATTAATGGCTTGTCAAAGAGATAATAAATTCATAGTCTCAGCCTTCGTGCTTGCCCATAGTGCCTCTACATCCCTCATCGCATTGAGGTATGTCCTTTCTCTTTCTTTCATTTTCCATTGATCTCCTCAACAAAGACCATGACCCAGGCCCTCTACTATTTAATTCAGTCCAGTTTCCTGCTTTGTTACTCCACTTCTTGGTCATATTGTTCCACAAAGTACTCTTTATTCATGATTTGGTTTTCAAACCTCACAACCGCTCTAGCATGATTTGCATATTCTTCAATGAAAATATTCTATGTAGCATCAAGATGAGCTATTGACTCGACCCCAGAACATTGATACTCAATCATACTAGTTGATTCCCATACAGCGACCACCTTCATCGCTATATCATAAATTCAAGGATAGTCAATTCTACTATAACTTTGGACCACAAACTGGAAGTATAATTTCAGTAACATCACTGGCATCTCAGCCAATGGGGTTTGAGAAATTAATCTATAAATGTTCCTCCAAACCTTTGGATGGATGGGATGATGATCGACCAATCATTCTCAAGTGGTCTCATAGTCACTTCTGGATGACAAAATATAGTCGGGAATGAACGTTGTAATAGAGGGACTCGATCCAGTAGCTACAACATGACTCGACCCCACAATAGCCTCGCCTCTAGTATTTGTAATGGAGGACGAAGTGGGGGTGTCTAATAATATTGCTAGTGCTTGTGGTTGTGATTCTGGGAATATGGATTAGATGGATTCCATACCTCCCACCTCCACAATAATATCACTGCCTAAAATAGGTGGCACCACATCTTCAATAATCAGTTGTGCCCCACAACCACTCTAGAATAGTAATGACCCAAGGCCTTACTCAACTAAAACAGTAACCCATGAGGCAACCCTAAAAAGGTTTCTTATTTATTTAAGGAATTTAGGGATAGTTAGTCGAGATAATGGTACTTGTCCTGAGATCCTATGGGAGAAAAACACAACCTCTTTCAATATTGTAAAAATTTTATAATGGCCTGCTCCAAAATTTCAAGGGATGGAACATCTGTCTCCCCGGTGATTGTGACATCTATAGAGTCAGAATTAACAGGTCGTGTATTAATCTCTGATGGTACTTCCTCCATAGTGGTAAAGTCAATTTGATCAAGATTAATTTGTTCCTAAATATTTAAATCCCTTCCAAAATCTGGTATAGCTAGGGGCTTGCAACTAAATTCATCCCTTCCCATAAAGGTCATCATGTCCCACTCCATTAGAGTCGGATCAACATAGTCAAATGATCCATCAACTTTTAGATGTTCTTCCACTATTGGGGGAGATATCATTCGAGTAGGAGAAGTCACAACTAGAGGTTTGATAGTACCCTCTGTCTGTTCGGTTTTCCTGGATCCCCTACTTCTGTCACCCACAATAGTTGGTGACCCATCCTATGATGTAAAGGGGACGAGAGCTGTATATTCATGAGTATCCACCATATTCATATTGATAGTCCGTGCATCAAAATACACACACACAAAAGTGATTCAATAAGATAAGGTTACACATTTCATCCACCATGTGAAATGATAATTATGTGTGATTCAACTACTATTGTGTTTTGATAGTTGGGAGGCCTATTTGTGTTTCTCTGATTATCGAGGTGATTGATCTTGAATGAGAGAACCCATAGGAGATGGAGGATGAAATGCCATGGAGGGGTCAATGATTTCCATATCTATATGTCCTTTTGACCTATTTCATCATTCTGCAGCACCCCTACCATCGGTAGGGCTCACCTCCTAATTGTGGGACCTCTATGAGAATAAATTTGAAAAATACCCATTTACCGAGACCCTATAGGATATTTCAAAATAAAAATGGGTGATCCATTAGCATCATCGCAAAAAAATAATCAATGGACCTAGGTTTCAGATAAAACAACCACTCCCATCAACCGTGGGAGTACAACCATCAATGCCACGTGGTCTGACCATTAATGTCTCTCTGTAGGGACATAGAGACACATTTCTTTTTCATTCAAATAGTAATCCACCTCATAAGGCTCTTCTTCTGCCCAAATACTGGTATGATAAATGGCTCCCCCAAAACTCATAAGGTCGAAAAATCCTCCCTGTAGAAGTATCTAAATATCGTCATTTAAAACGTCAAAACTCTGTTCGTACCCGACCTTCCAGGAATAAATAAATGCAGCCACGATTAGGATAGTCAGTGCTTGAAAGTTTCTACAGTGGAAAAAGAGCGTGTTTCAACTATAGACATTGTTTCTCGAGTGTACCTACAATCTCAGGTCCTCGAGAATATGAATGATTATGAGATGTTGGAAGGATGTGATAAGATTTTTCCATGGAAACTGCAAAAGGTGAGCCAATGATGTTGTCATTCTCGTCATCGGTCTCTGGTCGTAGCATGGAATGTACCTGATCTGAGTATTTTCGGTGGCCACATGGGGAATAGATGAGAGTCTTGAGCTCCCCAAGGTAATGACCCGCCTTCTCAGGATCGTCATAAAATGAAACGTTAGTTGGTGCTGACACATAGCCAAAGCTAGTAAGATAAACTTAGATCAGAGGAGATGCCATAAAGCACGAGGGGATCAGTCATGAGTAGATGGATGGCATTTCAAAAGGACCCATTTCCCTAGGACATTGGTAAATATTTGTCTGGGGGAATGGAGGGTGGAATCCCTATAGTAGCTTTAGTAGCTCGTTCGACAACCAGTGAGGTCACAAGACTGTCATTCACAATTTTTCTCAGGGGAGGAGCTAAGAGGTTTTCTGAGAGCTCTTCATGGCCAAGAGTGTCCAAAAAATCCCTTTTGATTCTCCAACCCCTTTGCCCCAGAATCCTTGGAAGATGTCATGATAGGAACCAGCTACTTTAATTGGTCATCATGTTATGATTTGACCCAAGCCTCAGTATAGTTTTTGGTAAAGAATTATACAAAATCCCCAGAATCCGGATGACTGGCCAAGAAATGGGTGTCCTCCCATGTGAACATTATCCATAATTTAGAGGATACCATTATATTCATCTCTTAACAGCCACTGTTGAAGGATATGGGACACAACTTTTGGTCACTATGAAATTGACAACTAAATCTGCAGGGTGCATATCCCACTCAAATAATCTCCCCTTCGATATGGGAAACCAAGAGGCCTTCTATCAAAGAGAATAAGTAACCTCGGTTGAAAAATTCATCAAATGAATTATTCATAATAGTACAAGTTGAGAAATCGTAAGGATGACAAGATAAACGTTCATAGACATTTTGGTGAGCACTTAAGTCTTTCTTATTCTATTGGTTTGTTCCTCTCACTTATCCTATAAAGCCCAAACTATTGGTATAACCCTGTGGGTACTCTACTTATATGGTCATAGGGTGGAATGAAAAATTGGTAAGGAAATGATAATGTTATAGCCTCCTATGTGGGCTTCTATCCTACCACATTGGATTTGTAAAAGCCCAGTCATCCATTAAGGTGGCCCACCCTCGCAGATCCAACCTAGTAAGCGATAAATCTTGTAAAACAATGGGATAAATAAATTTATCCATCAGCTAATGTCCAGATGATTGGCCATGATGATAGTTGACGATCTCACACAACCATATTATTCTAATGGTAAGAGAGAGCCGCTTAGAAACATGTCCAAGAAGGCTGTTTTTTTTTGAAATAATTAATCAATGCTAGGGATGATCCCCCATCCCTAATCCCGAAACATCCCCTCTTCCAGGGTGGGCCAATAGGTACCTAATTTCCTTAGGGTTGTTTTTGTAGAACATGCCATGGGTCTCCATAGATAGGGATATATACAAGTATGCATAAAAGGCACCAAACCCCTCATAAAAAATAAACGTCCAACTTCGAAAATGGATAGATTTCATTCAAATGTTCCTTCACCTGAATGATGATTTTCTAGGCCAAAGGAGGGGTTATTTCCTCATCATCCCAAAATGGGGGAGGGAGGAAGGAATTCATCACACATATCCCTGACAATAAAGACTCCCAAGATTAATCAGATATAGAAAATACTATTGGAAACCACCCCGTGGGTTTAATAGAAGGTATTGTGGTCTGGGCTCCACCTGCATTATAGTTGTGAATTAAGGGTAGTGGGACGGTGAGTTTATGTCTCAGATACCCAATCATCCTCATATTGTACCATGGTCTATATCATGGTTCTAAATTCTTAAAATTCTTGAAAACCAAAAAGGCCACCCCCAATATAATCCAAACAAGCCTCTAGAGTAAAGATCCCACCTGCATTCCATCCATGCTGCTCGTTTGATGTAGCTTTCCATGCAATGATCTTGTAGTATTGTCCTATCTGGTCTGAATTCCCCAGAACCTCCTCAAATGATCATTGTGTGTATCTCAGTAAGGACCCAGAGGTAATACCACATTAAGAGTACAACCCCTTGGAATAAATCATATCCTTTGGGATAGAGGAGTTAATTATCCAGGTAGTAGGATGATCAGTCATATTTGGCGATGGGATCACTGTATTAGAAAATATACCTAACCCAAAAGATGGAAGCCTGTTTGAAGCTGGGAATTCTCTTTGACTCACTGTAAGCAGAATTTCTAGTGATTGGTGTAATGAAAAGAATAATATTTTTCAATAAATTAGTCTCCATGTATTTCTGTCTTTCATCAGTAGAAAAAATAGGGGTTGTAGTAGTAGCCTCAGAAGGAACAATGACATAAACAACATCCTATGAAAGATCCATTATAGCCTGCACAAAAATATCCAAAATCCCATAACAAGTACTTCCAAAAAATAATTTTTCAGGAAAATTCCACAAAATGGATAAACGACATAAAATATTGTCTTTATGGGTCTCCACGTATTAATCCCAAAAATATTACGTTGTAGAAATATGCCATGTTCTGCATGATGCGTGGAAGAAAACTAGTTGTGCTACATGATACGCAGAGATAATCCCTGCATACTAATATAGTACATGGAAACATTATACTGTGGACAGCCGTAGTACACAAAATTCCCACGAGGAACTATTTCATGAAGCGTTGGACATCGAACATAAGGGTTTGTGGAAGGTGGATACCATGAACCAAAGCCTTACCAATTCCATAATCAATGATTTTTTTTAAATGTTTATGTTCATGTTATTAAGGATTAATTTCTAGTTTGATGGTTCTAGCTCGGTGTGTGGGACACACTAACCATATAATTTTCTCTTACGCGGAGGTATGGATTTTTGTTTTAAATTCCACAGTGTGGTTCACAAAACCCAAAATCTAGTTTGTTCGTAGAAGAAATAGTGAAAATTTCCATTCATTCTATGTATAAAGTAGTTCACGAACATTATTTTACAAAAGAAATGGTATGAGAAGGCATAGAAAGATGAGGGAGAGTCGAGATCACTTTTCTCTGTGAGAAATGGTAGAAGTAAAACGACATGTGCCCATATATATAGATGGGGTCTCCTCCTACTGGACCTATCTATTCTACTGCGAACCACTTCAGTTTAGGACAACATTTACATTGGGATAGTCTCCTCTTCATTATTAATGGACCCCATTCCAATGGGGGTAATTTTTTGAGTCTAGAAAACTCCTCCAACATAATAAAGTACTTGCACAACCACTTTGAATAAGCATAAATGCATTCCTACAAGTATACTATAGAAAATGGAATAAAATTGTGTTAAAAGGTTTGGAAGAAAGCTAATGGAATTGAATTTTTCAAAGAGTTTTAGGAGACCAGCATATCATCACCTGGAAGGGTTAGAGGACTGCATGAACCACAAACCACCAGTATGCGGATCAAATGTTAAGACTGTTGACTTTACCTCAAAAGTATTAGGTTAGTGAGCAGTACATCGGAGTCGTGAAAGGACCACTGTACACTCCAGAGACAGGGCTCTTCAGTAGTTACGGTTTTGATAATGAAAATCTTGGTTTGAGCTGAGTCTATGACCTTTGTGTTTACCTCATGATTGATATGGGTCACTTGATAACTTAGGTATATGTATGGGCATATACCTGGGTAGAAGTTATCCGTTGATTTCATAACCTTTGTGTTGCCTCATGAATGAGATGGGTTACTTGATAACTTAGGTATAAGTATGGGCTTATACGTATGTAAGGGTTATCTGTTGAGTTTCTTCTTTGTGGTTATCCTTGTTGGATTTAGAGAGACCTTGAGGGTCTCGGGGTCCCTAATGAGTATCGTTATACTCACCCCTGCACGGGCTATGCCTGCACCTCGTTGTGTTGGTTGCAGACGACGGACAGCGCTGACGGAGATCGAGTGTACGAGGACTGGATGACACCTGGTGGTGGACCTCACAAAGAGTCAGTACCCGGAGGTGGACCTCAAGACGAGTCAGTACCCGGAGGAGGTTGACGGACAAAGACACTGAGGAGGCTATCTGTACCTACCCTTCAGGTAGGATTCTTGGTGGACGATCCAGGAGATTCTTGTCCCCTTTCGGCTATTTTATCTTTTTTCTTTGTACATTATAGTTGGGCTTGTATTTCCGGCCCCTTTACTTTCACCACACCTTGTTTCAGTTTTACATAGTGTTTTACTTCCTCTTGTACTATGTGGCATTTTCTTTACTTTTATAGAGGCAATTCCTTCCCTGTTATCGGAATTTATGCCTTTGGTGCTAGTCGCCATCCCCTGGCCTATGGAAGGCGGGCTTGGGGTAGTCACGACCTGGGCCCTGAGGACGGGTCGTGAAAAATTGGTATTATAGGAGTCGGTTCTACCAAATGACTTATAAATCTAATATTTTCTTTTCTATAAAGCAGTAGTGTTAAGGGTACCGAGTGTGGTCTTCAGTTCAGGGAGTCCAGTGTTGGTGCGGCGGCCGATGTATCCATACACCAGGACCCTGACGTCTGATTTTCGACTTTGTGCACGAAAACACTGATTGTGTGTGTGCTTCCAAAAGTTTTAAAGTCAGCTCAAACCAGGTCAACTCACCAGGTATAAATAGTTTACCGTGTCGCATTTGTTCAGGATGTCTCCATTCAGACAGTCAGTTGGATTTTTGAGAGAGTACTCGATGACGGCCCACCGAGCGGCGAGGCTCCGGTGCATGTCCCTTTTTCTATGTTGGCACCCTAGGGTGGTGTACCAGTAGGACCACCACCTATTGGGAAGTAGATGCCACCAGCCTTACTAGAGAACTGTGCACGCTGGCAGAGCGAGTTGCACATGTTCCAGCAGCGGCGGCCTCCGAGGTTACGAGGCGAGGAAGATTCTTAGACAGCAGAGAACTGGCTGGGGGAAATTGTTAGAGTTTTCCGTCTACCTGAGACATTATTAGAGTGGATGGTGGACTTGGATACAAGTTTTTTCCAGTGAGTGACCATGAGGATGGTTTGCATAGCGATGAGGCTTCGATACATGGTCTGATGCCTGAGATAGTGCCTTCGGGTAGTGTGTCAGCTATACATCACTACCTGTTGGTCTATAGTTACAACTGGCTTGAGGAGGTGTCTGAGAGTTTTGTAGAGCTTTTACACCTTAGAAAGGACGATGTTTCAGTAGCTGAGTAAACATCGAGGGGTACTGATCATTTTTGGTACTTAATGACTACGATATGATCAGTGCTTTAGAGCTCGGACCTCAGAGCGAGGTGTGTTTAAGGGATATCCGAGTAAGCACTCTTTTCTCTACGCATTCCTACTTATGTTAGGGTGCTATAATGAACCTTTGTGGTTGAATGTTCTTTGGTTGATCGGTTTTAGCCAGTGAATGTTAACAATGGGAAGATGCGAACTGGCGTCAGTCTCAGAGACTTGGGCGTGCGAATGTTTAAAAAAAAGGGAAATGTTAAGGACAGATGAATCTGCAGAGTAGCAGACATAGAGGCAGGGCTAGGAGAGTAGCATGAGGTGGTGTATATATCAACATGTTACAACCACCCGCCATTGTTTTTCCCTCAAAGCTCAGGGAGCTGGAGGGCAGGGAAAGAGAGTAGCTGCATGCGGTCAAGGAGAGTGACCCAATGGCTCTAAGAATGATTTGAGGGACAGTCTGTGTCCACTACAAGCTGCCGTAGTAATAGACATTGATACGAATCATTCCTTCCTTCCACGAATCTTGCATCAGACCTAGAGTTTCTGGTTAAGCCGTTGAATTGACCCTCATGTCTGGAGATACCTTGGGAGGAGACTCGATAATCACACTTACGCCGACAGTGTGATCTGACCCACGAGGTGAGAGTTTTGGTTGGAATCTCTTGGTGGCAGCGTCGAGGCCTTACGACGTTGGTCTGAGTATGGATTGGATCCACAATTCATACACGGATTGACTGTATTAGGCAAAAAGGTTGTGGTTTATCTACAACGTTGGGATGGGGTTTTACCTTGGTCGGCAAAAAGGAAAACCCAGGCAGCACAGGATGGAATCATGCATAAGAGGGTGCATTCGATCACTCAAGAGATGGCCAAACTTACCTTTGTGCCAGAATTCTCTAGAGTTGTGGCACCACTTCCAGCAGAGCTTTCAAGAGCTGGGTTGACCGGTGTGCCCAACCTGTGGGTGTTTGTTACATAGTTCACTGCGATGCAATAGGGACTGGACATGGGTGTGTCCTGATGTAGGAGTGGGCAGTGATCGCCTATGGATCACGGCAGATGAGACTGCACAGAGCTGACAGGAAGCCTCTAGAGTTCAAGGATGACGACCACGTCCTTATACGGGTCTCAACTCGACGAGGTTTATGGAGATGTGGCCGAGGCGGCAGGTAATCTTCGAGGTTCAGCTGACCTTTTCAGGTCCTCAGTAGAGTAAGCGATGTGGCTTACCGCTTGACCCATCCACCTCAATTCCACCGAGTGCACGATGACTTCCACGTATCTCAACTGGGGAGATACGTGCTTGACCCGACACATATCATCGGCTATGGGGAGCTGGACTTTGGTGATGGGGTGACTTTTCAGGGTTCTAGTAGTAGTTTAGGATCGACAGGAGCTGCTCAGGAGCACTTTTACTAGCAGTACGGGAACCTCCAGGTAAGCACATGGGAGCGGAAGGCTCAGATGCGTGCTCATTACCACTTTTGTAACCCTTGTTTGTGTTAAAGCTTTACGAGGGCGTAAATCCATGAGGTGGGAGTAATGTAAAGACCCGGAAATTTAATGTAAGGACCCGAAAATTTCAAGGGAAATTTTTTCATAATTTTCTTTGGTAATTTTACAAGTACGCAGTTTCTGACGGCGCCTGATTCCGAGGCCCGTTGTTCCCAGAACCAATTTCAGAAGTTTAGCTCGGGTACGTTCAGTGAACGAACAAGCGAGTTTTTCTAACTTTTGAACCGGTGCTCGAAATCGAATTCCGAGGGCACCGATGGATTTACAACACCGGTAATTGCATAAGAAGATCTTTTTCCAGAGTTGTGTTTGCTCGGGTGTTGATGTAAAAAAATGAGGAATAAAAATATTATTGTTTTATATTTTTATTTCTTCACTAAGCATTTAAGTGAAAATTAAGTTGTTTCTCAACTTAATTTCTCTCTTCTATGTGGTTTAGCCCTTGTGAGGGAGTTGGGGTGGGACCCACTGATGTTCTAACTTCCCTTGAGATGATTTAAGATGAGTTGGGGCCCACACAAGCCCCCACCTTTTAATCTTACCTTAACTCTCTTAAACCCCCTTCTTCAAAACCCCTTGTTAAATTTTGATAACTCACCTAATTTATGGGACCTCTTCACATTCTTACCTTTCAATAATTCATGACACCACCTTAATTAATAATTGAATCCTACAATTTAATGAGGGTGGTGTATGAATTTGAAATGGATGAGTTAATGAAAATATTAGTCAAGTCTAATATTTTATTAAGGGAGGATCCTTTTAATGATAGGGGGTCCGTTGGAGAACTTCCTCTCCTTCCTCCATTGTTGCACCACCACCGAGGATCCATCTTCTCCGACGAGACATTGATGAATGAGGAGGGATCGGTGGCGTGGTGCGGACACAACGATCTATGTTGACTTCGACGTCTTCCCTGCGTTGGATCCAACGAACGACGCTCGAGCCGGGATCAAAGGAACTTTACGGAAGCGACGAACGCCAACAGCCGTCGTCACCATCATCTCTTTCCTTACGACTACGTCAACGAGCCGACGCCCGCCCTTTCGCGACACCGTCATCCACGATGCTCGGCTACCGCAGATCTTTCTCGAGGTAGGGGTTTATTTCTTCTTGTTTGTGAAATATCCTTTGTTGTTCCTCATCTTATATTTTTGGGCCGCTTGTTATCATCATAACGAGAGGAGGTCGGACCGCACGAACATGGCCGACTCTCCTCCCCCTTGTTGTTGTGTTGTTGCGGTTTGAATGATGGTGGCTGTAACACCCCGAGACTTTATGAAAAATATTCTTTTAATTTCATTAATGTATTGTGTTGTATGCTACACCATGATTACATTGTGCTATATGAAACACCATATTATCTTGCAGTATACGCAACACTATTCTTAGATCGTGTTACACACAATTTTGATAATAGTTATTCTATGCAACATTGAGTATATATATATATATATATATTCAATGTATAAATGAAATATGGTTGGATTATGTTATATTAAACAATGATGGATTCTTGCACAACACGCAACCCTGACTTGGCTTGCATTACACGCAAGCGCGACCTTCCGCAATAGCGTGTGTTGTACGCAATACCGAGTTTCACTAAACAATGATATGCTATTAAAATATTATTAAAACTAGCCGTTATTAATAGTAATAACCAATTTTTGATATTTTGTAAATTTTATTTTTCAAAATGGACTTCATTTTTGGATTTGGAATATCGAAATTAGCTTAGGGTGAAATTTTGGTACTTTTAAGATAACTTTCATTTTCTGATGAATAGTGAAAATTACTAAATTTTAATTAAAAACAAGCTTTTTAATCGAAATAATTAATAGTGATAAATTATTAATTTGAGTGGTTTTAAAGTATATTTAGAATATATTTTTACAATTTAATACAATTTTGGTCATTGGACGTAATTTCACATTTAAACTAGACCTAAACAAATGTCAATCTTTTGATAGTTATTATCTCTTAAGAACACGCTATTTGTTTTGACGACGGGAATTAATTTTTAAATTAAGTAATGCAACAGATATGTTTTGAATCTGGTAAAATAGACATCATTTTCAGCTCATAATATCAAATATATCTTAGGCCTATTTTTTGGTATTTTTCTGAAAACTTTCATTTTTTTATGAATAGTGAAACCACTAAGTGGTAGTTAAAAAAATGAATTTTTCATAAAACATAATTTTACCGCTTCTGTGAGTAAAATTTCAAAAATCCAAGAGACACGGTTGATGTCAGTAAGTAAAATGTGGTTCAATGAGATTAAAATATTTTTTTTGGTGAATAGTAACTTTTTACTTTTTTTACCACGGTTAAAAGTAAATAGGGTAATTAAGTGTAAAAATGATATTATTATTACCCTAACACATGTCCTAATTCTATTGGATAAGTGTAATTCGACCAAAAACAACCTTAGGAATAAAATATGACCATTTAGGCCCACTTGGATTAGATTAGGACATTTATTATTAATTTATTTAAAGAAGGGTTAAAATAGTTAAAATCAAAGTTTAATAAGTATATCATTTTTAATATAGAGTTATACATAAGATAAATTCGACTATAAATATTCATTAGAAATATAAAAATATTTCCTATATAATGGTATTTTATGTGTAATTTTTAGACATTAAATAATTTAATTTATTTATGACACAAAGATGATGCAGTAATTATCTTATTAATGAAATATTGAAATAATTGATGTTATAAATACCAAAATAAATGTAATTTGAGACTTTTTATGAATTCAAACAATTTTCTAGGTTAATATTACATGTTAGTATTTATTTAATTAACTTTTTTCGAACTAATCATTCTGTTATAATTTTCACAAAAATCAATTAATAAATAGTGTCAAAATTGACATAAAATAGTTTTTAAAACAACTATTATATTATTAATTTTTATTTTATTCCTAAAAATCTAAGGTTCAGCCAAATGACTTAGATAAGGTTATATATATTAATAATAAACAACTTGGGGTTCATTTGGCTGCTTATAGTATGTTTATTAACCTTATAGTATAAGAACACAAGAAGACACAGTAAAAGTAAAATTATTTAACTTAATGTTAAATCTAAATGATAAGGTTAAAATAGGAACCTAAACTCGTCTAAATTCTATTGGATGAGAGGATTTCGACCCATCCCCACCTTAGATTCAAAATAAATCAATTTTTAGCTATTTATAACCGAATTTGGCTTTATAATAAAATAATATTTTTAGTTATTCCAAAGGTGCCCCTCTCCTCCCTTATAAAAGGGCACATCCTCCCTCTCTTCCTAACACCACTTTGAGCCTTAAAGCTCGGTCAACCCCTGCCAAATTCTCTTCTCCACTTCCCTAGAAACATCCTAGAGGTCCTGATCTTCTTCAAAGACAAATTTTAGTTCCCTAAGAGGAGGACTCAAAGAGGCGCTTCAAAGAAGAGGAGGTTAGGAAACTTATGAAGCAAATCAGACCTAAGGTAAGGGATTAATTTTCAATCTCATTTTTATCCGAGATTGCTTATACGTAAGTATTTACTGGGGTTACGTTTATCATCCATGACCATGTTTTCTAAAAATGCTTTCATAAAATGTTTACCATTCTTACATGGATGTTTAAAGTCATTTTTACCCTTTATTGACTTTTTACCACATTGTATGAATGGAATCTTTCCTTTGGTTACCATATAAGGTACTTTTTGACTTTTCCAACAAAAGTACAAGGAGAATGTTATTTTTTAACTTATATGGTGTGAACGGATTTTTACGGTTTCATAACGCCTCATTTTCAAGAAGCTTCCTCTACAAGATTGCATGATTATTTTCAACAAAACCCTTATCTTTTAAAATTGCATGAAATTTTGTGAAAAGAAAATGATTTTAAAGAAGAAAGGATATTTTTCTCAAGAATTCATTCCAAGTGTTTTGTCAAAACTATTTTCCATCTAAGATGAAATTATTTAATATGTGTATGTTTCAAGTAAAATGTCTCTATGATTTAAATGGTTTGAATTTTCTTTTGATGAAATGATATCAATTGTTTATGGATTATGTTATGATGACATGATGTTTAAGAATCCCATTTTATTTCATGGGTTATGCTATGATGTATGATTTATGATTTTGTGGCACACGAAAGAATGATTTCATTATGAGATGGGTGGGACCTATATCTCCCTCCAATGCATTGGGTAAAGATTTATATCTCATGAGATAGACATGGCTGGAACGACAAGTTAAACCGGTTCAGTAATACAGGACTGGAACGAGGAGTGAACTTGATTTAGAAAGGGACTTTGTCCACTAAGATGGTCTTGGCAGCAATGCCTTGGCTACTATGGAAATCATATCATGTGCTTAATGGTTTCCACAATTACATGTTTTATTCCCATGCTATTTTATCATTCTTAATGTTCTTTTATGATCTATGCCTTACGTACTTCCATGTTTTATGTCATTGCTCAAGCTTTTGATGTTTAAACATTATGTTCATGTTTTTAAGTTCAAATGTATATGGTATGTTTTATTTCATCCATGCTTACCCTTACTGAGCATTTGAGCTCACCCTTTTTATGTTTTCTTTTCCCTGGGATATAAAGAAAGGTTTTAGGTAAAAAAAGGGGAAGATCTTTATGGGAGATGTTGAAGATCTTTCACCACGATTAGAAGATTACGTTCCAAGTTTCCAAAGACACTAAACTATTAGGATCCTTGTGTGTCTATTATTGTCATGTACTAAGTATTCCGCTAAAGTAATGTAATATCCTTGTACGTCAAGCTTCGGGTCTCTAAAGTGGAATGGTGCGACGACACCGCGCGGGAACCTGGAGGGATGTGGCAAGGATGCGCGGCGCCGTCGCGCCGCACCATCGAGGCCAAATGAAAGTATAGTCGTAATTGGGACCGCGAAGGAAAATGGAAGACTCCTTAGTTTTTTCTTTTTACGTGCAGAATGATGGGTATTGACGGAACGGGCCGCAGAGACGATTTGATGTTTCCGTAGTGGAGAATGGGACCCGGGATGTGCAACGGCGCAGACGGAACTGAAAACGGACCACCAGAGAAACTCCGGTGGCCCGCGGACACCACCGGCGGCACGGGTCGCCGGCCGGCACCGGCCGGCTGCCCAGATGCGGCGGCGCCCCGGCGCGCCGCCTGGAGAAACCGTCGCGGCTGAAGCCGCGGCGGCGAGCGGATGGATCCTACGGCCGCACGGGATCTAGGGGGGACGCTGGGCGCGCCGCGTCCGTGGAACCTCGGCTCGCTGGCCGAGCCAGCGAGCCACCCGGCCGAGCCGGGCCGGCTTGGGTGGACCGGGCCGGGCCGGGTCGCGCCCTGCCGGTTCGGACCCGGACCCGGGTCGGATCGACCCGGTTCGGGCCGACCTAGGGTGGGTTGGGCCGGGTCAGACCGGGCCCAGACCCCCAATTTTCGGATCACTTTCGGTCCTTTGCCCATATCTTAGGCTACGAACCTCCGATCGAGGCACCATCAGTTGCGTAGAGATCCTTGGATCAAGACAGTCGTTTCGGAATATTACACCTAATGTTTTGGAGAACTTTGGGTTCAGCCGGGTTGGTTCGGATACGAAACCAACCAGGCCCTCAGAGTGGAAACACTTATATCTTGAACTCCGAACGTCCGATTGACATGCCGTTGACTTTGTTGTATTACTCTTAATGAGAAGGAACTTTTGGCATACTCCGCTTGAGTTTTGGATGCTGTCGGAGTGCGGTCGGGTTGGTTCGCTCATGAAACCAACCGGGCCCCTAGAATGAAAAGGCAAATAACTCACAGACCGGGCGTCCGATTGACGCTCCGTCTGTCTCGTTGATTTCCTCTTGATGAGACTGATCTTTTGGCATACTTCGGTTGAGTTTTGGATGCAGTTGGATAGTGGTCGGGTTGGATTGCACCCAAAATCCAACCGGGCCCCTCGAACGGAAAAGCTGATAACTTTCAGACTGGACGTCCATTTGACGAACCGTTAGCGGCGTTGGTGATCACATGGAGAAACGGTCCTTATGAGTTTACCCTATGAGAGTTTGGGGTACAATTGAGATACGACCGGATTGGTTCGCTCATGAAACCAACTGGGGACGAAAAGGTTAGTAACACACAGATCGAGCATCCGATTGACGCGCCGTCTGTTGCATTGAGAACCCTGTGACGAGGCGGTACATTGAGATACTTTTCGTTGAACTTTGTGATACTTGGTGTATCAACCTGTAGCTCATGGATCGGACCCTCATAGAGATGAGCGTACGGAGTACGAAGACCGTGTAGCTGGCTGAGACCTGACAACTGCTTGGCCGATCGACTCGGTGTGTTTTGGATAGCCTAGTGGGGAGCGCTTGGTTGTAGCGGCAGTCCCACGGCGGAGGAGCGCTTGGTTGTAGCGGTAGACCCGTGGTAAAAAACAGAAGAAGTACCTCTGGAGGCTATGAGGGGGAGCGCTTGTTTGTAGCGGCAGACCCATGGCGGAGGAGCGCTTGGTTGTAGCGGCAGACCTGCGGTACTCAACAGATGGAGTACCTATGGAGGCTATGAGGGGGAGCGCTTGGTTGTAGCGGTAGACCCATTTTGGGAAGAATTTGGTTGTAGCAGCAGGCCCACAGTACTCGAAAGGAGGAGTACCTCAGCAGTCTTAGGTTAGTGAGTAGTACCTCGGAGTCGTGACAAGACCACTGTATACTCCAGAAACGGGGCTATTCAGCAGTTACGGTTTCTATAATGAAAATCCTGGTTTGAGCTGAGTCTATGACCTTTGTGTTTACCTCATGATTTAGATGGGTCACTTGATAACTTAGGTATTTGTATGGGCATATACCTGGGTAGAGGTTATCCGTTGATTTCATAACCTTTGTGTTCCCTCATGAATGAGATAGGTTACTTGATAACTTAGGTATAAGTATGGGATTATACCTATATAAAGGTTATATGTTGAGTTTCTTCTTTTTGGTTATCCTTGTTGTATTTAGAGAGACCATGTGGGTCTCGGGGTACCTACTGAGTATCGTTATACTCACCCCTGCACGGGCTATGCCCGCACCTCGTTGTGTTGGTTGCAGACGATGGACATCGCTGACGGAGATCAAGTGTACGAGGACTGGACGACACCTGGTGGTGGACCTCACAACGAGTCAGTACCCAGAGGTGGACCTCACAACGAGTCGGTACCCGGAGGAGGTTGACGAACGAGGAAACTGAGGAGGCTATCAGTACCTACCCTTCAGGTAGGATCTGTGGTGGACGATCCAGGAGCTGCGCTATCTGTACCTACCGTTCAGGTAGGATCCTTGGTGGACGATCCAGGAGCTGCTTGTAACCTTTCGGATATTTTAGCTTTTTTCCTTGTACTATACAGTTTGGATTGTATTTCTGACCCCTTTACATTCAGCACACCTTGTTTCAATTTTACTTAGTGTTTTACTTCCGCTTGTACTCTGTGGTGTTTTCTTTACTTTAATAAAGGCAATACCTTACCAATTATCAGAATTTATGCCTTTGGTGCTAGTCCCCAGCCCCTGGCCTATGGAAGGCAGGCTTGGGGTAGTCACGACACGGGCTCCGAGGATGGGTCATGACATCAACCCATGAGGTGTTGGACCGTGGAGTGATGGACAACAAACCCAGGTGCCCGTAGAACACATTTCTGTTGGAATCAAGCATATGGAGTCCATCCACATAACATCTCGAGAAACCATCTGTTCTTGGATTAAGAGAATTGGAAGTGTTCTGCGAATGTTGACTCATGAACCACAACCTCCGTAAACCCTAGTTTACCTAGTATTCCACAAATCAAGATATATATTTATGTGATTCCATATATGGTGACACATTCCCATTGAAATTATTGCCCTAATGATCTATAAAAGGAGCATAGAAGCAACTGAGAATATATGGACAAAGAAAGCACGAAGGATACCCCATTGGTTGGAAGTAAGAACTCTAAGAGGATTCCTCCTTCAGTTTCAAATCATCAGTGAAGGCCAAATTGTAGACCCCACTTCCCCAGGTATAACCAGATGAAAACCATAAATGGTACGAACATAATAATAATTAGAGAACCATGAACTTAATAGGTGAAATCGCAATCCAAATATTCCTTGAAAATGAACTACCCATGAATGATATTACCAAAACCCCTCCATCAATATGGTGTTCTGCATAGTGTATCACAATGCAGATTTTAAACGGCTTCGTGTACTTCATTAGTACGTTGTTAAAACCCAAATTAGCATGGCTGACTACATTCCAGACCATATACCACTGTGGTGCGTGGTGGTCTATTCCAAAGCACGCATAATGATTCGGTACAAGGACCACCCCTCTACCTACATACCATTATGGTCTATGAAGTTCCCACAATCCCAGATAAGAAAACAAATATGTGTAATGGGGCATATTCGAGTATTCTTTCCTCCAGATCTAATCTCACCCTCTTTTACCATCCACTCCTCTATAGTCCATCTGCAAACCAGTCTCCCGACATATGTTCAAATCCTCTTCCAAAGCCATCAAACCCATTTGATATGATAAATGGTGAAATAAGCGTAGTCCTTTTAGTCTACATACCCATGGTAAGTGGAGTAACGAAGGCTCTCCCTACTAAGTTTTATACTCTAGGGATTTCTGTATGTATAAATTCCAATGGTAACCTAGAGACCTACATTGGGATGCTGATGTAAACCTCACCGCTCTGGGGAGTAAGTGTCATCACTTTCATTTCCATTCAAATAGAAATTTTGATCAGTCAGAAGAATCTTGTTCTATTCTCCATTTTATGGGAGTAGAAATTCCTCCCCTTTCCCAGAACACATTCTGGGGAACTCCCACTGAGGTAAGTTCTTAATCTTCTGACATCCGAACCGCATGTCATCCAATGTCATCCCACACTGAACAATTTATTTCCCCGCACCCACATCCATTGTCACCTCAGCTTCTACCACTGTAGGCCTTCTCTCTCAAATCCGCAAGAGAGGAGGTGTGCGGTTTTTTAGATCATTCACATCATCTTGATTCTCACACTGAAAAAGACTCATGTGGGAATAAATGTTTATAATAATCAAAACATACAAGAAACCCAAAAAAATCTAAACTATAAGAAATCTGATTCTAGGTCAACCAAGATACAAAGGAACCCATCTTGAATGCCTGAGGTCAAAAGGGTTTCCCTTAAAAAAGGGACACCCAACCATGTCCCCTCAAATGGGTAGATCCCATGTGTAAGCCCCGATGGTTCCAAACTACAAAGGATCAGATTCCTATCTTGGGGATACATCGGAAGACCATATTATTGTCGGATCCCAACATCAAGTCACCATCCACCCCCCAGATTACAATAAACTCCAGATCACCTTAGAGCGGGTTAGAAGTCAACACTTCCTCTATAGAATCTAACCCACTTATGTCTATGAAGATCCTGAAAACCAGGGGTTTCCCATGGACAAACTCTTCGAAAATGAACCAAGTACTCACGAACATATGAACAAGACCTCAATCAATAAGAGAGTCCTAGAATAGGTAATAATCCCCCCCCAGACAAAATGGGTGTGGTGAGCCTGACTTCCCATCCTATCGACCAAATGAGTCCTTAAGTGTTGTTGGCCAAATCATCATCCAACGAGTGCCTACATTTGGAATACATGTCCATGAATCATTGATACAATGGTCATTGGTTGATTCTATCTCAATGAATAAACCCACTAGAGACTATCCAAGGAAGTTATATCCTAAGAGGACTAATTCTATAAGTACATGAAACCATCCAATTCCCTACTGGGACCATTTGACTGTGGAACCTCCTTCACAATATAGAAGGGATAAACTACCCAGTCCTGGTAGAGTCAATACAATCCTCCTTTAAAGTATGATGACATGGATTGGTTTGAAATATAGATGGAGAAATGAATGTTTCTATAATAACAGACAAATTCATCCCACCTGTCAGACCTTTATTTTCCTTTATCCCCACACGTACACCTATGTCACCCTCGGAGGCGAAACTATAACAATCATAATAACAAAACCAAAATTGACTGATTATACATTAACCATGACACCATAAACCCCAATTCATATCTATGTTGAAAAAATACTGTAAAATGTTGATTATATCACTAAGAAACTATATCTTTCTTAAATTATATTGATATTCCACCTAGAACGAACAAGGAATTGATTGAAAAACATACTCATAATAAAAAATAATTTTTTTAACACTCAAAATCTAAAATCCATAGGGTATCACTCATAAACCCACGAGGATTTGAGAAAAGGTCATCAACTCTATAATATCAAATGCATCGAGTATAGTCCTGGTAACAAGGATATCAATAACCACAATCATCATATTTGAAGTCCAAAATTTCTCCGCAAAAAAATTAATAAAAATGAAATGGTCACCTATCAATGATAAAACATATTTAAGATCCAAATGAAAAACATTACAAGGAATAAAATGAGGGTGATCATAGAATATATCATGAGAAATATGGGATCAAAATATATCCAACATGTGAATAAATTATTACCATAGAATATAGTTATCTTAATAGTTATCATGGGTAAAAGTTATTCAGAGTCACCTGATACAAGCCCTTTAATATGTGATCATATGTCAATAATTAATATATAACATTTTAAAAAATAATCATTCCATGGAATCATGTGTAACACAATCTATAAAAGGTAATGAACATATAACCTCAAGACATGGACATCCACATAATTTCCCCCTAGATGTTTCGATGATCTAACAACATTAGAAACATAAAATATAGAATGATCTCCCTACAGGGTCTAATAAATACTCACAAACATCACAACAAGGATTCTAAAGTAAGGATGGGAGAAAAATAACAAGTTTGAATCTATACACTTTTTGGGTCGGCTACGGGTGTAATTATAATGAGCTTCCAAGTTACAAATCGGATTGCTATGGTGTAGAGTGTGTAGTGAAACAACACCAAGTTGTAGAATGGGACCTCCATAGTGCATGATGGATTGGGAAAAGGTAACTATGGTAAAAGGAGATGCCACATGGTTTATATATTAACTGAATGAGAATAACTATGGTGAAAAGACTATTAATTTGTATGGGAACCACCATGAAAGTAACTTTCAGGTGTTCAATGTATGAGATAAATTCAAGAAATAAATAAAAAACTAAAATTAGAAAATTACAATGAAAGAGAATTTATTAGATGCAAAGGATGGTTTCACATCTATGTCGAACTCATATGTTGCTTTCTGGGGTTTAAGGAATTGTGTAAAAAATGGAGGGGAATAGTGGTAACTATAGTGAGTCATGAGAAACACCAATTATGGGATGTCCCATAACAATAACTCACTGTTAATACATTTAGGGAAACCCCCCATAATATCTAATTTAATGATTTAATACTTCTTGTGTGAAGTTCCAAAAGAATGATAAGTATTAGAAATGTTGTAATCATTACTGTGTGGTCTATGCTGCTACGATAAAGCCTCCACAATCCACTCCTCCATAGTGAGGGTCCCTAAACAACATCCTTATGGAAGCTATCATATGATATAGAATTAAATTCTGAGACACATCCATCCTCTAATACAACAACTATGATTAATATATATAGTATTAAAGAGCAAGATACCACTTTTGTTGAATCTATATACCATATAGTGCAATAATCCTGTTTAAGAATTAAAATATCCAAAAAATCTAGTAATTATGACTAAAAACTTTTCATTTTCTCATGATATGTCCATTTATGAATTTACATCAAATGTGGGGATAATAGTTATTTTATTCTATAATAATAATTTTAAGGCATAACAATTTTTGGACAACATAAACTAATAATAAAAATTTATTTCTTAACTAAAGGACATTTTTATGATATATATAAAACCTTATAATCCCAATAATGTATTCAATATCACCAGAAAATTTTAGAGAAAACCTATCATTTTAGAAATATGGTGTATGATATTCTATTTTTTAACTAGAGTAAATGAAAACATTAATCGGGTGAAATCTCCATTTCTCGGTAAGTGTGAATATAAGAGATACCAACCAATGATTATAAGTTATAATAAAATGTAAAAAATAATATTGAAATAATAGATAAAAAGAAATAATTCTAATTTTTAATGAATCTAAAATCTTGAAATACCAAAGGATAACTTTTGAAATAAAAATATCCCATTGATAAAAATATCTATATCAAGGGAGGTGAAATGTATAATTCCCTAGAGCTAATTCCATTCCATAAGAAATGACATCATGATTATAGAAATCATTATCTTCCAATAAATGACCAATTCTTTAGAAATATTTTCTTTATGTGGATCATAAATAATTTTACACCCCAATATATTATAATATATCTATTTTTCAAATTAACCTCTTCGATAGCATAAAATTATTACAAAAACCAACATTAAAAAAATGAAATATTAAAATGCGATCATTATGACATATAAATTAAATTAGAATGAATTAAAAGTATTAACAAAATTGTTAAATATATAAAATTAAAACACACTATTAAATTGTTAATTAATAATTTGTGACTAAGCGCTTAATCTTTTTTAAATCAGTTTTTTCTTCAAGAAAACTTTTTTTCTTCAAAATAAGTTTTCCATTACTTTTACGAGTAAATATTAAATTCTATTTTAGGATCTTATATAAATTTTATTTTCAATAACACATATCATTTTTTATTTCGTAACATTAATATTTTCTTCTGTTTAATTTTTTTTTGAATTTTTTAAAAGGTTTGATTTTATTATGAATAATGATAAGTGCTGATATTTTTATAATACTATGAAATTCAGTAAAATAAAAGAATAATTTTTATTTCAATTTGATATGAATTTAACATTAATTAAGAATTTTATAAATAATTTAATTTATCTCATTTTAAAAATCATTATTAATAATTTTTGAATACTCACATTTTCAGGCTAAAAAGTCCATTAAAAAAAACAATTTTCATTCGGATTTGGGGGAATAATTTAAAATTTAATTACAAAACATATGTAATTAGAATTTTAAAAAAACCGATTCCATATTTTTATTCATATGTTCTATATTTAGTAAATAGATCAATTTATTTTTGTCTAATATCAAAATTCTCATTTTTAATTTTTGTTACCATGGTAAATGGTAAATTAAATTATATAGGTTCATATAAAATGATAAGGGTAGGAATACGATTCTAAAACAGACCACAATTGTAATATATGTTTAATCATCACCCATAATCATTCAAAGATATAATATTTGACAATTTTTTCCATTTTTATGTGATTATCACACTTATAATTATTTATTTAATGAAATATCCATGATATTAAAATCCTGATTTTAGTAATTATAATTTTTTATGGGTATATATAGAGTATATATTTGACTATAAAGATTCATTGGAAATAGAAAATATTTCCCATCATTCTGTTAATATTCTTTTATATTTTTTTTTGGAATAATTAAATATCATAATATCTTTCACAATGCTGGTAGAGTAATTATTTGGTATAATAAGAAAATAAAATAAATGATATTTAAGATATTTTAATAAATATAATTTTAAATAATTAATGTTATCGAAGAAATTTTATACTACCTTGAAATTTAATATATAAAATAATTTTGTTTAAAAATATATTTGTTTCAAGATATCATTTATGTCAATCTAATGAATACGTCGTAAATTGAAATTATGAAAATATAATATTAAATATTATTTAATTAATTATTATTAAAGTAATAAAAATAATAAATTTATCCAACCGATTGGGAAAACATTTTTGTTGCAATATATGAACCATTAAGGTATCCTTTTTTATTCAATAGTATTTATATATACCCTCGAAGTGAAAAAATCCATGTTTTCATGGAAATAATTAAAGAGGATACATAAGGGTTAAAAACAAAAAATTATGGTACACATTTAGTCAAAACTTATCGATATCATATTTTGTGATGGTATTACAACCCCAAACCACCTTCAATTTTTAATTAATATATTTCTATCCATTATTAATATAACAAAAAATTATATTTAAATAATATTTTATGATAATTATAATGTACCCCTCTCGTAAATTATAAAAGGCCACTCATTCCTTCACTTCATACACCCTCTTGACTCATCTAGCTCGACAAATTCCCATCCATTATTTTTATAAACTTTTATATAAATTGTATTGAGTTTCTAAATATAACGAAGCGACAAAAATGTTCATAATTTAGTAAATTCTTATAAGATTCACATCCTTACATTCCCATAGATTTTTGTTTTGTTTTAGTGTTTTTAAGAATAAGGAAATAATTCATACACATAAAACCATAGTAAAAAATTGGGAAATACTGAAAAAACAACCATTCCTTCCATAATAAATTTATTCTTAATAAAACTCAAAATATTTTAATTAATAAACATCAAAACATTCAGTTTTTCTTTTTAGATTCCTTTACCCATCCTTAAACCCCTTGAAATACCATTGAAAACATGGGATGAGTATAAAATTCATAGTAAGGAACATAAAAATAAGGATAGAAACCATTATTCCATGAATACATGCGAACATATGAAATAATTTACACAAATACATTCTTCTCACCCAAGAATCATATTGTTTGTTTGTGAAAACAATAAGATTCAAAAAAAACATTGAAAACATAAATAAAACCATAATGAAATCATGGGTAATTACAAACATATGATTCAAAACCTCATCAATAAAATATGATTTGTAACTATCATGGCTACATTACATTGTAGACCTCACTACTACATTAGGATGTATCCATGACACCTATCTTAAAATGTAAGTATCATAGTTAAACTTGGTATAATCATATGTTCCCCATGAACATAATAAAAACAAATGAATTAGTGGGATATATAGGGACCAACCTTAATAAAAAATCCTAACAATAAGAAAATAAATATAAAACAATATTACTTGCATAAATATCTACCTTTTGAATTTTATAATAATGGAAATTTAAAAGACAATTGTTAATGAAAATTCACTTACTATAGGACATCCTTTCCGAGATGTGTTCAAAATTTTTTTATAATGTTTCTATATTTTTAATTTAACCCATGAATCATTATTTTAATTTTATGATTAATGTTATGGTATAACCTTAAGGAAAATGATATAATTTATATTGGTAGTTTTTATACACATGACAAACTTATAACATTTTATTTAATATAATGTCAATATATTGGTTATAGAACAATAAATAACATATAATATGTATAGAAAAATATGGTATAACCATAATAATGAAATTATGACCATCCATGAAGTCATTAATGGAGAATGATGTTGTATCTTCCTTGATGGTGATAAATCATCACATCATGACCAATGTTTTAATTTTAAGAATAAATGTGAGAGAAGAAGTGTGAGGAATATTTTTTCAATAAAAATGCTAAAATTACATTATATATATGATATTGGTTTTTGAATTATATTTGTATTTAGGGGTTGATGATAGAATAATATAATTAAATTAATTGAAAATAAAATATAAGAAAAATGAAGAGGCTTTTACCTCTTAAATTATTTTTCTTGAGAACCTACTTATGTCACTTAGTTTTGGCCTTTTAATGAGTCCAATAGGTCTTGGATGTGTGGAAGAGGATTGGGAATATAATTAGGAATATATTAAGCAAGATAAATGATTTGGGGTGTGAGGAGAAGAGGGGGTGAGGTGTGGTATTTATAGTGGAGGGGATGTGTGTTTTGTCTTTATTATATTCATAAGTATATTATTTGGGATAAAGACTATTAATGTTTTGAGAATTATCAATAAATATTTAAAGAAAATGATAGAGTTTGAGATTGTGAGATCACATCATACTTACATCATCTATGACTCAATAATTCAAAAATTTTCTAAAATCTATAAATTATTGTATTTCACAATTAAACAAAAAATAATCTTTTTTAGAAAACTAAAAAAATAAAATATAACTATTATTTTGTTGTTAGAATTCATAAATGAAATCAGATATTTTAAAATAAACTATTAAATATCATTAATCTAATTTTTAATTAGAATCATATTTTATTATAAAAATACATTTTCTAAACTATATTTTATTTTATAAACCCTTGAAAAAATAATTAAGAACTCAAAAAATATCCTATAATCAGAAGAAAATAAAATATTTCCATATGAATGTAAATTATGAAACAAAATAAATTAAATAATTTCAATAATTATAAAATTTTAAATAAAAATTTATATTCCCCAAAAACATGAACACACCCTTTATAATTTTCAAAATATTTATTTACATATTCCATGATATAAATATATCTTATTTTCACTTATAAGATTATTAAATTTATTTTATAAATTCATAGGTGTGGTTAATATTCTATTGGATTGATTATTTTCCCAAATGGTCATGTTACTAGTCCTATGGTAATGTTACTATTCTATATGTATGAATTCCTTATTTCTATAAATACCACTTATTTCATTAGGAATTTGTAATTTATTTTTCTATTTTATTCCAGAATGAATACAATTAATTTTACCACAACACCATAACTAGGTGAAATATATAATTCAAAAATACATTATCTCTATGATTGAGAATATTAATATATTTATCTTCCTAAGAAAGGCTCTGTTAAATCTGAAATACATACGGTCTCGAAACATGAGATGAATCTAGTACATACATTCATAACATCGAAAGAAGAAAAAAATTGTTCCTAAGATAAACTTGGAGGAAATGTTACTCAATAAAAAAAATTTCAAAAATTCTCCCAGACATCAAATGGTCAAATAAATAGTGGACTTAGATTTCAATTCATTCAAAATCCACATTAATTTTCTAAGGAGATATTTTAATGATTATGTGATCACATATGTTTAAAGTAAAGTATTTTCTCCTATGATTTGTATATTTTGTATCCATATTCACACATATTCTCTTTTGTTTCATGATCAAATTCACTTTCTCAACCAATTCCTCTACTAGTTCTTGACCTATCAACATTAATTCATTGTCTTCATCGTAAAAGATATAGTTCAACACTAATTTCCATATAAAACCTCAAATGGTTCTATATATATACTGGAATTTAAAAATTATTATAAGAAAACTCAAACAAAGAATGATGAAGATCCCAACATCCATGGTAATACAATGAAAAAGCACATAATAGTATTACAATATCAAAATTGTTCTCTTCATATATCCATCATATTTAGGATTATTTTATGTGTTGAAAGTTAAATCAGTTCCCAAAAAATTCTAATGGCCTTTACAAAATATAGATGTGAACTTGGGATCATGGTCAGATATAGTGGATATATTAACTCCATGAAACCTAATAATATCATTGAGTTGTAGTTGAAAAATTTGATCCAGATTCATAATATATGAAATGGGTACGAAATGTTTAGATTTAATGAGAAGTTGAACAATAACCAAAATCACATTATTACCCTAGGAAGACTTTCATACTCCCATAATGTAGTCCATATATATATATATATATATATATATATATATTCCAATTTCCACTATGGAATTATGAAAGTCTTAAGCATCCCCTTTAGTAGTTGACACTCCTATTTGACCTTTTGAAAATTCAAACATGTTATGGTAAAATCTATAATATATCATCTCATTCAATCTCGATACTTATACTCTTAAAATAATCTATACATTTTTTTCCATATAGGATAAAATAAAAATAGGGAACTATGGGTTTCACATAATAACCACTTATTCAATTATGAATCCCAAGGAACACATAATCTCTTCCCAAACCTCAAAATGATATCTTTATAAAAATTAAATTATGGAAACATACCATTTTTTTCCCAATTCAATGTTTCTTTGTTACTCACATTCTCACTTCTATTCTTGACTAATTATATCTACATTAATTACTTAACTAAAACCAGAAACAATATAGTAGAATTTTCTACAAAAAAATCCTTCAAGAAAATCGTCAAATCATAAAATAATGGGTAATGTTCCAATAATTAAATAATTAATTATGATTGATGTTTTCTAATAAAGGAATCTACAATTTTGTAAAAATTTACTGGATGGTAATTGATCATGTATTCAAAATATATTTTCATTTCAATCCATTATATCTTCCACATGTTATATTCGTTCTGAGTATATATTTACTTCAAAAATTTACAGTCAGTATATAGTGCCTCCAAATTTTATAATAGAAAGCCATAGATTCTAATTCCAAATAATTTGTGGGATAATTTAACTCATGAGATTTAAATTATCTTGAATTAAAAAAAATTACCTGATTATTCTGCATTAGAATAAAACCAAGTCCCTTCAACGAATCATAAACATATATGAAAAAATCACCATTTCTTGAAGGAAGATCAAAAACTGAATAATTTTCCAATATCCTTTTTAGTTCTAAAAAAACTTCATAGAATTTTTTAGAAATAGATTTCTCCTTATGTGTTTACTTATATAGTGGGATAGGTAACCATGAATATTTTATAAAAACCATCAGCAATACCATATTAATATTATAAAAAATAAAAAACTTTGTGACAAATATAGGTATTTCCCATTCCTTATGAAATTTTATTTTGCAGGATCAACTGTTATACCATCCTTATATAGAATGTTCGGATGAAAGTAAATCTGGTCCAACCCATAATCACATTTTATAAATTTTTGGTATAACATATTTTCATTTAGAGTTTTTTGGAAAATGCTTAAATTTTTTTCATTATCCTCATAACTTATTAAAAATATAAAAATATAATCTATAAAAAAATATCCAAATATTTTAAAAAAATTAATTCATATGTTCTATAAATATAGCAGGACCATTTTTCAAAACCACCAGAAGAAAAAAAATCATAATTCAGATCTGTTATATAGAATGTTTTTTGGAAATTTCATTGTCCTCACCCTTCAAAATATTATATCCATATCTCAAATCAATCTTAGAAAAATAATGAGACAATAGAGCTGATACAACTTCATTGGATGAAAAAAAATAGTAGAAGTGGTTTCCAATAATTTCACCGCACGTTTATCCTTATTATATAGATAATTCTTTCAGAAGGTATTTTCATAGTGACCCATCTCACCACATTTAAAACAAATTAATTATTTCCTATTGGAATTAAACATTCAATCACTATGTTAATTTTCATTTCAATCCTAGGCCATCTGTCAAAACATAACACATCATATAGAGTTCCTGGATTTGATAAGGTGTTACATAGGATTATTTTTTCCAGACCTCCCACAAAATGGAAAGAGAATTTTCAAACATACATATTTTTGCAAGTACCTGGACCTTGTTTTTAGGTATGTTTTTTCTTTCGTGTTCATTTTTGAGAAAAAGAGGAAATTCATAAATTTTTTTAAGTAAACGTCATATAATTTATCGGTACACGCCGTGTAGTACCTGGCAGCTAGAGGTCGTGTGCTGGCTGTGTAGTGGCCACACACTCGGCCATGTGGGATTGACTAGGAGGCCACTTCAAGCGGAGTACGGAAACTATGAGTACACACTATGTTCTTCAAAATTACACACTGTAATGTATCGTATTTTTTTTATGTTTTATTTTAATATTATGTGGAAATTAATTTGAGACCATTCTTCAAGATGGTGTGCAGTTCTGAGGCCCAGTGATCCCGGAAAAAATGTTTGAATTTAATTAAATAATTAAATTAGGCGCGCATGGGGTTTTCCTGAGAAAGTGGGATAACTTATGAATGGGTTTTCAGATCAGAAATCCGAGGGCACCGTTGCGTCCAGATCAGCGTGTTTACCCTAAACGATACCTAACATCGGCTGGCGTAGACTGGTGGTGAAATCTGATTTTTGGACGTAACCATAATAAAATATTTTATTAAAATATTTAATTAAATCTTATTGGAGAAAATATCTATTAACTTTTTAAATAGAGATTTCTCAGGGGATCAGGGTTACAATTCCCATAATTCTGTATTTCCTTGGAGTCCTTGGAAAGATCTAGAGAAAACCTCCCAACGCGGAGACGGTGTTCTTGATGAGCTTCGCCGGGGACGACGATGCAGTGACCAGATCATCGCCAACGAACGCCGCGAATCCAGGTAGGGCGTTTGATCTCTTTGTGAATTCCTTCTCGTTCTTGATTCCTACAATGAACGCGGACTAATTCACCAATAGATTAGCCCACAGATCGATCGTTTTTGTGGGATGGGATTTTCCAGGAATTTTGGGGATTTTGATTCTTGAGTTATTTTGGTTTCGTTCAATCTTCTAATGGTGACGAACCAAGATCGACACAAACATTGATCGAGGTTCGTACCTCTCGATTTTTTGTGTTTTTCTTCCCCAAAATCTTACGTTCTTCGTGTGTGTTCTACGCATTCTTCATGGGATAAGAACAATGATCGACTGAGCCTTCAATCTACGGCGTAACGATTTGAGATTTTAGATCTCACAATGGGATAAACCAACGGATCTGCAATGACGACGATGATGGACGGATCAAAGTGATTCAGGAGAAATCTCTCTTTGAGTGTATTTTCACTGGAAGATCATATGTTGTTCTTCGAGCCGATTGATGGTCTGAAACATCCTTATTTGGTGTTAGGATGATGAAACGAACGAGCGCCATGAGTTTCGCGAAAAACAGAGGACAGAATTGAGAACTGGAAGATTGGCCAAGGCGTGAGGAGGAAGATGTGGTTCTGGAAATTTCCATACTACACGGCGTGTATTATGGGCTACACGGCATGTGTTCATCGGTGGGCCACCTGGCGTGTACTCCGGGAGTACATGGACACAAGTTGGGTACATGACCAAAGACACTGCATGTGTACCCTTCCCCAGCTAGATACATGAGATACCCCATGTTCTGGTACACGGACAGGTGACACGGATGGACACCCTATATGGGCATATGGCTAGGGTACACGAGTGTTTACTAATTGGAAAGGGACGACTTGTGCTTTAACTTACATGCAGTTTATATTCATTCCTACACGACATCGATTCCAAAAATGGGCAGTTTACACGGGCAGTACCCGGAGTCAAGAAGAATGTCGTGTCATCCTTCTACACGTTGTGTAGTTGAGTTTTACACAACTTGGATGGAGGAAACGTGCTGTTACACGGGCAGTACCGGGGGTCAAGGAACACGACGTGTAACCAAACTACACGCCGTGTAACCTGTTTTACATGGCTTGAGCTAGTTTCCTTCTGTGACTTGGAGTAGTTTTTTTAGGGTTCGTCCCCTTGGTATTTCTTCTGAAGGTTTCTAGTATAATTTCCTACATACATGATTATGATCCCTTCTGCAATACTTCCTGAATAGAGTTTTTGGAATCCCCTCTAGGATACTTGGAGTTAGATCCTCTATTCATTCCTATAACCCTAAGTAGAGTTCTTGGTATCGATGTGACCTACTTTACCTAGGCGTCGATCCTTTGGTTAGCGGATTAGTTTAGACTGAGTTGTTGGAATCACCCCATGGCTACTAGTTGTGATCCTCATATGAGCAGTGTGTTCTCAAGTACTGGTGGAGTGTGTTCTCCCGGAATGAATACTTTGTGTCTCTCTCTTCATACCTAGGAGTTTGTTCTCCTTGTTACATGCTTAGTGGAATCATCAAACTAGACCTTAGTGGTGGTAACACGATGGTCAATTGCGTATGAGTATATTTGGATATTCTTTTTGTATGTTCTATAAATATATACTATGTAGAGATGACTGTATCTTTCCTTTGTGGTATTTCCCTTGTTGTGTTTCCTTTTTGGTTTTCGGGGTGTCCTACTGGGTATTGTTATACTCATCCCTGCACAGGCTTTGCCTGCACGTGTCGTGTCTTGTGTAGATGAGGGATCCTTTGAAAAGATTCTAGGTGGACCAGGATAGGACAGTGCTCAGTGAGATCAGGTGGGCCGAGGTGTGTTCCTACGACTACAGATTGCAGTCCTAGTACCTTTCTTTACAGGTTGGACTTTGTTACATAATCTCTTTTGGTGGGATTATACTTTTGGAAAAGGGTTTTACATTACTGCACTTTACATTCCTATTGTACTCTGTTGGATGGGTTTTTAGTGTATGCATGCATATCCTTTTTAGTAGTTTTTTCCTGCAACATTGTGGGCTTGGAGATGTGCGTGTGTGTGTATGGGTTTTTTTGGCAATGCCTCCCATGTTAGTAGCATGCCTACTCGGTTCTAGTCACCATCCCCTGGCCTATTGGAGGCGGGCTTAGGGAGTTGCGGCTCAGGCTCCACTGGGATGGGTCGTGACAGAGAGGTATCATAGGTGGTTGGTTCTACCTTACGACCGAGAGTCTGTGAGTTGGTTTCGGGAAATAGTGTTAAGTGTTTTGAGTTCAGCTTTCAGTCCAGGGATCCCAGTGTTGGTGCGGGCGGCCAATGAATCCATACACAAGGACTTTGATAACTTTTTTTCGACTCGGGAGATGAGAACACTAGTCTCAGGGGAATAAAAATAATGGTACGTGCATTATATAGGAATGGGTTATGGTTTCCATTTCCTTCTTGAGTAAGCTCTCCAGATATACTCACTGACAAAGACACATCTTGTTTCCATATAGGATACCTCCGCGATGGTCACCCACTAGGATCCATCAGATTGATCACTAGGATGACCCCCTATGTGATGAAGCTTCGATACAGGGACCAAATCCCCCATTTTTATTTTAGGTGGTGTGCCAGTTATCCCACAACTGGTGGAGCAGTGTTTAGTACCTGCTGTACTAGTGGAGGAGGAGCGTAGGCTGAGCGCACTCCACATGTTTCAGACCCAGAGACCCCTCAGGTTTCAATGTGACCCTAATCCTCATGCAGCAGAGGACTGGCTTGAGGCAGTGGCCAGAGTCTTCCGTTTGGACAAGACCCCAGCAGACCAGATGGTGATCCTGGCAACGAGCCTTCTGCAGGGCTCAGCAGGACGATGGTGGAGTTTGGTTATCCAAACCCACAACAAGGTGACTCTTGCATGGTCAGAGTTTGAGCATCTCTTCATATATGAGTTTTCACCGGTTACCCTGAGATCGGTACTTATACAAGAGTTTCTTTAGCTTCGGTAGGGAACCATGACGGTGTCTGACTATTCATCGAGGTTTACTGACCTCTCTTGTCACTCGATGGATATGGTCAGGGATCAGTACTTCAGAGCTCATACTTTTAGCGGGGCTTGCGTAGAGATATCCGAGCTAACATCATCCCTATAAAAATTCCTACTTATACTGGGGTGCTCGAGCAGGATTTGGTGGTCGAGAGCTTCTTGGTTTAGTAAAGACAGCCATAAGTTTCCAGTAGTGAGTGAGATGGAGCAGAGACCTCGGCATAAGGGGTCCGATGTCAGGGACCCAGGCATAGAAGATGTTTTTAGAGGAGATCCCAGGATAGGTAATCTGCTGTATAGGGTTCACAGGGTGCATCCATCCAGCCTTGAGGGAGGCGTTGCTACTCTTGTGATGGTAGGGGACATCTCGCTCGAGATTGTCTGACCCACTACACTACCGACGCAGGAGCAGTGGATGGACCACTAAGGCAAAGGCAACTTGTGGAGCAGATAGATCCGCGCGGTGGAGGACGTGGTAGAGGAGTTGGGAGAGCAGTTGGAGGTGGTTAGTGGTTTTACCTTTTACCACCACCACCACCAGGAGGTCCACCCCAGGCTAAGGGAGCTAGTGGACAGAGGTAGGGACAACTACAGGCAGTAGAGGCTTATGACCCAGGTACTTCTGGAATTATTAGAGGTACAATCTATTTCTTTTCTACTTTGGTTATCGTACTGATAGACAAATGTTTTTGTCATTCTTTTCTAGATGCTTATCTTGTTTGAGACCTTGAGATTCTAGTTGAGTCATTGAATAGACCCTTATGCTTAGAAACACTGACTGGAGAAGATTCAAATATCACACACATTTGCTGACAGTGTGACCTGACCCTTGGAGGTGAGAGTTTTGGTTGTAAACTCTTGGTGGTAGCTTCGAGGACTTACGATGTCATTCATGGCATGGATTTTCTATCCATGGTTCATGCCCAGATTGAGTATTTTAGGTGAAGGGAGCGGTGTGTCCTTAGTGAGGGAATGAGGTTCTCCTTAGTCACTGAAAAGGAGACCCAGGAAGCGTATGATAGACTCGTGAACAAGAGGGATAATACAATTTAACATAAGTTGTCTAGCCAAGCACTTGGCGCAATAGATGTTAAGAGTTTCCAGTTTCCAACAGTAGTGTCTGAGTACGAGGACGTCTTTCTAGAAGATGTCCTCAGGCTTCATCCTTATCGGGAGATATATTTCTACATTGAGTTGAAACCTGGGACGACATCGATGTCAGCATCAGCATATCAAATGGCTCCTGTAGAGCTTCGTGAGATGAGAGTGCAGTTGTAAGACTTGCAGTGGAAGGGCTTCGTGAGACCTAGTGTTTCACCCTAGGTAGTGCCAATGTTGTTTGCCAAAAAGGCAGACGAATTCTTGAGGCTGTGTGTTGATTACCGGCTCTTGAATCAGGTGACCCTGAAGAACCAGTATCCACTACCAAGGATCGATGACCTCTTTGACCAGTTAAGTGGGGCACTATGGTTCTTGAAGGCAGATCTACGATCAGGCTATTACCAGTTGTGGGTATGGGATGAGGACATACCGAAGACGGATTTCAGAAGTCGCAGCAGTCACTATGAGTACTAGGTGATTCACTTCTGCATGACGAACACCCCGAAATTGTTTATATGATTCATGAACCAGATCTTTCATCCCTATCTAGATCGGTTCGTGGTGGTCTTCATCGATGATATCCTTGTGTAATCTACGTCCGAGGAGGAGCATGCGAGGCACCGAAGGATGGATCTGGACACACTCCGAGAACACCAGTTCTACGAGAAACAATCAAAGTGTCAATTATGGATATAGGAGGACCACATTCTGGGACACGTTATCTCAACAGATGGTGTAACAGTGGACCCATCCCAGGTAGAGGAATTACTAGTATGGAAGCCACCCCGAAGCGTGACAGAGGTGCGGAGTATCCTTGGGATGGCAGGCTTCTATCAGAGATTCATTCTCAATTTCACCAGGATTTCAGCACTGATGACAGCTTTGACCCGAAAGGGGTAGCCATTCTTGTGGAACGAGAGATGCCAGTAGGCTTTTCAGCAATTGAGACAGAGTCTGACGAGGGCCCCAATCTTGGGATTACCAGAGGTGGGTATCGAGTACGTAGTGTCTTGCGACGCATCAAGAACCGGTCTTGGTTGTGTCCTGATGCAGAGGTAAGTGGTGATTGCCTATGGCTCACGTCATTTGAGGCCACATGAGTAGAACTATGCAACCCATGATCTTGAGTTGGCAACGGTAGTCTTCGCGTTGAAGATGTGGCTGCACTACCTGATGGGTGACCGGTTTACTATCTACACTGATCATAAGAGCCTCAGATATATCTTTTTTCACAAGGATCTGAATTTGAGACAGAGGCTATGGTTTGAGTTCCTCCATGATTATGACTTTGAGATCATTTGCAATCCTGGGAAGGGGAACGTTGTGGAAGATTCTCTCAGCAGTAAATCCAGTTCACGATTGTTGGATGAGGTGACAAGGAAGTTGGCCTCTTTATAGTTTTCCTTCATGGATAGAGATGAGGGATCATACCTTTAGTCAATGGTTGTTACCCCTCCACTCTTAAAGAGAGTCAGGGAAGCACGGCTCGAGGATTCTAGCTGTGAGACTCCATGTGCTCAGATATCCGCAGGTGATGTTGTCGACATATATTCAAAAGGTGGGGAACACATTTTCATTTTCAGAGGGCGTAGAGTAGTACCAGTGACGTTGCGAGAGGAAGTTATAAGGTAGTTCATTCATATCCTTTGGTGTTGCATCCAGGTGTGGAAAAGATGTACCAGGACCTCCGACGTCTGTTCTGGTGGCCAGGAATGAAGAGGATTGTGGTAGAGTTTGTTTCTCGGTGCCTTACTTGTTAGCAAGTAAAGGATAAGCACCAGGTGCCAACAGGTTTGTCTCAGCCCCATTAGGTTTCAAATTAGAATTGGTATTTGATATCCATGGTCTTTTTGATGGGTTTACCACATTTTTCCAAGGGACACAATACCATCTGGGTGATCGTTGATGGACTCACCAAGTCGGCCCACTTCCTAGCCATATGGGAGCATAGTTCAGTAGAGAGCTTCAGACGCCTCTATGTGCATGAGATAGTTCGACTTCATGGAGTTCCATCTATGATCGTATTAGATCGTGATGCTCGTTTCACATCCCGTTTGTGGAAGAGATTTCAGGATGCTTTTGGGACTCAGTTACGCTTGAGCACAACGTTTCATCCTTAGACTGATGGTCAGACAGAGTAGACCATCCAAGTTTTGGATGATATGCTACAAGATTTCATACTTGACATCAGTCATAGCTGAGAGGATAATCTTCCACTGGTGGAATTTTCTTATAACAATAGTTATCATTCCACTATTGGTATGGCGCCATTCGAGGAGTTGTACGAGCGACCTAGTAGGTCACCACTTTGCTGGAATAACCCAAGAGAGTCAGCACACATTGGCCCAGAGAAGGTTCAAGCTACTACGGAGAAGGTGCAGGTCATCCAGGAGTAGATGAAGACTGCACAGAGTCGGCAGAAGTCTTATGCTGACAGGAGACGGAGGCCCTTGGAGTTCGAGGAGGGAGACCATGTGTTCCTTCAGGTCTCACATCGACAGAGGATTGTGGAGATTTGGATGAGGTGACAAGCTTTCTCTAAGGTTCAAAAACCCTTTTCAGATCTTGAGTAGATTTGGCGAGGTGGCATACTACATGGCTCTACCTCCTTAGATATACCAGGTACACAATGTCTTCCATGTGTCACAGCTACAGAAGTATGTGCATGACCCATCAAACGTTATCGACTGAGGCGAGCTGGAAATTGATGATGGAGAATCCTTTGCTGAGTACCCAGTGGAGATCGAGGATCGGTTGGAGAATATCCTGTGTGGGTGATCTTTTCCATTGGTGCATGCCCGGTGGTAGTACAGGAATCCCCTGGATAGCATGTCGAAGCGGGGGGCTCAGATTCATGTGTAGTACCCACATCTTTTTGAGTAGCCTTTGTTTTGGCTTTTTGGGAGATTTTTTACATGATTTATTTTAATATTATGTTGGAATTATTTCGAGACCAGGCTTCAAGATGACATGCAGTTCTGAGGCCTGGTGAGCCCGGAACAAATGTTTTAATTTAATTAAATAATTAAATTACACGCGCGTGAGGATTTCTTGAGAAAGTGGTATAACACCTGAACGGTTGCTCAGATCGGAAATATGAGGGCATCATAGCGTCTAGAGCAGTGGGTTAACCCTAGAAGAGACCTATCATCGGCTGGCACAGACCAGTGGTGTAATCTGGTTTTTGGACATAACTGTAATAAAATATTTAAATAAAAATATTTTATTAATTCTTGTTACAGCTAATATCTCTTAACCTTTTAAATAGAGATTTTTGCAGGGGATTAGGGTTACAATTCCCATAACCCTGAATTTCCCTGGAGGCTCCTGAAAGCTCTGGAGAAAACCTACCAATGCAGTGACGGTGCTCTTGACGAGCTTCGCTGGCGATGATGACGCAGCGACCGGACCTTTTACAACGAACTCTGCAAATCCAAGTAGGGAATTTGATCTCTTTGTGAATTCCTTCCCATTCTTGATTCATACGATTAACGCAGACAAATCCATGAACATATTAGCCCACGGATCGATCGTATTTGCGGGATGGGCTTTTGCGAGGATTTTGGTGATTTTGATTCTGGAGTTAATTTGGTTTTGTTCAACCTTGTAACGGTGACGAACCAAGATCAACACAAACATAGATCGAAGCTCGTCCCTCACGATTTGGTGTGTTTTTCTTCCCCGAATTCTCACGTTCTTCTAGTGTGTTCTATGCGTTCTTCACGGGATAAGACAAATGATCGATTGCGCCTTCGATATGTGGCGTAATGATCCGAGATTTTAGATCCAACACTAGGAGAAACCAATGAAGCTGCAATGACGATGACGACAGACATATCTAAGAGATTCAGGAGAAATATCTCTTCGATCATATTTTCTTCGGAAGATCATATGCTGTTCGTCAAGCTGATTGATGGTCCGAAACACCCTGATTTGACATTAGGATGATGAAACGAACCAGATCCTTGAGTTTTGCAGCAAACGGATGATAAAATCATGATCCGGAAGATCGGCCGAGGCACAAGGAGGAAGTCGTGGTTCTGGAAATTTCTCGACTTCACGGTGTGTAGTATGGGATACACAGCGTGTGTTCATCGGCGGGCCGCCCGGCGTGTACTCTGGGAGTACACGGACATGGGTTGGGTACACGGACAAGGACACGGTGTGTGTACCCTTCCCTAGACAGACCGGGACAGATACATGGGATACCCCGTGTACTGGTACACGAGCATGTGACACGGACGGACACCATGTACGGGCATACAGCCAGGGTACACTGGTGCTTCCCTGTTTACAGGATACGACACGTTCTTTGACTTACACGCCGTGTATATTCTTTCTACCCGACATCGATTCTAGACACTGGCCATTTACACGGGCAGTACCTGGAGTCAAGGAACATGACATGTGATCCTTCTACACACCGTGTAGTTGAGTTTTACACAACTTGGGTGGATGACACGGGCCTTTACATGGGCAGTACATGGGGTCACAGAACACGATGTGTAACCATACTACATGTTGTGTAACCTGTTTTACATGGATTGAGCTAGTTGCCATCTGTGAATTGGACTAGTTTCCTTAGCGTTCATCCCCTTGGTCTTTCCCTGTAAGGTTTCCAGTATCATTTCCTACATACAGGAGTATGATCCCTTCAGAAGGACTTCCTAAAAAGAGTTGCTAGAATCCCCTCTACGAGACTTGGAGCCAAATCCCCGATTCATTCCTAGAACCCTAAGTAGAGTTCCTGTTTTTGACATGACCTACTTTACCCAGGCGCTGACCCTTTTCTTAGCAGATTAGTTCAGACTGAGTGGTTGGAATCACCCCTTGGCTATTTGTTGTGATCCTCATCTGAGAATCGTGTTCTCAAATACATGTGGTGTGTGTTCTCCCGGAAGGAGTACTTCGTGTCTATCTCTTCAGTCCTAGGAGTATTATCTCCTTGTTACATGCTTAGTGGAATCTTCTAGCTGGACCTTAGTGGTTGTTTTGCGATGGTCAATTGCGTATGAGTATATCTGGATATTATTGTTGTATGTTCTGCAATCATATACTATATAGAGATGATTGTATCTTTCCTTTGTGATATTTCCCTTGTTGTGTTTACTTTGTGGTATTCCGGGTGTCCTACTGGTTATTGTTATACTCAACCCTGTATGGGCTTTGCCTGCACGTGTCGTTTCTTGTGCAGAAAAGCGATCCATTGACAGGATTCTAGGTGGACCAGGACCAGACGATGTTCAGTGAGATCAGGTGGGCCGAGGTGTGTTCCAACGACTACATATTTCATTTTCAGTACCTTTCTTTATAGGTTGGAATTTGTTACAAACTCTCTTTTGGTGGTATTTTACTTTTGGCCTGGGGTATTACATCACTGCACTTTACTTTCCTGTCATGCTCTGTTGGTTGGGTTTTTAGTGTATGCATGCATTTCCTTTATAGTAGTTTTTTTCTTTCAGCTTTATGTTCTTGAAGATGTGAGTGCGTGTGTATAGGTTTATAGACAATTCCTCCCATGTTAGTAGCATGCCTACTCGGTGCTAGTCACTATCCCGTGGCCTATTGAAGGTGGGATTGGAGAGTTGCGGCTCGGGCCCAACTGGGACGGGTCATGACACACACCATGTACTTTCTTTTTTTCATTAAATGCATCGGGGTCGCGTCTCATCGCCAGAACACTCTTTTTTAGTTCTTGTTCAACCGAGAGCTCTATAAGGCTGCAGATCTTCGACGAACCCCTAAGCGTGCGTCCATCCTCCGAATCAAACACCATCGGTAGCGTTGGAATTACATCGGTGAGTTGTATCTTCTCCTAAAGCACCATATTCTAATATCTCCTCTCTCTTGAGATATTGTGGGTTGAAAGTCTTAGAATTTTTTGTATATCATTAGTGTGGTAGGGTGATTCAAGAATCGAGGATCACGTATATCGTTCCTTCAATGTTGAGGTAGCTGGCTTGTGCCTTTCCGTTCAAAGTCTTTGAGTATTACGTGCAATTTTGATCAATACCCTTGAATGGGGTATTGCGTGTTTACCATTTTGACCATGTTGATTGCCTGCCATGCTTGCATGATTTTCTAAGGTTAAATGCATGTAAATAGGGATGATTTTATATTCTTGGGTTGTTATTACCATTCATGCCCTGTTTACGACTGTTTGGTCGTGTTTAGCCTGTTTGGCCGCCTTGCTTGTTTTCCATGCCTGTTGTTTTAGGATGTGGATTTTGTATTCTGACATGCTTGATATGTTGTAGACTGGTTAGCTAAGTAGTTCTGTAGGTTTACTTTGGCCATATTTCATTGTTATTCTCATTGACCTACATAGATCCGTGAGAACCTGGTTTAGTAGACTATATGGAAAATTGACCGAGTGAGCTTCCTCAGAGAATCTTTGAGAACCTTATACTAGAAGGGTAATTGACCGTTCGAGTTTCCTTACATAGTATTTTTTTTACATTGAATTACCTTGATTACTCTATACTATAAGGGGATTTTACCGAGTGAACATCCTCATAGATTCTTGGAACAACCTAGGATATAAGGGGAATTGATTGAGTGAGCTTTCTTAGAGTCCTTGACCTTGGGGATATAAGGGGAATTGATCGTGTGAGCTTCCTCAATGAGTCCCTGACTACAATAGACTATATGTGGAATTGACCGTGAGTGCTTCCTCAGAGAGTATTTATGAATTAATATGACTGAACTAGATGGGTTAGGCCGAGTCCACTTCCTATAGGGCTGCTTGTAATTCTTAGGATGGAACAGAGGGGATGGTTGTGAGTTCTTCCCAGAGGGTTACCTATTTCTATATAGTTGTTTGTCTATTGTTGCTTGATATTGAAGCTGTGGATTGTTTACTACTGAGTACTTACCAGTTTATAGTTTTCTATACTTTGACCTTCCATATATTCACTGACTGTTAGGCATAGATATTTAGGTGGTTTCCTATTGGAATTTATTCTCACACCATGTTTGGGTCATGATATTTGGGCCAAACAGATTATACTACTGCATGTATAAATAAGGCAAAGCGCTCTTCTACTTCTGGTAAATGACTTGCTGTAGAGCTAGAGAGCATGGGACAAAGCATAGTATTGCGATGCTATAGAGATGTTTATCTTTTTCTATTGTAGTTTTATTTAACACTATTTGTATTTTCAGCATTGTGACTGGTTTGGATGCTTTCCTAGACATATGTATCATGCATCATTTTATATATGTATATGTGCTCCAATCATTTATTATTTTAATATTCCGTTGTTTACTGTTGTTGGATATTTTCTTCTTTTGATATAGTGTGTTGTTACTCCCACTGTGTATTCTTCCAATGTGTCATAGTTTCCCTACTATCACTCCCAAGCCCTCACTGATAGTCAGTAGCCTCTGGAGTGCAGGGAAATTCTCTTAAGGCCATTTGACCAACCAGGTAAGGGGTGCCTCTGGGTGGCTTCTGGAACTGGGATTTTACAAAGTGGTATCAGACGAACTCATTTCTCTTGACTTACTATTTGGATCCTTTATTCAGCGATATGAATGAATAGTTACTTGGTAAAAATATTTACATGGGAGTAGCTAACCTATGTACAGAGAAAAACCAATCTACCTCCTTATTGAAATTTTTCTAGTTTTCAATTTTACAGTTGATTTGATTTTCACTGTTAGGCGACTCACATGTATTGTGCTATTTTCTTTGATTTTATTCAAGTTCTATTTCGGTCTCAACCTGAAAATATGAAGGCATGCCATCTCATGAATCATATAGGAACTTTTTAGAAATCACATGTCATGCATTATTTCCATGAAATTTAGGATGCATTAGTAATTGGAGGTTGTTGTGATAGATGTTGTGTAGAATATGCATGTTGTTGTGATATATTTATTAATATAAATACCTACTATTTGAATGGGAATTGTTTGTGTAAGTTATTTTTTTAATAAACACCAAACTTTGGATCTTGAGGCGGGGCTCTCATAGACTAGAATTTGGTTGGTCATTGCATTTTTTTCCTTGTTATAACATGTATATGATGCCAATATTTGATTCGCGGGGAGTATGGTCCCTCAAATATTGTAATTTGGAACTTTAAAGGTTCTTTTCAATGTTTTTTGGGTTGCAGAGTAGTTTTTGAGGCTTACTATCTGAAAAACATAGTTTACACACCATGTAGTTTGGGATATACACCATGTGTTATTCTGTTCAGGAAGAAAATGTTTTTCATATGTATAGGACGTGTACTTTATGTACATGTCGTGTAGTCTCTCACCATTTCATAAGCTGTGTGGGAAGAGACATGGGATGGAAAATTTCTTTTGGGAACACGTCGTGTACCCGTTGAGCATGCCATGTAGCATTGATATTGTGTCTTCCCGTGTAACTAACAACACAGATGGATAAACCATAAGATTTACATGTCGTGTCAGTATTAAACATGCCGTGTAGTCTGATCTAGGTACTCGGCCATGTCACTAACAACACGGGTCGATGTTAACCTTTCATGTACATGTCGTGTCTGTCTGGAACATGCCGTGTAGTGTGAGTCGTGTGTCGGGTCGTGTAACTTACAACACGAGCCAGGTCCAGCTTGTTTAGTACATCTTGTGTCTACCTTGAACACGCCATGTAGTCTTTTATTAGTAGAGCCACATCGCATAACCATGTAGAAGGACTCGGGCAGGGGAAGAGGATTCAAGTACACTTCGTGTGTTAGGAGAACACACCATGTGTTTGGGGTGTTACATGACCAGTTGAGGCAGGAGTACACGCCCATGTAAATGACTTAAGGGAACACGTCATGTAGGAATTGTACATGTCGTATAGTCATGTTTTGTAAAACATTAATTCATTATTTATAATGTTCCCTTCTTACAATTCCAGTTTTCAGTCCTTGATATTCTTTATCTAAGGTGTGCACTTGACCTTGGAGAGTCATTTTCCGAGACTTCCTCCAGTTATGTGCCAGTTGTCAGGCAGTGATCAGACACCGGGAATGGTTGATCAGGGACATCCATCCAATCCTCCTATCATGCCAATCATGGCACCATTCGTTATACCTGACATAGGTGTTGATGCACATTTCAGAGATGGATTTGTGAGGATGATGCATAACTTTCAGTGGGCACCGCCTCCTACCCTGTAGATGGACGATTTGAATTGGGTATTTCAGTAGCAGCATCCTCCCACTTCCTTAGGGGATGGAGGTCTTCAAGCCTTAGAGTCCTGAAATAAAGCCACACTGATGATTTTCGAGCATCTGGAGATACCTTCAGAGGATATGGTGAAGAGCACTACTTACATGCTTCGAGATTCCGCTAAGAGGTGGTTGGATGTGATCTCACAGGTGGGACGCGAACAAAATATGGCTTGGGATGAGTTTCGGTGCATCTTCTATGATTACTTATATCCAGAAACCTTGAGGGATGATTGATCTGGAGATTTCATGAGTCTGGAGCAGGCTACTCCTACATTTATGGAGTATTCCTCTCACTTCATAGAGATGGATAGTTTTATGCCTATTCTAGGATGTGATAATTTCTTCATTACATGGATGTCTGTGGATGCTATGAGGCATGACATCTGATCACAAGTGAACATCATCAGGTTGACTTCGATATCCTCTATCATCAAGTAGGCACTGATCACAGATCACAATATGAGAGATCACGGAGCTGTATGCCAGGGCGGTTCGACATCCATAGTTATTATTCCTCATACTGATAGCAGGAAGCGCTGCAGGGAGCCTACACGAGGAGATCAGAGTAGGAGAGATGTATCTTCTGGTAGCATGGTGGTGTGATGCCAATGCGGGAAGTGCAGGAATACGAGGCCACGTAGCCTGGGATACCCAATGGAGTGCCGGTCTAGTAGCAAGATGGGTCACCGTCAGCGCTTTTTCCAGGTCTTCTCACCAGAAGCTGGTGACATGGGTTCTTCTATGACTCCGCATTCAGGAGAAATGCCACCAGTGTCTCACCAGGATGGGAACTGCAGTTCTTCCGGCCGTTCGGGTCGAGGTGGAGGTTGTTTCCGTGGTAGTCAGTCACCTGTTCTTCAGCTGTAGCAGGGTGGGTTAGCTCAGATCGGTCAAGCAGGGTCACAGGGCCGTGGAATTGGCTAGATTTTTAAAGTGTAGTAGACCCAGCAGGAGCAGGATCCCGGACCCTCTACAGTTTGAGCTATGATCTTAGTATCATCAATTTTATCTTCAGCTATTTTCAACACAGGGGATTCCCATAGCTTTATCTATGTTTCTGTTGTGGATAGCATTGGGCTCTACATATTTTCTTCTGTTGATGTCTTGACTCAAGACACTCTATTGGGGACTAGAACAACTAGTATATGTCTGTGCAAGGAGTTCCTGTTAGAGATTGATTCATGTCACTTTCTATGGGATTCTTATGTCCTAGAGATGACAAGCTATGATGTCATTTTTGTAATGGATTGTCTATTTCCTTTCTAGGTTTTTGTTGACTGCTATCGCTGTAGGGTGTGTTTCATATCACCAGAAGGTGGATCGTTTCTTCATAGGGGCGAATGGGATATACTGGCGAGCTGATCGGGTCTAGAGCATCATGGGTTGGGAGGAGTTACATCCTTGATTTCTAATCTATATCTAGATGACTAGGGGACATTGCAGATGGACTTTCCTCTAGTGGTGGATCGTTTCAGAGATTTCCTTCCTGTGGACTTTTAGGTTTTCCACCAGAGTGTGAGATAGACTTTTCTATAGATCTTGGGCTAGGGGTGACACCGGTGTTTGTTCCACCTTATAATATGGCTACAATAGAGTTACAGGAGCTCAATAAGCTGTTGGAGGAGTTGCAGGCAAAGGGTTTCATCCGAACGAATACTTTTCCTTGGGGTTCGTCTATACTATTGGAGATGAAGGAAGATGGCACCTTCATGATTTGTGTAGACTATCGAAAGTTGAACTAGTTGATGGTCAAGAACTGATATCACTTTCTGTGGATTGATGATCTCTTTGATCAGCATTGAGAGGCCTAGTTGTTCTCGAATATTGACTTGAGAACTGGTTATCATTAGTATTATGTTACACCATATGATATACCTCTTACAAAATTCTGAAGTAGGTATGGTCTATATGAGTATATGGTTATGCCATTCTGTCTCACGAACACGCCTGCAGTTTTCATGGCACTGATGAACCGAGTGTTCCATCCACACATGGATTCCTTCTTGGTTGTTTTTGTGGACGATATCTTGGTGTACTCTCACACTCTACATGACCATGAAACCCATATTGAGATCATTTTGAGTACAATGAGGAAGTACCAATTATATGCTATGCGCTCAAGTGGCACTTTTGGATGGATCAGATTCACTTCCTAGGTCATATTATCTCAGAGGCAGGAGTATCTGTAGCCCCAGAGAAAGTGAGAGCAGCTGTAGAGACCCGAAGCTTGACGTACATGGATATTACATTACATTAGCGGAATACTTAATACATAACAATAATAGACACACAAGGATCGTAATAGTTTAGTGTCTTTGGAAACATGGAACGTAATCTTCTAATCATGGTGAAAGATCTTCAACATCTCCCATAAAGATCTTCCCCTTTTTTTCTTACCTAAAACCTTTCTTTATATCCTGGGGAAAAGAAAACATAAATAGGGTGAGCTCAAATGCTCAGTAAGGGTAAGCATGGATAAAATAAAACATACCATAAACATTTGAACTTAAAAACATGAACATAATGTTTAAACATCAAAAGCTTGAGCAATGACATAAAACATGGAAGTACGTAAGGCATAGATCATAAAAGAACATTAAGAATGATAAAATAACATGGGAATAAAACATGTAATTGTGGCAACCATTAAGCACATGACATGATTTCCATAGTAGCCAAGGCATTGCTGCCAAGACCATCTTAGTGGACAAAGACCCTTTCTGAATCGAGTTCACTCCTCGTTCCAGTCCTGTATTACTGAACCGGTTTAACTTGCCGTTCCAGCCATGTCTATCTCATGAGATATAAATCTTTACCCAATGCATTGGAGGGAGATATAGGTCCCACCCATCTCATAATGAAATCATTCTTTCGTGTGCCACAAAATCATCAATCATACATCATAGCATAACCCATGAAATAAAATGGGATTTTTAAACATCATGCCATCATAACGTAATCCATAAAAAATTGATATCATTTCATCATAAGAAAATTGAAACCATTTAAATCATAGAGACATTTTACTTGAAACATACACATATGAAATAATGTCATCTTAGATGGAAAATATTTTTTACAAAACACTTGAAATGAATTCTTGAGGAAAATATCCTTTCTTCTTTAAAATCATTTTCTTTTCACAAAATTCCATGCAATTTTAAAAGATAAGGGTTTCGTTGAAAATAATCATGCAATCTTGTAGAGGAAGCTTCTTGAAAATGAGGCGTTATGAAACCGTAAAAATCCGTTCACGTCGTATAAGTTAAAAAATAACATTTTTCTCGTACTTTTGTCGGAAAAGTCAAAAAGTACCTTATATGGTAACCAAAGGAAAGATTCCATTCATAAAATGTGGTAAAAAGTCAATAAAGGGTAAAAATGACTTTAAAAATCCATGGAAGAATTTTAAAAATTTTATGAAATCATTTTTAGAAAACATGGTCATGGATGATAAACATAACCCCAGTAAATACTTACGTATAAGCAATCTCGGATAAAAATGAGATTGAAAATTTATCCCTTACCTTAGGTCCAATTTGCTTACTAAGTGTCTGAACCACCTGTATAATGATTTAAATAATGTCATTGACTTATTCAAGAATCATACTCATTGTTATTATATCATATATGGTTCACTTATGACTTTATTTTACCCGTTCCTTTGTAAATTCCATGGTAAAGAGCGTTTTGGGTAAAATCGTTTCATTTGTCGTCTGTGTTTTGACTTGTAATTATTCATATGATTACTTAGATCATGATTACATAATTCCAAAATATAAAACATGATTTATATATAATATATATTCATAATATACATATATATAATAGATCAATAAATGGAAAGAAATACACCGTTCATGGAGACGGTAGGCCGTACGTACGCATGAACGCTGTTTTCGTTTCCTTATTGAGTTGAATGGAATTAAGTAGATGACATACATATATATACACATAAATTCAGTATCATTATTATGTCATATATTTCATGATTACTTTTATATATACTTTATAATCATTCATGAATGGTTAACGTGGGGAATGAATCTCATCGCGTCGTGGAGACGGTAGTCCGTACGTACGCACAAGCGATGATATCGATCTCAAGATCGTGGAATTGTATTGGAGTGTATGTATACTATTTCAGAATCAATATCAATTTACAATAATCCTATATAGTTATTATTTACACCATTATACCCATCCAAGTATGGTGGTGGTGGAGAATAGATTACACCACGACGTGGAGACGGTATTCCGTACGTACGCACGCGCGGTGATTTCGTTTTCCGTAGGATGGATAGATGGTGAAATAGGGTTGTTTCATACTTATAATAACATATCAGTATATTATTGATACTTATATTATTACTTCATAATGAAAAAACCTAATAAGAAGAAGTGGAAGAATAAATAAAGTTGAAAGAATCGGTAACGGACATTACCTCTTCTTTGAAGCGCCTCTTTGAGTCCTCCTCTTAGGGCACTAAAATTGGTCTTTGAAGAAGACCATGACATCTAAGATGTTTCTAGTGATGTGGAGAAAATAATTTGGCAGGGGTTGTCCGAGATTTAAGGCTAAAAGTGGTGTGAGGAAGAGAGGGAGGAGGTGCCCTTTTATAAGGGAGGAGAGGGGCACCTTTGGAATAACTAAAAATATTATTTTATTATAAAGCCAAATTCGGTTATAAATAGCTAAAAATTGATTTATTTCTAAGATAAGGTATGTATGGGTCTAAATCCTATCATCCAATAGAATTTAGACAAGTTTAGGTTCCTATATTAACCTTATCATTTAGATTTAACATTAAGTTAAATAATTTTACGTTTACTGTGTCATCTTGTGTTCTTATACTATAAGGTAAATAAACTTACTATAAGCAGCCAAACGAACCCCAAGTTGTTTATTATTAATATATATAACCTTATATAAGTCATTTGGCCGAACCATAGATTTTTAGGAATACAATAACAATTAATAATATAATATTTTTTTTAAAAACTATTTTATGTCAATTTTGACACTATTTATTAATTGATTTTTGTGAAAATCATAACAGAATGATTAGTTCGAAAAAAGTTAATTAAATAAATACTAACATGTAATATTAACCTATAAAATTGTTGGAATTCATAAAAAGTCTCAAATTACATTTAGTTTGGTATTTATAACATCAATTATGTCAATATTTCGTTAATAAGATAATTACTGCGTCATCTTTGTGTCATAAATAAATTAAATTATTTAATGTCCAAAAATTACAAATAAAATACCATTATGTAGGAAATCTTTTTATATTTTTAATGAATATTTATAGTCGAATTTATATTATGTATAACACTATATTAAAAATGATATACTTATTAAACTTTGATTTTAACTATTTTAACCCTTCTTTAAATAAATTAATAATAAATGTCCAAATCTAATCCATGTGGGCCTAAATGGTCATATGTTATTCCTAAGGTTGTTTTTGGTCTAATTACACTTATCCAATAGAATTAGGACATGTGTTAGGGTAATAATAATATCATTTTTACCCTTAATTACCCTATTTACTTTTAACCGTGGTAAAAAAAAGTAAAAAGTTACTATTCACCAAAAATTATTTTCATCTCATTGAAAAACATTTTACTTACTAACATCAACCGTGTCTCTCGGATTTTTGGAATTCCACTCACAGAAGCGGTAAAATTAAGTTTTATGAAAAATTCATTTTTTTAACTACCACTTAGTGGTTTCACTATTCATCAAAAAATGAAAGTTTCCAGAAAAATACCAAAAATTAGGCCTAAGATATATTTGATATTATGAACTGAAAAATGATGTCTATTTTACCAAATTCAAAACATATCATTTTCATTACATAATTTAAAAAATAATTCCCGTCGTCAAAACAAATAGCGTGTTCTTAAGAGATAATAACTATCAAAAGATTGACATTTGTTTATGTCTGGTTTAAATGTGAAATTACATCCAATGACCAACATTGTATTAAATTGTAAAAATATATTCTAAATATACTTTAAAACCACTCAAATTAAAAATTTCTCACTATTAATTATTTCGATTAAAAAGATTGTTTTTAATTAAAATTTAGTAATTTTCACTATTCATTAGAAAATGAAAGTTATCCGAAAAGTACCAAAACTTCGCCCTAAGCTAATTTCGATATTACGAATCCAAAAATGAAGTCCATTTTGAAAAATAAAATTTACAAAATTTCAAAAAGTGGTTATTACTATTCATAACAGCTAGTTTTAATACTATTTTACTACCATATCATTGTTTAGCGAAACTCGGTATTGCGCACAACACACGCTATTGCAGAAGGTCGCGCTTGCGTGTAATGCAAGCCAAGTCAGGGTTGCGTGTTGTGCAAGAATCCTTTGTCATTTCATATAACATAATCCAACCATATTTCATTTATACATTGAATATATATATATATATATACTCAATGTTGCGTAGAATAACTATTATCAAAATAGTGTGTAACACAATATAAGAATAGTGTTGCGTATACTGCAAGCTAATACAGTGTTGTGTATAGTGCAAGGTAATCTTGGTGTAGCATAAAACACAAGACATTAATGAAATTAAAAGAATATTTTTCATAAAATCTCGATGTGTTACATTCTACCCCCCTTAATATGAATTTCTCCCTCGAAATTCGTTGGGGTTATAAATGGTTTACTACTCGAAAGTTTGTTTAATAGAAACCCACATCGTAAAAAAGAATGCCCAAACTTGCCTTTAAAAACTAAAGTATGAAATGTAACGGTTACCCAAATTAACTCATCACTGGGTTTCCACGTAGGAGAACATATGTGAAAATATGGATATGGAAGAAAAATCTAACCATCAAGTTCTGATGGAGAGTGGTAGAGAACATGGCTATGAAATATCCAACAATCACAAAGCCATAGATTTGCGATGATCTAATGTACCATCTGGTTCATCAGATATAAGGGCACTAGGACAACATTTTTGGTTTTCAAGATCATTTCCCTACAGTTGGTGAATTAAAAGAAATACTTACATGATTTTGGTACAATTTCACTGTTGTTCTTGAATTGAACAATTTCTCCTTCATCCCTTAAAGAAATGAAGTTGAATTTGTTATTCGTGATGTGTTAGCAGATCATGTGATAGAATCATGGGTCATTCCATCTGTTTCAAACAGAAGCTTAGCAAAAGTTATAAGTCATTCTTATGGTTAGATTAATCGTATATGGTTCAAAAAATGAACTTATACTTCATATATCATATCGCTTAATAAAATAAAACTAGTTTCTACTAACCAGGACTTCCTATAGGCCAGTGGTAGGCGATAAAGGCTAGTCGCACTTCGGTTGTGGGTTTAATTCCCACATCCTTGTCCAACGTGATGGGCTGTCACCCGTCCTACAGGTTGTCCTTTTTTCTAAAACTACATTACTATAACATCCCATTAATAATATCGAAAAAACTTCTATCCTTAAACAATACTAACTTATGTCCAACATAATCCATTCCAATCTTTAGGCTTATCCATAATATTACAGTCCACTCTCATAATATATTGAAAACGATTACCAGAGATTTCATATAACAAGCATGTTAATACCATCATTGATCCCTATATATCATAAGATATATCTTGTTGGTCACATTCCAAATATTCTAAGGCCTTAATCATGTATTCTCTTGAAAAATGAATACCCATTGAATCTTAGTAAAAAAATGAGTGTTGTCAAAAGTTAACTTATTCCACATACCAAAAACCCAAAATTCTATATACTCAAACCATGATATAACTATTTCCTTATATCAGTCATGAGATCATGAATACTATCAAACATTTAATTTTCTCCTTATCTCTTCATTATGCGCATATCATCTACATTCCAAAAATATCTGAATAACCTTTTATGGATACTGGTACCATTAATCATACACTTTCAAAACTCAAGGAAAGACAACAGTGTACCAATCCTTAGATGTCTCTTTATTCCATAGTACCACGAGATTACTTATACAACATTACACATGATAAACAAGTAACCATTCCACTACATTCTTAAACCATTGACCGAGCTTCAACAATTCTGTCATATCACATATCATTTGTAGTCTCTTCATCTTCATCAACATAAATACTACCCATACGACCAAACTGATTCTCTTCATGAGACTTTCCCTTAAGGAATTGGTTTGCATAATGCCCGTACATTCCACATTTAAAACATTTAACCATTTTTGATGTCGTATCAATACCATTATCCTCATCCCTGGTGTTAACTTAACCTTTTCCTTTGCACTTACTGGATTTGTATCCTTCTTTTCCACACCCAAAGCATCTTCCAGTTCCTTTGAAACATTCTCCTTGATGCCTCTTCCCACATGATTTACATAGGGGAAATTGAACTTTCTTTCCTCTATGATCATTATGAAACTCCATCTTTCTCTTATTAGCCGAGTTAGGAAACATACCAAATTTTACTTTATTGATCATATTATGAGATTGCTGATTCGGCATAATAATGATGTTCGGACTTCCAAATCCCATTTCATTTGGTTTCTCATGAAGAATATCATTCCATTGTCCATCATATCCTCCATTATCGTGAATCATCTTGTTTCCAGCCATTTTCTAAAACCAAAAAATAATAGTGTGAGAGGCAAAAATCATAATAAAGGGGGAGTAACTTCAATATATAACATCTTTGGTTTAATCTAACATCGTTACCATAGTTCTAGGACTATATCCTATACGTATACTTATCCTTAGGGACATCCCTAGACATACCTTAGAAATATCTCTAGGGATCTCACTAACGTTTTCGCATCCTAGTTTCCAAAGGTTGACTAAACTTTTCCTCTGATACCAACTGTAGAGACCCAAATCTTGACATACATGGATATTACATTACTTTAGTAGAATACTTAATAAAAAACAATAATAGACACACAAGGATCGTAATAGTTTAGTGTCTTTGGAAACTTGGAACGTAATCTTCTAATCATGGTGAAAGATCTTCAATATCTCCCATAAAGATCTTCCCCTTTTTTTCTTACCTAAAACCTTTATTTATATCCTGGGGAAAAGAAAACATAAAAAGGGTGATCTCAAATGCTCAGTAAGGGTAAGAATGGATAAAATAAAACTTACCATATACATTTGAACTTAAAAACATGAACATAATGTTTAAACATCAAAAGCTTGAGCAATGACATAAACAATGGAAGTACGTAAGGCATAGATCATAAAAGAACATTAAGAATGATAAAATAGCATGGGAATAAAACATCTAATTGTGGGAACCATTAAGCACATGATATGACTTACATAGTATCCAAGGCATTGCTGCCAATACCATCTTAGTGGACAAAGTCCCTTTCTGAATCGAGTTCACTCCTCGTTCCAGTCCTGTATTACTAAACCGGTTTAACTTGCTGATCCAACCATGTCTATCTCATGAGATATAAATCTTTACCCAATGAATTGGAGGGAGATATAGGTCCCACCCATCTCATAATGAAATCATTCTTTCATTTTCCACAAAATCATAAATCATACATCATAGCATAACCCATGAAATAAAATGGGATTCTTAGAAATCTTGCCATCATAACATAATCCATAAACAATTGATATCATTTCATCATAAGAAAATTGAAACAATTTAAATCATAGAGAAATTTTACTTGAAACATACACATATGAAATAATGTCATCTTAGATGAAAAATAGTTTTGACAAAACACTTGAAATGAATTTTTGAGGAAAATATCCTTTCTTCTTTAAAATCATTTTCTTTTCACAAAATTCCATGGAGTTTTAAAAGATAAGGGTTTTTTTGAAAATAATCATGCAATCTTGTAGAATAATCATCTTGAAAATGAGGCGTTGTGAAACCGTAAAAGTCTGTTCACGCCGTATAAGTAAAAAAATAACATTCTCCTCGTACTTTTGTTGGAAAAGTCAAAAAGTACCTTATATGGTAACCAAAGGAAAGATTCCATTCATACAATGTGGTAAAAAGTCAATAAAGGGTAAAAATGAATTTAAACATCCATGGAATAATGGTAAACATTTTATGAAAGCATTTTTAGAAAACATGGTCATGGATGATAAACGTAACCCCAGTAAATACTTACGTATAAGCAATCTCAGATAAAAATGAGATTGAAAATTTTTCCCTTACCTTAGGTCTGATTTGCTTCGTAAGTGTCTGAATCTCCGGTATAATGATTTAAATAATGTCATTGACTTATTCCAGAATCATACTCATTGTTATGATATCATATATGGTTCACTTATGACTTTATTTTACCCGTTCTTTTGTAAATTCTATGTTAAAGAGCGTTTTGGGTAAAATCGTTTCATTTGTCGTCCGTGTTTTGACTTGTAATTATTCATATGATTACTTAGATCATGATTACATAATTCCAGAATATAAAACATGATTTATATATAATATATATTCATAATATACATATATATAATAGATCAATAAATGGAAAGAAATACACCGTTCATGGAGACGGTAGGCCGTACCTACGCATGAACGCTGTTTTCGTTTCCTTATTGAGTTGAATGGAATTAAGTAGATGACATAAATATATATAAACATAAATCAAGTATAATTATTATGTCATATATTTAATGAGTTCTTATTATATATTCTTTATAATCATTCATGAATGGTTAACGTGGAGAATGAATCTCATCGCGTCGTGGAGACGGTAGTCCGTACGTACGCACGAGCGATGATATCGATCTCACGATTGTGAAATTGTATTGGAGTTTATGTATACTATTTCAGAATCAATATCACTTTACAATAATAATATATAGTTATTATTTACACCATTATACCCATCCAAGTTAGGTGGTGGTGGAGAATAGATTACACCACGGCGTGGAGACGGTATTCCGTACGTACACACGTGCGGTGATTTCATTTTCTGTATGATGGATAGATGGTGAAATAGGGTTGTTTCATACTTATAATAACATATCAGTATATGATTGATACTGATATTATTACTTCATACTGAAACAACCTAAGAAGAAGAAGTGGAAGAAGAAATAATGTTGAAAGAATCAGTAACAGACATTACCTCTTCTTTGAAGCGCCTCTTTGAGTCCTCCTCTTAGGGCACTAAAATTGGTCTTTGATGAAGACCAGGACCTATAGGATGTTTCTAGGTAAGTGGAGAAGAGAATTTTGCTGGGTTTGGACGATCATTAAGGCTCAAAGTGGTGTGAGGAAGAGAGGGAGGAGGTGCCCTTTTATAAGGGAGGAGAGGGGCACCTTTGGAATAACTAAAAATATTATTTTATTATAAATCCAAATTCGGTTATAAATAGCTAAAAATTGATTTATTTAGAAGATATGGTAGGGATGGGTCGAACTACTCTCATCCAATAGAATTTAGACAAGTTTAGGTTCCTATTTTAACCTTATCATTTAGATTTAATATTAAGTTAAATAATTTTACTTTTACTGTGTCTTCTTGTGTTCTTATACTATAAGGTTAATAAACTTACTATAAGCAGCCAAACGAACCCCAAGTTGTTTATTATTTATATATATAACATTATCTAAGTCATTTGGTCGATCCTTATATTTTTAAAAATAAAATAACAATTAATAATATAATATTTGTTTTAAAAACTATTTTATGTCAATTTTGACACTATTTATTAATTGATTTTTGTGAAAATCATAACAAAATGATTAGTTAGAAAAAAGTTAATTAAATAAATACTAACATGTAACATTAACCTATGAAATTGTTGTAATTAATAAAAAGTCTCCAATTACATTTATTTTGGTATTTATAACATCAATTATGTCAATATTTCATTAATAAGATAATTACTGCATCATCTTTGTGTCATAAATAAATTAAATTATTTAATGTCTAAAAATTAAAAATAAAATACCATTATGTAGGAAAGTTTTTTATATTTCTAATGAATTTTTATAGTCGAATTTATCTTATGTATAACCCTATATTAAAAATGATATACTTATTAAACATTGATTTTAACTATTTTAACCCTTCTTTAAATAAATTAATAATAAATGTCCTAATCTAATCCAAGTGGGCCTAAATGGTCATATTTTATTCCTAAGGTTGTTTTTGGTCGAATTACACTTATACAATAGAATTAGGACATGTGTTAGGGTAATAATAATATCATTGTTACCCTTAATTACCCTATTTACTTTTAACCGTGGTAAAAAAAGTAAAAAGTTACTATTCACCAAAAATTATTTTCATCTCATTGAACCACATTTTACTTACCGACATCAACCGTGTCTCTCAGATTTTTGAAATTCCACTCACAGAAGTGGTAAAATTAAGTTTTATGAAAAATTCATTTTTTTAACTACCACTTAGTGGTTTCACTATTCATCAAAAAATGAAAGTTTCTAGAAAAATACCAAAAATTAGGCATAAGATATATTTGATATTATGACCTGAAAAATGATGTCTATTTTACCAAATTCAAAACATATCAGTTGAATTACTGAATTTAAAAATTAATTCCCGTCGTCAAAACAAATAGTGTGTTGTTAAGAGATAATAACTATCAAAAGATTGACATTTGTTTATGTCTGGTTTAAATTTGAAATTACATCCAATGACCAACATTGTATTAAATTGTAAAAATATATTCTAAATATACTTTAAAACCACTCAAATTAATAATTTATTACTATTAATTATTTCTATTAAAAAGGTTGTTTTTAATTAAAATTTAGTAATTTTCACTATTCATCAGAAAATGAAAGTTATCCGAAAAGTACCAAAATTTCACCCTAAGCTAATTTTGATATTCCGAATCCAAAAATAAAGTCCATTTTGAAAAAGAAAATTTACAAAATTTCAAAAAGTGGTTATTACTATTCATAATGTCTAGTTTTAATAATATTTTAATAGCATATCATTGTTTAGCGAAACTTGGTATTGCGTACAACAAACGCTATTGCGGAAGGTCGCGCTTGCGTGTAATGTAAGCCAAGTCAGGGTTGCGTGTTGTGCAATAATCCTTAGTTGTTTCTTATAACATAATCCAACCATATTTCATTTATACAATCAATATATATATATATATATATACTCAATGTTGCATAGAATAACTATTATCAAAATTGTGTGTAACACGATCTAAGAATAGTGTTGCGTATACTGCAAGCTAATACGGTGTTGCGTATAACGCAAGGTAATATTGGTGTAGCATACAACACAAGACATTAATGAAATTAAAAGAATATTTTTCATAAAATCTCTGGGTGTTACAGCAGCAGCTTCCTGGGAGTAGCCGAATAACGTCTTTGAGGTTCCTGTTTTATAGGGAAGTCTGGACACTGTAGATGTTTCATATAAGACTTTTCATGCTTAGCAGGACCACCGACAGGTCTGACAAAGGTGGGTGGGATGTTCTTATTGTCATATTCTTGTGACTCAACGTTTTAGGAGATAAAAGGGAGGTTGAATTCAGCACTGATACTAGTCTTTCCAGAGACATGCAAGAGATATACTATTTACTGTGATGCATCAGGTATGGGGCTGGGAGATGTGCTTACGTAGGGAGATGAAGTCATTACGTACGGGTCTGGGCAGTTGAGGCCACACTAGAGGAATTACCTGATTCACGATCGGGATTTGGCAGCTATTGTTTATGACTTACACTGTTGGAGACATTATCTTTAGGGAGAGAATTTTGTGGTTTTCACCGACCACAAGAGTCTCTAGTACATCTTCACTCTACGTGGTCTGAATTTAAGACAATGAAGCTGGGTTGAGTACCTACAGTCCTTTGACTTTGAGCTTTTCTATACACCTAGGAAAGCCAACATAGTGGATGATGCGTTGAGTATAAGGACTTAGATACACGCAGTTCAATAGGCCAGTAGGGAGTGGTAGCTTATAGATTTATTCTCTAAGATGCAATTTGAGGTGCATCACTGTCAGGGGTAGATGTTTCTTTCTTCTATAGCTATTACCTCTACTCTTCTCGATCGAGTGTGAATGAGGAAGCTATCAAATTCAGAAGGCCTTATCCTATGGGAGAGTGTGTCAGAAGAGGACCCTATTACTGGGTGGACCATAGGCGAGGATGGGATCTTGTATTTCCAAGGTCATGGGTTCTAGTAGATATACACGAGGATCTGATGCAGGATTTTCATTCCTTAGTTTTGTTAGTTCATCCTGGGGTCACCAAGATGTATCGTGATGTACACCGTCATTATAGGTGCCGGGTATGAAGAGGGATGTTGCTGGTTTTTTCATGAGGTGTTCCACCTGTCAGAAGGTGAAGGAGGAGCATCAGTGACCAATAATACTTTTACAACAGTTACCCATTCCCGAGTGGAAGTGGAACGACGTCGCGATGGATTTCGTGACCGGTTTGCTGAGGTCACCCTGAGGGAATGATGCAGTTTAGGTTTTTATTGGTAGACATACAAAGGTTGGTCACTTATTGCCAATCAAGGAGACCTTCAGTGCATATGAGTGGGACCATTGTACATTTGAGATATTGTATGTCTTCATGGAGTTGCACACTCCCTCGTTTCAGACAGGGATGCGTGTTTTATTTCTCGGGTCTAGCCAGGACTTCAGAAGGCATTAGGTATACAAGTATATTTTAGTACAACATACCACCTCCAGACAGATTTCTAGTCCGACCGTATGATTCAGGTGCTTAAGGATATGCTCCGAGCATGCATTATTGATTTTTGATGTTCTTGGGAGAAGCATATACCTTTTTTGGAGTCTTCCTACAACAATAGATTTCAAGAAACTATTAAGATGGAACCTTATGGGGATTTCTACGGTAGGCCATGCCGATCACCCTTTTGTTGGCTAGAGGTAGGATAGGCAGATTTCGAGGGATCTCTTCCGGTTCTGGAGACCACAAAGTAGATAGAGTTGATTCATGAGAGGATGGATACTGCGTAGTCTCGATAGAAGTCTTATGCAGATCAGAGGAGATGACCTCTAGTGTTTGAGGTCGGGGATCAGTTTTTCATGCGTGTCACACAGAGCATGGGACTCAAAAGGATTAGGAGACAGGGTAAGATTTTGCTGAGGTATGTCGTGCCGTTTGAGGTGTTGGAGGGAGTTGGGCCGGTTGCCTATCGGTTTCAGTTACCTTAGAGGTACCGAGTTATGCACGACGTCTTCCTCATTTATTATCTTAGACGTTACTTTTCAAACCTGTCTTATAGTTTCTAACCCGAGGAGGATGATTTGGAAGTGGATTCATCCTTTGAGGAGCATCCTATCCGGGTTGTGGACCGAAGTACAAAGGTTCTCTGTGGTCGGTATGTTTCTCTAGTATGGGTGCTTTGTCCCTACAGGTGAGTACACGATGAGTCTTGGGAGAGGGAGGCTGATATACGGGCCCAGTGGCCTGAGCATTTCACGGTTTCTTCTTCAACAACGCGCTAGGGAAATTCGGGGATGAAGTTATTTAAATGGGGAAGTTTGTAAGAACCCAGATCATCTTTTTAGGTATGTTTTTCCGTTCCTGGTCATCTTTTAGAAAAAAAAGAAATTCTGGAAATTTTATAAATACACGATGTGTACTTGGTGATTACACGCCGTGTACTACCTAGCCATAGGAGGCCATGTGTTGGCAGTGTAGTGGCCACACACACGACCGTGTGGGGTGAAATGGAGGCCCCTTAAAGCAGAGTAAGGAAACAACGATTACATGATGTGTACTTCAAAAGTACACACCATGTACTTACTTTTTTTCATTAAACTCATTGGGATCATGTCTAATCACCGGAACACTCTTCTTTTAGGTCTCATTTGACCGAGAGCTTCATATGGCCAGAGATCTTTGATGAACCCCCGAGCGTGCATATCTCCTCCGAATCAAACACCATCAATTGAGTTGGAATCGCATTAGTGAGTTCTCTATTCTCCTAGAGCACCATATTCTGATTTCTCTTCTCTCGTGAGATATCATGGGTTGGAGGTCTAAGAAATTTTTGTAGATCTTCATCATTCTATGGTGATTCATGCTTCGAGGTTCACATATATCATTCCTACAATGCTGAGGTAGGTGGTTTGTGCTTTCTATTCAGAGTCTTTGAGTATTATGTACAATTTTGACCAATACCCTTGAACGGGGTATTGCATGTTTTCCATTTTACCCCTGTTGATTTCCTAACATTCTTTTATGCCTGTGTAATCGTTAAATGAATGTGAATATGGTTGATTTGATATGCTTTGGATTTTTATCTTATGCATGATCTGTTTACGACCATATGGTCCTATTTAGCAGGTTTGGCCACCTTGCGTGTTTTCCATGCCTCTTGTTGTAGGATGGGGAGTTTGTATTCTGACATTCTTGAGATGTTGTAGGCTGGTTATCCACGTATTTTTGTAGGTTTAGATTGGTTATATTTCTTTGATATGGTCATTGACCTTCACGGGGCTATGAGAACCTAGTGTAGTAGACTATATGGGGAATTGACTGAGTGATCATTCTCTGAGAGTCTTTCAGCACCTTAGACTAGAAGGGGAATTGATCGAGAAAGCTTCCTCAAAGAGTCGTTGTTTTACTTTGAATTACCATGATTACCCTAGAATATAAAGGGAATTGACCGAGTGAGCTTTCTAAGAGAGTCTTTGAATTACCAAGGGTATATGGGGAATTGACCGAGTGACCTTCCTCAAAGAGTCCGTGATATTGGGGATATAATGGGAATTGACTGTGTGAGCTTCCTTAGAGATCCCCTGAATACCTTAGACTATAAGGGGAATTGACTGTGAGTGCTTCCTCAAAGAGTATTTATGAATTTTTATGACTGAACCAGTGGTGTTAGGCCCAGTGCACTGCCCAGAGGGTTTCTTGTACTTCTTAGGTTGGACCAGAGGGGATCACTGTGATTACTTCCCATAGGGTTACCTATTTGTGTTTAGTTGATTTTTTGGTTTTTCATGATATTGAAACTTTGGATTGTTTTATGATGATTTCTTTTTAGTTTACTGTTTTTTTGTACTTTTACCTATCATATATTTACTGACTATTAGACACAGATCTTCAGGTGGTTTCCTAATGGGATTTAGTCTCACACCCTATTTGGGTAATGCTTTTGGGCCCAAAAAAATTATTTTTCTTCCGGAATAGATAAGTGCAAGCACCCTTCTACTTTAGGTACTTGACTATCTGTGGAGCTGGAGAACATGGGAGCAAGCTTAGGCTAGCGATGATGAGGAGGTGTTTATATTTTTATTTTATACATTGGTTTAGCACGTTTTATATTTCCAGCATTGAAACTTGTTTGGAGGCTTTCCTAGACACATGTATCATGCATCATTATCTATATATATGTGCTCTAGTCAGTATTTTGTGGTTTAATATTGTGGGATTTTTTCTGCTTCCGCTATTGTGTGTTGTTAATTCCACTGTGTATTCTACCAATGGGGGAATAGTTTCCCCACTATCACACCCAAGCCATCGGCGCTAGTCAGTAGCCTCTGACATGTTGGGAAATGCGCTTAAGTCCATGTGACCAACAGGGTATGGGGCACCACTGGGTGGCTTCAAGAACCGGGATGTTACAATTTTATTAATTGACTATTACTCGTTTCATACAGTCTAGACCTTATTATTATCTTGTTTTCAATGACCAATTAATCATAAAAAAAGTAAAAATCTTTATCTCCTCCCATAGAACAAGATTCACATAACTTTTTCTTCACAGGAGGCCAAATCCCATCGGTATCATAGCTTTAATCATGTGTAAAAATGAATTATTTAATATCCAGATCCCTAATATGATTTGCAGAATACCTTACTAAAGAAATGAAGATTGATTCACACATAGTCACTAAATTATTCTACTATGGTAACAATTCGTTAAATTTATTTTCTATACTAAGTCTAAATACCTTAGGAAAATAGTATTTTAGGAAAATATTTCTAAAATAATCCCATTTAGAGGCATCAATTCACTTTTAATATAAGAAATTATTGACCATTGACCACCATTTTTCAACATCTTTTTCTAAAAGGTAAATAAAAATACTATCCCTTTGATTACCTTAACAACCCATGACATTAAATATATATTAAAGGTATTTAATCCACCCTTCAGCCAATAATGGGTTAGAATATTTTCTAACATTAGGTGGGATTTTCCTCATAAAATGTCCCATTAACATCATGTTACATTGTAGTACCTCGGGATATTATATTGCGTGGATATCACCACCATCTATAAACATCATTAACTGATCCATTTCTATAAGAAACTACTTAGATATAATTCCAACCATTTCATATTGTGTATTGGAAAGATATCATCTTCTTCATGCCTTCCTATATCTACTTTCTAATTTATTCTCTAGAAAACTATTCTGAATAGACATATCATAGATAAAACAATATGGTACTCATTCAATTATATATCATTTAAAAATTACAATAAAGTAAAAATCATTAATTGTTAATTATTAACATCATCCAAACCACTAATGTTTTCTAAATCATGATTTGATACCAAAATTAGGCCCCAACCATAAACATTACATAATCCTAGAAAATATTTTAGATTTAAATTTCCTACATTCTAATAGATATTTTAATTTATATTTTTATTGAATTAGGAAATTATTCTTAAAATTCAACACATATAAATAAAATAATATTACAACTAAAACAATACCCATTTCATCCATAATAACACTGTTTTTTATAAAACATGAAATGTTTTCTTGAAAATTCTACGCAACTTTCATCTCCAGTTTTCTTTTTTTCTTCATCGTCAAAATAACTTTTAAATAAAAATTTATGAATTTAGATGAGAAAAAAACATAATAATAACATAAAAGTAAGTAATGAAATACTTATCCCATTAATACATATAAAAATATGAAATCATTTTAACAACAAAATATTTATCACCCGAGGATCGTTAAGCATCTTTTTGAAATCAAGATTTTTCAATAAAACATAGAAAATTTTAATAAAAACAAAAGGGAATATAAGGTAATTAATTTATTATGATTATAACCATAAATGGTAGTATATGATATCTAAACCTTGTTTCCTCCTTACTACCTAACTCTCTCAAACACCTTATTATGTAACCCACACTTCTAGATTATGGTGTACCATCACAGCTACACTTAGTGTAACCATATGGTCAACCTCCAACATAAACGTACTCAATGCATTTGAGGGACCTAGAGTTACCACCCTTAATGATTAAAAATTCCCAAAAAATATAAAATAATCATTAATCATCTATACTTTCTTAAAATAATTCCATTTGAATTTTGTAAACATTTGAATTTAAAAGAGTATTTTTTATGTGAAGTCCCTTTCAACATGTTAGACTTACATAAAATGTGTTCAACCCTCTTATATAAAGGATCCATGAGTGTTATTAAAAATTTAAATAACCATATCAATAACTTTGATTTCATATATGATATTATTATAACATCATTCTACCAATTTTTAATAATATGTTGTTATTTTCATTTTTTCTGGTGCATTTATTTCAAAATTTATATGGTTGGTTAACGATGGATTCTCCTATCGAAAGGAAGAAAAACAATATATATTGAATGAAATGGTGTTAATATGTCTACATATTTTTAAATAATACCATATAATTGTTTTTTTGTTATGAAGATGAATCATTAGGTAAAACACTAATGAAAATTATTTACTTTATTTTGGATGTTTTTACAACCATAAAGAACATATATAATTGTATTCAATATCATATTTATATATTTGTTCCATAACATTAAATAAAATATAAAATGTATAGTAAAATATTATATAACCATAATAATGGTTTTATATCCAGTCATGAAGGGATAATGGAAAATGAAAGTGTATAATATAAGATGGCGTTACATCAATAGATTATGGACGATGTTCTCATCATTAGAATAAAAGGGATTGGGGAAGGAGTTTGATGATGATTTTTTCCATAAACATACTAAGATTACCCTATATATAATATATTTCAGTTTTTATGCCACTTGTCTAAGGGTAGGTGAGGATAGAACAATAAAATAAATGAAATTGACAAGAAAATAAATGAAAAATAATGAGGATTTTACCTTATGAATTATCCTCCTTAGTAAAAACCTTAACAAACTTGGGTTAGGTATTTTTATGTGGATAATTTGTAATGGATTTAGGTGTAGGGTTTATAATCAAATCAAATTGATATTAATAAAGCTACTGGGATTTGAGGTTTGAGGATCAGAGGTGGAGATGAGTGGTATTTATACTGGTGGGTAGCATAGTTTTGTCAATATTATAATCCTTTGGTTTCTATTTTGATGGAATATTATTAAATTTTTTGAAAATTATTGCTAAATATATTAAAATAATTAATAAATATTTGTTATTTTTAACTTAATTCAACCTTTCATCATCTATGACTAAATAACAATGAATTTGTTAAATACCGTAAATGATTATATTTCACTATTCAACCGAATTTTTATTATTTTAGAAACATACAAAAAAATTTATCCTATCAATTTATTGATGTTTTAAATTCCAAATTAAAATATATTTTATGAAAATAATTTTTTACATATGATAAATATGATTTGGGATTAAAATCATAATTTATTCTAAAATAATCAGTTTTAAAACTTTAATAGATTTTATAACACACTGGAAATTCAATTAAGCTCCAATAAAATTAACTCATAATCATAAGACAAAAAATAATAATTTATTAAAAAATTTTATTAAAATTAATATTCACTTAAATAATTATATTAATTTTATAATTTTAAATAAAAATTTATGTGTCACAATAATATGGAGACATAATTTATCAATTACAAAATATTTATTTACATATTCTGTTTTATAAATATATCATATATTAAATTATTATATACATAAATTTTATTTATACATTCATCAGTTATGTGACTATTCTATTATACAAGTTACTGGTCCTAATAGTCATGTTACTATTCCAAAGGTCATGCTACTTTTCCATCTGTATGAGTTTCTTAATATCCATAGATGCCACTTGTTAGATTCCACATTTATATTGAAATTAAATATTTAATACCAGAATTAAAAAAGAAAATATTTTATAATTACTTAGGTTGTTACACTATTCCCCTACAAAGAGAACCCATAATTCCATAAAGACACATTCTAAAGTAAGTTCATCGAATAATATGTAATAATTTTTTCCTGATCCTTCATCTTTATTTGTTCATTCATTTCCAAATCATGTGTTATTTCCATAATAAAATAATAAATCTAGTGTAATATATATTCTGAGATGTTAAATCAACACCTATGCATACGTACAACGTATAGTCTTCATATAGTAATGTAGTTTGTTTTTTCACAACACTTTATAATAATTGTAATGATGATGAAAATAGTGGATATATATGGTAATTATAAAATGATATCAATTATGTAAAATTAATATATCACCCAATTAATTACATATTCTCTCATTAATGGAATGATATTGTCACTCGTGCATGGAATTGTCTTCTGTCTCCACTATGAAATCAGATTCATTATTTATGTCCATCATCGAACATTGCTAATAGAAAATATGTATAATAATAATTATGGAATATATAAAATTAATATCAACATTTATACGAATAAACTAAATTATATGTATAATTACATGAACATAGATGACAAAACATTCATATGAAATTGAATCATTTTACACCTAAAACAATGGTAATAACGAATAATTATAAATAAAATGGTGATAACATGATATAAAAGTATCAAATATGTTATTATAAAAATTAATATGATTTTATAAATAAATAAAAATATTAAAACCATTTACGTGAGGTTAAAGATAATTCAATTAATTGAAACAGTATGGTAATGTACTTCTTAATTCAATTCCCATTCCTGAGGTTAAACTTCACATTCATTGATTTTGACATTATAGGATTATGTGTTGAATGAATATTGATTTACTTATGTAGTATTAATACTTTTTAGGTTTAATTAGAGATGATACTCCCAATCAATTCTTTTGAATAATTATCACCTCAATGATATGATTTTGGTTGGGTTTCTCATATCTCTTTTACTTCTATGATACATATGACATTTTCAACACATATTTATTTTGCGTGGTGTGTTTAATTCCACATTGATATGTTATATCTTGAATATCATTTTATCAATGGTATATAATGATTCATTTCACACTATTTATTTAATGGGGAATATGATTCAATTTATTGAAATGTGGTAAGGGTTTATTTAATAATATCATCATTATTTGAGATTGTTTAAATTTAATCCTCCATCTAGGAATATATGTATACCATGCCTATGATTTATAAAAAAAATAAAAAAATAATTTTAATATTCTCAATTAATTTTTGAGACTTATTTTTTCAATTTTCTTCTTTCAGAAGAAATTACAAAAAAATATAAATTATTTTCAAAACTATGTTCATTCTGAAATTTCATATGAAATTATGAAAAGAAATTAACCAATATAACATAGTTGAAACTTTATATCATCATGTAGCCTTTTAATATTGATTCTTTATTTAAATTTTAATTTATTTTCAAAATAAATTTATTTCTTTATTACGTTTACAAATTTTAAATTTGAGAAATTATATCCAAAATAAAATGGTATCTTCATCAAGAGAAAATATGTAATAGATTTTATGTATTTTCATTTATTTACATGTACTATGAGGAATTTAATGTTGGTTAACTGATACAATGATACAGTTCCTCATATTTCGTGGATGGTTAATGATCTATTTGTTAGGGGAAGGAATTAATATTCTGAATGGTTAGTTATACCAATAAGAACAATTATTGAATTTTTAAAAGAATAATAATTAATTTGTATTATTTATTCATATAATGAATGCATTTGAATTATTATGTGATAGGAGGGTTCCACTATAAAGACTAAATGCATTGATATGTCTCATGAGACAAACCTATTTGGGTATTAGATAAGACCATAACCATTTATGTAGAGTTTCCAAGCCAAATTCTTGAAGGTCTGTTTATAATGTTCCAAAATATATGTTATGTAACACCCCAAGCTTCCATGGTACTCTTCTCTATGAATAATATAGTAGTGTGTGTTGTACGCAACTTCGAGTTCTAACACACACTACAACCAATGAAACTAGCCGTTATGAATAGTAATACCCACTTTTTGAAATTTTATAGATTTTATATTATAAAATGGACTTCATTTTTTAATTTGGAATATCAAAATTGTCTTAGGGTGAATTTTTTGTACTTATCTGATAACATTCATATTTTGATGAATAGTGAAAATGACTAAATTTTAATTAAAAACATATTTTTTAATAGAAATAATTAATAGTGATAAATTAAGAATTTGAGTGATTTTAGAGTATAACTAGATTATATTTTTACCATTTAATATAATTTTGGTCATTGGATATAAATTCACATTTAAACTGGACATAATCAAGTGCCAATCTTTTGATAGTTATTATCCCTTAAAAACACATTTTTTTGTTTTAACAACGGGAATTAATTTTAAATTAATTACTGCCAATTCAGTTTTTTGACTTTATAAAAATAGATTCCATATTTATAATAATGAGGTCCAAATTGTGTAAATAGGTAACATTTATTTTTATACATTTTGAACAAATATTTCGGTAAATATTTTATTTACCATGGTTAAAGGGTAAATCCAGTAAATAAGGGTAAACAAATAATATTATAATAATATTAAATTACTCTATAACATGTCCTAAACCTATTTTATGATTCATGTACGATAATGGGCATCTATGGGTTGATTTTGGGACCCCATGGATCCACTTTTAAGTGATAATGACTCTTTATATTAATTAAGTTAAAGTAAATACAAAAATGAAAAAAGCATATACCTTTTAATAAAACAATTTTTACATAGGGTTATATATGTTATCTTTTAGACTATAAATATTCATTAGAAATCTAAAAATATTTCCTACATAATGGTATTTTATTTATAATTCTTGGACATTGAATAAGGAAATTTATTAATGACACAATAATGATGTAGTATTTTCATTATTAATTACAGAATCAGATAATTCGTATTATTAATATTAAAATAAATATAATTTGAAAGTTTTGATGTAATCCACGAATTTTATTGATTAATATGACATTTTAAGATTTAATAAATAATTTTTTTTGAATTAATAAAGTTATTAAGACTTTAAAAAAATTCAATTATTAAATAGTGTCAAAATTCACATAAAAGTGTTTTTAAAACAAATATTATATTATTAATTCATATTATATTCCTAAATATATAAGGCTCCGCAAAAGGACTTATCTAATCATATTTGTATCATTAATGGACCACTTGGGGGTTTCTTGGAAGTATATTGAATGTTCATTAACCATATAATATAAAAATACAAAGTGACATGGTAAATGCCAAACTATTTAACTAAGAGTTAAATATAAATGATACGGTTAATATAGTGACCCAAACAAGTCTAAAATATATTGGATGAATGGATTTCGACCCATCCTCACTTTATACTTTTAATAATCCACTTTTGAGCCATTATAAACCGAATGTGTATTTATTATAAGTTAATACTTTATGTTTTTTTCTAAAGAGCCCCTCCTGCCCCTTATAAAAGGACACCAATTACAACCAGTTATTCATACATTAAAATCCTTTTGGATTGACCAGATTCTGCCCACATACCCTCTCAACTATCCTCCATTAATATTAGAGGCCTTACTTTAGTTATAATTCCAACCAAGGTATCCCTTTTGGTCAAATCAAAAGGAAGAACCCGAAGAAGAGTTAATGTTTTCACCACCCTCTTTGAAGTTACTTTCTTCTTAAACTTCTTATTTCTTTGTTATTTCCATTCTAAAATAATATCTCCAGTATGTTCTATATACTATTGTGTTATTATAAATATGGTTCAACCATATTCAAAATTCTATCCATCATTTGAATGACATGTCACCATACGTGCGTACGTACGACCTATCGTCTCCACGTTGTGGTGTAATTGTTATTCAATACATCATTATTTGGATGGGTATAATAATGATGTGTAATTCATGTAAATAATAAGTATAACATGATAATGATTTTGTATATATGATATAACATCCAATTATATATTATTTTAATATAAATAGAATCATATTTTCGCTCGTGCGTACATACGGATTACCATCTCCACGAACGCGATGAGATTCATTCTCGATCTTGTCTATTGAAGACTAAATTTTATTTGATGATAAAAAATAATTTTTAAATACATGATATTATTCCGGATATGAATAATATATATCCAATCCATAACAAATATGGCTCACATGACAAATTATATAAAGAAAAAAGAATCTGTTAACACCCAAAACGATGATAATACTAACATATTAATAACAAATCAATGTTTAAAGATCATATATGATATCATATTAATGTATATAATTATTTTATAATTTAATAACAATTATTTCACCATTATACATGAGTTTAACCTACCCTCAACCAAGGAAAAGTACAAGGTAAGTGTTTATTTAACGATCTCTTCATTATCCGAGGTTGTTTATACGTAATTATCTACTGGGACCTCTTTATCATCCACATCCATGATTCATAAAAATGTATATCAAATAATTCTTACTATTTTATAGACTATGTGATAAAGTCATTTATACCCTTGTTTGACCTTTTATAATATGTTTATAAAGGAATCTTTCCGTCATTTTCCAAACAAGGTCCTTTTTAACCTTTTTGACATAAATAAGGTAAGAATGATTTTTTAACTTATACGGCGGATGCAGCTATTTTCTGCCATTATAAAATTGTTGAAGCTTACCTTAAAATATTATATGAATATTTTTAATGTAAACATTTTCTTTTATAATTATGTTACTTTTAAATGATTTAAGAAAAAGATATATTTCTCTCAAATAGTTTTGATTTCATCTATGTCAACATCCTTTGATGTATTTTATGTTTATTTGAAGATGATTTATTATGATACAAAACATCCATATTTTATTTAAGGTTTTGTGATATGTTTTAATTTGGATTTGTTATTTTTATACCATTCATGGTTTATGGAGAATGTATTGACATTTCATATGTTATTTTTAATACGAATGTTTATGTTATGTTTAAACCAGTTCATATAAGGAATGTATTGGACTTAATATGTGATGGGTGGAGCCTGCTATAGCTCCTCGATGCATCAGTAGGTCTCATGAGACAAACTAGTGTCTTGGCACATGGCCTTGACAAAATCTAATATGTAGTCTTGGCACAAGGCCTTGACTATGTGGTTATTAAAGTCTGGAATTATGCATTCCATCATTATGAAAGTGGTTATTGATATTTCATGTGATTATTTGACTTGTAGAATATCCATGTGATTATGTAAATTGAATTATTTCATTTTATTTTTTCTATATTATGTTGAAGTTCATGTTTAATAGGATTTTGTTTTAGTAATACACTGCATTAAATGTTTATGCTTAATTATGAATGTTTCTGCAATATTTTTATCCTTACTGAGTATCTGAGCTCACCCCTTTCTATGTTTTATTTTTCCCAGGATGTGAAAAAGTATTTTATAAATGACCTGTAGGGGTAGTATAACGGGATATGAGTGTGGAGACAAGATTTTTTTTTATTTTTCACTTTATAATGTAATGTAAACTTTATGAATGTATCTAGTAATTCCAAGGATACTAAACTAATCGGTATTTTGAGACTTGATCTTTTATGATCATGACAATGTTATATAATAATGCACCGAATCTCTATAACTGGGGTCAGGTCGTTACATGTTACCTCATTATATGATTAGGTATTGATATTCCATATTATTATTCTATTATTAGAATATTCATGGATAATTTTCATCATCATATGTTTATTGATATTTTATTATTTTGATCATCTCTAATTCCATCCAAATTATTCTTAATGAATGGATTAAATAGAATTTTCAGTTATTTACCTTTCTATATTTTTTATGAATTATTTATTCAAATATTATACTATATTCTTACTTTTAATAATAATTTGTGATCATCCATTTCATATGGCTAATTTCTCTAAAGGATAACATGCATCTTTTTGTGATATATATACAAAGATAAACTAATAGGAATAATGAATTTCTCAGTGAAATTATATTTCATTTTTATGTTTTATAATGTAGTGGGTATTTTGAGTATGTGTCCAGTTAACCCTGACTACTAAACTATTCTGTTCTATAATATGAGATTTCTGGGATCTTATTAAAATGTTATAAGTTTACCACCAACTCTTGGACACTGGGTTCAAGTTCTATATAGTTGGTATGAGAGTATATTTAATAGAAACCTCAGGAACTAAATGTAGTAAAATGTAGATTAGAATGACCTCCTAAGACATAATTTTTAAATATATCAAAATAAACTAATATTATCATTAATTTATTTTTTATACCAAAAAAATATATTTATGTTATGTGTATTACTAGTTTTGAGAAGACTCATTATGTTCCATATTGCAAATATACAGTCTAGTGTATGCCATTTTTTATAAATGGTTCATAGTTGTATGAATAAAACCGTGTCAATTCAAAAAATCAAATTATTCATAATGTAACATATTTTTATGGGTTTAAGACAATCTCTCCAAGGAAACTATTTTCTTATGAATTCTCATTATATGATATCATTGAATAATGTTATATAAAGATGTAAAAATATTTTATCATGTATTATTACAAGGAAGGGAATAAAGATCAAAATAGGATGTAAGAAAAAATAATCGAAAAGGGAAGAAGTTAATGATAGATTTTTTAGCATGTAACACGAGTTGAAAGAAAACAACATGCTAAATGAATAAATGGATAAGTATTTTATTTCCTGTGTGGGAAATCCAACACGCTCTGGATTTAAATGTAAAAAATGAATTAACTAATGTGAAATTCCTCCACTATAATGATATAGGGCACTATAAAAATAAATAACCAAAACATCAAGTGAATATACCTCAGAAGAATCAAGGGGATCAATTTTAAGCTTATGTAATTTATATATCTAAAATGGAATGATTACTATTACTATATATAGTTCTATAGATATTTTTTGTAAAATTATTTTTGAAATTTTCTGTATAATAATCATAGAATCTATACGGATCGTAGTAAAATACCATTTCATTATGGATTTAGCGGTATGTTGTGAAAAGTACATTTAACCAGTGGAAGTTATTCTTTGATATGTTGATCATTTTCAAATGACTTGGCTTGGGGAAGATAAACATAATATGTGCTTAATTTTGATATAATAATGACAATTATTTGATTTTTGGAAAATATTATTGACCAAAATGTTCATTTTTTCTTTGATGGGTTATATATTTTTTGGATTATTACTTGTTTGGATATAAATAATATATCCAAAAAAATAGATTTATGTTTTTGAATATTGCATGTTTTCATTAAGGTGTAAATATGATCAAGTTATTCAAATATTGGGTATTAGACAAAAATAGATACATTATTTGTTTGTTGTATATATAATTTTATATTGTTTTTCAAAATTTAGTGTCCTATCATCTATTTTTTTTCTTTGAATTTAGAAGACCATTCTTGGACATGTCATAAGATTAAATACATTTGGAATGGATAAAGTCTAACTTTGGATATTTTTTTGACAACATGTGATTAGAATTTTGATTTTAGTAATCATTAAATGGATGAAGAAATGACTTGTGGGTCCAATTTTTCATTAAAGTGATTCATAAATGAAAAATTCATATTGAAGATCCATTTCACTGAAGAAGAGATAATGCAAAAATAGATTAAAGAACAACCAAATATTGTTATTAATCTTATGAAATGGATAAAAACCAAGTAGGTTTATTTTCACATGTTCCTATATAAATAGTAAAATAATCCCTCTACTCATAGAATAGGATTCCGGATAAAACCATATCTTTTTTCATTTCATAATGAGAGATCAATGGTCATTTAACAAATTAGAAATTTATTGTTTTGTAAGGATCATATTTTTTATGAAAAAGTTCAATATAAGTGTAATTTATCAGTTGATAGATATATTTTAATTTAATGCCTATATTTTCTCTTCCATATAATGTTATCCTATTGGAAGACCTAATTTTGTGTAGACCTTCACATTTCCATTTTCCTCTTATGAAGAGGTTATTTTGTTTACACTATTTAAAATATCCATTTCCAATGATTAGTTTTTCAATGAAAACCATTGATTATTGACCAGAAATTAAAAATATTGAGGTTGAAATTTACTAATGGATGGTATAAAATTACACCTGAAGAATTTACATTATTCTAATTTTTAAATTTAAAATATTATATATCTAAAATTACATATGAAACCTATCTTAAAAAAGAAATAAAAAATTATTATGTGATTCTTATAACATTACCTTTAAATTTGAGAGAATTATTATTAATAATAAAATTATTAAATATATAAGTTTGATACTCATTTTAATGTATTAATTAATTTATTGTGAAAAATAATTTTATTAGATATTTTATTTTATTTTTTAAAAAATACATTTTTTGATCAAAAATGGGTTTCTTCAATTTTTTAGTAAATACTATAATAAATCTAAATAAAATATACATATTTTTTATAAATCATAAATAAATTCTGAAATCATTCTATTGAAATTAAGGTATTCTGATTCTTTTGGAATTTTCCAAAAAAGTTCGATAATCAAGTGAGTCGTGAAGAATAACTATTTTATACAACTATAAATTTATTTCTCTTATAAGAATATTTATTATATAAATTTGAAAAAAATGTAACAAAAATTAATATATATTTATATGTAAGCTATATGTATATTCATCTATACACATAATTTTGTTATAAGTAAATATTTGGGATTTAAAAGTAGTTGAAAACTATTTTTCATTCCATTTTGAAGTATGAATTTTGAATTAAATTATGAAACAAATGTATTTTTAATTTTGAAAAAATGAATTCAATAATTGGTATAAGAAGTTATAATTTTTTTATCTGGTTTATTTTATTTTTGGCATATATTAATATTAAACTATGTAATTTTTTACCCCAAATGGGTAAATAGTGTAGTATGGGTTAAATATAAAATTATAAGGACTGAAAAATGACCCAAACATATGGGCTGATTTTATATAATGATTAAAATTCATCGATAATAATTCCTGTTTCAGATATATGGTATGTTTTTTTCATTTAACTTGAGGTTATGACTCTTATAATAATTTTTTAAGGAAAAAAAATAATTTCACATTAATGTTTTTAATAAATATAATATTTTTCATATGTGATTATCCAGAGGATATATTCAATTATATGTTTTTATTGGTAATAAAAAATATTTATCTTTATCACGATAATTTATTTATATGTTTTAGGTAATATGTAATTACCTTAAAATGATTCAAAATGCTAGTGAAATAATTATATAATTAATATAAAAATAAAATAATTAATATAAACATTATTAATATACATATTGAGATAATTAATGTCATTAAAGAATTTTTTAGATTACCATGATGTGTTTGTGATTTAATAAAATGGTTTTTTAATTATAAATTCTCTCAGTATTTTACTAATAGAGATGTAATGACTAGTTCATAAATTTGTCATGAGAAATAATATATACTAAATAAAATTTCAAAAAACAATATAAAATTCCAAAAAATAAATAAAAATCCAATGTATTGGTATAATTTTTAAAATTTCATACAAGATCCATTTATATGTATTTTATTATTTATTTTAAGTATACAAACCCTCATATTTTAAAAATCTATGTTGTCATGGTATGAGTTAATGGGGTCAAATAAGTGCTAAAACCAAAATATATAGGTATAAGTTTTTTTAATACTTATCTAATATATATTGGATTATAGTATTTAGATACATTATCATATAATATTATAAATTTATATTTTATTATCCTTAAATAGTTTAATATTAATTTATATTTAATTGGTATTTATGAAATTCTTAAAGATTCCACAACCACAATTAAAATAGGGAATTTTTTAATTCCTATCATTCAATAAATTGATCCATCTACCATGACCAAGTACAACACATTTATAATATAAAATTACATATCAAAGTTATTAAGTTATAATTCTCCTCAAATGGCCAACCTTATTCCCCTTAATAAATACCTAATGTAATTCCACTAAAGAAAAGTTAATTATTTTAATCAACTCATTATTGTTTATTTCTTATTATTCTTATTTTTATTGAGATATTTTGATACTAAAATATTATATAAAGTATAATTTATATAAATATAAGTTATTATGATTATAAAAAAATTATATTATACCATTTTCAATCCTATAAAAAATGAATGCACCAAATTTGCATACATACAGTTTACTGTCTCCATGAAGTGGTAAAATTCATTTTACTTCATGAAATTACAAATTTGTTTATAATCATAGAAATATTGGATATATATGGTAATTATAATATGATTTTTATACTAAAAAATTAATATATCACCCACTTCATTACCATTTCACCCATAAATGGAAAGATATTTTCGTTCGTGGATATGTACGGTCTACCATCTCCACAACACAATGAGAATCATATTCCTTGTTCAACATAAAATATAATTTATTAAAATATATATAGTGAATAAATATTAAAACTATGATGATAATATCATTGTATATATTCTAGAACAATAACCTATGCAGAATAAATGTGACACAAATAGAAAAACATGCATATGAAAATGAAGTAGTAAACACCTGAAACTAGTGTAATACCAAACTATTATTAAAAAAAGTTTGAAAATATAATATAAGAGTATTATATATGACATAATAAAAATTAATATAGTTATATAATAATTTCTTAACCAATTTTAAAACATTATACTTGATGTTAATGAAGTTTCAATTAAATCAAATCGCAATAGAGGGGATTTCTTAAGCCAATTTCCATTTAAGGTGTTATAATTAAACTTCATTGATTATTTCATGATAAGAATATGTATGAAATTAATTTGGAATATATTTTATTTTATTTCCACTAGATTTATTTGTGTTTTTATTTTATAAACATAATCAATTTATTTGAATTATGCTCACTACAATTATATTATCTTTGTAAGTGAATCACATCTCACATATATTTATGTTATTCATATGTCATATTCCCTACTTATTTATTTTTTGTGGTGTATATAATATGTATTGGATTTAATATACCATTAATATAATTATATTAATGGCATCAAATGATTTATTTTATGTTACTTATATCTTGCGGAATATGATTCAAATGGTTACAAACTAGTAAGAGTTTCATTCAAAACATCTTCATTATTTGAAACAATTTTTGTTTACTTATCTATTGAGAAATAATTTCCTTCGTTGATATCATTTCTCAAAATTGTTTTAAATAAATCATTTAATATTCCCAAATTATTGTTTAAATTTAGTTTACACATTTTTGACTTTTAAAAAAAAAAACTAAATTGAATTATTCCATCATATTCTAAACAAGGTACCATATGGATTTTCTTACAAAAGTGTGATATTTTTAACCTATATATCAAGAATTGAATTCCCCAACTCAATGTCTCATCAAAGATTTTATTCTGACACTACATGTTTACAAAGATTTTTTCCATGAAAATTATTTTTCTATTACATGTGCCATTTTTATATTTAAAAAATTATTTTATAATTAGAAATAGTTTTTTCATTAGAAATATTCTAGTAGAATATTTAATATATTTTCATCAATTTCTACATAAATGGTTGGATTTTATTTTTAGGATGTAATAAATTTCAATAATTAATTATATTTCTTGAATTTGTTATGACATGTTTTAATTTGGAATGAATTGATATTATATGTTTCTACTTCTCGCAATATAGACTATTATAAATTTTCTAAAGGCATGTGGAATCAAATTTATTATTTATTTATTTAAGAAACACATTGGGCATAATATATTTCAAGAGGGTCTAATATAGACCCTAAATGAATCGGTAGGTCCCACGAGACAAATTAGTTTTGGTATTGTTAGAGGCATTACCTTTTTATGGATGATTTGTTTGTTGAATCCTTGAAAGTATCATTATGATTTCATATATTATGAATTACCTAAATTTTAGATTGGTTATTTATAATACATGTGACTATTCAATTAGTGAAATATCTATTGTTATGTTTAATTGTAATGTGATTTTTTATATGGAACTATTAGATAATATTTATTTTCATTCATACTATCCACATGTTATTAATTAAATGGTTTCTACTTATATAATTTGAAATGATATTTTATTATCCTTTATTTGTTCATAGTTTTATTCATAAACATTCTAAGAATTTTAGCTGTCCCCATTAATTTTTTAAACATTTTCCTAGGATATTAGGATGTGTTTTTATTGATATGGATGGATATATTAAGTGGAATATTGTATTTCATAATAGATTTCATTGTTTATTTTTTTTAACATTTAATGTGCATTTCAATAATGTATCTCGATTACCATGACTACTTGAATATTTAGTCACAAGGGATTATATTCCATGTATCTTATTGAATTGTAATAAAGTATCTAGTACCTCTGGGATACCAGGGATGGGGTTTTGAAACCAAATTTCCAAAGAAATTCTGCCTCGTGAGATATATCAATGTATCAGTGGACTATATATTCAGAGGCCAACCCAATAGAAATTATATCGAATGCATTAATTGTATCAAGTAATGCATAAAATAAAAAATATAAAACCATCATTCCATAGTAATCAATGAACATTCTTGTTGAAATAACAAGTATTCAAATTTTCATTGTTCCCATAATCAATATATATAATATATTTCTATTTATGAATCCCTCAAATGTATACTATATAGATATATTGGTTATGTTTTAATTAAATAATTTCTCTAATCAATAAATTAATTTAATCTATGAGAACACATGTCAATCAATGGAAGAAAATATGGAATGACCATAGAGAAAATGAATATAAAATATTCCACATAACATTTGATTATATAAAATGACAAACGTTGTGATTAATTTCTAAAATTTAAATCATTAAAAGAATAGTATGAGAGGATGCGGAAGTTATTCAAATACCAATATATAAAACCCAAAATAAAAAAATATCCGATGAATATGTATCATATGTCATTGAATAAAACATTTGAGGAAATAACTTTTATACTTATGCTAATGTTAGAATAAAAATAATCTGGGAGGGACCCAATTAAATTAAAATATAAATTATTGAAAAATATTAATTTCAATGGGTGTAATTTGGGAAATGGATACATCATAAAAAATAATTTATATAGTGTAATACCAAACATGCCTTTTTAGTTTGAATTAGAGACAAATAAAAATTTAGATCGTAGATAATTTTGAATCATTACCATTTCAAGTATAGAATATAAAATGGATCACTTACTAATATAAATACTGAAGTAATTGTGTTAAAAATTATTAATTTTGATGTAGATATCCTAATCCCGTGAAAAAAAATATTTGTAATAAATAATACATCTAATGTGGTGAAAATTGGATATAAGAAACCAAATAGTATTTAGATTCATCTAAATTATTACAACTTATAGAAAAATAAATTCTAACTAAACATTAATTATCATGAAGGAAAATTTATAACATTATGTAATAAATCTGGATTACATTCACTATATGAAATAAAATTTGTGCATAATAAGAAGCATGTTGCGGGAAATAATAATTGAGACCAAGATACACTCATAATATAATGTAATCATTGAGGTAAAAATCATTTGACAAACATATTATAATACATAATACATAAAATAATAAAATTATGGATTTAATATAAAATTGTATTAATTTTCTATTATAAATAAAACACGGATAAAATTTAATTCAAAAATAAATATTGTAACCCAGTTGAATTAATTTTTGTTAGCACTAGTTGGTCCCTATTTCTATAATTTGCATAATAAACTTTAGTTTATATTAATACAGACATAACATTCATAATATTGTATATTTTGTAAAATTTTTTAAATGAATTTAGTTTTATATAATTCATTTATGATCATTTACAATGCATATATTAGTTATTTATTAAATATTTCATCATCAAGTTTGATTAATCTTTGTATACCTAAAGAAGTTTATTCTTTTTGATGGTGTATTTGTTTATTTTAAAAATCATAATTAATAAAATAACATACATGTTACTTCAGCATATCTTTTATTTCTATTAATAATTTTACTATTTACTTCATTTTATTTTTTATCTTTTATTACTAAATAAATAAGTAGTGTGGTTTAGTGATCTTTAGTAAAATAAAATTGGGATCATAATTAATTAGATTAATATTTATATTAGAATTTTTATATAAAAATTACCTGTTTATTTTAGTATTTTAATTATATTTCCATATTGATTAATTTTATATAGTCATCCAAGATATTATTTTATAATTTTTTTAAGTATCTTTAAAAATTGACCAAAAAAATGACTTACAATAATAATTAGATTATTTATATTATGAAATTATATTCATTTCCATTTAATATATGTAATACAGTAGAATAATTATATTTTAATATAATATTAATTAGATGAATATGATATTAATATGTTTTAATAAAAAATTATGAAATAATATGAAAACTAGGACACATTACTTCCGTGATATTGGAGTCTGGACAATATAGAATAGACATTTTCATTTCATGATGAATGAGAGTGAATAAAGGTTGATTTTAATTTTACACATCATAATGATGATAATATTGTGTATTTCATATTTCTTTTTCAATATCACCCTTAAATCCAGAAAAAGTCGGTCTAGGTTAATAATGAAATTCATTACTCTATGGCGGTGATAGTATGCATAAAACATGAATTAAAATATCTCTATTTTAGTTAATAAATTGATTCATGGATTATATTTATTCTCTAAGATAAATATGTATTATTATATATATATAGTAATAATGATTTTATACAATAATTATAATATTACTTTTAATATTGTATGAATAAAAAGGAATGATGTTATGAAAAAAAGAGTACTCATGTTGATATATGGGCCTTCCCTAATAAGACTTCATGTAAATAGATGTATAAGGATATGCACATCTTCACAATGGCTAAAGGATATGGAAAAATATTATATTGGTATTAAAAAGGGTATATTATCAAGATGAAAATTAAATTTTAGGGTGGTATTTACGGTGTGATGAGAGAACCCATTTTTAATACTATAGAATAGAATTTCTATATCTATTCCAAATTATTATAAAATAAGAACATTTTTCACACATATACCAGAAAATAATTTGTTAATAATGGAATCTATTTAGATATATTGTTTTTAATTTGTCAAAAATTCATCTAATAGATGTTTTAAATATGGTTTTAGGTGCATTACAATTGCAATTTTCCATTTTACAATTTTTTCTATTAACACGATAATTTTTTCTTACCTAATTAAATAATATTTAGGAATAAAATTAATATATAATATTTTAAAGAATATGACCATCATATTTTAAATTATAAAATCCATTTTATCAGAAAATTTTGAGAAGTATAATAAAAACCAATTTTATATTTAATGCACGTAACACATTAAAATTAGGTTTTAGGAAATGTGTATGGTTAAGATTAGAATTTATGTGTTGGGAAAAAGTATTAATGTATTTTGCGTGAACAATACTAATTGTTTTAATATTAAATAAATTTATTTTATATTTCATTAAATGATATTTAAAATGGAATTTTACCTATATTTTATTTAATTAAAAGAGTAGATAAAAAACTATTTCTTTTATTATATGATATTACATAAGATCAAAAAAGGTTAAAGTTATTATTTATAATTAAATACTAGTTTCTAAAAATTAATATTTTTATTCTGATAATAATAATTTGGTAAATAAAACTGTATCATAAAATTATGCTTTATGAATATTTAATGATAATGTCAAAACAACTTACTATTTTTCAAAAAAAAATATAGTTGGACTATTGTAATTAAAAAATTGTTATTGGAAAACCCTAAGAATTTATCATAACATAATATTGACATGTAGAATCTAAAAATGGTGTTTATTTCATAAAAATAATATTTAACATTTTTTTAATAATTTTAATATTAAAAAATTAAAATATAATGAAATTTATTTTCAAATAATATATCTTTTCAAATATTAACGATTACTAATCATATATATGAGTAATTTCTAATATTATTTTTATAAATTTCAGGATTATTAATGATTAATTTTTTAGATAATAAATTTAGAATATTATTATAAATTGATTAAAAGAAAACATTATAATGGTTAAATTTTGAAGCATTAATAAGTCATATTAATTATTTTGATATACTAATTAAAATAAACAACTCATTAGTATTGAAAATGATAATTATTTTTGTTTCTAAATGAAACAATAAATTTGGTTACAGATATTTATACCCACTAATTATAAAGATACTTTATAATTGTTATTAAATTTTATATGATTCATCTTGTTTATTGTTTCATTTTATGAAATCCATTGAACACATTAGCTATTAATTAAAAAAAATTAATATCTCCAGTGGATGAAAACTATATAAATTTTTAATTGAAAAAGAATGTGTTTTCACCATTTATTCGACATAAATAGGTTGAGTAGTTGACAAAAAATTTTGGGTAAAACATTACGAAATGTAATAATGTGAAAAAGAATAATCAAAAACAAATTCTCATATTAGGAGTGCTTTATAAGTATACATTTCAAAATATCATTTCCAGGATCAACTTGATCTATAATAACTACATTATCTCTAACATGTTACCAAGGTATAATGGTTTGTGGTTGGATGTTATCCTCCTTAGCCATATGTTTATTAAATTAATTTTCATTATTCTAAAACAACATGATTTCGAATAATATTAGTGAGGGTGGTATATTAATCGAGAGGATCATTTACACTATTATGATAATTGTATTTTAAATATTTCATAATTTATCACGAGATGGCTAGATCGAATTTAAAATATATAAATTGTTTTTTTCCTTTTCATTATTTTATAAATTTTCATTCCCATAATTTCTAACACATTGTATATTAACCATTCACACTCTATGGGATTTAATATTATAGTTTTATTATAATCATATTTCAATTTCATGTTTCCTAAATATTAAGAGTATCCATCCAACATTTACACCATTATTTCAAATTTATATATTTCATCACAACTACAAATGTTTACTATAATTTTTTTAAATACATGGTTGTAGGAAAATTATTAAATTAAAAATATTAATATCTTGGTTATTAATGAAAAAATGTAAGAAAATTAAACCTATTTTTAGTTGTCTTAATAATTACCAACATTTCTATCCTTTTTTTCTTCAACTGTATGAGTTATCTCTCAAATTTTTTGTTAATAGGTAAATGGAAAATTTTATTTATCAATTTTTATTAAACCAATTATATAATATTGAGTTAATATTTTTCCATTATATTATTGTTAATAATGGTGGTCCGCTCTTGGTCAGTCTCACATTATAGATGATAAATATAAAATATTTCCTCCTCATTGATCGAGGATTTGCGGTGGAAAATATCAACTCTATAACATATATACATTCCATAGTAATTTGTGTCAATGAATACTCACTAAAGGTGAGTTGATCTCTCCATAGAAAGAACACCATAGTATGATTAGTTTTCTATTTTGAATTTTTCAAATCAACATAGCTAGCCTTATTTTTCATAAATTATCATTTTTGGTAGAGCTTCCACATGAGAATTTTTAGTACTTCACATATTTCATTAGGTTTCTCATTTGGACATATATATATTATTCAACACAAAATTTTTTTAATCCAATTCCTCATAGTTCCATCCATTATATTAAATAAATGGAAGATTTTATATGGGAAAAATAATAGATTTTTAAAAGTAAAATCATGAGCTTAAAAATTGAACTCATAAAGGATTTATACAACATAACTAATGAATCTATAGGTTTTAATATTTATTATTAATGGACATGTTTCAATTAGTATCTTAATCACAACATGTTATACATTTTATTAAAATATTCCATTTAAATCCATAATAATGGTTTGTAATTATAATTTTAACTATATAATCAAAATATCATTAGAAATTTAAAATTATTCAATATTTATTCCCACTTATTGTTAATTTATTGAAGACTGTGTTAATACACAACCAATCATTATCATGGATTATTACCCCATGATGCTTCTGTAAAAGCAATAGAGTCAATATTTTTCTCCATATATAGTGATTCCATTACAAAGAAGACACACAATATATAAATTACAAAATCATTAATATTTTCTCCATTATTTATTCGTATAATTTGGGGTTTACTTAATTTTTCTGTAGTCATAATCCACAAAAATAACCATATCATATATTGGTACCAATTGAGATTTATTATAACCACAGTCCTATGAATCATTCTATTAAAACAGACTTTGTAGACTCGCATAAATACAATTTGAAATGAAAAAAATATGAATATATTTTAAAATAATTAAATTTTACATCATAATGAAATAAATCTATCCCATGAACCAAAAGTTTACTTTGTTTTAATATTTTCATCAAAAAAATATTAATTATCAAAATTGTGAATACATGACCAATATTTTATCACACTAGAAATTGTTCTAAATTTCCCATATGATATAATTATCTAAATAAAAAATAGAATGGAAGATACTATAAGGGTATTCTTCAAACACTCAAGGAGTTAAAACATATCAATGATTCAAAATAGATTTCACAAGGTCTTGTAATTGGAAACGTTCCAGAATAAAAAATGACATAATCTTCTAGAATCATGAGATGTTAATGATGATCTATAGATAATAAAATAGGAATATAACATTGAATTGTTCTATTGGTGTATTACTTGTATATAATATAATATTAATGTTTCATATAAATTATTATATCCCAACACAGTTTTATGGAAAAAAAATTACTAAGCTTATATACACATATAGTCTTATAAACATAGATTAAAAAAACTATTTCCACACATAGTCTTGTGAATATAACATAACTAATATTATGTACACACATATTCTTTCAAAACATATCTTGAAAAAAAGGATTTATACACATTTACTAAGTAGAATTGATTAACAAAAATTATGTCTACCCACAGTCTAGTGAACACATATCAACTGAATTACTTAAAAATGTGATATCAATACATATGTAATTTAAAATATCAATTAATTAATTAGAGAACTATATTAGAAAATTCATATATCTTAATAATCATACATATATATTCAACATGAATTCAATCATTAATCAAATTACAAGTAACCCAAGGAATGAAAATGGGTTTTATTAAATTTCCATATTATATCATATAAATTTTCCTATTAAGTATGATTAGAAGATACTATAAAATAAGTCACCATAAATTAGTCTATTGCATGGGTATTTATGATATTATTCTAGAAACATAACTCTATATAAGATATATATTTTTTTATTTAATGATGATGTGGATAATAAATCCAAAAAGTGATTTAATAATACATTTCTATCATTATAGTAAGAATATAATGTTATAAGCTACATTTGATATTATTTAGGACAATTTTACAAGAAACATTTCCCAAAAATCATTTATAGAGAAAACAATAAAGGATCATATAGATGAAATTTACATTACATCTAAAAATATGGTATATAAGTTAAAAGATATGACTGTGATAAGAAAAAACTATTGAATATTAAAATATACATAATTTATACAATCATTGTAAAATGAATAAATAATATTTTTAAAATTGTTGAAGATAAATAAAAAAACCAATAAATAATATGTATTGGGGATTCCAAATAAGAAAGGTAGTTTTTGCGTAATTAAATAATATGTACAAGGATCAAAAAGACCAATTATATATGATTACTATTATTATTTAGAAAGATATATTTTAATATATAAAAAAGACATCAAATAATAATATTAGGTTATGAATATGAAAATTAAGAAGATAAAAATATAAACTAATATATCATGTAATGAAATAGAAGAATATAATAAAAAAATTTATAACGAATTCCTTTAACAACAAATATTTATATAGTTAATGATATGGAATTAATTTTCTTATATTCCCACGATCCTTTTAGTTTAAGGATTTAGATAAATAAGAAAATACATATAAATTTGATAAAAAGTGGGAACATAATCTCAATATTTATTGTTTTACATAATGTGATTTTGAAATTTAAAATCCTACAACATTAGAAGCATGATCACTTATTTTAAGAAGAATCATCATAATAGAAAGATATATATTGATATAATTCACATTCATGTATAAACACTATGAATGAAATTTTAAAATTTGAAAGAGAAAAAATATCATTAAAGGAAAAATATATAAATATGTTATCCTAATAGAAAAATAACAAAATTTAGACTAATATGTACACCTTTTAAACATAATTACATTTGGTTATAAAAATAATCACTATGAACACATGGAATCAACTTAGAGGATGAAAAATTTCATAAATCTTTTATATGAAATGATAAATCCAAAACCCAAATAAATCAATTTACTTATTAAAAATGATAATCCATTAATACAAATTCATGAAAACAAATTTTACCTATTAAATTGGACAAATACATACTTTTAACATAATCAAATTACAATTCCTTTGAAAATGAAAATTCAAATTCAAAAAAACAATTCATTAATAGAAAATCTATGTATTTATCTTGGGACATCCTCATAATATCACTATGATATAAATATTATATATTCTATAAACTTATTGTTATTTCCAAAATAGATTCCCAATAGAAAAATTAAATATCCAATGAATTGGATAATATTAGGCTCACTCATCATCATTAACAATTTAAAAAGTTACTAACATACATTATTCACTTATTGGGATTTACTCCAACCATATAATTTAATAAATAATTTTATTTAAATAATATGTAAAAGACATACTTTGATTCACATAAAATTATATATTGAAATACATCATTATTGAAAACACATAAAATAAATATTTCACTAATTGAAAAAGAAATAATATTTTATATGAAAATAACTTATGCACAATGTTTTATTATAAATAAGTGGGAAGATTTTATGGAAATATTCTCAATATAAATACATTAAAAATGCTTTTTTAGACATATTTGTTAATATTTTAAATATAACTAATTGGAATATGTTAAAATTAAATTTTAAAAAACATTACAATTTTTTTAAATGAGTTAAATGAAAATAAACATATATTAAATTAGAGAATAGTAAATTTATTTTAAAACATATTATGTTTTTTATAAAAATGACTAAATTATTATTCTTGGTTGTTTATATATTCCAAAAAGTAGATAACTATTGAAAATTTTATAAGTCACAAAGAAAAAAAATATTGATGAAAAATCCATTGTCTAGTATCTTAATGGAAAAATTAATACTTCATCAATAATATATTAAAATTATAATATTTTTATACATTCCTACAAATTTATTTTATTTTTACTCACTTATTATTATGAAATTAATCATTTTTATCACCATGTCTTATATAGATACTATAGAAGTTAAGTTCATTTCTGTTGTTTTGAGGATATCTAATTCATAACTACAATATGACAATTTATAGATTTATCATGGTAAAAATGGGGCATTATTCCAATATATACAACGAATTATTCATCAAATATTTTCCATTTTAATACTATAAAAACAATTTTAAATCTTTTCATTAAGGGCGTAAATGTCATTAGAGTTATATTTCTTCATAAAGGTGGGAGTATACAAGTATACATGAGAAATATTCTTATTTTCAAATGGATAGAAGGGAAATAAGGGAAGTAATAACATATATTCCAAAGAATTATATTTTTGTAATTATTTTCATATAAATTGAATTAATTAAATATAGTAAACTGCCTATTTATGTGGTTTTGAACAAAATAAACACCTCACTTCATGAAGGTTTTTATCTACACTTTGCATGAAAGACGATTTCATTTTCAATGGGATAGAAAAATAAATAAGAATGATTTTTTCATCAAAATAATATTATTTATGCATGTGGAATATACTTATTTTATTATGTATAATTTCATAAAAAATATTTTATAATGTATAAATATAAAAAAACACGAATTCACTAGGTTATAACTTATAAGTATTCTAATAAAACCTTATTTTGTTTACACATTAATACTCATTGGTGTGGCCATTTTTTAGACTATTCCCTATATGATGGTTAGAGGTATGATCAAAATTTATTTTGGAAGTATTTTTATATATAAAATAATAAATTATTCTTAAAAAGAGAGGAAAAGGGGTTCCCTTTTATTATGGACGGGGTCACACTCTCGTATCTATTTATAATTTCAATTTTATGTATATCCTTATACAAGGGTTTGTATAACAAAAAATATTAAAATTAAAATAGACGGTTAAATGGTTTGATATAATACCTTCCAATAAGAATTTTGATAACATTCTATGTCCCTATTACATTGTTTTAACAATAATTAACATGTTTTCTATTCTGAATACTGTGACAAATTTTTTTAAAATGTTTACTAATTATACTAATAACAAATGAATCTGAACTATTTAAAAATGGAAACCCCTTGCTTCCAAATATGACATATTTTCTTATGATTCAATATATTTATTTTTTAATCAACATTAATATAACAATAAAAAATGATATGAAGACTAGTTTTATCAATGATTATTTTTTCTTGAAAGTTAACATATAAAAATTAAAATTTAATCATAATTATTATATTATTTTTTATATTATTAAATATAAAATGAATGATATTTTCATTTAATAAAAAATAAAAAAATAATTGGAATGTTAAATAATTTTTTTAATGAAAAATTAGTACATGTTTAAATAATTTGACATTTTCACTATTCACTAAATATTATTTTTTTAGATATATCAAAAAAAATCAACCTATGTTAAATTTGATATGTTGATATAAAAATTGAATTAAATTTTATAAATTTCAAATTCATAAAATTTTATATTTATCTTTTATAGAAATCTATGTAATATATTTAAAACCCTTTCATTAAAATAATACTATTTATTTTTTGATTAAAATATAATTTAAAATGATTATTTTGAGTATTACTCCACAAAATATAATCATAAATATTTGAAGTAATTGTTTTAGATTTATTATAATTATGTGATCAGTTTTCACACTATACTAATCTAAATGAGATTTTATCCCCTTAATATTATTAATTGATTTAATGTGTGGATATTTTTCTATCATGACATATCAAGTAACCATGGTGATCTTTCCATAATACTATTTTATATAAAACCTTAATCATTTGAGTTTTCTTATATCATACCACTTAATATTTTTTTATCTAGAATCAATACTAGGTTCCCCACATAGAATGAGCTTCCCTGATATTTAACACCACATATATTTATATATGGTATCAATCTAGTATACATTTTATTAATAATGAAACAAGAAGAACAACATGTACCTGAGATAAACTAATAGGTAAATCTACACAGAATGAAACTATTCCATTTTATTATTTATTTTTATATGATCTAAGAAACTACTGATTTAAATATATATTTTTACAAAATCATATAAAACTTTTAAATGGTGATATTTTATGAATTACATTCTCTATTACCTCAGAAACATTTAATTCACTCCTATTATAGGCATAAAAAATCTCCCTTCTCTGATCGATGCCATTTTTCTAGTGAATCAAATTTACCTTCTTATCTATTCACTTTGAATTTTCTTTTCTAAAACTGATTATTTCTCTTAATTTAACACATAATGACTCATTACCACTCTATTTTCTATATAATACCACCAAAGGTTCTATCTATAAAATTGGATGGGAAAAGTTATTACAGGAAAATAACACTAAATGAAAATGTTCATACCCACATCCTTCGTAGTATAGTTAAATTTCCCAAATCACATTCTTCAATGTTTTAATTTCATAATCTAACAGTATTGGTGTTCAAGGGTGAAAATATATACTAAAACATGACATAACAAACATCATATTATGAATTCATTTCTATAAAATTTATAATAATTTAGCATCATGGTTAAGTAAAAATTTTGAATAATGGATTCCATTTAATATTTATAACACACCAATATCTTATGGTATGTCCATTTTAAAATTTACTATCATCTATAAATTATGTTTCATGAAACACTGAGTTGAAATCTATAATATTATATTAAATATGACCATTGGAATAGTAATGTGACAATTAGTAATAGTAATATGACCGATAGAATATTAGAATAACCAATTAATGTGAAATAATACATTTTAAATCCAATAAATGTAAATATGGTATATTTATATCCTCAAATAATTAAATAATTTTTTTGAAAAAAGAAATTATTTGTTTATATTTTTATAAGTCATAAATATTTTATCAGAATGTTATATTTAATATAATGATTGAATGTAAAATATATTTTCATAAAATAGACCCAAAAATTAATATTTTTTCTTGTTATTATAAGATAATTTTATGATACCCTAGTTAATATTTCTATGTATAAATAACAGTTATAATATTAAATCTATATTTATAAGGAAAATCATGATATTATATGAAAATTAAATTTCACTTATATAGTAAAGTATTTTCATAAATTGGAGTTCATTTTTGAATTCTACACATCATAAAATGTTTTGGTTTACTTTTTGTGATTTTTTCAAAAACAAATGATTTTTATGAATAATGGAATATATTAATTTATCGTATTAAAGAAATACATGAATTATTGAGACATGGCTGATGTATGGATGATATAGTCCCAAAATATCCAATTAAACTTCATTATTTTAATTTATATTGTAATTCCACTCAAACTATTTATTTTCTTAAACCAAATTAATAAAAAATTAAATAAAATATTAAAAACCACTCTTTGCCTCCCACTATAAATTCCACCACTCGCCACATCTTCTCCTCACTCATACAAATCATTTAGGAGTTCTTATATTCAAACCATTTCATCTCCAAAAACTATATGACATATTTTTGTATTTCTAGACTCTAAAAAGACGTTTTCAATGTTCTTTAAGGATTTTCTCGAAGAGAAGAATCTAAGACATAAATCTTTTTGTTCTCTTCCAATTTATTTTAATTTAATTTATTCATATTATATAAATTATTATTTTATAAAAACCTATATGGGAACTCTTGTATATTATATATACTTGAATTTTATTATGTTAATTGATCAACCATCATCAACCCTCATCTCCCACACCCATAATTATTCTAAAATCAAAAATATTATCCACGATTTGATGATTTACCATCATTGTGGATGATGCATCTTAATTTTCCAATACTATTTTAAAATATTTTTATAAATTAATTATTATGTTCAAAAAATATTTCATTATACATATTATAAATTATTATCCATGAAATTAAGTACATGTGAAAAACACATTCATACATAAGGTAATTGTTTCTTCGGGAACATCCATTTTCATTTCGGTTATGCATTATATATATGTAAAACTATGTAATTATTATCTATTTTATACAATTATTATAAATTAGGTATATATATTCCAAACTCATTTTTTCTAGACCAGATCACCTTTTTTCGGGTAAATACATGTTTGACAAGGTTTCCTTCTAAATTATTCATGATAAAAAAGATCGATTAAAGGGGACTCCTTGATTTGATACCAAATTTCACATTCCATCCGTCATCTATTTTAATAAGCCATTTTTTATCAGATTGATAATTTTTTATTTGAAAACTATATATATCCAAAGTTGGTTTCATACAAACAATTACAACAAATTTAAAAAATTCTGAAAGAACTCTTCTTTTCCATGTAAAAAATGTACTTCTCTCATAAATTATCACAGGTTTTCATTAGATTATTTTCACCTATTTCAAAACCTATTTTGAATAATTTGATATATGGATATTTACCTCTTATTATTATCATCTATCAAATTTTATTAAATTTTTTATTCTCATATTAACTTTAGAATTTCTATTATTATACCATTAACCATATTACAAAAAATAAATTGTGATTATGTTTATAGATAAGGGAATGTTATTATAATATCATATGTAAATATTATTTATGTATAACACCATTTATGTAAGGAAATAATTTGACCCATTATGTTATCGTTGGGGCATGATATATCTCTTCGATACATCAATATATTTAATGAGATAAAATAGAAATGGATTTGGCTGACGCCTTAACTATTTATCATAAAATATCTTGGTCGAGGCCTCTACTATATTTTTATGATGTCATCATTATTAATTATATCATTACGATATTACTAATTTATAATCTATGTTATTATTTAACTAGAAAAATATCAATGGTACAGCTAAATTATTATGTGATTATTTATACGGAATTATTTTAATTGTTTTATTATTTCCATATTATCCTCAATAGAGTGTTTTGATGGAATTTTTTTATAGTAATTCACCAATAATTATTTTCTAGAATAGCATAAACTATGCTACTTACCTTTCATGATAAACTAATATTAGCCATTTCTTATGTTTAATTTTTTTCGGTCATGGAATGATTTATAGGATGAATGACTTGGAGGGATAATATAGGAGTGATGGATGCCTCAAATAGAGTTTCTATTTTTTATCTTCTTCTTTTCATGTTATAATGTCAAACTTATATTTGAATCTGGCTTTCAAAAACTGATAAACTATATCATCCATATATATTTTACATCAATATTAAATATACCAATCTAATAATTAAAGGCATTGGATCTAGGGAACAGTGGTTTGGGTCATTACAGTTAGTATTAGGGAAGGAATAGTTGAAACATTAGAAACGTGAATAAACAAATAAGAGTGTGGAACATAACCCTAATTTATAATTGGAGGATAATCATATAATAACATCCATGAATTTTGTTATATATCCATTATGTGGTTATTTTTAAATGTGAAACTGTATCTGTATAATACATATGGACTCAGTTTAAGAATAAATGTTAAATTTGGTATTAACTATGTCAATGGGTGTTGGTCCAAAGCCGGTGTGACCTTGTACAAGACATAGATCCTTAATATGAACCAGTTTTGACATTACCATGGGATATAATTGGGATATTTCACAGATTCTTAACAAAGAATTTTTTTGGATTTAAACGCAAATAAAACTCCCAAGAACATGTGTTTATTATTATTAGATTAGTCTTGTGTAAATATCCAAATTATATAAAGTGATTTCATAGTTCTATACTATACATTGTATTTCATAACCTAATTTAGTGTATGATATTATTTAGAAATTATACCTAGTTGAAGTAGTGGATAATATAACAACACACCTATAAACATTGGGATACCCTTCCCATGGATGATAATGATTCTTTTACTAGAGCTCTGATTGGTTCCAAGAAACATATAACTATATTGGGAATGCTGAGTCAGGTTATGGACAATAACCTTGCCAGTCTAGAGCATACTGATCCACAACATGGTGAATTATTGTTAGGCCTCTTTATGAAACAACAACCTCCATCATTCTATGGGACTAAAAACCCATTTGTATTGTAGTATATATATAATTTCCCTATAGAATATATTTATTTTGTTTGGAAGTAATGAAATATAGATGGTTATCATGAAATTGTATCATCTATAAGGAGATTCTAATCAATGGTGGTAACTGATAAAAATCATAATGGAGTTGGATGGAATTGAAAATTTAGAATGGTATTTTTTTAATGAATGTTCCTATAAAAATATTTCCATCAAAAATAAAAAGATAATATGCTGAAGAAATTTTTTATTATGAAATTACAAGTGGATGAAAACATTGTGATGTGTGAAGAATAATTTACAAGATTAAAAATTCATCCCAAAGACTACAACTGTATTCCTTGGAGAAATATTGATCAATTATTTGAGAATTTAAAACCATACATCTGAATGGAACTGTGTAACGAAGCAATGTTTTATCAATTGAAATTCCCTTATAATAATTATGTTATATAATCACAAGAAATCACAACATAATTAACTATTATTAACTATGTGACTTTTATACATAATATTGTCACTTCTGTGTTTGGAATTTTAAAATTTTGGCATACATGTTTGTGATCAGTATAATGTTTGGTGTCTGATAAGGCAATCCTAATTTTTTGGTGAATATTAACCAACCCTTATGAATAGTAATATGACACTTATGAATATTAAATTGAAGAAAATAATAGTAACCTCACCCATGAATGTATAAATAAAATATAGTTATCTTATGAGTGATAAAATGACCATAGAAAAAGTGTTGGTATTTTTTTATGTCATAAATAATTCATTAAAATTAATTAATTTATTAAAAAAATATATTTATAAAAGGTGTTAATTATTTAACAATTTTATTTATTTTAGATTAATAATTATTTTATAAGACCTTATGTCATTTTTTAATGTTTTATAAAATCAGTCGTATTTAAAAAAAATATATTTTTTATATAAATTATGATTTTAGTTAAAATTTTAATTATTAATAAATTGAAAATTATTTTTGAAAAAATAATTCATTCTTGGATTCTACACAACAATAAATGGCAAGAGTCAAATTCTTGGTTTTTTGAAATATACTTGAAATTTTTAAGAACAGTAAAATATGTTAATTTACCATATATATACATTATATGTTAAATACAATATTTATTGAGTCATGGAAGATGTAACCACCTTGGGTTCAATCTCACATGAACATATTAATATTTTTGGTTAGGTAATAATCATTATTTCTCGTCTTATTGATAAATAATAAACAAATTCAAAAAATATCATGAACCTCGTCCACCCCTCCACTATAAAAAACACACACACTCCCCTCATCTCTTCACTCCTCTCCAGCCTTGTTCCTTCCCTAAATTCTGCCCAAATCTCCCAAAAATCTGCTACCCCAATTCTTTCATGCCTTGGCCTCCTCAAAAGATAGTCTCTTCTCCCCTTTAGAGGCTCTCATAGAATATTAAATCATGACGTAAATTCCTTTTTTCTTTTCATTCATTTTTATTTCTTGTTCCTTCGTTCTCTCTTCATTCCTAAATTATCCAAATCCAAATGGTATAAAACAACTTATACCTTACATGTATCGGAATTTTATTATTCTAATGAGATAATTCATTATCATATCTTCTTTCCTCTCCTTCTATACAATGAAATTAAAAACACCATCCAAGATGTGTTAATTTATCATATTCAAGGATTTTGGGTTACCAATTTCTGTTACCATCTAAAATTATGGTCCTATAACAATTATTTGTTTATCCAGACTATTAGAAATTTATATTATCTTATGTGATGTTCTATAATCAATTTTTACAAATGATGTAAAATAATAATACAGAACAAGATAATTGTGTGAAAAATAATCATATTAATCCTAGAGTTTATCATTAATGTTTTATAAAATTACTCAACTTCTATACAAGTAACCAAATTAAATTTATAACCGTGTAAAATTATGTATTTTAAATAATAATATATCCAATTCTGGAAAACCATCCCCATTTTATATGATTCTTCGTTCATGAAAATTAGTAAACCGATCATAAAAACTAAAAACAAAAAAAGACCTGAAAAATTAAATTGATCCACTTAACCCATCAACAATCACATGAATAAAAATTAAAAGGTAATACTAAATCATTTTAATATATAATAATTTCAATAATTATTTATTAATGAATTTAATTTGATTATTAATATCATTAATATATTTTGGAGAACAACATCAGAGTTAAGGTACCTGATCCTCTCTATCTCAATATTTTTCAAGAATGTCCTATATGTTATTTTTATTTATGAGTAATGTCCAATAGTGGGGTATGATTTATCACCTCACCCAAAATTCCCTCATGATGTATAAGTATTCATAAACACAATTCTCTATCCTTAATCTGTCTTATGTACACTTGATACCATGCAGATAATTCGTAAAGGATTAAACCTGAACCTCTGTTGTCCCATAGTATTCCCTTATCAATCTTTTATCAAAATAATGTTACCTTAACATTTTATGTGTGTCATATAATTTTTTTGTACATGTAAGAGATTAATTTATTAAGACCCTTTCATAATTATTCTTCATGGATATTCTTGTTTTATGTGATTCCCTCCACAATACATCCCAATAAACAAACATGTTTAAGGGAACATCCTGATTTCATACCAAATTTCACATGAACTCTACCATATGTTTTAAGATAAATTCCTTTTAAAAAAATTATTTAATATGACAACATTCTTGGATCACTTCTGTTTTTTATAGTATATTAATGCATTTTCTATTTTAAATACTCATTAGTATTTTTCCATAAAATGACACTAAAATGTTTTAATGTTAAAATTCCATAAATACACATATTTAATGTTCTAAATTATATTTAATATAAATTTCTAAGATATATGCTTATTTTACCTTATTAATTTTCATGTATGATTTAATTCATTTCTTTCATGGACACTTGTATGATAAACCCATTCATTATGTTTTATGACATGATTATGATACCGATTTCATTCCATGGGTACCATTACGTTTATGTATGATTGGTTATGTAGAATTATGAATGTATAAAAAATATCTATGAACATGTTAAGAGAGTTGAATCTAGATTGAAATACAATTAATTGGGAAATGTTGAGTCTCCTCAGATGTTATGTGTAATAGTCTAGGCGGTTATCCTTGAATCGTTCTACCATGTGCAATATTCTCTTTGTTTAACCTTCTCTATGCTTATCAATGTGCAATGATCCTGGTCTCATGCTAAAATAATCTTATATGTTTCTTACACATTATTATAACTCGATGTTTATATAGACCATTGTTTATATGATATGATTTCACATGCCCTATTCATTTTTTATATCCTTGTTCTCGGTCATATAACTCTGGTGCTAAAGAATTATTAGTATGATTTTTTACTTACTGGGATTTCAGCTCATTCCATTTTCAATGTTATCCCTAGGTTACCCAATGAATTTGTATAAGGACCATGGATGTTAAAATATCATTATGAATATTAAATAGTGAAATATTTTATTTAGCCCCAAGTTTTCAGTTTTATGTACATAGTATTACACGACACTAGACTTCATAATCCTTGTCTTGTAATATGAGGTTCTATTACGATTAAAATAATGTAATGGTATTTGTAAAATGATAGGGTCACCATATTTAGTATCAGATGATGTTTTTGTTATTTTTGGATATTATGAATAGAGAAATTTTTTATGAACCTTAGAGATGGCACTATGTATAATAAAACATCCCTACATTTTGGTATGTATAGAGTATGTTTTTTTCAATAAATTATATACATATCTGGATAAAAATATGTAGAGGTGGATTTGAAACTTATATATATTGTGGTAAAACCCAAAAACACAGCTCTAAAAAAGACTTGAATGAGAATTGGTACACGATAACGGGCCTTGCTACAATCTTGGATTGACACTCCCAGGGGATATTCTTTGGTAAATTCAGGATCATGGTACAAACCATTATTAATGATTAAAAAAATATCTCATAAAAATATAAGATATGAAATAGGTGAAGGATAACCTAGATTTAAACTAATGTAATCAAAAGTAATGATATACGAATCCTTTATATTTTTATCCCCTTATGTTTAATGTTTCCTTTTTATGATCAATTTTTATGCATTCAATCCCTAAAATTGTATGTTTATTTTCATATTTAGTGGAAAAAAATAAAAGAACATGTTCCAACAATCACTGTGATAGGGAATGGGAAGACCACAATAATGATTTTCCTCATATGATGGGAATAGCTTCTCAAAAGATCATGATAGTACTTGATCAACTGGCTCATGTTATGAATATTAACTTGAATCATATGGAACACCCTACTACTACATGTAAATAGCATGTTTCTATTTAATCCTTCATTCATAAAAGACCTCCCATGTTTAGTGAATCATCTGATCCCCTCCTCAATGAAGAGTGCAACAAATCCATTGAAAAGATATTCTCTGACATCCATTGCTCAAAATAAATTTTTTTTTCTGGTTGTTTATCATTTTGATGGTGAAACTAACCACTTGTGGACACTAATCATGAATAAGAAGACCCATAAGGAAATTGATTCCATGGTTTGGGTGGAATTCAAGAGAATTTTTTACCATAAATATTTTCCTCGAACCGTCCATCTCATAGTGGATAGAGTGTTCCTCAGATTCAACTAGAAGGTAGATGAGTCAATCTAGGTTAATGAGTTAAACATTACAAGGATTTCGAGGTACACCTCTAGATTTTTCATGTGCACCAAATTCAAGGTGGGTCTCTCATTTAGAGGAGTGAATCCATGTCAATGAATTTTTTTTGATTTGATACTTTGACAACTATGAGTAGATTTTCTATTGTTTTTGTAAAGTTGAAATGGAGAACATTGGCTCCCAATGGTATCTTGGGCCCAGTGTAAAAAATAGGAAAATGGAATCTAATAGGTGTGGTTTCACCAATAAATTCCAAGGTAGAAAGAATCCTGATTATCCCATCTGTAAAAATTGTAAGAAGATGAATCTTAGACAATGATGGGGTAAAGTCTATACTAGTTATTCATTCATGAATAGAAAAAATGATATTTGATTCTAGTTCTTCACTTTCTTTCATATCATTCATGATTAGTATAACTATTCAATCACAACTAAAAAATTACAGGATATGTCATTATGATAATAGAAAATAGAGAAATTATTGCATCTATAGTTTATAACTCCTCCCTAGTAAACGTTTGTGGACTGAACCTGCTAGAAAATATTGTTGTACAACCTTTATTATAGTTTGACAAAATATTGGGCATGGATTGTGAATCATTATACAAATACAACATTAACTGTCTAGAAAGGGAGATCACTCTTCAAATCCCAAAGAATCCTCCATTTCATTACATGTCCAAGGAGGTAGATAAATCACTATTTGAATTATTGTCTCAAGTTTGGATATTAATTCCCAATAAGAAATCATATCTAGATCAAGTTATTAAAAAAAGGAGAGAATCATTCTTGATGACATGACCATCATGTGGAATTACACTATTGTATTTCCTATTGAGTTTCTTTATCTTCATCCTAATCGATAGGTTGAGCTCTCAATTGAACATATTGATTGATCTATACTTACATCAAAGACACCGTAGAAAATGACCATTTTAGATCTCGAAGAGATGAAAAAGTAGTTACTGGAGAACCAGGAGAAGGGTTTTATATGCCCAAGTGATTCACAGTTGGAAGGGTCAGTCCACTTCGTCAATAAGAAGGATAGATCAATGATCCTCTACACTGATTATCGTGAGCTTAATAAAATCATGATAAGGAACAAGTGTATGCTACCACAAATATATGAATTGAACGATTAGCTCTGTGGGGCCACTTATTTCTCTAAAGTGGACCTTTGGTCGGTTTATCACCAATTAAATTTAAAAAGGATTATATTTCCAAGGAATCCTTTTGAACAAGGTATATACAATATATGTTTATAATGATGCCCTTCAGACTCACTAATGTGCCACAAATTTTCTAGAATTTAATGAATATATTCGTTAGAGATTAACTTAACAAAATCGTGGTTTTCATTGTTGACGATATTCCGATAAACTCCAAGACTAGGGAGGAATACGAGGATCATTCAAATACTATATTAATGGCTTTGAAAATGGAGAAGATGTATTCATAGTATAGTACATATGAGTTTTGGATGGAGTAATTATCATTCTCGGGGAATGTTATCACAAGAAAAGGGATATATATTGACCCTTCAAAAACAAAGGAAATTGAAGAGTGGCCCAGACCAACATCTATAATGGATTTCGACAGTATTCTGGGTCTAGTAGGGTATTATTGTCGATTTTTTAAGAACTTATCACAATTTTAAAACCCAATGAACAAGATATCATGAAAGGGTGTGATGTCTGTCTAGAATCCCTAATGTGAAGACTCATTTATGGAGTATAAAAATAAGTTTATCATAACACCTATACTAACACTCCCAATGAGTGGAGAACTCTTTGTGGTGTATAGTGATGCATAAAAGAAGGCATTAGGCTATGTGCTGGTGAAAAATGGTAAAGTGATGTCTTATGACTCAAGGAAACTGAAAATATATGATCAAAAATATAATATGGATGATCTGGAGTTGGCCGCTATGATCTTTGCGTTATAAATCAGGCAAGACTATCTCTATGAGGAGAAGTGTGAGATATATACTTATCATAAGATCCTGAAATATATATTCATACAAAAAGAAGAACAATATGCACGAGTGATGATGGATTGATATCATCAAGGACAATAACTACTCAATACACTATGATCCTATTAAGGCAAACAAGGCGGCAGATTCTCTATGTAGAAAGGATTCAGCATCTTTATCAAAGAAGAGAATTTAAAAGGATCCAATGTTTTTAAATTTTCATAAGATGGGAATGGGAATAACTATGGTATTACCATCATCAATACTTTCACAAATTATTTCTCAACCATCCCTCATGGAGAAAATAAAGGATGCTCAAAGAAAAGATGAGGAAATTCTAAAAAGGGTGGAATCCATTAAAAATGGGAATCCTATGAGTTCATGATTGATGAGGAATGAGTTGTATGATTTGGGTCACAATTATGTGTACCATCTGATCCAGAGATAAAGAATGATATTTTTAATGACACACATAGCTAAACCTTCTCAATTCACCTAGGGAGCACAAAGATGTTCAAGATCTCTGAGGGAAATTTTGGTGGGATAATATAAAGAAGGTTATTGATGAGTATACATGGAAGTGTCTGGTATTTCAATATGTAAAGGCTAAAATAATGAATTCTAAGGGGTTGTTGCAACCACAACCCACACCAACATGGATGTGTGAGAACATCACCATGAACATTGTGACTAGACTTCCAAGGATATCCAGAGGAAATAATGTTATATAAGTCATTGTGGATCATCTTACAAAGACATATTAACATATACAAATTTTAAAGGACATCTCATTGGATCTACTCTCATAGATATATATTTCAAAGATGTGGTTAGATTATAAAAATTATCATATTTAGATATATTTAATATAATTTTTCATATTCAATTAAAATAATTTATATAATGCAATTTAAAACTAATCTGACAAACACGATGAGACAACTAGTTTTAAAGGGAAAACGTTCCAAAATTGAAATATGATTTTATAACCAATTTCAATATGAAATTGATTAAATTGATCAAAATTAGATAAATAGTTGTATATTACAACATAGTTTTTTTGGAAACCAATTTTAAATATTAATTTTCCATATAAATGTCATAAACAAAGAAGAAGTATTCAATTAAATTTTTTTATGTTCACTAGTCACAAAAAAAATTTCATAAAAAATTCCAAAAGCAACCACTTTGATAATTTTTTAAATTCTGTTCTCATATATTATATTTATTTTTTCAAATTAATATTCTAAAAATTTTGAAAATTAATTTTAATCTAGTGTACAAAATGTGGAAAATTATTTTGTTTCAAAAAGTGTTTTAATAATATAATTGTATTAGTAAAAATCTATTTTCTACAAAACATATTATAAATGATAAACATTTGGTTGAATATATATTATATAAATACAATTAAAAATTTCCACAAAAATTTATTTCATTAATGTATTGAGGTAAAATGTGATTATATGAATGAAAATAGTTTTTCAAAAAATTATTTCATTTATTTTCAAATGGGTGATGTTATCAATTATAATTATATGGAAACCAATGATTTTTATATATATACATGTGTAAACCATGAATTCTCATAATTTTTCTAATAATATTAATAACCTCCATTAAAATTTAAATGTGATAACTATCATATAAAATGATAATAATTTATGTGTATGTCATGTTTTGTTTAAACCCAGTGTGTGATTTATTACAAGATAAACTCAATATTGTTAATAAAAAAGACAAACATTGTTTTACATGCAACAAAATATATGAATAGTTTAATTTTTAATTAATTATAAATTACTTTCTCATGTAATTAACACTACACTAGTTCTTCTATGAAACACAATATATCAAAAATACTAAATACATTTAATAAAATTAAAAACCAATTGTGGTGTTTTATTAGTAATGAAATCTTATCATCTCTCAAAATATTTAAATAAATTGTAGAAATTGATTCAAATAAAATATGGATGAAGAGGGGATATTAAACATGAAATGGATGTATTTTATAGAACTCTCCTTGGAATAATATTTATCTCACGAGGAATGAAAAAATGTGGAATGACAGTTCTTGAGTATAAGATATAAATAATAGGTAAATTTTTTTTATATGAAAATTAATATATATGATTAAAAAGTAATGTTCCAGACTATGTACATAATGTTGAGATAAGTATTAAAAATTTCATTTATCGTACTAATATAATCCTATGATGGTATCTGTTCTTCCAAGACTTCTCATAATATGTGGATATAATATCGTGTTCTATCAAGACAGGTAATGAATTCCCCATATCTTATGACTCGTATTGGAAAAAAGATAAGTAGAGGATAGTTGAGAAAAAATTATATTACAGGAAGAAGGGAAATAATCATTTTCCATTATGTTATACTCGTGGATTGAAAAATGGTGCTACATTCATAAATGTAAAATGGTTTAGTTTCATGTGTGGATAAATATGACATAATGGTCAGGATTATAAGGGAATAAAATAATATTTAAATGTTAAACGGTTCCACTATATGCATATCGCGTATTATTCAAATTAATTCCCAAATAATGAATGGAATATTCCTTAGAGTAATATAATGAATCAAGATCATGCTTATTATATTGATATAACTAAAGTGGAATGATTAATTCTCATGTGATTAGATTCAAAAATTGTCTAATTTGATCATTTTATGAAGGATTTTATGTTATAAAAATTATGAATTGTATAGGGATTTTACATATGTAATATTTCATTAAGTATTTTAATGTAGGCTTTGAGTGCTTCAAATGAAGAATTAAAAAAATTCAGTAGAATGTTTAAATTCTTAGAAAAGGCATTATTACAGGAATGATATCCCATAATATATTTATAATGATTATATTATTGTTTCCCTATAAAGATAACATTTTAATAGAAAATTAAATTTGATAGTACATACAACCAATGAACTTATAAATTATTTTTTGAAATGTGTTTTATACTATCATTTATGTATTTACAAAAAATTTAGATTTGTGTAATTTATATGATAATATATGTTTTATTTAGAGAATATTGAATCAAGTATGGTTTAATGGAAATTCAGTTTATTTCAATGTTTCTATGTAATGCATGATAAAGTATTCACATGATATGTAATTGATAATTCAGAGACAATTCTTATTTTTTGAGGGATTAATGATATATATATATTGGTAACATAGTTACAATCATTATAATTTTTTGGATCTATATATTTTGGATGTGTCATATGTTTAACCACTAATGAAATATTTTATGTTGATATTTGGATGAAGTTTTATTTATTAATGTATTATTTCACTATATCACGATTTATGCATATTAGATAACATGAAAAATCCATTTTATTATTATAAAAACTTGAGATAGATGTAATTTCACATCAATATATTATGTATCTTTTAAAGACCCGTAAAATTCAAGGGAAATTTTTTTCTTAATTTTCTTTGGAATTTTACAAGAACGCGGTTTCTGACGGCACCTGATTCCGAGGCCCGGAGTGCCCGAAATAAATTTCCGAAGTTGGGCTCGGGTACGTTTAGTGAACAAACGAGCGGGAATTTCTAACTTTTGATCCGGTGCTCGGAATTGAAATCTGAGGACACCAATGAACTCACAGCGCCGATATTCGCTTAAGGAGACCTTTTCCGAGGTTGCGCTTTATGCGGAATGAAAGTTAGTTTTGGGAAAAATTAAAAGAAGTTAAATAAAATGTGGAAACACATTTTATTTTTAACATGTTGGTTAACTTCTCCCAAAGGGAGTTAGGGGTGGGACCCACATCCACTTAACCTCCCTTTAGAGGATTAAGTGTGGTGGGGCCCATACGAACCCTAACTCTTCACCTTCTTCTCTTTTTAAACTCCCAATAACCCCTCTTTAATTAACTTGACAACTTGGTTAATTAATAGAGTTGAGTTGTTTGAATTTCAAATCTTTGAAATTCAAATTGATAATTGTGTGAATAAAATAAGCCTTAGCTTATTTTATTTTGGTTGGTCTCCTTAGCCATCTTGAGAGTTTTTGAAGAATTCTCTCCATCTTCTTCAAACTTCGACGAAGAACGCCACGATCTCGGGAACCGTCTTCCGCGATGCCATACCCGCGACACCGACGACGTCTGCTTCCGCGTCATCTCTTCCATGACGGTTTCCCGCGACGAAATCGCCGTCAAAGAGCTTCGAATAATCGCTTCACGACATCGACGACCTTTTTTCACGACGCCGACCACCGCGACGCTCATCTTCTGTGGGTCGTTGGCGAACATCGTACTTGAAACCGAGGTAGGAGTTTGTTGTTGTTTATTTATTTATTCTCGTTCTTGGTTCTAGCATGACAATTTTGAGAATAAATGATTATGTACTATCGTCTAATGAGAGGGGGGGGGGGGGACCGCACAAACACGGCCGAACCCCCCTCCTTTGTTCTTGAATGTTTATTGTGGATGAAACGTGATGGCGTGGTGCCGTCGCACCACGCAGATATCATTCGACAATTATTGCGCGGCGCCGTCGCGCCGCGCCGTAGAAAGATTACCATGAACGCGACGTCGTCACGCCGCGTCGAAGGAAACCGAAGGCGCAGCGGCCGGAGCAGGGCCACGGCGGAGGGTCGCGGTGCCGTCGCACCGCGCCAGACAACGAAGGCCGTGACCAGTTCTTAGCCGCGGCGAGATGTGATGACCGGCGGCCAGCCGGGCCTCCGGTGTCGGAAAACAGAAGAGGACCGACTCCTGCCGGTCCTGTTGAGAAGAAGCCGGCCGGCCAGGTCGGGCCGGCCGGGATGGTGGAAACTGGGGGAATTTAATTCCCCCGGGTGGTTAATTTGGCCCCCCATAATGTGGGGGGGGGGGGGGCCGGTTTCACAAAGGGGGGCAGGCGCCAGCCCCGTTTTTCTCAAAGGAAGGCCCCCACGTGAGGGGGGGCCGTTTAACCCAAGGCGCGATAGTTCGTCGCGCCGCCAGCAGAGGAAGGCGGAGGCTTTTCCCCCCGCGCGTGGCACCCGAGAGGTGCCCCGGCCGCGCCGCCGCGCCGGGCCGTGCCGCCGCGCCAGACCGCGCCGCCGTGCCGGGCCGCACCATCAGCCGGGCCGGGTCGGCCCGGACCCGGACCCCCCGTTTTCGAATCGACTTCAGTCTTTTGCCTATAACATGAGATACGGACCTCCGATTGAAGAACCGTCAGCGGTAATGCGATCCTTGGATCAAGACGGTCGTTTCGGTATATCGCATTCAAGGTTTTGGAATACTTTGAGTTCGGCCTGGTTGGTTCGTACACGAAGCCAACCGGGCCCTCGGAGCGGAAACGCTCATATCTTGAGCAACGAACGTCCGATTGACGTGCCGTCAGATTTGTTGAGTTCCTCTTAGTGAGACGGATCTTTTGGCATACTTCTCCCAAGGTTTGGACGCAGGTGGAGTACGGACGGGTTGGTTTTTCCTTAAAAACCAACCGGGCCCCTGGGACGAAAAAGCCAATAACTCTCAGACCGGGCGTCCAATTGACGCGCCGTCTATTACGTTGAGTTCCTGTTGGCGATACGGAACTTTTGGATACATCAACTCTGGACTTTGTGACAGTTGATGTATCAGCCTCTCAGTTCGTGGAGTGGACCCTCCCGAATGAGCTTGCTGTGTGCGGAAACCCTAGAGCTGGCTGCGACTGCTACTTCGACGACGACGACTGTGCAGAAATCCTCAGTGGACTGCGACGATGAAGACAGCTGGTCTTGTATCCTATGTGGGTCCTAGCTGTGCTGGTCTTGTATCCTATGTGGGTCCCAGCTTGGATGATTCAATACTGGTCTTGTATCCTATGTGGGTCCCAGTATAGATGAATCAATGAAGACAACTGGTCTTGTATCCTATGTGGGTCCTAGCTGTGCTGGTCTTATATCCTATGTGGGTCCCAGCTTAGATGATTCAATACTGGTCTTGTATCCTATGTGGGTCCCAGTATAGATGAATCGATGAAGACAGTTGGTCTTGTATCCTATGTGGGTCCTAGCTGTGCTGGTCTTGTATCATATGTGGGTCCCAGCTTAGATGATTCAATACTGGTCTTGTATCCTATGTGGGTCCCAGTATAGATGAATCAATGAAGACAACTGGTCTTGCATCCTATGTGGGTCCCAGCTTAGATGATTCAGTATCTATACCTGATCATCCCTTTCACCTTTTCGACGAAGTATACCTGTGTGAGCTGAATCCTGTTGTTTTCCTGTGTGGATTGTGTTGTGCTATCCTCTGTGGATTTCGTTTTGCTTTCCTGTGTGGAATACGTATACTTTCCTGTGTGGACTGAGTTGTACTTGGGCTCGGAGGTTAGAGCGTATTGGAATTCATGACTTAGGTATATGTATGGGCATATACCTAAGCAGTGTCGGTTGTTACTTCATGTTTGTATCTCACCTTTGTGGTTTATCCTTTGTGGATTTTGGGAGACCTTCAGGGGTCTAGGGGTCCCTACTGAGTAGCTTATACTCACCCCTACACGGGCTATGCCCGCACTACATTGTGTTGGTTGCAGACGACGTACAACATTGATCGTGGCTGAGGCTTGTAGAGTAGAACAGTACCTGGAGGTGGACCACTGGGCGGGACGTACCCGGAGCGGACGACGGGACCCGAGGAGCAGTGGAGCTATCTGTACCCACCCTTCAGGTGGGATTTCCAGTGGACAGCTCGGTGTAGCGGATTTTACTTTACAGTTTTTGTTCTCCCTTTCGAGTGGTACTTTACTTTCAGTTTGGGTTTGTATACTGGCCCATTTACTTTTCCGCACTTCAGTTGTACTCTGTTTTTACTTAGTGTTTACTTTTTCGCTTGCTTACTCTGTAGTGCTTGTTTACTTTTCAAAGGCAATGCCTTCCCTTTTTACCGGGATTTACGCCATGGTGCTAGTCGCCAGCCCCTGGCCTATGGAAGGCGGGCTTGGGGTAGTCACGACACGGGCCCCGAGGGCGGGTCGTGACAAATTGGTATCAAAGGAGTTCGGTTCTACCATGAACTCTGATCTTTTCTTTGTGAAGTAATAATTTTTAGCGTATTGAGTGTGGTTATCAGTCCAGGGAGTCCAGTGTTGGTGCGGCGGCTGATGTATCCATACACCAGGACCCTGACTACTGATTTCTGACATAATGCACGGAAAAATTGATTGCGTGTGTGTTTCAAAGTTTTCTTTGTGATTACTTTATATCAGCTCACCAGGTATACTGTTCTGATCGTGGCACACCTGTTTCCTTTTCAGGATGGCCCCACGACGGCAGCCAGCTAGGGTTCCGAGAGTCGAGCGTGACGACAGCCCACCGAGTGACGAGGCCTCCGTGCAGGGCCCTTTGTCAGCAGTGGCACCGGCGGTAGCTCTACCCGCCGAGCCACCGATGCTACCAGCCCCAGCCGCTGATGATGCACGTCGCCTTAGCGCGCTGCATGAGTTTCAGCGCCAGCGACCGCCCAGGTTTCGTGGGGAGACGGACCCCCAGGCAGCAGAGGACTGGCTGGAGGCGGTCGTACGAGTTTTCAGGCTAGTGAGGACACCAGCAGACCTCATGGTGATCCTCGCTGCGAGCCTACTGCACGCAGTAGTGGGCCGATGGTGGAGCTTGATGCTCTAAGTGCATGATGAGGCATCTCTACTTTGGACGAACTTCGAGATCCTATTTCTCTCGGAGTTCTTCCCTGCCACCCTTCGTGCGGTGTGTATCCAGGAGCTTCTTCAGCTGCGGCAGGGCAGCATGACAGTAGCCCAGTACTCAGCGAGATTTACTGATATCTCGCGCTACTCCACAGATATGGTACGGGACCCGTTCTTCCGGGCCCGGACCTTCGAGTAGGGACTGAGGCATGAGATCAGGGCTTCGAGGATCTCCCTCAACATTCCGACGCAGGTAGAGGTGTTGGAGAGATCCCTTCTAGTGGAAAGTTTTCTCGCCGAGCAGGCTCCAGTGACAGGGCCCTCCGCAGGACGGCCCGTAGCAGGGTCTTCTGTAGTTGGCAGTAGACAAGTGACGCAGAGGTCCAAACGGGCCAGACCATCAGATGGGCAGACACTGGATGAAGATTCGGTTGTGCGGTGAACACGAAGGAGAGCCAGCTACACGAGGGCCAGGCATTGCTATGCATGCGGCGGGCAAGGTCACATGGCTCGAGACTGCCCGACTCGTCCTACAGATGAGCAACAGGTGGTAGAGGGAACTCCCAGAAAGAGGTTCTGCCATGGAGGATCGCAGAGTGCAGGCGGACGAGGTAGATGAGTCGGCCGAGAAGCAGATGGTGGGCGACACTTCTAGGTGTTGCCACCACCACCACCAGGAGGTCTTCCCCGACCGCAGGGAGTTGGTGGACATGGGAGAGCTCAGCTTCAGGCAGCTGAGGCCTTCGATCATGGAGCTCTGGGAGCAAATGGACAGGAGCGGAACTAGTGGATACGTCTTTTGTACTTATAGTTCCTTGTTTCTATTGTGTAGCGTCTTTGTATTATGAGCTGCAATAATAAAAGACGCATACCTTTGTGATGTTTTCATTCCTGTCCTCTTTTGTGTTGTTACTAAGAGGTTCCAGTTTTGACTATTGACTTGACCCTCACTTGTGAGACATCTACTGGAGGAGACCCAGTTACCACACACTGAAGCCGACAGTGTAAGTCAACCCTTGGAGGCAAGAGTAACGGTTGGATCTCTTGGTAGTAGCGTCGAGGCCTTACGACGTCATCCTTGGTATGGATTAGTATCATCCATGTCAGGATTGACTGTATTAGGCAAAGAACGTGGTTCATCAAAGGGATGAGACCAGATTTCTCTTAATCGGCAAAGAAGAAATCATAGCAGCTCTTGTGGGACCAGAGGTGGTCCAGGCCACGACAGAGAAGGTCCAGGTCATCCAGGAGCGGATGAGGACAGCTCAGAGCTGGCAGAAGTCATACGCTGACAGGAGGCGGAGGCCACTACAGTTCGAGGATGGTGACCACTTCTTCTTGCAGGTCTCACCTTGACGTAGTATACAGAGATTTGGCTGAGACGACAAGTTATCTCCGTGCTTCATCGGACCCTTCCAGGTCCTCAGCAGGATTGGCGAGGTGGCTTATCGCCTGGCTCTACCACCTCTGTTTCACGGGGTGCACGACATCTTCCACGTGTCTCAGCTGAGGAGATACGTTCACGACCCGACGCACATTATTGACCATGGGGAGATTGACATTGATGATGGGGGGACTTTTACGGAGGTTCCAGTAGAGATAGAGGATCGACAGGAGCAGGTCCTACGTGGACGGTCGATTCCTCTAGTGCGCATCAGATGGCAGCATGGGAATCTCCAGGAGAGAACTTGGGAGCGGGAGGCTCAGATGCGTGCTCAGTACCCTCATTTGTTTCCCTTGTTTTTGATGTATCTTTACGGGGACGTGAAGCCCTGAGGTGGGAGTAATGTAAAGACCCGTAAAATTCAAGGGAAATTTTTTTCTTAATTTTCTTTGGAATTTTACAAGAACGCGGTTTCTGACGGCACCTGATTCCGAGGCCCGGAGTGCCCGGAATAAATTTCCGAAGTTTCTCTCGGGTACGTTCAGTGAACGAACGAGCGGGAATTTCTAACTTTTGATCCGGTGCTCGGAATTGAAATATGAGGACACCGACGAACTCACAGCACCGATATTCGCTTAAGGAGACCTTTTCTGAGGTTGCGCTTTATGCGGAATGAAAGTTAGTTTTGGGAAAAATTAAAAGAAGTTAAATAAAATGTGGAAACACATTTTATTTTTAACTTGTTGGTTAACTTCTCCCAAAGAGAGTTAGGGGTGGGACCCACATCCACTTAACCTCCCTTGAGAGGATTAAGTGTGGTGGGGCCCATACGAACCCTAACTCTTCACCTTCTTCTCTTTTTAAACTCCCAATAACCCCTCTTTAATTAACTTGACAACTTGGTTAATTAATGGAGTTGAGTTGTTTGAATTTCAAACCTTTGAAATTCAAATTGATAATTGTGTGAATAAAATAAGCCTTAGCTTATTTTATTTTGGTTGGTCTCCTTAGCCATCTTGAGAGTTTTTGAAGAATTCTCTCCATCTTCTTCAAACTTCGACGAAGAACGCCACGATCTCGGGAACCGTCTTCTGCGACGCCATACCCGCGACACCGACGACGTCTGCTTCCGCGTCATCTCTTCCGCGACGGTTTCCCGCGACAAAATCACCGTCAAAGAGCTTCGAATCCCCGCTTCACGACATCGACGACCTTTTTTCGCGACGCCGACCACCGCGACGCTCATCTTCCGCGGGTCGTTGACGAACATCGTACTTGAAACCGAGGTAGGAGTTTGTTGTTGTTTATTTATTTATTCTCGTTCTTGGTTCTAGCATGACAATCTTGAGAATAAATGATTATGTGCTATCGTCTAACGAGAGGGGGGGGGGGAGGTCCGCAGAAACAAGGTCGAACCCCCCTCCTTTGTTCTTGAATGTTTCTTGCGGATGAAACATGATGGCGTGGTGCCGTCGCACCACGCAGATATCATTCGACAATTATTTCGTGGTGCCGTCGTGCCGCGCCGTAGAAAGATTATCATGAACGCGACGCCGTCGCGCCGCGTCGAAGGAAACCGAAGGCGCCGCGGCCGGAGCGGGGCCGCGACGGAGGGGCGCGGTGCCGTCGCACCACGCCAGACGACGAAGGCCGCGGCCGGTTCCAGGCCGCGGCGGGATGTGATGACCGGCAGCCAGCCGGGCCGCCGGTGTCGGAAAACAGAAGAGGACCGGCTCCTGCCGATCCTGTTGAGAAGAAACCGGCCGGCAAGGTCGGGCCGGCCGGGATGGTGGAAACTGGGGGAATTTAATTCCCCCAGGCGGTTAATTTGGCCCCCCATAATGTGGGGGGGGGGGGGGGCGGTTTCACAAAGGGGGGCAGGCGCCCCCCCGTTTTTCTCAAAGGAAGGCCCCCACGTGAGGGGGGGGGGGGGGTTTAACCCAAGGCGCGGCAGTTTGCCACACCGCCAGCAGAGGAAGGCGGGGGCTTTGCCCCCTGCGCATGGCACCTGACCGGTGCCCCGGCCGCGCCACCATGCCGGACCGCGCCGCCGTGCCGGGCCGCACCGCCAGCCGGGCCGGGTCGGCCCGGACCCGGACCCCCCGTTTTCGAATCGACTTCGGTATTTTTCCCATAACTTGAGCTATGGAACTCTTATTGACGAACCGTCATCGGTAATGCAATACTTGGATCGAGACGGTCGTTTTGGTATATCGCACTCAAGGTTTCGAAATACTTTGTGTTCGGCCGGGTTGGTTCGTACACGAAACCAACCGGGCCCTCGGAGCGGAAACGCTCATATCTTGATCTACGGACGTCCGATTGACGTGCCGTCAGCTTTGTTGAGTTCCTCTTAGTGAGACGGATCTTTTGGCATACTCCGCCCGAGGTTTGGACGCAGGTGGAGTACGGTCAGGTTGGTTTTTCCTTAAAAACCAACCGGGCCCCTGGGACGAAAAAGCCAATAACTCTCAGATCGGGCGTCCGATTGACGCGTCGTCTGTTACGTTGAGTTCATGTTGGCGATACGGAACTTTTGGATACATCAACTCTGGACTTTGTGACAGTTGATGTATCAGCCTCTCGGTTCGTGGAGTGGACCCTCCCGAACGAGCTTGCTGTGTGCGGGAACCCTAGAGCTGGCTGCGACTGCTACTTCGACGACGACGACTGTGCAGAAATGCTCAGTGGACTGCGACGATGAAGACAGCTGGTCTTGTATCCTATGTGGGTCCTAGCTGTTTTGGTCTTGTATCCTATGTGGGTCCCATCTTGGATGATTCAATACTGGTCTTGTATCCTATGTGGGTCCCCGTATAGATGAATCAATGAAGACAACTGGTCTTGTATCCTATGTGGGTCCTAGCTGTGCTGGTCTTGTATCCGATGTGGGTCCCAACTTAGATGATTCAATACTGGTCTTGTATCCTATGTGGGTCCCAGTATAGATGAATCGATGAAGACAGTTGATCTTGTATCCTATGTGGGTCCTAGCTGTGCTGGTCTTGTATCCTATGTGGGCCCCAGCTTAGATGATTTAATACCGGTCTTGTATCCTATGTGGGTCCCAGTATAGATGAATCAATGAAGACAACTGGTCTTGTATCCTATGTGGGTCCCAGCTTAGATAATTCTGTATCTATACCTGATCATCCCTTTCACCTTTTCGACGAAGTATACCTGTGTGAGCTGAATCCTGTTGTTTTCCTGAGTGGATTGTGTTGTGCTATCCTGTGTGGATTTCGTTTTGCTTTCCTGTGTGGAATACGTATACATTCCTGTGTGGACTGAGTTGTACTTGGGCTCGGAGGTTAGAGCGTATTAGAATTCATGACTTAGGTATATGTATGGGCATATACCTAAGCAGTGTCGGTTGTTACTTCATGTTTGTATCTCACCTTTGTGGTTTATCCTTTGTGGATTTTGGGAGACCTTCAGGGGTCTCAGGGTCCCTACTGAGTATCTTATACTCACCCCTACACAGGCTATGCCCGCACAACGTTGTGTTGGTTGCAGACGACAGACTGCATTGATCGTGGCTGAGGCTTGCAGAGAAGAACGGTACCTGGAGGTGGACCACTGGGCGGGACGTACCCGGAGCGGATGGCGGGACCCGAGGAGTAGTGGAGCTATCTGTACCCACCCTTCAGGTGGGATTTCCAGTGGACAGCTCGCTGTAGCGGCTTTTACTTTACAGTTGTTATTTTCCCTTTCGAGTTGTACTTTACTTTCAGTTTGGGTTTGTATACTGGCCCATTTACTTTTCCGCACTTCAGTTGTACTCTGTTTTTACTTAGTGTTTACTTTTTCGCTTGCTTACTCTGTAGTGCTTGTTTACTTTTCAAAGGCAATGCCTTCCTTTTTTACCGGGATTTACGCCTTGGTGCTAGTCGCCAGCCCCTGGCCTATGGAAGGCGGGTTTGGGGTAGTCACGGCACGGGCCCCGTGGGCGGGTCGTGACATATCTTATGATACATCAAAAGTAAAATTTATTTATTCAGGAAAAAAATAATTTTTAGATATTCATGTTCTGAAGGAATATTTGAATTGTAAATTGATCAAAGCACAAATAAATGATGAAATTGTTCATGTGAAGTAGAAATATTTCAATATATAATATATCCATAAATTCCTAAATATTAGTATAATTCAGAAATTAATGGAAATGATCATGAAAACAATATTATACTAATACATTTATTAATTTTAAACCAAATAGATTTTACATAATCATGAATTTATGGATTTTTTTGTTTAACTATCTCTATATCAGTAAATTTCATGTGATCAATGATCTCAAAAAACATATATAATTGTTTTCAGATTTCATTAATGTCCATATCATCAATTCCAAGCATTGTTATCTGATATAGAAATATAGTTATAGGTTATTCCAAATGTTATTTTTATTTCCATTATTTCTTATCAAAAGGTTGTTTTATTAACCCTCCTCGTGATGAAGGATTAAATAAAGGGTATTATCAAATGAAAAAGACAAGATTACTCAGATCGAGATTAAATTGTGATAACATACTTCATTTAACGGGGTATAATGTAACACATTGAGATTATAAATCATGAATACCATATTTGATAAAATGAGAGACAAAAATCACCTCGAATACAATGGAATATAAAATCCTTATAAGTTATGATGTAATTAAATAAATCAAATACAATTGATAACATGAAATGATTGCAACACGAGGTGTAAATAAAATGTGATACTGTATTACAATATTATTATTTAAACATTACATCTATAATCTCATCATTAATATGTATGGTCTGAATAGTTATAAGTAAATCCTAAAATTCATTGTTATCATTATTTTATAAATAATATAATTACCATTTCAATGAAAAAGAAATATTATAAGAATGTGTTTTTTAAAACATGTTCCAATTTTGACGTTTATAGAAAAGTTAGAATTAATTTTTATAAAACATATAATATTTATTTGAACAAGTTACTTCATTTTGGAAATCATAATACAAATATTATTTTATTGGACATTTTCCTGATTTTTCCTAAAAGAATAGTGTTTTTGATGAATATGGAAAAAAATAAATTTTATTGGAAAACTTCATTCCAGTTCAAAATTATTTATAAATTTTAAATATCTTTTAAATTCATGTCAATACATTATAATCTTGTGAACAATTTACTTTTAAAAACCTTATCTATTCTCATGTCATAGGGATTAATTTTAAATTTAAATTTTATTCTTCAATCAATGTAATATAGAAAAATGGATTCCATATTTGGAGTGAGATTAATTTATATCATCTAATTATGTTAAGATATTTTTTTTAACAAAATTGTATGACAAACTAATATAAATTAATTATCTCTATTAAGGTTAATATGGGTTTAAATTGGTGTTAAATTAATAAGATAACGATTAAAATGACATACCAACCAAGAAATATAATTTTTATTGGACATATTTCCACATTATCCTTTATATTTAAAAATATTTGATCATTTAGAATATTTTTTTATATAAATTCATTTATCATTTTGGATTATTTTGGGAAAATTCCATATAATTTTCATGAGGGTTCATTTTCCACATTTATAAAATAGAAAGACCCCATTCACATCATTAAACATATGAAGACCCTTTTTATAGATGAAAACTATAAAAACTCCTTTCCTTAAATCCTTAAAATAAATTTAGAGCTTATATTACTCCTAGAAGACCATCCCTGCGATTAATAAGTGGATATCCAATGGATGATTCTACTATAAATGGTAATTATCTTAAAAAATCTATTTCATTTTATTTCGTTGCTTCCACCTATAATTATGCATTAAATATTCCAATATGTTATGACCAATATCATCCATATAAATACTCATTTTTATGTTATGGTAATTACCTACCACCATATCCACATAATGAAATGGTTTATGAAATCATCATTCTTGTCTTTTATAGACTATTACTTCACAAACCAATGTCATTTATTTTTCCATGAACACATCTTATAGTTGGTTATAATCTTGGAAAAAATTTATATATATGATACTAAAATAATTTTAATACCTCTTGAGTGATTGTGTAATTTTTAAATTTTCTACATTTTTAATAGATGGTATATGATAATGTCTTCCGTCTGTACGAGAGACTACCCCCTCACGAAGCAATGAGATTCTTTTTTCACATTTGTATTACATGGAATGTAATATGTAAAGAATTAGTTAATATATTTTATTTATATTATGTTATAATTATTATATAATATTAATATATCATCCAATTTTATACCCTTTCACTCGTTAATGGAATGGTATCGTCACTCGCGCGTGTCTGTGTGTATGACCTACCATCTCACTGATGGGATGTGATTGATTTTCCCTAAAAATATCACAAAAAGTTATAAAAATAATTATAATTAGAATGTATTATATATATAAGATTATATTAATTATACACATTATGTATGTAAATATATATATATATATATATATATATCTTATTCATTATAATTGGAAGATTCGTGATAAAATGCTCATAAGAAACCAAGGAAATTAACACCTGATTCAATGAAAATACTAAAATATTATTAAACAATAGGTTGTAAAATGATATAACAGGATCATATATTATATTTTAAGTATAATTATGTTTCATTTATAAATCTATACATTATTATAACCATTATAAAATATTTACATAAACAAAAAAAGAGAAATTAGACCTATGTTAATGGTTTCTCATTTTACATTTACTTTTAGGAGATACATGCTATATTTCCCACTTTTTCATTTGAGTGGTGTATATAATTAAAATTTTGAATGTTTTATCACGAATTGAATTATTTTAAATGAATTTAAATTTTCATTTAATGTTTTTTCTTCATAGGTATTATTATTCAATAGTTAACATTGTTGTAAGGATCGTTTTCATAATATCATCATTATTTGGGGTTGTTTTAGGTAATCTATCCCTTAATATAATTATTTAATATTTATATCTGGAAATAAATATATAATATTCTCTAAGGATCATTCAAGATCTTTTTATGAAATTCTATTTTCTTATTTCATACATAAAATTAATTGGAATTTTTTTAACAAAACCAGACATTATTTCTCTCTTTGGTCAGAAATCCATTATCATATAAAATAAACATTTCTAATTATTATTTCTAAAATATTTTTAACCATTTATAAATGATATATTGATTAAATTTTAATCTGTATTTAATTTTTAATTTTTAATGGAATGTTTATTAGTTTTATGTACAATTTAATGTTATATTTTATATAAAAGTGAACAGAATATTGGTTTTAATGCACTAAACCAGTACAAAATATCATTACACCCTGAGAAATACATGTTTTAAAAAATCCATTTATATTTAAATAGTTAATTTTAAATTTATTTTTTTATATTATATTTTCATAACATTTTGTTTTCGGATGTGATTTTCGAAATGATAATGATATTTTCCTTTAAATTGTTTTATATATTAATATTATATTTATATAGATAAATTAAATTAAACATTTCGATGTAATCATGATCTAACATGGAAATGTTTTTTTGAAATCATCATTATTGTTTCTATGGATGGTTTTTGATCAATTTTATTGAGGATGTAAAATTTTATCACAATTCCCAATATTGCTCTATATAATTTACGAATATGTAAATTTATTCCGGTTTCATATTAACATTTCATAACCTAGTTTATTAAAATGATTTTTTATTGATTATGTTCCACCATTTTCAAATGATAAATCCATTTTATATACTATGTTAAGGGAGTTTCTAACTATATCCTCTCAACGCATCAGTACATCTCATGAGACATTCTATATTTTTATTTTATTGAGGCCATAACAATTTGTATATTTTTATATAAATAAAGCCTCTAATTTATTATATATCATTGTAAGAGGACTCTATGATATAACAAATCATGGATGTAGTCTTTGTTGGTATGATTTAGATTTCTATAATTATGCAATCCATAATTATGAATTTTTTTATTGATATTACAACTGATTATTTGATTATTTTGAATATCCATAGAGTTTTTTCTTGACCATATGATTATTTATATGGAATTATTTGATCATTAATCATTATGACCATATTTTTCAAATTTTATTTATTAAATTCCAAGTGATTCAGTTATTTATCATTCCAATGGATTTAACATTATTTATTCATAGAAGTTTTTTACGCTTGCTCATACTAAGAGTATGAGATAAACACCTTATTACATTTTACATTTCTTATGATAATATGAAGTGTATTGTGACTAATATACATGGATAAAATGAATTAAATAATGTAATTATATATGAAAATATTTTTTTATTTTTTTAAATGAAAATTGAATTTAAGGTATGTTTCTGATTTTGGAAGACTACTAAACCATTATATTCTTTTTGGATGAGATTCATTATATCTTATAGAAATATAATAACGAAAATAGAAAATTTATAATACAAGTATCAGGGAGATGTATTTATAAGGATGGCGTCCAAAATAAAATCATGAATGATGGGAATATTTAAGTTGATAAAAAGAATGGGGTTTCAACATCATTCATGAGTAATGGAAAACTTAAGAATGTTTAATGATATCATTATGGGAGAAAAACATGAATAATATATTTATTCCAAATCCTTTATTGATTTTTACTACACATTCTATTATTATGAGGAATTTAATAGAAAAAATAAAAATATTCCAACACAAAATGGACAAGTAATTATTCTTAAATTATTTGGCTGGATATATTTATATATAAAATATTTATAATAATATACCTATTAATATTTGATGAATGATTTGTAGTTAAATATTATTATGGTTGTTTTATATTTTAAATTATCATGATAATATTGTCTTCATAGATGGTGATGTTATATTTTATTTTTATAGTGAGATCAAACATGTAACTAAGAATGATTAGACACATATGATAACCTATTAGGAAGATAGTTTATTTACTATATATGTATGTGAATGTATTCTTGTTAATAATTTAGATAAGAGTGATGTTTTTGTATTTTTTTATGAAATAAAGGAATATATAGTTGTTTTTTCTAATGAATTTACTATTTGTATTCCTATTCAATAAAACATATTCAATATTTCCTTGGATCAAGAAGGTAATCAGTATTTTTAACACCCTTAACGAGATGCTCAATTAGATTTATTAAAATGGATAAATTTGTTAAGATATTTTCTTGATAACGATTTTATTTCCAATGTACATTCAAATTTCGCACACTTGTTTCTTGTAATGAAAAAATAATAAATGTTTAAGGAGTTACATTGATTATAGTGTAATAAATTAAATTATTATTATGAAAAAAATATTTTAAGTCAACTAGATTTTTAGTTTTTTCTATATTATCAGGAATAATATTTTTTTTCAATGATTTTTATCACATTAAATATCATCAGTTAAATAAGAAAATTATTATACATGAAGGGAACAATGTACTCCCCAATAAGATACTGACGCAAAAATTTAAATGGAAACACAATAGGTGTGAGATCCAGATCGTTGGTGGCATACTTAGACTCATGGGGACACAACTTCCAAGACCTATAAGAGATCACCTCCTTATGTCACTTCAAGACGTATCCTAGGTTGAGATGGGAAGAATCACAGAACAACTCAATCATTACAACTTCTTCATGAAACCAGAGAATAGGACAACTAACCAATATCCCCTTCATGTAACTGAATGCTTCCTAAAACAACTAACATAAAATAAATGCATGGTTCTTTCTAATCAAATATGTCCATGGGGATATAAATCAACAGAAATTGGGTACAAACCTATAATAATATCATACTGGACTGAGGAAATGGTGAACCAATTCCACATTCATGAGTGATTCCGTAGAAAAAACTACATTAAACAGTGATGGGTATATAGATACACCCTATTGAGACACAACATTCCCAATGAAATTCACCTATTATATCCATAAACATAAATGGGAAGCATTAAATAGAGCTTTTGGCATCTAAGAACCTTCAATATAGTTCTTAAACGCCCATCATGATCCTCCTCTAACATTGAGTAGATTAAGGTATCATCGATTGACCTGATGAAGAACCAATACAGTAAATCACGGAAAAAAAAGTTCATAAGCCCCATGAAAACAGTTGGTGAATTCATAACATTAAAAGGAATGACCACCAACATGAAGTCCCCATACTAGCATTGGATGGAAATTTTTAGGGTATTACCCTCTTTAACCCTTAACAAGTGATATCCAGAATGTAGATTTATCGTAGAAAACAACCTTGCCCCTCTCATATGGTCGAAAATATTGTCAATCATTGAAAGAGTGTATTAGTTCTTGACCATTACCTGATTCATCATTTGGTAACTCATAATGTGACAACTAATAAGGGGCCATAAAAATTAGAGAAGCACTGGGCTACAAATCTATCCCGAAATCAACATCAGATTGAGTGGATTTTTGGAAAACCTCCTCAGGGAAAACATAAAGGAACTCCCCCCATGAAACTAGGAACCTACTCCATCCCACCTTCCACTGATTCTATTGATTGCTCATCCAACAATGAGATAAAGGGTTCTACATGGAAAATACCCATTTGAAAACTCCAATATATGTTGAAAACTACACACTGAACACCCATTTTTGAAAACAAAAATCTCCTCCAGAAATAGTTTTTTATGGAATGCACGGAATATAACATGTCGATGTTGATAATGACATTTTCTTCTTTCATATTTATAAAGAAAATATCCCAATGAGACTGATGAAGTCCAATCATCATTCTATATCCCTGGGATAAATCAATCAGGCAGCTCTTGCCTCAAATTATCATATTCAACAATAAGGGAAATGGAAGCCTCTATACTCTTAGTCCAAGATAATTTCTAGAGCTCATGTAATAAAATACTGTGATGATCCTAAATGAAAACAAATCAGAGACAAGTGTTCTAAATAAACTGATCATACCTCTATTGATCTTTGGTCCTAATGGTACTCCCACCTTTCCTGCATGAAACTGACCATGCTCAGCTCTTCTAGCACTCTGCTAATGATCACATCCAAAACATGACTAGTTCGAGGCTTCTAAACATGAGTAACATCATAAGGTTAGCCATTACCAAATTTATCTCCCCTCAGTGGAGAAAAATACCACATCCCCTACTTTTGAAACATCCTAACTTGAAATTTCAACTGAGACTGGAAATACACATATCCACCCCCATCATGATGAGATTTAATATATAATGGATAAAAGTTATAAAGATGGCTATAAACTACACAAAAGAAATACCTCATCCTAAATCAAAGAGTTAAATCATGGGAACCACTAGCAGTAGAAGGCCAAAAAGAAGTCTTATAAGGAAGACTCCCTACCAATAGAACCCTCCATTATACGTGTGCCTGAGACATTATATAGGTAACTATACCTCTTAAATATCTCCATTATCACCCCTACTGTTGTAAAAAAACATCGCGAGTGGATATTCAGGATCTCCTCTGCCTTCTATTGAACCACTTTGTTCATCCACAATGTAAAACGAGTAACTGCATATTGGATAAAGGTAATAAGTGCCTCCTCATGACATCTCAGACAAGACACCAAATCCAAATATATATTAGTGGAAAACGAAGGAGATACATAAACCTAATCCCCATCTCTTGAACAAACATACTCCCCTACTAATGAGAGAGTAGCTTCTGCCTCTTCTCATCCATCATAGTCGATGAAAGGAACTATGATCCAAATTCCTTATCAATGTCAGCCCAAAAAATGCCTAATTCATTTATATACCATAGAGAAATCATCTATCACTGAAATGAAGATCCTTGCATCTGACTGACTGCCAATGGAACCATGTACTTCCTTGGGGCCCAGATTAAAATTGTGGTTATCTCAATCTCCTCAAGATATCATTATACTACCATGTCTGAAAGGCATCCCTAATGCATTCCCAATGCATTAGACTAGAGTTAACACAACCTCATATTCCATTGTTCATCCTACTATTACGTATCATCCATTAATCAATCAACAAAATCATCCTACTTACTATTAACTACTAGAGACACATACAGATGTCCACCACAAGCCATATCCATAATGTAAAAAAATAGTTCATAATCATGAGTAGTATGGAATTTAATTTTTTTTACCATTCATCTTAACTCATATAAATCATTTTTTTATTAATTTCAACATTCCTAAAACAAAAAAAAATCAAACTAGAACAGATTTCATTATATTTCTTGTACCATTCCACATGTCTTTATGCTGAAAATGATGTAGCCTCACTTGGTCATTCAGTAATCTTAGAGTAATTTCATCAGATCATAGGTGGGGCTTGATATCATATGTCATAGTTGGTTTCCGTAACCTATGTCACACAACATGATCACCTAACACTATTAAACTATTAAACCATGAAATCCTCATTATTACTAAATCTAAACTCCATCATATCTCTCAATAATATACTCTAATACCATTACTTCCTGACTCCCTTCCTCTAAATATGGCCATCCTATGTTGGTAATGAAGAAATAGAGATAATGACCTCGGAAACCCTCCTCCTGTAGGCCCTGGGATGGTGACTACCACCAGTTATATATAGATCTCACAATTTTTTAGAAAATATATTTTTTTGGAAACAACATCAAGATATATGATAGATAATCCAAAAAATAAACCCTAAAGATATACAAAATAAAGTCAGAAACCATCCTTTATGCATGACTAAAAATAGAACTTGAAAAAATAAAACAATACTCTAAAGTAAGGCACTATAAGTCAATCTAATGCAGCGACTCAACAACTATCCCATGCCCAAGCTATTAGCACCCATTACAGTCCATGTAATCCTCCGAGAAACTAGAAAATAGTTTTTTGTATGAAGGTTAAGAATATAGGTATTCATTGTAGGAAAAGAGAATTCCCCCATGCACATGTAAAATATTTTTACTAATACCCCTACGAGAGAAGAAGAAAAATTCAAATACCTCTTAATATGTATACTAAATATACCAACAAAACCAAGGAATGATTTATAAATAATTAAAGTCAAATAATGTATTATAATTCATGTCAATGATATGGTACCCCTCACCACATTCCTTCTAATTATCCGCCATTTATTATTAGAAAACATCCTCATGCTCCCTCCAAATAAAAAAGTACCACATCTAAACCCAACCATAAACACTTGGGCCAAAAAAATCACCCCATAACCTACCCACATTAAAATTGGCCAAAAACAACAAAGAATCCTACCCATAGACACCTTTTCAAAAAACAAGATCACAACTGACCCACAAACACCTAGGTCACAATCCACATCACATCCAACATGCAAACACATAATCCACTAACAACATCCCATAAAAATGACACCTATTGTAACATCCCAGGTAAATAAAGAATAAAGAATTTTCATATTTATTAATATTTACGAATTAAATATTAATTTTATTTTAAAGGGGTTGCTATGTTCGATAGCGTACCCGATACGCAACGATGAGTTTCTTTGAAACTTACGTAGCACACTAGTAATAAAATAATATTATTTTAAATGTTAGTTAACAAGTAGCCATTGTACTTGCGGGAATGGATAGAAATAACTAAAATATGATTAGATATGTTTTTAAATACATTTACCCAATAAAAGATAAAATCTTAAAATACGGAAAGAGTTCAATTTTACGGGCATTTATACCCTAATTTTCACGAAAGGTCCACTTATCAACTTTTGATGGAGAACCGTCATTAAATATAGTTTTGATCACTCTTATACATTATTTTGGACCAAATATAACTCTTCTTTAGAATCGGGACATCAAAATTTACTTTTTGTAAATTTTTGGTACCTTTCTGATAAAGTTCATTTTTTTTATGAATAGTGTAAAATGTTGTATTTTAATTCAAAACCTCTTTTTAATCTAAATTATTTATATGATTAGATTATTATTTTAATTGGTTTTAAAGTGAAATTAGAAAATATTGTTACCAGTTAATCCAATGGTGGTCATTGGAATCAATTTCACTTTGAAATTGGACTTAAACTGGTGTCAATCTTTTGATACTTATTGTTTCACAAAAACACGCTATTTTTCATGACAACGGGAATTAATTATTAAATTAATTAATTTGGATTATATGTTTTGAATTTTGTAAAATGGACTTCATTTTTGAATTCGGAATTTCAAATATAGCTTAGGGTGAATTTTTGGTAATTTTCTGAAAAACTTCAATTTTTGATGAATAGTGAAACCACTAAGTGGTAATCAAGCAAACTGATTTTTCAGTTAAATGAAAGTTTACCACTAATGTGTATTGAATTTTGAAAATCCGACATACATGGTTGTCATTAAGAAGTAAAATGTGGTTCAATGAGATTAAAATAATTTTTTGGTGAATAGTAACTTATTAAGTTTTTAATCGCGATTAGAGATAATTAGTGTAATTTAATGTAAAAATGATATTATAAAAATGTGAAAAAACCATGACACTTGTCCTACACCTATTGTGTGAGTCATGGCCGACCAAGACAAGCCATGGGTCAAATTGAGGACCCCATGGAGACACTTTGGTTGGGAAATGACATAAATAACCTTTTATTTAATGTTCAAGTGAAAATGACACTAACATAAATTGTTTTACTAAAATAATTTTTTAGTGGGATTATACAAGTAAAAATTTTGATTATAAATAGTCATTGGAAATCTAAAAGGATTTCCTACATCATAGTATTTTTTGTATAATTTTTAGACATTATATAAATTAAATTATATATGACATAATAATGATGCAGCGATGACATCATTATTTGACGATTTAAATAAAATGGAAAGATAATGAAAAATATAAAACCTACACATGGCCAAAACCAATTGGATGAGTGGATTTCGAACCCTTATCACCTTATCCACGAATTCTATTAATGTGGGACCTTTTAAAACCGAAAAACATTTTCAAATAATGTAATATTTCTTTACTTTCCAAAAGTGCCCCTCCTATCTTCTTATAAAAGGCCCCCACCTCTACCTCATTTCACACACTTCTCAAGCCTTTGGCTCGGACAACCCCTGCCCAATTACTCTCTCCACATCCCTCTCCTAATCCTAGAGGATTCCCTTTGGGCAGAATTCTTTCAAAGGAAGCCTTTAGGCTCAAATCAAAAGGGAGTTACATTTTTAAAGGTAATTCATTCTCTCTTGGTCATTTGTTTTATTTTGCTTCTCCAACCCTATAAACTCTTTTTATTTACTTCTTTTGTAACAACAACAGTATCTTAAATATACTAGGATGTTTTTATAAGATTTATTCGAGCTACACTCTCACACAACTACATCAAATGGTTAAAGAACATACGGTTTCCGTGGATGGCGAAATTCTGCCTCCCGAAACGATGATTGTTCAATACTCATTTAACACCTTTAAGGGTGGCCATTATGATGTCACTATTTTTATATATGATATATAATATTTTTATGTTTTCTTTAATCTTCTGTATTTTTTCATTTTTGGCATACCTTTATGGTTTCCATTATGGGTAAACACGATATCTTCATTTAAGGAAGTGCGGACTACCGCCCCCTAAAAGTGATGTGATTCGTTAATGCCATATGTGGGACGTGTAAAGGATGGATTTAAAGTTATTATATGTGATGTTATACTGGAATTATAATATACCTCTATATCATTACTATTTCTTTCCATTAAAGTATGAGATAGAAATGAAAGTAGCGTTCATGCGTAAGTACGACTTACCGTCTCCATGAACGGTGCATTTCATTTCTTATCCCCAAATGTAATATACTATTAAAAGTACATGTATATAATGGATATATATAATGAATTATGTCATTACCCCCTCCCCACAAAGTGTACCCCTCATGGGCCGGCAATGTGAAAAGGGAGATAATGACCCCCGAGTCCCGCCTCCAGTAGGCCCCGGGTTGGCGACTAGCACCGAGGGTATAATAACGTACAAATGGGAGGAATTACCCTCTAAGAGAACACAAGAGAAGAGAGAGATAGAATAGACTCCAATCCACTCCAACTCAGAACTGAAATATAAAAAGGAAACCAAGTACATATATGAAATGTCATCCAAAAGTACTACAACTGAAAGGGAAAACTAAAAGTACCCAAAAGAAAGAAAAACAGCAGCGACCACAATCCCGAACAGCTCCTCCTCCAACCGCAAGCTAGTAGTAACCAGCTTGATCTCCAACTTGCTCCAAGTGACCTGAAAAATAGTTTATATGTACATAGGGTGAGTATAATAGTATAATCAGTAGCATCCTCCCCAGGACTCTCGTGCAAAAGTAAAGAAAGCATGCTAAAGCCCAGTAAACAACAAGTGAAACTAACTCGTTATCTAAATAGGTATACTATGTTCCCAACCTCACCATGGCTACTCTCACCAAGTAACGCATACAAGAATATAGCATATAGTAAATAATATCAAGGGTACCCCGCTACTACTTCCCCACTGGTTTGCCGCTTTTCCCCAACGACATACGTCCTGCGCATCTCTCTCCAAAGGCTTGCCCACAGAAACCTGGGCTAAGCTCCACAATCTGCACCTCGTGCACCACAAAGGATTGCCCGCAGACACCTGGGCGAAGCACCACACCTTCCTCACAACCAAAGTAACCAGGTAGTTTCCGGGAGCCACCATAGCTCGTATAACGTGTATCATACGTCGAGTATTATTCCTCAAGCCATCACTGCCTATACAAGTTACACCTATAGTATTCCATAGGATACTATATCCAGAGTATATGTGTGTGAAATAACCACAATACATTACAACCCTCTACACACATATATGGGTAAAACTAACCACTGTGCCTACTAGCACAAGTATCTACCAAGAAAAGAGAGCGGGGCCAAAGGGGGTAGTCAGCCATTCAACCTCCCATCAGAATGTTGGGGAAAACACCCCCCAGGGCTCAGAATCCCCGGGGTGTCAGTTTCCCTTACCGACAGGGTGGAGTAGCGTATAGAAACACAAAAAGTACAGAATATATAAGTAACTCACATCCACACTATGGGTATTACCTAGTCTTAGATACAACTGCAGCTAACGTCTCTCAGACTCCAGGCTGCTACTTCTAAGACTAGGTATCCTATAAGCACACAAACAATGAAGAGCTTTATTAGATTACTCCATTCTCATTTATCAGTTCCACTGTACATTAATTAATTCTTTAAACATTAATTAAGAATGAATAATTCCACATTAAACTGAAATGGCATCACTTTCAAAAACAACTGCTCCTTTTTAAGATTCACATCACCTTTAAATTCCAGCATCTCTATCCCTGTGGATTTTCACCATTTAATCAAACATTCATTATAGAATTACTTTTCCACATTCCCAGGCATTCTAGAAAAACATCCTATTCTTATAAACACAAAGGAGGCTCAACACGGTGAGTAGATATACTACCCGTCGATTCTTTGCCGCCTATAGAAAGATCATAGACCCATCCTCCATCGAGAGGCTAAACACGGAAAGCACGTGGCATACCCCGCGTGTCTTCGCCTCCTTCGGAAAGAGGGTAAGCAAGACCAACTGCATTGAGTAGTGGGGAAAAGTAAAGCAGATAAGCAACCAAACCAAACCACCAACATCAAACCATCACATTCATCTCATACCATCACCCTTGGTGTCCTCCCCGACACCCATATGCATAAACCGATGCATCTCGCCACACTAGGAGTCATCCACTGCCACAACCACAAGTCTCCATGCCTCCACATATCACAACAGCCATCCAGGCTCACATCACAACACAAGCAACAGGAAAACAAACATCACAAAGTGGGCTCTCGGCCCTTTAACAAACAAGAGGGTAACTCAGAACCCTTTTAGAAATTCCCACATAATCTGTTCTCTAATCCATATTGAATTAACAGACTTGTTATTCATAGGTTCCAATCATGGATTCTTAATCAGTAAGCTATCACAATTTAAATAACCATGCTTACTTCCCTAATTTGATTATCCTCAAATTAGAACAACTACAACAACAGCAATAACCAGATTAATTTACATGCCTCTTTATCTTTAGCCAATTAATTAACAATTAATTCCGTCTTTACGTTCATTATCAATTTCTATCATGAACGAACAACAAATCAAAGAAAACATAGATATCACTATATCTAGGAAAACATGAGGCAAACCGTTATCACGGTATAAAGCAACAGCATGCGATCAACCAATTCTTTTAATCCGGTTCAAGTATTTAATTAGGTCAATTTCATTGTGATCCAAAGAGATAAATCATGCTAATTCTACGATTGCACATATACAATTAGAGGAACCATGAATCCCCTACCTCGAAGAGTTCTTGACGTCCTTTATCCACACAACGGGTCACAGTCCTCTTCTCCTCACGATAGCTGCATCCACCAGAGGATGCCACGGTACGACAGTACCAACCAACCCCAAGAAAACCCATTAGAACCATAGAGATTACATGCTAATATGGAAGGAAGAACAAGAGAAGGAGATCCCTGAAGGAACGATGATAAAACATACCTTATATCGAAGAACGATTGACACAACTTGGTTGCATCAACAGAGCGGAACTGATCTGAGTAACGTTTGATTGTGAAACTCCTACAAGAATGACTGTAAGGTTCTAGCGTCTCGTAGATGAGAACCAGGAGGAAGAACAACGAAGAATGATATCTCGTTCCTTTTAAAAAAAATTAGAGAGGCGACAGTTTAAGATCCGGTTTATTCTCCATTAAAAACGGATCGCATTAACCCACGTGGTTTGACCAAGTAAAAAAACATCTCGGCCTTAGGAATAATTAATATAGGATTTATGGCCTTTGAATCGGCCTTAATGTCTTTAAAATAAGGTTTTAAAAGTATTTTACGTCAAAGAAAACATCAAATTTGCGAAGCTGGAAACACTGTTCACATACTCAAAATTTGGCAAAGTATGGAATCGGTAGCTCTTATGGAGTCTGGAAACACTGTTCATTCGTGAAATTTGGCAAAGTATGGAATCGGTAGCTCTTATGGAGTCTGGAAACACTGTTAATTCGTGAAAATTGGCAAAGTATGGAATCGATAGCTCTTATGAAGTCTGGAAACACTGTTCACAGAACTAAAAAAATTGGCAAAGGAAAGAAAAGCTCACCGATAGAACCATACCGATAGAAACACAAGTCTACTGATAGATCCTCACTGATAGAAGTCCACCGATAGGACCTCACCGATAGAAACACTGTTCACAGAACTAGAAATTTGGCAAAGTGTTAGCCGAGCTACTACTGGACTGCGGCTACAAGTATACCGAGCTATCAGTATGCCGTGGCTACCGGTAAACCCAGCTACCGGTAGACCGAGCTACCGGTAATCAGCAGCTACCGGTAGACCGAGCTACCGGTAATCAGCAGCTACCGGTAGACCGAGCTACCAGTAATCAACAGCTACCGGTAGACCGAGCTACCGGTAATCAGCAGCTACAGGTAGACCGAGCTACTGGTAGGCAGCAGTTGGGGGATAAGTCACCTTGTCCTCCCGGAACACCTCCAACACCACATTTTCACAAAGTAATGGACCAGGGAGGTCCGGGCCATTACATTAGATACCTCTCAAAACATTCTCGTCCTCGAGAATTAAAAACCAACCCAGAAGAAAAGAGGGGTCTGAACAACCACCCCATAAGATACCTCTCAGGGGAAAACCACCATGAGTTGTTCAAAAGCTGGAACAAAACTACGACATCCGAGAGTATGGAAAAAAATAATCCATAACCAAACAATTCAAACATAACATCAGATCAAAGGTACATAAATAAAACATGAAAGGTCTAACCATAAAGGAAACGTCATTACATGGAAAGAGTTAAACATTAAACAACTCTGGGTACTGAGCACGTATCTGTGACTCACGCTCCCAGGTACTCTCCTACATGCCACCGTGTCGCCACAGGACACGAACTAGGGGGATAGAACGCCCACGCAACACCTTCTCCTTGTGGTCTTGGATCTCCACAGGTCGCTCCTCAAAGGTTGCATCATCGTCAATATCGATCTCTCCCCAATCGATAACATGAGATTCATCATGAAGATAACGACGGAGCTGCGATACATGGAAAACATCATGTATCCGACTCATCTGAGGGGGAAGTGCTACTCGATACGCCACAGATCCAACACGAGCTAACACCTCGAAAGGCCCAACAAACCGGGGAGAAAGCTTACTTCCACGACCAAACCTTCGCTGCCCACGACGGGGAGTCACCTTTAGAAACACATGATCCCCAACATTAAACTCTAACGGTCTCCTTATTTGATCAGCATATGATTTCTGACGATGTCGTGCTGTCTTCATCCTCTCACGAATCACCTGAACCATCTCTGTTGTATTCTGCACTAGTTCTGGTCCGAGGATTGCTGACTCTCCGACCCCAGTCCAGCACAACGGAGAACGGCATGGCTGGCCATACAAGGCTTCAAACGGTTCCATACCGATGGTAGAGTGAAAACTATTATTGTAATCGAATTCTACCAAGGGTAAGTGATTCACCCATGAACCTCCAAAATCAAGAACACAAGAGCGCAACATGTCTTCAAGAGTCTGGATGGTTCGCTCTGTCTGACCATCCGTTTGAGGATGAAAAGCAGTGCTAAGGCATAGTTGAGATCCAAAAGCATGTTGGAGACCTCTCCACACCCTAGAGGTAAAACGAGGATCTCGATCAGAAATGATCGTCCTAGATACTCCGTGAAGCCTCACCACCTCCTCCAGATACTGCCTCGACAAAACCTCCACTGAGCTCGACTCCTTGATTGCTATGAAGTGGGCCGATTTAGTTAAACGGTCCACTACCACCCATATAGAATCATGTCCTCCCGGAGCTCGAGGTAAACGTGTAACAAAGTCCATTGAGATGTCCTCCCACTTCCACTGAGGAATCCTTATGTGTTGGATAAGACCACCAGGAACACGGTGTTCGGCCTTCACCTTCTGGCAGACTAAACATCGAGACACACACTCTGCAACCATACGTTTCAGCCCAGGCCACCAGAACTGACTCCTTAAGGATCGGTACATCTTCGTCACACCAGGATGTACTGCCAAGGGTGAACTATGGAACTCTCGGAGAACCGTCTCGCGCATTGCCAAGGGAACAAAAAGCCTGCTATGATACAACACTCGGTGTTGTTCATCCTCCGACCAACCATCAGGGGCCTCCCCACAAACAACTCTGTATCTCCAAACTTCCACCTCTAAATCACCCAACTGAGACTCTTCCACCTTCTACATTAGGGATGACTGCACCGTCATCTGGAAAAGACAACCTCTTCCCCCAACTTCTCCCATATCAAGATGCAAAGATGATAGCTCTTCCATCACTCTCCAGGAATCACCAGATTCACGCACAACATCATTACGTGACTTTCGGCTCAGTGCATCAGCAACAAAATTCCCCTTCCCAGGTGTATACGATATTTCGAAGTCGTATTCCTGCAAGAACTCCATCCACCGACGCTGCCTCAAGTTCAAGTCGCGTTGCGAGAAAACATACCTCAAACTCTTATGATCGGTGAAAACCACAAAGTGCTCACCAATGAGGTAATGTCTCCACAACTTCAGAACAAACACCACGGCTGCCATCTCAAGATCATGGGTGGCATAGTTGCGTTCATGGGGACGCAACTGCCGAGACCCATAAGAAACAACGGACCTCTACTGCATAAGAACACAACCTAGCCCCAGATGTGAAGCATCACAGAAAACATCAAACTGGACTCCCTGCGTTGGAAGACAAAGGACTGGAGCACTTACCAACTTCTCCTTTAGATACTCGAAAGCTGTCTGACACTGATCAGTCCATATGAACGCTTGATCCTTCCTGGTCAAAGCTGTCAGAGGAGTCGCAACTCAGGAGAAATTAGCCACAAACCTCCTATAATAGCCTGCGAGACCAAGGAAACTTCGCACCTCTGACACGGTCTTCGGGGCTGGCCAAGACACCACTGCTTCTATCTTCGAAGGATCCACAGCTACTCCCTGTTGGGACACAACATTTCCCAAGAAACGAACTTCTCGAGACCAGAACTCACACTTGGACAACTTCCCAAACAACCGATGTTGGTGAAGAACTCCCAAAACGGCTCGTAGATGCTCTGCATGCTCCTCTTCTGATGTGGAGTATACAAGGATGTCGTCGATGAAAACCACAACAAACTTGTCCAGGAATTCACGGAACACTGCATTCATCAACCCCATGAAAACAGCTGGAGCATTTGTCACGCCGAATGGCATTACAACAAACTCATAATGCCCATGACGACAGCGGAAAGCAGTCTTCAGGATATCCTCATCCTTTACACGCATCTGATGATATCCTGACCGCAATTCGATCTTTGAAAACCAACTTTCACCCTTCAGTTGATCGAATAGGTCATCAATCCGTGGGAGAGGATAGCGTTTCTTTATTGTCACTTTGTTTAAGCGACGATAATCGACGCACAACCGAAAACTGCCATTAGCCTTTTTCACAAACAAAACTGGTGCACCCCATGGTGACACACTTGGCCGAACAAAACCACACTGCAACAGACCATCGAGCTGAATACGTAGCTCTCGTAACTCAGAAGGGGCCATCCTGTACGGAGACATAGAGATAGGAGACGCTCCTGGTTGTATCTCGATCCCAAACTCGATCTCTTGTCGAGGGGGTAAGGATACAACCTCTTCTGGAAAGACATCAGGGTACTCCTCTACGACCCTAGAAAATGCCAACTGTTGAACCTCTGAAGAACTCAGCATCATCCCAGCTATCATGGATGATAAGGATGAAACTCGTCTATGACTCATCCGAGGATCTCTCTCACCAACAAACACTACTTCCTCTCCGTCTTCATCAAAGAAAACGACCTTCTTCCTGTAGCAATCCACAATAGCCTTCACCGAATACAACCAATCCATGCCGAGGATGACATCATATGGTTGTATTCGTAAACATAGGAAATCTCCCCAAGAGCGGTGCTGCCCCAACACTAGCTCACAGTCTCTACATACTTCAAACAAGCTAGCTCGACCTCCAACTGGCGTAGTCAACGCCAAGGGCACTGGAAGCCTCTCTACCTCAAGTCCCAAAGCGTGGAGAAGGGTAGGGGATATAAAGGATTGTGTCGCTCCTGAATCAAACAAGGAATACACCAAGGTAGAAAACAAGCAAAGGGTACCTCGGACGACGTCTGGCTCACCTGGAGCTGGCAACGCTAGAGCATGAAGCTGACCACGACCACCTCCACGGCCTCTCTGACCCTGATGACGACCACCACCACAGCCACGCTCTGCTCTCTGATGACGGGGAGCGTCATGGGGCTGTCCTCTGCCTGCTCCATCTACCCTCTGGTGATCTAAAGCTGGTGCAACCTGCTGCTGCTGCCTCGGCTGGAACTGCCTCAACGGAGGAACCTGGAGTGGAGCGCTTGGTGCACGATGACTGCTCTGAAAAGTTGGGCACTCCCGCTGCTGATGACCACGCCCACCACAAGAAAAACAAGCGCCTGATCCCTTGGCATAGGTCTGAGAGTTGCTACCTCCGGAGAAACTAGATGGGAAGGGCTGGGACCTACCCCCAGGTGAACGGAAACTCTTCTGTACTGAAAACCGGGAACCCCGGACCACAGCTCTGCTTCGTGAGGAATCATGACGATTCCCCTCTCGTGAAGATCCGGTCCTGGTCAAAGTTCTCTCAACAACCTCTGCCCTCTCCATCACCTCAAGATATGTCTTCAGCATAAATGGGGTGACCTGGCGCTGGATCTCTAGACGCAAAGCCTCCTCGAAATGCCTCGCCCTGGCCTCATCATCTGGTAACAGGTCTGAAGCATATCGTAGAAGGTTCCTGAAACGTATTCCAAACTCCCGAACACTGGAGCTCCCCTGTCGAAGGGTAAGAAGCTCCTAGTGACTGGATGCCTTCGTAGTCGATGAAAGAAACTCGACTCTAAACCTATCTCGAAACTCCTCCCATGAGATCGCTGACTCCTCACGATCCCCGAGGAACAAGAACCACCACTGTCTCGCTGCTCCACGCAACATCGTCACAACCAAGGACACCCAGTGTTCCTTCCGAGCACGAATCGAACTGAAGCCTATCTCGACCTCCTCCAACCAGTCTTTTGTGAATGCATCTGAAACGGAGCCCTCGTACTTCTGTAGACTCCGGCACTGAAACTCTCGGAGTTTCTTCCTCCAAGTGTCATCGTCGTCAACCTCTACCCGGTGGCGATCTGCTGGAACAGCCTGCTGGGCACCTTCGGCGCAAACCTGACGAGGACGTCGACCTGGAGCCATACCTGTAAAATAAAAACTGTTAGAGCTCCTAAGCCTGGAATATGGAAGACTCAACATTAATTAATTAATTATTTTGTTTTATTAATTTTTGGTTACCTATCCCAAGGTCTACCCATTCAAACACAGGCGCAAAGAATAATGATGCATGATCCTTTCCTAGGTCTCTACCCTGCAACCAGTATCACTTTGTTTAGTAGCCATCGTAAACTTAAAGGTCCGTGCAACAGATCATAGGGGGCCCTGAACGCCTATGTCTCTGCCGGTCTCCAGTGTTTACCCCTCTTGCTAAACATGAATGACACCGTTGCCCTACCATCCCATGCATCCTCACCTGTGCCTAACTCCAAACTCCATCCTATCCTTCAACCAGACCTCTGATACCACTCTGTCACGACCCCCTCCCCACAAAGTGTACCCCTCCTGGGCCGGCAATGTGAAAAGGGAGATAATGACCCCCGAGTCCCGCCTCCAGTAGGCCCCGGGTTGGCGACTAGCACCGAGGGTATAATAACGTACAAATGGGAGGCATTACCCTCTAAGAGAACACAAGCAGAAGAGAGAGATAGAATACACTCCAATCCACTCCAACTCAGAACTGAAATATAAAAAGGAAACCAAGTACATATATGAAATGTCATGCAAAAGTACTACAACTGAAAGGGAAAACTAAAAGTACCCAAAAGAAAGAAAAACGGCAGCGACCACAAGCCCGAACAGCTCCTCCTACAACCGCAAGCTAGTAGTAACCAGCTTGATCTCCAACCTGCTCCAAGTGACCTGAAAAACAGTTTATATGTACATAGGGTGAGTATAACAATATACTCAGTAGGATCCACCCCAAGACTCTCATGAAAAAGTAAAGAAAGCATGCTAAATCCCAGTGAACAACAAGTGAAACTAACTCGTTATCTAAATAGGTATACTATGTTCCCAACCTCACCATGGCTACTCTCACCAAGTAACGCATACAAGAATATAGCATATAGTAAATAATATCAAGGGTACCCCGCTACTACTTCCCCACTGGTTTGCCGCTTTGCCCCAACGACATACGTCCTGCGCATCTCTCTCCAAAGGCTTGCCCGCAGACACCTGGGCTAAGCTCCACAATCTGCACCTCGTGCACCACAAAGGATTGCCCGCAGACACCTGGGCGAAGCACCACACCGTCCTCACAACCAAAGTAACCAGGTAGTTTCCGGGAGCCACCATAGCCCGTATAACGTGTATCATACGTCGAGTATTATTCCTCAAGCCATCACAGCCTATACACGTTACACCTATAGTATTCCATAGGATACTATATCCAGAGTATATGTGTGTGAAATAACCACAAGCCATTACAGCCCTCTACACACATATATGGGTAAAACTAACCACTGTGCCTACCAGCACAAGGATCTACCAAGAGAAGAGAGTGGGGCCAAAGGGGGTAGTCAGCCATTCAACCTCTCATCAGAATGTTGGGGAAAACACCCCCCCAGGGCTCAGAATCCCCGGGGTGTCAGTTGCCCTTACCGACAGGGTGGAGTAGCGTATAGAAACACAAAAAGTACAGAATATATAAGTAACTCACATCCACACTATGGGCATTACCTAGTCTTAGATACAACTGCAGCTAACGTCTCTCAGACTCTAGGCTGCTACTTCTAAGACTAGGTATCCTATAAGCACACAAACAATGAAGAGCTTTATTAGATTACTCCATTCTCATTTATCAGTTCCACTGTACATTAATTAATTCTTTAAACATTAATTAAGAATGAAGAATTCCACATTAAACTGAAATGGCATCACTTTCAAAAACAACTGCTCCTTTTTAAGATTCACATCACCTTTAAATTCCTGCATCTCCATCCCTGTGGATTTCCACCATTTAATCAAACATTCATTATAGAATTACTTTTCCACATTCCCATGCATTCTAGAAAAACATCCTATGCTTCTAAACATAAAGTAGGATCAACACGGTGAGTAGATATACTACCCGTCGAGTCTTTGCCGCCTATAGAAAGAGCATAGACTCATCCTCCATCGAGAGGCTAAACACGGAAAGCACGTGGCATACCCCGCGTGTCTTCGCCTCCTTCAGAAAGATGGTAAGCAAGACCAGCTTCCTTGAGCAGTGGGGAAAAGTAAAGAAGATAAGAAACAAAACCAAACCACCAACATCAAACCATCACATTCATCTCATACCATCACCCTTGGTGTCCTCCCCGACACCCATATGCATAAACTGATGCATCTCGCCACACTAGGCGTCATCCGCTGCCACAACCACAAGTCTCCATGCCTCCACATATCACAACATCCATCCAGGCTCACATTACAGCACAAGCAGTAGGAAAACAAACATCACAAAGTGGGCTCTCGACCCTTTAAAAAATAAGAGGGTAACTCAGAACCCTTTTAGAAATTCCCACATAATCTGTTCTCTAATCCATATTGAATTAACAGACTTGTTATTCATAGGTTCTAATCTTGAATACCTAATCAGTAAGCTATCACAATTTAAATAACCATGCTTACTTCCCTAATTTGATTATCCTCAAATTAGAACAACTACAACAACGGCAATAACCAGATTAATTTACATGCCTCTTTATATTTAGCCAATTAATTAACAATTAATTCCGGCTTTACGTTCATTATCAATTTCTATCATGAACGAACAACAAAATCAAAGAAAACATAGATATCACTATATCTAGGAAAACATGAGGCAAACCGTTATCACGGTATAAAGCAACAGCATGCGATCAACCAATTCTTTTAATCCGGTTCAAGTATTTAATTAGGTCAATTTCATTGTGATCCAAAGAGATAAATCATGATAATTCTACGATTGCACATATACAATTAGAGGAGCCATGAATCCCCTACCTCGAAGAGTTCTTGACGTCCTTTATCCACACAACGGGTCACAGTCCTCTTCTCCTCACAATAGCTGCATCCACCAGAGGATGCCACGGTACGACAGTACCAACCAACCCCAAGAAAACCCATTAGAACCATGCAGATTACATGCTAATATGGAAGGAAGAACAAGAGAAGGTGATCCCCGAAGGAACGATGATAAAACATACCTTATATCGAAGAACGATCGACACAACTTGGTTGCATCAACAGAGCGGAACTGATCTGAGTAACGTTTGATTGTGAAACTCCTACGAGAATGATTGCAAGGTTCTAGCGTCTCGTAGATGAGAACCAGGAGGAAGAAAAACGAATAATGATATCTCGTTCCTTTTAAAAAAAATTAGAGAGGCGACAGTTTAAGATCCGGTTTATTCTCCATTAAAAACGGATCGCATTAACCCACGTGGTTTGACCAAGTAAAAAAACATCCCGGCCTTAGGAATAATTAATATAGGATTTATGGCATTTGAATCGGCCTTAAATTCCTTAAAATAAGGTTTTAAAAGTATTTTACTTCAAAGAAAATGTCAAATTTGCGAAGCTGGAAACACTGTTCACATACTCAAAATTTGGCAAAGTATGGAATCGGTAGCTCTTATGGAGTCTGGAAACACTGTTCATTCGTGAAAATTGGCAAAGTATGGAATCGGTAGCTCTTATGGAGTCTGGAAACACTGTTTATTCGTGAAAATTGGAAAAGTATGGAATCGGTAGCTCTTATGAAGTCTGGAAACACTGTTCATAGAACTAAAAAAATTGGCAAAGGAAAGAAAAGCTCACCGATAGAACCTTACCGATAGAAACACAAGTCTACTGATAGATCCTCACTGATAGAAGTCCACCGATAGGACCTCACTGATAGAAACACTATTCACAGAACTAGAAATTTTGCAAAGTGTTAGCCGAGCTACTGCTGGACTGCGGCTACAAGTATACGAGCTATCAGTATGCCGTGGCTACCGGTAAACCCAGCTACCGGTAGGATGCGGCTACCGGTAGACCAAGCTACCGGTAATCAGCAGCTACCGGTAGACCGAGCTACAGGTAATCAGCAGCTACCGGTAGACCGAGCTACCGGTAATCAGCAGCTACCGGTAGACCGAGCTACCGGTAATCAGCAACTAACGGTAGACCGAGCTGCCGGTAGGCAGCAGCTACCGGTAGACCGAGCTACTGGTAATCAGCAGCTACCGGTAGACCGAGCTACTGGTAATCAGCAGCTACCGGTAGACCGAGCTACCGGTAGGTAGCAGCTGGGGGATAAGTCACCTTGTCCTCCTGGAACACCTCCAACACCACATTTTTACAAAGTAATGGACCAGGGAGGTCCGGGCCATTACAAATGATATATCTAAATGATGAATATAATTCTGGAATTAAAATATACATACCTCTCATTTAGTTTTAATTCCACTAATATGACAAAGAAATGAAAGTAGCGTTCATGCGTACGTACGGCTTACCGTCTCCATGAACGGTGCATTTCATTTCATACCTCTAAATGATTATGTAATATTATAAATACATGTATATGCTGGATATATATGATACATATTATATCCAAATCGAGAATTTCATTCTGGATATAAAGAACTTTTGACCACATGAACAACATGTAATTGTAAGAAGTCAACTTTCGACTTAAGAACCAAATATTGACAAAACAAACATTATTAACTTAAATGGTTACATAATGTTTATAACATGGAAATAAGTGATATAAAAAGAATAATGAACTTTAAAAAGGTTCTTAATCAAGATAAATTAACTCAAGTTTATTATTCAGGATGTTAAAGAACGATCGAGTCAAGTCGGACCCAAGGACTCAATGTGGAATAAGGTCAAGGATGGGATCAAGGGAATGTCATGCTATATAAAACATGGAACTAGACACGTTTATTTTTAAGAGTTTTTTTTATGATGGAAACTTAGTAGAAGTGATGACTTTGTAATCTTTTGAGATGTAATAGTTATGTTCTAATTCTCTAAAACTCTAAACCTGAAAAGATCCTCGATGTGAATTATTCATTTAATTCAATATTAAGTAAGGTTTAAGGCTGGGGCCTTATAGTTGGTATCAAAGGACAGTTTAGACAACTTTAGGAGTTAGAAATGTGTTAAATTATAATATGATTGAAATGATATAGCATTTACGGATTACCATGTTGCTTCGCCTAAGATATTTCTATGTTCAGAATGGTTTTCCGCAGAGGAAACAAAGAAGATATGTTGGGACGACATCAGGAGAAAGATAACCTTCCAAATCAGCAACCTGAGATGGTCGGAATCGGAACTGAATAGTTTGTTGCAGTGATGGAACAGTTGACTCAGGCTATAAATGGTGGTGGTATCCATGCACGAGATCAGCCAGATCAACCGCAGAGGAACATGTCAGTGGTGGAACATTTCATGAGGCAACATCCCCCATCATTCAGAGGATCATCTGACCCTATGCAAGATGAAGGGTGGATTAAAGCACTGGAGAAGATTTTTGATGTCATGGGGTGTTCAGAACATCAAAAGGTTAGCCTTGCTGTTTACCGTTTTGAAGGTGAAGCTGATCAGTGGTGGTCGATGGTGAAAAATATAAGGGATAGTGATGAGATTGAGGATCTTCACTGGGACGAATTCAAAGGTATGTTTCTTGAGAAATATTTTCCTAAGGTGGTTCGTCTTAGGATGGAAAAGCAGTTCCTAGAATTGAGGCAGGAGGATGATTCAGTGGCTGCTTATGAAGAAAAGTTCACTCGATTGGCAAGGTATGCTCCAAACTTCATACGAGATCTTGATAGTAGAATAAACCGTTTTTACTCAGGGTTAAAGCGAAATTATCGAAGGGCTTTAGCTTCTCATGAGTTCAAAAGTTATGAAAAACTTGTTCGATGTGCGGAGAAGGTGGAAATGGAGTTTGCAGATGATCAGGTGTTCTATGACAAACAACAGAATAAGAGATCTAGTTGGCAGGAAAAGGGGAAGAATTCATCAAAGAAGCAAGGAGGTAAGAAAACCAAATATCCATCCTGTGAGAAGTGTGGTAAAATGCATCCTGGAGAATGTTTATCCAAGTCTGGTAAGTGCTTTCAGTGTGGTAAGTCTGGTCATATTGCTCGTAACTGTAAGGAAGATGATCAAGCAGGAAATGAAAAGCCAACGGTAAGATGTTTTAAGTGTAATGAAATGGGTCATTATGCAAACGAGTGTCCAACGAAGAACTCAACTGGGGGAATGTAGCTAGACTACAAGCATAAAGGGGTGGTAAAGTCATTTGCAACAACTTCAGCAGATGTTGGGCCATCGAATGAAGTGGTATCAGCTCCAGGGAGCTCAGTATTTCTCGAAGATTGACTTGAGGTCGGGGTACCATCATTTGAAATTAAAAGAAGCAGACGTTCCGAAGACTGCGTTCCGTACTAGATATGGCCATTATGAATTTGTAGTTATGCCTTTTGGGTTAACCAATACACTTGCTGTATTCATGGACCTTATGAATAAAATTTTCCATGAGTTCTTGGATAAGTTTGTGTTTGTGTTTTGAGGTTTGTGAAGAGGTTATGTGTGCCTTGTGATTCACAGTTGAAGAATGAGTTGTTTTTTCATCCTGGAAGTACTAAGATGTACATAGGTTTGCGGGAGTATTACTGGTGGGATGGAATGAAAAGAGACATTACTGATTTTACTGTGAAGTGTTTGACATGTCAACAGGTTAAAGCGGAGCAGCAGTTACCGAAAGGGATGCTTCAGCCTTTACCAGTGCCAGAGTGGAAATGGGAAAACATATCCATGGACTTTGTTGTGGGATTACCGAGGACATCTCGAGGTAATAATGCAATCTGGGTTATTGTTGATCGCTTGACCAAATCTGCTCATTTCCTTTCTATACGAGATACTTTCTCTCTAGATCAACTTTCCCATTTGTATCTTAAAGAGATAGTCAGGTTACATGGAGTTCCTCTCTCCATTGTATCGGATCGTGATCCCGGGTTTACTTCTAACTTTTGGAAAGGCCTTCAGAAGTCGTTGGGTACTGAATTAAATTTTAGTACAGCTTTTCATCCTCAATCAGATGGGCAGTCAGAACGAACAATTCAGACATTGGAGGATATGCTACGAGCTTGTTCTATGGATTATCAGGGAAGTTGGGACCAACATCTTTCTTTGGTTGAATTTTTATATAATAACAGTTTTCATTCCAGTATACAGATGGCACCATTTCAGGCATTATATGGTAAGCGGTGTCGAACTCCAGCATTTTGGGATGAAGTGGGTGAAAGGAAGCTGATGGGACCAAAATTGGTAGAAGAGATGGCAGAAAAAGATCAGTTGATTCAGAAGCACATGAGAACAGCTCAGAGCAGGCAGAAGAGTTATGTGGATAACCGGAGGAAGGATCTATCTTTTGAGGTAGGTGATCATGTTTTTCTCAAGGTTTCTCATTGGAAAAGTGTGATTAGATTTGGTAAGAAAGGAAAGCTGAGTCCAAGGTTTATTGGACCATATGAAATTCTGGAGAGAGTTGGATCAGTTGCATACCGGGTGGCTTTACCTCCGAGTTTATCTCAGGTACACAATTTTTTTCACGTTTCGATGTTGAGAAAGTATATGCCAGATCCATATCATGTTTTGAGTCCAGAGGTAGTTTAGCTGGAAGAGAACCTATCTTATGAGGAACAACCGGTCCAGATTCTTGACCACAGGGAGCAAGTGTTACAGAATAAGGTGATTCATCAGGTAAAGGTTTTGTGGAAAAACCATGTGATTGAAGAGGCAACGTGGGAATCTGAAAATGCTATGAGGGATAAATACCCCCAATTATTTTGATAAGTGAATAAAATTGTGAGGACGCAATTCCCAAAAGGGGGAAAGGATGTAACATCCCAGGTAAATAAAGAATAAAGAATTTTTATATTTATTAATATTTACGAATTAAATATTAATTTTATTTTAAAGGGGTTGCTATGTTCGATAGCGTACCCGATACGCAACGATGAGTTTCTTTGAAACTTACGTAGCACACTAGTAATAAAATAATATTATTTTAAATGTTAGTTAACAAGTAGCCGTTGTACTGGCGGGAATGGATAGAAATAACTAAAATTTGATTTGATATGTTTTTAAATACATTTACCCAATAAATGATAAAAGCTTAAAATACGGAAAGAGTTCAATTTTACGGGCATTTATACCCTAATTTTCACGAAAGGTCCACTTATCACCTTTTGATGGAGAACCGTCATTAAATATAGTTTTGATCACTCTTATACTTTATTTTGGACCAAATATAACTCTTCTTTAGAATCGGGACATCAAAATTTACTTTTTGTAAATTTTTGGTACCTTTCTGATAAAGTTCATTTTTTTTATGAATAGTGTAAAATGTTGTATTTTAATTCAAAACCTCTTTTTAATCTAAATTATTTACATGATTAGATTATTATTTTAATTGGTTTTAAAGTGAAATTAGAAAATATTTTTACCAGTTAATCCAATGGTGGTCATTGGAATCAATTTCACTTTGAAATTGGACTTAAACTGGTGTCAATCTTTTGATACTTATTGTTTCACAAAAACACGCTATTTGTCATGACAGCGGGAATTAATTATTAAATTAATTAATTTGGCTTATATGTTTTGAATTTTGTAAAATGGACTTCATTTTTGAATTCTGAATATCAAATATAGCTTAGGGTAAATTTTTGGTAATTTTCTGAAAAACTTCAATTTTTGATGAATAGTGAAACCACTAAGTGGTAATCAAGCAAACTGATTTTCCAGTTAAATGAAAGTTTACCACTAATGTGTATTGAATTTTGAAAATCCGACATACATGGTTGTCATTAAGAAGTAAAATGTGGTTCAATGAGATTAAAATAATTTTTTGGTGAATAGTAACTTATTAAGTTTTTAATCGCGATTAGAGGTAATTAGTGTAATTTAATGTAAAAATGATATTATAAAAAAGTGAAAACACCATGACACTTGTCCTACACATATTGGGTGAGTCATGGCCGACCAAGACAAGCCATGGGTCAACTTGAGGACCCCATGGAGACACTTTGGTTGGGAAATGACATAAATAACGTTTTATTTAATGTTAAAGTGAAAATGACACTAACATAAATTGTTTTACTAAAATAATTTTTAAGTGGGGTTATACAAGTCCAAATTTTGATTATAAATAGTCATTGGAAAGATAAAAAGATTCCCTACATCATAGTATTTTTTTATAATTGTTAGACATTAAATAAATTAAATTATATATGACATAATAATGATGCAGCGATGACATCATTATTTGACGATTTAAATAAAATGGAAAGATAATGAAAAATATAAAACCTACACATGGCCAAAACCAATTGGATGAGTGGATTTAGAACCCTTATCACCTTATCCACAAATTATATAAATGTGTGACCTTTTAAAACCGAAAAACATTTTCAAATAATGTAATATTTCTTTACTTTCCAAAATTTCCCCTCCTCTCCTCTTATAAAAGGCCCCCACATCTACCTCATTTCACACACTTCTCAAGCCTTTGGCTCGGCCAAACCCTGGCCAATTACTCTCTCCACATCCCTATCCTAATCCTAGAGGATTACCTTTGGGAAGAATCCTTTCAAAGGAAGCCTTTAGGCTCAAATCAAAAGGGAGTTACACTTTTAAAGGTAATTCATTCTCTCTTGTTCATTTGTTTTATTTTGCTTCTCCAACCCTCTAAACTCTTTTTATTTACATCTTCTGTAACAACAAAAGTATCTTAAATATACTAGGATGTTGTTATAAGATTTATTCGAGCTACACTCTCACACAACTACATCAAATGGTTAAAGAACATACGGTTTCCGTGGATGGCGAAATTTTGCCTCCCGAAATGATGATTGTTCAATACTCATTTAACACCTTCAAGGGTGGCCATTATGATGTCACTATTTTTATATATGATATATAATATGTTTATGTTTTCTTTAAGCTTATGTATTTTTCATTTTTGGCATACCTTTATGGTTTCCATTATGGGTAAACACGATATCTTCATTTAAGGAAGTGCGGACTACCGCCCCCTAAAAGTGATGTGATTCGTTAATGCCATATGTGGGACGTGTAAAGGATGGATTTAAAGTTATTATATATGATGTTATACTGGAATTATAATATACCTCTATATCATTACTATTTATTTCCATTAAAGTATGAGATAGAAATGAAAGTAGCGTTCATGCGTACGTACGGCTTACCGTCTCCATGAACGGTGCATTTCATTTCTTATCCCCAAATGTAATGTACTATTAAAAGTACATGTATATAATGGATATATATAATGAATGATATATCTAAATGATGAATATAATTCTGGAATTAAAATATACATACCTCTCATTTAGTTTTAATTCCACTAATATGACAAAGAAATGAAAGTAGCGTTCATGCGTACGTACGGCTTACCGTCTCCATGAATGGTGCATTTCATTTCTTACCTCTAAATGATTATGTAATATTATAAATACATGTATATGCTGGATATATATGATACATATTATATCCAAATCGGGAATTTCATTCTGGATATAATGAACTTTTGACCACATGAACAACATGTAATTGTAAGAAGTCAACTTTCGACTTAAGAACCAAATATTGACAAAACAAACATTATTAACTTAAATGGTTACATAATGTTTATAACATGGCAATAAGTGATATAAAAAGAATAATGAACTTTAAAAAGGTTCTTAATCAAGTATAAATTAACTCAAGTTTATTATTCAGGACGTTAAAGAACGATCGAGTCAAGTCGGACCCAAGGACTCAATGTGGAATAAGGTCAAGGATGGGATCAAGGGAATGTCATGCAATATAAAACATGGAACTAGACACGTTTATTTTTAAGAGTTTTTTTTATTATGGAAACTTAGTATAAGTGACTACTTTGTAATATTTTGAGATGTAATAGTTATGTTCTAATTCTCTAAAACTCTAAACCTGAAAAGATCCTCGATGTGAATTATTCATTTAATTCAATATTAAGTAAGGTTTAAGGCTAGGGCCTTATGCCTATGAAATAAATACAGATATTATCTTGAAGACACCTAGGAAAGAACAACACATCTCAACCCAAAGACACATAGGAACGAACAACTCATATCATATTGAAGACAAATGGTAAAAAACAACTCTCCCATACAAAAATGGGCCTCAAAAACTACAATCGTCCCAATGCATCTTAGAATATCACCACTTGGAAGATGGTTCAAGGTAGATGAGGTAGCCATTAGTTCATTCTCCCACCATGATGTTTGGGAAATACACCCTCCCCCGTGATTATGGGGGTGTTCAACACATAATTCTCAACAAGGGTGGGAGCATATAAAAATCTCAAATAAAATAAATATATATAAATATATGATACGAATATCTCAGGTAAAACCTATGGGTTCTTATATAAACCATTAAATCATAACCTTATTAACTTTACAGCTAACTCTAAAAATATAATACCATTAAACAATCCCATAAACATGATTCACATTCCCAGCTAACTCATTTAACAAATTTCATTCTTTATTAGACATGTCTTTTAACCATTCCACGACTGCTCAGGTATCTACTAAGCACAACACACAATAAGAATCAATGTTTTTAAAAGGTGTAGAGACATAAAAAACTAAACGTACTTCACATTTCCATCGTGTTTAACACCCGTTCATGTTATAAAATATATCGATCTCTATATATGATGTAAATTTTTATTCATGTTATTAAAAGAGAAAATCATGGTGAATTAGTCATACAAGTCACTATATTTTTACATCACATTATTCCTGCTCAGGTCATGTAACTGACAAAACCAACCCCCAAATCACACCCCCAACAGATAACACATTACTGTACAACTAGTTTTTCAGGTCTAATACATCACAATTCTCACCCATTCCACAATCAATCTATCTATATACATGATATCCCATTATATATCAAAGTTGATGTATCGTCTAAAATTTCATCCATAAGAAGATCCAGTCTATCCCATAACACACAACCATGTTCATATGCTTACCACAGAATAGACGAGAGAAAACCCCCCCATCACGATATAGCAACTTCACATTACATGAGTCCCACGAACAAAACCACAACCATTCTGCACATAACGTCGCATATCCCAACCAAAGAGCGTTTTATATTTTGAAAAGGGTAAACTTAACCAGTTCCACATCATCATTTACAGGTTTTATCATAGAAACCGAATCTTGGGGAATCCTTTAATTTTATGAATTTATGTGAATAACCAATTTCTATATGTCTCTGTTCAAAATAAATCAAACAACATGAATCCCACTTCATGTACAAAAAAGGTACCTCAAAACGAATAAAATTCACTATGGCCTCAAGCTCGTATAATTCACAATATCATAATAATAATATTAAAATAGAAAAGGCCAGAAAATAAAATCCCTCTAACCGATATAATATCATTTAAATTATTTTTATCCTTTATTAGGCAGGCACAACCTTGATCTATAACAAATCAAAAGTAGAGCCCCCAACATGAATCAAAAATTAAGATAACCAAAGTAAATACTTCTTTGAAATGGTTTCAAAAATCCTCACATAAGACAGATCCATGAAATGGATATCTGACCCCCAATCTATCAATATGAGCATCAATCCAAGGTTGGTGTAGCACAACCGCAAAAACAAAAAATGGATAGAATCCCATTTAAAACTGTAAGAGATCATCTAAAATCACATGGAAAGATGAAACAGGAGAGGAAAGATGATGATCTGGAATAAACCTCATGAATGGTGGAAGATCACATCTTGTATCAGATATGGTTCACAACATATTGTAAGATATAATATTCAAATAAATCCTTGATGAAGGAATCCTCAAAATGTTGAAGAGGGGTTGTTGGGTCACTTTGGGTTGAAGAAGGGTCTCTATATCAATAGGGTTTGACAACTCGATCTACATAATAAAAAATATAAAAGATACAATAGATGTGTATTACATGATGTGTAACACCCTTCCATGTCGTATAATTCCCCACGGATGACTTTCTCCAAAAAACTGGTCGCCTTTCGATTTATATTATTTTTTTATACACTAAATCATTTTATATTTTGAACCATCCATGACAAGCCATAAAAAAAACATCACATAAAGTAATACCGTTACACAACATTAAATACCGCTTCTTCGAGCATTTTTCAACTGTACTTCTCTCAACTCATTCGAGCCTCCCTTGAACACCTCTAACAACCAAAACTGGAAAAGTAACTGATATAGAGGGCATAAAACATTAAAATACAAAGGGTTTAGTCCAAAAGGACCGATGAATTTCTAATTTTTAGAAAAATATATACATACATGATTCCCATTTTTTCTTAGAAATAGAAAATAAAAACATAATACAATACAAAATTAAATTCTCATCATCCTTGAAACCTCATTCAAAGATCTCTTATTTATATCTAGGTGAAAGTAAGAAAAATAAAGGTATACCAAATTCCACATTTGGGTTAAGAGAGATTGAATATTTATGAAATAAATAAATTATATTCATCTTGGAAAAGTAAATAACTAAAAATATATTCTAATTTAAATTTGGCTACATAAATAGATAATATATTATATATAAGGAACAGTAAATAACGGAGAATATAATCCATTAAACCAATAATATCATTATTAAATGAATCAAGATCTAATGTCATTCTTAAAAAACAATGGATAATAATTACTAAATTCATAATGATGGAAATTCATAATTATTGTGTTCTTTTATCATAGGCATTGTGATACCTCTACTCTCAAGAAATTTAACATAACAGTTTAAATACTATTTTTAGCAAAACCATTTAATTTTTTAATCATAAATTTACTCAATTAATATGCCAATGAATATATGATATATATTATATTGGTCCCCAAAAATCACTACATGTCCAAATATTTCATCATATATAAAATAATCTATTTAATTCATGATTAAATATTCCTTATCATTAAATATATGTACTGATTTAAAGATACATATTAATAAAAATTTCACCAAATAATCAAATAACGTTCAATGAAAAAACTAAATGTAAAAATGGTGTAATTTTTTTAATAATAATATCTATAATTAAATAATATGTATATTCAATATAAATGTAATTTACAATGGAAAATAATTATAATAATGGCATAGTTTCACGGTAAAAATAACAGTCACCAAATAATGATATATTTTCACAAATATTGTCTCCACATTATGAATTTTAAATAAAATCAAATTTATTAAATGATTAAAAATGTAAAACTAATTGTAACATCCTAATATTATAAAATTAAATAGTACTTCCAATATCCTTCAATATATGACACATCGCGCTTAAAAAAATAACTAAATATTATATGTCCGCGTAAACAAAAATACTATGTTGTAACATGATAAAAAAATGTGTTACATTGGTTTTTTAGTAGATTATAATGAAATGTAATCCATCCAATCAATTAATTTTCTATGTTTCAGAAACATGAGTTAAGAGTAACCTCATAATACTAAATACTATTGGTTATTTATAAGAATCTAACTCATCCTCAATTATATATTGGACACTCAGTGTCACTAATTTCATCATAAATCTAATACCATTTGGATAGAACAAACCTTTACCAATTCATTTATCTCGTCCCATCACTAATCAATGGAGCCTTATTTTGTAAACAAAGGTCACTGAGGAAGGAATTTGGTGAAAATAGGATGATACCTGATGAATATGTAACATTCATCAAAGAACATTTTTGTTTTATTGCTTCTTCCTCTATCATAAATTAATATTATAACCTGATGATATAATATAAGAGTTATATATATCATATTTTTTTAATGATATGTTTATGACCTAAAAATATCTACTTCTATAAAATATCTTACAAATGCATCATATTTTTTTATGTAAAACTACCACCTCATGAACCGATGTCATTCATTGTACCATTACAACCTACTCAGAATGGAAATAGTAATGTATTTATTGTTTATATATTATATTTGTGATATTATTATGATAATTAAATTATTATATCATACAAACCTTCATGATTTCCATAAACTAGGAATATTATATCATTGTTCGTGTATACGGCTGAAAACCGCGTCACTAGGTCATGTGATTCATCCACACATTAAATGGAGTTAATAATGATGGGTTTAATGAAAATATGTGATATATGCTAAATTATAATGATAATTTAATTAAATTATATCATTTACAATTATTTCATTTATATCGAACAGAATATAATAATATTGTTAATGCGTACGTACATCCAAACATATCAAGGAATGGTCCATTTCATTTCCGTTATCTTTATGTATTTTGGATTACTATAAAATAACATATAATTATTATATATTTTATTTATATTTTGGATAATATTATGGATAATATTAAACCATGACTTATATATGATGACCCAAAATTAAAATTTGTTACGTACACAAACAACAAAGTAATTATAACCTGAAATGTGAGTTTGACAATGAATTGTTTATAAATAGGTAATAAAAAGTGATAATTAAACCATATATGGTATTATATATAGGAATATGGTTATATAAATGATTTATAGTAAACATATATTTATTATAAAGGTAATTTGAATGTGTATGATGGATTTCAAGTCCTATGGTAAGGGATTTATGTCTCACCTTTTACTAGTTTGATACACATTCCATACTCACCACCCGATTCACTAATGTGGTGTATATAATAAAACATTAATTTATATTTTTATTATTCTCCAAAAATATATTGAGGTCTACATATCCATTTTAGTATCTCTATTTAATATGGTTTCATAGTTCATATATTGAAAAAGCATAGTATGATTTTTTTCATCCATTTTACTTCTTTGAGACATATGATATATTATACACCTCTAAACGTTATGAGGTTTATATACATAATTTTTCAACTTTAATATCATAAAATTAACTATACTAATGATATTATGTTACTAATATCATTTTAGTCTTCCATACACCTTATGATTTATTTTGAAAAATATGGTACAATTTTTATATCCCACTGTCATAGTTTATTGGGATTTTTCATAATTACACTTGTAATGATGGAAACATGTGATATAACTCTCATGAAAACTCTTTAATATTACTATCATTTTGATATTTCCTAAGAATAAAATATTTCATTTAATTTTTAACTCATTAAATAATCAATAGTTCAAATGAATTGGTTTATGAAATATCATCGTTATAACTCTTTATGGGTTAAAACCATTTTTCATTAAAAAAAATTTTTCAAAAAAATTCAATATTTTTTTATCATTATTGGAATGAATTATGGAAAATAAATTTTTCAATTTTTATGTCTAATTTTTTTGTAGTATCTTCAAATCATTTTTCAAAATAGTTCATGTGTTAATGTTTCCGAAATCTGAAATTAAACATATTTTTAGAATCCAATGTATGAATAATATTTCCTTCTATAATGATAACCTAATGGTTTCAAGATCCCATTACATATTTTCAATGTTATATTTAAAATAAATTTATTTAACCATTTTTTACAATTTTCTAGTGGAAATTTTATATTCCTCAATAAATGATTTAAATTATTTTCAGATATTATTTTCAGTGAAAGTGGTATGTTTTATGTTTTGATAATTTTTTTTTCAAGTTCAAAGCCTAATTTAAAAAATAAATATACAAATTATTATCTATAAATCCTGGTACTTATAAGATTACATATTTTGATTTTACTAATTTATTATTAGAGATATGATCCAAGGTTATTATTATTATTATTTATCATAATGGTTTATGTTTATGATGAAAATATGTTTATGAAACACTTTTCTCATCCATAGGTTATTGAGTGATAAGATTATTATGAAATCGTCTTTCTTTTAAACTTGTTATGTTAATATGAAATAATTAAATAGATAAGAAACAAATTTAATTTTTATTGCTTATGATAAGATAAAGAGTTTATGAAACTCATTATATTTAACTTGTTATGATTTTATGAATTTTTTATGATCCGGTGGATCAAATATTTATGAATTTATTTTTTCGATAAGTAGTTCATATATCTCCCTACAATTAATTTCTTAATGATAAATTTTATTCAATTTAAAAGGCTACATAGATGATTATCTGAAGGCCTAAAACGTGGGTAAATAGGTGGTTATCATAATTCCATAAAGGATGGTACATGGGTGGTAATGTCATAAATAAAATAAGATACATGAGAGGTCATTAAATTATTAAAATATGTAAACACGTGGTAGCCATAAGCCTCCCATGATATGTATGTCTTGATGAGTAGCAATGAAATATGACCTTCTATGATAATGAGGTTCCAAAAAATAAATGTATTTCACAAAAGTTATGATATTATGGCTTAGTTTCTTTGATTATCTTATGATTCATGTCTTATGAAAATCCAATATGTATTTCTTTACTTATGATTATGATATTTGATAAGCTGGGTATGGTTTTCAAATGTTGTTATCAGGTTCTCATACACAAATGTGCATGTTATCATAATATATCTCCCCTATTTACCATTAAAGATCATTTGAGATAACCCTAATTTTTTATTCAATTCCCTATGTTACAATGAATAGTTTTATATGTGAGTAATTAAGGGGAATATCTTTATTCTATACAATGATTATACTTCATTAATTATGAAAATTATGTAAATTTATTCCATATGAGCTAAACTATTACAGTTTACATGTATTTTTTTATGTAATGAATTGTGTATTCATTGAGAAATATGTAATATCCTTGTTCAAAAATATAGGTTCTCTATTTTTGGTATCAGAGGAATGGTTTAGTTAATTTTTTTTATTATAATGATAATACATTATATAAATACAATGGGATATATCAAAGGATATTTATTGAGATATCTCAGAGGATAACTCTAAGGAGTAAAAGTATAGGAAATTGTCTTAGAATTTTGTCCAATAAATTTATGTCTTTTCAATGAAATTACATTCCTATATAGACACTAAATTTTTATATAGTCCTATAACAAATTTTTCTAGAGGTAATATCTTTATAAAGGGAACATTTAGCAACACACAATCTCCACCTGGTGCATGAAAATTTTAATTTATTCAAACATGGATTGAAACCCCCATGGGATATTCATTGTAAATCCACAAAAACATTATGAGTAATAATAACTGTTTTAAATATATAATGAATTTTATTTAAATAATAAAAAACTAATTTGTTATTGATTAAAAATAATTTCCATGATTTAGATATACCTTATTTGAATCAGCATTCTTAGGTGTTTTACCAAAATTATTAGTGGTTCTCTTATATTACATATTTTTTAGTCAGTGGAGGGAACCATATAAAAGTTGTTAATATGGAATGTGAGAGATAATGTTTTGAGGAGAATCCAAAATGGATGATGAATGTAGTGAAGTATGTTGTGGTTCTACCAAAAACACTTTACGAAAAACATGATTAACAATGTGAAACATACTTGAATCTTAAACCCAATATAAAACGGAAGTATAGAGTTCACTAAGAGTTTAGGTATTGTAAAAAAATGAGGAATGAAGATTGATTATCATAATTTTCAATAAGGTGGAATGAAAATCCAAGGTAATAATTTGTAGTGTTGGGATGATGTTTTGTGTGTGTAAATGAAGCACAAAAACAATGTAATTATAAGAGTGAAATGAATTTTTTTTGAAAATGGATACGAATAATGGTATCTATAAGGTATCATCGATTTTTGAATATTTTAATTGTGTACTGTATCCGAATTGTGAAAATATATGTCTTAAGGGAATGGATCGTGAAGAGAACAACGACGGTTGTACATGTATTGGGTTTTCTATTGATGATGAAGATACTACGAATAGAATATGATAAGAAAGAGGTATTAAGTAATAATATGATATATCCTTGTTAATAAAACAAGTATGAAATGTAATTTTTTAATTATTAATGTTTTATAATCGATGTATTATTTTCAAATGATTCATGAAACATATAAGGATTGTTAAATATAAGTTTTCTTTGAGATATTCAAGAATATTTTATGTAGTAATAATGAACTAGAAAATTAATTTAATTTAAGGGTATTATATTATAGAAAAAACATTATTAATGGAAGGTAAAAATCAATATGATCATTTTTTCAAAAAATGTCCTTTAGCTTTGATTATTATAGGATTTATATGGATAAAGTAAACTGGATAGTTTTGATGACCTCATAACTGATAAAGGATTTAATTTTAATGTGGGTTATGTTATCATTTATTGATTTTACCAAATTTTTTGATTTATGGAATATATATAATAATATAATAATTTTTATAATGAATTCGGAATAAAGTATAGTTTCAATACGGTTCTATGATAATTCAATTTATTTCCATGTATCAAGATAATAAATTATGATTTTATTAACATTTTGATATGTGACAATCAAGAGCTAAATTATGATATATGGGGGTGTTTGTTAAAATGATTTTAAGATATTTAGTTACCTTCTTTATCTATATTTAATTTTGATGGGTTACAAGGATAACCATTTATGGAATGGTATATGTTGAGATTCAGATATGTTTCTAGATAATAATGTGTTAATTTACCATATAAATATTTATCCATATTTGACAAAAAATGGTAATTTTTTTATAATACATGTTATGAATTATCAGTCTACTTGGGATCCTATTTAATGATCCACATATGAAAAATTCATCTCTTAGAGTAATATTTGAATGGAATTTTATCAAGGAACATCCAAAGGACAAAATTATTCCTTTGAAATTAAAAATATATCACAGATTCATATTTTAATAGCATCATAGTATATATATAATATAAATTCACTAAAATTAGAAATAAGATTATGAAATAAAACCTTTATTATATTACCTTTATATAAAATGAATCAAATTTCACAAAAATCATATCATAATTAAGTTCGTATGGTTATTATCATTATCAATTTCACCAAATTTATTTTGATTGATGGTCTCTCTAAATCCCTATAATAATTTACACTTTTAACCTATGACATAATCATCACATCACATATATGTTATCCTATAAGGAACCCTAGTAATAACATACCTTACATCAAATTTATGTTTCACAGTTTCCCTTTCTATAGGATTTTTTATTATTCATTTGTACACTATGGGAATCTGTAAAGTTTTTTTAAAATTTTAAACTATTGTAGATCGACACAAATTTCAAGGGAGACATTTATTTTTAGGGTTTAGAGTGTATCAACCTACTATAATGTGAAATATATTTTTTCAGATATTTTTTAATCCTTCTGATATTTTATGAGTTTAGAATTCATTATACACATCAATGAGTTTTTATATCATTATATATTTCATAATGATTATCTTATGTCACATAGTAAAACATAAGATTTTTTTCCATTGATATTAAATTCTTTTTAATAGATACTCATTAAATTACCAGAACATAGACATGAAGGCTTTAATAGTATAGTTCATATTGAAGCACGAAACATAATATTCCAGTCTTTCGATATATCTTTAATTTTTTCCAAAAACATTTTATGATTATTACTCCAAGTTAAATCCTTTCAAAATGACTTGGTGAAAGTAAACAATAGAAATGGTGATATGTAAAGATCAATTAGGGTAAATAATGGGAAACATAATAATAAAATTAACATAATGGTGTGAGAACTGGAGAATAACATTTTAAAACCATACCCTGCATGTTGATGATCATAATTATGATTCATAGAAAAATTATTGGTAGTACGTAAGACATGAATGACTACATAATAAATGAACCAGATCAGTGATATCATTAAATCTTCATAAGACATATATTTTTTGCAATACTCATTATAATATAAAATCCTTCCCTATATTTGAAAGCTCATTTACAAAACATATTAAAGCCCTTCATGAGGGATACACATACTAAGCAGGATATATCAACATCCCTTGTCGCAACAATTTCCCTAAATAGAAATTTTCTCTCTGCGCAAAAATTTATTATGTTCAAAGAAACTTATTTTACTAATTTCTCATGCTATTCCATCGATGCATATATCATGAGATACAAGAAATAATTACCCAATGCATTAAAGATAGAATTAAATCCCGCACATCACATAAAGAAAATGATATTTATCTATGCAAAAAAGTAATAAATGTTCTTCATTTTCTAACCCATGAATTGTAATTGGTATCATAATTATTCATTAATATCATAACATGTGATTAAGATATAGTCTTCATAATTATTTCATCATAGAACCACCCATGAAAAAATGTTATGTAATAATTTTTTTATTCTATATCCCATTGAAGAGAACATTTTTGTTTTAAAAATATATCATCATATACCAAAAAGCATTCCATGAAACAATAGTAAGGGTATAAGTATATCATATCCCTTGTAAATAATAAGTTTCATCGAATTATATCTTCTTAGATTGAAAAGTATTATGAAAAATTACATAGATAATTTCATTTGGAAAATATCATTTCTTTAAAAAAAATATAAAACAGAAAACATTTTAAATATAATATTCATTATAAATTACATCGAATATATAAAAATTATTCTTCAAAAAATCTTCTGAATAATATTCTTTAGAAAATTTAAATTCCTCTTGGAATGTGATTCATTAAATATAAAACATTTTTGAAATTTTTTTTTATCAAAAATAACATCTAAAATTAATAAAAGATTATTTGAAGACAATTTTAAATTATTTTTAAAATTAAAACAACTTCTAAATTCATTCAATAGAAAATATCCTTTAAATCATATTTGGTATTCCTTTAATATCATTTAAATCACTTTTTAAATCATAAATCATTTTCAAAATTATCTTCATAGAAAATAAATATTAAATACAAATATTAGAAAAGTATTTATAAAAACAGTTTACTTCAGAATTAATCATTCAAACATATAATGTAATTCTCAAATAATTTATTGGTCCTAATATATTATAACTCCATACATGACATATACCTAAAATAATATATACTTTTTCACATTTTATGGAAGAAGTCAGAACATCCATGAGTAGAAAACATATAGAAGATTACTTTTAAATCCATTTTTGTAATATTATGTAACATGGGTAATAATGTATTTTGAAATAATATAATAATATTAGATCCTCTTTTGAAATCATTTATTTGAATCATGTTTTTTGAAGGATATATATTTCGGACCAAGGTCATTAATAAAGTCTTATTTTCATAAAAACATTTTCTTAATTGTCATAATTACCAAAAGAATTGAAAATTAATAAAACAGTTGAATATGTTATGAATATATAAATTAGAATTAAATTCAAGAAATTATTGAGATTAGGATTATAATATTTAATCAATGAAAGAATTATCATAAACATTTTTAATAAAGAATGATATTATGAAAATAAACACATAGAACTTCGATAATATTTAATCTTAATAAGCATGAATTAATAAAAATAACGGCAGTATAAAATAAAAATACAATTGTATTCATTCTATATAATTTCAAACAGCTTGTATATACACCTCATTAGAAAATAAAATAGAATAATATTTCTTTAAAAGGTAATTCTTTGGTCAAAGACCAAAGCACAATTTCTTGATAAGCAAAAAGATTACAAATGTCGAAAGGATGGGATTTTTTTACAATCTCTAGCAAACATATATAATAAGTCAGCTGGAAGAGTGTCCAGCCAAGTCATGTTCTGATGTACTCCTTTGTTTGTAAGAGCATCTGCAACAGAATTCACTTCACGGTAGGCATGAGTAGCTATGTAATAGATCCCATGGAGTGAGTTCAGACAATTCATCCCAAGTGTGGTAAGCGGCCAGGCAAGATGAATGTTTCTATTCCAGATGTCATGAACGATAGTCGTATAATCACTTTCAATCCAAAGCTTTCTCCAAACTATTTGAAGCGCAAAATAAACTACATGGATGACCCCCATCATTTTAGCATCCAGAGATGAAGAATGTCCATATCCAACATAGAAGCAACCCTGACACTGGCCAGCTGAGTCTCTGAAGATGGAACCACAATAAGAAGGGCCTCAATTGCCTTTAGAAGCACCATCAACGTTCACTTTGATCCATCCTGGCATCGGTGATTTCCAGAATACTTGAAAGGAACGTTTGGGCTTTGGGTAAATTCTAGGCACACAGAGATGACTAAGGATCTCAAAGTCATCATCCGAGTTATTGTAACAGTCTTTTTGAATTGAAGCAGATTCATTAATCGCAATAAGAATCTGATATTTTCCTGCGTTGATACTAAATGAGTGTTTATTATGAATGAGATCATTTCTAATGTTTCAGATCTCATGCAGGTGTTCCGCCACCGCCGCAAGAAAAATATTTTTAACCTGTAGAGAGGCTTTATATCTAATACATTTTCTAAAAAACAAACAAATAGAGTCAGATAAGGGCCATCTGAAATTAAATAATTCAAGAACATAATTCCATAAAGAAGAGTATGTTGCAGAAGACAAAAAAAGATTATCAGCATCCTCCCTATGTTGATTACACAAGGGACATTTAGAGTAGTGTTTTATGCTAAAATTTTGCAGAACTGCTTCAGTAGGCAATATATTATGAGCAATGCGCCAAATAAGGGTGATCCAAGACGGTTTGATCCAAGGCTTGTTAAGTTGACTCACCCATTGATAATTAGATTAATTTACAGAAAATTTATGCTTATAGTAGTTTTTAGAGTCTAGGATGCCATTTTCTGTAAGTTCGCAAACAAAGAAGTCACCATTAGAAAAGAAAGGGTGATTATCAATGATCTATGCAATATTGTCAGGGTGTTCATGTCTATTAAATTTTAAGAAATCTTTTATAGAATGACTAGTATCTTCAGGAATAATAATAGGAGGTAACAATGATATCAGGGGGTTATCACACCATTTGTCACACGAAAAATTGATGGAAGAATCAGCACTAACCATCCATCTAGAATTTTCCATGATCTTGTGGTATGAGTCCCTAATAGAAGACCAGATCAAAGATTTGATGTAATTATAATTCCCATTTAAGAGATTAAAGAGGAATCTATGGTTCAAGAATTCGGAAACTTTAGAAATACAATTAATAATACGCCAAGTAAGATGGGCTTGAAGGGCATTAATGAAAAGCTTATAATTTTTTATACCAATACCACCTTTATCAAGGGGTTTAAAACAAGATTTCCAATGGATAACGACAAGTTTCTTTTCAAAAATACTTCCCATACAAATGAAAATTTTAATATAATTATTAATTTTCTTGAAGATGCCGACATTCCATTTATAAATCATAAGAGAGTAGACCATTTTAGAGACAATGGTCGATTTGACCAAGCATATTCTTCCAGCAGTGGAGAGAGATTTCAATTTCCAAGTAGAGATTTGGTTTATTATTTGATCAATGATATTAGCAAAGAAGCTTGCTTTAGGACGACCCCAAAATATTGGGATGCCCAAATTAGTGAAAGGTAAAAGGAATTATTAAAAAAATTATTTTTAAAATATATATTATAAATAAACTCATATATATCGTTTAAAATATGAATTTGATATGAAATTATATTTTTATTTATCAATAATACCATGTTAATGTTATGATTCATGTAATAACAACTTTTGGGTTTTGTACATGTTTTGAATCATAATGCATTGTCTACTTAATTATAAAACGGTTTCTTGATTTCAATAATTTATACCTTGACATAAATATCTTATTTATCATATATAAATTTATTTATATTAATCCATACAATTTACTCAAAGGAAATACAAAACACTATTCGTAGTGAGGGTATGACATACAGATTCATGAACATTGTTTCCGTTTTATTGAATTATTGAAATAAATAAAATAAAATCTTATTTAAATTATAAATAAAATTTTATTTTAATTTCATATATAACACAAATATCTATTTATCCAAATCTTAATAAAATCCATATATTTTTGAATGAATCACATTGCTTTATGATCTGGTAGTCTGTTATACACATGAATTACATTATCGTATTCCCAAAAAGATGAAAGATTGAAGTTATATTTTTAATAATAATGAAATTATGATAAATAAAGAATAAATATCATTAATATAATATTTAAATAGTATTTAGGTCATTATTTCTATCCTTTAAAGGGGGTAGTGAAAAAATAAATGACATTGATTCAGGATGGTGCAGTTCTCTTTAAATACGATTGATGATTTTGTAGCCCAATTGGTTGATATGTGAGTGGTTGTAGGTAAAATCATTAGCATAAAATTAATAATTATATATATGAAATTTATTTTATTATATAACCCAGATATAATAATAAATTAAAGTATTTGATGAAAAAATAGAACAAAAATGTTCATTTATGAGCCTTACAACTTATTCGACTATCTCATTTTGGTTTTCACCAAAGGATTTACATGGTTGTATTTATTCCAATATAATGGATTATATGATAATATTTGGTATATATAGATTTTTGGGTGTATGGGGTGGAAATTTTTTTTATGGTGTGATGAGAGGGGGAAAGGGGCTGGCCTTTTACAAGGGAAGTTAGTTGCAGTTTTGTAATTTCATGAATTTTCGAATTTTGTCAACATGTTTTCCATGTCATGTGGATTAAATATTGAATAATATAGGTTTTATAAAATATATGATCAATATATGGCCATCCAATGGGTTTTCGACCAGTGTTGCATCATTTTTACATCTTATATTCTATGTAAACACATAAATTAATCTTTTTATATCTAAAAGGAATTAATTAATTTTAATTTCATTAACTAATCAATTTGGTAAATAAATTTTTTTGGCCATATTTTAAATTTTAATATTTTATTATTCTTAATTAGGAATCCAAATTTTTATATTTATATCACATAACTTGTATAAATCAACTCTAAATTAATCTTATAGACATGTCGAGAGAGCGAGGGAGAGAAAAACAATAAATGATTACAAAATTATGATATTAAATTTAATTAATAAATTGATTAAAATAAACATACTTGTATTATAATATGTTTCATTTAAATTTTTAAACATTAAAAAAATTTAAAATATAGTTTTACATTATAAATTATTTAATCAAAAATGTAATTTTGAATTAAAATAACAAAATTTTCACTATTCATCAAAAATGGAATTTTTCTAAAATTTTTTAAAAAAATTTGTGTATTAATATTTCATAAAAGATTAATATTTTATCAAAAATATTTTTTTTAATTTTTAAATAATTAATTTTAAGATAATTGAGCACAAAAATGCTAGAATATTTTATTTTATAAACAATACAGTTTTTGTGTGTGAAATTGGATTCATTCATATATATTGTATAGATACCATATATGATTAGTGTTAAAATTATTATTGAATATATTATATATAAATTTCAATGTAAACATTAAAAATTGATTTTTTTAATATTTTGATACAAAACATACTTGTTCGTATAAAAATAATTTTTTCAGAAAAAAATTCCTTTTATTTTCAAAAGAGTTAGAAATTAATTTATTTATAATAAGTAACCAAATAATTATATAAACAGATGAAAAAAATAGTTTTCCAATTTATTTATTCCTTTTAATTACACTCATTAAAATGGTTTCTCAATAAATATAATGTTAAATAATAATTTTTAATTTTTAATGTAGTTTGGTAAAACTCGATCTATCATATATCACAATATGTTGAGGGAACATGATATTGTGTGTAGCATAAAACAAAACTATTGTTGTATATAAATTATAATAAAAATATTGTTTCATTTTGGAAAATCATGACTTCTAATTTCATATAATGAATCCTTAACTTGGTGTAGTGTTTAATGCAATCCCTTAAATAATATTAATTTATTCAAAAAAGTAATGATTCCTAAAAACTAGTGGTGATACATTCATCTAAAAATAAACTTAATTCATCCTCTAAATTTATATAGATCATCAAATTTATAATAAATTTTATTTACTTATTTAGAAACCCAAATCATAAAAATTAATACTAAAACATCTTTTAGAAAGGGAATTTTGGAAACATATTGGTTACCCATTGTAACTGATTACTATGTTCTCTCATTTGAAAAAATATGTGTAATGTGATGATTTTTGCATTAAATAAAACCATAAATAATTATAGAGACTGATAAATATCACATATCTGAACAAATTATGTGATCTAGTGATAGTTAATGACTAAAAAACCATAACCAAAAGAGGCATCAAAAGGACAATCATATCATCCTATATAAATATAATAGAGAAAAAATTAATTTTAGGATACTTTTAATAAATATTATTAATTTTAGAAATATTATATACCTACTTATTCTCATTCCATTTCATATGAATAATATCACCATTGTATATTTCCTTGAACAATTTATACATCATCTCTCACTATGATAAATGATGGTGAATTTTTTGTTCTTACAGTACTAATGGGTCATAAGATCCATAAATTTAATTAATATTCATATTTCTATATTTAGTTATAATCCTAAAAAAATTGCTAGCAAAACAGATACAATCAATATAAATATTTTTATGGGAAAGTAACCAGTTAATCTCTATAAAATGATTCAAATTTTTTCCTTAAGGCATTCAATAAATTTTATACCACGTAATCCTCAAACATTCATAATTTATAAATAAAGTTTCCAAAATTTTTAAAATCACTCTACTTTAATACCCCATATATCATGAATTATCTAGTGATTGTCATATATCTAGCATGTGAAAACCATCATCATGTTTTCTCTTAAAATAAGGTAAAAAATAATATCACCACATAACCATAATGAAAAAAAATCCTTTTTCCTCATTTATGGACTAAAAAACAATTGTGGAATATATTATATAGATACAATAGTTTTTTAAACATCATCAAGGCTATAATATACCACCATTATTAAATATATATTATCCGTTTTTATTTTTTATATACTATCGAATTTAGATTAACCAAATTAATCATCATTTTATCCAAACTAAACACTATTTTCATATCCTGCGAGACATATTTATGGTTACCATACCATAATCAAAATACCACCTTTTCATAAAATAACTTTTGTTTATCATCAGTACCATTCATTATATTCATTAAAATAATCAATTTAGAAAAAATACTTGTCAATCCTAATATATTTCATACATCATTTAATACTATCATTAAAATAAAATACATAAATACTTCATTCATCTAGTTCATTCCCAAGAATTTAACTTCTATTAATAATATTGATAATTAACATTTATTTCAATTAATATGTCAAATGAAGAATCTTCATCAATAGAAATATAACAAATTTTCACACAACCTAGTTGATTTTATTCGTGATATTTTGACTTAAGACATCAATTTTAATAATTTTATTACATTAAAAAATTATTGTCTTCAATAGTTTCTGATTATTAAGGGAGTCCATTATTTACATCCATTTCATAAAATGAAAATTTCATTTTCTCTTTTCATTTACATCCTTTCTGTCACTCCTTTCCAAAAATCAAACATATTTTTATTCCATTAAGTAATCCACTTGGGTGTATCTTACAAAATTCTTGATGTAAATCATATGTAATTTTTATTTCATATAAAGTGTCCATTACCCAATCACTCACCTAACTATATCCTTCTCTTATTTAGTGAGTATGTGGGTTTGTTATGGTGCATGTTGTTAATAATGTTCTTTGAAAAATGTTTAGGAATAATCAAAATGTCCTTCACTGTAGTCAACATATTATTTTACCTCTCATTAGAAAACCATCTTTCACATTTTTCATCAACATAATTATTTCTAGTTCCCCCCATTTATGAATACGAGGAATCATAGGGTAAGAAACACTTATCATATGAAAACCCCATTTAATCATAGAAATTCTCATATAGGATGTGTAAATATTAAAACTATATTTAAAATTAATGTTACTTTATTCTTTACCCAGTTTATACATGATTATCATAGTATAAAATCTTTCATGATGGTTTTGAAAGTGATTTTGAATTTCCAAAGCATATCACCCAGGAGTTTTAAACAAGGCATGAAGTATGGAATTTTTGTGTACACTAGTTCTCAATTTTGTATAGCTCAATTAGGATTCGTTAGAGTTGTTACCCCTACGTACATATACTCAAGAGTAACATCAACATGTAAAATCCATCTTGGGATGTAATGTCATGGAATTTACAATTTTATTCCATTATGAAAATTCCATGGTTTTTTCCTAATATTTTACTAATCATTAGAATTATCGTTATAGAAATCCATATAGAAATACTTAGAAATATCCCTAGATATCTCACTAGTATTTTCTTATCATATTTTCCAATGAGTGAATAAATCATTTGATATATAAAAACTAAAATGAACCTGATGTTTCATACATGATTATTACATATTTTCATTAAATATTATTTACATTACACAAACATATACTTGAGTACTAGAGTAGTTTATTTCCATTGAAAACATGGAACACAATCTTATTTCATGATAAGATATCTTCAATGTTTCACTCGCATTTCTACCCCTTTGTTAATAATAATAGAACTATAATACATAACATCAAGGAATAAACATAAGAAAGGGGGAGATCAGCTTCTATATAAGTGTAAATATAGGAGATACATAAGAATATCTAAAATATAATTTTTTGAGAAAATTATAATTACATTTGAAAACCATAACCTTCTTATTAATGATCTTAAACAGGGGTATTGGAATAAATATCAGTAGTTTATAACACATGAATGATAATACAATTATATAACACGAGCCATGACAGTATAACATCAGCATATGAAATATAATTGTGTCATATAAATCAGAATATAAAATCAGTTTCTATATGTAACGTTTCATTTCCAAAATATATATGGACACTTTAAAGGTGATACATATACTAAGATAGAAACCCCACCATTCCCAGTCGCAACCATTTCCATATATTTCATGTGGTCCACTCCCAAAATAGTTATAATTGACCTCGTCCATTACTGTAACAGGTTCACTCCCCATTCAGGCCAAATCTAAATCATGAGATATATAAATTCTTACCCAGTTCATTAGAGATTGATATATATCCCTACCATTACAAGATAAACACCATATTTATGTGTTTCACAGAATCATAAAGTTTCATCATATCATAACCCATGAAATGAAATAGGTATCATAAAAACTTCATCATAAAAAATTCTTGAATTATATATGTGTCATAATAACTTCTCTATATCATTACCCATGAAATGAAGAATGTTTAGTAGTCATTTTATCTTTGTACAACCTGTGGAAGAGAAACATGTTTCACAATGAAATTTTTATCATAAATATTATCCATTATGGTTATGAATAACTGTGTTTTTGAGGGATCATATCCTTTTAAATCTTATGATACATTAAAGGATATCATCTTCAATGGGGATGGTTTTTTAAATATTTCATGGAGAATTTATTACAAAAAGTACCGTTTTTGAATATTACTTTTTAAAACATCAAAAAATATCAAAAAAATTTTCATTGAAAACCTATTTTAAAAATTATAATACTTTCCATAAAAATAATTTATAAAATTTATTGGGGAATATATAATTTTCATTTTGAGAAACAATATTTTAAAAACATAAATCCATTTTAAACCCATTCTTATTTAAAATAACATTAAAAAAATATAAAAAATATATTAAAAATAATTTATTATACTTCTACAAAATAAAACACATTTTAGATCATATGATTTTAAAATTAAATTTGAAACTTATAAATAAATATTTGAGAATATTTAAAATACATTTCCAAACATAAATAACTTCAAATTTTATTTCATTAAAATGAAATTAAAACAAAAATCATTTAAAATATTTAATAAACCATTTAATTTTGATAAAATTCATCAAAATTTATAAAAGATGTTTCGATGAATTTAGTGATCATGATAGATGTTAATTTTCTACATTATATATATTTTTAAAAATAATAATTTCAATTAAATTCTTAGTAAAACTCAAAAGATCACTGTTGAGAAAATGACATGGATAATTCTGTTAAAAGAAATATTTAAAAAGATAAAAATGGGAATTTTTTTTAAATCATATGAGAATATTATATCATTTTTGTAAATAAATTTATAAATCAAGGTTTTTATGGAAAAAAATACAATGAAATATGGAAATTATGTTAGATTTCTGTAAATACATTTTCTTAAATGTTTTCATAAACAAACAGTTAATATATTCTACCATAAATTGAATATATTATTAATAACCATATTATTTTAAATTTCATTTTAATTATAGAGATATGGATTATATGATTTTCTTAATGGAAGTATAACCATAAACAATCCTGATAAAAGATGATATATTTACAATAAAATCTTACAACTTTGGTAACATTGAATCATAATCCTAAAGAATGATTACATTACATGAAGCATGTTATATAATTAAAATAATTATATTCATGATGTAACATATAATAGTTTCATTATATACACCTTTTTAAATAATATATGTTCATTACATAACATGTATCTCCAAGAAGTAAAAGTTGAGAGAAAAAGTTACATTATTGAATTGGTGACATATGAAAAATTTAACAATTAAAATAGTGATCTGGAAATGGATATTTAAATACAAATAAAATTAATTATAATAATTATATAATAAAATCATGTTAATCATAAACACACTATATAATATAATTTTTTTGAATAATTCTTGTTTCTTACAAAATTAAATAGTTATACCGGAATCTCTTACCTTAATTCTTAACTCTCAACATACATGTTCAATCATCCTATATTATAAATATAATTTTAATATATATTTATCACTGAATCAGATTCATATATATATATATATATTACCATATATAATTTTATTTTGACTTTATATTACCCGTTTATTAATAATTCCTTCTTAAATTTATGTTTTGGGTAACAACAAATTTTGAATCTAATAAATGTTTTGATTTTTAATTATTTTTCTTCTTATCAAGATAATTTTGTGATAATATACAAAATTTTAACCATCATATAAATTTAATATATATTTTTATATTCATATTTATAGTAAAACATAACATTTAGTGATATGAAATTAAATACATCTTTGATAGAGACAGTAGTCTGTATGAACATATGATTGTTGTTTCCATTTTCCTATTTTATTGACTGAAATAAAATAAACTTATATATTTATATATTATCATTAAATTATTATTTTTATTTCATATATATAATATATATCTATTTATACAATCATTAATATATTCCTTGAAAATCGGGAATGAATAACCTCTTCTCATGAGGTGGTAGTCATCCGTACAAACGAACGAATTTATCGTATTCTAAAAAAATAAAAAAACGATGGTATTTGTTATATAATATTTTTCTAATAATAAAAAAATCATAAATACATCATAAATATAATATATGAACATTATTCACATCATTATTCCCTACCATGAGAGGGAGAAATGTAAAAAATGAACCACATCATTTTGTGAGGCGGTAGTCCATTTTAAGCACAACTAATGAATTCTAAAACAAATTTATGGAAGTGTTTGGGGTTTTAGGTACATACACTTTTATTAAAAACATATGATTATATATATTATAGATATTTTATTAAATAATAATTATATTAAAATATTTTAAGTGTTTAGGAGTAAATAAAACATAAATGTTTGTTAATGAACATTACCCCTTCTTCAGGTATCTCTTATTGGTTTGTAACAAAGGGGATCCATGGATAGAATTATGACCGAAAAAATATTCTATGATGATATTATGGAATAGTAGAATTTATTTTCATAATTATTTTCAGAACCCATTGGTTTTTAATGTGTGATTAGTTTGGGCTAGGTGGTGGCCTTTTCTAAGGGAGGTTTGTGGCATTTTTATCATTTTTTTGGTAATAGTGACTTTCATCCATGTTTTATCAATTTCATGTGGATTAAATATTAGTCCAACCTAGATTATATATGTAATAAAGTGTAAATTTATATATAAAATGGATTTGAGTGAATTATTTTACATTGTTACACATAATATTCTATGTTTATCCATAGAGTAATCTTGTTTTTAACTTCCTTGAACTAATTATTTATAAATGATTTCACTAATTTATTTGGTCAGAAATTATGTTTTACTAGTGGAAAATAATATTTATGATGATTAAATATTTGGAATCATTATTTACAATTCTAAATCTCTTAAGTGGATGAAATTAATTTAAATTCAATCTCGCAAACATGTCTAGAATACTAGTTTTTAAAACAAAAAAGATAAAAAAACTTACATTGTATTTAAATTGAATATCAATTTAAAAATTGATCTCAATAAATTAAATTGGATTAATAAATGTACTATTAATAATGTTTGGATTCAGGAAAATTAAAAATATATAATAATAATAATAATTACTAAAAAAATGTTTTCAAATAAAATTATGAATTTTTCACTATTCATCCAAAAGTGTACTGCTCAAAAAAATATAAAAAATTCACCCATTTCTAATTGTTATTGTTTTTTATTTCAAATTGAAATGTATTATATAAAATTAATTTTCTAAAATCAGATAAATATAGATTTAAATTCATTTTTGCCTAAAAAGTATGACAAAACTACGGTTTCGAAAAATATTGTTTTTATATATGAAATTGGATGTATTATTATATCTTGTATAAAAAATATATATTAAAAATATTTCAAATTCACTAAAAAATTAATATATAAATTTCATTTAAATCATTAACCAAAATATATTTTTCAATTTTTTGATATAAAACAAACTTTTTCACTTAATAATTGTTTCTTTGAAATATTTACTATTATTTTATAAATAGTTTTGTTTTTTTCTATCCAATAATTAATAAAATATTTATATAAAAAAATGTAAGAAAATTCACAAAAAAAAATTAATTGGATTCATACATTTTTTTTCCAATATCTTATTTATAACTATTATATTAAATATTTATTTTAAACATATATTGTAGTTCAGTAAAACTCATTCTTGCATGTAACAAAATCTATCAAAGGAACTCAGTAGTGTTTGCAGAATATTCTCGATCCTAGTGATTCATGTATCAAAAATCTAAAATTAGTTCTGCATATAGTGCAATATTAACATGGTATTGCATATAAAAAACATAACTTGGTATATCATTCAACATAATCTATAACTGAAATGTAATTTATCTAAAAATAATAATTCATAAAATCCAAGGGTGGTAGAACACATATCACAATGTTTGTCTTTTATTAAAAATAAATTATGAAATTATCTTCTTTTACACAAAATACCTATTATAAACAAAAGATGAAATACTATTAAAATATTTTAATTTTATATGATAGATACCACCTATCCATAAGAATGGAGGGAATAAATATAATTAATAAAATTATGAATATATATTCCATTAAATTTTTTATATAAATAATTATTTTCTGACCAATAATTTATAAATGAACTTAAATTCATTTTCTAAATAATGTAAATCAATTTATAAAAAAAATTAATGCACCTAAAAACATTTTACCTCAACAAGTAAAATCAATAAAATTTAGTGAATGAATTTAATTTAATATGTAAATTATATTTTCAATAAAATTATTATCCCTAATATTAAGTGTTTTCTAGACATGATATAAAAATAAATAAAATTTTCACGTAAAGATTTATTTTCAGAAACATCATTATTTTCACCATTGGAGATATTTTATTAAAATTCATTTTTCATAATTTTAAAAAATAAATTTTAAAAAATAAAATTAATTTTTCAAATAATCATGTAAAAATTATCTTAGGATTAATTTTTTGTAATTTTTCCTAACATGTTTTATTTTTTTAGTAAATAGTTAAATTACTAAATTCTAATTGAAAACTTCCTTTTCGATTAATTTTTCATAAAGTAAAATTATATTTTAAATTGGTTATTATGTAAATTTAATTTAATAATACATAAATTTTATCTAATTTAAGTCATTGGAATCAAATTCATGTTGTAATTTTATAAAAACACATTTGTATATTTTTAATCTTTTTCATTTGAAAACAACAGTTTTTCGTCACGTTTTGGAGATTTTTTTAATAAAAATAATGTCACTTCTAGGAATATAATTTGGAAAAATAAAGACCTTTTTTTGAATGATTTTGTTTTATTTTATATAAAAATTTAAAATTATTTCCTTAAATAGTTATTAGTGAACAAATTTTAAATCAATGAACAAGTCATATTTTAAAATAGGGTTTTATATATTACAAGCATTTGAATTAAAATTAATTTTATAAAAAAATATGATTTATAATTATTTAATTGGATTTTATATTTTTATAATTATTTTTAAATTATCAAATAATTATATAGTTAATCTTAAACTTAATGATTACATATCAAAGGTAAATAAAAAGATACATGTTATTATGTTAAAAATACTAAAACGGTAAAACTGAATAAACAAAATGACTAAATATTACAATGATAAGAAATTGTATTTAATTAGTTTAGTGGGGGATTATATCCATAATATAATTGATGGTCACAATTATATACCTCTTATGGATTCATATGATGTTACAGTGACATCTTCAAAGGGAATTATCTTGGGTCTTTACAACAATGTCACTCCTTATCCATTATAACAGGTAACAAATTCCCCATCACTTCTTCGCAAAACACAAGAAACTTGGATTGATTAAAACCTATATAAACCACTTATCAGATTATAAAAACTCATCACAGAATACTATTTTATTTAAAATGTGAATTGGGGAATGATTTTTGTGAAAACAAAGGATGATACACAAAAAAGTGACAATGTTCTTCAATAAGAATTTCTGTTTTATTTCTTAATGTACATATTTAAACTCTTATAATCACATTATTCTATAATATCACCATTATGTTATATATATAGAGATGTTTTTATTTTATTCTCATTAACTAGAAGTCTATCTACTTCCTTCATAAGGGGTGTCTATTCATCGTTCTTGTATAAAGAAGACATCTGCCTCTCAAATTGATGTCATGTTTTTCTATAACCACCTCTAAGGGTTGGAAATAATGATATATTTATTATTTATATATACTATAAATGATATTATTATTATTATTCAATTATTATATCACACATACAATTATTCTTTCCATTTTTTGGGATTACAATATCATCCCTAATGTGTAACACTAATTACCACCTCGTGAAGCAATGTGGTTTTATCACACATTACAAGGGATATAAGAAGTATGGTTTTAATGAAAATGTGTGATATATAGGACATTATAATTATTATATAATGATAATATATTAATTACCATTATTTCAATCAATTATATAACAATCTAAATGTTGCATCATTGTAAAATACACTTAGGCTCAGACATATTTCTTAGAGAACCCATTAAGTTGCATCTTTAATGTGAATATTTAAAATGGTATAATAAAGGACTAGATTAAGATATATTTTAGCCACCTGGATGACAAATTGATTCTCTATAAATCTCTTTTCATTCCATCCAAGATATCATCACTCAACTAACTTCTATGAAGCAGTTACTCAAGAAATAGATATGCTTTCCAAGATGAAGAATATCATCCAACTCAGTGGAAATATGAAAAAAAATCCAGGTCAAGGTTCTCAATTATAAGGTATAAAATACTAAATTCCATGATTCTCTCCAAATAAAAATATTTACGAACAAGACCCAGTCTCTTTTGAAATATGGACAACAGTTTTTCAATAAATAGAAAGATCTTTCTAGTCACATTGACCTTTTCTATGGAACCCTATTCAATGGACCATCAATGAGTGTGGATATTAAAGAATGTATAATTCCAAATACTATCATTGAATATGATAATAGACTCATGACATTATGACCAATGGACATTGAAATTAATGAATATATATTTAGTCTTAACATGGGATGCTCTCTTAGACTAGATGGATTTAGGAATTATTTTTTCATTATTTGTGGGGCATTATCTAGCATGTTGATTGTAATATTTTCTGTAATTTTATCTAAGGCATCTGTTTCATACCTATTTTGGATTCCCAATTTATTTTCCTTATTCCAAATTCTTATAATGAAAGAAACATCATCAAATTCAGACCATTTGTGCTTGTTAGCACTATACCCAAAATCATTAAAAAATCAACTCAATAGACTTGTTCAGATCATGAAAAAAATAAATTCCTAGATTCTATTTAGCTTCATTATAGAAAGAATCATTCACGATTGTATAATTACTACATTGAAATGGGTGAATCTTCTTGTAAAATTTATAGGAGGTGGATATATTTCATTAATGATTGACATAAAAAGGCATTTGAACCTATTTACTAGGGATTCATTTTCAATGTTATTTAGATATTTGGAATCTATTTAGAAACATTTTCTAGATCAAAACATTATTTAGATCAGCCCGTATATCTATTTTAAGAAATGGATCTCTGGGAGGCTAGATTAAATGTTCAAGAGGGTTGAGACAAGGATCCCCCTCCCCCATTGTGCTTTCATTTTTTCTATTATAGAAGATCATTGCAGAAGTATAATTCTATACATGGTGATCAATGGTAACTTTTGAACCAATAGGGAAGCTATAGGTATTTTTTGACAATCCCGTTTGTTTTATGATGCTATCACTTTTACTCATGGGGAGATGTGGAACATCATATACATAAGTAAATATCTCTTCCAAAATGAATAAATTTTAGGTTAGGAAGTGTGTTGGGGGAGATATTTCATATATATTTTCATGAATATATGGACATATAAAAATATCAGTATGATTAATGACTTGAGAATAAGAGAGGTTTATGTGCATTTTATCTGTCTTGGGGGTCCCATGTTTTAGGGGGGACCTCATGCATCTTACTTCCATAAAATTATATTTCATGTAAGAAGAATGATGTCCTCCAAGAAAGGTAAATCCCTATAATTTGTTGGAGGATATTTTTTAGTCAAGCATTTGATTTTATAAAATATGGTGTATTCATTCATGGTTTACTTCGGGACCACATTAATCATTAAATCCATCAATTCCATTATGAATAAATTCATTTTGAGTAGAATTATTCTTAAAATAAATATTCTCACAATCTCATGGAAGATATGATGTATTCCCTATCCTCATGGGGTTCGTGGCATAAAAAAGTTTTCACTTTTCAACCAGTCCCTTTAGGCAAATTTCTTTGGGAATATCATCAACAATGATACACACTCCCCAAGTTAACTTAGGATCGGGTTTGTTGAAATACTTTAGGAAGGAATTACTTGATATTTGGAAACTTATGTTTCAGAATGGACTTATATTTATCTATTATATGATATTTAACCTTGGTTATTGGCTGGTAAGTTATAATTCTTCATTAAATTTATTAACAAATACATGGATTGGATTCACTCATATGAAATTGATTTTCTCTATAAACCATGACATCAATTACAGTGACTTCATCTGGGACCAGATGTGAAACATGGAAATTATACCAGATGACATTTTATAGGCTATCTCAAAATATAATTTCATTAACTAAGAAGACATGATGTTATGGGGGCCTGTACTAAATGGGAATCATGAATCGAAAATATTTTAAAATCCTCTTGTATAGGTCCCTCACTACTATATTGGAAATCTCAAAACGAAGTGGATACACCCTACCGGGATTACTCTGTTTTGGAGAATTCATTACAATAAAATTCTTTTTGATTCTAATCTACATGAGGATGGAATATATCTAAGACCAATATGTGTTATTTACCACCAGAATCATGAAGATGTAGACCACTATTTCAATGATTTCACATTACATCATCATTGTTTCAATCTATTTATGAATTATTCAAAGTTTAACTCCCTATAGTTGACGTTTTTAATAACATATTGATTGCACTGATCAACATCAATATGCCGAATGTGATTAAATTTCAATTCAAGGATTTCTGTGTCAAACTTGTGCACATCATTAAGAAGGGATAAAACTAATATATTCATGAATAGGGTCGCTTCAACATTAATACAACTCTTTCACAAATTGTGAGAGTAATAAAAAATTCAAACATGATTAACTATGGTAACTATAACAACTCTGTTGAAGATTTCATGGTTTCGATGTGACATAATGTTCCTGAAAAATACCCTACACCATGACACAACATTGAGGTTATCTGGTATCCACCAATTGTAGGCTGGAAAATTATTAATTCTAATGGGTTCTCAAAGAGAAATCTAGGCCCAGTGGGCTATGTATTTTTTAGAGAATCTTCTGAAGATGTTATCAATTATAATTAATCATATTGTGGCATTTCAATGACTATGTAAGTCAATATTAATGGCCTGATTAATTCTTTTATTGCTGTAAAAAGAAAGAACTAGAACAAAATTTTGTTTCTGTGCGATTCTAAAAATATTTTTCAAGCAATTAAAACACATCATATCACCTTTATTGGAAACTAATAGAAAAATTATCCAATTTCCTTGATCAAATCCCTATGATGAAATATGTTATCAATCGTATCTATGATGAGGACAATACCCTTAGAGTTGCAATGGAAAATAAAGGACCGAACGAGGTGGTTTGTTTCCCTGATAAAAATATTCCAAATAAATTATTACCAATATTTATAAGGGTAAACTGTAATATCTCAATCTTTATACAATTGAAATTTTCATTCATCTATTACAATATCGTGGGGTGTAATTTTCTCAAAAAAAAAATAGAAGTAAAAGGAAACATCTTTCAAGTGTATTTGTGACCTACCATCTCCAAGAATGGTGTATTATATTCTTTCTAATTTAAATATTATAGGTAACTCTAGAAACAAATAAATTTATCTTTTTTTATATTTATTACATTATTGCCATTTTTTTATATTATGAAACCTTGATTTATATTACAGGTCCCAAAATAACAAGTCAATTACTACAAGATGAATAAATCAGTCATTTCCCAAAACATGACTTTTACATGGATTTATTAATAAACCAGTAATAAATGGTCATAAGAAAACAATATATGGAATGATAAATATGAATATTGTTCTATTATAAACGTATAGAAAAATATATTAATTATAAAAATAGTCTGTACATATACAATGTAATTCATGACATAAGGTAAGATATTTCCATCTCACCTATTAATTCCACAAGACACAAGAAAAATTTAAAAAATATTTCATTTATGTGGTTTATATACATTCGATTAATGTATATTAATATTATTCTCTTTAAAAAATTGGTGATTAGATATACATTTTAGAATATATATTAATGTTATTTATTACCTTCCATTATTCACTCAAATACCTCTTATCCCAAATATTTTATATTTGATCGATGGGTTTAGAAAAATATCACTCTTCTCCATAGAGATAATTAACATCTTGTCTTCGATGAATATAAGGTTGATATCTCTGTTAATACAACACCATAAATATTTGAATTCATTTAATAGGTCTATTATGGGATGTTGTGATTATAAGATCATTAAACAATTTGTTTTCTCAAAAATAGGCACATCATGATATGGTTATCATCAATAAATGAGTTAGTCAATGCATGCTCTAGAATCCCCAACAAAAAAACGATATGATTTCGTCTAGTTCAAGTGTATCTATGTTTTCCACATGAATCAAGATACCCCAACCATAATGATTTGGTATTGTTTCATTGAACATCCACTTCCATTTCTTCATCTTTTGACTATTCAAATATTAGGGAATACTGTTGGTTGATATCTATGTTATGATAGTATAACTATATCATTTTGATAGCTAATTTCAATATGAATAAATGGTGACGTAACTTTTTTAATATTTATAAAAAATTATGTTAGGATTTTTATTTAGGAAGAGTTTCAATTTAAGAATAATATTTTATTAGCGTCATGTACTAGTTTGGGCTCTTCATGAAAGATAATGGGTCACATGATAGTTGGGTGAATGTGTGTGGTCATTAACAACTTCCAAAATAAGGATTAATTATTGGGAAGAAATGGTAATGGTTTTGGGTACGATTTAATTGTAGGTTCAAAGGAATTACTATAAATTGGTGCTTCAATTGATCAAAGAAGGTTCTAATGGAAGTGAACATTTGATTAAATGAAAGAGGGGTTTCGGTGGGAACAATTACTACTCGTACCTTTTTCTAAACAATTAGATATGAACTGAACAGCTAAGGATGTCACCATCTAGAAGCATGAATATCTATTAATCCCTAATCTGAAAGTAGTAAAAATTTATGGAAAATAGTAACATGACATGTAATGGTTTTTGGAACATGGACAATGGATATTAAAATTAATATCAATGTTGAATAATCCAATGAGAATGTTCTGAAGACTAGGGATGGAGAAGAAGACAAATAGGTGAAACAAAGAACATGTGAGAAAGATACAACATTTGGTTTAACTCGTGGATTCAACAATGGATGTGTGAATTAAATAAGGATGTTTTGGTCGAGGAAGACTAGTTTCACACTTATTTTTAGGTATCATTTTAATGATCTAGAGGATTTAGTAATGGAACAAGAATTATGGGATTAGAGAAAAAGATGTAATGTGCATCCAAAACACAATACTAGTGAAGAATCCCTCAAATGATTAAATCATTTATGAGAAAGATTTAGAGGATGAGATATCCATAAATGTTTTGGTGGATATTTCTGATGAAGTAAATTGATGTGGCATACACATCCCAAGTGAGATGAAGGGGATGAACATAAAAAATGGATTCAAGTATTTTTATTGTGTTAAAGGGAAGGATGCCCAAAGAACATTAGGAAAAATCTCAGTTCCATAAGTTGAAGGGAATAAGAAATTTTAAAATAACTAAAAAAATTGATAGTAAACCCATGTCTCATGATCATTGAAGTAAGTATATTAAAAAATTTTAGTGTAGAAATTAGTTAGTATGTTGTTGTGAGGCAATGAAATAAAAACATTTTGGTGTTATGATTGAAGATCTCAAACAGATGTAGGTTTTATCTAATAGTAAGTTCAGGGCTGTAAATAAGGTGGCATATAAAAAACTTAAAGCATAAGAGTTCATCATTAATTAAAATGAATGATATTTAGATGGTCAATTTGAGAACAAATCTACAGATTTGGAGTTTTAAAGGAGGTTTTAATGGATTTTTTGAGGGGATATTAGTAAAGAAAATTTTTTGTGTATCAAAAAGAAAAATTTCATTTTGACATGTGGCACCAGTGAATGGAATATTAATTATTAATGGAGTTTCCAATCCTAGGAAATGATGTAATTTATTTTTTAAGACCACTTCATATATTACCCAAACATGATGTACACTTTTCATCAATGGAGTCGTTAAAGAGGTAATGTTTCTAAAGTAAATAATAATTTTTTCTTAGAATTAGTGATTTCTTACTATGTTGGTTGGTTACCTATTAAGAACTTTAATTGTTTCCCACTATTTTATAAATGTAAATTAAATTATCGAAATTTCATTTTCAATCATTCTCAATGTATATAAGGGTTTCTCATGAGTACTTTTCCATTGATAGAATATTGGGATATACCTCTCATAAAATTCATGAATTCCATTATCCTGTATTTATTTCATGAAAATACATTTTCTCACTAAATTTTAATCCCTATATTTACAAAACTATTCAAAATAATATTTCTAATAAAAATCCCAATTATTTCCCTCTTCGGTAAAAAAAATTGTTCCAAAATAATTTTTTCTAAAAACAATTGGAAAAAATAAATTTATTTCACGTTTTTATAAAAACATTTTTACCCATGTGTGGATTCTAAAATTTTTTTAAAATGGAGTCTTAAGGTTTTTTTCAAAATCATCATCTCTTTTAATTTTCTAAAAATATGATGTGAAACATAGTTTTATGATTCAAATTATGAATAATATTTCCCACTATCATGATTTCTCATTGATTTCAATATTCCATTACATTATTTAAAGATGATTATAAAAATGAAAAGTATTATAAAAAGAACATTATATTGAAATTGTATGTTTCTCATGTGGAAATGATATTTTATTTAATAATTTTTTAAAATCATTTTTTTTTCTAAATGTAACAGATTTTAGAAAATTTTATATGTTTTCTAAAGAAATTTTCATGTAGAAATCATATTGTACTCAAGAAATATTCCATATAATATTTCAAAATAATTCTATATATAAGATAAAATACTTTGATGTTGCAAATTAATTAATGGGGATGTGATAAAAGGATACAATTATTCTACTTTATATTAATAGATTTTATTTGTAATCAAATTATAATTATGTACCCATTTACATTCCATTGGTTATACCATGAAAAAATACTTATAATAACTAGTTAATTTAATATGGTTTATACTATGTTTAAATAATTAAATGATTATGAAACATTTATCCTTTCTACATGTTATGATAAGATGATATTATATTGAAACACATATCAATTCATTGGTTATGGTATGAATAATTTTTAGGATCTTGTGAAACTTATGTGTATGGAATTCATTATGTGATTGTTCAGACGAATATCTCCCTCCAATTCCCTGTTTAAATATAAATTCTCTATGATATCATATGGTACATGGGTGGTTATCACAAGACTCAAAATCATATTACAAAAGTGGTGAGCTAAATATCATAAAGGAGGGTATATTGGTGGTTAGGCCAATCTCAGAAGAGCATACAATGGAGTCCATCTAAATCATAATGAACATACATGGGTGGTTATCCCTATCCAAATATGTTATTAATTTCTTAGTGGATATCCTTGATATAATATATTCAATTATTACATAGTTTCCAAAAATATATATTTTAAGACAATGTAATTGTTTCATAGATAAGGTTATTTGATTATCATGTGATTCATTTCTTAGAAACATCAAATATTTATTTCATAAAACAATAATATGATCATTGACATTAAAGGTATGGTTTCCAATTGTTATTCTCTTGTGATAAAACCCTTAAGTTGATGTTATGATTACATATCTCCCATTTTAACCCAAATGAAACATATGATCTTTCCCATTCTTAGGTTTTATTTCCCTATGTTATGATAATTGTTTTTATGCTGGTGTACTAAAGGGGAATATCATTATGGGAGACACTGAATATCATTAATTAATTAATAAGATTATCTTCCAGATTTTAAATGGAACTAAACTATTCTCGTCCATAGGCATGTTTCTTATGTATTTAAAATTTAATTAAAATTGTGTAATATCTATGTATAATAATATATGGTCGGTATAATATAATTATTCTCTTCATAAATTCCAAGAGAGATGGAGAGAGAAATAACATCAATAAGATCTCATCCATCACTCATCAAGAAATGTATTTATTGTATCATTGAATGATTGAGGTTTTTGATGCATGATGAAGACTAAAACGGTTACACCACATAGTAAACCCGTAGGATTCTCCATATAGAGGTGATTATTTCTCATAACCTAAGTTAGATTCCCCCGTATTTTTATACTTTGATAAATTACAACAGCAACTCCTGCCTCTTTATCTTACCTTGGAGGAGAATTCCCATATAGAGTAGGTGCATTGATATGGTTCCCATTCATCTTAATAGACTCCATTATTTATGAAATGGAATACAAATGATTATATCATAACATTATGCAAAATATTTTATAATACCAAAACTAGGGAAACACTTAAAATAAATTGGAAAATCAATTCATATATAATGTCATTATCATAATCATGGTTTCATTTGGGATATAATTTTTTTAAAATCCTTCATAACTATTTATAAATAAAATGTGAATAATCCAATGAATATACCACATGAGTGTCAAAAAATGTGTAATGTAAGGTATGTTGTCATACACCAACTGATGATCAAGTTTGCTCCAAATGTTCCCATTTCACATTAATTACCCCTTGGTAATTCTATTACAAAACCATGTCCACCTGTAGGATCCAGAGAGGAATGTATTTTCTATTAAAACCATGTAATCTAATCATTAAAAACCCTTTTGATTTTATTCTATTGTTATAATAAAATTTAATCATGGGGTTATATTCTCTAATATTTGTTTTCCTAACTCCAGATTCAGAGGTTTCTATTAAAATTATTATGATCTAATAATATATCCACATCCTTAGTAACCCAGCGAGGGTGTCTACCATGTTACATTGGAAAAAAATTAAAGTATTCACCTCATGATTGAATGAATTGTATAGTTGTCTTATTAAAATAGATACATACATGAAATTAACATTACATTTAAAAATATAAAAAATAAAAAGTTATTTTATTTGATAATTCAATTATTAAAATTAGTGAATCCTAGAATATCGGCCACAATATACTTATTCTTATTATGGGGAGAATAAAACATTAGAAACTAGAGATCTTAGATGTTAGGTAATGGTATGTGTATAATAAGTGCTCTATATAATTAAGGCACAATCAACATAGAAATGTAAATAACAAAAAACAACCTATTTAATAAACGACTTGATCATAATATTTAAGGAATAGAAAATGGTAAAATTTCTCCTTATATATAATCACATTATAATAAAACATAACAACATGAATTCTATATAATATATTGTTCGCATGTAATGTCAATTATAGAATTCATAATAATTTAATACATAATGATGTACATCTAAATTTTCTATCAATTCCTTGTTCCAATACATCTAATAACATTTATGTCATATTCCATGATATATAAAATTATCTACTAATTCTAGCTACATTTTTATAAAAATAATTAAGGTCTCATGAAAATCCCAACATAGTTTTTCTCATGAGTCCTACTGAGGAATCGAGGGGATATTGTGGTCCCCTACATTAACATACTATGTTCAATTAATTCCATATATGAATGTGATGGAACATAATCCACATAATCAGTAGTATTAAGAAACCAACCCAAAAATGTTTATACTTACCCCAACCAATAAACATAATCATAAACCATTGTGAGTAATACGGTGAATGGTAATAAGATTTTACATCCTTAATCAAACTATTAAAAGACTATCCGTAATAAAAATAATGATTAATTCAATAAAACATTCCCCCATTGGATAATATGTACAAATATTGGGTCAATGTCATTGAATAAGTAAAATACAATAAAAAGATCATTATAAAAAATCATTAAGAAAATATCCTCCCATTTTAAAAATTCTCTTCGTAGATCTAAATGATCACAAAATATTTTTAATAAAAATTTATTTGAAAATATCCTTTGATACATATAATTTAATTTTTTATACAATGTTTTTTATTGAAATTATCATATTTTTTCATGTCTAGTACTTTACTACAAAGATACCATTCAATTATTTATAAAATCCAAAACTTTTTTGAAAATGACATTATTTTTCACTTAAAATCATTATGTTGATAATAATAAATGGGTAAAAAAACTTAATACATCATTTTTAGGAGTTTAAAAACATTTTTAAGTACAATTTTTTTAAAAAAAGGATTTTAATGATAAGTTATTACTAATCAAAGAAAGAAATAAAATGAAAAATTATTAAAAAAGTATCTATCATTTAAAGTAAAATAAAATTAAAAAACAATACTATTTCATATAATATTTAAATATAATATTGGGTAATAGAATATATTGAATTTAATACATATATATAATCAAAATTCTTTCATGGCATACTGAAATTAAAATATTATTGAATAATGATGATATTGTGAAATAAACCCAAACCACTTTGTTAACATTGGAAAAATAAGACTCATGAAATAAATAACATTAATTGAAACATTAAATATCTTGAATATAAATTAATTCATGATATAAAAAAATAAATTGGAATTATATACACCAAAGAAAATAATTTAGTGGTGAAAATGGTGTTCGTATCTCAGATGTAATTGTGAGACAAGAAACTCATACCTTATATCAAATTTCATTTGTACATTTACTTAAATCATGTATTATGATTTTAAAAAGGTTATTAATTTATACCATAACCATAATAATATATATATAATCAAATACTTTCCTTTCATAACATTTTACAACATGTGTGTTTATAATATTTTATTATTATCATTGTTTCATGTGTCAGATTCCTTGTTTTATCATGTCTATTTTATAAAGATATTTCATGTTACTATGAATATGATATATATATATATCATAACCAGATTTATAATAATTATATAAATATCATACCTATTCATTATATACATTTTTGGAACCTTTTATGTACTTTAGATATTGAAAATGAATGTCATCGCTTCATCGAGATGGTTGGTCGTACGTACGCACGAGTGGCAATATCATTCCCTTAGTGAGTGAAATGGTAAGGAATGCATGATATATTAATTTTACAAGAATGAATATAATCTCACATATATCACATTTATTTATTAATTTGATACAAATTTCAACCCATGTAAAGTGTATGTGAAAAAAAAATCACATAGCTTCACATGGCGGTGGCCTGCCCTACACTCATGTGACATTATTATATCCACTATAAAACGTATGAAAAAATTATATATGTGATATAATGATTATTTATATATTATTATTTCATATATATCATATATATAAATTATATCTGTTGACCTCACCTATTTTGATAATCCCAATTATGCTTTCACATACTTTGATAATTCCAAATAAGGTGTATCTATAAATTAATTCTTTCAACCTATGATCAAGTTGATATTAATAATAAAATAATATTTGAAACATGTTAATCAATGTTTATCTATGTTTATATGACTTTTGAAATAATTCTAACTCAATCGGATATGTTTTTCATAAAACAGATAAGTGTTAAGTCACTGATATGCTTATAGCTGCTAACAGAGATCTACTAGTACTTAGTCTACCGATAGAAATAGTCACCGATAAGCACATGCATCTGATAATTCCACCGATTTAGACATCTATTGATATAGGCTAAGCTACCGATATAACAAGTATACCGGTATGCATAAGCCTACCAATGTACACGTCCCTAGTATAGAATGGAGCTACCATTTTGCACAAGCTACTGATAGAACAAGTATACCGATAGAACAAGGCTAATGACAGAAAGCCTACCGATAAGTTTGGTTTCCGATACAGAGTCACTGAGACAAGCAAGATACTGATAGACAAGAAAGCTACTGATATACAAGAGCTACTGATAGATGAAGAGCTTCCGATATAAGGATTCATCAGTATATAGATATGTTGATACATAGAGTGAAAGCTACTGATACAAGGAGCCACCGATATAAGAACAAAGAGCTACCGATAGGAGTTCACTACTATACAAAGTCCACCATTACATATCTACCAACAGAAGCTACTTATAGACATACCAGTCAATGATTCCTAAACTATACATTTGTCAATATTATTATTTATTAAGCAATGATCATATTTGATATTTTTAATTCAATCAATGTAATTTTATGTTGGTTGTTGGCGTGTCAGGGAACCGTACCTAGTACCCAGGAAAAGGTAATCATTCCCATTGCCGAAGCTGAAAGAAATAAAAGGATGGACAATGACCGGGAAAAAAAAGTGTGGTGAAAAGCAGAAAAGTAGTTGCACGAAGAGTACATACAACGGGAAAAATAATGTAGTAAAGGGGTGCATACAGAAAGAATACTTCCATACTCAAAGATCATTGAATATATATGAAGCCATTTTTCCTAAAAGATAAGACAAGCTACACCTTAGTCAAGGAGTGAAGAAAAACAATGAACGCTCTTCATGTACTCAAGATGATGAAACTGATCTTGAAGAAAATGACCCTTGGATTTTCACACAAAAACTAGAGAAGGACTCAAAGCATTATTTACTTCAATCGAAGGAGTCTATATCTTCACTCACAACACATAGAGCACTATAAAATCATCTCTATATATTTAGCTCTATTTTGTTTTATTCATTTACTTTTTGAGCAGTTTATTTACACACTGAATCCTGGACTGTAGTGGAGGATACTAAATCCTCACTCCAAACTTCTTAAACATTACTATATCCCACTGTGAATTGTGGAAGAGGTTAAGTGTGACCTGGATAGCATGTGTGCTATTATTTTTGTTCCAGGTAGAACTGTGGTTGAGGTATTAGTACCTGGACAGTCTTTTCACTATTTTTTACCTCGATATAGGGTTTGGATCAAATTTATATAAATTGTTTGAGAGGAATAAGTCTCGGATTGAGATAGAACCTCTTGGTTACATCAGCAGTGCATTTTTGATTAGGTTTATAGTATAATATATATCTTATATTCTGCTGCTAATTACTTTAAAATACAACTTGTTTTAAAGTTACTTTGATAGTTAAATTAGCAAGTGTTTATACATATTGTGAACCAGTAAGTTAGTTTCAAATGTAAATTTAATCTTCTGATTAAATTAACTGAGACCTAATCAATCATTGAGAAACTAATTGAATTCTTACTATCTATATAAATTCACTAATGTTTAACTTGTTTTTAAATAGGGGGATTTTAAGAGAAACTTTTTTAACAGAAATTTTTAATTGGAACTCAATTCACCCCCCCCCCTCTTGAGTATCCACTCTGACCAACATTTATTATCAGAGGTTGTTTTTATTAATAAAGGATTTCAAAATACACTGTTTTTTAAACTGTGATTTTAGTTGTATCTTAATGATCTTAAATTTCTGTTAGTTCTAAATTTTATCTCTTTAAATATATTTGATAAACTCTGTCTATGGATAATAGACTAGAAGGTGCTGATACCAAAATGCCACCCTTCTTTAATGGTAAAAATTATTCCCAGTGGATGCTTAAAATGAAAATTCACTTAGAGAGTATAGGGTTTGATTTTTGGAGTGCTATAGAGACTCGATATAAAATTCTAGAATCTAAAAGAACTACTTGGGATGAACATACTATGACTGCTTACAATAATAATTGTAAAGCTCTGAATGACTTGTACTTTTCTCTAGGAGATGAAGAGTTTAATAGAATATCTTCTTGGAAAACTGCTTATGAAATTTGGGACACTTTGACTATTTCTCATGAGTGTACAACCAATGTCAAAGAAATGAGACTGAACACCTATACTATTAAATATGATAATTTTAAAATGAATCCAATTGAACCTATTTCTGATATGTATATCAGGTTCAATGAGATTATCAATACTATGAGCTCACTTGGAAAATTTGTTCCAGCAAAGGAGCAAATCATGAGAATACTAAGTTGTTTTCCAAAAATATGGAGAGGCACATCTATTTCCATTATAGAATCATGCGACATCATCATACTTCTTGTTAAAGAATTAATAGGTAAGCTTATGATGTGTGAGGAAGAAATCAATGTGAATAAGGAAGAAGATGATGAACCTTAAAGGAAGTCAGTGGCATTTAAGTATACTGCCTCAAGGAGCAAGGACGAGGAGAAAGTTCACATACCTACTGAAATATCATCAAGTGAATGTTCAGAATCTGACAGTGATATTGAGATGGCTCAGATAGCCAAAAGAATTAAGAGGTTCTACAAAAAGAAGAAATTCTTCAGAAAATAAAACTACAAAGGTAAATATGATAACAAAGGTCATTGGAAGAAGGAATGAAAGAACCCTGATAAAGGTGATGAGATTATCTACTATAAATGAAGAAGGAAATAACATGTAAAAGAAGACTGTCCAAAATTGAATTTTAAAAAGAAATATGACTACAAGGACAATAAGTACAATAAATCTATGAAAGCTACCTGAAGTGATTTAAAAGATAGCACAAGTGAATCTGAGTTTTCTTACTCTGAGATGAATTGTTCTAACATGTGTTTTATGACAAACACATCTGAGGTAACACGTGACATTCCTGTTTTAAATTCATATTATTTTGGAGTTGATTCTGATTCTGATTCTGAATCTAAAAATATGTCTAGTGCTAAATTGTTTGAATACTGTAATATGCTAGAAGATACATGTAATGAATTTAAGAAAAAGTATAAGACCATGAAAAAAAATCATGCTATAACCAGTTCTGTGAAATCTACACTTGATGTATAAAAGGAAAATAATGCTCAATTGATTAAGAAAAATACTGTACTAAAATTGTCTAATGAGCAATTAAGGAAAGAATTAGAAAAATTCACAAATGGAAAATATACTCTCACTTAAATTCTAGGAAATCATGTGGCACCAAAGTATACTACTGGAATAGGCTATTAGCCTGGACAGAGACAATTTACTAAAACTAGATTCTTTTCTAAATCTAGACAGAATGCTGCTAGTTCTAGTTCTAAAAATTTCTCTACTTCAACTAGTTATTCATATAGTTATAGACTAAATAAATTTTATATTTAAAAATATATTAATTCTTTAAATTATATGAAACACATAAGATTAATTTGGGTACCTAATTCTTTTCTTTATAACCTTTCTACACCCAAGAAGATCGGGGTACCAAAATCATTTTCAATTTAAACGTGTTTTGTAGGAAAATTGATTAGTGGGTTCCCATAAGAAGTTATGGTACTTGGACAACGGATGTTCAAGGCACGTGTTTGGGGACTACTCATGATTTAAGAGTTTAATCAAAGTTAATGGAGGCTATGTCACCATTGGTGATAACTCTAAAGGAAAGATCTTCTACCTAGGATAGATTGGTAACACTAATTCAGTTTTAATTTCGGAAGTTTTATTTGTTGATGGACTTAAATATAATCTGTTAAGTATTTCTCAGTTTTGTGATGATGGTTCCAATGTTAAATTTTCAAATTATTCTTATAATGTGTTCAAATCTAAAAATGTTTGAGTATTTTCTGCTTTGAGAAATGAAAATGTATATGCTGTTGATTTAACTTCTTTAGCCTAGAAAACTGTTACTTGTTTAAAAGATTTTCATAAAGAATCTTGGATTTGGCACAGAATATTAGGATATTGAAACATTAATTCTCTTATAAAACTGACTAGGAAAAACTTAGTTAGAAACCTACCTAAACATGAATTATCAGTTGATAAAGTTTGTAATCCCTGCCAAAAGAGAAAGAAACATAAAGTTTCATTTAAATCAAAGAAAGAAGTTTCAACTTCTCAACCTCTCAAGTTGGTTCACATGGACTTGTTTGGACCTTCTAAAGTTTCTAGTTTAAATGGGAAGCACTATGTCTATGTCCTAGTAGTTCTTTTTTCTAGATATACTTGGGTATACATCTTATCTCGCAAAATTGAATCTTGTTCTTATTTTGTCAAATACTCCAAGTTTGTAGAAAAACATAGTGGAATTAAGATTAAAACCCTAAGAAGTGATCATGGTTTTGATTTTGAAAATCATGAGATTGAGTCTTATTGCTCACACAATGGATATAATCACAACTTTTCTACCCCTAGGACACCTCATCAGAATGGTGTAGTAAAAAGATGAAGTAGGACCCTTTAGGAAATTGCAAGAACCCTAATCAATGGTTATGACCTACCAATTTATTTTTGGGATGAAGCTGTTAATACAGATTGTTATATTATCAATTGATTTTTTATTATACATGTTATTTAGAAGACCCCTTATGACTTGTGGAATAATAGGAAACCTAAGGTTAATTACATCATAGTTTTCAGCTACAAGTTTTTTATTCTTATTACAAAGGATAATCTTGACAAGTTATCTTCTAAGAGTGATGATGGAATCATTTTTGGATATTCAATTACTAGAAAAGCCTATAGAGTTTTCAATAAAAGAACCAAGTGTGTGGAAGAATATGTTCACATCATGTTTGATAAAACTGATCCACATGAACCTAAGTCTTCTCTTGAAAATCTTGAAGAAGATTTGTCTATTCTGGACTGTAAGGATAAAACTAAAGAACCTACTATAAAAACATCCAGTTCTAGACATATTCTAGAATCTTCTTCTATAGAATCCTAACTTAGGGAAGATTCTAAAATTTCTAGTCCTACATTTACTAGATCAACCAGGATTCTAAAGAATCATCCTTTGGTTGCTGTTGTTGGTAATCTTGATAGAGGAACACATACTAGAGCTTCTCTAAGAAACCATGTTGAAAATCAATCCTTTCCTTCACATATAGAACCTAAAAATTTTAATGATGCAATCAATGATAAATTTTGGGTAATGGATATTCAAGAATAATTAAATCAATTTGAAAGAAAAATGTCTAGGAATTAGTGGAAAGACCTAATGACACCTTGAAAAAAGGCACTAAATGGGTTTTTGGAAACAAAGTTGATAAATCAGGAAATATAGTAAGAAACAAATCTATTCTAGTTGCATAAGGATATATTCCATAGGAAGGTATAGACTATGAGGAAACCTTTTCTCCTGTAGCTATATTAGAAACCATTAGGATCTTACTTGCCTATGCTGCTCATCTGAATTTCAAGTTATATCAAATGGATGTCAAAAGTTCTATTCTAAATGGTTTTATAATTGAAGATGTATTTGTTTAACAACCATCTGTGTTTACTAATCCTCATTTTTCAAATCGAGTTTTCAAGCTATCCAATGCTTTATATGGTCTAAAACAAGCTCTAAAAGATTGGTATGATAGACTTAGCAATTTTATTATTTCAAAAGGTTTTACTAAAGGGATTGATGATCCAACTCTTTTTATTAAAATAATTTCTAATGATGTTTTGATAGTACAAATCTATGTTAATGATATTATTTTTGGATCTTCTAATCATTCTTTATGTACTGACTTTTCAAAGAGTATGCAAAAATTAATTTTGAATGAGTTTAATTGGAGAACTCAAATGATTTCATGGATTTCAAGTTTTTCAAAATAAAAATGGTATTATTTTGACTCATGGTAAATATACCAAGGATCTTTTAAAAAGTTTTGGCTTGGATAGTATTAATGTGAGTGATACCCCTATGAATACTGTCTGTAAATTGGATGAAGATGAAACTAGGAAACCAGTGGATCAATCCAACTACAGAGGTATGATTGGAAGCTTACTTTACCTTACTACCAGTCGACCAGATATTTTGTTTAGTGTGTGTATGTGTGCAAGATTTCCGGATAATCCAAAAGAATCTCATTTACTTTCTATTAAATGAATTTTTAAGTATCTTAAACATATTGCATTTTTGGGTTTGTTTTATCCACAAGGACAATCTTTTGAATTAATGAGTTATTCAGATGCTGACTTTGCTGGTTGCAAGTTGGATAGAAAAATCACATCTGGAACATTTCATTTATTGGAAAAATATTTAGTATCATGCTGTAGTAAGAAACATAATTATGTAGCTTTGTCTACTTCCGAAGCAAAGTATATAGCTACTGGTAGTTGCTGTGCACAAATTATGTGGATGAAACACACTCTTTTGGACTATTGATATGATTTTAAGCATGTTTCTATTAACTATGATAACACCAGTGCAATTAAAATTTCAAAAAATCTTGTGTCTCACTCTAGGACCAAACACATTGATGTAAGGAACCATTTCTTGACAGATCAACACCAAAAAGGTGATATTACTCTTGAAATTATAGGTACTGAACATTAATTCGCTGGCATTTTCACCAAAAATTTATGTTCGGATAGGTTAAGTTACATTAGACATGAGTTAGGAATGATAAGCCTCACCGATGTTATACCTCACAGATAAACCTCACTGATGTGATACCTCAATGATAAAACTCACTGATAAACCTCAACGATGTGATACCTCAACGATGCACTTCATTGATAGGAATTCTAACCAATATACCCTACTGATTCTGCGCTATTTTAAACTTCTGTCTGCCGCCAGAATCTGAATCGTTTATACTTATGATATTTTAATTATTTATTTTATGATTCCTAAATGATAAAACTATGTCCTAGTTACTTCTCAATCCACAAAACCTTTCTTTTGTCATCAAGCCTTAGCTCCCAAATTTCTCGAAAACACTACGTTCTTCGAACTAGAGATGGAAAAAACCAAACTCCCTACTATCAGAGATGACAGTGATGAGCCGAATGTGAATAAGAAGAAGACCGAGCCAGAAAAAAGTGGCAGTGTTGGTAGAATGAGGTCGGGAAGGAGACTAGAGAACCCAAATTTACAGAATAGAGTTATTGTGATAAAAAAATATCTATGTGTGGAATGGTTGTTGTCCAATAAATCATTAGTTCTAGAGGTGCTGGAAGATCAGAAGTGGAAATATTTCTTTTCAAACAATAATGGTCCCTATTATCTGAAGCTGGTGAAATAGTTCTATGATTTTGTAAGCTTTGAGAAATCAGAAGATGAGAACCGTATGATTTCCTTTGTGAATTGAAAGGAGATATCATTTTCATCTGTTGAGTGGGATGAATTCCTGAAGGTTCCACACAAAGGTGTTCCTGGATATTTCTCGAGATCAGTACCACCTACAAGTGACATATTTTATTATGAGACTGTTTTTGAGAAGCTCACTGGTATTGGAAAGTAGTGATAGGTGGTGGTTGTTGAAATGGATGGAGAGAACAGAATGTTGTTCATGTTTTTCAGCATGTTTTAATTCCAAGAAGAGGGAACTTTATGAATTTAATATATCAGGATATCTCTTCATTACATATTTTGAGACATGATGTGAAATTTAATCTCTGTAGGATGTTATTGACTCAAATAAGGGATTTGATTAGACCAATGTGAAAAACAAACCCTTTTTTATTTTCCAAGATGATCTCAGTGATGATCAAAGTGAAAGGGGTGGCTGAGTCTCAAAATGATACAGTGGTAAAAAATAATAATTTTTGTATCACAAGCACCGTTTTCAAATATATGAAAATAAACGGGAATCCATGGAGAAGAGAGTGGGTTGATGATGACAAGAATCTATATGATAAGTTCAATCCTATGGTTCATCCTTCGAGGCCTAAGGATGTGAGGGATCCAGGTCTGGGACCTGATGAAGAAGAACCTGATTACAGTAATGAGACTGATGAGGATGAGACTTCTATGGGTGATGTAAGGGATCCAAAATTAACCCCATGTCCTGTGACTGAAATTATATCTTCATAAAAAAAACTTTATTAAAATAAGAAGCACCTGCTATTGGGGAAGACCAGTGAGCTCCTGAGAATGAAAAAGAAAGAGAGAATGAACTTGAAGCCTATGATTTTGTCTACTTAAGTCTAAGTCCATTGATTGGAAGCTCAGTTGTGCATGTTAAGGAAGTAGTGGGTGAGATGGAAGGACCTGTTTTTAATCTAGAGGAGCCTCCTGTAGTTTCAAATATGGAGTTTATTGTATAAGATTATTCTGAGTAAGAAAGACCTGCTGAGAATGTTTTTGCTGTACAAGAGGATACATCAGTTGAGGGGGAGCATCCAATCAGGTTTGGTAGTGTTTCAGTGGAAGCTAAAATTGAGGACTATACAGAAGACCCAGGCTTTGTGGTTTGTTGATTGGATTATTCCGATTCTGATAATGAGGCATCCCTCAATAGACTAAAAACCAATTATGATATTAAGACTGAGTTGTTACCTGAATATGTGGTCAGATTGAATGATCTGGATAAGCTCATGTTTGATCTCAAAATCAGTTTTGTAGAAGAAATAAAGAAAATGGAATCCTCACTGGTGTCATTGATTCAATCAATTATGAATGAATCAGTGAACATTATAGTATCTGAAAGATCACCTTTTGTCGTTTCGCCTTCTGATATGGTCACCAGGTCTAATCTTGAATCCTTAATGAATGAGCTGAAAGAGTCGTTTAGTGCCTCTGTTGCCGAGTTAAAGCACTGCTTTGTTGAATAGATGAGTAATTTGGAACCGTCCTTTGAACTCTATCCTAGCTGTAATGTATCTAACATTGTTTAAGAGATAGTGGATGAAGTTACAGCCTTCCAGAATTATATGTCTATCCTTGCAGAGGATGTTAACGTTCTAAAGAAGTAGGTAATCTTGTTAGAATTTTATATGAGTTCTAGACCTCAGGCAGATAAGGACTTAGCTTATGTTAAAAGTGTTGTGATCCAGATGGTATCAGTCTTTGAAGGATTTAAAATTTCTATGAAAGATCATGTTAGCACCCAGGATTCCCAAGTGTAAAATCGTATCAGTGGGTTGACCAAAAACTTCAAGGAAACAGTAACCTTCTCCATTGGTTCTCTTGCCTCCAAACCTTCAATAGAACGGAATTAGATTCGATCTTTGATGAAGGAGGTGCTTGGTTAAGTATCAAATAGTGGCTCTGTGGACTCATCTAATCTGACCAAAGTTGTCACTTATGCTAGAGATACAGTTAGAGAGATAATGAAGATTTTTCAGGACAATAAGAGAGAGCTTCTGCCACTCAGAAAGAAGTCATATACAAGGTAGATTATTATTTCCAAAGAATTTTTAACAAGCATCAGCTCAAAAATCATTTCAAGAATATGTTATAAAACCCAAAGATACCTCCTGTCAATCAAGACTTCAGAGAACAAGTCAGCAATCTTAGATAATTGACTCCAGCCTTGGAAAAAATCATGGAGAAAAAGGATGATTTCATATCTGCTATGGGGAGAGGATGATGAATCATTATGGATTTCAGAAATATCTTGTTTCCTTTATTACATGTGGATGTTAGGACAGTGATTATACCTCCAGATTTCCATGCCTCTGTCCTTAATACTTCTCCTATTCAGATGACTCCAGCCCAAGCTATCAGATGACTTAATCCTATGATCACTCAGAGGGATACTCAGTATAGGCCAGGAACAGTTTCAGTAGATCCGCCTCCTGTGATCATTTCTGGTGTTCCTAATCCTACACCTGCATTCACATAGACTGAATCCTCTTCTGATCCTAAGGGATAATCTCACATTGAAGATGTGGATTGACTAGGTTTCTAAGATATTGGATTGTAATCCCTTGTATTATGGTTTTATTCCCTTGTACCATTTTGAAACATGAAATACAAATGGTTTTCTTTTCATTCCCATTTTCTCCTTCTCTATTTGTTGTTTCCCACTTTTTTCTAATCAAAAAGGGGGAGAGCTAATAGAACTAAAGGGGGGAGCTACTATCTATTTCTATTTTTTGTAACATGTAACTTTGATACCATTGCATTTAATTCCACTTCTGATACATTTAACATTTCACATTTTATATTGTTTTCTCTGCAACAATTGAATATAATGTTATATACTCTAATACAATTACTAATTAAATTGAGCCTATAATATCAGAAGTTGTTATTAACAAAAAGTGGGAGATTGTTGACATCACATGTTTTGATAATACCAATTATGATTTCACATACTTTGATAATCCCAAATAATGTGTATCTATACATTAATTATTTCAATCTATGATCAAGTTGATAATTATATTAAAATAATCTTTGAAATATGTTAAAAAATGTTTATCTATGTTTATATGACTTTTGAAATAATTCTAACTCAATTGGATATGTTTTTCCTAAAACATATAAGTGTTAACTCACTGATATGCTTATAGATTCTAACACAGATATACCGGTACTTAGTCTACCGATAGACGTAGTCACCGATAATCACATTCCATTGATAATTCCACTGATACAGACAACTACCGATAGAAGCTATGCTACTGATAGAACAAGTGTACCGGTATGCATAAGTCTACCGATGTACACTTCACTAGTATAGAATGAAGCTACCATTATACACAAGATACAGATAGAACAAGTCTACCAATAGAACATGGCTACCGACACAAAGTCTACCAATAAGTGTGGTTTCCAATGCAGGGTCACTGAGATAAGAAAGCTACTGATAGACAAGCATGCTATTGATAGGTAAGAGTGGCCAATAGATGAAGAGCTTCCAATAGAAGGAGTCACCGGTATATAAAGCTACTGATACACAGAGTAGCAGCTACCGATACAAGGCACTACCGGTATAAGATCAAATAGATACCGATAGGAACTCACTGCTATACAAAGTCTACAATTACATATCTACCAACAGAAGCTACTTATAGACTTACTAGTTAATGATTCATTACTCTAATTTTGTCAATATTATTTATTTATTAAGAAACGATCATATTTTATGTTTTTAATGCAATAAATGTTATTTAATGTGGGTTGTTGGCATGTTAGAGAACCATACCTAGTACCCATGAAAAGGTAATAATTCCCATTGCAGGAGCTGAAAGCTATAAAAGGAAGGACAATGACCGGGCACAAAAAGTGTGGTGAAAAGCAGAAAGGTAGATTCACAAAGAGTACATACGACGGGAAAAATAATGTCGTAAAGGGGTGCATACAGAAAGGCTACTTCAGTACTTAAAAATCACTGAACATATACGAAGCCATTCTTCCTAAAGGAGAAGACAAGATACACCTTAGTCAAGGAGTAAAAAACTACAACGAAATCTCTTCATGATCTCAAGATGATCAAACATAACTTGAAGAAAACGACCCTCTGTTTTTCAGAAAAAAACCAGAGAAGGACTCAAAACATCATTTACATCAATCCAATGATTCCAGAGCTTCACTCACAACACATAGAGAACTCTAAACTCATCTTTATCTATTTATCACTATTGTGTTTTATTCATTTAATTTTTGAGCAGAGTATTTACAAACTGACTCCTAGACTAAATTAGAGGATACTAAATCCTCAATCCAAACATTTTACACATTACTATATCCCACTGTGAATTGTGGAAGAGTTAAAGTGTGACCTTGATAGCCTGTGTGCTATTGTTTTTGTTCCCATGTAGAACTGTGGTATAGGTCATAGTACCTGGACAGTCTTTTCACTGTTGTTTACCCTGATCCAGGGTGTAGATCAAATTTATATAAAATGTTTCAGAGGACTACGTCTCGGCATAATACTGAACCTCTTGGTTATATCTTCTATGCATCTTTGATTAAATTTAAAGTATACTATATATATTATATTCTACTGCTAATTAATTTAAAATACAACGTGTTTTAAAGTTACTTTGATAGTTAAATTAGAAAGTGTTTATAATTATTGTGAACCAGTAAGTTAGTTTCAAAAGTTAATTTAATCTTCTGATTAAATTTACTAAGACCGAATCAATCTTTGAGAAACTAATTGAACTCTTACAATCTGTATAAATTCACTACATTTTAATTTTTTTTTAAATAGGGGGTTTTTAAGATAAATATTTTTAACAGAAATTTTTAATTAGAACTTAATTCACTCCCCCCCTCTTGAGTATCCACTCCGAGAAATAATATCCATCATTACAACTAACCACATTATATAGTTATAGAAAATTGAATGACATTGTTTCTTGAGGCAATAGTCTTCCGTACACATGAATGATGAATTTGTAACCCATTTTATGGATGTTGAGATAGTTTTAAGTAATTACCATAACCTAAAAACATATAATTATATGGAATATATTGTTGTTTGTATATTTTAATTTTTTAAAATTTATTTCAATATTAAAAAAAATTAAATAAATTGAAATATCTTTATTAAGATAATCACCATTTCAAAGAGAAACCTCATTTAGATCCTCACTTATTAACTATAAGGTTGGTAATATAGAAGGAAAAAATCTAGATAATGTGTATAAAGATTTTGGGGAGATAATATTCCATGGGTTTTTAATCCAAATGGGCTTTATATGATTCAATATGTGATGGGAGGGAGTTCCCTTTTATAAAGGGAAAGGGAACTCTCATGAAAATTACTTAAAAATTTTCCTAATGAATCCAAAATGATAAAGTTGTTCAAAAAATTAATTATTAAAAATGAATCATTAATATAACATGGGAACTATAAAATGAATTTTTTTTAAGAAAGAATGTTTTTTATAAGTTGGTAAATCATTTTAACACATATATTTTATTTTAACCCAATACTAAACTCATTTTTCACTTAACCAGAATAATTAATTCTAAATGTATTCATAATTATTTTTAATAAAAAAATTAAAAAATATTAAAAAATATTAATCCATATTATTAAAAATATGTATTAAAATTTTCCAAAATCAATTCATTTATTTTCAACAATGTAATTTAGAATTCAATTAGTAGACATGATGAGAAAGGGGGATTTCAATGGGAAAATATTCCAAATTTTACAATTTTTTTATATAAAAATTCGATATAATGATGATACTAATGACATTAATTTTATCAATAGATATATAATTGACCCAATTTTAAATTCTGTAGTTAATGTTTGACGAAACTGTTGTTTTAGAAAAATGATTTTTTCATAAATTTTTAATTTATTTTATATGATCCGTATTTTATTTGCAATAAATATGTAATTTATTTTCATATATTTGTTAAACTCTTCATAACCACAAAAAAATATAGGTTATAATAGAATTTTTTAATATTAATTTGTCAATAGAGCATTTTGTTTCATCAAAACATGTTGTTTCATGCATTACAAGCTGTCAAGGATATTGAATTCATTTGAATATATTGTAATGTCACATGATGTTATATTCATTTATAATATTATTTCCATTTCACATATGCTATTATAAATTAATTTTATACTTTAAAATATTTGGGTGGCACAATAATGGCTCATATAATAACATTTATAACATCTCAATACCTTCAAATCATATTTTTTTTGAACCATACCAGGAATTTTTCATTATACTCATAATATAATTATTCAAAAAAGGAATTTCCAACACTTTATATATTTAATAATACACTATCAGTGATACTTATTATGACAAAAATCAAAAGATTTAAATTTACTCCTCCTACATGTGTAATTATTGAATAAATGTGTTCCTATTTCATTCCTCATAGTATCTTTTTATCGTTGTTTTTTATGTCAAAAAATCCATATCAACAATCTATGTACTATATATAAAATTCCCATATATTTTAAATTAATTATAGGATAGTGATATTTATATAACTATTTTCAATCTAGAGTAATACTGGTTAATTTTATTATTACGGTACAGAATTAATGTTCTTTACTACCTAGATAATCTAGTATAATTAAAATAATAAAAATAAAAATATTCTTACTCCTTTTAAATAATTTCCAAAAAAATCTTTTTAACCTATGTTAAACACCCTAAGTACATTACAGATCAAGGAAAAATATCTTTTAATAATTTTAAATCTATTTAATGAATTTCATCTTTCTAATTCATACTCTTAAATAGAGACCATAATAGTTTTCTTAACACCATCAATATATAAATTATCAAAATAAAAATATTGAAAAAATTTTCATTATTATTAATCCATTTTTCATTCACCACTAGATTCGAGGTTCAAAAAATGTGGGGATGTAAAATTTCATAAAATGATCTAATATTAGAATGTTCATATGTGGAGTGTTTACAGACTATCTATAATGGGATCCACCATTTTATATCCTATATAATCTAAATAAAACAATAATGAGTACATTTTATTATAAGTGATACAATTTAAGGTTACTGATTTGAAAGGATACCATACTCCCATTTCCTTTTATCCAAATTCACAATTTTCCCTTTAAATTAAATTTATTCTGAAGGAAACAATAAATTGGTAAGTAAAAATTGTAATGATAGATGTTTTTTATCGATAATATTATCAATATTTTGAAAAACTATAAATTGGTTTTTTAATACCTCTATATCCACTAACATTTTGTAATCTTTCGTTATGCCAATTCTAACATCTTGTACTATGGCCATCTGAAAATTTTGATTTTAAAATATAATAATGAATTTATTGAAATCCCATATAATTTTAGAGTTATAATTGTAGTTAAATATTAAAACCATCAATATTTATGAACCCTAAAAATTATTGTGGTCAGATCCCCTCAATATCTATATTAAAAAAAGGATTCGTCAATGTAAACTATAGTTCAAATAAGAACACGTTTGATTGTTTTAATATTAATTTTTATAGGGGAATGGTATATCATTCTATAGTTCCTACACATCCTTATATATTGTAATTTTTTTTAAGAATGTGGTTTTAGAAATAAATTTTACGTTAGAGATATGAAAATAATGAAACCAATTTTTTAAATTTGAAAATCAAAAAATAGAATGAAGAATTATTTTTTTATAATAATCATTATTAATAAAATAATAATTATAGACCAATAAAAAAAACATAAAACACCAATTTATTTTGAAATATTTTAAAAAATAAAAATGGTAAAATTTCAATCCTGATAGTTATATAAATTAAAACATTTCAACTCATTACAGCATGTCTTTTAAAAAATACTTTTCACCAATAAAAAGTGCATAAAGGGTCCAAACAACTACATATTTATATTAAAAGATAAAATCCAATAAATTCTTGAACCGTAAGTCGAAAATACCGAAATTTTGTATATGTATATTTGAGAATAATATTTATATCAATATTATAATGACACATTCATAGATCCATATAAATAGAACAACCTATTAGTTATTTCAGACAAATAGTCCTTTGAGAAATAAATTTTTAACAAATGTACTGGAGAGATATATTGGGCTAAATAATCATCCTGAAAAATTTATAAGGTTCATAAAAGAAATTAAATAAACATAAAATTTTATTTTCATTATAAATGATTAGAAATTATTACATTTATAACATATAAAAATTCACTATTATGAATTATATTAAGATAAAGATAAAAATACATTTTCTTTGAAGACTCTTAAAAGAAAACATTCCATATAGAAAGTAAAATAATATTTTATTTGATAAAATAAAAAATATATATAAATAAACATTCATAATAATGATAATCATAGTTGGAAATTTTAGTTATTCTACAAATATAAAAAATATACCCTATACTTTTATAAAATGTTAAATGTACCATATTTGGAAAATTCTTATAAAAATATACTTTAGAAAAATTGTAAATAAAGTCAAACATGGTAAAAATTTAAATTAACCATATATTTTAGTTTGAAAAAAAATATTTGAAACAAATTAATGTGCATAGATATGGAGGGGAAACATAATAAAATATTTAAATCATTAAAAATAAGTTTTAAAAAAAAATTCCCTTACTATATTTATAAATATTGAATGGAAATTAAATTGATGGATGAAACATTAAAAAAACATAAAACCATGAATTCATATTAATAATAATGAAAAAAATTCATATGGAACCCTATAAACCACATTAAATCTGCCACATGTGGAATATAGTAGAAGTCTCAAATATATGAAATTAAGATGATAAATTGCTTACCTCGAATCAGACTCACCATGTTTATACATTAACTAATATAAAATAAACATATATTATTTTAATAATTTGTAAAAAAATAGTATTTGGGATTATAATAATATTTTTATCCATGTTAATAAATATATTATTATGAAAAATATTTTTATTAAATTAGTTATGTTCATGTGTGATGATTTGATAGCATTAAGTAAATTTTCATAAAAAAAATTAGATAGTGCACCATTTTCCAAGGGCTCATTATTCCATATTTTATATAATAATATTATTAAAATAATTATCAATTTTATTTATTCAATATTTTATAAATAATAAAAATAGTGGAAATGAAAACCCAATCACATCACTTATTAAGGTTAGTAGTCCACTCATATGGATGAGTGGAATTATCATTTCAAACAATTCTATGTACATGATGGTAAGTAACATTTTTTAATTCCAAAGTCATGAAAATTTCATAAATATTATTTCTATTCATTAAATCTATCCTTATATGTTTCCATGTGAGATGGTTTCAGAAAATGAAACCCATCAGTTTTTGGAGGTGGAAGTCCACACCTACATAAATGTGAAATTTGAATTACCCATAGAACAAAATATGAACAGTAAATAGGTTGTGTCATAAAAATAATAATATTTATGTATGAAACATATATTTATGTTATTATATAATTATTTTCAAATACAATTTTATAGTGGTAGAAGAATAGATAATCATGAAAAACATAGTGGAGAGTTATAATTTTTTATTAACCACCCCCTTGGATTTAACACTTCCAAATTAAAAAACTGTGCAATTATTGATAACAGGACTACTAGTTCATGAGGGAGTATTTGACTAGGCTATTTTGGTAGTGATTGGTTGAGTAAAAATACTGATGCACTATAGGGAATATTCGATAAGTTTTTTCCTTTTATAGTCCAAGTTGTAACACTCCTTTTATTTTTTAATGTTACAAAATAACATATGTATATACTTGGAATAAAGAAACAAAAATATTTAAAATTATTTGTTAAAGGGAAATTCTCCAAATAATATCTTCAAATGGAAAATAATATAACATTTTGTTATTATTTCTTCTATATGTATACATAATTATCTGATTTTAATCTTTCTTTCCATAGAAGAAATATATTTTCCAATTTTACAATTAATAACGAAAAAAATGAAATTCTACTCATGAAAAATGTTGAACCTCCTGAGTCAAAATTTGAAAAATATTATTCAATATTAAATATGTAGATTTATTGAAATTTCTATTATCATATTATTGAAAAATACAATGAAGATATTTTTCATTCAAAAAATATGATTTGAAGCTTATAATTGGTCTAATATCTAAATAAAATTGAATGATGGTTTCAGAACAATAAATTATATTATGTGAAATAAATGTAAAATAACGATAACTTAAAAAAATCAAAAAATTTAATGATACTTCTAAGTGATATTAACTATAAGAATAAAAAAAGGATCTACAAAAAATATATTTCTCAATTATTCATTAGAAAATTAGTATTTTAAAAAAAAATCCTTATAATAAGCCTTGGATAAAAACTATATTATAGTAATAATAATAATAATAATAAATACAAAATTATTAAAATAATTTGTTTTTTATATTTTTGGTTTTAAATATAATTATATAACCAATGGAAAACACTTTTTAGAATAAAATTCCTTGTTTTTTGATTGAAAAAATATGTAAATAATTATTATAGTAGATAGGAAAATTCATAATTTTATCATTAATATTTCTATGAAATAAAATATCTTTATTATTAAAATTACTTCGGTTTTAATTTCAGAACATAGTCAACGGAAAAAATATTATACTTAATGAAATATTGTATTAGACAACAAAACATCTAACATGGATTCCTTCTCCGTTAAATACACTTTAAACTAATGCGTGACAAAAGTAAACATATTAGTTATTTATTTTCTATAATTATTAGATTCTATTATATTTTATAAAATTTAATTATAATCATTCATTATATATTTATTTTCCATTAATTCAATATTTTCATCACTACATTCTAGTGATATGGTTTCTTTTGAACACACTTTGTGAAATAGATATCACTCTTGATTTTTTTGATTATTTGTATATAATTATTAGATTATTTATATTAGTATAATGTATATATAATAATTATTTATGAATATCTGTTTCAATTCCCTCACATTTCAAACTACACTTTTCAATGATATAATTGATAATGATGTTATTTTCATAAATTTTAATGAACAACTTGTGTAATATTAATGTAATGTTATAAATTAATTGGAATATTAAATTATATTTCCCGAATATAAATAAATTAAAAAATATGATAATTAGATATTAAACACATTTTTATTACCCTCTATGTATATTGGTGGTGAAAAAAATTAATATTTCCTTCATTGAGTCTATAGTCTGCACATAAAATGGGTGAAATTTCAATTTTACAATAGTTGGGAGGGGTAGATAATGGTTAAAATAGGTATATATGATTATGGATAATAAAGAATGTAAATAAATTGTTATAGATTGGATAATACTATCTTTAAGGTATTGAATCATTTCCTGAAAATATATTAGAAAACGATGACTTTTCAATGAATCTTGTAGACTAAGGTATCCAAATATGGATGAATGCTCTAGGGGATGAAAAACATGTATAGTATCAAGGGATTTTGAATTGGTATGTTTGGATAGAAGTGTTTCGAAGTGATAACCTTTTATAGGTAAAATTTTTTCCATTTCCTTGGATAAAAAAATTAGTTGAAAGGTATTGATGGTTAAAAAATGGGGTTATGTTTCATAGGGGAGGAAATGTGGTCGAAAGACATGGGTAATAATTTCCCACCTATTAAAGGTCTTATAAAAGGGTTATTATACATATTTATTTTATAAAATTATCACCGTGGTAGATTTTATCATTTCTAATTTAATGATTCATTAAATATTTACTGTGTTATTAATAATTTTTTATAAAAATATAAGATGAAGATTTAATCCAAACTCCTTTAATAGTAATATTTTTAGTTTTATTAAAATAAATTTCATAAATAATTAATCTTCAAAATTTAGTAAAACATATTTTTCTAAAATATATTCATATTATTATTTCCTGTGTTATATTAATTGAATAATTCTTTTAAAAATGTTCTTTCATTTTTAGAATGTTTAAATATTAAATGTAAAAAAATAAATGTTGTATAAATATAATTTTTTACATTTACAAATATTTGATTATGAAGTCCTTCCAAATTCAGACATAACCCCTCAAAATATCATTTATAACCTATATATATTAAAGTAGTGGTTTCTATTAGGGGTTTATGTTCAATATGAATAGTTCTATATATTATTTCAATGTAAGTGAACTACAACTTTAGAAAATTTCACTCAAGTATGTCACATTAGTGTATTTCATTGTTTTTGTCTAGGTTAAATCCTTATAAGGAAATTACCTTTTCATGCTTGGAAAAAAATTCTTTATAAGGAATTGTTATACTACTTGATGAATTTTCTTATGCATTTTATATTTATTCCATAATAAAATTATTCATGTTTATACCCTCTCATTCCACATCTATTTAAAATGATCGTTTTTAACCATAACATTATTTATTTTTAAATAGTATTATTTGATAATAATTATTTGAATACATTTAATTTATTATATTTTCTAGGATGTAAAATTTTACACTCTATTATGAATTTTTCACTATAAATATTATTAGTTGGTTTGAAAAATTGGTGTAATTTTGGCTATAACGTATTTTGGTTCACATGATGGATCATCAAAATGATTATATCAATTTTGAATAATAAAAATGTTGATTTCATACGTTTTTTAGTGTAATTTCTTTTATATATGGCCTCTAATTTTTTCTTTCATAAGAGATATCATGTTACAACATTATAACATCTATTTTAACTACATGTGAGAGAATTATAATTTTTTTCCACAAAATTGTTACATAGAACACCATATAAATCCTATGATAGTTATATATGAAGTGATAAGAGATAATATAAAACACTATTATGATCAAGAATCTTCCAATGGATTATCTTTCAAGTTCCCAACATCCCTATCATTCCAAATCATAAAAACTAAACCAAAAAAGATTTTAAATTGAATATTTTGTCACAATATTCCAACTACATATATTATAGACTTTTATCAGTAAAGATATTCTACAAAATTTATGACTCATTTATATGTTAATGAATAGTTTGAACATTTCTAATTATTTTTTAGACATGATTTTGTCTTATGAGATTAGTTTATCTAAATTCATTGCAACATATTATGGATAAAAATATTTTCATATGGAGACCATCATATTTTTTTATTTTGATTCTGTTCTGGAATGATTTTTTATACGATTACTCCATGATAGGAATATGTTGATCCCAATATCCATTAAAATTCATCAAGAAGGATCATTGTATATTATCTAACATATAAATTGTCCTTTTATATTAAAAATCATTGTGAGGATCCTATATTATTCTCATATAGTCCTCTATATATAATTTATGTTGAATGATCATCAAATGTTTTTATGTGAACCTATAATCATGATGTGAAAAAATTGATATTGGTATTCAATTTAGTGTTACCATATTAATTTTGTATAATGTAGAGTTTTGATTAAGTGATTAGTCATCCTAAATTACAAAAAAACCATTCAAAATTGTGTGTCTATACACAACTACCTATAAGGTATTTTTTTATTCATACATATTAGGAAGACACATGATGAAATTCAAGGTGATTTTCACCCATTTCCATTGAAGTATAGGTAATGGTGAAATCATCACTTTAGATTTATGATGTTAAATTAACAATTATTTGGATACAAAGAATCGGTATATATAAAGTCTGTAATGAACCACTTCATCCTATTCTAATATATATTTATAATAACATCTTTATACATCATTTTCCTTTTAGTATGAATAATAATGGTTGAGATTTGTGAATTATTGAAAATATACATCTATTGAATTTGTTTATATGGGACACATATATATATATATTCCAAATCATATATCTTTATTTCGATCATGATTGAACACTATGATATTTTATACATTTCTCTATAGATTCATATATCTCTTCATGGATTTGTTATTCATTACATATATCTTTGATTGAGAAATCATTTGATAAAGGTCAGATTTCATCCATATTTTTGGGAACTCCATATTCGTCAACTTATTATCCACTATGATAAAATCCCTATAAATTTTTCTAATTTATTGGGTAGTATGTTTCGTTATAATTGGATCATCCAGCACCCTATTTTCCATCCCATGGGGGCATTATATTAAGAAATCCTAAAATCTGATGAATTCGTACCTTCTTTTTTTAATAACTTCGTGGTCTATTATGTGATTATATACTTTAATTCCATTTTTTAGAATACATTTAAATCATTTAACTATAGATATAATTCCTCTAAATTTTAAATCGAAATAATATTGTTTTCATATCTATATCGTTCATTGGATACTTTTTCTTCTATGTCATTTATTAATATTAAGCAGAAGATATTTATTTTTCTATTTTCTGAAGGAAACATGAAAAATAATTTCATAAATTATAACTTTATAATATCTATATTTCATTAAACTATGGTATTATATGTATATTTTCGGAGAAATATCTATTCTTAATCTCCTTGAATATTTCCTCATTTTCATTAGTCTATAGAAGCATTACTACCTTCTGTGTTATTGTGGTTTTAGGATTTGATAACCTTGAAAAATTTTGTAGATGTCAATGATCATTTCAAAATTTCACACAAAACTATATCATTGAATCCTAGTTCTTGGTCTAAAAAATTCCACAATCACCTCAGTCATCAATGAATACAAATATATACCCCAACATGTGATCACATGAACCTAGAAGGATATCACTTAAGAACATAATTCATGTGTGAGGAATTCAGAATATAAATTTTTATTTTTCATTGTATAGTTACGATATTATTATTATTATTATAAAGTTTTACTATTTTTATAAAGTTTTATTATTATTAAGATTTGTTTTTATTCTTTTATTTAGTCTATTACAAATATTATGATTATTATAATTATTATTAATATTATGATTATTATTATTTGTTTAGATATATATATATATATATATATATATTTCTAACCCTAATTCCCTCTCTCCCGCAGCTGCCCCCCGCCCTTCTCTCTCTCTTCATCGCGTGGCTCCCCCTCCCCTCTCCCAGCCTCACTACGCCCGGCGCCCGGCGCCCTGCTCCCCCACCCTCCGGCGCCCAGCCTCCACCGCATATCCTGTTTCCGGCCGCCCCTCCTGCGCGCTTCCCTCGACCGTCCTCCCGAACTCCGGCGCACTACCACCCCCCCCCCCCCCCCGTTCGGCCTCCATTCCGGCACACAGCCCCGCCGCGCCGGCTCGCTGCCCCCGTGTGACCCCCACTCCGCCCAGACCCCACTTCCCCTTCACCGGCTTCCCGTCGCCGCGCCGACGCCGCTCCCTCGCGCAGCAACCCGACGGCCCCATTTTTTTGTCGCCGCCACCCCCCCAGACATCTTACTCTTGTTCCGGCCACCCCTGCCGCCGGCCCACACCCCTCCTACACCTCCCTGACCGGCCGCACCCCTGTCCTACACCCTCGCCACGTCCGGCTTCCGTTCCGGCCGCCGCACCTCCTCCCGCACCCCTCCGGCTTCCGCCTCCGTCACCCCTGCCCTATTCCGGCGGCCTCCAGCATTTTCCCGGTGAGACCCACCGCCGGCCAGCGGCTTCCGACTCCTTCCGGCGGCCTCCAGCAGTTTTCGGGCGAGCCCCGCCGCCGGCCAGCGGTTTTCGACTTCCCCCAGCGACCTCCGGCCAAGCTCCGGCGATCCGCCTTTGGCCTGAACTCCTTTGGCCGCCCATTCAGGCCTCCCATCATTTTTCTTCACTCCATCCAGCCGCCGCCACCTTGCGCCGGCCAGCGGCGCACCCGGAAATCGGTGCGCGCCCCAACGGCGATCGAGCGCATTTACGCTGAGGTATGTTTTGTGTCGTGTGAATATATATATATATAAATATATATATATATATGTCTGTGTGTGTGGTTGTAGTTGGTTGTTTAATCATTCGGTTTTTGCAGCGCGTTGGCGGAATAATTCCGCAACGCGGAGGTCTTCAGCCTGCGAGCGCGTACGCGCCCGCGCGAGGTGTGTTGCGTTATCGGGTTCAGTTAGCGAATCGAGGTGAGGTTTGTTTTGTTCTTACTTAAATTATTTTATATCAACGTTTATATATATATGTAAATATATATGTATATATATATATATATATACGTTGTCTTTTACATTCTCATTCTTTTGATCCTTTTTGAATTTATGTTTATGGGTTTTAGTCATTCTACTTTTGTTGCAGCATGTCGCGAGGTATTTTCACATTATCGAAATTTCCCGCTTGCGTTTTCTAGTGTGCAAGTGTGTGACGTGTTGCGTTATTGCAAACAAGATTCAATTCAGGTAGGTCTCCCACTGCACTTGCTTTTAAATTTAGAAATTTATTTATTCCTTGTCATTTCATTATTTTTCAATGAATTATAGTAGCACTGGATAGCTATTTCTAGAGTCGTGACTTGTTTAAATTGAAAACTGTTTTCTTCCTGCATCGCACTGAAAATATTTTCATGGACTTAATTGTGTGACTTTCTTGTGATGTTTCTAAGAAATTACTTAATGAAATGTGAAAGTCTTATTGAATAGTGTTTGAAATGATTTGTGTGTGTGAAATGGCGGGTGTATCATTTATGGAAAGTGGTTATTTTCATGAAAAACATGGATAGAAGAAATTCCTATTTGGCCTTTAAGTTGGATTTTTGGAACTTTTTAGTGGTGGTTTGGTTTTCCTTAAATGAATTTCAAATTATGTTTTTCTGGTTTTCAACATGATGGTGTGTGTCATATCTTTTGGAGACGCTTTGGTACTAAATGGTCTAAAAGTAATTGACGTGGCGGCCCGTTTGGCACTTTATTGATTGTGAATTGACTGTATATATATACGTACTTGTGGGGAATCTCTACAGAGGGACTTCCCTTCGAGGGTTGTCATGTAGTGGTGTCTGTGTAAATCGTTGTCAAGTGCGGTGCGATATGTCACGCGTGCGAGGGACTCCCACTTAAACAGTATTATTAAAACTACCATGGGTTCCTGGGCGTCTGTTAGAGAGTCAAGTGATGGTTGCTAGCTAACCCCGATTAGACAGGTTAGTCTCCCCTTGGTAGGTAAGGCCTTGTGGGGCGTGCAACTGGTTGGCTGTGAGGGCGGCCAGTTGGTTATTGATTATGGAGTACCATGCTGACAGGTAGTCTAAACCCGAGTACGTCCAGGGGTTTTCTAGGGATGTTTAGGATCACCCATGGTTACTTGATTTTCCCTTCTTGTTTACTTTCAGTTTTTTTTCTTTACAGCTTACACCAGCTACTTTTTGAAAATGGATTTCAAATGAAAATGCGTTATTCTCTTGTGTAAATTTGAAAATGTAGCTCTTCTTTCTCTTTTAGAACGAATTTAGCACCAATGAAAAGAAATTCAACTTTTGAAAAAAAGGAAAGGGTAATGGATCGTGTTTTGATTTTCAAGTGAAACATTAGGAAAGCTTACTTTTATACGTTGTAGTTCAAACCTGGAATATGTAGATTCTTTATTTACTGGCAGTGCTTTGGGATTTGTGGTTGGGCTCACCTACTGATTACTTTCTATGCTCACGCCTATCTTTTACCATTTCAGTTGCAGGTTCATTGTGTTCAGGTTTTTCCTGGTTTGAGTCGCTCAGTGATGGAGCGACGCTGGTGTTTAGTTGGGTGGTGACCGTGAGGTCACGTGGAGGTATGTTTGTGACGTAGTTTTGTTTCTGTTGTTAGTGTTGTCTGTTTTGTTTAGTTATATTCTTTCTTTTGATCCTGTTTTTTATTTGGGCTGAAATCGTTCCCAACGATTAAAATTTCAATGCCCGACACTAGTTTCCATCCAGGGGGGATCGGGAATTCCCCTCGGGACTTGCCGCAGACCGGCTCGGGTGACCGGTTCAGGGTCGACCCGGGCTGGTTCGTGACAGTATTTATTTTAATCCTATATTTTATAGCATGTTCAACATTTTGTTATGAATTTTCGAATATATATAGTAAAAAACAGTGAATTATTCAAGGAAGTTCTATTAAAACATTTTTATCAAATCTTAAATAATAAGAGTTCCATTTGTTATTCCAAAGGATGTAATTATAAATCCCATGTGTTCATAACTTATATAGATTGTTTTCATGGGTATAAATTCTCATTTGAAAGATATTATATTATATCCAGATCAATGATCCATAATTTACAAATAGTTTAATTTTCAATGTTTTTAAAAAACATCAATATGCTAAGGAGGATTACTTTTATTTACTACAATCTAGTAGATATGAAGATAGCCTACACAAAGATGTATTTATGTATCCTTATACGTGAAAATAGGTCCATCAGTCCCCACAGTGAAGAAATTTGTCATATAGAACCATTATCTAGATTCCTTGAATGATTCAGCTAAATATTTTCCAATTCATCCTGGTTTATTAAATGAACACTCTTTTGTATAGTCGTAAAATCTTCATGGAAATAAATTAATAATATAGCCTTATGTTTTAAGAAACAAAATGATGTTAATTAGGATATATATCTATATAATGACATATCAAAATGAATTTGTCAATGTTTACTCCCTATCAATTTATTTGATCCAAATATTCTACATTATATTACCCAATTTTAGGTATTTTATTACACTTTTATTTTTCTCAAATTTAAATGGATGCATCCTGGAACTCTTGATGATGGATAAAATTTTCAGAGCAGCATGAATTAAATTTTTTTGATATATGTTTGGTTTAATTAATGCAGTGTGAGTATAAATGCTAATGTATTTTCACTATTCTCCTAGAGTTTGGATAATTCCATAGTTAGTTTGAGTTTTTTATGTGGAAACATGTGTTATTATTGTCTTCTAAAGAAATAATCAAAGTATAATAGGAATAAAAAACATGTAATAATTTCATGAATGATTTCTTGAACCATGCACACCACCTAAATGGAGTACATGTCATGTATTTGTAATAGACATTGTAATGGTACAATATTAGTCATTAATAAAAATGTGATGAGTTTTTCAGCATACTTGAGGCCTAACGATTATACGGAATGTAAAGAGATTACAAAACATGTAAATATCAAAATAGGTATTTATAGAACTACATAATATGATTATTGTTTCATTACTCTACATCAACACATTCCCTTAACCTAGGGCCCTTCTATAGTGATTTTGGGTGCTTCCATTTGATACAGATTGATTCGTTTGTTGATTTATCACTTTTACGGTTTGATCCCACCTCAACAAATAAGTAATCATTTATGGTTCTTCATTGATTTGATCATGAAAGCAAAATTTCATTATTTAATTTGATTGGTGGACCAATGTTGATGTTTCTTCTTGATTCTTCATTTATATATTGTTTGATCTCATTCTTAGGGCCATTCCATTTTTGGTTATGCTACGGAGTGTATGCTTTCATGTGGTTTGTGTTTTTCTACCTCTCTAAAAATCCTTTTCTAAATTTAATCAATTATAATTTTTATAGAGTAATTCAATGGGCTACATTTTTATTTTTTGGATTCTTCCTTATAGTGTATTACATTATGGTTGTGTGTGATATGATTTTTCATATAGGGGGTTCAGTCTCTAGCCTATATTTGGGAACATAAATTCTCCAATTTTCATAAAAAAATAATTTAATAAAATGTGATGATATGATTAATTGATATATTTTTTTTGAAAAAGGTCATTATGATATATTGATTTCCCAAGGTTTGAGTAAATGGAAATGAGATCTTTACATAATTGTGAAATGGTTTTGCAAAATGGATTTTAATGATTTTTATTAAAAAATGGTTTCATGAATTGATTTAGAAAAGAGAAAACATTGTAATTCTTGTGTACATAAGTGGTCGTTATAGTAAAATTTATCATCCACTATTAGTGGGGTTTCTAATTAGGAATTAATCTTCTCATACTCCCTTTGTTCTTAGTAGTTATAAAACATTTTCGAGGGTTAACTATTTTCAGTGTTCCTATGTTCATTATACTCAATGCATATGTCTTGTGGCTTTATGCATTTGTGATTTTATATATTAATTATGGTTTTCAAAGATATAATTACCTCGAGTGATCCATGGTTTGATGTTAATTATGGTACATCATGGCTAATTTATGTTTTTTGGCTTGTAGCATTTGTTTTACTATGAAGTAGTTAACATGATATTGGATGCATAAATTTTTTTAAATGAAATAACTTACATGATATATGGATATTATGTTATTTAAAATTGATTTACCTTCACTATTTCTAAATGTATAAAAAATAAAATTATCTTTTTTCCCATTAGTTGGATATAAAACTTTTAAACATTTATCATGAATTTTTTCATTTATATTTGAGAATTCTTGGATAATTGTTTAGATACATGATATATTATAGTTGGTTGAGAACCTACTGATATTATTTGATCACTCATTTCTATCCCCTTATCATGTGCGTAGAATTAATTATGACTTTCGATATTAGGAATTTTATGGAACCATAATGCGCCAGTTTGGTTTTCTGTCAGCTATATTTTGGTTAGATGGATGTGAGATGGTGGGATTTTTTCAACATTATCACAAGGATTTGATAGAGTATCCTTTGGTATTATTAGTCCATTTGTGGTTGACATTTCACTTTGAGATCCATTGCTACCATTTCCAATTGAATTTATTTTGATGCAAATTTTTAGTGATGGAATATATTTATGTTTTCAGTGTTTTCTATCTATTATAAGTATATATAACATGTTTTTGATTCATTCTATGAGGAATCATTCCTTATGTACATTGATTGATTCCCGAGTGGAATATAATTACACGTGGGGATTTAGAACTCCCGTTAGATATTTGGAGCACTAGGTTATGTATATTTTGGAAAGGGTATTCAGGCCAGTTCATAACAGTTTTTTATCTGATGTGATCTTATCTTCAAGTGTCATTGTCATTGGAAATTTGTTCAATGAGATATATGATTCTAAAAACATGAGTGGTATATTTCAGTAATATTCTACCAGTCTTCTATCATGGTGAGAATAAAATTACATTAGAATATTAGGATGAGTATCCTTGGTTATGAGGTCTTGATATTAATGTCATTTTATACATATGGGGATTCTATTTCAATTGATATTGTTCTATGTTCTAGTCATTTATGTTGTTTGATTATGTAGTAGTATTCCTTTGAGACATGTTTTGTGAGTCCTTCAAGAGGGTGTAGTTGATTCTCCCAAGTGGAATCCTCTTATGGATCATAATTTAACTGATTTTATCATGTGGATAGTTCATATTTTTTAACTAAATGTACCATAATCCTTAAACATGGATATTGATGTATATTTATGGTATATTGGAGATAATGATAGATCATAGGAGTTCATTCATGAGAAACTACCATACTTAAAAGGGGTGGATGAACATCAATATGTATTGGTCTTAGTTGAAAATATATTTGTGATATATGACATCAAATACACTTAATTGTGTTAAGGTTATGTTTGTATCTTTTAGAATTGAGGGTCCCAATAAGTGTTGGTGGGATGTTATGGTAAGGGTATATCTGCATTTTGGTTTAGATGGAAGGTTTTCAAGGAAATATTATTAAATATGGTTTTTCTACAGTTGATAATGACGGTGAAATCTTTGAAGTGCCTCTCTTTACATAAGTTAAATTTTACCCTTTTAATGTAGATAAATCATTTTTCTATATGGTTCATTTTAACCAAATTTTGTGAAGAATAAACAACTAATTTCTGAGAATTACATAAAGGGTTTATGACTGAATATCATGCTTCTTTTATTTATTCTAAATGATTCAACCTATGAGGAGATAGAAACAATGGATGTGATTTTCATTAGAACACATCCTCATCACACTCAATTGATGATATTATTATTCCTATAACATACTATATGTGTGTAATGGTCATAAACATCTGATGTTCATGTCCATAACCTGCAAATATGTGCAATAGTTTTGGACATTATGGTCATCTGTAATGTTTATTTTTTTTATATGTCTACAACACAATCTGGTCAGTGATTTTCCCCTCTAAATGTTGCATTAGGGAAGTTAGATGATTCAAATACTACATGGATCTAACCTCAGTCTTCTAGAGTGATTCACCATCACGCAGTTGATGAGATCTAAGTGGAGGTAGATGCAGGTCCACCAATAGTAAGAGTTGCCATCATTTTTGTGTCAGCCATAGTGATTGTGTTATTTGATAATGGCATGTCCCACTAGCATATATATGAATTTTTTTTATATATATAAAAATCTGACAATGATGATTTCATATATAATAATATTAGATACACTTATTGGGAGGAACAAAGAGACGGGGTTTCTATGAATATTAAATTGTCTATCGATAACTCAAACAAATGTAGTATGGTATTTTGTTTTTCTGAAAATAGATATTTTTTTCATCATCATTGGGTTGGATTAGAAATGTTCTTAATATGACGAGGATGATTATTAGCATCATCTAGACTTTTTTATTATGGATGATGGGATATCACTGGTGATTCAGGGATATAGTTATCTATGTTCTAATCATGTTGGACCTTTTATCCTTGAGTTCAATAATGATTTGTCTACTATAGTGGTCATGACATGGGAAATTTATTCTATTGTTGACATTCTTACTGTTTCTCATTATTCTATTTATTTATTCATAGACTATTTCTCTAGTATTCCTTTATATAAGAGGTAGAGGTCCCATTTTTCTTGATTCTTAGAACACAGTTGATGTCGATACATTTTTATTGTAATGAACCAAATGAGGTGAATGATATTAAGATTCATTTGGATGATCTATTTTAGATGGGTTTTATTCACCTATTTTTTTTCTATTTGGGTCGTCTCAATGAAATTTTCCATGAAGGTAGATTGATCATTATTGTAGTGAATCTATAATTGAAATTAGAACTATGTAACAATCTAGAATAAGTATCATTTTCCTCAATTTGATTATTGGTTGGATTAGTTAAAGGTGTTAAATAGACTATCAATGATTGATCATTGGTCAGGATATCATCATCTTAAATTTCAAGAGTGTGATATAAAAAAATGTATTTAAGGAGTTATTGTGGCCATTATAAATAAATGGTATTGTAATTGGGTATAAAAAACACTATGGTTTTTATAGAATAGATAAATCTAATATTCCATCATCTTCTAGGAACTTTTGTGGTATTTTTCATTTGTTATGTTTTGATTTATTCAATATTCTTGTATGAGAATGATAACTATATGAGTCAGTGTTTGGAAGTCCTTTGGAGTCCCCATACATTGAAAAACATTATAAATGACCATTATGATATAAAGAAATGATGTTCTTGGGGAAAATTATTTCTGATCATGGAATGTTTGTGGGTCCTGAGACTGTAAATGAAAGTTTTTTCATAGGAAAAACCATAAAATTTAGTTGAGATTTATAGTGTCCATGGTATACCTATATACTAAGGTTGTTTCATCAAAGCTTTATGGAAGTTGAAATCACATTTAAATTATCTTACCTGGAAAGGGGTGAAATTCATATGGGATTAAAAGTTTCATTTTTTATTCAATATCATAAAATAAATTATGAAATAGGATCTTATTATGATGTTTTCGAAGGCCGATAAGGGGTACATTTCTTTCTATGATGCCTATTATAATGGTTTCGGTTCAGAACTCATGTAGGATGAACATTTGGAAGCTTAAAATTCTTCTAAACATCGACCACATTAGAATAATTTCCCCACTCATGATTTATATCAATCCAATGTTTTCAATGCAGATTAGTATCGGTGGAATTATCTTTTTGGGGAGATGTCCGTAGAATTTTCATATGATAAGTGTTTAGGATATATCTTTTATGTAAAGGAAATTAATCTTAGATAGATGTAGCAGATGGAATGAAATTAATTGTTAGACTATGATTTCACCAATACACTGTTGAAATTGATTTTTTTTCCAGATGCTCTTAAAAATAAATTTCCATTCAAAGATATTGTAGAATTAAAAGGAACATGGAACCCTATGGGTATTGTTTCTCATATACATATGGATGCTCAGGACGATTTTTCAGGAATGGTTATGATGAGGGATCAGTTAACATTATATATCCTTGAATATTTTCTATAGATTCATTATAAAGACAACGAGTTTAGTATAATTTAAGAAACCCTATATGGTAGGGAGGATATTTCTAATTGTACACTCTCTTTAGATTTTATTCTCAATTTGGGGGATCAATTTTTTATCCCAGCATCAGTGTGAATGTATTTGTTGTTTTATACTCATATTTCTACCTAGTCCATTCATATGAGATCTGGGAAGAGGTATTCAAACATGAGATAGTAGTACATGTGTCCACGTATGAAGTGTAACCTTGATAATGTTTTTCCCACTGTAACACCACACAATAGATAATGTAAGGGCACATAAATCCGTATGGTTCTATCTAGAATCTTCCAGTGATGTAATGGAAACAGGATGAGGTATCCATGGGGTATTATATTGGATTAATGTGTATATTGTATGATCCAGAGTCAGGTTCCACACACCAATACCCTGATCTGATCAGTAACATGACCTCAACCATGCTTAACCATTCACCAGAGGCTATCGGCCAGAAAAAAGTGTCTGATAAGTAAACCTTGGGGATAATATACCCAATTTTATTAGAGTAATACACTACTTCATATAAAATTATAATATAGGAATCTAATAAAACAAAAAAAAATTAAAAAAACTCAGGATAATAAATAGAGAATATAAAACATCAAACTAAAGAAGAAATTTTTTTTATTAGAATTTATGATTCAGGTGTCCAAAATGTAAGATGAAAATAAGGACACTGATGACTCCCATGTGTGTCCTAAACAACATTAGTTTACCTCGTCCAAGATCTATTTGAAAATCAGAAATATAACCCATGGTCTCCTCCATTAACTTTTCCTACTATGATAATGTCTATTAGGGTACCGACCAGGAAGCCTGAGGTTGGTGTGGGTGAAATTCCGTAGGCCCCTTCCAATTTCATCTAAAAAAATGTGGTCAATAACAATGTATGTATTTTTTTAGATAAATAAATAAAAAACTTAAATAAATAGTCACCACATTTACAATTATTCTTTATTTAATCACATTGATACTTGAGTTCCCATGGACACTTGAACCTCTATAATTTCTTCGACTCATGCCATTGTGTAAACCATTTCCCATTATCAATCTAAAACCCATTAAAAAATGGATTTTATTATCCATTGAAATTCAATTAATAACATAGATAATTAGAATCAACTCCAATTCAAACTATTTTGGAATAAGTTGTTAATCATGGACCACATGGGATTTGGAAATTGCAGACCACGCCCCTCATAACTTTATCACTTTGAAAATCAGTAATAAAATGCCATTTACCAATATCATGGTATTTAGAAATAGGAGACCATGTCCACCCCATGTTCATCAAATATTTTATCTCTAGGGGCTTCAGAAATAGCTTACCATGTCAAACTCACATGGGCATGGAAATAACAGACCATGTCCCACCCATTTTAATCATAAATAAATAAATATATATATATATATATATAACACACATATATATCAATAATATCCCAAATTACATCAATCAAAAATAATTAATATTAATCTTCTTATCTTGGTAATTATCATTAATTAATTCAACAATTAATAAATCACTATAATACATATAATTAATTAAAAATAACATTAACATCCATTCAATTAATTAATTCTACTAATAATTATGTCCATTTCTTCAATTAAAATATCTTATAATTAATTCGATGATTAATTGTCTACTTCAACTTAATATATCATAATTAAGATACAAAAAAAATTATTCAATTCATATAATAAATATCACATAACTAATTATAAAACTAATTATCTAAAATAAATTTCATAATATCACATAATTAATTGGAAACTTAATTTTTAAAAAATACCTCAATTTCACAATTCCGACATTAATTAATTCATATAAAATAATTAATATAATCAATAACATCAATTTCCAAAAAAAAACCAAAAATTACACTATTCCCATACACATAATCAAAATAATTCCGATGGAATTTGAATAGTATACCACCTACTTCAATTTATTGATGAACTATTTTGCCAACAAAAATCACTAAAATTTTGTTGAATAATGATACAGAACATGATTCCAATATATAACTCGAGATACATATTAACAATTACATATTTGTTATATGTTGATATATATTCATAATACTAGATATGGATTCCTATAATCTAGATATATATCTTATAGAAATAGAATATAACTAACAATAAACAAAATATAAATAAAAGGATGACTAATAAGGAAGAAACATGATAATATCCACTTACTGAGAGGGATGTATATCTTTCATTCAGGCCTCCAATCTTAATAAACGGAGGTTGAGTGGTTTTGAAATTAGTCAATGGAGCTCCAAAAGCATAAATAAACCTCTTAGGATCGAATGGTGGTAAAAAAGGTTATTTTCCGGGGTTTGAGGTATTTTTAAAATATGTTTTATGTGACGTTAATTCCTGTATAAGGTTTTCTAGGTAGGAGACCATGATTTTCTATTACAATGTGCCAAACATGAGACTATTATATTATTGGTGCATAGTGTCTACTTTTAGGGTTCATAGTTTGAAAAACCATGCACCAACAATGAAATTACACACTACCATGGGTTTCACAGTTTACTGGGTTGCGATGCACGGTTTTCCCTACCCGTGTACCAACTATACAGAACCCCCTTTTCATCACATTTTCTCAAATTTACAACCAAACACACCCCATGTAAAAATTCAAAATTAAATTACTCAACACTAAATAAGATATTACCTATAAATGAGCCTCAGACTACTATATAATAGGTTGGGATCTTAAAATCTCCCCAATGAGGCAAAATATTTTCCACCCTTTCCCATGTAACATTATGAAAACATCCATGTTTCCATAATACATGAACAATCGGTATGGTCTATACCCATAAACCATTCTCACTGTGATCGAAAAAATGTATTACATGATCCTCAAAGGATAAATCTAGCACAATCTCAACATCATATTCATTGATCACATGATAAGTTTCATAGTGGTAATTTTGAATTTGTGATACATTTAAATGATCATGCATAGTTTTGTATTTCTCTGGAATAGATAATTAGTATGTCATAGACCATGTTCTCTCTGTAACATCAAATGGTCTAAAAGACATAGATTCCAACATTTCCTACCTCTATATCCCATGGTGACCCAACCTAAGAAGATATCCAAGGAATACACAATCACGCTTTGTAAAATCAAGGGGTCATCTCCATCTATCATTTTAACAACCATAAAAACATTGACACATAGCCATATGTTTCTGATCTAGCTCAAATTGAATGATGTATCATCTATGATACTCGATCCCCATAACTGTGAATCACCCACCTCTCTAAAAAATAATTATTCTCTTCATAACGTATAATAAAAATTCTCATACTGTTCCATAGGTATCATTTCATGACAACTATTTTCATATTCAAACTTCTCTATAGTCTTTTTGTCCTATCGTGACCACTAATGTCAAGAAACAATTTGGGAATTTTATTCTCGTGAACCTTTATAATATGTCCAACCTTCCAATATATCATTGGGTGGAAACAAAAACTTAATAATACCTTCTTACTAAGTTCCTTATGTAAGCCTTTCCCGAAACATGAACTGAATCACGAGTCATGATCTAACACTATAGTCGATAGCACCAAGTATGACAGACTATCACTTGAACACACATCTATCCAAACTACTCTATTGATAAGGTTTCCCATATAAATAAGAAATTAACCTTAATCATTAGTCGATAAATAATAACATAGATAGACTTATTCATCCAAGGAATGTTTGTGAGAACCACCACGAAATACTTAGTGATGTCACCCCACATCAATACTAGAATGGGTAAAGGATATAGAAAACCACTAGGTATTTGATTCTTATCCGTCCCCTACTAATATTTGTAGTATCTTATGAAATACCATGTTATCTTCTTTATCATGTATGACCACTAAAACTTTCATTAAAGATAACTTTACATTTTTATCACATGTGGATGTACATCCCACTTCAAGTCGATAAAATCACCTATTAGCTCCACTCGCATGCTCGTAGGCACAACAACATGATTCCCAATATAGATGATCATCCTAATATATTATCCAACTTGAAATTTGCTCCCCACCTTCATATATTTCCATTATGGGCAAGAACTAGGGCTCCTCACACTGCATTTCCTTAATCCATCTCAAATGTTATGACTCCACTAAAAATGATACCAGATTCATCTACTTCTGGCTCCCCTAAACCACAACACACATCTTAACTTGTAAAGTCATAATCTTCCACTCTACAATAGACATCTAAAGTACATTATTTTGTGTATTTATTCAGAAATAAATAGAAACAATATTCTTCATTCTAGGGTTATATGCTATTTAAATTTCAAACAATTTCATATACTCAATCCATCTCCACTACCGAAGATTGAATTATCATTCACACAATATTTTCCTTATGATCTTGTGATCTGTATACACAGTAATCATTTCACATGAAAAATAGTGCCACCAATACATTAAAGTATATACCACAATTGGAAAATCATGTTCATGCATAGGGGAGGTCTATTCATGAGGCCTCTCCTACATAAACCCATATGACACTACTCGATCAATATTCATCAACACATCTTTTTGTCCAGTCCTAGAAGTGTCAAAATACATTTTTTACACCTCAAATAGTTTAGGAAGGATTATGATTGATGCCAATTTCAAACACTTCTCTATCTCCTGGAAGAAATCATCATAAACTTCTGACCATTCAAACATTATCCCGTATTGTTCATGAACAAAAGTTTCACTAACAAATGAAAAATTTCATCGATGGAGATTTTATAATTAAATGAATATCACAAAAATATATGGATATAGACCAAGTTATTGTGTTTCTCTTATAAATATTCTACCTAAATGTTCTCTAGATAAACTAAAACACCTTCAACCAAGATGATGTGACCCTTGAAGTTAACTTGATCGATCCAAAAATAAAACATATATAGCTTTGTTTATTACTGATTCTCCCTATGTTTACTCAAGATGATCTTAAGATGATGTGCATGATTGCTAAGGGATTGTAGTACACAATGATTTTATCCAAAATCACCCCCACAAAATAATCTACGGAAAAATGAATGACACATTCATCATGAACAAAAACACTCTTGGTGTGTTATTTAACCCAAATTTCATTACAATGAAGTCATATATGTGACCCCTGCATTAAAATGCAGTCATTGGTATATTAGAAGACTAAAATCCTAGATGAAGATAACCTGATCTCACATTTATCTTCGAGAAAACACAATCTCCCCCCAAATGGTCAAATAGAATGTCAAAACATGGAACATGATATCTGCACTTTATATTCATATTGTTTAAACCCTTTGAATCGAAAAAAATTCCAACTCCCAACCTCATTCCTTGAAAGTAATAGAGGTTATCCCCAAGGCGAGATACCAAAAATGATAAATCCATTATCATTTATCTCTTCCAGCCGAGTCTTGAGTACTTGAATATGTTTTGGTTTCTTTCTATATAGTGGAATAAATACTAGCTTAGTCCCTAGATCAGTCAATAACCAATCTAAAAAGATGATCCCCTTCACATACATACGCCTCTATATCATGATCCCAACTCTATATAAATAGTCATAACTCTACTCAGAAACTCCACCTCTATACTGAAAATTTTAATATGTTTTTAATATATAATAAGATGATAGGCACTGGTATCAAATAAGGCACTACCTGAGGTAGAATCTAAAAAAAATTGTATATCTCACTATCAATGGCCCAATATCCTTATCCACAAGTTTAATATGAAATACATGGATCTATCATGCCCATAATCCATGGAATTCTATCAAACTCCCTAGAGTAACAATACTCCACTGATACAAACACTCTATACCAAAAGAACCACGTCCTCTGACTCTATTTTCTCGACTAGTAGAACATCGGCTGCAAGACTAATTTGGTGCTAATTTACCCATTCCAATCCCTTTTTTAGTTAAGACCCTCTATCACTAACCAAATTTTGTGGGTTCCTTGATAACCTATCTAGCTTTCCAATCATTTTAAAACCTCATCATTCCACTTTGTGCTAGGGAATTATTTTCTAGAGCATCTTGTCTGACCACCCAGTTTTCAAAACACCCATGTAAGGTCTTAGGAAACTGAACCATCAATCTATGAATTCTTATTATCAATTCATTAGAAAAAATTCATAATAATTCTTCCTATTCTCAGAATTTGTACCCCATGGACATGTGTAATAAACCCCATGTCCTGCACTATAAGCCTCTATCATGTTCCCTTAAGTTATGAGAGCCTAATCCACCACCTCCTAAAACCTATTTAGCCCGTAAATGTAAACTTATGACTTAATATATCACATATGTTTTTTCTAAAATCATCTCCCTTTAGTTGTATCATCACTTACCAATGTTGGAGAAAATTATTTCAAACCTACGAGACATCAAACATAATCTTTCACGAACATGCTCCCTTATGTCATTCTCATTAACAAAATTGATCTCTCAAATCATAGTATCTCTGGGTATATAGGCTCCAAGCTATTTTCAAAAAATTTCTTACGTAGCATACCACCAACTTATTCAATATGATTATGGTTTACCCCAAGTTTTTTTCTACTCCACTTTCCATATTAGTGGAAAATGTGACCCTCTTCTATGAAGGAGTTTCCAAATTCCTTAATATCGTCTCAGTGAACTCAACCTAGAACTCATATATCTTGGGCCCACCCTCTTTAGTAAAATTCAGAGGGTGATGCCAATGAAACTCCTTTATCAGACCATAAAAACTCTTATCATCCTTCCAGGGGCTGCCTTCCATGAATTTCTCCAAGAGAGAAACGTTATATCAAAATTGATACCCTACTTCTTCACTGGACTCTCTTAATGCCTCACGTTCCACCACTATAGGATCATCCACTGCCTTGTCCTCCGTACATCCTATCAAGAGGTGTCATCAAGGATCCATAACTATACAACTCCAAACACACACCATTGGATAAAATTTATAACCCTAACACATTAATTAAATTGTAAAATAATAACGATTCACCATATGTCTTTCTCCCATATCTCTCCACATAGTAAAATCCAAGACGTTATATCAACCCTTTATCATCCTGCACATATGAATTGGTTAAAAAAGTTAATAATTATTTATTTAGTAAATTATCATTAGACACCAGTTTAATCAAATTTTTCAATGTTTTAACATTCTCAATATCATATTAAGAACTATTTGTAATTTAATTTCACCATCAATGAAATACAATCCTTGTTTATGAACATACCCATAACAAGTTTTCTATGCATTCCTAAAATGATTCCAATAGCAATAACCCCGAGTTCCGAGAATGATGAATGTAAACTCAAATACCATTCCATACAAGGATATGATACAAATCATGAAAAATCTTTGAAACAATAATAACATCACACCTCAAGGGCATCAATCACTATGAAATAATATTCAACTATAATAGAAAACTGTAATAAAAAAAATTCCCCTGGGGTAAGTTATTTCTCCATCATACATGGTTTAGATACTCTGATGCATGAGATCATAACCAAGGCCTTGTTCATTATAGTCATTAATATATCATTCCCAAACAATAATAAAAATAAAAAATTAAATAAAAACTATCTTTAGATTCTACTTTGTAAAATACTGACTTAAGGGACACACACTAGTTTCCCATGCAAGTTAGTTAAGAGACTGAAATCCTTCCTCACTATACGACAGTTGTTTCCAACTAGTAGTGAGGTTCTAATAAGTTGATAATGGGGAGACTATAAACTCTATTATCAGAGTAATACACTATTATAAACAAACAGAAAATTACTGACGAATATATAACCAATAACAATACCAAAAACTCTTAATAATAAAATATGTACATAAAAAATTCTATTAAATAAAATATCATATAAATTTACATTTCAGGTGTCTAAAAAGAAAAAAGAAAATAATGACACTCATGACTATCATCTGGGACCCAAACCACTTTTGGTTCCCTCATCTATGATCCATTACTAAATGAGATATCCATCCCAGGGAATTTTCCCATAACCTATCCTTCAAAAATAATGTCTATTCAGGTACCAAACTAGAGGACTAAGTGTGTTCTTAGTACAACACAATAGGATACCCGTAAAGTCATATAAATAGTCTAGTCAATAAATTTTTATATAGTTTTATAATGAAATAAGAAAAATGCATAAGTAAATAATTATCACAATATCAATTATTATTTATATAATCACATTAGAACTCGTATTCCTAAGGAAAGCCAAAACTCGAAACCAAATTCATCTCGTGTTAGAGTCTAAATAATTTTACATTATCGATTAACATCTCATTAAAAAATGGGATTTCATTATCCACATAGATTAAATTAATGACCAATTATATCCATTTTCCTATTCCAACTATTTAGTTCTAGGTTATAATGTATATGACCTCTTGGGATGAAGAAAGAGTCAACCAAGTCCCACATAGGTTAATCACTGTGGGCTTCAGAACCAGCAGTACATGTTCGGTTCTCAAGGGATTTGGATGTAGTAGACCATGTCACCCACATGTTCATCAACCAATATATCTCTATATTATTCAAAAATAGAAGACCATGTCGCACTCACATGGGCTTTAGAAATAACAGAACGTTCCCCATAGATATTTTTTATTCTTTCATATATATATATAACACACATATATATAGCACCAATATAACAAAAATCATAAAATAACATCAATCAAGATTAACAAACATTAATCCTATTAACTTAATAATTATAATGAATAACTATAATGTAAATAAATTAATCAAACTCATTCCATTAATTAATTCAAAACATTATTAATCACATCTTTTATATAAATTAATTAATTAATTCTATTTTGAAAATTAAAATATCTCATAAATTATTACATAATTAAATATCAAATTAAAAATATTAATATCTCATAATTAGGTCACACATTTGTTATTCAATTCATAATAGATATATCACATAATTAATTCTATAATTAATTATCTCAATAAAAGTAATTAATTTCAAAAATAATTATTCCCAAATCCTATAATTTCACAATCTCATTATTAAATTATTTTCCAAAATTAATTAATTTAATAATGAAAATAAATTGATAAAAACTTCAAAAAAATAATTTATTTATATAAATGTAATCAAAACCTAGAATATGAGATTTTAATATTAGACCATGAAACACAATTTATTCATAAAAGATCACCCAATGTAAATTCCCAAAATCAAGCAGCACATCGACGTATAATGGGGTCTGGAACTATAAACCTAAATAAAGATTAAATAAATAATATTATCTTAGATATAGATATAGGTCCCTAATAATAGATATAAAATATTAAAATATAGATCTTGATCTAGAATGCCAAGAATATAACTTCCATGATATAAAATAAGCAACCAAGAGGATGAATGTGAATGTAACAGGACAATATACGCTTACTAAGTGGGATGTGGATCTTCGATTGGGGAATATAATCCAAGTAGAATTGATATGGAAGGCCTTGGAATTAGTTTCAAGACCTCTGATGTCATTAAAGACATCATAGTGTGAATGGGGGTTGAATTTGGTGGATTTTGAGGGGTTGGGAAATTCTGAAAATATGTTTTAGGTGACATTCATTCAAGCACAATATCATCTAGTAAAGAGAGAATAGTATTACCATAAATTGTTAAAAACATGGTTCATTTTTTATGGGTTCATGATTTCTCCTTTTAGGGTTCATTTTTTGAAGAATAGTTCATGAACTATTCTATTCCCTACAATATAGGGTTTCAAGGTTTTTCCTAACCGTAATCAAATCATGAAAACACTTTTTTCATCCATACTTGTCAACATTCCACCCAAAAACAACCTAAGTAAAAACCCAAGGGAAGATTAATCAATATTAAAAATTATATTACCTATAAATGAGACATAGAAAACTCCATAAATGCTCTGGATCTTACAGATACCCCAATGGAGGTATGATATCCTGGTGATAATTGATTGATTAACATATTCAACTCATTTAATTCTGAGGAGGGACTCCACTAAAGTTGAAGATCATGGAAAGACTTGTGTCTATGAAATTGTGAGGTTACATGGGTTTTCATATGTTGTTGTTTCAAATAATTATCATATGTTTACATTAATATTCTCCAGGGGTCTCCAAGAGGTAATACAGACTCAGGTAAGACTAAGTAAAACATATCATCTGCAAATAGATGGTCTGATGGAGAATTATTTTCATATTTTGTAGGACATTATTCATTCATGTGTCATAGATTTAGTGGTTAATGGGATAGTGAACATGATGGTATAATTAGTTAATAATAATAATAGGTATCTATTTTTGATCAGAATAGATCCTTTCAGGGGTTTCTATTGTCGAACATCAAGATCATCACTTTATTAGTAAGAGTTGGGTGAAGCATATTTGTAGGTATGAAGTATCATAAAACCAATATATAAAAGGATTCAGGATATTCATTGACATATAGTTATAGATCTTTGTAGATAAAATCTTTTATGGATTAACTATGTTTTTCAATGGAGTGTGGTGTAAGTGAATGGGATTTCGTGATATTTTTTCCTCAAAGGATCTAGGAATAAATGTTTAATAGTTTCTAGGGTTATCATAATTTTGTAGAATTCAAAATTTATTATAGGATTTTTAGAGGAAGATATTTTTTTATCCTACTAGATAAATTAAAATCATTTTATTATAATAGAGAAAATTTAATATCTATAGATCATATTTCATGTACAATGTACACATAGTGAACAGACTACATGTTATGTACCGGATACGTGTTGTGTACTTATTTCACGTCATGTAATGTTATAATATAATATTTTAATAAATATATTATTTTCTTTTCAGAATATTTGATTCTTAAGGATTACTATATGTTTCAAGGGTTTTTAAACAATGTAAATTCCATAGAAAATAACTTTAGTGTGCAACATAAATTTATTATTATTTCAATCCTCCAAAACCCTCCATCCTTGAGTCCTTGAATCATTATATAGAGACTTTAGGGTCCATTATTCAATCCATATTGATTATTTGGGAGATATCATCACTTATATAAGATTGTGCCTCTCCATGTAATTAATCAATTCTTATACTTGATTTCATGGATTGTGGTTTCATAATTGCATTACATTATCAAATCCTTTTAACAAAAATGATGTTTCAAATTTTTCTCTCACGGTCCATTATCTGACCAACTTATGAGAGTTATTTACTTGTTGGTTGGTGTGTGGTTAGTATTTGTTCTTGAGGCATGTGATATTTAAAATTTTCAACTAAAACTTTTATGAGTTGAATCATTTCTTAATTGTGAAGATTTATTTTTGGGTCTCTGTTGTTATTTTGGGTTTCTCCATTTTGGTGGATTCTATTATAGGCATGTGTGACTAGAGTTTTGAAGTTGTTGGTTTTATCTAGAGATTATGTTAGTGATATTAATTTCACCTATTAATATAAAATATTTTATTAAATCAAATATCATGATATTACTGATTTATTTTTGTGTATGGAAATTGGTTTTTATTAAATATGGTTTCCCCTTTGTTTTTTTAAAAGATAAAAGTGTTTTTTAAAGCATTGTGAAATGGTTTTTCAAAATTGTTTTCGAAACATTGTTTTTTAAAGAGAATGATTAGTTAATTTTTAAAATAGTTTTAATATTATTCCTTGGTTAATAAGGTGTTATGTATAATTACAGGTATCTAACACTATTTATGGGTTTTTAATTGGGTTTCCCACTTCTCTATAGACCCAATTGTTATAGGGACTCATTAGACCTGTTGGGGAATCACCTGTTGTGGTGTTCCTATGATCTCTATGATTGATTTATATATCTAATGACCAGATTAATACATAATACTTTATGTTAGGTATGATTGTCCAAGATATCCAAAACTAGTTATAACCTTGTTGTGGTGATATATATGATGCATCATTGTTTATCTGGTCTTTTTAGGTTTTGTAATTTATTGTACTAACATGGATTTGATATGATATGTGTTGTATGCTTTTTTTGACATGATATATTTGATGTGATATATGGAAATGAAATTTATTTTTACTAAATTAACTTGATTTCATTTGAAATGTGGGAAAATGGGATGTCAAATTATTTTTCCACTGTTTTGATATTAATTATTTTAAACAATTATAAGGCCTTGTTTTCTTATATGTCAGTTATGTGTGGATTTTTTTTTAAAATACATGATATTGAACACCTATTTGAGAACCTATAGATCCTATTATCTTAATCCCTTTTGACTTATTTTATGGTTCATTAAACTAGTAATGCCTTTTTATGTAGTGAAAGGTAAGGATCCACAGTGAGGTGATGAGGGTTTCTTTAAGACAGGTTTCGTGTTGCTAGTTGGGAGGTGGTGTGATTTTTCACAATTTATAAAATGGAGATATTGAAGTTGATGTTAGGTTTTTTAGTAAATTATGTTTGGAATTTTCAATTGGGGATTATTTTCTACCATTTTAGTTTTATGACTTCCATTAATATTTTTTAATAATGGAATATATTTATATTTTCTATTGTATCCCTCTTTGATCTGTATATATTCTATTTTATGGCATCAGGTAGGATGAAATTTATCCCTCTATTACTTTTTTGATACATGGTTCCAAGGTTTATGCAGTTGGGGATCATGAACTCACTTTGTGTGTGTGGAAAATTGGGTCAAGTATAGATTTTAGATCTTATATGGGTTATTATATTATAAATTATCCCTCATTATTAAGAATCCAGACCCATATTATTGGGTATAATTCATAATAGATATCATATTCATATTATAATTTCTATTTAATATGAGTATTTTAATATATATGGTATAAGATTTCATTTTACCAATAATTTATAAAATCATTATATAGGGAGACAAATTATGTTCATATTGTCGCATAAAATTCTACCATGGGAAGAATATCAAAATATTAAATATGTGTTTTCATGAAAAATTAAATGAGATAATTATTGTGTACAATGATTTAAATCAGCACTCCACATATTCATTTTAATGTTTTTAACAGCACATGGTTGTGGTGATGAAATTAACAATTAGATAACCTAAAAACTATGAATGAATATTATGAAATATAATCATATAATTATTTCATAGAAAATTAATTGAGGATAAATACCACATTAACCACATAATTTTCATCATCCACTTTAGAATTAGATATTTGATAATATCTTCCATGTTCACTTGGATAAGGTGATTAATTTTTTTCCTTATTATATATTGGAATAGTGAATTTATTTCCATAATTTCCCATGAATTTACATTTCATTAAATGATGTGTGAGTTTGTAATTCGTCAATATGATATATACCTCTATTATTATAATTGTAACATTCATGTTTACCTATAAATAATGATCTTTATAGGCCACACTCTATTACAAAAAATATTTTCATGTTCATTTTTGAAAATATCTAGGTTTTTATAGCCGATTTTTATTTCATGAAGTATATTTATCCATAATCACTTTATGTCATTAATTAGTAGATTTTGGATCATAAAATACACTCTTTTTCATTAATTTGTAATAATAATTGTTACAACCCACATTTCAATACACACTAAATCATTATTTTTTACATAAATATACACATAATAATATTCTGTAAGATAATAAGAACTTTTTGTTTGGGTAATTAGGTTCATAACATGTTAGAATAAAAATTGTTACAACATCAATATTTATAAACATTAAAAAATTTCCTTATATTCAATCGATCATCTCATATTGCATCAGATGTCCTTTGGGAAAAATGTAAGTAAATCATTTCCTTAAAATCCCAATAATGGAATAATAAAAGAATAACATGGTGAAAGTAATCCAAGTGAGTCAACAGTATTATCATTGAGAAATAAAATGGCATATAATCACAAAAAATAACTATGAAATATGATATAAAATGATAAAATAAATGAATCATAAGTATGTGGAAACAACATAAAAAATTAAATCATCAGAAAAATTAAAGTCTAACCATCAACAAATAACAAAATAGAGTACTAAGGATAATAACCCATGAACCATGTAATTAATCTTGAGATAAAAACCATTTACCAAATCATTTTAGGGATGTGTTATTATAGCCCCACTCATAACATTTATATCATGATCATCCATAAGTTTTCCATATAGATATTACATTATATGGATGCATTTCTTTAATTTTAACATAATTATTAATAAATATGGGATATATAATTGTAAAACCCCTAGTAAATTAATATTAAGATGATATTTTTTAATACCATTGATTGGATGTGAGGATAGGTCTTCACTAGAGAAAATTTTAGTAAGAAAAATCATAGGATAATTTCAGCATCATAACTTGTGTCATAATGATATATAATAGGTTTTAGTAAGAGTGAAACATGTATATCTTAACATAGAACTCATAAGGATAGTAATATGTATGTGTGAATTCATATCCCGATATGAATAATTGGGAACATGAGTTCATTATATAATGAAGGTTCCCTAAAATAAGTGTTGAAGAAGAGGATAACAAACCATTAGTGGGTGGTTCTATAATCATGGAACTATCTTCTTAAGAGCTTGCAGAACCAAGGGAGGGATCTAGAGAGGGAATTCATGTGTACAGTCACTATCAAAGTGTTTTAGTGAAATTGAATGGTTTGTGGTCTATTTTTTTATATAAAAAGAGGGGGGAAATCATTATTAATTTATAAAAATAATTTTTTACTCTATATAATCATTTACACCAAAAAAACCATAAGATATTATTTCCTACTTACTATACCAAAAGAGGTTGGATTATCTTTTTTTATAATTCTATGAACCGAACACATTGAAATTAAACCATCGGTGATTTGAAAGTGACTGATGATTATAAATAAAAAATTTTAAAACCATAATATGTTTTATATTATTTGTAGGATTCATTGAGGGTTTATAAAAATAAAAATAACAACTTCATAACCTCCTTATATTAAAGGGGAAAGGTTTTTTTGGTCATGGATACTCTATATAGTGTATATTTAAACACTTTTGGGAGTTTTTGATGTCATAATACATATTATATATTTACACTTCATTTAATTTTTAGAGACCAATTTTAATGTCTCTGAAAATTATGAAAAAGGCCCAATTGGAAAATTTTGATTTCATGATTTCAAATATAATATTTATTTATTTAAAAAAGTTCTCCAAATTATAAAATTCAATATTTTAAATATATATACTCATTTATGGAAAATTATTTTTATTTTGAAAATATATGTTCCCAAACCATTAGAAAAATAACATTTGACATAAAAAATTATTTTATTATTTATATGCAAATAAATATTTTTTAACAAGAATATCATGTTAACTTAAAATTTATTTTAAAATTAATTAATTCATAAGAAATAGTGTCTCTATTTAAACTAAATATTTTTAAAACATTCAATAAGTGTTTCCTATTATCAAAATCAAATTTCAATCGAACTTATTATTTATTCACATACAAATTAATTATAAAAAAAATAATTGGATTTATTATTTTTAAAATAACTATATTCCATATAATACTATATGGTCTACATTTATAACCCATGATTTCCCTAGTTTATTCTCTTAGGGTAAATTTTGGGATACTGACACATTATTTCATTGGTTCTGAGATCATTACATCATATATGATCTATATCTGATTTGTCATCAATCATTAATATATTACCTCATAATTTAATTTTTCAATCAGAACATGGGCTCGGTCAAAGGAAAATATCAATTATTCCACCTCTCTTAGATGCCATTATAAATGGAAAACAGAGGGTATAATCTTGTTGATTGAGGTCATTTCACCTTTATTATATATATATATATATTATAAATAATCATAATGGTTAATATTTATTATTATTAACATCAACTATAAAATGGATATTTTATCAATAGTTATGATTCATAAGTATATTTTAAATCTGAAATACATTAACATAAGTGCATGTGTTTTAAATAAGTACATAACATAATCAATAATTTCTACATTTTATTAAAGAAAATATTTTGGTGGATAAATTCTTCCCCTATTAAAATTTTAACCATTTAAATTTTAAATTCGTACAATGAAATAGATATGGGAACTTTGGTTTCATCACCTCTCTCGGTTCCCACGTTCCTTCATCAATCTTATGTTTTCGTTACAACTCTTTTCCCAAATGAGTTTTATAGTTTTGTAGAAAATTATCTATATGATTAAATATATTCACTAGATTCTTCAGTTATGAATAATCATTATGAAAGGCTACATCATATGCATTCAGTACATGTGAGTGGTCTGCTATATAGTTCCTTAAGAGGGATTAATTAAACACTTGATGTACTAGAGATAGGTAAAATTAGAGTCCTAGTAAATATTACACATCTCCAGTTTGATCTAGGATGCTAAAGGGGATTATGTATCTTTTATTAATATATACATTATTCAAAAACCTCATGATTATATTCTTCATTGATATATGATAAAAGAACTTATCTCCATACTAAAAGTATAGGCCTCATAGAATACAGTAGAGATATATTTTATATGAAATTTGTGTTGAATTCATCTGAATTTTTTTTCAAACATCTATAAAACATTTTGGATAAGATCACATACAATTAGATTATACTCTACAAATTCAACATGTCATGTTTATGTTTGAATCCTCTTCAAGTATATATCCCCATAAGGTTCATTTTTAATGGTATAATAGAAAATAATGATATATGAGGACTCCCCTAGGGGTGATTATAATCCGAACAGATAATAATACTCATTGAACACGATCTCATCTATCATATGGAGTTTGAATAGTCCTCTTAAACTGTCCATACATATGAAGGTGATAACTAGTATTAAATCAAATCTATGATTCCAATTCTTACAAAGGTCTTCACCATAATCTTGAGGTAAACCATGCCCCATAATAAGATAAAATGGGGAGTGTCACTCCATGATGTCTTTCCACATACCATGTTTATATCTTGATTGGTTGGTCATTGTGTATGTCTTCAATAATAGAAATGAAATTAAATGACTTTTTATTTTGATCAATGAACATCTATATGGTTTTATTTACATTAGATTTATTGAAGTGGCCTGTGAAAAAATCCATAGCTATGTTTTCAAATTTACAAACCTATTGGGAAATTTGTTGAATCATATCCATAGAACTATATCATTTATAATTTAATTTCTTTCATTTCATGAACTAGTATACTAGTTATATAATCCAACACTTCAAGTTATCTAATGAGAATTGTTTCTTTATATATATAATTATATAAATTATAGAGATTAATTGATGAATTAAGAAAAATAATATTTGTCTATTATCCCAAAATAACCCTCTTTGTCTCTAGTTTTGTGGGAATAATATCTATGATCCATAACATAGAACTCTATATATCACACTTTCGATCCCCAAAATATTCTATACATTTTTCAATACCACCTTAGAATTATTATGAGACTCCTTTTTCATCTTAGGAATAGATTTTTGTGAATTTATTTACAAAATATAGGATTAATATCCTTTTATTTTTACCAAATCCATCTATTTCATGTCCAAGAATACTTAATCTCCTACAACTATCAATATGGTTATGGTTGAAGGATCTTTTCTAATAAGATAATATATTAAATTTTTTCCTTACATGAGTGGTAATAGATTAATCAATCATTTTCTTTAATAAAATCTAACTAACTTCTATCCAAATTAATAACCTCCTTTTTTGTGAATATACATTTGATTATATTATGCAATTTATATATATAACACCTCACTGCATAATAAAAATTTATCAAAATAATCATTTATAATATCACTATAAGTGATCCTAATTAATGTTTCATTCAGTTCTTATCATTGATCATTAATTGGTGTGACAAACAAGTTAGTAATTTGTCAGCATGAATAATTTAACAACAAAATCCATATTTATATTAATCATTATAGATAAGAAATTCTTCCCCACTGAAGTGTAATGCGTGAATAGTTGTAGTGATTAACCGATTATTTAAATCTGTATGACATTCATTATATTAATAGTTACTAAAAATATAGAAACCATTCCCGGTTAGATTAGTTAGTGGGACTCTGGATGTAAAAAGGTTTCAGAAAACACTAAATACAATGCCATGATAATTTATAGAATCCTAGGATACCATCATAGTTATTTTTCCTTGACATGATTCATTTTCCAAAATTTATGATGAATTTTTACATATATATTTACTATTGAAAAAAATCCCCATGATTTTTTACAATCACCAGAATTTTTTTTATTCTAAAATATAATTTATATTCACAATGTCAGCATTAATAATATCAAATGATTTTCATGTTACTCTGTTAATTTATATCGGTTAAGAATATCATTTGTAATGACTGTGAATTATTTTTTAGGAAATACTTAATGATCCAATTCATCCTATCCATGATGATATTTGGAGAATAATGGAGTCTAAATGGTATCTCTATAAATGTTTAATTCATGTACCTTGTATGAAATGTATTCTGTGTGATATCATCCTTCTTCGACATTACTATATACTATCCTAAATGATGATACACCTCATAGAGGTAATGATCTCAAGATAAATGATCAAATAAATCCTCAATCGATGTTAGAAGACACATGTACTTTATTTGGATTTTATTGAGACAATAACATTCAATGTAGAGGTGAATAGACCAATCCTTATCCCTGATGAACAGGACCAGTGCACCAAATGATGATGAACATGGAAATATAAAATCTTTATCTAGATAATCATGTAGTTTCTTCTTCATCTTATTATGTTCAATAAGGGTAATTATATATGTATTCATCAATATTGGAATATATTTATGTATTAAGGTGTTATATAACTCAACCTTGTGACATTAGGGAACATTAGATAATTCATCATGAAATACATAATCATATTCACATAATATGTGCATGTTAAAAAGGATTATCTTTTACATAGTATCAATATTTTGAGCATGATTTTTTTTCATAAGGATGTAATATACATTCTTAAGATGATGATATCAAATGATATTTATAATATTCCAATAACATATATAAAATCAATGAGAAATTTGTGATATAGAGAATACTTTTCATATCTTATAATTTATATTTCCAATATAAAAGGAAAGAGAGTAAATACCTAGAATACCGTTGAATTCCAATAAATGGGGTCTTAGAGGGTTCTATAGAGCATTCATTAAGAAAATATAAGAATGGGAGGAGTTTATTAAATTAGAAAAAATAATTTTCTCATTTTTCATTTTCACTAACATAAATTCATTAGTATGTTTATGGTGTTTGAATAGTTTTAAAAATGCGTGTGATAAAAAGAATGCATAGATCAATAATAATATAATATGTTCTCTATATTTGAATGTATTTCTATAGTACATATCACCAAATAATTTTTAGGACCATACATAGTAGTTGTTATTATATAACATCACCCTATACTCACTTTGCATTGGAGGTTGTTGTCATTGGTTTCTGTCAAAATCACTTGTCATAGTGAATTAGTTCTCATAGTTTCCCATCTCATTGTAGTTATAACATTTTAAATCATGGTGGGGGTTTGAAGGGGAATTTTTATCTTTTATTACATTGGTGGGCTTCTCCCAATTATTTTCACTAGATATGTTCCCTTCAAACTATTAACTAAAATAATTTCTTCATACCCATAAATGAATTTATTGGATTCATCGTCCCCCTCTTTAGATGAGTGGGATGTTAGAATTTAATACACCTGTGGCGTTCCTCCATCACTACCCTAGATGTAAACTCCATTCTCCATTTACTATCTCATGACTTGAGAGACCCTTGAGATTCACTTACATACTTTTTATCTTGGAGGTAACATTATCAAATATAGTTGTAGTTTTTAATATTGGGAATTCAGAAAACTAGTTATAGTGTCAGATTTATTTCATAAAAAAGTAGGTATTTCAAACTTTTGATAGATATGAGAAATTTGGAGGCATATAATTCAATTATTTTTAATCATTCCTCGTATCCCCCTATCTAAATGATATTCATTTTCACATGGGGAGATAAATACCTATCCATTTTATTTCAATGATTTTAAAGAAATATTTTATCATTTTTTACAAATCGTTTTACTCCAATTATTCATTCTCTTCCTTATGATTTTAATTTTTAAAATAATTTCAACCATTGACTAGATTCTCCATCCATATGATATATTTTCATAATGATATTCCAATTCCAAAACCAGTAATGGGATAATAAGATCATTTAAATTTATTTGAACCACTGTTCCATGATTAATGTATTAGAAGATCCATTTAATAACTAAGTAAGTTATCACCTGAAGGACACAATTGAAATTTTTTATTTATTGAGGGAATATGGGTTTTCCCCATAATTTATGTTTCAATCCAAAACATGATTTAATTGATAAAATATTTTAATAATATTTATAATCCTTCTATCATCATGTTTTTCATCTCATTTTTTTTGACACATAGCACATCACAGTAGTTGTTTAATCAATTCCCCCTATTAACAATAATTTATTAATGGGATGTAAAATTTAGGTATGAGTATTTTATAATTATTACATACATAAAACTATAAATATTTAATGGGAAAATTTTGTATTAAATATATTCCATAGCCTATGAATTTTTATGGACAAATATATGTTATATGATATAAATTTCACAATATAAAATTCAATGGGATTTTCAACCTTAATAATTGTTCATAAATAGACTGAAAATTTTCCAATTCACACCCTTTAAGAGTTTAAACTATGTTTGAAATAACACCTCTTTGTTGTGAACTAAGTGATGATCTAATTAAAGAAAATGTTTACTATTTAGGATTCTTACCACTAGGATCTATTTTTCCAGAGCCACATAATCCTATAGAATCCATGAAGATATTTAATTTATTCGAAATCAGATAATCTATACTTATAAAAAATTAGTGATTTTTTCTCATTTATCCTTATTTGTTATGTATTTCACTATAATTTTATTATCATAATCCAAAAAATAACCAAACCTTACTATGATACCATCTATGAAAATCCACATTTTATGAAACGTTAATCTCTGATTTTTAAAATAATGCTACATGTAACAAAATCCCAGATAATCAAGAGGCCCAACATATTTGGGAAATTTCAAATAAAACTCATTAACAAGAAAAAATTGTAAACTGAAATTTTATAAAAATAATTGAAAAATTTCTATATATTCTATAAATATTCTTATATATCATAGGATAACATAATGATTCACACAAAAAATATTTTAATTATAAATATAATAATGGGAATAAGCTTTGTATAACATGATTATTTTAAAAATTTTGAGTCAATAGTAATAAAAAGAATACATAAAATTTTCTAAAACAAAAACAAGAGAATAATATCAGGATATAAATTGATAACAAGATAAAATAAAAGGAATTTATAAATAAAAAAAATGTAGAATATAATAATAAGTCTCCCCTTGTAATGTCCTAGACCTCTCTGATCCATTACATTGTGAAAATGTGGGGTTGGAGGTGTTCTGGAAGGTCAAGGTTTCATGGGGTTTGTTTGGGTGGACATTTAAGGGAATCTAAAGGGTTATGGCCTTCACACGGGAGGCGTAGGGTTTTCCTAAACCGTCTGGCCAAACCGTGCAGGGCTGGTCTTGGAGGCAGTGGCTAATACACGGTTAGCGCACGATTTTTCTAACCGTGCGAGGAGTGATTTTCGAGGCAGAAGAAAACACACGGTTAGCGCACAGTCTGTTAAATCATGCAGACTAACCATGCAGGCACTTAAAGTTAGATCCTAAAATTGTGGATCTAACTAATTTTTCCATTAATCACATCGTTTAATCCCCTAATCATCCATAATTCAATAGTACCCTTCCTTGGAGGTGGAAGAACCTCTCCCAGGTGTTTTGGAGGCGATCTGGAGGCTTCTCTTCGCGAATCAAAGCCAGTTTGTCATGGTATGTGATCCTTTTGTTTGGTTTCTTAGATCTATGTAGATCTAGTCCTCCTCTTCTCTCCGGATCTTAGATCTATGACCTTTATGGGTAGATCTAACTGTGTAGATATCGTTTATGATGAGAATTGGTCTTGGTTGTGTTAGGAGAGGATATCTAAGGAGGATTCGAGGAGAATCGACCTGGTTTCTTGGGAGCTCATCGACCATTGTGGTTTCCCTCGAAAACCTATTAGGTAGGGGATTTGTGGATTCTCTAATTGTTTATGTGAAATCATAGATTTAGCATGATTTATTCCTTTGGATCACAATGGAATTGACCTAATTAAATACTTGAACCAGATTAAAAGAATTGGTGATCGCATGTTGTTGCATTGTACCGTGATAACGGTTCACCTCTTGATTTGCTAGATAGTGTGATATATATGGATTTCTTGTTAGAATGATGCCCTTGATGAAATTGATAAAGAACGTAAAGCTAGAATTAATTGATAATTAATTGGCTAAAGAAAAAGAGGCATGTAAATGAATCTGGTTGTTGTTTGTGTGGATGTTGTTCCAAATTTATGTTAATCAAATTGATGCTGATGTACGTGATTATCTTAGATGGTTCGTAAACCTGAAATCTCTTGGTGCTTGTTGTTTTAAGGTTAGATGCCTTATTGAAGTGCCAAGATCCCAATTTTATGTTATGTTTGTTTTCCCGCTGCTTGTGTTGTGCTGCGACCCTAGAGTGGTGTTGTGATATCTTGTGTTGTGCTGTGACCCTGGAGGGGTGTTGTGATATCTTGTGATGTGCTGTGACCCTAGAGGGGTGTTGTGATATCTTTGGTTGTGATGTGACCCTAGAGGGGTGTTGTGATATGTGGAGGCAAAGAGGCCTTGTGGTTGTGGCAGCGGATGATGCCTAGAGTGGGGAGATGCATTGTTTTATGCATGTGGGTGTTGGGGAGGACACCAGGGATGATGGAATGGGATGGATGTGGTTGATGGATGCATGGTGGTTTTATTGGTTGTTTATTTTCATAACTTTTCCCCACTGCTCAAGGCAGCTGGTCTTGCTTACCCTTCTTCCGAAGGAGGCAAATACATGTGAGGTATGCCACGTGCTTTCCTTGTTTATCCTCTCAAGGGAGAATGGGTCTACGCTCTTACTATGGGTGGCAAGGACTCGACGGGTAGTATGTCTACTCACCGTGTTGATCCCCCTTCTATTTAGTAACATAGGTTGCTTTTCTACAATTCCTGGGAATATGGGAAAGTAATTATGTAATGAATTTTGGAATAAATGATGTCAATCCATGGGTTTAGAGTTTGATGAAGTTTAATGGTGATGTTGTAACTTGAAAGGAACAATAAATTTTGAATGTGATGCCAAGAAAGTTAATGTGGGTTGTTCATGGTTAATTAATGATGGAATACATAATTAACGTACAGTGGAATTGATGAAAAAGGGAATGAAGTAACCTAATAAAGTTCTTTTAATTGGTTGTGTGCTTATAGGATACCTAGTTTTAGAAGTGGCATCCCGGAGTCCAAGAGACGTTATCTGCAGTTGTGTCTAAGACAAGGTTATACCCATAGTGTGGTTGTGAGTTATATATATTCTATACCTTTTGTGTTTCTATATGCTACTCCACTTTGTCAGTAAGGGAAACTGACACCATAGGGATTCTGAGACTCGGGGGGGGGGGGTGTTTTCCCCAACATTCTGGTGGGAGGAGGAATGGATGACTACCCCCTTTAGCCCCACTCTCTTCTCTTGGTATATACTATTTCCATTGGCACAACAGTTAGTTTCCCTATATATGTGTGTAGAGGTCTGTAATGGCTTGTTGTTATTTCACACACATATATTCTGGATATAGTTTCTTATGGACTACTATAGGTGTAACGTGTATGGTCTGTGATGTCTTGAGGATCCTTACTCGGTGTATGGGCTGTAATGGATTGAGGTATAATACCTAACGTATGATACACGTTATGCGAGCTGTGGTGGCTCCCAGAAACTACCTGGTTACTTTTGGATGTGAGGATGGTGTGGTTCTTTGCCCATGTGTCTGCGGGAAAGCCTTTGTGATGCACGTGGTGTAGATTGCGGAGCTTAGCCCAGGTTAATACGGGCAAGCCTTTGGAGAGAGATGCACAGGACGTATGTCGTTGGGGAAAAGTGACAACGCAGTGGGGATGTAGTAGCGGGGTAACCTTGATATTCTTTACTATATTCTATACTCTTGTATGCGTTACTTGGTGAGAGTAGCCATGGTGAGGTTGGGAACATAGTATACATGTTAGGTGAAAAGTTAGTTTCACTGTTGTTCACTGTGCTTTACCATGCTTTCTATACTTTTGCATTAGAGGCTTTGGGGAGGATCCTACTGAGTATACTTCTATACTCACCCTACGTATATATAAACTATTTTTCAGGTCACATGGAGCAGGTTGGAGGTCAGGCTGGTTACTATAGCTTCTGGTTGCAGGAGCTGTTCGGGCTTGTGGTCGCTGCTGTTTTTACTTCCTTTTGGGTACTTGCAGTTTTCCCTTTTCAGTTGAAGTACATTTTCATGGGATTTCATATATGTACTTGGGTTTCATTTTTATTTCAGTTCTTAGTTGGATTTGGTTTGTGTATATCTTATCTCTCTCTTTCGCATGTGTTCTCTTAGAGGGTAATGCCTCCCATTTGTGTGTTTATTATGCCCTTGGTGCTAGTCGCCAACTCAGGGCCTACTGGAGACCGGAAGACACATAGGCGTTTAGGGCCCCCTATGATCTGTTTCATGGACCATTATGTTTATAATGTCTACTAAACAGGGTGATACTGGTTGTAGGGTAGAGACCTAGGAAAGGATCACACATCAATCTTCTTTGTGTCTGTTTTTAAATGGCTAGACATTGGGATAGGTTAACCTAAAAAAAATTAAAGAGAACAATTAATTTATTAATGTTGAGTCTTCCATATTCCAGGATTAGGAGCTCTAATTGTTTGTTATGTTGCAGGTATGGCTCCAGGTCGATGTCCTCGTCAGGTTTGCGTAGAAGACGTTCAGTTGGCTGTTCCAGCAGGTCGCCGCAGGGTAGAGGTTGACGACAACAACACTTGGAGGAAGTCACTCCGAGAGTTTTAGCGCCAGAGTCTACAGAAATATGAGGGCTCTATTTTTGATGTAGTCAAGGAATACTGGATGGAGGAGGTCGAGATAGGCTTTAGTTTGATCAGTTCTCAGAAGGAGCACTGTGTGTCCTTGGTTGTGACGATGTTTCATGGAGTAGCGAGGCAGTGGTGGCTCTTTTTCCTTAGGGATCGTGAGGAGTCACCAATCTCATGTGATGAGTTCTGAGACATGTTTAGAGCCATGTTCCTTTCTTCGACTGTGAAGGCGTCTAGTCACTAGGAGCTTCTTTCCCTTCGACAGGGGATCTCCACTGTTCGAGAGTTTGGAATCCGTTTCAGGAACCTTTTAAGACATACTTTGGACCTGTTACCATATGAGGAGGACATGGAGAGGAATTTCGAGGAGGCTTTGCATCCAGAGATCCAACGCCAGGTCACCCCATTTATGTTAAACACATATCTTGAGGTGTTGGTGATGTCATAGGTTTTTGAGAGGACTTTGTCCAAGACCGTATCATCACGAGAGGGGAATCAGCATGATTCCCCACGAATGAAGGCTGCGGTCCGGGGATCCTGGTTTTCAGGGAAGAAGAGTTTCCGTTCAGCTGGGAGTAGGTCTTAGCCCTTCACATCTCATTTCTCCAGAGGTAGAAACTCTTAGGCCTATTCCAAGGGATCAGGCGCTTGTTTTTCTTTTAGTGGTCATGGTCATCAGCATTGGGAGTGCCCCACCTTTCAGAGCGGTCGTCATGCACCGGGTGCTCTGCTCCAGGTTCCTCCATTGAAGCAATTCTAGCAGAGGCAGCAGCAGCAGGTTTCACTAGCATTGGATCAGCAGAGGGGAGATGGGGCAGGCAGAGGACAGCCCCATGATGCTCCTCATCCTCAAAGAGTAGAGTACGGCCGTGGTGGTGGTCATCATCAGGGTCAGAGAGGCCGTGGAGGAGGTGGTGGTTAGCTTCATGCTCTAGCATTGCCAGCTCTAGATGAGCCAGACGTCGTTCGAGGTTCCCTTTTCTTGTTTTCTACCTTGGTGTATACCTTGTTTGATTCAGGAGCGACGCACTCCTTCATATCACCTACCCTTGTCCATGCCTTGGGACTTGAGGTAGTGAGGCTTCCAGTGCCCTTGGCATTGACTACGCCAGTTGGAGGTCGAGCTGATTTATTTGAAGTATGTAGAGATTGTGAGCTAGTGTTTGGGCATCACTTATTTTGGGGAGATTTCCTATGTTTACGAATAAAACCATATGATGTCATCCTTGGCATGGATTGGTTGTATTTTCTGCAGGCTATTGTGGATTTCTACATGAAGAAGGTCGTTTTCTTTGATGTAAATGGAGAGAAAGTGGTGTTTGTTTCTGAGAGAGATCCTCGGATGGGTCACAGTCGAGTTCAATACTTATCAACCATGGCGGGTGAGATGATGTGGAGTTCTTCATAGGTTTGGCAGTTGGCGTTTCCTTGGGTTGTAGAGGAGTACCCTGATATTTTTCCAGAAGAGGTTGTATCCTTACCCCCTCGACATGAGATCGAGTTTGAGATCAAGCTACAGCTAGGAGAGTCTCCTATATCTATGTCTCCATATAGGATGGCCCCTTCTGAGTTACGAGATCTACGTATACAGCTTGATGGTTTGTTGCAGTGCAGTATTTTTCGGCCAAGTGTGTCACCATGGGGTGCACCTGTCTTGTTCATGAAGAAGGCCGACGGCAGTTTGCAGTTGTGTGTTGATTATCGTCGCTTAAACAAAGTGAGAATAAAGAATCGTTATCCTCTTCCACGGATTTATGACTTATTCGATCAACTAAAGGGTGCAAGTTGGTTCTCAAAGATCGACTTGCGGTCGGGATATCATCAGATGCGTGTGAAGGATGAAGATATTCCGAAGACCACTTTCTGTTGTCGTCATGGGCATTATGAGTTCATTGTAATGTCGTTCGGCATGATGAATTCTCCAGCAGTTTAAATGGGATTGATGAATGTTGTGTTTCGTGAGTTCCTGGGCAATTTTGTGGTAGTCTTCATTGATGACATCCTTGTGTACTCCATGTCTGAAGAGGAGCACGCTGAGTATCTGGGAGCCGTTTTGGGAGTTCTTCACCACCATCAGCTGTTTGGGTAGTTTTCTAAGTGTGAGTTTTGGGCTCGTGAAGTCCATTTCTTGGGCATGTAGTGTCCCAAAAGTAAGTTTCTGTGGATCCATTGAAGATAGAAGTAGTTGTGTCTTGGGAAGCCCCCTAGACAGTGTCAGAGGTGCGATGTTTCCTTGGTCTCGTAGGCTATTACAGGAGGTTTGTAGCCAATTTCTCATGGGTTGTAACTCCTCTATCATCTTTGAACAGGAAGGATCAGGCCTTCGAATGGACTGATCAGTGCCATGAAGCCTTTGAGTATCTAAAGGAGAAGTTATTAAGTGCTATAATCCTTTTTCTTCCAGCTAAGGGAGTCCAGTTTGATGTCTTCTGCGATGCATTACATATAGGGTTAGGCTATGTTATCTTGCAGCAGAGTTTAGTTGTTTCTTATCGGTCTTGGCAGTTACGTCACCATGAACACAACTATGCCACCCACAATAATGAGTTGGAAGCTGTGGTGTTTTCTCTGATGTTGTGGAGCCATTACCTCATTGGTGAGCGCATTTTGGTCTTCACCGACCATAAGAGTTTGAGGTATGTTTTCTCCCAGTGTGACTTGAACTTGTGGCAGCATCGGTGGATGGAGTTCTTGCATGAATATGACTTCGAAATATCGTATACACCTGGAAAGGGGAAGGTTGTAGCTGATGTGCTGAGTCGAAAGTCACATAGTGATGTTGTGTGTGAATTAGGTGATTTATGGAGAGTAATGGAGGAACTTTCAACTTTGCATCTTGACGTGGGAGAAGTTGGTGGTAGAGGTTGTCTTTTCCATATTACGGTACAGTCATCCTTGATGCAGAAGGTGGAAGATTTCCAGTTGGGGGATCTTGAGGTGGAGGTCTGGAGAGACCTTGTTGTTTTTGGTGAGGCCCCTGATGGTTGGTCTGAAGATGAACAACACAAAGTGTTGTATCATGGAAGGCTTTTTGTTCCCTTGGAGATACGCGAGATGGTCCTCAAAGAGTTCCATGGTTATCCTTTAGCAGTGCATCCTGGTGTGACAAAGATGTTCCGATCCTTGAGGTGTCAGTTTTGGTAGCATGGGATGAAGCATGCGGTTGCGGAGTTTTTGTCTCTATGTTTAGTCTTCCAGAAGGTGAAGGCCAAACACCGTGTTCCTGGTGGTCTTTTCCAGCCATTAGAGATTCCTCAGTGGAAGTGGGATGACATCTCAGTGGACTTCGTTACAGGTTTACCTCAAGCTCCGGGAGGACATGAAGCTATTTGGGTGGTAGTGGATCGTTTAACAAAATCGGCCCACTTCATAGCAATCAAGGAGTTCATCTCAGTGGAAGTTGTGTCGAGGTAGTATCTGGAGGAGGTGGTTAGACTTCATGGAGTCCCAAGGATGATCATTTCTGATTGAGATCCTCGTTTTACCTCCAGGGTGTGGAGGGGTCTCCAAAACGCTTTTGGTTCTCAACTATGCATTAGCAATTCTTTTCACCCTGAAACGGATGGTTAGACAGAGCAAACCATCCAGACTCTTGAAGACATGTTACGCTCTTGTGTTCTTAATTTTGGAGGTTCATTGATGAGGCACTTACCCTTGGTGGAGTTCTCTTACAATAATAGTTTTCACTCCACCATCAGTATGGCGCCGTTTGAAGCCTTGTATGGCAAAATTTTCCATTATCCATTGTGCTAGAATAGGGTTGGAGAGTCAGCAATTCTCGGACCAGAACTAGTGTAGAATACAACAGAGATGGTTTAGGTGATTCGTGAGAGGATGAAGACAGCGCAAGATCGTCAAAATCATATGCCGATCAAAGATGTAGACCCTTAGAGTTTTATGTTTGGGATCAGGTGTTTCTGAAGGTGACTCCCCGTCATGGGAAGCGAAGGATTGGTTGTGGGAGTACGCTTTCTCCTCTCTTTGTTGGGACTTTCAAGGTGTTAGCTCATCGATTGGGGAGAGATCAATGTTGATGATGATGCCACCCTTGACAAGCAATTTATGGAGATCCAAGATCACAAGTAGAAGGTGTTGCGAGGGCGATCCATCACTATAGTTCGTGTCTTGTGGCAACACAGCATCTTGGAAGAGAGTACTTGGGAATTTGAGTCACAGATATGCGCTCAGTACCCAGAGTTGTTTGATTTTTTACTCTTTTCGTGTATCGTTGTAACTAATGTGTTTATGAGGCTTTCATGTTTATGACATGGCTCTCTTTGTTGCTCTTGGTGTCTTTCTCTCTTTTGAGAGGTAACTTGAGGGGTGGTAGTTCAGACCCTGTTTCAATTTTTCTCTTTAGGTGGGTTTTGAATTCTCGAGGACGAGAATGTTTTGAGAGGTATCTGATGTAATGGCCCATACCTATCTAGTCCATTCCATTGTGAAAATATGGTGTTGGAGATTTTCTAGAAGGTAAAGGTTTCTTGGGGTGCGTTTGGGTAGAATTTTAAGGGAATCTAAAGGGTTATGGCCTTCACACGGGAGGCACACAGTTTGCTTAAACTTAGCGGCCAAACCGTGCAAGGCTGGTCTTGGAGGCAGTGGCTAACGCACGGGTAGCACGCGGTTTGTCTAACTGTGCGGACTAACCATGTGAGGAGTGATTGTCGAGGTAGAAGCTAATAAACGGTTAGCGCATGGTTTATTAAACCGTGCAGACTAACGTGCAGGCACTTAAAGTTAGATCCTAAAATTATGGATCTAACTCAGTTTGCCTTTAGTCACCTCGTTTAAGCCCCTAACCGGCCATAACTCGGGAGTACCCTTCCTTGGAGGTGGAATAACCTCTCCCAAGCATTTTGGTAGTGATCCAGAGGCTTCTCTTCGCAAATCGAAGCCAGTTTCTCAAGGTATGTGATCCTTTTGTTTGGTTTCTTAGATCTACATAGATCTACTCCTCCTCTTCTCTCGGGATCTTAGACCAACGCCCGTTATGGGTAGATCTAAGAATGTGGATGTCGTTTATGATGATCTTTGGTCTTGGTTGTGTTAGGAGAGGATATCTAAGGAGGATTCATGGAGAATCGTCCTGGTTTCTTGGGTACCCATCGACTATTGTGGTATCCCTCGAAAACCTTTGAGGTAGGGTATTTGTGGCTTCTCTAATTGTTTATGTGAAATCGTAGAGTTAGCATGATTTAGTCCTTTGCATCACAATGGAATTGATCTAATTAAATACTTGAACTGGATTAAAAGAATTTTTGATCGCATGTTATTTCTTTGTACCATGATAACAGTTCGCCTCTTGATTTTCTAGATAGTGTGATATATATGACTTTCTTGTTATCATGTTGCTCTTGATGAAATTGATAAAGAATATAAAGCCAGAATTAATTGATAATTAATTGGCTAAAGATAAAGAGGCATGTAAATGAATCTGGTTGTTGTTGTTTTGGATGTGGTTTGAAATTGATGTTAATCGAATTGATGCCGATGTACGTGATTATCTTATTTGGTTGGTAAATCTCAAATCTGTTGGTGCTTGTTGTTTGAAGGCTAGATGCCTTGTTAAAGGGCCAAGAGCCCAATTTGATGTGATGTTTTTTTCCTGCGGCTTGTGTTGTGTTGTGACCCTGGAGGGGTGTTGTGATATCTTGTGTTGTGTTGTGACCCTGGAGTGGTGTTGTCATATCTTATGTTGTGTTGTGACCCTGGGGGGTGTTTTGATATCTTGTATTGTGATGTGACCCTGGAGGGGTGTTGTGATATGTGGAGGCAGGGAGGCCTTGTGGTTGTGGCAACGGATGATGCCTAGAGTGGCGAGATGCATCGGTTTATGCATGTGGGTGTCGGGGAGGACACTAGGGATGATGTAATGGGATAGATGTGGTTGTTGGATGATTGATGGTTTGATTGGTTGTTTATCAGCTGCACTTTTCCCCACTGCTCAAGGAAGATGGTCTTACATACCCTTCTTCCGAAGGAGGTGAACACACACGGGGTATGCCACGTTCTTTCCGTGTTTAGACTCTCAAGGAATAATGGGTCTACGCTCTTGCTATGGGCGGAAAAGACTCGACGGGTAGTACGTCTACTCACCGCATTGAGCCCACTTGTGTTTAGTAGCATAGGTTTCATTTCTAGAATGCCTGGGAATATGGGAACGTAATTCTGTAATGAATTTTTGAATTAATGATGTTAACCCATGGGTTTGGAGTTTGATGAAGTTTAATGGTGATGTTGTAACATTAAAGGAACAGTAAATTTTGAATGTGATGCCAAAGAATTTTAATGAGGGTTGTTCATGGTTAATTAATTATGGAGAACTTAATTAATGTACAATGGAATTGATGAAAAAGGGAATGAAGTAACCTAATGAAGTTCTTTAATTAGTTGTGTGTTTATAGAATACCTAGTCTTAGAAGTGGCAGCCCTGAGTTCGAGAGATGTTAGCTGCAGTTTTGTCTAAGACTAGGTTATTCCCATAGTGTGGTTGTGAGTTATATATATTCTGTAATTTTTGTGTTTCTATACGCTACTCCACCCTATCAGTAAGGGAAACTAACACCCCGGGGATTCTGAGCCTTGGGGGGGGGGGTGTTTTCCCCAACATTCTGGTAGGAGGATGAATGGATGACTAACCGCTTTAGCCCGCTATCATCTCTTGGTATATACTAGTTCCATTGGGACGACGGTTAGTTTCCCCATATATGTGTGTAGAGGGATGTAATGGTTTGTGGTTATTTCAAACACATATATTCTGGATATAGGGTCCTATGGACTACTATATGTGTAACGTGTATGGGCTGTGATGGCTTGAGGATCCTTACTCAGCATATGGGCTATAATGGCTTGAGGTATAATACCCGTCGTATAATACTCGTTATGCGATCTGTGGTGGCTCCCGGAAACTGCCTGGTTGCTTTTGTTTTTTCGGATGGTGTGGTGCGTAGCCCAGGTGTCTACGGGAAAGCCTTTGTGATGCATGTGGTGCAGATTGTGGGTCTTAGCCCAAGTTTATACGGGCAAGCATTTGGAGAGAGATGCACATGACGTATGTCATTGGGGAAAAGAGGCAACCTAGTGGGGAAGTAGTAGCGGGGTACCCTTGATATTCATTACTATATTCTATACTCTTGTAATCATTACATGGTGAGAGTCACCATGGTGAGGTTGGGAACATAGTATACCTGTTAGGGGATGAATTAGTTTCACTGTTGTTCACTGTGATTTAGCATTCTTTCTTTACTTTATCATGAGAGGCTTCGGGGAGGATCCTACTGAGAATACTGTTATACTAACCCTATGTATATATAAACTATTTTTAGGTCACTTGGATCAGGTTGGAGGTCAGGCTAGTTGCTACTAGCTTGTGGTTTCAGGGGCTGTTCGGGCTTGTGGTCGCTGCTGTTTTTACTTTCATTTGGGTACTTGCAGTTTTCCCTTTTCAGTTGTTTTACTTTTTCATGGAATTTCATTTATATACTTGGGTTTCTTTTATATTTTAGTTCTTATTTGGAGTTGGTTTGTGTCTATCTTATCTCTCTCTTCCGCATGTGTTCTCTTAGCGGGTAATGCCTCCCATTTGTGTGTTTATTATACCCTCGGTGCTAGTCTCCAACCCGGGGCCTACTGGAGGCGGGACTCGGGGGTCATTATCTCCCTTTTCACATTTCCGTCCAAGGAGGGGTACACTTTGTGGGGAGGGGGTCATTACACCCATCATTCAGGGAATTTTTTAGTTTTGGGTGTAGAAGGTGTTCAGAAGTTGGTCTGGGAGTTTTTGTAGGAGTTGGGGGAAAAAATATGGTGAATTTGTAACAAATCATATATATATATTACTTGTACTGAAGCTTGGTTTCTTATCTTCTTTTTGGTGGTCTATAGTGTTTAATGATTCATGGATTGAAAAATTATGTAAATTGGAAAGTGACTTGTTTTACTATGGAAACCATCCTCGAATAATTGCAAGACGTGAAAGGCGATTACAAGTCATGTAATAGCCCACTATTGTGACATTTTAGTGTTTTTTCAAGTACTCATGTTGTGAGAAATAATGGCTAATGTGTTTTTTATCTAAGGCATGTTATTCCTCTATTCATTCAATTACTTTTAGTTTAGACCCATTACCCTCCAATTTCATATTTTCTGGTGATAGAGGATTACCTGCCATGGTTCTAAAAGGGTTTATCATTAGTATTGGTTTCTGTAGTGGTGTCTGGGAAAGCTCTGATTGATGAAAATCTATTGGGAGAGTTGACCAGATATTCTTTTCATAGCTAGTTCTTGTGTGAAGACAATGTACACCCTTTGGAGGTAGGATTTCTTTTATTTATCTTATATTGTGCATAATTTTGGGGGGATATACAATTTTTCACCAACATATCATTGTTGTGTAAATAAAATCAAAGATAATAATTGGTTAAATGTAACTGAAAGGGGTAGGGTAATTTTATTTTCATGAATTTTTAGTTTTGATATTATGATTGTTATATTGTGAATTATATTGGTCTGATTCCCAATTGAAATTTGTGTCCATTGGGGGAGCTTTTTTTGAATAAAATGGGTTTTATGTTGTTCGGATCATGTGAACACTTACATATATAAATCATTTAATCACATAAATTAGGCTAATGAATGGATGCACCATGATTTGGGTTGTTTGATTAAACCCTTAAATATATAAGATGAATTGTGTAAATGTTCCATTACCTAAATATTATAATGTGTTACATCATTCTTTGTGTTGTGATGATTAGAATGGTCTTGGATACGTGTGTGGGAATAATGTAATGTGAATTGGATACGTTTTTATTTTTATTTTATCTCTTTTTTGTGATGTGGAATGTCAGTGATCTTAGATGTGTGTTGTGGGTTGGCCTAGGTGAGGTTATTAATGAACTTGTAGATGATACATAAAATAGACTATTTAATGGATTCTCTGGTTGAGAGGTTGATTGATTGTGGAATGGATCAGAAGTGTTACGTTGCGGGGTAGTAAAACTGGTTGTTTGGTAATGTGTTATCAATCGAGGTTGTTAGTTGGGGGTTGGTTCTGTTGGTATGTGACCTGAGTGGGATGAGTATGGGGAAGGAAAATAGTTATTGGTATGAATAATTCACCTTGTTTTTCTCCATGATTAACATGTAGAAAGATTCAACCCTTATCCAGATATCGATATATGAAATATCATGAATAGTGTCAAATATAAATGAAATTTTAATTCCCATTAGTCTATCAGGTCTCTTCAACTTCTGAGAAATTTGTTTCCTATTTTGTGTTATGGAAATTATTATCCTAGTTATTGTAAGAATGGATAAATTAATTTGTAAATTAATAATGGATTTGGTTAAATATATTTTTTGGCAACTTAAATCAGGTTGTGTGGATTGTTTATGGTGTTGTTCATTTAGAGGTATCATAAGAGTTGGTAGTTAGTGAGATTTTTTTGGATCCCATAGGTTGGGCATGAGTGTTTGGTATCATATATGTTTAAACCTTTATTTTCCTCGTGATTTTTATACTCACCCCACTATAGTTGAAAACTATGTTCTGAACACCACAATCATCACGAGGAAGGGAGTCTTTCCTAAACATTATTGAGGGAGGATAGGGGGATGGCCACACATTCTTCCATACTTCATCTTCTAGGTAGTGATAGCCCTTAATAATTTAGGCATATTGTGGTTTTGAAGCCCAGGTGTGTGTGGGTGAGTTTTTCTTTCCCATGGGTCTTCAGGATGAGATGTGTTATTTTTTCCCAGGTCTCTTCGGGATGAGATGTTGGTTGTGGACCAGATGTATATGAGTGGGATGAGATGTGGTTTTTGTGATAGGTGTTTCCTATTTGAAGGTGATTTTGTTCGTGTAACTGGTGTCCTTGGGTGGGAAGTGGCGTGGTTTGTGAGGCCCAAGTATCTTCAGGTGGGATGTGATGTGGTTTGTGAGGCCCAAGTGTGTGCAGGTGAGTTTGGGGATAATGATTTTATATGATGTGGGAGTGTGATGATGTTTTCTATTATGTAAGAGTGGCTAATTAGTTGGAATATGTGCATGGTTCCCTATCATTGATGTGAAATATATTACATTACAACACATGTGTTATATGGAGAATGGTCCATGGTGAGGTTGTGATGGATGGTATATTTTTTATGTGTCGTTTGGTTTTAATTTTTTCTCATGGGAACAATAGTATGATTCCCACAAATTATCACGAGATAAATTGATATTCAGGATAAGTATACCTATATACTCACCGTATGTATATTAAACAATAATCAGGTTTCCAGGAGGTGTTTTTGACCGTTCTTGACCCTACTATCTCATATCATGAACTTTATTATGTCACTTTTTAGCTTTAACATAGTTATTTTATTTGGAGACTTTTGACCACACAATAGTTCTACACTTTTCATGAATGTGTGATTGTTTTTGGATTTATTTTGTATATATTCCTTTGATTTGTTTTGTGGATGATCTATCATATCTCTATATTTTGTTTCAATAAAAGGATAATGGCTCTCATATTGTGAGATATATATACCCTTGTTTCTAGTCACCATCATAGGCCATATTGGAGGGTATACACAGGGGTTATTACCTCTCTTTATCCATTTGTAACCCATGAGGGGTATCTTTGGAAGTTGGGGGTCAGATAAAATGGTATCAGAGGTGATGGATGGGAGATATAATGGGGTTTTGGGTTAGTCACAATGAGTATTGATTCTGTTGGTTGGGAAACAATGTCATTTAATCTTGGTGTGTGACATAGGCCATGTGAGACTGGATAGGACAATGGATTTTAAGTCCCCCAATGAGATGATTCTAGTACATTAAGCATACTAAATGACCATGTGAGGCTATTCCATTCACTGAGTAGAGACCCTAGGAAGGGTACATGAATCATAATTATTTTTTTCTCTTATTTGGTTAGGGTTGTTTTTGTAAGGTTGAAATGAAAATGAAAATGGGTTAAATCAGTAAAATTGAATCTTAAATAGAAATTACATTCTACCTAAGGATAAGAAGCCTTTTTTACCTTTTCAGTTTTGGATCCTGGTCTTCATCTATGTATGACTTAGGTAGTAGATGTTCAATAAGCTGATCTGGTTGATTGACTAAGGTTTTATCTTGTTGAGGAGGATGATCAGTGGAATAGGACATTGTAAGATTTCTAGTGACAGGATTCGGTGATGTACGATTACAGTGTTTCAGAATGGGAAACAGAAATCTAGACCTATGAGATTAAGATCACATTCGGTATAATCTGTTCTTCTATGGAGTATATAGTTTCATTGGAAGTCATTCATAAGTGAGGGGTAGCACATTAGTGGTGGATGGTTTATCCGGGGGAGATGAAGAACTGAGACAATTTGAGGGTTGACAATGAGAAAGAATTTGAGAATAATTCCGATCATCAATCGTGATGGTTGAGAAGAGGTAGGATCAAATATCGCTTCAATAGGGGATTATGTTAGTTTAGGATCTTTGGATCATGTTTTATGACCTTATTCATTTTGAACTAGATCAATTTCAAGATGAGGAGTCTCATGGGAGAGAGCTTAAGGGGTTGATCTCCCATTTGTTCTAGTACGTTTTTACTCCATTAAGGTTTCTATCTTACTTGGAGGTTCAAAAAAGTAATGTCTCGCCAAATAGATTCACTAAATAGGTGTTCTAGAGAAATAGGGGATTCAGTAAAGTTCCTCATGAGGTAGTGTTAGAAATGGAAGGTCTCAGGCACCAATACCATCATGGTTTTGACTAAAAGTTAGTTACCCTCATCTTTTTTCCATCCTTCCATTTTTCAAGTGGTTCTCATTAATTTTTTGTGGGCTTGGGGATGCTTTGCTACTTCTATACAGTTTGGGGACATATTTAGAATTTGTGCCTAATGGATGTTGATGCTCGGTTCTGTGGAGGTGGATAGGTCCAGCACCAACCTTAGTAGTGGTTTCTAGTCAGGCCATTTCAGCATCTGGGGAAGTTGTCTAATGTTCCACAAACAAAATATATGGAGCTTGTAGAGTTCATCGACATGATTTTCCTTAGGGACCTTCAACCCAAGGGTAGTTTTGGAGGTGGTCATCAGCCAAGAGGTAGGGTATCATTTCATGGTCAGTTTCATGCATCAGATGTAGTGGTTCCATTAGTGACTGATATCATTATATGTATGAATATTTTTTTTAGTACTTTTGTTTATTTCTTATATAGATTCCGGGTCTTCAAAATCCTTTTTTTATATTATCCATCCCATTCTCTAAGTCTATATGTATAGAGGCTTCGCATTTCCGTGGTGTTCAGTACACCAATTTTAGGTCATACCACCATGTTTCATGTGTTTCCTGGATATAGACAGATGATGGGAGCACAATAGTCCCATGTGGTAACATTCATGTAATAAATGCATCCAAATGATGTCATTCTCAGCATTGAATTGTTATATTCAGTTCATTTTGTCATCAACTGTTTCTAAAGGGGAGTCATGTATTTTGATATTGATGTCTAGTGTGTGGTTTTCATTTGAGAGTGGAGTTGTTAAAATGGAATTTGGCATATTGAAACCCTTATGTCTTTATTGGCTGAGATGTCACTTTAATCAACATACATTGGGATGATGGGGATTCCCATGATTATTCCTGAGTTCCATAATATTTTCCATGATGAGGTTGTGACGCTACCCCATTGATGTGATGTGGAGTTTGGGATAGACTTATAGCCCAGTGATTCTAGAATTTTGATGCCCCAATATTGGATGGCACCATATGAGATGTGGGATTTAGGTATTCATATAGATAATCTGATGAAAAAAGGTTTATCCATTATAGTGTGTCATCATGGGGTGATGCAGCGTTGTTCTCCAAGAAAATTGATGTTTGTACGATGTTTTTTATGGAATACAATAGCTTGAATAAAGTAATAGTCAAGAACTATTAACCAATTCTGATGATAGATGATTTTTTGACCAGCTTAGTGGGTAATTTTGGTTTCCTATGATCGATCTACTATAGAGATATCACTACTAATGGGAGAAGGATGGTCACATCCAAAAGACTGACTTAAGATTTAGGTATTGGCACTTCGAGTTTAAGGTAATACCATTCGTTTTTACGAATGCACTAGCTATATTCAGGGGTCTTATGAACTCAGTGTTCGTTGAGTTCCTAGATCAAGTTGTCTTAATGTTCATTGATGATATATTAATCAACATGAATTTAGAAAAGGATCATGTTGGGCATCAAAACACTATCATTCAAATTTTTCAACATCACTAACTTGATGGGATTTTATCCTAATATGTATCCTACAAATGATATGTGCAATTACTTGGGCGTGTGGAATCATGACAGGGGGTGGAAAAACCCCCTCGGAAGGAAGAAATAGTGACTTCATGGGATGTTTCTAATAATGTGGCAGATCATTATAGTTTTTCTTGGGTTTTCAATCAACTATAAATGTTTTGTACTTGATTTATCTCAGATTTTTTTCCCGTTGATATGATTGATAATAAAGGATCAAGTTTTTGTGTGGAGTGAGTAGTTCCATGAAGTGTTTGGTTATTTAATTTGGATCCTGGTTACTACTCTATTTCTTTAGTTTCCTGAAAATGGGGTGATTTTTTAGGTATTCTATGATGCTTCCAAACTATGATTCAGATGCAACTTGATGAAATAATGATAAATAATCCCTAATGGTCCCAAGAACATGTGTCCGCATGAATGTATCTATTCCATCCATGATTTGGAATTAGCAACAGTCATGTTTTTATTGATTCTTTAGTGACATTACATCATTGGGGCTCACTTTTTGGTCTTCACAAATCAAAAAAGCTTTAGGTATATCTTTTCCCTACAAGATCTAAACTTCCAATAGTACATGCAGATGGAGTTTCATTTTGACTATTATTTTTTTGATCTCTTAATCTTTTTTAAAAAGGAAAGTTGTGGTCAATTCCTTTATTTGAAAGTCTCTAAAAGAAGTTGTTCAGAAATATTAGGATTCATAGAATGTGATGGATAAAATGGAATCCTTGCACTTGGATACATGAGTGGATGATGGTAGAGGTTGTTTGTTTCAGATGATAGTTCAGTATTCTCTAATGAAAAAGGTGGAAGAGTCTATGTGGGAGACTCAAAGTTATAGGTATTTCATGATCATGTTAGCCATGGGGATACTCTGGAAGGGTAGTTGGAGGACAGTTGGAACAGGACGTCCTTCCACATGATGTTTTCTATTCTTGAGAAAATTCAAGAGAGATTCCATTATGGGTTTCAAAGAACACCCTTAGTGGTACATCAAAGATTTTGATAGAAGAACCATGGTTTGAAGATATAGTTTTTTGGGGTGGAATAAAGTGGTCATAGGTGGAGTTTGTGGAAAATTTCTTGTTATGATATCAGTTAATATCTGAAGATCATGTTCTTGAAAGTTTTTTTTTCAGCCCATGTATGTTCCCAAGTGAATGTAGGATGAAATCTTGTTCGATTTTATCATTGGGGTTCCCAAATCTCATAGAGTTTGTAATGTTATATGGGTGATAGTAGATCGTTTGATGAAATCAACTAACTTCATTATGATCAAAAAGTTCAGCATAGTGGATGCCTTGGTCAAGAGGCATATGGATGTTGTACTGTGGTTGTATGGATTTACAAGATCCATTGTCTCTGATTGGGACACGTGTATCAACTCATGAGGCTGGAGGGGATTGTAGCATGTATTCAGCACCCAGTTACTCCTCAGTAGTGTCTTCCACCTATGATAGATGGATAAATGGAACAGTCTATCTAGATTTTAGAGGACAAGTTTTGAGCATGCATCTTGGACAGTAGTGGATCATGGGTGTGACAACTGACCTGGGTAGAGTTTTTTATGAAAATTTATATCACTGCTCCAATGGAATGGATTTGTTTGATGACTATTATAGAAGACCATGTCATTCACAATTTTACTGGCATAGTTTGGGAAGATAATTATTCTTGGTCCAAAGGAAGTGCATATCATCACAGTTAATGTTCAACTAGTTCATTGGGAGATGAAAGCAGTGCAAGATCGACATAAGTCATATACTAATTATAAGAGGAGTCCCTTGGTGTCAGGGATTGCGGACCATGTGTTCTTTAAGGTTTCCCCTTGACATGGGTGGTGGAGGTTTGGGAGAGGTAGTAAGTTTTCTCCTTGGTTTGTTAGACCCTTTGAGGTGTTGTGGCGAGTTACCAAGGTTTCATTCATGTTTTTCTCCACCGCATTTGGAGAGATTCCATGAATTCATTCATATCTCTCATATTATTTAGTATCTTCAGAATACCGCCCATGTCATTGAAATAAGGGATTTGGATATAAAAAAACAATATTTATTGTATAACCAGTATAGATCCATGATAATCAAGAGAAGGCATTGTGTGGGTGGATCATTCCCTTTGGTTTTTTTGTAGTGGAGGCATGGTGTCCAGGTGAAGAGTATATGGGAATGAGAAGCGCATATACATTCCCAGTACATGGATTTTTTTTTAATTTTTACTATATGTTTCTATGTGTAATGTGATGTTTTGATCCTTTTTCTTATGAGATGAGTTGTTCCCTTGGTTATTGATTTTTTGTGGTGTACTCTATGATGAAGTCCTGATGTTTGGAAAGGGAGGAATTGGATTCCTAATTTAAATGAATTAGTTTTTATGTGAATAAACTCTTTTGGGAACCACAGTTCCTCATAGAGAAGATAGAATCTGGGAATGGATGAAATAATTTACCAATTTGTGGGGACACGATAGTTATGTTCATCAGATGTAGTGGTTTTTGGTTTTGGATATGTTGGGGTTAAGATGGTTATGTGGTGCTTGTGTAGAAATGTGGTTCTAGTTGTTTGGGTCATCTTGTTTGGACAGAGGCAGTGATTAAGGAGTGGCTCTTCTATTGAGATAAATCTCATAAGGTGGCTTCTTGGATCCCTTCTTCCTTAGAGGATTGATTTTGGATTCTAGAGGATGGAAACCATTTGAGAGGTATCTAATGAAATGTTATCTGTCCTCTTGGTCTATTACATTGTCAGATTTTGGTGTCGATGGTATTAGAAGATGGTTTTTTTAGTTTTTGAAAATTTGTTGGTGCATCAAATATGATGAATTGTTTACATGTTGTGTAAGTAGATTACACATTGTGAAGCTTGGTTTCATGACATGTTCTGTGTTTCCAAAACATTAAATGTTTCTTGGTTTGTAAAATAAAATTAATTTATAGTTGAAGGGTTTTTCTGCGGAAACCAACATTGAGTAATTAGATGACTTGAAAGGGGATTACACATCGTCTAATACCCCTTCGCTATAGATTTTAATTATTTTTCCAACATTATGTTTTGTCAAACCTTATGGATACAACAACCCCTCCTTGACCAAAGGTGACCCACATCAACTCTTCAATGTTTTTAGGATTCCTAGTCAAATGATTGATTCAGATCTTCCCTCCTTCAATCAATAGCGATCCATCTTGGATCTAAAGCCTTTTCTTCCACTATTATTGTTGCTCCTTCTAGTTTTGTATCTTTAACCACATATTCTTCATTCCACGTGATGGTTGGTGGTCTTCCATGGTTCCAAATTGGATTATATGTTTTTTTTATTATTTCAGTGGTGCCACAACATCCTCATATTGATGAACATATTTTGGGAGAGGTGATCAGAGAACTGTTGTGTGACCCATTTTTTGTGATGATCATTGACAGCCATTTGAGGTATTATTTCCTTTTTTTTTCTCTATAGTTTTTCATCATGTAGGGTGGATATAATATTTTCACTTATGGATAATGTTTTTTTGATCTAACCAATGAAAAAAATTAGTTAAATAAAATTCAAAGAGGTAGGGGAATTCGATTTTCATGCCTTTTCATTTTTATTATTATTATGGTGTTATTTTGAAATATATGGGATTGATGCCACCTGAAAAAATGGTGGCAATTGGGGGGACTTGTTTTCACACTAAATGGTCTTCATATTGTTTAGTTTTTATTGAAAACATGCATATGAAAATTGGTTAATCACGTAAATCCCAATATTGAATGCATACCCCAAGATCTAGATTTTTGTGTTAACAACCTTAAATAATGACTTAGAATTGGATAATTGTCCCCTCAGATAAATATAAAAATATTTTAGATTAGGTATTGTCATGTTAATTGTTGAATGGTTGTGGTTTCATGGGTTGGACTGATGTAATGCAATGTTTCTATGTTTTGATGTGTGGGTTCTCCCCGGTTTATGTTTTGGAATGTCTTTGAGCATTGGTGTGTGTTGTGGGTTGGCCTGTATGGTGTTATGGATGTACATATAGATGATATTTCAACATAGATATGTAATGGAATCTCATGTTAAGATATTTACTGATTATGGAATGGATAATATGTGACGTGCAATCCGGCAACGAAACTAGTTTTTATTGGTATTGTGCCTATTAGATGGGGTTGTGAGTTGGGGGTTGGTTTTGTTGCTATGCAGATTTAGCAGTATGAGTTTGGTGAAGGAATTTAGAGATTTATATTGGTTATTTTTCTAGAGTCTCACCATGAGTAACACACAAAAAATGTCACCCTATATTTAGAGATAGTATATGATCTATTGTGAATGGAGGTTGAATTTAGAGGAAATATAAAGAATTTTTAGTTTATATGGGCTCTTCAACACTTGATAACATTTTTTCATGTTGAATGTTATGCAATGTATTATCCCCAATAGTTTAAAAATGATTAATTTTATTGTTTAATAAATAATGAATTTATTTTAAAAACAAATCGGGAAAATAACTAGGGTTATGTGGATTTTTGTATGGTGTTTTTAATTTATATGTAGATGCTATTGTGGTATATCATGAGATGTTTTCTATTTGGGAACCCACTAGTTTGGCTTCAGTATTTGGTATCATATATGTGTATAGATTTATTTTCCTTGTGATTTACATAAGCACCCCACCAGAGTTGAGAACAATGTTCTGCACACACCCATCATCATAGGGGAGGGTTTATTTTCCCAAAATCATAGTGGGATGATGTATGGATGGACACCCACTCTTACTTAATCCTTCTTCTATGTAGTAATTTCATATCGTCATTAGGATAGGTTTTAGTTGGTGAGGACCATGTTTCTGCATAAGATATTTACATTCCTAAGTGTCATCGATATGAGATGTGGGTTGGGGCTCAGATGTTTGTGAGAGGTATGTGATGTGGTTTGTTTCTGAGGTATGGTAATTTTAGATTTCATGAGGTTTGGGGCCTAAGAGTCTGCAAGCGGGATGTGTTACGGCTTGTGAGGCCCAACTATATACTGGAGAGATTTGGTTTCGATTGTGAGTCTTAGGTGTCAGCGGGTGAGATGTGGTATGGTTTTTAAGGCCCAGGTGTGTGTGGTCAGTTTATAAAGTTGTACTCTTGGAATATTTGCAATAACAAGGACATTTACAATTAAGAAAGAGTGGATAATTAGTGGGATATAGGGTGGGGGTACCCTATCATCTCTATGAATTATATTACATAACTTGACATGAATTATTTGGGGAGTTTTCGATGGTGAGGTTTGGATGGTTAGTTCGCCTATTAGGTGACATTAGGTACTGATTTTTTTTCACTGGAACATTAGAATGCATCCCTCATAGGTGAATGAGGGTGCTTTTTCTCCTTATTGAGTATACCTGTATTCTCACAATATATATAAACAAATCATATTTATAGGAGGACTTTATGGACCATGTTGTACCATACTAGCTTGGATTGTGACAATTGTTGTGTAGCATCATAGATTTACCATTGCTATTTACTTTAGATACTATTGTACTAGTAATAGTTCTACATTATGCGTGTATGTGGAACAATTTTTGGATTTCATTTATATATATTTCTTGTGTTTGTTTTGTGGAAAATCCATTATTTCTTATAATATTTTTTCAAAATAATGCAATGGCTCCCATATTGTGAGACCTGTATACCCTTGGTATTAGTCGCCAACCTGGGGAATACTAGTGGCTAGACTCTAGTGGTTATTATTTATATTTCTCCATTTCCATAATAAGAAAGGAATATTTGGAGGGATTTTCATGACATAAAATCATTATAATTTTTCTAGGATAACTTCAATGATATCCTAACATAGTGTGTATTAGATGACCCCTAAATCACCACATATGGATTCTCCTGTGATAAGAAATTTATTCAGTTTATTGGTGGTACATACATTTTCTTGTTCACCCTTCACAATCATAAGTGTGTCCTATATATAATATAACATAATTGTGTCTTTCATCAATTTTTGACCCATGGTTAAATAGTTTGGGATACATTTATGTAATTCCTAAATCAATTAAGGATAAACGAATCTAGGTGAATACCTTTGAGTGGAAATGGTAATGGGTATTCACAATATAAATGTTTATCATAATAAATCATAGTATACTTTTGACATCATTTCAAGGTTAAATAATGATTCACTGTAAGATTCAATTAGAATTATATGGTCCTCACATAGAATGTAAATAATGGGGAAATTAATTGGGTTGTGTGGATATATATCCTAACATAGACAATTGTATATGAAAATTAATTATGTAATAATGTTCTCAAATAAAGAAGAGAAGGAGAGTATCCCAAACCTTGAGAGGGTGCATGTAAAATCTTGGGAGGAGCTTGTTAAAACAATGGGAGGGAAATTGGGATTTAAATATGGATTTAAATGTATAAATTATATACTATCCAAGGGTTTTGAGTAAATATAAATTTTAAGATGGTTGACATTTTAAAGAAAAAATGAATGTATTAATTCATAAATTTCTATACACTAATTTCTAGCAGTATATAAAAAATTAATCGAAAATAAATTTTATCTAATAGTTTTTGAAAATGGTTTTAGAAATGTGCGGTAGATTTCATTATTTTTTATATCTATAAGTAGAATCAATTAATTTAATATCATTATTTATGTAGAAGTTGGTATCCTTTTTATTGGATTAATTATGAAAACATAAAATATAATATATGTTCTGGAGGATTATTTTATTGTATAAGAGAATAATAAGAAAACATTACAAAAATTAATTTAAAATATAAATATATTTTTTCTCATGAATACAATTTATTTTATTTATTACATCACTTTTTGTCATTCATGGTTTCATAATACAAAATGTATATTTATTCCATATATAATTTTCTCACAAAATTTTTTTTATCTCAAAAAATTATTGAAAATTTCTACACATACATTTCAAAAATAATGTTTAATTTTTCAATATAATTCTATATCTAGTAAAATTGACACTTTAAAATAAAAATCATAATTTAGTGAATAATATTTTGTTTTTTTATAATAACATTTTTTCCACCCTAATAAAAATCATATTTCGAATAATTAAATTATAATTTAATTTATATATAAAGAAATATTATTTAATAAGAATGTTTTAATAAAATATAATCTATTTATAAATTTTATTAATTTATCAAAAATATTTTATTCACTAAAATATATATTTCAAAAAAATACATTTTGTCTTTATCATGTCTAATATTTTTTATCAAATACATTATATAATATACTATAAATTTATAATAAAAAATAATTACAAAAATCAATTTTTTTTCAAAAAATAAATTGATAAAAAACAATACATTTATGAACTAGATATATAACCCCTTATTACAAAAATGATTCCCCTTTTTGGTAAGGTTTGAGTTTGTGACATGTTTTTGGGTTTCTTTGAAGTGTGTGGTTTGGTTCATGTTCTTGATATGAATGAAAGTATCCCATTAATGGTTTCTCTCATGATTTATTTATTGATTCTCATCTTACGGTTGGTAAAGGAAAATGTATAGTGGTTTTATCTTCCACAGAATCATTTATAATTCATCTTTTTAGGTTTTAATCATAATGGATGAGGCTATCACAAATTTATTGTGTGTCAAAGGGGAATTTATTTTAACTATTTATATATAATAACATGAATGGTCCCTATGCATTGACTATCTAATCAATGTTTTTTATTCTTAATGAAATTTTAAATTTGGAATGTTAAAACTACCTGAAATAACCAATTTAGTGCTTTTTCAGGAAGAACACTAAAAAAATTAATTTTCCAATTTTAAAAAAGGAATTAAATTTACAAATTCTAAAGTAATTGGAATAAGAGTACAATATTTCGTTTTCCTTGTTATGTTCATGTGGTCAAATTTTCATTATAGCTAACAATGACTCTTATATATCGAACATTTCAATGAATTATTTTCATGCCACTAAAGAAATTATCAACGTTACTTTTATGGTTAGTAATGTCACCAATGGAATACATTATGAGTCTCATGAGGTTTTCTTAATACATAAATATTGATTTATCAATTTTTTTTGTAAAAAATCTAATAATTATCTCTCTATTCTCATTCGATATGTTCATTTAATATATTTCGTGATGAATAATTCATTAACTCATCATATTCCATAGTTTATAATTGTTGTATTTTCATTATATTCTTACTAATGGTGTAATATTATTACACCCACCTTATAGATGAAAACAATAGAAATGAAATTCAAAATTATTAAACATTATAAAGAGAAAAATAACATTAATAGGGTGTTAATCGACTACTCAAAATTTAGTTTTGTTGAACCGACCACTAACGGAGGGTGAACAATGACACTAGTATGAATTTTCAAATGATTGATCATTCATTAGTGTGTGTTGGAGACTAAATGTTTAGAATGTTTTTGCTATTTATTAAATCTAAGTTCACACCACAAAATTATTTTTTCTTCCATTCCAAATATTGTTAGGCCACTTCTCGGAAAATCAATAGTATTTTCATCACATCAATTGATAACTAAATTTTTCAGAGAACTAGCACTTTAATTAAATAAAACACTGTTGAGGAATGAAAAAAGTAATATTGATATATAGATATTGATATATATATATGTATGTATGTAAAATAATTTTCTTAGGAAATGGAACTCCTACATGACATGGAGGCCCAAAAATATGAGCATGCATGTTTAAATCAATATTATCAATAGTGATATGATTGTTTGGTTTTCTATCATATTATGTACTATATTATATCATAAATTTATATTTAAAACCTTCATAATGGTCTCTATAGAGAATGTTAATCATCTAAATAATATCCCCAAACTATTTCAAACAAGATGTGCAGTTACGTAAACATGTAGTGCATTATGAGAAGATGGATTTTTTATGAAAATTTCATTTTTCGGGTATTATTTACCATTTGTGAATATGTTATAAATCCATCATCATGTTTCTATCAAGAAAAAGATGTCAATTTTATGAATTTACACACTACATATTTAATAAAAATATTTGGTTATTTTTATATATTTAGGAATATATTTAAGGGTTTCAATAATTTTCTCATTTTGTAATCCCCACAAATAACTATGCTTCTCTATGATAATAATTGAGATTCCCCAAACCCATACTCTTTAACATGGAGATAATATAAAATAACTAAATGATTATATTTAATACAACGTGACACAAACCATGATAAAAATTCATATTTGTCACACTAATTAATCATTACATCTCATAATAATCTTATAATAAAAAAACCATATAGTTTATTGTATTTAGATATTAGATAAATTTTATTATTTATTCACATTAATTTAAAAAAAATTTAAATATTAACCATACTATAACTCCTTCTAATTATTTATTATGTCACATTCATCATCATAACAAATAGAATTTGAAAAATAATATTTGATGAGATCAAATACATACTATGGGGAAAACATATAAAAATTTTATATTTAATTATATAAAGTCATATAATATGAAATGGTGAATCATGTAAATATTCATAATATTAAGGAATCATTTGAAGATAATAATGATCTATATATCATAATATAGTAATATTAAATCGAATTGTGGAGGTATGGTATCTATAGTGAATAAAATCATTATAACCATAGAATAATCATAATTACTTCGTAAAACACTCATGTGAACATAGTTTAACAACAACTATGTCCATACATAGTCATATGAACTCATCTTTCCAAATTTTATATCCAAAATGAATATTCTGATCATAGCTCAAAAAAAAATATTTCAATTCATAATACCATAAAAAACGAATAACCATTATTATTTCCTTGAATAGTCATATGAATATGAATTGAGTATAATTATGTCCACACAGAGTCTTGTGAATATATCTTAGTAGTCATTATGTCCATGAATAAATTCATTACATCCTATAATATAAAGCATTATAAAATAAATTATTGGCAGATATGGGGCCCCATACATAACATAATAATAATATAATAAAAATTTCTCAAACATGAAATCAATAGTTCAGAATAACATAAAGAACCAATATAATGAAAATGCATTTCATATAATTTTCAAATGGGAGAACATAAAATGGCCTTAATAGACAAATTAGTTGATACAAAAAAATAGATCACTTAAAGGATAATATCAAAAGGGAATTTTGTGTTTGATTAATAAAACATAACTCCATATAATTTATAAATATTGAAGATAACTAAGAGTGCGAAATGGAACACAAAAAATGTAATTTATTAAATATTTTTAACATTATCATACAAATTTATTGTCACGGGTCATGTTAAATGTAATTTTTTAGAAGATGAAATGATAAATAAATGTAATATTATTTAAGAGAGACACCCTATAATGTAAACTCGGGATGAAATAATCATCATTACCACCAATTTGGTGCAGAATAAAAATGATATGATAGTGAAAAAAAATAATTTTATTTCATAAAAATACTCTATTATTGAAATAATTTTTATAAGATGGATAACAAAAGATTTAGTAGAAATATATTGAAGTGGATTATAAATATCACATGAGATAATACATATATTATTTTCAATATAATAATGGTATCATTTTAGGATTGTAATATGGTAAAAACATCCATTAATGAAGATTAGAACAGATGCATAGAAAAAGTCATAATTTTATTAAGATAATTAATGGAATAAAATAATTAATATCACTCAGTAAAAATTGAACTTAAATAGATTTAAAATATTCTGAGAATGAGAAAACAAAATTAAGAATCCTTTTTTTAAGAATGTTCATCCACTGTAAAAACCATTCAATGAACTTAATAAGATATTCATATCAACTTCTAGTAATACAAAATTTTTTGAGTGATGATTCTTGAAATACTCTAACTGATTGTGATGTAACAAGGATGAAGGAAGATTAGTGTTAGATTTCATGTGAAAAACATCAACCAATGATAGTAGGAATTCTCCATAACCATCCCAATTCTCCTGAGAAAACTTTTAATGTCTTGTTTTAGGGATGTTTTATGTAAGGCGAAGAAATATTTATTAGAAACCTATAGCTTTCTAGTTAATGGACATCATAAGGTAAAATATTTCTATCATGTTATGAGAGTTTCATAGGTTTCGATCATCACTTTTTGTTCGAGGTAACTATCATCAAACAATTTTAGATTATCTAAAAAAGAATCAATTCAAATCACAAAGTCATTTCTGTAATAGTATTGAGGGGTTATAAAATTGTTCCTCATACATTAATAGAAATTACCATTAATGTTATGAAATATAACTTCATTTCAGAATTTGATATCAAATTTATCAAAAAATCAAACTGGTTGTCTCTCATAAAAAAGATAGAAGATTATTCTTTTCCTTTTCTCATACAAATTACATTTTGAGAATTCCACAAAACCAACTTCCTATATTTCATCTTCAAATTATGTGAAGTATTAATTGATACTATTAAAAACAAGTTCATGTAACTCTTTCTAATTAGTTATTATAACATCAATTATTTTTGATATTAAATCCAATAATCCTTTTGAGTCCTTAAATGATGATGCTAAAATACTTATTCCCATGAAGAAAATTTTCTTACACTTATTTGAAATTCCATTTCTAGATAGAAAAAATATCCTTTTTTTTCAATTGATTTAATAGATTCCATAGGACGAACTGGTATCCTTATAAGTTCATCTACCACATTAATCTGAATATCATGAAGCATTTTCATTAGCGTGATTTGGCTCTATATAGTCTCAAAAACTACATTCAACATTCAAACTACTTCTAATAATTATATTAGAATTCACTACTAATTAGAAGCATTTTCTAATTTTTTTTATTTTATATCAATATGATTTATAACATAGACTATTTTAACAACATTACTTCATGAAACTCAAACATTGTAGTCATCTGATTATGATTATTTATTACTTAATGAATAGATTAAATAACATGGTCTCTTACTTATTCCATTTTAGATAACAACTTACAGCAGCTATGTGGTGATCTTTCATAAAAAATTCAATCAATTTCTAGTACATATGTATTTACAACTTCTTAATTAATAAGGGAATTCTTTTCACAGGGGAATTATAGAATATCTTCTAAAACTGATTATTTTTCTACAATAGCTGATACTTATTCCATATTTTGTACTTCATTCCTACCAAATGTTTTTTTGTCAGCTTTTCCAATTCATGATAATGAGACTTGATTACGAGAGGATACATTTTCAGTCTTATAGAGTGGTTCATATCATTACTTACCAAAAATATTTCAGTGATAGAAAAGTCTATCCTTTATTTTTGAACTTTTTCTAGTAATGAACCAAAAGTAGGATGGTTTCCCTCATGAAACCCTTTTTTAGTCTGATTGAATTCAAATTAGCACACTTCTTCACATTACGTTGATATTTTCTTTGTCATCATGACATTATCTTTATTCATAGTGTTATGTGAGTATACATCTACCAATACTGAGAATTATCTCAAATGATAAAGACCCCCATGATTTGATTCATGTTATCCCCATCAAAAAATGATAATGTTACCAACAATCATTTTGAATAGTTCTAGAAACATCTACATTAACATAACAGAATTTCACTAAATATTTACAACTCAAGAAAAATATCTGTGATGTTATCATCTAATCCATTTCTTATGCAATGAAAAAAAGGATAAAATTCATCAAAAATGATATAAATTGATAAATGTGTTCATAACATGACACATATATCATCGAATATATCATACTAGATTTAATGGGCTTTCTATCATGAATATACAATGAAAATTCATATCATGGGATATAAGTTTGTTTAATACCAATTTTTTGTAGTGCTATACTCAACTCAATTAATTCTTGATAACAATCATGGTTCACATATATTCAAGATGTACTCCAATACTAGATGATTGAATAATTTCTTTAATATCATGTTTGTCTTATCTATCTATTAAACATTAAAAGCTCATCCACATAGAAAATTTCTTGAGATCCTTTTCCATTTCATACAACTAGACAAGGAACCCTCTCTTTTTTATGTTTTCTCCATTGGAATAGGTTTTTATGGTTTTGAGGGTCATACGGTTATTGTGATGATGGATTGAGTCAAAAATAAAGTGGGTTAAAATGTATTCAGGTTGATTGATATGTAGAGTTGATACATAAGATTTTTTTATGGTAATCATGGGGTCATGCAGTTATATACCAGGTAATTATTACAAACATTAGGTGACATGGCCTATTGAATATGATAGATACTCATAATATTAGTACAAAAATAGACATAAATATAATTAATAACATATTTTAATTGATGATGAGAAATATTCAAAAAAATATTATTTTCTAAAATTATACATTCTGAATTCAGATTTATTTAAATCATATCTATTAGTTGGTAATGGTTTTCTAAAAATGTCCGCTAATTGATTTTTGGAGAAGATGAATTCTAAATAGATATCATTTTTTCATTGATGATCTATCAACAAATAACATCTTAAATCAATTTTCAACATTCATGAATAGTTTATTATATTCTATGATATATTAAAAAGACTTGTTTTTTCACATCTAATTCGAACAAAATTAATATTAAAACCAAATTCCATTAGGGTGTGTTTCATCCACAACACTAATACAAAACATTTCTAATGAAAATATATTCAGCATAAGTAGTTTATAGTGGCAGAGAGTTCTACATCTTTCAGGACCAGGACATAAGGGATTTTCCACGAAAATAACTACTTCAAGAGGTCATTTTTCTATCCAATATACATCCTGGAAAACCAGAATATGAGTCTGAAATCAAGTTAACATAAATGGTTTTTAGAAACATAAGGATAATTTATACAGTTCCTTTTAGATATCATATAATTATTTTCATAGTATTCATATTTTATTAAATAGAATTGAATAGAAATATTTTCAAATAGGAATAATGATAACATTATTTTTTGTTCACATTATGAAATGTACAACATACATCCAATGATTAGTCTATAAAATTTTTCTCAACTGGGTTTCTAGTTTCATTTGGGTCAACATTATTATTGGGATTAATATTAGTTGATTATGTATTATTATTTTCATGTCCAAACATTTTATGTAAATAAGGTCTATATTTTATTTTATTTAAATTATTTCCTTTTTTTGATAAACATGAAATCCTAGAAAATTATTTAGTTCACCGATCATACTAATTTGAAAATATGATGGGTTATTTTTTGCAAACTATTTTCATTTCATTTGTTTATTGATTCAAAAATATCATCATATACATATATTGTTTCTAACAAAATATCAGAGAAATATGCTTTCAAAAAATTTGTAGGATCTTCTACTCCTACTCAAACTCCATTTGATAAAAAAAATATTGTGATATGAGCCCGTAAGGGGCTCTCAGAGCTAGGGTTTCCCCTGATGCCTCCTAAATCCTCCACATGGTGGATCTGTTATGAATTCTTCTGGCGTCCTCTGTTTTGTGTTTTCATATCACCCTCCTTCTGTGGTTTCAAGATCAGATTTCATGGTGTTTCGGTTCATGATACTCGAGTATAAGACCAGTTTGCGATGAGGTCGCTTTTTTCTCCGGACCACTCTTTGGAGAGTTCGTGGGATTTCGGTTTCCGGTGGTGCGACGTAATCTTGTTTTGCCGATGCTTGAGGGATGTGGTCAGGATATGAAGGATTGTATGCTTAGAAATCTCAAGGTGGTCTACTCTGGTCGGGCTGTCGGCAGTGAAGGTTTATGTTTGGTTGATCTATCGTGTACGGGCTTGGTGACAGGTTTTCCCCCTCCACCATTTTTCTCCTTTCTCATTTTTGGTTTCTCCTATTCCTTATGATTCGATTCTACGGTTTTGTGTTGGTTTTATTTGGATGAATCTCTCTGGGAATCTCATTGTTTTGTGCTGGGAGACGGTCGACTATGCTCTTTCAGCTTATTAAGATTGATGATTTTCTTGTTGGACCTGCATTTTGACTTTGGTCTTGCTCGTTCTGATTCTTTTTTCCTGTAATTTTCACATTCAAAGCACTTGTGTTGGTTTTTAGAGGGAAGAACTCGTGATGGAAGGGGATTTCTGGTGATTTCTAGTTTTTCTATAGTTGATGTTCATTCTGGTTAATGATGTTGGTTTATGAAGATGACGATGGTGGATTACGGTGATGGTGATTCTGGTGGGTCTCGCCGGTGTGAGGTAGGTGAAAGGAGACTTTGGACGTGATGGGTGTATGTCTTGAGGCAGGCGTGGGACTCAAGATTCTTTGAAATTGAGATGGGTGAAGATGTTTTCTTAAAGTTGAAATTTGAAATTGATTTGTTAGGTCTCTCGTGCAGCTTTGGTTTGAAATGTTCAGTTTCCTTCTAATCCTATAGCGGATTTTTGAAAATGAAAAAAAATTAATTTGTCCTATATGAATATATTGTAATCATTCAAACTATACCATTGGATCTTTTTATGCCCATATAAGGAGTTGGAATATTTGAAAATGTATTTTTTAAAATGTGGATCATTAAAACCATGAGGCTTTTCTACATAAATTTCATCCACAAAAAAATCATTTAAAAATCAACATTTATCATCAGTCAGATATAATGTCAAATTCATATTTGATGTATATTCTAGAAGGATTCTATCAACTTCTAATATTTCTATGGGAGATAAGGATTATTTAAAATCTGTTACTTCTTCTTTATTATATCATTTGGAATCTAAACAATGTTTATTTCTATTTATTTCATTATGACCATCTTTTTTGTTTCTAAAATCCCTCTTGGTTATAATTACATGATGGTTGGGGGATCTATCAACAAATACGTACCAATTATTTATTTTATGTTGATCTAGATCTTCTGGAATAGATAAGAACCAACATTCATCAAATAAAGAATCTTCCACAAATATATGCTACAAATGAGATATTATAGATGATAATTATCCAGTATTTCTGATGTTTATTCTATTTCAAACTCCTTTATTGAGGATCCATAAAACTATTTCTAAAGGATGGTCTTTATGGTTTATCAATATTTTAAGAAAGATACTTTTTGTTTTAATAACTTCTACCCTTATTGGGATTGATTTTATATAATCAATTCCAAAAAAACATCCTTGTTTTTAATAAAGGGAATTTTGGTTTTCTTATTTTTCACATGATCATTTAGATCATTAATTTGAAACATGTTGTTACACAAGGGTTCAATTTCATCAAACATCACATAAGTTGAATTTTCAACATTCCTTGACCTTTTTATAAAATATATAAAATATTTAGGCATGTTCAGTGAACAAGGTGATCCACCTTGGTGGGAATCTCTACTCTGATGAAAATGAGATTTATTTGGCTGTTGTTGATCAATTTATGGGAATCTACTCTTATAGTGGGAAGTCCAATACTCATCGCATGGTGGAAAAAATCAGCCCCTATATTGATGAGTACTCGAATCAGCTCCTCATTTCTCCCCCATGCAAAGTGGAGATCAAGTATTATCATCTCTCCCTCAATCTTGAGAGTGCCCTGGGCCCTGATAGATTCACGAACAAATTTTATATGTTTTACTGGGACATTTTTCATAATGATATTGAGAATCACATTAAGGACTTCTTCTCCCATTCATACATGCCCCAGGGAATGAACTCCTATTTCATTTCTTTAATTCCTAATAAAGATAATGATATTGACATTAAGGACTTCAGACCAGTTTCACTTGGGAACAAAATACACAAACTTATAAGTAAGATTCTTATAAGTAGAAGGGGTGGACTGGTTGATGGCATGATCACCACAACCCATTTTAGCATTTTCCCAGAGAGAAACTTCCAAAAGTGTCTCTTCAAGGCCCTAGAGAGTGTCAACCTGAAGATAATGAAGACAAAGGAAGGGAATTGTTTCCAAAAAATTGAAATTTAAAAGGCTTTGTATACCATTAAATTAATCTTTCTCCTCAATGTTCTTCGAATATATGGTTTCTATAATGGGTTTGTAAATATGGTTTGCATCATAATTGGATCTTCAACACTGTCAATTATTATTGATGGTGTCCTGAAAGTTTTTTTTCCATCCACCAGTGGGTTACGTCATGGTGATCCACTACATGAAATCCTTTTTTCCACTATATAGGATTACCTTAATAGGTGTATAAATGACCTTACACAAATGGGAATTTAAGAGAAGATTAAGGAAGCTGTGCATGAGCATGCCCCATTTCACATCTTTTATTCCGATTTCATTTCATAGCTTGGTCAAGCTTCATGAAGTACCATGTCCTCCATCAAGGAACTTTTTAGTCATTTTGTCGTGTTGGATAGCTAGTCCATCAGCTGGGATAGGTCTTCCATGGTTTTATGGAATGGAATATCAGCTGGGAAAAAAATAGGATTTTCAGGTATCTAGGGGAGAGGAGGGGATCCAAACCTTTCCAGTACCTTGGGGTCCAACTCTTTAGGGTAAAGGTGAAAAGGAGGTATTTATAGGATATTTATGTGGGTATTATACATCTGTTGGCATGATGGAAAATGAAGGTTTTGTCCTTGGCTGGGAGGGTTTGTCTCGTGAACTTAGTGATCACATATAAGTTTTTTTATTCATTCTCTCACTATAGATGGTCGAGATTACTTCTGAAGGAGCTTCAAAGCAATGTATAGAACCTCATATGGACATGTTCAACACAAGAAAAGATGTTTTTTAAAATTGCATGGAATTATTGCATTAAGTGTTTGGAGATGGGGGGAATTGAAATCATATATCATCATACATTCAATGACAATTTGATTGGAAAATTCACAAGGAATATAAAATTACATGAATCTGATGATAACTTCCTTTTGAACAGATTCACAAATAGGCATCCCAATTGCTTTAAATATTATCTTGCCTCATCTGTTTGGTAATATCCCAAACATGCCTATGTGAGAATCATACAGGATACATAATGGTCGGTATGTATGGACCCCACTCTAAATTTTTGGAACATAAAGTGGCTCACACATCCACATTGTGAGCTGAATGATCCATCTGAAGAAGCCCGTTTGTCCATTTTGTGTTCCCTATCACATATGTACTCATCTTTCTCTTGCATTACTGCTCATGTGGAGACTGAAATCAATAGATATTCTTTTATAGAATGTGGCACTTTGATTTGGACCCATATCAGAATTGGAAAATTTAAAGGTATATATTTTTATAGGATTCTATGTGGGGGCCTATTTCTTCTACCTTCTTGGCTCATGAATTTCAGAGCTAGATTCATCCAACCTTCTTGATTCTTTTTTATCTGGAGAATCTGGAAAAACCAGATTCCCACCTCCGATCATCTCAAATGAGCTGGTATTCATATGGTCTATATGTGTTTCAATTTACAAGATTCTGAGGATTCTATTCATTATGTTATAATGGAATGTAGCCTAGACAAATGGCTCTGTGCCTATACAGGCTCTTTGTTTGGGTTGTCTTTTGATAGCTACATACTGTTTCATGACCTCCTTTACAAATTTTCTCATGCTCAATGAAGTGAGAAAATTCATAACTTCTTATTGGTTTCTGCTACTACAGTTATTGTAACCATTTCAGAGGCCAGAATTGTGGCGTTGTTTTCTGGTTCACACACCACTTTTCAACAAGTTATGGTGTCTATTCAAAGGGATGTGTATGTTGCTTAACTATTCGAAGACGGTGTTATGTCTAACACTGTTTCTGATTTACAATCTCTTAGAATTCATGGAATTTTGGGTCATCCATGAAATCCAAGGATTCAAGAGCATATTCAATGGATTCTACCCATTGTGCCTAGTCTCATGGTAAACATTTTTGCGATTGCATTGGGTGAACCAGGTCTGTCAGGCTGTGGGGGAGTGTTCTGTACCTACCGTGGGTTTGTAAATGGATGTTTCTATCACTACATTGTCATTGGAAATGCAGTTGAAGTTGAAATTCATGAAATTATATATGATATCAGGTACATTTTCAAGATTATTTGGAAATTTATATGGATTGAATAAGATTCTCACAGTACGTTGCATGCTTTGATAAGCATGACAAGTCATGTGCCTTGGCGTGTGCTTCCTCAGTGGGCTAAATGTCTCAGAAAGCTCACTCAAATTCATATGGTTGTTTCACACGTCTATCAGGAGGCCAATCAAGTGATGGATTCATTTGAGAAAGGGAACTCATTGATCATTGTTAGATGTGGTCATTCAAGAGTCCTGATTACTGTGTCTCACTGGTGGAGGTAGATAGATGCAGTGTGATGCACACTCATTTAAGTAATAAACCCTTGTATGCTTGACTCTCTACCTATTTTTATTTAATTTTCCTAGGGTCTTCTTCCACTGATTCCAAGACTTTTTCAATATATAACATTTGGATGTTGTATAATAATCATGGAAGATACCTTCATCATCATTTGGATTGAACTTTACAATATATTCATTGGCGTTCATGATATAAACCATTCACCCAAATGCATTGAAGTAGTCTACTTTTTTTCTATTATTCCATAACTCAATTAATGAAATCCTTAAAATAGTCTTTATTTTCACTCTTTTGATGATATGACATGATTTTTTTGGGGCATCGTACCAAAAATGAGTAATATTCCATATTCAAAAAACATAGCCCTAGAAATCACATGCAATATCATATTCCTCCATTCAACAACACTATTTTATTAAGGTGTAATTAGTTAAGATAATATATATTAAATTTCATTCATAGAGAAAACATAACTAATATCTGGATTTTCAAATTCACCTATAAGAACACTTATCAAATGCATTGTTTTGACATCAATTTTATTTTTTACATGTTTATAGAAATTAAACAAAAATATTACATTCTTCACTTTTGAATCATAAAAAGTAAACCTATGTAAATCATGAAAAATAAAAAAAACTATCACATAAATAGACAACATACTAGATATAATTTATGTTATACAATGTTCAAACATATCCATATGGATATGTTCATGATGTATAGAAGTTGAAACTTGTTTAATTTTTCTGATAGTTTACTTTTGTTTCACACCTATTTTTAATGCTTCCCATATCTTCATTCCTTCAAATTTGAGATCAATGAATTCCAAATTAAAATTTCTTTTAGGTAGTTTTCTTATGTAATGAATATTTTAGTTTCCAATAATTCTATTACAAATCCTAAATTTTATAATCTTATCATTTATGTAATTACATTCTTTCTACACAACAAATTGAGATCGCATTTATAAACATCGTTGGTTCTGGATACTTTAAAATTGAGTTAGTTATCTTTAAACACTAATCAAACATTATTATAAAAAATCAATTGAATATCCATGATCACAATGACAATATATAATTATCATATTGTACATCAATATTCAGACATAAATTACTTTCTATATGAGAACTGATAGAGGATTTCCAAATTATCCATTACAAACTATCATTCCTTTTTCAATGTAACTAATTGTGAAAAAACCTCAATCTAGATTTGATAGAGAATGAAAGTTGGATTAATCTCCAAAAATATGCCCTAAATATCAACTATCCATAAATAATTTAATACTATTTTTCATATTCCTTGTTCCATACAATGACAACTCAAACAACATATTTCTTTTATATATAAATTCTTTGAGGCTCCAGATATTTTAGCTATAAATTATCTTTGCATTATGACTTGATTCACATTTATAGAATACTTTTCATATTTTTTAAAAAAATACTTTTATGTAAACATATTTTTTAATCAACAATATTCTTGATTATTTATATCTCAAATATTGGAAAAAAATCATATTTCACCACACTGAAAACTTGTAACCTTGAGAATCTGCTTTGTTTTAGAGTAAGGTATAAAATATTTTATGTAAATTTTAGTCCACTCAACATGGATTGAAATTATGAATTTTTATTTTATGAGTTTATTTTGGAAAAGAATTTTGTTTCAATAATATTTCCCTTTAGTAATTACACTTTCAGCATCTTTGAAATTTGGATGATCCTTTTGTAGGTTCTCAACAATTTTGGTTTTTTCATTATTCAATATATTATATTTTTATGAAAACGTTTTATGAATAAAAATAGTTTTTCATATTTTCCTCTTCACCAACAATGTATTTATATTAATTATGTACGAATTTATGTTTCTTTTTTAGGATTTAGACATCAGTGAAATTTATTCTTTAGTACTCATTTAATTATGTGTATGAGCGGTTTTCTATTTATGATTATAGCTAATTTTATGAAGAGTAATAATAATTTTACTCATCATACTATGAGATAAAGGATATGTTGTCCTTATAATTTCTAGCATAAAATTTTTATTCTGATGAAGTACATTCTCTAGAATCATCAGATTCACTCCAAGTGGCTTTCATATCTTTCTTATATTTTTTATATCCATTTTTCTGAAGTATTTATTTTTTAATCGTACCTTCTTCATTTTTTGGAATGTATATCTTGACATGTATTAGGTTTTTGTACTCATATCATCTTAACCCTTTTAAGTTTTTACCATACATCTCATTCTTGTTAAATTATCTTCTGAAAACTCACTTCTTATTGTAGAACATTTGGACCATTCGAAAAAATTTATCTAGATAATCATTGGATACATGTTTTAGGGGTAAGTTTTCTTCTTCATATTATTTAGAGGGTCATTAAATTTAACTCCTTCTTTCATATTTAGAAGTTGAAACCTTCAAGGAAATATTTTCCTTCATTAATATATTATTATCATCACTTCCAATTTCAATTTATTATTCATAAATCCTAAGAGTCCTTATGGGATATCATATTTTGATATTTTTTACTTTTATTTAATATCTAATAATAGTTGTGGTTCCACTACACATTGGTGGTAATAATCTCATAACATTGAATTCATGTTTAGGGATGGTAATAGGAATTCCTGGAGAATCATTGTTTTTTAAAATTTATTGTGAGTCTTCTTATTAGTTGAATAATGATCTCTACATAATATATTTTGAATGTATCAATATTGACCTTAGTTGTATCAAATCATAGAACCTAAATGTTGGTATTTCCTTCATATCAAACCCTTATAGTGGACCACATTACGTGAGATGTTTGGAATCAATAGATTCAATTGAAGTATTCTGGTCCTAACCCAAAAATTAAACCATTCACATAATTGGAGTGCAAGTAAATGTTTTTATCAGCTGTATTTTCCCATGTTTCAGGTTATGTAATTGGAAGTTTATAGGTCTTAAATAATTTGATATAAAATTTTGGGATAATATTTTTATGATTAATGATCATGTGAGATTTACAATAATCATAATATTTACAATTAATGTATAGATCTATATCCATTGACATACCATCTTAGTTATCATCTAGGGAATTCATTTGGAGATTGATAATTGGACCTAAAACATAAAAATTGTGAATTAAATAGTTAAAATATCTAATACCAATTGATATCCAAGATAATGAATGGTTTTATAACATAAGAGGGTGGTGAGTTTAGTTCCCAAAATTTTATCGAGTGAAAAAATGACACTCTTCAAAGCATGTGACTTAAATTATTATCACTATGAATATATGTATTGGAAATTTGAAAGAATGTAGAAAGTAAATACGAAACATTTATTTATAGTGTTTTGTGGAACATAAATCCCTTATTTCACTCCACTAACACTCTACTTAACATGTTATATTATTTTTCATATAACCAACCTTTTACCAGGGGATTTGTGCAGATTATATGCAATTTTCCTTTAACAAAAAGGTTCACGAGGTTTCAACTAGACTCTCCCATTACAATACATATCAATGGAATGTTTTACAATATTATTCTGTGTGAAAACATGATAAAATGATCATAATTATAGAAAAAACACGTATGAAGAAAATAGTCACAAGAATAAAAAAATAGTATATAAAAAATTATTCCTAATGAAAATATAGAAACCAAGGTATAACACATGATGATCATAAATGAAACACATTTAACAGATAATCACAACACAAAAAATATTTTAGTTCATCAATATACATGTCTCCAATGATTTTCTGGTATTTTTTTAGATATAGTAAATTTCATCACCACTATCATCTTTATAGAGGCTAACTGATCATTTGGTAAAATTTTTTATACTTGATCACTAGATAATTATAATTGTTGAGTGATCTTTTATAGTTATATTTATGGGAAATTCTTTTAAATAATAATAAAAATAACATTGTCTATATTGGAATTTATTTTTCTAAAGTGATTATAGTAATCTTCCTGTTCCTCAAAATCATCATATTCATGGAAAGACATATTTAGAAGGATCATTCCTCGAATGGATAATATCCTTTTGATTTTTTGTAATGGAAATAAATGAATTTTCAATATATAGGAATGAAATAATATAATTGTGCATAACTATTTCTTCCTAACATAAAAATTGAATGAAATGTTCATCATATGAAAAAATTCATAAGATAACATTTTTTTATTGTAATTTCAAATAACATCAACACAACAATAGATACTTTTACAATGTTTCATAAATTTTTTTCTATGGTGAAACACTTAGATTCTTTAAATTATTCTAGATAAGAATATTCTTTTCTGGGTATAATGTCCTTTTATATTTTCACTTGGACTAAATAATATACCCTTAACAATTCATCCATAATTCATAAAATATATTCTTATACAGTATAAAAGAATACATCACTATATGATTCTAATTAGATAAAAATGTTCATTAATTATCTTATGATAAACTAATTTCATGTTGTGAATTAATAACTTGAACAAACATAAAATGATAAACATAATTTGAAACTCTTAGAATAAACTTGCTAAAATAATCATTGTTATTTTTATAATCAACAGAAGACATAACAATAATGTATATTGAAACAACATAGTTTTCCAAAAACATTATGTTTAAAACAATATAATATATAATCAATAAATATTTTTTGAAAAAATGATAATCTTCTGTATATGCTGAGAATACTGGTCAATAGAAAATAGGTTTTTTTATAGTTTATGAAAGAATATAAATCCGAAATGTAGCAAGAATAAATGAATAAACTAGAAAACATATTCTACAAAGAAAGAGTATAAATATTCTTATGGATTTTTTGCTCAAAATTAAAAACACCCCTAGAATATGAATATGAAACAAAAACAGAAATAAACATATCAGAACTACTATTAGAATTGGTGGTCATGGTTTAGAGGCTACTACTATTATTTTTGACAGTTTGCCTATAAATCATATTCATGCTAGTATAATACATCACAATAACAAACTAGGTATGTATCAAGGAGGGTCGATACTAAATTGATGAGATCATATTATTTTAAAAAGAACCAGGTTGACATAGAACCAATTAATATTTCAAACCATAATACACATAAATTCATGAATGATGTTTATGGTAAATTTTGTGAATAAGGTGAAAAAATGGAAATAATTAGAGTTATATTACAATTTTATTGTCATCAAAAAATTTATTATAAAAGAACATAGAATTTAAATAATTATGTAGTAACATATAAATCAAAAATTTCTAAAAAAATATATAAAGATATAATTTATTCTAATGCTAATGGAAAAAATGTGGTGACATCTTTAAAATATAACAATGATATAATCTAAATTAAAATTATGACATTAAAACAAGATGGATTGAAAATAAAGGGCATAAAAGAAAATATTTTATAAAAAATATACCTTCCCTAGAAAATAGAAATAATAATATATTAATCTCCCTAATAAATGCTTATAGTACTAAATAGAAAAATATATCCACATTACAATTTTCAACTACTACTAAACAAAATATATTTTTCCAATAGTATTGAGAAATAATTCTCATTCTAGTTTGATTCTATGAAAGTAAAATGCATTACTGAGAGGAGAATAATAGAATAAATGTGCATTATATAGACACTATGATTACCTATTTATTCCCTTACTTGTTTAATACATTTTAACATACATGTAATTGAAGGAGAATATATTTTTATCATGAATAAAACACATATCCATGATGATTAAGGGTGTGTATCCCTTCATGATGTATTTACAAAGGCTGAGGTATAATAATCATAGTTTTATATCAATAATGATTTTGTAAATATATTTCTCAATGGGGTGTGATAGATCATTAAAGGCATTATATTGAAGGAGTTTAAATATTTAATTCCACTAAAATATTATGATTTGTTTGTTATGATCTATGAAAGATATCATTGAGACCATTTTCATTGATCTTGGGTAAAATGGTAATCTTGAATGAGATTGAATATGATATGGTAGATAACTATTCATTGTAAAATCATTGTAGATTTAGTGACAATCCTCATGTTCTTGACTTTGGTTTATCCCATGTACACAAAGAGTTGAAAAATTAAGACCTCTATACAATAAAAGAACTTTTCATATGATTCTGAAATGATTTATAATGAAATATTGAGATGATGAGATTAGAAACCCTAAAAACACTTTTATATTTATTTTTAATAATTTGTAAAAGTATGTTGATTTAACATATTGACTTAGTGAATTTAGTTGAATGTATTAAAAAAATCAATGGAGGTACTGCTGAAACTAATAAAGTATGATTATATTTTATGAAATATGATTTAATATGTGTTGGAGACATTTAGAGGTGATCATATTGATAATCATGGATAATTAGTCATATACATATGATATGATATTATTGTCGGACTTATCTCAATGTCATATGAAATGTGTTAATAGTGAACCAATTTTAACAATAATGATTCTAAGATTAAATATAGCTATGATAAATATGAATATATATTTCAAATTATGTCATTTAAAATGGGAGTATAATTTAATTTTGATAAAAAAAATATTTCCAAAATTACAATTTAATAGTGGAAAACCCATCTACCACACAATTTGGACCTAAGGATCCACTTTTTGGGAGATCCATTTCAAGTGGCCAACATGGCAGCTGGGGAGGGGGATGGTCTATATAAAAGGCTCATTAGATCATTACTAGATGAGGGGACATTAGATTATATATCTAAGCTAGATACCCTTAGAGAATTTGGTGGGTTATATATTTCTTTTGTCAGTAATGTCCCACTGTTAGATCAAAATGGTAGAAACACACTTTTATAAATGAATTCACACACATTAAAAGTACATATTTGATGTGGGACACCACTTAACAATACAATGTTGATTTCTTAAAAATTTTATTAATATTTATGAATCCTCTCAATCTATTTTTTCTTCCCCAATCAACAACAATTTTTTATCATTTTTATCTTTAGATGAACGAGGGACAATTAGTGCACCATTAGCTACCATTTATATACCCAAAATTTTCATTCTATAAACTAAAACACATATCAACTTTCCATGATGAACACCTATGATCCATGGGATTCATAAACCCATTTCTTATATGATATTCATGTATTTATCATGATTGGATAAAATCATTCAATCCACGATGTTCACGTGGTGATGTCAATACTTCCAAAGGGTATATGTCTTAAATGTATAAGTGTGATTAAGGAAAAGACATTTATGCTATTTTACAAGCCTGAATTTGTATAGAACTTAGAAATTAAAATTAAATGGGATGAGAATGAACATGTATAAAAATATTCTATGTGAAGAAACATTAAATTCTCCACGTAGGTAAACTGGTGATATAATTCACTTAGCTATATGTCGTAGTCAAGAATGATGTAGTAATTTTTTTTTTGAATATATGTGGTCACTTGTATATGAGTTCTATGTAATTGATTTTATAAGAGTTCCATTTACTATTTTATAGAAGGAAGCTACATATGAGATTTTATATGTACACAAGCATCCCAATTAGATAAATTCTAGGTGTTTTACGTAGTTTATTTTCCAAAGGAATTCAAATTACATATCATAGTTAAAACATTGTGAGGATATGATCAACTAGTGTCAAGGACATTTAAATAACATTTACAATAAAAACATTTGAGTCATTAGGGGTTTTTAAATTAGTGTTCTAATATCATTTTTTATTCTTAAGGGTGATCTAATAGTGTTTTTATAATGAAATTAGAGCATTTCATGAAGAATGATTATGTTGGATTTTCATAAAAACTCCTACACTAAAAATAGAATGATATTTGGAATATTTTCTCTAAGGATGTATTTTGAACGAGCAAACAAATATAATTTCAATAAATATATATATATAATCGAGGCATATGTAGAAGGAAGTGCTAATTTCATTTTTATGTACATGATAAAAATATATTGTATCTATTAAGATATTTTACTATTGTTATTGGATCATTAATATATGAAGAAAAAATATGTTATTAATTCAAAATGGAGGGAACTATATGGTTTCATTGGTCACATGAAGGAAGAATGTAAATCAATGACCATTTTCATGATTTAATGATGATACTGAAATTAGTAATGTGTTCTTAATTAAGGAATGTATTATCAAAAAAATATTTAACACACAGACAAACCTCTTATGTATATATGGTGTGTTGGGTCGAGAAATAATATATGTCACAAAAAATAACCTTTATGGTATGGATTTAATATTTTTAAATGGCATTTAATATTTATCAATTTCATATAGTTATGAGATAATTAAAAGATAAGAGTTATTTAATACTCAATGTGAGATGAGAATTTGATATGTAAGAATGAAATTATGGAGGTATTATACCTTCATAAACTATTACAGATAAATTTGGGTGCACAATTTTCACACATTTAGTTTATAATGGGACATCACAATCAGATAGAATAATTTCTCAATCATAGTTCCATTTAGGAGACTGATCAATTATATGTGATGAAATATAATTAAGCAAGACTAGCATACTTGAAAAGGTAGTGAAAAGGTACATGAGCATGTATGATTTTGAAAGATCATGGATAATGACCCAAATATCATACTTAATTGAATAAATATTCATATAATGTTATAATACTATCAATTAGTGATAAAAAAGTTCATTTTTATTTTGTGGATTCAGTTGAAGATGTCTCTTTTGGGGATCCATGATCAGACGACTGTAGTTCTGATCCTGGAGAAGGATAGTGTAGATTCTGGAAAAACCTTCAGGCATAGTATAATGAACATATTGTGAGGATTTAGAATATAATCATCTTGATTCTAATTCATACATTATAAATAATATAAATATTATTGCGGAGAATACATGTTGGGGGTGGGGAATAAACCAAAGGATAATGACATTATCTTTTCTACTAAACTTTATAATTTTTTATTTATTGTTTATTTTATATATAGAAACATTCAAGGTATGGATAGGAGAAAAAATAATAGTAGAACAAGGATTTAACTAACGGAAGTTGTTGAACTAAAAAAGAAAAATTTACTAAATGAAACGTATCACGGATTCACCCCTCCCCTTCTCAATGCTCTCGCACAGATTCCATCACTACACTTAAGATATAGATGTTTGAAAAAATTAATTATCCTATAAAATTCAAAATCTACCATTATAAAAATAAATAATTCCATATAAATATATTTTTTATATATAAATGATACTAATGAACATTGAATGAACCCTAATAAAATATTTGATGTACCTGATAATAATTGAATTTTCTAATTATAAACATCTAAAACATCCTTAAGAATTATAATATAATCTTGATGATCTAATATATTAACATTATAATGTTAGTTTTAAAAAATTATTGGTGTCAGATGATTCATATGAATAATAGTTTTTATTATGTTATAAAATTACTTTTTTCATTTTTTTAGTAATATAAACATTTTACATTCAATGAATCAATAATTCAACCAAAGGATATTTTATTATTTGACTCATGTGTTCCAGAAAGTATTTCTGGATAACTAGGAATTGAGTGATTTTTTAAATATATTTTTCTATTAAAATATATATTATGTTTTCTTCATATGATTTTATATACTATAGTATTCATATTTTCTATTTAAATTTTTTATTTATTAGTTATATGTTTTGTTCGTCAGCTTTAGTTTTGGAAACTATTTTCTATCTAAAAAAATTCATATATATGCTTTTTAATCATGGTTGATCAATCTTTCAATGATGATTTAGGAAAATCAAGGACATATCTAGTAGATATATTTTGATAAAAAGTGGCTAATAAAAACAGATGTATCGAATCTGTTTCATACAAAATATCTGAATATTTATGACAACATACTGTGTCTACAAGCATTGTCAAGAATATACATCATTCCAAATTCATTACATGTGGTTGAGAACCATTTAGATAATAATATATTCTATTCAGGGTTTTTAGTGTATTGAGTCATATTTTTTTATAGATTGATCTTAATCTTGAAATTTTTTATCTTTTTATGTAAAAAATTGAATATATTTTATGGGTTTAAAACCCCTAATAAGGTACATATATCAGTTATACATCTATAGTAAAATATATATTTATATTTTTGTTAATTCAACTATATGGTGATGATTTATGGGTTTGTTCCTCCATATGGAAATGTTAGGATTGTAGGTTATTCCTTAGACCAAAAAAGTTTAGGAGTATAATAGGGTTTTCAATATATTAATTTTTTTTTATAATTCTCATTTTTATTATATCATAGAGAAAATATATGTAAAGTGTATTTGTAAAAGAACAATTTCCGAAACTACAATAATAATTATGATTTTTTTACTTCTATCTTAATACACCATTAAAAAATACAAATAAAAAACAATTGTATTTTAAAACAATTTTTCAATGTTATATTTAGTTATAAACTAATCAATTCACAACATTTCAATATTTTTTCCTCTCAAATTAGGAAAATACATACCTCAAACTAGGAGGTCTTCTTATAACAAGAGATTTTAACAGAATTTTTATTTATAATATGATAATTTTAATAAATAATTTAATGGTTCTACTACTATTAATTTCTATTGTTGATATAACATCATTGAAAACAAATGATTATTAGATGATTATGGTTCAAACCGTAAATAAAATGGACAAAAATGATAAATGGAATCACTATAGGTATATATAGTAAACTAAAAATCTAATTGATATCTCAATTTCCCTTTTTATTTATCTAACAGAATGAATTTTTTTCTCAGAGGGGCATCATTGAAAATGAGTAATTCGATAATAATAATATACTCTGGCTAAATAGTACAAACTATACGTGAAGAATCATAAAAATTTATTATCAATGAATTATGGATCTGCATGTTAGTATATGATTTATAATTTTCATACCCAATATAATTCAATTTAATATACAAGAGAATATTTGAGTGCAATGTATCGTATTTCTTACTTAACCAATTTTCTAGTCATGAATTCCTTAATAATTATAGTTATCATAGAAACATTTAAATGTATCCTACATTATTTTATATTGGCTCCATCAGTTGTGTATCTTATTAGAATTTTTTTACAATGATGATATAACCATAAGAGTTAATATAGATATTAGGGATGTGGTTGGAAGTCTTATCAAAAAACAAAACATTTCCAATGCATGATTGACTAGATTCCATGTCAATATTTCTTTAAATTACTATGTATCCCTATTGAGACCATTCTATAATTAAAAAATATCTTCATCATTATCATTAGAAATGGAAGTAATTGGAATATGTGACACACTTGAGATTATAATTCGAATCAATTTTATGATTTCATTAATTAAACATTATAACAAATATTCGATGATAATAGATTCATAGATCATGCCCTGAAATATTCAATCATGAGGGAATTATTTTTGAATAAATATTAACATCATCTCATCTAGATTATTTTAATTTTGATAATTTTTCTCATTAATTTTCAATTCATTAATGATATTCCTAAAAACATACTCTAACTATAGATAATATAAAATTATCATTCATTTCAAAGAATGATAGAATTAATAATTCTTTTTATATCCAATTTATGTAAATATGTTCATGGAATATCACGTATTTTAAAATTGGTGCCTCTTAAATCATTATCCCTCTTGGGATGATAGTTTTATCAACACTATGGAGTTTAGTGGGAAAGTCAGGATTTAGATAAACCCAAATAATCACTTTCATTCCTTATCCTCATGATTAACAATTCATTTAAATTTAATAAAAAATGAGGAATAAATATTTTCTTTTTTTGAATATTATCTATCTATTTAATTTGTATAGTATTTTTTGATATACCTTATAGAAAAAATTATCCCACCTATAATAGTGGTAATCATTCTCTCATGAATCCATCAATACAAACAAATAATCCATCTTTGATCCCTAATTTTTAGGAAGATTTAATTCGAGACAATTTATATATTGTCTTATAGTCCATAGTAAATGTATTAGATTTTTATGACTCTATTGTATCTACACCATTCATATGTATAAACCATTTATTCCTTTAAATACATTCATAAATTTGTTCTTAGTGAATCATTATAAAAACCATTTAAAATATTTCTTGATAAATTATATAATATTTCATAGTTTAAGAAATTATTAAATTTTAATTAAATTAAATTTTGATATTATTGTGATTTGATTGAATTCAATATTCAGTTATCATAGTAATGAGAAACAATAAGTAAAAATTCTCAATATTCATTATCAAATAACCTATATATAGTCATAATTTATAAGATAATAAAGTGTCTTCTATTATGATTTCGTTTTCTCTTGTAAAAACAATGATATGGTTAATATGAGAAAAATAATGTTTTTTATTCTATCTATATTTCATTTAAACTATAAATGATATAAAACCTTGAAATATTTTTAGACATTCACATAAAGTGACATTATGTGTAAAAACCTATTAAACTATATCCAAAACTCCTTTTAGATATCATCAAATTCTTTTTTCACAGTTGAATTATATATTATATTAAATAGAACTATTTGTAAAATATATATTTTTTATGGGGTCCCATTTCAAGTAAGTTATCACTGAAAAGAAAATCTCAATATATAATTTTTGTGATGAGTGGTCAATGATGTTTGTTTTTTCTATTTAAATGGTCTTCATCGCTAAAATTGTTTTAATGGATTAGAAATAGAATTTATTGATAGGGGTCAAGAGACCTGTCTCAATATATTAATTACGAAGGGACTCTAACCCCTTCCAAAATATTTTTAAAATATAAAAAATATAAAAATAAACATTATAGAACATATTATTATATCGAAATGATTTAAAAAATATTAACTAATAAAAAATAAATATTTGGAAAAAAATACACAAGTTATTTTCAATTAAATGTTATCATAATAAATATATTCATAATGTATCAATCATTATGGAGGTGGAAGGGAGGTGGAGGGTTATCTAGAAAATGTGGGGAGGGAAATCCATCCCTAAACCCTGAACCAGCCATCTCATGTAGTCATTCTAATAATCTAGCCATCATTGTGTCACCTTCAACTCTATCTATTATTATAAATAGATATCTTACTACACCCTATTCATGGCCTCTATAAATGAATTCTGGGATCGCAACTACACTTAATACTATGATAGTAATGATAATGACTATTAACAAGATCCACTTGATAAGGACATCAATTAAGCAACATTACAATAATAACTACAATGTTTTTATCGAGAAGTGATAGTGACAACTCAGCCCTTCTTGAATGAAAATAGTGTTTCTTGAATCCATGTTGCATCATAAAATCCTAAAGCATCTTTGGCCTGAATCTTGGTCCCATCCTAACACTCATCTTGTTTCTTTGAATTGATTACTTCATATGAATCATTTAATTCTATTTAAAATTATTAAAATTTTCATTTAATTTTATAACTCAAAATTTATTATAATGACTACAATATAACACTACAGACCACTTGTATTCACTCCAATGATCGGATCTTAATACATTATATTAGAATTTTTTTACTCCTTCATATCAGGGCGTCTAATTTCTTATATGAGTATAACATAAAATATATACATTTAAATTTATATAAATTTTTATAAGAAAGAATGTTCCATAAGTCATTGATTTTCACTAAATGTAAGAAAACCATCTTAACATGTCATCTTATGCCTCTCATAATTCTATCAAACTAATTCCAATCACCTCTGAAAACTAGCTCACATCCAATATGAAAAAAATCAATCCCAAACATGAGGTGATATGTAGTTAGGTCAATGAATACCATAAGTATCATCAAAATACAAAAATCACACCTTAATCATGTTTATCCTCCTCCAATTATGAAAAATGTAAGGGTAGTTCTCACACATACACACCTCTTAGGCCTTCCTGATTGAGTACATCATTCTATCATCGATGGGGGTACAATAACCTTGTATTTTATTGATTATTGAATGTTTATATGAAAATAAATTTTGAAATGAATTTGTTTTTATTTTCATACCAAGAAATGATTAAAAATGTGGAAACAATTATCAATGGCAATATGATACCACGTCACCCATGCATTAAGAAAATAATTCCAAAATATAGCACCCCCTTGTATGACATCTAAATGTGAAAAGATGTGAAAACATTTAATGAGTAAAAAAATATTTATTTTTAAAATAAATTAATGAAATGTTATGAAAACTAATTAAAATACATAATTGAACATACCTCTATAGGAGTTGATCAATGTGAAGAGGTGGACGTCAATTCGGAATGGGTTCCGGAATCATCAATCCTAGAAGATCCCAACCCATCCATGTTGACAAATAAAATCTAATAATCATAGGATCAGATGATTATGAATTTTTATCTTCACCATGTAGTAAAGAATTTTTGAGGCTACGAAATATTTCATCATATGATTCTTAATCCATATAAAACATGAAATTACTGATTTCATCAAATACTTGAAAACGATTATTATATATATCTATTTATTTTGAATATAACTATGATTTTGTTCTTTAATTATTCATATTCATGCTCATATACAAACAAGATAGTGTCAATATCTTTATCATTCTCCTCAATATCATCAATTTTCAAAAAAAAATCATCTCCATCATCACATGATAATTAATATTACATTTTTACTTCATCATCATCATTGTCACCATCAACCTGAACCTGTAGTATTTCATTATTGATTTCCAAATTTTTTCCATGAAAAAATGTATTTAGAGATTTTTCATGAAATATTTCAATTTCTATCACATCGATTAAACCACATTTTCATTACATGAACTTATTTTCACAAGATCACATTATTATAAATACCCACAAAATAATTAACTGTCTTTATGAATAAAATAATTGGCATAATTTATTTGGTGTTAATTATGAGATAATAACAATGGATCATTTAATAAAACATGGATTTTATATTTAATATCAACTAACACATGATTTTGATGAACACACATGACTCAATTAATAGCAAACCAATGAAAATTAATCATAGTTATATAATTATTTCCTAGAATATATAGATTTATTATTTTATCTGTTTTGCAATAAAAGTCAACATCACATTCCCTATGATGAGATACTCACCAAAAAATTATTCATTGTAAATTTATTCATCATATCTATATTTGGGAAATAAAAAAATCCTTCCCTGCACATTCCTTATAACATTTAAGAATTTTAGATGGTGGTTTACTCAATAAATACCATCAATTATCAATTTTATAGACATGTTAGGATACATAAAATAAAATGTTTTAATAATATAAAAAATAATTAATAGTTTTCGAATTTTAAAACATAAAAAAAATTAACTTTATATTATTTAAAACTGGTATGAAAAATTATTTTTTCGGTGTCCTTCAAGAGAAGCTACTCTAATTTGTGGATAATATTTCTTCGTATGGTCATCATATTTTCAACCAATAAAATATTATAAATTTGATTTATTTAATATATTATAAGAATATTTGGTAGTAGAAATCACTGTTCATGTAATCTTAATTCATCATGATTGAGCAGAACATTTGTATAATCCCTGTGATGTTCATCATATGAAATCCATTGTTCATGGAATCGACTAAATCAAATTTAATTCTGAATAAAACTGATAATTGAATGTTCTTTGCAACATTAACATTTCCAAAATTACTGCATATTCGATTAGGTTTTGACTGATATTGAATTATAAAATAAGGTGAGTAAAAAAATTCATTTAGATAATAATATTCTACAATATACACTTCAACTAATTCTTTATTACATGCGCTTTTCTTCCGCTCTACATACATATCTTGTATGGATACATCCATTATAACTATTATAACGCTCTAAATTTTTATTCATGAAGAATATTTAATACCAAATTCTATAATGAATCAATTAAATTCAGTGGAAATATTTAGTCATGTTTACATAAAATTAAAAAAACATATTCGTGTAGCGTAGTATGCGAACAATTTTCTATTGTTATAGTATTTTTTTCAAAAACATAATATGATTTTTCTATAACATCATCCCAAATAAATGTATTCAACAGACCTTTAAATCGTATTGGTAATATTATTTTAAATATAACATGGAAATCTTGACATTTTAATCAGATAACATGACTATTTATGACACATCCTGGAAAATTGGAAAAATAACCATATGGTATTCTCAAATCCACAATCAAAAGACAAAAAAATAGTATTATTTGGAAAGGTTATAATATTATTTTGGATTAATTAACTTCTATAATCTATAATATTTATAAAAATCAAGTACTGGTCACCTAAAATTTTTATAGAATGACAAAATCATGCATTTACATTATCATTTGTCTTACATGGTATGTTCAAAACTATACAAAATATATTATCAAAACATTTCATCTCAATATTCATGACATCCATCATATGAAGAAAAAATAAATTATATCAACATAGATGATCCTAAAAATCATTTTATTTAATACAATTATAATTTTTCCCAAATCCATCTATTTTATATTAGTTTATAGTTGGTCCAAATATAGTGGTTGGTAATGAAGAGGAAATAGATTTAAAATAAATAACTAGGATAATATCTGAATTTCCATCACTTCTAATTGTTCCTATCCTAAAATGATTTATGTTATTTTGGAAATGACTATCAATATAGAGAAATATGTAAAGACATTAAAAAATGTTTTTCACCCATTTATGGGCATAAACATATAGTTATTACTAATATAGAACCTAAAATATTTTGGACCATCTATTCTCCTGCAGGATTACATGCCATATGATAAGAAGTGACTAATTGCCCATAGTAATGCAACATTCATTAGGAATTTTTTTTCTAAAAACATATTTTATAATGGAACCATTACTCCTCAATAATTTTAACCAATCAATGAATAGTATTAAATAACCATTTATATAATTTTTAGGGTTCCCAAGAATTAACAATGTCAAAAAAATAAATATATCATTCATAAACACCCAAGGAGGTAATTTTTAGGTAGTTAAAAGAAGTAAAAATAATAATATTCACTTCCATAAGAAAATAAATAGATAAAAATGTCTGTTGAAAGACTCAATCACATGTTATAGCTATCTAAAAATAAATAAAAATTCACTAGTCCAAAATGTTTCCATTAATACCCCTCACGAATATTATTTAAGCTTATACCGGATAATGTTTGTGTTTTCCCCATTTAAATCAATTAATCTATGTTTTGAGACATAAATAAACACTACATTATGGTTGTTTGCAGGAAATACATCCACTATTTAAAATGAATCAAACCAAATATCCCTATTAGAGACATTTTCTACCTTGAATGTCCACATATTGGAAAATTAACTAACAAATAATGTTCACCACAATATAAGATGGAATCTTTTAAACATTGATGAATCCTCTGACAATCAATACTAAATTTATAAACCACCAACCTTCTCTAATATAAATTTATAGTCAAAACATTTCCTTCATGTAAAAGTTATTTATCTATAGAAAATATCAGATGAAAACAAATATTTGACTTTCTATTATCGGATGTAAGCGCCATAAATTTTTAAACGCCTTGAAATTTTATTATATTACAACTAGGATATAATCAGACCATAGAGGATTTCAGGAACACATAAAGTAGATATTATTATAACACATGAGTGAAATTAATACCATCCTATGTTATTTTGTTGAAAAGACAGACTGAAAAAATAATGTACAAATTTATGAAACTATGATGGGTCTAGATCCAAATTATAAAAATTTCTCTAGAAATTTTCTTTACCATGTTTATCATAAAAACATAATGATTTAATAAAACAAAACATAATAGATAACCACTAATATTTTCAATAGTGTCAAGCATCCTAATATCAAGTTTTGAACAAAGAATTTAAATTTCCCCTTCTAAAGAAATTATGGATTTGATTATGAAAAATGATAAAAAAACATCCACACCATCAATATATACATGATTTATACCAAATCCATTCATATTCTTGTGATGATTTATCCCATCATGGTCATGGAATAATGACTCCTATCAACTTCTATGTTCAATATTTTACCAAATAATATCAAATAAAAACATGTTTATGTTTTATTAGATAAATGGAAAATAAATTCCAAAAAAATTAAAAACCAATATCATTTTCACGTAAATATTATCAATATTATCAATTTTACTGATAATTTTTATTAATATGAAATATTTGTTAATATGTACCACTAATTATTACTTAGTACCAGTAATTTTTACAAAGTCCACTAATTTTTAGAAATTACATGTATTTTTTACTACGTACTGTTAGTTACCTCTAATTACCACTAATTATTACCAATTATTACTAATTTTTATTAATTAGTACATCTTATTACTATCTTATACTAATTATCACTACATTGTACTAAATATTATTTATTATCAAAAATTATTAATTATTATTACTATTCATTATTATGTACCTGATATTTGGTACTAATTTTTACCAAGTACCACTATTTTTTTCTAATTAATACTAATTTTTACAAAATATTTCTAATTATATCTTATTAATTCTATCTATCATAACATGTTACTAATTATTACTAATTTTTATTGATTATATCTGATTATTACCAACTACTACTAAGTACCACAATTTATTTATAATTATTACTAGTTATTTGCAATTACCAATAATTATATGAAGTTACTAAAAATTTAACTAATTGAAACTAATTAATAATAATTAAATATAATTATTACTTATCATGCCTATTTTTTCATAAATTTCTTAAATATTCGTGATTACCAATAATTATTACTAATTCTTACTGAATATCGCTAATTATTTATAATTATTTCTCAATGCCACCAATTATTACAATATACCATTAATTATTGCTAATTATGACTAATTATAACTAATAATTTCTAATTGATTCTATTTATTATTTATTTTTATTAATTATAGATAATTTTGACTAATTAATACTAATTGTTACTAATTACCACTATTTATTACTAATTACTACTAATTATACCTATTTTCTACTACATAATACTATATATAGCTGATTATTTTTAATTATTACTTATTACCATTAATTTTCAGTAATTATAGCTAATTAAAAAAATCTATTACTAATTACCACTAATTATATCTAATTACATCTAATTACTACAATTTATTACTAATTATAGTTAATAAGCGCTAATAATTCCTAATTTTATCTAATTACTCTTAATTAAAAATATTTATTACTAATTATCACTAATTATTTCTAATTACAAATGAGCATCGCCAATTATTATAACATATAACTAGTTATTACTAATTATGGCTAGTTATTACTAATTATTATAAATTATTACTAATTGTCACTAATTATTATTATTTATCACAAATTATTACAAATTACTTATAATTATTCCCAATTTTTTCTAATAATTACTAAATATTCAAATATATTAATACTTATTAATATTTATGTCTAATTTATATGAATTCATACTAATTATTACTAATTTTTGGCAATTGTTACTAATCACCAAAAATTATTAATAATTATTACTAATTACTGCTCGTTATTACTCATTAGCACTATTTATTGCAAATTATTACTAATTGACACTAATTGTTACTAATTTTTACTATTTACTGCTATTTATTTCTAGTTATCATTAAATATTCAAAGTTACCACTAATTGTTCCTATTTACCGCTAATTATTATTAACTATCACTAAATTTTACTATTTATTACTAAATATTACTAGTAACTCCTAATTGTTACAAATTTTAACTAATTATGACAAATTATTACATTTTTTCTAATTTATGCTACTTATTAAAATTTGTCACTAATTATTTCTAACTAACACTAATAATTAATAATTATTTCTAACTATTACAAATTAAAAATTATTATTACTAAATATTACAAAATACCACTAATTATTACAATGTGCAATGTATTTTATTGAAAAAGTAACTATATTTCACTAATTATTATAAATTATTACAAATTATTAATAATTATCACAAGTTATTACTAATTATTAACCAGTACTACTAATTATTACAAATTATTAGTAATTGTTATGAATCACCACTACTAATTGATACTAACTACTAATTACCAATATGTACCACTAATTCTTAATTATTAATACTGTATATTACAAAGTATTACTAAGTACCACAAATTATTACTATTTTATCATAAGTATATCTATTTACCACTTATTATTACTATGTATCAGAGATTATTTCTATTTATAATGAATTACCACTAATTGTTATGAATTTTGACTTTTTTTTACAGAGTACCACAAATTAATACTCAATACCCATAATTGTAATTATGTACTACTGATTTCTAATAATTACATCAAAGTATAACTAACAATTACAAATTATTACTAATTCAAACTAATTCAACCAAAATATTACTAATCATTAATAATTTTCACCTATTTTGACTAATTATAACTATTTACTACTAATTATCAAACATCATTACAAATTTCCACTATTTATTAGCAAATAGCACTAATTGGAACCAACTACCCTTAATTATTACTATTTATATGTGATAATTGTCAAAATATATCTAATTACAACTATTTATTTCTTATTACCTATATTTATAACTAATTACAATTATTTGTCACAAATTATCACTAATTATTACCAATTTCCACTATTTAATACTAATTATCACTAATTATTAGAATGTATTAAAAATTATTACTTATTTCTGCTAAGTGACACTATTTAATTCTACTGACTTCTATCTACTACTAATCATTAATTAATATGACTAATTATTTTCAATTACTACAAATACCTTCTAATTATTACTAAGTACCACTAATGTTTTCTAATTGAAACTCATTGAAACTAATTATTACTAATTATTTATGATTGTTACTAATTGTTAATAAATATCAATAATTATTTCGAAATATTAGTAGTTATCAGAAATTATTACAAATTACTACTAATTATTACTAATTAAAACAAATTAGTCTTGTTTTTTGCACATAATTAAAAATAAATTCCAGCCATATTATAAAATTAAAAAGGAAAAATAAATATTCTTTTTCAAATTATCATACCAAAGTTATCTTTGGGTGAATTATTGGGATTTTATTGAAATGGATTATTTTTATTTTAATAGTCAAATTAATGTATTTTAATTGAAAGTTACATTATGTTTCAATTATTTATAATGATTAAATTTAATATGAATTGGATTCAAAGAAAATTTTATTCAATAAAATATCTATAAATAAAATATATTCCATTTTAAAAATTTTCATATTTAATTTTATATATAAACATTTTTTCTATAAGAAACCACTTTCATATATAATGTATGAAATTAATATCTAAATTAAAATTTTCCACTTATTTGAATTGAATTTGTAAAAAAGGATTCAATATTAAGAATAAAAATAATTTCTATTTTTTCTAGTTCAGATAGTTTTTTCCAATATGAACTGTAAAATCAAAAAAATAGCAACATCTGTTAAGGTTAATATGGACTTATGGAAGGTTAAACTAAAAAATAATAGTTAAAATGACCTAATAACATATAAAAAATATATTTGATTTAAATATTTATATTATATAATGTTTATGGATATATATTACATTTTTTTGAACTATTTGTAATATTAAAAAAATGTGTACAAATTTTCCATTTGAAAAATTAAAATATTCCCACTCACCTAACATATTAAAGTCCACCCCTATACTATATTATTATCAAGTAAAATCCATTTTTATCCTGAAATACTTTCCAAGAAAGAAAGAAAAAATTCCTCACCTAATCCTAGAAGCATTATTTTGGGCAAAATAGCCATCCTAGTATGTTTGTTGGTGCAAACCTAAAGAGTTTACCCAAATAAGAGTTAACATTATTAAAATATAGTTTTGGTTTTATTTCATTACAAACCTCACTAAATTATTTTTAAAACATGATGATATAATATATTATGTTTATTTTATATAAAAATATATTATTATATATATGGTTATTACCAACACCCATCCTCAATTCTATAAAAATGGTTACAAAATAATCATTTTTGTGTATGAAGATCTATTGACCTGATTAATTATATAATATGTAATTTCTTTACTTCCATTGTGTAGTGGATACATAATGTAGCTCTTTTGTAAGATGAAGTACTACATTGTGAAACGGTGTGATTACCCTTTCACTAACACTTTATATTGACCATATTAATGACAAATTTAATGAATATGTGTGAAATACATGAAAAAATTATACAATTAATGTCATAATTATCATTAATAAAATATAATATAGTGATTTAATTTTTAAACTGTAAAACGATAACATTGTTTGTGTATGTGTGGACTAATGCCTTCATGATGTGATGTGACTCAATTTTCTTCACCACCCAACATGGATGATATATATAAGTATATTAAAATAATGAAATATGATATATATTATATTATAATTGTTTTGGAAAGGTAAGTTATTACATAACTCTTTTCTATAATGATTGTCCATGAATGGGAATGTTACTCAGGAATACATAGAGCTTAACATCTCAATGATTTTATCACAGTTCATTTTTATTAACCATGTATCATGATTGGTTTTAAAAGTATTATTGATATAAACATTTGATATTTATATCATTATTATCATTCCCGATATTTTTTTGAGTATATCAAATCCAAAATAACACGACCATTCATAAAAAAAATTTACGAGAAAAGAAGAAAATAAAACCCTAAAAAATGAAAATAATGAATGACTATTAATGAACGAGTGATAATATGATATAAAAGGGTTACATATGATATTATAAATATTAATACAGACCAGTAATAAGTTATCAATATATTTAAAATGTTTATACATGATATTAGATCAAGTTCAACAAAATGGAATTGTGTTGTAAGGGATTTCATAATTCATTTTCTATTGACTAGGTTAAAATTAAGCATCACTGATTAGGTAATTCCATGATTTTGGTGTGGAGTAACATTTTATTATATTAGGTATTATTTTGAAAAAAATAATGCGGATTTATGGTTGATAAAAACAATTTATTCATTTAATTAATGCTCACATTAATGTTATGATTATTGTAAGGGATTATTCTCAATTTCCATTCCTTGAGGCATATTTTTATATTACGTTCCAATTAATTTATTATTGTGTATATAATAGCCTTTTTAAATTTAATATCATGTTATAAAAAATAATTCACTATATTTTATGTGTTAATTTTAATTATTAATAACAACTCGTTTTGACATAACATTTACCATGTTGTAAATAATTCAGTAACTCAATTTCATTTTATTGGATATAATTTATTATTTTTTGCCTTTGAAATTGTAATATTATGTGTCTAATCAATTTTTACAATATATTTTTTTATTTCCACTTGTTTCATATTGATTTATTTTGAAAACATAATAAATTCGTTGGTTAATTCTCATATAATGATTTTGATATTTGAAAGGGTATATTTCATAAATCTATTTATTATTGTGGTTTTTTATACTAGAAGTTAAATTTAATGAAATTATTTGACCATTATTTAATGAAAAAATTAATCTGCATGTCCTCTAGTTATTATTTAACGAATCTTTTAATACTACTATTTTTATAATTTTTTCAAAAATAAATTATTTCATAAATTTTTTCCTGATAATCATACATTATTTCTCTCTTCAAATAGAATTTTTTTTCCAATACCATGTTTTTTAAAAAAATCAAAATTTTATTATCCTTTCCCAAATAAAATATTATATAAAATTTTACACCATTTTTATTTTTCAAAAAATATTTTGAAATGAATTTTCTTATCATTTTCAGAAAAATTCCTATTTACTTTTTATTGAAAAAGTGCGAGTTATCATTAATATAACATATATGGAATTAATCTAATTTTTTTAAAACATTATAATTAAAATTAATTAATTATTCCTTTAATAGTTTTGAAGATTATTTCAAAATAAAATAAATTTAAAATTTATTTTTTATATTTTTTATATATTTTTTTGAATTTAATTTTAAAATTTGAAGGATATTTATCTCCCAAATTTTTGCAAAGGTATTATTATAGTATTTCTATTCATCAATGACAAAAACCTATTAAATTTAATTCAATAGGTATATAATATATTATTATTATACTTATTTTTCATTATGATATATTATGATCATTTTGAACAAAGAATGTATTGAAATTCAACCTCTTGATTCGTTTTTGTAGTCATTAACATTCTCTTGAAATATTCACTTTCTTGCGAACATTTAATTTACCTTAAATATCAATTATTTAAAATATATATTTTTATTTCCTAAACTATATATCATTTCTATATATGGTGTTATACATTGAATATTATTTTTCTATCTAGATTAATATTGATAAATCAGTTATCCTTACTCAATGCTTATGTGTGATGAAAATTTACATTGATCATGAAATAAATCTATTACACGATATATGAGGAATTATTTAGACATATAGAAATAGGTGGATCATTGTAATATATAGGCCATTAATGCATCGACTGGTTTGAAGATACAAATAAATTTTCTAATCTTGAAGAGTTTATACCTAGTAGTTTAAATTTGTTTGTTCAAACTAGTTGTCTTTGTACACAGTAGTTTTTAATCTCTTGGCTAAACCAAATGAGTTTGTACAAGGTATTTTTATTCTATATAGAGGAATGATATTAATGGTAGAGGTATGAAATGCATGTGACAGATATCCAATTATTAATAATTTATTTCATTGAGAATACATTTATTATCATTATCCTTGATATTTTCAATGTGATATTATCATTAATTGTATTTAATTATCTATTGTTAATAAAATGGAATACGATTTCAGTTATTTACAATTCCATATTTTTTATTCAATATCTTATCTGTATTTTCATGTTATTTTATTGCAAAGGTTGTTTAGTTATTTACTGTTACATGTTGATTATGCTTATTTATTCGTGATATCTTTATAATTAATTAACCATGAAGATAAATTATTTGAATGAGTTTTCAATGTATAACCTATTTTATTGTTATGTATTATGGTTTATTTAATATGTCCAATGTAAAATGGGTATCATGTATGTATCTAGTTTACCAGTAATACTAAAAAATTCATTCCATTTGGATATAATAAGTTATATCTTATGCCAAAATAATAATATAAACACCCTATCTGTGTTTATAGAGTTGGAGTCTCTGTTGTTGGAAAAAGTTTATTTTAGTAGAAACCATCGAATGCAGATTAAGGAAAATATAAATTATAAGACAAGACCATAAGATAATAATGTAGGATAATATTATATGAAAATCCAAAATTATTGATATAACAACACTATACCAAAATCCACTAATCCTTTCCCAAAGACAAGTCACCACATAACATAAAGCATTTCTCCCTATGTGCTATAAGTTTCTAAATAATATATAGGGTCCGATAAATCACATGGGGAGACCACACAATCTTTCCTAATGTAATCCATAGAAGATAATATATTTAAAATAAAAGAATAAAAACCCAATAAACCAAGAACATGGATTGATAATTATATCCCCAATATGGTGAAAACATAATTTAATAAGTAAACATGCCATGTCATGCTAACTGTTTAAAATGTGAATCGAAACCCCAAATGAGGGAAAAATATTATCTCCAAAAATATGTCCTGGATCTACATCCATATCCATATCCATGCACTTCCCATTCCCAAATGAACTCCCTAGAACAAGGTCGTTACTATTATCTAGACCTAAAACCATGAAATCTACATAGGTACCCAACAACAACACAACTATGTTGGGATTACAACTCAGTTGGCCACCAAAAACAGGGTCTAAAAAATTATAGTCTAAACTAATAATGAATGAAATTACATAATAAATTACAGGGTAAATAAAATAAAACTCTAGGGTTGTTAGTTAAAAATATTTATGTTTTCTCATTCCATCATTTGACTCCTGATTTATCAATTTACATTATTATCACAATAGCCCATGATAAACAATTACCAAGCATATGAATATGTCATGTCCCCTATCTCACTAGGAAAAAATGTTTCATGATCATTTACATCACACTTACATTAGAGCATCAGTTTGCGTAATTTAATCCAATCTAACCATTAGATCTTGGAGTATAAGTCTAGCATCATAAACCATGAATTCTATGGGAGGATTTAGAGCATCAATCCATCCATAACAGAGGGTGGATCATTAGTCTATTATCTCATCCACAAACACATGTTCTTTTTCATATTTATCAAATCACAACATATACCATACATAAAACATCATATAACATTTTCAATTTTCAATTCATGCAACAATGAATCATCACCAGCCTTAACCCATTATTAAAAATACTATTTTCTTGCGAAAACCCATTTAACTTATCTCCAACTACAATAAATATTTTAAATTAGAATAATCAATAATCCCATTACATTATCTCATTAGAAATTATTTATTAATTCGTAATTATTATCCCATTTACACATATCAAATACAAATCACAATTCGTTATTCAAATTTAATTTAATCCAATTAACCTCATTTACATTTTTTTAATAAACCCTTATGTCTTGGAAAACAATTATAAAACACTACCATTAGTTCCCCTAGAAACCAATTAATCATGTTGAAACATTTATCATTGGATATATTTACACTCAAACCAACTAAATTTTTATCCATACTAATTTCCATGTTTCGGAATGCTGGCGCACAACATGGTTGGCCCTAAATCAGTCTATCCATCCTCATCGTATACCATAGGGATCATGTAGGGTTTAAATCATAACTTAATAAACCATTTTATCCATTATTACACAAAAAACACATCATGTAGAAAGTAATATCACATCTACACATGCATAAATCTATAACGAAGCTATGATGTGTTACTTATAGACCACATCCCCCAATTATAGAGATGAACACAACCGTAACCTTATCATTTGATCCAAATTCATGATCCCTATGAATACATAACCAATAATCCACCGAAAAATATGGTTTTAGGTACTTCTAAGGAATTATCGAAAGTAGTCATCCCAATTCCAAAAAAGAAAAAAAGAGAGGATGATTAGAGTTACTTGAAGCTTCAATGTGAAAACAACATCAATAAAATGACCTAGAAAAGAGGGAGATCAATCATTGGGTGCTTTTGGGGGTTCTGATTAGTCACTAGGAAACGATATAGAATATATGGGAGAAAAATCAGGTAATAAATCAAAAATATCAAGGGTGATGTTTTAAAAATTTATACTTTTTAATGGGGTGCATGGTTTTCAAAACTGTGCCCCAACTATGTTCCAAACATTGTCCATGATGTGTTATGACACATGGTTACCTGGGAAGGACGGAAGGATGTGAAAAACCATAGGACTGATCTTATCTTGCATGATTTTCTCACTAGTGTCCACAATATAAACATACTGTTCCTTAAAGAACACATTATACTTGTGTTCAATATCCTCAACATTAACGACATGGTATGGGTTAGGGTGATATTGAGGAACCTATAAAACATGAAAAACATGATGTATTCAATTATAACACTGTAGAAGAGCCGATCGATACAACACCAATATGATTCTCTACAAAATCTCAAACGAACCCAGTTACCTAGGTGCCAGCATTCCCTATTTCCAAATCCTATAGTGACCCAAATTTATATCCATGAAAAGGAACACCCAATCACCCACCACAAACACAATATTTCTATAATGTTGATCTTCATACAACTCTTTCATATTATGAGTCATTACAATCCTCTTTGGAATAAATCGAACAATTTTCCATTGTCTCAACCTCGATACTCAGTTAAAACAACTTTGATTCCCCAGTATATATCCAATATAATGGAAATCAACAAGGTCTTCAATTGAGTTCCTAAAATGGTTCCATATGAATCGTATCCTTGAATCTAATTTTATGTTAAAACAAAACTTGTGGAAAGTGTGTCTCCCATGATCCACAAAAATCAAGGACACAAGACCTCAACATATCTTCAATAAACATAATATTATGCTCCAACCTCCCATCGATCTATAGGTAGAAATCCATACTCAAAAACAAATTGGTACTAAGAACTATATATAATCCATACCATAAGTGCAATGTGAAATTCAGATCACAATTATAAAAAATAGTATGCCCCACCATATGTAGTGGTATTTTCTCTCTAAAATACTCGTTACCCAATCGATCTAAAATAAATGTGTCTATAATAAGCATAATGTGATCCACAATTTAAAATTGTTCAATGAATACCTACATTGCATCATTATTCTATGATGTCCTCATGATTCCTAGGACAAAGTCCATTTCCACATCAACCCATTCCCACAGTAGAATGGGTAAAGGTCTAAACAACCAACCTTGTTGATGATTCTCGGCCTTCACATGTTGTAAGGTAAGGTAGAAAACTAAGAAAAACATTGACCTCCTTCTTTATTTCTTACTACCTATACTACCTACAGAGATCACAATACATTTTAGTCCAACTAGGAAGCAAAGACCACTTCATTTCATGATACACTCACATCAACTATTCATGTATGCATGTTCTCATAACCACATGACCACAACCATAATTGAACCCATCACTACCAAAAATCCAACAAGAAGGTGAATCCCCCACCCCCTTTTAAGACTATACTCTATAGATAAAAATTATGGAACATAATGGTTATTCTGTTTGATCTATCTTAAATGTATGGAATCAACTGATAGGAATGATACCATTTTCTACCCTTGACCATCCCAATCATCTCTATTCATCTCATACAACCACACCATCATATTCTACATGGTATAATAGTCATGTATTGTCTTATTTTGATACCTTTGAATCATGGAATCTGCGACAATATTTAACTTTTGTGGTGTATAAACCAACTACATGTCAAAAGACCGCATTTATTCACCCATCGTAAATATTTAATATTCAAATCATGATGAGGGAAAATATAATTCAGGATATAATCAATGGTATACACCATAAACTATTCTCTTAAAAAGTAGGGTCGCAAAAACATCAGTGCAGAAACTACCTTGGCAAACTCAAGATCATGAGTGTTGTAGTTCCTTTCTTGCAGCCTCAACTGTTGATACCCATAAGAATGTATATGATCATCTGGAATCAATACCACCTGAATTAAACACCAGATGAATCGAATAATAAGTTATATCACTTACCTGGATCAGGTAAGATTAGAATGTTCATTGTTGTCAAACCACTTCCTTAACTCATGGAAAGAATTCTCACATACATCATACCACTCAAACCAGATTCCATTCTTGGTAATCCTGTAAGTTGTGGTTCTAAAATAGATAATTATTCGTTGAAACTTTGTTAATAACCAGATACTCCCATAAAAATCAAACATTATAAACATTCTTAAGCTACTTTTTATACTCCACTGGTTGCACATTCTCTAGGTCCACTAACACAACATCTCTAGAGATCACTAGACCCAATAAATTCACTTTATCAATCAACAAGACAAATTGAAATAGCATGGCATATAGACTATGCACTCTTACTATACTTTTGATGACATCAATTTTTTTTAGGATTTCCATGAGTTTTATTGTACACTAATATATAAAATAAAAATACAACTATAAACTAATATAGAATAGGGATAATGATTCTGTTCATCGAAACCATGACCTTTTCCGACACATTGGTCAACTAGAAAGTTATAACAGAAAAGTCATATATCTCATACCTACTCATGAAGGATATATGTGGTACATCAAGAGGTATCAACCTTATCTGATGATACCCTAATCATATATATATCTTGGAAATTACCTTTGAACCCCTAAATTTCTAAAAAATATCGTTGAAAATATGAAGGGAATATATGTTCTTTATCATCATATGATTCAACATTCTATATTTGACATGTAATCACATGGATTAATCAAGATTCTAGGAAAACAACACTAGTGATCCAATAGGGACATACTAGGGTGAATAAAACAAATTTTCTCCAAATACTCAAACAGAGAAATAAGCTATTGGAGTTCTTCCAGTTCCATTCTATATTTTTGGAATGGAAGCTAGTTCTACTCCATAATGTAACTATATTGTGAACTCATAATTTCTCTCATGAAAAAAGCCTAATAATTTCCCAGTAAAAACATCATAAAAAAGATCCACAACTAGGGGAAAGAAATTTGGTTCTTCTCCCTCATCATCACGTGTAATAAAATCTGCTTGGTATGTCTGCTCAACCAATTATATGAAAATTGGCCATACAAGACATTTCAGAACATCGCATTCACCATAATGGATATATGTGTCCCCCTCAACTTACTTGAAAATTACCCATTAATGGTAACACTCAATATGAACTGAGAATAATTCCAACCATCTGTGACAAATATTAGAAAAATACAAAAAATATCAACAATGATGAAGTCCCACATAAAGAGGTATCCACCAAAATCCGAAGCAAACCCCATAAATTTCATGATGTTCTCCACACACGAACATAATGGTGAATAAGTTGACATAACTTCCCAAAAATGGTATACCAATTTTCCTTACAAAAAAAGGTATGAAGAAATAAAATAATTGGAGGCATTGTTATTGAATAATGCACTAGTAAGTGTAGAATACACTAGAATAATACATGAACAGTCAATGGTATGACCTAATCACCCCAAGTTGTAGACTAAACTATGTGAATCACTCATGCCCCTCTAAATTGGGCTCTGTCATAAGATCCCAATGTTGCACTACCCGACTACTATGGATGCTCATGTCCCGAAGTACCATATATGATTCCTTAACCGGGTGGACGAGTCGAGATCCAACTTCCAACATAGAATTGGGTAACCAAGCCCCAAACTTCACTTCACATTTTCAATAATCATACTTATATTCCTGGATGCCAAGGTCTCCTATAAAACAATTACCCATGGCCTAACAAGTCAAATTCCTGACAGTCAACTAGAGACTTAGAGTCAAGACTCTGCCCATGTCCTGTTATACCATACTGATAATAGAGAAATCAGTCATTGCACTAAGACACTGATTCAATTTTCTAACTACCCTTTTCAATACTCCCCGGGTGGATGCTATTAAAATTGAGTATCTTACCATTTGATGTCTTACCACAATATCACCCAATCAAAACTACACATCCACTTCCTATTTCCTCATTGAATTTCCACTTGATGATAAATTCCTTATTTATTACATATGTACATCTCTTTAGATGAAATATATTTACATGGGATATGATCTCATGTCAAAGTCTATCCTAGAAATTTCATACCATACCCTCCTCTTCTCCCACAATGGTGGGAACAAAATAATGAGTTTCTGTGAAATGACCTATATAATTAATCACAGACATAGTGCCCTTGGACAACCCAAATAAACTCCACAACCTTTTCCCTTCTCGGTGCATCTAGATAGTAATTCTCAAGAATCATTTCCAAGAATCCATTCCACAACATACTATTTAATTAAATTTTTTGAACTAAGATTTCCCACAATGGATATGCTAATCCTTCTATCATATTTTTCGCCAATTTGACTCTCTTTTTATAAAGAGTCTCTAAGTGAAAATGAATTGTCCTGATGGACTCTATCCAAAAAATTCCTTCCTCTAGCCCGACCTCTCTCATAATGGTTTGAGGGTGCCTAATTTGAAACTCTTGATTAATCTCAAACATACTCAGTGTAACCCACCCTAGCTCCCACTCCATCATCCTAATAAAACAATTGAAATTCCCCTAGAACAAATAATATTATATATTTAACTAGTTAACTATGTTCTCTTGCTCTACTTTTGAGGAAGAATTCTCGGTGATTCCATCATGTCTCCCAATCAGCACGCACCAACATGGTTCCATTTCTAAACAATTCCAAACCTGAGTCTTATAAACCATAATATAACAATTTCTCAATTTATAAAAAAGAAATCTCCTCACTATCCATACCAATTAAATTTTACATACACTATCTCATTGGACTACATAACATTGAGAACAGTACCCTCAAACATCCCTACCATATTTCATTGATAACGTCGGTTAAACCACCATAAATAGACTCAAATCATTCATTAGTCACCCTTTTTTAAAACCATCAATTTTCATTACAAAACTGATCTTTTTTCTCAGACACATTCCCCATTTCACATCTAATTACTACTAACACATTGTGTCATTTACATCATTTGATTATGCACATTTCCTTAATATACTTTTTATTTACCCATTTGCATCATCTTTATTAAACATAATTGTCATCATATATTAATGGAATTGAAATCCATTAAACTGTTTATTCCCCACACACCCTTCTCGTGTGTGGATAACATGATGCATGTCACCTATATACTAGGTTCCTAAAATGATTCGTAAATGAAAAACCATCATTCCATTATGTCCATGAGAAATATATCATTAAATAATTACATAAAACAATAGTCACATCTCCCAATGTTTAAATATCCTTAAATTGCAAATACACATGTTAAAAGACAACAATTTCCAAACCTAGACACTTGGGTATCCCCTTGTATATGGGATAGCTGGTTCCTAGCATGATCTTATAACCAAGGAAAAACACATACCCGTCTTCTATATACCATCTAACATAGTAATAACCTAAGAAAAACCTACTCTGATAATTCTTTATAAAATCCCCAACATGTAGGCCACAAAATAGGGTTGTAAGATGAGTTTTCATATGACCTCAACCATGCCTCCTCATTTTCTAGATGTTTCCAACTAAAAGAAATCGGTTGGAAAATCATGTTGGGAGGGCATATAATCTTTTTTACAGTAATTCGAAATATATAATATATAAAAAAATGGAAACAAAAACCAACAATCCAGGAAGATTCATTGACAACCAAATCCCAAATAGGGTGTAAACACAAACAGATAAGTGAACATGGCATGCAATACTGATAGTGTTAAATGTGAATTGGAACCAAAAAAGAAAATTAATAATTCCTAAAACATGTGTTTACTCAAATTTTCAATCCCAAATAACATATGTCGCAAACCCGACTCAACTCTCAATCACATGGAATTTACCCCTATCCTGACCTGAACCATGAAATCTATTTGGGTACATAATGTCGTCTTGATTAGTGTGTCAATACAACTCAGTAAGAAACCACAAATAGTGTCTCAAATATGTCTAATATAAATTGATAGTACATATAGGTATGTATTAAATGAAAAGGTAATTAAAAAACTCTAATCATATTAGTTAACAATATTTAATTTAGATAATAAAAAAATTTAATTAATTGTTAAATAATTTACATCGTTAACACAGTATCCCAAGAAAATAATTTACCATGAATAAGGAATATGCAATGTTCCCCATCTCAAAAGGGCATTCCATTTCATGATCATTTAAATAAATCGTAACATGGTTCATTCACCATGGTAGATTCATCCAATGTAACCAATAGGGCCTCGAACATCAGTCTAGCCTCCTAACCTATAATTTCATTGGGTGTGTTTAGAGGATCAATCTAACCCAACTCGAGAGAGGATCATCAGTCCTTTATCCCACCTACCAATACATGTTCACATTTTTATTTATCAAATCACCAAATATACCTTAAATAATAAATCATATAACATTTGAAATTCACAATTCATTAAACAATGTGTCGTAATCAATATTTATCACATTAGTAACATTAATGTCTTTTTGGAATAGCCCATTTTTAAATCACAATTCATTTAACACATCTATGTTATTCCATTTAACAATTTTCAAAATATTCCAAAAAAAAACCAATTTTTTCAGGTCGAATGACTAGCCACCACTACCATTAGTTCCCCAACAGACAAAAAAATCATCTTGACACATTTAACATGGGATCTATTTTCAGAAAAAGAAACTACAGGCTTACCCTACCAAATTTCCACATTAATGAATATTGGAACACCCCATGGGTGGAGAAAGTTATGTCTCGCCAACCTCAATGTATCCTATGGGGATCATGAGGGGTTTAAATCATCACTTAATCAACCATTATATCCATTATTACACAATAAAACAAAAAAATGAAGTGGCAATAAATATAGAAACCATACATACAGAAATGTTAAACAAAACTATGTGGTATAACTTATAGACAACCTACCTAGACTATGAAGATGAATGCACTTTTAATCATATCCATAGATCCAAAATGAAGTTCCCCTTTAAGACTTAACCAAAAATGATCATGAATAAAAGGATTTTATGGATTCTGAATGACAAATTTGAAGCTATAAACTATAATCCTTAAAAGAGAGAGAAGAGAAATATTAGACTTACCCAGAGCTTCAATCAGCAACCAATTGTGGTTTTAGAGTACTAAGAATGATAGATATTTATCCTAGGTTGATCATGAGGGTAAATATTATTCTATTGGGAGGTAGGTACATAAAATATAATAAAATTTGGGTATATAAATAAAAAATCATGATGGGTTAGTTTTTAAAATTTACACTTTTCAATGGGTAATATGGTGTAGCAGCATAAATTTAAAAATTGTGCCCGAACTGTGCGCTAACTGCTCCATAGAAGAGTTACGATTCAATTTTACATGGAGAGGACTACACATTTTATGAAAAAAATGAAAAATCCATATTGGAATCCTCCGTCCAAGGTTTAATGTTTTGGCTTCCCCCTCACTAGATTTTAGCAAATCATGTGCCAACTATGTAACATGCACCAAATGGCACAGTTTCCACTTTCTTTTATGTCTCGACCCGAAAAAACACACTCGAACCTCTTCATGAACCCACAAAACAATTAATTAAATAAAATTAATTTATTTAAAACAAATTTTATACATTTAAATAACATCGAGAAATCTAGGATCATACATTTGATAATGTAGTTATTATATGGTTTTCTCTAAAATACGTTCATGTATGGAGACTACAAGTGGATGTTGTTCTAACATAGATGTACCTATGTGAGATAAAACCAAAAAGGTAAAATTTAAATTGACAAAATTGTAACATAAAATACGATAATGGGCCTTACTGTGCACTTATTTTGACACTACTGGGGGTTATTCTTAGAATATATCACATTTTCATTATCAAAAATTATGACGTATTTGAATAGATGATAATAATGAATGACCTATGTTAAAAATGTGGTTTCTTATATCAGATAAAATATGTCATAATTTTTACATCCTATAATTTATTCTATGGTTTTCTCAAGAAGGTTATTTTTTCTGACACTATTTTTAGGGTTTTTTCAATGGAAAATACCTCATGGAATTGTATTAAAATTGAACATCAGAGAAAATAGGGTGAATATGGGAAAAAATGAGGTAATAATATGAGTTAATGAAAGCATGAATATGAATAATATTATATCGCACAATTTGATGGAAAAACTCTTCTATAACAAACTCGCAAACTAAAAAAGAAGATAAGGACAAAGTTCGCCATGAGCTCAAGTGATGGAGACCACATAAGAATGTATACTCAATTTACTTCATGTATGAAATATTTATGGAGACATCAAGGAAAGTGTATTAATAGAATGAGGAAATGATTTCTTGTTTGATTGGAAGTTCATATATATAAGAACAATATTAAGTAAAATTAATATTATGATAGAAGGAAATAAATCTAATATAAAGTGTCCATTTATAGTTTTTTTCTTAAATGTGGAGAAAAATGGGATTATTTGAGTTAATTCCATCATATAAAAGTTATATCCAATTTCAGGGTAATTACTATACAAAACTAATTTTTTTGAATTATTTATTGGTATTATATAATTATATTATATTATAATTTCTTCCAATGATATTTTGGAATAAGAATCATGAAACAGTTAAGTATTATATTATATTTCACAAGAATATATTTCTTCATTTACTTATGAGTTATGGATACCAACATAGGTTTTATTCTTTTAAGAGTAATTAAAAGTTCAATGTCTTAATCACAATTTTTTGAATTATTTTAATAGAAACTATCATGATTAAGGATAATTTCAGATAAATTAATAACAATAATATTATTTATTGGAAGCATCATTTGATTACTAATAAATTTACAATTTATAGGCATGAGTTTAAATGTATAGATAACCTTTACGGTTAATATGATCATTAATGAAATTGTAATAATAGTCAAATAATATCATTCGACTCTATGGGAAAAGAAGATTGTGTTGAATATGAAGTTAAATGTTCATTTAATGATTAATTTTATTTCAAGGATGTCCAACACATTTTATGGAACTATTATAATATTTATATATATATAGTTTTGAAAAAGGAAAAATTTTATGCAAGATTACAACCCATAAAATCTGGAAACTCGAAAGGACATGAACCTAGGACAAAATAATGATAAGTGTTTAACACATACTTGTGGCCTACGTGATATACTTGTTAATATTACATTTTTCCAATTAAACATTCATAAAATAAAAACATAGGATGAACCATTAGACTAATTCTTTGTCTTTATATATTAATGTATTATAATTGATAAATTGTGTTAACCGTATTATTTTTTAAAAATATATATAGATAGAACGAGGGGGTTTTCACCCTTTTAAATATCTTCGGATATGTTAAAATTAAAGTTTAATGATTTAGGAATAAAAGATCATATTTTTGGTATTATTTTGTGACTTATAAATTCATTAAATCCTAACAAAGGGATGAAATTTATAATAGAAAATAAAAATGTATCAAGTAATTATATTTCTTAAAATTTATTGATTAAAAAATAATTCCTCAAATTTAGTAGGAGAATCTTGATAAACAATTGTAATGCCCTTATAATCATATAATATGAATCAGATAGAATCTCAAATCCTTGAAAAGTTATAGTTTTGTGGTCAATAACATTTCAGTGATCATTCACCTTCATATGATTAATGATCACTTTAATTATCTATAATTTTATAAGATTTTACTCAATGTTCTTATATTCAATTTATAATAATTTTAAATTATATAGAAGACTATTTATGAGACCATTGAACAACCCTTTCTCCCATTAAAATAATATATTTTATTTTCCTATTTATAATGTGGTTTTTTTCATCAATGAGATTTCTATATAAGAAACCATTGATTACTAATATCAAATTTAAATTTCTGGGATGAAATTTATTTAAAGAGGGTAGAATGTAACAACCCAATACTACATAATATATTTATATTAAATTAAAATGAACTTCATGGATAACATCTAGTGCACACAAAACCATCATTACGTGAAACATGATATGCTTTTACAATATTATTTAAAAATAAATATTCAAAACATTTCATTAAATTAGTGTTTATTAATATTAAATAATAAATCATTAAAAATATATATCTAGAACATATTATATATATATATTAGTAAAAAACGAATAATTTCTAGAAAATAAATTGTTTTCTGAAAAATTGTATTTTTTCAAGAAGATTATTTAGTCATGAATTGTAGTAATTGTATATAATAATTTTTTACTATTTAAAAAAATTATATTAGAAAATAAAAACTATTTTGGAAACTAAAAATTATTTTTTAAAAAATATTATCAAAATTATCTTATGGATGGTTTTTGGTACTTTTCGGGAAATTTTCATTTTTTAATGAATAGTAGAAAAAACTAAATTCATTTGGATAAATGTCTTTTAATTAATATTATATATAATGATTTATTTTATTTTGAATTGTATTTAATGGAAAATTATTTCCATTATATATCTATTAAAACAATTTAGTTTATTTGGATCACATTCATGTTGATTTTTGATATATAATCATTGTAAATTTCATAACATTTTCCCTATTAAACCCAAAATTTTCCCTACACCTAAGGGATTAATGAATAAATTAATTTTTATTAGCATTTTTGAATTAAATTTGGAAAATTTATTTTTTATTTTAAATTTTAATAATTTATATTCCATGATAATTTCAACATTATTTTTTCCATAGTAAATAGTGAAATAACAGCCATTATTTACCATAGTTAATGAAGAAATGTATTTACATGTGATTAAACAAGATATATAAGGGTTAAAATGACCAATAAAATTTAAAAATTATATTTTAGGTTTTATTTAGAACTTATAATTCTTATTTCATGAGAATAATCCATTTTAGATCCTTTTGACTTGCGAAAAAATTGTTTAAAACTTTTTTTAAAAAAATACCACTATTGTTAAACTCATCTCACTTATAAATGGACACCATCCCTCCTCTCTTTTTCAAACCTAAAAAACATTTGGATAGAAAAATCCATGAACAATTATCTCCCAAATTTACATACCCACATAATATAATCCATATCTTGGGAAAAACAATCCAAACTATGTTCGATTTTGGTGCAATCCTAAGTAGTTTACCAAATTAAGAGGTTTTTTTCTTCAATAAGAGATTTTATTTTATTTATTCCTCTACCTCACTAAATTTTTATTAAAAATAATAGATATAGTAAACTAATTATCATAAAAATAGTTCGATATTTTTAGAATAATTTAATTTCCTTCATCCATCCCCACTAACATCGAATGGGTTATGAAATAATCTTTCCTATTTATGGTTAATTATCACCTCCCAAACTGATGTCAATCATTTTCCATTACCAACTCTCAAATTTGGGTATGATTTTTTTACTAATAATTGTATATGATATTTATAAAAAAATAATACATCTTCATTCATTAGGTAATATATGACTTTTTTTACTTTAGTTTCCTTATAGGATACTATAATATCTCTTATGAGTACACTCGATAATCGCCTCACAAAGTGATGTGATTCATCGTCCACTAACGATTTATAGAAATTTAATAAGGATAATGTAAATTAATATATGTGATATAAATGAAGTATATTTTATATTCCTGAAATATTATTCATTCTAAAATGTTAATATGTTATTTAATGTTTTTTACTAAAAAATTATAACATCGTTCATTTGTGTCCGGAAAATTCCCTTCACGAAGAGATGTGACTCTCCATTCATCACCACACTTAAAGTATGATATATATAAAAATATTAATATATATAATATTTTATATATAGTATTATTTTCATTATGGAGGGTATAATATTATTTTTTAATTTTCTATAATGATCATTGAAAATAGAAATGTTACTCATGTTTATAAACGACCCACCTTCACAATAATTGTAACATAATCCATTTTTCAAACCATATGTACTGGTCGATTTAAAAATTATAATTTATATAAAACTATTTTAATTATTTCATGATTATTAATATAAATATTATTTAACTATATAATTATAATAATCATAATATCATTCATGAAAAAACACATATATGAATACAAGGAAATTAATACCAAAAAAATGTTAAAAATAATGAAATTTTATTATTGAATGGGTGATATTATGTTATAAAAAGATCATATATGATATATAATATATTAATACTTTTATAATATAAGTCAATAAAATTTTTAGAACTCCAATAAATTTGGCTAATGTATGTTTAACCAAAAAATGCTTGAGGTAAGGTATTTCAAAACACAATTTCCTTTCAGTCGGTTAAATTTCAACTTCATTGATTATGTTATGATGAGATTTTGTGTGAAATAAATTTTAATTATATTATATCATATTTCCACTTTTTATGTGTTTTCTAATTTTATACTCATAATATATTCATTTTAATAATTCTCACTTCAATATTATGATTATTGTAAGGGATCCTATTATAATTTCCTTTCAATGAGGCACATTTTCAAATTTGGTACCAATTTCATTTATAGAGCATATATACTACAACATTTACATGTGTTATAATGATTACATAATAATTAATTTTATTTTATTTTTAAATTTTAATTATATCATCCCTTTATATTTGACAGAAAATTTATGAAGTGGTAAATAATTTCAAAACTCAACTTTAGTGTATTTGTTATATTACTCATTTGGTGTCTTTTAAATTGTATGATTATACATGTAGTTATTTTTTAATATCTATTTTGGAACATCCTCTTTTTTAGTGGATTTACATTTTATAAAAAAAATTATTCATAATTTTATTCTCAATTCAATGTTATGATATGTTCAAGGGTCTATATCCAAAATATCATTTTAATCGAGGTTTTTTATACATGTAAATTAATTGTAGGAAATTATTTGATTGATTTCTAATAAATTGTATTATTTATATATTTTCATATTATTTATTTATTTTTCATGTAATAGTAACATTGTTTACTCTTTGGTACATAAAATAATTTTAGAAAATGTTTTATAAAAATTACACTTAATTACTCTCTTTGATTGGAAATACATTTTCTTCCAAAACCGTTCTTTAAAGTAAATCAATATTTTTAATGATTTTCCAAATGATTTTTTTGAAGATATTCTTACTAATATATACATTTCAATTTTTTCAAAAAAATATTCTGGTCGTTTTCCAAACAATTCATGTATTTCTTATACCCAAAAAGTGGAAGGAATTTTTTGTATCATGTACAACATGTTGAAAAATTATAGTCATCATGATCACTTGTCATGACACCCTCCCCGCCCCACCACAAAGCATACCCCTCCTGGTCCCGCAATGTGAGAAGAGAGATAATAACCCCTGAGTCCCACCTCCAGTCGGCCCCGGGTCGGAAACTAGCATAGAGGGTATAGTAAACACAAAAATGGGAGGCATTACCCTCTATGAAAACACATGAAGAAGAGAGAGATAAGATAGACACCAACCAAACTCAACTCAGACTGAAATATGAATTTATTCCCAAGTTGAAATATTTAATGTCATGCAAAACTACTACAAATATAAGGAGCATACTACAAGTAACGAAAATGAAGTAAAAACTGCAGCAACCAGAATCTCGAACAGCTTCTGCAACCCCAAGCTAGTAGAAACCCACATGATATCCAACTTGTTCAATGTGACTGGAAAAAATGTTTATATATATATATTTGGTGAGTATAACAGTGTACATATTTGGATCCTCCCTAAAGCTTCTCAGGAAAAAGTGAAAAAAACATGCTAAATCACAATGTACAACAAGTTAAACTAACTCGTCACCTAAACATGTATAATATGTTTCCAATGTCACCATTTCTACTCTCAACAAGTAACACATACAAGAGTATATAATATAATAAAGAATATCAAGGGTACCCCGATACTACTTCCGCACTGGTTTGATGCTTTGCACCGATGTCGCACGTCCTTAGCATCTCTCTCCAAAAATCATTTCCTATGGACACCTAGGCAAAGCACCACAACATGCACCCCATGCAACCAAACCACCACGTCCCCACAAGAATGCTACCAGGTAGTTTCTGGGAGCTGCCACATCTCGAAAAATGTGTATCATACGTCATGTATTTAACCACAATCCATTATAGCCCATACACCGAGTAAGGATCTTCAATCCATCATAACATATACACATTACACCTACGACAGTTCATAGGATAGTATATCAATAATATATGTTTGTGAACAACCACAAGCTGTTACAACCCTCTACACACATATATGTGGAAAAATAACCACTATGCATACCATCACATGTAACTACCAAGAGAGGAGAGCGGGGCCAAATGGGGTAGTCAGCCATCCATCCTCCCACCAGAATGTTGGCGAAAACACCCCCCCAGGGCTCATAATCCCCGGGGTGTCAGTTTCCCTAACTGAAATTGTGGCGTAGCGTATAGAAACAAAAAAGGTACAAAATATACTATATATCACAACCACACTATGGGAATAACCTAGACATAGACTCAACTGTAGCTGACATCTCTCGGACACTTGGCTTCCACTTCTAAGACTAGGAATCCTATAATAATACAACCATTTAAAGAGATTTATTTCCTTACATCTTTCCCTTTTTATTAATTCAACTTTACGTTAATTAATCATTTAAACATTAATTAACCATTAATAATTCCACATTAAATTTAATTAACAACCCCCCCAATGTCTGTTTTCCTCAACATTGCATCCTAGTAAGCTCCAACCCCATGAGTTTACATAATTTATTCAATTATTTATTTACAGAATTACATTCCCATAGTCCCAGGCATTCTAGAAAAACATTCTATGCTACTAAACACAAGGGGATCTACAAAGTGTGTAGATAACAACCCATCAAGTCTCTGCCACCTATAGAAAGAGCGTAGACCCCTCCACCCTTTAGAATCTAGACAAAGAAAGCACATGGTATACCCTACATATCTTTACCCCTTTCAGAGGATGTTTAAGAAAGACCTGCTGCATTGAGCAGCGGGGAAATTAAAGCATATAAATAGTCAAAGACACATCAAGCATACAGACATTCACATCCAACCCATTCCATCTTCCCCGGTGTCCTCTACAACACCCACATCCATAAAACGATGCATCACTCCACTCTAAGCGTCATCTACTACCATAACCAATCGGCCTCCCTACCCCCACATATCACAATAGCATTCCAGGCTCACCTGACAATAGAAGAAGCATGAAAACAACCATCATATCAATTAGGATCTTGGCCCTTTAACATTCTAGAGGGTAACTCCGAACCCTACAAAGAATTATATTTTATCAAACAACCTGTTCTTTAATCCGTCGTGGATTAACCAATTTATTTTTCATAGGTTCCATATTCGGGAAACCTAATCAGAAAGATATCACAAATAATTAAACATGCTTACTACACCAATTTGATAAAAAATAAACTATAATAGGAGGAACCGATTTCATTTATATGCCTCTTTATATTTAGACATGTAATTATCAATTAATTCCGGCTTTAGTTTATTTACCAATTTCCATAGAGAATGAAAAATCTAAACAAGCAAGAATAGATATCACACTATATAGAAAAATAAGAGGCAATAACATACGATCGATCTCAATTTATTTATCTTGTTCAAATATTTATTATGCCAATTTCATTGTAATCAAGTGGGATAGAGAATGAAAACTCTATAGTTTCACATAACAGAAAAGTGAATCAATGAATCCCCTGCATCAAACAGTTCATGAGGTTCTTTATACAATAACAAGCCACACAATAGGTTACCATCTCCTCCCCCCGTGACAACTGTATCCACCCAAGGATGCAGAGACACCACCACATTGGTCAACACCCATTAAAAGTCCATTAGAAACAAGGAGATAGCATTACATAAATGGGTGAGGGGAAACATGAAGATATGAACCCAAAATAATGATGAGAGAACATACCTTATAACGAATATTGATAGATATATCTTGGTTGCTTCAAAACAGAGCGGAACAAATCCTAGGAGGAATGTTTTATTAAACAAATCCTATGAAACAAAATGGTATTTTCAAGAGTCTCATACCCAAAAAGATAGAGAATGAACTTGGGAGGAATATATATCTTCCATGTAAGTGATTTTACAGAGTTGTGGTTTAAGAAATGCAAGATTTTCCATTAAATGTGGATCGAATTAAACCATGCGGTTTGACCATGTATAAAACATCTCGAGCCTTAAGATAAATTAATATATAAGTGATGACCTTTCAGTCAACCTTAGATTCATTAAATTGATATTTCAAATGAATTTTATGTTAAAGGAAACATAAAGTGGGGGAAAATATAGGAAACTGGAAGCACTGTTCCTGAATTCGAAATTTTGCAAAGGAAATATATGTTTCTGATGGACCTCACTATTCGGGAAACACCTTTCACGAACTCAATATTTGGAAATGGAAATAGAATATACCGATGGACCTCACCGTTCGAGAAAAAATGTTCATGAACTCAATAATTGGAAAAGGAAATAGAGGTTACTGATGGATCTCACCGTTCTAGAAACACTGTTCCTGAACTCAGAATTTGGGAAAGTAAATAGAGGTTACTGATGGACACCACTGTTCTGGAGACATTGTTCACGAACTCAAATTTATGAAAAGGAAATAGAGTTGACAGATGGTCATCACCATTCTTGAAACAATGTTCACGAACATAAAATTTGGAAAAATAAATATAAGTTATAGATGGAACTCATCGTTCTGGAAACACTATTCACAAACTCAAAATTTGGAAAAGGAAATAGTGGTTACTGGTGGAACTCAATGATCTAGAAACACTATTCACAATCATAAAACATGGAAAAGGAAATAGAGGTTACTAATGGACTTCACCGTTCTGGAAACAATGTTCATGAACTCAAAATTTGGAAAGGGAAATAGAGGTTACAGATGGACCTCATCGTTCTGGAAACAGTGTTCACAAGGGTCTACTATTGGAACTGTTCAGTGATAGAACTGTTCACAGAAATGGAGATTTGTCGAACTGTTGGGGATATGTCCCTTTGACCTCTTGAAACACCTCATACACCTTATTTTTGAAAAGGAATGGACTAGAGAGGTTTAAGCCATTACATCAGATACCTCTTAAAACATTCTCATCCTCGAGAATTCAAAACCCACCTAAATGAAAAAAAACGGGGTCTTAACAACCACCCAACAAGATACCTATCAAAACAGAGATAGACACGGGAAGAACCAAATGAAATCCCAAACAAGAATGTTCTATAACCACAAGAGCTACATCAATATCGGAATAGAGTTAAATGTCAAACAACTCTGGGTACTAAGTACGCATCTGTTACTCACGTTCCCATGTACTTTCCATGCCACCGTGTCACCACCAGACATGAACCAAGTAGATAGAATTCCCACAAAAAACCATCTCTTTGCATTCTTGGATCTCTACATGTCGCTCCTCAAATGTTGTATCATCATCAACATCGATCTCTCTCCAATCGATGATGTGAGAATCATCATTAAGATAACTAAGGATTTGTGATATAATGAAAACATCTTGTATCTGAATCGTCTACAGGGGAAGTGATACTCAATATTCCACAGCTCTAACTCATGTTAATATCTCGAAAGGCCCAACAAACTGGGGTGAAAGCATACTCCCATGAACAAAACTTCAATGCCCACAATAGGAAGTCACCTTGAGAAACACATGATCCCAAACATCAAACTCTAAGTTTCTCCTCCATTTAATGGCATATGATTTTTTACATTCTTGTTATGTCTTCATCCTCTCGTGAATCTTTTGGACCATCTCTTTTGTATTCTGCACTAGTTCCGGTCTGAGATATGTTGTCTCTCTGACCCTAGTCTAGCACAATAAAGAATAGAAAGGTTGTCCATACAAGGCTTTAAATGGTGTCGTACCTATGGTGGAGTGAAAACATTTTTTGTATGAAAAATCCACCATGGGTATGTGCCTCATCCACCAACCATCAAAATAAAGGACACAAGAGATTAACATGTCTTCAGGATTCTAGATGGTTCGGTCTGTCTGATTATCCATTTGAGGATGAAAAGAAGTGCTAAGTCATAGTTGATTACCAAAAGCATACTGGAGACCTCTCCAAACTGTATAGGAAAATGAGGATCTCAATCAGAAATGATCCTTCTTGGGAGATCATGATGTCTGACCGCCTCCTCCAGATACTACCTCGACAAAACTTCTACTAAGCTTGAATCCTTAACTGCTATGAAGTGGTATGATTTTGTTAAAATTTACACTACCACACAAATAAAATCATGTAATCCTTGAGCTCGAGGTAATCTAATGACAACTTCCATTGATATGCCCTCCCACTTCCACTGTGGAAAATCTAATGGCGGGAGCAGACCACCAGGTACAAGGTGTTTAGCCTTCACCTTATGGTCGACCAAACATCGAGACACAAACTCCATAACCCCATGCTTCAGCCCAGCCCACCAAAACTTGCTCCTCAAGGCATGGTGCATCTTTATGATGCTAGGATACAAGGCTAAAGGAGAACTATAGAACTCTCTAAGAATTTTCTCAGGCATCGTCAAAGGAACAAATATCCTTCCACAATATAACACATGGTGTTGTTCATCCTCAGACCAATCATTAAGGTCCTCACCACGAACAACTCGTTCTGTCTTGTGCTCCACCTCTAGATCCCCCAACTAGGACTCTTCCACCTTCTTCACTAAAGATAACTGCACCATCATCTGAAAAATATATCCTCTGCATCCAACTTCTCCCATATCAAGATGTAATTCCAAAAGATCATCCATTACTCTCCTAGAGTCACTGGATTCACACACTACATCACTATGTGACTTCTGACTCAGTGCATCTTCTACAAAATTCCCATTTCTAGAAGTATATGATATTTTGAAATAGTATTCCTATATGAACTCTATCCACCGATGTTTTCATAAATTCTAGTCACACTGGGAAAAAACATACCTTGGCTATTATGATCGGTGAAAACCACAAAGCACTCACCAATGAGGTAATGTCTCCAGAACTATAGAGCTAACACTACGGATAAAAACTAAATATCGTCGGTGGCGTAGTTATATTCATGGGAACATAACTTCCAGACCAATAATAAACAAATGATCTCTACCACATTAGAACACAACCTAACCCCAAATGTGATGCATCACAGAAAACATCAAACTGAACTCCCTTTGCTAGAAGAAAAATAACTGGAGCACTTACTAACATCTCCATTAGATACTCGAATGCTTCCTGGCACTGATCTGTCCATATGAACGCCTGATCCTTCCTGTTCAATGTTTTCAGAGGAGTCACAACTCAAGAGAAACTGTCTACATACCTCCTGTAGTAGCCTGCGAGACCAAGGAGACTTTACACCTTTGACATAGTCTTGGGGGCTTCCCAAGACACAACCACTTCTATCTTCGATGGGTCCAAAACTACTCCCTCTAAGGAGACAACATACCCCAAGAAACCGATATTTCGAGCCCAAATATCACACTTCGAAAACTTCCCAAACAACTGATTTTGACGATGAACTCCCAAAACAGTGTAGATGCACTGCATGATCTTCCTCAGATGTGGAGTACACATGGATGTCTTCGATGAAAACTACAATGAACTTGTCCAAGAACTCACAGAACACAGTGTTCACCAATCCCAGGAACACAGGTTGTGCATTTATCACACCTAATGACATTACAATGATCTCATAATTTCTTGGATGAAAATGGAATGTAGTCTTCAAGATATCCTCATCCTTAACATGAATCTGATGATATCCTAGCCTCAAGTCGATATTTGAGAACCAACATGCACAATTCAGTTGATCGAAAAAATCATAAATCCTTGGAAGTGTATATAGATTCCTTATTGTCACTTTGTTTAATAGATGATAATCAACACACAACTGTAAACTGCCATCAGCCTTCTTTACAAAAAAAACTGGTGCACCCCATGGTGACGCACTCATCCAAACAAAACCACAATGTAACAGACAACCAAGCTATCTATATATCTTTGGTAACTCTTAACGTTCCATCCTATATGGAGACATAGATGTGGGAGGTGCTCCGGGTTGTAGCTCGATCCCAAACTCGATCTCTCGTCGATGTGGTAATTCTATAACCACTTCTAGAAGGACATCGGGGTACTCTTCTACAACCCTAGGAAATTCCAACTTCTGAACCTCTAAAAACTCAACATTATATCAGCCATCATTGATGATAAGGATGGAACACTCTTATAACCAATATGAGGATCTCGCTTGCCAACAAACACCATTGTCTCTCCATCAGCATCGAAGAAAATGAGCTTCTTCCTGAATAAATCCATGAAATCCTACATTAAATACCACCAATCCATGATGACGATGACATCATATTGTTGTATTTGTAAACATATGAAATCTCTCCAAGAGTGGTGTTACCCCAACACTAACTCACAGTCTCTACATACATCAAACAAGTAAGCTCGACCTCCAATTTTCATAGTCAATGCCAAGGGAACTAGAAGCCTCTATACCTCACATCTCAAACAATGGACAAGGGTAAGTGTTGTAAATGATTGTGTCTCTCTTGAATAAAAAAAGGCATACACCAATGTATAAAATAAGAAAATGGTACCTTAAAAAGTGTCTGGCTCGCTTGGTGCTAGCAACGCTAAAGCATAAAGATGACCACGACCTCCTCCACAAACTCTCTGCCCCTGATGATGACCACTTCCACGACCGTGCTCTACTCTTTAAGGAAGGGGAGCATCATGGGGTTGTCTTATGCCTTCCCCATCTACTCTATACTGATCTAATGTTAGTGCAACCTACTGTTGCTGCCTCTGCTAGAACTGCCTCAATGGAGGAACCTGGAGTCGAATACCTAGTGCACGATGACTGCTCTGAATGGTCGGGAACTCCTGCTTTTGATGACCTCGAATACCAAAAAAAACAAGCTCCTGATCCCTTGGCACAAGCCTACGATTTTAAACTTCTATAGAAATGAGATACGGAGGGCTGGGACCTATCCCCAGCTGAACAGAAACTCTTCTATCCTGAAAACCAGGAACCCCGGACCACACCCTGACTTCATGAGGAATAATGACGACTCACCTCTCGTGATGATCAGGTTCTGGCCAAAGTTGTCTTGACAACCTATGCCCTAGCCAGAACCTCAAAATATGTCTTCAGCAAAAATGGGGTGACCTAGAGCTGGATCTCTAGATGCAAAGCCTCCTAGAAATTCCTTGCCCGAACCACCTCATCTGGAAACAGGTCTGAAGCATATAGTAAAAGGTTCCAGAATCTGATTTCAGACTCTCCCACACTGAGACTCCCCTCTCGAAGGGTAAGAATCTCTTGGAGACTGCACGCCTTTGCTGTCGAGGAAAGAAACTCGGCTCTAAACATGTTTCAGAATTCCTCCCATGATATTGATGACTCCTTGGGATCCCCAAGTAATAAGAACAACCACTGCCTCACTACTCCATGCAGTATCGTTACAACCAGGGTCATGGACTGATCCTTCTGAGAATAGATCCAAATAAATCTTATCTCAACCTCCTGCAACCAGTCTTTTATAAATGCATCTGAAATGGAGCCCTCACACATCTATAGACTCTGGCAATGAAACACTATGAGTGTCCTCCACCAAGTGTTGTCATCTTCAACCTCTACCTTGCATCGATCTGCAAAAAAATCATGTTGTACATCTTCTCTATGATCCTGACGAGGATGTCAACCTGAAGTCATACTTGTAAAAATAAAAAACAGTTATACCTCATTAACCGGGAATATGAAAGAATCAACATTAATTAATTAATTGTTTTCTTTTATTCATTTGAGGTCAACATATTGAAATGTATACCCATTCAAACACTGACACAAAGAAGAAGGATGCAATGTCCTTTACTGGGTCTCTGCCTTGCAACTAGTACCACACCATTTAGTAGCCATTGTAAACTTAAAGGTCCATAAATTAGATCATAGGGGCCCTAAACGCCTATGTCTTAGTCAGTCCCCAGGGTTTACATCACTTACTAAACATGACGTACACTGTTTCCCTACTAACCCATGGAACCTCACCTGTGCCTAACTCCAAACTCTATCCAATCTCTCAACATGACTCTGATACCTCTCTTTCATGACCCCCTCCCCACAGAGAGTACCCCTCCTAGGATGGAAATGTGAGAATGAAGATTTTTACCCCTGAGTCCTTCCTCCATTAGGTCCCGGGTAGGAAACTAGAACCGATGGTATAATAAACACATTGATGGGTGGCATTACCCTCTTCGAGAAAATATGTTGTAGTGAGAGATAAGATAGACACCAAGCAACATTAAATCAGATTGAAATATAAAAGAAACCCCAAGTGAACATATGTAATTTCATTTAAAAATACTGCAACTGGAAGGGGAAAACTACAAGTACCTAAAATAAAGTAAAAACAGTAGCAACCACATGCCCGGACAACTCCTACAACCCCAAGAAAGTAGAAACCCGCTAGATCTCCAACCAACTCAATGTGACCTGAAAAACTGTTTATATATACAAAGGTTGAGTATAATAGTATACATAGTATGATCATCCTTGAGTCCTATAACAAAAACATAAATAAAGCATGCTAAATCACATTGATGAACAAGTGAAACTAACTCGTCACCTAAACATGTATAGTAAGTTCCCAACATCATCATGGACACTCTCACGATGTAAGGCATACAACAGTATATAATATATTAAATAATATCAAAGGTACCCCAATACTATTTTCCCACTCGTTTTCCACTTTTACTCAATGTCACACGTCCTAAGCATCTCTCTCCAAAAAGGCTTGTCCACAGACACAAGAGAGAAGCACCATCACATGCACCTCATGCAACCAAACCACCATGTCTACACAAGAATGTAACCAAGTAGTTTCTAGGATCCACCATAGCCTATACACATTACACCTATATTAGTCCATAGGATACTATATCTAGAATATATGTGTGTGAATAACCACAATCCGTTACAGCCCTCTACACACATATATGGGGAAAAGTAACCATTATTCCTACCATCACAAGAAACTACCAAGAGAATAAAGTGGGGAAAATGGGGGTCATTATCCATCTATCCTCCCACCATAATGGTGGGGAAAACACCACCCAGGGCTCATAATCTCCAGCGTGTCAGTTTCCCTAACTGACAGGGTGGAATAGTGTATAGAAACACAAAGATTACAAAATATAAAATATCTCACAACCACTCTACGGGAATAAGCTTGTCTTAGACTCAACTTCAGTTAACGTCTCTTGGGCTCCCAGCTTCCACTTCTAATAATAGGTATCCTTTAATCACACAACCATTTAAGGAGATTTATTGCCTTACTTCATTCCACTTTTATCACTTGTAATCTATGTTAACTAATTCTTTAAAAATTAATTAACCATTAAGAATTCCACATTAAATTTCATTATCATCACCCCAAAAGTGTGTTTTCCTCAGTATTGAATCCCAAAAACCTCCAACCCCATGAGTTAACATAATGTATTCGGTTATTTATTTATATAATTACTTTCCCATATTCCCAGGCATTCTAGAAAAACTTCTATCGCTACTAGACACAAGGGTCTCAACATGGTGAGTAGATAACAACCCGTTGAGTCTTTTCCAACTATAGTAAGAGCGTAGAACCATCATCCCTTGAGAATCAAGACATTGAAAGCACGTGGAATAACCTACATTTAATCTTCCCTTTTATAAGAATAGTAAGAAAGACTAGCTGCCTAGAGAAATGAGAAATGTTTTACAGATAACCAATCAAAGAAACATCAAGCATACAAACATTCACATCCAACTCGTTCCATCATCCCTGGTGTCCTCTCCAACACCCACATACATAAAATGATACATCTCTCTACTCTAGGCATCATATGACACCATAACCAATCAGCCTCCCTACCCCCACATATCACAACAGCCTTCCAGTCTCACATCACAACACAGAAAGCGTGAAAATGACCATTATAATAATTGAGATCTTTGACCTTAAACAAGATACATGTTAACTCAGAACCCTACAAAGAATTATCTTTTATCAATCAACCAGTTCTTTAATCCATCTTGGATTAACAGACATATTTTTGGTAGGTTCCAAATTCAGGAAACCTAATTCGTATGACGTCATAAATAATTAAACATGATTACTACGCCAATTTGATTAATATAAAATTACAACAACCGGAAATAGATTCATTTACATGCCTCTTTATCTTAAGAAAAACCAGTATCAATTAATTATGGATTTACGTTCTTTACCAATTTCCATCAAGAACAAAAAATATAAGCAAGAAAGCATAGATATAACACTATCTAGAAAAACAAGAGACAATAACACACAATCGATCTCAATTTATTTATCTGGTTCAAATATTTATTATGCCAATTTCATTGTGATCTAGTGGGATAAAACATGAAAACTCTAAAGTTGCGCATAACAGAAAAGAAAAGAAATGATTCGCCTAACTCAAACAGTTATTGACATTCTTTATACAAGAATGATCCACACAATGGGTTACGATCTCCTCCCCCTGTGACAACTGTATCCACCTGAGGATGTAGAGACACCACCACACCTGTCAACACCCATGGAAAGACCATTATGAAGAAGGATATAGAATTCCATAAAATGGAGAGGGGAAACAAGAAGATATAAACCAAAAAAATAATGATAGAACATACCTTATATCGAAGACTGATCGATATTGCTTTGTTGCATCAAAACAGAGTGGAACAAATCCTAAGAGGATTGTATGATTTCACAACACCTATAAAAAGGAATGGGATGTTTGAGCGTCTCAGACCCGAGAACAATGATGAATAAATAGGGAGGAAGATATATCATCCTTTTGAAAGATTTAATAGAGAATTGGTTTATGATATGCTAGATTTTCCATTAAAAGTGGATCCCATTAAACCACATGTTTTGACCATGTAAAAAAATGACTCGAGCATTAGGAAAAATTAATATAGGATTTATGAGATTTGAATCAGCCATAGAGTCCTTAAATTGAGACTTTAAATTCATTTTATGTCAAAGGAAACGTTAAAGGGGAAAAATTGTAGGAAGTTGGAAACACAGTTCCTAAACTCAAATTTTCGAAAATGAAATAGAGGGTATCAATAGACCTCACTATTCAGGAAATACAGGTAACAAACTCAAATTTTTTGAAAGGAAATTGAGGTTACCGATGGACCGCCCCATTTTGGAAACACTATTCATGAACTCAAATTTTTGAAAAGGAAATAGAGGTTACCGAGGGACCTCACCGTTCTGGGAATACATGTTCATGAACTCAAAATTTGGAAAAGAAAATAGGGGTTCCCGATGGACCTCACGGTTCTGGAAACACTATTCACGAACTCAAAATTTGGAAAAGGAAATAGAGGTTACCGATGGAACTCAACATTCTAGAAACACTATTCATGAACTCAAAGTTTGGCAATGAAATAGAGGTTACTGATGGACCGCACCATTCTAGAAACACTGTTCACGAAATCAACATTTCACAATGGAAATAGAGGTTACCGATGGACCTCACCGATCTGGAATCATTGTTCACAAGGGTCTACCATTGGAACTGTACACCGATGGAACTGTTCACCAAAATGGAAATTTGGAAAAGTATTGTTGATATGTCACCTTGACCTACCGAAACACCTCATACACTTGATTTCTACAATGGTATGGACCAGAGAGGTATCTTCTATTACATCACTCATATGTATTATAGGTTACAATATAATATTTTAATATTATTTTCAAATAATAGTAATTTAAATATATTTTGTGAGAATTTATTTTTAAAGAGTGATTTTCCAATTGAAAAACATATTTCCCCCATTAATCATTTAAATAAAAATTTGTGTTATTTTTATTTGCCACTGAAAAAAAACACATTATTTTTACTCTAATGAGTATATGTTTTATTTATTGAAGCATTATTATTTTTAAGGAAGGTTAGCAATTATTTTGATAAAGTAATATATCGACATTCACTTCCGTGATACAATTTTATATTCATTATCATTTCGTTGAATTATTCAATTTATTGTAGACATGTAATTTACTTTAAATATAATATTATTCATGATTTTCATATTTATTTCTTAAACAACATATCTTTTTCATATATTCTATTCTATATTGAGAGATAATTTTTTATCTTGGGAAAAATTGATAAATCTGTATTCCATACTCAATATAGATATTTGATGATAAAGAACATTGTTCATGAATTATATTGATTATTTGATATATGAGACATCCTTTGTTGAGTCAATAAGGTTTTCTTTATGACTTTTCCATTCCTTCTTGTTTTGAAAATCACAAACACCTTACCTTTAAGAAAATTGCTTTTATAAGGAAAATTGCTTTCTTAAGGAAAATTGCTTTCTTAAGGAAAATTGCTCTTATAAGAAAAATCGCTTTTATAAGAAAAATTATCCTTATCTTATTTTCATCCATATTTTTCTTAAGTATGAGATTCGGATTCATTTCTATTTTCTCGGAATCGTTGAAACTTTGATATGAAGCATTCGGTTTTAGGATTCAGATTCTGGATAAGAACAATAAGAAAGTTTCATTCTGAATTCCGGATATGAACTCTGACTATGTTCTATTCCAGATTCAGGTTACGAATTCTTATTAAGTTCGATAACGAATTCTCAATACGAATTCTAATGAATAATTCTCATTACGAATTCTGATGACGAATTCTCATTACGAATTCTGAAGAAGAATTCTCATTAAGAATTCTGATGACAAATTCTCATTACGAATTCTGATGACAAATTCTCATTACGAATTCTGATGAAAAATTCTCATTATGAATTCTGATGACGAATTCTCATTACGAATCCTGATGATGAATTCTCATTACGAATTCTGATGACGAATTCCCATTCCAAATTCGCATTCCGAATTCACATATTAAACAGAATCTGATTATCATTGTTTTTTACACTTTGAATTAATTCAGACTCTGAAAAATATTTTAGTTAGACTCCAAACTTTTATTCTGCTTACACTTCTATAATTTGTCTACTCTTTATTATTTCCATTACACTCTGAACCTTCACTCCGAATCTTTTATTCCGAACTTTTGAGTAAGATTTTAAAACGATGTCGTACATTCTGTTATACTTGTTTTGTTATAAAACGTTGTCGTCTATTTTGTTATAAACTAACCGTTGTCTAAATGACACGTGTACAGGTCCCTCCGATCTTTAAGGAAAATATGACCATTGGAGAAGGAGCCGACCTTACCTATAAATAGGAGCTCATTTGAAAGAGCTCGGTGCTGTGGAGGTGCTTTTGTGAGTGCTGAAAAGCTGACTGATCTTCGACTCATGTGATTACATGCTTGAAGTGATTTCTAGAGAGAGAGGCTCTTATTAACTCTCAAAGCTTTGTGCGACTCCGAATGTTGGTGATTACATTCGAGGACTTCCGGGGATAGGAAGACAGAGGTTGCCGACTACCTTGAAGTTCGAGGGCTTCCTTGCTGAGGAAGACAGAGGTTTCCAACTACCTTGAAGTTGAGGGCTTGCGGGGATAGCAAGACAGAGACTCCAATCTTCGTATCGAGGGCTTACCCTGGTGTGGGTAAGACAGACTTGCTTGAAAGTATAAATCAAGGGACCTTTATCCAAGGTTGTTGGATACCCTTCTCTTTGGGTTAAAAGACTTATATCTTGTTACTTGTAGTTTAACTACTTGTTTTATTTCCGCTGCATTTTGTATTATAAGGAAAGTATAACTTTCTTATACTTCCTTACTTGTACTCTGTTTCATTTAGATTCTATACGCTTTAAGGTAGAATCTCACTTTGTAATCTTTCTTTAAGTTTCATTTTCCGGAACCATATTTCTGGAACCCACTTTCAGAATCTCATTCCAGGTTTGCATTCAGTGTTAGAGGTGTTGTGAATTTTCTGATTTTAACTTTGTTAAACTTATAGTTAATCGTAACTAACTTTAAAGGTTCGAAAGGAATTTTTTAAAGTATACAATTCACCCCCCCTCTTGTATATTGAGCATCTACATCACTAGTTTGATCCTACAATTGGTATCAAAGGAGGTCTCTGAAATACTTGTACTCACATTAAAGTTTTTCTTGCTCATTTTTCCATTCTGAGCTTTGTCATTCCGAACTTTCTCAATTCGAACTTTGTAACTTTTTATACTAACAAATTTTTGTGCCAAAGGTTGTTTAAGTATGGCAGGAATTAATGTTGGTTCGATTGATAATCTAAATCCAACAAGACCACCTATATTTGATGGTAATGACTATGAGTACTGGAGAGATCGAATGAAGACTTTTGTTATCAACACTGGAGTGGAAAAATTTGTTATGCTTACTGGTGATTATAAAATTCCTAACAAGGAAGTTAGAACTTTCACTAACCAGGAAAAGCAGGAATATCAACTCAATTATAAGGTATGCAATACTCTACTATGTTCAATGACCAGGAATATATATAGCCCAATTTCTTCTTGTGAAGCAGCTAACTGTATCTGGAAGAAGTTAGAGGTTACACACTTTGGAACTTCTAAAGTGATTGAGACTAGAAGAGCTATGCTTAGAGCTGAATATCATGGATTCAATTTTCCTTATGGTGAACCTATCTGTAAAGTTCAAAAAAGATTTATGACTATCGTCAACAGCCTACAGTCTATGGGAGAAAAAAGTTTAGATGATGAAGCCCTTGTGGACAAGATAATTGATATTATTCCCAATGAGTGGGAATCCAAGAGAACAACTATAGATGAGAACAGGAAGGTCACTTAAATTACTCTTGATGAATTATTTGGAACTCTTCTACAACATGAGACTATAATGAAGAGAGATGCTGACAACATCAAGAATAAGAATGGAAATGGTACTGTTGCTTTTACTACAACTTCAAATCAGATGAAAGCTAAGACTCCTGAGAGAGTAACCAGATCCAAGTCTAAGAAAGTTATTTTCCAATCCGAATCTAGTGAGAGTGAAGTCTCTGAAAATGAATTATACAATCTTGCTCGAAGGATGAACAAGATAGCTGGCCAGAGAAATTTCCAATCCAAGTATAAGAAAAAGGAAAGGAAAGATAAGAAAGATGGAGAAGTTACTTGTTATGAATGCAAAAGAGCTGGACATATTAGAACAAATTTCCCTATGCTCAAAAAGAAAGAAAGAAAAGAAAGGCATTCAGATAGGAAAATAAAAAGGTTTTATAAAGCTAAATCTAAGAAAGTTCTGAAAGCTAATGACACCTGGAGTGCCAGTGGTGGTGACTCTTCAGATGAATCTTCTGATTATGAATCTTCAGGACAGAAGAATCTTGGTCTTATATCCAGATTACCTATTGATAATCATTGTTTCATGGCTAAGGTACGAAATGCTGAATCATTGACCAATGTTTCTTTAAATTCTAATGATAGTAAGTATTATAACTCTTCTAATGAAGAATCATCTTCTGATGAGGAAAATACTTTACCTACTTATGAAGAAGTCTCTAGGTTTGCTGAACTTCTTGAAATTGAGAATTCCAAACTCAATAAAAAACTTGATAAGGAAAACTCTAGGAATTATATTCTTACAAAAGAGATATTAGATCTTTCTTAAGATCTTGATAAGAAAAATGCTGATTTCGAAAGTATTTCAAAAAATCGCGAGGAAGTAAGTTCTGAGAAGAACAAACTTTCCAAAGAGTTAGAAAAAGTAATTTCTAAGAAAAATGTTTTCGAGCCTAACTCTAGTTCAAAAACTAATGATTTTGAGGATAGAAACTTGGTTGTAAAACTCAAGTCCGAAATTTTTTCCTTAAAGAAATGTTTATCAAATTTTACCCATGGTAAGGAAAATTTTGATAAGATGTATTCCCAAATACGACCTTTAAGAAATAAATCCGGATTTGGTTATACCCATGCAAAACCTATTTTCAATAATAATTTTTTTGTTCCTCAAAGTGCCCCATTTTGTACCAAGTGTCAATGTGGTGGTCACTGGGCAAAGAATTGTTCCTTAAAAAAAACCCAATCTCTAGGATTTCACAAAGCCTACTTTTCTAAGAAGATGTGGGTTCCTAAAATTTTATTGTCTGTAAATCTCAGATCCAAACAAGTTTGGATCCCGAATGTCTAATTGTCTTTTTGATTTCAAGAAAATAAAGAGAGTACCAGCAACAATACATGGTACATGGATAGTGGATGTTCCCGGCACATGACTGGTAACGAAATCTTTTTCCAAAAGATTATCAAAATGAAAGGAGGAAGGGAAACTTTCGGAGATAATGCTAAGGGAGAGATTGTTGGTATTGGTAATATTGTTCTTCTTGGTAAAACCTTGATTTAAAATGTTCTTTTTGTTAAAGGTCTTAAGCACAACCTCATTAGCATAAGTCAGTTATGTGATGAAGGTTACCTTGTGAATTTTAGGAATGATAAGTGCTTAGTTCACAATTCCAAGGAAGAATTTATTCTCTCAACCAATAGGCAAGAGAATGTTTACACTATGAATTTAGAAGACCTCAGAAGCCAAGATTTACCTTGCCTAAGTGCAATGGAAGATCATTCCTGGTTATGGCATAGGAGACTAGGTCTCTGTAACCTTAGGAACCTATGTAAACTCTCTAAGAAGAAACTAGTTAAGGATATACCGGAGCTTAGATTTGATTCTTCTAAAGTTTGTGATCCTTGTCAATATGGTAAGCAACATAAATCTAGTTTTAAATCAATCGGTGAAGTCTCAACAACCGATGCATTACAGTTAGTGCACATGGATCTTTTTGGTCCAACACAAACTGGAAGTATTTGAGGCAAATACTATGTGTTTGTTCTAGTTGATGATTACACTAGGTTTACTTGGTTCTATTTTCTAGCAAAGAAATCTGAAGCTTTTTCCTATTTCAAAAGTTTTAGAGCTCAAGTTAAAAATGAGAAAAACCTTCCATTGAAAACTTTTCATAGTGATCATGGAGGAGAATTTCAAAATTCTAATTTTGAAACTTTTTGTAGTAAGAAAGGTATTACTCACAATTTTTCAGCACCTAGAACTCCTCAACAGAATGGTGTAGTTGAAAGAAGAAATATAATTCTTCAAGAGATAAATAGAACCATGTTGAGTGAATATTCTATTGCTAGACATTTCTGGGCTAAAGCTGTAAGTACTTCTTGTTATACTATAAATCGAGTTTTGATTAGACCTTTTCTTAATAGAACTCCTTATGAGTTATGGAATGGTAGAAAACCAAGACTTTCCTACTTCAAGGTTTTTGGTTACAAAGTACTCATTTTGAATACTAAAGATAACTTACATAAATTCTCACCAAAATCTGATGAAGGAATTTTCTTAGGTTATTCCACAACTTCTAAGGCTTATAGAGTTTTTAACAAAAATACTTGTACTATTGAAGAAACAGTACATGTAAAATTTTATGAGTCAGATCCTTTTGTTTTAAAACCATCTCTTCCTACATCCTCGGATGTGTCTTCAAAAACTAATTTTCAACCTTTGATAGAAGAACCTTCTGATAAGGATAATGTTCTAGAGGATATTCTTGAAACATTTACACCAGAAGACTTTCTACCCTATGTTGATGAACAGGTTTTACAAAACCCAAATCAGGTGTTTCTTAAGAATCATCCCAGTGATAGTATCATTAGTGATGTAAATCAACCTGTAAGGACTAGAATTTCCTTAAGAAATGAAGTAGAACATCTAGCATTTCTTTCTCAATTATAACCTAAAAGCACTGATGAATCTTTAGGTGATGATGATTGGATCAAAGACATGCAAGATGAACTAAATGAATTCGAAAGGAATAAAGTCTGGACCTTGGTTGAAAGACCTAAGGAAACTTCTGTTATTGGAGTAAAATGGGTTTTCAGAAATAAATGTGATGAAAATGGATTCATAGTAAGAAATAAAGCTAGACTTGTTGCTAAAGGCTATAATCAGAAAGAGGAAATAGACTATGAAGAAACCTATGCTCCAGTAGCTAGACTTGAATCTATCCATATTCTACTTGCCTTTGCAGCATTCTTTAATTTCAAACTTTTTCAAATGGATGTGAAATGTGATTTTCTTAATGGTTATGTTCAAGAGGAAGTCTTTGTTGAACAACCTCTTGGTTTTGAAGATACAAAACATCCTGATCATGTTTTTAGACTTACCAAAGCTTTGTATGGCCTTAAACCATCCCCACGAGCATGGTATGATAGACTCACTGGATTTTTGCTTCAAAATAACTATGTTAAGGGAAATGCAGATACAACTCTTTTTATAAAGAAATATAAGAAAAATGTTTTGATTGTTCAAATTTATGTTGATGACATCATATTTGGTTCAACTCAGCAATCTTTGACTGACTCTTTTGCAAGTCTAATGAAATCTGAGTTTGAAATGAGTATGATGGGTGAGTTAACATTTTTCCTTGGTTTTCAAATTTCTCAAAAACCAGAAGGAACTTACATATCTCAACATAAGTATATTGAAGATCTTCTTAGAAAGTATGGTTATGAAAACACTAAGAGTATAAGTACTCCCATTGGTACCTCAAACTCTTTAGATCTTGATGAAGCTGGGAAACCAGTAGATCAAACATCTTTTAGAGGTATGATAGAAGTCTACTGTTCTTAACAGCTAGTCGACACGACTTAATGTTCTCAGTATGCTTATGTGCAAGATATCAATCCAATCCTAAGGAATCTCACCTAAAGTCAGTAAAAAGAATTTTTCGCTACCTTAAGGGAACCATGGATCTAGGGTTATTCTATACTTCTGGAAATGATTTTGTTCTAAAAAGTTTTTCTGATGCTGACTTTGGTGGATGTAGAACGGATAGAAAAAGTACATCCGGAACTTGTCACTTCTTAGGAGATTCATTAGTTTCTTGGTCTTGCAAGAAGAAACATTCTGTAGCACTTTCCACTGCTGAAGCTGAATATGTAGCAGCTGGATGTTGTTGTGCACAAGTGTTGTGGATGCAACACACACTCACAGACTATGGCCTGAGTTTTACTAAAACTCAAATTTTGTGTGATAACACAAGTGCCATTTCCCTCAGTAAGAACCTTGCACATCACTCCCGTGCAAAACACATAGATAATAGGCATCACTTTCTTAAGGATCACACACTTAAAGGAGATATTGTTCTTCAGTTTATCAGAACGCAAGATCAACTTGCTGATATTTTCACAAAATCTTTGCCTTCTGATAGATTTGAATACATTAAACATAAGGTAGGAATGATAACCGTAAGGTAATCCTCCTAAATTAACTTTCTGTTGAAAAAAAAAATCTCCTTACAGCAATAAACTCCTTCTCATAGGGGGAGTACATCTGATTGTTAGATTAACAAAGTTTTCCAAAATTTGTTTTCAAACTTTTCGGAACAACAATTCCGGAATGAAATTCCCGGAACTAAAATTTTCCAGAATGGACATTTCTGTACAAAATACTTCTGGAATGGAAGTGTTCGTATTAAAAAAATTTTGGAATGGAAAATTTCGTACTGATATTTTCATAACGGGATTTTCGTACCGAATCTTTCATAATAAGTTTTTTGTTTTCATTTTATTTCAGAATTTTCGTACTGAGTTTTCCGTAATGAGTGTTCCGTAATGTGTTTTTCGTACTAAGATTATTTTCCATAGTAAAGTTTTTGCGAATTCTGTCTTCTCATAATAAAGTTTTTTTAGTCATTTTTATATTACCCATTACGAATAATCCTCCTAAGCCAATCCGAAAGGTATGATTTCCTTACTTCAGTTTTTGTAGTCATATTTTACTTGCTGGCATTTTATTGTATTATGTTTTCGGATTATACTTTTCTTAATTCTATGTTTTAATAAAAAAACCTCAAAAAGATCGGATTCAGGTTTTCTAGAGAATTGGTTTTCAACCGTTAGATCAATCGAGGATGTTGAACCGTCATCTCACTGCCTATATAAAGGGGACCCGAATACTCGTCCCACATTGGTTCTCAAGATCTCGCGTCCCGAATCTCTTCCTCTCTGTTTTAAGGACGTTCCGAACTTCAGTTGTCTCCATTCCGATCTTCTCAAAGGTTTTCAAATCCGAATGTCTGTGGAAGTAGATTCTCAAGATATGTCTTCATCTAAGCCGATCTCGAAGTGGTTAGTTTATAGAAAGAGGCTGGTTCATCCGGATTTCTTCAAAAAGTATGATTCTCTTATTTCTAAGAATATCATGCTTAATGGTTGGGAAGATGTTGCGGTGTCAAAACCCAGGAACCAAGATGAAGTGTATTCAGACTTACTTGTTGAATTCTATGAGATAGTTTCATTTCTTTAGGAAGATGGAAAGGACAAATTGTCTTTTAAGTCTTATGGGAAGACTTATAAACATTCATATGCCAAGGCAGCCATCATGGTAGGGCTAAGGAATGAAGGTGAAGCTGAATTTGTTTCTCATGTGTTGCCGGATTCTAAAGGTATCTTCGACAAGGAAAAATCTTTAAAAACTCTCGGACTGGCTGATGACAAGGATCCGAAGATTGCAAGTTTATCTACAAATTTCCGGATTCTAGAGCTATGGGTACAAGGTCTTATCGTACCGAGGAAAGGTGAAAAAGATAGCTTGAAGAATAGTGAAATATATATCCTAGATTTTCTGATAAATCTGAGGAAGTTTAACTTGATGAAGTACATTCTTATCACTCTTGAGAATTTGAAGAAAGAAAATCTGAGAGCTCAGATTATTATGTATCCAGCAATCCTCTAGAATTTGATAGTTCGGTGCCTTGAGTCTTTCAAGGAGGCTTGCAAATCTAAGCCAAGAGTTTGAAAGATTATGCTGGTGAGCGATGGTACTCTTAAGAGAATGGATGTAGCTTTTGACAAGGAGTCTGGACAGTTTATTGATTTACCTGCTCAAGGAGAAGCAGTTCCGAAAGTTTCTGATCCGGAATCCTCTAAGACAGTAAGGAAGAGAAAGCTGAAAGAAGTGGAAGTAGAAGCATAGAATCCTAAGACTAAGGAAGTCCATTCCGCACCTCCAAAACCAAAGAAGAAGAAAGCCTATCATGATGAAGTTGTTGCGAAGTGGAGAGCAGATAAAGAGATAAGGAAAGAAGGGGATCCACAGTTTGGATTGGACCCTGCGGAGGCTAAGGCCTTGAAAGAAAGAACTACTGATGAGATTGAAAAACAAGTAAAGGAAAAGAAGCTCAAGAAGAAGATGTCTGAGGCTGCGGTAGCTCAGACTTTTTTGAAATTCAATGAGATTGTTTCAACAACTATTCCTGTTCTGAGATCTTTCTCCTTGGAATCTCTACCTGAGACTCCAGGAAGAAATTTCGTTGCTCTGGAAGAAGCTGTTGCTAAGAATACTGAGGAAGTAAGGAAAATTGAACAAGTGGAACAAGAAGAAGATGGTGCTGAAGGAAGTGGTGAAACCAGAGATGTGCTGAAACAAGTAGATGATTATAAGGGGACACCTTCGAAACACTTATCACTCCGAACTTCAGAAGCTGAATCTTCCAAGCTAGTTACTCCAGCAATGGAAGAAGATAAAGGAGAAGAAGAAGTTACTTATCATGGAGAAGAAGAACAACTCTTACTTGATGTTTCTCAGAAGGAAAATATAGGGGTTTGTGTTCAGGAAGTTGCTGATGAGGAAGATAATGTTGTTCATGTTTCTGATAGTGAGAAGAGAACTCCGGAATAGGATTCAATTCCGGAAAAAGACAAGGGAAAGAAAATTCTTGCTGATACTCCGAGCTTAGAAGTGAAAAAGAGAAAGGAAGTTGGTAGTACTTCGAAAAGAAAGCTTGACCTTATTGAAGAAGAAAATTCTCCATGAAAAGTTTCAGATTCGGAGTCATCCTCGGTGGGGCATGACTTTGTTGTTCAGTCTTTTAAGAAGTTGGTGGGAACCATTCCGACTTTCTCAAGTATTGATTCATGATGCCAGATGCTCCAACATGCTTTGAATCAGAAAACAGACTCTTTATCCATGGTTATGGACAAGTGCGTTGAGATTGAGGCTCAGTTCAAAACCTTCTTTGTTGGCTATGAAGCTCATAGAAAATCTTGCAAGAGGATGACAAATTGGTCGAAGAAGACTGTTGAAGAGATGAGATTATTTGATGAATTTCAAGACAATGTCAAGGATGCTTTTGAGACTGAGGACAAGATGATAAATAACCTGACTTCATCCTTTGAAGAGAAACTGATAGATGAAAAGAACTTCTGGATTCAACAAGTCAGAGATCTGAATGGGAAGTTAAATTATGTTTCTCAGAACTGGAAATTTGAAATAGATCATCGGATTTAGTTTGAAGAGAAGATGAAGGCTCAGGAAGAAAAGATCAAAGCTCATGAAGAAAAGATTTAGGCCCAGGAAGAAAGAATTGAAGCTCAAAGTGCAAGAATAGTGGTCTTAGAGAAGCAAGCTGAAGAAGATCATAAAGACCTCAAGAAGATCAAGACTATTCTTAAAGGGCTCATGTCGAATGAAAAAGATCCGAAATAACTAAATCCGATCTTTTTGTTGTAATATTTTCTTTGTTGTCGAGATTTCAAACCTAATGAAAATTGTGCCTCTCGTTTCTTTTGTTGTTAATAATTTTTCAGGTACTTTGTTTTTTTCCATTCCCTCAATTTCTTTTTGAAAATCACAAAGGGGGAGAAGGAAAAGATCCTTAAGAAAAAGAAGAACTCCAATGAGAGTTTATCAAAGGGGGAGAAGGAAAAGATCCCTAAGAAAAAAAACTCTAATAAGAGTTTGTTTAAGGGGGAGTTTTTCATTCATGAAGACTTTCTTATTCTAAATAAAATGTCACTCCAGAAATCTGAATACGATCCTTAGAGTTTCAAGGCCTAAGGGGGAGTTAGTCGTATTCATCAATATCCTTAAAGAAAAGGGAGATAAGCTTTAATGTTTTTTTTCTTCTTAGAATTTCTTTTTCGTAAGGATGTTTGTGCTTTCCAAAAAGGGGGAGATTGTTGAGTCAATAAGGTTTTCCTTATGACTTTTCCATTCCTTCTTGTTTTGAAAATCACAAACACCTTACCTTTAGGAAAATTTCTTTTATAACGAAAATTGCTTTCTTAAGGAAAATTGCTTTCTTAAGGAAAATTGCTCTTATAAGCAAAATCGCTTTTATAAGAAAAATTATCCTTATATTATTTTCATCAATATTTTTCTTAAGTATGAGATTCGGATTCATTTCTATTTTCTCGTAATCGTTGAAACTTTGATATGAAACATTCTATTTTAGGATTCGGATTCTGGATAAGAACTATAAGAAAGTTTCATTCCGAATTCCGGATATGAACTCTGACTAAGTTCTATTCCAGATTCAGGTTACGGATTTTTATGAAGTTCAATAACGAATTATCAATACGAATTCTAATGATTAATTCTCATTACAAATTCTGATGACGAATTCTCATTACGAATTCTGAAGAAGAATTCTCATTACGAATTCTGAAGAAGAATTCTCATTACGAATTCTGATGACAAATTCTCATTACGAATTCTGATGACGAATTCTCATTACAAATTCTGATGAAAAATTCTCATTACGAATTCTGATGATGAATTCTCATTACGAATCCTGATGATGAATTCTCATTACGAATTCTGATGACGAATTCCCATTCCGAATTCGCATTCCGAATTCACCTATTAAACAGAATCTGATTATCTTTGTTTTATACACTCTGAATTAATTCAGACTCTGAAAAATATTTTAGTTAGACTCTGAACTTTTATTCTGCTTACACTTCTATAATTTGTCTACTCTTTATTATTTCCATTACACTCCGAACATTCACTCTGAAGCTTTCATTCCGAACTTTTGAGTTAGATTTTAAAACGATGTAGTACATTCTGTTATACTTGTTTTGTTATAAAACGATGTCGTCTATTTTGTTATAAACTAACCGTTGTCTAAATGACACGTGTACAGGTCCCTCCGATCTTTAAGGAAAATATGATCATTGGAGAAGGAGCCGACCATACCTATAAATAGGAGCTCATTTAAAAGAACTCGGTGCTGTTGAGGTGCGGTTGTAAGTGATGAAAAGCTGATTGATCTTCGACTCATGTGATTACATGCTTGAAGTGATTTCTAGAGAGAGAGGCTCTTATTAACTCTCAAAACTTCGTGCGACTCCAAATGTTGGTGATTACATTCGAGGACTTCTGGGGATAGGAAGACAAAGGTTGCCGACTACCTTGATGTTCGAGGGCTTCCTTGCTGAGGAAGATAGAGGTTTCCAACTACCTTGAAGTTGAGGGCTTGCGGGGACAGCAAGACAGAGACTCCGATATTCATATCGAGGGATTACCCTGGTGTGGGTAAGACAGACTTGCTTGAAAGTATAAATCAAGGGACCTTTATCCAAGGTTGTTGGATACCCTTCTCTTTGGGTTAAAAGACATATATCTTGTTACTTGTAGTTTAACTACTTGTTTTATTTCCGCTGCATTTTGTATTATAAGAAAAGTATAAATTTCTTATACTTCCTTACTTGTACTCTGTTTCCTTTAGATTCTATACGCCTTAAGGTAGAATCTCACTTTGTAATCTTTCTTTAAGTTTCATTTTCCAGAACCATATTTCCCGAACCCACTTTCGAAATCTCATTCCAGGTTTGCATTCTGTAACACCCCGAGCTTCCACGATACACATCTCATTCAATAATGCAATAGCTTGCATTGTACGCAACTTTGAGTTCTAACACACCGCAACTAATCAAAGTAGCCGTTATGAATAGTAATAACCACTTTTTAAATTTATAGAAATTTTATATTTCAAAATGGACTTAATTTTTGTATTCCTAATATTGAAATTAGCCTATGTTGAATTTTTTGTAATTTTCTGAGAACTTCAAAATTTTTATGAATAGTGAAAAATACATAAAACAACTTTTTTAATCAAAATAATTTATAGTGATAATTTATACTATTGAGTGGTTTTAAAGTATAATTAGAATATATTTTTACCATTTTATCCAATGGTGGTTATTATAATTAATTTAACATTGAAAATGGACATAAACAATTGCCAATCTTTTGATATAAATTGTTTCTTAAAAACACGCTATTTGTTGTAACAGCGGGACTTAATTATAAAATTAATTAATGCAACTTATATTTTTGGAATTTTTTAAAATATACATCATTTTTGAATTCGGAATATCAATTATAGCTTAGGGTGAAATTTTTGCATTGTTCTGAAAAACATCAATTTTTGATGAATAGTGAAACCACTAAGTGGTAGTTAAATAACTGATTTTTCGCTTAAATGAAATATTACCACTTCTGTGATTTGATTTTCAAAAATCCGACATACATGGTTGTCATTAAGAAGTAAAATGTGGTTCAATGAGATCAAAATAATTTTTTGGTGAATAGTAACTTTTAAGTTCTTAATCGCGATTAGAGGTAATTAGTGTAGTTTAAGGTAAAAATAATGTTTTAATAATATGAGATGAGCTTGACACTTGTCCTACTCCTATTGGATGAGTCATGGCCGACCAAGAAAACCCATGAGTCAACTTGGGGACCCCATGGAGCCACTTTGGTTGGAAAATGACATTAATATATATATATTTAATGTTAAAATTAAATTGACACAAACATGAGTTGTTTTACTAAAACAGTTTTTAGGTGGAGTTAAACAAGTCCAAATTTTGATTATAAATATTCATTAGAAATATAAAAAGATTTCCTACATAATAGTATTTTTTTTTATAATTTTTAGACATTAAATAAATTAAATTATTTATGACATCATGATGATGCAGCGATGACCTCATTATTTAACGATTTAAATAAAATGGGAAGATAATGCAAAATCCAAGGCTTACACTTGTCCAAAGACTATTTGATGAAGAGATTTCTAACCCTTATCACCTTAGAGTCTAATTATATAAGTGTGGGACCTCTAAAATCCTAAACTCATTTTATAATAAAGTGACTTTTCATTACTTTCCAAAAGTGCCCCTCCTCTCCACTTATAAAAGGCCCCACCACTCCCACCTTATTCACACCTTCAATCCATTTTTCTCGGCCAAACTCTGACCAAATACTCTCCAAAATTACCCCTCTTACTCCTATAAGCCTCACTTTGGTCAGAACTCTTCCCAAGGAAGCCTTTGGCTCAAATCAAAAAGAGTTACCCGATTTTGAGGTAATGTCTTCTCTAATGTTGTTTTGTTTTATTTATCTTCTCCAACCCCCTAAAATCTTTTTATTCATTTCTTTTGTAACAAAACAAGTATCCTCAATATACTAGGATATTTTTATAAGAATTATTCGAGCTACACTTACACACACCTACATCTAATGGTTAAGGAACATACGGTTTCTGTGGATGACGAATTTCTGCCTCACGAAACAATGATTGTTCAACACTCATATAACACCTTAAAAGGTGGCCATTAAGATGTCACTATTTTTATATATGATATATAATATGTCTATGTTTTACTTATGCTTCTGTATTTCTCATTTATGGCACACTTTATTATTTCCTTTATGGGTAAAACACGATAATTTCATTTTAGGAAGTGCGGACTACCGCCCCCTCAAAGTGATTTGAATCGTTAATGCCATATGTGGGATGTATAAAGGATGGAGTAAATGGTATTATACATTATATTATACTGGAATTATATTATACATTTATATCATTATGATTTCATTCCATTAAGTATGAAATAGAAATGAAAGTAGCGTTCATGCGTACGTACGGCTTACCGTCTCCATGAACGGTGCATTTCATTTCTTACCTCTAAATGTTACGTAATATTATAAATGAATGTATATACTGTATATATATGATATATATGACATCTAAATCATGAATATAATTCTGGAGATAATGGATATTCTACCACATAAACAACTTGTAATTATAAGAAGTTTATTGTTGACTCAAGTACCAAAGATCGACAAAACGGCCGTTATTAACTTAAATAATTACATAATGTTCATATCATTGTAATAAGTGATATAAAAAGGATATTTAAATTGAAAATGGTTCTTAATAAGGTATATATTAACACTAGTTTATTATTAAGGAGGTTAAAGAACGGTTGAGTCAATTCAGACACGAGGTAAGGGAATTTCTTAACCCAACTTCCATTCTTTGGGTTAATCTCCTACTTTCAAATTATGTCATGATATTATTATGTCCTATTTTGTATTTTTACTTTCTTTATGTGTACCTATAGTGAATACACATAATAGATCTATTTTATTTTAAAAATGATCTTTTAAGGACTTCGTCTCAATCCACTTTCATTGAGGCGTATTTGGTTTTATACACAACTTTCTTTTATACGGTGTATAAACCCCTTTGACTTTTACGTTATTCAAAAGGAATCTTTTTTATACGAAGTGTTTTACTAAATGAAAAAAGGGAATGTTTTTCTTTCCGTACATATGCGGCGACAACGACTTCTCCGCCTTCGTGACCATTATTTGAGTTTCGGCTTCCTCTACAAGCCATCACGTTTTTTTTAATGAAAAATAAATACAAAGTTTTAACTTTCTTTTATTCCGGTATTAAAAATGGTTTTGAAAGCATTTTTATTATATCAATGTGTTGTATTGATATCTTGTGATTGAAATGTGGAAATGTTATGTTTCCTTTATCCATTTTTTATGTGATACGATTATGTTATGGTTTATGATATGTTTAAACCTATTCATATGAGGAATGTATTGGACTTAATAAGTGACGGGTGGAGCCCGCTATAGCTCCTCGATGCATCGGTAGGTCTCATGAGACAACTAGACGTGGAATTGGCCAAGGCCCTTTCCCAATTTTATTTATGGTTTTGGCCGAGGCCTTAATCATTTTAGATGTCTTGGCCGAGGCCTTGACAAAATGTTTCAGAATGTCTGGCATTATACATTCCCTCATTATGAAAGTGGTTATTGATATTGCATTTGATTATTCGACCAGTAGAATATCCATGTTAAGAAGTATATGGAATTATCTCATTTTACTTTTGCCATATTATGTTGAAGTTCAAGTTTAAAAGGCTTTTGTTTTATTTATACATTGCCTTAAATGTTAATGTTTATTTATGAAAGCTTCCGCAATATTGTTATCCTTACTGAGCATCTGAGCTCACCCCTTTCAATGTTTTAATATTTTCTAGGATGTGAGGTAGTATTTTATGAATGACCTGCAGGGATAGTCCGAAGAGGATAGAAGTGTGGACTATGGAGACTATGTTATTATAGTTTTTCACTTTGTGATGTAATGTAACATTTATGAATGTATCTAGTGTTTCCAAGGCTACTAAACTAATCGGCCTTTCGAGACTTGATCTTTTGTGATCATGCCAATGTTATGAAGTAATGCACCGACTCTGGGTAGCTGGGGTTGGGGAATAACAGTTGGTATTAGAGGCAGTTTAGTACTAACCTTGGATGCTAGATTTAGATAAACTCTGATTAGAGCACATAGCCCGAAGATAGACTTTGAGGATTAGTATAGAAGAACTTCCTAGAATTTTGGTATTGTAGAGATGTTGTGAGTTTTTCGAGAAATACATCCCTGTCTGGATACGAGCAGGTAGAGGTGGCTCTGGCACAGATGTACCTAGGGGTAAAACCCGAAAACACCGCTTTGATCTAGACTCGAATGGGAACTGGTGCACGACAACGGGCCTTGCTGCACTCTTGGTTACGACACTCCCGGGGGATATGCTTAGGATAATTCTCATTTTCTTTACAAACCACTATGTAGGGTTTATGAGTATATACTTCCTCAAAGAAAACATTCTTATGATTATGGATTATATCCATAAACCGTTCAATTTAATTTAAGTATTTTAAAAGTTTGGAATTATTCATTTTAATTCATAAACTAACCTAGTTTATGCCATTGTATAGAAATGGCGCCCAGTAGAAGGAATGTGAACTCCATCAGTACGTATGATCCAAAGAGTAAGAAGGATCATATCTTTCACGGTATTAAGCCAAAATTTCGAAGGGAAATAGTCTCCCATGTGTTCTCAACATATGAAGAAATAGTATCATGTGTTAATAAGATAAGTAAATAATTCTCGGAGTCCTATGGATTTGAAGCGAAGCAAGAGACTAAAGGGATGGAAGAGAGAATGATGGATAAAGGGATGAGGGGAAAGAAGAATTTTCCAATATGTGGTAATTGTGGGAAGAAACATCATGGAACTTGCCTAAAGAGAATGAGAGTTTGTTATAAGTGTAGAGAAAAAGGACACAAAGTGCGTGACTGCAAGGGTAAGAAAATGGTTTCAAATGTACAATGCTTCTTCTGCAAGGATTGGGGACACTACACAAACCAATGTCCAAATCATCAGAGTATTCCCCAAATGATGTTATTGGATAATAATCAAGTTATGATACTACCACAGATGAGGAGTAATGATTAGTATTCTTATGTTGTTATTAAATAATTTTGTAATTTGAGTGTTGTATCAATGATGTACTGGTTATAATAATTATGGATTATATAAGGATTGTACTGCAGTACTATTTCATCAAGGACTTGAGATTGTGTGGAACCAAGAAAAGTGACTCCACAGTAGGATTAAATTTTTGGAAAATATATGGTTGAGAGAAAGATAGAACATAATATAGTTCTGATACTGAGATTGTGATTTTGGAATAAGACGTGATTGATTTGGATAAATTATATTGGATATACTTAACTTCCTTGAAACTGATTGATGTTTTGTATACATTTTTGGATAGAAGGAGTATATCTAGTATTCTATAAGGAATAAGGGATCATGGTAATTCAGTATGTTTAAAAAGAATACATGATGAAGGTATTCACATGTTGTTACGTGGGAAAAAGGATCTTCATTATGTTTACCTTCCTTATAAAATTTGGACTGTGAGTTGGACAGAAGTATTTTGGATAACTATAAAGGTTGGAATGGATTAAGTTGATCTTTGGATAGTATTGTTTAAGGTTAATGAATTTTTGAATATTATTTTTGGAATATTATAATACTATAGTTTTAGGAAAAGGACAACCTGCAGGGTGGGGCATAACCCGTCACGTCGGACAAAGCTGCAGGAATCGAACCCACAATCATAGTGCGACAGGCCTTTATTTCCTACCACTAGCCTACAGGAAGTCCCTGGTTATTACAAAATAATTTTACTAATCTAAATAGTATTTGTTAACATTTGGAACCTTATACAATTAGGATAAGTATAATATTTTTGAGTTCTATTATCTTTTTGAGTGAAAGATGAGTTGATGGTTGAAACTCTAATTGTCAAGCATAAATATATATATACCTATCTCTTATTCAATGAATAAATTAATTCTTAAACTTTAGTAAAGGGATATTAAAACAAAAAATGTGTTATCCAAATACCTTATGTCTTGTTGAACTGATGATATTTTAAATCAACATAGATTGAAGGCTTTGAGGCCCTCAATTTGACAGTTGATTGTGATTGATGACCTCAATCACTCCCTACAAATATTTACGTTTTTCCTCCAATTATATGTCTCTAATTGCCACCAATGTTCTCTTAATCGAGATCATAATTGGGTGGTGACTTTTTCATTTCCCTTTCCCTCTTATTAAGGCTAAATTTTATTAATCTTATTTATGATGTGGGTTTTCCTCAAAGGTAATTTCTCTTTTCAACCTTTTATTTTCAAAGAAAAATTTCAAATTGAGAGGCTGCAATTTATTGAAGGAGGGGAGAATGTAACACCCCGAGCTTCCACGATATGCATCTCATTCAATAATGCAATAGCTTGCATTGTATGCAACTTTGTGTTCTAACATACCGCAACTAATCAAAGTAGCTGTTATGAATAGTAATAACCACTTTTTAAATTTATAGAAATTTTATATTTCAAAATGGACTTCATTTTTGTATTCCTAATATTGAAATTAGCCTATGTTGATTTTTTTGTAATTTTCTGAGAACTTCCAAATTTTTATGAATAGTGAAAAATACATAAAACAACTTTTTTAATCAAAATAATTTATAGTGATAAGTTATACTATTGAGTGGTTTTAAAGTATAATTATAATATATTTTTACCATTTTATCCAATGGTGGTCATTAGAATTAATTTAACATTGAAAATGGACATAAACAATTGCCAATCTTTTGATATAAATTGTTTCTTAAAAACACGCTATTTGTTGTAACAGCGGGAATTAATTATAAAATTAATTAATGCAACTTATATGTTTAGAATTTTGTAAAATAGACATAATTTTTGAATTCTCAATATCAATTATAGCTTAGGGTGAAATTTTGGCATTGTTCTGAAAAACATCAATTTTTGATGAATAGTGAAACCACTAAGTGGTAGTTAAATAACTGATTTTTCGTTTAAATGAAATATTACCACTTCTGTGATTTGATTTTCAAAAATCCGACATACATGGTTGTCATTAGGAAGTAAAATGTGGTTTAATGAGATCAAAATAATTTTTTGGTGAATAGTAACTTTTAAGTTCTTAATCGCGATTAGAGGTAATTAGTGTAGTTTAAGGTAAAAATAATGTTTTAATAATATGAGATGAGCTTGACACTTGTCCTACTCCTATTGGATGAGTCATGGCCGACCAAGACAACCCATGAGTCAACTTGGGGACCCCATGGAGCCACTTTGGTTGGAAAATGACATTAATATATATATATATTTAATGTTAAAATTAAATTGACACAAACATGAGTTGTTTTACTAAAACAGTTTTTAAGTGGAGTTACACAAGTCCAAATTTTGATTATAAATATTCATTAGAAAGATAAAAATATTTCCTACATCATAGTATTTTTTTTATAATTTTTAGACATTAAATAAATTAAATTATTTATGACATCATGATGATGCAGCGATGACCTCATTATTTAACGATTTAAATAAAATGGGAAGATAATGCAACATCCAAGGCTTACACTTGTACAAAGCCTATTGTATGAGGAGATTTCGAACCCTTATCACCTTAGACTCGAATTATATAAGTTTGGGACCTCTAAAATTCGAAACTCATTTTATAATAAAGTGACTTTTCATTACTTTCCAAAAGTGCCCCTCCTCTCCACTTATAAAAGGCCCCCACCACTCCCACCTTATTCACACCTTAAAGCCATTTGGCTCAGGAAACCTATTCACAAATACTCTCCCAACTTCCCCCTATTACTCCTAGAAGCCTCAATTTGGGCATAACGCTTCCCAAGGAAGCCTTTGGCTCAAATCATAAAGAGTTACCCGATTTTGAGGTAATGTCTTCTCTAATGTTGTTTTGTTTTATTTTTCTTCTCCAACCCCCTAAACTCTTTTTATTCATTTATTTTGTAACAAAACAAGTATCCTAAATATACTAGGATGTTTTTATAATATGGATTCTAGCTACACTTACACACACCTATATCTAATGGTTAAAGAACATACGGTTTCTGTGGATGGCGAATTTCTGCCTCACGAAACGATGATTGTTCAACACTCATATAACTCCTTCAAAGGTGGCCATTAAGATGTCACTATTTTTATATATGATATATAATATGTTTATGTTTTACTTATGCTTCTGTATTTCTCATTTATGGAATACTTTATGATTTCCCTTATGGGTAAAACGCGATAATTTCATTTTAGGAAGTGCGGACTACCGCCCCCTCAAAGTGATTTGAATCGTTAATGCCATATGTGGGATGTATAAAGGATGGAGTAAATGGTATTATACACTATATTATACTTTAATTATATTATACATTTATATCATTATGATTTAATTCCATTAAGTACGAAATAGAAATGAAAGTAGCGTTCATGCGTACGTACGGCTTACCGTCTCCATGAACGGGGCATTTCATTTCTTACCTCTAAATGTTACGTAATATTATAAATGAATGTATATACTGTATATATATGATATATATTACATCTAAATAATTAATATAATTCTGTAGATAATGGATATTCTACCACATAAACAACTTGTAATTATAAGAAGTTTATTGTTGACTCAAGTACCAAAGATGGACAAAACGACCGTTATTAACTTAAATAATTACATAATGTTCATATCATTGTAATAAGTGATATAAAAAGGATAATTAAATTGAAAATGGTTCTTAATAAGGTATATATTAACTCTAGTTTATTATTCAGGAGGTTAAAAAACGGTTAAGTCAAGTCAGACACGAGGTAAGGGAATTTCTTAACCCAACTTCCATTCTTTGGGTTAATCTCCTACTTTCAAATTATGTCATGATATTATTATGTCCTATTTTGTATTTTTACTTTCTTTATGTGTACCTATAGTGAATACACATAATAGATCTATTTTATTTTAAAAATGATCTTTTAAGGACTTCGTCTCAATCCCCTTTCATTGAGGCATATTTGGTTTTATACACAACTTTCTTTTATACGGTGTATAAACCCCTTTGACTTTTACATTATTCAAAAGGAATATTTTTTATACGAAGTGTTTTACTAAACGACAAAAAGGGAATGTTTTTCTTTCCGTACATATGCGGCGACAATGAATTCTCCACCGTCGTGACCATTATTTGAGTTTCGGCTTCCTCTACAAGCCATCATGTTTTTTTAATGAAAAATAAATACAAAGTTTTAACTTTATTTTATTCCGGTATTGAAAATGGTTTTGAAAGAATTTTTATTATATCAATGTGTTGTATTGATATCTTGTGATTGAAATGTGGAAATGTTATGTTTCCTTTATCCATGTTTTATGTGATACAATTATGTTATGGTTTATGATATGTTTAAACCTATTCATATGAGGAATGTATTGGACTTAATAAGTGACAGGTGGAGCCCGCTATAGCTCCTCGATGCATCGGTAGGTCTCATGAGACAACTAGACGTGGAATTGGCCGAGGCCCTTTCCCAATTTTATTTATGGTTTTGGCCGAGGCCTTAATCATTTTATATGTCTTGGCTGAGGCCTTGACAAAATGTTTCAGAATGTCTGGAATTATACATTCCCTCATTATGAAAGTGGTTATTGATATTGCATTTGATTATTCGACCAGTAGAATATCCATGTGAAGAAGTATATGGAATTATCTCATTTTACTTTTTCCATATTATGTTGAAGTTCAAGTTTAAAAGGCTTTTGTTTTAGTTATACATTGCCTTAAATGTTAATGTTTATTTATGAAAGCTTCCGCAATATTGTTATCCTTACTGAGCATCTGAGCTCACCCCTTTCAAAGTTTTAATATTTTCCAGGATGTGAGGGAGTATTTTATGAATGACCTGCAGGGATAGTCCGAAGAGGATATAAGTGTGGACTATGGAGACTATGTTATTATAGTTTTTCACTTTGTGATGTAATGTAACATTTATGATTGTATCTAGTGTTTCCAAGGCTACTAAACTAATCGGTCTTTCGAGACATGATCTTTTGTGATCATGCCAATGTTACGAAGTATTGCACCGACTCTGGGTAGCTGGGGTTGGGGCATTACACATTCGGTGTTAGAGGTGTTGTGAATTTTCTTAGTTTAACTTTGTTAAACTTATAGTTAATCATAACTAACTTTAAAGGTTCCAAAGGAATTTTTTAAAGTATACAATTCACCCCCCTCTTATATATTGAGCATCTACATCACTATTTCGATCCTACATGCTTTTGACATGTATACATTGGTGGATCAGGATGTATATATCCCCTCGATGTTAATGAAATATATTTGGATATACCATACAATGAAGGGGTGAATTCATTTGGGTAATTTTAAATCCAATTCAAAATTTTATTACAGTTATTATTTGATATGTTTTGTTCACAATTCTCTTAATCACTTTTCCCAACCACATGAAATAATATTAAATAACTAAAGAATAACACATGATATTTTTATAGGTTTCACTAATCAATATATGTATCTAGTCCTTTTCATGATCTGTAAATGATCCTGACTATGGAACCCCTTGAAATTAATCATTTTAATGTGGAAAAATCTATTAGGAAATAAAACTTAATTGGGAATTAGTAATATACAACTGAGAGATCATGTTTCAAAATATATGGATGGATAATTATATATCCTTTAAATTCAATATCCTCATTTTTTGATAATGGTTTTTAACACAAAGATTTTATTCCGACCATTGAGGCCCATTGGATATCACATCCTTTAGAAATCACTGACAAATTTTTTCTTCAATTTTTTACTTTCACAATGTCATGTACGAAACTTTTCGTATTTATTCATAGTAGCAAACTAAATGTGTAATAGTATTATTATTATATCATTTACAATGGTATGAATTTATTTTTGACTGATAATCAGTATGTTATTATGTGACCTAAATTTTTTGGATATTTTATTGAGCTACTAAAAATATAAGAATGACCACAATGATCCTTTATTCAAATTTAACACGATCATAAGGGAACAACAATATGATTCACTATAGAAGATGAAGGCATTATAAAAAACCTATTATTCTTTATTCTCTAATTCTAATATCTATGATTTGATTATTATATATTCTCCAATATGTAAGTGTTATAGAAATAATGAATTATATAGAAAATACTACATCATAATATAAGGAAATTTCATATATATATATATATATTTTGGGGATAATCAGTATGTTCCCCTTGAATTGGATTTAATGTAATGTTGATGACTTTCTTTATCGAAATCATTCATGTTGGATATCATTCATACAGTGTTATAAATAAAAATTATTTTGAAATATTATCATAATGACTTTCATATTTTGTAATGTGTTTATATATTTCCATGTGATTGTTTGGGATTTAATTGATTATTTCCATATCCAACTAGCTAATGTGTTATTATGATGAACTGATCTATTTACTTCCATGATAAATAAAAAATTTATCAACATGCGGAATTATTAGATTCACTATATGAATCTTCCCATTGATGATAATTGGTGTTTAACACTTATTTAGAAACAAATACAACAATAGGTTTTCCCGTATAAATTTATACATAAATTTACCATGTAAGAGAATAATTATTTCAAGAATATATCAAGTATATATTGGAAGAATTTGAACAAAAATAAAAAAATGTCCTTTATAAGTGTTGATTATGTGTACCATTAAAAATTTAATTTCAATAATCATCCATAAAAATTTTAATAATGTAATAATTCTTATGGTATATTGTATTTTTTGATTTTGGATATAAGTTAACAATTGAGACCTTTTTATTTCGAGCTCTAGATTACAATTTATTTTCATTCTATGTAGTTTAATCATGGAACCTTGTGCACAATATTCAATAGTACATTCCATTATTCCATTATATTTTAAGGATTTTTTAACTTCAAATTATATTCATAGTAATGATCCTTCCAATTTCACCCATGAATAATTTCCATTGTATTTCGAGTCAATTTAAATGGTGATTTATTAAATATAGAAAGCATGTCGTCAGTTGCAATATCACTCCTTTAAAATTTAATCCTATATCATGAGACTATATTTCTTGTTTCATGTGTCTTTATTTATGGCACCATTCTCCAAACTGGAAATCATTATTTTGGAAAAATTTTACCCCTTTATAAGAACTCTCAATTACATGAATTACTATATATTTCAAAGATTCATTTTTTAAAAACTAATGAATATATCAACTTCTCTTTGAAAATTGATAAATATTTAATATCATGGAATAAGTTGAATGAAAAAAATTCCTTATATTTTGAAACATAATAATCTTCAATATTATTATTCTATAGATATAACTTACATTAATGAAAATAAATTCAAAATATCAGAGAAATATTTTTTTGGGAAATATCCATTAAATTTTAAAACTGCTGATTTAGAATCTAAAAAATTAAAGAATATATGGGTGATATTTCTTTTTGAAAATAAAAATAGAAACAATAATAATATGAGTCTTGGAAATAATGGTTGTGTTAGGGGGAAAAATATCATGTTGTAAGCATAAAAAAGTGATTATATTAATTACTTTAGTAAAATGTGGATTATTTGGATGATGGAAAATATATGAATTTCGAATAATATTATTATAACTATAACATGGGTCATTATATAATTAATTAATCATTAAATAATATTCAAAATATTGATGATAAAATTTTAATGAAAATATGTACATAATTGTGAAATATTCATGACAAAATAGTCAAAGAATGTCAGATTTTTAAAAAATGATCTAATATAATTTTCATTATATAGTAATATTAAAATGTAAACAAAATATGTAATTTCATGAAATATCAATACTATAAGTAAAATTATTTTATTCTAAAATATTAATAGATAATAATTTTATTTAATTTTAAAAAAACATAAACAAAAATAAATAAAAATTACATTGTAGAAAAACCATTATCACATTGAAATATTTTGAATCATACAACCCTTAAAAGAAAAAACATAAAAGTGTAAAGTAAAAAAAATATACAACTATTCACGATATAAAATATCTATTGGGATGTATAAAGAGCACAATAATGAAACAAGTGTTTAATATTGAATATGTCACATAGAAACATAAGTTAGACGAAATAAAATTTCAATGATCATAACATTTAAGTGAGAATTATTTAATAAAGTGATTAACTGTAAATATTGTAATTCCACATAAATAAGTGGAGAAAATTTATTAAATAGTTAGAGGTAATTACATATATTAACTTGGAATAACATAGTCAGTGAATAGGTCATATAACTAACTGAAAATAAATTCACTTTTAAAACCACATACCTTGAGTACAACTCACCATGTACATACTTTATCCATTTATAACAAAATAATAATAATTTTATTCTTTAGTAAGACCAATTTTATGGAATATTTAATTTTTATTATACTTTTTTATGCCATATATTATCAATTTCTCTATATTTATTAAATTAGTTATGTTTAACTTGGTTATTTGGTGACATTTGGTTAAAAATCATAGAAAAACATTTATAGGTTGGCCATGGCGAAAGGTGTCCATATTCCATTATCATTTAAATATTAATAATTAAATAATTATTATTTATATACATTAAATATTTTTTCATAATCATTCGTGAAAGGTTTCAGTGAATAATTAATCACATCGCCTCAGAGATCTTGAATTTCACGCAAACGCACAAGTGAATTTATTATTTTTTAATTATTAGAAGGGTAAAAATATAAGAAATATTTTATATTTATGGATTCATAACATTTTTTTGAATTTCACATATATTCATTAAATCCTCAATAATAAGATATCATATTATTGTTTCACAGAAAATTTATTATATTTCAACGTAGAATTATTAGTAAAAATGAATGCATAAATGATATGTTCATTTTTACAATTTATTTAATGGATATGGAACATGGTTTTAATATAATATTAATAATATATTAGTGTATTTATGATAAAAAATATATATTTTGGGACATTAAAAATATTTATATGAATTAAAAGAAGACATAATATCTAAATAAGTTATGTTAGACAATTTCCTCATCATTGAGCGACCTCCTTTTTCTCACACATTAATCCTCCTAAGGATGTAAATAGAAAAAGATTGAAATATGTAAAAAGTTTTAAAAGAATATCAGATATTATTTTTCCTAGTATTATATGACCTATTATTCTCAAGCCCTTTGAATATTAGAGAAGAGGATGTACCCTTTTGTATGTGATGTAATTACAGACATGGAATTTCATTTAATGTTTAAATATAATATATATCATAATCATTTGTGTTAGAAAAAAATGCATATTATATAGATCATAGGAAATGATTGATTTCAAATAACTTTGTAAGTTTAGATTTTTATTTGTTATATTTAAAAGATTATCTACTTTATATCCTTGTTAACACTTCCTAACCAGAAAAGTGGGAATAGATGTTTTCATATTTAACTGTCCACAAAAGATGAGCATATGAATAGAAATCATCAATATATGAAATTTGAGTCCAATGTTAATCAGCATCATTCACATTAAATATTTAACTTCTTTTGAATCATTTAATAAAATACAGATTATGATCGAATATCAATAATGTAATTTTTTGGAATATTCATTTCATTTTACTTTAATCACAAAAATATATCAACTTAATTAGACAATAAAATATTTATCACTATTTAATATTTATATATACTTATGAAAAATCCATTATACCATAATTATTCAATAATAATTTAATTTTATTCTATTTAAATTCATTTATCTTTCATTTCCTACTTCTCGTGGAAGTACAATATATACATTCTTTAAAAATTTAAAATGATACGTACATCACTAAAAATTAAAAATATTTTTCTATTATAAAATTATAATATCAATAACAAAAATAACTATTAATAACCAATCATATTTTTTGCAAATAAAACTATATTATTGATAACAATATAAAATTGTGACCCTATGAAATTTAATGAATTTAATATAATATTAGTCTTATTATTAAAAGAAAATTTCTTTAAAATTCCATACATAAGAACTTAGTATATATAAAGTCGAATTAAAATCATAAAATGAAATAATTAATAAAAAATAGATTCTTTTAGTTTGAGACAAAATGAAGAATTGAACGTGTCTTAAAAATATAATGAATTTAGAAAAAACAAGATTAACTCAAAAATTTATTTCTTTTTAATTTGAATCAAATTAAAAACCGTTGAAAAATGATAAAAATTTGACTCGAAGATAATATTAACCTGTTAACTTAAAAGAATTTACTAATTCAAAAAATTAAAATTCGTTAAAATGTAATAAATTTATTACAATTCCAACACACAAAAAGATTAAATCAACCCATTTTTTGAAGAAAACGTATTTTCAATTTATATAATGATTATTTTGATAATTGAGTACATATTTGTAATAAATTAATAAAAATATGCACCTGGTATAATGATTTTATTTTTTATAATCAGTTTATTCATATTAAATCAGCCCATTTAACAGATATTTTCTAATAGTCACAATTAATTAACAATAATTTTGTATTATACCACATTTCACCTAAAGATGGATGCATCCTTTTATGTTATGAATATAGCATAGAAAAATATTAAGATAAATGGTTACAATTATATTTTTAGTTAAGATGAACCAAATCAAAATATATATACGAAGGCTATACATGGTCCATGAAGTAGACTTCGGGATATCCAACCCCTTATCTATGTGCTGATGATAACCTAACTGATGCTTAATTTTTATTAGGCTTCTTTCTTGCATTAATTTATCACACCAATAATAAATGGTGGGAAAGGGATATATATTCTTATTTATCACCCTAAAAGGTTTCATATAATCAATAATTATAAATAGGGGTTAATTAGAATTTTTTTATAAGAGTATAGGTTCTACCCAAGGTGATATATTTGAAAACATTAATCCTATGTAAAATAGATTTCTAAATTTGACATCGAGAAGCTATAATTCAAAAGGTTCTGAATGATATGTAGGGATAGAAATCACTACATAACTAGACACCTAATTGATAGAAAACATCATATCTATTTTATGTGGATGATCAATTTATTCATCATGTAAAACAATGTGAATGCTTGGAACCATCAAATAGGGATATTAAATATGAGATACAACATTAATATCAGCCACATAATTCAGTACAGGATTCATAAACATTGGATAATAAGGTCAAATAACACTAAAAATTATATCCTACTCTCACACAATCATTTTAGTTCATGCATAATGAAACAATAATGACATGTGAAAATAATAATAGTCAGACATGACCCTTAAATAAATTAACCACACTATCCAGAGAAAAATGTCAATAGGTTTTTATAACAAACCAAAATGTCCCATAACAACATAATATCAAATACAAAGAAAGAAAATGAAATAAATTGAATCCCATGATCCATTTTTAATCAAATAAGATTCATTAGCTTTATAACATATTATTTGATTTCTATGGAAAATTTCAAACAAGTAGAAATGTTATAAATTAGTGGGAGTGACTAGTTTAAAATTCAGTTATCATAATAGAATACATAACTAGTATAGTACCTCTCACTATAGCTGAAAACAGATAAAATTCCACTAGATATTATTAAACTACATTCATCAGGCTCAATTCATATTCTTTTAAAAATATCCAGAATGTATTTAAAGAATTTTATATTTCCACAATTCTTTTTGAAGAAGATAAACATAAACCTTAACTATAAGAGGATAATTACTCACAGATTCTCAATTAATGAAAGATTTTTATATAATAATTTCATTTCTTTATAGGTACAAGGATATAATTATTTGTGTGAACATTGAATCCTCATTAGTAGAAATTCAATGGAACACTATTAGATATTGCTAATATACTGGAGGTTTTACTCTATATAGAACTAGAACTGCCACCTTTATTACTCTTAGGTAATTTCAGCTTATATCCATGAGTTACCATGATGTTACCATTATGAGAAGAGTATTTAACTACACCATACATTCCTTCTAGATTAATATCCTCTATCATGTTCCTATCAACTACATCAATATTTGAGTAAATATTTATCTTGAATAATGATTATCAATATCCAGTAACCAATTTATCTAGAGTATATCATCCTTCTGATATTTATCTCTTATAAACTTAAAAGAAACATAAATCATTTTAAAAATGAAATTTGTAAACACACCAACCATGTGATCACCATTATTACTAATAAAACCACTACAGGATTTCCCATAACTATGTATTTTGGATTGAATTATTGAGATAATATGTCCATTATGTAATTTTTCACTATTCTATTATTCTATATTTCCTGAACCACAGTGTTCCAAAACCTATTACTATAACAGTCAATATTAATGGTTATAAATTTATCTTATTGAAATTCTTATTCATTTATTATTTCAATTAACTTTTAATCAATATTTGACTTGTCATCCACCTCTTAAAGGTGTTTTCCCCTTAATTAATAGTGTAAATAGAAGATAATATATTGAGTTTGATATATATATAAAAAATATTATTTTTACCTCTCTCACATGAGTCTAAGTGGGGGTAAAAGTTTTCAACCTTCTTGAACTAGTCATTATATTTCCTCAATAAGGTTCTGATCAATGAGAGGATCCCCTTAAGGTTCTATTTCTAATCCTCATCCTAAGGATATGTAGATGTCTTCTAGGAGTTATTATATAATATATTGAAGAAACAAATAATTATATTATATGAGGATAATATCATTTTGAGTATAGTTATTATAATAAAAAAAATTACATAAAAGTTCAACATAGGTGATACATATCCCAATACCCCTTGGTGACCTATATCTCATCACAATGAGATATGTAAAGAATCACAAGCACAACCTATCTCATTAGTGTCAAAATTCAAATATACTTTCAAAAAAAACTACTAATAAAACAACACCATTAGTAAAAATCCATTTCTATAAATTATCATGAACCAATAAAGACCACCCATAATTCTAGGGACCAGATCCTTATGAATTTATATAGGGTCTCCTTGATCTACATGGTCTTGTGAGAAACAACTAGGTATAAGAAAAATTTTACTCAAATTTATTTTTTATCTGAATATGAATAAAACTAAATTACATTTAATTAATTCACAAGGGGTTAAAATATAATATTCATGTATTACTGATAAGGAACCAAATTTAAAATAAAGGGGATATAAGACAATTCAAGCTAATGTTGGAAAATAACGTTTTTCTAACAAATCACATTTACATTATGGTTTTGGTGATATAACATACCATATATATATATATATATTAATCTTTATAATTGTAAAATTGATCAAAATGTTTTAAAATTATATATATTTTTTAAGATGGTGAAATCCCTAAGATCTGTAATTTTTTTGGAATTATACACAATATGGAAAATCGTTGACATGATGATTTTTCATATGTGGAAAATTGAAAAAATAAATTATTTATCTATATTAATACCCAATATGATGTTATCACATATGTGAAATAATTAGGTCATGGAATAGTCCATATAAAAATCACATATGTTAATGAATTTTCCATGAGATAATTTAACTATATAGATGAATTGGGTATATATTTCTTTGTGAGTAATAATGTAGAGTATTTTGAAACATGGGGAATTATTATACATGAATCCAAAAGAAAATGTGATTCTTTTACATTATTCAATTATAGTATCATGAACCTAAACTTTGGAAATTCACCTATATGTATTTTTTTACTAAGTATTGTACTATTATGTTGGTCTTCTCTGAAATGACAATTCAAATATAAAATTCATCTATGGGATGATCAACATTAAACTATATTATAGTATAACATGAAATTTATTACTATTGGAGAACATTTGGTCTGAGATATTGATGTCATGAAATCATTAATATTTTTATTTCCTATAAATGGAAAAAATAATTTTAATATTTGGAATTTAATTATAAACGGAGCATGTTCATGTATAATTTAATGATTACTATTATTCTACATGTATTTATTTAGAAATTATGTTTTTCTATTCCCATATTTTTTTGGTTCCATTATTGTGAATTTCTAAGGGATATTGTTTTTTATTATAAACAATATATAAATATAAAAGTGAATTGAACGAAATTATACATAGAATAACGTGCTCATCTAAAAAATCATCGAATTACTCTTTTATGAATCTCTTAGTTTACTACAATGTTTTTACATTAAAATGATGAAGAATAATTGACTCTACAATTGTAAAATCCAAATAATCACTGTATTTTAAAGAATAATCAATTGAATATTCATTTCATTCTCATAATTTTACCTGATTATTTCATATCATTATTTAGTTATATCTTAAAACTATCTGATTCATTTTTAAACTCTCTCTATAAAATATTTTTTGTATGATACTTTTAATTTTATATTTTATTTTACTATTGTTATGTGTTATGTAATTAATACATGATAGTAACAACATAAATATGATAATTTTATATGTGATTAAATTTTCAAAAACTCTATTCACTATCCCAATTGATTCATTTTATATTTCTATCATTGAAAATAATTATTATCAATATCAATATTTATGTGTTGTCATAAGTCAAAGTATGAGGTCAATAAATAATCATTAAAATGGTTTCAATTACTGATTTTATAGAATTAATTTCAATGTTAATATATCCCAATTAAAAAAGTGTGAAACATTGTTGGTGGATGGAAAAAATGACCATTTATTTAAAGTACAATTATGTAATGTTCTATCTAAAATCTATGAATCAATATTATATTCTTGATGGAGATCCAGATTAGTGAAATTAAACTTTTGAGGGGGGATACGATTTAAAATATATTGGGATGAATATATAAACTATGGTTTTGGTAAAAATGATTTAAATAGAGTTTCATAATGTGAAATTACTTATGAAATGTGGAAAACAATTTAAATAGAATATATCGTGAAATATTTATTATTGATCTTTGAAAAGTAAGTGAAATGATTAATTTGATGCCTTTTAATTTTGGATGGAGTTGACATTATTACATTTAACATAAATCATGAAAATATTGTAAATAATGATTCATATCTAAGAACATACTATCCAAATCCATAACATGCCCCGAAAAATCCTATAAATCTACCATCTAGGTGGAGTCTAATCTCGACTTCAAATATAATATCAACATTGGTTGTGAATTATAAAAAATCTCTATATATAAATTTATTTATTTATGAAAAATAAATAGAAGTTGAAGTTTGTGAGTATATATTTATTAAGAGAGATATGTATTCATTAAACCCTTAATCATCAAAATATTATATAAATTAAAAGGAATTAAATTAGATGAGTGATGTGATGAAGATACATAAAATTATTCTACTATGTGATCATTCATTTTTTCTAGAATTGTTATGATTTTATAAAAGAAGAAAATATAATTCATGAAATAATTTAAAATGTATACGTAGTTTCACAGAAATTAAAAACAGTAAAAATGATATGTATGAATGAATATAAGTCATATCAGACTATATTTTCCCTAGATCTAGGCTCAAAAAAAGTTTGAGACAAAGTACAATAACAATTTTGAAGATACGTTGAAATCCATTAGATACTAGAAGGAAACATATATTTATTCTAGGGATGATAGTAATGTCCCATCTTCAAAATCAGAAGCTAAAAATTCTAATAAAAAGTAAAACATTTTCATCGTGGGACACATAAAAGGGCATATTTTTTATAAATCAATTGATCATAAGTAATAATATCAAAATGAAATTTTCTAATTTTAACAATTAAATTAATAATGTACCATTCTAAAAATTAAGCATGAATCATTCAAAAAGTACTAAAAATATAAATAACTACAATGATGTTATTGTGAATGAATATAGCACTTAAATAAAAAATTCCAAATTTAGAAAAAAATATATGAAAATTACTATAATTCATGTCGTAGGATGATAATAGGTCCAAAATATCTCAAAAATAATTAAATTACATAATGTATACAATATGATTATTAAAAATGGTGATAGAAAAGTAAATTAATTCTTAGTAAAAAACCAAAAAAATGAAACTATTTTGCGTGGATAAGAACCAATGTTTTATAAAAACCATTTCATCCTCAGATATAAGTTATAAATATTTTATAAAATTAAATGATATAATTGTGGATAGGAATGGAATTAGTACATTATCCGCTATTTGAGAAAGATAAATTTTTATTGAGTAAATAATGAATTTATTTCAAATTTTATTTCAAAATTTAGGTCATGAATTTTTTCATTGAAAAAAAGAGATATTGATTGTCAAATATATAGTTCATAACATTGATTCCCCCAATAATATATGGGTACCAAAATAATTTCTTGTTTTAAGTTTTCTTAAAAAGGAAAGAACCAACACAATAAATAAAAAAGTGGTATTTGTATAGTGGTTGAAAAATTCATGTAAGTAAAGTGTTCTCTAATATTCACACAATAATAAAAAAAATATGCCATGTCACTTTTAGTGACATTGCTAATAGAATAATTATGGGATTTTGATATATTTAAAATCCATGATCACTTCTCATCAACAAAATTATTAAGGTCTATTGATTGAAGACAATATGATAAGTATCTGAAAACGTTATGACGAAGTATATTTTTTAAAATAATGAATTTTTTTCATTTAAAGATAAAACTAATAAATGTAAGGAACCTATAATATAAAATTACTATACTCTATATCATAATTTTATTTTCAAAAAAAATGAAACATTTATTTTATGAAAAAATGATTCATTATTGTTTTATATAAGTTTAGGCTATTATGATGTATATTCATTAAGAAAATTTTCTCAAAAGGCATCAGTTTCTAATTTACAACAACTTTAAAATAAATATAAATTATCTATATAATTAATGATAAATAGGAGATAAAAACTAATCATTTTTAAACCAATTAAAGTGTATTATACTTCAAGACCCATAAAAATTATTCATATAGATTAATATAAGCTATATAGAACTATATTTTTAATCAGAAAATGATTTTAATGTATTGTTTTATTATTTAAATATTTTAAATGTAATTATTTTTTAATATTACAAACGATTAGTCTTCATCGATTAGTATTTTTTGAAAGATAGATCAAAAAAAGAAATTTTAAAAACATATTCCATTGATAAGTGACCATGAAAGAGTATTAGAATACTATGAGTTCAATTTATAAAATTCAAAACATAAATGTAATAATAATTTTATTCCACTATCACACCACAACCGAATGTTATCATTGAGAGGAGAAATAAGAGATTAAAGAAAGTTCTTGAACAATCTCATGTAAATAAAACCTACATACTCAATTTTTGGATGTATCTCTAAATAAATTATCTGACATGTCAAATAGAGTTCTATTTGGACCTTTTTTAAATAAAACATCATATAAGATATGTAATTATTAAAATTAATTTTTTTTCATACTTTAATGTTTTTGGATGAATGGATTATAATTTATCCACTAAGGATAATAATGTTCAATTTAAACCAAAATATGATGAATAAATATTTCATAGATATTCTATAACACCTAAAAGAAGCCAGCTTTTAAACAAAAGGGTTTTGATTAATGAACAATCCAAACATATGATTTTTTATGAGAGAGATCCTTATCATCACATATATGACTCGAGTTGATGGGATTTTTGATTATTTTTAAATCATGAGACATGATTCTATTTTTTAAAATAAAATGGATGACCTGTTGGGAAATGATTTTCTAAAAACCAGACCTTAATGGATGAATACCAGTGAACTATATAGTTTGCTACCTAGACATTCATTAACCAAAATAAACAATCTCATAGAAAAAATTAGATGAATTTGTTATGATCGTATTAGGAATAAATGAAGTGCACAAACCCATGTCAATTTTTATTCCTTTTTATCTTAGATAGAAAATAAGTCAATGGAATATGATTTATTTGATTATATTTGGTGTTTCAAAATAAAACAATATGTAAACTTGTTCTATAGGAATATGGGATATGAGTTAGTATATAGACCCTATGAAAATCCTATTATAGGAAAACAATGGTTTTTCAGAGAAAACAAATATGATCATCATTATGTGATCATTTGGAATGATGATATATTGGTATATAATGGTTATAATAAATATAAATCTATTGATTATAAAGATACCTTTTCATTTGTAGAGGAAATGGAAGCCATCATGATTATACCATCTTATAAATCACATACGGATTTTAAATTATATAATATTGATATAAAATATTTGTTGATATGTTTTTCCTTCTAAATTTTTTTATGTTGAACAACCTCTTATTTTTTTAAAATGACATTTTCAAAATTGTTTTCCTAATCCTACCAAATCACTTTATAACCATAAAAATAACATAAATCATGGTGTGAATGAATTCATTTAATAATTTAATTGAATGTTTATTTTAAGGGTTGAAATATCTTACTCTATTTATAAACTGTTAATATTTTTATACTTTTTTAGTATAAATTTGTTTTGATGATTTAATGTTTGGTTTTATAAAAATAAAAATTCAATGATATTTCAAAAAAAATGAATTTTTAATTTTGAATTTGAATCATGGGTGAGTAAAATAATTTGTGATTGAACTAAATATCACACTGTTACATTATCTAACCCTAAATATGTATAAATAGAATCTAGTTGTTGTTTACACATGTATTGTGAATGAATAATTATTTAATAGATTTTATATTCAATTATAATTATGCATAATTAAAATATAACAAAATATCACTATCTACATTTCAAATAATCCAATTAATCAGTCTAGATCAATTTATATACCCATAATAAATTATTCTTGACAGACTCCCCTTAAAATGGTGATAATATGATTGATTTTACATCTACCTATAATCAGTTTTTAGATATTTCTACAATACCTCTTTCTTGTGTGTTTTTTCACATTATTGTTACTGAATTTAGATTATTTCAATCAGAATGAATTATTTCTTATCATATTTTATTTAAAATTCTATATAATTTTATTACTATCCTATTTCAAAGAATTATGAAAATTACATTAATCTATTTTTTGTAAATTCATTGGTTTTAGAAATTGAAATTATGTCTTCTTAGTTTCAATTTTGTTTAATTATTTATAATCCAGAATCACCATTGAAACTAAATTGTGTATTTGATCCTTTTTATATTCACATAAATAATATAAATTCAATCATCTCTAAACTATTTCACCATTCTCATAAATTTCTACCCACCTCAATCAAAATCATCACCCTTAGACTCTCAATTTCTTTTTGATCTCCAACTAAATTCTCTACATTGGGAAAAACCATGATCATAGGTTATTAAACATTAGGATCATCCATTAATTAAAAATATTATTTTGTACCTAACCAAGTCCCCAATGGAATAGATATTAATCCAATTTTGATGATGTTGACCAAGGTGCTACTATATATAGTACATCAATTTCAATATCGGTAATTTATCTTTAATGAAAACAAATTTTCATTACCATTTTAGGGAGATTTGAATGAATTTATGAATAATGATGAGTTTTTGTTTTCTAGATCAAAGGATGTACTAACAATGACTTTCAACAATAGATTATTCTACGTCTCATCTATAAAAATGAACCATATATTGTATTTTCCCCCAAATGGATGTTTAACATCAATAAGTCTTTTGTTGGAGAGATTTTATCTTCAATGAATGGGGGTTTTATATTTTTGTTTGGATACTATTATTTAGAGAATAATTTGAGGAATAATTTATTAGAAAATTGATTTTTTTATAATTCATCAAATATGGAATTCCAAGAGAGATACATATGTGAAAAATAATCTATTTCAAAACATCTATATTTTATACATCGTGATAAACAACATGAATCTAAATCATCAAATTTACATGATTCATTTTATACATCTCTAGTACAAAGGAAAAAGTAAGATGAAATATTATTACTTTAGTTGATTGAACTCTAAAGTTCTATTAAAATTAAGAAGAAATAAATGGAATAAAGAGGTAAAATTTGACCCTAGTAGTTCTATTTTTATAGTGTTATTGATGAATGTTGGCTAAAATTGGGACTCATCATCAATGTCTTTTAACCAGTTGTTTAGAAGAGTGTGGATCTAGTGTAGCCATCCCAGAAATCATTATAAAGGGATAATTTCCCTTAAGAGAAGGATTCTTATATAATGTTCTAGATGTTATAATAAGCTATAATATAACCTCATTTTCAAGTGGATAGTTTAATATTATAAGATTCTAGTAAAATTTGTGATTCTTTTAATGTAAAACATGAGTAACCAATTTTTGAGAAAACTATTTTAGGTCCTGATTATTGGGATAAAGGACATATTTTAATTTTTTGAGTTGTTGAAGAATGATATGATGATATAAAATTGAATCTGTTTGTGGATCTTATTCTTCCAAGATAACAAAATTGTGAGGATAATGTTGGGGATGTGGCAATTTAAATTTTTTTCTCCATACTCAAAAACCAAATATACAGTGACACACTCAATTTCACAAGTAATCACCAACACATAGTAAGACATTAGATATTTTTGACATAAAATCACTTTCCTATACTTTATTAACTAATTTTGAAAATCTCCAGTGGAAATAGAATGAAAAAATTAAGGATATAATTTTATCAAATGATTAGATAAAAGAACATTAAGAGTCCTTTGTTTTAAAAGGTTATTTTTTCCAATTGATTGGGATCTTGTATACACATACAATGATTAATAATAACCTATAGAAATACCATCTAATATAGTTGGATGATTATACGATATGTGCAAAGTAGCTTGATGAAACAAATGAACTTTTAATAGATTTGAAATATTTATTGTGTTTCATGTTATAGTTCAGTGATCATAATGTACTTATATTATCTCAATGGGAAATGATCCAAGATCATCCTATGATCAATAATGTCTACACCAACATGTTTTGGATTAGATTTTGTTATTTATTGTATAATAAAAAGAAATATTACACACATTATGAAGTGTGGTTCTTTGAAATTTTCAGTTCATAATGAATTTTAGACAAGGGATGATTAACTAATTTCTGAAATGTTTTATTTATCTTTATAGATCGAGTTTCGTCAATCGGATTTTTTAACTAGTTTTTGGGAAAGATTTTATGAAATATCATGTGCTATAATTCCTAGATACTTTATAGTCTATATGAATATTTTTATATGGACTAATATCTCATTAAATAAATTTTGGTGTTTTTATAATGAATTAGATAGAATGTTAATGGATATATCGATTCATTTTCATTTTGTTCAAGGAATGATTCCCACATAACATAGTTTACTAACTTGAAAGTATTTTAGATTTATAATATTTCATGTAATGGATTATAAAGAGGTTGAAGGGTTGTAATATTTTTTTAATTTATTCCCTCAGAGTCCAAATAGAACTCAATAGCTCTAGTTTACAACTAATATTAGGATTCAGAAGTCTAAAAACATCCACGGCTAGTTCCCATAGTGTAACATATTTCTCATTTCCCAATTGAATCACTTCCAACTATCTCTGATTCTATTATTTCATCTCTCAATGCTACAATTCTTATACCTTCTACTTAGTCTATTTATGGGATAGATAAAAACATATTAAGGAACATATTAAATATTAAACAACATGTGATATATATGAATGGAAGGATTATTCAAGTCAATGTCCATGTTAAAAAAGTTTTGAGGTATCTTTGTTTGGATTTTCCTTCTTGTTAACCCACTTATCAGCCTATTCCTATCGTAAATGACTCTAAACCATTTCCACTAGTTATTTTAATTATTCTAAAGGAATCTTGTGGATTCATATTTCACCTCTTTCTCAAATGTATAAATAGTCATCTACCATTCATCATGAGTTCTACATGTAAGCCATCATCCTGAGAATTAACATGTGTTCAAAAGCACGATTTGGTATAAGAGAAAAAATACCCTTGTTCATTCTTCTCCTAAAATAAAAAAGTACCAGAATAATGTGGATGAAATTTATTACCCAACACCAATCTATCAACAAAATAATTCGATGGTGGATGATGCCAAAACTACAGTGGAATTTATCCCATGTGTTACATCATTTGTCCTTCCAACTATGGTAGATTTTTTCAGTAGCAGAAATTTTGGTTTCATTATTTCCTCATGAAATATTGAAGTAATTCTCAGTATGCCTCCCCATGATCCGAAAGGCTTATCAACTACTTTTATTTAAACCTAATATTTTATAGATTTTGGAAAATTTGGGTTTAACTTATTATGAATCCTCTATCCACCTCTAGAACATCTCAAAGGGAGAAACTACTTCAACCCAACCCTTCATCTCATTTTAAACATATCGATAAACACGAGTCTAAAAACTACAGTTTTTTAGTTTCATATTTTTAGTGGTAGTGGATGTATACATTATACCACATAATATTAAATAAAATTTAACTTTATTAAATTCATATGTTTTCATTGGTGAATGTTTTAATAAAGTTTTTTTGATAGATTAATTCCATTCATACCATAATAATAAATGTATATTTAAAAATATTACTACTTTTTTCTTGACTATAACTTCAAAATTAATTGTTTCTTATTCTATATCATGTGAATTATTAATAATAAACAAGGTATATGAGTATTAATGATTCCAAAAATGGAAGAATTTTCACCGAGCTAGGGTATGTAATAAATTTAGGTGGGTGAAATACGGAACAAACATAATATTATGAAATGATAAATATAATCTTTTTCATTTATAAATATTCAATAAGAAAGTTTTTAATACATTGTTATAAATTTATTAAATTAATAACAATCATGAAAAATGGATAGATTATTTGACAATAATTTTCATAAAAAATATCCCCAGTAAAATAACCTTTTAATGATCTAAACTAAAATTTATATTTTATTGATTTTTTAAATTATTTTTTTCATCATGTATTAAACTTATCTACATATTCTATCAAGTTAAATCATCATGTTCTGAAAATTTCTAGTAATATTACAAAATCTTGAAAATTGACTATATGTTGAATTTTCATACAAGGTGTATTTGTTATGTTGAGTATTGGATTAATCAATCACCTCTATGAATGAATCAACTATGTGAATCCATTGCATCATGGAGTCATTTATTAATAAATTACCTATGTCAATAATGTTTTTGCATGGTAATTTGATTTTGTATATTAATCAGCTGCAAAAATAACTTATGTGGATAAATTAGTTATGTGATTTACAAATATTGTGAATTTTCCTATGTGAATATATATATGGAAACATGATATATTCACAAAAAATATTTTTATTTTAATTAATAATCACTATACATATTCTCATACATTGATATTTTTACAATGTGAAGAATGACTATATAGATCATTTCGACTACATGATTTCAGATATGAAATTAGCCTATGTTGTGATCTGTATTCGGGAATTTAATTATGTAAAATGTAATATATTTCCCTTTATGTACATCCATTGAATATTAATAATACAAGGTGATCATTATTTTAAGAATTAATTTTTAAAGTTAAAAATAACTATAATATGTGGAATGTACAGTTGAAGGGAAAAAGTGAAAAGATAATCTAATTGTTAGTACTATTTATGAGGTATTTTTTCTTATAAAGGTTTTCTTTCAAGGATTTTAATTTATGGATAAGTTATTATTCATTTAAAATTGATGTACTTTATTCATCTAAAAATTATATATACATATCACCAGTATATTTAATGATATTTAATGAAAAACACATTTGTAATATATTTTAGAATATTCAAGGATATGTGATTGTGGAATAGATGATAAACACAAAATACATTGTTGGATTAAATAGTTTTATTACCTAATGTTCCATCACTATTTTTATTATATACACCATATACATATATAATTTTTTTTATTAAAACATGAATCTGGAAGTGTATTGGACTCATTTATTTTATTTTTTATCATTCAAAATAATTATAGTTGAAATAATAAATATTTGATAAAAGATAAAATGGTTAATGCAATGATTCCTGGAATTATCCAGTTTAATTTTAATTTCATCATTTTAGTTATAGGTTTTTTTTCCATTGGTATTATTATAAGTAGAAAAATAATAATATTTTATATTTTATATTTATAAAATATAAACAATTAACGCTAATAAATCTTGAATTTGGTGATAAATAAGGAATTAAAATGCACATTTTAGATACATAAGAATACTGTTAAGTATATATTTCCACTTAGTTAGAGATAGAGTATATATATATATTTATAATATTCATACCATATTAGAAAAGGAAATAATATTTTATATACTTTTGGAGAATTGGATAATTGATAAAAAAAGAAAACTATTGGATTGTTGTGTTAGTAAAACTTTTTAAAATACAAAATTTTAATAGAACTAAATACATGAGGGATTATATGTGAATGAAATAATAATTACCACATGTATCATAAAAGAATAATGAAACTGTAATTGGGAAGGACTTCATAAATGTAATTTTTTGGATATTTTTTCTATGATGAGAAAGAGGGAAATTGCTACGTGAGGATGTGGTTTTTTAATTGAAAAAAAATACACATATATTTTAGAAGTAAAAAAATATTATTGTTACCCTCTATAATAATATTATTTATATTGTTATTAAATTAAATAATTTTTTTCCATTAAACAATTCCACAGAAAAAATTACTTTTTCTTACAAATGAAATGTAAGAAAAATAAAAAACTGTTTTCAAATGGTATACAACATCATTATTTTTTTCACCTCAATATTTATTATAACCATTATAAATTTATTAACATATATAATTTTTTCTATCTTTTTTACATTTTAACAACTTTTATAATTAGAGTGTAATACAATTTTCTAATGTTTCTATTTTATCATATTATATTTTTTGCGTTTATTTTCCAATCACAATATTATCAATTTTATGTAGTATATTCATTTTCTATATGGAAAATTACTTTATTATTAAATAATTTATTTCATGTAATTATTGAGTCATATGTGTATATTTTTCTATACCAAAAACTAAATACTGAACAAATTTGAATATAGAAGGAAAATTTATTTTATAAAAATATTAGTTGTCACATTCTCAGCCAAAATATATATTTATTTCACAACATTTAACGAATATAATTTTTTTTAAATGATGAGTGAGATTTTATTTTATTATATAATTAGGCACACATGTTTATTTTTCAGACATAACAATTCACAAATGTATATTGATTATTAGATTATTCTTTCTAAATTGATCATTGTCTTTATTGTCCAATATATCCACCCGTTTCTCCTCATAAGAGAATTAATGCTCTAGTGATACCCACATTGGATCAAATAATTGTTAAATATTAATTATATAAATGTATTAGACAGATATAATTAATATATCATTAGTATTATTTAATGATCAGGTAAGTCCCATTATATTGAACACACCATAAATGTGATCAATGATGTGAAAATAGATAGTGTGCCTCATTCCAGACATACTATTTGTTATAAAACACAAGATTCACTACCATAGATAAATTTTAAGGAATAAATTGTCTCTAAATTTCAAATAAATTTATCATCTTTTATTTTCTCTAAATATATAGTGTTGAGTTTGGGAATAATTAATGTATTGATTTTTGATGAAAAATAACATCTATCATCTCACGAAATCCATTCTGTATATTTTTTCATTCACTAACATCATATATACATTTTTTTGTTACATAGTTCTTCCTAAAAATAGATTCATATGGGACCATATGAATGATTTATTAGAATATAATATTATATGAGAACATAACTAAAGGATTATTTTGATCCTACCCTATATTAAAGTATATTTTTTTCTCTCTCAATGTCAATGAGTATTTAAATAAACTATTTAGATTATTTCTTATTATTTTGGTGCTAGGATATAGTAGTATTCCAATATATTTATAAATAATTTGGAATACGGTTAGATAATGTATAATTGAACATTATATATCGATTTTTAGTAATCAAATTTGGTCCTTTATTCTTCTTCTCCACTTCCTTTACATATAAATTGGAATGTTTATTTAGAGAAAAATATTACCAAATAGTAATAATGTAGGTAGACATAGTGATTTAATCCCCCATATCCAATATGATGTTGTTTCCTTAATATTTTCACAAAAAAGATGAAAAAATTATATGCTAATGTTTTCCCATTTCTATATTTGGGTGGGGTATAATTATATCATCCACTTAAAATTCAGTTGTTTTATTTTAGGTTTCATTAATATCGTGGACATTAAGTGGTACTAAGAAATATCTACCTTTAGATTATATCCCCATATGTTCTTTTAGAGTTCTCAATATATCATGGTTAATTTTATCACTCTCAATGTTCTCTTAAAGGTATAAATATATCTTGGTACATCAAGGGATGATTGATAAAATGATTATTGTGCATAATATAATAGATTATTCTTGACCTTATGTGTTCAAAACTCATAGGGTCAATCTCCATTCTAAATTATTTTATATTTCTTTTAATTTAATTATTTAATCTTCTTATACAGGTTATTATAATATTATTTGATTATAAAAAGTTTCCATTTAAGAATCCTTAATTTCCTCATTAATATATTGTAAATAAATGATTTCATTATAGTTAGACATACTCAATGCCATTATGTTTTGGAAATCAATCCATTTCATATACATAAAGATATAGACTTTAAAAATATTTCTCGTAGGTATGGATGAATTTTTCTTTGAACTACAAACAATATATATATATATATATATACTATTCACCATTCAAAATGGTAGTTTATTGAGTAATTTTCATCCTTGATTAGCATCATCAAATTTCATTGATGTATATTTATACCCTCACATATAATGGCACCATTTAAACTATATCTTTAGTATATCTTTTACACAGAATCCCATATAAGATGTGCCTCCATATATACAAGGGAAATAAATATTTTATAACTCAAAATATTTCTTTAGCTGGTTATCATAACGGAAGATCAATTTTCAAAAGTCATAGAATATCGGTAAACCATTTTTCATTTGTGTTAAACAATAGAATTTGTGTAAATTTTTATTATATATCTAAAACCCTTCTATAATAGAGGGTTTAATACATAAAATAGTAGTTATTACCCTCTTATTGATAATCTTAATAATTTGTCTATAATATTTTTCCAGGATATGTTACAAAATTCAAGGTAAATGTAGATATTGTGCTAGAAATCATATAAAAAAATTCTAAAATAATTGGAAATAAGCATACATTCATAAAAAAATTTGAATTTCCAAGACACATGTTTTTGTGGGGAATTTGTTGAGTTCTAATCTCTATTAATTATATATAGAAATTAATTCAATTATATTCACATACACCTTCAATTGTACATGTTTCATCTAAAAGTCAATGTTTTAGAATGAAATTTACATATTATCCTTCCTCAATGTTTTAATAATTATCTATAAATTATGTTAATCTTCTGTATTGATCCTTGAGTACATGGGAATATCATTTATTATCACTTATAAAAATTTATGATGACATTCACAAGACACTCTATTCATCATGAGATAAATTATTTCTAGGGGTTTATATCATATAATAAAATCAGTAATGACTCATCTTTTACAAGTTATATTTTCTATGATAGCTTTGGAATATCTTCCTACCTAACTATCATCTTATGATATACAAAAATGATGACCAACATTTTAAAAATATTAAAAACATTTATGTTTACTGATCAAATCATCAACCCATGGTACTATTTACTTATTCTTTTGGTGATTTTATTGCTATAATGATAATATATTAATGATAACAATGATCCATCATTCATATTTACAATGTTAAACAAGGATTTCAAAAATGATTTACTAATGAGTATGATTGAATTATAAAAAACCGAATGTAATGTCTTCTTAGATTCCAATATAAATATTCATACTACAATATATTCTTTAATATAAAATTTTTATAGAAAGAATGAATTATCTATAGAACCCTAGATCATTATCTGAGGTAATTTCATATAAATATTTAGTCAATAAATCAATATGTTCCCATATAATTGGATTTTAAGGAATCTTTTTGACTTTCTTTATGAAAACCATTCATGTTTATATAATTAATCAAGGGTTATAAATAAAAATTCATTTGAAATATTATCGTAATGAGATTCATATTATGTTATGATTTGAAATATATAAAAGGGATAGTTTGGTATTTAGAAGTTTATTTCTATATCCAACTAGTTAAAGTGAGATTTTTTTGAAGATATCTATTTTTTCCATGTTTAATATCAGATTTATCAGTATGTAGAATTATAGGACTCACTATAATAATCATCCCATAAAATCTAAATGGTTATTAATACATACTTAGAAACAACACCACTAATAGGTTCTCTCAAATAAATCTCTACAAAAATTTCTCAGGGAAGAAAAGAATTATTTATTGAATATATCAATGATATAATGGATGGGTTTGAACTGAAACAAAAAAAAACATTTGTCATTTATAAGTGTTGAGTAAGTGTACCATTCACGGTGTCATATCCAATCTCATCCATAAAAATGTTAATGATGTACCAATTCTTGTTACCCAATTTATTTGATAGTGTTGGATATTGAATACTTTTAAAGACCCTTTGATGGGGGAACTACCTTACAATGTGATTTCGTTCCATGTTGTTTAAGAATGGAACAACGGGTAAAATATTCAATGGTTGGTTCCATTATTCCATTATATATTCAAGAGTTTTCAGCTTCTAAATATATTCATAATATAGATTCCTTTAAATTACACACCAAAATAATTTCCTTAGTATTTTGAGACAATTTCATCCCTGATTCATTAAATATATAGAACATGTGGTTGGTTTCATTACCACTCCTTTATCATTTAATACTCTATATAGAGACTATATTGATTATTTCATGTCCCCTTATTTGGGGTACCATTATCCAATATAGGTATCACTATTTTGGAAAAAATATACCCTTTTATTATATCTCCCCAATACTTGAATTAATATATATTTCAAATACAAAAATTTAAATAAAAAAATAATATATAAATTTTTCCTTGAAAATAGATTAATAACTTATATCAGGGCATATAATTCATGAGAAAAAATTCCAATATATGTTGAAATATAATATTTTTCAATTTTATTATCCTATAAATATAATTTACATTTATGAAAATACATATAAAATATTACTAAAATATTTTTTTGGAAAGTATATATTAAATTTGAATACCACTGATTTAGACTATATGAATTTTCAAAGTATATGGTAATTGTTTTTGAGAATAACTATTTAAACATGAATAATATAAGTCAAGGAAAATAATATTTGTGGTATTTGGGAAAATTCATGTTATAAGAGTCAAAAAAATGATTCTATTAATACCTTTAGAACAAAGTGGATCAATTTTAAGATTGAATAAAGATTTATTTTTCAAAATTTTATGCGAACTATAACATGGGTAATTTAAAATTGATAAATAATTGGATAATAATAAATATATTCATGATACAATTTTAATAAAAAATTTTATATGATGAAGATGTATTCCAAATATAATAGTCCTAAAATGTCAGATTTATTAAAAACGTTCTAATATAATTTTCTGTAAATATGAATATTAAATTGTAAAAAAAAATGTAATTCCATGAAATATCGTGATTATATGAAAATGTTCTGATTTAAAAAAACAATAGATTAAAATTTTCACTAGTGTCAATAGAAACCTAAATAAATAAAAATAAAAATGAGATTGTAGAGAACCAATTAAAACTTGTGTATCATTTTAATCATAAATACTTTTAAAGAAATTACATAAAATTTTAAATTAAATAAAAAAATATAAATCTATTAATGATATAAAATATTTAATGGGATGTATAAACACAATAATAAATAACAAGTGTTTAATATTGAATATCTCACCTATAAATTAAGGTGAAATGAAAAACAATTTGAATGGTCATAAAATTTAAGTGCGAATCATAAAATGTTGTGATTATGTGTAACTACTGTAATTCTACATAAAAAAGTGGAATAGAAATAAAATATTTAGTGGTAATAACATTCTTTAACTTGTAATAAGATATATAGTGAATAGGTCATAGAACAAAATGAAAAGAAATTGAGTTTTGAAACCCCATACCTTGAGTAAAACTGTCCATGTACATACTTTATCACCTGTATAAAAAATAAAAATATTATTATTCTTTTAAAAATACATTTTATAGTATATTTAATTTTAATTCTACTTTTTTATGTCATATATTTTCAATTACTATATATTTATTAAATATATTATGTTCGACTAGGTTTCTTTCAAGACATGTCATTAAAAATACAAGAAACAAATTTCTAGGGTGGCTATGTGGAAAGGATTTCATATTAAATTAATGTATGAATTATTATAAATAAATAATTATAATTTATGTAAATTAAATATTTTTTCATAATCATACATGTAATGTTTTAATGAATAATTAATCACATCGCCTTAGGAAGAATTTTGTCCAGACGTATGGACAAGTGATGTTATAATTTTTTAACAGGTGGAAGGATAAGAATATAAGTAATATTTTATTATTATAGATTCATAATAATTTTATGAATATCACATATATTCATTAAAAACTTTATAATAATAAATCATGAAGTTTGTTCACCGAAAATTTATTATATTGCTATATTTATGTGTTAGTAGACTTGTATGCATGGGTGATATGTTTTTTTATTAATTTTATGGAATAAAGGTGGAACATGGTTTAAAACTAATAATGATTATATGTTAGTTTATTTATGATACTATAAGAAATATTTTGGGGGGTAATAATATTTATAAGAAGTAAAACATGACATAATAAATGAATGAGTTATGTAAGACAATTACCTCATCTTTGAGTGATCTAATTTTTCTCACACATTAGTCCTCCTAAAGAGGGAAATATAAAAATACTGAAATATATAAAATGTTTAAAATGAATATAATATTGTATTAATATAGGTATTATCTATCCTATAATTCTCAAAACTAGTGAATATTATAGATTAGGATGTACCCTTTTATATGTGATGCAATGACACACATGGGATATCATAAAATATTTAAATATAATATATATCCAAATCATTTGTATTAGAAAAAAATCAAATTATTTAGAATATAGGATATGATTAATTCAAAATACCTTCGTTAATTTAGATATTTATATGTTATATTTAAAACCTTATCTTTTTTATCTCCTTTTTAACAATTCATAACCAAAAAAGTGAGAGGATATGTTTTTTACATTTAAGGATCTAGAAAAGTTGAACACTGGAACAAAAAACATTGATGGATGTAATTTAAGTCCATTTTGAATCAGAATCATTCAGTTTAATTATTAAATTTATTTTTGAATGATTTAATAAAATATAGTTTATCATATAATATCAATAATGTAATTTTTGGGAATATTCATTCATTTTAACTTTATTCAAGTCTATAAATATACTCAATTTGACAATAAAAATATTTTTCACTATTTATAATTTATATCTACTTATGAAAATTCCATTATACGATAATTAAACAATAATAATTTATTTTTTATTCTCCTTCAATTCATTTAACTTTAATTTCCTGCTTCTTGTTGAAGCACTATATTAGCATTTTTGTACAAATTTAAAATGATAAGTTCATCACTATAAATTAAACATAATATTCTGTTATATAATTAATATATTAACAATTAAAATTACTATTAAAAACTATTAATATTTATTTATCCTAAGGAAAATATATTCTTGATATTAATATAAAAATCATGACATTATGAAATTTAATGAACATAAAATAATATATGTGTTTTTATTCAAAGGAAAATTACTTTGAAATTCCAAACATAAGAAATTAGAATGTATATGGTCTAATTAAAATCATAAAATTAAATAATATTAACTATGGGATTTATTTCATAATCCATATTAAGATATTATTGTCCATAAGTAATCGATTTACCCTTTACTAAGGTGAAAAATATTTAATATGGCAATTAATCATAATGATGAAAAATAAAAGAGAAATATATACCAAAATTTAACAATTTTATTCCAAATATGGAATCCATTTTTAAAGATTCAATTTATTATTGTGGAAGAAATCAATTTTAATATATATGTATAAAACACAAAAAAAATACAATTATCTGGAAAATTTGTTTTTTAAGCCAACAAATGGTATCAGACAACAAATAGTCAATTTTTTAATGGAATAATTTATTTATGATTAATAAAATAGATATTATTTTATTCTGAGACTAAATAAAAAATACAATGTGACTTTAAAATTTAATGTATTTAAAAAAAAGGTATCTCAAAAACAGTTATTTTTTAATTAAAATGAATTTAAAACCCTTTAGAAAAATTATAATTAATTTACCAATAGAAAATACTAACCTCTTAAATTAAAAATAATAATTATTCAAAAACAAATTCAATAAAATAAACTAAATTCATTATAATTCACACACACAAAATTTAACAAGGTCCATTTTGGACGAAATCAAAATTTTAATTTATATAATGAATTTTGAGAGAATAGAGTACATAGTTATTATGAATTAATAAAAAATATTTTCCTTGTATAAAGATTTTGTTTTTTATAATCAGTTTATTTCTAATCAATTAACCCATTTAATCATCATTTTCTAATGGTCATAATTTTATTACAATAGTTTTACAATATAACTTAGTTCACTTAAATATTAATGATTCCTATAATGTAATAAATAGAACATATATATATTTTAATATAAATTGTTATCATGATATTTTTATTTTTTATGAACATCATTACATTATATTTAAAATGGCCATACATGATCCTTGAAGTAGACTTCATGATAACCAACCCTTATCTTTGTATTGATGGTAACTTGACTGATGATCTATTTTTATGAACCACCTTGGCCCATTTAATTTATTACACAAATAAAAAACGTTAGGAAAGGGAGATGTGCTATTATTTATCAACCAATAATGATTCGTATGTTAAATAAAGATACAAAGTGGTCAAATAGAAAAGTTTTATAAGAGGATAGGTTCTACCCAAACATATACTTTATAAAACATAAATCATCTGCCAATAGATTTCAAAATTTGACATCGACCTACAATTATTCAGTGGGTTCCAAGTGATATGTAGGGATAGAGATCACTAGATAACTAGACACCTGATTGATAGAAACAATCATCTCCCATTTAAGAGTAATCAATTTATTCATCTAGTAAAACCTAATGACTGTTCTGTACCATCAAATAGAGATATTAAATAGTAGATACAACATTAATATCAACCACATAAGTTGATACCAGGTTCCATTTCATTGGAAAATATGGTCAAATCCTTCTTGAAATTATATCCTAATCTCACATAATCACTTTAAATCACCAATTAGGAATCTATAATGATGCGTGAAAATAATAATAGTCAACCATGACCCGTAGAGAAACTAACAACTCTATCTAGAGAAAACATTCAATAATTATTGATAAAGAACTAGAATGTCCCTTAATAACTCAACACCATATTCAAGGAATGAAAATGATGTAAATTGTATCCCATGATCCATTTTCATTCAAATAATATGCATTAGTTTTATGACATAAAATAATATTTTTATGCAGTCTTTCAAACAAGGATAAAAGTTGTAAATGAGTAGGAGTAACTAGTTTATAATATTTTAGTCAAAATAGAATAAATTAAGAGTATAATACCTCTCATTATAGCTAATATACAATCAAATTTCAATAGATATTATTCCACTACATTCATCTAGTAGAAATCAGATACATGTGACTATATAATGAATGGATTTAAAGCATTTGATAGTTCCACGGTTCTCTTTAGAGAAGATAAATATAAACCATAACTATAAGATGATAAATTATAATAGATCCTCATTTGATGAAAGCTGTGTATACCAAAAATTCACGTCATTGCATGTATGAGTATATAAATATTTGTGTGAACATTTTATCCTCATTAGTGTAAATTCAATGAACACTATTATTTATTTTAAATATACTAGAGGTTTTACTCTATAGAGAACTAACATAACCACCTTTATTAGTCTTGGGGAATTTCAACTTCTATCCATTAGTTACACTGAAGTTACCATTATGCGAAGTGTATTTAACAACTCAATACATTCCATCTATATTAATATCCTCTATCATATTCCTATCAACCTAATCCATATTAGAGTAAAAATTTATCATGAATACTGATAACCAATATACAATAACAATTCTATATGGACCCTCTCAACCATTAGATATCCATACATTATAACCTAAATAGAAAAATAAATCATTTTAAAAATAAAATTGGCATACAAATCAATAATGGTTTGATCAAAGAGAGGATTTCTGTGAGGTTCCTTTTCTACATCCTCATTCTGAGGATGTCTAGATGTATTCTAGGTGTTATTATAGTACACATTAGAAAATTAATGGAGGCCATTATATGAGAATTATATCAATTTGAGATAAGTTATTATAATCATATAACTAAAATTACATAAAAAATTTACAAATGTTATACATATCCAAACAAACCATGGTGATCTACATCTTGTCACTATGATATACGTAAGGAATTTCATGCACAACCTATCTCATTAGTGTCTAAAATAAAATATACATCCAACCAAACCTCCCAATATTACAACACCATTAGTAGACCTCATTTGATATAAATTATCACGAACCCATAAAAATAAGACATCATTCCAGGAACACAAACCACATGAATTCTTAATGGTTTTCATCGATTAATATGGTCTTGTAAAAAACACATGAGAATTAAGAAAAATTTAATATTGTTTTTGAATATGAATGAAAAGAATTTACATTTAATGAATTCACAAGGCATTAAAATATTATATTTATGTATTATATATATAGAACCAAATAGTAAATGAAAGTCATAGAAAACTATTCAAGTTAATACTGAACAAAAAATGTTTTCCCTGAATATCACATTTACATTTTTGTTTTTATAATATAAAATATCCTTTTATATTAAAATTTTTTATATGAATATTGATCAACATGATTAAAACACACACATATATATATGTTAATATGATTAAATCTATAAGTTTTGTAAGTTTTTTGAAATTATCTAAAATATGGAAAATTGCCTACATGATGTTATTTCATATGTAGTAATTTGACTACTTCAAGTATTTAACTATATCAACAACCTATATGAAGTAATCACCTATGTGAATTATTTAGTTCATGATATCATCCATATAAAAATAAAAAAATTTAATTAATTTTCAATATGAGAATTCAACTATGTAGATCAATAGTATACACATATTTTTTGGGAGTAATCATCTAATTCATTTGGATATATAAGAAATTATACTACATGAATTCAAAAGGCTAAGTGATTTTTCACATTTTTCAATTTTATTATCATGAATCAATCAAATTTAAAATCACTCATGTGTATAGTTTTCATAAGTACAGTACTACTATCTAGATCATTTCTAAAATTTAATTCAAATATAAAATTCAGCTATGTTATTATCTACATTATTTTATATAATAATATAACATGGAATTTATTACTCTTGGAGGACATTGGGTGTGAGTTAATGATGTCAAGAAATGATTACTTTTTTAATTACCTGTAAATGATTAAAATAAATATAACAAATAAAATTTAATTAGAATGGCAGCATGTCCGTGTATAATTTAATGATTAGAATTATTCCAGATGTATTTTTTTTACAAAATGACTTGTTTCTATTCCTGTATTTTTTTGGATCTATTGTTTTGAATTTATAGGTGTTTTTATTTTGATTATATAAAATATTTCAATATAAAAGTGAATTTAAAATCAACAATTTATACATAGAATAACCCAGTCATCTTATCTATCATTGAATTGATCTTTTATGAATCTCTAAGTAAAGTGGTATATTTTTACATGAAAGGGATGAAGAATAACTGACTCTGCAGTTATGATATCATGATTATCATTGTTTTTCATAGATTAATATTCTAAATATTCATTTAATTTTCATTGTATCACCTGATTATTTCATATCATTTTTAGTTATATCTGACAATGGCAGCCTTTATTTTGACATTGTCTCTATCTATCTAATAAAATATTGAAGATTATCATGGAAATAACACTATATCCCTTTCATTTTAAATCATTTTTAGATCCCAATTTAAAGAACTTATTACATTTAAAAAAGGTTCTATTACCTTAACATTGTCTTGTTTTCAATAGAAATTGGACATCTAGTCCATGGAAACTTTACTTTTTTATTGAAAATATAAAAGATATTTGATTTGAGTGTTGGTGGAGTGGATTTGGGGAATTTAATTCCCCAATCCACTATAAATATTTTTTTATGGTCAATTTAACTTGATATTTTAATTATAATATTGATATGTGTTATGTAATTAATATGTGTTAGTCACAACATAAATATTTGGGTTTTGTTTATGATGAAATTTTCAAGAACTCTATTCTCTGTCCCTATTGATTCAATTTTTCTTTCTATCTTTGTAAATATTTCGTATCAATATTTTTGATTTTCTATTATCAGTGGTCAAATGATGATGTCTAAAAATAATCCTTAAAATTGTTTCTATGAATTATTTTTGAAAATTGATGTCCATGATAATATATCCCAATTTTAAAAATTCTGAATTATGGTTGGTGGAGGGCACAAATGAACATTTATTTACAGAACCATTATGTTATGTTCTATATAAAATCCATGAAGAAATATTATATTATCTATGGGGATATATATTTCTTAAATTTCACATTTTAAGGGTAATATGTTTTAAATTATTTAGTGATCAATATAAAAAACAATGGGAATGGAAAAAAATCATTTCATAGAGTTTCACAATGTGAAATTACATATGAAATGTGGAAGACTCTTTAAATAGCATATAAAGTGAAATTTATTTAATAAATCCTTGATAAATAACTCCATAGATTAATTTGAAACCATTATAATGTAATATGGAGATATCATTATAACATTAAACATAATGCTTACAAAGATTGCAAATACTGTCTCTTCTCTAATAACAATCTTTTAATAGCCAGATCAAGCTATAAAAAATCCTTTAAATTTACCATCTTTGTGGAGTGAAATCTTGTCTTAAAATACATAATAAACATAGGTTGCAAATTTTAAAAAATATATATATATTTAAAATTTTCATTATTTAGGTGGAAAAAATAGTTGTTAATGTCAGTGAGAATATATTTTTTAAGTGAGATATTTATTAATTAAATGTTTAATCATCAAAATTATTAGGAAGTGGTATGAAAATAAATCAGATGATTCATGTGATTAATATACATAATATTATTCTACTTTTGATAGTGATCATTCACTTTTTTAAAAAATTTCTACGATTTTATAAAATAAGAGAATATGAATAATGAAATACCTCAAAATGTTTAATTAGTTTTGTTTAAATTAAAAAGAGTTTAATTGATAAGTATGAATAAATATAGGACATTTTAGACTATATTTTCCATATATATAATATTAAAAAAGGTTGAGATAAAATATATTATGACTTTTCAAAATAAGTTGAAATCCATTAAATACCAGAAGGAAACATGTAGTTATTCTAAGGATTGTAGTGATGTATCATCATTAAAATTTTAAGATAAACACTCTAATAAAAATTACAAAATGTGCTCCTTAGAACATGTAAAATTGGATTTTTTGGAGTTAATAATTCATTTAATTGAAAATGTATTTCAAAATTATGGCCTCGAATTTTTTGATTGAAAAAAAACAAAATTGTTGTCAAATATTTAGTTGAAAACATTCATGCCCCAATAATATATGTGTTCCAAAATAATTTCCTATATTAATTTCTTTAATAGGGGAAAACCAAAAGAATAAATGAAATGTGGTATTTGGATAGTGGTTGAAAATTCATATAAATTTAGTGTTCAGTAATTTTTATCCAATAATAATAATAGATGGACTCCATTTCACAATTAGTGATAATGCTAATAGAATAATTATGGGAGTTGGAAATACTAAAAATCCATGATCCGTTCTCATTAACAAAATTAATATAGTCGATGGATAGAAGCCAAATCTGATAATTATCTCCAAAACATGTGATGAAGGATATTTATTTTCAAAAAATGAATTTTCTACATTCAAAGTGAAAACTAATTAATTTAAGGAACCTATAATATAAAATGACTCTACTTTAGATCATAATTTTCTAATATAAGAAAAAAAATGAACCATTTAAATGATCAAATAATTAAATCCCTGTTTTTTATAGAAATCTAGGCCACTGTGATGTATATTAATTAAGATAATTGTTCACAAAGGCATTATTTTTTGATTAACCAAAACTAAAATTAAATAAAAATAATATACATAATTCATGATAGATGGGTGAGAAAAAAAATAATTTTTTAGACAATTAATGGAGATTCTACTTATAGACCCCTATAAATACTTTTTATAGATTATTTTAGGATACATAGAACTGTATTTCAAAGAGGAATTAATTTTTTAATATATTATTTGTTGATTCAATTATTTTAAATGTAGTTTTTTAACATATTAGGAAAGGATATTCATCTTTTCTTAGAAATTTTTGAAGGAAAGATCAAAAATAGTAATTTACCAAAATTATTTAATTGATAAGTGACCATAAAGGAGAATTTCAATGTCGTGAGTTCAATTATTTAAATTCTATACATGGAAGCAATCATATATTTTCATCCACCGTGACACCACAATCGAATGTTGTCATTGAAAGGAGGAATATGAGATTTGAAAAAATTTATTGAACAATGACATGTGAATAAAACCTGCATACTCATTTTTGGGATAAATCAATAAAATAAAACATCTAACAAATAGAGTCCTAATTAGACCTATTTTAAGTAAAAACCTTATGAGATATGTAATTATAAAAATACAATTGTTTCACACATTAATGTTTTTAGATGAATGTATTATAATTTAACCCCTAAAGATAATCATTCTAAATTTCATACCAAAAAATGAATTAACATTCCATGGATATTCTACAACATCCAAAGCATGATGGATTTTAACCAAAAGGTCAATGATCTATGAAAAATCAAAACATGTTATATTTTAGGAGATTAATCCTTATTATCAGAAAAATGGATCAAATTCTTTATCTATGTAATTCATTTGAAAACATAGGATGTGATTATCTTTATTAGAATAAAATGAATGACCTGTTGGTAAATTATTTTCCAAAAACATAACCTCAAAGGACGAATACTGGTGACCTATAATGTTTTCTACCCTAATAGTAGAGAACTCGAATAAATGATCATGTTGAAACAATGATTGGTATTTTTATGAGGATTGGTGAGTTTTTGTATTAATTTATGAGGAATGATATGTTTTTGTTTTCTATATCAAATTATGTACTATAAATGGGTTTCAATGAAATATTATACCTTGTCTCCCCTATAAAAATGGATGAGATACTTCTTTTTCCGTAAAAAGAATGTTTAACATCAAAAGGACTATTGTTGGAGCGAGTTTATCTCAACAAAATGAAAACTTTACTAGAATAAAGGATGTTTTTTATGTTTTCTCAAATATGTAATACTTAGAGGGCTATAGATATGGACAATGTTCTATTTGAAAACATGTATGTTTTATACATCCTAGTAAAAACCCTAAATCTGTGTCATCAAAGTTACGTGATTTATTTTGTACGTCACTTGTACAAAGGTAAAGGTGAGATGATATATTATTACTTTATTTGATTGAACTCCAATGTTATATTAAAATTATTTATATTTAATTGAGTGGAATTGGTAGAATGTCACATCAATAAAACATTGTCTATTGTGTTATAGATGAATATGGGCAAACATTGAGACTCATCATCAATGTGTTTGGAACCTGTTGTTTAGAATAGTGTGGATCTAGGGTAGTCATCCCAATCATCAATGTATAAGGATAATGTACCTAAATAGATAGTGTCTTCTAGAATGTTTAAGAAGATAGAAAAATCTATAACAGAAACTAAGTTTCTAAAGGATAGTCTTATATTAGACAATTATATTAAAATTTGTGTTGTTACTATTGTAAAATGTTGGTAACCAATTTTGAGAAAACCATTTTAGATCCTAAGTAATAGGACATAAGATATATTTTATGTGTTTTAGTTGTTGATGAATTATCTAAGGATATAGTATACAATTAGTATTTGGGTCACGTTCTTCCAAGATAAAAAAATTGTGCTGATAATGTTGGTGACGTGGTTATTTAAATTGTTTTCACCACTCTTATACACCAAATATATTGTCACCACATCAATTTCAAAAGAAATCACAACAACATAGTATGTGTATAGAAAATATTGATATGAAATCACATTCCTATACTTTTCTGACACAGTTTGTTAATCTCCAATGAGATTATAATGAACTGAATAAGGATATAAATTCATCAAAAGAATAGATAAAAGAATATAAGTAGTTTTTGGTTTTAAGAAATGATTTTTTCCAAATTGATTGTGATCATTGATACCTATACAATGATGAATAAAAACCATTAGATAGTCCCTCAGATATAGTAATAAGATTATTTGGTTTGAGAAAAATATCATGATGAAATAAATGACATTTTAATAAATTTGAAAATTTTAATTTCTACCATGTAATAATTCAGTGATAATGATGTTCTTGTTTCATATCAATGGGAAATTATCCTAGGTCATCCAGTGATCAATTGTGCTTGTATCAATATGTTTTGGATGTGATTTGGTAATTAAGGGTATAATTAAATGAAATATTTCACACATTAACAAGTGTGGTGCTATGAAATTTTCAGTTCATAATGTATTTTAAACCCTCAGAAACAGTAGACACAATATTCATAGTGGATCATATTTTTAGAAAAGGGTCGATTAAATACTTTATAAATTTTATATTTAATCATTATAGATCTAGTTTCATTAATGTGATTTTTTTACTAGGGTTTAAGAAATCTTTTATGGAATTTATTGTGGGAGAATTACAAGATACCATATAAACCTTTATAAATATTCGTATAGAAACTAATATCTAATTAAATAAGGTAATGTTTTTTTATGATGAATTATATTGGATGTTAATGTAAATAATGACTCATTCTCTTTAATTTCAAGGTATAATTGCCATGTAACATTGATTATTATCTTAAAATTATGACATAATTATAATATTTATTGAAATGTATTATGAAGAGGTTGAAGGGTTGAAATAATTTTTTGATTCTAATCCCTTAGAGTGCTTATATACCTCAATATCTCAAGTTTATAATTCATATAAGGAGATGAATATCTGATAACATCCACAGATAGTTCCCATAGTGTAACCTAGAATAATGTGGATGAATTCTATAACCCAACACCAATCTATAAAAAATAGAAATCAAAGGTGGACGATTCCACAATTACATGGAAATCGATACCATGTTTTACTTCCCATAGACATCCAACTACGTTATATTTTTTCAATAGTTGAATTTATGGTTTAATTATTTCCTCAAGAAATATAGAAGTATTTATATGTATGCCTCCACATGATCCCCATTGAATCTCACATATTTTTTTAAAACCTGATTTTCTCTAGATTTTTGAAAATGTGGCTTTCCCCCTATGATGGAACCTCTATCCACCTCTATAACCTCTCATATGATGAAACAACTTCTACCCAATGATTCTTTTAATTTAGAACATATCAATAAACACTAGTCCACAAATTATATGTTTTTATGTTTATATATTGAGTTTTGAGTGGGGGTATACATTATAACCCTTATTATTTAATAAAATTTATCATTATTCAATTCATAGGGTTTTATTGGAGAATGTTTTTAATAACATTATTTTGATATAAGAATTCTATTCATACCATAATTATAAATGTTTTTTTGGAATATAACTACTTTTTTCATCACTATATGTTCTAAATTACCTATTTCATCCCCTCTATCATACTACTCATTAATGATAATGAATGGATAAAAGTATTAATGTTTTAAAAAATTTGAAGAAGATTCAAAAAAGTAAGGTAGGAATTATATAAAGTGGCTGAAAACATAGAACAAACATAACATTATAAAAATGTAAATATACTATTTAAAATATAGAAAAATTATATATAGACTTATTTATACTTTTTTATTAATATATTATTGTTTTAAAACCATAAAGAATAGAGATATTATTTGAATACCACTTTTCTTCAAAAATATCCAATATAAAATAACTTTTTAATGATCCAAAATATAATTAATATGTTATTGAGGTTTTTTAATTAATTTTTGTTCATCATGGTTTAAAATTATATAAATTACCTATCAAATTAAATCTTTATGTTCTACATATTTTCATTAATACTTTCAAATCCTAAAAATGACTCTTTGAAGAATTTCCATACATTTTGAATTTTTTATGTTCAATATTTACAAAATTTTACACCAATATGAATGAATCACCTATGTGAATTAGATTTATAATAGAATAATAAATAAAAAATTAACCTATGTAGAAAAAAATTGGGAATTTAATTGTTTATATCAATTGACAACATATATCAGTCATGTGAATTAATTAGTTATGAGATGTACATACGTTGTGAATTTGGCTATGTGAATCAAAATGGAAACCTGATATAGTAACAAGGATAAATTTTAATTTCATGAATAAGGTCTTTAGATGTTCTCAAATTTTGATATTTCTACTTCATGTAGAATAATTTTGTATATCATTTGGATTACATGAATTCTGATATGAAGTTCGGCTATGTGGTGATCAGTATTTTGGGCTTTAATTTTATAAAATTTTATTTATTTCCCTTTTTGTAATTTCATTGAGAGTTAATGATATTTTCTGATCATTATTTTATTTATTAATTTTTTATTTTAAGAAAAATATAATATTTGGCATGTACCGTTGAAGGGAAAAAGTGAAAATATAATCTAATGGTTAATACTATTTATGATGTATTTCTTCTTGTAACGGTTGTGTTTTAAGGGTAGTATTATATGGGTAAATTATTATACATTTAAAAGTAATGTATTTTACTAATTTAGAAATTATATATATATAAGAGATGTGAGATGAAATAATATACACAATCAGGAATAAAATCACATTATTTTTTAGGGATGATCTATTTTTTTAACCAATTTGTGTGCTGCTTTGTTTTTAAGAAATAAAGAAGAAGAAGACTAGAAACTATAGTTGTGTAATGATTATGATAATTATTAATCATGAATGTCTATTCCTGGTATTCTTCTCATTCTAATCATTTGTCATGGTGATTTATTCACATATTAAAGTTATATGTTACAATTAATCAAACCATATATAAACACTATCTAATTATATTGTCTCCCTTTGATGGTTCGTGGTGGAAGAACATTGAAGGATGTTATTTGTAGTGTCTTTATCTAGCCTAGTTGAAATATCATATAATTTTGTAACATGTTTTTAATTGTTTAAATCAATCATGTACTCCCTAGTAAATGACCTATTACCTATCTGTAAAAGGATGGTTATAAAAAACCTCAAAACTCTCAAATTTCAGGGTTGGCTAAGAGGAATATGTGATTTATTTTTCCCCAATATCTATATAACTATATGTTTTATCTCAATTATTGTTTAATATATTTCCATTGTCGAAGTTTTAATGAATGATAATAAGTTATTCATAATATAATAAGGGTTAATTTTTATGTGAATAAAATTTTCATATAACAATTCACCCCATCTCTATTCTTTTAGAGTCTTTCTCTAACCATAGTGAAAAAAAACATACCTAATCAAAATACAAAACATGTTGTACTAAAAAAATAGGAACATAAGAATATGTGATTTCTATGAAACACCCATGTGTCTCAGTAATAGGTTCCCATGCATAGCTAATCATAAATCTCATCATGTAATTATACTACTTGTCCTGTAACCACTACAAATAAAATAAATTCTTGACCCATATATGGTTTTCTGATTGGTGTGAGAAAAAGTAGCACAATAGGATCCCCATGTGTAAAATATTCGTACAATGTTAGAAAAAGTATTTTCTCTCAAAATTAAATATTACAAACCCTGAGAAACATTTACAAAAATCATACCAATAGAATTGAAGTCAGACCCTTTTATCAAATATGAAACAATATCATACATGCTCTTTTAAAATCATATTAACAACTCGATTTTCCATTTTTTAATCAATTCATCAAAAAACTATATCAGTACCATTAAAATTGAATTTTCAACTATGATACCATATGATTATGAAAAATTGGTTTTTTAAATAATGATGAATCAGGACTATTGAACACTATATCTATCCTCGAAATTCCCACCAAATGAGATGAGGAATAACATGATTTTTGAGTCACCCAAAAAATAAATGACATTTCCATATACCAAAATACAATATATACAACCAAGGATACCATGTGATGATCTTACCAAAAAATATCAATGTGATTATAATTTTTTACAAAAAATTCTATAACCCTTTTCTCTTTATGAATACAATTTTCCAAAATCCAATTTTTGTAAGTAAAACATTTGTTTATTAAAATAATCCTTCACTTTTCACATTTAAATTGTAATATATTTTCTATTATAATAATTTAATCATGAATTTTAGAAGTCATTGATCATTCAAAAATAATCAATATAAGGGTTAAAATCTATATGTAAATACAATTCATAAAACATATATTGTATAAGAAACCACCCACCTCAATGTATGCTTTGAACAATTAGAATATACGATCAACACCTTGAAAAGAAATGGATCATAAGAGTATAAAATATAAATTTAGGAACATAAAATATATACATTGTAAAATATATTCACTGATTTCATGGTTGTAAGAGAAGAAAATGTCTCACAGACAACATCAAACACTAGATTCATATTATAAAAATAAAATATTATTCCACCATATAGAAAAAAATATGGATGAACTATAAGAGACAAGGAATAATGTAAACCATATTTGATATATCATATTAATGCATCAAAGTTCCAATACTAATTAAATAAAATTAGTATGAGTCAAATAAAATGGAAAAAATATAACACATAAAAGAATACTAGTTAGTCCATGCTCAAAAGGCTAAACATCGGTGATCAAGGGAGACAAGACCATTATAAGTTTTTATCTATAATATATCTTGAAGATTTAGTTTTTAGTGAGATTTATTTGGATATCAATTGGATGTTTCTTGGAATTTTTTAATATATAGATATGTTAAATTTTATTTATAACACCACTACAAGATGGTGTTGATAGGCACAACGCCTATATCCTAGGTTGGCCAATAGTTGAATGGTTGGCCCTATAGAAACTAATTTCTCTATATAAAGAAACCAACATGAAAATAGACTTACACTATCTCTCGGTCATATACCAATGTATTTTGATGACCGTCAACATCCCCATTATCATCCCCCATCATTATATATTCCAAAATCTCGAGTGAAGTAGATAATTCTTAATAAGGATATTTTCATGTTTAGAAACATAGCTATTACATAACTACTCAAATTTATACAAAGTGGATACAACTAAAATAGAATCCATTTCTTCCACAATATAAATCATTCGAAATTAAAAAGGATTTATATTTCTTGAAAATTATATTTTTCACTTCTTCCTTTCTCTTACACATACTTAAACACTATGAAAACATTTTAAAAGATCAGGATGAGCACAAAAATAGTGGTAAGGGATATAATATTAGGAATTAAATCATTAGTTAATGAATATTTATAAAACCATTATATCATTAGAATCTGGAAAGACATTATTGAAATCATAAATCAAAAAGGTAACTTGAGGAATCCATATCATAATTACATTGTATCTTTCACTACTACATTGGGAGTAACCTATTTGGAATACCCAACATAATATATTCCTCTAACCCTCAAATGAGAAACCATTTTGTTTAACTCTATCTAGTTACCAAATTCATTTTAGAGATATCATCGGCTCACTTGCCTTCATATTATCACGTAGTCACCCATAAACGTAATAAATTCCCAAGAACCATAACATAATCATAACACACAAAACAACCATAAAATAATAAAATATTTACACATTGAAATCACAAGATGTCATTTAAAGATATGGACGTAAATAATGCCTTATTAAAACTAATTTCAATAAAAAAATACATTAAAAGGTAACATGGTATGTATTGTCCTTTTAATAACATTATGGATTATAGAGGAAGACCAATATCAAATAATGGTCACAAGGGTTGAAAGGTCATTGTCGCCACATATGTTAAAAAAATAATTCTTTATTCATTTAGTAAAATGATTCATATAAAAAATATTTATTTCAAAAACCATTCAATTAAATTTAATGTAAAATGGGTTGATTATACATCATATAAAATAAGGTGGTGTATATTATCAAAATATGCCTTAGTGAATGGATATTGGATGGAGTCCCTTATTGTGAGTCCAACTCATCACATATGTTCCTTGTTCAATATAAATAATAAACACATATTAACATCAACATTCATGATAAAAATTATCATGTTTCCTATTTCACTTATATCAATAATTACCATGATATGAAAATTGAATAATTATTTAGGTTCATATCAGTAGTTTTGTAGATATTTGATACTTGAGTCGAAAGTAAACAAGGTTTTATGTCCTTAGTCCATATGGTCATAATTCCATCATATCACAAATATTATTCATTAAATAATTAAAAATTTTATACATAAATAATAACTATAAATCATACCATGATGTGTGGATATGAGAAATGGACAATGTTATAATTGTAGAGATGATAAGTCGTACGTATGACTGAGTATCATTTTCCATTTTACATTGATCATTATGGAATGAATTTAATTAATATTTTATATTTATATAATGATAATAAAATAAATAATATCATATTATTCTTTTAAATATATTTATATATATATTATTAAATTGATATAATGAATAAAAATGAGTTGCACCACTTCATTTAGGTGATAGATCACACATATGCAGGAAGGGCGTTATAATTTTTATGCTCATCGAATATAAGAATTTAATTTATATATTATTATGATATAATTATTAATATTTCATAAATATCACATATTATAATTAATTACATTATTATATCTATTCTTGTGGTACGGGTATGAGAAAAAAGAATTTGATCAATTCGTAGAGGTGGTAGTTCACACGTACACCCAAATGATTAATTCCATTCTAATTTGTAGGATGTAGAGATGGATTTATGTGAATATATTAACATAATTATCTTAGTATATTTTGGATACCAGTTGTTATCTCATCATGGTTGGATAATATTTGAAGGTATTGGAATAAGAAATAATATAAAATCTCTTAAAGAACACTATACCTCTTCTTTAGTTGATCACCATTGAAGAACAACTCAAGACATATAATAAGGTTGTTCTGCCAAAACTAAGGCCTTAAGAATGTGGGTATATATTCTAAACTGTTTTATGGGTAGATCATGTTTGAACAAAATGGTTTGTTATATTTTATTATTAGAGAAGATTGTGACACTATTTATAGGAGTGTGAGGGGAACCTTTAGAAACACTGAAAATATTAAATTGATATAAATAACATTCTTTAATTAAAATTACTCGATAATGAGATATGTATAATATAAAATTATTATAGTTATAAATCCTCACATCCAATAATTTTTATACATGAATTTATTTAATTTTCAACCTTATCTTTTCGGTTTACCCTTAATTATTCCCTTTTAATTTTAAATGTGGTAACAACATTTTATATATTAAAAGGCTATATATTTTATATATATGTGGTAAATAACCCATAGTTAATTTCATAATGAGATTTTACACCTTACAAATTGTCTTAGTTAATTTAAAATATTTTTTTTATTTTTAAATAATTTATTTCATTTTTTGTTGTATAAAATATCAATATTTTCAATTTATACACTATTCATTACATTGAATTTAAATAAAATATAAAAAGGGAGATAACATCAAAAAATATCTATTTAATAGACGTATAACATATCATGGGAACTAATAAAATTCGTTTATGGCATAAATTATGTAAATGATATTTATTTTATCATTTATAAAATAATTTATTTGATTATTTCATTAGTGATCATATCACTACACCATATTTCAATCAGAATTAAATTTAATTATTTAAGTTCTAAAAATTATAATTTAATTACCATGAAATAGTAAATCTTTATAGATTTCTAATTACTATATATTGTCAATGATTTTTCTTTTATAAACCCATATAAAAAAATTAGTAATAAGAGTCATACTTATTATAATTTTTCATTACGGTAAATTAAAAGTTATAACTGTCATAATCACCCCCAAGTTGAATCCCAAGAACAAATATCTACCATAATGGGAGTATTGGTTGGTAACATGTCACCGAAGAAAATAGGTAACATTTTTAGGGTAGTTTTCTATTTTATAATATTATGTTTACCCTTATTTATATAATTTACACTATAACTATGGTAAATAAAAATAATTACTAATGTTAAAATTCATAATGACAAAAACTAAATCGGGCATATTTATATAATTTTTAATTTATGATTAAAAATATGGAATTAGTTTTTCTAACTTCAAAAATAGAACTAGTTGAAATTAAAAAATTATCAATCTCGTTGATGGAATAAGGAAATGGGTTTTTAATGTTAAACAATAAAAATATTGACATGATATTATACCCGATTTTAATGTAAAATTATATACAATTACGAAAATTTTATTAAATGATAGAAAAACACAATTACACTTTAAAAAAAATAAAATGATAAACTAACTATATAAAAAAATTAGACAAAGAAGTATTTTTGAACTAAAATGCAGTATTTTTACAGTTCATCAAAATATGAAGTTTATCATAAAAATTCCAACATTTCAACCAAAGAATGGTTTAATGACCCACATCCAAATATTATGTTTATTTTTTTAACTATAACTTATAAAGTTTTCATGAAACTATATTTAAAATGGGTTCACTATCAAAGGTGATAAAACTACCTTTTACAAATATTAGAGTATTTTATGCATTAAACTGGATTTATTATCATTTTATGACTCTAATGAATGTTTTATAGTTTCCAATTGATATCTAGGGATATATATCACTAGATAATGAGATAGCTGATTATTATAAAAAATAATCTCCCATTTATGAGTATCCCAAATTTCTTCATCTAGTAAAACCTAATGAATGTCTTGTACCACCAAATAGGGATATGAAATAGTAAATACAAAATTAATATCAATAAAATAAGTCGATATTAGATTCCTACGCTGTAGAAAAGACGGAAAATTCCCACTAGATATTATATCTTACCCACACAAAATCACTTCAGATCACCCATTAGGAAAAAATAAAGACATGTGAAAATAATAACAGTCAACCTTGACCCTTAGAAAAAATAACCACTCTATATAGAGAAAAAAGTCAATAGGTATTGATAAAGAACTAGAATGTCCCATGATAACTCAACTTCAAATATAGAGAATAAAAATGATGGAAACTATATCCCATGATCCATTTTCAATAAAATAAGATGCATTTGTTTAATAACAAATAGTATGATTTTTATGGTATTTTTGAAACAAGGAGAAAAGTTATAAATGAGGAGTAGTAACCAATATAAAATAGAGCAGTCACAATAGAATAAATTACTAGTTTAATAAATCTCATTATAGATGATCCCAAATCAAATTACACTAGATATTATTCCACTACATTCATCCAGGTCATATTAGAGACTTTTAACTATATCCTAAAAGAATTTAAATCATTTGATAGTTCCAAATTTATCCTTAGAGAAGACAAATGTAAACCATGACTATAAGAGGATAAATTCTGATAGGTCTTCAATTTTTGAAAGATGTGTATACAAAAATTTCATGTCTTTGGATTTATGAGGATATAATTATTTGTGTAAAAATTGTATACCAATTAGTATAAATTCAATTGGACACTATTTTTTATGTCTAATATAATGGAGGTTTTACTCTATAGAGAACTGACATGACCACCTCTATTAGTCTTGGGGAATTTCAGCTTCTATCCATGAGTTACACTGAAGTTACCATTATGTAAAGATCATTTAACTACTCAATAAATTCCTTATATATTAATATCCTTTATCATATTCCTATCCACCGCATCTATATTCGAGGAAATATTTATCCTTTATACTAATAATTAATATACTATAACCATTCAATGTGGAGTCTCTCAACCATTAGATAGCTGCCCCATATAACCTAAAGGGAAACTGAAATAATTTTAAAAATAAAATTGGCATACACACCCATAATGTGATCACCATTATTAAAAAATAAATAAACCACATGGTTTTCCATAACCATGTATTTTTTAATGAATTATTGAGAGAAAATGGTCATTAAGTAATTTTTCACTATTCCATTATTCTGTATTTCATAAAACATAGTGTCCCACATCCTCTTACTATTATGGTTAATATAAATGGTTATAAATTTCACCTATATAAATTCAGATGTTTCAATGAATTAAATAAACATTTAGACTATATTTGTCTTGTCATCCACCTCTTAAGGGTCATTCATCCCCTTAATGAATAGTGTATAATATAAGATAATATATTAAGATTGATACCTATATACATAAACTCTTACATTCACCCCTATCACATGAGTCCTAGTAGGGGTAATAATTTTCCCCATTCTTAACTAGTCATACTATAGCCACAACAATGTTCGGATCAATTAGATGATTCCCTTGAGGTTCATTTTCTACATCCTCCTCCCTAGGATGTCTAGATGTCTTCTTGGAGTAACTATAATGAAAATTAAGTAAATATTAAAGGTCATTAAATGTGAATAATATCAGTTTGATTAATCTTATTATAATCAAATTACTAAAAATACATAGAAATTCAACATCGGTACTACATATCCCAATACCCATGGTGACCTATGTCTTTTCACTAGGAGATATATAAATAATCACACGAACAACTTATCTCATTAGTGTCTAAAATCGAATATACATCAAACTAAACATCTCCATATAAAACACCATTACTACACCTCATTTGATATAAATTATCATGATCCAATAAATATCACCCATCATTCTATGGACCCAAACCACATAAAATCCTAATAGTTGTTCTCGATCTACATTAGCATGTAAGAAACACCTGAGCATAAAGAAAAATATTATAAAATTAATTTTTATTAATATAAATGAAAATAAATTACATGTAATGAATTAACAAGGGGTACTAATATTATATTTTTGTATTACTGATATAGAACCAAACAATATAAGAAAAACATAATCGAATATTCAAGTTAATGTTTGACAAATAATGTTTCCCCCCAATATCTCATTGACATTTTTTATGATATAAAATATCCTTTATATATTAGGGTTTATTTTTTAATATTGATCAACATGTTTTAAAAATATATATATTTTTTAATATTATTAAATATATTTGTTTTCTACATTTTTTGAAATTATCCAAAATATGGAAAATCGCTTACATGATGTTTTTTCATATGTGGTTATTAGACTACTTCAAGTATTTAACTATATCAATAACCAATTTGAAGTAATCACCTACATGAATTATTTAGTTCATGAAATTATCCATATAAAAATCACATTTGGTAATGATTTTTCAATGTGATAATTCTATTATGTTGATTAATTTAATGCATATATTTTTTTTAGGATGTAATCTTCTAATTGATTGGAAATCATAGGGAACTATACTACATAAACCCAAAAGTCTACGTGATTTTTCACATTTTTCAATTTTATTATCGTGAATCATTCCAATCGAAATTCACCAATGTGTATATTTTTTCAATATATTGAACTAGTATGTGGATATTTTATTAAATTTGAATTAAAATATAAAATTAAATTTTTGATTATATTCATTAGTCTATATAACAATATAGCATGGAATTCATTGCTATTGGAGGACATTTGGTTTGAGTGAATGATGTCAAGAAATAATTAACTTATTAGCTACCTGTAAATGATAAGAGTAAATAAAATAAATATAATTAAACGAGAATGAGATCATTTATCTGTAAATTTTAATGATCTCTTTTATTACAGATTTATTTTTTTGAGAAAATAACTTGTTTCCATTCATGTTTTTTAATCTTTTGTTGTTAATTTATACAATATTTTTGATTATAAACAATATATCAATATAAAATTGAATTGTAAATTAAATATTTATACACAAAATATCATATTCATCTTATCTATCATCTAAGTAATCTTTTATGAATCTCTTAGAGCACCACTATTCTTTTACAAGAAAATGATAAAGAATAATTTACTCTACAGTTTTGAAATAATGATTATCAGTTTTTTTTTCATAGAAGAATATTCAGAATATTAATTTCATTCACTTAGTATCACCTTTTTATTCCGTATCATTTTTTATTTATATCTTATAACAGTATGCTTCATTTTGAATTTCTCTCTATCTATCTTATTCAATCATGAAGATTCTCAGGGAAATAACCATAAAGTCATTTCATTGTAAACCATTTTTTTTATCCTAATAGAAAGAAATTATTATATTATAAGAATGTAATATTACCTTAACATAGTCATCTAGTCCATATAAAATGGACATCTAGTCCGTGGTGAAATTTCTTTTTTAATAAAAATAAACATGTTATTTGATTTGAGTGTTGGCAGTGTGGATTTGAGGATTTTAATTCGCCAAACTGCTATAAATGTTTTTGTACGATCTATTGAATTTGATATTAAAATTATAATATTATTATGTGTTATGAAATTAATATTTGTTATTCACGATATAAATATTTTGGTTTTCTTTATGATTAAATTTTCAATGATCTTTAGTCACCATACCTATTGATTCAATTTACATTCTATCTTTGTAAATATTTCGTATCAAAATTTCTGATTTTTTGTTATCATAGTTCAAAGGATGATGTCTAAAAATAATCACTAAAATTTATTCTATGAGTCATTTTAGAAAATGGATGTCTATGATTATATATTCCAATTATTAAAGTGTGAATTATAGTTGGGTGATGAAAAAAATGAACATTTATTTAAAGAACCATTATTTTATGTTCTATCTAAAATCTATGAGGCATTATTATATTGTTTAAAGGGATATATATTTTTTAAATAAAACATTTTAGGGATAATAAGATTTTAATTATTTATTTATGAATATAAAAAACTATGGGTTTTTTATAAATGAATATAATAGAGTTTTACAATATAAAATTACTTATGTAATGTAAAAAACTATTCAAATAACATATAAAGTGATATATTTTTTGATAAATATTGGATACATATTTAAAAAGATTACTTTCAACCCATTATAACATTGGATGGAGTTATCATTATAGAATTAAACATAAGATTTTCAAAGATTGTAAAAAACGTTTCTTCTCTATGAAAATAATTTTCATTTCCAGATAAAGCTTTAAAAATTAAAGAGATGTACCATCTATGTGGAGTGGAATCTCATCTTCAAATAAAAAATTAAAATAGGATGAAAATTGTAAAAACATATCTTTTAAATTTTTATTATTTAGGTGGAATATATAAAAGTTGATGTCAGTGAGTATATATTTTTTAAGAGACATATTTATTCATTAAATGATTAATCATCAAAATGTAATATGATTTGATAGGAAATTAAATTAGATGAGTCACATGATTATGACACATAAAATTATTAAACTTTTGATAGTGATCATTCACTTTAAAAAATTACAAAGATTTTATAAAATAAGATAATATGATTCATGTAATACCTCAAAATTTATATGTAGTATCATATAAATTAAAAAGAGTTTAATTGACAATTACGAAAGGATATAAGACATGTTAGACTATATTTTCCATATATATAAGATCAAAAAAAGGTTAAGATAAAATACATTATGAATTTTGGATATAAGTTGAAATAAATTAAATACCATAATCAAAAATATAGTTATTATGATGAATCTAGTGACGTCACATATTCAAAATAAAAATATAATGAATCTAAAAAAATCTTCAACATGTGCTTCTTAGAACACATAAAATTTTATTTTTGGGGTTAAAAATACATTTCATTCAAAATTTATTCCAAAATTTAGGTCTAGAAATTAATGAATTAAAAAATATAATATGGTTGTCAAATATTTAGTTGATAACATTGATGGCCCCAAAAATATGTGTGTTCCAAAATAATTTATTGTTTCAATTTTCCTTATAGGGAAAAAATAATCTATAAAAAGTGGTATTTGGATAGTGGTTAAAAATTAATATAATCGTAGTGTTTACAAATTTTTACTCAAGAATAAAAATAGATGGACTCCATGTCATATAACTGTAGTGTTCGCTAATTTTCTTTAAACATATAGGCCCCTGTTATGTTTATTCATTACGAAAATCTTCCACAATGGAATTACTTTCTGATTTAGTACAACATAAATCAAATAAGAATAATCTACATAATTCATGACAAACCGGTGAGAAAAAAAAATCAAATTTTAGACCAATTAATTTGGATTCTATTTATAGACCTGAAGAAATAATTTATATGGATTAGTTTAAGAAAACATGAACTGTATTTCTAATAGGAAAATTATTATTTAATATATTAATTGATTTAACGATTTTAAATGTTTCTTTAATATATTATGAATTGATATTCTTCTTTTCTTATTAATCATTGAAGGATATATCAAAAAAATAATGGTTCCAAAATTATTCAATTGAAAATTGACCAAGAAAGAGAATTTGACTACTATGAGTTCAACTCAGAAAATTCAGAACATGGAAAGAATCACACATTTTCTTCCACCGTGAAACCACAACTGAATGTTGTAATTTAAAAGAGAAATATGATATTTCAATAATTTTCTTGAACAATCTCATGTGAATAAAACCTATATACTCATTTTTTTGGATAAATCACTAAATAAACAATCAAACAAGTCAAAGAGGGTTCGAGTTAAACCTATTTTTTGTAAAACACGACATGAGATATGTAATTATAAAAATTCAACTATTTCACACATTAATTTTTTTATGAATGGTTTATAATTTAACCACTAAAGATAATCATGTTAAATTTCATCCCAAAACCAATTAATGAATATTTCATGGATATTTACTACATCCAATGCACAATGGATTTCAAAAAAACGTCGATCATTCATAAACAATAAAAACATATTATATATTATGAGAGTGATCCTTATGATCACAAAAATGACTCAAATTGTTGAGATATGAAATTATTTTGAATCAATGAGTTGAAATTATTATTTTTAGAATAAAATGAATGAACTATTCGGAAATTTATTTCCATAAACATAACCACCAAGGATGAATAGCGATGGACTATAAAGTGTGCTACCCTAACAGCCAGGAACCCGATTAAATGCTCCTGTAAAAAACAATGATATGGATTTTTTAGGATGGGATTATGACTAAATGAACTGGAGGATCCCATTAAAATCTTTATTACTTTTTAATCCTATAGAACATTCGTAAACAATATATGATTAAGTTGATTAAATTTGGTGTTTCATAATAAAACTACAATTAAACTTGTCCAAGAGGAATATTTTATAGGAGTTAGTATATAGAACATATGAATATAAAATTATTGAATAAAAATGGTTTTTTATAAGGAAAAAAATAGGATGATCATGTTTTTATCATTTGGAATAATGATATATTGGTAGATAATGGTTATAATAAATTTTAAGCTACTAGTTATAAAGAGAAATTTTAAACTATAGGTGAACTAGATGCCATTAAGATTATAATAACTTTTGAACGACACATTTATTTTAAATTATATTATATTGATATAAAATATTTATTTATACATTTTTTCTTTTTAAAGATGATTATGTTGAACAAACTCTTATTTTATAAAATAAAATTGTTCAGAATTGTTTTTGTAATCCTATCAAATCACTTTATAGCCTAAAAAATAGCACATATCCAAGTGTAAATCACTATTTTTTAAAATTTAACTGAATTTATTTTTATTAGGGTTGGAAGATCCTAGTATATTTATGAAATATTAATCTGTAGATATTTTTTTTTATAAATATTTTTTGATTATTTAATTTTTTTTTCATATAAAAAATATTGAATTATTTTCCACATTAATGAAAAATGAATTTTGAATTGGAATAATGGATGAGTAAAAGAATTTGGGATTGAACTAACTAATATAAATTTGTTACATTATTTACATAAATAGTTCAAAATTAAAAAAATTTATATAGATGGAACTTGAATGTGTTAAAATAAACAAAATGAATTTGATGATGCATGGAAACCAGTTGAAATCATATTTAAAGAGGAATACTAGGGAGTATTTTTTTGTTTGAATTTTAATAGAAAAATCGTTATATCTGTAGTTTGGATATGTTCAATATTTCAAAAAAACCTTAAAAATTAATTTCAAAAACATAAAATGAACAGTTAGACATTTAAATTGAGAACTTAATATTTCCTTACAATTTCTAAAAATATATGATTTCAAATTGTCTTTATATTTTGGTGCCGAAATTAGTGGTTGTATACAAAATTAAAACAGTACCCCAAGAACCAAAATTTTTTAAATCAAATATATGTTATACTGGTTTATGAATAAGTGTCATATTATATCACTATCTACAACTAAATATAGATACATAGAGGATGATAGTTTCTTGCACTTGTATTGTGAATGAAAAAAATATATAATAGATATTATATTAAATTATAATTGCGTCGATAATAAATATGCTAAAAATATCACTATCTATATTTCAACTAGTCAAATAAATTGTTCTAGAAAAATGTGTATATACATAAGTAATGTTTTCCTGATAGACCTCCCGTAAAATGGTGAAAAGTTTATTGAGTATACTTCTACCAAAAATCAGTTTTTAGATACCTCTACATTGTCTCTTTATTGTGTTTTCTTCTCTTTACTATTGGAGAATTTGGATTATTTTAATCTAAATGAATTATTTTTTATCATATTTAATTTTAAATTCTACATAATTTTATTACTATCAAATTTCAACTCATTATTAAAATTACATTAATCGTGTTTTTAAACGTTCTTTGGTTTTAGAAAATGTAATTTAGTGTTTTTAGTTTCTATTTGGTTTAAATATTTTTAATCCAAAATCACCATTAAAGCTAAATTGTGCATGTTATCCTTTTGATAGTCACTTAAATAATATAAAACCAATCAAATCAACTATTTCACCTTTCACATACGTTTCTACCATCCTCAATCAAAATCATCACCCTTAAACTCTCAATTTATTCTCGACCTCCAATTGAATTCTCTACCATGGGAAAAACTATGATCATATGTGATTGATGATTAGGTTCATCAATTAATTAAAAAGACTAGGGTGTACCACACCAAGTTATCAATGGAATATATATCAAAATATGTTTAACAATGCTGACAAAGGTGCCTATATATATATTTCTTCAATTTCAATATCAAGAATTCAACTTTAATGAAAATAAATTTACATTCCCATTTTAGGGAAACTTCAATGAATTTATGATGAATGATGAGATTTTATCTATATCAAATTATGTGCTGTCAATGAGTGTCAATAAAAGGGTATTCCTTGTCTCATCTATAAAATAGCTGAGATATTTTGTTTTTCCCAAAATGGATGTTTAACACAAAATAAATCTATTTTTAGAGTGAGTTTATCTTATCTAAATGAGGATTTTATATATTTATGGATATTATTATTTTAAGATGGAACTAATGAAAAATTTACCAACAAAGTGGATGTTTTAAGGTTTTTTCAAATATGGAATTCTTAGAGGGTCATAGATATGGTCAATGTTCTATTTGAAAACAAGTATATTTTATACATCTTGATAAAAAACCTGAATCTGAATCATCAAAGATACATGATTTATTTTATACATCACTTGTAAAAAGGTAAATGTAATATGAAATATTATTACATTAGTTTGTTGAACTCCAATGCTATATTAAAATTAACTTGATTTTTTTGAGGTGAAGTGTTGGAATTTGAATTCATTAATAAATTTTCTGTTGTGCTATTGATGAATGTTGGAAAACATTGGGCATCATCATCAATGTGTTAGAAACCTATTGTTTAGAATAGTGTGGATCTAGAGTATCTATCCCAACCATCACTATATAGGGATAATGTACCTGAAGATATGGTCTCTTCTATAATGTATGAGAAGTTATAATAATTTATAATAGAACCTAATTTTTTAGTGGATAGTCTTATATTAGAAGATTCTATTCAAATTTATGTTATTACTATTGTAAAATATGTGTAAACAATTTTGAGAAAAATATTTTTATGTCCCGAGTAATATCACATAGATTATATTTTATGTGTTTCAGATGTTGATGATATAGATAAGCATATAGTATACAATCAGTTAATGTGTAATGTTCTTCCAAGATAAAAAAATTGTGATGATAATGTTAGTGATGTTGTTATTTAAATTTTTTCACCATTCTTATACACCAAATATATTGTCACCACATTAATTTCACAATGAATCAACATCACATAGTAATAGTTTAGATATTATTAATATGAAATCACATTCTTATACTTTTTTAAAAGTTTTTGATAATCTCCAAAGATATTATAATGATCCCGATAAGGATACAAATTGATAAAAATATAAGATAAAGTAATAGTAGGATTCCTTGGTTTTAAAAGGTGATTTTTTCTAAATTGATTGTGATCATGGATACCCATAAAAATATGAATAACAACCTTTATATATGCCCTCATGTTTTGTAATATGATTATATGGTACGTGCAAAATTACTTGATGAAATAGATAACCTTTTAATAAATTTTAAATATTTACATTCAACCATGTTATAATTTAGTGATCATGATTTACTTATTACATCTCAAAGGGAATTAATCCAAGATATTCTAGTGATCAATCATGTTTGTATCAATATGATTTGGATGAGATTCTGTCCTTTAGTGTATAATTAAATGAAATATTACAGACATTTCTAAGTGTGTTTATTGGAAATTTTATGTTCTTAATGAATTTTAAACCCTCAAAAATAGTAAGCACAATACCCAAAGTGGTTCATATTTTTAGAAAAGGATTGATTAACTACTTCCTAAAATTTTTTATTTATCTTTATAGATTGAGTTACATCAAATGTGATTTTTTTAACTTCTGTTGAGGAAAGAGTTTATGAAATGTCATGTGGGATAAATCAAGATATCATATACACCTTTATAAATATTCATATAGGAACTAATATCTAATTAATTAAATTAATGGTTTTTATGATGAATTATATAGAATCTTAATTGAAATATTGACTCCACAGGAATTTAAAGGTATAATTGCCCTGTAACATAGTTTACTATATTAAAGTCATCAGGGAATTATAATATTTCATGAAACGGATTATGAAGAGCATGAATGGTTGAAATAATATTTTGATTATAATCCCATAGAGTCCATTTATACCTCAATAACTCAATTTAATAATTCATATAAAGAGTCTAAATTATGAAAACATCCATGGATAGTTCCCATAGCGTAACCTTGTATGAGTTCCAACTATCTCTGATTCTATTATTTCTTCTTTAAATGATACAATTCATGAACCATCTTCTAAATAAATTTTTGATATATTTTAATAAATATTAGGGAATATATTAAATATGGACTTAAATGTGATATCAATGAATTTTATGATAATTCAAGTGAAATTCCATGTTATCAATGGTTTGTAGTAGTTGTGTTAAGATTTATCTTCGGGTTAACCAATTTCTCAGCTTGTTATTATTGTAAGTGACTCTAAAACCATTTTCACAATACATTTTAATTCCTTTAAAGATATTTTGGGAAACATTATTTTTCCTATTTCAAAAATGTATAAATAGCTATCTACCATTCATCATGAGTTATACATATAATCCATCATCCTATGAATTAACATGTGTTCAAAATCTCGGTTTTATGTAAGAGGAATAAGGTCCATAATTCCTACTACAAAAAATATATTAAAATGTACCAGAATAATGTGGATGAAGTTTATTACCCAACACCAATCTATCAAAAATATAAATCTAAGGTGGATAATTACACAACTACTAAGTAATATCTTCCATGTGTTACTTTACATAGACCTCCAACTGTGGTATGTCTTTTCAGTACTTGAACTTATATTTTCATTATTTCCTCATGAAATATAGAAGTATTTCTAAGTATACCTCATTATAAACCCAATGGAATCTCACTTATTTGTTTTAAAGTCTAATTTTCTATTGGTTTTGGAAAATGTGGATTTCCCCCTATGATAGAACCTCTATCCACCTTTGCAACTTCTCATACAATGAAGTTACTCTTATCTAATGATTCATCTCATTTATAACATATCAATAAACATTAGTCTAAAAACTATAGTTTTTTTGTTTATATTTTGGTTTTTCAGTGGAGGTATACATTATAACACTAAATATTCAATAAAATTTACCATTATTAAATTCATATGTTTTTATTAGTGAATGTTTTAAGGAAATTATTTTGACATAAGTATTCTATTCATAACATAATTATAAATGTATTTTTAGGAATATAACTAATTTTACCTTCAATATAAGTTCTATATTAGTTGTTTCATCATCTCTATTATGTTAGTTCATAATGATAAAGAAGGGATAAAATTATTAAGTTTGAAAAAATGGGGAAAAGTTTCCCAAAAGGTAGGTAAGAATTAAATTAAGTGTGTGAAAATACTGAACAAAAATAACATTATGAAAAGGTAAATATATTATTTATAATCTAGAAATATTATATAATAACCTTTAAAATATATTTTTATTTATATATGATGATTTTTACAATCATGAAAAAGGTAGATATTATTTGACTACTAACTTTATTTTAAAATATCGCCAATAAAATAACATTGTCATGATCCAAAATTCAAGGAATATATTATTTATGTTTTTTAATTCATGTTTTTTAATCATGGTTTAAATGTATATACATTTTCAATCAAATTAAATATTTATGTTCGGTAATTTTTTACTAATATTCCCAAATACTTAAAATTGACTACATAAAGAATTTCCATAAATGTGGAATACTGGATGAAATTTTCACCTCTATAAATGATTCACAAATATGAATTAGCTGAATAATGGAATCATATATTAAAAATAACTTATGTTGAAAAATTTTCTACTAGTTAATTTGATTTTCTATATCAGTCAGCTACATAAATCCGTTATGCGGAAAAAAAATGTGAGACTTACAAACGTTGTGAATTTGTATATGTGAATCTAAATAGAAACATGATATAGTAACTAAAATATATTTTAGTTTCATGAGTAAGGACAATATATATTCGTATACATGGATATTTTGTCTACATGGGGAATGACTATGTAGATCATTTCGACTACATGAATTCTAATATGAAATTCAGCTATGTGGTGATTGGTATTTGGGTATACAATTCTACAAATTTTATTTATTTCCTTTGTGTACTTTCATTGAGAGTTAATGATATAGTGTCATCATTATTTGATGATTTTTTTTGTTAAAAAAACTATAACATGTTCCATATACTATTGAAGGTGAAAAGTGAAAAAATAATCTAATGGTTAGAGCTATTTATGAGTTATATCTCCTTGTAATGTTTGTGTTTCAAGGATCGTAATTTATGGTTAAATTATTATTCATTTTAAAGTGATGTATTTTACTAAATATATATATATAAATAAGATATGTGACATGAAATAATGGACACAATAAAAAATAAAATAACATTACTTTTTTACGGATAATCGCTTTTTTGAAGAAATTAGTGTGCTAGTTTGTTTATAATAAATGAAGAGGAATATGACAAGACACTACAACTCTGAAATCGTGATGATAATTATTGGTCATGAATGTCTATTCTAGAGCTTCTATTCATTCTAATCATCTCTCATGTTGATTTATTCACATATTTTAGTTATATGTTACAATTAATCACATCATATGTAAACTGTATCTAATTATCTTATCTCTTTGTAATGGTTCATGGTGAAAGAACACTGAAGGATTTTATTTTTAATGATGTTATCTATCCTAGTTAAAATATCTGATTATCATGTAACTACTTTTGACTGGTTTCACTCAATCATGTAGTACATATTAAATCAAAAATTAGTTTTTGGTAAAGGGACCGGTACATAAAACCCACCAAACTTGCAAATTTAAGGGATGGCTGAGAGGAATATGTGATTTATTTTTCCCCTATAAATATATTTCTATTTGTTTTATCTTTATTCTTGTTTAATATATTTCTATTGTGTCCATGATTAAATGAATAATAATAAGTTATTCAAAACATAATGAGGGTGGGTTTTCTCTGTGAATAAAATTTTCAAATCAAAACTCACCCCCTCTTGAGTCTTTTAGTGTCTATCTCTAATAACAGTGAAACAAACATACATAATCAAGAAACAAAAAGAGATGTACTCAATAAATATAAACATAGATATATGTGATTTCTTTGAAACACCCTTGTGTCATAGTTATTGGTACCCATGAACATATAATCAAGAATCCAACCATGTAACTATTCTTTATATCCCATTACCACCATAAATAAAATAAATTCTATACCCATATACGATTTTGTCCTTGGTGTGAGAAAAAATTGCACAATAGTATCCACATGTGTAAAATATTCATACAATTTTAGATAAATGTTTTTCTCAAAAATTAATGATTTCATAACATGATAAATATTTACAAAATTCTTACCAATATAATTGAAGTCATACACTTTTATAAAATATGAACCAATATCATACATGCTCTTTCAATTCGTATTACTGAATTAATATTCCATTTTTTAATCAACTCCTCAGAAAACCATATCACTACCATTAAAAAACGAATTTACAACTAGGATACCATATTATTATGCTAGATTGGTTTCACCAATAATGATCAATAATGACTATTAAACACTATATCTATCCCTGAAGTTCCCTGCAATAGAGAAGTGCGATAACATGATGTGCAAATCACCCAATAAATCAATGAAAATTGTGTATACCAAACTACCACATATACAACCAAGGATACCATGTGATGATATTATCAAAATATCCCAATGTGAATATCAAATTTTTTAAAGGATTATATAACACTTTTCTCTTAATGAATCCAATTATCCAAAAATTAGTTTTTGTAACGAAAACATTAGTTTATTAAAATCATTCTTCAATTGTTACATTTCAATTGCAATATATTTGTTACTAGAATGAATTGATCATGAATGTAAAATGTTATAGATCATTCCCAAAAAAATAATATAAGTGTTCAGATCAATATGTACATTCAATTCATAAAATATATAATGTATAAGAAACCACCCACCTCAATGTTGGGTTCAACCAATTTGAATAACGGATCAACACATTCATAAGAAATGTATCATAAGACAATACAATACAAAGTCATAAATATAAATTCCAAAAATTATAAAATATATTCCATAATTTCATGGTCTTATGAGAATAAAATTTCTCAAATACAACATAGATCAACAATCTTATATTATAAAAATAAAATATTATGTGTTCGTAAAGAAAATAGTATTTAATAACTATGATAAATAAGGAATAAAATAACCCATATTTGATTTTTCATATTAATGTTTCATAGGTCCAATTTTAATTAAAGACAATAGAGATGAGTATAATAAAATGTAATAAATATACCACATAGAATACACATGTTAGTCCAGGCTCCAAAGACTAAACATCGGTGATCAATTGAGCTATGGACTCCACAACGTTTTATCTATAGGAGATCTTGGTTTTTTAGATTTTAGTGAGAGTGATTTTAATTTTAATTTGATGTTTTTTGAAATTTTTAATATATTTATATTTTAAATTTGTTCTATAACACCATGGAAATATAGTGTTGATAGAAATAATGCAAATAGCCTAGGTTAGCCACCAGTTGGCTGGTAGGCCCTATAGCTACAAATTTCTCTATATAAAGAATCCAACATGAAAATCGATTTAAATTATCTCTTGGTCATATCCTAATGTATTCGGATGTCCTCTTATATACCCATTATAATCCCCCATCCTTAAACCTTTAGTAATCTCGATTTATATCAATAAGTCACAACGAAGATATTTTTAGTTTTAGATTTTTAGAGAATTCAAACATAGCTATTACAAAACAAATCAAATTTATAAAAGTGGACACAATTACAAACATATCCATTTATTGCACAATATAAATCTTTTAAAAGTAAATAAGATATCTATTTCTTCAAAAAAATATGTCTCACTTCCTCCGTTCTCATACCCATCCTTATACCTTGTGCAAACATTTTAAAAGATTGGGATGAGCACAAAAAAGATTGGTAAGGGATATAAAATAAGGAATTAAATCATTAGTTCATGAATATTTATAAACACATTAAATCATAAGAATCCTGAAAATCTTCATTTTAATCATCAATCATAATGGTAACTTGAGTAATACATATCATAATTACATTGTCGCTCTCACTAACACATTGGGATTAACCTATTTGGAATAACAAGCACAATATATTCCCTAAATCTCAAAGGAAAAACCATATTGTCTAACTTTGTCTCGTTACCCAATTCAATGGAAATATATCATAGGATAAACCACCCTCATATTATCATGGAATCACCCATATATGTATTAAATTTCCAAGAACAATAACATAATCATAACACATAAAACAATAATAAAAGAAAAAATAAAATTTAAACATTGCAATCACAAGATATCATTTCAAGATATTGAAATAATATATCCCTTATCAAAACTACTTTCAATACCAAAATACATGAAAAGGGAACATGAAATTTATTTTCCTTGTAAAAACATTGTGGAATGTAGAGGAAGACAAATATTAATTAATGGTCATAGGGGTTGAAAGGTCATTGTGGCCACAAAAGTGAAAAATACTACTTTATTCATTTAGTAAAATGATTCATATTAAAAATATTCCTTTCAAATTCCATATAATTGAATGTAATTTAAAATGGGTTTAATACATATAGTATAAAATAAGGTGGTGTATATTATCAAAATATTCCACAATGAATGGATATTTGATAAATTCCCTTATTGTAAGTCCAACTGATTATGTATGTTCCTTCATCATTATAAATAATAAACAAATAATAATTTATACATTCGTGATAAACTTTATCATGTTTATTATTTCATTTATATCAATTATTATCATGATATAAAAATTATATAATTATTCAAGTTCATATCAGATGTTTTGTCAATATTTGTTACTTGAGTCAAAAATGAATATGCTTTTGATGACATTAGTCCATGTGGTCATGATCCCATCATCTATAAAATCATATAATTAAATTATTATAATATTTATATAAAATTTATTCCTATAAATAATACCATGATGTGTGGTTGTGAAATATAGACATGGTTATAATTATAGAGATGATAAGTCTTATATATGTGTGAGTACCGTTTTCCATTTTTAATAGATCATTATGGAAATAATTTATTTATTATTTTATATTTATATATTTATAAAAAAATTAAATAGTATCATTTTAATAATTTTAATATACATATATATATCATACCATTGATATAACATAGAAAAATGAGTCATGTTACTTCATGTAGGTGATAGTTTACACATACGCTGTAACAACGCTATCATTTTTATTCCCATGGAATTTAAGAATTTAATTCAAATATTTTTATGATATAATGATTAATATTTCATGAATATCAAAAATAAAAATTAATTCGATTATTATAACCATTATTGAGAGACGGTTATGAAAAAAAGAATTAGATAAATTTGTGGGGGTGATAGTTCACACGTATGCACAATCGATTAATCCAATTCTAATTTGATGAAAGTAAAGATGGATTTATGTGAAAATATTAACATAAAAATATCATTATTTTTTGGATAGTATATTTTTATCTCATCATGGTTTGAAGATATTTGAAAGATGTGGAAAAAGAACTAATATAAAAAACACCTAAAGAAAATGATACATATTCTTCAATTGATCAACTTTGAAGAACAACTTATGACATCTAATAAGGGTGTTATGCCCAAAATAAGTCCTCAAGAACGTGGATAGGTATTTTAAGAAGTTTTTTGCGTAGGGATGGTTTGAAAAAAAATGGATCATTATGTGTTAGTATTAGGTACGATTGGGTACATTTTATTGGAGAAGGGAGGGTCACATTTAAATACTCTTGAAATATTAAATTGATATAAATTAATTTTTTTTAATAAAAATAACTCCAACAAGAGATATATCTAATATAGAATTATTATTGTTCGAAATATTCTTGACTAATAATTTTTAGACATGTATTTATTTAATTTTAAACCTTATATTTTCGGTTTAACCTTAATTATTCTCTTTTAATTTTAATTAAGGTAACAATATTTTTAATATTAAGAGGCTATAAATTTTATTTATATTGGGTAAATATCCCATAATTAATAACATAATGATATTTCAAACCTTATAATATTGTTTTAGTAATTATAATTTTTTCTGTATTTTTTGATAAATTATTATTTTATTATTTTTATAAATTAACAATTATTTCAATTTCTACACTATTAATTTCATTGAATTTAGATAAAATATAAAAAGAGAGATAACTTCAAAAAAATCCATTTTTTAGATTTATAACATATCATAAGAACCAATAAAATTCTTTTATGGCATAAATTATGAAAAATAAAATTTATTTTAATATTTATAAAATCATTTATTTGATTCATTCATTAATAATGAAATAAGTACACGATATTCCAGTCTGAATTAAATATAATTATATTATGTATAAAAACTAAAAATTAAATACCACGATTTAGGGAATAATTATAGATATATAATTACTATTTATAGTCAATGATATCACTTATATAAACACATATTAATATTATTTTAGTAATAAAATTCATGTTTATGATAATTTTTCCTTTACTTTAAATTAAAAGAAGTAAATGTCATAATGACCCCTAAGATGCATCCTAAGAAAAATTATTCATACCAAGGGTTTTATTGGTTTTTAATTTGTCATATAATAATATAGGTATAAGTGTTAGGGTATTTTTCTATTTTATAATATTTTTTTACCCTTATTTTCATAATTTTCTCTTTAACCATGGTAAATAAAAATTACTACTAATGTTACTATTCATAATGTCGAAAAATAAATGGGACATATTTATATAATTTGGAATTTATAATTAAAAATATGGAATTAGATGAAGAAGTGTTTTTCTAACTAAAATCAATTATACAAAGAAGTATTTTTGAACTAAAATGATGTATTTTCACTATTTATTTAAAATATGAATTTTATCATAAAAAGCCAACATTTCAGCCAAAAAATGTTTTTATTTCCCACTTCTAAAGAATATGTTTATTTTGTAGATTTGAAAATATAAATGATACAAACATGTATATTTAAAATGGGTTCACAATCAAAAGGTGGTAAAACTACCTTTTAAAAATAATAGAGTATTTTTTGCATTAAATTGGATTTATTTTTTTTAAGCCTCTAAATTTTATTATAAGAACATAAAAACATTTCATAAACATGTGTAAACATAATATAGTTAGATATGTTCATTCCCAATAATACAATAACTAGGAAATAACTACCATTTTATATAATAATTTAATTGTGTATTATTTTTTGTATATCTTAATCTTGGGTGAAACTTAATATTTATGAGAAACCCATTACTTCTTATTGTGTATTCTATCATACATATCATATAATTTTATGTAAAATTAATATCTAATTCATAAATATTAATAGATATTAAAATTTATTATTATATAATTATATTAGATGTTACATCCTTCCACCCTTTTGGATATTGTGTCCTCACAATTTTATTCACTTATCAAATAATTGGGGGTATTTGTCCATCATTGTATTTTCAGATTCTCATGTTGCCTCTTCAACCGTATTTGTTTCCCCAAAAAGATTAATCTGGTCAATCAACTTATTACACAACAATTTCATTAGGTGGTCAAGAACATAGACTTACTATTTCTCATATGAAAGATTCTCAAAAATACCAAACTAATTCTGGAAATAAAATATGAGATTGATTCAAAAAAACATTCTCAAGAATGAAACATGAATGTAATTGTGTACATGGATTAAACAGGCAGGTAAATCCATGAAATAGGAAGCTGATACAATATTTTCCAGTATTTCATAGGGTCCAATGAACCTTGGACTCATCTTTCCCTTCATACCAAAATACATCACACATTACATTGGTGAATATTTGAGAAATACATGATCACTTCCCTTGAAATAATGATCATTCCTCCAGTTATCTGCATAGATTTTCTGCATGTTCTATGTTATCCTCATTTTTTTGAATCAATTTGAGTTTTCTTCCATCTCTTCTACGAATTTTGATCTGAACAACTTCCTTTCACCAAATTTATCCCAATAATCTGGATTTCGACACTTCTTTACATAAATTTCCTCAAATGTTGAAATATGTATACTGGAATGAGAAATGTTATTATAAGAAAACTCAACCAAAGAAATATGTTGATCCCATATTCATAAGTAATAAATTTAACAATCACATATAATATCCTTTATGGTCTTAATTGTTCATTATAACATCCCAAGTGAGTGAGGATGAAAGGATTTACTACAATTTAATTCAGTTCACAATGAATTCTGAATAACCTTATAAATGTTATAAGTGAACCTTTGTTCACTATAAAATACAATGGATAGATGAACTCCATGTAACTAGACCATATCTTTAAGATACAACCAGAAATGTTGATCTAGATACATTTTATATCGAATAGGAATAATATTAGTATATTTAGTCAATTGAAAAACAACTACCCAAATTGCATTGTTACCTTGAGAAGTATTTTGTAATCCCATTACATAATCCATAGATATATTTTCCCACTTCCTCTGCCAATAAAAAAGGTTGAATTATCCCTTTTAGAAACTACAATTCTTCAATCACCTACTGGAATGTCTAATTCTCCATAGTGAACTCAGAAATATAAATTTTCATTCAATCCCTCTAGTAATACTATAAAATTTCTACAAATATCTTAGTACTACCAGGATGAACTAAAAAACAAAGATCTATAATCTTGATATAAAAACTGTTCTTCAACTATGAATCACAAGGCACACCTAGTATCTTCTCAAATCTACAAACACAGTCATTATCAATATAAAATTTAGTAAACATTCCCTTTAGAACCAATTCTACCTTTTTCTTCAATTCATGATCTACCTTTTTCACTTTATTAATTATGTATGATAGAGATGATTTCCCTAAAACCTAAAGAAAAACAGAGTAATTTCTTCTACCAAAATATTTCACAAAAAACATCTTAAAATTATTAATCAGAGGGTCATGTTCCAATTATTACATGGTTAATGTTGCATTACTTTTATGATATAAAGAATTTGACACTTTTTTATTTTCCAGGATGGTAATGAATCATGAGATCATAATCTGTTATTACATCCAACCATCTTCCCAGTCTCATGTCAAATTATTTCGGAGAGAATATATAATTCAAACTTTAGGGGTGAGTATATATTTCACATTTTACTCCATACAGATGATGCCTCAAAATTTATATTAAAAAAATAGAATCTAATTCCAAATCATGTGTGTGGTAATTTAACTAATGATTTTGCAACTAATGTGAAAAATAAGAAAATGCATGATCATTCTTCATTAGGACAGAAACTATTACTTTCAATGAAGCATCACTGTTAAAAATTTCTCCATTTCTCGAAGGTTGTTCCAACAACATAGAATTATAAAATATTCTTTTCAATTCCCATAAATATTCATCATTCATAGTTTTACAGATGAAATTGACACCCTATCAAGTTAACTTTTTCAGTGGGTAAGATAACCATGAAAACTTTTCAACAAACCTCTAGTACTAACCAACTAAACTATGAAAACTACAATTCTCAGTTAATTTTTTTGGTCTTGGTCATTATTCAACAACATCTATTTTAGGAGGATCAATAGTTATGACATATTACAACACGAGGTGAACATGGAATGAAATTTTACATAACTAAAAATCATACATTTAGAATTTCCCATGAAATATATTTTCATTTTTGGTTTTCAAGAAAAACCTCAAATTAATTTCATGATCCTCATTACATTTTGAATACAAAAAAATTTCATCAATAAACACAACCACATACTTATCCAAGGAGTCAAGGAATGTTTTTCAATAAGATCGATGAATATAATAGCTAGTTTTATAATTGAAAATTGAATGACTACCAATTCATAATAGCCATATATATTATGAACCATAGACTCCAGAATGTATTCTTCATTTTCATTCAAATGATGGTACCCATCCCTCAAGCGAACTATTGAAAAATATTGTTTCCCTAGACCGGAAAAAACAAATCATTGATATGAGGCAGAGGATACATATTCTTAATAGTGATGATATTCAAGGATCTATAATCAATGAATAGTTTCATTGAACAATCATTATTTCAAAAAAACAATAAAAGATCACCCTATAATGATGTGTTAGTTCGAAGGAAACCTTTACTAATAACTCATGAAATTTATTCTTGTCTCTAAAATATTAATCCTTGATATTTTAGAAGGGTGTTTTTAAATAGTATTATCATTAGAAATGAATTCAGTAGTAAATTCCACTTCCTAATTAGGTATAGTACGAGGTAACACATCCGGAAAAAACATCAAGACACTCATTTACCACTTGAACATCATTATTCAAAAATTGTTTTCAAAAATATGTGAAAGGAAACATTAGATTACATATTTTAATAATTTTTCATATTTATGATATGTTATCAATGGTAAAGGTTCATTATTATACACAATTTTAATGTTTTTTGGAAAAGAATTTTTTTTTATTTGCATTCAATCATAGTATGGTAATTTAAAAACCAATCCATTTATAGAATTTCATAAATATCAAATAGGGGAACAAATATGGTTTTCAGGTAGAGTCATTCCACATACAAGGACACGAAGATACTTATAATTTCTTATTTCCCCAACATTACCCCATGTGATTTTACCATAAGTTTTGAATTCATTTAATGAGGTGGAATTTATAATTTACAAGAAAATTTCATAGAAATGAATGAATGTGTAGACCCTAAATAAAAAAATACATTATCATGATCTGAATAAAAAAATCCACCTAATTACACTATATTTTATTTCCCAATATCAGCTGAAGTAGTTGCAATGGATTTCACCTCACCTTTCTCCCTATAGTCTGGGTGCTTCCCATCATTCAAATTTTTCATCAGATACTCATTTTTATAATGACCCATTTAGTTACATTTGAAACCTTTAACTGAATATATATCACATTCTGTCTTACCATTATCTTTTTCAATGCGGTTATGAGCTGTATGCCCCATTTTACCACATCGTAATCACTAACCAAAATTGGAAAGGCATTCCCATGTGTTCTTTTTTCCACAATATTCACAAACTGGAAAAATAATTTTCTTACCATGAGACTTTTTTTACGAAATATTCCCTTTTTACGGCCTTTTTGACCTCTAATTCTCTTTTTTTCAATGAAAAAATGATCATAAACAAATTATATATCCACCTTCGTCAAACATCGAACAACTTTTTTATAATCATTGAATCCACCAGAAGCTAATTACATTTGATAGTTTCAATTTAATCACGAGAAAAAATAATTTATTTTTCAATCATGATCCTGGATTAATTTTACCACATACCTTTCCAATATTTTGAATTTTTATTCATAAAATACACTAAATAATCCTCCTACATCAATTATATCAATTTTATTCCAATGTAAGTCAAATCAAATTAGGAAAATATTTATCATGAAATATTCCTTTGAGTTTATCCCAATCCCTTGAACTATAATCCTCATGGTCTCTGATATTATTAACCATCAACCACCACTGATCAACTTCACCGTCTAAATAGTAAATAACATGACTAACCTTTTCATTGTCTCAACACCCCCATTATATTGAAAATATTTTCTAGTTAATCAATCCACACATCATCCAGAAAAGGATCAGATGATCCTATGAATGATGGAGGACCTTTCATCATGAAAGTATCTACTATTTTCGTGCTTCTCTTTGGGTTATCTGGAAGATATCATTTATGGATACCACCACTATTAATAGTAAGATTCAACTCTTCCATCACTAAAGAAAACAATTCAGTTCTGATTCTAACTATCTCAGGTTGCAGATTTGTAAAGTTGTTTTCCTCTATATGTCATCCCACCATAGCTTCCTTGTTTCCTCTATAGAAAAGCATTCTGAACAGACATATTTTATATGAACCAACATAGTAATCATAAAATCATTTATCATTTCAATTTGTCCATAAAGTAAAAATAATTTATGGATATTCAATTAACACTATCAAGTCCCATAAATTTATCTAAACCAACCACTGATACCAAATATAATCTTCCATACTTAATCATTACTTAATATTTTTTTCAATCAATAATTAAACTTGAGTACCTTTTCAGGTTTTGGGTTTTACAGATTGATGACCTATCTATTACATAAAATCAAAAATTTATGCAATGTGGATACAACTATAGTAGTTTCTATTTCTACCATGATATTAATCTTTTAAAAGTAAACTTTATTTCAATTTCATGAAAAAAAATCTTATTTACTTATTTCAATTTATTACCCATCCTTATACCTTGTGAACACATTTTAAAATTATGGTATAAGCATAATAATCTCATCAATGGATATAAATTAAGGACAATAAATGTTTGTACATTAATATTTATAAACCCAAGAATTCAAAAGAATCCAGAGAAACATCCTAGTTATAATATTTCATAACGATAACTTAATACAACCATATAATAATAACATTGTTGCATCCACATCTAGATATGGAGTAACAAGTTTGGAATATGAATCTATATAGGTTCTATGAATACCTTAGGAGAAACCATCTTGTTTAATTATATCTCATTTCTTAATGCATTGGAGAGTTATCACAGGTTCGCCCATCCTGGGTTTTCAAAGAACCACCAATATACATAATCAATTCTCAAGAACAGTAGCATAATCATAACACATAAAAACAAGAATAAAGGTAAAATAAAATTTTGACATTGCAATAACAATATGTTATTTCAAGATACTGACAAAATAAATCTGTTGTTCATAAAATTTCAATACCAAAATATAAGAAAATGAACTATGGTATTATTTTTCTTTTGAAAACATTACGGCTTTTAGATGATTCCAAATATCAAATAATTGTCATAGCGGCGGAAAGGTCATTGTTGCCTGATATGTCAAAAATAATTACATTTTTCATTTATTAAAGTCCTTTATATAAATAAGATTCCTTTCAAAAACCATTGAATGAAATTAAATTTAAAGGGACTGAATATAACCCCATACAATAGAAGGTGGTGTATATTATCAATATATGCCTCATTCAAAGGAAATTGAGAAGAAATCCCTCTCTATGAGTCTGATTCTTTAGGTTTGTTTATTATTCTTTTTGAATAATAAACATTGAATAATTTATACATTCAGGAAAACATTTTTCTTGTTTATTATTTATTTTATATCACTTATTACAATGTTATAAAAATTACATAATCATTTGTGTTCATATCAGATGTTTTATCAATATTCAGTACTTGATTTGAAAATGGACATGGTTTTGATGTTACTAGTCCATGTGGTAATAATTCCATCATATGAATAATAATATTAAATTAAATTATTTTCGTACGTATAAAACAATTATACCTATAAATCGAATCATTATTTGTGGTTATGAAAAATGAACCATACTATAATCAATGAGATGGTAAACTGTAGTATAAATGAGTAATGTTTTCCATTTTTATTCATAGTTATAGAAGGCATTTAAGTATTATGTTATCTTTCCATAATTATAATAACATCATTAATATAATATTAAACATTTAAATACACTTATATATATATCATATATGTGATATATTGAATAAAAATGAGTCACATCACTTCGTGGAGGTGATAGTTTACACGTGCGCACGAATGACATCGTAAATTTTTATGCACATGTAAAGTAAAATGTCATTGATATATTATTATAATATAATGATTAATATTTAATTAATATCACATATGAACAATTATTATATTATTATAAACATTCTTGATATATGGTTACGAAAAATGATTAGATCGATTCGTGCAGGTGATAGTTAACATTTACACACGAACGATTAATTCTATTATAATTTAATCGAAGTGGAGATTGATTTAAGAGATGATATATAAATAATAACATATTTCTATTTTATATATTAGTCCATTATTATCTCATAATGTATGGAGGATATTTTTAGGAAGTGGAGGAATAAATAAAATAGAAATACTTAAACAAAATGATACCTTTTCTCTAGCTCATCACCATTGATGAACACCTCTAAAATGGTTGTTCTGCTGAAATTATGGAATCAAGAATGTAGGGATTTATTTTAAGATGATTTTTGGAAATATATTGTCTGAAATAAAAGGTTATTAAAGTTTCATTTTTAGATAAGAGAGTGTACATTTTTATATGATAGGGGAGGGGGACCCTTGGAAACCCGTTAACTATTAAATTAATATAAATTAAAAAAATTTACCGAATGACTCAAACCTGAGATATGTAAAATATAATATGAGGGTAGTCATAAATATTATCTTCCAATAATTTTTAGACATGTATTTAGTTTATTTTAATTTTGTCTTTTCAATTTACCCTTAATTATTCTCTTTTATTTTTAATTATGCTATCAAATTTTCAAATATTAAGATGATATAAATTTAGCTTATGTGAGGTAAATATCCCATAATTGAAAAATTAATAAATATTTATACCTTATAATAGAAGCATTATTATTTTAAAATATGTTTTGGCATAATAAAATAATATAATAAATTATAATTTTTATAAAATATAAATTTTATAAATTTCTTCGATATTAATATCATTGTATTTAAATAAAATCCAACTATAGGGATAAATCACAAATAACTACTTAATATTATTATAACATGTCATATTCACCGATAAAATTTGTGGATGTAATAAATTAGGTAAAATAATATTTATTTTAAAATATATAATATCTATTATTTTATTCAATAATTAATAATGCAGTCACTGCATTATCACTTTTTCATAATTAAATTAAATTATTTAATGTCTGAAAATTTTGAATAAAATACCTTGATGTAGGTAATATTTTTATGTTTATAATTACTATTTATAGTCTAAGAGATAACTTATATGACCACATATTATAATTTTTTGTAATAAGAGTCATATTTCTGATAATTTTTCCTTTTCATTAAATTAAAAGTTATAATAGTCCTAGTCACTCTGAAGTGGCTTCGAAAGGCCAAATTTTCATATAAAGGATTTTCTTGGTCCGGAATATCTCATAAAATATGATTTTTATAAGTGTTGGGGTATTTTTATATTATTATAATTATATTTTTAACCATATTTACTTGATTTACCCTCTAAATGCAATAAAGAAAGATAATTACAAATGTTATAATTCAAAATGTCCAAAAAAAGGGGAACTCAATACATAATTTTGAAGTAACAATTCAAATTACAGAATCCATTTTTATAACTTCAAAATATGGAATTTGATGAAATTTATTAAAAATTAATCCCATTTTTGGAATATGAAAACATGTTTATTAAGTAAAATCATCAACAGATTGACCTGATTTATATACAATTTAAATAAAAACTTACAACCAATGAACACAGTTTATTTAAATAAAAAAACCAATTAAATTACAGTTTAAAACCTATTTAAATTATAACCTAAACATATAAATAAATAAATAAAAATATATGTAAACAAGAATACAGTATTATTCACTATTCATTAAAATATGAATTTTATCAGAAATGCTCAAAAAACTCAACCAAAGTAAATTTTTTAATCGCTATTCTAATTTACAAGTTAATTTTTTCAAATATAAATTATAAAATTTTCAAAAACTATAATTAAAATGGATTCATCATCAAAATGCGGTAAAATTACATTTTAAAAATATTAGAGTATTTTATGATTTAAATTATATTTATTCTCATTTTAATTCTGTAAAAAAATTTACAATATTGTTAAAATATGAAATAAAAATGTGTAAACATAATATATTCATATATTTTCATTCCTTCTAAAACAATGGCTGGGTGATAATTACCATTTAATATAATTATATAAATAATGTATTTTGTTTTATATCTTATTCTTTTATTCCGTATAAGATTTAAGAGAACCCCATTGTTAATTATCAGGTACACTATGATGCATACTTTCCTCATTTATGATAAATTAATATCTAATTCATATATGTTAATAGATAAGAAAATTTCTTATTCAATAATTATCCATGATGTTTCATCCATTATGTCCAAACCTCCTAAAAAAAGCTACAATTTCTCCTTGGTCACGATCAAGAATCCATATATAATGTATTAGAACATATTACAGGGATATTTTCTAAATGATATATATAACTATGGTTAAAACTATGTAATATCTAATGGTGTGAAACATAAAGGTCAAATGGGAGAGGATATGCTCATTGTAAGTTGAAATAGATATGGAAATTTTTACAATATGGCGAACATTATACGTAATTACATTAAAAAATATAAAATATATTGAAAAAGTAAAATGACATTGTGATAAATCTATTCACTATATAATTTAATAAATTTCTTATTGATTATTTTTTTAAAATATCACTAAATTGACATGTTAAGGGACAAATATTTCTCAATGAGTGATGTTTAGAGTTGGATTTACATATATTTATAATAAAATAATAAATAATATTAATTATAATATTTAATAGTTCAATCTATTATAATGTAAGATATTATAATAAGATAGGAAAAATAGAGATTTATTATTCATTAAAAAATTTAAATATCATCATTGTAATTGTCGTGGATGTTTGAAGATATGTTTTTGGGGAATATCAAAGAAATTGAAATTAATGTTTTTCTCTGTCTATATTTTGAATGAAGATGATTAGAACATTTAATATTAGTTATGTATAGGGAATTTTTGTGTAAATTATATAAAATAAAAGTTATAATTAAGAAATAGTTAGATAAATTATTTATAATTATTTGACATGAAAAAATAAATATAAGATGAATTTAAATTGTGATTCTTTTGAGACCAATATTTTGGATATTGTTTTAATTTTATGTATTATGATTTATAAACATCAAATGTTACAAAATAAAAAAATGTGTTATAAGAAGAAAATTTTAATGTAATGAGTGTCATTATTGATAAAAATATGTTTTTATATTGGTTGACCTTTGAGAAAAAACATGTGGTTGAGTGGAAATGGGATGGGGAGTCGCTATGTGAAATTATGGCGTTATCACTCAATATGGATTATTTTTTTAGTTTTGATGTGATGTTGGGAATGTTATGTAATTTCCATATCTAGATGGAATAAAAATGGTGTTTTAACAATTATAGTCAACATATTATAAAATTATTTTATAACACGCACAAATTAGAAGATATAATACCTTATAGTTAACATACAAGCATAGTAAGTGACTTTAGATATGATATTTATTTATTAATTCCATTATTGTGAGTATTGAAATGGAATATTGTATTAAAGATTCATTGAAAATTTTATAGGATTTGAATTAATTATTTAGGAAGATGTGAATAAGATTATATCATTTGAACATATTTATATGAACGATAATTACAATTGAAAAATTAGGATGATTAAATTATTAGATTTTTTGGAATATTTTTTTATTATTTAATTAAACAATTATTTAAATTTAAATGGTGATTAAAAATTAATTGATGGGTTTCAAATGAATGAGTAATATAAAATCAAAAAAATGAAATGGAAACCCTTAAATTTATTTCTATTGTTTTTTAAAGAAAAACCAATATTAAAATATAATTAAAAAAATTTATATGTATCTTTAATTGACTTTGGCTATAGTTATTGTATCAATCGTTATATTCATTAAGTCCTCATAAAAGGTTGATGATGGAATCCCTCTTTTAAGTGTATCATTATGATGATATTGAATCTCCTATCATATAAGAATTATTAATCATCATACAACGACATGATACATCCGTATGAATTCTAGATATAGTTATGAGGGAGAATAAATGCTAATGATTAAAAGACTGAAGCAAGTAATTCACTCTTGATATTAGTTCTAGTATCTCAATTTGATGTGTCACATATAGAATCCCTTGTTTAATCCCTAAGACCTCCATGAATTAACTCATACATGGAATAATGTTTGAGATAATTCATTAGTGGATTTATTAATTCAGGATATGTGTTCATTGATTGGGTAATGTGTTTCATTTAGTGATATAAAATGGGAATTTGTCAATTGTTAACACTTTTAAAATTATACTACATAAAGGGATTTATATATTACAATCCACAAAATATATTATATCAAGATTATAAAATTTATATTCTATGTAAATAGATATGGGTTCTTCATATTACAGAAAATGATATACTCATCCTTGGTATTTGGATTACCAGTTAATAAATGATTTCATTTCATATGATAATCCAATGTCTTATTATATTAAAAATGGTAATATGTATTCTATATGGGCATGGAAACTAGAAATATCTCCATAAATTATCCACCTATACTAAGTACATATCGATATATAGTCGTTTAACCATTTACTATATCTAGTATGGAAATATGTTAAAACATATCCCAAAACCCCTTATGGATATATCCCAAAACACTTTTGTAAATCTATCAATAACATCAACTTATATGAAATCTTGTGAAATACCATGAGAATAACAATGAATTTTTATTATAAATTCTAAAACATTTTACAACATCATTCTTTGTTATAATCATTCTCAATTTATAAAAAAAAGAAAGGGTTACACCACATACCATTATATCATTGACTATAAAAGATAATCATAATTCTTAAATGTATGGTAATTGTGGAATTTAAAAATGATTCATTGTAATATATGTTAATAAGTGTCCTAGAATGATCTCTATCAAACATAGTTATCATTATAACTAATTATTCATGAAATATCATATTCATGAATATATTTTCATATGATACATTTTTTAAGATATAAATTTACCATGGTACAATGATTATGGTAATATAATTTCACAAATTCAAAAATTCTTATATCTATTTCAATATAGAAACTAGGATGATCAATACATAACAGGTCATTCACAATGTTGATTAGGACATCACATAAGACCCCCCCCCCCAAAAGACTAGAAAAGCTCATCATATTTCTTATTTGGAATAGTTGAATACATCCTCATCATATATCTATCATGTATATGGATGACATATTAATAAATTTAGGGGAAAATTAAACTCATTTTTATGCTCAAAATAATGATATGACCAATAATATACCTACTTATATATTTTTTAGAAGGGGAGCATAGAACTAATAGTAAAGGTATCCAATTATGAAGGTGCCATCTCACTATAATAAGGTAAGGGGAAACTAAAATATGAACCATACACAACTAATATAATATAAACATATTGTATGACACTACTTGTGTTATACGTCATTGTTAATCTAGAATATAAAACCCATATTGTGCATAGTGACCATATTCCATATCCTCATTCAATAATCCAACTTGTACTAACACATAATGTTTCTCACAATTAATATAATGTCATGATGAACATTGATAATAGTAACACAATATCCTACTTTTAGATTGAAATTATCTTTACACTTCTTTAGAATGTTCATCCATTATAAATGGATAACATGTAGATGTAGCCTTTAAATAAAACAATTTATTATATTCGTAGAATCTTATAATCATTTTAATAAAACCCTTCATTAGCACTTGTATCATCATATACAAAATTCTAAACAACATGAACATCCATATATTTAAACCGCTACAAACAATAATAAACATTCAAAATTTAATTTAAAGAGGCCAACGAACACAAATGAAAATTCTACAAAGGAAGACCACAAGAAAAATAATAGGACCAATGGAGGTCAAAAAAATGAAGACCGAGGGCATCCCCTTTGATCAAATTAACCCCCACCGGCTTCAAACTAAAAAAGTCATGAAACAAAACACTGTTAACATCATAAGTACTCACTATAGCTAAGTAGTCTACCACTTTATTTCCCTGCCTCTAGGTATGGAAATCCATGATGATTTCCCCCAAAATACTATGAAATTTCCTAATGATATAATGAAAAGAACAAGTAATTATACATGCACCTTGAAAAGAAATATACAGTAGCATAAAGTCTGTTTCAACCTCTATAACAGAAAAACCTTTTTTTCTACAAATAATGACAACTATTATGGTGTGGTATGTCTATTTTACATTTAATATCTCCAAAAATAATGCAGCTGAACTATATGTTCACTGAAATATACAATTAAATATTGTTTGATTAATTGTGACACATCGTAATCTTATTCTTATTATTAAACACTATTGACACAAAATTCAAATTCATTATCTTCAAATCATTATTCGTTATATTTTTAATAATTTTTTTAACTTCTTTATAACTCTTTCTATGTTATTCATTTTTGTTAATCTTGGATATATTTTAATAAAATAGTTATTTAAAAAAATATTAAGTAAACTGAACATTTTAATAATATTTTATGGATATAACATACATATTTTAGGATAATATGTGATAATTAATTTTATTTAATGTATAAATATTTTCTTTTTTAAAATTTATCTTCTGCATATCAAATCATAGTCCCCCAAATTTCATAGTCAATAAAATATTGTTCAAATATATTTACCTTATACACATCATTCTTTTTCTTTTATAAATATAAATTATTTTCATTAATGTAATTTTTTTTAAAATTATTATATACATATATTATAATTTATTATATGTTTTTTGATTATTTTCATAAATATATGACATTGTTTTAAAAAAAATATATCGCACATAGGTGGTGGGATATAATACCTCAAATATTTAAAAAAAACTATTGATTCTATCATTTATCCCTGATAAGTAACATTTTATCCTTACATTATTCTCAAGTATGTCCCAGAATATAATGAATACAAGAATATATGTATTAAATAAATAAAATTATATTTTTAATCATAACACATTGATCATAAACAAAATATATTATTATACAACATAAGTGAGGTCAAAATAAATGTCCTTAAAATAGATCCATAAAATCTTGATATATTCATTCACATTCAAATCTATGGTTCAATAACATCGTTTTAATCAAATGAATTTATTCTACATGACCCCAAAATTCATTCTTCAATATTTAAATCATTTGAAATTATTATATTATTTTTTTGTAATTTTGGTATCATATTTCCTTAAAAATAAAAAGATTTATTAAAATAAAATTTTTAAATGAGGTAATAATTTTACAAACCATTTAATAAATAGAAAATTCATAAATAATTAAATATTTATCTAAACCTTCTATAAATATCATAAATAAACAAGTAAAATCTTTTTATATTTATATCTAACATTGACTAATTTATAGTAATTTTACAATGATCTTACATATACATGTATTGTCTATACGATACACATTATATATATGAACTATTATTATCTTATGTAAATTTTTATAAAAGAATTTTTTTATTATTTCAACACCAGTCCCATAAATTATAAAAATTAATTATAGTATGTATTATATAATTTCTGAAGAATTTTTTTATAACATATGAACAACTCAAATTAAATAATTATTGAAAATTCATTATTTTATATATATTCAAAAATATTATTAATTTAATTTTTCAGTCAAAAACATATACTAAATTACACTTATAATTTCAATATAATTTGGAAATTTTATTTTAATGTTAACTATTATTGATTTTGAATAAATATTTAATTAGATAATTATAAGTATTTAATTAAATAATTATCAATAGTTTCTAATTAAAGAATTTATAAACCCCCTTATAATTTAATTTATTTCCCAAAATTACATTTATATAATTTACTAACAACTTAAGAACCACACTACAAAAATTATATTTGAAGATAATAAAAACATATTTTTCGTATCATTGGTTTTTTAATAAAATATATTAAATCAAAATGAGTGATTGGTAAGGACATGAAAACAATCTCTTTATATTCTATTAAATCAAATTTTATGATTCAAAATTAAAACCATGGAAAAGTTAAATGTCAAAGGGGAAAAACATTTACTGCCCCTAGAAATCATAGGCTATAAAAGAATATATTTCAAGATTAATATTGAAGTGTATCAAATTTTATTCCAGGTCATGATATCTCCAATTCTTTATGATCCTATATTTCTCAATTTTTGTTTTAGTAAATTATAGTGTACGATATCATATATCAAACTCCTTGATAAAATGAATCTGGTGATATTTTTCTAAGTAATAGCACACTATATCCCATATCATATGTCATTATCTAACTAAATATTATGTTATCATATAATGTAATTCCATCTCTAATAAAAAAACACATATCACTTTATAGGATATCATTCTTTCATTATTTCATCCATATTAGAAAATTCAAATAATTTTCAATGACATGTAATAAGATATGCATGTGATATAAATTTCTACAACTTTAAATCATGGGATTTTGAATCAATGATCATGGTGTGTATTTCGAATGATTTATGTGGTTTTGTGGAATTATTAGCACACATTAAAACTATTTATGTTCTAATAAATAACTAATCAGATATCTATGAAGTATTGAAGAATAAATAATTATAAATATTTTATTTAAGTTCAATTAATACCTTTCCATACACAAATGGTGGAGAATAATACCATTTTCTAAATCGCACCAAATGAAATCCCCTCTAATGAATTTGGAGGACTCAATACTCTATGGTATGTCAAATTATTGATACTGAATGTCCCATTTTTTGAGAATGAAGTAATTTCCTATGATATTAAAATAATTTTTTATTTCATAGAAATTTTTTTATATTATATTATAATAAACACTAAAAAAATATAGACAAACCAAATAAACCTTATCATATAAATAATGATCATTACATTAGTCATCTATGAAAACATCTAACATTCTAAAGGTTACAACTAGAAAAAATAAAAAAATCTAAAATCTAAAATTGGAAAAATGGAATCTTCTTAGTTAATTAGAATAATATCCCCAAGAAAAAAACTACTAAAATGGAAAAAATTCTATGTAGGACAATAGTCATCTTACAAAATGGATGTATATAGACATGGGATAAATTGTAGTGAATTTTGAGTGAAATAATGTCGTTGTATTTATAGGGAATGAACAAAAAGGTTACCAATAGGGTTTAACTATTAAATTTATATTGGTCAATTTGAACATTCAAAACTATAACCAATGTAGTTAATTGTACCATTATAATTAGTGTTTATAAGTAGTAATGATAAAGTAATATTGATATAAAAAGAGAGTTGATGTCCTCAACTATAATATTAATTTTATTTAAAGAACATTTGTCATCACATATTAGGTAGGTAACATTACTAGGTATATCCATTTACAAAGTACAAGCTAAGCTATAGTTATTGAATCTTGAACAAAATATCCTTCGAGATATGATTACATTAGCGTACATTACTACTCAAACACTAATAGCCTAGCCAACCCAAAAAACTACCACTATTGAGCACTGTACCATTACGTCATACCCATGTGTAATAAAAGGTTACATTTCTAGGACATAATTCCATATTGATTAATTTCATTTCATAAATAAACTTTTCATTCCATCAATTTTATTTATGGAATATATTTTCCTAAGAAAATATATGTTCAATGTAGATAAATTTGATAAATTGATTTCTAAACTAAAATAAAACACGACTGTATTTTATTTGGGAAATATATACATATTTATAACAATAAAAAGTACTTTGGATAAATATTTTAATTCAATACAGTCTTATTTAATAGAAAATGATAAAAATATATATAATGATCCGGGAAATTTATAGAAGTGTCAAAAAAATTTCTATACCTTCAATAAATTTGTATTTTTATATTTAAAAGATAAAACTATCCTATTTAGATAATTATTAGGTTAAAATATACATTATATTTGAAATCATCAAATAAAAATTATGTTAGGGTGAATTTATCAAAATTTTATATAATACATTATTTTTTTCATGAATAGTTAAAATGCAGTTTCAGATTTTCAATATGTTTTAAGACATTATATTTATTTCCTATGGGTAAGACAATGAATTTACCATAATACATATCATATAATATGTTATTTAATTAATATTAATTGTTTAAATACAATTTAATCAATTTATAAACCTACATGTTACTTTCTAAAGCCTCAAATGAAATATTGGAATTTCAAAACATTTTCTTTTTTAAACATTTATTTCTACCAAGAAATATGTATTTAAAAATGGTTTTCAACTCTAGTGAATAGAATGTCATAAATTTTGGGAATAATTCCAACAAAATTTGATAAAAACCCTTGGGTAATCTAATAGTCTTTCAATTCCCAGAACCTAGAATTTAAATACCTATATATGAAAATAATTAAACAATTACACCACTATTTCTATAAATAAACCCTCATTTAAATATTATAAATCACCCTAAATTCATCCCAATGATGATATATTCAAAAATACTCCCCATAACTCCCCCCCACACAATCATTTCACCCCCAATGTTCCAATCATCAATATTTAAGTGTAACTCTTGAAGGATGGGGAATTATCCTTCATTTGTCTTCTATTCAAGAACCATTTATTAGAATTATTCTAAATGTTTTATAATAAGATATTATTCCATTTATATCAAAACCTTACATCTAAATTAATTTTTATCATTCTTTTTCCATCATTCTCCTACACTTTTTCCATTTTCTAAATCCGCATTATATAAATGCCTTTGTTCCAAATTTACATCTCAAATTTATCTATTTTAAATTAAAAATAATTATATTGTTAATAAAATTATTATCCATGAGAATTAACCTATATTTAAATTCAATTTATTAATTTATTTATTTACATGTAATAAATTCACATTCCCCTTTCCTATTGTTAAAATGATTTTATGATCAAGCCTTTAAGAACTAACATACTCGATGTTTTCATATAAAAATTTTACAATATTCTCCTCAGTATGTTGATAAAATGTTTATTTTATCATGGTAGATCACATGAAATTATGAAATGTAATGGGTGGAACCTGGTAGAATACAAATGAATTGGATAATAATTTTATCTCCAAAGATTTAATTTTGTATGATATGTTGATGATTAACCTATATAATCTTCATTTATCAATCCTATGTAATCAACCATGGTGATGTGATTTTAATGGTCTCACTTGTATATTTTATCCACATTTCATTGTTATTATTCATTTTTTTCATGATATAGATCATGATATTTTACTATACCTCTTAATATTTTTGATATGCCCTATGATCACATGTTAAATGTGTCCCTTTCGCATTCCTTTACAAGGATCATGATAACCCCAATAATTTGTTGGTTGACCCGAGGTGATGATATGTAGTAAAAGTAACCTAGGGTTAACTCTTGAAGGGTCCTTCAATTTGTATTGTAATAACTTTTTATGTTTTCAAGTATTATGTTCTTGATTTACACTAATCTAAACACTAAAAGTCTATGCATTTTATTCTTTGCAATATTTTATTGTCTTAATAAAAAAGTGAGATTTTATAGTTCGTATTATAAGGGACTTTAGTAATTTAGAAAAATCAGTCTTTAAAAATATAGGAAGAATAATATTTACACATCTAATTTGTCACGACCTGACCCTACCGGTCTTGAAACGCAACTACCCCAGGCCCGCCTTCATAGGCTAGGGGCTGGCGACAAGTGCCGAAGGCGTAACGATATCGGGGAGGCCTTCACTTAAGTACATGTACACACACATAGAGCCCACTCAATGTTGAAGTGCAGAGTTAAAAAGAAAACCTTAGGACAAACAACTATAACCCAACCATAGTCAAGCATCAACTTCTAAATAGAACAAGTAAAGTGCTAAAAATTACTAATAAGATAACTGAACAGAAAAAGGGTAAAACTGGTGTCCAACCCAAAAGGTGCCACAACGCGGAAATAGGTAAAATAATTAAATAGCTGGTGAGTCTCACAACTGAATGTCCAACTACGAACATTGAACGCAACCCAAGCTTCAATGTCCTCTACGCCCTTAGTTATTCTCGATCGACCTGTCTGTTGCCTAAAAAGGCACACCATGTGCAGGAAAAGCCCAAGAATGGGTGAGTGTAAAGATACTAAGTAGGATGCCCTGAAATCTCGAGGGTGTAATGAAGGAGGAAATAATATGTTGAGCAGTAGATAGAACAAGGAACCGTGTAAGAGTAAAATAAAGAGAGTGCAGCTCAACCCAATAGAAGGAAAGAAGCAGACTCATCCAAATAAGAAGATCTAGACATGGAAAGCACATGGCATACCCCATGCGTCTTCACCCTCCTAGAAATATGGATGTAGAGTCATCCAACAAAAAGAAGCTACACACGGAAATCACGTGGCATACCCCGTGTTGGTTCGGTGAGCTTCAAAGGAACCTTCGACCAACATCCATTAATGATTCCACATTTAATGAGATCTCAAAAAGAATCTCTGCACGCCCAATCATATTACACCATTGTAATCCTCAAGGAAAAATTCATGAGATAGACTATTTACTCACTGGAAACAGACTCCTGAAAAAAAAAGTTTTTCAACACCGCTTTATGCATGTACGGCATCTCGTGGGGCCCATACCTCAGTCCCAAAAGGGGTCGAGTGAACTGTTCCATCACGAAGCTCTCTAAAAAACATGCTGAATCGACTATTCATTCAACCCGAATGGACGTCTGATGAAAAAGTCAAAAATGCTGCACAAGCTTAATAGACGGACCGTGGGGCCCATTCCTCAACTCTAGCTTCAATGCCTAAAACCACCCTGTACTAATTCATCTCGATTCCAGGGTCACAATGCCACTTACGGCGCCTAAAAGGGACTCTAGATTTGCTCGTTCCATACAAAAGAAGAATCCTGACGAGGCGCCAAACAATACATAACGAGCATGTCGCGCCACCGAGCCCCCATCTCAGAAATTAAAAAACCCTGAAACCCTCTCAAAATCTCTGTCTTAAGATGAGGATCGCATCACCGTAGACGTTGTGTGAATCTGACATCCGGTTTCCAATTTTGAGGCGTTTTAATGACAATAGACGGAGATAGGGTGGGCCAGACTGGTTTGGCCGGTCCACCCCCTCAGACTACCAGTTCGCGGCTCGACCGCCCGAACCACAGGGTCCACCGTGACCCTAGGTTCACCGCGTGGGCCACACAGCTTTACCCAGACTGACACGATCTGTTCCGACTACTTTTATACGTGACCCGCCCTTTGTTGGTCTCGGCCGGCTCCCGCGGTCGCGGCGACCCCCATCTCACGCGCCGCACACCGACTGCCGGAGCCATCCAGCGTGCCCTATTGTGGCCAGGGCAGCCGTCCCTCTTGCCTGTGCCGACCGCCGAAGGGCCACAGCACCACCTGGGGATGCCCGCGCTGCCACCTGGTGAATCTCGCGCCACCGTCGGGGAATCACGTCGCCGTCATCGCCGTCGGACCACCGTGCGGAGTCGCCGGACCGGCCTGGAACTGCAGGAAACAAATTTTTTGGCCTAAAAACATCCCGGGGTCACCCTGAACACCCCGGGAGTCAAAAATTCGATCTGAAAGACTCCTTGGAATGTTCAGATCGAGGCCTACTCAAATACGGTCTTCACTCAAAAATTAAACAGTATATTGAATCTATAATTTGAGTTCAATGTAGATGCGGAATTTAAAAAAAACACACTAACCTACCTCGCAGGGCATAGCCGGTCGCTTCATGAACGGTCTACCGGAGTCGCAACCACCATGCTGGGGAGGAGGGGGAGCTTGAAGAAGGTTGATTCCGTGTTGGGAGATCTTTCTCCATAGAAAATAAAAGTAGAAAGAAGGTGGGGTGGATGTGTTTAAGTAGGGAAACACACTTAAACACCCCCAGTAGTCTCGTACCTGAACATTCAGCGGGGTCGGGGTTAAGCCGCCTCTAGGGTAAAATCCAGGTTCTGAGCGCAACAACGATCTCAGAATTTTTATCTGAGCCTACTTTCAAAAGTTATAAAGTTCACTCCTGAGGCCGCTAAATTATGAAAATACCCGTTGTGGCGTATTTCAAAGAAGCGACGTGCCTCCTAATGTTACACCCCTCCTAGGGTAAATGGCATGCTCCAGACTCAACAGTGCCCTCAGTGTTCCCATCCAAGAAACTGTTTAGGAGTTATTCTGTTTCTTTGGCATGTCTAGTGTGAATGCACTTAAAATTTAATTCCAGTCACACCGTGGCTCGTAATCACACACCGTTTGAACTCCCTGCTCTGTAATATCATCAATAAAATTTCAATTTCTTACTGGCTCAAAACTCGGGTTCTTACATCATTCCCTCCTTCACTTTTTTCATCCCCAAAAAACAAAACAATAAAACCAACTCGGGACACTGAGACCGCATCTGGCTCTCTCATTCTCAGGTGATCTTATGTACCCTACCATATGGCCACAACACTCGAAGAAAAGGAATGGTCCATAAACTAAGGGTTCGCTTCTGCCGGTCCTCAATCGCCATCGGGTTCTCCGCAATGGTGGCTCCATTTTCAATGTCAATCTCTCCCCAGTCGATGACATGTGTGGGGTCGTGCATGTATTTACTCAACTGCGACACATCGAAGAGGTCGTGCACCCCCTCCAGATGTGGGGGTAGAGAATGACGGTAGGAAACCTCACCAACCCTGTACATGATCTCAATGGGCCAATGAATCTTGGGGAAAGCATTCCTCCCCTGCCAAACCTTCATGCTCCACGCCGCATGGAGACTCTCAAAAAGACATGGTCCCCCTTATCGAACTCCAAATCTCTGCGACGATGGTCTGTGTAGGACTTATGTCTGCTTTAAGCTGTCCTCATCTTCTCATGAATGAACTTCACCTTCTTCATCATCGCCCACACCAACTCTGGGCCCATGAGGGAAGTCTCCCCAAACTCTGTCTAGCACAACGGTGACCTACAGGACCTCCTGTAGAGGGCCTCAAAAGGTTCCATGCTGATAGTAGTGTGGTCACTGTTGTTGTACGCGAACTCCACCAATGTCAGTTGATCCTCCTGGCTAAGGCCAAAGTCTAACTTGCATGCCTTGATCATATCCTCTAACACATGGATAGTGCGCTCGGTCTGCCCATCCATCTGGGTTTGAAAAGCTATACGCATCTTTCAGGTGAGTCCCGAATTCCTCATGTAGGCCTCACCACAATCGCGAAAAAAACTATGTGTCACAATTAGAGATGCACGTCGATGGTACTCCATGAAGGTGGATGATCTTCGGAATATACATCTTCCCAAGACTCTCCACCGATCTCTGCACCCTAATGGAAAGGAAATGTGCCGACATCGTGAGTCAGCCCACTATCACCCAAATATAATCATGGTCCAATGTTGTGCGCGGAAGCACTATGATGAAGTCCATAGAAAAGCCATACCACTTCCACTCTAGGATATCAAGGGGCTGCAACAACCCTACTAGAGCATGATTCTCTGACTTCACCTGCTAACAGGTAAGACACCGATAAAAAAACTCATCTACGCTCCACTTCATACCAGAAAACAAAAATTTCCGTTGATGGTCTCTGTACATCTTACCCACCCCAAGATGTATGGCCAAGGGAGAGTGTGGAACTAACGCATCACCTCCTCTCGTATCTCCACTGGTACTACAGCTTTCCCCTAGACCAAGATATCGTGATTCCCTCCTTCAGAATACCCCTCGAGTGTGTCATCTATGGTTATCTGATCATGTAGTACCTTGCTGTCGACATCCCCCATCTGCAACTCTCTCATGCGCTCATGGAGCGAAGGAGTCAACACCATCAACTGCAGAATAGTCGTACTCTCCTGCTCCACCAATTTCAGATGTAGGGCTGCCAACTGCTTTGATTCTTCCCACACTAGTCGATCCTGGGACTTCCTGGTGAGGGCATTTGTTACTATGTTGCACATCCCTGGGGTGTAGACTATCTCGAAATCATATTCCTATAGAAACTCCAGCCAACACCTCTTAATCAGATTCAGATCCCACTGTGTGACAATATATTTAAGGATCTAGTGGTCTAAGTAGACCACAAAATGCTCACCCAGAAGGTAGTGTCTCCAAAACCTCAAGGCGAAGTCCACCGCTGCCAGCTCCAAATCGTGAGTCGCATAATTCTTCTCAAGGGGCCTCAACTGCCTCAACCCATATGCAATCACTTCCTAGTGCTGCATCAACACACACCCAAGCCCAGCTCTTAAATCGTCGCAGTACACCACAAACTCAATACCCTCCTCTGGCAGCCTCAACATTGGAGCACTAGTCATCCTTTTCCTTAACTCCTAAAAGGATTTATGGAACTGATCATTCCAGGTGAACAGTTGGCCCTTCCTCATTAATGTATTCAAAGGTTCAGCAATCCTTGAGAAATCTTCGATGAACCTCCTGTAGTACACTGCCAACCCAAGGAAGCTCTGCACCTCTGATGCATTCTTGGGTGGTTCCCAAGAAACCACTGCCTCTATCTTTTTGGGATCTATAGCCATACCCTGTTCATGAATTACATTCCCCATAAAGTGAACCTCATCAATCCAGAACTGACACTTCGAGAGCTTCCCATAAAACCGGTGTTCCTGGAGTATGTCTAGGACAAACCTCAAATGCTCTGTATGCTCCTCCTCCATTGCAGAGTAGATGAGTATGTCATCAAAAAAGACAACAACAAACTGGTCCATGTACGGATGGAATATCAGGTTTATCAAAGTCATGAAAACGGCGAGAGCATTTGTCATGCCAAAGGGCATCACCAGAAACCCGTAATGCTCATAACAACAGCGGAAGCCATCTTCAGGATATCAGCCTCACGAACCTGCAACATGTAGTAGCCGGATCGAAGAACAATCTTGTAGAACCACTTCGTATCGCTAAAAAAGATGAATAGGTCATCAATACTCATAAAAAGAGTACTTGTTCTTTATTGTGGCCTGATTCAGGTGATGATAATCATCACAAAGTCACAGACACCCATCTTCCCTTTTCACAAACAAAACCGGAGCTGCCCAAGGGGACACACTGGTTCGGATTAATCCTTTCTCATGAAGGTCTTCCAACTGAACTCGTTGCTTCCAAAGCTCTGTGGGATCCATCTGATATGAAGCACCTGATATTGGGTCAGTCCCCGGCTGCAAGTCAATATAGAACTCCATCTCTCACCTCCGAGTTAGTCTCGGGACATCCTCAAGAAAGATGTCCATGTAGTCCTATACAATGGTAGGGATCTAGATGCATATAGAGTCGGATACTCCTAGATCCATTCTCTCTATTTGGTGAGAAAACATTTGTGGTTTCTTAATCAGAGTACCCATCTACTCTGCCATGAGATCTCATTCACCAGGGATGGTGAACCTCATCCCATCAGAGTGGACGCATCAAACTAGTCTGCGCCGACAATCATTATGGGCATGAACCATGGAAAGCCATTATATGCCCAAGATAACATTTTAAGTTTCCATCATGAAGATAAGTAGCACCCACAAGAAACTCTCTCCTCCGAATGATAGTTTTCACTACCTGCAGACAAAGGTCACTAACGATGCACTTCTCGTAGGAACCTCGAGGCTAAGCTCATGTGTCAGCGCCTCTAATGGGAGCTCCGACTCCCATACCAAAAAGCAGTGATATAATAGAGTGGTTGGAGTCTATTTCTACTAGTACCAAAGAAAGTATAGAGTAAACACAAAGTGTACCTCGGACCATCTCATGTGTTGCGGGGTCACGAACACCCATAGGCTGAAGCTGTCTGCGACCCCTACTGCCAACTCCATGAACCTAGCATGGGACGCTCGATGGTGGTAGTGGAAGGACCTCAAAACGCCATCCTCCACCTACAGGTCCTACCGCTCTGCCTGCACCACCTCCTTGAGGGACACCCAGTGCTCTCCTGGGAGATCCCTAGTCACGGTGCTATCTCTGCCGCTGCGGTTTGCCCCTTGCCTGCCACGGTTGCTCGGTACGCCTGGTCAAGAAGTCCCATGATATGCGACCTCATCCATCAAAAGCATCGCACCAGCTCTCTCCTGACTACCTAGGTGATCTACAGCGCCACTGTGGTGTATGACCTTTCCCCTGAGTCTGCTCATGGAAGGGTCTCCTTGAATGAGGCTCTTCTCTCTGCCACATGCCTGCTACCAAAGACTCTACTAGGAAGCAGCCACTACTAGGACATGTCAGCTGGCATCCCTCATCCTAGAATCTATCTGTCACGAGTGCCATCTCTTGCACCCCGACATAAGTAGTGATGCAGAGGGTCACTACACCAGCACAGATCTCCCTAAGAAGACCCTGCTCCAACTTCCGCTCCGAAAAGTAACTATCGCGACACATATCCTGTGAGTAGCGTGTCAGATCGATAGACTAGGCCGAGTACTGCTCCACGGTCATCCCCCATACTTTAGAATAAAAATATCATGAATCCAAACAGAGCATAAACAATATGGGGAGTACTCCGGGGAGTGCTGATGGAAGCTATCCCACGTGAGAGACAACTCGTCATGGCTATGCGTTAACCAACCCCCACCAACCCATGCTCTTCCTAAGGAAAAGGATGGAAGCTAGGGCTACCATTGGTACACTATTTTATGTTCCATCCTAAAAATATGGTCCATGGACTCTATCTAGTCTTCCGATTCTTGGCGATCTGGGTCCCCGCATAACATTTGCAGCCGCTGATGCTGGAAGTCTCGGAACACACTTAGCCCGCACTCAACCTCGGCCTATCCTGCTGGTACTAACTGCTACCCTCTAGATGCAGGAGCTACTAATGGGCCATTGGGAGGAAGGGGATCACGTGAGGGTCCTTGAACTGACGCATCATTGCTCGCCAGGTCGTCTTCATGAACTGGAGAGGGTAACCTCTCTGGCTGCTGTCGTGGGGGCATCCTGAAAATTATCAAGGATTACCGTGATCAGATGAGCATATATATATATATATATATATATGTAATAACGAAGGATAGCTGACTCAAAAAGGACAGTAAAAGACTCCATCCTACCAGATGCATATTCCAAATTCCCTACAACAAGTGTCTCAGAGTGCCGAGTCTACAAGCACATTATCAGGGTCCTGGTGAATGGACACATCGGCCGCTTGTACCATCACAGGACTCCTCGCCATGAGATCCACTCTCTAGAGACATCGACACTATTTCCCTAAATCCCAACGAAATCCATTTTAGGGATTTCCAAACAATGCCCCAAAGAATGAACCACTTTTTATACCACTTTGTCACAACCCGACCCTACTGGTCTCGAGCCGCAACTAACCCTAGCCTGCCTCCATAGGCTAGGGGCTGGCGACAAGTGCCGATGGTGTAACGATATTGGGGAGGCCTTCTCCAAAGTACCTGTACACACACAAGGAGCACACTCAATGCATAAGTGCATAGTAAAAAAGAAAAACAAAGGACAAACAACTATAACCCAACCACAATCATGCATAAACTTCAAAATAGAACAAGTAAAGTGCTGAAAAGTACTGACAAGATAACTGAACAGAAAAAGGGCAAAACGCGCACCCCACCTGAAAGATGCCACAACTCGGAAACAAGTAAACCAAAGTAAATAGATGGTGATTATCGCACCGGAAATTCCTACCATGACCACTAAATGCAGCCCAAGCTCTTATGTCCTCTACGCTCCTCCGTAGACTCGATCGACCTGTCCGTCTTCAGCAAGGGCACACCAAGTGTGGGCAAAGCACAAGCCAGTGTGAGTATAAATATACTTAGTAGGATGCCTGGAAATCTCAAGGGAGCTACAAAGGAGGTACTAAAATGGTGATCAGTTGATAGAACAAAGAACGGTGTAAGAGTACAATAGAGAGATTGGAACTTAACCCAACAGAATGAAAGAAGTAGACTCATCCAACCAAGATAATCTAGGCATTGAAAGCATGTGGCATACCCCATGCGTCTTCACCCCTCCTAGAATTAATGTAACAAAACCCAAGGAATGGGAAAAAATTAGTTGGTATAAATATATATATATATATGACTAACAGGAAACCTGAATGAGTGCGTAAGATGGTCTCCATCTCCAAGCTCATCTCAAGAAAAGTTTCCAATGGTTCTAAGGATATCCATCACTGATGCGCAACAGTCTCACATGTAAAAGTTGTATCATCGCTAAACCTTGCATCCAAGGGTCCTGCTCCAGTAATCATGGAGAGAAGTCACTGAATAGCCACATAGAAATGGTTGAGTCTGAAAGAAGCCTTCGGGTAACCCACTGTCCTGCCCAGCTAGAGGGTAATCACTAAGAGGTCGTTAGGTAACCAACTTCCCAGCCCAACTGGAGGGTAATACCTAAGATGAATGGGTAACCCACTCCCCAGCCCCGCTGGAGGGTAAACCCTAATGTCAACGGGTAACCCACTGCCCAGACCCGCTCGAGGGTAATCCTTGGTGCACCGGTGGGTAACCCACTACCCAGCCCCCCTGGAGGGTAAACTCAGAACTGGTCCAATAACTACATATTGCTCGTGCCATCACTGGGTGTCACTGACATTGCTACAGTGCCTTGGTATTGTGTGCGTCAATAGAAACTCTGACCGACGCCCTTTCATGTTTCTAAATTTAATGAGATCTCTCAAGACTCTCCGCATGCCCATACAGATTACACCATTGTAATACTTGTGAAAAAACAAGTGAGATAGACTATTTACTCGCTGGAAACGGATTACTGTTGAAAAAGTTATTCAACACCGCTTTATGCCAGTACGACGTCTCATGGGGGCCACAACTAGGTCCTGAAAGGGATCGAGAGAACTACGCCATGGCGATGCTCTTAGAAAAAACAAGCCAAATCGACTATTAATTTGCCCCAAATGAATGTATGATGAAAAAGTCACAAAACACTGTACACAGCTTAAAAGATGGCATGTGGGGCCCATGCCTCAACTACCGCATCAACGCCTGAAACCACCATGGACTACTTCTTCTTGATGCCAGAGTCACATCACCGCTGAAGACACCTAAAACGAACTCTAGATGTTCTTGCGCCTTCCAAAAGTAGAATCCTGTTGAGGCGCTAAACAATACTTAACGGGCGTGTCGCGCCACTGAGCCCCCGTCTTGAGAATTAAAAATCATCGAGACCATCTAAAAATATCTGTCTCGATCCAAGGATCATGTCTCTACAGACAATGTGGGAATCCGAAATCTGGTTTTCAATTTAGAGGTGTATTAACGCCAATGGACGGAGATGGGGTGGGTCGGACCAGTTTGGCCGGTCCACCCCCCTTCAGATCGGCGGTCCAAGTCTCGGCCGCCCAGACCGCCCGGTCACCCGCGGCCTGCGGTTCATCGCTCGGGCTGCGTGGATTTATCGGGACTGGCATTTACCGGTCTGGCACTTTTTCCACATGACCCACACTTTTCAGGTCTCGGCCAGCTCTTAGGGTCGCGACAGCCTTGATCTCACTTGCGGCATGCCGCCCGGCGGAGATGGCCATTGCGTGCTCCCGCGGCCCGGAACGCTGGGCCGCCATCCCTCTCACCGGCACTGCCCGCCGAAGGGCCTCGACGCCACCCGTGGAAGCCCATGATGCCACCTAGTGAAGCCCACATAGTTTTCGGGGAGCCGCGCTGCCAGCCTCGCCCGCCGGACTACCGTTTGGAGCCGCCGAATGGGCCTAGAACCGCTAGAAACAGGGGTTTTTGGCCGGAAAACATCTTAGGGTCACTCCGGACACCCCAGGACTCGAAAATTAAATCCGAAAGATTATTTAGAAAGCTTGGATCAATCCCAACTCAAATTTGTTCTTAAATAAAATATCTAACAGCATGTCGATTTTATAATTTACGTTCAAGGTAGATGTAGAATTAAAAAAATGAAACACACGAACCTACCTCGCAGGGCGTAGCCGGTCGCTTCACGAACAGTCTGCCGGAGCTGCAACCACCTTGCTAGGGAGGAGGAGGATCTTGAAAAAGGTTTCTCCCTTATTGGGAGAGCTTTCTCTAGAGAGAAACCAAGTATAATTATAGGGTGGATGTGTTTAAGAAGGGAAACACAATAAAACACCCACTAGTAGGCTCGTACCCGAACTTTCAGTGGGGTTGGGGTTAAGCCGCCTCTAGGGTAAAATCCACATTTTGAGCCCAATGACATTATCAAAATTCTAATCCATGACTCAGTTCAAAGGATATAAATTTCATGCCTAAGGCCACAAAATTATGAAAATTCCCCTGCTGGCATTTTCCACAGAAGGGGCGCGCCCGGGAAAGTTACACCCCTCTTAGGGTAAAAGGCATGCTCTGGACTCAACGATTCCCTCAATTTTCCCATCCGAGAAACCGTTTAAGAGTTATTCTATTTATTTGGAATATCTAGTGTGAACGCACTTAAGATTTAATCCCGGCCACTCCGGGGCTCAGAATCACACGCCGTCTGAATGCCCTGCTCTGGAATAACATCAAGAAAATTTCAAAGTCTTACAGACTCGAAACCCTAGTTCACACATAAATAGAGAAAATCATCCTAGTATTTTCACCAGTATTAATTTTATATTTTTCAATCGAATACTTCCTTGAATGGATACTACCTATAATTGTTGATCTAGAAAAGATACGCATAAGGGTAACACAAGAAGACACCATATTTAAGTACAAGTGATCAGGAATAGCTACATGAAAACAAGACTTGTTACACACCTTGATTGAAACTCATGGGAGATATGTTTGGTTAATCACAAGACTTTTATGATGCATTGTTAATGATATATAGAAAACCCATGTTTGATTAATTCATATCATATTTAATAATTATGTTTTAAAACATAAGATAACTTTATAATTATATGATACGTAAAATTAACAAGTTTCTCAAAAAGGTTGTCATATTATAGAAAAATTGAATGAAATTGGAGGTGAAACTTAATTGATTAGTGCTACAAATAATTTAATGACAACCTTCTGAATATGATTGAATATGGAATATAAAACATCTTGAGTATGATGAATCTACTATGTTGGTTGATGGTTAATAATATGAATCACGTTGAGTGACCAGATTCACCTTAAAGGGAACAAGATGATGAGGAGTACTACATTCAACCACAACCACCTTCATTTTGGGATTTATTGGAACATTTATTGATAAATAACAGATTAACTTTGTATAAAATATCTTATATGTACTATTTTAACCAAAGATAGAGAATGTCACTTTGGTATTATACCAGTTAGAAGGAGAAACTGATTACTAGTGGGAGATTATTAAAAACAAAAAACCATGAAGGGAGGTCAATGATATAGACTGGGAAGAGTTCAATAGAATAATTTTTAAAATAATAATAATAATATATCATTAACGAAATGGATAAGGAAGTAATATATATCAATTATATGGAAAATGAGTTAGTGAGAAGATATAAAATTACCTATACAATATATTCTTGATATACCTCTACATATGTTATGGATCCTAAGGAAGCGTTTTATAGATTCATCAGTAGACTGAGACCCCATCTGAGAAAGAATTTAGAAAATTGAGATAGTTAAAGCTCTGAGGAGATTTTATGGAGTTGTATGAATGTAGAATTAGAGTTTTTAGAGACATAATTTTAACATAGTTCGAATGGAAAGAATAAAGGAATAGAGCCAATCAAAGGGGAAATATCAATCATAGAAGAGGAAAAAATAAAGTGAAACTACCCATGTGAGACAATTGAAGGAAGAATAACTAGAGGAATTAAATTATTGTTAGTGTATAGTGATAAAATTAAGGAATATATTATTATATAACTAAGAACATTTTTGTAATTATGATGTCTAAAATTCTCAATAGTAACGATAAATGAAAGACGATTCTATGACTACATAATGTTTAATTATTCATGTGTTTGCAACATAGGAGATTTTGAAATCAATGTTTAAATCTTAAGATAATATAGGTAATCCACTATAAACCTAAAAAAATGACAAGGGAGATATGTCTTACATCTTTTATCACGATGGATGAAATAATGTCTCCAAATTATTTGGTGAAAGGTATAGTCATTATGCTATCAAAGATATAAAGTGCAGTGTTTTATTATATTTATACTCATTCCATTATTTTGAATGTAATTTTATCATTGAAGACTCATGGACTGATATCCTAGCATAAAAATTTTATATAAACAATATTACTAACATTTGGAGGTACAATTTCATTGAAAATATAGTATGCATTGTCATGCTGGAATTGAACAATATAATAGGGATAGATTGGATATCAATATACCATGATAAGATAAAATATAGGGGAAAGTAATTTTATATAGTCTTAAATGTAAATCCTATGGTTATTTTAAAATCATCCATATAGAAGTCTTTGAATTTTTAAGAGTATTATTCCATATAGTTTTTATGTAGATGTCCAACGACGAGGAAGAGGGAAATAAGTGAAAATTGACATAAAATTCCACATTATTTAAGCAAATAATTACATATATCCAAAATAGTTTCATGTATCTCCCCCCAAAAAGAGTGTGGGAGTCATCCATTGAACTCATAATTAGATCCAAGCTGATATCTATAAACATTTATAGAATGGAATGGGTTGATTTGGACGAATCAAATAAAAAAGATACAATCTTTTCGAAAAGGAATTCATTTGAAAAAGTGTATATATATTGGGATAACCTGTTCTCTTTGAGAATAATAAGGATGCTTCCATAATTCTATACATTGATTATACAGAACATAGTTGGATCATAGTGAAAAACTATAATCCTCTCTAAATGAATGATTATTTATATGAATAGATTTGAGGGGGACCAAGTATTCTCTATGATTGACCTATAATATGGGTATCGTGAATTGAGGATGAAGAAATAGTATATTAAATGTAATTCATTCCAAAAGATATATGGAATTTATGATTTTTTTTGTTATGAAATTATTCTTGATTAACTATCTAGATATATTTATGGATTAATGTATCATATCATTAAATAATACCTTATCAAATTAATGGTATTTTTTATTAATGATTATAATATATACTCCAAATGTTATGAGGATAATGTGGATCATCAAAGTGTTATATTGATAACATTTAGGAGGGAGAAAAAAATTCAAATATTCAAAATAAAATTGAATTTTGGTTATAACAGGTTTCATTCTTGTGGGAACTTTTTAAATGATTAAAGAATATCTATTGACTATTCCTTTACAAAGGTTTTAGAGAAGTGGCCTCATCTTAAGAAATTAGATGAGATTCATAGTTTCTATGGTTGTGAATGATATTATAAGAGGTTTTTGGAAAACAATTAATGAATATCTAATTCACTAACCAAGATAACTCAAAATAGTGAGAAGTTCATCTGGATAATGGAGTGTGATGAATGTTTCCAATAAAAATAGAAGATACTAGATACTAAACATATGATTAATCTACCATTTTATGGATAATTATTCATTATTTATGTTGATGCATATTTTAAATTTGTTGGGGGTCTTTTAGAAAATTACTAGGTGGTCAGTTATGCATATCGATAATTAAAGTCCCATGAGATGAATTGTCCTCCACATGACCAGGAGTTAGTAATAGTTAATTTTGATTAAAAAATATAGTGTAACTGTAATTATGTGGAGAAATGTGATATATACCTATAATAATAATTTTTTAATAACATATTTATTCAAAAGGGATTGAACACAATACAAAGGAGATCTTTTTAGCATCGTAAAGACAAAAATTATTCCATTATTTATCATCCATGAAGTGAAACAAATGTTATTAATACATTAAGTAAGAAAGACCCTATTGTGATATAAATGATGAGGATTCAAGGAAATATTTTTTTCAAGGAACCCATTAGGTTGGATAAAATAATCACGAGGGAGGGGATTCCATTAATCATATCCTAAATGATTTCTCAACCATAATTATAATACAAGATCAAGATAGATAAAAAATATATCCCCTGATACATACGAATATATAGGAAGTAAGGAATGGTATGTCTCCATTGTCAAATATTGATCATGATGGCTTAATAAAACTATTTATAATTTTATGTTTCCCATATATTTATGACATATAGAATGAATTGATGGATGGAGCTCGAATATCTACATTTTCTATACACTCTAGATGTACTTAAATGTATAGGTACATTTGTGGTCATTGTTGGTGTGATAAATTGAAATGAGAGATTTTATTCTACAATTAAATATTATTGTTGTGTTAACATGTGATGTTTGAGTGATAGCTTCATAAATGGGGATGAAAACCACTACCCTTATATTCATGGAAGTGGTACAACATCTCTATGGACATAATAGTCAGCCTCCCTAGAATGCACAAAATAAAAAAGGGGATATCCTTTATAGTTGATCAAATCTCCAAGACTAAAAGTTTCATTTGTTTTTGGGAATATTTCCCCCATGACCATATTTATATAATATATGTCAGGGTAATGGTGAGGGAGAATAGGATACCACTTTTAATTTTTTCTGATCATGACATTTGGTTCCCGTAAACCTTCTAGAGAACTCATCAAAAATATCTATATACAAAATTAAATTTTAGAACATAATGTAATCCCTATTTTAAGGGTCAATCAAAATTGACTATTTAGACAATTGAATACAAGTTGAGAACATGATCAATGGATTTTAAAGGTGTATGGGATCAACACCTCCCATTAGTTGTGTTCTCATATAAATACATATTCCACTGGAGAATTCAAATGTAACCCTATAATGATATATATTAGAAACGATGTAGAACTTTTAATTTTTGGGAATATGTTTTTGAGAGAATGTAACATGGGCCTAAATTCATGAAACAGATACCTGAAAAGTTTTATTCCATTAAACCATATAATAAAGATACTAAATGTTTTAAGAATTTATTTCATTATAATCATCAAAGGGACTTGGATTTTGATGTTTGAGAAACTAATTCCCTCCTGATAACACCATGGAACACTGTTTTGTGATTTTGAATGAATGGGAATCTTAACTATAGGAACATTGTCCTTTTTTTAATTTTTGACCACATAGGAGGAGCAGACTATTAGATTTCACTTACATTAGGTATGGATCTAATTCGTATTGTATTCTGTATATCTATCTCGATGATGTTCATACCAAACCCCATAAATGTACTAAATTATGAGGTGGTGTAATTGTAATATTACCTCTCTTAAGGGGATAACACGATAGAGATCCTCGACAATAGATGCAATATTATACACCACAACACTACCTACCCTGTCAAATTATTGTAGAGAAAAGATAATGAAGAGGATACTTGGGATATATAAGAGACAATGAGACAGATTTACCATAAAATCATTTCAAATGAGTGAATGAGTTGAGATTTTGGAGAGAAAATTTTGTATGGGGGGAAGAATTTAATGAAACATTTTTTTTATAAAATATTTGTTTCTAAAAAAATGTTTGTTATATTATATTATATTATACATATAAAAATAGAGTGACCAAAAACTTTATCACATTAATCAATATCATTACATTTGTCATCTATGTATATAATTAAAATTCTAAAAATTACATATAGGAAATGAATATAAATTTAAACTGATAAAATTTGAAAATATGTATGAACCCAATCTAGTAGAATCATTTCACCCTTGAGAAACACTACAAAAATGAAAAACAAAATATTTTTTAGCTAATCAAAATATTAAAATATTAAAATATATGATGTTTTAATGAATTATAATGAATTTTGAGTGAAATAATGATGAAATATTTTATGGTTATAAAGGAAAGTATTACTATTGGGATTTTATAATTATATGACTATTGGTCAAATTTGACCATTGGTTAATTTCCTAGATGGATACTGTACCATTTGGTGTAAATGTTTACATTATGGTTAGTGTTTATAGGTAATTCAATCCAATTAAAATTAATACATAAATGAGAAATGATGGCCTCAACCATTAGAATCATGTCATTTGAATATGATTTGTAAGAACACTAGATGGAGGTATATTCATTAATGTTAACCCCTAACTAATACCATGATGAGCAAAAAAGAGTAAAACATGAATGAATTTTTTTTCTATAATTTCATGTTATTAGATATTACAAAATGGACAATTTTATCTAAGCCACCACTTGAAAACACAACCATCACACACCTCACCCTTATGGTGTATGTATGTGTTATGAGAGTGTAAGTATCAAGGCCTTGGTATATTAAAATGTTATTCCAATGTATGAATAAAATATTTATTCTATCAACTCCATTTATTAATAGTTTTTATTAATATAATTTATGTTCAATCAAGATGAATTTCATAAATTAATTTCTTGAAATAAATAAAACGCAATTATATTTTCTCGAAAATATAAACATATCTACAGTAAACTATGGTATTCTAAATAATATTTGTTTTAATTAGATATTCTATTAAAACACTCTTATTTAAATATAAATGATAAATATTTTTTCTAATGTTCTTTGAAATGTAGATAAGTGTCAAAAAAATTGTGCTCTATAAAATGATATTTTTCAATAAATACTGATTTTTATATTTGGGTTAAAAAATTAATATTTGGAGATTTAATCTGAAAAATTAAAAAATATATTTGCAATCAACACGCCTAAATAATCTTACTTTTAATTATTATGAAAATTTTAAAATAATTTTTTCCCTGTGAAAATTAAAAATATAGTTTTGGATATTTGTATGTTTTATGAATTCATATTTTTTTCATAATTTGTTAATAATTAATTAACAACAATCCACAACATAAAATATGTTAATTTATTAATATTATGTATCTTAACAGATTTATTCAATTTGCAATCCTATATTATTATTTCCAAATCTTAAATTGGATATTTGATTTTAAAATTACATTGTAAAAAAGTAAATTTTTCCATGGAAGAAGACGTTTTAAAATAAATTTTTCAGATATATGGTATTGAAATAACATAAAACATTACTTAAATTTCCAAAAACGTGTTAAAAACCCATGGATATGCCAATGGTTTTTAGTTTTCCACAATTGATATTACTAACACCTATATTTGAAAACAATAAAACAATTCATCTTATATAAATATAAATACACATCATTTTAATCATTTTCAATCACTCAAAATCCATCCTCTATGATTTTATTCCTAATTTTCTCCCCATGAGTCCCCTTAATGAGTTATCATTTCTCCAAGGATCCAATCCTCATGATTCAGGAGTAACTCATCAAGGTATGGGAATCCTACATCCATTCGCTTCAATTGAAGAACCATTGTTTTTTCATATGTATTATAAATATTATTTCAATCACATTTCATACTTATTTTCATACCCTTACATCCATAATTTTTAATTAATGGAGGACCTTCATTCTATCTCATTACACCCTTTATAAATCCACATATTATACCTTTCAATATTCAACATTTAAACTAATGTTTCACTATTTTAAATAAATAATTCTTAAATTTTGAAAACCAAAATCATTTACAAGTCTATTAGTATTAACGTAGATGTTAAAATATTTTATTTATTAATGGACTTTAAAATATGAATCCCACACTCACCTGTATTTCGGTTAAAAATTATTTTATCATCAATCATTTAAGAACTTTCATACTGAAATATTTTATATATAACTTGTGTGTTATTCAACATGGGATATTTAAAAATGATTTATTATTATCTATATGACTCAAATTAAATATATAAATATGATGGTTTTCCCATAATAGAACTCTTATTCATTGGATGTAAAATTTAATCACCAAATATGACAAGTTGTATGATACATTGTTGAATAATATTGGTAATATTGATTTATAAATCCTTGGTAATAAACCATGATGATATGGTTGTGAATGAATAATTTAAATGTTATATTCACAGTTCCATATGTTGATTTATGTTCAATTTATCATGATATTCTTTATATTTAAAATATCATGTTCTATTGATGCACCACTTGTTCTTGTTGATACACCACATGATCATATACTAAATGACTCCCTTTATTATTATATTACTAGTCTCATGCTCACCCCTTTCCTTTGATGTATGTCCCTAGGATATTAGGTATATTAAATGCATCTTATGGTAATCCCATGAAGAGTCTTTCACATGGATTAAAAGAATGTTTTTTTTCTGTATTATGTTACTAATTTCAAGGAAACAAAAATTTAAATGATAATTTCTTTGTTTATATAAATTGAAATATTATGTAATAAAAATGAGGGAATCCATAAATGATCCATCATTAACCCACTATTTCCTAGAACCACTTGATTAAAAATACGGATACTATATTAGTGATTTAGTGTGAGTTATATTCAGCAAGTATTAAGGAATTATTTCATGATATTATAGAAATTATTCCTTTGTAAAGACTCCATTATATTATCCCTTGGGTCATTATAAAGCTACTAGTTAATTAAAACAAATTTTATATAACATATGATGTAATTCCTCTCCCAGTTAATGCATTCATCCTTTGAGTTCTTTAATCCTACTATATGATTCATTATATGATTACCATTTAGAGTGGTTGAAATGTTAACAATTTTATTTTCCTTACTTACATAATTTAATATTATGCTAAAATATATTTAATATGATAGAGAAATGTCTCTAAATTGTTTAGTTATGGTAGTATCTATGATATCATTATATCATACATAATCATTCTCTCATTCATGATATTTGAATTACAATACACTAGTGGAAATTTTATTATATAAAATCCATAGATTACAATTTATGGTATAAAAATATATATATATATATAAATCATATATATACTGGAAAATATTGTAAATCATTAACAATATGTTCTATATATATATATGAAAAATGAGTTTATTGGGTGATAATGATTCTTCGATCAAATAATTTTCTCTCAAAAGATCAAGATATTTTGAATTGTAATTTTGGAATATATAAATAACTAAGTGTTAAAGGAATATTAATTTTAATAACAACTAATTTATTTTAACTATAGCGACTCCGGTTTTCCCTGACAGACTTTGGAATATTCCTAATAATAATTCCAAAGTTAGGCGTGAAGACAACATGCGATTTTGAGGGCTAGTTTTCCTAGAATAAATATTATAAAAATATTAAGTATTTTAATACTATGAACATATAGGAGAGGAACTATCTCTCATCAGGTATCTTGGATCATAAATATGAGTGAACGGTTGCTTCCAGAGCATGTCGTTTACCCTAGGCGGGGTGTATGTTTTGGGGGTGTAGGCCTGCACTAGAAAAAGTTACAGAGGGTGTTTTAATAAATATTTATATTCACTTATTTATAGAAATCAGCTCGAATAACTCCTTATTAGAGTTTCATATCCAAATTTTGAGACCAAGTTGAGTTCAAAACATCTTGTTTACCATAAGCATGACATAAAATTTTTAGCGCCATGACTTTTAGTCAGAGGCCGGGTGGATCTGTTACTTTTATTGGAGGATAGAGATTTTATTTATAAAAACCTCTCATCTTACACCTTTCCCATTGAGGTGAACACCCTCACCCCACCTACTCCTCCTTTAAGCGAAGAATGAACCATGTTGAAGAAATGAGGTGTCGTCGGACTCAGATATTGACAGAAGTTGCTCCCATATTGTTCTGCAGGAGCAGCGGAAGAAGGATCTTGTAATGCAAGCATCAATGTTCTTCCAAAATTTATAAAGATTGAGTTTAAAAATATTTTATCATTTTATGCATTTGTTTCTTAAAATATTCATCAAGGCTATGTAGATCGGGACCTATTCTTTCTAAAACAGGTTTTGAATCTGAATATGGAACACGGGGGTGCTCTCGATTGTATATGGAAGTTTTCTAGTGGTGAGGCCAAAATCTGGTGGGGGAATGGTGGAATCAATATATTGAAATGAAGAGCATAGTAGATCATGGTGGAGTTCGGTAGGGAGTGAGGCGGCGCGGTGGCTTTGGTAGGGGAGGCGACAGAGGTTTTCGGTGACCAAGTGGTGGTCCGACCATTTTTTAGGGGTTATTTAAACCACATTAACTCACAAACTAGAATTACAATTTGAAATCCTTTTGCAGAAACGTGATCCATTCATCGATACAGAAACTTTGAACACGTCTAGTGAATTTCATGGTTTGGGTTCTTGGCCAAGCACCATGAAGCATTGAAAAGTTTTATAATATTTTATAATTATTTAACTTTGACCGGTCATAACATCTGAACGGAGTGTCCAATTGACGTGCCATTAGTGGAATTGTAAAATGGATGGTTAAGTGGATGTTTCAAGATAAATTTCGGGGGTTGGAACAGAGATTAGGGTACTAGCCCAATGAGGCCAGGTTTGGGTGTTTGCGGTGAGACATGCCTTTTTCACTAGGCATTCATTTTGGACAAATGAGTAGTCGATTCTGTGTTTTTTTATAGGATCACATTTATAAGATATGTTCGATGTGTTCTGGGTTCAATATGTGGGACCCACTTAGGCTTGTTATGGTGAATAGTACACTTTTCACCCATTATATGTTTCTGGCATGTAAATAGCCTATCCATCATGTTTTTTCAAGTAGAATGTGATGTTGGACTTGGTTTGGGCATAAGAGGTGTGTATTGTGAAGATGTTGTGGGACACTTGGGTTGACAACGATTGGACCAGCAGCGATTGAGTGAACTCCCTTGGTTCATTCCTATGAGGGTTCGTATGGCATTACTACCCTAGTACGGGTTTGTGATCCCCTCGAAAAGATGAGTTTAGATAGAGTTCTGGCATACCTCCATTGTGGTCGTGGAAGGATCCTCTAGCTATTCTTCTATAGATCAAGTTCTTGGTATCGATGTGACCACTTATGTATGGGTAGGGATCCCCTATCTTTCAAGCTTGCCCTGTAGGGTTTGTGTTTCCATCAGAAATATGATCCCCTACGTATTGGTCTGCAATAGTAGGTTTGTGGTTTCATCAATTATAAGATCCCCTAAAAAGTGTGTGGTTTCGATAGGGTTTATGGTATCATTAGTATGATCCCCTACGTCCTGAGTTATAACATATAAGGTTTTTAGAATCATCAAGTCCACCCTTATATGGGCGGTGATCCTCTATCTGAGTGATGTGATATGTGGAATGTCAGATTGGGTTATTGTATCCCCCAGCGGTTCCTAGGTGTGATCTTCACACTGAAATATTATGGGCTATCGATTAAGATCACGGAATCCCCTATCATGTCCTAGGAGTGATCCCCAAATTGAGTAGTTGTGGTATAAAATTTACAAGTAGGGTTCGTAGAATCCCTCAATGGATCATGGGAGGGATCCCCCATGAGAGGATGAAGAAATGGTGAGTTTCATAATTTCATGATTTGTGGAACTATCTGATGAGTTTTTTCTCTGGGTTGTGTTTATCTTAGATCCTCATGTAGAATCTGACGTTGGGGATGAGGTCAGAACCTCCTGAGGCTAGGTGCCTGAGAGGAGTACATCTTGTGAGTTTTCTGGGTTTTGATTGGGTTGTTTTTACATCTCTGATGACATGCCCTTTGGTTTGAGTTGAATAGTTTAGTTTATCCAAGGATGGTCTCGATATGGAGTTTCTCTCTCATTCAGGTTCCCTCTAATTGGGATGAGTGGACAGATTCCTTTCAGTTTCTCACTTTTCTTATGGGGGGTTTTCGGTGCTACTGAGTATCTTTTTACTCACCCCTACATTGGCTTTTCTAGAACATGTTTTTTGTCTTGTGCAGACTATAGGCCTTTCAATGGAGTCCTAAGAGGACCTCGAGTAGGAAGATCATAGTGATCTGGACCGACTGGGCTGTTTACCAGAGCTGGTCTGAGGAGGTTACCCATGGGTGTTTGTCAGCAATCCCCTCATTCGTACAAGGTTGGATTCCTTTTTTCATTTTTCTTTTGGTGGGCCCCTATGTTTTCTCTTTTTTATTGCTATTGTACTCTGGTTGGGGGATAAATTTATGAATGGATAGCTTTTTAGTTTTTATATATCTCAGCACTGTTTCATGGGTGTGTTTGTGGATGCGTGTGTATTGGTACCTTAGTATAATTCTTCCCTTGGGTGTGATAGCATACTCAGCGCTAGTCCCAAACCCACGAACTATCGGAGGCTGGAATGGGGATTCAAGGCTCGAGCCCCATTGGGGCAGGTTGTAACATAGATGTATCAGAGGATGAACCCATACTTACGTGTGGTGCACTTCCTGGGTTGAGATGTAGTTCCCACAACAAGGATTTTGTTCTCTAATGGGGGTGAATGTAACACCCCTAAATGATAATGGTTTAAATGACTAAAGGATATGGCTCTTGCCTACAAGGTTCACCTTTATTTTCAGTAGCCTACCTTGTTAGAACTCCGTAGTTAAGTGTGCATGTCCTATAGTAGTGACTATGTTGGATGACTTTCTGGGATGTTTCTTAGGGTGTTTGTGAGTGAGTAAAGAGCACATTGGAAAAAACAAGTGTTGGCATGTGTGGACTTTCATTAGTCAGATGACCCGTTCGGGCATGTGGGTGGGCCCTAGGGTGGGGACCACGTGTCTGTGGGGTAACTGGTGCTACCTGGCGGGCCCAGACCCAATGACTATGTTAAGACTGTGTGTATGTTCTGTTACTAGGAACCAGTTGTCACATTTGGTATTAGAGGATTAACACAGCCATAAGTGCGGTGCATTTCCTGGTTTGAGATGTAGGTCCCGCAATGAAGATGGTGTGCTCTAAAGGGGGGTGAATTTAACACCCCATAATGATAAAGGGTTAAATGAATTAGTTATATGACTAATATCAACAAGGTGCACCTTTCTTTTCAAGAGCCTACCCGATTAGAACTCTAGAGGTAAGCGTGCTAGGCCTCGAGTAGTGATCATGTTAGGTGACCTTCTGGGATGTTTCTTAGGGTTTGTGTGAGTGATGAAAAAGTATACTCGAAAGAAAAAGTGTTTTCATGTGGGTACATTCATTAGTTAGATGACATGTTCGGGTGCATGGGTGGGCCCTAGGAAGGGGACCACGTGTCTACAGGTCAAATGGTGGTACCTAGTAAGCCAGGACCCGATGACCATGTTAAGCTGGGGTGTCTTTATTGTCATCATGACTCATTTGTTACAAAACAAGTACTACTCATTAGGTCGACCATCCAAGTACAACTCTCACCAAATCACTCTTAACTTTAGAGTTCTAATGTGATTAGGTTCATTAATGCTTGTGTCATCACTCCCCACAATTAATGCACCAAATCCTATTAGAAATCTACAGTTAAAAGGTGACAACTAGGTCTTGATGATAGCATAGACACCCCACATTAACATGATCGTTAGGTCCTGTCACTCAATATACTACATGTTTCCCCATAGAGATATGGTCCCCACCCACGTGCCAACCCACGTGCCCGAATGGGTCATCTGAGGAATGACAGTCCCCATATGCCAACACTTGTTTGTTCTAGTATGCATTGTCCCCACCTGCACACACCCTAAGAAACATCCGATAAGATCACCCAAAATGATCACTACTCTAAGGAAAAAACATTTAACTGATGAGTTAAAATTGGGAAGGCTCCTAAAAAGAATTGTGCAACTTGTTGACATGAGTCATATCATTTGGTCATTTAACCCTTTATCATTTGTGGTGTTACACTAAATTATTTTTTACCTTTATTAATAATAAATATGGAATGATTTGGATAAAATAATATCACAGCCATAGACAATAATAAAATAAAAAATAGAAGAAAAAAATTTCATTCAATTGATATTAAAAATTATTAAAAAAATACATTCATGGATCTGGTGAATGTGTCATCACACAATCTACTATAATGATAATGGAAAATATGAGCATGGTGTTTCCAAGAACACATGTTAAAATAAGTTGTATCTAAACTAATGTAACATTATACAAAGTAATGTAATTATAATATTTAAGAGATGAAACAATAAAATTATTTAGAATACTACATGTGCTTAAAATATTTCCCCGATGAGAATCATATTCTCATTATATCACCACACATTGAATTCATCTTTGAAATATTGAGATATCTAAAGATATAATTAAAAAAATATTTTTAACCATTACTGATGAATAATTGAGGAAAATAATTCCAATTCAACCACATATAATAGAATAAATTATATAATTTATAAAACCATAGATTTCTTCATAAAAATAATTAATAAAAATCTGGTGTTTGGTCTTCATGAAATAACATTATGAACATACTATATAAAAATTTTCTATATTTGGATTTTTAAATATATTTTCACATATTATTAACTCTAAATTTCATGATAAATAAATATAAATCCAATATTTCAGTTTGAACATTTTAATATTGAATTAAAATTTAAAAAATACATTTAACTTTCATATCTATCTTATTTTTCTTCATTCTTCAAAAATAAATCATTATCATTAATTGTATAGAAATTTATTTGGATACGATAATATATAGATAAAAATAAAATTTTAATGATTAACCCACTAAGTGAAATTAATAAGGAAACTAAAATATTCATTTCTAAATGACCATGTATTGGCCATATAGGCCATGCAGTGTGGTTTTCATCAACCACATAACCAATTCCAAAACACCCAGTCTATGTTTGAAATATGTGACCAATATTAAGGAGCTGATGGAAATTTATTCACAATTAATTTGATATTCCTATTAAATATAATAAATACCTTTATTTTTTTCATATTAGAACATAAAAAATCAATTATCCTATTTTTACAAAAACAAATTCCACATATATATAATATATTGTTCATATAAATGTAATTCAATGAATATTTATAAAATAAGTCCAATAAATCAAACTATGTTTTTTGATCCACTAAAATTATTGTTATTAATATATAATCCATTAAATGGTATGGTGAACACTATGGATCCGATAAATCAATATTAACACAAATATCGTTAATATTTACATTTTGATATGAATCTTATTCCAAAACATCAGTCATCAACTGAAGATATTTATGTAGAATATTATATAACATTTTGATTACTTTTAATCGTATTTCATAATTATTTAAAAAAACACCACAAAATGCTATTAAATAACACACTATAGAACAAAACTTAACAAACATCATCAAAAAATCAATATTTCTTTTAAAATACCCCATCATATATATCTTTGTCAACAATATATATGATTCATATAAAATAAAAAATATTTAATCAATTCCAAACTTAAAGTAGAATAATCATTGTATGAAATAATAAATATATATATATATTTATAACCATTATTACCTAAAAAATACATTTATTTTAATATATGATCAATTTTCATTTATCATATTACATTTTTTGTTTCCCTTGATATGATATTATTATTCTTTTACATAAACTTATAGTATATGAAACTTGGTATAAGATACAATTAACTTGAAATTCCATTTTATAGAATTCTAACTTATATATTGTATGTGATGTCAATTTAATTTGATATATAAAATCTAAAATATATCTTATAAAATATGTATAGCTCATTGATTATAAATTATCCCAAAAATCCTACAATTAATCATCACATTGAAATATTCTTTTTGGGATCACATGAACATGTATTGTGATAATAAATAAGTTATTTAAATTAACACAACATACAATGTAAATAATATAACATAATTTATTTTATATATATATAATAACACATAGTAATATATTAAAATTAATTATTTCATCGACAAATTAAAATAATCATTTATATAACTTAAAATCTTCTTACTATAATTCTAATAGAAACCTTCAGTTTCCATTGATAAGGATTTTATAATGTGAAAACATAAATGTAATTTAGTCATAATTATTTTATAAAAATTCAAATAATAATAAGATTTCTAAAATACATTTTAGTTTAATTTATTACATTATAATCAATTAAAATATTAATTTCAAACAAAATTTGATTAAAAATAAATTTTTTAATCTTTAAATAATTTTATCTGTAATTATAAATTTTATATCCCTTAGGTAATATAAATTTTATCCTACAAATTATATATTTAGAAACAAAATTAATACTTCATCACACTCAGAAATGGTGTCTCGCAAAGGATTTTCAATTATATTGAAATCATTTTGTTGTTACTCATTTTATTTCTTTTATAAAGGATATCATTTATAGAAAAATTAAAATGAGGTAATTGTTTCTGTTATTTAACGATCTTTCCCAATCATCCCTTTCAAATTTTGTGTTAATTTATAAAATTCTCCGAGAAAAAATACAAGTCCCATAGTGATTTCTTCAAAAATATATAACTCCTTATTATTTCTATTATCATATAAATAATCTTTTTGAATAATGAAAATACTAGGATTCTATACATATAGTACCTATTTATATTCAACATTGAATAGGTTTATGTCGACAGCTTTCTAAAAAATATTTCATTCTTTTTGAGTTCTAATAATAAGAAATTCAATATGGTGTACTTCCATGAATCTAATGAATTTTTTTTATGAAAATAATTTTAAGTATAAGTTTTATTTTTTATAAGGGCCCCAATTTCTCCCTTGCAGCGTATATAATAAAGTTAAACATTTGATGCAACACCAACTCTGTTAAAATAACATATTTATTTGTCATCTTAGGAACCCACTCCAATATTTTTTTCTTCTTTATTAGAACCAATTCTTCATCACAACATCTATCCGCTCCTTGTGATTTAATTTTTTAGATATTATTTTCCTTCCAAAATAATAACATGAAACGTTGAGATATTGTTATTAATGACCATTTTCATAAAAATTATGTAACTTTCTTAAAAAATTATATTCTATAATTCCTCCATATTTTTGAAAATTATGGAAAATAAATTTATTCATTACATACAATATGATAAGGTTTGACAATCATCTTATTCATTCCCAATAAATGATTTTTCATCATTTTTGTATATATTATAATTTATAGAATAATTTACACCAATTATATACCTTTATCTAATTCATTGATTAAAACTAACTATTATTCAAACACATTATATTATTTTTATTATTATTCATATCATATTATATAATAATATACCATGATTCATTGTTGTAGAGGTGACATCATATTCAATTTCCATGATATCCTTGAAAATTATTATAGGTCTTCATTATTTAATATTTACCACATTAGTACTATTGAAATTATTAATATATGGGATCAAATTTAATCACGTTTACTTAATAAATAGGTCATTAATATAATAAATACAGCATGGGTACATATAAAAAATTTGACGATAAAAACAATCATTTATACATAAGTCGCATTCTTAATCATTTTGAAAAAAATAATCATGAAGTCCTATAATATATAAACATTATATAATCCATCACTATATAACTTCTAATATTTTTATATAAGAATTTTTTAAAGGTGTATATAGGGGATTACCCACAATCCAAAATAATTTTTCTCTAGATATGATTCTTAATTATTATAATTTTTATTTTATAATTTTATTCCAATTTTCCTCAAAAAAATCATAATATCTCTTCATAAAATATTCTAAAAATAAATAAAATTGTAATATATAAATATTTATATTTTATTAATATTATTAATTAAATCCATGAAATGTTATTAAAAAATAATATAGATAATTTGTCACCATATGTTAATTATAACACCCTAAACTAAGCAAATTTCATTTTATCGACTTAAGTTCCAATATCCTTAGCTAAAATATCTCAGAAACCAAAAGTTGGAATTTTATTTTGATTGAATATAAAATCATTATGGAATGATATTCCCTAAAAAATATAATCTTCTATAATGAAAATCAATAGAAACAAATAATTAAGGCGAATGTTAGGGGAATCAATAATAAAACAATGTGAAATTGTAGTTATTATTATAATATCACAGAAGACAAAATTAAATATAAATAATCATGTATAATAATAAAATGGGCAATAATTGTAACAATGTGGTGTCATGATAAACCACACTGAAAAAAATATCCATACTCAAACTCTCAAATGACAAGAAAACATGATCAATGATATCTATGTGTAAATTACGTAACAGTCCCATTAACTATATCATGACAAAAAAATCATATAAATACTAGTGTATATAGAATGAGGGAAAGAATACATCACAATAGTAAAAGCCTTGGGGGTCCCACAAAATACACTATAAGAAAAACATATAATACCTAATATAAAAGATAGGTGTAAGTAGTAAATTGAATTTTGAAAGATTTATATATCATTAAAAATGGATAATAACTCACACCATCAATGTCACCCATTTAATTAATGTAAACATCCATTTTTAATTAATAAAAAATTTAATCACAACCAATATGTTCATATATCTGTCTTAAGTCATGATTGGATGTTGTCCCTCAATGCTTAATCCATCACCTGGTTGTATAATCCAACGCTTCCTCCAAATAGGCATGGTATCAAATTGTATATACAACAAGAAATTATTATATATATTCATACATGGAAATAATTCCTTGTAAGGTTACTAAACCCATGAATGTTTTCTGAAAAAAAGATTACAAATCAGAAAATACAATGAACACATTTTGGGAATAGATAAAATCCTATAGTTTCAATGATAAAAATAAAATTTGAATCATCATGGGTTTATATATATAAAATACAATATTTTTCATGAAACCGAAGAATTAATGTTAAAAAAAATTTAGAGAGGGAGTAAGGAAACCTACCTCAAATTTTTTTTTTCCCATTATCACAATATGATCACATCAGTATGATCTCTTTGTGACTCTCATTTAGTGTATTACAAGAATATTTTTATAAAATTAAAGCAATCCTATATATATGGTTTTTGAGGCTCTATTTCATTATTCCATTATATAATTAATTCGATTTCCCCAAAGTAGAAGTCATTGAACTCAAAAATTTGATTTTCTATTTCTAATAACCAAAAAACAGAATCATATAGAATATAAATTGAAGTGTAATTCGAAAAATGGATAAAGTATTTTGGAATGTTGAGAAAAATAATCTCATGATGGAGAAGGTGGATTTTAGGTTTTTAAAAATACTAAAATTATAATTATTTTATATAATTACCTATGTGACATTGTTTGGACATGTGTCCTGGAAAACCATACAAAAACCAAGAGAGTACTAGTAAACCACACTAAAATCTATATTGTATTGCTGAATATTTTTCTCGACCATGAGAGAATCTAGAAAAAGAATATTTTATAAATATTAAAAAGACCGAATTGTTTTTTCAACCTTGCACTAATTTTGTAACTATTGTGTTACTCAAAACTCCCATGCATGGTTACATTGGATTCTGTAAAAAGTTTCTAAAAAATTGTATATATACATTTTTCCTTCCAATGAATTCTAAAATAACTAAAAAACATTTCCAAACCTCCGCATACTAAACAAAAACATTTCATAACTTGATATTTCAATGTAAAATGGAAACATACATCAAAATGATGTTGTCACATTATCTCCCCCATTGGTAATTATTCCTTTATAAATATAGAGTGTATTGGTGTTTTGGAATAACTCTATCTGTTTTTCAAAAAAATATTACTATCATTCCTAGGTACCCTTTTATATGGATCTATATTTTCAAAATAAAAATTCCCCAAATATCTATTTTGAGAAAAAAATTATTCCTTGAATCTCTATAAAACAAATCTGGATGTAAAAGAAGGTTGCATCACTATAAAGAGTCACATGATCAAAAATAAGAATATTTTCAAGATTATGTTTGTTTTTCATTAATTGGGATGCATGTATATAATTATAATCCAAAGATAATTTTTTGTATATCTGGTTGATATGAGATTTTTTCTAACTAATAATGAATATCAAAAGGGTTATTATAACAATGATCCAACATCCCTTCCATATAAAAATGATGATTCCCCCAACATCTCTAAACATTGTATAGACACACGGGTTTCCATGTCAAAAGAAAACTTTTGATGATGATGATCCAAATAAAATTTATAAGGTCTAACTTTTTTCATAATTATTTTCATGATCATATGTATCTTTTAAATAATCATACGCATGAGCCTTGGTAAAAATTTTTATGTTTCTCTAGTACTAAAACTATACTTTGGGTGATAGAATTGATGTATTTAATATACCTAATGCGAGGAAAAATATACCCTAGGTAGAGATTTTTTGTTTGAATAGAAACTTCTATATGGAAATTGTGATACCTTGAAAAATTATTGTTTATCACATGAGATCTCCTCATATACTCCAATATCACAATCATATACTAAGACTGGCCAATTATTTTGGTGTTGATATGTAGTTTTCATAGTCAATATGTACCCAAATTAGTAATTAATGGTAAAAAATCCATTAGGTGAACATTGGGTATTGGCTGAAGTAAATTTAATATGGATTCTTATTTAATTTTAGCACTACTCTATAATAGAGCTCTTCCATATCATGTTCCATATTCATCCCATATATTATAATGCACTTTTTTTACTGAATGGATTGGTAGAAAACTTCTCAAATGATGGAATGCTTAAAATAATTATTAATAGACCACCTATAACATCCATGAAACTATTTTCATTACTTCTATATAATTATTGGTTGAGACTAAAAAAATACATATAGTCATTTATATTCAAACATAAATTGTTTATAAGTGAGAAATGTAATAACACTTATTGAAAAAATTTATTTTCATAAATGACCATATTAAATGATCCTTCACTAACTTATAAATATTCATTGTATCATTGTGAATTTATCATTATTATTGGTTGTATATAAAATTTAAAAACATTTTTTAATATTTAGAAATAATATTTTAATTTTAATGTGAAGAACATAATCTATATCCTTTCACCATCTATCTATTGTCTTCCCACAACAAAGGTTCGACATCATCACATGAAAATAAAAGTTTGACTATGGAGCATAGCTAACTAGTATTACCTTTCCAATAACCACATTAAATGGAATGATGATGAAAATCTTGTCATACTCAGTGTGTTTTAGGTGAATATCATCAAGTTCCCTCATAAATTATTCAATTTCCCCCAATATGGAACTCTCTCAAAGGCTCAAAATGGTTGGATATGAGACCTCATGTGCACCTCCTCATATGCCATAGGATGATAACTAGTATTGGGGGTTTGATCGTTGTAGTATGGATACTGTACCCCTGGTATGGAGTACATTTTATTGAGAATAAAGTATATAAATTACATTGTCATAGTATCATACAAGATAAATAATATCTCATATCAATATGAAATAAAATAAGAAAAAATAAATCAATATTAATGAATCATGGAATTAAATGCTTAGATGTATGTAAATTTCAAACTAAAAATAGTATAATAAAAGAATACAATAGGAAAAAAGTAAACACAAAATAATCTGTTCTTGGACTACACATTTCCCCCATCATTAAACCCTAGCCCATCCAGTAATAAACAAATCAATATCATCGTCTCATCCCCTTGTCCAAATATTTATACATTAAATATCCTCAAGTACCAATTTATTTCAGGAATAGGGAGTGAGTATAAATAAGTTGATAAAAACAACCATGTCTATATATAACCATCCTGATAAAAAGTGTGTTCAATAAATCTATAAACTAATATATTAATTAATTGATATAATATAATATATAAAATAACATTCATTAGAACTATGCTAGAATATCTCTAAGAATGTATCACAATCATGCCAACCAACAACTATATAACCATGAAAAAACATAACCTTCTTTGGTGCCTTATCATAATGTCTTAGAGCATGTCCTACAACCATTCCAACCACAACATCTTATCCATAGTATAAATCCAAAACTCTGTGTCATGCCTGTTACATAATCATCTTATCCTGGGATGTGGTAGATTCCACCCAATATATGCATTAATGCATGGGAATAAGCTAATCCCAATCAATATAATCATTACATAAAGGGACTAGGCCTAGTACACTAAATATAAGAATTATAGCATGAGACTTGGTATATGCCACTTAATATAATAATTTTAGTATAGGATTTGTCATATCCCTCTCAATATAAGCATTACAACATGGGAATCGTCTTTTGCCTCTCAATATAATCATTTCATCATGGGACTGCACATATCCCACTCAATATAAGAAGTAAAACATGATATTACATTAATTCATAATATCATAAATATCTTAATGTCAAATCATTCATCCCTTTGTTTAATTACAAAAATTTCAATATATCATTCAATTGAACATTATTTATACCCAAAATGATCAATAGTCATATCAATAATAAATAATCCACTACCCATGGATTCTATATTAAGAAATAAAATATGGTCTCATGTCATTCTAATCATGCATTATTCCATTATCAAAATAATATTAATCAAGGGTTGTCTTACCCAATGACTATCCAAATTATAGGTCACAAGAATTTTATCTAAATGGATTCTAAATAATATTTCAATTAATTTTTAATAAATTTATTCGCAAATAATGTTGGAAAAAGAAAAATACAACATATAATTTTTAATTGGATAGACTATTTGGTTAATATTTATACCCCTACTTTAAACTGATGATAAAACAACACTTCTAGCATGATTCACCAATAATAAAGATGGTCCAGATGATCATAAGAAGGATACAGGGACATGATGCTTGATCAAGACTTCTAGAATTATGGGAGATTCTCCAAATTCTCTTGAAAATAGCCATAGGGTTGAGAGAGGAAACATACATGTGAGATTAATGAGTAAAAAAACTACATTACCCACTTAAAACCACTAGGTCGGTGACCTACACAGAATGTAAGTGTGTTACATGGTGTTTTATCCTTACATATGAGATATGCCAAAAATTGAAATTCATGTGGTGATTTTTAACACTAACCGATCATTACATGATGTGTAATATCTTCAATATTTGTATATATTTCACATCATAAATCAGGCTCATGGATTGTTCCTAGAAATAATGATACTATGTGTAATTTCTATGCATATAGACTTTATCTTATTTTCCACAGAAAGAACCCAAACCACCTCCAAAGCTATCTAACAAACAAGAAAACCATACAACACCATTTAACACATTTTTATCTAGACTCTATTAATTAAAAACAAACATACATCCCTTGGATTGTTTTCATTTTACCAAATAAAGGCACTTCATCTCTGAAGATTTCATGGACACTATGTCTCAAACGAAAAATTCAATGATGTTCATAATTGGAAAGATATTTGATCATAAAACATCCCAACTATATAAAATCTCACTCTCGAGATTCCCCATGTATCATTATGGGGTATTAGTGAATATGTTTGGACACTATGCTCTCAAATCATACTCCCTCTCTGATGTCTCATTTTGAACACACTCATGCAACCAATTCACTCTATCTGAAGGTACAGTCCTAACTCATAGATACTTATTACCATGGTCCACAATTAGTATCAGATGGTCCTAAATGGAAAAATCATCACTAAGTTGTATATCCTCAATTTCCACCACATAAGATGGGTGAGGATAATATATCTGAAGTTGTGACAAGTGAGACACATCATGAATAAAAATAAAACATGGTGGAATTTATAAAAGTTATGTCACTGGACAAACCCTACCCAGAATCTCCAATAGCCTGAAAAACCAAGGAACTAGCATTCTCAATCTCCTGATAGGGAATTTCCACCAACTAGGAAACACCTAATGGAAAATATGATTTCCAAAATGGAACTCCATAGCACATTTATGATAGTTTTCCTAGAATTTTTATCTGATCTTCATGCTCACCCACCACCTCCTAATTAATTGAACCTGCTCATATGTCTCTTAAACAATATGTAACACCCATTTAAAAGTGATACATAAAAAGGATAAAAGTAACTAACCATGTTAACAAGGTGCACCTTAATTTTTGGATCCTACCTGATTAGAAAACCATAGTCATTCATGCATGTCCTAAATAGTTGTCAGAGTGGGTGACATTTTAGGATGTTTCCTAGGGTTTGTGTGAGTGAGGAATACACACTAAAAGAAAATTTGATTCCATGTGTCCATAATCATTACTCTTTTCAATCATGTGTACTCTGTTTGTTCTCAAATTATATATTTGTGTCCATATAGGCTGGTTTTCTCTGAGTACACTATTCAAACTCATGTACTCCGATTATACCTATTTATCTGGTCATACCCAAATACCCAGTTGTGTTCATATCCATGTACCCATGAGGTACACACAAATCCACAAAAATTTGTTCAGGTGTTGTGTGTTCTTCCCACAGTATTTGATATTTTACTCCATGTGTGAACCCTAACTATTGTAGAAGGGGGTTTCATGTCGTGTGTTCTTTATAATTACTGAAAATGTTTGTCGTTCTTTTCTATAAAACCTAAATATTTCATTTGTATTCACCTCACCACCATCACCTGTGATCCATCCATGAAATCTTCCAAGGAAGTCATATTTTGAGTCGACTGAAACTAAATATTCTATAGTTGTTAGATTTCAGTTACACAATCCATTCACATGTAATCCCCCATCACACCACATGGATGAATGAAAAAATTAAATAACTGAGGGTCTCTAATCCATGTTTATTCACTTATCACACAGCATTTTCATCAACCATTCTCCCATTCTAAAAACTAAACACATGGTAATTAATCATTTTTCTAAATACCAACTTCCTGTAGTTAATGTTTTGGGAATTTTCAATTTTTCGATCAAATGGAACAACAATTTTAGAAGCACAAAGACCGAGAAGAGAAAAATACAAAATAAAACAACAAAGAGTAAAATTTATCCATTCTTAGATTTAGCCACAATCCACTAATAGAGAAATAATTTACTATAATGAAGGATCAAGGATTAACAAGCAGTGTCAATTTGAAATTATTTGAATATAAATCAACACCCTTAAACAGTAGGTTGACCCAAGAATCAATTTATTAGAAAGAATGATTAAGGTTCAAAATTGGATTATAAAAAAATATATTAGATCCTAATAAAAAATACATCCAACCTTGATATTGGGTTGATCTCTGAGGATTAATGGTTATGTGCTATAGTCATTGGTGAGATCCAAGAACTTCTTTATCAATAAAGAAATTCATTGGATACTGATCACAAAACCATGATCCGATAGTCATTTACCCAAAATCTCTCATCCAAGGATCCACCTAAATCCCCAGGATTATGTGGATAACCATTGGGATTTTCTATAATAGAGTGTAAATATATAATAATTAGGTCTCTTAATTTAGCAGTTTATAAATTAATAAATTAAATATATTAATAATTATTCATCCCATGACCAATCTAAATCAAAATTCAAACTATGAAAAATGGTTATGCCATGCCTATTGTTAATCCCACATTAAAGATTTAATACTAGTTTTAGATTACTCTTCTCATATTTAATTCAGAAGATATTTCATTATTTTAGTAAAACATTAAATGCTTGGTATAATATATTTAGGAATTTAATTTTATGTATATCAAGGCTCCTAAGGTCCTAGAATCACTTGATAAATAAACACATTGCTCAAAATATATTAATTAAAATATTATATTGTTTTATAACGATAAATGATAATCATTTAAAAATCACATATAATGGCTATTTGTGGCCTATATCTTAGTTTGACCCAAAAATATCCTTGATTCACCATTGGGATATGGAATAAGCTCATGAATGCCTCAATAGAAATGGATGTATCAGATTCCCTTGACATGATAATGAATATTTCCCCAATGGGAACTCCTTTTGGAATGAGTTATAATGGTTTTGAAAAAATATTCTTAGATAATCTCTTGAATAAATTTTGTTATTAGGCGGTGGTGATGGCTACAGTCTGTAGAAACCCTCTTATGAAACTCTTATTTGGTAAAATAGTTTGTTAGGTTAGCTGAATATTTTATTTTTATGTAAGAGTGGACTACCTATAATAATTAGAATAGAGATCCCAATGTTGTTTGACATATATAGTGGGGTGTCATACCCCCAGATCATCATATGGTGTTGAACTGAATATCATGGAATTAACGCCTTTAGGATCTCATGGGCGATCTTTTTCATTCAAATGATTTATTCTCACTTATACACTAATATAATTAAATTTAAAACATATTCATGGAGGATTTTCAAAAATAAATTTTCATGAGGTTACTCAAGACCCACAAGAGAAATAGTTAAAGGGGAGTAATTATATAGAGTTTCAACATCATATTTATATATTATAATAGTGTTTTTGGTCACATTCATTATCTCTCTATTATATTGGGAATTTATAAGGTGTGTGACATGACATAATAAACGCTCATTTTTCTGATTATATGGGAACCATCTCCAAAAATAAAAATGAGTTTTTTATGGCTAGTGAAAATAAAATATCACTTTTTCACTTTGATGGAAGGTTGAATATTTTACACTAGGTTCACTATATTTTTGTTGATGTTTCATAAAATATAGTTACATCTAGGGAAGTAATGATGTTAAAACATCTTATAATGATGTTAATTGTAACATTAAAAACTATATTATAGATTTAATAATATTCAAGAAATATTAGCTCAGGATATTAATATAAAAATGGTTCAATAAGTCACATGTTTCATTAAAGGGGTGAATACATTCAATGAAATATAGAGTAATATTTATTCACAAAAAACTATGATAAGTTGATATATAGTTCAAATTAATGTATGAATATGATAAATAGATTAAATCCATATAGGGTGTTGGTAGAAATTCTATAGATTAAAATAATATATGAAGGCATTGAGTAGTTTAAATTCATTCAATAAAGTGATAATGTGAACTTTAGTTTAATGATATATAGGAATCCCTCTATAGTTTAGGGACATACAAGAAGGAGACATGAAAATCTATACTCTAAATCATTATATGAAGGAACTGTTTAGTTAAAACTATATGTAAAAGTTGTATAGTGTTGTTACACCCTGTTATTTAAAAAAACACTACGTTATGTAGTGCATACAACTCCCAACATTGAGCTTGAATAAAAAACGAAATATAATTAACTAAATATGACCATTATTAATTAGAAATTGGTTTAGAGGGTAGGAAATGGATTAGAAAAATTATGATATATATATATGTATATTACATACTCATTAAAAATTTATTTAATAATACTTTAGAAAAATGAACTAAATTTTTAAAAAATACTTTTTATTATTCGAAATCAATTTTCTTCAAAAATAATTATTGAAATTTATTAGAAAATAAAATTATTCATTTTTAACCTTTATAAAATTTATTTTAAAAAATAAATATTATTTTTTAAAATAATCATGTCAATAATAAATTGGGATGTAATATAAGGATTTTCCTTAAATGATTGATTTTTCTATGAAAAGTGAAAAATACATATTTTTTCAATACCGTAATTATTTAATGAAATTTAAATGTTATAAAATATTTTTTATTTTTTACTGAAGTTAAATATGATCCATTTTTCATAGAATAATTTAATTAATTTCAATTTAATCATCAATATTAATTATTTTTAAAAAAGTTTTTTGTATAACTATAACTGAATATTTAAAAAAAATTTGTTTTACTTTGATCATTTATGATAAATTTGAATGCTTCAACTTAGAGTGAATTAATATTGATAAATGGATACTATTTTTGGAATCCTAATATTAAAATTTTTAAATAGGTCCCTTTCATATTTGGAAAATGTCAATAGTAACCATATTATATATTTATCACCTTGGTAAGGGTAAAATGAATCATATATGGTTAAACCAATGAGAGAAGGTATCAAAATAATCCCAATACATGACAATATCATATTATATTCGTTTATATCATCCATTTAGATTTATGTATTAAATATATGGCCACTTTCATTCATTTCTCATTGATTTTGACCATTGTATTGGTTAAATAATGAATAAATACAAAATTTCAATCTCTTGAATTTAATATCTCAAAAAATTAAAAATATAGATAAAAGAAGGATATGTTTGATTATAAATGTTTATTTTAAATAAAAATTATTTTTTTTATTGTATTTATTTATTTATATTGTTTAGTGACTAAATGTTTACCTTAAATATCTTCACAATGCTGATATGATATTTTTTAAATTAATAGGAGAATAAAATAAACTAATTTAAAGATATAAGAAGAAAAATTATTAAAGTGAATTATTGTGTTCCAGGACATTTATAGATAAAAAACATATTGTAGATTTTTTAAATATTTATATTTTATTTCCATTTCTGTAATGTGCTTTTCAAAGTCAAATTATGTGAATAGTTTTTAAAATAATATTAATAGTATTTTACAGAAAAAATATATAAATAAATTATTTAAAAAACATAAAAAATATAAAAAGAAATATAATTAAATAAAATGGTCTAACTGTTCATCCCTTGGTCATTTATGATCCAATTTTTTAATTTAATGTTACAATATAACCCATTATGATTGAAAAAACTCATTACTACGGTTGTAATTAAAATTAGTTAACTAAAGGGGTTAAACAAAAATGACAAGAAAAAATTTCAATATTTCATTTGATAAGGATTTTTTTGACCTTAGCATATTTTTAATTGAATATATTTCTATTTTGAATCATTTCCCTTGAGAATGGCATCATTATATTTAAATATTTTTTTGTAAATTCCTAGTGTTTCTTTTCACTCCCTTATAAAAGGACACCTCGTTATCACAATTATTTATAGCATTTTGACCCATACAGATTTAAAAAAACATAAAAAAATCCTTCCAAATTCTCAATAAAGATTCTAGATGTCTTTTTATTCTGAAAATACTATTACTATGTTTCTTAAAAGGATATCTCAAGGATATCATTGAAAGAAGAGGAAATCACCTTAATCGATCACTTTCTTTTTTCTTCACCTCTTACCTCATCTAGATATATGTTATTCACCATGAAGTAAACAATTTAACATTCTCCATATAGAAAAATTTTAAAATTATTAAATAACTACACATTTATAGCCTCAATTATCAATTGTGAAGTAAAAGTATCGGTAGTGCGTACGTGTGGACTACCACATCCACGAAGCGATGGAACACATTTTCTATCATCATCATTCATGGATGGTTAATATGATTTATTTAATGTTTATATGTAATATTTGTGATATAATTATAATTCTACAATTATAATATCATATATACCTTCTTACCTTACCATCCATTGGAAAAACATAACGTCTATTTTGTGTATGTGTGGACTACCCCCTCCATGAAGTGAGGTGATTCATTTTTCATTTATGATTTACATTGTTGGTAATAAGGATAAAATTATTTAGTACATATGATAAATATAATATAATAATAATTTTTTAATTTAGAATTATTATTTCCATTTATTTCATCCATTCATCAAAAATCCAAAGCAACAGCCATGGGTGTGTACGACTACCATTTCCATGAAAGATTTAATTAATTTTTCTATCTATACCTTTGAACAATGATTATAACTATATATATAATAAATATATATGATATTACTATCATTATTAATATTTTTTAGTTGATTGAACCATCATCATTGTACATGTACCAAAACAATTGTACAAAACATACATGAAAAACGAAGTTGTTATCACACAAAATAGTAAATTTAATACTGAATTATTAATAAACATATAAAAAAATAATACAACTAAATCAAATATGGTATGATATAAATTAATTTGTATATTTAGTATATGTAAAATAAATATATATTTATTATTTATGAGTTTTTAACAAATATGATGGACTTCAGACCAAAGGTAAGGTTTTCTTATGTCACATTTATTTTGTGAGATGTATTCATTATTCACCACTTGTTTCTATTCTATGGTGTCTATAGTACCCCATTTTATATTTTATATAATGAATATATTTATTTTCATGGTATTAAATTTTTCATTTTATTTTATATCTTTTATGGGGTTATAATTCTTGATTCAACGACAAGAGTAATGGTTTATTTCAAAATATCATCATTATTAAGGATTGTTTATGTCTAAATCACTACTAAGATATTAAAATGATCTTTATATATTAAATAAAAATTATTTTGTTAAATAGTTTTTATTTAAGGAAAATTACAGGTTTAATTTTTAGTTTTCTTATCCTTAAGTACTCAAAAAACCAAAAAAAAATATTTCTTTATAATAGAACGACTTTATTTCTCAATTCAGTGAAAAAAAAATTTTCTTCTATATCCATGTTTTCTAAAAAAATTAAGAATGTTTTAATATTCTGCTAATTTAGTTTAAATTCATTATTTACCAAGATATAATTTTCATGAAATGTTTTAAAAGGAATATAATTTTCATTTTCCAAATCAGTTTATTTTTACTTTATACTGAAAATGTGGATGTATTTCTTTTTATAAAGAACACTAAATGAGTGAAATTTTACATTAAAATGGTTGTTCAATGTTTTGAAGATTCCCTTAAAAAATTAAAATTTTATTTTCAATTAAAATTTCATCATTAGTATATTTTATGTTCTTAACATTTAATATATATGATTTCAAAATAAAAAACATAGTTTCATCAAGAAATATTTTGATTATCCTTTATGGTATTTTCAGCAATTTCAATATTATTCAATAAATGTTGCACATTATTGGGGATATAATCTATTTATACTATATTAAGTATTAAATTATATGGATTGTGATCTTGATATATGAATTGATGGGTGTTAATATTAACATTCATATGATATTTTTTTTAATAAAAATGTTTGTATTGATTAGGAATTTATTTTTGTGTTCATTGATTTTTTATTCACCACTTCTATATGATGAATTCATTTTAATTAGTAAGTTATGGGTGGGTCCATGTATATACTCTCAATGCATTGAAAAACCTCATGAGATAAAATAAATTGAGTATTTTTTCCTTGGCCTAACTCATTTATATAATATGTATTGTCCCGAGGGATTGATAATATATTTATAATATTTGATATTATGAATTTATTCATTATAAAATAAATTATTGATGTCTATAATATTATTTTAATAGTTATTTTATCTATGGGTAATTTTTAATCTATTTATATTTAATTATTTGATCATAATTTACTCCTTCTATATTTTTCTTTATGCCCAAGTAATTAATTAAATTGAATGTGTTATCAGTTATTTACAATTCCTTATTTATTATTCTTTATTTACTCAAGATATATTGTAGTATATGCATTCCTTTATTAGGAATATGATATCACCCTTTATTTGTTTTTCTTTCCCTAATATGTGTAGAATGATACTGTGAAATATATCAAGGATGCAAGAATGGTTCCTATATCATGTTTTTTATATTTCCAATGTAATAGAGGAATCATATATTTTTCTATTTCACTACTAATAATAAACAATTTGGTCATTTGGGATGAAATAATCTTTATCCAGAACTAATCTAATAATTTAACCATCATCTCAATAATACGAGGTTTGGTTCTATTACTATAGGTATTAGATAAATTGTAGTACAAACCACGCAAACTATAATTAGAAAAAATAGAATATTGCATAAAACCATGTGACTGACATTGAGAGTAAGTATACGCATAGAATAACAAACTAAAATTTTGGTAAGGCAAAGATAATGTGGTATTACTAGAAATATGTCCCTTTCTGGATACAATAAGTTGGTGTTGTTATATCATATATGTTTTTAAGGTTAATAACTCAAAAAATATTGGGTTAAGTATATATTGACCATAAATATTGTGCATAGTGAGTGTGACCATACTCTTCAACTAGTTTGACACTCCGGGGGAATATTGTTTATTCATTTCACATTTTTAACCAACCATTTTGAAGTATTTGAATAGATGATTACCTTGAATGAGCTAGGTTAAACCAATGATGCCGGAGATTGAAAATAAGTTCTTATGATTTAGAAATCCTAAAATTCATTTCATGATTATATTGTTTCCCACTATGATTACTATTTCTCATACTATGCTGTTTTTATTCATTTGATGAAACCATGATGAATCATATTAAAAAATTGTATGATAAAAATGCTATAATTTTGAGCAATGAAGTTGGATGGTTACTAGAGTGAATTATATTCTAGTTATGCCAAATCATTAGTATCCATATATGAATAAAAAAATATACATTAACTAATGAAGAGTTAAATGGAGGGATATGAAGATCATCAAAAGTTTCCATTTATAATTTAATATCTTATGTGTGTTGAATATGGGAACTATCCAAGCCAATTTCCCATTCATAGGGAAAATCCTAGACCAATAATATACTTTTTATAAAAATAATTGATGTGTCATTATTGAAGTGTTTATTTATTTTGATTTGGGATTTTTTTTGTAATAGTGTTTTTAATTGATATTATATATATAAGAATCATGATACATATAAGTATTGTTACATAGTACACATTCATTAATGACTTGAAACCATAAGTTGAAATTTACAAATAATAATGTAAATTGATTTAGTTGTAATTTGATAATGTTTAGCAGTGATAAAGATATGATTAAAATTGATGAAGTAAATGTGATAGTATTCGTGACCTTGAAACTAGTTCATTATTTGATGAAAGGTTTATTTAGGTCAAACTATGATGATAATTATTTATTTTTTGGAATTATGTAAATAGTCTAGAAATTTATTTTGTGGATTAGGATTCTATAGATTTTTGGATGAAAATTTGTTTTCATGTGAGGATAAAATAATATTTATGGATATCATCATAGTTTTATAAGTTTAAGGTTCGTCATAAGTACAAATCATAGATATCCCTGTAGAGGTTTTATGTGATGGGATTGTGAGGATTTTTGAAACATTTACCATGTTTCAGGAAGAATACTCCACTAAGGTTTAAATAACCCATTAGGTTAGTGAATTATTTTTTGTTAATTTAGTAATAGTCTATTGGATTATGGGATATAGATAATCATTAAAGATATAATGTTATTCATTAATAAGATGGTATTTTTAGAGAAATTTATGGGAAATTTGGGGATTTCCTTTAAAAATTGTTTATAAATTTGATTCATTATATTTTGGTGTGAATATCACTACATTATAAGATATTTAGTTTTAAAATATTGTTTTACACGAAAGAATATTTGGTAACAATACAAATATATTTTTGTGGATTTGTGTCAGATGATTTGAGATAAACATTGTGGATACAAAATTAATTAATGTTGATATTATCAGGGTTATTTATTATTTCTTTTTATTTTTTTGTTTATTTACCGTAGTTGAAAAATTGGTGTTATTATAGAAATTTTGAAGTTAAATGTACTATTTCATCATAATAAGGATAATGTATTTTGTATATTACAATAAGTTCTGATTACCATTTCAGTTTTTGATAATATATTAAGATGGTAAAAAATATTTTTATACTTTTCTATACTATGTGATCAATTAAACGTTTATTTTAATTTTTTAATCACCAAAAATAAATCTTTTATAATCATTGTATGGAGAATAAAATGAGATTGTGGTGAAAATGAATTAAAGGATGATATTCTAATTTCCAAATTAATATAATTTATTGTTTTTTCAAAATAAATTCTAAAAAGGTTTCTCAATACTATTAAATGTATTTTGAAAAGAAATATTCTCATATTACATTCATTCTAGTTGAATCGATGGTCTTTTCAGGAGATATTGATTTGTGTTTTTTTGGGGGTTTACATTCTCATTATCATTTTCATTTATATAATAAAAGTTCATTTTTACTCTCCATCCTTATTATGGAATTTATTTTTCCTCAATGACCATATAGTTACTTCTGACTAATGTTCTCCTATTGATAATCATAGTAATTTTTTATTCAATATGATCTTCATAATTCACTTTCCCTCTTTAAGAGAATGTTGTATTAACCATTTTAAGGATGCCGGTTTCCAAAAAATTATATTGAAATTGATAACCCATCATTATTTTGAACAAGATCAAATTGAGAGTTTGAAATTTATTAAGGGTAGATAATGTGACACCCCGATATTTTAAAAGAACATCATGTTCGATAGCATATACAACACACAACATAGTGCCTAAAATAAAAATTATTATTATTATTTAAATAATATTTTTATACCAATGTCATTGAATTAGAATTTATAAATAGGATTAACAATATTATCAAATATGTATATTATGTACCTAATCAGAAAATATTCATTGACTAGTGATTAGGAAATAAGAACACAATTTTTGGTATAGACATTTTATTCTCCAAAATATGATTTTTTTTCAGAAAATAAATTTTATATTTTTGTCAGAAAAATTATAATTTTTTCTTTCCACTTTAATATAATTTAATTGAAAAAATAGACTTCATTTTTTGAATAATCTACTCAAAATTAACTTATAGTGAATTTTTGGGATATTTTTAAATTGAATGGCTTATTAGGGTGTTGTGAAAAATATCAATTCTTTAAATACTACCATTAATACAAGTAATTTACAAGTTAAATTATATTTTTGAATTTATATTGAACTAAAATATGATATTTTTTTATAATAATATAATTAATTCCATATTAATAACAAATATTCATGATTTCGATATGTGTTACTTTTTTATGGTTAAAATTTCATTTTTCAAAAAAACAATTTTTTCATTACATTTTAAATATTTATATATAAAATGTTGTACTTCAATTATGGAAATTGAAAATTAAGAAATTTATACCACATTTCTAATCATGAGCTTAAAATTTTGTATATAAGCCTTGTGTATTTTTTATAATTACAAATAGTAATCTTGGTAACTATGTGTCACCTAGGTAAAGTTAAGATGGGTACTATATGGTTAAAACTGTGAGATAATGATTCAACATAAACTCAAAACTGACCATTATACTATATTAAGGGTTCAATTCATCCATTTCCATCTTGTCTCAAATTTATGGCTACATGGTGCAGTTTTATTCGATTTTTACATTTATATTAGTTTAGGAAATGAATAAATATAAAATATCTCTCCCACGAATTAAATAATTATAAAAAATTTCAATAATAATAAAAATAGTATAAGTCTAGTTATAAATGTGTTTTTAAAAGATATATTTTTTTATAATGGTATTTTATCTATAATTTTTAGTGATAGAAAAATTAACTTAAATTATTACAGAACACCGATATAGAATTTATTCAATTAATAAAAACAGAAAATAAATTATTTTAAAAATACTAAAATTAACAAAAAATTGATGGAAATTGGTTTCTACAATATTTTTTTAGATAAATCTGTCATATTATATTTTCTGTAATGGATTATATTCTAATTTCATTCCACTAATATTTTTTCAATGTCAAATAATGTGAACAGTTCTTGAAATGACATTTATAAAATTTAATGATAAAAATATTTTTTTAAATGTTTCAAAATAGAAAAATTTATAAAAGTTGGGAAATGGGATTATAAATGGTCTAAAAATTTATTCAATGGTCACTTATAATCAAATTTTTATGTAGAGACCCGAAGCTTGACATACATAGATATTACATTACTTTTACAGAATACTTAATACATAACAAAAACAAACACACAAGAACCATAATTATTTAGTGTCTTTGGAAACTCGGAACATAATCTTCAAATCATGGTGAAATACCTTCAACATCTCTCATAAAGATCTTACCATTTTGTTTTCTTACCTAAAACCATTCTTTTTATCCTGGGGAAAAGAAAACATATAAAGGGTGATCTCAAATGCTCAGTAAGGGTAAACATGGAGAAAATAAAACAAATCATAAACATTTGAACTTAAAAAATATGAACATAAAGTTTAAACATCAAAATCATAAGAAATAAATCATGGCAATACATAGGGAATATATATATCATAAAGGAACATTAATCATGATAAAATTGCATGGGAATAAAACATGTTATTGTGGAAAAACATTAAGCACATGATAGGATTTCTATAGTAGCCAAGGCATTTCTTCCAAGACCATCTTAGTGGGAAATGTCCCTTACTAAATCGAGTTCACTCCTCGTTCCAGTCATGTATCACTAAACCAGATTATCTTTCCTTTCAATCCATGTCTATATCATGAGATATAAATATTTACCCAATGCATTGGAGGGATATATAGGTCCCACCCATCTCATAATGAAACAATTCTTACGTGTTCCACAACATAAAAATAAATCATTCATCATAACCCGAAGAATAAAATGGGTTTCATAAACATCATCCCATCATAACGTAATCCATATAAAACCAATGGATATCACTTCATCATAAGAAGAATAAAACCATGTAAATAATAGATACATTATACTTGAACATAATCATACTAAATAATGTAATCTTAGATGGAAAATAGTTTTGACAAAACACTTCAAATGATTTCTTGAGGAAAATATCATTTCATCTTCAAAATCATTTTATTTTCACAAAATGGCGTGCGAATTTAAAAGAAATGAATTTTATTGAAAATAATAATGAAATATTGTAGATGAATCTTCATGGAAATAAGGCATTATGAAACAGTAAAAATCCATTCACTTCGTATATGTTAAAAAAATATTTTTCTCGTACTTTTACCGGAAAAGTCAAAAAGTAGCTTATATGGTAAAAAAAGGAAGGATTCCTTCAATACAATGTGGTAAAAGTCAACAAAGGGTAAAAATGACATTAAACATAAATGGAAGAATATTAAAAAATTTATGAAAACATTTTTAGAAAACATGGACATGGATGATAAACATAACCCCAGTAAATACTTACGTGTAAGCAATCTCGGATAAAAATGAGATTTGAAAAATTATCCCTTACCTTATGTCCAATATGCTTCGTATGTATCCAAACCTCCTGCATAATTATTTAAATAATGTCATTGAATTATTCAATAATCATATTCATTGTTCTGATATCATATATGGTTTACGATTGACTTTACATTACCTATTCTTTTGTAAATTCAATGTTAAATCAGCAGTTTGGGTAAAATCGTTTTATTTATCATACGAGTTTGGACTTGTTGTTCTTGATATTATTTTTACTTATATCTTGATTTAATTACTTCCAGAATTTAAATCATGATTTATTTATCATATATATTTAGTATATATATATAATAGATAATAAATGAAATGAAATACTCCGTTCATGGAAACAGTAGGTCGTACGTACGCATGAACGGTGTTTTCCTTTCCTTATTGACTTGAATGGAAGTAAGTAGATGAAATATATATATAATTAAATACAAGAGATTTATCATGTCATATATTTCATTATTATTCATTATATATACTTTATAATCATTCTTGAGTGGTTAACATGGAGAATGAATCCCATCGCGTCGTGGAGATGGTAACCCTTACGTACACACGAGCGATGATATCATTCCCATAATTATTCAATTTAATTGGAGTGGATGATATGATATCTCAGAATCATTATTATGTAATAATAACTATACATTGTTATTCTTTACACCATTATACCTATCCAAGTAAGGTAGTGGAGGAAAAATCGATTACACCATGGCGTGGAGACGGTATTCCGTACGTACGCACGCGCGATGATTTCATTTTCTGTAGGATGGATAGAAAGTAAAATTGGGTTTTTTCAAATTTATATTAACATATAAGTATATTAGTGATACGGATTTTATTAATTTATAATGAAACAAATAAATAATAATAAGTTTAAGGAGAAAGAAACTTGAAAGAATCGGTAGAAGAGATTACTTCTTCTTCAATGCAGCTCTTTTATGCCTCCTCTTAACGCACTCGAGTTGGTATTTTGAGGAGAAAAGAACCTATATAATGTTTCTAGGGAAGTGGAGAAGTTAAATTATCAGGTTTTGGTCGAGCTTGAAGTTTAGAAATGGTGTGAGGATGAGAGTGAGGCGGTTCCCTTTTATAAGGGAGGAGAGGGGCACTTTTGGAAACCTCTAAAATATTAATTTATAATAAACCCTATCCCCACATAAAAACTTCCAAAGTGGATCAAATTGAGATATTAGATAATATAGTATATTAATCACATCATCCAATTAAATTTAGAAATGTTTTTGTTTTATTTTAAACCTTATCATTTAAATTTATCCTTATTTATTCTATTTAATTTTATTTGTGGTAATAATGTTATAAATTTTATATGGTTATAAATATTTACTTATGTGTTCTTAATTATACATAATTTGATACTTTATGACATGTTAGATCATATAATTTTTAATTTTTAATTTTTAAAATATTTTTGTGATTTTTAGACAATTTAATAATATAAAATATCAATATTGTCAATTTTCACACAATTCATTTATTTAAATTTGAATAAAATCCAGATAGAAGATATGTTCTAACCAAAATATTTAATATATTAATAACATGACATATTTATCTATAAAATTAATATAGGACATTAATTTGGTCATATAATAGTTTTTTAATATTTTTAAAACCATTTATTTGATATTTCAATCACTGAAATAATTTCTACATCACTATTGTGTTCTCTTTAATGATACTTATTTTATCCCCAAAGATTCTAAATAAATTCTCATAATATATATAATTCTATTATATTTCTGGAGACTATTCATGTTTTAAGATTCATGAAGTTTATCACTATATTAAAATTATTATACTTATCAAATTTAAGAGAGTGACATGTTGTCACTTTCATTTGTTTTAATAATAATTACATTATTTTCATGTCCAAAAGATCAATTCCGACCCTTAGGGGATATGGTTCAACTTTTAGTCATCCTATAGAATTTTTTCAGGTGTTAGGGTAATTTTATAATCTTATTTTTATCCTTAATTACCCGATTTACCTTTAACGGTAGTAAAGAAAAATTACCGTTGTTACTATTCATAATATCAAAAAAATAAAAGTAACCTATTAACATAATTTAGACCCACTAAATTCAAATATGGAATCCATTTTTCAAAATTCAAAACACATAAGTTGCAGTAATTAATTTAAAATTAATCCTGTTATTTAGAAAACAGGTTTTAAAAGTTAAAACATTGTCAAAGATTGAAATGTTTTTACCTATGAATTAAATGTAAAATTAAAGGTAAGGACATAAAATATATTAAATTGTAAAAATATATTCTATTTATACTTTCAAATAATTCAATATTTTAATTAAACTATTTAAATTATTATGATGAAAATATTTGTTTTTAATTAAAATATAACGTGTTTTTACTATTAATTAAGATAAGAAAGTTATCAGAATAATATGAAAATTTTATCCAAAGTAAATTTTAATATCATGATACAAAAGAAGAATTTTATTTTGCCAAATTTATCTTATAAATATGTTAATAACTTGATTTTATTTGGGTATGCCATTAAAAGACGGAAAAACTGCATTTTTTGAAAAATACATATTTTACCAAAAAAAAATTTTCTTCCCATAAAATGTTCTAAAAAATGTTTAAGATGAATAATAATGTTAAAAAATTAAAAATTCAGTCAATACTATTCATAACGGCTAGTTCATAATAATATTATAACAATATATCATTGTTTTGTGAAACCCGGTATTGCGTACTACACACGCTCTCGAGAAAGGTCATGATTGAGTGTAATGCAAGCCATGTCAAGGATGCATGTAGCAGATAACACAAGAAATCAATGAAATTAAGAATAATAATTCTCATAAAATCTCGGGTTGTTACATTCTACCCCCTTAGAATGAATTTCTCCGTCGAAATTCGTCGAGGTTATAAATGGTTTACTTTTTGAAAGATTCTTTCATAGAAAACCACATCATAAAAAGGAATGATAAAACATGATTTTAAAAATGAAATATAGAAACAAAATTGATACCCAAAGTAACTCATCACTTGGGTTCCCACATAGGAGAACATAGGTGAAAATATGGATATGGAAGAGAAATCTAACCATCAAGTTCAGATGGAGAGTGGTAGAGAACATGGATTTGAAAAATCCAACAATCACAAAGCCATAAATTTGTGATAATATAAGGTACTATCTAATTCCTTATATATTAGGGCACTACGAAAACATTTTTTGTTTTCAAGATCATTTCCCTAATGTTGAATATTTTGAATTAAAATAAAAACTTACATGATTTTGGTACAATCTTACCGTTGCTCATGCTTTGAACAATTTCCAATTCATCTCTTAATGAAAAGAAGTTGAATTTTTCTTTTTCAAAGTGTTAGTATATCATGTGATGGAATGATAGGTCATTCTATCTGTCTTAATCATATGGTTAGAAAACATTATATATATAAGTCCATCTATGGTGAGATTAATCATATATGGTTCCAAAAATGGACTTATACTTCATCTATCATACCGCTTAATAAAATAAACTAGTTTCGGATAACCATGGACTTCTTGTAGGCTAGTGGTAGGTGATAAAGGCCTGTCGCACTTCGGTTGTGGGTTCGATTCCTACATACTTTTCCGACGCGATGGGTTATCTCCCGTCCTACGGTTTTTCCTTTTTCTATAACTATACTATTATAACATTCCAGAAATAATATCAAAAATAAGTTCTATCATTAAATAATACTATCTGATGTCTAGCTTAATCCTTTATAACATTTAGGCTTATAAAAAATACTTCTATCCAATCTCATCATAAAAAAAATTACCAGAAAGGTCATATAACAAGTATGTGAATACAATCATTTCTCCCCCATATATCATATGATATATCTAGTAGGTCACATTCCAAACATGCGAATACCTTAATCATGTATTATCTTTAAAAAATAAATACCCATCGAAACTTAGTAAAAATGTGAATGCTATCAAAAGTTAACTCTTTCGACATACCAAAATCCAAAAATTTCTATATACTCAAACCATGATATTAGCCTTGAGCTCATTTCATTTTCTCTTTTTCCCATCATTATGCGCCTATCAAATTCTTTAGAAAAATATTTCAGTCACTTTTCATGGTTACCGGTACCATATAATTATTGAAAACCACAAAAATCAATACATAGATATTCCAATATTCTACAATACTATAAATGAAATTCCAGATCATTATTTTGGAATCTCATTACATAAAAATATAATCATTCCACCACATCATTTTCATAGTCAACATATCCAATAGTGATTTCATGTGACTTCCCTTTGTCCTTTTCCTTAATAGGTTGTTGATGTTGATCATAATTAACCCTTAGATTAGGGCATTGATTAGCATAATGCCCCATTTCCGTGCACTTATATCATTGAAGTGTTGGGGGTGTGTTCTCTGTAGTCTTTTATTTATTCACATAATTAGCTACCCTTTTTCTATTACTTCAACGCTCACCTGCTCAATGACCTTCTTTTCCACACTTAAAAAATTTTCTAGTCCCTTTAAGACAATCTCCACATGCTTCTTTCCACACTTTGAGCATAAAGAAACGTTCACCTTCTTTTCACCATTGTTTTGAGATTTTTCCTTGAACTCCATCTTTTTTTCTTGTCAAAACCATGAGATGGATATTTAACACCAACTTCAAGTTCTACCTTGATAGCACAACGCACAATTTATTCATAGATACAGAAGTCTCTTATAGCTAATTCCCTTCTAAGGCTCGGTTTTATGCCACTGAATAATTGATTAACTTTACTTTCATGTTGAATTATAAATCCAAATTCATACCTTGAAATCCTTGTAAAATTATCTTCATACATACCAACAGATTCATCATCCTTTTTCTTAAGCTCAAGGAACTCCTTTTCCATCTGTTTTCTAAGAATATGAGGGATGTACTTACTGAAAAACAAGTTCTTGAACTCGTCCCATTCCATGGATTCAATTTAATCATGGGGCCTTGTATTCTTAATTAGATTCCACCACTGGTCTATTTCACCTTGTAAGCGGTAAACAACCAGAATGAATTTTTCATGTTCCAAACAACGAAGTATGGAAAATATATTTTCAATGGTACTAATCCATTGTTCAGCAACAAGTGGATCAGAAGACCCACTGAAATAAGGTGGGTGTTTCTTTATTAAGGACTTAATTGAATATTGTTCCCTTCTCTGCTCATTCGGAAGTCCAGAATGATTCATAGCTTGTGTAAGTATAACAATAATATTTTTCACTCCATCTCCCATAACATTGGTTTGTTTAGGAGGAAAATCATTGCATTTTCCATTACATTGATCTACACGGTTCCTTCGGGTTCCATCCATCGTCTAAAACCCAAAAAGAATAGTGTGTGAGGAAAAAATCATCCTTGGGAATAGATCATAATAAAGGGGGAGTACCTTAAATATCTAACATATTAGGTTTAATTCTAATATTGTTACCGTAATTCTAGGACTGTAACCTATACTTATATTTGACCTTAGGGAAATCTATTGACATACCGTAGAAATATCTCTAGGGATCTCACTAAAGTTTTCGCATCCTTGTTTCCAATAGTTAACTAATTCTTTCCTCTAATACCAACTGTAGAGACCTGAATCTTGATGTATATGGACATTACATTACTTTTACAAAATACTTGATACATAACAAAAACCAACACACTAGGACCGTAATAGTTTAGTGTCTTTGGAAACTCGGACCATAATCTTCTAATCATGGTGAAATATCTTCAACATCTCCCATAAAGTTCTTCCCCTTTTGTTTTCTTACCTAAAACCGTTATTTATATACTGGGGAAAAGAAAACATATAACGGGTGAGCTCAAATGCTCAGTAAGGGTAAACTTGGAGAAAATAAAACAAATCTTATACATTTGAACATAAAACAACATGAACATAAAGTGTAAACATCAAAATCGTGAGAAATAAATCATGGAAGTACATAATGCATAGATCATAAAGGAACATTAATAATGATAAAATAGCATGGGAATAAAACATGTAATTGTGTCAAACCATTATGCACATGATATGATTTCCATAGTAGCCAAGGGATTTCTTCCAAGACCATCTGTGTGGACAAAGTCCCTTACTGAATCGAGTTCACTCCTCGTTCCAGTCCTGTAATACTGAACCAGATTAACTTGCTATTCCAGCCATGTCTATCTCATGAGATATAAATCTTTACCCAACGAATTGTATGGAGATATAGGTCCCACCCATCTCATAATGATATAATTCTTATGTGTGCCACAACATAAACATAAATTATTCATCATAACCCAACAAATAAAATGCGTTTCATAAACATCATCCCATCATAATGTAATCCATATAAAACAAATGGATATCATTTCATCATAAGAAGACTAAAACCATGTAAATAATAGAGACATTATAATTGAAACATAATCATAATAAATAATGTCATCTTATATGGAAAATAGTTTTGACAAAACACTTGAAATTAATTCTTGAGGAAAATATCCTTTGTTTTTCAAAATCATTTTCTTTTCTTAAAATGTCATGAGATTTTAAAAGAAAAGAATTCTGTTGAAAATAATCAGGAAATCTTGTAGAGTAAGCTTCATGTAAATAAGTAATTATGAAACTATAAAAATCCATTCACGTCGTATAAGTTAAAAAAACATTCTTCTCGTACTTTTTCAGGAAAAGTAAAAAATTACCTTATATGGTAAACAAAGGAAAGATTCCTTCAATACAATGTGGTAAAAGTCAAAAAATGGTAAAAATGACTTAACATACATGGAGAAATATTAAACATTTTATGAAAACATTTTTATAAAATATGGTAATGGATGATAAACATAACCCCAGAAAATACTTAAGTATAAGCAATCTCAGAGAAAAACGAGATTTGCAAAATTATCCCTTACGTTATGTCTGATATTCTTCGTATGTATATGAACCTCATTTATAATTATTTAAATAATGTAATTGAATTATTAAAGAATCCTATTCATTTTTATGATATCATATATGGTTTATTTATGACTTTATATTACCTGTTCTTTTGTAAATTCCTTGTTAAAGTAGTGTTTTGGGTAAAATTGTTTTATTTATTGTACGTGTTTAGACTTGTTGTTATTGATATTATTTTTACTTATATCATGATTTAATTACATTCAGAATATAAATAATTATTTATATATCATATATATTCAGTATATATATATAATATATAGAAAAAATGAAATTAAATACATCGTTCATGGAGACGGTAGGCCGTACGTACGCATGAACGCTGTTTTCCATTCCTTATTGACTTGAATGGAAGTAAGTAGTTGACACATATATATATATACGTAAATACAGTAGCTTTATCATGTCATATATTTCATTATTATTCATTATATATACTTTATAATAATTCTTGAGTGGTTAACATGGATAATGAATCTCATTGCGTCGTGGAGACAGTAATCCGTACGTACGCACGAGCGATGATATCGTTCCCATAATTATTGATTTCAATTATAGTGGATGATATAATATCTTAGAATCATTATTATGTTATAATAACTATACATAGTTATTCTTCACACCATTATACCCATCCAAGTAAGGTGGTGGTGAAAACAGATTACACCATGGCGTGGAGACAGTATTCCATACGTACACACGCGCGGTGATTTCATTTTCTGTAGGATGGATTGAAGGTGAAATGGGGTTTTTTCATATTCATAATAACATATCCGTATATTAGTGACACTGATGTTATTAATTTATAATGAAACAACTAAAGAAGAAGAAGTTGAAGAAGAATGAAACCTGAAAGAATCAGTAGAAGAGGTTACCTCTTCTTCGACGCACCTCTTTTAAGCCTCCTCTTAAGGCAATAGAGTTTGTCTTTTGAGGATACCAGAACCTATATAATGTTTCTAGGGAAGTGGAGAAGTTAAATTGGCAGGTTTTGACCGATATTGAAGGCTCAAAATGGAGTGAGGAGGATAGGGAGGAGGTTCCCTTTTATAAGGGAGGAGAGGGGCACTTTTGGAAACCTCTAAAATATTAATATATAATAAACCCTAACCTCACATAAAAACATCCAAAGTGGCTCAAATTAGAATATTAGATAATATGGGGTTGTAATCTCATAAACCAATTAAATTTAGACTTGTTTTGATTTTATTTTAAACCTTATCATTTTGATTTATCCTTATTTAATTTATCTAATTTTATTTGTGGTAATAATGTTATAAATTTTTTATGGTTATAAATATTTAGTTATGTGTTATTAATTATAAATAATTTTATATATTATGACATGTTAGATCATATAAATTTTAATTATTTATTTTTAAATTATTTTTGTGATTTTTAAACAATTTAATATTATAAAATATCAATAGTGTTAATTTTGACACAATTCATTTATTTGAATTTAAATAAAATCCACATAGAAGATATGTTCGAACCAAAATATTTAATAGATTCATAACATTTCATATGTATCTAGAAAATTAATCGAGAACATTAATTAGTTCATATAATATTAATTTTAATATTTTTAAAACCATTTATTTGATATTTCAGTCAATGAAATAATCTCTACATCCCTATTGTATCCTCATTAATGATACTTATTTTATCCCTAAAAATTATAAATAAATTCTCATTATTTAGATAATTCTATTATATTTCTAGATACTATTCATTTTTTTTCGTTTCATGAATATTATAACTAAATTAATATAATTATACTTATAATATTTAAGAGAGTGACATGTTGTCACGTTCATTGGTTTTAATAATAATTAAATTATCTTCATGGTCAAAAGTTCTATTCCGACCCTTTGGTGATATGGGTAGACTTTTAGTCATCCAATATAATTTTTTCATGTGTTAGCGTAATTTTATAATCTTATTTTTACCCTTAATTACCTGATTTACCTTTAACGGAAGTAAAGAAAAATTACCGTTGTTACTATTCATAATATCAAAAAAAATAATAGTAACCTATTAACATAATTTGGAACCACTGAATTCAAATATGGAATCAATTTTTCAAAATTCAAAACACATAAGTTGCAGTAACTAATTTAAAATTAATCCCGTTATTTAGAAGAAGAGTTTTAAAAGATAAAACATTGCCAAAGATTGAAATGTTTTTATCTATGAATTAAATGAAAAATTAATGGTAATTACCTACATTATATTAAATGGTAAAAATATATTCTATTTATACTTTAAAACCATTAAATATTTTAATTTAACCATATAAAATATTTCGATGAAAAAAGTTGTTCATAATTAAAATATAGCGTGTTTTTACTATTCAATAAGATATGAAAGTCATCAGAATAATATGAAAAATTTATCCAAAGTAAATTTTTATATCCTAATTCCAAAGAAGATTTTTATTTTGTCAAATTGAACTTATAAACATGTTAATAACTATATTTATGTGGGTGTACCATCAAAAGGCGGTGAAACTGCGTTTTTTTAAAAATACTTATTTTAGTAGAAAAAATTATTTTGTTCTCATAAAATGTTCTAGAAAATTTGTAAGATGAATAATAATGTTATAAAATTAAAAATTTAGTTAATATTATTTATAATGGATAGTCCATAATAATATCAAAACAATATATCATTTTTTCGTGAATCCTGGTTTTGTGTACTACACACGCTATCGAGAAACGTCGTGATTGCGTGTAATGCAAGCAAAGTCAGGGATGCCTGTAACAGACAACAGAAGAAATCAATGATATTAAAAATAACAATTCTCCTAAAATATTGTGTTGTGACATCATGACCCCCATAAAATGAATTTCTCCCTTGAAATTCATCGGGGTTATAAATGGTTTACTTCTTGAAAGTTTCTTTCATAGAAACCCACATCGTAAAAAGGAATGATAAAACTTAATTTTAAAAATGAACATTAGAAACAAAATTGATAGCAAAAGTATCTCATCACTTGGGTTCCCACATAAGATAAATTAGGTGAAAATATGGATATAGAAGAGAAATGTGACTGTCGTGTTCTGATAGAGAGTGCTAGAGAACACGGCTATGAAAAAGCCAACAATCACAAAGCCATAAATTTATTATAATATAAGGTACAATCTAATTCACCAGATATGAGGGCACTTGGAGAACATTTTTGGTTTTCAAGTTAATTTCCCAAATTTTGTATATTTTGAATTAAAATAAATATATACTTGATTTTGGTACAATCTTAGCATTGCTCGTTCTTTGAACAATTTCCACTTCATCTCTTAAATAAATGACGTTGAATTTGTCTTTTGCAAAGTGTTAGAAGATCATGCGATAGAATGATATGTCATTCTATCTGTCTCAAACATAATTTTAAAAAAGATATATACATAAGTCCATCTATGGTGAGATTAATCGTATATGGTTCCAAAAATGGACTTATACTTCATCTATCATACCGCTTAATAAAATAAATGTAGCGACCCGAAATTTTGAATAAATATTGTTTCCTAATTTTGTGTGTTATTTTATTTTTCATACTCAACAAAACTGTTTCATTTGATAACATTAGTATAATTAAAATGAGACTGTTGTGTTTTGACTATTAGATAACCATTAGTCATTATGACCGTTCAAAACTGAATGTTGCGACTTTTGTCTCTAAATACAAGTGACCTTGGTTAATTAATATAGAAAGGAGATTCGATGGCCTCATCCAATAGTCTTGGGCCAATCTAATCCCATCTAATAGAACTTGGGAAAGAGGTAGCACCACTGGGCTTTGCTCTGGACAAAACCCAAGCTAAACTTCATTGTGTGAAGCTAGAACGGAATCGCCTTCGCGAGAAGTTCAAAATGATAGAAATTATTACTCGTGCGATGTTGGTCGAGCCTCCCTTGGATTATCTCACCTTATTAAACCTTAAACTTAGTTCCTATGCTGGTGTGATAAGGGGATATGTAAGGAGACCGTAACTGCCTTGTGTAATCCTTTGTTTTAGATAAAAAAATTGATTTCTTCTTATGATGAACTCTATGAATTTTCAAATGTCCAGATAAATATAGTATGTATATTTTGATGAATTTTAGAGAAATGATATTTTAAAAATGTTTATGTAAACCTTAAATAATTAAAAATGTGTAATGATTTTCGAAAAATGGTCTACTATAATTATGTTCAGTACGAAATTTAGAGTCTAATAAGGTCAACATAATTTTTTATGAATAGTACATTGTGAAGAGTGATTTTATGCTTAGGATTAGTAATGTGAAAAAATAGATTAGTAATATCACTTAAAGAAACATTAATAAAATCTAGGCACCTTGATTAAGTAATGTGATTCAATAAAATGATTAAATAACGGTTTCATAAATTATTAGTCAAGTATTAGTTTTTTGGGGTGAATAGTGTTTTTTAATTAAAAAATTAAATTAAAAATATTTAGAAAATTATTTTTAAAAAATGGATTTCATTTTTGAACTCAAAGCATCGATATGATGTTAAGGTAATTATTGGGGATTTTTCTGAAAATAATGAATTTTCAGTGAATAGTGTATTTATTTAAAAATTAAATTAAAAATATTTAGAAATTTATTTTTATAAAATGGAGTTCATTTTTGAAATCAGATCATCGATATTTGGTTGAGATGAAATTTTGGGATTTTGTTGAGAAAGTTGAATTTTCGATGAATAGTGAAAATATAGTTTTAGAGTTTCTGTATGTTTAATGACATCATAACTGTGTCATGATGATGTCATGAGATATTTTAAGTGTTTGCCGACAAAAGGTTTTTAATTATTGTATTGTGGGACCCATGTGGCCAATATCATGGGAAAATACCATGGGCAAGCCCATGGTTTTGCCAAAACCACCAATAAGGTGTCCCTTGGCCATTAATGCCTTGTCCCCTTACTTTCCCTATAAATACCACGCCATAAACTCATCCATTCGACTCCCAAATATCCCCCAACGAAGCTCTGGTCTAATTACCTCTCAAGGAGTCCTCCCAAGGTTCCCCCATGCCCTCAAGGTCCCAACCTTTGAGTTTTAAGAGTTATGTTTTAATGTAAGGGATCCAACCTCTCTCTTTCTTTCAAATAATCTATTTTATGTCATTTCTTTTATTCTCCATGATATTATGTTGGGGGATGTTATTTTATATTCCTCTTACTGCCCTTTTCATGTTCATATGATGAGATACCCCCTAATTCTCTCATCAATACGTTTTATAAATGTTTAAGTGGCGTCGTTAGGCTGCCGAATTTTTAAGGGATTCCTTCACCCTTCTCAAGTTCTATTTTCATGTCAAGTATTTCATGTTCCTTTTTATTTTGTTGGGGTATGATCTATAAATCTATTATACTGATCCTTTATGTTAATTGTATGAGAGAGCATATTTGATCTCTTTAATTCAATATTATAATGTTTTAAGTGGCGTCGTTAGGCTGCCGAATTTTTATGAGATTCCTTCAGCTTTCTCATATTTCCAAGTTCTACTTTCATGTCAAATATTTCATGTTCCTTTTTATTTTGTTGGGGTATGATATCGAAATCTATCATACTGATCTTTTATTTTCATATGATGAGAGACCCTATTTTATCTCTTCAATTCATTATTTTTACGTTTTGAGTGTCTCCGTTAGGCTGCTGAATTTTTAAGGGATTCGTTCACCTTTCTCATTTTTCAATGTTCTAATTCCATGTCAAGTATTTCAAGTTCCTTTTTATTATGTTGGGGTATTTTATCTATATCTAACATACTGATATTTTGTGTTCATATTATTAGATACCCTATTTGATCACGTCATTCATTTTTTGAAGTTTAAGTGACGTCGTTCGGCTACCGAATTTTCATAAGAGAAATCTTATTTTTTTTCTTCCTTTCATGTTCTTCATTTCATATGGTATACCATTAAATTTTCATTACCATGTTCATATATCCTTCATATTATGTCCCTATACTATTTTATGGGTCATTTATGAATGTTTTACTCATCTCCCCTTTCTTTTCAATGTTTTTTAAAACCCCAAAACATATTCGTTATGCTGCAGAATTTCCATCTCAAAATGTATCTCTATTTTTCTAAAGTTCTTTTATTTTATTTAGTGAATACGAAAATATCTCTATTCTATAGGGGTATTCACATTTATACCACAATTTTCTATTTTAAATTCTGGTATTTACATACATGAGACCCACCTTCTTTTTCTTTGGGTTTTAAAGTGACACAAAGATCATGTCTTTAATGCAGTTTTTAAAACATTATGATTATGAAATGAAACCCATTCCTTTTATGCTATATGGTTTGTTTATGAAATGATTGATGATGATATAGGTGGCTCACATGATAATAAAGACATGTCAAAGGTGTGCCCTCATAGCGCTCCAATGCATTGGGTAAAGACTTAATCACTAGAGATGACTATTTTTAACGACGCCTTGGTGAATAACCTTGGTAATTGTTAATGTCACCTTGGGGATGGAACTTAGTGAAACAGAAATGATTGTCAATATTAAATGTTGTAGCCACATCTTCAAGTTATGAAAAACGTTATTTTTATTATTATAAGCCTCATTATTTCTTTCACATGCCTTAAAGTTATTTTTCCTGACATTGTTGATGTATCTCAAGTTCACATGTTATAAGTTTCCCTTGTTTCCTTTACTGGGCCTTCTGCTCACCCCTTCTTATGATGTATGTACCCAGTTTATGAGATTCAGTAATGAACCTAGGATGAACATAAGGAGAATCCTTTCAAGTGTTTAAAAGAATGTTTTTTTGTTTCATGTATTATGTTCCTGGTTTCCAAGAAACTAATCCTTAAAGATCCTCATATTTGTATAATTTAATGAAAGTTTATGTTACAAAAAAGAAGGGATGCTATAATAAAACTAGTTTCTACTAACCAGGGACTTCCTGTATGAAAGTGGTAGGTGATAATGTCCCGTCACACTTTGGTTGTGGGTTCTATTCCTACATCCTTTTCCGACACGAAGGGTTGTCACTCGTCCTACGGGTTTTACTTTTTCTAAAACTATACTATTATAACATTCCAGAAATAATATTAAAAACAAGTTCTATACATAAATAATACTATATGATGTCTAACTTAATCCGTTTCCACATTTAGGCTTATCAAAAATACTTCTATCCAATCTCATAATAAAAAACAGTTACTAGAAAGGTCATATAACAATCATGTGAATACCATCATTTATCCCCAATATATCATAAGATATATCTTGTGGGTCACATTCCAAACATGTGAATACATTAATCTTTAATTCCCTTGAAAAAATTAATTCCCATTGAACCTTAGTGAAAACTTGAATGCTAACAAAATTTAACTCTTTCCACATACCAAAATCCCAAAATTTCTATATACTCAAACCATGATATCAGTCATGACCTCATTTCATTTTCTATTTATCCCTTAATTATGTGCATATCATCTTCTTTCCAAAAACATTCCAATCACTTTTCATGGTTACTGGTACCATAAAATTATTGAAAATAAAAAGAAATCAATACATATATATTCCAATATTCCAAAAAACTATAAATGAAATTCCATAACATTATTTTGGAATCTCGTTACATAAAAACATAATCATTCCACCACATTTTTTCCATACTCAACATCGCTAATAGTGATCGCATGTGGCTTCCCATTGTCATTTTCCTTAAGAGGTTGTTGATGTTGGTCATTATTAACTTTTTTATTAGGGAATTGATTATCATAATTCCCCATTTACATGCACTTGTATCATGGAAGTGTTGGTGGAATGTTCTCTATAGTGTTTTCTTTATTCACATCATTAGCTACCCTTTTTCCATTACTTCGACACTCAGCTACTCGAGGACCATATTTTCCACACTTAAAATATTTTCTAGTCCCTTTAAGACAATCTCCACCATGCTTCTTTCCACAAATTGAGCATAAAGAAACATTCACCTTCTTTTCACCATTGTTTTGAGATTTTTCCTTCAACTCCATCTTTCGTTTCTTGTCAAAACAATGAGAAGGATATGTAACACCAACGTCCATGTCTAGCTTGATAGCACAACGCACAATTTCTTCATATCTACTGAGGTCTATTATAGCTAATTCCCTTCGAAGACTTGGTTTTAAGCCACTAAAGAATTGATCAAATTCACTTTTAGGTTTAATTTTAAAGCCAGATGCATACCTAGAAAGTCTTGTAAAATTCACTTCGTACATACCAACAGATTCATCTTCCTTTTTCTTAAGCGCAAGAAACTCCTTTTATATCTATGTTCTAATAATATGAGGGAAGTAATTACTAAAAAAAGTTCCTGAACTCGTCCAATTCCATGGATTCAATTTATTCTTGGGGCCTTGTATTCTTATTTAGAGTCCACCACTGGTCTGCTTCACCTTCTAAGCGGTAAACATCCGGAATGAATTTTTCTTATTCTGAACATCAAAGTATGTAAAATATCTTTTCAATGGTACTAATCCATTGTTCATCAACAAGTGGTCAAAAGACCCACTGAAAGAAGGTGGACGTTGCCTCATGAAGGACTCAATGGAATATTGTTCCCTTCTCTGCTCATTCGGAAGTCCAGAATGATTCATAGCTTGTGTAAGTATAGCAATAAGATTTTTTACTCCATCTCTCATAACATTGTTTGTTCAGGAGGAAAATAATTGCATTGTCCATTACATTGATCAACACGGTTCCTTCGGGTTCCAACCATCATCAAAAACCCAAAAAGAATAGTGTGAGAGGAAAAAATCATGCTAGGGAAAACAACATAATAAAGGGGGAGTACCTTCAATGTATAACATATTAGATTTAATTATAATATAGTTACCGTAATTCTAGGACTATAAACTATACTTATACTTAACCGTAGGGACACCCCTAGCCATACCATATAAACATCTCTAGGGATCTCACTAATTTTTTCGCATCCTAGTTTCCAAAGGTTAACTAATCCATTCCTATGATACCAACTATAGTGACCTGAAGCTTGACGTACGTGGAAATTAAATTACTTTTGGGGAATACTTAATACATAACAAAAACCAACACACAAGGACCTTAATAGTTTAGTGTCTTTGGAAACTCGGAACATAATCTTCTAATCATGGTGAAAGATCTTCAACATCTCCCATAATGATCTTCCCCTTTTGTTTTCTTACCTAAAACCTTTCTTTATATCCTGGGGAAAATAAAATATATAAACGGTGAGATCAAATTTTCAGTAAGGGTAAACATGGAGAAAATAAAACAAATCATACACATTTGAACTTAAAAAAACATGAAAATTATGATTAAACATCAACATTTTGAGAAATAAATCATGGCAGTACAGATGGCATAGATCATAAAGGAATATTAATCATGGAATGGGAATAAAACATGTAATTGTGGAAAACAATTAATCACATTATATGATTTCCATAGTAGCCAAGGCATTTCTGCCAAGACCATATGTGTGGACAAAGTCCCTTACTGAATAAATTTCACTCCTTGTTCGAGTCATGTATCACTGATCCAGATTAACTTGTTGTTCCATCCATGTCTATCTCATGAGATATAAATATTTACCCAATGCATTGGAGGGAGATATAGGTCTCACCCATCTCATATTGAAATCATTCTTACATGTGCCACAAGATAAACATATATCATTCATCATAACCTAAAGAATAAAATGGGTTTCATAAACATCATCCCATCATAATGTAATCAATATAAAACAAATGGATATCATTTCATCATAAGAAGAATCAAACCATGTAAATAATAGAGACATTATACTTGAAACATAATCATACTAAATAATGTCATCTTATATTGAAAATAGTTCCGACAAAACACTTGAAAGAAATTCTTGAGGAAAATACCTTTCTTCTTCAAAATTATTTTCTTTTCTCAAAATGTCGTGCGATTTGAAAAGAAAATAATTTTTTTGAAAATAATCAGGAAATCTTATAGAGTAAGCTTCATGGAAATAAGGAATTATTAAACCTTAAAATCCATTCACTACATATAAGTTAAAAAACTTTCTTCTCGTACTTTTGCCGGAAAAGTAAAAAAGTACCTTATATGATAATGAAAGGAAGGATTCCTTCAATAAAATGTGGTAAATGTTAAAAAACTGTAAAAATGACTTTAAACATACATGGATGAATATTAAACATTTTCTAAAAACATTTTTAGAAAATATGGACATGGATGATAAACATAACCCCAGTAAATACTTACGTATAAGCAATCTCGGATAAAAATGACATTTGCAAAATTATCCCTTACCTTATGTCTGATATGCTTCGTATGTATCAGAAACTCCTGTATAATGATTTAAATAATGTCATTGAATTATTACTAAATCATATTCATTGTTTTGATATCATATATGGTTTACTTATGACTTTATATTACCCGTTGTTTTGTAAATTCCTTGTTAAAGTATCGTTTTGGGTAAAATCGTTTAATTTATCATACGTGTTTGGACTAGTTGTTCTTGATATTATTTTTACATATATCATGATTTATTTACTTAGAGAATATAAATAATGATTTATATATCATATATATTCTAGTATATATATATATTTAACAGATAGATAAAGGAAATCAAATACACCGTTCATGGAGACGGTAGGCCGTACGTACGCATGAACGTTGTTTTCCTTTCCTTATTGACTTGAATGGAAGTAAGTAGATGAAATATATATATAAACATAAATAAAGTAGATTTATCATGTCATATATTTCATTATAATTCATTATATATACTTTATAATCATTATTGAGTGGTTAACATGGAGAATGAATCTCATCATGTCGTGGAGACGGTTTTCCGTACCTACGCAAGAGCAATGATATCATTCCCATTATTATTGAATTGAATTGAGGTGGATGATATAATATCTTAGAATCATTATTATGTTATAATAACTATAAATATTTATTCTTTACACCATTATACCCATCCATGTTAGGTGGTGGTGGAAAAACAGATTACACCACGGTGTGGAGAGGGTATTCCGTACGTACGCACGCGCGGTGATTTCATTTTTCGTATGACGGATAAAAGGTGAAATGGGGTTTCTTAATATTTATAATAAAATATAAGTATATTAGTGATACTTATTTTATTACTTTATAAGGAAACAAATAAAGAAGAAGAAGTTGAAGAAGAAAGAAACTTGAAAGAATCGGTAGAAGAGATTTCCTCTTCTTCGACGCACCTCTTTTAAGCTTCCTCTTAAGGCACTAGATTTGGTCTTTTGAGGAGACAAGAACCTCTATAATGTTTCTATGGAAGTGTATAATTTAAATAGTCAGTGTTTGGCCGAGCTTTAAGGCTCAAAATGGTGTGAGGAGGAGAGGGAGGAGGTGCCCTTTTATAAGGGGGGAGAGGGGCACTTTTGGAAACCTCTCAAATATTAATTTATAATAAACCCCAACCCCAATTAAAAACATTCAAAGTGGATAAAATTAGGATATTAGATAATATATGGTTATAATACCATCAACCAATTAAACTTAGACATGTTTTGAGTTTATTTTAAACCTTATCATTTTGATTTATCCTTATTTAATCTATTTAATTTTCATTGTTGTAATAATGCTATAAATTTTATATGGTTAATAATATTTACTAATGTGTTATTAATTGTAAAAAATTTGATACTTTATGACATTTTAGATCATATAAATTCTATTTTTTTACTTTTAAAAATATTTTTTTGATTTTTAAACAATTTAATAATATAAAATATCAAAAGTGTCAATTTTGACACAATTCATTTATTTGAATTTAAATAAAATCCACACAGAACATATGTTCGAACAAAAATATTTAATTGATTACTATAATGTCATATTTATCTAAAAAATTAATGGATTACATTAATTAGTTCATATAATACTTATTTTAATATTTTTAAAACAATTTATTTTATATTTCAATCAATGAAATAATTTCTACATCACTATTGTGTCCTCAATAATGATACTTATTTTATCCATAAAAATACTAAATAAATTCTCATAATTTAGATAATTCTATTATCTTTTTGAAGACTATTCATGTTATAAGTTTAATGATGTTTATCACTAAATTAAAATTATTATACTCATAATATTTAAGAGAGTGACATGTTGTCACTTTCTTTAGTTTTAATAATAATTAAATTATTTTCAGGGTCCAAAGTTCTATTCCGACCCTTAGGTGATATGGGTCGACTTTTAGTCATCCAATAGAATTTTGGAAGGTGTTAGGGTAATTTTATAATCTTATTTTTACCTTTAATTACCCAATTTACCTTTAACGACAATAAATAAAAATTACCGTAGTTACTATTCATAATATCAAAAAAATAAAAGTAACCTATTAACATAATTTTTACCCCCTTAATTAAAATATGGAATCTATTTTTAAAAATTCAAAACACAGATGTCACAGTAATTAATTTAAAATTAATCTCGTTGTTTAGAAAATGAGTTTTAAAAGTTAAAACATTGCCAAAGATTGAAATGTTTTTAACTATGAATTCAATGTAAAATTACTGGTAATGACATACATTATATTAAATGGTTAATGTGTATTCTAATTATAATTTAAAATCATTAAATAATATAATTTAACCATATAAATTATTGAGATGAAAAATGTTGTTTTTAATTAAAATATATAGTGTTTTTACTATTCATTAAAATAAGAACGTAATCAGAATAATATAAAAAATTTATCCAAAGTATATTTTTAAATACTTATTCCAAAGAACAATTTTATTTTGTCAAATTGAACTTATAACCATGTTAATAACTAGATTTCATGTGGGTGCACCATCAATAAAATGCAAAACTGTTTTTTTTTAATACTAGTTTTACCAAAAAAAATTATTTTGTTCTCATAAAATGTCCTAGAAAATGTGTAAGATGAATAATAATGTTATAAAAGTTAAAATTTAGTTAATAATATTCATTATAGAAAGTCCATAATAATATTATAACAATATATCGTTGTTTAGTAAATCCCGGTATTGCGTACTACACACGCTATCGAGAAAGGTCGTGATTGCATGTAGTGCAAGCCAAGTCAGGGATGACTCTAGCGTACAACACATGACTTAAATGAAATTAAAAAGAATAATTATCATAAAATCTAAGGTTGTTACATTTTAACTTATAATTAAAAATATAATAGTTTAATATTCAAATATTTATTGTTGTCATTAAGATCAAAATTGGTTAACAGAGTGGTTAATCCAAAAGAAAAGGTTTAAAATTAACTCAAAACCATTGAAAATTTCATTATATAAATATATTTGTAAATTCTAGAATTCTATTAGAAATATATATCTATTTGAAATAATTTTTTTCAGAATGTCTTAATTATATTTAAATGTTTTCAAAAGTTCCATGTTTTTCCATTCCCTCCCTTATAAATGGACACCCATTTTTTCACAATTAATTACACAAATATGTGTCATATAAAAGAACCAATCACTAAAAAATACCCACCCCAGAATCCCTAGAAACATTCTATAATTGAAGGTCTTCTTAAATACTAACCCTTGGTTTTTTAAGAGGAGGACTAGAGGAGTTCATGCAATGAAGTGGTATTCGCCTTAACTAATCACTTCCTTTTGATGTATTTTTTAACTCATATAAATATATTTTATTCATCATTAAATAATATAGTCGATATACTTAATATTATTAAATTTTACTATGATTATGTAACCACTAATATCAACCCTCTTTGCTATCATGTGGGAAGTGATAGTATCTCTTGTTCATGCATGTGGACCACTACCTCCATGTGGCTATAAAAATAATTTTCCATCACCATATTTCAAGGATGGTTATTATGAAGGTTTTAAAAGTTTATATTTTATATTTATGTTATAATTATGATTTTTTAGTTATAATATCATATCTACCTTCAAACCTTTCCATCCATTGTAAAATTATAACATCACTCGTGTGTACGTGTGCACTATCACCTCTATGAAGTGTTGTGGTTCGTTTTTCACTTCTACCTTACATGGGTTGTGATAAGGATAGTTGTAAAATATTTATATATATATATATATATAATAAATATAATATAATAACTATTTTTAAAGGCTTCTTATTATTTTCCACTATTTTTTTCTACCCATAAAATATTGAAAACAACATTCATATTTATGTATGTCCTAGAACCTCCAGGGAAGTTGTAATTTATTTTTTTATATATAATGTTTATTTATGATTATAATTGGGGCTATAATGGAACTATAATCATTATACATTTACAAAAACAACGGAACCGAAACCTACATGAAAAATGAAGCAGTTGTCACTTCGACCAGTAATTTTAATAAAGAATTATAAAAAACAGGTAATATAAGGTTTTAAGTAAATAATATATGGTAGGATATATATTATAATAGTTATGGAATATATGTATCATAAAGAAATATTTATTATAAATTAGGTTCTAAAATATTAAAAGGTAGTCATACATGAGGTAAGGGTCCCTCATCTCACTTTTAATTCTATGAGACATAAACCATATTCATAATTTGTTTCTTGGTGTTGTGTATATACCAAAACATTTGATATTTTCTATCTTGGGACAATTTATATTCCTATAATTTTAATTTTAATATAATTTTATATCTTTCATAGGTGTTATGATTCAAAATTTAACAGAGTAATATGTGTTTATTTCACCATCTCATTATTATTCATAATTATTTATGTCTAAGTCTATACCATGTTTTTTTTTGAAATTTATATTCTAAATAAAATCTATTCATTTTTATTATTTTTATTTTTAGATATTAAATGTTTTATTTTCATTTTCATCTATTTAATAACTAAATATTCCAAAAGAATGATTGTTAGAGAGAGAGAATCTATTCCTCCCTTCGGTAAAAAATATTTTTTATTCAATATCCATATTTTATAAATAATTAAACAATGTTTTCAATAATAGAATAATATTGTTTAAAGTAATTTTTACCAATGATTAAATTTTTAAAACAATTAAGGAAAATAATTTTTGTTTTCCCAACTAGGTACTTTGGACATTTTATTAAAAATGTAAATGGAATATTTGTATTATAATACATGAAATAAATTGAAATTCTCACAATAATGAACAATAAATTATTTGAAGCCTCATTTATATGTTTACAAATTTATTTTTAATTTATTTTTATTTCAAAATATTTTTTAAATGATTTAATTTTATGTAAGCGGTTTTAAAATAAATGATATTTTTTCATCCGGAACTATTTTAGTGATTATTTAAGTTATCTTCATCTACATAATCAATAATTAGTTTATTGTATTATTTAATATGGATATAATAATTTTACACCAAATTAAGTACTATATTGGATGGATAATGATCATGTTACTTATTTTTTGCAGAAATTATTAATATTTTTATCGTAGTTAATCAATAAGAATGTTTATATTTGATATTTATTTTATTTTTTATTCATTAAATTCTTATAATGAACTAATTATACTTATTAAGTGTTATTTTTTTATTTTTATAGGTTATAGATTCATTGATATGCCTCTAAATAGAGATTTGATTGGTTTTTTGGTGGGGTCCACAACCATTTATATAATATGTCTTAGAATGAGATCCTTGATGGTAATTTTATGATGTATGAAATTATTCATTCCATCATTTTGAAATTATTTTTTAATTTCCATGTGAATGTTTCAATAGTTCTGATATCCATAAATACGTTTAGATCTCATGTGATTATATGTATGGAAAAATTTGATCATAATTTGTTTCTTCTATAATAATATTCCTGCTCAACATTTTGATTAAATCGAATGTGTTTCCAAATATTTTCCCAATAATATATAGTATTCATTATTTACTAAAGATATATTCCCCTATATTCATAACATTATTGAGCATCTGAGATCACATTTTATTTTTTTTCATTTTGCCAATATATGAAAAAGGATATTTTGGAAGATATCAAGGATGAAATAATGTTTCTTTTGCAATATTTTTATATTTAACATATAATATGGGAATCATGTATGTATCAAGTTTTTCAAGACAATTAGGTATTAAGTATATTGGGATAAAGTTTCTTTAATCTAGTATTACTGTTATTATGTAACTATCTGTTATAGGATACTTGGGTTAGGGTTTTTACAGTTCTTTGTATTTTGAATCATATATAATTTTTCTCTATAGTTTAAATATTCATATAAAGGTGATACGATGAGTAATATTTTAATATTTTATATTATGGATCTTTAAAGATTTAATTATTTATGAATGTTATAAATATTTCTATATTTTAAATTTGTATAATAATTTTCATAGAATTTTAAGGTCATATAGGAAATATATAATTGTATGGGACTTAATGGTTTAAAAACATATAATAAAAAACATTATTTGTAGTTTAAAGTCATATAAGAATTATTTTTTAGTTTAAATTCATTCAAAGTGGTCATATGGTTCTCTATAATTTAAATTTTTTTCAAAGGTTCTTCAGATTTTAAATCCTTATTGAAATCTTATGATATTACCTATAGTTTAATAATATATAAGAGATTTCTCACAATGTTTAATTTCATATTAGAAGGTAATGATTAAGTCTATTGTTGATAATAATGATGAGAATTTATCCTTTAAGAATAATCCTGAAAGAGGGGGTGTACTTTGGAAGATTCCAAGTGATGGTCTTGTTTATACTTATCTTATACATGGAACTCCATCCATAGGTTTATCAACTGTAAATTTGTAAGAAAAAAGGGGTCTATTCTTATTATGGGTTAAACCACAAAAATGTTTCATTCCAAATTCATTTAATTTGAATCCAAACCCATGTATTTTAGTAATGATAGTGTTTAAAGTAATTATGGTGATTTGGGGATTGAAACTAAAATATTTTTATTATATATCATGATTAATAGAAAGTATAAATACTACAGTGTGAAAGGGCACTGAACTGTTTAAATGAATATATCATGTTCATGACACCAAACCTTTTCAACTGATCCTTATAGATTAAATACATGTAATAAAGTCAAAACACACGGGTCTATAAGTGGACCTGTAATATTAATTCTTATAAGAAGGTTGTAATACCTACATGTGAAATAGGGACACTTAGTTAATACTCTTGTTTGAAGGTGGTTCTGTATAGTTCCACATCTTTGGGAAATGTTAGAATTTAATTTAGTTTTATAACATATATAAATAATGATAGTTAATATAGTTTAAAATATTAGATAGTGTATTATAGGTGGTGAAATACAATTATGTGTGGAAAGTAAAATGTGTCATGTCATTTATCATTATATTGTAAGGATGATATTGATGGGTTTGAGTTATGTTGCAGACCCTTTGAACATAGAATAAGAACTAGTAAAACCCAAAGAAGTATATTAAATAGAAATGAGAAATAAAATAGTAAAATAATAAACAAATAACCACTCTTAAATGTTTTGGAATATTTTAATCAAAAATCAACAAATGAATTCAAATCACCTTCAATATCCACCAACAAATCGTTTCACCAACACTTTAGTGGGTTACTATTCTTTTAAAAGTTACGTTACTCAATCCTCTAAGGAAAATGATATTATAAGGGATCAAAAAATTGTAGAATATCTTGGATGATAAAAAATAGAGAAGTATTTCAAATGAGGAAGACTAGAGGACTCTGTCTCAAAATAGGGAACTAAAGAACCCTGAAAATTGCCTTTGATTTTTTTTAAATATGATGAAAAATACATTCATTATATATGTTATTTATTGGCTTATGAGAATATAATATCCTATAGTTTATTTACTCTCATAGATACCCAAATCAAAAAGTTATTTGGTGTGACCTAATCCACCCATTTATATTCAAAAAGTTCATTTTCCCTTGAAGTAGAGATTAAGATCAATACCAGGATAATGTTAATCAAACATAGATTATATCCTTTTTTGAATTCCCAAATTTACTAAATAATATATAGTTGTATGACATGTAAATATTTTGCCATGTCCATGTTATTATTAAAAACTCAATTGGGGGCCTTGATGTCATAACTCGTCATATGTTTAGATCAATCCAACCATGGAAAATCATACACCTCTACTTGAATAATGTTATACCCAATTACCCTATATTATAAAAAATTATAAAATTAAATTAGATTCGTATAAATTTTTGAAACCAATTTTTTTTTAAATATAATGTAAAACATCAATTCTAAGGATTCATAACCAATATATATTTATGTAACACTGAGGAAGCATATCTGAAAATCTATGTGTTTTACTTTTAGGGGTGAATTTCTATACAAGATCACTTACTTATATCCAATGAGTGATCAACTATATCTCTATTTAATAAATCCAACTCATACTAATTTAAAAATAACATCATAACAAAATGTGATTCACATTTATCAGGTATGACCAATTAATTCATATATTTTAAGAGTAATTATAATATTATCCCCCATTTTCTTTGTAATAACCATGAATGAATTTGTAAGGATTTCCATTAATATATGTAACATGAAAAAAATATCACTAACATGGAAACTCTTGACTGAATTTAGGGGAAAATTTTAAAATATATATCATTAAATTTAGCATCCTGATTTAAGGATAATTAACTTTTTAGTTTATGTTCATGTGGTAACGAGCCAATAAAAAAAGGATCTTAGGGTTTAATGTCAAAATCAGACTGGAGTAAAGAAACACCCAATGCATGAAAACATCTATTAGGTGATATATTTTGGTTTTGGTTAATTTGATACATAATAAAATTAATTTTTGTGCAAGTGGTATCTATACAGGTATGCATGGGTTGGGTGATCATGTATTGTTAACACAAACCCAAAGAATAGTTTATGAAAATAAAAAAAAATTAAGATATTCCAATGGAATAATTATATATAATTTATAAGATATTTGGGTTTTAAGATATGTTTTACTTTAATAATAATATTTCATTTTACGAATAACTAACGATTAATGGGATATGGTAACATCATAAAGGGGGATGCAAAGATGTGTTCCATATAACCTATTTTAAATATTGGGTATTTTAATCTACATTTATGAAATTATGAATGTTTAAACATGTGTGAAGTAGTAATTAAAACCACCACATATGATTTTAAATGTTTGAATCTAATTTTTATTTATTTTTAAAACTATTTTTATTCAAAAATTACTTGAATGGTTTCATTGATTTTTTTGACTAGTATGAATATGATTTTAAAATAACATTTTTTATTGTCATTATTTATCCAAATTTTTAATTCTTATTCTACTATTTCAATGGTATACTAAGATCTTTAATGTATTTAATTTCATAAAATTAAATTCATAAATGTGTGGTTCATATTTGGATTATGTGGTCATATAGAGGTTTCACAGTTATATTAGATGAACTTGTGTTGAATGAACTTCAAGTGTCCAAAATGATTTAAATTATTCCTCAATACTTTCAACCATGATTATTTCCCTTTTTTCATACAAACATACAATAATATAATTTAATCTTTCACAACATTATCTCCAAGATTTGGTTATACAATAAAACATGTATTAAATCCCGTGAATTTTTTGATTTTGTGCTTATAAGGTAACATTGAAAATTATGTTCATATGAAAATCCATGAATTATTTAATATTTCGTACAATGTTTATAATATCATGTGAATTTTTCTAGTAAATTTAAAAAAATGAGTATATTAATGATTGAATTCATTGTCTATATAGAATAATCAATTTAAATGGGTATTTTTTTATTGAGAGTTATAAAAATTGACTAATTTTCTATATATTTCTATAAGGTGTATTGAAAATAAACATTTTATCATTTTGTAAAAAATGATTATTTAAACATTACTGAGGCTCTCAATGATATTTATAATTAATTAAAATTTTAAAGAAATATTCCAATATAAAATACATCAAAAATATAATTTTTTGCCTTGTATTATATATTGAAAATCTATAATACAAAATATGTTCCCTTAAATGATGATATGTTAAATGTATTCTGTAAAAAAAGGTTTTGTTATTATAATTACACTAAGGACTATTAAAAATCACATGATAAAGAAAAAGATAATTTTCATCCATTGGAATATAATCTAGAACATATCTATTTTTACGTACCATATCTCTATGTCATAGGAGCAATAATGTACCTCTTAATTAATACATCAATACATATATTCTAATAATTTAATTATTCTAGTATAACACTTCTCGTATTTAGGAAAATTTAAATGGTGTCAAACATATAATATGAAATTCTGATGATTTCATTGATCAAGGATTGTATTATTAAAAAAATTGAAATAAAGTTTCTTTTTTCTCATAATGGTGCATATTTTCCAGATCCGCATAATTTTTAAACACAAATAGGATTTTATTCACATAAATATGAACAATAATTTCATATTTTCCCTTAAATTAATCCATTTATGAGAAGTAATACAATCATACTATTTTTATTGTAATTTGTTAGAAAAAGTAATAAATTATTTGGATAAAATACATTAATCATTATATTAGAAATAACTTTGGATTGATGATGAGTAATGAGGTTCTCACCACATTATTTGAATATAAAGGGGTTATAATTACACAATAAAATGTTACTCATATCCAAGAAAATAATAGGAAGACATTTCTCAAAGAAATTATTTTTTAATCAGGAAATTTAAAAAATAAAGTGATTGGTATTTGAAAAAATTAAATCAACTATTAATAATGATGATTTACTAAATAATATATTAATAAATATATTTTATAAAATTTTGAAAAAATATTAGTAAAAAATGTAAATGATTATCATTATTTTATAATAAATAGTTGAGAATAATTTAATTTTCAACTCGTAATTTTTTCCCTATTTAGTTTTCTATGTAAATTGTTACGATGACGCGTTCAAATAAACATGTAACTCACTCATTATTTTGTTTCCATAATTTTTCAAGAGTTTTTTAAGGAAAATTTTATAAAATATTTAAAAAATTAATGAAATAAAAATGTGAGTGTTATGAATAAACATTATTAATGGATCACAAAATTATAATGTTTCAGGATTCTTATATTGTACATTTTATAGTTTTATCCCTATCACTACTTCTAATCATAATTATGATATTATGATCATAAGATCACAAAAACCACCCATTGAATTACATAATTTTGTAATCCAAGAAATGTTATACTCCAAGTGATTAAATTTTTATGTAGAATTTTTAATATTTGGAATTGGATGAAAAAGAATTTTATTTTTAAGCCTTTAGGATCTTGAAAAAAAGTTTTAGACATGGTGATTCTATCTATAAAACACTACTAATAGATTCCATCTGGAGAATGAGCAAGAGGGTTCAGTGTGAAATTTTAAAAATGAATATAATCCGTTGTGGGAGGACACTAGATTTTCTGTGTCCAGGAAGTGGGTATAACCCAAAACCAATAGTATGGTTGTGGGAACCAAGGTCACAGTGGATCACTATAACTCTAGGTAAGCCTGCTATTAATTTAGTGGGAATCCCCCCCCCCCACATCAGGGTGGTTTTCTTTCACACATTTCCATGGAGTTATTATAAACACCCATACGTCTCCCCGTTTTCAAGGATATTTTAAACACCCATATGTCTCCCCTTTTTCAAGATTCTCTAAAAGTGAAGAGTTTTGGATTTGAAAAATCTTATCCAGACATAGAAAAATCAATCAAACAAAGATTACTTAAGAAATAGATTTTTTCATTTTATATTGGGTGAAAAAAAATATGAAAAATGCATACCTTTAAATTATTATTTTTACTATCCAATATTCACCATGTATTCATGGTTAGGATCACTGAAAAGTTGCCAATATATTCCTTCCTTCGTGGGTATCCATGCTCTGTTCAAAATCAACCAATTCATGGGAATGATCCTCTTCTCTCATAATCAACTCGAACCATGTTTTAAGAGATATATATATATATATGTGTGTGTGTGTGTGTATATATTTATATTAAACAATGACATAGAAGAGGGAAAAAATACTTTATAAACATTTAAGTGAAAAAAACTCAATAAGGATTAAACCTATTTATTTTTAATTTTAACTATCTTTAATAAATGATATCTGAGTTATTGGGTAAAAAAATAGATGAGAATACTTAGAATATACTGAGGTGGAGTAAGAGAAGATAATAACTGGGATGTCATAGAAAATATGTCATTGAAGAAAATATGGAATTGTTATTATAAATGTAAAATGTGTTGAGGGGGGTAAAATAAGTTGTAAATGCATAAAATAACATGTTAAACCTTTTAAAAATGTGTTTCCAATTAATTTTTTGACAAAAAAAATATTGATATCCATTATTTACCACTCATTACTCACTTTCCTTTTAAAAATGGTAAACTTACACATTCGGAAATGAATATTTCTCGAAATTCCACTCAAAAATCACATATAAAAGGACCCCACTAACACCTCTTCCAAAAAATTAAATTATATACTTAAAATATAATAATATTACATAAAATGGATCCTTATTATATTATTTATGGATTTTATTTCCCAAAATAGAGAATAAATCATTCATTCCCGAGGAACATGTATCAAGAAGAGGATAATTAGTCAATTAAGTATCTATATTCTTTTCTACTATTTTCAATTACCTTATGATATACACTATTTAAAAAACTTATCCCCTACTAAAATGATATTATATCAATATCGTAGTAATTTTTATAAATTTATAACATTATTATATAGGTCAATGTGATTTTCAACTACTATTATAACATGTTCTTTCTTAATTTAGTTCAACCACCTACCTGAATGATATCATACCAACAACGCTATTTTTCACCATAAATAGGTTTCAAGAAATTAATAATTCCAATACATGTTATTAAATATTAATTTTTTTAATAAATATGCTTTATAAAGGATGATATAAAAAATAATTAACACTATTTATAGCCCATTATTATCAGTTAATTTGTCAAAAAATGTTCTTCATGAATTCCTTTCTCGAAAACCATTCCCATACCTTCCATCAAATGAATTGGGACTACATAAATACTTGAAAAAATAATAATTAAACTACCTTGAATAATCTAGTATTGATTAACTTGGTATAAATTAATAAGTACCTATATCACCATTATAAAACATATGAAAATATAAAATATTATTAACACTAGATAATGAAAAGGTACATTGAAAAACTAATATATGTGTGATGAAGGAATATAATTTAAATGTATTAATGTTAATACATATTGATAATAGTCTTAAGTATATTATTAAGGTCATGTTCATTAAAAATGAGTTAAAATAACTTTTATGGAAGTTAGTAACAATGGTAATGACATTCTCTCAAATCTAAATTTCAATTCGAGATAATTATCAGAAGAGAATCTTTTTCCACTATTTAAATATTCCTTATATTATTATATATATTTATTTATATATTGTTATATTATTTAAAAATCAATTTTAAAAAATAATTTACTACACAAACAAACCATTCTTCTTTAAAAAAAATTATTGGGCTGTTTTCGGCCAACATTTACTCTCCTTAAAAAGTTAATAAATAATCTAGGTTTTTTCTAATTATTATCTACATTATGTTCCCTTTATAACATTTATAATAATTTTTTCATAAATCATACTCTCGAAATAATCATGGTTTTTTAAATTAATACCAATTCCCATTTTTAGTTGAATTTTTTATTTTCAAAATTATATTTACCAAAAGAAATAAATATTTCTTATTGTTTTACAAATAAATTTCTTAATACTCGTATAAAATGGTTTTAGTCTATATTGAAATCATTTATTATTTATTTTTCTTAAATAGGGATAATCTCTTATGTTATAATTCATATTATTTCATGGGATAGATTATGATCTGGTTATGTTATAGTCTTCCTGATAATCCTTTGATTTATTAGTTTAATTATGATTAGATGGAATTATAAATTTTTTCATGATCATAAAGAAAAATTATGTATAGATTATCATTATGTAATATGTGGGTCTATTATATCCCTACATTTAACTAGGTAATGTTATATACCTCATGATATCAAAAGATTGAAAATTTTATTGTCCCAATACCTAGAGTAATTTGGTGGTTATCCATAACCAAGGTTAAATGATTAGTCATCCCAAGATAATGGGTATATAGGTAGTCATCCCAAGCCTATTGTTGTATAGATGGTAAGCCCCAACTGTAATACCCCAATATTTTTTGTGAATTTTTTTCAAACGAATTTAAGCCAATTATCATTTTAATTACATGGTATAAATAATTTCACATGAGTTACACATAAGAATGGTTTTATCTTAAGTTACATGCAAGACTAAGTATGTCATTTGTTACACACAATTTCTGGTTTAGAATTCATTATACACAACATTGAGTTCAACCAAAAGATGACATTTTATTGAAATATTGTTATTATATTTTATAGTTATCACCAATATTTTGGAATCACTGATATGAATTATTTTAAAAAACTTATTATAATATAGTTATATTTGAATTTGTATTACAAAAACATTAGTGACGATTAATTATAAATGAAAATTAATACCTTTTGAAAATAAAGGATATCATTTTATGAAAACTAATTTTATACATATAGATGATTTTTACTTCAATAAATTAAAAAATCACTCTTTGTGAGCTATTTTAGGATATATATATATATATATGTATGTATGTATTATTCAACCAAATAATTTACATTAATCTTAGTTTTTTATAGAAAATATATAAGAATAAATCAAAATTTATGCTAAAAAAAATATTTTATAAAAAGATTTTTTGTCGCCTCTCGGGAACACTTATTTTATAACTAATTTTATAAACTTTTAGAAATTTTATTTGAAAAAATAAACTTTCTTTTTTAAAAAATAAAAATTATCCTATAGTGAATTTTTGGTATTTTTCTGAAAAGATTCATTTTTTATTAATAGTGATAATTATTGAATTTTAATAAAAAAATGCATGTTGGTTTAATTTGGATTGGTCTTCACATCATTTCTTAAGAATTAAACATCATCATTTCATATGGTAAGAATGACGTATATATATAAAATTTTAATTAATGAAAAAAGTTTATTATTATTATTTACTAATTAATTTAATTATCATTTGATGTGATATGGACATGGGTTCTTGAGGAGTTTTGGAGAGAGCATGAGAAAAAGGTTGGGAATCGTTGAATTTGATATAATTTTTAGATGGGTCTGGTAGATTTTTTTCTCATTATTTTATTTTTGAATAAATGTATTATATTATGTGAATTTGGGGATAAGAGGTTGTGATTAACACAAGTTAGTGATTATGGGACTCGATGTGATATAAAAGGACATTTGTAATCTATTTGTATCATAGTGAATGATTTGTATGTTCTCACATTACATTTTGAGTCACTTCATGAAACTATTGTATAAAGAACACTGTGTAAGGTTATCAGATATATCTATTGAGGTTTTCCAAACTTGACTGAGGATAGAAGCTACCAAAATAAGTTCTATATAATATTGTTGTATGTTAGACATTGAGATACAGGATGGATGAAATTCGCATAATGGATTTTTTATCATATCAGCTAAATTTTTTTATTGAGTAAGGTTAAACATAGAGTATGAATAAATATTGTCAAGTAAAACCCTATGTGGCCTAAAATAAATACACATGGGTTTATTCCAATAGTAAATTATTTATGGACTGCACAATTCCATAGGGTTTTGTAATTACATCGCCATTGTTCACCTCCTCTATGAAATAATTAAAGCATTAATTAGTTAACAAATATCTCCCCAAATTACAGATATTTCCAACTAGTATCACATTTTGATAAGTGATTGTAGAGAGACATTACCCTATTGAATATACAACCACAGATAAGAGTTAAAAATATCAAAAACTATCATAATGATATAAATCTTAGACAAGTTCCAATTCATAGTAAATTTTATATCATATGTTGAAATAAAATGCTATATAGTAATGTTAAAAATTTATATGAAAATAAAAAAATATCATACATGTAACTAAATATAAATAGGCCAAATTTAAGAAAAAACATGTATTCACACTATACTATTCTTGAGTTTTAGCCAAATTCCATATTCAAAATTTAATTATTCTCCATAACCCAGTCATAAATTTTAGTCTGGCCTAGATACTTTATTATATTATGAAATAAAATATATTCTTAGTAACCATGTGAATATAATGGTATGAGTGAAACTCAATAGGAAACCACCAATAGGATCTCTAAACATACCTAGATTCCCCTGATCTAAAAATTATCCTCTATAACCATCAAATATTGAAGAATGGTTTGGATCCTCTGAAATAAACAACACTAATTTCAAGTAACCAAACTCTATAACTAGGATCAAGAATTTCTACACCAAACTTCCTCATAGATAGACAATAATATTAAAAAACAAATGAATATAATGAAAAAGGTGAGAACCAAAATATTATCACATGGAATTACATGGATCTATAATTAACAAACTCTATGAGAGGAACACTATAGGATAGCTTCATTATACATGTGACTGAATAAAATGAAATCTACACAGAAATAAAAGAAGAAAAACATCAGTATACAATTATCATACATGAAAACCCATCCTACTATTTATAAGTTATTCTATCTCATTTAATCATTACTAAGTAGTTGTGGATGAAAATTTGTCAAATAATTAAATGTACAGCAACCCTATAATTACACAAATTCAACTTTGAGATTTTGGTGAATCATTCATGTGTAGAAAATAATTCCTTATCTTTTTTCATACTTCCCTAAATATCTGATTTGTTCCACTTTGGTCAAGGAAGCACGGTTCTTCTATTATATAGCTCAATCTAATTTCACAACATAACTTCTGGAATAAACCCGTCAAAAAGTTCCTAACACTTAGTCAAAAAATTATTTCTCTCTACCAGGACAAAAAAACACAAACTTAATGACTATTTTTTATGGGATTCATCATGTCCCCTAGATCGCTTCCATAAATTCTATCTTTCTCTCTTCTATATTGTTACCATGGTTCTCCACCATGAATTTGATCATATTTACCCACAACGGTGAAATACTGCAATAAAATTTCCCATACTCTGACACTCAAAAACATTTCCACCATATTTTGATATCCATAAACTCTTTGTAATGGTAGAAATCCACCCCCAAAAATCTGTCTGATGAAGAGATGCTTTTGTGGAAAATTATTTATCATAGAGTGAAATATCAGATTCTTCAAAAGTTGAACCATGCCATGAATTTAACAGAATAAAATTAAATTTTCATTACACCCTATAAGTTCATCCAACAATCCCTTAATCAAAAACAAAACCTTCAAATCTTCTATAATTTAAATATAACCCACTTACATTGTGGAAAGAATTACTATTGAATGAATTATAGACATCTAATTCACAACCATTCCTCTTAACAGTGAAAAAAATGTTGTTTTACTTTTTTATGTGTCTATGTCTCCAATTATGTATAGATAAATAAAAAAATGCAATAAATCATCCATTCTAAAATATAGTGAAATTTCTATTAAACCTTTTAGATGTTAGAGTACATACATCAACAATTTTTGATTCCCCTTTCATAGATACACCCTGAACCTGTTGATGAATCCCATTACAAATTTACGGTTTTTACTCATATAAACCATGGTATGTATCATTAATTTGTTGAATTGTGTTTGTTAAACTCAATCCATATACTCAACCTCAAGTTAAGTTCTTGGTTCCTTCTCTTTTGATAACAGGAAATACTTAAACAAAGGAGTGGTTTACAAGTTATAAATATTTCCAAAAGTTTATGGATACAGTCCAACTATAATAGAAATATGATTCCAAACATTATGCACCATACAATCAACATGCCTAATAAACTCTTTTTTCAACCAAGGTATTTCATCTCAACCCTTATTGAAAATTCATATTTCAACATCATAATAAAATCTTCCTATGTACCTAAAATTAGTATATCATATACATAGAAACAATGTATGATAAAGATCACATCACCAAACAGCTTATACTAACAAAAGTGATCCTAATTTCTCTAGATGAATTCATTATTGGCAACAACGAAAATTAAAATATAGTTCATATTTATGGAATCATGTTTCTAGACAAAAAATCTATGTTTGAGATCATACAGCAGTCTATCCAAAAAATTTCCATGAAACATTTTTAATAATCTGTGAAAAAATTATTCATTCACATGAATAAAGTAAATATTCTCATCTAACTAATATGGTTTTAGACCATATATTTAAAAGTATTTTTATAAAACTATGATTTTTTTAATACATTACTTCTTGATAAATTATTTATTAGATGTATTCACTTTCCTTTTGTTTTAATCCCTCCACAATACATTTTTACTTTTTCCATTTCATACCATCCACTTCATTATTAAACCGATTGACCACATGTTCTATATTGATATTTTTCTTATAGGAGCTTCTATTTTCTCATGTGTTGTAAAAATAAGTAATAATGATATATTCCCCATCACCTCTATCTCCCATTATCACGATTCACTAAGGTTTTCACTGCTTATGGTCTCTCATGTTCTCTATCATCCAAAACAAGAAAGAAGAGAGCATCCCTTACAAACAATTATATTGGATTCATATCTCTCAAATATCTTAAAAATTAATCCTACATCTATACTCATTTTAGGAAAGCTGCATTAATAATGTGAGCTTATAAATATATTCCCCAATATTTTCTATTACTTATGCATTCAGGTACATCCGATCCTTTCCATACTAATGGAATCTTACATATATCTGAAAATTCACATTTCAGAAAATATTGTATCTCTAGAACTGATGTACTCACTAAACTAACATAAAATAGAGAATTCCATTAAAATTTACATTGGAATGAATTAATTATTTCCTCGAAATTTCACCATCCACTAATTTCATATCATTTTATAGGGTCCCTTCATTTAAGAGAAAAAAATTTCTTCTGAAGACCTATAATAAATAATTATTCTAGAGTTATAAACCAATGCCTTCATCACCATTCATAACAAAGAAACAAACCCAGGATCATTTCTCATGGCTTCCCTCTCCCTTTAATCAAAGTGGTTTTAGGTGATACATTTTAAAACTTTGATATTTGAGATATCTAGTGTCCTTCCAAACTAAATTTCATCAAGATATTAAAATCTCAATGGAGTGGAAGTTCCTTGATTCACAAAATATATTTAAAACATTATATCCTTTACCCAAATTTACTACTATGAAACAAATATAAAATACCATGATTCACACAAAATCATCCAATTAATAATCATTCCTCTATTTACAACATTTTTTTCCAATGTTATTGGTATGTTATTATCATGTTATATTCCTTTCCATTTGTAAAACCACTCAAAATATCTACATTGATTTTATCCCCCATTACCAGACCTCGATAGCTTTAGCATAGTTATCGTGTCATATTCCAGCATATATATGAATAAAAAAAGTGTATCAAATAATTATACATGTACATGAGAAATAAAACCCCCAATTTCTAGGATGTTTCATTGTTGAATTCATAATTATACAGTTGTCCCCTGTGACAACGAACTGAAGCTCTCCCCCATACATTAATGTTAATAGACTCCAACTTATAAATCATTTGTATATTTAATTATATATTGATGGAAAACATCCATTTATTTTCAATGATACACACATAACATGATCATTAATCCATATGAACAATATTCATTAAAAACTTTGAAGGAAAAACATGCATCCACAACTCACCATTCTGATTGGGATGCTCATTCCAATACATCACAATTTTTAAAGTTGATTTTCTGGTAGGCATTGTTCTTTTCGAATTCCATTTTAGATTAAATTTCCTATCTACATTATCTTTTTAAATCACTTCAAAATTCTATATGAAAATATATTATATAAATCCACACCATCTTGTTCCCATACTAATAATGGGTTCTTTCCTAACCCTAATATCTGTCACACACCTTCTAACTCTAGTAAGTAGGAATGAAATTTTTAATGGAAACATCGCCCTTTCTCATTATATGTTGTGCCTCAAAATTTATAAGGATAGAGCTATTGAATATTAAAAATATATAAATTTACCACTAAAACTATCTCAAAATGAGAGGTAAAAGAAGACCTTGGATTAATAATCCATGATGACATTGATACTCAGCACCAAACTACTCTTATATTCCAAAAGGGAATTTTTGGATGAATTTTTAAATGTAAAAAATCAAAAATTATCCTTTGATCCATGAAGTCTATCCAAAAATGAATATTTTCCCTTAATTCCTATATAAATATTAGGGATTAGCTAAAATAACTTAACAACACTCTCTTTTCATTCCTTTTGTAATAATTTTTTCATGAAATGTAATTCCCCTACCATACAAACTAAATTTATTTTCGGTAGAATCACTAGTTTACCTCCTATGAATTCATTCATTATGAAAAAGATAATGAAAAAAAATTAAAATTTACCACTCTAATTACTCATTCCCATAATAGTCATATACCATAAATCCAACAATGAAAATATCGGGATAAAAAATCGCATAGGTTCACTGGAATTTACCCAAATGAACTAAAACTAAATCTGAATTGCAATTAAGTATTTGAAATGTACCCTCACTAACCATCCTTATAACATCTTAATTAAAACGATTAAAAAAATATGGAACTATTTGTTTATATAATTTTCATTCATAGACATGTTGGAAACTATAGTAATAAACTTAGTGGTTCTCATTGGTTATTCCAAATTGAAGGATTCATTACGGTCCAATATCTTCAAAATTGTACCTAATACTTTTCAAAAAATCAATCCCCATTATTGTTATGACATTACATCCAGTTTGAATCTCCAATGAAACTTCAAAATATCTCTAGAATTTAAATTATTCAATAAAAATCATCCAAAATATGAAATTTGACCCCTCATATTTATCAATATAAAAATTAACCTCTTCCAATTAAATCATTAAAGAATAATTTTACTCCCACTAATTCTGATAAAGTATTGCGGGATCATAAACTACTTACCAAAATTCTCTAGGAATTACCAAAACTGAACGACACTCTACAGTAATCAATAAAATTTGAAATAGGTTCTAAGAAGAAACACAAAAACCAACCTCTAATTCCACATATTTTTTAGGTGCCTCTAATTTATATATTTTCTTTTATAACACACAAATATGGAAAATATGATTAGAACATATGAAACATATGACATCAAATTTCTGTAATTGTACTCAAGAACTATTCCATAAAATCATTGTTCCTAATCAACCCATATCCAGATAAATTCTTACAAAAATAGAAGAAAAAAATAATGAAATAAGAAAACACCAATACATAGAATCCAATAGTTTAGTAATTACTAACCACTAAAGGAGGAATAATATAACCATTGGAAAAATAGTGACTTCCTTAAATTTACAATATCCCTAAATAGTGAAAGTCTACTAAGAAAAAGAATAATACAAACATTGAAATAGTTTGATCATACAAGTGACACCACCCATCTATTTATAGATGAATCCATATAATTCCATAACTAATCAATCCTTTCAGACGACAACCACTCCATCAAAGAAGCTTTCATTATACATCTTATTACATTGATTCGTCTATGAGCTTCTAAAATAGAATGAATTTTTTATAAATCATTCTTTGAATTCGTTCACAGTTACAAAAAATATTAACTTCTACCACTTATTTTCTGATATTTTGGTTTTGATGTTCCCTACCTATAACTAGTTTAAAATCATAAATTTGAGAATCAACCCTTTTAAAAGATCATAACAGTCTATATAAAAACAATTTATTACTATCCAAGCATAATATAGAAGATAAAAATTAAGATCATGTGAACTACCAAAATCAAATACACTCATATTTGCTGAAAAATCAGATATAATCACTCATACATATAGATGTTGGGTGAGAGGTAAGAAATAGAAAGGTTTATATCCCAATGGTATGAGACTTATTAGGGTATATGGTGTGTTTTTAAATAAAAAAATATTTTCTATGAAATAATAAATTTAAAAAGATGTATAGGTGACTATCAGGTTCCCACTGGGCCTTCCCACAGTACTGGTACACAATGAGTACCCATTATAGGGGAACCATGCACTCAGTTTCCCTCATATAGCTTCCACCTCAATTGTATAAAATAAAAAGTACCCATTACAAGACAATTAGGTACTAATTCACTTCTATCATCATAGAAAAAAATCCTTGAAATAATGTATTTATTCCTCAAATGGTACATGAATCCCATGTAAGCACCTAAAACATTCAAAAACCACTAGTATACACATGGTTTTATGAAAATATAAAAGATTAAATACCTTAAGTACATTTGTTTCATTATAATATCTGCACAATATATCATCTAATCCTTGATATGTGTCTACAATCATCATTAAGGAAAAGTGTTGTACAATGAACATTAATTTCATAATCTCATTCTTAAGTCTCCACTTGAACACACATATTATTCCAATGCATGATTACAATGGTATTTTCTTCCCACACGAGATCTTATAGACTAGTTCCATAACATGAATTTTATTTTACTCAAATGACCCATGAGACCCAAGGATTACACCGTCAATAAGATTTATATGGGATGGGATGAGATGGTATCTCCAAATATGAGATACGAGGAAAAATTATTTATAAAGGAATATATTTATTGAACTGGTGATTATTTTTTCATTCGCCAACTCTCCTGATAATAATAAATGATAACAAAAATACATATTTCAATTTCCCCTTTATGTGAATCTACTCAAATCCCAACAAAAGTGATATTATTAGAAATAATAATCTCTAACCTAAAACTCTATAGGATGGAACATCCATTATATGTATGATCACTACCTACTACAAAAAAATGATAAATAATTATATATTATCATAATTTAGTATATTTTAAAAGACCTACAAAGGTGTAAATTTAATATATATATCTTTAACTATTGTCATATGGAAACCTTTGAATCACAAGATGACTCTCCAATAACCTTCTGAAATCAAGACTCTTCAGTTGATGTATATACGCCAACACCAAGATGGTATGCTCATGCCACTCATTTATCTAAGGATGGACAATAGTTCCCAAATAGACATGGGTATCAAGTGAATTTTTCAGAACCATCCAAAATCAAAACAAAAATGACTGTATTGATTATATATAATGAACTTACAAACCCCATGAATTAATACTTAATGTACCCTAAAGTGTAATTTTTTATTGATCACAGACACTGTAATGTTTTCGAGACTAATTTGTTTTTGTTTTTATTTATTTTGATGTGTTAATTTTATAACCTATTCTCATGAAGGAATCTAGGGAAATATTAGTTTGAAAATGGGATTAAAGGGACACTTATAAAGAATATGTAGTAATAAATCATCCCCTAGATAGTGTTGTTCTATCAGCTATATTGTTGAATATGAATGAATAGTATCAATTCTAGATGTCCCGATGACTAAATGAGAGACTCCACCAGCCATTTTTTTGGTAGTATAAAAAATAAAAAATTGTTCTAGAAACACATTCAGCATCCTAATTGTGGATACAAGGTATATAGTTTTATCAAGATAGTGGATTTGAGTTTAAATTGAATGTGTTCCAAAGTACCAAGTATGGTACATTAATGTGATAGATTGGACCCTTGGACTCTATAGCCCTATTGAATCTATAAAAGGTGTCATTGTGGGTCATGGAACTTCATCCAATTGTAGTGTTCATCAATGAATGTTTTCTTAGGTATCCAATGGTTTCTAAATCTTTATATAGATTGATAGTTCCATTATTCATCTTCATTTCTCAATAATATCAATATTAACACTCACCATAGGAATTATGATCATTTATGGGAACTATAAAAAGGAATGATCTTCATCTATTATCATCATTAACCCTCTGGATTACATTTTTCTATATTTTCTATCCCATAATCCCTTCCTCTTTATTCTTACTAAACCTTTTTATTTCATCTAACCCATTATCTCCTCCATTTTTAATTTATTTTAGTATTTACTTCAATATATTTATTATATTTCCATTAATGTAGATATCATCGTGTTATAGGTTTTCCTTATGTAAAACCTTCACTTTTTTCCCTACCCAATATTCTATTCTTTTATTCCTATTCAAAATCAACAAATTGTTTCTATTCTTGGTTCCAACTAAATATTTTCATTCTTAGTTTCATTCGTTTCCTATTCAAAATATATGTATTTAATTGGTTCTTGGTTCTTATTAAAATTTTATATTCCCTCTCAAGACTTCTTGAGGGGAGGATGTGTAGGGGTGTCATTGTGTGCTATTTATGAACCCCATTATCATAGTGTTTCAAATCTATTTAATTTCCTCATTTTAATTTCTACATCAATTTCACTTTATTGGGTTGTTTTTAATTCTATTTATATTTACCTTGATAATATCAATTCCCTTCTACTATCATGATATATTTTATAATATTAGTCTTTTAATTACATTTAGATTTTTTAAAAGATAATTCACCACCATCATATAATTTTATGACCTAAAAATTCATATCAAAGGTCTTATTCTGTATTTAAAAGTATCTTTTTCAAAAAATAATATTTGTTATAAATCACTCAAGAAGGCACCTATATTGTAAGGAACACTATATTGGATATGAATCGTTAATATTTTGAAATCATATCTATACATTCGTGTGAATATAGGGCTGGTATGTTTACATGTTTTTCTAACATTTATAATGGTATGGATTACCATAATGATGGTGCATCAATATAAACACTCATAAATAAAATGTTATAGGTTCAACCCCCGCGCATGTATTGAAATGGATGTGTCAAGAGAACCGTTTGATTATGTGTGTATTACGGTGGGAGAGGAATACGGATACAAGCAACGGGTCATCTACGCAACCTGGAAGAACTTCTGTCTAGAATGCAAGCGATTGGGTCATTCGCTGGATCATTGTCACAACAGATCTCACTCCGGTGTGAAGAGGAACAAGGATAGGGGCAAGGCACTAGGGGTGAATGAGGAAGCAGAGATTCTGGGTTAGGCTCCGGCCAGTACAGGACCTCACAGAGTTGCTTTTATGGAAGAGTCTGGGATGAATTCGCGATCACACTCACCTATGCAGAAGACGTCGATGGCCCAGGGCTTACCAACGGTGGCATCGATTTTTAGTAAGCTGAAATCGGATCTCGCCAGCCCCCCTTTGCACCAAACTGATAGAGTGAGGGTGGGAGAATCACTTAACCAGGAGGCAGGAGTTTCGTAGTGACTTGGGAGTAACACTGCCACGATCCAAATACTCGATGACAAGGAGAAGGCCCCTGCAGTGGCACTTTCACTGGGTAGTGACCCATCTCTGTTGCAGGGGACTTTCATGGAGGTGCCCTTCTAGACCAGTATTGGGGAAGCAGGTGGATCGGGCCCTGGCCATATGCCAGGGGGTGCAGACTCTCCAACCTGGTCCCTAGTCATCTTGAACAGGTCTGGGCAGGATAGACCTGCAGGGGTTTTTCAACCAGATCTCAATGAGGGAAGGTCTATAGAGAAAGCCTCTTCTGCAAACCGTGAGGTGAATTTGGAGGAAATGAATAGACAGCACCGGTTCATGGGGCGCAGACTCTTACAGGCCAACCAGGCTAAGGCAGCTGGTCGAAGTAGTGGTTCTGCACCTGGAAGGGAGCTAAAATTGGTGGACGAGAGCAGGGGTCCGAGCTTGACTCGGAAATCAGTCCCCCTATGTAACAGATTTGAAGGTTTATCAGAGGAGAATGTGATTTTGGAACACATTACACCAGGTGAGGAAGCTGAGGTTGGAATAGAGGAATCCAATCATGATGAACTGGACCATTCGGGTGAAGTGATCCCAATTCCAAAGAACAACATCGGTTTTAAAAAGAAGAAGGTGATGAAGGATTACTCCTCGCTCCCCCCACCTTTGGAGACCCTCTCTTCGAAGAAGTTTCCGGTGTTATTGCTCAACGCGGTGGAGGAGGATTCTCAGGTTTTAATCAAGGAGAGCAACAATGAAATGAGAAGCTCTACTGAAAAGGTAAAGAACATAATGGAACCCATCCTTTGCTCCGATGAGGAAATGGTAGATGAATTTCTATATGTTGACATCCCACAAGAAGAGGCTGATAGGATGGGAAGAGCTGTAAGATTTTAGGTCAACAACAACCAGGCTAAGTGGATTGACAAAGAGGATTTGATCCCAATGAGAGGCTTCAATGATTGGAAAATCAGCAAAGAAGAATATATCCGTACATGGGATAAAATGGAGGACCGTTTTAAAGACGTTATTGGGGAAGATCCTGATTCTAAGGTATGTCTAATGAATTGGAATCTTTATAGGGAGGAAAGCAATAATAGGCTAAGGATATGTTTTGGTAACTTTTTTTTTCTTATGAGGCATCTCCCCTAGACTTATTTTGTTTGTCTCTCACATTGCCATTAAAGTTGTGTGGTGGGGTTTTTTTTGGTTTTTCTGCGGTCAGGGTGCTAATGGTATCAGGAGATGGCCATTCTCATTCTATATTTCCTTGATTCCCTTGAGGGTGGATCATTGGGGTCCATTCCATCAATTGAAGGCTGGGTTAATTCCTCTGGAATTTTCCAACTTGAGGATTTTGGTTGGTGTCGATGGTCACACTGGAGGACGCTCAAGGTAATCATGGGTGTTTTTTATCATGATCTATGATGTCCTTGTGCCCTGTTCATGGTTTCTTATGCATGGTTAGTGTTTTTGGTGTTTGTATTTTTTAGTTAATTTGGCATTTTGGAATCATGTAGCGGGGTACTGGGAACCCATAAACCGGCTATTGAAAATGGAAAAAAAATGTTTGGTCCAAGAAGGTAATTTTTTTCCAAAAAATAGAACAAGATTATTATTACAAAAGTTACACCAATGATGAATTGAAGTTGAATGGACTGTAAAAATGGTGCAAAAATCCTAAAGAAGAATAAACCAACCAATCATTCCCACATTAAATATCATATTACTATTCTACTTTTAACATTATATGGATTGACAATAAATGGGCATATAAGATAGGAATACCCAAACTACAAAAAGATAATAACATTAAGATGAAATGTAATAAGGGGATAAATGTTTCAAAATGGAGTGATATTAATGACTCAACCTCTTCAAGAAACTAAAAAAAAATTATTAATGGCACACATAAAGGATGGTAATGATGTTAGTACTCTAATGTATCATTATTTCTCTCCAACTTTTTCTCCTATCCTTTCTTATTATTTATCCACCAATCATCTATATTATGAAAATTTAATATATTCCAAATACAAACATGAAAATGGATATAATCATGATGATTATTAACACTAAGAACTTTAGAATAAATAAAATCATTTGTTTCAATAAAAATTAAAATGAAATATGAAAAATAAATCATTTTCAATGAAAGTGATGATTTGATTGTGAAAACTAGAAATATCCACTAAAAATAGAATTCTCAAATATGAAATTAGGTATCTTATAATCCAATATTTAAAATTTACCCAAGGTAAATAAAAATATTACATGTTCCTCGTTTCTAAATGCCTCAAAAGTAAAAATAACATTATTTTTTCAGATAATAATGAAATGTCTTCAAATATCATGACTTGTGTGGAAGGTTTCTCTCAAAAAAATCCAAATATTTTTGAAAATATGGTTCTTTTATATATTAACGAGACTGTAAAAATGAAAAATATGTAACTGTAACAACCCAAACATTTATTAATAAAAATTACTCTTGATATAATTAAATGCCTTGTTATGTAAAATGGTTATATAACATATTCACTTACATGGTTTTATGTTTTTGGAATTTAAAATATTGTTAAAAATTATTACTATTGATAATATAGTCTTTGAACAGTGTCAAAATTTTTAGTAAAAATATAGGGCTTTAAGAAATCCAATTTTCTCAGATGAAGAACTAAAGAACCTCATCCATTAGAATTTTTCCATACAATGTCCATTTTTCGTAGCTCTAAAAGGAAGTAGCGTCACTAGGTTTCGTTCTTGACCAATCCCAAGCCAAGATTCAATATGTTAAGATTTAATTGAACCACCTATGGGAGAAGTGGAATTCAATAGAGATTACCTCCCGAGCGATGTTATCTGAGCCTTCCTAAGAGTCTATCACCATCACACACCCTGCCCTTAGGTCATATATGGGTGTTTTATGGAATTATGTGACAATACCCTAGAACTAATACTATGTTCATTATTTTTGTATCGAGAATATAAATTTATTTTAATTTTTCTACTTGGTAAATATATTATAAAGAAAAAATAGTATTTTTTAGTCAATATTCAATTAATAAATCAATTTTGATGAAATAATGGATTTTTTAATTAAATAAAATTTTAATAAAATATTCTTAATGAATTAATTTTCATTAAATAAAAATTATCATATATTTTTTTATCAATAAAATTATAATTTTATTATGGTTTGAATGATTTTTTGTCGAAACCCGTGAATTTTCGATAAATTCTGTTTTTATTTTTAAAATTAAAAAATCACATATTTAGAAAATTATTTATATAAAATGAATATTGATTTTGGAATCGGGATGTCAAAATTATCCCACAGTGACTTTTTCATAATTTTCTCAGACAGACGAATTTTTGGGTAAAAATAAAATATTGTTTAATTATATAATGTGTTTTATGACATCATAATGACCCAATAGTGATGTAATAAAATAATATTATTAATTTTTTTCTGAATATATATGTTTTACAATTAAAATAATTGGATTTTTTTTTAGTTTTATTTTTTTTACAAAGCCTTAGTGGACCCTCTAAAGCTTATAAAATATTTTAACCTTTTAAAATATTTTCTTTGAGTGTGTCAGTCACCTCCACATAAGGAAGCCTAATATTTTAAGAAGTTAGGCCCTTGGCCTTATAAAACAATTTTTTTTGCTCCCATTTGGTAAAAACCATGGGCAAAAACCATGTGATGGTTGGTGTTGTTGATTAGTTTAAAGTGTGGTGTCCAAAACCTAAATAATAAAGAACTCCCTCCCTTTTCCAATATAAACCCATACAAGATCCCACTTCTTTCCCCTAAAATCCATTTGAGCTCAAAAAACTATGACTTCATCTCTTTATAATCCTCACAAGGTGCCCCATTCTCCCAAGAAGCCTCTATCAAACCCCATCCAGTCATTTGGGATCACACATCCACGTAAGGGATTTCATCCATTTTAATTTTTTATACAAATTACATTATGTGTTATATAATTTTGTTTTTAGTTAAAAATATTGGGTTATGATGATTCACCTCCCCCATACATCCCTTATTATTTTTTAATTATGATAGAACTCTTTCTCAATCATCAATTCCTCCCAAGTACATCTGTTACCTGGATGAAATTTCTTAAAGAATTTCTCTCTTCTCATTTACATTCTAGCAATTATTTTGTATTTTGAATATGTATTCCATTAAATATGTCGGTACATGTATCTATAGGACCCCTTACTGTCAATTTCAGGTAAATATTATTAGACAACCCATTATTTATAATCAATCATTTTTATGAATTCTTTTGTCATGTCGTTATGCTGTCGACATTGCACCGTGATTTTCTGAGCCAAAGCCATTGTCTTGTGAATACCATGACCATTTATCTATCAAGGGTATTCTCCTTTATGCATGTTTACATATTGATTATAGACTTTAATTTATTAATTCTACATTCCTTTATCTTGGATTATATGATTATGTTTAATGAATCCATGTTATATGATCCATGCGGCACACTTATGCATGAAATGAAATGATTAAGAAGGGTGTGCCCTAATAGCGCTCCAATGAATTCGTTAAAGACTAATATCATGATACGTCAAGTGAAATGAGGGTTTAATCATTTTAATTCATCTAAAATTAGGATCTACTCATGATCCATGTAAAATGAGCCTTGGCTTACGCTAAAATCTTGTTAAATACTGATGTCGCATTTCCATGGTATGATAATCATGTTATATCAAACATGTATGTTCTTGTTTATCTTGTCATCCATTGATATGAATATTTCATAACATATACTGCATTCTTCATGTTATTTCTTTTTTACTCCCTTACAAGGCTTTATATCTCACCCTTTTCTTCTTCATGTCCTCAGGTTATCTCATTCAATGCTATGCGCGAAGGAATGTGTGTGGTCAGGTAAAAGAAGTTATAAATAAAGATATGCATTTAATGTTTTATGTTGTTATGTAATATTTCGAAGCCCCAAAAAAGACTTCTCAATCATCTATGTTTAATCAATTCATTGTTTTATGTAATAAAATATGTTTAAATTCTAAATAAGAGTAGGTTTGTTATAGTTGGTATCAGAGGATAGGTTTAGTTATTTTTGGGATTATAGAAATACCTAGTGAAATCCTTAGGGATAAGAGTGAGAATAATAAAAACATCCCTAAATATTGTGATTATTCAGTAAGTGTTTTTTCAAGAAATTACATTCCCCTCTAGATACGATTATGTAGGAGAGGCTCTGGAACAGATGTATCTAGGTGTAAAACCCCAAAACACTACTTCGAGCTGGACTGGAATGGGAATTGGTGAAAGAAAATGGGCCTTGATATACTCATTGTTATGACACTCCTAGCAGATATTCTTTGGTAAATTCATAAGCTTAGTATGAACCATTATTAAGGGATTAAAAAAATTCCTATAAGAATTTATGATGGTAAGTAGATCATAGATAACGTAAAAATATGATGAATCCATCAGAGCGTATGAGGGAAACTTCACAAGTATTGAATGATATGTCTCCATCTTTTTCGTTACCTCTGAATTCTTTGTTGACCACTTCTTTCACGAGCTAAAAGGGAGCCTACAGAAATCCATGGTGATCTGTGACTTCAAGAGATATGAAGAAAATGTCTGATTTTCCCTTAAAGATGATATAGGGATGAAAGAATTTCATGGGTATCAGGGGGATAAGAAGTGTAAGGTGGAATTTAATTCTGGAGGTCCGATGCATAAATCCCATGGTGTTATGAAAATCTAGAACCCCAATTTCCAAAGGTACGGAATGAAGCACCCTGCAAATTCCCTGAAGGGTACGAGGAAATGCTTTTGGTGTGTAAGAGAATGGAACCTGAACATCAACTGTCGAAAAGAAAAACCTATAGCTTTGGGAGAGGAGAGGAATTCCTCATCTGACCCTCAATGTTTTGTTCATTGTTTCACATACAAATAACCAAGGCACATGGCATACAAGTTCCCAAATCCAAGGGTCTCCAGAGGAAACCAACAACCTATAAGGCAGCATGGGTGAGTGTTTTCCATCACTACTGCCGATGTGATCCTCGGAAATGAAGTGGTGATAGGTATAAAAGTTATTCATTAAAGAATAGAGAACATAATTTTTTTTATTATGGTACAATGCATTCTTTTATATCCCAAATGTTTACTAGAACTATCCCAACACACCTAGGATTCATGGAAGTAAAGATTTTGGTGAGAACTGAAAATGGGGAAGTCATTTAATCCCATGAATATAACTCCTCCCCTATCATAATTTGGGTATTTAACATCTCGGTTGACCTCTTCGTCCTCCCTCTCGTTGAATTTTATTCAATTCTTGGAATGAAATATCTTTCCTTATATAGAGAATACATTAATTATCATGAGAGAGAAATTACTCACCATAAAGAGAATCAACCCACTATTCAGTACAAGTACCAAGAGGAGGAGGATGCTTCTTTAGCACCATCATCTCTAGCCGGGATTTTACTAACCTATGAGAATAAATTTCTTTCTCAGATGATTGAGTCTCGGGAAGCAGCCATCCTTGAAGACATGCCTATTGTGACGGAATTCATTGATGTGTTTTCTAAGGAATTTCCTGGTCTTCCTACTAGAAGAGATGTTGAATTCTCAATTGATCTTATAGCTGGGGCATTGTCAATATCCAAGACTCAATATAGAATTGCTATTGTGGTGCATGAGGAGATTAAAAATAACTACCGATGAATCTAGATATAGGGTTTATACGCCCAAGTTCTCTACCATGTGGTTCACCAGTTCTTCTCGTTAAGAAGAAGGATGGTTCAATGCACCTTTGAATTGATTATCGTGAGATCAAAAAATCATGATAAAGAAGACATATCCTCTTTTTAGAAATAATTACTTCTTTGATCTGCCATGTGGAGAACAATACTTCTTCAAGGTGGATTTTCGGTCAAGATATTACTAATTAAGGGTGAAGAAGGAGGATATCCCCAATTCAATTATTTATACAAGATACGATCACTATGAATTCATATTAAATCCTTTCATACTCACTAATTCTCTATAAATATTAATATACTTGATGAATATAGTCTTTATAGATTACCTCGACAAATTTGTTGTAGTCTTGAGAGATGATATTCTAATATACTCCAAAACCAAGGAGGAACATGAGGAGCATCTATGAAATGTACTTAAGACCTTGTGAAATGAGAATATATAGGAAAAGTATAGAAAGAGGGAGTTTTTCTTAAAGGAGGTCTCATTCTTGGGTCACATCATCACAAGAAATGGGATATCTGTAGATCCCTCCAAGACACCTTTAATTGAGGGATGGTTGAGGCCAACAATTGTAACAGATATATGTAGCTTCCTTGGGTTAGCTGGATATTATCACTAATTTGGGATAAATTTTTCATGATTGTCACATACTCTTACTAAGCTAACGCGGAAGGGAGTATTGCTTTTTTGGTGTGGTGAATGTCAGGAGAGATTCAAGGAGTTAAAATGGAGGATTATCACTACACTCGTTCTCACACTACCCACAAGTGGATAACTTTTTATAGAATTTCGTGATGATTTTAAGAAGGTCCTACGTTATGTGTCGATGAAAAATGACATATTCATTTCTTATGATTCAAGTAAATTTAATGTCCAAGAGAAAAAAAATCCAACACCTGATCTAGAGTTAGCTGGATAAATCATTGATTTAAAAATTTGGCGATATTACCTCATTGGGGAGAAGTGTGAAATATATACTGATTACAAAATCCTCAAGTATATATTCACATAGAAATAGATAAACATGTTCCAGTGACTATTATTAGATCTGATAAAAGACTATGACTGCTCAATCCATTACCACCCTGGGAAAGTGAACAAGGTGGCAGATTCTCTAAGTATAAAGGACCCAACAATTCAATAATGGATGGGAATTAAAAAGGATCCAATATTTTTAGATATGATGAATATTGACCTAGGAATTATAAAGAAGGTAACATCATCAATCCTTTAACAAATGATTTCTCAACCATCTCTTTTGGAAGGGTTAAATGATTCTAAAAATGAGGATGTATTAATTCAGAATAATGTGGAAACTATCAGAAAACATAAATACATAGAGTGCAATGTTAATGTTGAATGAATTTTGAGATTTGGGATAATACTATGTTTTCCATCAAATCTAGTGTTAAATAATGAACATTTGGATGATTCACATGGTTCGAATTTCTCCATTCCCCTAGGAAACCCAAATATAAATTGAGATCTATGAGGGAATAATTGGTGGGATAACATGAAGAAGGAGATCATTGAGTATACATCAATGTGTCTGGAATGTTAGAAAGTGAAGGTTGAGAGGAATAATTCTAAGGGGATGATGCCACCATTACCCATATCAGCATTGAAATGGGAGAACGTCACCATTGACTTTGTCCCTGGAATTCTGAAGACATCTAAAGGTAAAAATACTATCTAGGTTGTTGTGGATCATCTTACAAATACTGGACAATTCATTTCAATTTGATAGGATTTCTCATTGGATAAAAAGCACATATATATATCAGAGAATTGGTAAGGCTATATAGAGAACCACTATATGTTATATCTGATCAAGATATAAGATTCATCTATTTGTTTTGGAAGAGACTTAAACATGCTCCAGGTACTGAGTTGAACTTTAGTACGGCTTATTATCATCAAACAGATGGCCAATCTGAGTGGACAATCTAAACACTTCAGGACATATTGAGAGCCTGCTCAATTGATATCATAGAGGGATGGGATCAACATTTACCTCTAATTGTGTTATCTTACAATAACAGTTTCCACTCAAGAAGCCAAAAGGTTCCTTATGAAGCCCTTCATAGGGTGAGGTATAGTACATTGACATGTTGGGATGAAGTTGGGAGGTGGAAACTCTTATGTCCACAAATGTTCGAAGAAATGGTGGTGAAGGTTAAGACCACAAACTAGCATATTAAAGCTTCAGAGAGGAATCAAAAGAGCTATGCTGATAATCATCGATGAGACCTAGAGTTTGATTTTGGAGACATGGTATTCCTCTACATATCACCATGAAATAGAGTTATATGATTTGGGAAGAAGGGAAATCATATTCCAAGGCACATCATCCCTTTTGACATCCCTGATCACATTAGAGTAGTGGAATTTCAAATATCACTCCCACTAAACATATCTCAAGTACATGATGTATTCCATGTATCACTCTTAAGTAAGTACATACCTAACCAATCACATGTACTCAATCCATAGGTGGTACCGTTAGAGAATAACCCCTCCTATGAATAAAACGCAGTGTGGATCATAGATCATAGGGAAAAAGTTATGCAAAATAAGACAATTCCCCTTATGAAATTATTTTATAGAAACCACATGTTTAAAGAAGCAACATGGGAATTAGATAAAGTTATGAGGTGGTGTTACCCACATCTCTTTTAGTGTGTGAAAAAGAAATTTCAAAGACGCAATTTCTTTAGGGGGGGGGGGGAAGATTGTAATGATAACAACATTCATTAATGAAAGTTCATCTTGATCTAATTAAATGTCTTAATATGTCAACTCGTTATATAACATATTTACTTCCTTGGTTTTTTTTTTGGATTTTGAAATACCATTCAGAATTTTTATCGCTACTAATATAGTTATTAAATAGTGACCACATGATTAGTACAAATATAGGGCTTTAAAAATCCAATTTTCTTAGACAAAGGATGAGATGGCCTCATCCAGTAGAATTTCCCCATACAAACCCCATTTTATAGGGATTGGAATAGAGGTAGGGTAACTAGGATTATCTCTTTACCAAGCCCAATTCAAGCTTCGATGTGTTATGCGTGAATGGAACCACCTACAAGAGAAGTAGAAATAAATATATACTACCACCTGATCGATGTTATCTGAGCCTCCCTAGGAGTATGTCACCATCACACACCTTACCCATAGGTCTTATACATGCGTTTAAGGGTTTAGGTAACAATACCCTAGAACTATGGTTATGTTCATTTTATAGTACCGAGAATATATATTCTTTTTATAATTATTACTTTGTAAATAAATTTTTAAAACCCAAATATTATTTTTAGTTAATATTCAATTAAGGAATCTATATTGATGAATTAATTATTTTTTTAATTAAATAAAATTTTATTTAAATATTATTACTAATTTAGATTTTATTTAATATAAATGATCTTGTAATATTTTTTAATACAATTGTAATTTTTATTAAGGTCTGAAAGATGTTTTTGTCAAAACCCATGACTTTTTGATAAATTCCAGTTTTTAATTTAAAAGTAAAAATTCACATAATTAGAAGATTATTTTGATAAGAAGAATATTATTTTTCGAAACGAGACGTCAAAATTAACAAATTGTGAATTTTTCATAATTTTCTAAGACACTCAAATTTTTGGGTAAAAATTAAATACTCTTTAATTGTATTATGTGTTTTATCACATCGTAATGAACCAATAGTAATATAATAAAATACTATAAATTGGGTTTTCGGAAAATATATGTTCTCATAATAAAATAATGTGATTTTAAGTTTGTTTTATTTATTTCATAAAGCTTTAGTGGACCCTCCAAGGCTTATAAAAAAGATTTAGATTTAAAAATGTTTTTACTTGAGAGTGTGACACACCTCCACATAAGATAGACTAATATTTTAAAATGTTAGGTCATTGGAATTATAAAATAATGTTTTCCACTCCCCATTTTCAAAAACTATGGCCAAATCCATGGGATGGTTTGTGGTTTTGTTTAGTTTAATGTGTGGTGTCTGAAACCTAAATAATAAATAACTCCCCCACATTTTCTTTATAAACCCACCCATGCTCCAACTTCTCTTAACTAAAATCCTTTTTATCTCTACCATCATCTACCCTCATCTCTATAGAATCCTCACAAGGCTCCCCATGCTTTCAATAAGCCTCTCTCAAGCACCTCCCAAGCCTTTGGGATCACCCTTCCAAATAAGGGATTTCTTTCTTTCCCATTTTCTGTCCAAATTCCATTATGTTGTTATACCTTTTTTTCAATTATAAATGATGGAGTATGATTTAGAACCTCCCCCATTCTGAAATAATTTTTTAAATGATTATATTATTCATTATATTTCATTAATTCCTCACATTTACACCCATTACCATGCTGAAATTCCGTTAGGAATTTATCTCTTCTCATTTACATTCAATCAATTATTTTTTATTATGAATATAAATTCAATTAAATATGTTGGTAAATGTATCTATTTGACCCCATTAATATCCATTTAATGTAAATTTTATGAGACACCTTTTTCTCTCTCATCAACAACTTTTATGAATTCTTATGTCATGTCCTTATGCTGCCGAAATTCCACAGTGATTTTCCAAGACAAAGTCATTGTGTACTAAATACCCTGCCCATATCACTATCAAGGGTATTCACATTTATGAACAGATACATATTTATTATATAGTTTCATGTGTTAATTACACATTCTTTTACCATGGAATAAATTATTATTTTTAATGAATCCAAGTTATATGATCCATGTGGCACACCTATGCATGAAATGAAATGATTCAGAAGGGATCTCCCCGATAGTGCTCCGATGCATTGGGAAAACAATAGTATCATGATAAGTCGAGTGTAGGGGAATTTAATCATGATAATTAAAGTTCAATGAGGGTCTACTCATTCTCCATCTATAATTAGTCATGGATTATGCTAAAATCTGGTTTAATGTTGTTTCCACATTTCCATGTTATGATAATAATGCTCTATCATGCCTCTATATTCATGTTTCTATTATGCTCCATTGATATGCCTATTTCCTAACATGTATTATATTATTCATTTTATGCCGTTTTACTCCCTTACAAGGCTTTATAGCTCATTTTTTGCTTATCCTTGTCCTCAGGTTGTCCCATGCAATGCTATGTATGAAAGAATGTGTGTCATCATGTAAATGAAGTTTTCAATAATGATGTGTATTTCATGTTTTAATTTGTTATGTAATGTTCCTAATATTCAACGAAACCAAACCTCTTGATCTTTTTTTGTATGAAGTAAAGTTTTTATATAAAAAAATACGTTTAAGTGTGAAATAAATAGCAGGTTTGTTATCGTAACAACTATTTCTATCCATTTTTCATTAATTATTTATCAAATAGCAAAACAAGTCATGGATGAAAATCATTATTTTATAAATTTTGTTCACCTAAATTTGTTTCCATTCTCAAATCACATTGAGTTAACATTTTTATAACCTCAAGTGTACCAAATGGATTTCATAATTATTTTTTGCATAGCTTTCCCACTACACAATAATGATATGTCAAATGATGTCTTCTATTTAAAATTATTTTCAACCCTTTAAATCATTTATCAACTCTATCCAACTAGATCTCTATTCATAAATCATTATTCATACATTTATTTTAATTTCTATCCTGAATCTATTTTAAAAATATATTATTTATTTTTCTTTTATCAAATTATCCAAAAACTAATCATTCAATCTCATCTTTACTTTTTTTTTAATAATTTTTTATTCAATGTTTTATCTCCATTTCTCTCAAATTGTATATTTCCTTCAATATTTTATTCTCTACATGTATTACATAGGGACTAAAATTTTATTAATCCTTTTATTTTTAAATCTATATTTTATAATAATTTTATCAATGTTTGGTCTCTTTCTAAGGCATGCTTAATATTTTATTAAAAGAATTATTTAATTGATCATTTATTCAGGTGATCTTCTTCTACTTATTTGAATATATTCTTTTCAATTTTCTTATCTTATATTTTATTTATGACACTCCCACTTTTTATGTTCCTTTTTGATAATTTCAATAGGGAGAAGTGTTTGAAATAGTTTAAATATAAAATCATGTTTGTTTCAATTAATTCTTCATCAAGAGGGGGATTTTGTTTCAAATTATAATAACGAGGTATACATAGCTTCATATCGAGAAATGGGTTTATGAAATTTATTTAATGTCCTTCATTTGAACATTTCCCTTTTATTTTTCAGGATTTTAATATTAATTGTTTTTTATCTTCGAAATGGGAGAGAATAGTGTAACCTGAATTTTTATTTTTTTAATGATCACAAACACATGAATGTTGTTACAACTTGTTTTTTGTTTTTGCGTGTTTTTTTCTTATCATTATTGTTAGTTTTAATAAATAAAATGTATCTTACCTTAAATAGATTTAAAAACATACTTAAAATTTATTTTCAAATCATGTTCAGTAGTGAAGCATCAGCTACCTAGCATACTGCTACCACCTAGATACTAGTATATGGTAGAATAAACATAATTCCATATGTCCCACTTTCTAGATGGTAGAGTCCATAATCCATCCGATTATAGTAAATATAATATAGATAATTCTAGTAACACCATTTATTACTCAATGGTGGATACTAGGTATCCAGTGGAATCATGAAATAGGATCTAAAAATTCATTAGATGTGGTAAAAATATGTTTTTATTAAGGTCATTAATGTTGTGTATTAACCACTTGAACCCCAGAACACTATAGAGGCTATGAAATGAGGATTTGGGAGGAATATAACTTCATAATATTATATTGTCCATCACGTGAAATTCTCATTGATCTTCAACAACTTCCAAATATCTAAATAGAGTCAAATTCCTATTTATCCTCTTCATTTATTGTCAAGATTAATGTCAAAATCCCTCACGAGAATTATGAAAAATGATGGGTTCTATCCTAAGTTTTGATCTTCAATGACTATCATTATGTTCCATTAATATTACTTTTTTCAATATATTAAATCAATTGTTCCTTCACTATCTTCTTCTTGAGATTTATTAATTTTTATAACCCCTTAGATCCATAAATTGTAATTTCTTAATCTATCACATTCAATATATTTTTTACCCTTTATTGAGACTATATATTTATCGTAATGGTTCATAAGGTAAACCATATCTTTTTTCCTCTTTCTAATAATTAGTTTCCACTTTTCCCATTCAGTAGTAACATATTTTTAGCTCTTGATTCCAATTAAAACAAATGTTTATTAGTGTATTTATTTCACTATTAAAAATCTAGTTATATCATTTGTTTATAATTCCTATCAAAATAAAGGGGTCATATACCCTCTCATGAATTTTTGAGGGGATGAGGCCTAACGGAAATTTCATGTGATATTTCTAAACACTATTATCAAAGTGTATCTTGTCTATTTTCTTTATGTGTTTTATTTTTCATATTGTTTTTGTTTCATTGACTTTTTTATTTTTTTATAACATTTCAATTTGATAATATAGGTGGATTTCTAGTATCACAGTATCTTTTATTGCATTGGTCCTTTTATTCACTTAAAATTTCTAAAATATAAATCCCCCCTCTCTTTTCATTTCCCTGGACCAAAAGTATTATATCCAAAAAAAATATCTTACACAGTTGATCAACTGAATAAGTCCCTTATATCAGTATGACATCTTAATCCTTGAAAAAACATTCAACACAAAACTATACTAAATCATAATATGAAACTTCATCTATAGCACCATTCCAAAATATATCATGACATCAAACAATATCTACTCAGCAATGGAAAGATACCTTGGGTCACTATTACAACATGTAAATATCATGATGCATCTTGGTATGCCTAAGGGGAATTGTTCATCTTCTGGTAAGGGAGTCTGAAATTAGTTCCTCACACATAATCATCTGGACCACAATCCAGCCTAGTATATATATGATCCCATAATTATCCTAGAACCAATCTACTGGTATCTCCCCACTATATATATTTCCACAGATAACCTAGAAATCATAGTTAGAAATTCAATATGTAACGACCCAAACTCCCGTTAATGAAAATTTCTCTTGATCTAATTAAATGTATAATTATGTAAAATGGTTTTATAACATATGAACTTATTTTGATTTATGTTTATATATTTTAAAATACCTTTAATAATTGTTACCATTTCTAATATAGTCGTTGAACAGTGATGACATGATTAGTATAAATATAGGGATTTAACAAATAAAATTCACTCAGAAAAAAGAAGCGATGACCTCATCCATTAGACTTTCCCCATATGAATCCCATTAATCAAATATCAAAAAGTAGGTGGAGTCATTGGGATTTTCTCTTGACCAAGCTCAAGCCGAGCATCAATATGTTAAGCTTGAATAAAACTGCCTACGAGAGAAGTGGATATTGATAGAGATTACCACCTGAGAAATGCTATCTGAGCCACCCCAAGAGTATGTCACCATCACACACATTACACTTTGGTCTTATAAGGTTTTTACAAGGGTTTATGTAACAAGACCTTATCACTCTTATTATGTGCATTATTTTTCTATATAACAATGAATATACATTCATTTTATTAATGTTACTTTGTAAATAGTTTTTAAAGTGAAAATAGTATTTTTAGTTAATATTCAACTAAGATATATATTTTTCTGAATTAAATGATTTTTAATTATATATTATCTTAAATAAATATTATTATGATTAAATATAGATTATTGTATAATTTTATGAATGAAAGTGTAATTTTTAAAATATTTTGAAATCTGTTTTTATCAAAACCCATGAATTTTCAATAAATGTTAGTTTTTATTTCAAAAGTAAAAAATTAAAATATTTATAAAATTATATAGATAAAATGAATGTTATTTTTGGAATCGGGACATAGAAATTATCCAACAATGAATTTTTCATAACTTTCAAACACAGTTGAGTTTTCGGGTAAAAAATAAATACTCTTTAAATATATAATGCAATTTATGACATCATAATGACCCAATAGTTATGTAATAAAATAATATAAATGGTATTTTCGGCCAATATATGTTTTAAAATTAAAATAATGGTCTTTTAGGTTTGTTTGGTTTATTTTACAAAACTTTAGTGGACCCTCCAAGAGTTATAAAACATTTTCACTTTTTAAATGAATTTCTTTGAGTGTGTTACTCACCACCACATAAACAACCCTATTATTTTAACAAGTTCTGAAATTGGCCTTATAAAATATTTTTCTCACTCGCATTTGGAAAAAACCATGGGCAAAAACCATGGTCCGGTTTTTTTTATTGATTAGTTTAATTTGTGGTGACCCAAAACTAAATAATAAAGAATTCCCACTCCTTTCCTATATAATCCCACCCAAGATCCCACTTCCTCTTAACTCAAAGCCTTTAGAATTCTTCCAATCCATACCCTACTCTCTCTAAAATCCTCCCAAGGTACCCCAATATCCCAAGAAGCATCTCTCAAGCCTCTCCCAAGCCTTTGGGATCACACATCCCTGTAAGAGTTTTCTTCCTTTCTCAATTTTCCAATTTTCATTAAGTTGTTATTCCTTTTTTTTAAATTAAAACTTTTGGGGTATGATTTCTCACCTCCCCCATACTGCCCTCTTTTTTTTTAGATGATGGTTGGACCCCTTTATCTCTAGTTAATGCCTCCCATGTACACTCATTACCATACTGAAATTACATGAGGGATTTCTCTCTCATATTTTACATCCAAGATATCCTTTTTTATTATGCATATAACTTCCATTAAATTTGTTTGGAAATGTATCTATATAACCCTATTACTGTCCATTTCATGTGAATATTATAAGACACCCATTTCTCTCTCATCAACAATTTTCATGAATCCTTATGTTATGACATTTTGTTGCCGAAATTGCACCATGTTTTTCCAAGAAAAGATCATTGAGTAGTGAATACCATACACATGTCTCTATCTAGGGTATTCACCATTATGTACATATAAATATTGAATGGAATTTTCATGTATTTATTCCAAATTTATTAATCTTGTAATAACATTTTTTTGATTGATTCCATGTTATTTGATCCATGTGGCACACTTATGCATGAAATGAAATGTTTAAGAAGGGTGCACCCTAATAGTGCTCCAATGCTTTGGGTAGAGATTAGTATCAAGATAAATCAAGTGAAATGATGGTTTACTGATTCTAATTCATCTGTAATGTGTATCTACTCATTATCCATATGCAATGACCTTGGCTCATGCTAAAATCAGGATAAATGTTGTAGCCACATTTCCATGTTATGTTATTCATCTTATATCATTCCATTATGTTCATGTTTATTATATGATCCATTGATATTATTATTGCTTAACATGTATTGTATATTTCATGATATGCCTCCTTAACTCCCATAATAGGCTTTATAGCTCACCCTTTTCTTATGCATGTCCACAGGATAACCCATGAAAATGCTAAGTACAAGGGAATGTAGTGGTCATGTAAAGGAAGTTTTCAATAAGATGTTGAATCCTATGTTTTAAGATGTTATGTAATGTTTATAATCCCCAAAGACACTAGAACTATCGATCTTCATTGTTTTATCAAGTGATGTTTTCTATGTAATAAATCATGTCTAGTTTGTAATAGAATGAAGGGTTTTTATAGTTGGTATCAGAGGAGAGGTTTAGTTATTTTTGGGATTAGGATTAGAATACCCTAGTGAATCCTCGGAGATAAGACTAAGTAAAAAAAATCCATAATTTTTGTTGGCTATTGAGTAATTGTTTCATCAATAAAATACATCCCTTTTGGGATACTTGCAGGTAGAGGCCGCACTAGCATAGATGTAAATAGGGGATAAATCCCCAAGAAGGAGTTTCCGGCATGACCCGTGGTATCCTAGTACACGACAATGGGCCTTGATACACTCTTGGTTACGAAACTTCTAGGAGATACACTTTGGTAAATTCATAATCTTAGTTTGAACCATTATTAAGATAATTACCCTAAGAATATATGTTAAAAAGTAGATCATGGATAACATATATTGAATCCTATGGATTCATAAGTTAAGGAAATAAATGTTATTTGTAAGTCATCATTTTTTTCCTTGGATTACCCTTGATGTGTTACCCCTAACTTTCTTTTTATTCCAAAAAATGAGAGGTAATAGGAGGACTCAGGCTAACAACCAAAGTGAAGATCAATGTGATGACTTTTCTAAAGAGATGTACAATCTGACGGGAGTTGGAATCACAAACATTGTCACACTTCTCTCTCAATTTACTCGAGATTTGAATAGAAACATGGGTCAAGTGGAACGTTCAACACCCCCTAAGAAATAATAAGTCACTATCAAGAGATTCATGAGACAAAGGCGTCCTAATTTTAATGGATCATCTAATCCCTCGATCGCTGAACAACGGATCAACTCAAATGAAAATATCTTCCCCATCCTTCAATGTTATGAACAAGAGAAGGTTAAACTGGCATCTTATTGTATGGAGGGTGAAGCTAATAAATGGTGGAAATTGATCAAAAATACAAAGCATGTGGAGGAGATCGATGCATTGGAATGGGAGGATTTCCAGAAGATGTTTTTTGATAAATATTTTCTACGCACCCTCCATCTTATGATGGAAACGGACTCACATTCCCTCTAGAAAAAAGACGACGAATCTGTCAAAACGTATGAGGTAAACTTCACAAGGCTTGAACTATAATCCCCTGGATTTGTCTTTACCCCCAAATGCATGCTTGACCGATTCGTTGGTGGGTTGAAAACTATTCTGTGGAAAGGGCTTGCAATCCGTGACATCGACAAATATGAAGAAAATTTTCTGATGTGCCCTCATGGTCGAAATGGAGATCAAAAAATCTTAGGGGAATCATGGGTATAAAAAGAATAAGGTGGACTTTAATTCTAGATGTCTGGTGGATATATCCAATGCTGCTATGAAAATCTAGTACCCCACTTTCCAAAGGTGTGGAAAGAAGCACATTGAAAATTGACAGAAGGTGAGGAGGATATGCATTAGATGTGGAAGTGAAGGGAACCTAGATATTAATAGTTAGAAATAAAAACATGTGAATTCGAAAGAGTATAGGAACGATTCGCTCGACCCTCAACACATTTTTCATTGCAACAACTGCAAATAATCGTGGAAGTAAATATGAAGATGGGAACGGAAAATGGGGAAATGAATGCATCCCATGAATATAACTCCTTCCCTGTCATAATGTGTGGTGTAAAATTCCTAGAAAACTGTGTCATGCTCCCTCTAGTGAAATTTTATGCATTTCTCTTCATGGATTGGTTTTCCTTATATAGATCCAACATAAATTACCATGGGAGGAAAATCACTCTCCGTATGGAGAATAAACCCCTGATTATATACAAGTAAAAGGAGGAAGATGAATATTGATTAGCTTCATCATCTCAAGCATGGATATTACTTTCCTATGAGAATGTGTATCTGGCCCAGATGATTGAGTCCAAGGAAGCAACCATCCTTGAAGACATGCCTATTGTGAGGGAATTCGCTGAACTGTTTTAAAAGGAATTGTATAGTCTTCCTCCTAGAATAGATATTGAATTCTCAATTGAACATTTACTTTGGATGTTTCAAATATCAATGAATCTATATAGAATGGTTTTTGTGGAGAATGAGGAGAAAAAACTACATGAGAGTTTGGATAATGAATTTATATGCCCAATTGCTTCACCATGTGGTGCACCATTCCTCTTCATCAACAAGAAGGATGGTTCAATGCGCCTTTGCATCGATTATCGTGAGCTTAAACGAATCATGATAAAGAACAAGTATCCTCTCCAACAAACTAATGACTTGTTCGATCAGCTTCATGGGTAACAAAACTTCTCCAAGGTGGATTTACGGTTGGGATGTTATCATGTAAGGGTAAAGAAGCAAGATATCCCCAATACTAATTTTCATACAAGATAAGACAACTATGAATTCATATTAATGCCTTTATGACTCAAAAATACTCTTGAAATATTCATGGACATGAGTAAGATAGTATTTAGTGACTACCTAGAAAAATTTGTGGTAGTCTTTATAGATGATATTCTAATATACTCAAAAACCACAGATGATCATGAGGATCATCTAAGGACTCTACTAGAGACCTTGTAGAAGGAGTAGCTTAATACAAATTACAGCAAGGGTATGTTCTGGTCAAATTTGGTCTCAATCTGGGGCCATATCATCACATGCAATGGGATAACTGAGGATACCTCCAAGAAAGCTGTAATTGAGGGGTGGTTGAGGCCAACATCGATAACAAATATCCATAGATTCCTGGGGTTATCTGGATATTATTGACGACTTGTGAGAAATTTCTAACAATTGTCTAGCCATCTTACCAATCTAACTCAGAAGGGAGTAATGTTTTCTTGGTTTGATGAATGTGAAGAAAGCTTCATAGAGTTGAAAAGGAGGCTTATCAATATGCATGTTCTCACTTTACCCACAAGTGGAAAACTTTTTGTTGTATTCATTGATGCTTTGAATATGGGACTGGGCTATGTGATGATGAAAAATTACAAATTCACTACCTATACTTCAATACTATTGAATATTCATGATAAAAATTATCCAACACATGATCTAGAGTTGGATGAGATGATCTTCGCATTAAAAATTTGGCGGCATTATCTCTTTGGGGAGAAGTGTGAAATATATATAGATCACAAAAGCCACAATTATATATTCACATTGAAAGAGTTGACCATACCCCAATGAATATGGTTACAACAAATCAATGACTATTACTGCTCAATTAATTGCCACCCTGGGAAGCGAACAAGGTGGTGGATGCTCTAAGTAGAAATAACCAAAAATTATATCATTGATGAGAATTGATAAGGATCCAATCTTTTTATATTTGATTAATATGGGCATGGGAATCATAAATAAGGGAACATCATCAATCCTTTCACAAATGATTGCTTAGACATCTCTATTGGAAAGTTTAAAGGATGCTGATAAGGATGATGTAAGATTTCAGAAGAAAAAGGAAGCTATCAAAAAAGGGAAATCCTTGGAGTTTAATGTTAATGAAGATGGAATTGTAAGATTTGGGAAAATTCTTTGTGTTCCATCATGTTCGGAGATGAAGAAGGTACTTTTGGATGATTCACATAATTCAAATTTATATATTCACCCCAGAAACACAAATATGAATTGAGATCTCCATGATAATTATTAGTGGGATAATATGAAGAAGGAGATCCCTGAGTATACATAAATTTGTTTAGTGTGTCAGCAAGTGAAGGCATAGAGACAGAAGTCTAATGGGATGATGAAACCATTTCCCATACCAGCTTGAAAATGGGATAACATCACCACTGAATTTTTCACCAGACTTCTGAAGAAATCTAAAGGCAACAATGAAATCTAGGTTGTTTTGGATTGTCTTACAATGTCTGCACACTAAATTTCAATTCGGAAGGATTTCCCATTAGACCAACTGGAAAAGATATGTATTAGGGAAGTGGTAAGGCTGCATGGAGTATAACTATCTATGGTATCCAATAAATATCCATGATTCACTCCTATGTTTTGGTAGAGACTTCAACATGCTCTGGATACTGAACTGAACATCAGGAAAACCTATCATACTTAGACTGATGGAAAATCATATTGAACTATTCAGACACTGAAAGAAATATTAATATCATGTTCAATGGACATTAAAGGAGTATGGGATCAACATCTTCCTATTGTTGAATTCACTTATAAAAATAGTTTCCACACGAGCTTTCGAATGGCACCTTATGAAGCCCTGTATGGGAAGAGGTGTAGAACACCGAAATTTTGGGATGAAGTCAGTGATCATAAGCTTCTAGGACCAGAAATCATCAAAGAAATGGTGGAGAAGGTGAAAACCATTCAGTAGCATATTAAGAAATCCCAAAGTCGACCGAAGAGTTATGCTGATAACCAAAAATGACACCTTGAGTTTAAAGCTGGATAAATGGTATTCCTATGCATATATCCATAGACGAAGGTCATGAGGTTTGCAAAGAAAGGTAATTTGTGTCTTAGGAACATCGACCCCTTTGATATTCTTGATCGTGTCAGGGTTGTGGCATATCAACTATCAGTCCCACCTACCATGGCCAAAGTACATGATGTATTTAATTTATCCCTCTTAAGGAAGTACAAAATAGACCCTTCACATGTACTCTCTTCTGAGGTAGTAAAATTATAGGATGATCTTTCTTACAAGGAGAAACTGGTGAGGATATTAGATTGTAGGGAAAAAATTCATACGAAATAAGACAATTCCCCTTATGATGGTGTTGTGGCAAATCACGAAGTTTGAAGAAGCAACATTGGAATCAGAGGAAGTGATGAAGCAGATTTACCCTCATCATTTTTAGTGCGGGAAAAGAAAATATTGAAGGAAAATTTTCTTAAGGGAGGAAGATTGTAATGACCCAAACATTCATTAATGAAAATTCTTCTTGATCGAAATAAATTTCTTATTATGTAAAATTTTTATATAACATATTCACTTATTTTATTTTATGTTTCAAGATTTTAAAATATCCTTAAGAATTTTGACCATTGCTAATATAGTCATTGAATAATCATCACATGATTTGTATAAATATAGGGATTTAACAATTTCAATTTACTCCGTAAAAGGAAGTGATGACCTCATCCAGTAGACATTCCCTATATGAACTCTATTTGTCAGAGCTCGAGAAGGAGGTGACGTCCTTGGGCTTCACTCTTGACCAGGCCCAAGCCGATATTCAACATGTTAAGTTCAAACAGACCAGCCTACGAGAGAAGTAGAAGTTGATAGATATTACCACACGAGCAATGTTATCCGAGCCACCCCAATAGTCTGTCACCATCGCACACCTTACCCTTCAGCCTATGCGGGTGTTATATGGGGTTATGTAACAAGACCATAGCACTATGATTATTTTAATTATTGTTTTATATAAAAATTTATATAAATTCATTTTATTATAGTAACTTTGTAAATATTTTTTAAAGTTAAAATAGTATGTTTAACTAATATTCAACTAAGATTTCTATTTTGATGAATTAAAGGAATTTTTAATTAATTAATATTTTAATAAAATATTATTATTATTAAATCTATATTATCGTATAATTTTATCAATGCAATTTTTATTTTTATTAATGTTTGAAATCCCTTTTTAGTCATAACCCATGAATATTAGAAAAATGTCGGTTTTTTGAGTAAAAATTCAAATATTTATAAAATTGTTAGGTAAAATGAATATTATTTTTGGAATCAGGACACCAAAATTATCCAATCGTGAATTCTTCATAACTTACAGAGATAGTTGAATTTATGGGTAAAAAATAAATACGGTTTTAATATATAATGTGTTTTATGACATAATAATGACCCAATAGTGATGTAATAAAATAAAATAAATGATATTTTTGGAAAATATATGTTTTACCATTAAAAAAGTTATTTTAGGTTTGTTTGATTTATTTTACAAAACATTAGTGGGCCCACTAAGAGTTATTAACCATTTTCACTTATTAAATAAATTTCCTTGAGAGTGTGACTCACCTCCCCATATGAAACCCTATTATTTTAAGAAGTTGGGCCATTGGCCTTATAAAATATTGTCTTCCACTCCCCTTTGAAAAAACCAAGGGCAAAAACCAATGTCTGGTTTGTGGTAATGATTAGTTTTATGTGTGGTGACCCAAACATAAATTATAAATAATTCCTTCTCCTTACATATATAAACCCACCCAAAGCACCCACTTCATCTTCAATAAAATCCTATTATGTTCGTCAAGACTCTTCCCTCCTCCATCTATAATCCTATCAAGGTTCCCCAAGATTGAAAGAAGCATCTATCAAGCCTTTCCCAGGCCTTTGGGATCACACATCCAAGTAATGAATTTCTTCCTTTCTTATTTTTGTCCAATTTTCATTAAGTTGTTATACCCTTTTTAAATTAAAAATTTTAGGGTATGATTTCTCACCTCCCCCATACTTCCCTTTTTAGGTTTTGATTATGGGAGACCCATTTCTCTATCATTAATGCCTCTCATGTACACTCGTTACCATGCAGAAATTCTGTGATTGATTTCTCTCTCATCTTTTACATCCATGTAATTATTTTGTATTATGCCACTAAATTCCATTACATTTGTTAGGAAATGTATCTATATGACCCTTTTAATGAAAATTTAATGTACATATGAGGAGATATCCATTTCCCTCTCATCAAGAATTTTTATGAATCCTTATTTCATTTCATTATGCTGCCGAAATTGCACCGCATTTTTTCAAGCCAAGATCATTGTGTAGTGAATACCATACCATTGTCTCTATCAAGGGTATTCACCCTTATACACATATACATATTTAATGGTACTTTAATGTTTTTATTCCACATTATATAATCTTGGAATAACTTATGTTGTTTATTGATTCCATTTTATATGATCCATGTGGCACACTTATGCATGAAAAGAAATGTTTAAGAAGGATACGCCCTGATAGCACTCCAATGAATTGGGTAAAGATTTGTATCATTATAAGTCAAGTGAAATGAGTGTTTAATCATGATAATTAAAGTACAATGCGGATTTACTCATTCTCTATGTACAATGATCCTTGGATCAAGTTAAAATCATGTTAAATGTTGTTGCCAACTTTCTATGTTATGTTAATCATGTTATATAAGGCATTTATGTTCTTGTTTATCTTAGGATCCATTGATATTCATATTTCTTAACATGTATTGTATCTCTCTTGTTAGGCCTCATTAACTCCCTTACTAGGATTTATAACTCTCCCTTTATTATGCATGTCCCTAGGTTATCCCATGCAATGCTAAGTATGAGGTAATGTAGTGGTCATGTAAAAGATGTTTTCGATAACATGTTCTGTCCTAAGTTTTATGTTGCTATGTAATGTTTTTAATCTCTAAAGACACTATACCTATGAATCTTCTATATTGTATCAAGTAATGTTTTCTTTTTAATAAATCATATCTATGTGTGTTATAAAATGAAGGTTTGTTATAGAATATACTTGAACCTATTGAGGAGTAAGAAGATAATATACAAACAAATATGCTCTCTCTACCCAAATAATACTAGATGTTGATATATATCTTAGTCAAGAGGCTCATCAACTATCATTTACTACTCACCACCCACACCAAATAACCCTAATTCACCCTAATCGGAAGATCGGTTATAATATCCCCCTTTCTATGGGTATATTCCATATCAAAATCCAAGGACTATAGTAAATGATTCTGTTTTTTCTACAAAAGATGTAAGATAACATGTTTCGAACCAGATGTTTTTTTATAAAGGGATTTAAAATTTTCTTTTAATAGATGGTTTGAATATTAAAATAAGATTCATAATGTAAAATAGATATTTTAACAACTTAAATTTGTTGTTTTGGGGGGGGGGGGGGTTTAATGCTCGATAGGTGTTGATTGATTTCAGATGAGTTTGAGAAGGATCAGGCTCCAAAAAACTATGTTACAGAAGAAACAGATAAGGGTGCATGTTTTTCACACAATTAGTACTAACCATACTTCCCAAAATATATGTAATATGTGTAAAGGGAGATAGAGTTTTTAAACCATGTGAAAAACTAGTTGAAACCATGTGGAAAACTGCAATGGTCTACAAAGGTTCTATTGGGCTAAGCACTCTTTGGCCAGATTGTGCAACTAACATGAATGCTTAGTGCCAAACGGATTGTGATCTTGAATAGTTGGTACATCATTGTCCAAACCATATAGACTAATTGCACAGACCATTATGAGGATGTAAATTAACATTTTACCACTATGGCGTTATTCTTTTTCCCCCATTTCTTCCCTCATTTCTCTCATGCTAGGCAGCTCAAGCACCCCCTTTGGACTCTCCTAGTTTTTAATGTGGCTACTTTTATCAACATAAAAATCAAGTTCCATTGGTATCATTGGATCCATATTGGTAATTTCTTCATTCTTCTGGCTTATTATTTCGTTTTCCCGCTCTACATGGAATCTTATTCTTTGTGAACGCTTTTTGCATATTTTTAATGTATTTATCAATTCATATGTTTTTTATCATTCCAACTCAAATCACAAATCGATAATGGATGAGTGAAAAACTTAAATTTGAGGTAGGTGGTATATGGATTTCCTCTTAAATTTTCATGTTTTAAAAATTAATATTTGTACCATAGACTTGATTATCCATGTGTTTTTATGTATAATCTAATGTCTTGAGTTAAATAATCATTGTTTGTTTAGTTAAAATATATTAGGTTGTTCAACATAAATCAAACCACACCCATGGGGTATTGTTTATTTTAATACATGACTTGTATGACTTGTCTGGGAAACATTACAACAGTCAGGGAGTTTTAGTGGAAACTATTATGATTATAATCCATGTATTATGATTTAATTTCATTTTGAAGTATGTTGAACTATCTCCCGTGAGCATAGTTTTTTGTGTAAATTAAATGAATTTGTAGGGATAGAGACGAGACTATTTTATATTAAAACAACCTTTTAGTTGTGTTGTATTGTTTAATACAAAGTGGAAATAAAATTCTTTTTCTTAAATTAATAGTGGCATGGTCATTCCCACAGCCTTCTAAATTTCTTATAAATGGAATGACCCAAATTGTATACGTGAGTTGTGATATTTTAGACTTATGATTGGGGAATTATTAACTATTCATAACAAATTGTAAAGTTTAATTTTTATACACAGAGTATTTTTATTACTTATACTTGAATTGAATCAAACTATCCAAATAATTCATTTTTTTGGCATGGATATATCTCATGGCCTATGTCAAGTTATTAAATAACCATGCATATTTTTTATTTAAATGTGATACTCTAGAATTTCGTATACAATGTAAATGTGATACTAAAGTGTGGAATCCAATATTTAATATTTATACTTGATCATGGAGTCCCCTATTTAATTGTGATAATAGGGTATGGATTCTGATATATAAATTTGATTCATGGGAATAGAATCCCCTATTAAAATGTGACAATCATTCTTGGAATACCCTATCTAAATGTGATACCTGAACATAGATTCCCCTATTTTAATGTGATAATAAATCTTAGAGTTACCTATTTATGTTTGATACTGGGTCATGGTGTCCCCTATATAAATGTGTTACTTGGTCATGGAAAACCATATTATATAAGGGCATGGAATCCATTATTATTATGTGTATGGAATACTTTATTATTTATGGGAAAAGGAATCCATTATTATTATAGTCATGGAATCCATCATCTTGATACTAGGGAATGGGGTCCCTCTTGAATTACAATACATGGGAATGGCATCCCTTTTTATTTTTGATATTGTGGTATAACATCTCTTAACACTCTATGGGACTCTTACTACAATGTGTGGATTATTCAGTTACACTTCAAGCCATTTCTAGTCTTTGTATCTATATATGTGCATATATATGTGCTCCATATTTAGTCTATATATATATATATATTAATTTATATATATATATATTCATATATATATTCATGGTGAAAAATCATATGTTATATTTTTTATTATATTTGCATTGGTATTTTAAGCCATGATTCCCTTAGGGAACATGTGATTGACATTATAGTATTTCCTCATTTATAATATAATTAATATACCTACACACTCTTGAACATTATAATCATAGATTTGGATATAAATTAGAAACCATTGGTGTGATCCTAATTTGTAAATCAAATACAATGTTTGGTCCATCATTTGGTACATGAATAGATCTCCATGTTGCAATATCTAGTTAAAAGATTATGATTGGGTTGTTACTCTCGTACATGGGAGAATAGTAGAATAGGTTTGATCAAGAGCCGAGGATGCTCATGGAGATACCCTTTAAGAGATTTTAATCTTTTAATTATTAATTTTTCTGTAGTATGTGTTGTATAAATTCTACTTGTATATTGTAGAATCCCATGAATATACATGATTCTAAATTGGCACTGACCATTTTATGAATTTATTATTGAAAATCTATTATTATTATATTCCACTAATTAATTGTTTATAATACTTCTATTTTTTATATTTTATAACACTATAAAACTCTAATCACGAAGGTATATTCTCCCCATCATACCACATCTACATCCTCGCTGGTAGTCAACAACCTCTGCTGTTCGGGATGGCGCACTTGAGGCCATGTGACCGACCGTCCTGGGGGACCATTTCAGTTTTACCTAGTCCAGGACATTACAAAGTGGTATCATATTTTATTTTCCCTTTTCTCTTAATATTTGGTATGGTAGATTGGAGACTATGAATGTATAAGGACCTGGCCTTAAACATTACATAATATTGAATTATGTCAAGAATTTACATTGAAGATTTTTTTAAGTTTAGTGTTTTAGAGAATTTGGACATAACTATTACATAACAACTTGAATATTACATGTAGAAACTACTACTCAGTATCCATTTTTTATAAAATAAAAACTCTTAATAACATGTCTACTTCCATGTTTTAGACAATATGACTTTTCCTTGATCCCATCCTTGACCCTATTAATCTTTAAGTCATGTGGAAGACATTTCAAAAACTTGGGATGAGCATAAAAAGCTTAGTAAGGGTTATAAAATAAGTAAGGAAAGATTACCCCATCAATAATTACAAATCAATGAGACTATACTATTCAATCATAACATACCTTACGAAATCATAATATTTATGAATAACACACACAAATCATATATCATAAAAGTAAATTATGGTATTCATAACATACATACACTATATATATCACAAAAACATAGGGAGTCACATTTGGAATACCCATCATAGTATATTCAGTAAATCTATTTGGATAAGAATTAACATTACCTTCATCATGTAACCCAATGCATTGGAGAGCTATCCCGGGCTCACCCGCCCAAGGTTTATCACGGAACCACCTATTAACGTAAACAATATCCAATAACCAAAACATAATCATAACACATAACACAATCATAAATGAAAGATAAGATTTCCACATTCTAATCAAAAAATATCAATTCATGATTTTTAAATAAACAATGTTTTATCAAACCATTTTCAAAACCGTTTTAAACATTTAATAAAGAGATTTTTAGAATCAAAGTGTCCCATACCCCTTTGAAAATTTTAATGGATTTAAAATTTGAAAGAATTAATTTTCATATAAATAAATCCATAATACATTTTTTAAAACATGGACATTAATGAGAATGAGTTTGAAGAATAAATCTTTAAAACATTTAAAATTATATTTTAGTTAAATAGTTTTTAACAAAATGAGAGATGCTTGAATACGCACAATTGATGAATAACATCAATAAAATCTTATAATATCCTGAAAATACAGAGATTCATGATATAATATGTCAATGTGCATTATATACACTATATAAAAGTGAAATGATGTATAATAATAAATATGTTTCAATGGAATGTAAATTAATACAAAGTCCCCTACAAATATCATATCCTTAGATTAAAGATAAATCAATGACATAATTATGTGTGACAAATAATAATACACCCAATATAATTGGATATAAAGTGTAAAAAAATTATAGGACATTCACACATATTCATAGCACTACATAATCAAGATGTATATGTTTAAACCAATGAATTGAGATTGGGTTAAGAAGTTCTCTTACAAGAATTTGACAGTCTGACGGCGTCACTTTAAAATTATGAAAATGATTTGATTAGAAAAAATTGGTTATATAATCAATTGGACACAAAATGACATTTAATAAATATATAGAATAACATATCCTGACATAAGAAAGTGGAAATTAAATGACATAACATAAATGATGACTTTTAAAAAGAAGAGGGTGAAAGGTTCCCTTACAATTTGGTAACATAAGAATCATACACCACATGAACGAAGGATCATAAAATGAATATAAAAATACCCATAAATTAAAGGATATTAAATAGAGAAAAAAATATTGTCTAGTACATACACCACACAAAATGAAATCTGGGAAAATATAGCATGAAACTCACGGGAATAAAAAGTGAGATGAAAATACTTTACCACATTGTAATCTATCATGTCGTTTGAACACAAGTTAATAACCACAAAATTATTCACATAATAACATGAATATAAAGATTATGATGATAATATATATCAAATTTCTGTACACAATACACCCCCACGTAGTAAATTTGTGGCTAATAATGGAAATCTCATAGAATTAAAAGTGAGATAAGAGATCCCTTACCTCATGTCCAACTTGACTTCTTTGTTGCTTGTTCTTCCTGAATAATAATCTTAATTTAATTTATATTTTTTTTAGAACCCTTTTTCAACTTTATTATTCCTTTTAAATCACTTATTACAATGTTATAAAAATTATGTAATCATTTAAGTTAATAATAGTCATTTTGTTGATATTTGGTACTTGAGTAAAAAATGAACACCTTATAATTACAAGTTTTCCATGTGGTCAAGTGTCAATTATCATCAGAATGATATTCATGATTTTGATATCATATATATCTAGTATATATATATGTATTTATAAAAGTACATAACATTTGGAGATAAGAAATGAAATGCATTGTTCATGGAGATGGTGAGGTGCACGTACGCGTGAACGCTACTATCATTTATTTTTTGTATTTTAATTAAATTAAAACTAAATGATAAATAGTTATATTATAAATGCAGTATAATATAATATATAATTATAATAACTACATCCTTTATAAATCCAACATATGGTATGAATGAGTCATGTCACTTTGAGGGGGCGGTCATTCGCACTTCCTCAAATTAAATTTACGTGTTTACTCATAATGGAAATCATAAATGTAAGTTATAAATTAAAAATAAAGAAGCATAAAGAAAACATAAGCATAATATATATCATATATAAAAATAGTTCCATCATAATGTCCACCATAAGAGGCAGTAGGAGATAACTAACCTATCATCATTTCATGAGGCGTTAGTTAGCCATCCAAAGAAACAGTATATTCTTTACCCATTAGAAGATGGTGTATGTATGTGTAGTTTGAATAATTCTCATAAAAAAATCTATTATATTGAATATACTGTTTTTAATTTAAAATAAATTAATAAGAATAGTATAGGGTGGTTGGAGAAGTAAAATAAAACAAATGTACTTGAGAGAAGGTGTTACCTTTAAATCGGATATCTTCCGTTGGTTTAAACCAAAAGGTTTACTTGAATTTCATTATTTGTAATGGAAGAAATATAGGAGTATAATAGGGTATTGGGGAGATTATTTATTCAATTTATGGATGATAGAAGGGGCTTGAGAGATGTGAGTAATGATTTAGAAGTGGTGTCCTTTTATAAAGGGGAGGAGGGGCTCTTTAGGAACGTGTGAAAAAAGAATTTTATTATATAATTATTTTTAGCTTATAAAGGTCCAAAACTAATTAAAGTATAATATAAGATGACTCATGGTCGAAATAAAATCATCTAATTGGAATTGGAATTGATTTGAATATTATTTTAATCATTATAGTCATATTTATTTAAATCATTTATTAATGAGGTAAACACTGCATCATAATTGTGTCTTAAATAATTTTATTTATTTGATGTCTAAAAATTATTAAACAAATATCATGATGTAGAAAAATTTTTTATATTTACAAAGAAAATTTATAGTCTAAACGATAACTTATATAACTCTATGTAAAAATTAATTTACTAAAAGATATTAGTTTATGTCATTTCTGTCTTTACATTAAATTAATTAATAAAAAGTGTCATTATCACTCCCAAGAGGCTCCATGGGGTGCCAAAATTGACCCAAGGATTCCTAGGGACGGATATTTATCAACCAATAGTATAATGACACATTTTAGGGTAATTTTATATTATTATAATAATATATGTTTACCCTTATTTACCATATTTACCCTTTAACCATGGTAAATAAAATATTTACAAATATAAATATTCATGATGTATTAAAATAAAAGTTTCCTATTTACACAATTTGGACCTCCTGATTCAAAATATGGAATCCATTTTTACAAATTAAAAATAGATAACCTCCATAAATTAATTTAAAATTATTTCCCGATGTAGAAACAAAAACTGTGTTTTGAATAAATAATAACTATCAGAAGATTGACACATATTTATGGCCAATTTTAAACTAAAATTACATCCAATTACCAAAATTGGATTAAATGGTAAAACAATAATCTAATTACACTTTAAAACCAATTAAAAATATAATATAACCTTATAAATAAATTATATAAAATGGAAGTTTTGATTTAAAATATAGTATTTTTCACTATTCATTAAAAAATGAATTTTATCAGGAAAATACCAAAAATATACCAAAAGTAAATTTTGATGTCCCGATTATAAATGAAAAATTTATTTTTTCAAATAAAACATATAAAAGTGACGAAAACTAGATTTAAAAAGGGTTCACCATCAAAAGGTGGTAAATCGGCCTTTTTGTGAATATTAGAGTATTTAAACTTAAAATTGGATTCTTTCTTATTTTATGCCACTAAAATTTATTGGGTAAATGTATAAACATTTAAGAAACACGTATAATCATATTGTATTTAGTTCTGTTCATTCCATCCAATACAATGGTTAGGCGTTAACTACCATTTAAAATAATAATATTATATTATTTATGTACAACGTATGATTTCAAAGAAACCTGTTGTTGCATATCAGGTATCCCATCAAACATAGAAACCATTTAAAGTAAAATTAATATTTAATTGAAAAGATATTAATTAAAATAAAAATGTATTATTTATTTATTTACCTTGGATGTTACGTCCTTCCCCCCTTCTAGGAATGGCATCCTCACTATTTTAAAATTAGGCTTGGAAATGTCACTGAAAGTCCCATATCGAAAAATTAATCAATAAAAATATCACATTAAAAGGATGAAATAGAAATACAAAGGCCACCTAAGATAGCTCATATTACGATTACATGTAGGAAAACATGGGTATGGATGAAAAACAAACCATCAATGTTTGATAGAGAGTGGTAAAAAACATGATTAGGAGAAAGTTAACGACAAGGAAATCGAAAATATGAGATGGGTTAAATGATCATTGATTCCCTTGTTGGGAATGTTAATGGAAATTTTTTTGTTTTATGTCACTTTTTATAAGGTTGAGGAATTTATTTATGATCTTATCTAAAAATAGAAGGAAATATTCTTACTTATCATGTAGACTTTCATCCTTTACTAAATTTCTACTACAAAATCATCTTTTCTCCAAATAATGAGTATTCAAACTGATGTGGTCGCATTAAAATCACTAGAATCAACTTATAGATTATCAGATAATCCAAAAAATATGAATTATATATTTTCCCCATCTTTAATCATCAACCAAAACCAAAATGTTTAGTATAAGACCAGATAATCCCCAAAAAGGATAATACTTTATAAAAATGAATAATACTCGTAATCCCCAAAATTTAACCAAAAGAACCCAAAGTTCAAGAAATATCATTCAATATAAAATTGCCAATAAATTTTTTCAAAGTAATCCAATCTAAGATTGAAACCCAAAACAATGAAGGATTTAATCACATAGACATCCACAGTAAATCTAAACATTTATCTCCAAAAACATCGACACTCTCAAAGTCTCATACTAATGTGTAATTAACCTAAACACATATTCTCTATGATAGATTAATCATTTCCAAAAATAACCCAAAATAAACTTATTAATGATTCATAAAATAATCAAACTAAAAATAATTATTCATACTAATCAGGGACTACATGTATTCCAGTGGTCGGTGATAAATTCCCAATCACACTTTGGTTGGGGGATCAATTCCTGCAACTTTTTCCAATGCGATGAGTTGTCACAGGGTCTTCGTGTTTTCCTTTTTAAAAAACAATACAGATTCATAACATTCCAAATAAAATATACAAATTCCTCAAAAATAACCATAAAATATTTTATCTACAAAGGTTATCTAATACCTTTCATTTCGCACCCCAAAATGTAATAATCATTTATCATCTCTAAAATAAATATGAATCTTTCTAATATTATAACTGTTATAGTTATGTAACTTATTCTTAAATAACACCCTAACCTCTAAAGTTATCTAAACTGAACTTTGATACCAACTATTAAGACCTAGCCTTAAACATTACATAATCTTGAATTATGCTATGAATTCACATTGAGGATATTTTCAGGTTTAGAGTTTTAGAGAATTAGGCCATAAATATTAAAAACAATTGAATATTACATGTAGACACTACTACATAGTATTCATTTTTCATAAAATAAAAACTCTTAAAAAGAAACATTTTTAGTTCTATGTTATAGACAACATGACTATTCCTTGATCCCATCCTTGACCCTGCTCATCTTTAAGTCATGTGGAAAACAATTAAAAAAAATTGGATGAGTATAGAAATATCCTTAAGGGTTATAAAATAATGAAGGAAAAAAATTTTACGTCAATAAATACAAATCAATGAAACCATACTTTTCAATCATAACATTCCTTACGAAATCATAATATTTAAGAATAACACGCACAAATCATAAAACATAAAGGTAACTTATGGAATTCATATCATACTTACATTGTAGCTATCACAGTTACAGAGGGAGTCACATTTGGAATACCCATCACATTATATTCCTTAAATCTCTTATGAGAAACATTAACTTTTACCTCGGTCATGTTACCCAATGCATTGGAGAGCTATCTCGGGCTCACCCGCCCTAGGTTTATCACAGAACAACCCATATACATAAACAAATTCCCAATAACAATAACATAATCATAAAACATAACACAAGCATAAAGTAATGATAACATTTCCACATTGGAATCATAATATATCAATTGAAGATATTGAAATAAACATTGCTTTATCAAACCATTTTGAAAACCATTTAAAACATTTAATAAAGATATTTTTGGAATCAAAGTGTCTCATACCACTTTGATACATTTTTTAGGAATAAACATTTGAGAACATTAATGTACATATAAATAAATCCAAAAAATCATTTTTCATACGCGGACATTAATTAAAAATATTTAGAAGAATAAATCTTTAAAACATTTAAAATGATATTTTAGGTAAAAGGTTTTTAACAAAAATAAAGACACTTGAATACGAACAATTTAGAAATAACATCAATCAAAGCTTATTACATTATGAAAATTTAGAGATTCATTATATAATATGTAAAAGGGTATTATATACACCATATAAAATTGAATTTCCGTATAACAAAAAATAAGTTTCAATGGAATGTAAATTGAGACAAAGTCTTTTGCAAAGATCATATCCTTAGATTAAGGAAAATTCAATGACTTAATTATGTGTGAAAAAATATGAATAGACCCAATATAAGAAGATATTATGTGTAAAAAATCAAAGGACATTCACCCAGACTCATAGTACGACATAATAAAGAAGTATAAGTTTAACCGAATGAACTGAAATTGTGTTAAGAAGTTCTCTTAAAGAAATTTGACAGCCTAATGTAGTCACATTAAAATTATGAAAATGAGTTGATGAGAGAAAAAAATTTCTATCATCACATGGACACTAAATTTACAGCAATAAGGATGTTCAATAACATATCCTGACATAAGAATGAAGAAATTAAAAGACATAACATAAATGAAGTCTTTTAAAAAAAAGTTTGTGAAAGGTTTCCTAACCGATTTGGTAACATACGAAACAAACACCACAAAAAAAGAAGGATCATATGATGAATATGTAAATACCCATAAATTATAGGATATTACACAAATCTTAAAATAATGTTTACCACATACAACACACAAAATGAAATAGTGGAAAATGTAGCATGAATCTCCTTGGAATAAAAAGTGAGATGAAAATCTCTTACCACGTTGTAATCAATCGAGTCACACGACCAAAAGTTAATGACCACCAAATGATTAAAAATATACACGAATATAAATAGAATAATAATAATATATATCAAATGGAATTACACAATACACCACATGCAATAAATTAGTGTCTAATAAAGGAAATCTCACGACTTTAAAAGTGAGATAAGAAACCCCTTACCTCGTGTCTCACTTAACTTTTTTGTTCCTTTTTCTTCCTTAATAATAAAGATAATTTAATTTATATTTGATTAAGAACCCTTTTTAAAGTTTATTATTCCTTTTATATCACTTATTACTGTGTTATAAACATTATGTAATCATTAAAGTTAATAATGTTTATTTTGTCAATATTTAGAACTTGAGTAAAAAATGAACACCTTATAATTACAAGTTGTCCATGTGGTCAAGATTCCATTATCAACAAAATGATATTCATGATTTAGATATAATATATATTAAATATATCTAGTATATATATATGTATTTATAAATGTACATAACATTTGGAGATAAGAAATAAGATGCATTGTTCATGGAGACGGTAAGTCGTACGTACGAATGAATGCTACTTTCATTTATATTTTTTATTTTAATTGAATGAAAACAAAATGATACATAGTTATATTATAATTCCAGTATAATATAATATATAATTTCAATAACTTTGTACTTTATACATCCCATGTCTGGTATGAACGAGTCATACCACTTTGTGGGGGCAGTAGTCCGCACTTACTCAAATGAAATTATCATGTTTACTCGTAATGGATACCATAAAAGAATGATATAAATTAAAAATACAGAAGAAAAAAAAATACTGAATATAATATATTATATATATAAAAATATTTTCAACATAATTTCCACCACAAGAGGCGTAATTAGATAATTTAACATTCATCATTTTGTGAGGTGTTTATTTTCCATCCATAGATACTATATGTTCTTTACCCATTGGATGGAGGTGTGTGAAATTGTAGTTAGAATCCCTCAATTAAAAACAACCTAGTATAGTAAGGATACTATTTTTTTATAAAATAAAGGAATATTAATAGTTTAGGGTGGGGGGGTTGGAGATGTAAAATAAAACTAAAGAACCTAAGAGAAAATGGTACCATTAAATCGGGTATCTTCAATAGGTTTGAACCAAAAGTTTTACTTGAATTGACTTATGCATAAGGGAATGATTATAAGAGTAGGATACGGATGTGGTAATATTATTTAGTCAATTTTTTGATGATCCAAGTGACTTGAGAGGTGTGAGGAATCAGTTTGAAGTTGTGTCCTATTATAAGGGGGAGGAGAGGCACTTTAGGAAAGTGTGAAAATATTATTTTATTATATAATTATTTTCGGTTTATAATGGTCCAAAACAAATTAAATTCTATGATATGATGACTCATGGTCTAACTAAATATCATTAAATAGTAATTGGATAGGTTTTGGATATTATTTTAATCATTATAATATTATTTATTTAAACCATTTATTAATGAGGTAAACACTGCATCATTATTGTGTCATAAATAAATTTAATTATTTGAAGTCAAAAAATTATCAAATAAATACCATGATGTAGTAAATAGTTTTATCTTTACAAAGAATTTTTTTATTCATAAATATAAATTATATAACTCAATGTAGAAATTAAATTAATAAAAGATATTTGTTTAGGTCATTTTTGTATTTACATTAAATTAATTTTTATAAAGGGTCATTATCACTCCAAAGTGGCTCTATGGGGTCCAGGAATTGACCCAAGGATTCCCATGGTTGGATATATATCACGAAATAGGATTTGGACACATGTTAGGGTAATTTTATATTATTATAATAATATTTGTTTACCCTTATTTACCAGATTTATCCTTTAACCATGGTAAAAAAAATATTTATTGAAGTAAATATTCATAATTTCTAAAAATAAAAGATACCTATTTACACAATTTGGAAATCCTAATTCCAAAAATGGGATCCATTTTTTTAAAATTCAAAACAAATAAATGGAAGAAATTAATTCCCACTGTCAAAACAAAAAGTGTGTTTTTAAGAAATAATAACTTTCAAAATATTGACACTTATTTATGTCCAATTTCAAAGTGAAATTGCTTCTAATGACCAAAATTGGATTACATGGTAAAAACATAATATAATTAAACATTAAAACCAATTAAAAAGTTAATCTATACTTATAAATTAATTAGATAAAAAGGTTGTTTAGAATTAAAAAAAGACTCTTTCACTGTTCATTAAAAAAATGTATTTTATCAGAAAAAATGCCAAAAATTAACACAAAGTTAGTAATGATGTCCCTATACTAAAATAAATTTTATTTTGTAAAATAGAACCTATAAAAGTGTAAAAAACTATATTTAATGAGGGTTCTACATCAAAAGGTGGTAAATCGACTTTTTAATGAATAGTAGAGTATTTATGCTTAAAATTGGATTCATTCTTATTTTAAGCCTCTAAAATTTATTGGATAAATAAAAAAACATTTGAGAAACATGTATAATCATATTGTAGTTAGTTCTTTTAATTCTCACCAATATAACAGCAAGGAATTAACTACCATTTTAAATAATATTTTTTTTATTATTATTGTGCAACGTAAGATTTCAAAGAAACCCGTTGTTGCGTATTGGGTACGCCATCGAACATATCAATCCATTTAAATTAAAATTAATATTTAATTCCCAAAATATTAATTAAAATGAAAACGAATTATTTTTTTATTTACCTAGGATGTTATACAATGTGTATGTGCATGGTAAATATCCAGGTTTGAGAGTGATCAACCCATGTTAGAGGGGAAATATCGTGTTTCCGAGTATGGGATTGTAGTTTTTGTTGTATATTATTAAAATTGATTATTATTCCATCTTAAGTGATTGATGTAATTCCTGATACATACTACTTTGGATATTTTGGGTATTTTACCACTGTAATATTACGGAAAGGATGTATTGTTACATGCATAATTATAGGAACATATATATTCGCATTCCATGTATATACCATGTCATGTATGTTTCATTTAAAGACTTCTTGATACATGTTTCATGTGACTTGTGTGTTTTTGAATCGGGGTTATCTGTATACCATGTTTAATTGATTATTTTTCATTCTTAATTATACACCATATTTTGTGATATCATATAATATAATTATTATTATATATGATTTCTTATTAAAGTGTATAAATCATCCTAAGTTGTGTTTTCCAATATAGATTGATGGTGGCACATTATTTAACCAATAATGAATTTTTTGAACCTTGTAGCATTATTTTTATGGGATAAAAGTTATATGGTTGTGATTAAATGGGTCTCAATAATAGTTTATAAGGTGTATTGGCCATTATAAATTGGGAAGGGCACCCCATATAATCAAACTAACATATAAGAACATGTTATATTATGATTCCAATATAAAAACATGGTTATTACTACATGTATTCCAATTCTAACGAATAAAAGTAAGTACCTTTATAAATTAGGAATTTTAATGTATCTAAATGGACAATGTTGTACAATAAATTGAAATAATTACACAAAATTATTAAATTTTTGATGTCTTGTATCTCTATAACTTGGGATTGATGACCCATATGACTAAATTTATAATTTTACAACTGGGATCGAGTGTGTCAATTGGGGAATGATACTATATTATAAAACCATTAAGGGCGTAATTAATCTCTAATTGATCAACTATAATTGGGTCTCACATAGATTAACCTAGGTTGGTATCATTAATGGATCACCATAGAATTCCATTATTTAGAAATTCATTAGTACATAAACCCCTGAGGGTATACAAATGTTTTATAAGGATTTTTATTTAATGTTTCGTCATTTACTTATATGATTTATGAATAAATGTATATGGAATATTACAAATTGAGTTCCATAAAATTGCTAAAATCCCTTTTTTCGTTTTTTCCTTTCTTATTTTGATATTCTAAATAATTAAAATTTCAATTACAACATTAATAATTCTTTCATATATTGTTTGGAAATGACATTTCCTTCAACTAATCCAAAATTAGAGTATCTTAACGAATTAATAAAATGATTAAAGGAATTTATATTTATTATTTCCCAAAAAATGATCAGATTTCAACAGAATAAATAATTCTTGAAAGGATGTTTTATATAACATGATTGTCTTTCCAAGTGGAATTTCCAATATAAAGTACCAATAACTTTTCCCTTTATAAATGCGACATGACATTTTCAATGTATGTCTTTATGATTCTGAAATTTCATTTATAAATTTTTGTAAAGGTTTCATTTAAAACCATTTAGTGGCATATATAAGTTGAACCTTTTGTAAGGTTAGTTTATATCTTTCCATGATAAACCCTGAATAAGAACATTTTCATAACCCATGAATCTCTTTTACCTTCAATTATTCTTATTTAGAGGTCGTGACAGTAAGCCTAGTGAATATCATTGTGGGACATATTTCTATTTTTGATACATAATATTTTAGTAAGGGACAGCTTGGGGTTAGTAGTGACCTTATAAAATTACATCTTTTTAAACTCTAAGAAAGAATTTCAAATATGAGTATTCATTTTTTGTCATTTTTCTCCTATAGGACTCAGAGTTTCTAAAAGGATGCCTATGTTGGATGGGTGTTCGTGTGGTGAAGTCACTCTTTTTGGGGGAAGGAGTGTTGGGTAAAGCCCAGTTTCATTCAGTTAAACATTCCTAACACATGGTCATCCACCTAGTTGGTCATGTGACCCTTCTTATTCTTCAATAATGTATGACTCAATAGGATGTTAGCATGATTATTAATCATATAGGATAAGAATAATATGGGATAAAATTTTTTTAATATCATCATATACTCGAATTTATAGGGATGATAGGTGTATGAATAGAAAAAAATGATGTTCCATAGTGTGGTGGATATTTTTTGTTGGTATGCATCTATACCCACAGTACCCTTCAAAATCGTAAATTGATTCCTAAAACAATATGAGTTTTGAATAAATCATGGAATCCTTATGTTGTGACACTATTCTATCAAGTAATAAATGTATTAGAGTGACATGGTGCTGGAGAAAAATAGTTATCTAGATACGAGGGGGTGACGTTGCAAAAGGACTAGGTATCACAAAACTACCGATCAGTTTAGTTTTGTCTTATTTTCATTATTCCCATTATGAGCATGAGAATTTATTGGGATAGAATCATAGATATATCTAAGGTAAATTTGATGTATCATGATTTTAAAAGTTAGGTTTTCTCTATTTTTTATTTTGTTCTTGGTAAAAATGTGTTGACCACTTTAGGGACTCATGTTCAATGGGGGATAGAGCATGTGTTATGTGATTAGATTCCATACTTTTTAAAATATGATTATGAAACTTATATATTTGGGAGAAATCCATAAGAAAAATTTAGCATTTCCTTCCATGTAGAGGCAGCGTGGCCATAAAATATCATTTGGGAATGGGTACCTTTCTTTATAAAATTCTATGAGGATTGTATGTTCAGATCATATAACATGAGTTGATACTTTATGTAATACATGGTAATGGTTTTAATGAATTATTGAAGTAAAATTCGGGCTTGGGATGCATGAGCTACCTAGGATTCTATCACATTTGAGAAGTTTCAGGGCTTTCAAGATATAATTATTATGAAATGGTGGTCATTTATGCAAACGTTGAGGACACCATGAGTCAATGTTGGCCTATAGAGGGGGTTTCTGAAATAGACATGGAATGAATCGATAGTGGGGGAATTATGGATAGATAATTATGGTATGTCAATAGTTGCAATTAAGATCCTTTAAAAGACGTTGTTGAGTATTGGGTCGACAGTTGTTCTTATCGCAAGTTAGATTTATTCTGTTAAAACTACGTAGTGAGATTTTACATGGTTATAAATGGAGTGCCTCATGTCTTCATGGGAATTTTTGATAAAATATTTGTGTAAACTCAACATTGTGATAATAAAGTCCCTTATCATGATATCATCTACGGTATGCAATGAGATCTTTGGTTATTTGCTGATCCAAATTAAAATTTTCTTCTTTTTCAATAAATAAAATATTTTATAGTTATAATCTGGAAGAATGGATCTATTTTGACGAAAGGATTTTCCTCAGTAATATAAGGATTCCTATATAAGAATAACCTTGACAAACTCAAAAATATTAATGGATTTTTGTAATTTTTCTCTAGGTTTGATATCACTTTAGGGCATTGTCGGTGTTTTTGGTTAAATGGATGTCTCATCTATATACCAACCTATCACCTATAATGTGTTGATGTTGGACTACCTCATATGGGATCCTTGGATAAAATTAGTTGATTCTTAAGTTACCACACCCTTTCAGTTTGGGCATGGTTGATTTTAATGATATTTCTCTAATTAAATGGTGTTGGATCTAATATATACATACATTTGTGCTATAGAAATACAATATAGATGAATGATTGGGTTGGAAACATCACTGGTAGATGGTTATGGGATTATTTTATTGTGCTAGATTTAACATAGAGTGTCTTGGATAAAACAAATTGAGATAGCGTTTTTGATGTGTCACCTAATAAATATGAGTCTTTTTAGAAATAGTATGTAGGTTGTGGATCAATTGCCATTTCTCTTTGATCGTTGAATGAATTCAGTGATGGAACAACATTAAGCATGTCATGTATATAAGATGTTTATTTTATGAAGGTTCCCAAGTCATTTCGTGGAATATGTTATGTGAATAGTCTAAATTAGGTTCATTGGGTGAACCAACCATTTGTTCATGTTATGAAATGTGCTCGGAACATTGGTAGAATACTAATGGAATGTTTGCATAGTCAATTCCGATGGAGAGATGCCATGACATGGAATTTACCAATAAATATAAAAACATTGGAGGGAGAAATATTGGCTAGATGATGAATGATATGGTGACAATAACATATCTTAGGGTATATGGGCTCGATTAAGTGTCATCCTGATGTTCTATTCTGTTTAAAGCATTGTCGGAGGTCTTGGCTGTTTGAATGGTGTATGTACAAAAGGAGTCTAGGTTTTGTATTGTGTTTTTTGAAATAAAAACCCAATATTTATTGGAAATTTCATGACCTGGGTATGTTGATGTTGTTTCATTGTCCCCAATGTAATATATAAGATAATAGGTTCTAAGGGGGGAAATTATAATATCTGATGCTTCAAATCGAATGGCTTTTTACATAGGAATATGAATGTTTCCTTTTGTCGATGGATTAGATATTAAACCAATATTAAGAATTTAAATAATATAATTCAAACACCTAAAATTGTTTTTTAGCTAGAGTATAAATTTCTAGAGCTGTTTGATGAGTTTGGATGAGTTTTGTGAGCAACAGGCTTTGAAAACTTTGTTTTAGGATAAATAGACAAGGGTGCTTTTTTGGAATACAATTAGTAATTACCTCATATCCAAAACCATGACGCCATTTTTTAAAGGGGAATGGTTTTTTTAACTATGAACTAATTAAGGGAAACAATGTAAACAATCTATAGAGGTTTGTAGACTTCAACAAGGTATTCTCACCATTTGATCAAACCGTGTGCCTAACTAAAATACACAGTTCCACTTAAGGAGTTAGCCCGTAATTTTGTTACAAATATTTTCAAAACAAATATGCCCAAACCATGTGGCTCTTTAAGGGGTAGTAAATTACCAATTTACCCCTATTTCATTATTACTTCTATTACTCCCTTTCGTCCACATTTTGCCAATTCCAGGCCACTCAAGCTCCCCCTTTGGCCACTCCAATGATTTTATGATATTACTTTATTCAACATTGGAATCATGATATGTTGATATTGTTTGATCTGTATCAGAAATATCTCAAGTCTAATTATTTCATATTTTAATTTCTCTCTCCATATGGAATATTAATTCCATGTGAGCTCTTTTTCCCTATTTTTCGGGTGTTTTCCAAATCATTCATTTTCCCTCATTTTGACTTGAATAAAAGATTGATAATGGATGAGTGAATTGTTATATATATGAGTTAGTTGGTACTTGAATTTTTCCCTTACGTATCGTTATTTAATAAAATACATTGTTTTTATGCGAGTCTAATTTTCTATGTGTTACACTTTAAATGTGAAATTAATTTTATAGAACCTAATGCCTTAAATTTAATAGTTGTTGTGTATTAAATTAAACCATTGGAGGTTTTTCACCTCAAATAGAACCACCCATTTGGGGTGGTTTTCTTGTGCTCTATGAATTATATGAATTGTTTGGGACATTAAACCACAATTAAGGTGTGTTAGTGTAAATGATTATGAATATAAATCTCCTGAGATGCATTAATCAACTTTTGATATATGTTGAACTATCCCCCTTAATATAAATGATTACTCAAAATTAAATAAATTGGGAATGACATACATTACTCCAATTTAGAATAAAATTTTCTTTTAAGGTGAGTAATATTTTTTAATTAAAATTGGAAATCAATAGTTGATATTTATATTAATAGTGTATTGAACATTCCCATTGTCTTCAAACATACATATAAATGGAATGACCCACATAGTACACTTGTGTTGTGATAAGGAAAACATACAGGCATGAATTTACTAACTATTCCAAATTATTTTATAATGTTGCATATTTATATACATAATCTTATTTATTACTTATGATTAAATTGAATTTAATAATCATGATAAGTCTTATTTTTTGGTTGGGTTATATCTCAAGGCCTATATATAATTATTAAATGCACATGCCTATTTTATAATTAAATGTGATACTCAGGCATGGAATCCCGTAATTAAATGTTATACTTTTGAATGGTGTCCCATGCTTAAATTGGATAATTTGGTATGGAGTCCCTTATTTAAATGTGATTCATGTGCATGGTGTCCCCTATTAAAATATAATACTTATGCATCATGTCCCAAATTTAAATGTGATACTATTTAATGGTTTCACTCATATTAATGTGATACATGGGAATGGAATCCATTATTGTGATACACTAGAATGGAATACCTTATTATTTATGTACATGGAATCACTAATTATTATGGTCATGGTGTCCCGTATTATTAACAGGAATAGCGTCCCATATTATTATGGGTATGAAATCCCTCATTGTGTTACTAGGGAATGAAATCTCTCAACTATAATGATACATGAAAATGAAATCCCTCATGATTTTTGATATTTGGTTTAGGTATTCCTTGTTATTCTATAAGACTCCTATGACTACACATATATTCTTAAGTTAAACCTTGGATCATAACAGGTCTTAATATCTATATATATTGCTACATATGTCACTATGTATCTAGTCCATATATATACATTCATATCTATATATAGAAATATATATATATATAGTGACACAAGATCAAATATATTATATAGTAGGCCAAAGTATGAGTTTTTGGTCAGGATTTCCTTGGGGAACCCGATTTTGACTTATTTTTATTTATTTATTTACTATGTTATTGATATAACTACACACTATTATACATTATAATAAAAGACTTTAAATTCATTAGACAACATTGGTCATAGACAGGTATTATATCCCACACCCTATTCAGGATGCCTCATAGTAACCAAACATATCTCCTTATTGTAGGATAATGCTCCATATATTGATTGTCTTGTTACTCTTGTATATGGGATCTGAGGAGAATGGGAATGATCATGAGAAAAGGATTCCCATGAAGATTTTTTTTTGATTTTAATATATTTTTATCGATTTTTTTGTAGTATTATCTTTATTTATTCTACTTTATCATTGCACCATTCGATGGACCTGCATGATTTCATATTGTTGATGGTAATTTTATTAATTTATTATTGAAATTCATTTATTATTAGCTTTTGTAGCCTAGTTATTTATACTTATTCTATATTTTTATCTTTTTTCCATTATTATACTCTTCTCATGAGGGTATAGTCTCCCCGTTATACCACCTCTAGACTCCCATTGGTAGTTTCAACCTCTAGAGTAGAGGTAAAAGCACTTGAGGAAATGTGACCGACCATCTCAATGCACCATTTTAATGTAACTCGGGCCGGGAGGTTAGAAATAATTTTTGTTATAGTACAAAAATATAAACATTGGGATATTATTTTCTATATATACTATAAATATTTCACATAATAGGTCATGATTCCAAAATATAAATACATGTATCTCCAATTATTAACTCTATATTTTGAATTATATAATTCATCCCATTCTACCTCAACTGCATAGATTCATAGGAAACCACATTCAAATACTGATTCAGAAAGGCTCCCAAAATAACCCATGGTGCACCATAGTATATTGTATACTCTTTACTCGACATAGGTATGACCATGATTTTTGAAAATTTCATCCAAACCATCAACTCCTAAATACATTTTCACAAGAATATGATGTCTCAAACTACACCCATTTAGGTCAAGGCCGTAATTGGTGCTTCTAATCATAATTTATTTAAATGAACATCTGTTAGTAACCTTTAAACCCTAGTAAACAACATATCTTTAGTAAATTATTGGGCCTCTCATAAGAATTCACATCCTCAACCTTCTCATTTTTTTATGATTAACCTACTAAGGATATCACATTCCATATGAAATGAACCTTCTAACTCAAATACTGACACTTTAAGAGATAAGATTAATTTTATATATCTAATAGTTTACTCAATATAATATCCATACATTTTACATGATCCTCCAAAAATTATGAGTATATGAAATTACCATTGATAAGGGAGAATAGAAATAAATTTAGATAAGGATGGATTGCCCAATTTATTAGGACTATAAACATCACAGAAATGTTAATCATCCTGAATGATTTCATGAGAGAAGAATATCAAAACTCCCCATCCACTATTGAAGATAAATCAACAACAAGTAAATCTTGGATAACTATTTGAATCCCAAAAGCTAGTCGAATAAGTCATCTGTATGAGCAAAGAACAATGGTTCTAGAATAGATTTTTGTTCAACCGTCATTAATCCACACATAATCCCGGTGAACCATCTACAATGTTTGTGAACAACATAAGTGCACCACACTGATTTTTTCTATATCTAATGTATACCTTTTTCCTAAAACTCTTCATGTTGATCATTCACCCTCCAATTCCATTAGGATACACCCTATATTGATCAATCTATATAGGTTATATATCTAGAATCATATCATTTAAAAAAAATAGTCCCTCTTAGGTGCTAACCTAAATAAATCCAGGGGAAATAAATCCTAGAACTGCTCAATAACATGAGGAAATAATGATTAACATGTCTCATCATCACCCAAAACAATAGTGGAAAACTAGTTTGAGACCATCGCCTACTTCTGATAGTAAGGTCCTAAATAACCTACCTACAAATCCCACCCCTAACTATGGTTTATGAACTATCCAAAAGATATTTAAATGATAATGTTTGGTCATATCAGTTTATGTATACCTGAAAATTATTTATTCTATCCATCCCAAAGATCACAATGAATTAGTAAATATCTAACTTGAAGAAATTATAATGAAACCCATATTCAATAATCATGATAGTGCACTCTAGACATCTCCAAATACCCTCATAGTACCCCCTAAGGGGATATCAAGAGACATAATCCCATATATATTCTCAATGATCAACCTTAAACCATTGATTAATTGAGGAGATATGAACGTGTCTGATGACCATCTTTAAAAAAATTATAGAAAGGGTGTATTATTATAAAATAATTCCTCAAAAAATTGATGACCCAACATCATAATCATCAAGACTCACCTCATCATAAAATAACTACATTGGACCTCGACCTTATTATCATATGGTCGAAATCCCCAAATGGGTCTCAACCTATAGGAACTAATCACTCTACCCCTTGTCACTATGACCACCTCCATCGCCCAAACATTGGAAGAAACCATACTACCACTATATTTTGGAACTTCAGGCCCTACTCGAAAGCCTAGTGGGTGACCAAACTATTGAAATATATTTTTTATTACAATTACTCGAGCAAGTCAATGAATTAATTTCATTAGTTTCACCAATAAAAATTCATATTTTTCGAATTTTTTATTTAAATAACTATTCTCAATCAGTCCCTTTCACTACACTTATAGATGTTGTGTAAAAGAAAAAAATACCAAGAAATAAGAAGTATTTATAATATATTAAACATTTCATGAATCTTCTATTAATACACTCCAACAACACTCAATGATTGTTTAGTGAATTTTTATTTAGATCATTTTCCAAGGTATCTCACAGCTGGGTTCACATAGGTGGAAGATAGTATTCTATAGACGAAAATATGTTTTTTATAAAGACCTTTCTCATATGGTAGTTTGGAGGCCTAGTACCCACACTTATTATAATAAGTGTGAACTCTATAAAATAAAATAGATATATAATTGGAAATATTGTTAATATATCACAACTGTATGACAATTTCAAAAATAGTTACTCATACTTAAAGAGAATGTATGCCTCTGAAAATTCCCTCTAAAAATATCATCACTCCAAGATTAACCATCAATATATAAAAAAATGATATTATTAGTATTTATATCTTCTTTATCTTTGTTTCAATCATATAGTAAATCAAAATCATATAAAATATTTGAAAAATAAACAAAAAATTCAGAGCACATAATTAACCATGTGTTTTATCTCTTATATTGTATTATTGTTATATGTATTTTGTATGGTTTTTTTGAGATATAATTTAAATAATTTATTGGATTTAATTAATTCACAATAATCATTTATTTTCTCAAGAAAATATACATTTTAATATTATTTATTCTTCTTTCTTCTACAAATAAAATATCAAAAATTCTTTATCAAACTATTAATAATGTCTTACATTTCAAAACAAACTATTTTAGAATTGATAAATCTTGTCCTATAGAATATAAATAAAAAATCATCTATAAGAAAATATGAAATTTTAACTCTACTTTATACTGAACCTTTTCTCCAATTTAGATATCATGTATATCATTTTCAAAGAATGTACTAGAAGTATTTTACATTAATATAATGCATAATATTTATCCTCCGATATCAAAAAGTTTTAATTTAACATATAAGATAGTATACTTAGAAAAATCGTGAAATGTAAGGTATTTTAATTAGCTCAACTAAATGCATAAGTTTTTTTTTTCAAAAACATCATCCCATATTATGTAAACATTTGATGTGAAAAAATATATAAATATTACTAAATATGTTACATAAATATATATATAAATTCTATTCTTATTTTATAAAAAAACAAATATGTAATATTTTCCCAATGATTATATAATACATAATATTCAAAACATTGAAATATTTTTGAAAAAAATAAAAATTTATACTATTATATGAACATGTAATAAGTAATATTTTATATATAATATTCAGTACAATATCATTAATTTAACTTAAAATATAATAATGTTAGAATTATAAGTTTACATTGAGAAAAATTATAAAATTTTAATATATATCATTAAATTCAATTAATGTGAAATCATTATTAAAAAAATAATGGATTTAATGAGAATCAAAAAGTTTTATATATTAGAGTATGTTCATACGCAATAACTATAAAAAAAATATCCCCCATTTTGATGATCAAAAAATCCAAAAATTAAAAATTAAAAAATATAAATTTATTAAAATTAAAATAACAAAAAAATATACAAAATCAGTAGTAAAACTATATAAAAAACATTAGTGGAGTAAAAATTTGGGTTTCCAAAATATTTTTCCTTATTTCTATAGTTTTTTACGAAAACAATTGAAACTGATTAGAATTGTCTACTTTTTAATTTTTGAGATGTAATGTAATAGTTATAGCCTAATTCTATAAATCTCTAAACCTGAAAAGATAATCAATGTGAGTTAACCATTTCATTCAAGATTAAGTATTTTTTTAAAAGATTAGTCCTTATAGTCTGTATCATAGGTCAGTTTAGAAAAATTTTGGAGTTAGAATATTGTTAAATTAATGTCCATTAATTAATTTATGGTAAGATTGAAATGATATATCATTTATAGATTACCATATTGCTTCACCTAAGATATTTTTGTGTTCATAATGGTTTTACTCAGAGAATACTAGATAGTTATACTGGGAAGGCATACAAAGGGACATGACCTTCAAAATCAACATACTAAGATGGTCGGAGTCAGAGTTGAACATTTTTCTGCAGTGATGGATCAGTTGTCTCAGGTGATAAATGGTAGTTTTTCGAATAGATAATATTTTGGTATATACAAAAAGTTGTTAGGAACATGAAATCCATTTAAGGTTTATCTTTTGAACCTTAAAAGAAAAAAACTATTTGGGAAATTTAGCATGTGTGAGTTTTGGTTACAAAAAAATTCCTTCCTTGGTCACATTGTTTACAAAAATGGCATAACTATTGATCTTGCTAAAATAAAAGTTGTTTAAGAACGGCCAAGACCCACGAATATAACTGAGATATTTATTTTTCTTGATTTGGCAGGTTATTACTAGAGGTTTGTTGAGAATTTTTCACGGTTATCAAGTTTAATGACTAAGTTAACTTGAAAAGGTGTTATGTTCATCTGGAAAAAATATTGTGATGATTGTTTTCAGGAATTGAAATAAAATTGGTGAATGCACCATTTTTAGAAACGCCTTCCAAAAATGGTGATTTTATTATCTACATTGATGCTTTGCAAAAAGGACTTGGTTGTGTCCTAATGCAGAATGATCAGGTATTTTATTATGCTACACATTAGTTGAAACCTCATGAGTTAAACTAACATACACATGATTTGGAATTTGTTACTGTTGTTTTTTCTTTAATGAATAGAGGCATCATTTATATAGAGAAAAATGTGAAATATATACTGACGATAAATGTTTAATGTATATATTCACCCAGAAAGAATTAAACATGAGACAGAAGAGATGGCTGGAATTAATCAAGGATTTTGATTTCATGATCTATTACCATCCAGGAAAAGAAAATAAAGTGGATAATGATTTCAGACAAAAAAAGTAAGGCTTTATTAACCATCCTACGTTTGGAACGAGATCCATTAGTTTTTGATTTGATGAACTTTGGCATAGAATTTATAGGTGTAAGAAATTTCTTTGTTTTGTTTCAGGTGTCCGTGAAATCATCTCTATTAGAAATAATTAAGCAATTATAGAAGGAAGACATTGATTTTCAGAGAAAGGTAGAGTAGGTTCATATGGGTATGTTACCTGATTTTATCATTGATAATGATTGGTATTTGAGTTTTGGGAAGAGATTATGTGTGCCTTGTGATTCACAGTTGAAGAAATACTTATTATGTGAATCTTGTAGTTCTTTGTTTTCAGTTCATATTGGTAGTATTAAGTTACATAGATCTTCAGAAGTATTACTGGTGGGACATAAAAAAAAGATATTGTTGAATTTACTATGAAGTGTTTAACTTTTCAACACGATAATAATGAAATGTGGGTTATTGATGATCGATTGACTAAATTTTTTCATTTCCTTCCTATTCAAGATACTTTGTCTCTAGATCAACTTTTTATGTTGTATATTAAAGAGATAGTCAGGCTCCTTGGAGTTCTCCTCTCTATTGTATTTGATCGTGATCCCAGGTTTACTTCTAACTTTTGGAAAAGTATTCATAAGTCATTGAGTACTGAATTAAATTTTATTACATCTTTTCATCCTCAATCATATGGGCAGTCAGAATGAAAAATTCAGACCTTGGAGGATTTTCTACGTTCTTGTTCACTGCATTACTAGGGGATTTAGGACCAATATATTTCTTTGGTTGAATTTTCATATAATAACCTTTTTCATTCAAGTATACATATGGCTCCATATGAGTGTTTATATGAGAAGTAGTGTCAAACTCTAGATTTTTCAGATGAAGTAGGTGGAAGGAATCCCCTGGGACCAGAATTGGAAGAAGAGATGGTAGAAAATGATCAGTTGATTCAAAATCACATGAGAACTGCTCAGAGCAGGCAAACAAGTTATACAGATAACCAGTGGAAGGATCATTATTTTGAGGTAGGTCATCATGTCTTTCTCAAAGTTTCTCCAGGGAAAATTGTGATGCGATTTGGTAATAAGGTAATGTTGATTCTGAGGTTCATTAAGCCTTATGAAATCGTAGATAAAGTTGGATCAGTTGCTTACTAAGTGCCTTTACCACCATGTTTATCCTAGTTACACAATATTTTTCATGTTTCAATGTTGATAAAGTATATATTGAATCCATCTCATGTCTTGAGTCTAGAGGTAATATAGTTGTAAGAGAATATTTTATATGAGGAACAACCAGTACATATTTTTGACAAAAGGGAGAAAGTGTTGCACAATAAGATAATTTATCAGGTAATGGTTACAAGGAAAAACCATATGGTTGAAGTGGGAACCTGTGAATCTGAAAATACTATGAGGGATAAATACCCCCACTTATTTAATAAGTGAATATAAATTGTGAGGATGCAGCTTCCAAAAGGGGGGAAGGATGTAACATCTCGGGTAAATAAAGAATAGGAAATTTATATATTTATTTTAATATTTTTGAAATAAATATTAATTCTATATTAAATGGGATTCTATTTTTGATGGCATACCTGACACACAACAATGGTTTTCTCTTAAGTCTAATGTTGTACACAATGCTGGGTCATACTAAAAAATAATAATATCATATAATTTTAAATGGTAGTTAATACATAGCCCTTGTAATGGTGGTAATGAATATAAATAACTACAATATTATTATACAAGTATGTTAAATATTTTTACATTTATCCAATATGATTTAGAGACTTAAAATGTGAATGAATCTAATTTTAAGCACAAATAATCTAATATTCTTTAAAAGGTCAATTTACCACCACTTGATAGAGAACAGTTTTTAAATCATGTTTTTATCAATTTTATATATTTTATTTCACAAAATAATATTCTTATTTAGAATCAGAACATCAAAATTTACTTTGGGTAAAATTTTGGTATTTTTTTGATAAAATTCATTTTTTAATGAACAGTGAAAAATAATTTATTTTAATTCAAAACTACCTTTTAATATAATTTATTTATATGGATAGATTATCTTTTTAATTGTTTAAAAAAAATTATTAGATTTTATTTTTACCATTTAATCAAGTTTTTTTCATCGTATATAATTTCCCTTTAAAATTGGACATAAACAAGTGTCAATATTTTGATTGATATTATTTCATAAAAACACGCTTTCTATTTTGACAATGAGAATTAATCTTAAATATATTAATATAACTACAATGTTTTAAGTATGTTTAAATATACATAATTTTTGAATTTTTAATATCAAACATATCTTAGGCTTAAATTTTGGTATTTTTCTAAAAAACATCAATGTTTGATGAATAGTGGAAACATTGAATAGTAGTTAAAAAGATGAATTTTTAATTCAAATTAAAATTTACCACATTTTAGAATTGAATTTATAAAATCCTACAAAAATGTTCGTTATTTTTAAGTTAAATTTGGTTCAACAAGATGGAAATAATTTTTGTTGAAAAGTAATTTTGGACATTTATTTACAGCAATTAAATTTAAATAGGGCAATTCTAGGTAAAAAATTATTATAATAATATTAAATTTCCCTAAAACATTTCCTAACATTATTGGATGAGTAATGGTTGACCATGAAAGTCCATTTCTAAGAATTATGACTTTTGAAATCCACATGGTCGAGGTAATGATATTAATAACTTTTCATTTAAAGTAATAATAAAAATATCATAAACATGTATTATTTTGGTAAAACAATTTTAATGTGGGGTTATATAATTGATATATTTGACTATAAATATTTATTTGAAATATGAAAACATTTCCTATATCATTTTATTTTATTTATAATTTTTACACATCAAATAAATAAAAATATTTATGACATAATAAGGATGCAGTGTTTACATATTTAATGAATGATTTAAATAAATATGATTATAATGATTAAAAAAATATTCAAAACCTATCCAAATCTTATTGGATGATTTTATTTCGATCAAATTTCGTCTTATCATAAACATCAATAAGTTTTGGACCTTTATAAACCGAAAATATTTATTTAATAAAATAATATTTTCAAACAATCTTAAAGAGCCACTCCCCCCCTTATAAAAATCCCTCACCTCTAACCCATTACTCACACCACTCAAGACCCTTTGATCATCCTGACTCTTCCCATATAAGCTCTCAATGTCACTCTCATCCACCGAGAAGACTTATAGTAGGTATAAGTCACTTCAAGAAATCCTTTTGCTTCAAACCAAAGAGAGTTAACTGATTTAAAGGTAACCTCTTATTTTAAGTTATTTTCTTTTATTTTACTTCTCCAACCCCCTAAACTAGTTTTATTCCATTATTTTATAACAACAATTGTATCCTAAATATAATAGGTTATTGTTATGAAAATTATTCTAAATACACTTACACAAACCTTCATCTATTGGGTAAAGAACATGCTGTTTCAGTGGACGGGAAACTACAGCCTCATGAAATGATGATTGTCTAATCTTATACTACCACCTATTATAGTGACTATTTTGGAAGAACTTTATTTATATGTGATATATATTTTATTTATATTTTCTATATGATTAATTATTTATTATTTATATAATTATTTTATGGTTTCCTTAATGGGTAAACGTGATAATTTCATTTGAGAAAGTGTGGACAACTGCCCCCTCAAAGTGATATGACTTTTTCATGCCATACGGGGAACAGATAAAGGATGGAGTTAGTGAAATTATATATGATATTATAAAATAATTATAATATAACTATTTATCATTAGGTTTTCATTTCATTAAAAATACAAAATATAAATTAAAGTAGCATTCTTGCGTAGGTACGACATACCGACTCCATGAACGGTGAATTTCATTTATTACCTCCAAATGTTATGTATTATTATAAATACATATATATAATGGATATATATGATATATATGATATCTAAATAATGAATATTATTCTATAGATAATTAACTTTTGACCACATGGACAACATGTAAATATTAGAAGTTCATTTTTGACTCAACAACCAAATATCGACAAAATGACCATTATAAAAATAAATGATTACATAATGTTTATAACATGTCCATATGTGATATAAAAAATAATAATCTTGAAAAAGTTTCTTAAACAAGTAGAAATTAACATTAGTTTATTATTCAGTAGATTGAATAATGAACAGTTCATGTCATACACGAGGTAAGGGACTTCGTCTCAATCTCCTTTCAATGAGGCATATTTTGATTTATACACGATATTCATTTATAATGTTTATTAACACCATTAAATTTTCATTTCATTCAAAGGTTATCCTTTTTATACTTATTATTTTACTAAACGACAAAAATGGAATGTTTGTTTTTAACTTAAGTTGTGACAACGACCTTCTTCACTGCCATGAGTATTATTTGACCTTCGGCTTCCTTAACAAGCTGTAATGTTTGAAAAGGAAAATAAATACCAAATACTCTTTTATGTATTTTTGTATTTAAAAAGGTTTTCTAATGGCTTTGTTATGTAAATATATTTAAATGATATATTATGATTGAAATGCGGAAATGTTATCTTTCCTTTATGTTTGTTTTATGTGTTATGAATATGTTATGGTTCTTGGGAACAATTTACATATATGTGTGGTTTCATGATAAACATAGGGCAAGTGAGCCCCAGATAGCTCTCCACTCCATTAGGTTATGTGATGGAGGTAAACGTGAATGTTTCTCTTAAGATATTTTGAGAATACACTATTATGGGTATTTCTAATGTAACTCCATACGTGGAAGTGAAAGCTACGATGTTAGTATGTTATGGATGCCACAATTTACCTTTATGATTTGAGATTACGATTTTTTATTCATAAATCTTATGATTTCATGAGGTATGGTAAAAGACGTATGTTTTGATGAACTGATGTTTTCTAACTTTATTTTACAACCCTTACGGAGCTTTTTATGCTCACCCCATGTTATGAATTTTTTTTCACAAGACTTAATGTTCAATAGAATCAAGGATGGGATCAAGGAAAAGTCATGTTGTCCCAAAAAAGGAACTAAACATGAATCTTTTTTTCAAGAGTTATTATTTTATGAAAAAAATTGAAACAGAGTAGAAGTGCCTACATTGTAATTTTTTGAGATGTTATGTAATAGTTAGGGACTAATTCTCTAAAACTCTAAACCAAAAAATATCCTCAATGTGAATTATTAATTAAATTCAAGATTATGTAATGTTTTAAGGCTGGGTCCTTATACCAATACCATATTAAGCTTTAATGCTATAAAAAAAATTGGAAAAGGTGCATTTATAAATTCTGAACGTTTTTTAACGTAATATTCTTCCAAAATTAAACCATTTAGAAAATAATAGTTTACATCCATTTGGAACATTTTAAAATTCATTTATGATTCAATGTCTAAAAAAGTCATATGTATTCTAAGCTAGAAACATGTTAAACAGACTCCTTATAAAATAAACTTATCTCTTGATTTTTTCCTTTACCAGCTAATCGAGCCTTATTTCTAGTGATTACTTATTTATCACCTTGTTTATTCCTATATACTAATTTAGTTCCTATACAAGTATAACTAGGGGTCTATCATCTATTTTCAAAAAATTATTTCCTTCAAGATTATTTAATTCTACTTTTATATCTAAAACCCAACTTTCATCATGAAAGCCTTACTCTATGGTTTTAGGTTCAACCTAAATAACAAAAGAAAAAAATTAAAAATATTTCACAAACTTATTTTTTTATAAATCATTCATCTAAAACACCAATAAAAGTATCTAGTTTATTATCGTTTCTTTTTCTAGGGGATCTATCGATCACCTCTCAATTTCATTAGTTTCTATGTTTTTAGGAATTTTTTCTATATAAAATTTTTCATTAGAATACTCATTTTCAGTGTTGAGAGGATAATAAAGGATCAGGTGATTCATTTAATCATCAAGGTCATCAATGTGAGTTTCCATTTGAGAAAATGGGACACTTTCAAAAAAATTAACATGAATTGATTCATTAACTACCCATTAACATTTTTTGAAAACCCTATATGTAACATTACAAGTAAATAATGAATAATACATTTTAATATTTATTAATATTTGAGAATTAAATTTTATTTCTATTTTAAAGGGGAATTTATGTTCGTTGGCGTACCCGATACGCAACAACGAGTTCGATTGAAGTCTAATGTTACACACAATTCTGAGTCATACTGAAAAACAATGATATAATATTATTTTAAATAGTAGTTAACACCTAGATGTTGTATTTGATGGAATCCATATAACTAACTAAAATATAATTGTACATGTTTGTTAAATGTTTTTACATTTATCAAATAAAAGTTAGAGGCTTAAAATGTGAATGAAAGTAACTTTAAGCATAAATACTCTAATATTATTTAAAATGTAGATTTACTGCCTTTTAATGGAAAAACTATTTAAATATAGTTTTCTTCACTTTTTTATGATCTATTTGACAAAATATAACTCTTTTTTATAATCAGGACATCAAAATTTCATTGGGAAAATTTTTCGTAGTTTTTTATGATAAAATTTATTTCTTAATGAATAATAAAATATACTTCATTTTAATTCAAAACTAATTAATATGAAATTTATTTATATGGGTTTATTATATTTTTTATTAGTTTTAAAGTGAAATTAGATTATATTTTTAATATTTAATCCAGTTTTTGTCCTTGGAAGTAAATTCACATTGGAATTGAACATAAACAAGTGTCAATCTTTTGATAGTTATTATTTCATAAAAACACGCTTTCTATTTTGACAATGGGAATTAATTTTAAATTAATTAACAAAAATTATATGTTTTTAATTTTGTAAATTTCATATCATTTTTGAATTCGTAATATCAAATATATCTTAGGGTGATGTTTTGGTATTTTTCTATGAAACATAATTTTTTTATGAATATTGAAAATACTGAGTAGTAGTTAAAAAGATGATTTTTTTCATTTAAATGGAATTTTACCTCTTCTGTGAATTTAATTTCAAAAATATGACATAAATAGATTTTTTTAGAAAGTAAAATTTTGTTTAATAAGATGAAAATATTTTTTACTGAATAGTAACTTTTGGCTTTTATTTACAGCAGTTAAAGCTAAATAGGATAATTCAAGATAAAAACAATATTATAATAATATAAAATTACCTTGAATCTTTTCCTAACCTTATAGGATGAGTAAAGGTGGACCTAGAAAATTCATGGGTGAGATTTTTGGCCATTGAAAGCCACTTAGGTTAGATAGTGATATTAATTACTTTTTTTAAAGTTAAAATAAAAATATCATAAACATGTATTATTTTTCTAAAACAATATTAATGTGGGGTTATATAATTGATATATTTTACTATAAATATTCATTAGAAGGAGAAAAATATTTCCTACATCATTGTATTTTATTTATTATTTTTAGACATCATATAAATAAAATTATTTTTGACACAATAAGGATGAAGTGTTTTCTTAATTAATGATTTATTTAAATAAATAAGATTATAAAGATTAAAAAAATATCCAACACTTGACCAATTATTATTGGATTATTTTATTTCGAACAAGAGTCATCTTATATTTGACTTTAATATGTTTTGGACCTTTAGAAACTGAAAATCTTTATTTAATAAAATAATATTTTCAAACATTCCAAAAGAGTCCCTCCTCCCCCTTATAAAAGCCTTCAACTATAACCCATTACTCACACCTCTCAAGCCCCTTTTATCATCCAAAATATTCCCAAATAATCTCTCAATATCCCTCTATTCCACTTATAAGCCTTACCTAAGGCATAAGGCACTTCAAAATCCTTTTGGATCAAAACAAAGGGTGTTACCTGATTTAAATGTAACATATTCTTTCAAGTTCTTTTATTTTATTTTACTTCTACAACCCCCTAAACTATTTTTATTCCTTTCTTTTTTAGAAACACGAGTATCCTAAATATACTAGGTTGTTTTTATGATAATTATTCTAACTACACTTACACACACCTCCATCTAATGGGTAAAAAACATATTGTTTCTTTGGATGACGAACAACTGCCTCATGAAATGATGATCGTTAAATCTTTTCCTACCACCTATTATGGTTACCATTACAATGGAAATATATTTTTATGAGATATATATTATATTTATATTGTATCTATTCTTATTTATTTTTCATTTATATCATACCCTTACGGTTTCCATAATGGGTAAACACGATAATTTCATTTGAGGATGTGTGGACTACCGCCCACTCAAAGTGATATAACTCGTTCAAGCCATACGTGGAATTTATAAATGATGGAGTAAATGAAATTATATATGATATTATATAAGAATTATAATATACCTATTTATCATTAAGTTTTCAATTCTTTAAAAATATGAAATAGAAATGAAAGTAGCATTCATACGTATGTACGATTGACCATAAATACATACATGTACTTCATATATATGATATATATGATACCTAAATCATTAATTTCATTGTGAAGATAATGATATTTTTACCACATAGGCAGCTTGAAAATATCAGAAGTTCAATTTTCACTCCAAAACTAAATTTTGACAAAATGACCATTATTACATTAAATGATTACATAACGTTTATAAAATGGAAATACGTGATATAAAAAGAATAATAAACCTACAAAAGTTTCTCAAGCAAGTATAAATTATCTTTAGTTTATTATTCAAGAGATTAAAGAACAAAAAGTTCTTATAGACAAGAGGTACGTGACATTATCTCAATCTCTTTTCATTGATGCATATTTTGATTTACACATGACATTCTTTTATAGGGTGTATAAACACTGTTGAATTTTCATTTTATTCAAATGGAATATTTTTCTACATAGCATTTAACTAAACAAAAAAATGAATGTTTCTTTTTAACGTACGAGGTGAAAACAACCTTTTCCACCACCGTAAGTATTATTTGATCTTTCACTTCTTTAACAAGTTGTAATGTTTTAAAAAGGCAAATAAATAACATATACTCTTTTACGTATTTTAATATTGAAAATGGTTATGATAATGGATTTGTTATGTCAATATATTTAAATGATATATTATGATTAAAATGTGGGAATGTTATCTTACCTTTTTATTTGTTTTATTTGTTATGAATATATTATGGTTCTTATGCATTTTTTACATATACGGGTGCATCAGTGATAAACCTAGGGCAGTTGAGCCTGAGATAGCTCTCCAATGCATTGGGTAACGTGAAAAAGGTAAACGTGAATGTTTCTCCAAGGAGATTTACAGAATATACTATGATGGGTATTCAAAATGTAACTCCCAATGTGGCTGTGAAAGATACATAGTATGTATGTTATAGATTCCACATGTTACCTTTATGATTTTTGATTACTATGTGTTATTCCTAAATATTATGATTTCCTGAGGTAAGTTAACAAGTTTATGTTTTGATGAACTATTGTTTTCTTTCATTATTTTACAACCATTACTGAGCTTTTTATACTCATCCAATGTTTTGAAATGTTTTTCATAGGACATAAAGATGAATAGTCTCAAGGATGGGATTATGGAAAAGTCATGCTGTTTAAAAAATGGAACTATACATGAAAATTTTATTCAAGAGTTATTTGTTTAGAAAAAAATGGAAACTGAGTAGAAGTGTCTAATTTGTAATTTTTGAGATGTAATGTATTCTATATGGCCTAATTCTCTAAAACTCTATACTCAAAAATATCCTCAATTTGAATTATCCATTTAATTCAAATTTGTAATTTTTTACGGCTGGGTCCTTATAGTTGGTATCCGAGGTCGATTTAGATAACTTTAGGAGTTAGGATATTATTAAATTAATATCCATAAATTAATTGATGTTAATGTTGAAATGATATTTCTTTTACAGATAACCATTTTTCTTCGCCTATGATGTTCTTATGTTTAGAATGGTTTTCGGTAGAATAAATAGGTCAGATGTGATGGCACGACATTAGGCAGAAGGCAATCTTCCAAATCAGCAAACTAAGATAGTCAAAATAGGAAATGAACTGTTTTTTGAAGTGAATTCATAGATAAATGGTGGTGGTATCCATTCATGATATCGTCCAGATCAACCACATTGGAACATGTTAGTAGTGTAGTATTTATTGAGGCAACAACCCCCATCATTCAAAGGATCATCTGACCTTGTGCTAGCAGAACGGTGGATTAAATCACTACATAATATTTTTGATGTCATGGGGTGTTTTGGAAACCAAAAGTTTAGTCTTGATATTTACCATTTTGAAGTTTAATCTAATCAGTGGTGGTCAATAGTGAAAAATACCATGGCTATTGAGGAGATTGATGCTCTTGATTTGGATAAATTCAAAGATATGTTTCTTGAGAAAATATTTTCCTAAGGTGGTTCGGCATAGGATGGAATTGAGGTAGAAGGATAACTCATTGGCTACTTATGAAGAAAAACACTCTCAAATTCAAGGTATTCTCTAAATTTCATACGAGATCTTGATATTAAAATCAACCGTTTTTACTCATAATTAAAGCAAATTTGTTGAATTTCTTTAGTTTATTGTGAGTTAAAGGGTTTGGAAAAACTTTTTCGATGTGTGGAGAATGTGGAAAGGGAGTTTTCTGCAAACAAGATTTTATTTAACAAATAACAGAATAAGAGGTCCAGGTGGTAGAAGAAAGGTAAGAACTCTTCAAAAAAAGTCTAATGGTAAAAACTTCAGTTTACAGTTTGAGAAAATTGTGGTATGAAATATGCTTAGGAATGTCTTTTGAGTTATGGTTAGTGCTACTAATGTGGTAAAATGGGACATAAGGCTCATAATTTCACTAAAAAAGAATGGTTCAATGGTAAACCAAAATCTGATTTACAGTTAGTAAAATTTTTATAGTGCAATGAAATGGATCATTATGCTAATGAGTGTTCAACAAAGAACTCAACTAAGGGAAAACAACCAGACTACAAGCAGAAAAGGGTGGTGAAATCCTTTAAACATACATCAACATATGTTGGTCCATCAAAAGAATTAGTATCATCTCTACGAAGATCAGTATATTTCAAAGATTACCATGAGGTCAGTGTACCATCAGTTGAAAGTAAAGGAATAAAACATTCTAAAGACCGTGTTTCATACTAGATATAGTCATTGTGAATTTTTTGTTATGCCTTTTGGATTAACCAGTGAACCTACAAAATTCATGGATCTTACGAATAGATTTTTTTTGGATTTCATGGATATGTTTGTGGTTGTGTTCATTGATGATATTTTGGTTTAATCCAAAATTAAATACGAACATGAAAGTCATTTAAGGGTTGTCTTAAAAACCTTAAAGGAAAAGAAACTGTTTGGGGATTTCTGAAATTTTGAGTTTTGGTTTCAAAAAATATCATTCCTTGGTCACATTGTTTCAAAAAATGGCATAACTATTGATCCTTCTAAAATAAAAGTTATTGATGAATGGACAATAACAACAAATATAAACAAAATCCATAGTTTTCCTGGTTTGTAAGTCTATTACAGGAGCTCTGTTGAATATTTTTCAGGGATATCTATCCCTCTGACTAAGTTAACTCGAAATGGTGTTATGTTCATTTAGACAAAGGAATGTGATGACTATTTTCAGGAATTGAAAAAAAAATATTGGTGAATGCACCTGTTTTGGCATTAACTTCTAGAAATGGAGGGTTTTATATCTATATTGATGCTTCATTGAAAGGACATGGTTGTGTCCTTATGCATAATGATTAGTTAATATCTTATGCATCACCTTAGTTGAAACCTGATGAGTTAAATTTCCCTATACATGATTTGGAATTAACTCCTATTGTTTTTTCTTTAAAAATTTGGAGAAATAATTTGTATGAAGTAAAATGTGAAATATATACTGACCGCAAAATATTAAAGTTTATGGTTACTCAAAATGAATTAAACATGAGACAGAGGAGGTGGCACAAATTATTCAAGGATTATGATTGCATGATCGATTACCATCTGTGAAAAACAAATAAACTGGATGATTCCAAAAATTAATGCTTCATTAACCATGATACTTTTGGAATGAGATCCTTTGTTTTGTGATTTGATGAAATTTTCATTGAAGTTGTTGGTGCAGGAAATTACTCTATTTTTGTTTTTGGTGTTGTTGAAATCATCACTATAATACAGAATTAAGAAATAGTAGAAGGAAGACAGTGAGTTATAGAGAAAGGAAGAGTTGATTCAGAAGGATAAGTTGCCTGATTTTGACATTGATAATGATTTTTTTAGGTTTGGGAAGAGATTATGTGTGCCTTGTGATTCAAAGTTGATGAAAGAGTTATTATGTGAAGTTCATAGTTTTCTGTTTTCAATTCATCCTAGAAGTACTAAGATGTACAGAGATCTTTAGGATTATTATAGGTGGGATGGAATGAAAAAAGATATTTCTGACATTACAGTGAAGTGTTTGGATTGTCAACAGGTTAAAGCATAGCAGTAGTTACCAAAATTGATACTTTAGTCTTTATCGGTGCTAAGGAGGAAATAGGAAAATATATCCATGGACTTTGTTGTGGGATTACCAAATACATATCGAGGTAATAATTCAATCTATGTTATAGTTGATCGATTGACGAAATCTTCCTATTTACTTCCAATTCGAGATACGTTGTATATGGATAAACATTCTTAGTTGTTTGTTAAAGAGATAATCTGGTTGCAGTGAGTTCCCCTCTCCATTGTATCTTATTATGATCCCAGGTTTACATTTTTATTTTGGAAGGGCCTTCAAAATTCTTTGGGTACTGAATTAAATTTTACTACAACTTTTAATCCTCAATCAGATGGGTAGTCAGAATGAACAATTCAGACCTTATAGGATATTTTGTGCCCTTTCTCAATGGATTACCATGGAAGATGGGACAGACATCATTCTTTTGTTGAATTTTTTTATAATAACAGTTTTCATTCCAGTATACAGATAGATCCATTTGAGTCATTATATGGGATGTAGTGTCGAACTTCAGATTTTTGAAATGATATAGGTGAAAGGAAGTTGATGGTACCAGAATAGGTAGAAGAGATGGTATAAAACGTTTAGTTGATTCAAAAGAACACAAGAACAACACATAGTAGGAAGAAAAGTTATATGGATAACCAGAAGAATGATCTATTTTTTGAGGAATATGATCATGTCTTTCTCGATGTTTCTTAGTGGAAAAGTGTGATGTATTTTGGTAAGAAGGGAAAGTTGAGTTTCATGTTCATTGGACCTTATGAAATTTGGGAGAAAGTTTGATTAGTTGTGTACAGTGTGGTGTTACCTCCAACTTTATCCTAGGTACACTATTTTTTCATGTTTCAATGTTGAGAAAGAATATGCCGAATCCATTTCATGTTTTGAGTTAAGAGGTAGTTCAATTGGAGGATAATCTCTCTTATGAGGAACAAACTTTCTATATTCTTGACCAAAAATAGCAAGTGTTGTAGAATAAGGTAATTTATCAGGTAAAGGTTTTTTGGAAAACCCATATGGTTGAAGAGGCAACATGGAAATCTGAAAATGATATGAGGGATAAATACCCCCCACTAATTTGATAAGTGAATTATAATTGTGAAGACACAATTTCCAAAAGTGGGGAAGGATGTAACATCCCAAGTAAATAAAAAAAATACATTTTCATATTTGTTAGTATTTTTGAATTAAATATTAATGTTATTTTATAGTGGATTCTATGTTTGATGGCATACCCGATATGCAACAATGAGATTCTTTGTAGTCTAATGTTACCCACAATGCTGAGTCATACTGAAAAATAACAATATAATCTTATTTTAAATGGTAGTTGACATCTAGTTACTGTATTGGGTAGAATGAATAGAACTAACTACAGTATGATTATACATGTTTGTTAAATGTTTTTACATATATCCAATAATGGTTAGAGGCATAAAATGTGAATAAATCTAATTTTAAGCATAAATATTCTAATATTCATCAAAAGGCCGATTTACCAACTTGTAATGTAGAACCCTATTTAAATATAGTTTGGTTCACTTTTAGAAGTTCTATTTTACAAAATAAAATTTTTCTTTAGAATCGAGACATCCAAATTTACTTTGGGTAAATTTTTTGGTATTTCTTCTAATAAAATTCATGTTTTAATGAATAGAGAAAAATATTGTATTTTAATTAAAAACTACATTTTAATCTAATTTATTTATATGGATAGATTAATTTTTTAATTGATTTCAATGTGTAATTATATTATATTTTTACCATTTAATCCAATTTTGGTCATTTGATGTAATTTCACTTTAAAATTGGACATAAAAAAGTGTCAATCTTTTGATAGTTATTATTTCTTAAAAACATGCTTTCTGTTTTGACAACAGAAATTAATTTTAAATTAATTAATCATACTTCTATGTTTTGTATTTGGTAAAATAGAAATAATTTTTGTATTCAGAATATAAAATATATCGTAGTCTGAATTTTTGTAATTTTTATGAAAAAATTCAATTTTTGATGAATAGTGAAAACACTTAGTTGCAGTTAAAAAGCTGAATTTTTCATTTAAACGAAATTTTACCGCTTCCATGAATTAAATTTCAGAAATCCAACAAAATTGTTTGTTATTAGTAAGTAACATTTATATCAACATGGAGAAAATAAATTTTGGTGAATAGTAACTTTTGACAATTATTTAACACAGTTAACGGTAAATATGGAAATTTGAGGTAAAAAAATATTATAATATTTTAAAATTACCTTAACACCTTTCCTAACCTTATTGGATTAGTAATTAACGACCAAGACAATCCTTGGTTGAGACTTTTGGCCTTTTAAAGCCACTTGGGTAAGAAAATGATATTAATAACTTTTATTTAAATTAAAAATAAAAATATCATAAACATGTATAGTTTTTCTAAAAAATAATGTGGGGGTATATAATTGATATATTTGACAATAAATATTCATTATAGAGTTAAATATATTTCCTACATCATGGTATTTTATTTATAATTTTTAACCATCAAATAAATAAATTATGTATGACACACTAAGGATGTCGTGTTAGCCTAATTAATGAATGATTTAAATGAATAAGATTATAAATATTCAAAAAATATCTAAAACTTCTACAATTATTATTTTAAGACTTTTTTTCAAACTATAGTCTTCTTAACTTCTACATTAGTATATTTTTGACCTTCAGAAACCTAAAATCATAATTTAATAAAATAATATTTTCATACTGTCCTAAAGAGCACCTCCTCGCCCTTATAAAAAGTTGTCACCTATAACCCCTTACTCACACCTCTAAAAACCCATGGATCATACAAAATATTCCCAAATAATATCTTAAGATCCATCTATTTCACCCCGAATCCTTACCTTAGGCATAAGGCACTTCAAGAAATCCTTCTGGTTCTAACCAAAGTGTGTTATCGGATTTACAGGTAATGTCTTCTTTTATGTTCTTTTATTTTATTTTACTTTTCCAACCCCCTAATATCTTTTTTATTCATTTATTTTATAACAAAAACAGTATCCTCAATATACTCGGTTGTTTTTATGAGAGGTATTTGAACTACACATACACACACCTCCATCTAATGGGTAAAGAACATACTGTTTTGGTGGGCTGTGAACTACTACCTCACGAAATAATGATTTTTCAATATTCTCCTACCACCTCTTATGGTGTCCATTTTGATGGAACTATATTTTTATGTGATATATATTATATATATATTTCCTATTCTTCTCTATTTTTCATTTATATCATAATTTTATGGTTTCCATAATGGGTAAATGCGAAAATTTCATTTGAGGTAGTGCGAACTACTACCCCCTCAAAGTGAAATGAATCGTTCATGCCATACGTGGAACGTACAAATTTTGTAATTAATGAAATTATATATGATATTATACTATAATTATAATATATTTATTTATCATTAATTTTTCATTTCATTAAAACTATGAAATAGAAATGAAAATAGTGTTCTAGCGTACGTATGACTTATCGTCTCCATGAACGGTGCATTTCATTTCTTACCTCAAAATGTTATTTACTATTATTAATACATATATATACTGGATATATATTATATATATGATATCTAAATTATGAATATAGTTATGTAGATAATGAAATTTTGACAACATGGACAACTAGTAAATATTAGAAGTTAATTTTTTACTCAAGTACCAAATATCAATAAAATGACCATTGTTAACTTAAATGATTACATAATGTAAATAACATATAAATAAGTGATGTAAAAAGAATAATAAGGTTAAAACCATATTCTTATGAAATTTGAAATTAACTTTAGTTTATTATTCAAGAGATTAAATAATTAACTGTTCAAGTCGGACACGAGGTAAGGGTCTTCGTCTCAATCTCCTTTCAAGGAGGCGTATTTTGATTTATACATAACTTTTTAAATAAGGTGTATAAACACCATTTAATTCTTATTTCATTCAAATGGAATTTTTTTTTCAACATAGAATTTTACTAAATAACAAAAAATAATGTTTCTTTTTAATATACGCGGTGATAACGACCTTGTCGGCTCCCATGAGTGTTATTTGAACTTTCAATTCCTTAAAAAGACGTAATGTTTGAAAAAGTAAAAGAAAACTAATAAACTCTTTTATGTATTTTGGTATTGAAATTTTTTTTGATTTTGAATTTTTATGTCAATATACTTAACTGATAAATTGTTATTGAAATGTGGAACTATTATATTTCCTATATATTGGATTTATGTGTTAGGAATATGTTATGGTTCTCGGAAATTATTTACGTATTCGGGTGGTTCTGTGATAAACCATGGGATGGTGAGCTCAAGATATCTCTCCAATGAATTGGGTAATGTAACTGAGGTAAATGTGAATATTTCTCCTCAGAGATTTAGGGAATTTACTGTGATGGGCATTCCAAATGTAAATCCCTATGCAGCTGTGAAAGCTACAACGTAAGTATGTTATGGATGCCAAAAGTTAGCTTTATGATTTATGATTATAATGTGTTTTTCACAAATATTATGATTTCATGAGGTATGTTAAAAATATTATGTTCTAATGAACTAATGTGTTCTTTAATTATTTTATAATCCTTGCTGATCTTTTTATGCTCATCCCATGTTTTGAAATGTTTTTTCACAATGCATAAAGATGACTATGGTCAAGGATTGGATCAAGGAAAAGTAATGATGTCTAAAGCATGGAACTAGACATGACCCTTTTTTCAAGAGTTTTTATATTATGAAAGAAATGGAAACTGATTAGCAGTTTCTACATTTTGATTCTTGAGATGTAATGTAATATTTATGTCATAATTATCTAAAACACTAAACCTAAAAATGACCTCAATGTTAATTATGCATTCAATTCAAGATTATGTAAGGCAGAATCTTTATACTATAATCCATAGTAGTAGTATAATAACCAATAAATATTTAATCAATAACTTTTGGATCAAATTTATAAATATTATCCTATTATTCAATATAAAAACCAAGAATCCTAAAACATTAAAGTATTCTACTTTTAGTTTTATATTATTTCAAAATACAATGTTTTTTTCTTTAAAATAGTTCTTATTAGAAGTCTATTGATTATATTATGAGCTATGATAACATCTTCATCTCCAAAATTTATAAAAAAACTATATTCAAATAAAATGGTTCAACAAATTTCATGAAAATTTCTATTTATAATTTCACCAACTTCATTATTTTGAGCTGTTTTATGGGAATAAAATTTATGTTTATTGCTAATTTCAAAAAAATTAGTTAAATTCATTACAATAAAGGTTTCATCAATTATCACTTATAAAGGAAATAATTTTCAAATTCATATATATGTTATCATAATGATTAAATGTATTTAATTTGAACACTAACATGCATGTAGGCTTCTGGGTTTGATTACCTAGATTTAAAATCAGATTCAACGCAATGTTCTATATAATAACTCCAATTATTCTTCATTGTTATTTTTCTTTTATTATTTTTGTCTAATTTTCTGATAACATATTTTTATATTTCATTTTATCAATGAATTGATGATAATTGTGTATGATTTTCCAAGGATTCTTATATTCCATAAAATTTAAATTTTTATATTATCAAAAAAGGCGTGGATATTTTTTTGTTTATCTAGAACCTAAATATTAGAATTGTAATCCTTATTAAGACTCTAATAAATATAAAAATTAACCCACTCCATACCATCATTACTAATATCCTAAAATAGATAAGATAATTTGTATCATATATTACGTTATATGAAAGTTCACATTCATTGACATGATAAAATTTAATTATTTATAACACATGCTAACAGAAATCATTATGGAATGTTGGGATGTATCCCAAGAAAATTATAAGGTGTGTAGACCATAAAAAATGAAAAACAAAATATGGAAAACAAATAGTATGAAATTTGGTGAAATAGAATTGAGAATTGACATGACAATGATGAAAAAATAGTAGAAAATCGTAGAAGTAGAGAGAATATAGGTAAAGACCAAAGAAGAATGGACTTATGGGTGAAGTAGAATGGAATGGAATGATTTGGAAGGTTACTAATAATTAACTATAACTTATTATTAAACTTACAAAAATATGTGTGAAAATAAGTTTTAAACACAGAACTATCATTAAGTAAAACACTTTTCCAATAGATCTCTCATAATAGTTGGTATCTCCAATAAATACCACAATAATAGTGATCTACCATGCAGAATCAAAATCCTAGATCTTTTTTAACTAAAGTACAATGATTTATTTTAATACTGAAAAAAAATAAACCAAAACTATTCACCATTTTGTGTGTGGAGTATGTTAAAAATAATGATGATGATAATTTTAAAATGAAATCATTGAGTGAAATAGAACACAAAATGAACTTTTAGTTGGAATAAAATAAATCTCAACTGCTGAAAAGGATCAACTCTAACAAGAATAGATAAGTAGAAAAGATATAGTATTAAGGAAGCACAAGAAGATCATATATTTTAATTATTAAATTCTTAAATAGGTATAGGTAAAATTGTTTACAATTATTTCCAATCTTCACCCCAAATAAATTTAGCTACAAATATTTTTGACAATAAATGAATTTAGTATAATAATCAAGATAGATAAATATAGTATGTAAAGAAAAAAATAATGATATTATTCATTGTTGAGATAAATTTCTTACTCCATGTTTAACTCTACTAATTTTCCTCTTCAAGTCTATTAATTCCAATGACCCAACCCCTCAATACAACATTCTTAATCTTCAAAAATATGTGTTAAATGAATGTTTTAATGAATCCATTCCCACCATTATCCATTATAATAAAACTTGTTTATTTCTATACTAGTTCACTAATTGAAACACTAGCATTGATTAATTATAGTAAAATGGAAGAGAGGTTTTTAAATCAATGAGTCACTACCACTATGTCATCAATAAAGTAATCCCAATAGGATCTACCACAACACCATAAATCTAACTGTAACAAATGTAACTACATTTAATCAATAAATAATGAATATTTTTATTTACATTACTTTATTCCCAGAATCCATGTGTAAACTAGTAAATAGATATAATTAGTAACTATTAAAACATATATTATTCTTCTAAATCCAATTATTACTAGAATATTCTTTCAAATTTTATTGAAACGGATTTTTCACCTTGCATTGATAGTTAATACAATAATGAAAAACTATATTGATCATTAATTATTCAGTGGTTTAGTTGGTAAATGGTTTATTCTCTTTTCTTTAATGGCCTCAAAAAAGGATTAATTTTATTTCATCGTGAATAATTCACCTAAAAATGTTTACCTTCTATAAATAAGTACCTCATTTTATTTTAAATAATCCTTGATTAAAATTCATAAAAATAACTTATAGCTAACAAAACAATTGTTCATCATCATCAACATATCATATAATCAAATCAAATGTGAACATGATATGAATTTAATTTGGTTTATACATAAATATAAAATGACACACCCATATTGTTCTTTACAGCCACAATAATAGACATCAATGTGGCAAGTAACATCATCAACACTTATACAAGCAATAGAAATCAAATAAAAATCTCAATCCTAACCTTTATAATTTCTCGATTTCCTCTTGCATTAATCAGGGGGCCTCAATAATATTTTTAGTCAATTGTTCTTCACTAGTTTATGAAACATTATAGTTTTACCATCATCAATTAGATATCTAGGCCACTCAGCATAGGAGTCTCACACACATTCTTATATATTTCCTCGCAAGTTACATTTATTTTAGTCAATAATAGAAGCATAAAAAATCCACCTTTCCTTTTCCTCACAACATCATTTGACCACATAACATTTACATATATCTTCCAAGACTTAACCCTCATATATTATTTTCTAATATGAAACATTTCTTATTATTCAATATTTGATTCATAAGATTCTTCCCATAAACAATTATTCATTACTTACTTCATGTTAAATCATTATTTATTCAGGACAAACTACAATAAAAAAAACTTATTTTGATCTCTTCTCATCTACCACCCCTTAATTCATTAATATTTATTCCAATAAAAATTAATAAAATTAAAAATTATTTATATCCACTTAGATTCAAATCCCACTACTTAGATAAATAATGAATGTCATTCACCGATGAAAAATTATATTTTAAAAATTCATGCTAAGTGAAGATATCTTATTTGAAATTATCTTACATGCACCTTAGTTAAGTGACTAAATTATCATATGAATAGTATATTGAATTCTATTATTATAGGTTAGAAATAAATCACCTTATGAGCCTGCTCTCAAAATTTATCCCACATGACTGCATCCAAATTTATTAACCTAACAAGTTAGGTAATTTCTTTTTTTATGATATCCAATTAAATACATAGTCCTAACATAAAAAAATATTTAAACTATAAAAATTCATGGTAATTACCTAATAATATTTCAAAGTCAAAAAATATCCTTGAAAAATTAGATCATAAATTTATATATTCGGTCAAAAAGAATGAAAATTGATGCCTTTAAAATATATTAAATTGATATGTTAAAAATATATAATTAAAAATCCAAAATTTAAATCATTATATGATTTCATAAATGAATACAATTTCTTCCAAAACCATTAAATGTTTTTATCTACAGAATCTTAAAAATAATACCTAGGATCATATAATCAATCTATCTTTAAAATCACATAATTTTATCATGATATCCTATAATTTTCATTAACCCTACAGTTTTTTAACAATTCATTAATTTGTTATTTATAGAACAATTTAAAATTATTATTTTTGATTAATACAATGAAAATATGTTGAAAAAAGAACTCAAAATATGTGGCATTAAATTTCCCTTCACTTGACATGTTTCTTATCCTCAAAAATTCTATTATTCAATTAAATAAAATATAAATATTCTCATTATTGATAAACTAAAGTTACAAATAGAATTGGTTAATTAAAATATGTTTTCCATATAGAACCTCTCAAGTAATCAAGTGACTTACCTTATTAAATTACATGTTTTAGTAATATTTTCTCTCCTATTTTAAAAAAATTATTTTTATTTGAATCTTATGAAGAAAATTATAAAATTATTACAACAGAAATTTAAAAATTCTCTTTACCTCAAATATAAAAGAATCATCTAAATTACGAACTCCTAATAAATAGAAAACAACTATATATGGTGGTTTGAAAATTTGTTGAAGGAAAAAATAACTCTTCAAAAAGTTAAATACTAAATAATAAATAATAATGAGTTAATCCTAGATAACTATTTTCATTTCATATTCCTTTTAAATTAATATTTTTCGAGTATAACCCATATCAAAATGTTAAATGTCGATGATAATTTTAAGACATATTCCAAAATAAAATTTGGAGGAATATTTTTTTAATAGAGAAATTAAATGTTTTTATTAATTAAATATATATGATAATAGATATTAAAATCCTCAATGTTTCAAATCGCCATTGAAATTATGTAAAAAATGTCACTCAGGGAAAAATATTCCTATGTAGTCCTCGAATGTAAGAAAATTTTAAAACCATTTAATCATTTTTTGATGTTTACAATACTAAAATACAGTTGAGTATACTTAAGACCCATCCTCGATATATAAAATAAAAAAGTTTCCATAATATTGAATCATGTTGTAGAATAATCATTTAAAAAAATATGGTTAATGAAAGATTTTTATATTTAATTATAAAAAATAATGTCTAGGGGTTTTCAGTAAATTTCAAAAAACAAATTTCAAAAAATAACAAAATTAATAAAAAATAGTGCATGTTCATGTTTCCGGAAATTTACAATATAAACCTTTATATATATTTCATAATTTTATCTATTTCCAAGTATAAAGGGTGAGCTAAAAATTAATTTCCAAGAGGGCATGAGAAAAATAATACAATACAATTATTTCATAAATTAATGATTATCAATGAAATAATTGAAACTACACCCATTTTAAAAATAATAATTTTACCATGCCTCAACATGGTTCCAAAAAAATTAAAACCCAAAAATTTCCTTATAAATGTAGTGTATTTTTAGAATTAAGACGAAAAATAAAAAAAAATTAAATAATTGTTTCCCTTGAGATAAAATATCTTTCAACTAATTAAATTCAATAATATTCACTTTAAATTTTTCTAGAATGGTTCCTTTTATCACCATTTTCTAGATCTTATCAATGTAAAACAAAATACCATAATAATCCAAAATTTATCATTCACGAAAATTGATCCCAAATACCATGTTTAGTTGAATTTCATCAATAGTTTATCAATATTTAATCCCATAATGTTCAACATTAATAATTTTTATTCTACCATAGTAGATTGACCCCATTCTAGAGTTAATACATATTCACTTTCCACGAAACCATCACTCACTCAACGCTAAAATGTTAACCTAACATCTTTCAATAATGGATCACATAAATTGAGAAGAACTCAACTATATTAGAGACATTTATTTGAAGAGAATGAAACCAAAACAGAAAACCATGGATGACATCCCATCTAGTATAATTTTTAAATTCCCTAGCCATAATTTCCCAATTAAAAATATAACCTTGATCATTTAGTGGATATGATTGTTAGAGATATTTATTTTTACTAGGTTGTATATATTTTTTCTCATGTTCTCTCAATAGTTATACTATACCAAAAACACATAGAATTATTCCTAAATATTCTAGGGATACGGGACTAAGGTTGTCATCCACTATTGTTTAATTATTGGAAGCTTATCAAAAGGACTTAATATTAATGATGTTAGGTTAATGATATTACTATAATTACTAGAATGACTCTCCAAATTCTACCCCACACATGATACATTCATCAAATTATAATTATGCGAAAGAGTTCATGAAATACACTAACTTGTAACCATAGAAACACCCTCAAAATCAATATACATAAGATAATTACGGGGATATTCCTCTATGTAATCAATGAAATAGACAATATTTTGCACATAAAATGAAATATCCATGTATCCCAAGACATAAATGACAAGAAACCTACCTATTTATGGAAATCTATTTAGGTTCTCACTTTCAATACTCTCATTAAGACTAGAACATTTATATTTGAACTATTAAATTGGAATAAAAATATATTTAATATTTACCTAAAAAACACATATTGAGATGAATTCCCCCACTGAAGCTGACTCACTAATATTTGAAATTTATATTTACATATATAAAACTGAACAGGTTATATGGGAGGGTTGTGAATGGTGTTCAATGGCCTAAGGATAACTCTCAAAAAAATTGATTGGTTTAGGATAGACATCTTCATTATCCATAGTTATTAATTTTCAAATTTGGATCTTATGTTTTCATAATATTTTTTTTCTTATATTGATTCAAATTCAACCAAATATGATAGAAAATATTCATTGATTTAATCATTTGATTATTTCTTTTTAAATTTCATGGTTTTATTTATAATTTCAACTCTAAGTACTTATATAGAAATATATATCTGTTTGAAACTTATAAAATGTAAAGACTCCTAGAAAACATGTAACTTTTTTTATCTACAAAAACATGAAGGGTAAATTTTCCATTTTAGACATAAATTAAATTCCCACATGTGGAAATGAATGGTTTTCCAAGAATGATAAGTACATTTTTTTTGTACTCTATTCCAATTATCATGAAATTTTTAGGAAATATATGATTCCCTAAATTGAATAAAAAGTCATTAACCATTCCATAAGCATAACTAACTTACCTATCAACTAGTTTTATTATTATTATTTTTGGTTTTAACTTTGTGAGACCCATCATTTGAAATTATAAGTATGGAATAATTTTTTTGAGAGCTAAATATTCACAAAAAAAATAACCACCTCACTTTATTCTATTCAAAAAGAAATAGGAAAATATCAAATGTCATTTAAAAATAGAGGTGAATTATTTTTTAGGACATCACTACAATATTTAGTATGATTGGTGATTGTAAACTCTCATGTATACGTTTATTTATCCATTGAATTGTTTCAAAATTTGACATAGGAAGTTATTTTTTTAAGTATTCCACAAAAATATTATTTATGTTAATAGTCATAAAAATCTCATGGAATTTCAATTAGTCATGTTTATCAACCTTATTTTTTATTTTTGGAAAGGTAATTGTAGGGTTATAATTATTTAAAATAATTTTATTTTCTAGCTTCATATAAAATCACACATTATTATTTCCATATTTTGTTATTTCCAATTTTATTTTCTTTTTTATTTATATTTTATAAGGAAAAATTATTTATTTTTTATATTTGGACCATTTTTTCCATATTTAAATATTTGGTTTTTATTGGATTTTTATTCCAGTATAAGGTTAATATTCATTAAAATAATATCTATGCTGAACCTTTACATTATTTTGTGTATTCAAACCTAACCTTTTATTAACACCCATAAAATTTTCTCTTAGAATGGAAACTAATATTTTTGTAGCTTACCTAATATCTCCCAGTAAGGTCTCCTAAAATTTGACTAATTTATTTTAGAATATTTTCCATATTTGGTTCCAGAGATGATTTTAATGATGGAATTTTATACTTATTTATTGTTTCATTGGAATACATTATAGAATTAATCCTTAATTATTAGTAGTTTATTTTATATAAAAAATAATTAAACATACACTTTGAATTAATTTGTCCATATAAAGACTTTGCCTAATACTGATTTTTGAAATGAGTTTTAGTCTTTAATTGGAATCATGGGGTGGTGTTCTATTTAGTAACTCATTTATATTTCTAGTATAGGTAGGGTTTGTTCTTAAAAGTAGTAAATTAATTTTTATTGTCATATAATAGGTCACTATTATCCTAAAAATGAGAATTATACCTTGAAAATTTTACATCTACATTGGACTGGGAAGGAATATCTTTTTCGGAGTAGCAAGTATTGGTTTTCCCAAACATTCCATAGTGGTAGAATTTCATTCTAAATGTTTTTTAGTTGATACAAACTGCTTAATGGTAGACCTCACTCCTATAGATAGATATATTCATATAATATTAAAATTGAGGGTTTAGATCTATTTTAATAAATATTTTGGTCAACTCCATGGGTGTTTGATAATCGAAACAACCACCATAAATATGCTCAACAATATTTTCATAGAATGGAGTTAATCTTTTATAAATTATTCACATCAAAATTTGAGACTAAAGATGATGGATTTTACATTACCTAAGAATCACTATAATCATTCTTCTATTTTACAGAAAATATTTTTGTCATCATAGAAAAATCTAGTTAAATTGTGCCTCCCCTCAAGGTATATATTTATAGAATAAAACATAATTATAAAATTTTCGAAAATATGGTCCAATGTAACAAAAATTTATTAATATAATTTTTGGAAACAAGTTCTAGTCTTATTATTAATATATAATAAGAAAACCTCTCATACTCATCTACTACACCCTTATACCAAGTAATTTTACTTACAAAACTATAATATAAAGGTTTCATATAAATTTTAAATAATCCTCATTGGCTTGTCTAGTATATAAAGTAGTCATGGTGATGTAGAATGGTTTAAAATTATATATCATAGAATTAAGGGACAATGGTATATAATATGGGAAATTTTAAATAGTGGGATGATGAAAATAACTAATCCTAATCCTTTCATTATTCTAGTTTCTATGTTGAGGTGTAATAAAAAATTTCATTTAGGCTTTCAATTCATTGAATATCCAAATTTTCAATTTTAGATTTATTCTTATTTTTCATTCGGGAAAGTAAATGTCATTAAATTTCAAGTATGAAATGGTAAATTTCATTTAAATATGATTCCATTTTTTCCATAAAAGTTTAATTCATAAAATAAAAAACTTCAAGATCAGATGGTGAGAAAATAAATTTTCAAAAACCCATTCCTTTTAAAAAAATTATATTTAAATTATATGTATTTTTACGATTTTTTTGGTTTAACATTTCATCCACAATAATGAAATTTGTTTTTGAAAACTCATAGTCATTTACATGCTCATATTTAATTATTTTCCACACATACTAATTATAAATAGTATGAAAAGTTATAATTAAACCCATGAGAAGGCTAGGATTTGGACCGCAAAGTAAAAAAGACGAAAAACAAAAATAAACTAAAAAAAATGTGAATAATAGTGAAATGATTGATAAAAATAACGTGGTAGTGGTGAATGTTAATAATAAGATATTTTAAGTAAAATGAAGGTAAAAAATATTATATAAAAATGGATATAGTGGAAATTGATATCAGAATGAATAAATCTTGGTTCAACTGCACTTGAACCAAAATTGACCATTAATGTCCAAGAAATCTATGTGAAAAGAAGGAAGGAACACCTGAATCTCATTAAGTAAAACTCATTAACCAATGATATATCTAAAGGGGTGATTTCTCTACCAAAAATCAGGATAATTATAATCCATCATGGATAAAATAAAACCTTAATACTTTCTAACATAATTACTTGGTTTGAGGTTACGAAGGAAAATGAACCCACAAATATTCATATGTTGGTACATGGAGTCTGATAAAAATAATTCTCAGGAGGATTATAAAATCAAATTTCTGAATGAATGAGATGATAATATGAACCTAAAATTGGAAAGAACTAATTTCTAACATCTTAAAATGATCAACTCCAAAAACATTAGAGAGTTATAAAATAGTTAACAAGTAAAAAAGTCTAGAAATATTAAAAACTCCAATTGTTTAATACCAAAGAGGAATAGTTAAAAGAGATTTAAGTTTGTTCCAATATTTTCCCCCAAATGAATTAAGTCACATATAAAATAAATAAAAAGTTATAAAACATGAACATTAGGGTCCAAATACATGATATAATGAGAAAGATATAAATAATATTCTTTATTTAGATAGTTTCCTTCCTCCAGATCAATCTCTACTGAGTCGCTTCTTACACTCTACTATTAACACTAGTTCATTCCCATATTGTCACATTTCCAATATCTAGGAATAAGTGTGGAATAATTTTTTGATTGAAATAATATCCCATTTTTTTCCCATCTTGTAATGTTATTTTTATCTTCAAATTTCTCAATAAAAAAATATTCCACCTTCTCTCTGTGATAGTAAAATGGGACGGTCATTTTTTATTCGCGAGATACTATAACTATCACTAAAATAAATCTATCTAAAACACATATTCCAAGGGACTATGGAAATAATTTATTTTTCTTGAACTCAATTTAATCACTCAATAATGATTATTTGTGTTTCAATTATTTTATCTTAAAATTTGCATGTCAACTAGTACACAACATTAACTAGTTACTCATTAACGACAAAATATTCCTCTAAAATTTAGTATATACAAGAACCTTCTCTCAAACGTCACTTTGAAATATTTTTCACCTTGAAATGATTAGTATTGGAAAAATATAAAACAGGTTTATTTAGATATTCTTTAACGGAATAATATGAACATGGTTTACTACATTTTATTCAACGAATTCAAAAAAGTATTTATTTTATTTCCTTAAGAATAATTCACCATGAAATTTCGTCCTACATTCATTAGGTTACAAAGTTCAACTTAAATTAGTATTGATTCTTTTCTATACATGATATTTTAGGTCACAAACTAACAATTTTTCATCATCAACTTAGCCTTGTGTCAAAAAAATACGAAACAGGATAAAAATTGAATTGCAGAATTATGTTGAGTAGGTTTTGTACACCCCACTTTGATATCAAAACTACAAATACAGAGAGACAAGTAACCCATTTTCTTTAATAATTTTAAAATAAATAAAAATCATCTTGGAATCCAAATCTAGATCTTTAGCATAGATCTATTACATCCTGCATCCCTTAGTGAGCCTATTTTTCTTTTATAATCGACTACTCTTCCTAATTTTAAGTGTTACATAACTTATTCTTTTATCAAGATTTTTTATAGGGTACCCATTCTATTAATTTCATGTATCATATTTAGGAATCTATCATACATTGTAACTAGTTCAGTTAAGCTTGGTAGAATGACACGTTGATCTTTCCACAACCTAACAACTTTGGTTGACCTCATAACTCTTCACATTAATCTTCTAATATAAAAATCTCATATATACTTCACTCAGGTTAAACATTATTTCTCATTAAATATTTGTTACATATGATTCATCCCATCATTAGTCAATAATAACCACCATCAGGTTTTTTAATCATTAATTCATCACAAACATTACTTATTAACCTATTTTAATCACCCCTTATCTATCATCACTTGATTCATGCCCAAGTTATCCTCAAAATAATTCAAATACATCATCCTTAGTTTTTCCTTCTGAAATTAAAATATTTCGGGTTTGATTGAAAAATTTTATTATTCACCCATGATAATTTATATTTTCAGGACACGGGAATTATGAAAACATCATATGGGAAATTATGATACATATGGATTTTTTGAGTTCCTAAATTATCTTATAACTAGTATTATCAATTCACTTATTGGAGGGAGAAATGAAATTACTTTACAGGTATAATCTCAAATTTTATCTTACAATGAATCTTCAAAGTTTATTTCTTTTATGGACTAGGAAATATCATTTATGAAGATAGACAATTCACTAATATGGACCACTTTTTCCTATAAAATTAAAATGTATAATTCCATGGAAATAAAATAAAATTACAGTGTAGTCAGGAAAAACTCTTCAATTGAATAGATCATGAATTTCAATATTTAAAAAAATGAAAAATTTATTATAATAAAATATATTATCTTAAATTCATTAAACTTAGAAAATAACTAAAAATAAATCATGAAATTATTCCATATGTAAATTTAAATTCTTCATAACCCATTAAAATTTTTGATCATACTGACATGATAAATTGCTATGAAGGAGCATTTAATCAATCAAACACTAAAATAAGCCAATTCCATAAGGATATTTAGATAAATGAATTAACAGCATATATTATATATAATGGAATAATATCTTATTTTAATAATATTATAAAATTATTAAATCCTATTAATCTAAGGAAAATATGTAGAAATATTCTTAAAATAAAACATGTCTGTAATCATTTATTATAATATTCTCATCAATAAATCCAAAGATAAATAAATAAACATTAATATTAATTTAAGAAATTTTCTATTTATTAGACTTGATGTTAATTATTATAATATAAATCCTTTCAATGACTAACTTATACTAAGTTATATTAAAATAAAATTTCACCCTATCCTTTGATAGTTGAAGAAACTCCTCTAATGGGACTTGATTAGATTCTTCTCATCCCTTCTTTATTCTTCTTACTCTACCATTTAGTGGCTATCATACATCACTTATATCAATATATGTTTCCTTAGATCCACTATTCAGATATTCCTTGAATTTAATAGGTTTTCCCAATAACATATTGACCGTATGTTTAGGTAAATAGGAATAATCCTTCCACCTTATAATTTTCTTTCATTTCATCATTCAGTAATCTCCAATATAATAAGTGTTTTCCCCTATTATCAATTATTGGTCAAATTTCAATTATATCATGTTTCTTCCTTATATTTCGAAATTCTGCATAGTAGTTATCTTTAGCTCAACCATCCTCAAAATAGGACTCAGTTACATGTGTGTAAAGACTCTCTTCTTCTTACACTTCCTTAAAAATGAATCTGAACTCACCATGTCTACATCTTAATTATATTTTGTCTTCTTTATATACTCCACCACTTGAGATTCCCCATTAATTTATTACAAGAAGTTATTACATTCCTCAAAATGAATTTTTAGCTCGAGGTTAGGAAAAAAGTGTTTGTTACATGTAATACTGATGGGAGTATCACTTTCATATTTTCTAGTTATATAAGAAGAAAGAAAGTGTGAAGAAGAAGAAAATATAGACCAAACCGACACTAGAATAAAAACTTGTTTTTTCTAAAAATGTTGTTAATATTTTCTTGAACAATGTGATCTTTGTTACTTTACTCAATATCATATTATAGAATCTAGGAGGGTTATTTAACGTTTTGAATGAAATCATTTTTTCTTATTAGACAACCATGTCACACATCTTCAGAATATGATGGCATTGGTGCTTCATTTCGAGGATGAAAATTTTGTGTCCCTTTAATATCTAACAAAAATAACACCCTTTCCTCTAGTAAAATAATTCTAACTAGAATATTCTTCATTTAAATAGAAAGAAAATGACCTAATGATAAACATGGGGAGATACCATCATGAGTATTTCTAGACACCTAAACCCCATGGTTAAAAACACCTTGAAAATAAGTATGATGAGAATTTAAAATACATTGATAGGAAGTTTGTTCATTTACCAACTAATTATATAATCAATAAACATATACCCATGAATTAAATAAAACAAACAATTTATTATATAACTCTTCATATATTTCAATCAAGATATATTCCATTAGTTTATTTTAGATATCAAATTCAATGAAAATGCGAGGAGCAATAGGATGGCATGGTTCCATGATGAAATAAATAAGTGTTGAGGTGATTTTTTGAGGAATTTATAGAATAATTTGTTAGAACACTAGTGAATATTTTTGTTGGATTTTTTCAAGTTCATAAATCATATTAAAAATTAACTTTATTTTAAGGTGAGGTGTTTGGAGACCACTTAAAATGATGATAAAGTTGGTTTCCAGTAATTAAATGTCATGAATGTATCTCATGATTCAAGTTTTTGAAGAAATTAATATCACATTGAATTTATTTTATTTCACTTAATAATTTTATTGAAGAATTTTGATTACAACATAAAATGAGTATTATGCAACAAAGAACACTTTGTAATTGTTTGGTTGTTCTACCTCTTTAAAGGACTCCACATCCGAGGGAGTGGATAAACTGAAATGAAATTTGAGAATTTTTTCCATGCCAATAGAATTTGGAGTACCTCTATCTCCTGAATGAGTACCATGTCACAATGGATGTTGAGTGAGGTTCTTTTGTTTTGGAAACTAGACCACACCAAAAAGGAGAAGATCTAGTGATTTTTGGCCTCTATATATTTTTAAAGGTGCATGTTCCAAAAAGGATTTCCATGTTGCAAATAGTAATTTCATGACACATAAGAGTCATCCAATATATAGAGTATTTATGGAGTTTATTTTTATTTCTATAAAATGTGGAAGATTTATATATTTTAATGTGTTTGACTGGTAGAAAAATAATTGTTGTGATCCATTATGGTTCTCTGAACGGATGTGGTTCTTCCATGAATAAAGAAAGAAATACAATTATTGAAAAATTTATGACTTGGATTTATCCAAGAGGTATTGTCATGAACTAGCCTTATCTTATATCATACATGAATCTGTTTGGGGCAAGGACTAAAGGGCAGTCTCGATTCCCACATGTTGAAAACTAGTGCCTATGAATTCAATAACCCCTTTGGAAAATATTTTATATAAGAACACCAATCAATATCCATAACCAAAATCATTCTAATGTATTCCTAAATTTCATAGATGACAACCATATATATATATATATATATATATATATAAAAGATGAATGTACAAGTCACAAGATTCACTAACATTCAATAGCAATAACCAAAATGAAAAAAAGGAAGGTTCCATCAAGTATGTAAGTCCTATATAAGATAAGAGTATTATCCTCCATCATGCCACAAAATTTGTATTTCCCCAAAGAGGAAATAATCTAGAGAGAGAAAATACCAACACCAAATGAATATTTTCTTCTACCTTAAACTGAAAATACAAGATCAACATATATTTTTGGGTATATGTAGTGCGTTTGAACAATTTCTCATATGATACAACTATATTTTCTATGAATAACCATTACAAAACAAAAAATATTTCTATATTTAAATTAAAGTAAAATAATTGTTCCATAAAATATTATACAAATTTAAAAAGAAATTAAAATATGAAAGAGTAAATAAATAAATGTATAAACTGGTATAAACACCATGGGAAACTACTAAGTATCTAGGTTAGTGGATTTTCAGTTAAACCATATCTCTATGATTAAGCATATATTTCCCTCTGCATGGGCTATTTTGGGTATATACCCAACGTCCAACTATGGTAATTAATGACACACTATTTTATTAGTGATGCATTGTAATACTGTAAGTGAGGTTGGGTTGAGGCCATGTCGTCCAATCATACCCTCACAGAAACTGAGGGCTCCAATGTTTTTTTATAATATTTCCAAACCATTTCAATCCCATTTCTTTACAAATAAAGTCATCCCAACCTTCAAATACCATTTAAAATCCTTTCAAAGGAGATAAATCATTTCAAAATCCTTACACAACCCAATTCCCTTAGAATCTCCCATTTTCACACACAAAAATTCAAAACAATTATAGATAATGTAAATAAATTTTAACTCGTAGAATAATATCATATTATATAAACACGTACTTTTTTGTTGGAAATCACCACCACCCAGTTGAAATCCAAAAGCAAAGTCATGATAAGATCGTATGGAAGAAAGAACACACCACCGAAAAAAATATACTAGTTAAGAAATAAATATTTAACCAACTCTTGGTTAACACAACCACTAAAGAGAGGATAAAATATGAAATAAGTAATATTATACCAAGATAAAAGAAGAAGAAACACTATCATTGATATTTTTCAAATATCCAAGCTCCAGACCACTCCATATTGATATCAAGAGGGTGTTTGGATAAGTGGGAATGCCAACCTAGATCTGTAGAATCATTAATGAGAATAAATGTGTGTGAGAGGGGTTAAAATAAGGATGGGTAAATTGTAAAATCCTTTTTTACCGGGGAAGGTCACACATTTATACCGCAAGGTCTTACATATCATGAACTATCCATGAAGGAAACATTAACCTAAGGGGTGGAGTCTTTAAAACCTGATGGAGTTTATACTATAGACAATCACTTAATCATGTTGGATTTATATTATTTTTGTCTGTTACAGACTATTTTCATTGATACAGACACACGGTTTCTAATAACGTTGCACCAATTGTGTTACACCCTCTATCCCTCTAAAAACATCTATTTTTCATTAAAAACCCTACAAAATAAATGTAATAAAAATAAATTTAAGAATAAATTAAAAACCCTAAATGAAACACCATGGGTGTGATTATCTTGGTGGTTATTTCAACCTCAAATAAATACAAATTAAAATTGGATTATAATGATTAAGTAGAAGATGATCTGAGAACTATATTTAAAATAGAGGATTTGGATTTGAATTTAATAGTCAAATATAAACTATCATAAGAAGTTATTTTTTTAAAGGACTATGATATGTGAATATTTATTTGGAAGAATAAAAATAAGGTTATAAGAGAAGAGAAGAAGTTAGAGATATGTAAAAAATCCTTTGGAAGCCACAATTGAAAGATTTCAACCACATGATGAAGGTTATAATATAATGATAGTATAAAAAATGGAATAATAAGTGTGATTTCATTCTTGAAATTTTATTTTATCTTGATATTCATAAACTATATTTTTAATGTCAAGTTAATTAAAATACAAAATGGTATTTGAGACAAGAATCAGAATATCAATGAACAAAAAAATTGAGGCGAGTAAATTTATATATTTATATACTTAAATACTAAAATTATTGGACCAATTATGAATTAAAAATGAAAATTTATACAAAAGGGGAAATCAAGGTGTAATCAAGATTAGTGTTTATAGATAAAAGCTATAATAATGCTTTATTAATGATATTATCTTGTGCATTTTACATATCAATGTTTTTCTAATGTATCTACTTTGAATGAAAGTTCTCATACTGAACAAAATATTGATTATTTGTATATTAATATTATGTATTATGAAATGAGTATAGATAATACTATCAATAAATAGGGAAAGCTTTAATAGAATATTTTCTTTTAAAAGCCTAAAAATATAATAAATGTAAGAACATTATTTGTGGAGAAGATGAAATTCCAATTTTTTATTGATATTTAAATGTAGATATAAGGTTTTTTGAAATGATTTATATAATTTAAAAAATGTGTGAAGAGGTAAGTGAAAGTCAAAATGGATAAAAATGATTAAATTTTCAATTTTTGTGTCTTTTGACACATTGTAGAAAATTATCCAAAACCTAAACAAGATGAATCAAGTGATGATGAAACTGAATGACTAATAATATTTTCAATGAGAATTTTGTATAGGAAAAAATACACATATAAAAGAAATTATATGAATTTATAATATAAAAATATAAAAAACATATTTATGTTTTAATAATGTTAAATAATTAGTGATAAAGAATAGGTTGATATTGAAAGTGATGTCGGTAAAAAAATCTCATTACTAAAGTGAATGATGAAAATTTCAATGGTAATAAAGATAAAGAAATCTATAAATGTATATTAGGAAGCTCATATCTGGTTTATGTTCAAGAGATAATTGATTCAATGTGTCAAAAAAGTCACTTGGCTTCAAACAAATAGTAAATTGATGAAATATGATCAGTAATTCAATTATAAAGAATACGATTCTGAAGATGAAAAATAATATATGGTGAAAAATATTTATAATCTGAAAAAGTTACTTCACGATCCGAATATCATGAATATAAATTTATAAATAAATTTTCATAAAATATAGAAGGAATTTGATTGAATTCATTAAAAAATTTTCAATTTTGAAGAATAACAAATCAAGTCACGATTTATTTTTCAAAATTCTATTCAAGATATTGGGGAGTGTTAAAATTAGAAAGAATCAATATACAATCAAGAAATAATCTTTTTAAAATTATTTGATTTTCTAAAATGTTGATAATGATAACAATAAAAATAATAAATCCATATAGATAAAATTTTATAAAAAATAAAATGATTGTTAGAAATATAGAAACTATATGAATCCAAACATTGATTAAAAATATTCAATAACTAAATAATCTATAAAGGTTAAGATTTATTTTAATTTGAAAAAGAAATTGTTTTGAGGTAAAATAAATTTGTTTTTGGAAATAGGATTCAAAATTATTGTTCATAAGAAGGATTGAATTAAAGAATTAAACTATGGAAAACATTTAGTTTTTAAATTAATATTATTTTTATAGATATCATTATTATTGTGATGTTTTTGGGAATATTGAAAAAAAATCATTATTTTAATCATAAAAATCATAACATTCCTTTTGGTCTTTTGAAATATCATTTAAGTGGGAGTCAACCCTCTCAAAAAAAGTAAGTTCAAAAACCCGTTAAGTGTTTTGGACATAAGTCTCATAATAGGTTTGATGTATATAAATAATTCATTTGAATTTTTCGAATGCCTCATAAAATTGTAAATTAATCTATCATCATTCTAATAAACTAATAAAAATATTTTAATACGAAGAATCCTTACAAAATGATGATCATATTGAAATAGGACTCCATAGTTGTATAATCTTCACTTTATGAATCAAAAGGATAATGTCCATGGATCCTAAATATTGGATTTCCAACCCATATGAATGTATACTTAAAATACAAAAAGGTGTTCAAAAAAGAAATTGAGGCTCAATGAATTTTGTAAATGAAGGATCGCATAAAGTGAAAGGTGTTGGATTAATTTTAATTTGGAAGGAAAAGTTGTAATCTTAAAACACACTTTATGTAGATGGAATGACACATAATCTTATTATTGTATTATAGATTTGTGATGATGGAAATAATGTGGTTTTCCATGAATGTGGATTCTATGTTTAAAAACCGAGAAGATGGAAGAATTGTGATAATAGCATAGTGATTTAAAGGGAATTTTTTTCAAGTAGGTGATGCTCAAAATTCGTGATATTTTAGAATTATTGAAGAAAAAAGATTAGGGAATTGAAGTATTTATATATTTCCCAAAAGATTATGAAAATGATTTCTCAGGGAATGAATAACCATGACTTTAATTTACTGAAAAGGGAAGGGAACTAGGTGTGATCAACATGCCAAAATGGGACGATTGTTAACTCCTACAGTACCTGAAACCAAAATAAATTAGGTATGCACTACATCTAGAAAATTATCACCAAATGTTCACACTTTCAAAATAATAAGATAATTTAGTTGTGTTTATTAGATACATTTCTAAACACGTGAATTTATATTTTATAAAGGAATTTTATTTATTAATTCACAACGAAATAACTATCTTAGTGTGTTTGTTTGAGATTTTTTTTAAAAAAAAATTGGTTTCAAGCTGAATAGTTTTAAATTTACAGATTTTATAAAATATATTCACTTTTAAGTTATTATCTTAAAATAATAATTAATTAAAATTTTATTTTAAATTTATAATTAAAATTTATGTATATGTAGTTAGTAACATAATTTATTTCAAAATGTTTTTTTGAATTTTTAAGACTCGTCATTTAAATTTTGGAAACTTAAGAAATATTTTTTCCTAAAAAATATTTTTGTTCATTATGTCAAAAATTATTTTTACAAATATATAGAAATTAAATCTATAAGAATGGATTTCATATTATAGATCAATAATTCCATATTACTAAGTTTAAAGTTAATAGACATGATAATGGGAAAACAATTAATTTAAAAGATTTATTTTATTATTATTATATAGTTTTTTATTACATTAAAGGGTAACAAATATTTCTCCCCTCCCATGCACATATAAAGACCAAATAACAACTATTTTTTGCTGTGCATACTCTCGCCTCCACAAAGTAATGTTTTCTGGTTTTTCATCTTTAATTTCAACATATATCCACACCACATAGAATATTATTAAAAACCATAAAACATATAAATAATATCCCTATTTAATTTTTTAATGTTATTTTATCAAAATAAACAATTTCTTAACCATACTCACACATCAAATTATAGTATGTTTTATTTAGGTTAGTCTAGCCAGTGATTCGAACAATGATATAAAACTATATAATTGATAAATTTTGGATCATAAATACTAATATTATTATAATTTATTAATCAATTATTAATTTTTATAGTTATGAAATTTTTTTATTAGGTATTTACTTCATTATTAAAATATGATCATCGCTTAGTAAAATTGTTGAAATAAGGAAACACTAATTTCTTTTTCACCCAACATAACTAAAACACTATTGGAATGAGATAAGATATTTATAAATAAATATAATTTGTTTATTTTAGTACCTTATATGATATTTTATTGAAGATTCTTATGGGGAAAATTATAATGAACCGGACTTGACATATATTAATATTACATAACTTTTTCATAATTCTTAAAACTTTATACAAATAGATGCCCAAAGACCGTATTGGTCTTGTTCCTTTGGAAACATGGAAATCTAAAAACCGGTACACTAATGAGACACATTATCTCCCACTAGAATTAGATCACACTCGGTTACATCCTTGTATTACTGGTACAACTTCACCCCTCGTTCTAGCCATGTGTTGGTGAACTGAGTTCACTCATCATTCCAACCATGTAATACTGAACCAAGTTCATTTATCATTTGGTTTATTTCTATCTTATGAGATATAAATTCTTATCCAATTAAATGGAGGGAGATATAGTCCCAACCCATCTCATAGTGAAATCATATGTACATATTCCAGAAAATGATACATAATCATATCATTAACTGTTAAATGAATTGGGTTTCATTAACATGTAATATTTTCTCAAACTGTATAAAAATTCATGATTAATAATCATTTCATTTAAACCATAGCCCATGAAAAGAAGTGGGTTTCATAGGCATATAAGTCATAAAACAAATTGGGTTTCATAAGATTATAAAAATTAAGAATAAACAGATTTTACAAATATCATGAAATAAAAAAGAAACCATTTATAAAAATAATATTTATGGAACCATGAAATATTTCCCTACAAAATCATGAGTAACACTAACGGACGTAATCTAAAAAGGGAAATAATTTTAAAATATATTTTAAAAACACTTCTTGTAGAATTTATCCTTTATCCTCTGAAAACTTCTTCATGAAACATATAACCTTTTGAAAACAATTTTCATTAAGATGAACATTAAAATTTATAAATGAATCGTTGAAAACATTTTGAAAGACTTTTTATATGGAAAACTTGTAGAGAAGCATGAAAACATTATACAACCCCTTTTTGGAAAATTTATTTTAAAAATATTTTAATAAATTAGAATCATTTAAACATAAAAATAAATTGTTAAATAATTAATGGTTATTAAATACATAAATGTCATACGAGGTAAAAGGAACAATCCTTTAAAATAGAATTTGTTTTTAAAAAATGTCGCATTTCGAAGGAAAAAATAATATTCCATTGAAAAAATTGGTAAAAGAAAAAAGAGTAAAATTTTATTTTAATGATCTTAATATATTAATATAATATTCTTAAAAACCCTTTTTTGAATACCTGGTTTTTAATGAAAATAGATTTTTGACTAAAGGGAGAGGTAAATTTGAACTTTCTTAAAAACAATTTCTTAAATATATTATATAGAAATGATGGGTAAAATAGAATAAATACATTATGATATATTGAATAACTTGTGGATAGGAAAATTCAAGAGTGTTATTGAATGATTAATGGTAATATTTAATCAATGGAAGCATAATAATAAATAATTTTGATAAATGATGGGATTGTTTCAATAAACACTTACTTTAAGGTAACATGGAATCACACACTAAATAATGGAAAATAAAATTACATAAACCAAAAAATATATCCCTAAAATAAGTATATTCAGTTATAGAATGTCAAATACTCCTTGAAAAATAATGTAGGTGCATTAAAAAATATATGTCTCAAGGAAGACATATTAAAACAAAACTACCTTACTGATATGGTATCTTTTAAAACTTAAACCCCTTGAGAGAAATTTCATAAAATGGATAATTACATAAAACTGAATTTAATTATAATACTAATAATATAAATTCTTGTTTTTTATATAAATGATGATTATTATATTAGTGGTTGATTAGGCATGTATCTCATAGAAATAAAAAAGTGAGATGAAATATCATTACCTTGAGACAAACTTATCTCATGTGTCTATATATTCCTGAATAATAATCTTATATTAATTAATTAATTTCATTACAACATTTTTCAAGTTTATTACTACTTTTACATCATTTAGTATCTTATTTTGTACAAATACATAAACAATTAAATTTTTGTCAGGTGTTTTTACCAGAATCAGTTCACGTGTTAAAAATGACTATGGTTGGTCAACTATAGTCAAAGGATTAATTACGTAGACATATAAAGAATAATAATAATAATGGAATAATTATCATATTTTTACAATAATTATATTTTTAAAATCAATCATTAAAAATTAATCAAGGTTATAATTATGGAGATGGTAGGTTGTACGTACACATGAGTAACTTTCCCATTTATCAATGATAATTATTAAAAGTAGGTAAGTAACATTAATCTTTACATAATGATAATTATATCATAAATAAATTATTATTTAATCACATATAAATATATATAGAATTATTGTTATGTAACAGTAATCACATCGTGTCAAGGTGGTGGTTATCAATACATCCACAAATGACGGTATAAATTTTAAGTGTGTGAAATGGTAATAAAAAATGTTATATATTATTTTTACTAAAAGGTAATTATGACATGATTATTATATATATGTTTTTCTATGTCACGTGTTTTTAATTAAAACACTCCTTTATACATTCCATGTATCGTGATAATGAATCATATCCCTTTGAGGGGGCGGTAGTCCACACTTCCTCAAAAGAAATTATCGTATTAAAACCAAATTAAATGCAAAAATATTTGTGTGTTAAAAGGATAATATATGATTAAAGACTTAGTAAATATAATATATATCATATATAATTATATTTTCCATCATAATTCCCACCATGATATGTGGTAAAGGAAGAATGAACCATCATTGTTTTGTGAGATGGTAGTTCATCATAAACATAAATAGTATGTTCATTACTAATTAGATGGAGGTGTGTATAAGTGTAGGTATAAATCTTATAATAACATAACACTAATATATTTATGATAAATATTTTGTCTTCTAATAATATAATAGTATTCATTGAGGGTGTGGATAAATAAAAGAAAAGAAAAAAGTTTGAGGGTGGATGTTACCTCTACATTGGGTAACTCCTTTTGGTTTGCACAAAAGGGATTACTTGGAATACATTCTCCAAAAGGGGAGGATTAAAGGAGTAAGGGAGGATTTTTTTCAAGTACATTTTAGTATATATTGACTTAACCTAAGAGTTTTGTTATGTGTATAGATGTGTAGGAGTGGAGGCCTTTTTTAGTGAAGAAGGAGGTTCACTCATGTATATCTTTGAAAAAATAATTTCACCCACGTTTTTTCTATGGAAAACGGATCCCATAATAGGCCAAATTAAATAAAAGGGAGTACAGGGTCTAAATATTTCTATAAAATGTTTGTTGGATAAGTTTTTAAGTCATTTTGGGTCTTAAATTTAAGGATTATTTCTTAATTATTATTTAATTTACCTTAATCTATGTAATTAATTTTAATAACTTTCAATAATATTATTGGAAAAAAACTATGTTGACCATATTAGAAATAATAAATTTTTCAAATTAAAAATATGAAATATATTTTTTAAAAATTTAATCGCATATGTGCTCGATGAAAATTTAAAAGTAATCTCACAGTCGGGTCAATAATGCATGTTTTTAAAGTAAAAACATTCAAATGTTTGATAAGATTATATAAAAAATTTCAATTTTAAATTAATCTCAATGAAATAGATTGTATTAATTGATATAAATATTATATAATTAATCTTTTCATGCAATTTAAAATATAATTTAGTCTTATAAATAAATTAGATGAAAAAGATTATTTGAACTAAAATTCAGTATTTTTCGCACCTTATTAAAGAAGTAAGAGTTGTAAGAAAATTTCCTAACATTTAACCTACCTAAATAATTATGTTTTTATTTAAAATATGAATTTAATTTTGAAATATTAAATCTATAAAAGATTCAAAAATTTGATTTAAAATGGGTATTTTATTAAAATGTGAAAAATATATTGTAATAAAAATATAGGTGTTTTATGCATAAAATTGGGTTTGTAATTATATTACATCTATAAGACATATTGGATGAATATAAAAATAATTTTATTGAATATAAAACATATAAATTACATTATTATCACTCACTAATTACAATTGATTTAATTTATTAGGGTAAAACCTCTTTCTGACCAAAAAAAATATTAATATTTTTCATTGTATTCAATAGGTTTTTATATTCATTTATAATTATTTGGTAACCTATGAATTCATATTATATTTTTATAACCTATATATTTTCCAAAATTATATAACAATGTTAATAGCCACTAATTTAATAGCTTGGTTATATCTTATTATATTATGTAACAATATTATAATGATATACTATTGTTCGGAAAAAAAATGTATTGCATGTTATGCTAGCCATCAAGGAAAGTCATTGTCGCATGTAAAACAAGATAAAATCATTTTTCTATGTAAAGAATGATAAATATTATATTTGATTTAGTAAATTATTAACAAGGTGTTTCATATTATTCAATCCAAACATAATTATTTAACAAACTATCTTCAGTGTAGTGTGAAATGAAAGATATCAAAAAGTATAAATTAATTCAAAAAATGATTATTCAAAAAATATTAGGATGATATATTATACCCGCCTTAAAATGAAATTCACTATCAAAATTTTCTATGTTTACCAAAATTTTAATACTTGAATGTTTCATTCTTAGAAAACCACATTGTAAAAATTGAGATTAAAACATCCCTTAAAAAATGGAAAGTTTTAACCATAACGGTTACCTAATGTAATGTATTACTCGGTTTCCACATATGAAAAAATATTTTGGGAGTGATGATTGAGAATATAGGAAAATCATAAATATTTAAAGGTAGTGATTGAGGTAATCAATCAAAATAATTTAATGTTAAAATAAATTTTTAGGGCCTCAAATTCATAAATCTGTGATCATTTAAAAGGCCATAGTTTCTAAAAAAATAAGTTATTAGAAAAACTCCTTTTCTTTTTATCATTATTATAATGTTCATAAATTCTTCAATTGACCAATAGTATAAGGAAGGATAATTAATTGATATATTTCTAAAAAAATTCATTCCTAACTTTTTGTTTTATCCATTTATAATTCATCCATTACATAAATAAAAGGATTTCAAGAAATTAACATTGAAGCACGAAGTGATAAAATAAACTTTTAACATATCTTAAGGCTGATAAACTAATGAAAATTATAACTATTTTTCTCTAACTATTATTCAAAACCAATATGGTTAATAAATTGACTTTTAATCCTAAAATGTAACTCTATTGGTTCATCATTAAAATTTATTAAACAAAAATAATTACACATTAAAGTGGACATCGTGTAGGTTAGTGGTAGATGTGAAACCCTTATCGTCCTTTGGTGATGGGTTCAAGACCCATGACATTGTCATAGTTGATTGGTTTTCTACCATGATACCTGATTTCTTTTTTCAAAAACCATTATAATATAATATGAGAAATAAATAATTTGGAAATTCTTAAAATATGGTTAATCATAAAATGGTCATTAAGTCATGTTTTTCCAAAAAACTCAATGCAAAAATAATTCTTCCAAAGTTTAACTTAATATTTTCATCAATGGTTATCCCTATAACCATTCAAAAATATGGGAATAAAAATATTTATAAATAAACTTATGAAATCACCTTAACATTGATCGCTCATATATTACACAGTACTGCATGGTTGTCACATTCCCAACATTAAAATATGTTCATAAATTATTCTCTTGAAACATGGTAACAACTAAAATTACCATAAATACTTATGGAAAACGTGCATGCTTAATTATTCAATATACTATAGTATATATTCTAAAAATTCAATAAGTTTTGAACTTCAACCATGATAGTATAAACTAATTTTCAAAAAGTCCTTAATTAGTTCCAAGGTAATGAGTAGCATCCAATTTACTTATATCCAACTATCATTATACAACTAACATTATAAAATATACATAACATATTAGGAGTTATCTTTCCCTTAATAATTTTGTTTCTAGGAAAAACATCCTTCCATTAAATAATGTTTCTATTCTATCAGTTCCACTAAACATATTCTTGAAAATCATTAGTGAAAAAATATATACCAGAAAATCCATATATATTTCACTATTTATAATAATTCGAAACAAATTAATAAAAACATTTTTTACATCATAATTAAACTATTAACAAGTATACTTAATAATTTTACATAATACCACTTCCATTTAACATTTCATCTATTAACTCTTTATTATCAGCAGTGTAGCCACTCCATGCACCACCTAACTGATTCCCTTTCACGAGCTTTCCTCTTGGGACACAGACTTTCATATTGACTATTTATTCTATACTTAAAACACTTAACCATTTATGGTGCCTTTAGGGGGAAAATATTATCATCCATTTCATTTACTGAACTCCTCGTTTTTTCCTTGCAGTCACTTGATTTTGGTCTTTATTCAACAGCTAAAACATCAACTTTTTCATCTTGGACATTTACATAGGTTATTCTTTCACCAATCATGACAAAAAGGAAACTAAATATTATTTCCACCATGGTATTCATTACCCAAAATCTCAATGTACTCATTATTTCTATTCCGTGGGGAATTGGAGAGTTGGTTACGACACACGTTGTTAATTATGTTCTACGAAAATTGATTAGGAATGATCACAAAAACATTCACTCAGGTGATCATCCAACTTGACTTCTCATCAAAAAAAATTCCATCATATTCAATATTAATATGGTTCCTTCATGTTTTTTCCATTGACTAAAAAATGAAGCATAGTGTGAGAATTAATTATCATATAAAAAACCACATAGTCATAAAAAGAATTACTTATAGGATATATAAATCATGACACCTTACTTAATCTAATACACAGGATGCTTTTTATAGGTTTTTCATTTTCAACATATATTTAAAAAAATAATGATTGTTCATAAAGATTTTGTTAATTACCAAATCATATCCCATGGGAGTGTCAATCCAGGTGTTTATAAAGGCCTATTACAATGTACCTAATTACCCTGAATTTGTCTTAGGGTATCTTTTCAGAGTTGTTACCCCTAGGTACATTTATTCCAAATCTATATCAACTTCCATTATATATATATATAGGGATGTATTTCTAGGAAACTAATAAATCAATCCTTTACCAAAATTATAGGATATTTTCATAAATGTTAACTCATCCTAATACATATCCTTAAAAACAACCCAAGACATATCTTTTGAAATATATTGTATCAGTCAATTTCCATAAAAATCATGGAAATGTAAACAATGAAACATGAGCGAGGAACATTATCCCCCACTAGGTTTACTAAGAATATCACCACTCTCATAAAAATCAAATAAGAAATATATCTTCATATCCTTGGTAACGAAACATAAAATTTGATGATCTCAAATGCTCAGTAAGTGAAAATAAGTGAGACATGCAACCAAAATCATGAGAATAAGTGTATGAGAACGTGATCAAAATATTAGAAGATCATACCTAAAATATCAAATATAATAAACATGAATCCTATAATAAAGCATTAAATTTCAAAAGAAATTAATCATAAGGAATTAAATAACATAATCAGTGAAATCATATGATATGAAAAAAATGGAATTCTGGAAAACAAAAAAAGCATGTAATATGATTTCCATAGTAATCAAGGAATCTCATCCAAATCCATTTTAGTTCACAAATTCCGTTATTAAACTATTTTAACACTATGTTCTAACCTTGTATTACACAATCGAGTTCACTCATCATTCTAGACTTGTATTGGTGAACTGGGTTCACTCATTGTTCCATCCCTATAATACTTAACCATGTTCATTTATCATTCCATCCATGTCTATATCATGAGACTTAAATATTTACCCAATTCATTGGAGGTAGATATAGATATCAAAAATATCATATTTAATTCATACATATATGAGCCAAAAAATTATAAATAATCATATTATATCCCATGAAATGAAATTGGTGTCATAAACATGTAATCATATCATAAAATAAGAAAAATATAGGTTTCATACTCATTTCATCAAACCCATAACCCATGAAAATAATGGTATCTAATATAAGTATATCTTATTAAAATTACCTTGATTAATATGCATATAAACTTTTAAATAGGAAAATATTTTTAAAATGTCATTATATAAAAAATAAACCATTCAGCGAAAGAATATAAGTATAATATTCATAGAATTGTATGCGTAAATACCTATAAATTTAAGTATCCAAATTTAGACAAAACTATATTACAAGTTTGATATCTTTTAAAAAGTAAACCACATGAGATAAATATCAAAAAATGTATGTGTAAATACCTATAAATTTAAGTATAACATTCATAGAATACATTCTCGTTCAGTATAAACACTACACAAAATAATTGAATCGTGGATAAGGCATGTATCTCAATAAAATAAAAAGTGAGATGAAATACCATTACCTTGAGATCGACTTATCTTGCCTATCTTTATATTCATGAGTAATAAATATAGGTTAATTAATTATTTTATTCCATACATTTTTAAAGTTTATTATTAATTTTACTTTAATTATTAACTTGTTTTATATATTTTCTTAAAAAATAATGTTTAAGTCGGGTGTTTTGACCAAATTCGGTTCATGTGGTTAAAATGACTTTGGTTAGTCAGATATGGTGAAAGGGGTCATTATATAACCATATAAATATTAATTATTATTACCTAATTATCATCTTTATAAATTAATACTAATTTTTAATCCAATCATTTAATATGGTTACCAAAAATTAATTAATGATACAATCATATGATGATAGGTCGTACATACAGATAAGTAACGTTCACATTTCACAATAATCAACATGGAAAGAAGGTAAGTAACATTAATCATTTAAAATTATCATTATATCACAAATATAATATTATTTACTCAAATGTAATTATATATATTATTATTGTTGTGTAAAAGGAATCACATCTGGTAGAAGCAGTGGAAGTCTACATGTCTACGAAAGATGTTATCACTTTTTAAGTAAGTGAATGGGTAAAAATGAAAATGGTTTATATTATATATCTATAAATCAAACCACATGAGAAAAATATCAAAACATATATTTGTAAATACCTATAAATTTAAGTATAATGTTAATAAAAACATTATTGTATAGTATATACACCACACAAAATAATTGAATCGTGGATAAGGCATGTACCTCAAAAAATAAAAAGTGAGAGGAAATCCCATTACCTTGAGACCGACTTATCTCGCCTTCCTTTATATTCATGAGTAATAAATTTAGGTTAATTAATTATTTTATTTCATACCTTTTTCATGTTTATTATTAATTTTACTTTACTTATTAACTTGTTTTATAGATTTTCTTAAACAATAATGTTTTAGTCGGATGTTTTGACCAAATTCTGTTCATGTGTTTAAAATGACTTCTGTTAGTCAGATATGGTCAAAGGTGTCATTATATAAACAAATAAATATTAATTATAATGACCTAATTATCATCTTTATAAATTAAAAATAATTATTAAACCAATCATTAAATATGGTTACCAAAAATGAATCAATTTTATAATCATATGATGGTAGGTCTTACATACACACAAGTAATGTTCACATTTCTCAATTATCATCATGGAATGAAGGTAAGTAACATTAATCTTTAAAAAATATCATTATATCATAAATATAATATTATTTACTCAAATGTAATTATATATATTATTATTTTTATGTAAAAGGAATCACATCTGGTTGAAGAAGTGGAAGTCTACACGTCTACGAATGATGTTATCACATTTTAAGTGAGTGAATGGGTAAAAATGAAAATGGTTTATATTATATATCCATAAAGATAATTATATATTTAATGTCATATAGATTTTTTTATGTTAAATAATTATAAACAAAACCTTTATTTATGCATTCTATGTATTGTGTGAACGAATCACATCACTTTGAGTGGGTGGTAGTCAAAACTTATCTAAATGAATATATCCTATTTACCCCAAATAGAATATATAACGATATGTGTGGTAAAAGGATTAAACAAAATAAATAAATAAAAATATCATTTATATAATATATACAGTTATTTTCCTTCATCATTACATATATGATATGTGGTAAAGTAAGAACGAACAATCCTTGGTTTGTGAGAGGGTAGTTTATTGTACATATAAAAAGTATGTTCATTACACAATAAATAGAGGTGTGTCTAAGTGTATGTATAAAACATATCATAAAAACATAAAAATATATTTAGTATAATTTTTCGGTATAATAATGGAATAATATGAATTTAGTGAGTGTATAATGAAAATAAAACAAAAAAGTTTCAAGGATGGTGTTACCAATTAATTGGGTAACTCTATTTGGTTTGCACCAAAGGCATTCCTTGGAATACCTTATTCCTAAAGGGGGCCGCAATTAGGATGGTATAATTTTTGCTATGGTTGTTTAACTGGTATTATCCAAACATAATTGTTTTTAAAGGTGTAAAAAATTGGAGGAGAGGAGACCTAATTATATTTGAGGAGGTGTGGCACTCTTGTAAATCATTGTAAAATGAATTCCACCCACGTTTTTTCAATAGAAATTGACTCCAATAAGGTATAAAAGTATATAAAAGGTAGTATAGGTTCTAAATATTTCCATCAAATGTTTTTTTGACAATTTTATATGTCTTTTTGGGTCTTAACTTTATGGATTATTCCTTAGTTAAGAATAATTTTTCCTTAATCGATGTAATTAATTTTAGATGCCTTCGCAAATATTTTGGATAAAGATTAAAGATTAAAAAATTTAAAAATATATATTATTATTATTATTCCAAATATATAATCCATTTCTAAAAGTTCTAATCAATATCATGGAAGATATTAATTAAAAATTAATCTCACATTCAGGTTGACAATACTGGTTTTTAAACTAAAAACGTTCAAGTATTTGATAAGTTTTTTTACTAAATTTCAAATAGAAATTTATTTACATGGACTAAATTGTTTTAATTAAAACATATTATATAATTATTATTTTAAAGAAGCATAAAATATAATATATAATTGTTAATAAATTAGATGAAAAACATTTTTTAACTAAAATTCAGTATTTTTTAGTATTCGTTAAAATTATATATTCATAGAAAAATAACAGAAATTTCCCTAAACTAATCATTATGTTCTTATATTAACTATGAATATAAATTTGACATATTAAAAGGAAAAAAATTCCAAAATATGGATTTAAAATGGGTTCAATGTTAAATGGCGGAAAAAAATACCTTAATAAAAATATTTGTTTTTTAAGCATAAAGTTGGGTTTATTCTTATCTTATTTCAATAAAATCAATTGGATTAATATAAAAAAATTACTATATAAGATATATATTACCTTAATATCACTCTCTAATTATAATGTATTTTATTTACTATGGTAAAACTTCTTTAAGACCAAAAAATAATAATATTTTCATTTACATTCATTATATTTTCATATTCATTTCTAATTAATTGGTAACCAATGAATAAATATTATATTTTTTTAACCTATAAATTTTTCGAAATTATTTAGTACTATTCATAATGTCTAATTTAACATCTTTTTTATATCTTATTATATTAAGTAATAACATTTTTATTATATACTATTGTTCCGAAAAACTCTGTCTTGGGTGTTACGCTAGCCATTGGGGAAAGTAATTGTTGCATGTAATGTAAGATAACCATGGTACTCTATGTAGTTCCTGATAATTTTTATGTCACATGTATTGCAAGATTAATTTGATTTTTTCTATATTGCAATCCAAGAATATTTCTTTAATAAAATATCATCAGTGTTGTGTGAAATAAAAAATAACCAAAAGGAGTAAATAATTCAAAAAACAATAATTCACAAAATCATAGGGTGTCACATATACCCCATTAAAATTAATTTTCACCTAGAAATACATCTGGGATATCAACAGTTCAATACATGGACGTTTCATTCATAGAAACCTATATCCTAAAACTGGCAACTAAATCTTCCCATAAAAAGGGAAAGTCAGAACAATAACGGTTACACGAAGTAATGTATAAAATATTTTCCAAATAAGAGAACTTATGTTGGGATTGAATATTTGACATGGATGAAATGTTTAAGTATTTAGATGGAATTATTGAGGTCATTAATCACAAACAAGTGAATTTTCCATGAAAATTTTAGTACCTCATATTCATAAATTTGTGATGATTTAAAAGTCTATCAGTTCAAAAAATAATAATATATTAAGAAAACACATTTTCTTTTGATCATTGTATTTATATTGATTAATTAATTTATTATCCAACAAAATAGGGAAATATATTTTTTGTATTTATTTCTATAAAAAATCATTCTTCATTTTTGGTTTTATATATTTCCATTTCATCAATTACTATATAAAATATATGTCTAGAAAATAAGTTTTACACCCTAACGTAATGAAATAAAATTTTAACAGATCTTAAGGCCCATAAAAGAATCAAAATTATAACTATTTAAATCTAACTATTCTTTAATATCAATATGTTTTATACATTAATCATTAACCATAAAAATTACCTCTACTATTTAATCATATGTATTTATTCAACAAATATAATTACATGGTAACCAGGACATCATGTAGGCCAGTGGTAGGCCTGAAACCCTTATCATCCATCAGCCATGGATTCACAACCTGTAGCCTTGTTGACATGATTAGTTTTCATACAAAATACATGAATTCCTTTTTATAAAACCACACTAATATAAATTCTAAAATAAATAGGATGGACATCCTGGAAACAAGGTTAATCACTAAATATCCTTTTAACCAATGTTTTCAATACAAAATTAGTACATAAATACTTCCTATGATGTTTAACTTAAAATTTTCATGATTTATTAACCTTATAACCCTTCTGAAATATGTAAATCCAATAATATGGAAAACAAGTCATGAAATAGTCTTAACATTAATCCTCGTATATCAAAATGTATCACTTGGTTTTCACTTCTCGAGTATGTGAATACATTCATAAAGTATTCTCCTAAAATATGTTAATAACCAGAATTACCATAAATACTTCTAAGAAAATTGTGTTCTTCCTTATTCGATAGATTACTGTATATATTCCAAAAATCAATGAAGTTGTAAACTTCACTCATAATAGCGTAAAATACTTATCCATAAGTGTTTAATTAGGTCCAAGGTAATCAGTACCATCCAGTTTACTTATATCCAACATATCACTATCCACACAACATTATGATAACATAAAGAACCTATTTTGGGTTATCTATCCCAAAATCATATATTTTCCATAGACATTCCCTTTTCATTAAATATATATTCAATTCCATCATATCCATTAAATTTATTCTATAAAATCATTACTGAAAAAATATAAAATGGTCAATACTTATATATTTCACCATTCATAATTCTTGAATCCAAAACAGAAAAACTTCAACTACATCGTACTTAAGACATTAATAAGGGTACCTTTCAATATAACATAATTCATAATTCCTTTCACATCTCATCTATAGTATCTTCATCATCAGTAATGTAACCAGTAGTCACACCACTGTTCTGATTCTCTGTAGGAGAATTCCTCTCAGGATGTGGAGTTGTATAATGAACATTTATTCCACATTTATAACAGTTAACCATCAATGGGGTCTTAGGGAGTCTAATATTCTCAGCCATTTCATTAACCTAACTATTTTTTTATGCAGTCACATTCTTTGGGTTATTTTCCACATTCAAAACACCTTCGTGTTCCTTTAAGACATTAAATTAGGTGATTATTTCCACATTCTTGACAAAAAGGAAACTAACTCGTATTTTTTACATGGTCATCATTACCTAAACTCTCCCAAAACACTTTCTTTCCCTTACATTGGGTGTCCAAGAGTTGTTTAAGGTGCACATTTATAATCATGTTCCATGGAGACTGATTAAGAGCGATCCCAAAATCTTTCACTCTAGTGATCATCACACATGACTTGTCATCAGACAATGGTCTATCATATTGGACATTAATATAGTACCTTTAGGTTATTTACATTTACTAAAACATGAAACATAGTGTTATAATTTCATATCACTGAAAAAGACCACGTAATCATAAAAAAGTTACTTCTAGGATGTATAAATCCTGACACCTTCCTTTATATAAGAAACCCCAAGTTTATCTTAGGTAATTAATAGCCAAATTATATTTTAATTCTTCATCATAGTTCATCATGTGTTTGTGAGTCCCTAAAGCATATCTCCCAGGAGTGTCAAACTAGGTGTGCAGTAAGGTCCTTTTTTGTGTACTAGATAAACCCAAGTCAGGCCCAAGACCACATTTCAGATTTGTAACCCCTTGGTACATATTTTCCTAAGCAACATCCATGTATAGTACTTATACCATGATGTATTTCTAGAAAACAGCTCACTTTATCCTTTAATATAATTTTAGGACATTTTCCTAAAAGTTAACTCAACCTTACACCTATCCTTGGAGAAATACCTTAACATGTACTTAGAAAGATACGTAAGGTTTCAATAAATTTTTACAATCCTAGTTTACAAAGGATAACTAAACTATTTTTTTGATACCAAATAAAATGACCCAGTCATGAAATACATTAACATTACTTTACTTTTACGGAATACATAAAACATTATAAAAATAGATTCCCAAATATTGTACTGGTATAGGGCCCTTGGAAACATAGAAATGTAAGAACTGGTATATATCCCACTAGGTTCTCTTATACTATAACCCCACTCAAACATATTATATAAGAAATATATATTCATAACATGGGGAAGAAAAAATTATAAGAAGGTGAGATCACATCATCATTAAGGGTTAACAAGGGAGACATGTTAGCATAAACATGATGATAGAAGTATGAGAATGTGATAAAATGATTTTGAGATCATTAAATTCATATCATAGATCATAAACATAAATCATGGAATAAATCACAATAGTTCATAACACATTATTCAAAAGAAAATAAATAACATAAGCCATAAACTCTTAACAAATGAATAAAACATGGAATTTTTCAAGCACATAAGCATGTAGTATGATTTCCCTAGTAGTCAATTCATTGCTACTAAGGGTATATTAGTGAAAAAAATTCTTTTTTGATATATTTTTACACCCCGTTTGGATCATTTATTACTAAATCAAGTACACTCCTCATTCCAGAACTATATTACGGAACCAAGTTCACTCCTCATCTCATCCCTATAATAATAAACCAAACTCATTTCTCATTCCAATCATGTCTATCTCATGAGATATAACTAATTAACTAATTCATTGGAGGTAGATATAGTTCCCACTTATCACATAATGAAATTATAATTAAATTCCCCGAAAAAACATAAATAATCATTTCATAACCCATTAAATGAAATTGGTTTATTAAAAATGTTTTCATATCCTGGCCTGTAGAATATTATAGGTTTTATAATAATTTCATTCTAACCATATCCTATGAAAATAAGTGGGTTTCACATACCTATAACCAGTGGATGCTATATTTTATTGGAAATCAATTCTAAAGATATTTTAAAAACACATCATGGGGAATTTATACTTTCTCATTTGAAAAATGCATCTTAAAATGAAAAACCATTTAAAAACCATTTTCATGAATATAAACTTACAAACTTATAAATGAATCATTTATAACATTTTGAAATCCATTTAACCAATATAAAAAATATTGGATCTTAAAATTCATTTAAAACCCAATTATTTGAAAATATCATTTAAAGAAATTTCTTAAAAATTAAACTTTTAACATCAAAAGAATGATTCAAATAATTGATAGTGGGTATAATTATACATGTTGTATGAGTTAAAAAGAAAATTTCTTTTACACAGTAAAAAGGATAGATAAATTCACCTTTTCAAAATCAAAAATAACATTCCATTTGAACCATTGGAAAAAGGAGGAAAGGGGTAATTTTTATTCTAATGGTCATATGATATTAGTATAATATTCATGAAACCCTTTTTTCGAAAACATGGATTTGAAGGTACATAGATTTTCGACCGAAGGGACTGTAAAATTAAGAAATTATTAAAAATATTTCTTAACTATATTATATACCAAAGAGTGTGAAAATAGTACTAATACATGAATAAATCATGAATAACCATATTATTATAAAATTCTTGACTGTTCTTTAAAGACAAATCATAATATTTCATTAATGGAACCTTATTTGTAAACAATCTAGATAGAAGATGGTATTGTTTAAATAAAATATTACCACATGGTAACTTTGGATCATACTCTACATATAAGAAATTAAAATTACATTAAACGTAAATAAAAAAAATAGATTCATGGTATAACATGTCAAATACACCATGAAAAATAATGTAGGTTCATAACAAAACATATGTGTCATAAAAGAAAATTGAGACAAAATAATATTACAGATTTGGTATCTTGTGAAACATAAACCCAGTCATAGAAAGATCAGAAAATTGAAATATAGATACCCTTAAAATTAATTTTAATATTCATATAATACCTTAATGTTCTGTATATACACTACAATAAAGAATTAAGTGGTGGTTAAAGTATGTGTCTCACAAAAATAAAAATGATATAAAATCCCCTTACCTTGAATTTGACTTGTCCCATGTGTCTCTATATTCCTAAATAGTAAACTTATGTTATTTATTTATTTTTTTCAGATCCTTTTCCTACGTTATTATAAATTTATTTCACTTATTACCATGTTTTATAAAATTAATTAAACAATTAATTACAAGTTGTTGTTTTTTTGACTAAATTCAGTTCATGTGTTAAAAACAACATTTGTAGGTCGACTATGGTCAAAGGATTATTTATATAAATATATAAAAAATAATTTTTATTAAATAATTTTAATATTTATAAATTAATTATACTTTTAGAACCAGTCACTAAATATGGTAGTGAAAAATGAATCAAGGTTGCAATCATGGAGACTACATGTCGTATTTATGCATGAGTAACATTCATATTTCTCAATGATCGTTATGGAAAGAAGATAAGTAACATTAATATTTAAATAATAATAATTATTTCATAAATACCATATTATTTATTCATATATACTAATATATATATATATAATTCTAGTGATTTTAAAGGAATCACATCGTATAGAAGAGGCGGTAGTCCACACGTCAACGAACAACATTATAACTTTTTAAGTGTGTGAATGGATAAAGAATAAAATAGTATATATTATATTTTGAAAAGGGTAATTATTTACTTTATAAAATATTTTTTATTTCATGTATTTTAATTTAAAACCTTCCATTATACATTCCATGTATCGTATGAACAAATCACATCGCATTGAGGGGCGGTAGTCCACACTTCGCCAAATGAAATTATAGTATTTACACAAAATTGAATGTATAAAGATATGTGTGGTAAAAAGATTAAAATAGATTAAATGAATAATAAATATCATATATATAATATATAAATATATTTTACATCATTAATATCACCATTAGAGTCATTAAAGGAAGAACAGAGAATCATCATTTTGTGATATGGTAGTTCATCACACACATAAATAGTAGATTCTTTACCCATTATATAGAGGTGTGTGAATATTTTGGTTGATCACTTATAATAAAAACATCGTGTTATATTTATGATATGGTTTCTTTCATATAATAATGTAATAAGATGAATTTATGGAGTGGAGGAAGAAAATAAAATAAAGGAGTTTGAAGGAGGGTGTTACCTCTTAATCAGGTAACTCATTTTGGTTTGCACCAAAGAGATTCCTTGAACGACATTCTTCAAAAATTAAGTCTTAAAGGAGAGAGGGGGTATTTTTTTAGGATATTTTATCATAGAATTTATAAAATTGTGTGGTTTGAGAGGTGTATCTAAGTAGAGGGGATGAATCTTTTTTGTACTAGAGGACAATTATCATTCTTGTAAATCCTTGTAAATGGAATTCCACAAACTATTTTCCCTTGGAATGTGGCTACCATAATGGAAAAAAGTATCTCCAACGGAGTATAGGGTCTAAATATGGAAATTTAACTTTTTGGACTATTTTCTAAGTCATTTTATGTTTTAAATATAAGGTTTAGTTCTTATTTAAAATTAATTTTACCTTAACTCAAGTATTTAATTTTAATTAAATTCACTTATATTTTTGTAATGAAAGTAATTATGCATCATTATAAATTATAAATTATTCTTATTATACATATGAAATACATTTTTTCAAATTCAAATCATAAACTTGGCCAAAAGTAAATTAAAATTAATCCCTTAGTCGGTCAACAATGCAGGTTTTTAAGTAAAAACATTCAACAGCTTGATATGTTTTTATACCCAATTTCTAAGTAAAACTGATATCAATGAAATAAAAAATATTAATTAAAAAATATTCTATAATTAATCTTTTAAACCAATTTTAAATATAGTTTATCCTTATAAATAATATATATTAAAAATTAATTTTGAACTAAAATTCATTATTTTCACTATTCATTAAAAAAGTAAAACTTCAATAAAAACAAATTATCCAAACCTAGAACTTATGTTACTATTTCCACGATTATTTTTATTATGACTTATTAAATTATTAATATTTCACTAAATTAGATTTAAAATGGGTTTTCCTTGAAAAGGATGAAAATTCTCTTTAAAAATATTGGTTTTTAAGCACAAAATTGGGATTGTTCTTTTCTTATGTCTATAAAATATATTTGATAAATATATAAATTATATAATTGAATATATAACATATATATTACATTAATATCACTCACTAATTATAATTAATATTATTTCTCTGGTTAAAATAGCCTTGTGAAAAAAACTAATTATATTTTTCCATTATAATCAATCGGTTTTCCTAATAATTTCTAATTAATTGGCCAACTATGAATCCATATTAAATTTTTTTAACCCCTATATATTCATAAATTCGTTTATACTATTCATAATATATAATTTAATAGTTATGATATATTATATTATATTAAGTAATAACTTATTATTAATATACTATTGTTCCGAAAAACATGGTCTTATGTGTTAAGAAAGCCATCGAAGAAAGTCATTATTATGCGTAAAAAAATATATCATTGTTCTTCCATGTAGGTTAATATAATTATTATTTTTCTATATTGAATGACTATCTTGGTGTTTTTTATAATGCATTCCAAACATATTTATTTAATAAACTATCTTCTATGTGGTGCGAAATGAAAACTACAAAAAAGATAAATTAATTTGAAAAAAATAATTCATGAAATCTTGGGGTGTATATTATATTCGAATAAAATTAATTTCTCCCTATAAATTTCTCTGGTTCATCCATTTTTAAAAACTTGAAATTTTTATTCATAGAAACTCACAAAATAAAAATAGATATTAAAACTTCCCTAAAAGGGGGGAATATTGGAACCATAATGGTATGCCAAAGTAACATATAACTAGGTTTTCACATATGAGAACATAGGTTGGGAAGAAACATTGGACATGGAGGAAAATTTTAAATATTTATAGGTAGTTATTGAGGTCATAAATCACAAACCGGTTAATGTTCCAATAATGTTAAGGGTCTCAATGTTATAAATTTAGGATTATTTAAAACTCATTGGTTCAAAAAAATAAATGTATTATGAGAAACTATTTTCTTCCGACCTTTATCCTAATGTTGTGTAATTCTTTAATTGACCAAGAATATAAGAAAATATAATTACACGATATTTTTCTATAAACAAAATATCATTATTTTGTTATCTGTTTATCTTTTTCTAATTCATCCATTACTTCCAGAAATGGATGTCATAAAATTATCTTTGATGCCTAAAGTAATATAATACAGTTTTAGAAAATCTTAAGGCCCATAAAAGAATGAAAATTAAACCTATTTTTCTCAAACTATTCTTCATAGTCAATATAGTTAATACATTAATAAATAAACAGAAAAAGTAACTCTACTGGTTTTTCATTAATAATTATTCATCAGAAATAATTACTCATATACCTAGACATCATATTGGCCATTGGTTGGTGTGAAACCCTTATCATCTTTTCATCATGGGTTTAGGACCCACGACCTTGCCGAACTTGATTTTTTTCAACCAAAATACATGATTTTCTTTTTCTAAAACCATGTTAATATATTTTATAAAATAAATAATATGGACATCCTTCAAATAATGTTAATCACTAAATTACCTTTAAACCAAGGTTTTAAATAAAAACTCGGCACATAAATACTTCAACCAAAGCTTAACTTAAACTTTTCAAGAATGGTAAACCTTATAACCCTTTGGAAAAATGGAAATCCAGTCATTTAGAAAGAATGTCACGAAATCATCCTAATTTTGATCCCCTATATATCAAAAAGTTTCACTTGGCTACCACATTCTAAACTTGTGAATACATTCATAAATTATTCTCTTGAAAGAAGGTAATAACCTGAATTAACATAAATACTTATGGAAAATATGCATGATTATTTATTCCATAGATTATAAGATATATTCTTTAAATCCATTATGTTGTAAACTTCACCCATGATAGAAAAAAAATACTTTCCATGAAGTCCTGAATTAGTTAATTGGTAATCTATACCATCCAATTTACTATTATCCAACATATCTTTATCCAAAAAGCATTATTGTTACATATAAAACATATCAGGTGTTATATTTCCCTAAATCATTTGTTTTACATAGACATCTCCTTTCCATTAAATAACTTTTCTATTCCATCAGACACATTCAATATATTCTTTAAAATCATTAGTGAACAAACATACACCAAAAAATAAATATATATTTCCACATTCATAATTATTGAATCCAAATACATAAAAACATCTATTACATCATCCTTAATCCATTAACAAGGCTACCTTATCCTATTGCATAAAACCTATTTTCATTCAAATTTTAAATGCAGTCTCTTCATTATAAACAATGTAAAAATTTCTCCCACCACCATGTGGATTCTATTGAGGATATTTAATCTTAGGACATTGAGAAATATAATGATCATTTATTCCAAACATAAAACACTAAACATTTTATGGTGTTTTAGGGAACCAAGTATTTTCATCTATTTGGTTAACTGAACTCTTCATTTTCCCCTTGTAGTCACTTCTACTGTGTTTTTCTTGTCCATAGTCAAAAAATATTGTTGTTCCTCTAATACATTCACTTAGGTGGTTCTTTCCACATTCGTGAAAAAAAGGAAACTGAATCTCCTTTACTCAATGATCTCCATTACTAAAACTCTCTGTGAACTCCTTCTTTATCTACATTTGAGAGTTCAAGTGTTGGTCAAGGTATATGTTTTTAATCATGTTCCTTGAAGACTGATTAGGAATGATCAGAACACCTTTCACTCTAATAATCATCCCACTTAATTAATCAAAAGTAAATCATCTATCATATTCATAGGTATTTTAGTTCCCAACATTAACTAAAACTATAATCATTGTGTTACTATTACTTATCATAGAAGAAAACCATGTAGTTAGGAATATAATTACTCGTCGGTTATCTAAATCATGACACCTTAATTTATATAATAAAATCTTGGTTCGCCTTTGGTTATTCATAGCCAAATTTTGTTGAAATCATTTATGATGGTTCATGAAGAGTTTCTTAATTTCCAAATCATGTCTCCTAGGAGTGTCAAACTAGGTGTGCAGCAAGGCCCATTTCCATGTACTAGATTACCCTATGTTAGGCCTGGGACATCTTGTTAGAGTTTCTACCCCTAGGTACATCTATGTTAGAGCCACATCTATGTATAGTATCTTTAAATGGATGTATTTCTATGAATCCACTAACTCTATCCTTTACCAAAATTACTGGGCATTTTCCTTAACATTAACTCATCCTTCTCTACAATGAAATTGACTTTTACCAATAGAAATTTAGTGACAAACAATATATCTGTTGGTATAAATGAGTAATTCCAACAGATATTATTTTTTATTGGTATTAAATTCATGTACCAACATTCATTTTTTCTAACAAATTTATCTATTTTTATTAATTTTTTTATTCCAAAATATACTGTAATAAAAATTAATTTTTTTACTTTATCATACTGATATTGAAATTTTTTGCCAACAAATGAATCCATTTTAATTAATTATTATTTTTAATGGTTTATTTTAAACATATAATTCTTTTTATAGTATTTATTCAACATAAAAAATCATTTAACAACAATTTTTTATTAATAATAGGTTAATAAAAAAATTTATTACTATTATAAAATATATATCAATATATGAATCAGTCATTGTAATCACCGCACCCACCCGCCATGTGATGCCCTCCTAATCGGTTTCGCTCACAACCCATTCAGTACCTATCCCCACCTATGTACGTACTCCATGTTCGTCATACCGCACCCCAATACAGACGATTATTCACAACTTCTCATGCCCCTACCACTAATGTTCAATTTGTTTCCCCTCATTCAACTATTAAGATGAGGTGTAAGGAGGTTCATTAAAATAAAAACATTTCTCCTTCAATACCTCCATATTTGGCCCTCTTATCAAGTATGCACTTCCTCCATTGAATTTTTTACAACCTGAAATCATGGGTATATATTGTTTTAATAGAATCAAATTTAAGTTAGGGTTTTAGTGAAATTCAGTATAAATGAGATTTCATGTTTTTGTTCAATTTTTTGGGTGACTTTGGGATGATAATTACATACTTCTCTATATCCACATCAAATGAAATAAACTATATCCATTTATCGCATCGCATGGAAATGTTTTTTATCCCAGCATTGAATTAAATTCTTGTGGAAAGGAGTCTTCCAGCCTCTATAATATCAATTGAAATTTTTCTCCCTAAGAAATCTCTTATTTTGAAATTAGAGAGTGTTTTTTTCTTTATTATGGGAATCATGTAAGGGAAAGTATTATTAACTTTGTCAGTTTCCAGGAAGGGTAAATTGTTTTTTTTCATAATTATAGAGCAATATAAGATTATCTGGACAACATTCCAAGAACTCTCCATGATTTATTGGAGAATAAGTAGTAAAGGTACAATTTCTGGTGAATTTTTGGGTTCTCTCAAATGAACTATTTTTTGGTTGGATGGTAATAATTCTATCATGAATTTTTTCGAATAGAACTTCATACTCAATCATATTGTTCTCATAATCTGATAAAGAAAGTGAAACTGTAAAATTTGGGTGATAAATAGTTGATTTAGGATGTGTGTAAACTTGTTGAAAGTGAACAAATGTTAAATTTCTTTCATCATTACCCTTTTTTAGTCTTGAATATTGATTAAATTCCTATATTTTGCATTTCATCACTCATAAATAAATACCTAATACTAGTCATCGTAAAGGTGATAAACCCCTCATATATAGAAGCTTTTATAATAATATATTGGTCCCAATGAAAATACACTTTTTAGACATGAAAATTACTTTTAGCACAATTTTATTGATATTGAATTGGTGTAAGGGTCCCATGAAGATGAATGGATGCTTTATTGAAATATAGATTGACCAAAATCCTTTTTTATGTTTCATTTTAGGTACGAATCCCATTCCAAATGAACTTAAAATTTTCCATTCTCTACATTGTAGTAAAACATTCAATCCACATTGAAATTTTACACCATTAATTATTGGATGTTTAATGTTTAACATACGACAGAATCCTAAATCATCTAATTAGAAGGGGGTTCGTTCTTACTTTTCTGAATAATTTTTTTCTGTTTTGAGTTTTGATACAATTCTCTTATTGATTTTGTATGTGGAGTGGTATATTTTTGTGCCTTTTATTTATTAATACATGATTCCCATTCCTTGTGTTTTGATAATGAATTAGATTCATTTTGTTTCATTAATTATTTAGTGTACTATTGAATTTGATATTGATATTCTATACACCAAATTGTCTTTAAAATCCATGACTTGTGTTCAAAGATTAATTAGTTCTCCTGTGTATAATTGTTGATATATATATCGAATTCTATATATATTTTGAACATATAAATGATATATTATTGTGTTCATAAAGTTATAGTGTTTCTTATTAATGAACCATAGTTTATTTTAGTATTTAGAATTAATTATTTTATATTTTATTTGAAAGTTAGTTTCTTTGTTAATAAATTTATGAAATATTAGTAATTGATGAGAAATATTATGTTATTAACTTTTCATTTTCTTATTAATTGGGAAATTTTTGTGATTTGTGCACTAAATCTGTCATAAATGTCAGATTTCTCATTGTTTTCCATACGATGTATTTTTGTATGTGGCCCTCCAGGACCTGCACATAAAACCCCATTTTGGGTCAGCAAATCCCTCTTTGGACTGTGTAATATTCTACATTCTATATTTAAAAATGAAGAAAACTTGGTATTGATATCATGAATGCTCAATCAATAAGGCATTCATGTTATGGCATAATATTGTACTTTAATTACATTCTCAACATGTTCCAACTACATTATTTTGATAACAAGAAAACGTTATTAGAAATTAGTAACTATATAGAGGTATGTTAGGACATTAATATGCCATCTTAAAAAAAATAATTCCTTTATTAACTGATACTAGTATGGCTCCAAAGTCTTAATTTATTATCCTAAATCTTGATTGGGTTCTGATGTGAGATTATTGTTGTCATTGTACTTTTTCTAGATTAGCATTGCTTTTGGAACTAGTTTCCTATGTTGCAGTTTATTGGATAGTGGTTCTTGACCTTCCCTAATTTTTCGTCCTAGATCAAGTATGTGCAAGAGCTATTAGTAATTTATGTAGTTTCAGGCTGATGATGTTATCTATCTCACTGGGGTATGCTTTTTGGTTCTTGAATTTTGAGTTGTGGCTATATTATAGAATTTTGTTTGTTGGTTCAATAATATTTTCATTTCCTACTCTTTAGACCCATCAAAAAAGGTTTTCTTTGCATTCTAACTATTATTTTCTGCTGGAAGGAGAGTTATCATCTGTATTTGAGGAATAAATGTCAAGCTTTAGGATAGTTGTAGGTTCCACACTTTTGATTTGTTGGGGTAGTGTTGTAAATTCATTGTGTTTTGGTTTTATTTTTATTATTTTGTTTATTTTCATGTTTTTTCATTCGTTTATTACTTCCAATGTAACCCCAATGGTGTTTCATTGATAGTCATGTAAGGTTATGTTTTGTCTGTGTTTCTATTCAATTACATACTGGCTTATTTTGGGAATTGGAAAAATATTTTGGTCACCAAACATATTAGCGCTCATCCTCTCTAGTTATGCCTTTGAGCCTTTTTTGAACTTTTTTGAGTACTACTATGTATATATTAAGATTCCAATTGTGGTTATAACAATGTGAGTATTTTTTACATAACATATTAGAAACTGATTACAGCAATTATCATTTATGATTAACTATGATGAAGTAAGTTGTTTTTGTTCTATTAATGAAAAATATTAATTCTTAAGAAAATAACTTGAACTAGTGGTATAAAATAACTTTTTCAGTAAGAAATATAGAAGAATTTATATAGAATGACTAAAGTGATAAGTGTGGTAATCAGTTTTCAATAAGTACTATCAAATGGTTCCTTATAACTTATGGTAAATTGTTTGCACAAATAATTGGTGTTTCTATTGAATTGTTTTTATAAATCCCAGTAAATATCATGTTTGGTTCCCATTTAACATCAAAGGGTTTTGTTTTAAAGTAATAAAATAATGGACATATGGAAGTCTTTACATTAATTTTTTCTGATGGACAACTGACTACATAAATATATCATCCCTGTCAGTTTACTGAAAAGTACATAATATATCCTCCTCTATATAATAAACCTATATTTTAAAAACACTTTTTCTGAATTGTATTTTATCATTAATTTTGTTAAATAAATCATTCCAAAAAGGAAAACAGTACAAATCAGTTCAATTAGACATACTGTTATATGATTTTTTACATATATTTTGAGTAGCACATACAGTTTAATATACATACACATTTAATGATTTTTCCTTCATTATTCATTTTTGTTATATTGTTATACAGATTTTTAAGGTTCCTCACTGACTGTATACACTAAATGTTTTTTCCCCAACCTTCTCCCACTTAGTTCATTATTGTATCTTGCACCCATAGTTACAACCCTCTCAATTCTATTTCATTTTGAAATGGTGGTTTTTTTAGTTGTCTCATGAATATTTTGGATGTTTTATTTGATAATTATTTAAAACTTTTTTTGATAGGGTAGCCACATCTAAACTCTAAAATAGAACAGTATTTTTGTTTTCTATGAATATAAATTCATTTTGTTTAAAACATTTGTTTACTATTGTTACTTTCTAATGTTGTTGTTGTATTTTTGATCGTTATAAATATTTGTTGTATTTTGAGTAAATTGTATGGAATTGTGGTTTCAACGCCTTATGAACTTATGAAAAAAGCACATAGATTGATAACATTGTCCCATAATTGTACATAGATGAGCTTATTTTTTGTGATGTCAACTTAGAAGATGAATGGAAAATTCCAATTTTATATAGGTCATTATTTTATATTTTCATTTATTTCAATTGTTTTCAATTCATGTATATATTTTGTCCTAATTTGTGGGAATTATCTGTGGCGTAGATCATGTATATAATGGGTGTGGAATTATGTCAACATTAGGATCATCAATGGTATTTGAGTTGACATGATTTCTTGAAATTACAATAAAGATGATGAATGAAAAATGCTCATTTTATGCAGATCATTATTTTATACTTTCATTTTTTTTGTTTTATTTAATAACAATATTTTTCAATGATATATGAGTATACTTTTTGGTTGTGTTTTTTTAGATCATGAAGTTAAGGGGTATGGCATAACCTCTTGAGGTACCTCACTGACATTTGAGTAGACTTGGTTTTTTTCTTCTAATGGGTTACTTGCGGGGTGTTGAAAGATATATGGAAAAACAATTCTTCTACCATGACGGGTGTCTAGGTATTTCACTAAATAAATGAAAATCCCTTTTACATTTTGGGGGTTGCATAGATTAATCCTAGGTTTTTTTGTTGTTATTATCATTTTAGGTATCAATCAGCTTCATGTTTTATTGATTCATTTTGTTTTAAAACCCATTATTAATATAATTATTTTTTTTAATTTTGAACAAGTGTGAAAATCATCTATAGTTTGAAAATTATAACTGGTGTATAATATATGATAAATTAATAAATATAATATAAAATTTTACTAGTAATAAAAATTTATAATTTTTATTTAAATGTAATATATAAATTGATATTATATATTGATAATATTATTATTAACAGATATATTTTTCTATTAATCTATTGCTAAATTTTTTTCCCAACATATATTTTATCTGTTGGTATTAATATAATTGTAACATAACTTTTTAATTTGTCACAACAACATTTTGTGACAATGTTTTTACCGATAGTTTAGTGATAGGAAAATATTTTTCTGTAAAAGGCTTTCCAATCAAAAATGCACTTTTAGAAACAGATATACCCATATTGGAAAAATATAATTATTTTGTAGTGCCTATATTGATCCTTATATATATCCCAAGACCTATTCTTATAAATATACCTAGGGATATCAATAAAGGTTTTTCATCCTAGTTTCTAATGGTTAACTAATCCTTTTCTCTGATACTAACTATAATGACCCATTTATGATATAAATTTACATTACATAACATTTTTAGGAGACATAAAATATTATTCAAATAAACACTCAAAGACTTTATTGGCCAAGTTCCTTTGGTAACATGGTAATGTAAACACTGGTATATTAGTGAGCTACATTGTCTCTAACTAGGTTCTTGAATACTAGCAACCCTATTAGACATATCATACAAAAAATATATCTTCAAAACCTTGGGAAGGAAACATAAAAAGTGGTGAGCTTAGATGATCACTAAGTATAAACAAATATATATATGTAATTATAATCATGGGAATATTAGTATGAGAATTTGATAAAAATATTTTAAGATCATACCATGAAAATCAAAGCTCATAAATAAGAATCATGGCATAAATAATGAAATTTCATAAGACATGAATAATTATAAAATATAGAACATAAACCATGAAAACATAACATAATAATTAAACATGGAATTGTGGGAAATACATAAGCATGTAATATTATTTACATAGTAGTCAAGGAGTCAGTACCAAGTCCAACTTAGTGGAAAAAAACTGTTCTTGAACTTGGTTCACACCCCTTTCCCGTCCTATATTACTGAACCTAGTTCACCCCTCATTTTATCCAAATATTACTACAGAGTTTAATCCTCATTAAATCCCTACAATACTAAACCAAGTCTATTTAGGGTTCCACACATGTCTATCTCGTAATATATAAATGATTACCTAATTCGTTAGAGGTGGATATAAGTCAAATCCATCTCATAATTAAATCTTATGTAATTGTGCCACAAAATAATAAATAATTATATCATAACCCATGAAATGAAATGGGTGTCATAAACACGTAATTATATCTTAACCTCTATAAAAAGTGTAGTTTTATAATTATTTCATCAAAATCATATCCTATGAAAAGAAGAAGGTTTCATAAAAATATAACCCTTGAAAAATGTGGGTTTCATAATCATATAACCTCTGAAAGAGAAATAGATTTTCTAGACATCATGATATAAATCATAAACCATTTAGAGTTATAATATGAATAGAAACATTGAATCATTTCCAAAAAAGTCATGAGTAACACCAATAGATGTTATCTTATATGGGAAATAATTTTCAAATATATTTTAAAAACACTTCATTGGGAATTTATCATTTCTCCTTTGATAAAATCTTCTTAAAATTTATAACCTTTTGAAAAAAAATTTCCGGAAGATAAAAATAAAATCTTATAAAGGAAGAAATGAAAACATTTTGATAGCATTTCCTGCTGGAAAACCTTTAGAGGATCATTAAAAAAATTGACAAAAATTTCTTTCAAAATTTATTTTAAAATAATTTTCTTAAAAATTAACCTTTAAACATCAAAAGAAATATTCAAATAATTGATGGAGGGTAAATATATACATGTTTTATGAGGTATAGAGACATTCCTTTTATGTGGTAAAAAGATTACAGAAATGCCTCATCTAGAAAGTGAGAATAATATTAGTTTGATAACATTGGTAAAAGAAAGAAATGTAAGAAAATTTTTAATCATCATAGGATATTAGTATAATACTCTTGGAACCCCTTTTTAGAAAACATGGTTTTGAAGGAATATAGATTTCCAACCAAAGGAGATGTAAATGAGGACATTCTCAAAAACACTTTCTTAACTATATTATCTGCAAAATAGTAGAAAATGGTACTAACACAAGAATATATCATGAATAAACATAGGATAATAAACATTATGACTGTTCTAGAGAGATGGATCAGGATATTTCATAAATGGAATAATAATCATAAACAATCATGATAAATGATGGAATTATTTCAATGAACTCTTACCACAATATAACTTGGGATAATACATTTCATGTAAAAAAATTAAATTACATGAAGTATAAAATATAATTTAAATATGGGGAATCATGGTATAAATTTTCAAATACAACTAGACAAAAAATTTAGGTTCATAACACAATATATGTCTCAAATAAGGAAAATTGAGGCAACATTATCTTACCGATTTGGTATGTTATTAAACGTAAAATCTATGAGAGAAATATAATAAAATGGATACATTAAAACACAAAAGATTAGGTAAAATATTCATAGAATACATTCATGGGGAGTATATAGACAGCACAAAATAAGTGACTGGCGAATAAAGCATGTATCTCACCTAAATGAAAAGTGATATGAAATCCACTTACCTTGAGTCTAACTTCTCTCGAGTATCATTATATTCCTGAATAATAAAAATATATTTTTTATTTATTATCTTTAAAAAATTTCAAGTTTATTATTACTTTTTCATCAATTATTACCATGTTTTAAACAAATATTTAAACAACTAAGTTTAAGTACATGTGTTTTGAAAAAAATTGATTCATGTGTTAAAAAAAACATTGGTGGGTCAACTATGGTCATTAAATCCATTATATAAATATCTCATGAAGAGTAATAAGGAAAAAATAGTCATATTTATACAATAATTATACTTTTAAATCTGATAATTCAATATGGTTTTGACAAATAAATCAATGTTATAATCATGGAGACAGTAGGTCGTATGTACGAATGAGTAACGTTCCCATTTATAACTGATCATTATAGAAAGAAGTTAAGTAAAATTAATAATTACTGAATAATAACCATTTCATAAATAAAATATTATTTAATCATATATATTTATATATAAAATTCTTTTGATGTAAAATGAATCACATCATGTTGAGGATGTGGTAGTCCACACGCCCATAAACAACGTAATCAATTTTAATATGTGTGAAGGGGTAATAAATAGAATTATATATTTTATCATTATAAAAATTTATTTATGTAATTAATATATTTTAGATTTTTTTAATGTCCCATATTTTAAATTAAAACCTTACTTTATATATTCCATGTATCATGTGAACGAATCACATCGCTTTGAGGGGCAGTAGTCCACACTTCTGTAAACAAAATTATCATATTTACCCCAAATAAAATTTATAAAGATATGTGTCAAAAAAATGATTAAATAATATTAAATATATATGAAATATCGTATATATTATGTATAAATATAGGTCCCATCATAATTCCCACCCTAAGAGGTGGTAAAGGATAGACAAACAATCATAGTTTTGGGAGACGGTAGTTCATCTTACAAATAAACAGTATGTTCATTTCCAATTAGATAGAGGTCGGTGTAAGTGTTGGTCCGAAAAATATCATTAGAACATATAATTATATTTAGGATAATAGTTTTTGTATTATAATGTACAAATTTGAATTTAGGGGGTGGATTATGAAAATAAAATATACAATTTTGAGGGAGGGTGTTACCTTATAATTAGATAACTCCTTTGGGTTTGCACTAAAGGTCTTCCTTGGAAGACTATCAAGGAAAGGGGAATATTAAAAAATGAATGGATGATTGTGTAGAGGATATTTGAGTATTTATTGGCTGAACATATGTGGATTTATATTTGTAACAAAGTGGAGGAGAGGAGGAATTTTATAGTGGAGGAGGAGTGACACTCTTGTAAATCTTTTGAAAATGAATTTCACCCTTGTTTTTCCGAAGGAAACCGGATCCCATAATGGAAAACGTAGTGTAATGAGAGTTTAGGGTTGAAATATTTCCATATAATGGGTGCTTTAAAAGTTTATAAGTATTTTTGGGTCTTAAATTTATGGCTTCGTCCTTAGTTAAGCTTAATTTTAACATAATCGATGTAATTAATTTTAATTACTTTCACTAATATTTTTGTTAAAAAAGTAAGTTTAACTTACTAGATATAATATATTATTACAATTAAAAAATTTGGAATCCATTTTTCAATTTTATATTCACATATGGGGTTAAAATATTTTAAACTTATTCTCAAAGTCGGTCGATAATGTGGGTTTTTAAAGAAAAAACATTGAAAATTATGATATATTTCTATAAACAATTTAATTGTAACATTGATATAATTGACCAATATATTATTAATTAATAAAAAATTATACAATTAAACTTTGAAACCAATTTGATATATAATTTATTATTATAAATAAATCATATGAAAAGGAATTTTTGATCTAAAATTCTGAATTCTTTACTATTAATTAAAAAAAAGTAAATCTTCATAAAAAATTTCTAAAAAATTTACCAAACCTAATCCTTATATTCATAATTAGAATATTAAGTTTATTTTTACATATTAAATATTTAATGGTTATAAAGTTTGATTTAAAGTTGGTTCGTCAATAAAAGGTGGGAAAATGTCTTACTAAAAATATTCATTTTTTAGTCATAAAATTGGGTTTTTTCTTATCATTTGTCCATAAAATATATTAACTGAATAAAAAAATTATTTTATTGAATATATGACACGTATATTAGATTAATATCACTCACTAACTTTTAGTAATTTAATTAAATATGGTAAAATAGGTTTGTTACCATAAAATCAACAATACTTTTGTTTATATTCAATCAGTTTTTATATTCATTTATAATTTTTTTGTAACCTATTAATTCATATTATATTTGTATAACCCATATATTTTCAAAAATTATTTAATTATATTCATAATATCTAATTTAACATCAAGGTATTATCGTATTATATGAAGTAATATAAATTTATTGATATATTATTCTCCATAATTATTGGTATTCTTTGTTACTCAAGCCATCGAAGAAAGTCATTATTCCATGTAATGAAAGCTAACCTCTGTTTTCCATGTAGGGAAATAAAAAATTCATGTTGTGTGTAGTGCGTTATTAACAAAGTGTTGTGTATAACTCACAAAAGACATAGTTCTTTAATTAACTATCATCAGTGTTTAGTGAAATGAAAAATTTAAAAAACGTTAAATTAATTTGGAAAATAATAATTCACAAAATCTTGTGGTGTTATAAGAATAAAGGACAAAACTTCTATATTAAAAGTTTTTCAAAACTATAAACATTACTCAAACATGATAATCAAAATTTTTAATATCTACCTAATATACCCGAATAAAATTACATTAAACGAAGTTTATAAAATGTTAGAGATATGAATAATATTATTAAATATAATATTAATATATCTATGTTTTTTATACCATACCTTAAAGTACATTCACCTAAGAAGTGAAATAAATAAATTGTTTCATATCAAAAATGTTCACCCCTTAAGACATATTTCTTATTATACACAATGTTTTATTTCTAATGGTGAATATACAAAAATATTTTTATTTTTTATCACTATAGTTTCATTATTAGTGATAAATAATAATTAATTTTAAAACTTCTCCTTGATGGGGTTTTGAAAAAAATTATATGTTATTAAGGGTTTTTGCATTTTAATTTTTATTTCTACATTTATGATTTATATTCACCACATGTTTCCTTTATTTGGTGTATAAATTTTCATGACTCTAAATTTATCATATTCCGCAGGAATTTAAATAGATCTAAAATTCTATTTCATTATCCCTAGCTTATTTCTTATTGAATCAAGAGTTACCAAAAACTATTATAAAAGAAAAACTATTTCATAGTGGTTTCCTAAAGTTTTGGTAATGGTGTGTGTAGTTTCCAATTTGTAACATCTCTATCAAAATAATATTAAGTGGATATGATTATGTAATAGATTCTCATAGGATTAATCACCTAATGAATGCTGATTTACAATAAACTCCATCTTCACTTGATATACAATGAGTGGTATTAAGATTGCACACCAAGCTACATAATCTTATGAGATATGCATTGGATAACACACAAAGCATTACTATCCCTAATAAAGGATGTTTCATAACAATACTATGGTGTCATAATATTTCAATATAGTGAAATATTATATTGATAGCCCATCACATTATAGGTTCCCTTCACCACTACCTTATCATTAATCTTTTGATAAGGGTACATTCCACTAAAAATTGAATTTTCCTATGGTTGGATATTTTCCTATGGAGCCACGTTATTCCATTAAAAATAAAAATATTTATAATTAATATATCTTAAATGTCTATATAGATAACTATTGATTACATATACATTATTATCTATTAGTTTCTTTATGAAACATCAACATATGTATTGTTTAAATATCCACCTTCATTCTCTTGATGAGTCATGACCATGTTATCCATATTATTCACATGGGATAAAATATATTTCTCAATATGTTGTGATTAAAATTTTAATCTTTATAAATTAAAGTTAGTTATTATATTTTTTACATGGTGAATAAATTGGACTTAAAAGAATAAATGGTCGGTTCTCGGGGTTATATATCCCCTCGATGCATTAGTTGGTCCCATGATATAAAATGTTTTTTTATATAGTGTATGAATACTCAATACCAGAATAATGTATCAATTATTTCCTTTATAAAAAAAATAATTTATTGGGTTGGGACCTTAAGGTAATGATCAATATGTTTAACATTATGTGTTCCAATAAAATTAATTATATTGCTGTGAACTATGTGAATATTTCTAGTGTTGTTTTTCCACTGATATTTTTCATGCTCAAGATATTTATTATATGGACTGTTTATGGATTATTCATTATACAATATGTTTTTTCTATTATTGTAGATTTTATTTTACTTGTACATTTATTATGTATTTTTGCTCACCCTTCTTAGGTTTTCATTTCCCATGGTACTAAGAAGAAAACAATGAATAAATTCAAGGATGTAATAAAAGAAATAAGAAAGTTTCAATAATTTTTTTATAACACCCCAATATTATAAAATAATAAAATTTTATTCAATATCAAATGTGGAAATAAAACCAAGGTTAAACAACCCACAAAATTTATTTATTTAAATTTAATCACTCGGATAGCTTGTGGTACATGGAACCATGAGCCTAAATGAACTATAATGTTGTATACCATTGTATCCTACAATTTTAATATAAGGGTATGAATGGTATTATATAAAATTCTAAATTTAAGGCTTTCTATTGATTATAAATAAAATTGGAATCATTTAAATGAAAAAAAATTTAATAAATATATTTTTATAAAAATAGTTTAGTTTCTCTTTTACCATGTGATTTAAAATTAATATTTAACATTTTTAGAAAATTTATTTTATAAAATTATTTCAATTTTTTAAATCAACGTATCATAATTATATCACTATGATTTTATCATATTTTTTCGAGAAGTATATTTTTTTAGGAATAGTGAAAAATTCAAATGGTTATTGAAAATTGCTTTGTCGTTTAAATAATTTACAATGTTACATAATATTTTAAATTTTTTTTAGAAAAGTTTTTCAATTATATTAAATTATAACTAATTTAGTTTATTTGAATAAATTTCATATTATATTTTTATTTTAAAACTCTCTATACTTATTAGAACATGCTCATTAGAAACCCGATTTTTCATCGCGTCTGCGGGAATAATTTTAAATTGGATTTTATCTCATTGTGAATTGAATTTTTGAAAAATAGATTCCTATATAGAAAAATTATAATTTATAATATATAAAAATTTCTACTTAATTTACTACCATACATAATAGTGAAAACTTTAAAAAATAATAATCACGATTAATGTAAATATAGGTTTATTATAGATTAAAATATGAAGATATGGTCTAAAATGACATAAAACCTTTCCAAACCCCATTTAATTGACATATTTAAACCTTATAACCTCAAATATTTTATAAGGATATATTTTTGAGGATATTTTAATGATAAAAATGTGAGTTTAATAGAATATTTCAAAAAATTCTATGTGTGTCCTCTCCTCCACTTTTAAAAAACCACCCTCTCTTATCAGCATTAAATACTAAAAATCTATTTTATTATCCCAATAATTAAATAAATCACTATAATAATCCCCTACCATTATTATTTATCCAATGGCTTGATAAAAAATACAACCTAGTAAGTCTTTTGGTTCAAACCTAATGAAGTTGTCTCTAGAAGAGGAAATGTTCATAAATAAGAATTTTTATGATTATTCTTCCTACTCATACAATTCTTATTAAAAAATATTATATAATAAAAAAATTATATTTTATACACATATATTTTATTATTTTGCGTTTAATACCTATATACATCTCATATTCATTCATATGTCAATTGAAACTATCAATCATGTGAATGGTGAACTACCACCTCGGGACCCGATGTAGTTCGTTTTCCACAAAAAAATAAAAGAAGGTATATAATCATATATTTAACATATTTATATGATATTTATTATATTATTATAATAATTTAATTATGAAAATCACATAAGCCTTCTTATTTTTCATATCTTGGAAAATATAGTAATGTCGCATGTGTGTATGGTGGACTACCACTTGGCAAAGCGATGTGATTTGTTTTCACATGTACATTAAATTAAAGGAAATAAAGAGACATTTGGTGAATATATGTGATATTTATGAAATTTGTTTTTTATTTGAAATTAATATATCACCAACCCTCTTACACTTTCACCCATTAAGAAAATGATAATATCACTCATTCATACATATGGTATACCATCTTCATTAAGATATGTGATCCATTTTCTATGTTCAAATCTTAAAAATGATTATAAAAATGTATATAATGAAAAAATGGTATTTATAACAATATTTTTCCTTTTTATATAATGAGTCTATATAATACAAGAAATAATAGTAACCTTCCTCATAAAATACGGAAGTGAAAACAAGGAAATTAACACCTCAAATAATGAAAATAATAAAATTTTATTAAAGAACATGTGATAAGATGTTGTAAGAGGATCATATAAGATACTATATTAATATGGATCTGGTATAAGTTAATGAAATCCTTAAAACCATTATTCATGGGGTTAAATCATGTTCACCCAAAACGTAGCATATGGTAAGGGACATTATTTCAATTTCCCATTAAGAGGAATATTGAAATGTGATGCAACTAATTTCCATTATATGTTGTATATATTACCCCTTTTTCATGTAATATCATAATTAATTAATAATTCAAATTATTTGAGTTTTAAAATAATTTTTTTTCATCCAAGGTGATTTGACATGAAAATTGCGAAGTGGAAATGAATTTCAGAGATCAATTTATATTCATTACGTTGTATTTCTTCTTTATTGTATTAAATTTTTTATGATTATGAGGGTATTATATTTTGACAATAATATGTTTTATATACACTAATTTTTCATGGATTTACATTTTATACACATGCATGATTCATTGGGTAATTCTCACTTGAACATTTTGATCTTTTTAAGGGTTTATTTCCCAAAGAAAATTTAATAGAGATTGTTTATCCTTGTATATACATTATAGGAAATTGTTTGATAATTTCCTAATAAGAACCTTTAATTTTTATCCTCTAGTTATCTATTATTATTTCATATAATAGTATTATTATTCCTTTATTTGGTACTATGATTGAGAAAATGTCTTTAATAAAATATTAATTTATTTCTCTGTTCGTTCAAAAATCCTTATTATTCTAAACACATTTTTTCTAAAAAAAAATTAAAAATGTTTTTAAAATTATCCAAATTATTTATTAAATACATTTTCACCCATGTTATAATTATTACATAACATTTCGAAAGCAATATTCTTGGGGATTTGTAAAAAAGTCTCATTTGGATGTTACCAAAAATGGGAAAGAAATCATTCTTTTAACATTTAAGACATATACAGAATTTTCTACTGTCATGAACACTCAATGCATTAAATATTAAAATATATGTTTCAATTAAAATAAATTTATTTTCAGAAATTTTTTTGAATATTAGTTTTAAAAATGTTTTCAAACTAAATAAAAGGATATTTTTCTCAATAATGTTTTTAATGACATTTTGATGGTATTTTTTTTCTTCAATGACAATAATGATTTATTTTTCTTATAATAAAATGGGTATATATTGTATTGATACCATTATTATTTATTATATGGATGATTTATGATCATTTTAACCATGTAAAGTACTAACATTCACTTTCTTGATTCATCCATGTAGTTAGTAGCTTTCTATTGAAATATTCACTTTCAAGTGATCATTGGAAATTAAATTTTCCATAAATATCCATATTATTTATCATGGGTATATTTATCTATTAAAACATATATAAATTCAACATATAGTGTTATATATCAAAAATTATTTTTTATCTGGGGAAATATTGATAAATTAATATTTGTTACTCAATACGGTTATTTGATGATAAGGGACAATGTTCATGAATTAAATCGATTATTCGATATAAGAGGAATTATTTGGATATGTAGTGGTGACTCATTCCTTGAATTATATATACCATTAATGAATTATTATTATCATGAGGTGAATGAATAAGATATAATTAAATTCGGTTTAACCCAGAGTTTTAATCTCTCTTGTTAATTCTCCTAATAGTAGAGGTATCGTGATGCATGATATCATGAAGTAAAACAATTTAGTATTACCTTAATTAATATTCTACATATTATTATACATGATATTATCACAATGATATTATCTATATATTTATTTCATTTTCATTTACTAATTAAATGGAATGCTATTTTATGTTATTTATCTTTCAATATTGATAATGCCTTGTCAAATCATGATAGTCAAGTAATAGATTAAAGGGAATGTTTGTTTAGTTATTTACATTTTTATGTTGATTATTTCATACATATTCATGTATGGAAGTTAATTATTAAATGGAATGTGTGGTTAGTTATATACCTTCCCATATTTATTATTCATTATATGTACATGAAAAACAAGTTATTGACTAAATGGAGTGTGTGTTTATTTATTTTCCTTTCCATGTTGATTGTGATTATTAATTAACTATAGCTTTTATTATACGTAACCATTAGTGTGTATTTTATCTCACGCTTATTGTTTCCCTTTTCCAGGAATCTAGGATGTGTACTAATTATTATATATAATTATCTACTATAATTAATAAGGATATTGTAAAAAAATGTGCTTTAATTTTTGTACTGAAAACTATAATGTTAATCATTTATGTATCTATTCTAAAAATAATATTAAAACATTTGACATACAGATGTTATTACATGTATCTAGAGCCAATTTAATAGAGAAAACACTAGCAAAGGTCCACAATGTTGGGGGTTATTAAATTTTTTATTGTGTTTTGGTTTTCTAATGTAATATAAAAATTATGTGTCTATTGAATATCTGAATCCAACTAAACAGTTTGGTTAAATTTATGTTAATCCTTATATCTTGTAACAATTTAATAAATTAACTATAATGTCTAGGTTACTAGTGAAGTGGTGTTACAAACTCTCTAACAAGAAGTTGGAGATTCAATTTACTCGGCCATAGGATATCATTCATTTTGGGTTAATGTAGGACCATGAGGAAGTAATCAACTAATAGAAATGTTTAATTTGTTACATTTATAGATTACTTTACTCATATCATTTTAATTATTTAAATAGAACATAGTTTTTTGGCCTTATCGTTGTTTAAAAGTTTTTGAATGGGTGAAACAAATAGTGTGGATTTTATCTTTAGAATATTTAGACATGAAAAAGACTGAATGTAAAAATTGGAAATTGAAAACCTACTTGAGATGTATAGAATTTTACAAGAACATGGTGAACCATACACATCATAAAAATATATTATGAATAAATGAAATAACATTTTTGGTGATATTTCAAGAAAAATTCTAGTAGATCACGATACTTCTCATTTTTTTAACATAAGATATTGGTTTATCATTTCATATAAGAATCAAGTGTTTACATGGGATAAATTTATATATGTCCCCTAATGGGATGTATTATAAAAAATCTTCTTGTTTGAAAAATCATCACGTGTTTTTAAGTCTTTATATTATCTGAGAAAAATATGATAATCCTGTAAAAATTTTAAAAAAGAGAAGTTCATCAGGTATTTCTTGGATATAATCCAAATGGATACGGTTCTAAAAATTTCAGAAAATTATGGGAAAATATCATTAATACTGTTGATGTGAAAGTTTTGTAATAATTAAAAAAATTATATTTCATAAGATAACACATTTTTTATAAGTTATTGTGATGTTATTTTATTATACATCCTAAATACATTTCATATAGAGAATAATTTATTGAAGATATATAAGTCATGGAAGAAGATTCAACCATTTCATGTGATGAGGAGAAGTAAAATTCAAGTAATATAAGGATGATAAAATAACTTCAACTAAAAACATGCTTGGAAATTATGTAAAGTGAGTAAATATATAGAGAGCTTTGATAGAAACATCTCATACACTATTTTTATCTCATTTTGAACATAAATAGGTTAATAAAGATTTAAATCAACAAGAACTTTTTAATTCTATGAATGAGTAACTAAATAAAACAAAAAAATAATGGGACTTGGGAGTTAGTTCCCAAACTATAAGATAAAATGTGATATGATAAAATTCGGTGTTATGAAACAATATGAATGAAATGTGGGAAGTAATGAAAAAACTCAAGGCTGATGGGAAAAGGTTTTTTAAAGGTTTAAGGAGTGGACATTGAAGAAACAATTTCTTCTCATGTAAGGATTTAAAGTGTTAGAATATTTATTATTCTTGTTTTAAAAAATATATAATAATTTTAAAATGGTTTTTATGTTAAAATTTTGAAATGGTAAATTATAATGGAATGATTACGTTGATCAACCTTGCAGTATCTATCTTATAGAAAAATAAATATATTCTTTAAATTATTGATATATGTATATGGGATGAAACAAGCTCCATGTGTAACACTGTGAGTTTTTGTGAATTTTTTATTAATATATTAAATTTTTTTGATGTCGGGAATTACATTCTACACTAATTAAAATATCCACTATACGCTACACTAGGATAAGGTTCTCTTTAACACAAAACATACTTGTCTTGTGTTACAAGAAAAATTGAGTTTCTATGAAACAACATTTTATTGTTATAATTATTTAAATGAGGTTGTTATTACCTAGCCATTAAACATATTAATATGAATAGTAATAAATAATTTTTAAATATTCTTTATAATGGTTTTATATAATTAAAACATACTGGTAATAAAACATTTATTATTGGTAAAGTCATTATATGTTAGAAAATAATATTTTCTTAAATGAACAGTTTTTATTTCCTTATGTTAATAATAATAAAGCATATTTTAGAAAAATTTTGGAATTTACATTGATAAAAAAAACTTTATTTTTGAATTCAAAATTGAAAAATTATCTTATGGTGAAATATAGGGATTTTTCTGAGACACCTTATTTTTGGATGAATAGTGAAAAATACAAAATTTTATTTTCAAACTGTTTTTTGTATAATTTATTTATATAGATTATTAATATTTTATATTGTTTCCAGTGTAATAATATGTAAAATATTAATCTATTAATCCAATTTAGGTCATTGTAATCATTTTTATATTGAATTTAAAAATAAAATTATAATGAAATTTTCAATATTCTCACTTTAAAAATTGTTTTTTCACCACCTCTGCAGAATTGGCGTTAAACTTAATTTTTCTACTTATGTGAATTAAATTTTAAAAAATGTAAATAAATGGTTATAATTAGTATAATATTTTTTATCTAGTAAATTCAAATTAATTTTTTATCAAAATGATTTGTGAAAGTGATTTGAATTATTTATAGTGATTATGGTTAAATTAAGGTTAACAACAAACTAAACCTTAAACTAAAGGAAAAATGACCTATAAAAATATAAAAAGAAAATTTTATAGCCAAATTTCATGAATAAAAATTAAATTAATTAGTTTATTTGGTTCATTATGACTTTTATTATATGAAAACCTGGGTACACCTAACTTGTTATAAAAAATGTCAACTGTGTCCCCTACGTTTCTTATAAAAGGCCACCCCCCCCCCCTTCTTCACACATCTAAAACCACTTAATTTAAAATAATATCTAACAAATATAATTCTAAAATCTGTAAATTCCATATTTAGGCCTCCCTTTAGTCATAATTCCAACCAAGTAATCTATTGGGTGCAAAACAAAAGGATTACACAAAGAAGAGGTAACGTCCTTCCTCGTGATTCTTTCCTTTATTTTCTTTCTAAATAACCAAAATTCTTTGTATTACATGGTAAATTAATAAAACTAGTTCCCAAAATATATTGGGATGATTTTATTCTTATGATTAAGACTACACTTGCACACACTTCCATCTAATTAGTAACGAACTTAACATTATTTTTTACGGCGAACTATCGTTTCACAAAACAATGTTGTTTGTTTTACCTTTACCACATTTTATGTTTTGTAATTTTGATGTAAACCCTATTTTTATATGATATATGTTATATTTATTATTTATTTATACTTATTTTTTAATTATATATATCCTAACATCATTCTTCCCACATTATGTAAATACAACAACTTTGTTTCTAAAAGTGTGGATTATTGCCTCCTCAAAGCGATTTTAATCGTTAACACTTTACATGGAATGTATTAAGTATGGGTTAAGTAAATATATATTATATATATGAATTAATAATTATAATATAATTATATTATATATTTATACACATATGTTTCATATACATTATTCTTCTCAATACAATAATAAAACTGTTGTAGGCTTCATGAGTACCCACAACCTATTGTCTCCATGAACGGTGTATTTCGTAAAAATATTTACGTATTTTTTTATTACTATAAATATTTATATAATAAATAAATATGATATATACATCTTGTTTTAAATAATTTAAATAAGTATATCAAGATCTAATTAAGTGGATCAAGAATAAAAAATCAAAACATCTAAGATAAACAAAGCGGTTGTCACCCGAATCATTACTTTAACATGAAATTATTAATAAATGGGTTGTATAATATCATAAGTGAATCATATATGGTAATAGATATCATAAAATGGTTCAATGTTACATTTATAATGAACTTATATTTATTATATTGGAGTTTTGAACATGTAGAAAGAAATCCAAGTCTTAAGCTAAGGGAATTTTATATCACTATTTATTTTCATGGGATACATGTCTTATTCACCACTCATTTATTTTTTGTGGTGTTTTTACTAACCATCAATGTATTATATTATTATTGTATTTCAATTTTTTGGTATTTAAATATCCATTTGATTAAATTTATTTTACAGTGTTTTTGATTAAAAATATACCAAATCAGTAAAGTAATTTTGTCTCAATTTTCTTTATTCGACACACATGCCATGTTATGAACATATATTTTTATATGAGGTATATATACGTCCTTTTAAAATTTTATATCATGAATCTAATTAATTTAATTATATTTTAAGTTTTATTTAATGTTATTATCTCAATTATATTATGATTTAAGGTTACCAAAGTGGTAACCATCTATAGCTTTAATCTCATCATTTTCCAAGATTATTTACAACTATGATTCCATTCATGAAATATTATGATAAATTTCTCAAAAAATATCATGGATTTTATTACTATATGGATATTCATGTCATGTTTAATTAAGGGTACCCTTTCTTCACTATTTGGTACATTATATAATTAATAAAACAATTAAACTCTATTTTTATTTCTCCTTTCTACAAAAAAATATGATTCTATTTAAAACTATGTTTTCTAAAACAGTTTTCAAAATATTATTGTGTTTTAAATTTTTTTGAACTTTTTTAATATTCTATTTTATGTTTTCAAGGATAATGATTAAAAAAAATAATTTTTCTTTATAAGTTTTCATTTTTATTGTTAAATAAAATATTTTCCAAAAGTCTTTATGTTTTAAAATGAATTGTTCAAAGAAGAAGGGATATATTTGTAAATATTTCTTTTAATGAAATAGTAAATATTTATTTTTAAAAAATGGATTTTCAAATGGTTTTAAGAAAATTATTTTCAAATAATGTATATTTAACTTAATAAATGTTCGATGTGATAATTCAAAATCATTATGATTAAATATGGAAAAACAATTTATAGTTTATTATTTACTAGGGATATGATCCAAAAATAAAATTCATATTCTTTCTCAAATGGTTCATGTTTAGATGGAATGATGTTGAAGACACATGTTCCTCTCCCACATGTTATCTACTTTTGAAACTTTTTTTCATTCATAGGTTATGATTTGATTTAATGGTTTTGAAACCATTCTCTGTTCCATAGGTAATGATATGATAAAATGATAGAATACACAATTTATTTCATGGTTTATGATATGATTTTTATGAAAACTGTCTCTTTTTGTGGGTCATTATATGATTCCTATTTTTTTATCCTGTTGTACAAGAATGAATGATTTTACTATGTAACATGTGGGACCAATATCGCCCTCTATTGAATTGGGTAATGATTAATGAATAATTTGTATACATGTTATGTGTGAGCTTTATTACTTGTTCACAATTATATGTTTGACCAAGATGATGTGTTCACAATGTCAGGAATGGAACTAGTGCTTCATCAATAAGTTTTTCCATGAACCTGATTGCATGTTTACAATGTTATTATTAAACCTTATTACATGTTCACAATGTTATGTGTGAATTATATTACATGTTCACAATCTTATGCATGGACTTGGTATCATGTCCATAATTTTATGTGTAATCCAGATTATAAGTTCACAATCTCATGAGTGAACCTTATTACATGTTCAAAATTCTATACATGAACCTGATTACATGTTCATAATGTTATGTATGGACCTAGTCGAATTTCATTAAGTTTATGTGTGGTACTGATTAAATTTCCACAATGTTATGTGTGAAACTGATTACATGTTCACAATGTTTTTCATGGACTTTGTTTCATATCCATAAGTTTATGTGAAGGCAAGATTTTGTATCCTTAAGATAATGAGTGAACCCATTTCTACTTATACATTTTCACAATATTACAAATATATGTTTATTCCAAAATTAAATGTATTGTTACTATGTTATGACTTTGTGGATTATATTATTCTTTCACTTATGATTCATGTCTTATAAACATCTAATTTTTATGAAATGGCATGTGTTTATGATCTTTGATATGCAGGGTAAGATCTTCTAATGTTATGATGACACTATCATACATTAATGATCATTTATATGCTTATATATATCCCTTTTTGACCCCTACTACGTAGATAATATCAAAGCTTTTATTGTTTCCATCTTAGGGTTTTGAAGATATATTTCATGTATGAAATGACTAAGAGGGGAGCTAGTCTTGGAGAACTAAGTGAGATATAATGTAGATCACCAATGGTTCATTGTTTACATTTTAATGTTTCCAAAGGCAATAAGCTAATATTGTATTTCGGAATCAATTTGTGTAATTAATTAAGAATTCCAAAAATGTAATTTAATGTCTATAGGAATTAATACTGGATTGTTATAGTTGGTATCATAGTAAAGGTTTAGTCAACATTTGGAAACTAGGATGAAAAAAATTTAGTGAGATCCCTATGGATATTTATAAAGTTATTTCTAGGTATGTCACTAAGTATAAGTTTAACGATAAGGAAAAGTATAGGAAAATGTCCTAAAATTTTGGTAATTTTCAAAGTAAGAGGTTTCCAAGAAATATGTCCTTTCTGGATACAACATGTGGTTCTGGATTTGTAAAATATGTACCTAGGACTAATAACTCTCACAAGGTGTCTTAGGTATGACTCATCCAAAACCTGGTAAACAAAAATGGGCCTTACTTCACCCCTAGTTTTACACTCCTAAAGTATATTCATTGGTAATTTATAAACTCTTCATAAAAAATACTGAAGGATTTTAAAATAATTAGACTGTGAATAACCTAGGATAAACCTATGTTTTTATTTAAAAAAGAATTTTTAACAATTTTGACATCCAATAGGTGACCTTTCTTTAGGATTATATGCTTCCTCACTCTCAAAAGTGTTTCTTACTCTATTATTTCTAGTTTTAGTCCATAGATAGAACCCAAAAAACAATATTAATGTAGAATGTAACGGACAATGCAGTATTTTTTCACCTGAACAACTAAATTATATGGGATTTAAATTAAAAAACACATACCCATGGTTTCTCATACTATGAATCATGGTGAACATAATACCATGAAAATGTGGGAACAACACACAATTGTGTCTATCAGGAGGTGGTTTCCACCTTTTTTTAGTGGTTCTATTGACCTGTTAGTCACTGTTTGGAAGGTGAGGATGATTAATGGGGGAATCTTATCCAGAAGAGAATTCAATAAGATGAAATTGAATCCATATATTGGAACATGTTCAATAACATACTTTTTAATAATTAAATTCCTCTTATTATTCATATGATGATAGAAAAGTAATTTCTAAAGCATGATCATAGGTATGATGTATCTATTGGTTCATATGAAGAAAATTTTTCAAGACTTAGAATATTGTATTATGATATTCTAATTCATCCTGAAAGTAAGATTGATCGGTTATTTAGTGGCTTGAAACTAACTGTTGGAAAAGATTTATCCATAATGGACTCTGAATACTATGAATAGATCATTATATGTTCACTAAAAGTGGAAGTTGAAGCTAGAAACCATCTTGTCTCTGGTGATATGAAAATGAAAATGGGATTCAATAGAAAATCCAATGAAATGTCACACAGAGAGAAGAAAAAGTTTTAATCTTGTACTTTTTAAAGGCATGGGGAAGAACACTTAGAATCATTCCTAAATGGAACAATAATGTGTTTCAAGTGCAGGAGGACTATTCAGGAAGAAAAATAATTTAGATGTGATTTGAAGAGTAAAGTCAATGAAATGAATGGAGATAAATATTAAAAAATGAACCACCAACACTTTAGTGTTTCAATCACAAGGAGATTTTACATTACAAATATCAATTTCCCAATCCAAGGGAAAACACAGATCTTGGGACACAACAACCTCTATGGAAAAAGTAAAAAAGGAAACCTTTTTTGATAACAATAGATGGTGAATCAGGATTATTAGGTAAAACATATCCTCCATCCTTAGTCATGAATTTTTTGTTCTGTTTTTTATAAATAATACCTATATAAATATTATTTTCCATGCTTGAATGAAGTCTCACTTGATTATATCCCTCTACATGAATTTTATAATAACAAAATCTCATTTAATGTTTTATCATTGCAAGGATAAATCCATGTATCCATAACAATGTTTTAGGATTATGATATGATCTTGTATAATGAATAAATAATGAATTATATTTTGGAATGGTTATAAGGATAACCATTTATGTAATTGTATATGACAATATTTGGAAATGGTTTTATAGATTTAAAGTTTTATTTCACCATATGAAGATTTATGCATATTAGATAGTTAGTTCTAACCTTTTTGTTTTGATTAGGATTTATTGGAATGACCTGTCATTATATTTATGAACTTCTTGATTTGTTAATGCTTTAGGAATTAAATATTTAAATTCATTTCTTATAATAGATAATGAAGTTTAAATTGTACATTGTATAATAATGTATGATATTTTACTAAATTAGGGAATTATATCTTCACATGAAAATTCATCAACTCTAGGGAAAGAATATTAAAACCAAAAAGGTTATCCAAATAACTTTTATTTAGATGAATTAAATGGTCCCTTAGATCATTACGAATTTATGGATATTTTATGTCATCTTTTTCTAGTCCTTATTCTCTATCACTCTATATTAGAACATGTTGGTTATATTTCTCTTCCATTTCCATGTTTTTACTTTCCACCAATGTTCTTCAATAAGAAAACCTAATTATGAGTTAATTTGGGTAACCATTATGGTTCCAACTATATTTTTATTATATAATATTTATTATTCATTTTTAAGATGTGGTTTTCTATGAATTTTACGTTAAAGTATTACACATTTGATAACCCTTGCCAATTTTGAGGGAAAAATAATTTGAGGGGGGTAGAATTTAACACTCTGAGTTACTATGAACCTTTTTTAGAATAAATTAATTTTAATTGATGTTAGTAATTTCTAGTCATACTATGTAAATATTTCATTATACAGTACAGCAAGATAATCTTTCATTACATGCAACACCGATATGATTTTTGTTACACATAACATTGTATTTCTATAAAATGTTATTTTATTGTTATAATTATTTGAATGATATAGTTATAAAATACCCATTAAACAAATTAATATGATTAGTAGTAAATAATTTTATAATATTATTTATAATTGTTTTATATAAATAAATCATAGTGATAATAAAACATGTAATATTGGTAAAGTCTTAATATGTTTGAAAATACTATTTTTTCAAATGAACTACATTTATGTCATTATGTATAATAATAAAATTATTTTAAAAAAAGATAAATTTAATTTGGTAATATAAACATAATTTTTTAGATTAAATTTAGAAATTTTATGAGGGTGAATTTTAGGGATTATTTGAGAAACTTCAATTTTGGATGAATAGTGAAAAACATAAAATATTAATTCAAAATTGTTTTTTCATCTTATTTATTTTATATTTAAATTATATTTTTAGTTGGATTTAATTTAAAAATATATAAATTTTAAATCTACTAATAAAAATTATTTCATTTTAATATTTTTTATATTTAATTTAGATATAAAAGTATAACGTGCTTTGGACATTCTAGCTTCAAAAAAACACACATTCTCACAAGGTCTGTGCAATTAGCATTAAACTGAATTTTGCATATTCTTTGATTAGAATTTTGAAAAAATTATATAAATTTATTTAATAATTATAATATTTATATTATTATTATAAAAACTTAATTTTTGACCAAAATAATTTAGTGAATGTGATTAAAATTAATAATAGTGATTGAGGTTAAATTCAGATTAACAAAGAATTAAAACATAAAATTAAGGGCCAAAATAACTAATAAACTTTTCCAAAACCCATTTTATGGCCATTTCTAGAACATAAAGCCTCAATTGTTGATTTATAGTGGTTTATTATGAATTATATAGGTAAAAACGTTGGTGGACCAAAATTATTTTCAAAAATTCTTTGTGTGTCCCATCCCTCCCTTACAAAAGGCCAATAACTCTCCACCTTCTTTACACCCCTCAACATATTTATTTTTAGCCAATATCTATCCAAATAACATCCCAAAATCCCTAACATCCTCCTTTAATCCTCCCTTTGGGAAAAAATCCATCCAAGGAATCCCGTTGTGGGAAATAAAAATGATTTACCCAAAGAAGAGGTAACATCCTTCAACAAGCTCCTTTATTTTATTTTCCTTCTCCACCACCTCAATTATTCAAATTCCATGAAAATATAATAACAATAGTATCCTATCTGTACTGATATATTTTTATTCTATGTGTTATAACTTAACTTACACACACTTTTATTTAATGTTCAATGAACATATTGTTCTTATGTGCGGAAAACTACTGCCTCAAGAAACGATGTTGTTTGTTTTATCTTTACCAACTCTCATGGTTGGGAATTATGATGGAAACACTATTTTAATAATATATTTATTATATTTAGGATTTATTTATACTTCCATATTCATTATATAAATCCCGCCTTCATTCTTTCCATTTTTTCTAAATACAGTAACCTAATTTATGGAATTGTGGTCTATTGCCTCCTAAAAGTGAAGTGATTTGTTCAAACTGTAGATTGAATATATTAATGATAGGTTAAGTAAATTTATATGATATATATTAAAAACTAATTATACTATAGTTATATTATATATTTATATACATATATTTCATTCAATGTCTTTATTTCAATATAAAAATAAAACAGAAGTAGCGTCCATACGTATGTCTGAAATATTGTCTCCATGAACGGTTTATTTCATGTAACATTTATATATTTTATAGATTAATATAAAAATTTATATAATGAATATATATGATATATAAATCAAGTTTTTCATTCTTGAAATAATAAAATCAGGGTCTGTGTAAGTGTATCGAAAATAAAAAGTCAAAACACGTAAGATAAACAAAGTACTTATTAACTGAATCATTACTTTAACATGAAATTGTTTATAAACGGGTAATATAAAGGGATGAAAAAATAATATATGTTATTATATATAATAATATGTTTATTTTTTATATTTATTATGATCTAATATTTATTATACAAGAATGTTTTAACGTGTACAGAGAAAGTAAAGACTTATGTAAGGGAATTTCATCTCACTTTTTATTTCTATGAGATACATGTCCTATTAACCCCTAATTTATTTTGTGTGGTTTGTTTAATGCCAATATATTTATTATATTATTATTATAATTAAATTTATTGGTATTTATATATCTATTTTATTATCTTCATTTAATGGGGTTATGTTTCAAAAGTTTCCAAATCAGAAGTAATTTTGTCTTAATTTGACTTCTTTGAGACACTTACCCTGTTATGCACCTATATTTTTATATGAGGTTAATGTAATGAAAGTAGACATGTTATATCATGATAATACTTATTTTCATCATACGTTATGTTTCATTTAATGTTATTCCTTCTATATTATTGTTATTTGGATAATCCAATGTGGTAATGGTTTATAGCTTTAATCTCATCATTTGTCTAAATTGTTTATGATTATGCTTAAATTTATAAAATATTATGATAAATTTATAAAGAAATATCGTGAATTTTATTACCCTATTTATATTCATTTTATATTCAATTAATGGTATCAATTATCCACTCTTAGGTATTTAAGATAATTAAAAACTATTTTCACAAAAATCTTAGATTATTTCTCCTTATGGTTGGAAACTGCTTTTTTAAAAAATATTTTTTCATAAAATGTTTTAAAATTAATTCTATTTAAAAAAAATTCAAATGTTTTAAATCATATGTTATAAATTTTCAAGGATAATTTTTTTCAAAAAATCAAGATTCTTTACAATTTTTCAGGTATAATTTCAAAAAAAAATCATTTTTAAAGGATTTATTTCTTAAAAATAATTTATCAAATAATAAATGATATTTTCATCCAGAAATGTTTTAAATAAAATGGTAAATATTTATTCATAAGAAAATTATTTTAAAATGGTTTTATAAAATAGTTTTCAAAAAATACTATTTAACTTATTAAATGTTCCATGTGATATTTCAAAATCCTTCTAAATCTAAGATGGCATACTTTGTTATAGATTTTGATTTAATGGGGGAATAGTCCAATAATACCATTAATATTCCTTCATTAATGGTTTATATTTAGATATAATAATTTTTATGAAACTTTTTATTCACCCAAGGCTATTATTCTTTTGAAACACATTTCTTTTCATGGGTTGTGATTTCAAGAAATGATTCTTAAACTTATATAATTTTCATATGTAGTGATATGATAAATTTCTATGATACCCATTTCATTTATTGTTTTATGATATGATTTTTATGAAACCAATATCTTCTTATGGTTCAGGATATGATGGATTTTTTATTATTTTGTGGCAGATGTATGTATGATTTTATTATGTAATGGGTGGGACTTATACCTCCCTCTAATTATCTGGATAATTGTGGGTGAATAATTAGTAAATTTGTTATCCATATACTTGATTACATGTTCATAATTCTATAGGTGAACCTGATTACATGTTCACAATGATATGCATCAACCTGGTTTCACATCCATAGGCATATGCGTGAACCTGATTACATGTTTCCAATGTTTTGAGAGAACCTTATTACTCATTCCCAATGATATTTTTGAATCTCATTACTTGTTCATAATGATATTCATAGACCTAGTTTCATCTCCATAACATTGTGAGTGAACTAGATTACATGTTCACAATGTTATGAGTGAACATTATTACCTGTTCACAATTTAATAGGGGAACATGATTACATGTTCACAATGTTTTTCCTGGACCTGTTTGTGTGTCCATAAGTCTATGTGTGAGCCTAATTTCATGATCAACATGTTTTGCATGAACCAAATTTCATTTTCATAATGGTATATGTTTACCACGTTTCACGTCCATTAGTTAATGGAAAGGCTGGATTCCCTGAACTTAACGAAATCAATGAACCTATTTCTATTTATATATGTTCTCAATGTTATAAACTGATTTTTATGCCACAATTAAATGCACTATTCCTATTTTATGATTTAATTTCTTACAATCTTATTTCCCTTAGGATTTAAAACTTATGAACTGGTAATCTTTATACCAGGATTCATGTTTCAGATCATTGGAATGCAGGGTATGATCTTATAATGTTATGATCACACTCTAATACCCATATGATCATGATTATTCATGAATATATCTATTTATTACCCTTACTGAGCATTTGAGATCACCAACATTATTGTTTATTTCCCCTATTTATGATGATATATTTCATATATGATATGTCTATGAGGGGTTCAAGTCATTGAGGACCTACTGGGATATAATATAGACTACTCATGTATCATTGTCTATGTTTCTATATTTAAAAGGGTACTAGACTAATATGGTATTTGGTAATCATTTTTTGTAATTTATTAACTATTACAGAAATTTGATGTAATGTCTATGTATGCTATGATTGGGTTTTTATACCATGATTGTAGTATTATAAGATATATTCCAACTTAAAGAGGTTGAATATTATAAAAGGAAGAGTGGACATAAATATCTGGAACAAAAATGACTAATTGGTGTCTCTGCTTATTATTTTTTATGTAGACGATGTCATATTTTGTGAAAATAATGATTTAATGTGGGAAAATATTTCCAAAAAGATGAAGAGATTATTTTAAATTTCCATGCTCTAAGAAATGAGGTATTAACTTGGCTTACCAATATATTAATAGAAAGATCCAAATATTATTTCATAAGAGATGTATACTAAGGAAATATTTAATACATTAAAATAGATTATTCAAATCCTTTCTCCACACCCATTTTAATGGGAAAAAATATTTCTAAAGTTGATTATGGAAAAATATTTTGATAATAACAATTTAGTAAAACTGATTAGAAGTCTTATATATCTTAAAGCATAAATGTCAGATTTAGTGTAAACTGTTGCACTTTTTTCTAAGTATAAAAGTGGTCCAACAGAGTCCATTTTTATTGAAATAAATATAATTTCAAATATATTAATGGAATAATATATTTTGATTTAAAATATTAAATCACCCAAAATTTTGATGTGTTAAATTATATAGATGAATATTGGGAAGACTATGTTGATGGTAAAGGATCCACGTAATGTTGTTTTTTATTTTAAGGTGAATGGTTTTTTATTTGGCACACTAAGAAGTATATTTTTATGACACTAAGAAACACTAAGGTATAACATGTGGTTAAATCTAATTCTACAGCTCATTTAATGTGGATGAAGACAAAATTAGAATATTCAAAGGTTGAGATGAAGCCACACATTCTTCTTGGCTGGGATAAACAATGTTCTATATATTTTTTCAAAGAATCACGTTAAACATTAAATAAGTAGGAACATTGATATTAAATATCACTTTATCAATGTGATTGTAGAGATAAATGAATTAAGTTTATAGTATATTTTTATAAAGGAGAATATTGTTGATTGTTTCACAAAGAAACCATGTAAGGATGCATATCAAAATATGAGGATGATATCAGGTATTGAATCTCACTCATATTAAGGATAAAGTATGGGGTTTAAGTCTTATATCTAATCTTATCTTTGGATATATATTTTTCATGGTATGAGAAAAATGACAAAAAAAATCTCAATAGATTATTCATTGATATTTTATTTTCCTATTAATGAGGATCATATATTTAGGGTATGCTTTTAAAAGGGTAATGTTATGATTTCATTAATTTGCATGTGTGTAAACTATTCTAACAGTTTTTTGAAGAGAGTGAAGGGATTTCTGTTTAAAATAGGTTTGTTATGAGGTCTATGGTGCTGATGAAGGATTCATTATGATCTAATAATTTTATAAATGCTTTTATCATGTGTATTAAAATCATTTTAATGTTGTATATTATAATTATTAAGTGTTTAATATGTTCATTTTTTAAGAAAATTACTATAAAGGTCACTGTTAATTTATAGCATCATATAATTTTTTCAATGTTCTTATTTCCTTCACTAAGTTTTCTCATGTAGGTTTATATTTATTTAATAGTGATTCCTATTTATATTTTTATTTATTTCTAGTGATTTATATTCCTTAGTTGTCAAAAAAATACCATTTGGGAGATTGTTGAGGCCCACATGTGTTTAGATGAATTGGGGAGTTATTAAATAAGAGGTTGTAGTGGTTATTATTCACTATGTTGGATTTTTATTCAATACTTAAATCATATTCAAACTCATATTTATTGTGAGGTTAAGGTGTTTTTGTTGAATCAATAAGGTTTTTCCTTATGACTTTTCCATTCCTTCTTGTTTTGAAAATCACAAACACCTTATACTTAAGAAAATCTATATTTAACTTCTATAAGGAAAATCTCCTTCCTTAAGGAAATTTACCTTAACATATATTTCCTTATACATATCAATATTTTTCTTAACTATAAAATTTTGATTGGATACCCAAAACCTCGGAATCATATAATGCTTAGGTATGAAGCATTCTGTTTTAGGATCCGAATTCTGGATGTGAACTCTAATAAAGTTCTACTCCGAATTTCGTATGTGAACTCTAATAATGTTCTACTCTGAATTTTGGATGTGAACCCTAATAAAGTTCCACTTTGAATTCTGGATACGAACTTTTAATTAGTTCGACTCAAAATATTTACTAGTTCGACACTGAACTTTTACTAAGTTCGACTCCGAACTTTTACAAGTTCGACTCTGAACTTTTACAAGTTCGACTCCGAACTTTTACTAAGTTCGACTCCAATCTTTTACTAAGTTCGACTCTAAACTTTTACTATGTTCGACTCCGAACATTTACTAGTTCGACTCCGAACACATACTAGTTTGACTCCGAACTATATAAGTTCCAATTCTGAACTCTGAAGAAACATGACTCCGAATTTTCTAAGAAATTCATACTTCAGACTTCTACATGATTCAGGTTCCGAATTCCTTTAAAACAGAATCCGAATATCCTTTTTATCATAGACTCCAAATTCCATTTTGATTAGACTCTGAACTTTTATTTACTTACATTCTGAATTCTAGGGTTGCTTATGTTTACACTTGTTCCATTGTAAAACGATGTCGTGCTTTCAGTTACACATGATTTGTTATAAAACGATGTCTTCCTTTCTGTTTCTAACAAACCACTGGTTAAGTGACACGTGTACAGGTCCCTACGAAATTCAAGGAAAAAATGACCGTTGGAGGATGGGGCTGACTGTTCCAACTGAGCCTATAAATAAGAGCTCATTTGAAAGAGCTCAATAACAAGTTTATCACTCTAGAGACCACACACTGTTACGTTGATTTCTAGAGAGGGAATATTTTCATGCTTTGTGTGTACTGAACCGCTCATCCAGATTGCTTCGTGCGACTCTGAATGTTAGGGATTACATTCGAGGGCTTTTAGGGATAGGAAAGACAGAGGTGCTGACTACCTTGAAGTTCGAGGACTTCTTTGCTGAGGAAGACAGAGGTTCCAACTACCTTGAAGTTGAGGGCTTGGGGGGATAGAAAGATAGAGACACTGATCTTCATATCGAGGGATTACCCTGGTGTGGGTAAGACAGACATTCTTGAAAGTATAAATCAAGGGACCTTTATCCAAGGTTGTTGGATACCCTTCTCTTTGGGTTAAAAGACTTATATCTTGTCACTAGTAGTTTTACTACTTGTTTTCTCTTGAATTTCATGTTTTAAAGAAAGTATAATCTTCTTATATTTTTTTACACTTGTAATCTGATTAGTTTAGATTATATACGCATTAAGGTAGAATCTCATATTGTAAACTTTGGTTAATTTTCAATTTCCGGATCCATATTTCCGGAATCACTTTCTAGATTTAAGCAAGTTCATTGAACTAGAAGTTTGTAACATAATGCCCTATACCAATCCTTAAATTGGTATTAGAGGTGTTGTGAATTTTCTTAGTTTAACTTTGTTAAACATAGATCTTTCCTTGTTTAAGGAAACTTTTAAAGTGTACAATTCACCCCTCCCCCTCTTGTATATTGAGCATCTACATCATTATTTCGATCCTACAATTGGTATCAGAGGAGGTATCTGAAATACTTATACTGACATATACGTTTTCCTTGCTTAGTTTATTCATTGTTCAATATTTTTTTTCTTTCTTAGGAGTTTTTTCTTTCATTCTGAGCTTTTTTTGTTAACAAGTTTGTATAGAAACATGTTTTTCTTAGAGATGGCAGGTTTGAATGTTGGTTCTATTGACAACATAAATCCGACAAGACCACCAATTTTTTATGGAAATAGTTATGAATACTGGAGAGATTGAATGAAGACTTCCGTTATCAACACTGGAGTAGATAAATTCATTATGCTTACCGGAGGCTATAAAATTCGTGATAAGGAAGTGAGTGCTTTCACTAATCAAAAAAATAATGATTATTAATTAAACTATAAGGTACTCAACACTTTACTATGTTCAATGACTAAGAATATATATAGCCAAATTTCTTCATGTGAAAAAGATAACTGTATATGGAAGAAACTTGATGTTACACATTTTGGTACATCCAAAGTGATGGAGACAACAAGAGCTATGCTAAGAGTAGAGTATTATGGTTTAAACTTTCCATATAGAGAACCCATTGGAAAAGTGAAACAAAGATTTATGACTATCGTGAATAGCTTACAATCTATGGGAGAGAAAGGTCTGGATAATGAATCTCTTGTGGATAAGGTTATAGATATTATTCCCAACAAGTGGGAATAAAATAGAACAGTTATTGATGAGAACAGGAAGGTCACTCAAATTTCCTTAGATGGACTATTTGGAACTCTTCTACAACAAGAAACAAGAATCAAGAGGGATGATGACAACATCAAAAAGAAGAATAGGAATGGAACTGTTGCTTTTACTACAACATAAAATCATATGAAAGCTAAGACTCCTGATAGAGTAACTAGATCCAAGTCTAAGAAGGTGATTATTAAATCAGAATCTAGTGATAGTGATGTCTCAGATAATGAGTTAGAAAATCTTGCTCGACGGATGAAAAAGATAGCTGGCCAGAGAAATTTCCAATCCATGTATTAGAAAAAGTAAAGGAAAGATAGGAAGGATGGAGAAGTTGCTTGTTATGAATGCAAGAGAGCTGGACATATTAGACCAGATTGTCATTTTCCCAAAAAGAAAGAAAGAAAGGAGAGTAATTATGAAAGGAACAAGAAGAAGTATTATAAAGCCAAAGCTAAGAAAGTTCTGAAAGCTAATGACACATGGAGGCCAGTGGTGGTGACTTCTCAGATGAATCTTCTGATTATGAATCTTCATGACAGAAGAATCTTGGTCTTATAGCCAGATTACCTATTAACAATCATTGCTTCATGTCTAAGGTACATAATGTTGAATCATTGACCAATGTTTCTTTAAATTTTAATGATAGTAAATATTATAACTCTTCAGATGAAGAATCCTCTTCTGATGAAGAAAATACTACACCTAACTATGAAGAAGTTTCTAGCTTTGATGAACTTCTTCAGATTGAGAATTCTAAACTCAATAAAAAACTTGATAAGGAAAACTCTTGGAATACTATCCTTACAAAATAAATAGCATATCTTTCTAAAGATCTTGATAGGAAAAATGCTGATTTTATAAGTATTTCAAAAAATCTTGAGGAAGTGAATTCTAAAAAGGATAAACATTCTAAAGAGCTAGAAAAGGTAATTTCTAAGAAAAGTGTTTTCAAGCCTAGCTCAAGTTCTAAATCTAACTATTTGGAAGATAAAAACATGGTTATAAAACTCATGGCCGAAATTTATTCCCTAAAGAGGTGTTTGTCAAAATTTACCCATGGTAAAGAAAATTTTGATAAAATGTATTCACAAATACGACATTTAAGAAACAAATCCGGATTTGGTTATACCCATGAAAAAGAAATTTATAGTAACAATTATTTTTTTCCACAAAGTGCCCCATTTTTTAATAAGTGTCAATGTGGTGGTCACTGGGCAAAGAATTTTTCTTTAAAAAAACCAATCTCTAGGTTTTCATAAGGCATACTTTTCTAAGAAGATGTGGGTTCCCAAAAAAATTTTATCTGGAAATCTCAAATCCAAACAAGTTTGGATTCCAAAAGACTAATTATTTTCACATTTTCAAGAAAATAGGGAGAATTCCAACAACAATACATGGTACATGGACAGTGGATGTTCTCGGCATATGACTAGTAACAATAACTATTTTGAAAATATTATGAAGACGAAAGGAGGAAAGGTAACATTCGGAGATAATGCTTAGGGAGAAATTTTTTGTATAGGTAATATTGTTCTTCTTGCTAAAACATTGATTTCAAAAGTTTTATTTGTAAAGGGTCTTAAGAACAACCTCATTATCATAAGTCAATTATGTGATGAAGGATACCTTGTGAATTTTAGGAATGAAAAGTGCCTAGTTTACAATTCCAAGGAAGAGTTTATTCATTCTTCTCATAGGCAAGAGAATGTTAACACATTAAACATAGAAGACCTTAGGAGCCAAGACTTACCTTTCCTATGTGAAATGGAAGATTATTCTTTGTTAGGGCATAGAAGACTAGGTCACTGTAATCTTAGGAACTTATGTAAACTCTCTATGAAGAAAATAGTTAAGGATCTACCGGAGATTAGATTCGATTCTTCTAAAGGTTTTGATCCTTGTCAATATGGCATGCAACATAAATCTAGTTTTAAATCAATCGGTGAAGTCTCAACAACTGATGCATTACAGTTAGTGCACATGGATCATTTTGGTCCAACACAAACTGGAAGCATTGGAGGAAAATACTATGGGTTTTTTCTAGTTAATGACTACACTAGATTTACATGGGCCGACTTTCTAGTAAAGAAGTCTGAAGCTTTTTCTTATTTCAAAAGTTTTAGAGTCCAAGTTAAAAATGAGAAAAATCTTCCACTGAATACTATTCATAGTGATCATGGTGGAGAATTTCAAAATTCTGATATTGAAACTTTTTGTAGTAGAAATGGTATTAATCAAAACTTTTCAGCACCGAGAACTCCTCGACAAAATGGTGTAGTTGAAAGAAGAAATTGAATTCTTCAAGATATAACTAGTACCATGTTGAGTGAATATTCTATAGCTAGACATTTCTGGTTTGAAGCTGTTTGTACTGCTTGTTATACTATAAATCGAGTTCTGATTGGACCTTTTCTTAATAAAACTCGTTATGAGTTATGGAATGGTAGAAAACCAAGACTTTCCTAATTTAAGGTTTTTGATTGCAAGGTATTCATCCTGAATAATAAAGATAATCTACACAAATATGAACCAAAATTTGATGAAGGAATTTTCTTAGGCTACTCCACAACTTTTAAGGATTATAGAGTTTTCAATAAAAACACTTGTACTGTTGAAGAAACAGTGAATGTTAAAATTGATGAATCTGATCCTTTTGTTTTTAAACCATCCCAACCTATGTCCTCAGATGTGTTTTCAAAAACTGATTATCAACCTTTGTTAGAAGATCCTTCTGATAAAGAAAATTTTCAAGAAAATGATTCTAAAACATTTACCCCAGAAGACTTTCTACACTATGTTGATGAACAGGTTTTACAAAACCCAAATCAGGTGTTCCTTAAGAATCATCATAGTGATAGTATCATTGGTGATGTAAATCAACCTATAAGGACTAGAAGTTCCTTGAGAAATGAAGTAGAAAATCTAGCATTCCTTTCCCAATTAGAACCAAAAATCACTGATAAAGCTTTAGGTGATGATGATTGGATTAAAGCCATGCAAGATGAACTAAATGAATTCGAAAGGAATAAAGTCTGGACCTTGATTAAAAAACCTAAGGAAACATCTATTATTGGAGTAAATTGGGTCTTCAGAAATAAGTGTGATTAAAATGGAGTCATTATTAGAAATAAATCTAGACTATTTGTTAAAGGCTATAATCAGCATGAGGGGATAGACTATGAAAAAACCTATGCTCCGGTAGCTAGACATGAATCTATTCGTATCTTACTTGCCTTTGCAGCATTCATCAATTTTAAAATTTTTCAAATGGATGTGAAATGTTCTTTTCATAATGGTTATGTTCAAGAGGATGTTTTTTTTGAACAACCTCCTGGCTTTGAAGACACAAAATATCCTGATCATGTTTTTAGACTTACCAAACCTTTGTATGGCCTTAAACAAGCCCCACGAGCCTGGTATGATAGACTTACAAGATTTTTGCTTCAAAATAACTATGTTAAGGGAAATGCAGATCAAACCCTTTTTATAAAGAAATATAAGAAAAATGTTTTGATAGTTCAAATTTATGTTGATGGCATTATATTTGGTTCAACTCAGCAATCTTTAACTGACTCTTTTGCAAGTCTAATAAAATATGAGTTTGAAATGAGTATGATGGGTGAGTTAACATTTTTCATTGGTTGTTAAATTTTATAAACACCAGAAGGAACCTATATATCTCAACATAAGTATATTAAATATCTTCTTAAAAAGTATGAATATGACAACACTAAGAGTATAAGTACTCCCATTGGTACCTCAAACTCTTTAGATCTTGATGAAGCTGGGAAACCAGTAGATCAAACATCTTTTTGAAGTATGATAGGAAGTCTACTATACTTGACAGCTAGTCATCCAGACTTAATGTTTTCAGTATGGTTATGTGAAAGATACCAATCCAATCATATGGAATCTCACTTGAAGTTAGTAAAAAGAATTTTTCACCACTTAAAGGTAACCATGGATCTAGGATTATTTTATCGTTCTAGAAATGATTTTGTTTTAAAAAGATTTTCGGATGTTGACTTTTTTTGATGTTGAATGGATAGAAAGAGTACATATGGAACTTGTCTTTTCTTAGGAGATTCATTAGTTTCTTGGTCAGGCAAGAAGCAACACTCAGTAGTACTCTCCACTATTGAAGTTGAATATGTAGCAGCTGGAAGCTGTTGTGCTCAAGTGTTGTGGATGCAACACACTATCACAGACTATGGAAAGAATTTTACAAAGACTCAAATTTTTTGTGATAACACAAGTTCCAATTCCCTTAGTAAAAACCCTTTACATCACTCTCATGCAAAGCACATAGATATTAGGCATCACTTTCTTAGGGAGCACACACTTAAAGGAGATATCATTCTTTAGTTTATCAGAACACAAGATCAAACTGCTGATATTTTCACAAAATCATTACCCTCCGATAGATTTGAATGCATTAAACAGAAGTTAGGAATGACAACCATGAGTTAATCCATCCTTATTAACTTCTTGTTGAACAATTCTCCTTACAGTAATAAACTCCTTTTCATAGGGGGAGTACATTTTCATGTTATTTTAAACAAATTTTTCATAGATAGTTTTCTTTTTAAAACTTATGTAACTAAAATGTATCGAAAACTGTTTTTAAATGAAATTTCGGAATGGATATTCTCAAAATGGAAAATTTTTGGAATTGACATTTCAGAAAGGAAATTTTTGGATGGGATCTTTTCGGAATGGAAATTTCCAGAACTGAAATTTTTGAAATGAAAATTTCCGGAACTGAGGTTTTTGTAATGGATTTTTCGTAATGAGTTTTTCGTAATGATGATTTTTTGTAATGGGTTTTTCATAATGAGGATTTTTTGTAATGAGTTTTTCATAATGAGGTTTTTTTTCGTAATGAGTTTAAATATTTTTCCTCAAGAAGAATATTACCAATTAAAAACAGTCTTTCTAGAAAACCCAGAAGGTATGATTTCTTTACATAAATTTTCGTAGTCATATTTCTCTTACTGGTATTTTCCTATGAGTTTTAAAATTATTCAGATTCTACTTTTCCTTAAATCCGAATATTTTTTCTCTTAAAACCTCAAAATATCGTAGTCAAGTTTTCCGTGTGGGAATGTTCTCAACCGTCAGATCAGATCAAAAGGATTTTCAACTGTTAGATGGTTTTTGTAAGACCAAAGGTCAACTCTATCTCCTATAAAAATAAGACCATAAAAGTTTTCCCACATAGGTTTTTCAAATCTTTCGCGTCTTTAAGCCCTGAGTCTCTTCTTAAGGACTGTTCCGATCTTTGTCAAAGTCGTTCCGAATCTTGCAGAACACCCCACTCTGAATGACTGTTGAAGCTACATCTTATGATATGTTAACTAAAAAGCCAATTTCAAAGTGGTTAGTCTTCAGGGAAAGGTAATTGCATCCAGATTTCTTCAAGTTTGATTCCCTTATAACCAAGAATATCAGATTGAATGGCTGGGAAGATGTTTGTGTTTCCATGTCAGAGAAACAGAATCCAGTTTATACAGATCTACTGATTGAGTTCTACGAGTTTGTTTCCTTCTAGGGCGAAGAAGGAAGAGATTTATTTTCCTATAAGTCTTATGGTAAGACATAAAAATTATCTTACACCAAGGCTGCAAGCTTGGTGGGTTTATATTACAAAGGAGAGGCTGAGTTTTTCACACATAAGCTTCTGGATGATCAAGGTAGTTTCAACAAGGTAAAGGAATTGAAATGTCTTGGACTCAAAAATACCAAGACTTCTACGATTGTGTATCTCACTCAGAATAAACAGATTCTATAGTTATGGGTACAAGGCTTTCTCGTACCAAGAAGGGGTGGCAAGGATAATCTGAAGAAGAGTGACATCTATGTCCTAGATTTCTTAGTAAATCTATGGAAGATAAATTTTATGAGGAATGTCTTGATTACGATTAAGAATATAAAAGAAGGGAACTTTAGAGCTCAAATCATAATGTACCCTGCTTTACTATCAAAGTTGATTGTTCGATGCTTAGATTCCTTCAAAGTTTCTTGTAAGTCACAAGTTCGGATTTGTAAGCTTATGCTTGTCAGTGATGATACTTTGAAAAGGATGTAGATGGGTTTTTCTTCTGAATCTGGAGAATTTTACCCTTTACCAGAGAATGAGGATGGGGCCATTCTGGAAAATGTGGATAAGGTTGAACCGGTAAAGAAAGTCACTAAGAAGAGGAATATTAAGGAAGTGGTTGGTGATGACAAAACCCCCAAATCAAAAGAAACTCAATCCGTACCTCCTAAGCCAAAGAAACAGAAACCTTATATAGATAAAGTGGCATCCAAATAGAGGGAAGACAACAGGAATAGGAAATAAGGGGATCCCTAGTTCGGATTGGACTCTACTAAGGCTAAGGCCTTAAGAGAAAAAGCTGCAGATGTGTTAGAAAAAGAGGCTAAAGAGAAAACGATGAAGAAAAAGGTGAATGAAGCTGAGCTTGTACAATAGTTGTAGAGAGATACTAAAATAGGCTCTGAAAAGATTCACATTCCAGAATACTTCGACGTCCAACCTTCTTTACCAAAGACTCCAGCAAAGAACTATGTCACTCCAGAAAAATTCAAGGGTAAAGAGGTAGTTAAAGAGGTAGAAAAACAAGCTGCTGAAAAAGAACAGGAAGAGGTTGTTCAAGAAGAAGAAGAAGAATAAGAAGAAGAAGAAGAAAGTGATGATCTTGATGATTTGATCAAACAAGTAGAAGAGTATAAAGAAATGGCTGAATCCGTAAAATTACCCACTCCGAAAAAGGCAGTTGAGAAAGAAAGTGTGAAGGATGATGATGATCAAGACGAAGAGAAGGAAATTTTTTTGTATGATGAGGAAGAATCTTGTGAGAATAATTTTCTTGAGGAAGGAGAAGAAAAGGAGAAAATAGATAAATACCAGATTATGCAACTATCATAAAGTGAGGAAGAGTCCCCAGATGATCAACCCATTCCGAAATCTGACAATGGGAAGCAAGTTCTGATGGACACACCAATAAAAGATATTATCAGGAAAAAATAAGTTGGTGGTTCTTCTAAAATGAAGTTGGTGCATGTTGAGGAACAGAAATCTCCAAGAAAGTTTTCTGATTTAGAGTCATCATCTCATGGTCATGATTTTGTGGTACAATCTCTGAAGAAGTTGGTAGACATCATTCCTATTTTTCCAACCATAGACTCTAGATGCTAGATGATGCGGCATTCTTTGAATCAGAAATTAGAAGCCTTATCCATGTTCATGGATAAGTGTATAAAGATTTAGGCTGACCATAGATGTTTTCTTATCAATTATGATTTACACAATAAGTCTTGCAGCAAAATAACTTTGTGGTCTAAGAAAGTTGAAGAAGACATGGCTGACTATGATAATTTCCAGAATGAGGTAAAAGATGCCTTTGACACTGAGGATAAAATGATCAAGAATCTTCAAGATGAGCTGATTGTTGAGCAGGGTTCTCGGAGTCAACAAGTTAAGGAAATTAATTATAAGACTAACTCTCTTGTTCAAAATTCTATAAGCGATAGAAATCTCCGAATTGAGCTTGAAAAAACACTGGTAAAACAAGATGAGCAAGTGAAGATGTAGAAAGAGTCCATGAAGGCTCATGCAGAAGCTTTGAAATCCATAGAAGAAATGATAAAAGCCTTGGAGAGGCAAGTTGATGAAGACAAAAGAGACTAGAAGAAGCTCAAAAACTTGTTGAAGAAGCTGATCCCAAAGGAAAAGAAAGACAAATAAATCCACTCCGATCTTTTGTTGTATTTGTCTTTCTTTGTAAAAAATTTCTCAAATCTAATTAAAATTTGGTTGGTAATATCATGTAATATACTAGTGTTTTAGGTAACATATTTTCTTTTCCATTCCCTTCAATTATTTTTAAAAATCACAAAGGGGGAGAAGTAAAAAGAACTACTCCAAAGGGGGAGAAGGAAAAAGAACCACTAAAAAGAGGAGAAGGAAAATTTAAAAATGAAGTGGAAAAATTTCTAAGTGAAGAAATCCATAAAGTAAGGTGGATTTTCTCACTATGAGGTTGTCATTCCCATGATAATGAAAACTCCACATCAGAATACAATCCTTAGAGTTTCAATGCCTAAGGGGGAGTTAGTTGTATTCACTATCATCCATGAACAATGGGAGATAAGATTTAATTTCAGAGTCTAATGAAATTCTTCAAAGTATTTATATTCTTTTTCAGAAGGATGTTTGTGCTTTCCAAAAAGGGGGAGATTGTTGAGTCAATAATGTTTTTCCTTATGACTTTTCTATTCCATCTTGTTTTGAAACTCAAAGACACCTTATACTTAAGCAAATCTATATTTTACTTCTATAAGGAAAATCTCCTTCCTTAAAGAAATTTACCTTAACATAGATTTCCTTATACATAGAAATATTTTTCTTAAGTATAAAATTCGGATTGGATACCCAAAAACTCGGAATCATATAATGTTAAGGTATGAAGCATTCTCTTTTAGAATCCAAATTCTGGATGTGAACTCTAATAAAGTTCTACTTCGAATTCTGGATATGAACTCTAATAATGTTCTACTCTGAATTATGGATGTGAACTCTAATAAAGTTCCACTCTGAATTCTGGATACGAACATTTAATTAGTTCTACTCCAAAAATTTACTAGTTCGACTCTGAACTTTTACTATGTTCGACTCCGAACTTTTACATGTTCGAATCTGAACTTTTACTAAGTTTAACTCCGAACTTTTACTAAGTTCAACTCCGAACTTATACTAAGTCCGACTCCAAACTTCTACTAGTTCGACTCTGAACTCTTACTAGTTCGACTCCAAACTTTATAAGTTCATATTCTGAACTCTGATGAAACCAGACTCTGAATTTTCTTAGAAATTCAGACTCCGGACTTCTACAAGATTCAGGTTCTAAATTCCTTTAAAACAGAATATGAATATCCTTTTTATCGTAGACTCCAAATTCCATTTTTATTACACTCCGAACTTTTATTTTCTTACATTCATAATTCTAGTGTTGCTTATGTTTACACTTATTTAATTGTAAAACAATGTCATGCTTTCAGTTACACATGTTTTGTTATAAAACGATGTCATCCTTTCTGTTTCTAACAAACCGTTGGTTTAGTGACACGTGTACAGGTCCCTCCGAAATTCAAGGAAAATATGATCGTTGGAGGAGGCGGTCGACCGTTCCAACTGAGCCTATAAATAGGAACTCATTTGAAAGAGCTCAACAACGAGTTGATCACTCTTGAGACCACACGCTGTTAAGGTGATTTCTAGAGAGAGAAGATTTTCATGCTTTGTGCATAATGAACCGCTCGTTCAGATTGCTTTATGCGACTCTGAATGTTGGTGATTATATTCGAGGGCTTCTGGGGATAGGAATACAGAGGTGTCGAATACCTTTATGTTCTAGGACTTCCTTGCTGAGGAAGATAGAGGTTCCAACTACCTTGAAGTAGAGGTCTTGCGGGGATATCATGACAGAGACACTGATCTTCGTATCGAGAGCTTACCTTGGTGTGGGTAAGATAGACTTGCTTGAAATTATAAATCAAGGGACCTTTATTCAAGGTTGTTGGATACCCTTCTCTTTGGGTTAAAAGACCTATATCTTATTACTAGTAGTTTAACTACTTGTTTTCTACTACATTTCGTGTTGTAAGAAAAGTATAATCTTCTTATATTTTATTACACTTGTACTCTGATTAGTTTAGATTCTATACGCATTAAGGTAGAATCACATATTGTAAACTTTTGTTATGTTTCAATTTCCAGATCCATATTTCCGGAACCACTTTTTCAGAATCACTTTCTATATTTAAGCAAGTGCATAGAACTAAAATTTTGTAACTTCATACCCTATACCAATCCTTCAATTGGTATTATAGGTGTTTGTAATTTTCTTAGTTTAACTTTGTTAAACATAGATCTTTCCTTGTTTAAGGAAATTTTTAAAGTGTACAATTCACCCCCCCCCCCTCTTGTATATTGAGCATCTACATCATTATTTCGATCCTACAGTTTTGAGACAAATTTAGATATTTATTAATATTGTTTATAGTGATTACATATCTGGAAAAAATTTCATGATAAAATATGTTGAATGAAGTAGTCGCATGTCATTGATTTTCTTATTGCAATTTCAAAGTTGAATGAATAAGATTTTTTACACTGTAAAATGGTATTATGCCACAAATGATAATAATTTATTTTTTTAATTATTCTTATTTGAAGGAATTTACACCACAAAAAGTGGATACACCATAGAAATTCGAAGCATGTTTTTCTTGTATTTAGAATTTAAAGGACCTACATTCCAAAATGGATAACCAAATTGAAATAAATGTCATGGGAAGTGGTTATGGCAAGGATGTAGGACCATGCATTATAGTATAGGATCTGGTAGTTTTAGTGTGTCTATAATTTTGAAGGATCATGCTCTCTATAGGATTCACCACATCCAAATTAGATAGCTAACAATTTATAACTTCCTTGTCATGAAGGACTGTATGAATTTTAAATATCACTGGACTTGGGAAAACCTCTATTTCATCGTTACCACATCATATCATAATTATTTTTGGTATTCAAAATTTTTTTTGTGAACTATTATTATACAACACAAAGGATTATGTTGTTAAATTCACATTAAAAAATTTAGAAGTTCACATGGACATAATGAATTAGCTTTGTCTAAGGGGTTTGGTGGTTATTTTAGACCACTATAATTACAAATTTCAATTTCTTATGTTAAAATATAAGATGATCTGTTTTCTCTATTTTAAAGGGAGTATTTTAATTTTAATTAAAAATTAAAATAATAACAAGAAAAAAAGTGATTGTTGTGAAAATTTTATAAATGTTATAATAGAGTTGGAAGAAGGAAAAGTTGGATAAAAGAGAAAAGAGTATTTTCTCGATATGTTCAAAATAGTGAAAATAATATTATTATCCAATGAAGAATAAAGGAATAAGGGGAGGATGATCAAATTCACTATGTATTTGTAGTGCATATAATGTGAAGACTTAACTTCTCCATATGAATGTTCAAAGATAATTTTCTACTTGATTTATGATTTAAAAGTCAAAAATAAGTGAATTAATAGGTGGTAATCCATTTGGCTTAACACTCTTCAGTTGTATCCAATATTTATCTTTGTATAGTGTATGATTTTATTTTGTGAAATATGCTCCAAATAATTTTTGGGGCACATATAATCCCATGTTTCAAGGTTATTCCCTACTAATTTTTACTCACCTGAAGATTCTAGAGGGTAGTGTGGACTTGTAGGGAACTATATCACACAAAGGACAATCCCTGTCAAATTAAGATGTGAAACATATAAATATATTACATTCCATCATGTTGATGTGTGTTTGTGGAAATGAAAAAATATTATATATCTACACTTTAAATAGTGGGATAGGTTTTCCCTTTAAGTAAACTAAAAATAATTTAGAACATAGATTCACCACCCATCACCTAGGGATCTCTCATGGATGCTACATGTATATTACAAAAAAACTGGTCATGCAATCTGTGCACAAGTTTCTACCCACTATGTTTCTTAGATCTTCGATTGTTGATGGATTTTTTAATCAAATTGAAAATATTTCTAAACATGCTTTTATAGCCATAGTAGAGGGTCTGTGTTTCATGTTAAACATACAAGAATAATGAAATACGGATAGTTAAAAGTCATTGAATAATTATATTGAAATAGAAAATTATAATATCATATCATCATAAGGATTGTATCGAATTAGGAGGCAGTCTTAGTCTAAAAAAATAATAATCACACATTCTTTAAGGCCACTAGAATTGATGATTATCCTAAGAAGATTTGACCCAGGATTGACACCAGCTAAAATACACTACATGGGACTAGTCCAGAATATTCAAGGCATCCTGGAACTCCAAATTCAAAATTGGGAGCTTGGTGATGTTATTTTATAGTGATAGAATTTTATTATAATCCAGTATTCCTATAAGGGAAGGTAGAGAATTACAGTTAGTGAAAAGGGAAAAGGAATGATGTATGCAAACTATCAAAGTCTGGAAGTAACCCTCCACCTTCAGTAGGGGATGTATGTAGTAGATCCCATCATTTACTATGAATTTTTATCATTCTTCTTGAAACTCTTGTATTATTTGATAAATCCCTTTAATATCTTACACAATTTTTTGAATATTATATAAATGTTTTTAAAATTCATTATAAAAAAATTAACCACATGATTTTTATACAATAGATAATTTGAAAAATATTTCATTTTTCTTTTATTATACTTTTATATAGTGTATTTGATTTCAGAATTTTTTATTTTTAATGACTTGTGATCACCATCTTCAATATGAATTTTTTCTTCAGTCATCATGATTTTTTCAATATTATTTTTTATTTTCATATCTTTAATAGGTTTGGAATATCTAACAGCATAAGAGATATAGCTTTATTTAGTATATATAACATTAGAAACACTCAAAACATGGTTTTATTCAAGTTCCAAAATACTTAAAGTAACACCATTATTTATAAACTAAAATAGAATAAAATTATTTTAAGTAATACATTCTCCCTTAAACATTTTTTGTGTCAAATTTTTATTTTAGAGTACTGTATCTCAAAAGCCTCACATTTTTCATATCTTCATAAGAATCAACAATTGAATTCCAAATATCCTAATAATTATCACAATAAGAAAAATGATTGAACATATCATGACCTAGTCCATAGATGATTTTATTCATTTCTTTTTAATTTAGATCATAATATTCCTCTTGATCGGTACTCCATAATACAGGATCACCAACAGGGAAATTATAATGTTTAACCACATTCACGTAAAATTTCTAGTGAATATTTTTACGATAGATAATCATTATAGTTTTCTTATGGAAAAAATAATCACCATTAAAATAATATGGTCTTACCATTGAAATGCATTCTCTTGGGGGATCCATTTTAGTAATATAGATCCTTTGACATAAGACAATTATGGATCCCCCTAATAGAGCCATTGAAGATTTACCAATTTCCCACATAACCATTTCTACTTTAAGAATTTATAGCACTAATGACACACATTACTATGACTTCTAAACTAGTAATAATTCACATAACCTCTTCCATGAAATAGGACATATGAACCACATTTCTATCTACACTATAGATCTCTAACAAGGAATGAATCATCAAATATCCACTTCCTACTACCTGATGACACACTAGAATAATAGAATACAACTATTAAGAACCCATTTGATCATTAAGGTTATAATTATCCACCATCCCCACATTCAAGACCTCAGAAAATGATTTCCAGAAAATAAATATTTATCTGAACCTAAACTACATAACTGAACCAAACCAAAAGGCAACTAAATGTGGTTTCCTCATCCCTATCCAATATAAGAAAAACAGATTAAGATAGTTAAAACACAATACATTATCCATAACTAAAATATCCATTTGGGTTTTATGCATAATATCTTAGGCCCTATCCTCCCTCAATATATTTAGAAAGGAATCCTTATAAAACTAATCCCAAAATTATTTCAAAGATAACAACACGTGCTAGTCTACCTGAAATAGGGTATTCCACTACTATTTTATAGTAATTTTAATATGTAGGTCATCATCTTCACCCACCCCTTAGGAGGTACCTCAATATGTTCATTGGTATTCCACATTGAATCTACATACAAATTAGTAGCCTAAGGTCTAGTCTCACCCATAAAGAGGTTTGGGTGTTGCATCTAAAACACCATTGTCAACTTAAACATGGAATCTGAAGAACAAAAAGTCTATCTTTACATAGAATATATGAAAAACCATAAAATCTCTCAAATATACTCATATATAGTTTATACAAACACTAGATGCAGTTTTGGATAAAAGGCTAGTGGGGGAATTCTCATCCACATCATCATGGAACTCCACTAGAGGTTGTCATTGTAGTATATCACAAGAATTTCAAACACACAACAGAAAACATATTTCAATAAAAATTAAAAATATTTTAGTTTGGGGTAATAATTAATAGGAATATAATATTAGTACTTAATATACACATCCCACATAATAAGGGTCTCACAACTCGGGTTTTCTCTCTATCCCTGATTATGCACTCTCAAGGTCAACAATGCATATATAGAATAATAATAAAACTAGAACATGAGCTTGGTTATTTATAATACTAATATAAAGTAATATAGTGAAAAAATATCTACATTATTGGTAACACTTTAAATACTCTAACCTTATATAATAAAAAATATTCCTAATCATAGAGAAGTAGAAAAATTTCATCTTTATCCTACATGATAATAAACCTGAATAAACACAGACCCACTTTCTACTCTTATCCAAGAGTAATAAATCCACCATAAATCAAAAATATAATGCATCATATTTTTAAAAAATAAATCATATATAATAGAAAAGTTAAAAACATAAATCTTGGTAGTTGAAACTTTTAATATTCATAGACATAGCTTATAAAATCATAGGATTAAGGTCCATATCTAGTTAAAACAATATCTTACATCGATATACCATGCCCAAATAGTTTGATAAAAAGAAACAAGGAACTAATAATACTTGTTAACATCCCCAACCAAATTAACCTTCTCTATGAATAAATGTAACACCCCATGATTTCAAAGTACGTTATCTCTTTAAAGTAATTCAATAGTTTGGGTTGCACACAACACCGAGTTCAAACGCATCATGACCTATCAAACTAGCCATTTTAAAAGTTGTTATGAATAGTATTACCACATTTTGAATTATATATATATATATTATAAAATTTTAAAATTCAATTTTTTTGTTTCCTAGACCTAATATAAGGAGAAATTTAATTTTTCAGATAAAAGAAGTATTTTGGAAAAATGCAGTTTTTCAGCCTTTTAATGGAAAACCCTTTTTAAATAAAATATTTGACACTTTTATATATTCAATTTAATGAAATTAAATTCTTATTTGTAATCAGGACTTAAAAATTTAGTTTGGATAATTTTTTGGTACTTTTCTGATAACTTTCATATTTTGTTGAATATTGAAAAATACTAAATTTTAATTGAAATCAACTTTTTTAATCGAAATTATTTAGTGTTAAATTATTAATTTGTGAGTTTTAAAAGGATAATTAGATTATATTTTTATAATTAATATAATTTAGGTCATTGGATTTTATTTTAAATTTAAATTGCACATAAAGACATATCAATCTTTTAAAAAATTTTACTTCTCAACACCCCGCTCTTTGGTTTTGATAGTGAGAATTAATTTTAAATTAATTAATGTAACTTCTTTTTTAAATTTTCTTAAATAGAAATAATTTTTGAATTTGGAATATCCAAAATATATTAGGAAGACTTTTTGTTATTTTTCTAAAAACATTCAATTTTTAATAAATAGTGAAAAACATTGTGATATTGTTTAAAACCGATTTTTATTTAAATAATTATTTTTAATTAAAATTTATTTTAAAGTAAAAATAGATACATAATACCTATATTAGTAAAATTTAATTCATTTCAGTCATTTTATAATAACATTATACATATAAAATATTATTGATCTTTTTAAAGCCTTTTACCAACCTTCTGGGCACATCTGCAAATTTCTATAAAACATAATTTTACTGCTTCTATGAATTGAATGTAAAGAATCTTACAGAAATGTTTGAAATTAGTAAGAAAAATTTGGTTTTATAGGATGAAAATAATTTGGGTGAGTAGTATCTTTTTAATTTTATTTACCACGGTTAAAAGTAAATATGATCCTTTTTGATCTACATGAATTATATTAGGACATTTATTATTTTTTTATATAAAGAATAGATAAAAGTGTAAATTTAAAATTTTAATAACTAAACCATTTTTAATATAGAGTTATACATAAGATAAATTTGACTATAAAAATTATAAATATAAAAATATTTACTACATAATGTTATTATATTTATAATTTTTAGACATTAAATAATTACATTTATTTTTGATACAATGGTGATGCAGTAATTACCTTATTAATGAAAGGTTAAAATAATTGATATTATAAATATTAAAATAAATGTAAATTTAGACATTTGATGCATTCCACGAATTTTCTAGGTTAATATGACATGTTATGGTTGATTAAATAAATTTTGTTCAAAGTAATAAATTTGTTATTACTTTCATAACAGCCAAATACTAAATACTATCAAAATTGACATAAATGCGTTTTTAAAACAAATACTAATTTATTAAATGATATAATTTTCCTAAAAATATAAGATTCAGTGAAAGGACTTAGATAAGGATAGATATATCAGTAATTAACCACTTTTGATTCTTTTGGTTTTTTATAGAAAGTTTATAACCCATTTATTATAACAATACAAGAAGACAAAGGAAAAGTTAAACTATTTAACTAAGTGTTAAATCTAAAAGATATGGTTAATATAGTCACCAAAACATGTATAAAACCTATTGGTTGTAATTGTTTCAACCCATACCCACCTTAACCTCATAATAAACATTTTAGAGCTATTTGGAACTAAAAAATAATTTTATAACAATAAAATAATTCAAGCCTTTCCTCAAATGACCCTCGCCTCTCTTATAAAATGGTACATCACCTTCTCTCAAAATCACACCTCCAAAGCCATTTGACTCAACCAAACCCTACTAAATTATTCTACTAATTACCCTTTCATCAACCAATTGGCCTTACATTGATCTAAAATCCAACCTAAGGATCCATTTTGATCAAATCAAAAGTAAGCACCCGAAGAAGAGGTAATAATTTCATCACCTCTTTCAAATATCTTTTCTTCTTTCACTTCTTTTTTCTTTGTGATTTTCATAAAATAATAATAACTCCATTAACTTCTACATATTGTGATGTTATTATAAATATATTACAACCATATTCATTATTCTATCCATCCTAGGAATGAAAAAGTCGCCATATGTGCGTATGTACGGCTTACTGTCTCCACATCATGGTGTAGTTTGTTATTCAACACCTCATTTTTTAGATGGGTATAATAATGAGTATAATGGATGTAAATAATAAATATAATAGGTTAATGATTCTATTTATATAATATTTCATCCAGTTAAACATTATTTCACCAACAATAGAATGATATCGTCTCTCGTGTGTACGTATGTATTACCATCTCCATGACGCGATGAGATTCATTTTCACGTTCTACATTCAATGATTATTATAAAGATATATATTATTAATTAGTATGTAATATATGGCATAATAATTCTACTATAAATATATATATATGATTGTCTGTGTGTGTGTGTTTGAGTGTTTTTGTCTGTGTTTGTGTGTGTTTGTGTGTGTGTGTGTGTATTTACAAATATCTTATTCACATACTTCTATTCAATGTGATATGAAATCGGAAACAGCTTTTATGCATACGTACGACCAACCCTCTCCATAAATGGTGTTTTACATTTAAAATAAATATCTATTATACATATTTATATTCTAAATATATATGATATATAAATCCTGTTTTATATTATGGATGTATTGAAATCATGATCTAAGTGATACAATCAAAAATAAAAAGTTAAAACCCGTACAATAAAGAAATCCATTATTACCCGAAATGTTAATTTAACTTGGAAATTATTATTAAATGGGTAGTAAAAATTCATAAATGAATCATTTATTATATCATAAATATTAATACGGTTTTGGTATAATTTAATTACATACTATGGTTATTATACAAGACATTAAACGTACCCTCAACTAAATAAAAGTAAAAGGTAAGAATTATTTCCTCTATATCATTATTATTGGATATTGTTTATCTGTAAGTATCTACTAGGAAATATTTATCATTTATGTCCATGTTTCATTAAAATATTTTAAAAATGAGTTTTTAAGTTTTTATTGAAGAGAGTCTTCAATTAGATCATCGTTTTAAATGTTTTTTAAGAATTATTTTTCTAAATAGTTTGAATTAATATCCATGTTTTCAAAATGATTTTAAGGGATTTATTTACGTGGACATGATTATATTAAAGTTTTAATTACATTAAAAAAATTCAATGTGGTATGGGAAACGTTTTATTTTAAATGTATTCTTTTCAAAATTGTGTTACTTTTAAATTTTTTCATGAAAAATGGATATTTCTCTCAAAGAGTTTTACTGATCATTTACAACTATGTAAACATCCTTTACTGGATAATATTAGTAATTGATATTTATTTTTTACAATTCAATATTATATATTTTTTTTGAATTAGTCATGATATGTTTGACTATGGATGTTCTATTTTTATATCATTCATGGTTTATGGTTAATGTATTGACATTTTGTATTCTAGTTTTAACACAAATTTTTATGTTATGTTTCACCCTTTTTATATGAGGAATGCATTTGACTTACTAAGTGATGGGTGCAGCCCGCTATAGCCCTTCGATGCCTCGGTAGGTCTCATGAGACAAACTAGTGTATTAGAACAAGGCCTTGAGAAAATTTTATTTTTAGTCTTGGCAAGAGGAATTGACTTTGTGGTTATGACATTCACCATTATGCCTTCCCTTTTTACGAAATTAGTTATTACATGTGATTATTAAACTAGTAGAATATCCATATGCATGTTTATATGGTAATTTTTTATTAATTTTTTCCATATCATGTTCAAGTTTATGTTTAAAAGGATGGTGTTTTTATTACACATCTTGCCTTAAATGTTTATAGAATTAGCTAAATTATTTACCTTTACTGGGCATCTGAGCTCACCCCTTTCTTATGGTTTGTTTTCCCAGGATTCCAAGAAGTGTATTATGATTTATATCAAGGGTTAATCTAGTGGAATAATAGAAATATCAAAAGATTATATATGTTTTATTTTATGATTTGAATTTTAATGTAATATTTATGTATATAATCTATTTTACAAGATTTCTAAATAGATCCGTCCTTCGGGACTTGATTCACTGTAATCGTGACAATGTATTAAAATAATGTAATGACTATAGATAATTGGGGTCGGGGCATTATGATAGGGATTAGAGGAAGTTTAGTAAAAATCATGGAAACTAGATTTAGAAAAACACCTATTAAATAAAATTACCCTAACATAGACATTAAGGATTATTATAGAAGAACTTGCTAAAATATTGGTAATGTAGAAATTTTGTGAATTTTCTCAGAAATACATACCTCTCCTTATACGAGTAAGTAGAGGAAGCTCTAGAACAGATGTACCTAGGACTGAAAACTTCGACAAGATGTCTCAGGCTTAACCCGGGGTATCCTGCTACATTACAACGGGACCTGATTCACTAATGGTTATGACACTCACGGGAGATATGCTTTGGATAATTCAAATTTTCATTACAAACTAGGATGAAAAATTTAAGATTGAATACCTCCTTAAAGAAAATATTTTTTAATGATTATGGATTATATGTATAAACTGTTCAATTTATGTTAGGTATTTTACAAGTTTGTAATTATGCATTGTGATTCATAAACTGTGCTAGTGTATTCCATTATTTATAAATGGTTCTCAGTGATAGGAATGAGAACTCTGGTAATACACATGATCCAATGAGTAAGAAGGGTCATATATTTCATTGTCTTAAGCCAAAATTTAGAAGGGAAACAGTATCCCATGTATTCTCATCATATAAATAAATAGGATCATGTGTTAATAAGATAAGTAATGAATTCACTAATTCATAATGCTTTGAAGGGAAACCAGAGAAGAAATGGATGGTGGAGAGAAATATAGATAAAGGAAAGAAGGTAAAGAAGGACATTCCCATATGTGATAACTGTGTAAAGAATCACCACATTAAATGCTTGAAGGGAATGGTATTTTATTAAAATTGTGGAGAAAAGGGACACAATGGACATGATTACAAGGGTAAGAAAACGGTTTCAAATGTACAATGCTTCACCTGCAAGGATTTGGGACACTATGATATTTTTTTCCCAATCATCCGAGTATACCACAAATGATGAGGTAAGATAATAGTCAAGTTACGATACTACTACAGATGAAGTACAATAAGAAGTGTATATATGTTTTTATTAATGAGTGAGGTCATTTGAGTGTTGTATCAATGATATACTGGTTAAAAAAATTAAATATTAAATAAGGATTGTACTATAGTACAATTTCATTAAGGATTTGAGATTGTGTGGTACCAAAAAAGGTGACTCAATAACAAGTTATTATTTTTGAAAAATACATGGTTGAAGGAATGACAAGCCTTAATATGGTCATGATAGAGAGGTATTTAATTTAGAATAAGATATTATTTATTTGGATAAATTATATTGAATATTATTGACTACCTTGGAACTAATTACTGGTTTGGTTATTCCACCATTGTGGGAGATTACACCATTTTTGGATTTAATGAGTATATCCAATATTATATGTTTTATAGAAGGAATAATAATGTACATACCAATTCAAATATGGTTTCAGGTAATTCAGTTTATTACCATGTCTTAAGAGAGTACACAATCAAGGTATTCACATGTATATTATGTGACCTTCCTTAAATATTTTGGACTCTGAGTTTGGTCAAAAGTATTGTAGAAAAGTAAAAAGGTTGTAATGGATTAAGTTTGAAAATGGATAATATTGTTAAGTTTAGATAATTTCTTAAGAATATTTTTAGATTGTTATAAAATGGACAACATGGAGGTTGGGAGACAACCCATTGTGTCCAGCAAGGCTGCGAGACTTGAACCTACAACCGAAGGGTGACAATGGTGCATCACCTACCACTGGAATATGTGGTTTCCTGGTTTGTATAATTGAGTTTATTTTAAAATGGTATAAAAGATGAATTATAGATTAATTTTTTGGAAACCCTACACAATTAGGTAAAATATAATATTTTTGAGTTCTATTATCTTTTTGGAGTGAAAGATGAGTTTGTGATAGAAATTGTTAAAAGTATGTAACTCTACATGTCAAGTATATTTTTTTCTTATTCGATGAAAAAATAAATTCTTAAATATTATGGAAATTAACTTGAAACCAAAAATGTGTTATCCTAATACCTTATGTTGTGTTGAACCGAAGATATTTTAAATCATCATAGGTTTATGGATTTGAGGACCTCAATTTTCGATTTATTTTTCACTTGGTTGTGATTGATGACCTCAATCACTCAATATAAACATTTATATCTTTCCTCAAATTATGTTTCTATAATTTCAACCAATGTTCCCCTATTCAAAACCATAATTTTGTGGTGAATTTTTCATTTCCTTTTCCCACTTATTAAGACTAAACTTTATTAACCCTTGTTTCGATGTGGGTTTTCAACAAAGGAATTTTTTATTTTCAACCTTTTGTTTTTGAAAAACAATTTCAAATTTTAAGGATGCAATTTATTGAAGTTGGGGAGAATGTAAAGACAATTTCAATTTTTCAGATAAAATAAGTATCATTAAAAATTGTTGTTTTCAACCTTTAAATAGAAAACTCTTTTTAAATCAAATATTTAAAACTTTTATATATTATATTTAATGAAATTATATTATTATTTATAACATATACATAAAAATTTAGTTTGGATAAATTATTGGTACTTTTCTGATAACTTTCATATTTTGATGAAAAGTGAAAAATACAAAATTTTAATTGAAAAACATTTTTTAATCGAAATAAATTATTATGTTAAATTATGAATTTGAGTGGTTTTAAAGTATAACTAGATTATATTATTATCATTTAATATAATTTAGGTCATTGGATATAATTTCACATTTAAATTGTACATAAACACATATCAATCTTTTGATAGTTTTTACATCTTCAAAACCCACTTTTTTGGTTTTGACAACGAGAATTAATTTTAAATTAATTAATGTGACATCAATGTTTTTAATTTGTTAAAATATTTCTCATTTCTAAATTTGGAGTATACAAATTTTTTTCACATGAATGTTATGTATTTTTCTGAAAACATAAAATTTTTTATGAATAGTGAAAAACACTACGTTATTGTTTAAAACCATCTTTATATATAAATAATTTATTTTTGTTAAAATTTACATTAATGTAAAAATAGATAAATCATACCTATATTAGTTCAATGTAATTCATTTGGGTCATTTTATAATAATATTAGACAAGTAAACTTTTATTGAACTTTTTAACGTCTTTTATCGACATTATAGGCACATTTGAAAATTTGCATAAAACATAATTTTACCGCTTCTTAGAATTGAATTTCATAAAATTTGAGAGTCATGGTTGACATTAGTAAGTAAAATTTTGTTCAATAGGATGAAAATAATTTTTATTGAATAATAACTTTTGAATTCTATTTACCACGATTAAAAGTAAATGAGATGATTAAAGGTAAAAATGATATTATAATTAGCCTAACCTATGTTCTAATTTTCTTGGATAAGTGCATTTCGACCTAAAGAAAGCATAGGAATAAAATATGATCCTTTTTCATCCACTATTATTAGATTAGGACATTTATTGTTATTTAATTTAAAAAAGATTTAAAAGTTTTAGATTCAAATTTTTATAACTATACCATTTTTAATATAGGGTTATACGTAAGATAAATTCGGATATAAATATTATAAAGATAAAAACATTTCCTACATCATGGTTTTTTTATTTATAATTTTTAGACATTAAATAATTAAATTTATTTATGAATATTGTGGATGCAAAAATTACGTTATTAGTGAAAGAGTTAAATAATTGATATTATAAATATTAAAATAAATGTAAATTGAGTCTTTTGACGCATTCCAATAATTTTATAGATTAATATGACATTTTTGGGTTGATTAAATAATTTTTTTCTAAGTAATAATGTTTTTATGACTTCCAGAAAAACCAATTACTAAATAGTGTCAAAATTGACATAAATTAGTTTTTAAAAATAATATTATTTTATTGAATGATATAATATTCCTAAAAATCTATGTTTCGTATAAAGGACTTATATGAGGTTAGATATATCAATAAGGAACCACTTGGGGTTCTCTTGGATTTTTATTGTACATTTAATAAACATTAATTATAAAAATACAAGAAGATATGGTAAAAGTTAGACAATAATACTAAGAGTTATATTTAAAAGATAAGGTTAATACGGTGATGTAAACTGGTCAAAAACCTATTGCTTGATGGATTTTAAACCCATAAAAACCTTAGGTATACTTTTATACTCTGATAAAATTTATTATTACGATCAAAAAATTCATTCTATAACAAAGAACAGTCTGATAAACCTTTTCTCCTAGAGAAATTATTCAGAAGGTGAAGGGATTTATTAAGCTTTTGCATCATATATTCTGATTGCAATTCAACCTTTTATCCTTTTTATCCATTTTTCAAAACATTCAAAGTGAATTAATATATTTTTTTAATAAAAAATAAAATGCATTCAACACAAACTTCTTCCGGCTTCTAAAAACACATCAACCCAAAATGGTATTAGAAATATTCACCAATACAGTTTTTTGAAAACCATAGTTTACAAATCACTGAACTTTATAACCTTATAAAATAGATTACATAAAAAATTTAATCCAATGTGAAAAATATCATTGTATAAAACAATAATAATTAAAATAAAAACCATCCTATCAAAAAGTATTGACCCATGAAACTTCTTCTACATTCCATCATTGTTTCACATATTTCCTCAATTATTTATTTACTTATTCCACATACATAAAAAACAAATGTTTCCTACAACCACCCCAACAAATAGGTAGAATATTTTATACACTTACTTTTTCAATTTATATCTTACCCACGACTCCCCTAAATATATTCCTTTTTAAAAGGTTTATCACATATAAATGTATATGTATATAGATAATTCTCTCACATGACAACATTATCCAAAGAAAATATAAGAGATGGAAAAAAACATACCTCAACCTTGTAAAAAATTTCGTTGGGATCCCATGTTCATCCTTAGTTTAAAAATTTCTTCCTTTTGAAAAGGATTTGGTAATATGTTAGCAATTCTTTCTGATGTAGGAACATCCTCCATCATCAATTCTCCCTTCTCCATGTAATCTTTGTTAATGTGATATTTGATATGAATAAGTTTTAAACATGAATATTGTATTTAGTTTCTTCTAATATTAATGGATCTATAATAATCACAACCTATGTTAAATGTTAACATTACTTTAATAAGTAAAAATTGTAATTGTGTCTTTATCCACATAAGTTGGGTAGTTGTTTCGTTTCTAGAAAAATAATTATCTTTTTTTTTGTTCTAAGAGTTACTAAATTTTTTTTCTTAGTATGTAAACTTACAAAAAATTTCCTCATAAAGAATACTCCACCATATGTGGATATTCTATCATCAATATTTCTTTCCCAATAAGCATCTTTATGACAAAACAAATCAATTTTTTTTAGGAAATCGTACCTGATTCTGAAATTTATTTTTCCATTAATATATATGATAATTCTTTTTCCATCCAAATAGAGATATTCATTGTGAGAACTCTGAAATATTTCACATAATATAACGTCATAAAAAATTCCTAGTCTTGATGAAGTCAGATAGAACTAAATTACAATCTACTTTTGAAATACTTTAGAGTCAATATATTTACCTTCCCCATATTCAGTCAACTTAGTTCCCACTGAAATTGGTTTAGAAACCAATTTTGGATTGTCTATGCCGAACTTATTAATAAGTTCCTTTGAATAATTTTCCTAAGAAATAAATATGTGTTTATTATTTTGGGAGATTTATAACCCAATAAAGTATTTCATTTCACCAAGTATGGAAATTTCAAATTCATTTTTCATCACTTCTTGGAAACATTGAAAATTTATTTCATTATTCCAAATAAAGGTAATATCATCAACAGAAACAATTACAATGAGGGAAATATCTTGATTTTTTTATGTATATATTAATATCGACCATTCCTTTCATAAATATCAACTTTCTTAGAAAAGTATAAAATTTGGAATATTATTCCCTTATAGCTTCCTTTAGCCCATAAAATGCTTTGTCCAACTTACATACACAGCTTCCATCATTCCCAATAACCAAGACACGTGGTTTTCATGTATAATCTTTTTCATCAAGATTCTAATTCAATTATCTTGACTTCAAATACATCTAAAATATTTTCTAAAATCATTGTGAAAAAATAGAAACAAAGAGTGTAATAGTTTCTAACATTTTCAAAGGAGAAAATTAACATCAAATCCAATTCCTTCAATATGTGAGTAATCTTTACAAACTAATATTTCTATGTTTCTTGTCACCTCATTATCTTCTTTTACCTTGATTTTGAAAACACTCATTTTACCAATAAAATTTTTTAAATTTGTTTTAGGTATGATTTAACAATTATCATTATTTTAAAAATAATCCAACTACTCATTCATATCTTGAATACAATCCAAATTTAAGAAAACTTCATTTAGATATTTTGCCTCATGTTTTGAATATAGGGAAGTATGTGTAATAAATTTTTATTTTTTTTCTTATTTGAGTATTTTTATATTGATCAAAAATTATGTTTTGAGCTTCAAATTTCCTCTACAGCCTAGGATGAGATGTTTTATATTCTTCCACATCACAAGAAACAGTTGAGTTCAATTCTATTTCTATATAAGATTCACTAGTATAATAACCATCTATCCTAACGGATCTATACCCATGGTTTTTTCAAACTATGGGTATAGAGGTTCTATACCAGAAAACACCAATAGTTTTTAAAAAAACATTGGTATAGGTTGGGCTATACCAATGGATTTCAAAAATAATTAGTATAGAGTTCTTGATATTGGAGTCATGTTCAGGCTCCTCCCCCCCCCCCCCCCACCCCCCACTCCTCCCCCTTATTCGAACCATATTTCCTCCCATGAATCTTCACATACCCGATTATATCTAGATATCTTGGCTTCCCCACATTCCTCCTCAAGCAATGTTGGCATACCCCAAGAGATATTTAACCCGTATAAATTGTTCTTCCCCTATTTTTGATGATTTTTTTATTGGCATCTCTATGAGGTAATATTTTCTTCCCTCTTCTAATTTCTTATCTATATTTTTTTAATAATATTCATGTGTTTTACATTAAATATTTTTTATTTCCCATTTTAGTTTTGGTATTTTTTTCTCTTTTGGATGGAATCCCTTTTTTTTTAATTAAAACCATTGTGTTTAGAGTAGTTTAGGCCGGAGGAAGTCTCGCCATGTCAATTATTAGGTACCAAATTAGTTTTTCAGTCTGAGTTTTTTTTATTTTGGATGTTAAATGTTATCCATTGTTTTATTTTTTACTTTATGTGGTGTGCACCATAGACCATTTTTTAGTCGATTTAGGCATGAAGATAACCTAGGATGAATAAATTTTTTCCATAGGATGTATTTTTTCTTCTGATTGTATCATTTAATCATATTGGCCATGTATTATATTGGAAACAAATTGGGATCATATTCCATGTATTTAGATTTAAGCACACCCAAAATTCCTGATGTGGCCCTTAGGTTAGATTCTTTTCATTTCATAATATTTCTTGTAACCCCTTGTTGAACTCTTCATTGTAAAATGGTTTCAATTTAAAATTGATTCTATATGTGTGAACAATAAATGGAAAATTTAACATAAAGGTGGAATAAATCCTTGTAATGGTATGATATTCCATGCCAATTGTTTTTGAAAACTCTTAAATAGATTATAATTAATATTTTTGTTTAATTATTTAGTGGTGATTTATAGCTTGAGGTTTTGAAAAGTGTTCTTATTTTAAATAGATTTCAAAAATAGTGTTTGGGTAATTTGAAATTGATTAATGTATTTAAAATGGGTGGTTTGATTTCTAAAAGGATTTTGTTATCCCAAATTCTCTATATTGTAAACCTTTATTTAATCTTTGTTGATTTCTAAATAAATTTTTTGATTTTTAAAAAGTTTTAAAAAATAACATAAAAGGTTGTTTTATTTCAAAATTGTGAGTTATCCCATGTGGATTTTTATTAAAACTCGTTAGTGGATGTGAATGTTTTCTAAGGAGGAGTAAAGGGAAGTGTGGGTTCCTATTGAGTTTCAAGTACTCTTTTAATTAAATTAGTCTCAATATTAAATTCATATTTATTTTTAAATGGTGTGTTAACTTGGAATTATAATAATGTTTCATTAAAGAGAACGGCATTTTGTATTTTTTGAAGAATAAGTTTTTATAAAAGGTGTGAGACCCACTTATACCCCTTTTAAATATTATATTATAATGAATTCTTATGATAACATGAGTGGATTTTTATTATTGATAAGTTTATATATACTACTTTTGTTTTGAAATATATCGGGATTCTTCTTTGTGAGGATATAGATGGTGAGGCAAGGGTCATTTAAAATGGTGTATGATTGATCTTTTTAATTACTTGATTATTTTTAACCTAGTTTACTTTTAATCGTAGACATGGGGGAATGGGGTACGCAGCTTAGCTGGTTGATGCCATCACCTAGTATTATTTTTTCAATGAACATTGACCTAGACCAAGGGATCCTATATATTGTTAATTTTCCCAAGATACTTTGTGAGATTCCAAATTATATAGGCATGCCATGAAATTTAGAAAAATATGGTTATTCTAAGATATTATAGAACCCATTTTAAAGAGCCTATTTGTTAGATCTAGGAAACTAGGTTTCATTTTAGGATCACTTTAGGGGATTTATGTTGTATGTCGATCATATCCAATTAATCCTAAATTATTTTCTAGAACCTATGTTCTGGATTTTTATAATTTTTGTGTGCCTTGACATTATGGTTCATAATTATGTCCTTGATTATCATTTTTGTGTGGTTTATATATCTATGTTTTGAATTTGGATTTAAAAAAGTTTTTATATAAATAAATAGAACTTTTAATTATATTGTTCTTTAAAACTATTTTGTAAAATAATTTGAAATGGGGTGTTATTTCATGTTTAAAATATTGTTTCCAAAACAATATATGATTAAAATTCATAGGAAATAATGTTTTATTGTTTCATGAAACAATGATTCTGTGTTGGTTTTAAAAACAATTATTCCAATGTGCCATGTTTATGGAAATGATAGTTTCAATAGAATATTTGGAATGTTTTTTGGATGTTAAAATCCTAATTTGAGTTGGAAATTAGTATTTTTGAAAGGGGTGTTTATGATGTGTTTTCAAAGTGGAACATTAAAATGATGGTTTCTAAAGTTGATATTGGCTAGAGAAAAACATTTTCCAAGTGATTATAACTATTTAATGAAAATACTAAAAAACATTTTTAACAAACTTTTGATGTATTTTGATTTCATTTCATAAAACCCTAAATTTTTTCTTCATTTCATTCCTATTTTTTTCATCAAGAACATACTAGAAACTTTTTTGGATAATGATCATGATAGTGATTATTAAATCTCGAGGATACCTGGTATCGTTCATTTTTTTTAGTCATCCCTTATAGAATTTGTAAATCATCTTGTTATTATTTTTTCTAGATACTAGAATTCATTGATGACTCTAATATTAAAATTGGTTGTAAGAAATTTTTCAATTATGGTTTACACTATTGATTAGAACATAACTTTTTTCCCATTTTAATATAATGGATAGATTCTGGATGTATTATACAGATCAGATTTCAGCTGAGTTTTAAAAGAATTTTGGATTTTTGTAGATTTTTTATTTAACAATGCTTTAGATGGAGGTTGTATACAGTGTAAAAGTTATAAGTGTGTTATAAGAACATGGTTAATCTTCTATGAATTTAGATAGCATATAATGAAATATGAATGTGAAACAAACTATTATGTTTGGTATCCTCATGGAGAGATAAGAAAATATTATACTCTTTATGAATGAAAAAAATAAGTGGTAAGGATAATTTGATATTTGATTGGTTTCCATTTCTGAATCCTCACGAGATACATAGTATTCTAGTGAACGAAGGAAATGAAATCAATACACATTAGGAAAATACTAAAAATGATTATGTTGAGATAGTTAATATTTTAATGGCTAATGCTAGAACTCCAGTATATCATGAATGTACAAAAATAAAAAAGTAATAATTTTTAATGTTGTTATATCATGGAAAAACCATGTACAGAGTTTCTAATATTACCATTTTTTATAATCCTAGATTTTTCAAGTAATTTCTTCTTAAGGGTGTACATAGTCCCTAAAATCATTATAATTCATATAAGTTAAATAAGAAGCTCGGATTTTATACTAATAATGTTTATACATGTCTAAATGAATTTTGTTTATTTTGAGAGGAAAAAATTGACCTTAATGACTATAGATAATGTTTTAAATCACAATGGAAGGTAAATGTAGATAGGAAACCATCTCGTGTTTCGTAGAAATTCATGTGGCGCATTCCCTTGCTTCCAAAACATCAAAATATTTTCATGTCTACAGAAATCTCACCCAATATTCAATGGCATAATGTTGAGATAATTGAAGGTAATGATGAGTCGTTTCATCCTGCATATGGATTAGAATGATGTAATTTGATGCACAACATCCTAATTTTGTAGGAGAGGTGTGTAATGTCTTGTTTGGTAAATCCTATGATGGTTTTAATCTTTTTGGTCAGATCCTTACTGCTCATAGCATGTGGCCATTTTTTATTCACATTTATAATTTCCCTATTTCGATGTGTATGAAAAATCCTTTCACTTCCATGATTATATCAATACCTTCAAGTCCTATCAATGATATAGACGTTTACATTAATCCTTTAATAAGAGTGTTGAATAAGAATTGGTATATGTGTATGCTCACATTTCATGCTTCTTCAAACAATATATTTTAGATGTTTGCTACCCCTATGTGGAATATTAATGATTTCCATACTTATGAAAATACTTCAGGTTGGATCATGTAGAAAAAACTATCATGTCTTATTTTTTTTTTAAGAATACATGGTTAAGAAGTCATAAATATCATTGTAGTTTTAATTTAATGGGGAATCAATGATTCTTTCCACTATATCATAAGTATATTAAGAATCATAAAATGTTGGATAACACTGTTAACACTAAACAACCACCTCAATTTATTTTAATAACTAATTTTATTAGTGAATTAAAAGATTTCTGTTTTTTGTTAGAGAAATGTCAGATGAAATGTAAAATAATGATGAAAGTTGACAATAAATCCACATAAAATCGGAAAAAGAGAAGTACCTTTTTTGAGATCCCATAATGGTCTTCCTATTTCTTACGTTATTATTTATAAGTAATTCACATTGAGAAAAATATATATGAAATGTATCCTTCAATTATTATAAATATCAATGGGAAGACCAAAGATGAGTTCCAATCTCATCAGGAATTGATGAATTAAGGTATCCAACTGAAACTCCATCCTAGGTGAATATGTGAAAATAAATGGAATGTTCCTTGTGCTTCTTATGTGATGAAAGCATCAGAGAAAAACCATTATCTGGATGTATTCCTGATGTTTGTTCTATAAACATATCTAAATGAGTCAATATAAGTGATTTGAAAATAAAATCCATAAAAACATATGATTATCACGTCCTTCTTCATGAATTGATTCTAATAGCTATTCAAAATAATCTATCCAATAATATAAGGGTGATATTGATTCCCTTTTTCTATTTTTTAGAGGCCTCTGTGCTACAAGATTATTTATGTAATTCATTATAAAAATGCAGAAAGAGGTACCATTAATTTTGTATGACTTGGAAAAAAATTCCCTCTGTCATTTTTCATGTCTATTCTATATTTTATTGTATATCATATAATGGAAACATTTAATGGGGTAAACTTTTATTTTATTTGGAATAATCTTACTAAATGAATTATTTTCACACTAAAATATTATGTTTGAAACAAGAATTATCATAATGATTAAATTATTTGAGGTTATCTTGCCCAAGATTTTATTGATTTTTGTTCAATTTATTTTTATGATTTGTGCACAAGACATAACATGACAATGAGAAATGAATATGAGTAGTATAGAGAAATCAATTCCTCATTTCCATGTCTTCCCCAAACCAGAGGAATTCCTGGGTCATACACATTAGCTACTTTGATCCTGCATTAGTAGAATATGGTACACCACACAATCTTTTTTAAATGTGTTTTATTTGTTTACTATATCAATTAGGTAATATATATATTTATATTTTATCTAATACTATGTCATTTCACATATACCTTAGAATTTTATTATCAATTTATGATGGGAATATAAAAATATTATATGTAGATTTCATCAATCATTTCCATCGATATGGAGATAGCAATTTCATAGCCCAGAGATTCATTCTATGATAAAATAAAATCTATTAAAATTAATTTAGTTAACTTAATATATATACGTGTGTGTGTGTATTATTCATATACATTTTCGGTATTGAGTTTACTTCTTGACTCTATTTCTCATAGAATTAACAGTCATAGATTTTGGTCAAAATTATTTGCTTCTTGAATGGAAATATTTAATAATAATTGGTTAGAAATTTGTTACAATAGATCAAGTGAATAATATTTGAACACTGCATGATGGAGTTAAGTTAACTACAGAAACAAACAGTTATGAAACTACATCAAATATTTTGTCCCGATACGAATATGTGTATTATTATTGACTTCATGAGAAAATATTTTTATTGGATTACTACTCTGAAGGTTGAGTCACTATGATGAAATGTAAATGGTTTTATTCAATGATGCAGTAGGGTACATTTATTTATTATTTTCTATTCAATGTTATTGAAAGGATTCAATTCCTAGCTACCAATGATCATATATTTTGACGTCAATGGAAAAACATGTGTTTTATGTTAAAGGTCTTATGAGACCTGATTATGATATTATTAATAAAGAAATTGGAGGACATATTTTTTATAATGTTGTAGAAGAAATTGAAACCAGTGACTCCCCCCTTAGTATTGACCAAAATATTTCCTTTGATGGCTCAAATTGTCTCATTATGAGAATTGATGTTTAACCTGATGTAGTGGTGGGTAATATATATAAGAAACCATATATGATCATAGTTCATTTAGATTAAAATGAAATGAGTTTCTTTGGTAGATATTACTATAATTAATTTAATTAAGCTTAATTTTGGAATGATATGAAGGTTTTACTATTGTTGTGTTTCGTTACATTTAATTATATTAATTTAAATTCAAAAAATTTGGTTTACAATGAGTTTTTCAAAAATATATTTATCGGTTATTAATAAAACATGTTATGAAACTATTCATGAGTTGTTTTAATTTTATGTTGCATACATATTTTTAAAAATAGTTTATATAATTTTACAATTCCTTCTTATATATTTTATGAAATAAGTTCAAAGTAAGATATTATTTGATGATGATCGAGAGAGGCACGAGCGTGTGTTGGATCCTCTGGTTCCCTTAGTGATTATAATAATTTGAATATTTTTCTTCTACATTATATATAATGGAATTTTCTTATTATTTATCCAATTTTTTTATAGGTATTCATTTTTAACGTATTTGACTCTCATCATCCAACCATCATGGGCCTTAGTGGGTATTCTGTTAGACCTAGAGGGAGCACCCATATTACATGTTCCCACCCTGACCCACCTGTGAACAACCCGTCAACCGCACCTTCCCATCCTATACATGAGCCTCCTAGGATGTTCCCAAGCCCGCCACCATCATTATATCATTTATACACTTCTTCCAATAGTATGTGTACACCACCTTTAGGGATGTTCCTACCCATGTCTTCATTATCATCTCATTTAACCTCTTCTTCCCATACCAGGTATACACCGCCTGTAGAGTTGGTTCCACCTTTACCATTCCTATACCCGTGGATGTATCCCCATCACAACCACTCATGTATTTTCAGGCCCATATAGCCTATAATTCATTCTATCCATACAGTATCTACTAATATTTTCCCTTAAATCCCAATCATGTGCATGCATATCCCGCAGAGCATGCATCAGAAAAGACACATCCTGTAGAGGCCAATGATCCAAGATAGACTAAGGATTCATCAGAGCCTATTAAGCATCCTGGGTCAGGTTTTTTATTATAGTTTTTTCAAATTATATCACTTTATTTTTTTCCTTTTATAACGAGACTTAATTATTTTTTTCCTCCATTTTATCTTCTTCAGTGGTAAATTTTGGTATGCGGCATGGGATCACCCGTATACAGGAAGCCTATAAAGGTGAAACCCAATTAATGGATGATTACAAGGAAGAAAAATATATGATATGTAAAAAGGTGATGTGTTGTATAAGTTTCATGGTCACTTTAACCATGTGCCGCACTATCATTCCTATGGAACTTATCTCATGGATACATCTCGGTAATGATATCAATTACAATGCATGGGCCCAGATATGGGTATGAAACTTTTATAAATATATATGTAATTACAGTTTTATTTTGTTGAATTAACATGTTTGTTGTATTGTTGGTTTAACTTCTCTAACGGTGAATCTAAAATTATTACAAGGTTGATAGATATGTGGGAGTTATGGTAATCATACAAGTAAAAGTAATATATTGGTTAGAGGAACATAGTTGGTTCTTATTTAGAGGTTATATTTGTATTCCACAATAATCCAAAAAACTCATTATGAAATAATGATTGCATATTGTACAACAAATGTTTTATAAAGTATTCCTAATCTTATATAGAATTCATATACAATTTAATTTTCATGACTTGCATTATCTTTTTTTAAGAAGATTTGGGTAAAAAGAAAACGAGAAAAGATTCAATGACAAATGTGCACATATTGGGCGCACTACAATGATCGAGCATGAGAAGCGCTAGGTACTTTATATCTTGATAAATCATATTTAGTTGGTAATTATTTAGAATATTCATAATTTTTAAACATGATATAACATTATTAATTTCAAAGATTATTTATAATTCTGTGAATTTAGAATCATGGTTGAACCTTATTTAGGTGTTCTAGTTGTTTAAAGGTCTTTTTTGTCCTATAATAATATTTTGAGGATTGGATTTTGGATGAACTCAATATTTTCCAATTTTTCACCAAATGTGAAATAAATTAAGATTTTCTATTTCAAAAATTTAATTTTAAATTGGTTAAAATAGGGAAAACCAGGGTAACGTTTTCCTTAATGGATATTGTAACGACCCGTCCCCTAGGGCCCATGCTTTGACTACCCCAATCCCACCTTACATAGGCTAGGGGCTGGAGACTAGCACCGAAACTAGGAAGGCATTTCCTTTATAACCAGTAATCACATGCAACCAAGCATACAACAATATACAAACTCAAGTAATCTTAAAAGTAAAAAGAGTGAGTGAAGTAAGTAAAAGGGGAAAGAATACAATACCAATTGGAATGTACAAGGAAAACTGAGAAGTACAAGATGGCAGATAGGTGAAAAGCCGCTATTGAATCGTCCACCACGATTCCTACCAGTAGGATAGGTACAACACAAGAACTTTCATCTTTGTGGTTCACCTCATCTATCATCCACCTCTGAGATACCTCCAGTCTTGGTACTCTCGTCCTCATTCAGCGATTTCAGTCGTCTACACCAAACACAACAGGGTGTGGGCATAGCCCATGTAGGGGTGAGTATAATGATAATCACGTGGGACCCCGAGACCCACAATGTCTCACAAAATCCACAAAGGATAACCCACAAAGCATAAAGTCAATTAACATCCCTACATAGGTATATGCCCATACATATACCGAAGTTATCAAGTATGCCCATATCCATCCTGAGGAAACACAGAGTCCAACTCAAAAACCGAAGCACAACTATTCCACAAAGGAAAGAGTACCACCAAGATAAGTACCACACAGGTATGCCACACAGAAAAATACCACCAAGGTATTATCACCAAGGAATATACCACACATTTATGGAGCCATCTCACACCAGGTATTCTTATGTACATTAGTAGAGATGATAAGATGTAACTTCTGAATCATCTTACTTTGTAAATATGTTCTACTACGGACCCACACAGGATTGCTTGGTGCTAACCCACACAGGATTTCTCGGTGCTGACCCACATAGGATCACTCGTTGTTGACCCACACAAGATCGCTAGGTGCGGACCCACACAGAATCTCCCAGTGTTAACCCACACAGGATCGCTAGGTGCTGACCCACACAAGATCGCTCTTAATTCTTCACATCATAGCCACCTACTGGGTTCCCGCACTAGGATTTCTCATCTCTGGGAGGTTCCACTCCTCAAGCAACTAGTCGATACTCCAAATTTCACGAAGTCCCATGAAAAAGTAACCTAAAGGACTACCACATCATACGGGTCTCAACGCAACAGATGATGCGTCAATCGGAAGCCTGATCTGTAAGTTGTTATCCTTTTAGTCCCGAGGGCTTGGTTGGATTCATGCTCAATCCAACCCGACCATATCCCAAAATTATCTGAAACATCAGTGGGGTATACCAAATGGACCATCTTGCTCCAGGATTTCCGGTGCCATAGACGGTTTGTCAAAAGGACATCTGGTGCCAAAGTAATGGCCAAAAGAGCGTAAAAGGGTCGAAGTGGGGCTGGGTCTGGTCCGACCCAGTCTGACCGAACCAGCCCGAACCGGTCTGTGTCGACCCAGTTTGGGTTGATCCGGCCCAGCCCACTATGTCCCGCCCGACTAGTGCTGGGCAGCCCGGCCTAGCGGCGCGATGTGGCCACGGGGCGGAACGAGGCGGCACGTGGTGGTGTGGAGGCCGTGAGGGCAGTGGATGCCGCAAGGGGGCTGTAGAGGCCACGGGGGCTCGGAGTCCGCAGAGATCTGCGAGGTGGCCACGGAGGTCACGGGTGGCCACGAGGCCGTAGAGGGCCACAGAGGGTCGTGAGGCCGCAGGGCGGCGCAGAAGGCCGTGGGGTGGCGCGGAAGGCCGCGTGGCGGCGCAGAAGGACGCAGGGTGGCATGGCGAGGCCACGAGGTGGAAGGCCATGGGGTGGCATAGCAAGGCCGAGGGGAGGCGAGGTCATGGGGTGGCGCATCCTCAAGGTGACGCAGCGAGGCCATAGGGAGGTGAGGCTGCGTGGCTGTGGGGGCCGCGGGTGGCCAGGCCACTGGGAGATGCGGCGAGGCCGAGAGGCAGTAATCCGCCGTGGCTGGCCGTGCGGCGCGGTCGCAAGTCGTACCTTCGCCGGCAGCCCACTTGACCAGCATCCCTCCGTTTGACACCTTTATCACAGATAGCGGTGGTGCCAGATGCCATTCTCGTGCCCCACCGAGGTTGGTTTCCATCCTCCTCCATCGTGAAAAACACAACAATTTATCACGAGAAATGCGAAGAGGTTAGGTCATGTTTATTTGGGACGCACCCTCTTCGTTAGAGCGGTGGCAAACAGCTATAATGTCTTCTTTATTTACGATGAATCATCATGAACATGTTAGAGGAATAAATTCAAACAACAATCTTCCATGATTGCTTATTAACATTGGAAGGGTTGAAGTTGGTGTTGTCGGCATTTCCCTGATTGTCGGTTCGTTCATCATTGTAGATCCTTCGACATTGTTCTTCTTTGGAGAAATATTCGTTGAAGGATAGGAGTTCCTCTTGGGAGAATGTCTCTCTAAATTTATCCCCAAGCTTCTACCTTTTCCATAAAATGCTCTCAAAACAATATCCAACCAAAATAAAAAAGTGTTTGTCCAATTTTAAATTGTTGGCACAATAAAGTTGGCAACATTAATCAATATATGGGGCATAAATAATTAATCGGAGGAAGTGCATGGGTTAACTCTTCATTAATGAGAGAGTTTAACGTGTTTCTCCCATTAAGAGGGTATTTCAGGGGGTTTTTAATCTAGGGTGGTCCCCACCATCATAAATCATGTGGGAGCTTTTAGTTCAGGTGGTCCCCACCTTTAAACCATCCACATGGGAGGTTTCAACAAAATGAAAAATAAAATAAAATTTTATATTTTATTATTTCTATTTCTGTGTAAAACCCAAATTCTATCTTTCACCCTCGACCTACTGCGGTCAAGGTGATGGTCCCCTTAAGCGAATACCAGCACATTGAGTTAAATGGTGACCTCGGATTTCAATTCCAATAACTGGTTAAAAACTTACAAAAAACTTGCTCGCATGTTTACAAAACGTACCTGAAAAAAAATTCAGAAATTCATTCTGGGCACACTGGACCTCGGAATCACGCACCGTTAATTTTCACGTACTCATAAAATTTCCATTTAATTATAAAAATTACATGGAAATTCTGGGTCTTTACATTATCTCCACCTCAGGGATTTTAATCCCCATAAGACACAACTCATACTAAGAGAACAAGTGGGGGTACTGAGCATGAATCTGATCCTCCTTCTCCCATGTTCTCTCTTGGAGGTTCTTGTGCTGCCAACAAATGTACACCATATGTATTGAATACCCACAAAGAACCTTCTCATGTCAATCCTCAATCTCTATTGTAACCCCTATAAAAGTCTCTGTATCATCGACATAAAGTTCGCTGTGGTCGATGATTTGAGAACGGGCGTGCACGTATCTCATCAACTGGGATACGTCTAAGACAACATGCACCCTGTGTAACTGAGGTGGAAGAGATAAGAGTTAAGCCACCTCGCCAACTGTGATGAGAACCTGAAAGGGTCCAATGAACCTCGGAGAAAAATTTCCATCTCAACAAAATATCTACATACCTCATCGAGGTGAGACCCGTAGAAAGACATGGTCACCATCATCGAACTCTAGAGGTGTCTGTCTCCTGTCGGCATATGACTTCTGCCTACTCTGTGCAGTCTTAATCAACCCCTGGATGATCTTCACCTTCTCTCTTGTAGCATGTACCATCTCTGGTCCCACTAGTGCTAACTCTCCTGGGCCAGTCCAGCAATAATGTGATTTGCAAGGTCGCTCATACAATGCCTCAAAAGGTGACATCCCAGTGGTGGAGTGATAGTTGTTGTTATAGGAAAACACCACCAAAGGGAAGTGATCCTCCCAGCTGTGACTGAAGTCAAGGATGCAAGCACATAGCATGTCCTCGAGGGTCTGAATAGTCTGCTCAGTCTGTCCATCCGTCTGAGGCTGGAAGGCGGTGCTCAAATGAAGCTACATCCCGAAAGCCTCTGGAAACCCCTTCTATAGCTGGGAAGTGAAACATGGGTCATGATCGGAGACAATCATCTGGGGTACTCCCTGTAACCGCACAATCTCCAGCACATAGAGGCATCTGAAGCTCTCTACTAAACCCTTTTCTCTAATTGGTAGGAAGTGGGCCGACTTGGTGAGTCGGTCGACGATCACCCAAATCGAGTCATGTCCCCTTTAATGTACGTGGAATTCCTGTCACGATGTCCATGGATATCCCATCCCACTTCCACTCTGGGACCTCGAAAGGTTGAACCAAGCCACTTCCACTCATGGGTAGCATAGTTCTGCTCATGTGGTCTCATCTTTCGGAAACCATATGTGATCACTGCTCTCTCCTACATCATGACACATTCGATTTAGGTCCCTGATTCATCCCAGTAGACAATGTACACTACGCCCTCCTTCAGTAGCCTTAGTATGGGTGCACTAGTTAGACTCTGCCTCAGCTTCTGATAATTCTACTGGAAACTCTTCGACCACACGAAGAGTTTCCCCTTCTTTGTCAATGTTGATAGAGGTGTTTCAACTTTGTAGAAACCTAGCACAAACCTCTAGTAGTATCCAACCAAACCCAGGAAACTCTGTACCTCTCTCACACTCCTGGGTGACTCCCAAGAAAGTACCTCCTCAATCTTCATTGGATCCACAGAAACTCCAGCCTCCGATATGACATGTCCCAGAAAGTGAACCTCTTGGATCCAAAAATGGAACTTTGAGATCTTACCATAAATCTGGTGCTCTCGGAGTGTTTCAAGTACTACATTAAATTGATATTCATGCTCCTTCTCAGTCGTCGAGTAGATCAGAAAGTTGTCGATGATAACTAATACAAAGTGATCAATGTATGGCAGAATGATCATGTTCATGAGTCTCATGAACACTTTTGGAGCATTGGTCATGACGAATGGCATAACCAAGAACTCATAATGGTCGTAATGACATCTAAAAGTCATCTTTTTCACATCCTTATCTCGTACTCTGAGCTGGTGATAGCCTTATTTGAGGTCTATCTTCGAGAACCACCATGCTCCCTCCAGCTGATCAAAGAGGTGGTCAATCCTCGGGAGTGGGTACTTCATCTTCATGGTCACCTAGTTCATGCCCCAATGGTCGACACAAAGTCTCAAGCTCCAATCCACCTTCTTGGTGAGAAAAATTAGGGCTTCCCAAGGAGAAACAACGCGCCGAATGAATCCCTTCCTCAGTAAGTCCTTTAGAAGTACTTGCAGCTCAAGAAGCTCTGCAGGAGCCATCCGATATAATAGTGTAGATATCGGTGCCATCCCAGGGTAAAATTCAATGTAAAAGGCCACCTTTCTATGAGGATGAAGACTTGAAACATCATCTGGGAAAACATATGTGTACTGGTCCACCACTATATGATAGCTCAGACACTCCACTTCAACTGCTTCGAGGGTAAGGCAAGCCAAATAATGAGTGATCGGCTGAACTCTCCTCTGGGTAAGTCCATCCTGTGCTGCAAAGGCACTCTTCTCATCAGTGAAGGTAAACCTGGTCCCAACCATGTGGACACACCGCACATGGTGCCTAATACAGTAAATCTGATCATGGAATTTAGATAATGAGTCCATAACCAAGACGAAGTCGTAAGGCCTCGACGCTGCTACTAAAAGATCCTAGCCGAAGATCCCACCTCCTAGAGTAAGCTCGCATTGTCAGAACCAGTGCATAATCGTCAAATCTACTCCCATGAGAGTCTCTAGCCCTAAGAATTGAGTCAACTGCTCTATCGGAATCTTCGTGTTCTGAACGAGGGTAGTAGAAATAAAAGAATGACTCGAACCTGTGTCTATAAGTACTACAGCTATGGTGGAGTAGACATAGATCATAACTCATATCATCTCTAGAGCGACGGGATCGTAGGACTCAGCTCCCTGGAGATGAGCTCTCCCCTACCCACCTGATCCATGTGGTCGGGGTGGACCACCTATTGGTTGTGGCGGTAAACTCTCGAATCTTCACCCAATGCCAGCTTCATGGCCAGCTCATCTGCCATGTCCTCCTGCTCCCTGTAGACCACCTCGGTCAAACCTCTGTCTCTTCCAGGGCGGTCCTTCGACCGTCTGCTGATCATCTTTATTATGGGTTAGACAATCACGATCCATGTGACCCTACCCGTTTCATTCTTAACACTGCCCACTCCTGGCATTACTGGCTCAACCTTGGGTGCTCCGCACAACCGACCCTGAATCCTACGGTCGTCCACCTGTAGGTCTGGTCCTCTTGGACTTCTGTGACATATGTCTGCTTCCAGTTATAGAAGACTTCACTACTTGAACACTGGTGGTGGGTCTCGCTGCTGGTGACTACTCCGCAAGGAAACTATCCACTAAGAGGGCTCTCTCTAACACCGCCACCGGCATTGGTATGCAAAGAGAAATCATCAAAGCCCTGATCTCTCGTCTGAGTCCCTGATCAAAGGTCAGGGACCTGAAGAATGGGTCCCACACCATGTCATTGGAGTAGCATGAGAGGTCAGTGAACCTCACTGAGTACTAAGCCACAGTCATGCTACCCTACTGCAGATGAAGAAGCTCATGTATGTGCACTGTGCGAAGAGTCGCTAGAACAAACTCTACCAGAAACTAGTTTTCAAAGTCTACCCAGAGATGTGTCACCTCGTCGTGAAATTAGAGAATCAAGCTCCACCATCTGCCTACTAATTCTTGTAGAAGGTTGGTGGCAAGGATCACCATGAGATCTGCTGGTGTCCCTACCAGTTAGAAGACTCTCACCACAGCCTCTGGCCAATCCTCAGCCACCTGTGGGTTCGTCCCTCCCCTGAACCTAGGTGGAATCTGGCGTTTGAACTCGTAAAATGCACTCAAGAGGCGTTCACCCTTAGCTGCTGGGGCTGGTAGCATTATTGGCCCAACGGGTAATGGTACCGCTGGTGCCTCCGCTGGATGAGGGCCATGCACCGAGGCCTCGTCGCTCGGTGGGTTGTCAGTGCCTACTATATCCAAAATCCTAGCTGGCTGTTTGCGTGAAGGAATCCTAAAAATAAACAGGTGTACCATAGTCAATAAGTTATACCCAGTGAGCTGACTCAAATATATCACAAAGAAAACTCTTCAAAACACACACGCAATCAGTGTTTTCATGCACTGAGTCAGAAATCAGAAGTCAGGGTCCTGGTGAATGGGTACGTCGGCCACTGCACCAACACTGGATTCCCTAAATTGATAACCACACTCACTACACATAACACTACTTTCATTGAAAATAAATTTAAGAGTCCTCTATTATACAGTAGAACCAAGACCTCTGATACCAATTTCTCATGACCCATCCCACGGGGCCCGTGTCATGACTACCTTAAGCCCGCCATAAATAGGGTGGGGGCTAGAGACTAGCACCGAAGGCGTATTCCCTAAAACTGGGAAGGCATTGCCTTTATAACCTGTAAGCACCCCCAACCTAGCACATAGAAAGATACGAACTCAAGTAATATGAAAAGTAAACAGAGTGAGTGCAGTAAGTAAAAGGGGCGAGAATACAAGCCCAACTACAAAGTACAAGGAAAAATGGGAAGTAAAAGATGACTGATAGGTGAAAAGTAGATCCAGTATCATCCACCATGAATCCTACCTGAAGGGTCGGTACAGCTCATGAACGGTCATCTCTGCGGTTCACCACATCTAACATGCACCACCGAGATAACTCCAGTCCCGGTACTCTCACCCTCAGTCAGCACTGTCTGTCGTCTGCACAAAACACTACAGGGTCCAGGCATAGCCCATGCTGGGGTGAGTATAACGATACTCAGTAGGGACCCCAAGACCCTCAAGGTCTCACAAAATCCACAAAGGATAAAACAAAAATCATTAAGTCAACTTACATCCACACATAGGTATATTTCCATAAATATACCTAAGTTATCAGGTATGCCAATCTTAATCATGAGGAAACACAGAGTCCAACTCAATAACCCAAGCTCAACTTTTCCACAAAGGAAGGAGTACCACGAAGGTAACTAACACACAGGTACACCACATAAAACAATTCCACCAAGGTATTACCACCAAGGAAAGTACCACACAGGTACAGACCCACCTCACACTAGGTATTTCTTCGGTATAGTAGAAGAGATGATTAGATGTAACTTCTGAATCATCTTACTCTATTGAGAGGCTTTGTTGCTGACCCACACAAGATCGCTTGGTGCTGACCCACACAAGATAGCTTGTTGCTGACCCACAAAGGATTAATCGGTGCTGACCCACACAGGATCACGAGGGGCTGACCCACACAGGATTGCTCGGTGCTGACCCACACAGGATCGCTAGGTTCTGACCCACACATGATCACTCTTCATTTTTCAGGTCACAGCCAGCTACTGGATTCCCGCACTAGGCTTTCTCATCTCCAGAAGGGTCCGCTCCTCAAGCCACAGGTCGATACTCCAAGTGCGATGATGTCCCATGAAGATGTAACCCTATGGACCTTCATCGCGAAGAACACAACAATTTATCACAAGAATTGCGTAGAGGTCGGGTTATGTTTGTTTTCCACACACCTTCTGCGTTAGAGCGGTAGAAAGAAAATATAATCTCTTCCTGATTTATGATAAATCATCAAGAACGGGTAAGGGGAATAAATTAAAACAACCACCCTACCTTGATTGCTTGTTGACGTTGGAAGGGGTAAAGTCGGTGATGTCGGAGTTTCCTAGATCGTCGGTTCCTTCATTGTTGGAGATCCTTCAACGATGTTCTCCATTGGAGAAATATTTGTTGAAGGAGAAGAGTTCTTCATCAGATAATGTTTCTCCAATGTTCTCCCCAATATTATACCTTTTCCAATGAATGATCTCAAAATAATATCCAACCGAAATAAAAAAGTGTTTCTCCAATTTTAAATTGTTGGCACAAAACAAGGTGGCAACATTAATCAATTGACGAGGCATAAATAATTAATGGGAAGAAGTCCATGGGTTAACTCTTCAATAATGAGGGAGTTCAAGGTGGTTTTAGTCTCAGGTGGTCCCCACCACCATAACTCAAGTGGGGGTTTTAGTTCCGGTGTACCCCACCTTTAACCCATCAAAATGGGAGGTTTCAACAAAAAGGAAAACAAAATAAAATATTATTTTTTTTTATTTTATTTCCATGAAAAATATAAATTATATCTTTCACCCAAGACCTACTACGGTTAAGGTGAAGGTCCCATTACGTGAATATTGGCGTTGTGAGTTCAATGGTGACCTCAGATTTCAATTCCGAGCACCAGTTCAACAGTTACAAAAACCTGCTTGCACGTTTACTGAACGTACCCAAAAAAAGATCAGAAATTCATTCTGGGAACACAAGGCCTCAGAATCATGCGCCGTCAATTTTCTCAGACTCATTAAATTTCCTTTTAATTAAAATAAATCATGGAAGTTCTGGGTCTTTACATAAATTGATGAAAGCGTATAGTCAATAAGGATTTTATGTGTGTATTTTGAGTTGGATGAAATTAAATTCCATTTATATATTTTTAGGTGAAAGAATATTATGTTAATGATTAATTTTACAATTTCGGTGATTAATGCATGTATGATGGGGGTTAAAATGGTAAATGGAATAAATCAAATGAAATCTATTTGTACAGAATTCTTTACTTATTTTGTAATAAAAATTATTATTGGGAACTATAGTTTGAGTTAAAAGTTTTATTTACATGATCAAATATTTAATTATTGTTTCAAAAAATATTATAAAGGGTTTTTGAGTTATTTTATTAAAAATTCACATGAGATCAGTTGATTTTATGTTTATTTGGTTAAATAATGTTGATGTTTAGTTAGCATGAGAGTATTTAAAATTAAAATTTTATGTTCAAAAAAGATTAACATAATTTTTTTATGTTGAAACTAGGATAGTGTGTATATTTTTTTCCTTATTTCCTTGGTAAATAGAAAAGTGGTTTAGTTTATTTTATTTTTTTATTCTAGTTTTTCTTTTAGTTTTTTTTGGGTTCTTCAAATTTGGTAATCTGAGTGTGAATTAGGCTTCTAATCCATGTGAGTAATTATAAAACACCTTTTCGTAGGTGGTTGTAAAATTCCTAGATCTTGTAATTCACAACTATAGGGTATTATTTTTAATTTGATAATTGAATTTATTTATTTTGTGATTTTTTATATTGAATTGGATAATAATTCAAAAAGGGATGTACTTACATGATTTTTTATTGATTAATTATGATAACGCTTATTCTAACATGATTTTTCATAGAAAAAACTCATTCCAAAACACTATTTTTCTATAATTATATAGTGTTTATGAGTAGCTTTCATTTTTGATTTTTTCATAAATGCTTATCACATGGTTAAATTTATGAATTGTTAAATCATTTAAAACTTTTTCCCTTAAATAATTAAGTTAAATTATTATAAAATGTTTAAATTATAAATATGGATAATAAAATCAATTTCATTTGTGGAAATTAGTATTAGTAATCAATGTTTGTGTTCCTCAAGCTAAATTATTTTTCTCGAGTGGAAGGAAAAAAGATGGAAATGAAGTACATGATAAAACATAATAAAATATTGTAATTTTTTTATATTTAAAATTTTATATGAAATTCATAATTAAATAAATTTTTTATATTTTCAATAGTCTAGCCTAGAGGCCAAGTATGATAAAGAATATTAGAACTTCAAAACCAATGATCACTTCAGTCAGGTATTAGGTGAGGAGCATCAGAGTAGAGTCTGATGTCAACCAAAAAACATCATTCCCACTAGGAATTGGTCCTCATCCGGATCCTATCAATACTCACAGGACCCTGACATGAAATGGGCCCATGCTGAAGTAGTTGAGGAAAAATAAATAGCTTTACAGGATCGTGAAAAAAAATAAACAAGCGCCTGAATGGAGTAATATTATCATCAAAAAGTTCTTGAAAGTTATGAATTTTATTATTATATCACTTCCATCAAAGGTTTATATTAATATTGAATCATATAAGGAATTAATTTGATCACTAAATGATGACCTGAGTGATGAAAATGAGGGTTCTAGTGGAGGCCTAGAGGACGATGGTGGCGATGTAGCTATTGATGATGTTGTTGAGGATGTTGTCTCTTTTGTTGATTTTCTCGATGTAGTAGTTGGTGGTGAGAATTTTTTTGATGGTGAAAAATATTTTCTTATTGGTGATGAGGATGAGGATGTTTTTAATAGGGGAGATATTGATCCCCTCTATTTTTTAATTAGATAAAGAAACATTTGGATGTTTTTTAATAACTTTAATTTTTTAGTTGTATGGATATATATGTATGTTTTAGTATTGTAAATGGTTTGAAAATTAAAAAAGTGTTTGGTTGAATTCAAAAATATTAAATATTTGTAATACATAAAATTCTTACTATGTATTATATTTTACTTACAGGTTCAAATGGAAGAGGTGTTGTTCGTGCTGTCAAATTGGGAGACGCACCTATATCCATGGTTATACTAATTGTGGGTATTTTTTTCAGCTGGTGTAAGCTATACCCATTATTTTTTAAACTGTGTGTATGTCAGAATAACATGGTTATACACCCATGGTTTTCATAGAAACCATGGCTGTATATATATATAGATTCCTTAATCATCCATGGTTATGGAAAAATAGGGTAAAACTTATGCCCGTAGTTTCCAAGGCTACACCCACTATAACGACCCATACATTACATACATTGTTAATACTTAAAAATTGAAGCACATTTATTAAAATATATAACAAAACCATGAAAGGATCGTATAGGTATAGAGTCTTTAGAAACTGGGAAACATAAACAACTGGTTCATAAAACATCTACTTTGCCTCCCATTCATTTCATCATATTTAGAGTCCCTTTTTGGCATATCGTACTTAATAAACTTCTTCCTGACCTGGGAAAGGTGATCTCAAATGCTCAGTAAGGGAAAAAAAGAAATATCAATCACATCATATACATAAGAACATAACTTTTGGAAATCTTATCCTGGAAAAGAGATCATAATTTAATAACATGGGATAAATCATAGTTGTGAAATGTAATCCCAATAATCATAACTTAAAACATGAAACTTTATGGCATACACACATAATCATAGAGAATCATTTCTTGTTAGTCAAGACTCATTGCCAAGACTATCTTAGTGGACAAGGTCCATTTCTGAACCGAGTTCACTCCTCGTTTCAGTCCTGTTTCACTGAACCGGTTTAACCTTCCGTTCCAGCCATGTCTATCTCATGAGATATAAAATATTTACCCAATGCATTGGAGGCAGATATAGGTCCCACCCATCTCATAATGATACCATTCTTATGTGTGACATAAAATCATAAATCATACATCATTGCATAACCCATGTAATGAAAATGGGAATCTTAAACATCATGACATCATAAAACAATTCATATAAGATAAAGGAATTCATAAATATAATTCCATCACAACATTATAAAATCAATGTAATAATAGGTATAGAAACAAAACACATTATTATATTAGATGGAAAATAATTTTGATAAAACCGTTGAACTCCATTCTTGAGGAAAATATCCTTTCTGCTTCAAAAACACTTTTCATTTCTTAACATGTCGTACAATTCTAAACTAAAAGAAGTTGATTAAAAATAAACATGAAAACTTTTAAAGTAAGAATCTTGGAAATAATGTTTTAAAAATCCATTCATGTTGTATAAGTTAAAAAAACATTCTTCGAACTTTTGTCAGAAAAGTCAAAAAGTACCTCGTATGAAAAACGACAAAAGATTCATTTCATATCCTTTACTAAAAACTAACCGAAGGGTAAAATTGGATTTAAAAAATTGTAGGTGGATGGAAATAATATTAAATATTGAGGAAACATGTATGTGGATGATAAAATACACCCTAGTAAATACCAAAGTATAAACAATCTCGGATAAAAATGAGATTGTGATATTTCCCTTACCTTTGGTCTGATTTGCCTTGTAAGTGTCCGAACCTCCTGTATAATGATTTAAATAATGTTATTGACTTATTCCAGAATCATAATTATTGTTATGATATCATATATGGTAATATTATTAGCTTCATAGTAGTAATATTTCATTGCTACTTTTTATTCGGGTGTTTATAACTTTTTGTTCTTATGCGTGCTTTGTCGAATAAATTATTATTCTTCCCTTTGGGTTATAGATACATCATTTACAGAATGGTATTAATGTACTATATATCAAATTTATTCATTCAATAAATTTATATAATCATTATGCAATGAAGATCATTTAGAACGAATCGCATCACATCGTGGAGACGGTATTCCGTACGTACGCAAGAGCGATGATATCGTTCCCATGATCGTGGATTTATATTGGAGTGTATGTATACTATTTCAGAATCAATATCACTTTACAATAATCATATCTAGTAATTATTTACACCATTATACTCATCCAAGTAAGGTGGTGGGGGAAAATAGATTACACCACGGCATTGAGACGGTATTCCGTACGTACGCACGCGCGGTGATTTCGTTTTCCATAGGATGGATAGATGTTGAAATAGGGTTGTTTCAAACTTATAATAACATATCATTATATGATTTATACTGATGTTATTACTTCATATTGAAACAACTAAAGAAGAAGAAGTTGAAGAAGAGAGAATTTGGAAAGGATCGGTAATGGATATTACCTCTTTTTGACGCGCCTCTTCTTAACCTCCTCTTAGGTCACTAGGGTTGGTCTTTGAAGAAGACCAGAACCTCTAGGATGATTTTATGGAAGTGGGGAAGTGAAATGGTCAGGTTTTTGCCGAGCTTGAAGTCTCAAATTGGTTTGAGGAGGAGAGGTAGGAGGTGTCCTTTTATAAGGGAGGAGAGGGGAACCTTTGGAAATATAAGAAATATTAGTTTATATTAAATCCCGAACCCACTTAAAAACTTCCAAAATGAGTCATATCTGAATATTAGATGAGGTAGGGTTGTAATCTCATCAAAAAATAAAATTTAGACATGTTAGGAATTTATTTTAAAAATTATCAACTTGATTTATCCTTATTTATCAATTTAATTTTATTTGCGGTAATAATATTCTAAATTTTAAATTATTATTAATAATTACATATGTGTTCTGAATTTTCCAGAATTTGACACTTTATCACATTTTAGACCATATAAATTTTAATTTTTAATTTCTAAATATTTTTGTGATTTTTAAACAATTTTATAATATGTTATTTTTATAAAATAACAATAGTGTCAATTTTGATGCTAATCATTTATTTGAATTTAAATAAAATATATATAGAGGATATGTTCGAACTAAAAGCTTTAATAGATTACTAAAATGTCATATGTATCTATAAAATTAGTTGAGCACATTAAATAGTGCATATAATAATTATATTAATATTTTAAAACCATTTATTTGATATTTTAATTAATAAAATAATTTCAACATCACTATTGTGTCATAATTAATGATAATTATTTAATCCCTAAGAATTCTAAATAAATTCCTATGATGTAGATAGGTTTATTATATTTCTTGAGACTATTCATGTTTGAAGTTTCATTAAGTTTATCACAAAATTAAAATTATTATACTTATAAGAGTTAAGAAAGTGACATGTTGTCACATTCTTTGGTTTTAATAATAATTAAATTATTTTCATGGACAAAAGTCTATTAAATGAATCTAATCCAACCCTTAGGAGATATGGGTCGACCTTTAGTCATCCAATAGGATTTTGGCAGGTGTTAGGGTAATTTTATATTCTTATATTTACCCTTAATTACCAGATTTACCTTTAACTATGGTAAATAAAATTTACCGTAGTTACTATTCATAATGCCCAAAAATAAAAAGTAGCCTATTAAAATAATTTGGACCCACTTATTTTGAATATGGAATCCATTTTTCAAAATTCAAAACATATAAGTTGCAGTAATTAAATTAAAATAAATCCCATTGTTAAGAAAACGGGTTTTAGAAGTTAAAACATTGCCAAATATTGAAATGTTTTTACCTATGAATTCAATGTGATATTAATGCTAATGACATACATTATATTAAATGGTAAAAGTATATTCTATCTATACAGTAAAACCATTAAATATTATAATTTAACCATATAAATTATCTCAATGAAAAAAAGATGTTTTTAATTAAGAATTATCATATTTTTACTATTCATCAAAATATGAAAGTTATCAGAAAAATATCAAAAACTTATCCAAAGTAAATTTTTATATCCTGATTCAAAAGAAGAATTTTATTTTGTCAAATTGAACTTATAAATTTTTCAAAAACTAGATTTAATGTGGGTGGTCCATCAAAAGGCGGCAAAATTGCATTTTTTGATAAATACTCATTTTACCCAAAAAAATTATTTTGTTCTCTTACCTTGTTCTAGAAAATGTGAAAGATGAATAATAATGTTGTAAAATTTAAAATTCAGTTAATAATATTCATAACAGCTAGTTTATAATATTATAAAAATATATCGTTGTTTAGTGGAACTCGGTATTGCGTACTACACACGCTATCGAGGAAGGTCGCGATTGCGTGCAGCGAAAGATTCCTTTGATGATTTATATAACATAAAAACAAAATATTTCTCATAAAAGTCTCAGGTGTTACATTCTACCCCCCTTAAAATGAATTTCTCCCTCGAAATTCGTCACTTTGTAACAAACACATGAGGACACCTCTCCCATATCATATCCTCAAGCTCCCATGTAGCATCTTCTAATTGGTGGTTCCTCCTTAAAACTTCCACCAAGCGAGTGGTCTTGTTTCGTAGGAATTTTTCACTACGATCCAGAATATCTATCGGTTGTTCTTCATAAAAAATATCTTTCTCCAACGGTACAACTTTTGAGCTGAGTACATGTGAAGGATCAGGTATGTACTTTCTCAGGAGAGATACATGGAACACATCGTGAACTTGAGAGAGATTCGGTGGAAGCGGCAATCGTTAAGCTACCTTACCAACACGATCCAGTATTTCGAATGGATCGATATATCTAGGGCACAACTTCCCCTTCTTTCCAAATCTCATGACCCTCTTCCAGGGAGATATTCGTAAGAACACTTTATCACCCACTTCAAACTGTAGGTCTTTTCTTTGGTTGTCGGCATAACTTTTCTGTCGACTCTGAGCTGCTCTTATGTGTTGTTGAATAGATCGGACCTTTTCTACCATCTCATCAACAATATCAGGTCCTAATAGCTTTCTTTCCCCAACTTCATCCCAGCAAGTTGGAGTCCTGCATTTCTTTCCATAGAGAGCTTCATAAGGAGCCATCTGAATACTAGAGTGAAAGCTATTATTATAAGAAAATTCCACCAAAGGTAGGTGTTGATCCCAACCACCTTTTAAATCCATAGAGAAATCTCTCAACATATCTTATAGAGTTTGAATTGTTCTCTCAGACTGACCGTCTATCTGAGGATGATAAGAAGTGATGAAACTCAACTCTGTATCCAGAGTATGCTGAAGACTTCGCCAGAACTTTGAGGTAAACCCCAGATCCCGATCAGATATAATAGAAAGTGGTACTCCATGAAATCTTACCACTTCCTTTACATATATCCTGGAAAGCTGATCCAGAGAGAAATCCTCTCTAATAACGATGAAGTGTGCAGACTTTGTAAGACAATCAACTATGACCCAGATAGCATTATTTCCTTTGGATGTTTTAATAAGTCCTGTGAAAATGTCCATAGTGATGTGTTCTCATTTCTATTCGGGTATGGGTAATGGTTGTAACATCCCCTTAGACTTCTATCTCTTAGCTTTAACTTCCTGACAAACCAAGCATCGAGAGACATATTCAGCAACTTCTCTTTTCATGCCATCCCACCAGAAGTACTATTTCAGGTCCCTATACATCTTCGTGCTTCCAGGATGAATAGAGAATGAAGAACAATGAGCCTCATCCAGCAGCTCCTTATTTAATTCGGGGATGGGAGGAACACAAACCCGATTCCTAAACATTATTATCCCATCACAATCAAGGTTGAATTCAGGAACATTTCTCACCTTCTTTTGTAACTTGACATCTTCTTTCTGTGTCTCTTTAATCTTCACATGTATAGATGGTTGAACATTCATTTGATAAAGATATGATTTTCCCCCTTCCATTATAATTCCAAGATCCATCCTTTGTAAATCCATAAATATTGGATCTTTTGTGATCCTCATCATGGATAAACTGGCATGGTCTTGTCGACTTAATGTATCTGCCACCTTGTTTGCTTTCCCAGGGTGGTAATGAATTGATCAGTCGTAATCCTTAATCAGCTCTAACCATCTTCTTTGGCGCATATTCAGCTCCTTTTGTGTGATAATTTACTTCAAACTTTTATGATCAGTATAAATATCACACCTTTCACCATAAAGGTAATGCCTCCAAATCTTTAGTGCAAAGATTACCGTAGCTAACTCCAAATCATGTGTTGGATAATTTTGCTCATGTATTTTCAACTGTCGTGAGGCATAAGCTATCACCATATAATTTTGCATAAGAACACACCCCAAAACCTTCTTGGATGCATCACTGTAGATCACAAACCTTTCTCCACTACAAGGCAGTGTGAGCACAGTTGCACTGGATAACCTTATTTTAAACTCCTTGAAATTCTCTTCACATTCCTCCGTCCAAACAAACTTAACTCCTTTCCGAGTAAATTTTGTGAGTGGATTAGATAATCGTGAAAAATCTTTCAAAAAACGTCGATAATATCCAGTGAAACTAAGAAAACTTCGGATCTCAGTCATTTTTTTTGGTCTCGACCGTCTTTCTATAACCTTTGTTTTTTCTAGATCCATAGATATCCCCTCTTTTGAGATTATGTGACCCAAAAATGAAACTCTTTGAAGCCAAAATTCACACTTGGTAAATTTGGCATAAAGATTCTCCTTTCTCAGGGTCTTCAATATAATTCTCAAGTGATCTTCATGTTTTTACTTGATCTTTGAATATACAAGAATATCGTCTATAAAGACTACCACAAACTGTCCAAGATAGTCTCTAAAGACTCTATTCATCAGATCCATGAAGATAGCAGGGGCATTAGTAAGACCAAATGGCATCACTATAAATTCATAGTTTCCATACCTTGTACGGAAAGCCTTCTTTGGTACATCCTCCCTTTTGACCCTTAATTGGTGATACCCTGAACGAAGATCAATATTGGAAAAGTATTGAGCTCCTCGTAGTTGGTCAAATAAGTCATCAATGCGTGGGAGAGGATATTTTTTCTTGATAGTGATCTTGTTTAGTTCTCGATAATCAATGCAGAGTCTCATTGATCCATCTTTCTTCTTAACAAACAGAATAGCTGCTCCCTAAGGTGACGCACTAGGGCGTATGAATCCTTTATCAATATTCTCTTAGAGTTCCTTCTTCAATTCCTGCCACTCAATTAGATACATTCTATAAGGTGTATTTTAAATAGGAAAAGCACCCGGTACGAGTTCTATTGAAAACTCAACTTCATGATTTGGTGGAAGACCTGGCAATTCCTCCGAAAAGACATCATCAAACACCCATAAAATGGGCATATTCTTAATCATGCATTTCTTACCAATCATTTGAGATAAATAACCTTCATTTAGTGGAATCAATACCCATAAAATGGAAGAAATTTCCACTGGAAGGTTATGTTCATCTTTGCATCGATAGACGATCATAGATTGATCTGGAATATGAAATGTGACTCCCCTTCTTTATAAGTTGATATGAGCTCCATGTAGAGAAAGCCAGTCCATGCCAAGAATCGAATCAAATTATACTATAAGAAGGATCACAAGATTTGAAGGAAGCACTTTCCCAAAAACTTCAATCAGAGAAGAATTATAAACTTTTGATGTGACTGTTGTGCCATTAGGGGTTGTCACAGCTAACTCAACGTCTAATTGTTGAGGTAATATGGTGATATCCTTAGAAAATTCTTCAGAAATAAAGGAGTGGGTGGATCCAGAATCAAATAAAACATTTTCTACTTTAGAGTGGATGGTAAGTGTACCTTTCACCACATCATTATCAAACTCCACATCGCTGATAGAAATTGCATGTGAATTTCCTTTGTCTTTAGCCTTAAGAGTTTGTTGATGTTAACAATCATCATCAACCCTTGGATTTGGGCACTGATTGGAATAATGCCCCATCTCCTTGCACTTGAAACATTGAAGTGTAGTAGGTTCATTCTGTGTGTCCCTTCCTTTGTTTGCATCATTAGACATCTTCTTCCCATCATTGTGGCATTCAAATTCCTGATGACCTTCCTTTCCACATTTGAAACATTTACTTGTCCCTTTAAGACAACTCCCTCCATGTTTCTTTCCACACTTTGAGCATAAGGGAAAGATCGTCTTCTTTTCAGTGTGCTCTTTAGATTTTCCTTTGAATTCCATTTTCCTCTTCTTATCAAACCCATATGACTGATGGGTTACTCCAATCTCCATCTCGACTTTGAGAGCACATCGAACGATTTCCTCATAGTTATTGAATCCCCTTATGGCTAACGCCCTTCGAAGACTTGGTTTTAAGCCACTAAAGAATCGATCGATATTACTCTCAGGTTGGATAATAATACCAGAAGCATACCTTGCAAGTCTTGTAAAATGTGATTCGTATGTACCAACAGATTCATCATCCTTTTCCTTCAGTTCAAGAAACTCTATCTCCATCTTTGTTCAGAGAATACAAGGGAAGTACTTATTGAAAAATAAGTTCTTGAAATCGTCTCATTCCATGGACTCAATTTCATCCCTTTGCCTCATATTCTTAATAAGATTCCACCATTGATCAGCATCTCCTTCCAAACAATACTCTGCTAGGATGACTTTATCATGTTCAGAACATTGAAGAACTGAAAATACCTTTTCAGTAGTACTAATACATTTTTCAGAAACTAATGGATCAGTATACCCACTGAAAGAAGGTGGATGTTGCCTCATGAAGGATTCAACAGAATTTTGCTCCTTCATTTGCTCGTTTGGAAGTCCTACATGATTCATAGATTGAGAAAGTTGTGTGGGAATGGCTACAAGATTTTTCATTCCATCTCCCATAATGTTTGGTTTCTCAGGGGGACAATCATTGCATTGCCCGTTGCATTCCACATTAACACGATTCCTTCGGGTTCCATCCATTGACTAAAACCAAGAAGAATAGTGTGAGCAACACTAATTATAATAGGAAAACCACATAATCAAGAATAAAATTTCACCCATAATGTTCTAAAATAGGTTTTTCATGTCCATTTCTAAAACACTAAGATTTTGTTCTATGCTTAGACTTATCCTTAGGATTCTTACTAAGGCTTTCACATCCTAGTTTCCAATGGTTGACTATACCTTTCCTCTGATACCAACTATAACGACCCATACTTTACATACATTGTTAATACTTCAAAATTGAAGAACACTTATTACAACATATAACAAAACCATGAAAGGACCATATAGGTATAGTGTCTTTAGAAACTGGGAAACATAAACAACTGGTTCATAAAACAACTACTTTTCCTCCCATTCATTTCATCATATCTAGAGTCCCTTTTTGGCATATCCTACTTAATAACCTTCTTCTTGACCTCGGGAAATAAAACATAAATAAGTGTGAGCTCAAATTCTCAGTATGGGTAAACAAAAGAAATATAAATCACATCATATACATAAGAACATAACTTTTGGAAATCTTAACCTGCAAAAGAGATCATAATTTCACAACATGGGATAAATCATAGTCGTGAAATGTAATCCCAATAATCATAACCTAAAACATGAAACATTGTGGAATACACACATAATCATAGAGAATCAAATCTTTTTAGTCAAGACTCATTTACAAGACTATCTTAGTGGAAAAGGTCCATTTATGAACCGAGTTCACTCCTCGTTTCAGTCCTGTTTCACTGAACCGGTTTAACCTGCCATTCCAGCCATGTTTATATCATGAGATATAAAATATTTACCCAATGAATTAGAGGGAGATATAGGTCCCACCCATCTCATAATGATACCATTCTTATGTGTGCCACAAAATCATAAATCATATATCATTGCATAACCCATGTAATAAAAATGGGAATCCTAAACATCGTGACATCATAAAACAATTCATATAAGATAAAGGAATTCATAAATATAATTCCATCACAAAATAATAAAATCAATGTAACAATAGGGATAGATACAGAACCCTTTATTATCTTAGATGGTAAATAATTTCGATAAAACACTTGAACTCCATTCTTGAGGAAAATATCCTTTCTGCTTCAAAAACACTTTTCCTTTCTTAACATGTCGTACAATGCTAAACTAAAAGAAGTTGATTAAAAATAAACATGAAAACTTATAAAGGAAGCTTCTTGTAAATAATGTTTTAAAAATCCATTCATGCCGTATAAGTTAAAAATCATTCTTCGTACTTTTGTCGGAAAAGTCAACTAGTACCTCGTACGAAAAACGAAAAAAGATTCCTTTCATATCCTTTACTAAAAACTCACCAAAGGGTAAAATTGGATTTAAACAATTTTATGTGGATGGAAATAATATTACATATTAAGTAAACATGGATGTGGATGATAAAATACACCCCAGTAAATATCAAAGTATAAACAATCTCGGGTAAAAATGAGATTGTGATATTTCCCTTACCTTAGGTCTGATTTGCCTCGTAAGTGTCCGAACCTCCTGTATAATGATTTAAATAATGTTATTGACTTATTCCAGAATCATAATTATTGTTATGATATCATATATGGTCATATTCTTAGATTCTTAATAGTAATATTTCATTACTACTTGTTATTCGGTTGTTTATAACTTTTTGTTCTTATGCGTGCTTTGTCGAATAAATTCTTATTCTTCTCTTTAGGTTATAGATACATCATTTCCAGAATGGTATTAATGTACTATATATCATATTTATTCATTCAATTCATTTATATAATCATTATGAAATGAAGATCATGTGGAATGAATCGCATCACATCGTGGAGACGATATTCCGTACGTACGCACGAGCGATGATGTCGTTCCCATGATCGTGGAATTGTATTGGAGTGTATGTATACTATTTCAGAATCAATATCACTTCACAATAATCATATATAGTAATTATTTACACCATTATACCCATCCAAGTAAGGTGGTGTGGGAAAATAGATTACACCACGGCATGGAGACGGTATTCCGTACGTACGCACGCGCGGTGATTTCATTTTCCATAGGATGGATAGATGTTGAAATAGGGTTGTTTCATACTTATAATAACATATTAGTATATGAGTGATACTGATTTTATTACTTCATAATGAAACAACTAAATAAGAATAAGTTGAAGAAGAAATAATTTGGAAAGGATCGGTAATGGATATTACCTCTTTTTGACGGGCCTCTTCTTAACCTCTGCTTAGCACACTTGGGTTGGTCTTTGAAGAAGACCAGAACCTATAAGATGATTCTAGGGAAGTGGGGAAGTCAAATGGGAAGGGTGTGGCCGAGCTTTAAGGCTCAAATTTGTGTGAGGAGGAGAGGGAGGAGGTTCCCTTTTATAAGAGAGGAGAGGGGCACCTTTGGAAATATAAGAAATATTAGTTTATATTAAATTCCAAACCCACTTAAAAACATCCAAAATGACTCATATCCGAATATTAGATGACTTAGGGTTGTAATATCATCAACCAATAATATTTAGACATGTTAGGAATTTATTTTAAACATTATCAACTTGATTTATCCTTATTTATCAATTTAAGTTTATTTGTGGTAATAATATTATAAATTTTAAATTATTATAAATAATTACATATGTGTTGTGAATTTTCCATAATTGGACACTTTATGAAATTTTAGACCATATAAATTTTAATTTATAATTTTTAAATATTTTTGTGATATTTAAACAATTTTATAATATGTTATTTATATAAAATAACAATAGTGTCAATTTTTACACTATTCATTTATTTGAATTTAAATAAAATATATACAGAGGATATATTCGAACTAAAAGCTTTAATAGATTAATAAAATTTCATATGTATCTAAAAAATTAGTGGATAAAATTAAATAGTGCATATAATAATTATTTAAATATTTTAAAACCATTTATTTGATATTTTAATTAATAAAATAATTTCAACATCACTATTGTGTCATAATTAATGATAATTATTTAATCCTTAAAAATTCTAAATAAATTCTTTTAATGTAGATAATTGTATTATATTTCTGGAGACTATTCATTTTCTAAGTTTCATTAACTTTATCACCAAATTAAAATTATTATACTTATAAGATTTAAGAAAGTTACATGTTGTCACATTCTTTGGTTTTATTAATAATTAAATTATTTTCAGGGAAAAAAGTCTATTAAATTAATCTAATCCGACCCTTAGGTGATATGGGTCGACTGTTAGTCATCCAGTAGGATTTGTTAAGGTTTTAGGGTAATTTTATAATCTTATATTTAACCTTAATTACCCGATTTACCTTTAACTATGGTAAATAAAATTTACCATTGTTACTATTCATAATGCCCAAAAATAAAAAGTATCCTATTAACATAATTTGGACCCACTGATTATGAATATGGAATCCATTTTTCAAAATTCAAAACATATAAGTTTCAGTAATTAATTTAAAATAAATCTCGTTGTTAAGAAAACGGGTTTTAGAAGTTAAAACATTGTCAAAGATTGAAATGTTTTTACCTATAAATTCTATGTGAAATTAATGATAATGACATACATTATATTAAATGGTAAAAATATATTCTATATATACTTTAAAACCATTCAATATTATAATTTAACCATATAAAGTATCTCAATGAAAAAAGTTGTTTTTAATTAAGAATTAGCGTATTTTTACTATTCATCAAAATATGAAAGTTATCAGAAAAATATCAAAAATTTATCCAAAGTAAATTTTTATAACCTGATTGAAAAGAAGAATTTTATTTTTTCAAATTGAACTTATAAATGTGTCAAACACTAGATATAATGTGGGTACGCCATCAAAAGGCGGAAAAACTGCATTTTTTGATAAATACTTATTCTACCCAAAAAAATTATTTTGTTCTCTTAGCATGTTCTAGAAAATGAGTAAGATGAATAATAATGTTGTAAAATTTAAAATTTAGTTAATACTATTCATAACGGATAGTTTATAATATTATAATAATATATCATTGTTTAGTGAAACTCGGTATTGCGTACTACACACGCTATCGAGGAAGGTCGTGATTGCGTACAGCGAAAGATTCCATTGATGATTTATATAACCTAAAAACAAAATATTTCTCATAAAAGTCTCGATTGTTACACCCATGGTTTGAAACCATGGGTATAAGATGCTTTTCCAATAGTGATTACAGTTTTTTCATCATTATAAGAAAACTTTATAAAAATACTTTCATCATCTTTATCTCCCTTATATACATGATATTTTTTACCGTCTTCCATAGTTGTTTCAAAATATTTCATATAAAAAAATTCAACTAATCTTCTTATCTATTCATTGAAACATATATATAATATTCCATTCAGATAACATCCAATAAAAAATTAATCTTCACATATTTATTCATAATTTACAGAAATTTCTCCTTTCTTATTTTTGATGCAAGGACTGCTAAAAACTCTTCAATGTATCAAACTTCTAGTTTTTTCATAATAAATTTTATATAGATTTATATTTAAACTTGGTATATAGAAACATATATTTTTAATATAATATAAGTGATCATTTATTTCCACAATAATTAATGGTAGAGATCATGTTTAAGTGACATAGTTCACCCCATTTCAACAAAAATTCTATTTTTTTGTTCAAAAACACAATTTTGTTGAGGCGTGTATAGTGTACTAAACTCATTCGAATTCAGTGATCCTAAAAATAACAATCAAACTCTTCATTATTGTATTTTACACCATTTTCTATTCTAATCTTCTTCACTGGGGGATTTTATTATTTCTAACCTTTTCTGGTGAGACTTCATAACATTTTTAGAGCACCTGACTTTTTTTAATATACATAAAACATGTAATAGAATTAAAGTAATAATGAATGTAATAAATTACTTATCCCTGTGAGATGATTTTTTACTCATTTTCCCATAGTATTGTGACCCAAGCATAGTATAAAAGGATATTAGATCATTTTATATAAATATTTCTCATATTACAAAAATGTGTTCTCGGGGACTGTAGTAGTTTAGTGCCTTTGGATACATTGAAAAAAGATTCTATCCGGTTGAAATATCTTCATCAACTCTCATATATATATCCACCTTTAGTACTTATACCTAAAACTTTTACTCATAACCTGGGGAATGGAAACATAAGAAAGGGGTGAGCTTAGATGATCAGTAAGGGTAAATAAAGTAAATGTGTAAGCACAACATTAACAAAAGAGTAATGAACTTGAGCATAACATTTAAATATCATACCCTACGTATGAGATATTTTAATAAATATTGGTAGTTCATAAGACATGGATTATAAGATAATTAATAGAAAAAATCATGAAAGCATAACATATGAATAATACATGGAATTTGTGGCATGCAAATAATAATATAAAATCTTATTTCAAGGCTACCAACCAAGTCCTTTATAACATGTTAGCTTTGGGCTCCATCCCATGCACCTTCTTCGAGCTGGGGCTAGAAACCTATGTACCCTTTTAATTTTGTCTTGGGCTACAACCCATGCCCCTTCTTCATTTCTGGAATGGGATAGAACTTATGTACCCTCGTACTTTTAGGCTTGGTCAGAACACATACACCTTCTTGTTTTTGGGCTCGGGATACAACCCATGTGGCTTAATTTTTCAGGCATGAGCTACAACCTATGTACACACATACTTTTAGTCTCGGGATAAAACCCATGTAAGATCATTTTTTGGTCAAGGGATACAACCTGTGTAGCCTCTTACTTTTTGGTTTGGGCTATACCCGATGTACATTATTGTTTTTGGGATTTCACTACAACCTGTGTAACCATTGACATCTTGTACAACTTATCAATACCCAATGCATTGGAAGAAGATATAAGTCCCCCTTATCACATAATAAATCCACTCATAAATGTGCCACATGATAATTAAACATTCATCATACCATGACCCAAAAAAATCGATAGGTTTTTCAAACATCAAATCATAACCCATGAAATGAAATGGTATCGTTTGTATTTTTTAACATCATAACCTATGGAAATTTATATGTTTTATAATCACTTAATGAAAGTGTAACCCATGAAAAGAAGTGATTTACAAAATCAAAAAACTCAAGGAAGTAAAACGTGTGTCATAATCATCATTCCATAAAAATATAAAGCATTCAAGAAAGAATATGAATGGAACGACTGGATCATTTAATATAAGGTCATGTGTAACATCCAAGGATCCCAACATAGATATAATATTTCATGGAAATATATTTCTGAAAACATTTCTTGAGGAAAATGTCATTTCTTCTTTGAAAAAGGATCTTTTAAACATAAAAAACTTTTTAAAAGTATTTTCCAGAAAATAAATTCGAGTGCTCTTAAATAAATCTTTGAAAAACTTTTATAAAAATTTTCCATTGAAAACTTGTAACTAGATATTGAAATAGTTTTGGAAAAAAAATTCCTCGAAAACATTTTTGAAACTAGTTTTCTTTGAAAACATATTAAATAAGCATGAAAAAATTTTGAAATTTTTTTCCTTGAATATATATTTTAAAAATATTTTCATAAAAATTTTACTTTTAAACATTAAAATATATCTCTAATTAATTGATGACGGTTAAATCCCTACATGTTGTACGAGGAAAAAACAACATTAATTTTTCGTGGTAAAAATATTAGAAAAAATACTACTTCATGAAGATACAATACTTTTACTATGAAAGCATTGTTTAAATAAAATGGGGTTAATAATACATTTTAATTATCATATGATATTACTATAATATTTTTTAAAATCCTCTTTAGAAACCATACTTTTAAAGGAACATAGATTACTGACCAAAGAGAGAGTAAAGTAGACCTTTATTAAAAAAAATTATTGGCTACATTATGTACTAAATATTATAAAAATGGTAATAATATATTTTTATTTGTTGAATAAACCAAGGATAATGAATATACAATTCATGAAGATGGAAATCTGTACATACACAGGAACATTATTTCCGTTTTTATTTTCATATTGAATGAAAGAAAGAAACATAATGTCATATAAGTATATATGTATTTAATATCATTAAATTATAATTATAATTTTATATATTTCATATATGTTCACTAAACCCATCCTTAATACATTCTCTGTGGTGTTTAAATGAATCACAACACCTTGAAAGTGTAGTAGTCTATACATCCTCAAATGAAAGTTTTGAATTTACACTTATCGGGATGTAAAAATGATATGTGTTTTCAAAGGAATAAAGAAACCTAAAAATATAAAAAAAAATATAAAATATATAAACATTATTTCCATAATAATTTCTACCATGAGAGGTTGTAGAGAAAAAATAAGCAATCGCCATTTAGTGAGGTGGTAGTTCATTATACACATAAACAGTATGTTTGATACCCTTTAAATAGATGTTTGTCTAAGTTTAGGTGGAATACATTACGTAAAAACATTCTATTATATTTAAAATACTGGTGTTTCTATACAAAAAAATTAATAAATATAGTGGAGGGGATAGAGAAATAAAATAAAATAAAAGATCTTGGGAGAAGACGTTACCTCTTAATCGGGTAACTCCATTTGGTTTATACCAAAATGCTTCCTTTGATTCCTTTATATCCAAGGGAATTATTCTATAAAGAAAGTCATGATTTTGTGAAATTTTTTGGATAGATCATTTTCTAACCTATGTGGTTTGAGAATTGTGAAACAAAGGGAGTAGTGGTGGCCTTTTATAGGGAATGGAAAGGATGCACTTGGCCTTTTTGGAAGTATCCTTGGTGTACCTAAATTTTTACCTAAAAATCCATAAAAACCCAACCCTACTCAATAAAGTAATTTTTATGTCAATATAATAGCAGTAAAATTGGTGTTTGACAAGTTTATACATCATTTTGGGTCCAAAGTTAAAGGTTTAGTACTTTATTAACCAAATTTTTTTATAAACTGTTGTAATTAATTTTAATCAATTTCCTTAATACTTATGGTCAAAAACATATTTTACCTTAAAAGACAATATAAATTATTCGTATTTGAAATAAAAAATCCATTTTTTCACAAATATAATAAAATAAGTGGAAGAAGTTAATTTAAAATTAATCACATTGATGGGACGACACTGCGGGTTTTTAAAGTAAAAATGTCCAAATGTTTTATTTATTTTTATCCTCAATTTCAATGTGAAATTGGTTACAATAACCTAAATTGAGTTATTTGAAAAAAAATATTATATAATTAAACTTTTAAACTTGTTTAAAAAAAGTTTACCATTATAAATGAATTATATGAAAAAATATTTTTGAACTAAAATATAGTATTTTAACAATTCATTAAAAAAGAAACCATATTGAAATATAACAAAAATTTATCCTAACTTAATTTTTATTTTTAATATTCAAATATTAAGTTAGTTTTTATATATTAAATCTATAATATTTCAAATATTTGGATCTAAAATGGCTTCACCATTAAAATGTGATAAAACAACTATCAAAAATAGATTTTGAAGCAGAAAATTGGGTTTATTCTAATCATGTCTATAAAATCTATAGGATGAATTTCAAAAATATTTGATTAAATATAATATATTTATAAAAATATATTATTAATATTAATCACTAATTAAAATTAATTTAATTTATTATGGTATGATAGCTTTGTGAACATAAAAATAATAATATTTCCCTTTATATTCAATAAATTTTCATATTCATTTCTAATTAATTATAACCTATAAATTAATATTATATTTTTGTAAACAATATATTTTCATTAATTTTTTTTATACCATTCATAACTTCTAATTAAACTTATAGGTTATATCTTATTATATTAAATAATAATATTTTAATAATATATTATTGTTTGGAAATCCTCAATCATGCATGTTAAAAAATCTATTGAGGAAAGTAATTATTATGCATAATGTAAGATAAAATCAATGCTCTGTGTTGGGAATGATAAAATTTATGTTTATTTTAGTGAATTATTATCTTGGTGTTGTGTATAGCATATTCCAAACATAGTTATTTTATATAAAAGAAATTATCTTCTGTGTTATGTGAAATGAAAAATATCAAAAGGATAAAATTAATTTTAAAAATAAAAATTCACAAAATATCGTTGTTTTACATTCTACCCCCCTTGAAATTAATATGACCATCGAAATTCATCAGTTAAATTGAGGTTTTAGTACTTGAAAGTTTCATTCATAGAAAACCACTTTGTAAAAATAAATACTAAAACATCCCTTAAAGGGAATGTTGTAACCATAAAGGTTACCCAAATTAATATATTATTGGGTTTCCACATTGGGTAAAATAGGTGAAATGTTGAAGCATGGACATGGAGGTGAAATATAACCGTCATGTTCTGATAGATAATGATAGAGAACAAGTTTAGTAGAAAGTCAACAATTAAAAATCCATAAATCTATGATGTACTAAATGATAAACCGATTTATGGAAAATAGAGGTACTTAGATAACATTTTTAGATTCAAGATCCTTTTTCCTAAAGTAAAATAATTTTCATGAAAATATATACTTGTAATATTTATGAAAACACACACCCTTTGTTGTTCCTTGATCCACTTCACCTCTTTATCTAAAAAGAATGGTGACTTTTTCATTCCCAAAGCACTAACAGATCATGAGATGCATAATATGACATCCGATATTTTATCAGTTGTCATGAACACCAAATTTTTGTAATAGGTTATCCAATATTCATATATCCTCATATATAAAGATAAAACTTTAGTCTTACTAACTTCATCTAATGTTTAATTCATACTTTTGAGAAATGGTTAACCTTATAAGCCTTCCAAAAGATGAATAGTCTGAGATTTAGAAATAAATTTATGAAATAAGAATAACATTATTCTCCTATATATCACTGCTTACCAATTTGTTGTTGAATTCCAAACATGTGAATACCCTCATCATATATCCTCTTGAAACATAGTAATAACCTCAATTACCATAAATACTTTTGGAAAACATGAATTATTTCTTAATATAATGATTACCATACATATTATTTAAAACCATGAATTTGTAAACTTCATCCATGATGACATACAACACATTGTCAATAATCAGTTCTGGGGTAACCCGTACCATCCAATTTAGTTATTAATATCCAACCCATCTTTATCCAAACATCATTATCTCAACATCAAACACCAATTAAGGTTTACCATCCCTTAATAGAAACATCAAATTTCAATGAAATTTCTTTTCTCTGTCTTCATCACCATTCAGCATATCCTTTTCAATAATTATGAAAAAATATACTAAATAATTATATATTTCATGATTCATATAACATAATCTTTAAATTTAAAAATAGATATATTTCATTTTTCTAACCTTATTCTTAAATTATTACTCATGATTTATCAAATAATATTTTAATACCTCTTTTATAGAATATGATATATGAATCATGTATTAAGGTCCCTCAAACTTGGTCTAATCAATCTATATATGTTTAATGTTAACAATACTAGAAGAACATCACATACCTTTCACGTGTTGTTTAAGGTATCTCTGTCTTCATAAGTCTAACCAATAATGATACTACTTTCCCGATTCTATTTATCATATTTAAAATTGGGAAATCAATTTCCATAATTACCATAAATCAAAAACATTCAATTTTAACCATGTTATTAACAATTTTCACCATTTAATAAAATGAGAAATCATAGTGTGAGAAACATTTATCATAATGGGATACTATATAATCAAGAAAAAGTACTTATATGATGCCTAGATTATAGGTCATACTTCTTTAATCGATAATAGCTTAATTTTATACTAGGTTATTCATATACAACTTATATTTAAACTCTTAATTATGTTTCATGAATACTTTTATGAATTTCCAAAACTTATATCAAAGGAGTATCTAACTAGGTGTACAGTAAGGCATATTTTCATATACAAAATTACCCCAAGTCAGGCCCAATATATCTTTTCAGAATTGTTACTCAAAGGTACATGTTTTCTAGAGCCACATCCACTTGTAGAATCCATGCAGTGATTTATTTGTAGGAAACAACTCTCTCTGTCCTTTACCAAAATTACCAGACATTTTCTTATACTTTTATTAATCCTTAGACTTATCCTTACAGACATACCTAGATATATTCTTAGAAAAACCCCTAGGTATATCACTATGGTTTTCTAATCCTAGTTTCCAAATGATGACTAAACCTTTACTTTGAAACAAACAATACTGACCTAGGATTAGAATATTTGGTTATTATATCATTTTAGAAGAATATTTACTACATTACAAAAAATCATGCTAGAAGACTATAACTGTTCAGTGTCTTTTGAAACATGGGAACAAAATATTCTATCCTAGTGAAATATCTCCATCAACTCCCATAAATAACTAAACCTTTAGAAATGAAAACAAAAACCATTCTTCATAACATGGGGATTGGAAACATAAGAAAGGGGTGAGATTAGATGCTCAATAAGAGTAAATACAGGAAATATATAAGCATAACATGAAAAAAAGGTATAGAACTAGAGCATAACATTTGAAGAACATACCTTTCATATGAGAGATCATAAAAAATATTGGTCATTTATAAGACATGTATAATAGTAGAATTAAGGGAATACGTCAAAAAATCATAACATAGTAATAATACATGGAATTTGTTGAATGCATATAAGAATAATAATTATTATTACAAGGATAGATACCTAGACCTTTATAATATGTTAGTCTTGAGCTACGACCTATGTACATTCCACAGGCTTGATATAACAACCCAGGTACCCTCTTACTTTTAGGCTCGGGCTACATCCCATGTACCTTCTTGTTTTCAGGCTTGGGATAGAACCCATATACTATCTTACTTTCAGTATTGGAATATAACCCATGTACCATTTTTTTGATTTGGGGATACAACCATTGTACCTTTCGGTTTTCGATCATTAACTACAACCCAAGTACCCCATTACATATAGGAAGGTGCTAAAACCCATGTACGTTGTTTTTTCAGTCTTTGGATATAACTTGTGTCCCCTCTTACTTTTAGGTTTGCGCTAAAACCCATTTACATTACTATTTTTGGGCTTGGGATACAACCCATGTACCCTTTGATATCATATTCAACATTTCATCACCCCATGAATTAGAGGGAGATATATTCCCCATCTATATCATAATAACATATTTCTTAAATTTTCTATAAGATAATAAATCATTCATCATATCATGACCCAAAAAAGAGATAGGTTTTATATTACAAAAAATCATAAACCATGATATGAAATGGGTATCATAAAAAACTAAAAACATCATAACCTATTAAAATAGATAGGTTTCATAATCACATCATGAAAGAGTAACCCATTCAGGTAAGTGAATTTGAAAATAATAAAACCTATGGACATGAAACTAGTGTCATAAGAATCATTCCATCAAAACATAAAACATTATAGAAAGAATATGAATGTAACCATTAGATAATTTCCTAAAAGTACACGATTAACATCAATGGATTTCATCTCCGATATAAAATAAATTAGAATTATATTTTGAAAATATTTCTTTAGTAAAATATCATTTCTTCCCTAAAAAGTCTCTTTAAAACATAAAAACGTTTTGAAACCCATTTTCATGAAAATAAACTTGAATCATTATAAATAAATCTTTAAAATAATTTTCTAAATATTTTACTTTGAAAACATATAAGTAAATATTTATAATGTATTGAAAAAAATTATTCAAAACATATAATATAGGCATGAAAACATTTTTGAAAAACATGTCCTCAAAAACTTATAAAAGAAGCTTCAATAAATTTTTCAAAACAATTTTCCATGAAAACCTATAAAACAATATTGAAAACCTTTGGAAACCATTTCATTGAAAATATTTTTTAAAAAAAATTTAAAAAAATTAACCTATTAAAAAAGAAAATATATCTTTAAATAATAGACGTCTGGTAAATCCATATATGTCGTACAAGTTAAAAAGAACATTCATTTGGACCGATAAAAAGTTTATAAAAACTCCAAATTAAAAAATAGATAAGGAGATTCCTTTTAAAGCATTGTTCAAAGACAAATAGTGTAACAATGCCTTATAATTATCATAGGATATCATTAGAATATTCATAAAAACCCATTTTATAAAACATGGTTTTTAAGGAACATAGATTTCTAAGAAAAGAGTGGGTAAATCACTATTTCTTAAAAAAAACATTCTTGACAATATTATGTAACAAAGAGTGTAAAAATGGTACTAATACATCGATATATATTGAAAAAATTTATGATAAAGAAACCCATATGTTTTCTTGAGAGACAAATCATAAAATTTAATCTTATAATCAAAATCATTAACAATCTCAAAAAGTGATGAGATTGTTTCAGTAAACAATTACCACTGGGTTATAAGGGATCATACTGCCCATGTAAGAAAATGAAATTACATGAAACTTAAAATATAACAAAAATAAGAATATTAATAATTTAATAGTTCATAGGTTTTATGTACACCTCATGGAAAAATATAGGTGCATAACATGGCATATGAATCAAAGAATGCAAATTGAGACAAAATTAATTTTTCGATATAGTAACTTTTGAAACATAACCCCAAAAAATAAATTCCATCATATGGATATGTAAATACACATAAATTTATTAATAATATTCATATAATAAATTAATTGGAAATATATACACAATTTAAAAGAAAATAGTGGTGAACATGGCATGTATCTCATAGAAATATAAAGTGATATGAAATCCCCTTACCTAGTGTCTTCACTATCATTGTAATCATTCAACCCACATGTATAATAAATATAAAATTATTATAAATATTTTTCTGAACAATATTATTTTTTATAATACCATATATTGTATTATTATTATATAATAATTCCCTATTTTTAGCAATCCTTTGTTAAGGTTTCACTTTAGGTAACATCTACTTTGTTATACACATGTGTCTTAATTTGTTTTATTTTATGTCCTTATAATTATATCATAAATACAGAATATAAAACATGACATATATATATATATATAATTTATATTCAGTATATTTTTATTATAATAATCAATAAAAAATATAATTATGAAATGGAATACATCGTTCATGGATACGGCAATCTGTAAAAACGCATGAACGTTGTTTCAGTATTTACTATCATATTGAAAAAAAGAAATAAAATAACATATATGTATATATGTATATAATATCCCTAAATTATAATTATAATGTTATATATGTCATGTACGTTCACAAAAATCATTCTTAATACATTCCATGTAGTTTGTGAATGAATTACATCACTTTGAGGGGTGTTAGTCCACACTTCATCCAGAAAAATTATCGTATTTACACCATATTGAAATTAAAAGTGATATAGGTTGTCAAAGGAATACAAAAGCATAAAAATATAAAAAATATAATATATTACATATATAAATATATTTATATCATAATTTCCTCCATGAGAGGTGGTAGAGGAAAAATGAACAATCTTCATTTATAGAGGCAGTAGTTCATCGTACACATAAACAATTTTTTTGTTACCTGTTACATGGAGGTGTGTGTAAGTTTAGGTTTAATAAATATAATAAAAACTCATATTATATTGAATATAATTTTTCTGTTCTTAAATAAAGGAATAATTGGGGTAGGAGAAACAAAATAAAAGAAATGATCTTTAGAGAAGACATTACTTTTTAATCAGGTAACTCCTTTTGGTTTACACCTAAAGGTTTATTTGAATTGATTTCATACCAAGGGGCTGATTATAGGTGGAAGGGAAGTATATTGGTAATTTTATTTGTAATCTCTTGTCCAACCCTATGGGGTTTGAGAGGTGTTGTGAAGTGGGAGATGGGGTGGCCTTTTATAAGGAAGGGAAAGGACACCCTTGGCATTTTTTTAATCATGTATGTTGTACCCATGTTTTTTCCTAAATAAAGTCATAAAAATAAAAAATAATAATTTAAGGTTCATTTGTGAAAATTTTAATTATAATTGGTGTTTGAAAATTTCCTAGGGCTTTTTGGTTCTTAAATTTAAGGTTTAGTACTTTATTAACCTAATTTTTCTCTTAACCATTGTAGTTGATTTTAATCACCTTCATAAATATTTTTGGTCGAAAACAAATTTTACCTTATTGGAACGTATAAATTAATATTATTAAAAATATGGAAATGATTTTTACAAATTATTGTCATATAAGTGGTATAAATTAATTTAAAATTAAACTCATTGACGGTACGACACTACGGGTTGTTAAAATAAAATGTCAAAAAAATTTCTATGTTTTTATACTCAATTTCAATATGAAATTGGTTAAAATAAATAAAATTTTATTAATTTATCAAAATATTATCTAATTAAAATTTTAAGCCAATTTAAATTTTAGTTTTACTTTATAAATAATTTATATTAAAAAGAAATTTTGAACTTAAATAAAGTACTTTTTACAATTCATTAAAAATAAAACCTTACAAAAAATACCAAAAATTTATACATACAAAATGTTAATTTTTTCTTTCAAAGACAAAGACAATTTTGAAATATTAAATCTATAAAAGTTCCGAAATTTTTATTTTAAATTGGTGTTGTAATAAAAGGTGGTATAACTATCTTCATAGAAAAATATGTTTTTGAGCATAAAATTGGGTTTGTTCTTATCATATTCCTATAAAATATATTGGATAAATATAAAAACTATTTGATTGAATGTATAAATTTTTTATTAAATTAATATTACTCAATAATTATAGTTAATTTAATTTATTACTGTAAACATCTTTATGGCCAAGAAAATAATAATATTTAACTTTTTTATTTGTTTTCAAATTCATTTCTAATTAATTGTGACCGAAAAATTCATGTTATATTTGTGTAAACTAGGTATTTTCATAAATTTATTTACACCATTCATTAATATTAATTTTATTTCTAGGTTGTGTCTTATTATATTAAATATTAATATTTTAATAATATATTATTTTCCTGTAAACCTTGGTCATGTATGTTACACAAGCCATCGATGAAAGTCATCATTGCGTGGATGATTAACATGGTGTTTCATATAATTTAAACCTAAAAAAGTTATTTAATATAAAATAAACTATTTTTAGTGTTGCGTGAAATGAAAAATATCCAAAGGATAAAATTAATTTGATGAAATAATTCAAAAAATATCTGGGTGTTACAAATAGATATCTAGATGAAAATGTTTTGAGATTCATTTTCACAAAATATCATATTTCTTATTCATAAATTTGTTAATATTTCCTTTATAAAAAATTGGGCATCACCAATCTCTTCTTCTTAACATATTAGGAATCCCTGTTACACTATCTCTCTTGGATAAAATACTCATCTTTCTTTAACACTTGTGTATTATCCTTTTATTCTACAACTGATTCTCATCTATCATAATTAAGTAATAAGAGGTTTGAACCTCACTAGATTAGAAGTAGTTTTATTTTTTATATTGGCCTCTTTTATCTATCGTTCCCTATTCCTCTATTTTCATAACAAATCCATAATTTCTGAAAATTACTTTGTTTCCTTGATCCCAAGGTTTTGAGACACTTAGAAATTTGGTTGTTATCCCATCAACAAAAAATATTCTAAGATATTAATTTTTTTCCCCAATAATAGAAGATCATACACCTTCGATTCTAAGGGATTAGTCATTCCCAAATTTAACTATTCCTTTTGTAAAGTCTTTCTAAATATTCACCAATTTTAAATATCCTTGAATTTGATATGAACACCCACTATCCAATATCAAAGAACATTCTCCTGTTGTATCTTTGAGAGTAATTTATATAATAAGAGACTTCTATTTTCCTTTATCTTTCTTTACATAAATATTTTGATAATTGTTATAAGACTTTTTCTGTGGGTAACAGAACAAGGAATATTTTTAAAAAATTCCAGGTTTTTCACATCTTTCACAATCCATTTATAAATGTCAAAATCTATTATAATACTTCTTTAGTGGGTAACAAAACAAGGCTTCCTTTTTCATGTTTTCTAGGTTTCCCGATCTTTAACAAGCCATTTCCACATGTTGAAGAAAAATTTAAACTTTCACACCAACCATCTCATATTTATTCAAGACATCATTCTTGTAATTCTTCTTCTTAAAGGATTGAATTGACCTTAAACATTAACTTCTATAAATTTTGTAATAGTTGTAATTTTATCAATTAAAACAGAATATGTTTTTTTCATCCTAATCCACCTTATTTACTTTAGTATCCCCAAGAATAATATTTACCTCTATAACTTCCAAACTATCTATAATTTTGAGAATTTCTCTCAATAACATTTATTTCATTAAAATAAAAAATCTATTTAGTCCCAAACTCTCTGTTATCATTTTGAACCTTCTTCTTCAACTCGGTTTTCTTTTCAGACTTAATAGAACAATAATTTTTTATCATGTTTTTGGACTTATAATGTTTCGAATTTTATGTATTCTCCACTTTTTCAATTTTTTTCCACAAACATAAATTTCTCAAATTTAATCCACTTCAGAAAAATTTCGACTTTATTTCCAATATTTGGGGGAAAATTATTCTATCCTTCTCAGGTTTACCTTTCCCAGATATTTCACCGACTTTACAAATATATTTTTTAAACTTGTAACTCAATGGATGGATTTAGAATGTTTTTTTTGAACAAGTTCCAATTATTCTTCATTCGGTTCTAACATAACTTTTAGATGCTAATTATCATTATTTTCTTTGTCAATAGATTACATCATGTCATGAATCCCTTCCGGAAACTTAAATTTATCATCAAAAAAACACTTCTATCTTTTTGTTGTGGAATATTCATTTTTCAATTTATTTATTTATTTATCAAGACTTCCATTATTTCTCAGAAATGTTTTCAAATCTTCATTCAGATAAAACTCAAATAGAGTGTCTTCCTCTTCTCTAGAACTTTTACTTATAGAATATTTATTATTGAATAATATAGTAGAAGTATTCTCCCTAGTATTCTTAATAGACTTTTTGGATTCAAATTCAATATCTTGTTATTCTTTATCTTTAGACAAAAAAAATATTTTTTTGGATTTGGATAATTTTTTGTTATTCTCTTTGGAATAATATTTAGCCTTATCCCTAAGTTTCTACCACAATCTTATTTTACCTATATCATCATAATTATTTTTGTATTCATTATATCTTGGAGGAAAATTATCATAAAATTTCCCATTGGCTCATCATTTAAAACATTTTAATCGAAGTTTCCCTTTATACATTTTTGTAACTCTTTTAAAATTTTCAGAAAACAAATATATAAATTTATCAATATTTTTACATACCACATTTTGTGAATCAAAATCTCAAGATTCATATTGTTTAAGAATATTATTCTACCTTTTTTTCTTATCAACATTGAAATACATTTCTCTATCAACTTTTTTTCCCTTTCATAAGATTATCCCTTCTCATTTTATAAGTGGTTAGAGTGCAATGAAAATCATCCAGATATAACGTTTCAGGATCTCTTTCTTCCAATGAGGAATCTTTGGAATCAAACTTTTGTGGAGGAATTATCAATATCATTTCAAAAATAGTGGAATATTATAACATTTCACCAAGACATCTAATTGTGAAATCATTGTATTTTACCATGGTTAATAAGTCACAAATAGATTCATAATTTCTTATCTTGAGATCATCAAGCTTAAAACTATTGTTTTGTAACTGTTCCTTCAAAACGTTTGTATTTCCTTTAAAAATGTTCTTCAGCTTATCCCATATACCTTTGGTAATGGAAAAACCCTTCGAGATTAGGAATTCAATTTCATATAGTGATGATAGTAATGAATTCATATTTCTTCCAGCATTCTCAATATTCTTTTTATATATATAGATGTGAGAGTGACTTTGACATAAATATAAGGAAATACATATATAGATACTTCCATAACATCATAATAAAGGTACATAAGATAAGGCATCATTCTGCCTTTCTAGATATGCTAGTTATTACCATAGAAGGCTGAAATCCCTTAATTGATCAATGAATTTAGATTGTCAATAAAAATTTCTCTTTAAAAACAAAAAAAATAGAGTAATTGAAGGGAAACATCTCTCTGATACTAATTGAAATTGACCAGCTAGGATCAATGTATCACAAAGAGAGGAAGGGTAGAATCAGTGACATCATTTTCTTCTAAGTTTCATTTATTTTGATAAAAAAAATTCCACCTATTATAGATTTATCACTTTGATAAAAAAACAATCACATATCCGTATGAACACAAGTATTTACAAGGATCTATAGTCAATAAGAGTAGATATATCCATGGTATGTTTTGGAGAAAATTCAGTACCACACAATACACAATGAAATAATCCTTTTGAGTTGATACAAGTAAGTAATATATACCATTACACTTATGTATAACTATGAACAATATAATATTGCATGCACTTATTTTAGAAAAAATTGATGTAATACAAGTTGGTGTAACATGTTAAGAAACTTTCACCAATTACTTCCAAAGATGTTATTATTCTACCTAATCAACATTAAATTTTGATAACCATCATAACAATTCTTTACACTCCTACCCATCAAGAGGTAATAACTTATTTGGACTTCGTAATAATTCTCAATTTGATATCCCAGTTTAATTAATTAGTCTAATTTATCAATCCAAAAATATAAGTCTTCTAGAATACTAATGTAACAATTTTGAACTCCTTTTACCTTAGTTCAGAATTCTCAGCTTAATTTCCCAATATAATGACCCATTCTGATATGATAACCAGTAAATATGATTTTCCTTGTTCATATTATATCTAGAAAACTACCTCATCATGATCTATCCCGAAACATCTTCTCTATAAAACATAATAAATTATATCTCATCTCTTACATGTGAATACTGTTCAGAAACATCTTAAATTAAAATGTACTCTCATTCTATTTTTAGGTTATCCAAATTTTTTTATCCTAGATTTTGTAAATTTTTACTGTGTATGTATATTTCCCAAAACATCAATTTACACTTCCTTTATGCACCAAATTTGACTTATTCAATCTTTCTATAATCTTATCAATTCTTATTGAATCTTATTTAATCTTTTTAAAGCTTCATCCTGCCCCAGACTATCTAACCGTTCTTCATTATAATTATAATTTTCATTCTGATCGATTAATTCTGTTGAATACATATGGTCATTCAGATTATCTTAACCCACTTGTTAATACATCATCATTGAATAATTATCATTATAGTGACCAATTGTAATCATAAAACTTTTAAACCATTCTACCATAAATTTAGTCACAAACTCTAACATTATAATCACTTCAACAACTGCATAAAAACACTATTTCACCAACACATTCACAAAATCTTTAAAAGAAATTTCCATTTTTTTCCTCAGACTAATAATATTTTGTCCGATGTCTATGTCAGATGGATCAGTCTCTATTTCACTCTTATTGATAATTATCATCTCTGGTATGATGAATATATACTACTTCATATTCGATGACTCTTGACCCAATTGTAAACATATTTAATTTATTCATTCATTATTTAACCAGTTGATAAGAAATTAAAACTTATGAATATAGTTGACTAAATTATTGGTATTCATCTATTTTATTGGTCTCAAACTTTCTTACATGCATCAATTCTAACAAAATTCAATTCTTTCCATTTTAATTGGTCCCAAAAACTTCTACAAAAAAAATTCTTCTGTTGATTGATCAGTGGAATACCACATCGGATGGATGGATATATGTAGTAGATTCCTCAATTTCCTAATTAAGCCCCACAAAAACTTCTTTACCTAAGTATTTCTATCTTGTCGCTTATTAATATGACTAAATCCATCATCTTCTTCTTCTCACATTTCAAAAAAAACATCACATCCTTCAAAAAATTCTTCAACTGGTGATCTCACACTAATAAATTGAGTCCTAAAAACATTGAATTTCTTCTCTCATAAAATTTTGATAATAATAATTAGTTTATCATTATTTCATGAACTTTTAGGATCATTATATAATCATCTTACATATATTGTAAATTTTTTATTAATTTCCATACATTCATCATCTTCTTTCATTAAATCAAACCTCAAACTGAGTGGAAACACTTCTTCTCCCCCTTTCTTTCATATGGCTTGCATCACTTATAAGAACTCAAAGATGAAAAAATCATCATCAGATTTAGAATGTATACTTTTAGACTCTGATAAAATTTCTCATTACAATCGAAACATTCATTCTTGACCCAAGTTTATTCTAATGAACCTTTTCTCCCTGAAAACTTCTTCATAACTCAATGGAAAATCAAAATCATTTAAAATACAAAATTTTGATTATTATACAACATTTCAACCTTTTCATATGATAATAAAAACATAAAAAAATAATTGATTTATTTTTTGACAAAAATTAATAATACATTGAACACAAACATATTCCATATTCCAAAAACACTTCCAACTAATATAGTCCTAATAGAAAATTTGAATATTTTTTTATATTTTAGAAGAAATAAAAAACTTTAACTAAAATTAAATAGGGAAAGGTTGGCATGTCATAAATTAATGTACATCAAGTTTAAAATGTGGCTATGGTTCTACACATTCATTCATATCACAAAATTTTATTATAATTATTCAAAAACTACACCAAAACATTGAAATAGAGTTATTGATGAAAATGGAAAATGGTGGAATTATTGAATCTCAAGTGTATTACTTATTCCCCTATATATTTTTATAGGTTTAGTTTTCAAAAAAAACATTATAATACTACCATTAGTGAAATTTGATACTATTCTCGATATGGATTATAAATCTTTGTATAGAGCTAACATAATTTTAAAATTGAAGTAAATCATCCATTCTATCAATAATTTCCCTCTAATTATATACAAGTGTGAGGGGAGGATGGATCACCCTTTGAATCGTCATCTAAAAAATGGATATTACTTACTCATAAGAAAGATTATCTAGATAAAATTATTGAGAATAAATAATGATTGACATTGATTAACTGTCTGTTATGATAGAATATGTTCCATAAATAATGTCTTAGACTTTATTCTATACTAGAGTAAGATTTTTTAAATTGATCTTAAATGTGGAGAAACTAAGATTCATAATGAATTTTATCACCCACAAATATATGTATTTGGATCCTTAAAAAATGGATGGATTTATGATCTACACCAATTCTTCCAAAAGGAGTCTGTCTTGTGTACACAGGAATGATAAAAAAATGAGATAGATTATGACAACAAGATAGACCAGAAGGATAGAGGTGGTGAGGTCCTCTCTTCCTCTATTCAGAATGAATTGATTACGTGCAATACAGATGTCAGTGAGGTTGAAGAGCATGGTGATTTGGGTTTCATTAAGACTGTTCAGGACCAGCACCCAGATAGGACTATTGAAGGGTCTTGAGATTGTTGTGCCAGTTCTGGATAGGGGACTGGCAAGGCTGGGATATCCAGAGTTCAAATGGAGTAATAAAAAAGAAACCAGTTAAGAGCTTACCTCCTGAACCAAGGGTATCAGAGATCTTCAACAGGATACGGAGTGATCTGGTGAGTCCTCATAACTGCAAATTGTTTACTCAGGGTTCCCATACTTGTGTGGTGGTCGAGGCTTCTGCATACAATGCACAGTCTCAGGACCCAGGGCACTCTGGAGCTGCTTTTCTAAATTACAAAGGTGGGGAGAGTCTTAATCTTTGTACCTATGTAGAGGTAGTGAGTGTGGGTGATTGCAACAACTGCGACATGGTGGTGCTTTCTACTGGCAAGGGTAAGATCAAGGACAGACAAGAGTGGGAGAAGCTTGTACATGTTGTAGACAAGAAGTTGATTTCTGGTCAGAGAATCAACCCGAAGAGAACGTTGTCCTGCCTCAACTTAAACAACCAATTTTGAGAGTTTATGTTTTTGGGAAGAGCTTGAATAAAACTCCAACTATCCCTATGAAGATAAGTCTGATGGAGATGGACAGCCCGCAGATGACACTGATTTGGGAGAAGTTAGTAAAGTTCTTAAAAACCAAAGGAGAAAGAAGGGGAATAAGGAAAATATGGACACAGAGATCTATATAGTTTCCATGAAGCCAAAACCTAAGGGTCGTAAGGATTACTCATATCATCCTAAACCGATGTATACACGGTCGGCCAAAAAAGAGGGTAAACTCATTGGTCATGAGATATCGATAGAGGCGGGAGAGGAGGCTCAACAGGTTGACGTTGTAGAGCCTCAATTACAGGTGAAAGGATCCTCAAAGGAAGAAGACCATCAAGTGGAGGCGCATCTGCATTTTGTGGATATGAGGCTGGTAAAGGGGGATTCTATTTCCCCTGGACAACAATATGAGGTAGGTTCTCCGGATGGATTTCAGTGCCTGAATGACGAGGATACATAAACTCAGATGATACTACTCATGAATTATGGAAAATAAATGAAGGAGGATGTCCTAGTGATCAACGAGGAGAGGGAAGACATCGACCAAATGATAGAAAGATTGATTCAAGTGGATGTTTCCAAGGAGCAATTGGAATGGATTGACAAGCAAGATCGTATATTGATTAGAGGCTTCAATATGGATAATATCACCAAAGAAGAATATATGAAATCATGGGAATACCTTGCAAGGAACTATGAAGACAACATAGAGAAAGATCTAGACTGTCAGGTAAGTTCCCTCCCTTGGAAACTGTTGAGGGGAGGAGATTCTAATCTCCTTAAGCTTTGGTTTAAAAAGTCAATTGTTTACTTTATTGTTTGGACTTTTTGAGAGGGTTCTCACTATCCCCTTAAAAGTGTTTTAAAATAAAAAATTAAACTTGGATGGAAAAGCCTCAAGTATATATTCACAAAAAAAATCCGCAAAATATACGCCAAGGGTAGAGATAATCGTGTATTATTATTGTTCAATACATTATCATCTTAAAAAGAAAAAAAGTGGGAAATTATCTGAGTATAAACTATACCATAACTCTATCCATGATGAGGATTTAAAGGGATCAAAACTTCATTGACATGAAAATGGTAATCATGGGAATTATAAAAGGATAACAATCCTACCATCCCTAACAAACTACTCAACCATCCATCGCTGAGAGGATCATGGAGGGCCAAAATGATCATGAGGTATTACAAGAAAAGGTAGAAAATATTCTGGATTACTAATTTCTTAAATATGGATTTATATGGTTTAGAACCTAGATATATGTCCCAAGAAAACAAGAACATAATATGGAACTTTTGGACAATGTGCATAGCTCATCCTTCGCTATTCATCCTAGAAGAACTAACATTTATTTATATTTGAAGCAAAAAATGATGTGGGATAACATGAAAATGGATATTAATGAGTGTGTATCTCTATTCTTAGTAGAAAATCATGTCAAGGTGTAATAAATGATATCTAAGAGTATGATACACCCATTTTTCATACTTATCTATAAATGGGAAAACATAATCATAGTTTTCATCATAGAAATCCCTAGGACCCATAAAGGAAATAAGACCACCTAGGTTGTAGTTTATATCCGTAAAAAGTCAGATCACTTTATTTAGAGCATTTTTATCATAACAAACTCTCCATGATATATATATATATATAAGTGAAATTGTAAAACATGATGGATTTTCACTCTCAATTGTATCTGATAAATATATAAAGTTTACCTCAATATTTTAGAGAATAATTCAATTAGTACTAGATTTATAATTGTGCTTCATTGATACTTTTAACCCTCAGATGGATGGAAAATCTAAAAGAACCTTTTAAACACTATAGAATATGGTTACTTCAGGTTAAATGGATTTAAAAAAAAAATTTGGATCAAGTCCTTTCCCAAGTGGACTTCCCATATAACTATAGTTTCTATTTTAGAATTCAAATGGAACATTATAAAGAATAATATGGGAAGAGGTTTCAGACTCCAACATTTTTGTATGAATATCGATAGAAGGTGGTTACAGGACCTGATCTTTTCCAAGAGTTGATGGATATTGTTCAAACCATTAAACATCATATGAAAACTATTGAATGTAAACCAAAAAGTTATACAAAAGTCATTAACGAGACATAGATATTCAGGTTAGAGATCAGTATTCCATTTTATATTTCCATGGAATAATGTCATGTGGTTTGGTGAGAATGAAAATATTAGTCCATAATACATTGGCCCCATTGAGATCCTTGATCGAATTAGAGATACAGTTTATCATCCAGAACTCCCACTAAACCTATCTTGAGTGTAAGATGTATTCCATGTATCCATATTGAGGAAGTTCACCCCAAACCATGAACACATAATGAATCCATAGTTTTTAAATTGGATAATGATATTTTATTTATAGATTAAATGATTCTGATAATTAATACAATGTTCTATGAAATAGGGAAACTCATCTGGTCATAGCTTTTTGGTGGAACCACAAGTTCAATGAAGAAACATTGTAACTAGAAGGGCAGATGAAACAGAAGTACCCTCACCTATTTTAGTGTATGAAATGATAATTTCCTAGGGTGAAATTTATGAAGGGGGAGAATTTAATGACATAAACATATTTAAACAGAACTCCCTTTTTGAATAAATAAATTCTTTATCATGTAATATAGTAATAGAAAATACATACACTAATTTTTTTAATTTTATAGTTTTAGTCGGTTTGATTTAAAAGGCCATTAAGAATAAAAACCATTAATAGTATATATAGTTTACAATCACCATTAAAATTTGTATATTAAGGGTTACAATAAATTCCATTTTACATATATGGTGGAAGCAATGGCCATTACCCGTATGATCATACACTATGAATCTTTTTTATGAAATATTCCAAGGGAGAAGCATAACTGGGATTTTCCCTTCACCAATCCCAATACAACATATAATTACTAAATCACAAGGGGAACAATTTATTAAATAAGTTCAATATCATTGAGATAGTGGCCTAAACCAGGTTTTCTAAACCACACCATGAAAATATCACCATTGGACTCCTTACCCTAATGGAATTATCATGTGTAATAAAGTAAATTGTATCAAGACCCAAATAGTTTGAATTTTTTATTCGTTTTTTAATAAAAAACTATTTTCTTATTCCTCTTTATTATTATTATTATTTAAATTATTAAATAATTATTTTTATAAAAATTATATTTTGATATAATGAAACTAAATTTGTATTTGTGTGAAATATATACTTTCAATCAAGAAACTGTTTTTGATTGATTTATAAAATAAATAAAATTTTAATAAAATTTTATTATAAAATAATATGTATTTTTTATAAATCATAATATTAATTTATAAATTTAGTTGTAATTTAGGGAGAAAAATATAATTGCAAAAAAACAAATTATTTTCAAAGAATGAGGATTTTTTATTTAAAAGTGTAAATTATAATATTTAGAGAATTATTTTGAAAAAATATTTTTTTTGAAATCAAAAAATTTAAATTATCCCAAAGCATATATTTTGACTTATTTTCAGAGATTCAATGTTTAGGTTAAAAATTAAATATGTTGTAAATACACTATGTGTATTATGACAACATAATGACCCAAAAGTGGTATAATTTATGATATGAAAGGTATCCATGAATAAAAAAAAATCCCCTTTAAAATAATTTATTTTTTAAGTTATTATCTTAATTTTATAATCCCTTAATGAATCCTCCAAAACCTATATAATATTTTAAGGCATTAAAATTATTTATTTATAAAAATCACTCACTTACACATCACCATGGGAATTATTTTAATGATTAGGGTTATTATGAAAATAAAATATTGAAATCCACTCATATTTTTCAGAAACCACGGGAAACCCCATGTTTTAGTATTTAGTTTTGAAAACATTATCCTATACTGTCCAAAATCAATGTTTAGATATTTTTAAATAATTCTACTCTATTTTTCTATATAAACCTAGAAAACCTCCAATTAAAATTCCCTAAAATCACTGAGATCTTGTATTTAATCTTCCTTTTAATCTCATGATTCTTTGAATGGCTCCCTGAATCACTTAAGAAACTCCTCCCAAGATTTTAGAAGTGTCCTATTAAAATAATTGATCTTTTCATCCTCCTCTTTATCTAATAACATTATGTAGCACCCGAACACTAGTTACCCAGAGCTGGTGCATTATTTTAGTACATTGTCATGATTAAAATGAATCATGTCTTAAAGGACTGATCAGTTTAGCAGTCTTGGAAAATAGATTACATACATGAAAGTTGCATCACACTTTTTAACATAAAACACAGAATAAATAATAACTTGAGATCATCATTATTCCCTTAGCATAACCCTGCATATTAATCATAATACACTTTTTTGTATCCTGGAAAAATGAAACATAAGAAAGGGGTGATCTCAAATGCTCACTAAGGGTAAATAATATAGCGGAAGCTATAAAATTTTATGGAAAGATGTTTATTAAAAACAACAGACTTTTAAACATAAACATGAACCTAATATGGAAAAAATAAATCAAACATTACCATATAAACATGCACATGGATATTCTACTAGTCGAACAATCATATGAAATAACAAATTTCATAATGAGAGATTTCATAATGTCGAACATCAAAACCACATAGTAAAGGCTTCGTGCGAAGACTATGAAGTGAAATTTTTTTAAGGCCTTGCGACAAGGCACTAGTTTGTCTCATGAGACCTACTGATGCATCGAGTAACTATACTCGGCTCCACCCATCACTTTATAAGTCCAATACATTTTTCAAATGAAAATTTTGAATCATAACATAAACATTCGTATTAAAAAAAGCATGTGAAATGTCAATACTTTAATAATAAACCATGAATGGTATATAAATAGCACGTCCATAGTCAAACATATCATAACTCATTCAACACAATATGGAAGAATGAATTATAATAAATCTATCTCAATCAAATAATAATATCTAGTAAATGATGTTTCCATAGTTCAAAATGATCATTAAAACTCTCTGAAAGAAATAACCTTTTTTTGTGAAATCATTTAAAAGTCACACATTTATAAAGGATTTAATTCAAAAGATATTTTTTAATCAAAGTTCCCCATACCTCTTTGAAACTTTTGAAGGAAATTATCATTTTAAAAAATCATGTTTATATAAATAAATACTTAAATTCATTTTTAAAACATGGACATTAATTAAAAAGATTTTGAAAAATAAATCCTTAAAACATGAAAATTGGTGATCTAGAAAAAGAGTCCCTTCTACAAAATATTAAAATATTCATTTTGAAAACATTTTTATGAAACATGTACATGGATGATGAAAAGTTACCAGAAAAAACTTACACAAAAACAATCTCAGATAATAATGAGATTGATGAATTAACCATTACCTTGTACTTTATTTTATTATTGGGTACATTTAACCTTCTGTATAGTGACCATAGTATTTTATAAAATATAACATAACCATATTCATATTTATGATATCTTACATTATTCTTTTATGGCTTTATACAATCCATTTAATAATAATATCTATATTAAAATAATATTTCGGGTAAGAATCGCTTTCTTTATCATACAGGTCTTAACTTGTTATTCTTGATCGTATAACATATATAATAATTTAATTAATTCCAGAATATAAAACAATATTAATGTATCATATATATTCATAATATAAGTATGTATAATATATTGATATATGAAATGGAAAACACCATTTATGGAGATGGTTGGTCGTACGTACGCATATACGTCGATTCTGTTTTCATATTGTATTGAATGAAAGTAATTGAATGATATATATGTATATATATATATATATTTATAGTAGAATTATTGTGTCATATATTACATTATTATTAATAATATTTATTTATAATCATCATTGAATGGTGAACATAGAAATGAATCTCATCGCGTCGTGGATACGTTAAGTCGTACATACGCATGAGCAATGATATCATTATATTGATGGTGAAATCGTCTGTAATAGGATTTTATATTATATATAAATAATAATTAACATGTTATATTTATTATTTATATAAATTATAGTCATTCTTATACCCATCCAAATAATGAAGTCTTGAATAACAAACTATACCACGACATGGAGACTATAAGCCGTACGTACGCACGTATGGTGACTTTTTCATACATGGGATGGATAGAATAATGAAAATTGTTGTACCATATTAATAATAAAATCATAGTATGTAGAAGGTAATGGAGTTATTATTTTGGTATTGAAACAACAAAGAAAGACTATGTGGAAGAAGAAAAGAACTTTGAAAGAGGTGATAGAATAATTACCTCTTCTTCGGGTTCTTCCGTTTCATGTGAACAAAAGGGGTCCTTAGGATGGATTTTTGATCAACGTATGGCCTCAAGGATGAATTTACGGTAATTGGGAGGATATTTTAGTAGTTTTTTTCCTAGTCCAATGTCTTTGGTGGTGTGAATTTAAGAGAAGGGGACATACCATTTTCTAAGAGAGGTGAGGGGAAATTTAGAAAAACATGAAATATTAATTTATTCTAAACATATTTTCTATTTATAATATCTCCAAATGCATTTATATCGAGGATAAGGTGTGGATGGGTATCGATCCTCCCAAAAAATAGATTTTAGATAAGTTTATGTCACCATATTAACCTTATCATTTAGATTTGACCCCTAGTTAAATAGTTTAACTTATACCATGTCTTCTTTTATTATTATAATACATGGCTAATAAACATAATATAAAATTACAAGAAAAACTAAAGTGGATTATTAAGGAAATATTTATCATTGTATAAATTTTTTTGCCAAGAAAATATATTTTTAGGAATATTATATCATTTAATAATATAGTATTTGTTTTAAAAACTCATTTTTGTCAATTTTGACACAATTTAGTAATTGCTTTTAGTGAAAGTCATAAATGGTTTATTAATTAGAAAAAATACATTAAATCAACCCTAACATGTCATATTCACCTAGAAAATTAGTTTATGGCATTAAAACCCTCAATTTATGTTTATTTCGATATTTATAATATCAATTATTTTAATCTTTCATTAATAAGTTAATTTCTACTTCTTCATTGTGTCATATATAAATTTAATTATATAATATCTAAAACTTATAAATAAAAGAAAAAGATTTATAAAATCATTTTATAATTCTAATTAATATTTATAGTCGAATTTATCTTATTGTTAACCGTATATTAAAAATCGTTTAGTTAATAAACTTTGAATTTAACACTTTTAACTCTTCTTTAAAAAAATTATAATAAATGTCCTAAAATTAAACAAATGAATCAAAAATATCATATTTTTGTCCTAAGGTTTATTTTGGTCTAAATACACATTACTAATTGAATTAGGACATTTTTTGGGGTAATGTTAATATTATTTATACATTTAATTACCTTATTTACTTTTAACCATGGTAAATAAAATTAAAAGGTTAATATTCCCCAAAAATTATTTTCTTCCTATTGGTCCACATTTTACTTACTAATGTCAACATGGTCTCTCATATTTTTTAAGTTTAATTCACAAAAGTGCTAAAATTACATTTTCTGCAAATTTTCCAATGTGCCTAGAAGGTGGGTAAATGTGCCTAGAAGTTGGGTAAAAAGACGTTAAAATGTTTCAATAAAATTATATATATATATATATTATTATTATAAAATGACTCTAATGACTTATATTTTACTATTATATGTATTATATATCAATTTTAAGATAAATGTTTAATTAAAAGTAATTATTTAAATGAAAAAGTCAGTTTTTATGTTCTATGTAGTATTTTTAACAATTCATCAAAAATTGAATGTTTTCATAAAAATAACAAAAATTTACCCTAAGATAATTTTGATATTAGGAATTCAAAAATGTTGTCTACTTTAACAAATTCAAAACATATAGGTTTCATTAATTAATTTTGAAATTAATTTCCATTGTCAAAACCAGAAAGTGGGTTTTTGAAAAGTAAAAACTATCAAAAGATTAATATGTGTTTATTACCAATTTAAATGTACAATTTAATCCAATGAACAACAATGTATTAAATTAAAAAATATATAATCTAATTATACTTCAAAACTATTCAAATTTATAATTTAACAATATAAATTATTTTGATTAGAAAAGTTGTTTTCGATTAAAATTTAGTATTTTTCAAAATTCATCAAAATATGAGAGTTATCAGAAAAACACCAAAAATTTATCCAAACTAAAATTTTATGTTCAGATTCTAAATAAGAAGTTTATTTTGTCAAAATTAATATATAAAAGTTTAAAATATTGGATTTTGAAAGTTTTCCCATTAAAAGGCTGTAAAATTTCATTTTGTTTTGAAAAAAAACACTTATTTTATCTGAAAAATTAGATTTTTTTTTCTTATATAATGTCTAAATAACACATAATATGGATTTTAAAATTATATGGAGTATAAAAAATTCAAAATTCAGTTAATACTATTCATAACCTCCTTTTTAAATGGCTAGTTTGGTAAGTCGTGGTGTGCTCGAACTCGGTGATGCGTGTGGCGAAAGCTATTGAACAACTTTAGAGAGATAATGTATTATGAGAACCTAGGGTGTTACATTCTCCCCTAATTCAATAAATTGTGTCCTAAAAATTTTAAATTGTTCTTTAAAAATAAATTTTTGAAAATAGAAGAAATATTTTTGGAAAACCAACATCAGAAATAGGGTTACTAAAATTTAGTATTAAAAAGAGAGAAAGGGAAATGAAAAGGTCACCATCAAATTAGGGTTTTGAATAGAAGAAAATTTGTGGGAATTAGAGACACATAATTGGAAGAAAACTTTAAATATTTATAGGGAGTAATTGATGTCATCAATCACAAAAAAGTGAACAATAAAGGGAAAATTGAAGCCTCAAAGCCATAAATGTATGATGATTTAAAATATCATCGTTTCAACAAAACATAAGGTATTGGAATAACACATTTTTTTAGATAATTTATTTTTTTGAAGAGGTGGGAGTAATTTACTTTTATGACAAGAACTCAAGAAAACATACTTGATTTTATAACCTGTCTTAATCATAATATCATTATTTGGTGGTGTTTCAATCTATTTTTACATCATCCCCTATTCTAGGAAATGAATGTTTAGATATTTTTTTACCCCTAATGTGTATTGGATAAATAATAAGGTCCACAAGTATTTCATTTATCCTTTATATGTTTACTGATATCTAAAATGTTAGGTTAGAGTACCCAATAAATTATACTTTAACATCATACAAAATATATAGTGCCCAACGTACTCTATTCCAACCTTTAGACATATCCAAAAATAATGATGTCAAAACTCATAGTCTAAAGATTTATATGGGAGGTAAACATAATTAATATCTCTTTTTTCCACATAATAACATGTGAATACTTTCATAATTTATTTTCATAAAACATTGTAACACCCTGAATTACCAAAAAACCTTATTGATTACGTTCATGCTCCCATATTCCTTATATAATACTGGATATACTCCTTAAATCCCAAAATGATGTAATCTTATAAAATAATGGAATAAAAAAACAATTAATTAGTTTCAAGTTCATCAATAATATCCAATATACTTTATCTAACTCAATTATATCTTATTCCAAATTCATTATCTTGGATTCAGAAACATATTAAGGGTTATATTTCCCCCAACCATTTATTTTCCAAAAATGTTTAAAATGATACTATGTCAGTTTACTTGGTACCATAAAATATCAAATACTTAATGAAAATGTACTACAGTGCGATCATTATATACTTTATAATTCTTATAACTTGTACTCAAATGACAGAATTCTTTAATGACAACTTAAGTACACTAATAATTCCTCTTCATATGCGGTAGTATCATAACTTGATCATTTTCCAATAGCATCATTTGGGGTATACTATAATGATTGGGATATTGATTTTCATAATGTCCCAACTCCTTGTAGATGAAGCATTGTACATTTGAAACATTTTTCATACCTAGAAACCACGAACATAGAGTCCTTTTTCTACACACTTATAACAAACTCTCATTCCTTTCATGCACTTCCCAAGGTGATTCTTTCCTCAATAATCACATATGGTAAAATATTTCATTAAATTATTCCCTTTACCCATCATTTTCTCTAATAACCTCTTCTTATCTAGCTTCCCTTCAAATACATATGACTCATATAATTCTTTATTTATCTTATTAACACACAATACTTTTTCTTCATATGATGAGAATACTTGGAAGACTATTTCCCTTAAAAATTTTGATTAATACCATGAAATATATGATCCTTATTACTCTTTGGATCATTTGTATTGTTGGAGTTCTCATTCATTCAACTGATAACCGTTTCTAAATGAAGAAATACACTAAGTTGAATCATATCATAATGTATATTACAAAAACTAGAAAAAATATCAATATTAATTGAATATTTTCACACATCTAGTCTCGTAATCAATAAAATTGTTTCGTTGGTGACATATTTACTTGTAAATAATTCATAATGGTTGGTAAAGAAAATTTGAATTATCCTAAGCAAATCCCCTTGATGTGTCGTAACAAAAAGTGCAGCAAGGCCTGTTTTCGTGCACCAGTTATCGTTTGAGTCTAGCTCAGATTGGTGTTTTAAGGTCTTACCCCTATATAAATATGTGTCAGAGCCTCCTCTACCTGATTGTATCCATAAATTGATGTATTTCTTGGAAAACATAGATAATATCCACATTACCAAAACTTTTGGATGTTCTTCTAAAATAATACGCAAAGTCTATCTTAGGGTAGAGTTCTCTAATCATAGTTTTTCTAAATCTAGTTTCCATGGTTTTTACTAAACTTCCTCTGATACCAACTATAACTCCCTAACCCTTGTTACTTGGATCTGGTGCATTATTTTAATACATTAGCATGATTACTAGGAATCAAGTCCTGAAGGACCGATCAGTTTAGCAGTCTCATAAAATAGATTACATAAATGAATGTTACATTACACTTTATAACATACAAAAGATCATAAATAATCCTTTTAGAATTATATAATTCACTTAGCATAACCATAGATATTAATCATAGTACACTTCCTGGAATCCTGGGAAAATAAAACATAAGAAAGGGGTGAGATCAGATGCTTAGTAAGTGAAAAAAAATTAGCAGAAGCTGTAATCTTTTAAGTCAAGATGTGTAATAAAAATCATAACCTTTTAAACATAAACATAAACATAATATTGAAAAAATAAATAAAACATTACCATATAAACATGCATGTGGATATTCTAGTAGTCAAATAATCACATGTAATAACTAATTTCATAACGAGGGAATGCATAATGTCAGACATCATAACCATATAGTCAAGGCCTCGTGCCAAGACTACAAATAATTTTTTTTCTAGGACTTTTGCCAAGTCACTAGTTTGTCTCATGATACATACTGATGCATGTAAGATCTATAGCAGACTCCACCTATCACTTAGTAAGGATAATTCATTCCTCAAATGAAAATTTCGAAACAAAACATAAATATTGGTATTAAAACTAACATACTAAATTTCAATACTTTAATCATAGACCATGAATGGTATAAATATAGCACATCCATAGTCAAACATATCATAACTCTTTAAACACAATATGGAAGATTTTATTTTAATAAATCAACCTCAATCAAAAATAATATCAAGTAAATGATATTGACTTAGTCGAAAATGATCAATAAAACTCTTTGAGAGAAATATCCTTTTTTGTGAAATCTTATGAAAGTCATGCATTTATAAAGAAATTAATCTAAAAGATATTTTTGAGTCAAATTTTCCCATAAAACTTTGAAACTTTTGAAAGTAATTAACATTTTAAAAAATCATGTTCAAATAAATAAATCCTTAAAATCATTTTTAAAACTTGCACATTAATTAAAAAGATTTAGAAAAATAAATCATTAAAACATTTAAAATTATGATCTTGATAAATATTACCATCCAAAAAACCTTAAAATATTCATTTTGATAACATTTTATTGAAACAAGGTCTTTTATGACAAAAATATCTTAGTAAATACTTACACATAAACAATCTCAAATAATAATGAGATTGAGGTATTTGCCCTTACCTTGTACATTATTTTGGTAGAGGGTATGTTTAACCTCCTGTGTAATAACCATAGTATGTTATTAAATTATAATAGAACCATATTAATATTTTTTATATCATACTTTATTCATTTATGGCTTTACACTACCCATTTAATAATAGTTTCTATGTTAAAATAATATTTTGTGTAATAATCGCTTTCTTTATCATATGTGTGGTAACATGTCATTCTTGATCGTATAACTTATATCATGACTTAATTTATTCTAGAATATAAAACATTATTTATATATAATATATATTCATAATATATGTATGTATAATAGATTGATATATGAAATGGAAAACACCATTTATGGAGATGGTAGATTGTACGTACGCATAAACGATGTTTCCGTTTTCATATCGTATTGAACGGAAGTAAGTGAATGAGATATATGGAAATACATATATATATATATATATATATATATATAATAAAATTATTGTATCATATATTACATACTTATTGATAATATATATTTATAATCATCATTAAATGGTGAACGTGTGAATTAATCTCATCGTGTTGTGGAGATGATAAGTCGTACGTATGCATGAGCGATGATATAATTCTATGGATTGTGAAATTGTATGTAATTTTATGGTATATTATATATATATATATATAATCATTAACATTTTATATTTATTATTTACATCAATTATACTTGTTATTATACCCATCCAAAAAATGAAGTGTTCAATAACAAATTACACCACGACGTGGAGATGGTAAGCTATATGTACGCACATATGGTGACATTGTCATTAAGAGGATGAATAGAATAATGAATATGTTTTTAGAATATTTATAAAAACATAAAAGTATATATAAGGTACTAGAGTTATTATTTTACCATATAAACAACAAAAAAGAGGAATTGGAAGAAGAAAAGATCTTTGGAGGAGGTGATGAAAAAATACCTCTTCTTCAGGTTCTTCCTTTTGATTGGAACAAAAGGGCCACATAGTATAGCATTATGATGAAATTAAGTCCTAAAAGATGATGTGATGGTAGTCAGGGGAATATTTAAGTAGGTTTTGTCTGATCCAAATGCCTTTGGAGGTGTGAATTTACGAGAAGGTAAAGTACCATTTTATAAGAGAGGTGAGTGGCACCTAAGGAAAATCATGAAATATTAATTTATTATAAAATTATTTTAATTTTATAATAGCTCTAAATAGATTTATTTTGAGGATAAGGTGGTTATGGGTCAAAATCCTCTCAAAAAATAGGTTTTAGACTAGTTTTGGTAACCATATTAACCATATATTTTATAATTAACCCTTAGTTAGATTGTTTTATTTTTACCATGTCTTCTTGTATTATTATAATAACTTGTTAATAAACATACTATAAAATCCCAATAGAACCTCAAGTGGTTAATTAATGACATATATATCATTATATAAGTCCTTTTACTAAACCTTATATTTTTATGTATATTATATCATTTAATAATATAGTATTTTTCTCAAAAACTCCTTTTTGTCAATTTTTACACTATTTAGTATTTGGTTATTGTGAATGTCATAAAAATTTATTACTTCTAAAAAATAAATAAAATCGACCCTAAAATGTCATATTCACCTAGAAAATTCGTTTATGGCAACAAAATTCTCAATTTACATTTATTTTGATATTTATAATTTCAATTATTTTAATCATTCATTAATAAGGTAATCACTGCTACATCATTATGTCATAAATAAAATTAATTATTTAACGTCTAAAAATTATAAATAAAATACCATGATGTGGGAAATATTTTTATATTTATAATTAATTTTTATAGTCTCATTTATTCTATGTGTAACCCTATATTAAAAATGGGATAGTTATTAATCTTTAAATTTAACACATTTAAGTCTTCTTTAAATAAAGTATAATAAATGTCCTAATCAAACTCAAATGGATTAAAAGGATCCTATTTTTGTCTTAAGGTTGATTTTGGTCGAAATGCACTTATCCAATAGAATATTGACCGGTGTTGGGGTAATATTAATATTATATTTACCTTTAACTACCAAATTCACTTTTAACCATGGTAAATAAAATTCAAAAGTTATTATTCAGCAAAAATTATTTTCATCATGTTGAATAAAATTTTACTTACTGATGTCAACTGTGTCTCTAAGATTTTTTAAATTCAATTCTAAGAAACTGTAAAATTACGTTTTATGCTAATTTGCAAATGTGCCAAAAAGATGGGTAAATGTGCTTTGAAGGTGGGTAAAAAGACTTTAAAGTGGTTGAATAAAATTTGACACATCTAATCTTTTATAAAATCAATCCAATGAACTAAATTGTACTAAAATATGTATTATTTATATGTTTTAAAATAAATTTTTAATTAAAAATAAGTATTTAAATGAAAAAGTTAGTTTTTATGAACTATGAAGTATTTTTCAGTATTCATCAAAAATTGAATGTTTTCTGAAAAATACCAAAAATTCAAAATAATCAAATTTTGAAATTCTGATTTAAAAAATGATTCCAATTTTAAAAAATTAAAAACATATATGTTACATTAATTAATTTAAAATTATTTCCCATTTTCAAATCTTGAAAGTGGGTTTTTGAGAAGTAAGACTATCAAAAGATTGATATGGGTTTATGTCCAATTTAAATGTAAAATTATTTCAAATGACCAAAATTGGATTAAATGATAAAAATATAATCTAATTATACTTCAAAACCATTATAATGTATAATTTAATAATATAAATTATTTTATTTGAAAAAGATGTTTTTGATTAAAATTTTGTTTTTTTAACTATTCATCAAAATATGAAAGTTGTCAGAAAAACACAAAAAATTCATCCAAACTAAATTTTTATGTCCCGATTCTGAAGAAGAAGTTTATTTTTGCAAATTGAATATATAATATTGTCAAATATTGGATTTAAAAATGGTTCACCATTAAAATGTGGTAAAATTTCATTTTTTTTTTGAAGAACACTTCTTTAATATGAAAAAATGGATTTGTTCTTATATTTTTTCTATAAAAACAAAAAATATGTATATCAAAATTATATGGAGTTTATAAAATTTAAAATTCAGTTAATACTATTAATAGGAGCTTTTTAATTGGATGGTTTGGTAATTCATGGTAAGATCGAACTCTATTTAGTGTGTAAAACATATTGTTGAATTACTTTAAAGAGATAACATATTATGAGATCCAAAGGTGTTAAATTATACCCTCCTTCAAAAAATTGCATCCTCGCAATTTAAATGGTTCTTCAAAAATAAATGTTTGAAAATATAAAATACATCTTTGGGAAACCCACATTGGAAATAAGGTTACTAAAATTTAGTCTTAATAAGAGGGAAGGGGAAATGGAAATTTAAACACCAAATAAGGGTTTTTAATAAGAGAACATTAGTGGAAATTATAGACACCTAATTGGACGGAAAATATAAATATTTAAAGGAAGTGATTGGTTTCATCAATTGAAAATAGGTGAACAATAAAGGGAAAATATGAGGGCCTCAAAGCCATTTATCAATGATGATTTAAAATATCATCGGTTCGAGAAAACATATGGGACTAGGATAACAGATTTTATTTAGATACTTTATTTTCATGAAGAGGAGGGATTAATTTACTATAAAGATAAGAACTCAAGAAATCATTCTTGATTTCATTACCTGTCATAATCATAATCTCACCATTTGGTTGTGCTTCGATCTATTTTCACTTCATCCCTTGTACTAGGAAATGAATGTTCAGAAATGAATTTCTTACACCTAATTCACATTTGACAAAACATAAGGTGAAAAAGTATTTACTTTATCCTCTCTATGTTTTCTAAAATCCAAAATTTTAGGTTAGAGTGTCCAAAATATTATACATTAACCTCATAAAAAATATCAAGTACTCAACTTACTCCATTACAACCTTTAAACTTATTCAAAAAAACTTATGTCCAAACACACAGTCTAAAACTTTATATGGGAGGTAAACATAATGAAGATCCCTTTTTTCCTAAATAATAACACATGAATACCTTCATCATGTATTTTATTAAAACATGGTAACACCATGAATTACCATAAAACCATATTGAATACGTTCATGCTCCCTTATTCCTTGTGGAATACCGGATAAACCCCTTAATTAAAAAAATGTTGTAAACTCCATCAATGATAGAATAAGAACAATTAATTAGCTCTAAGATAGTCAATAATATCTAATATAATTTATCCAACTCAATTATATATTATTCTGAAATCATTATCTCAATTTCAGAAACATATTGAGGGTTATATTTCCCCATCCATATATTTTCCAAAATGTTTAACTCGAAAGTGTGTCACTTTACATGGTACTATAAAATCTTATATCCTTAATGAAAATGTACTGTATTACAATCCTTAAATAATTTATAATTCTTATAACTTGTACTCAAATGATAGAATTCATAAACAAAAACTTAAGAAAACTAATCATTCATCTTTATCTATTGTAGTATCATTACTTGATTATTATCCAAAAGTATCATTTGGGGTATAATCTAATGATTGGGACATTTATTCACGTAGTTTCCCAACTCTTTATAGGTGAAGAATTGTACATTTGAAACCTTTTTCTTACCCATTCAATCACGAACTTGGTTTCCTTTTTCTACACACTTATAACGAACTCTCATTCTTTAAACCACTTCTCTGGGTGATTTTTTCCACATTTATCACATATGGGAAAATCCATCTTTCCATTCTTCCCTTTATCCATCATTTTCTATACCATCCTCTTCTACTCTGGATTCCCTTAAAATCCATGTGACTCATAGAATTCTTTACTTATCTTATTAACCCACGATACAATTTCTTCATATGATGAGAATACATGGGAGACTATTTCCATTATAAATGTTAACATAATACCATGAAAGATATGATCCTTCTTACTCTTTGGATCATGCGTATTTATGGAGTTCTCATTCCTTCTATTGGGCACCATTTTTAAATGACAAAATACACTAGGTTATGTTAGATCAAAACGTTTAATCAAAAAATAAGAAAAATTATCAACATGAATTGTATATTTTCACACATCTATTATCATAATCATAAAAATGGTTTCTTTTCTTAGATATTTACTCATAAATCAATCATAATTGTTTTAAAGAAAATTTGAATTATCCTATGAATATCCCATGGGAGTTTTGTAACCAAGAGTGCAGCAAGGCCCATTGGCATGAACTAGTTCCCATTCGAGTCTAGCTCAAAGCAGTGTTTTCAGCTTTTACCCCTAGATACATCTATACCAGACCCATATCTACCTACTCATATCCATAAATGGATGTATTTCTTGGAAAAATCATATAATATCCACATTTCCAAAACTCTTTCATGTTCTTATATACTAATCCTAAAATTCTATCTTAGGGTATTGTTATCTAATCAGAGTTTTTGAAAATATATTTTTCATGGTTTGTACTAAACTTTCTCTGATACTAAATATAACACTCCGACCCCTATTACCCGAAGCCAGTGCATTATTTTAATACATTGTCAGTATTATAAAGAATTGTGTCCTGATGGAAAGATCAGTTTAGTAGTCTCAGAAAATAGAATACATACTTGAATGTTACATTAAAATTTATAACATACAACATAGAGTCAATAATACTTTGAAAACACCATTATTCCCTTAACATAACCCAGCATATTAATCATAATACACTTCTTGGAATATTTGGAAAATAAAACATAAGAAAGGGGTTAGCTCAGATGCTCAGTAAGGGTAAATAATTTTTCAGAAGCTATAAGCATCTAAGGATAGATGTGTAATAAAAACAACATCCTTTTAAACAAAAACTTGAACATTATATTGAAAAAATAAACCAAACATTACCATATAAAAATGAAAATGGAAATTATACTTGTTGAATAATCACATGTAATAACTAATTTTATAACGAGGGAATGCATAATGTCGGACATCCTAACCACATAGTCACGGCCTCGTGCCAAGACTATAAATAAACGTTTTTTCAAAGCCTTGTTTGAAGACAAAAGTTTGTCTCAAGAGACATACCAATGCACCGAGGAGCTATAGCAGGCTCCACACATCCCTTAATAAGTCTAATGCATTCCTCATATGAATCTTTTGAAAAACAAGATAAACATTTGAATTAAAACTAGCATAATAAATGCCAATAATTTAACCATAAACCATGAATGGTATAAAAATAGCACATCCACAGTCAAATATATCATAACTCATTAAAGACAATACGAAATATTTTATTATAATAAATCAACCTCAATCAAGAATAATATCCAGTAAAGGATGTTGACCTAGTTGAAAATGATCAGTAAAACTATTTGATAGAAATATCCATTTTTTGAATCATTTAAAAGTCCCATATTTATAATGAAAGTAATTTAAAATAAACTTGTGAATTAGAGTGTCTCGTACCACTTTGAAACTTTTTAAAGGTATTAATATTTAAAAAAAATCTTGTCCATATAAAAAAATCCTTAAAATAATTTTTAAAACATGGAAATTAATTAGAAATATTTAGAAAAATAAATCATTAAAAAATTTATAATGTTGATCTTGATAAAGAGTCCCATCCCCAAAACATTAAAATATTCATTTTGAAAACATTTTTATGAATCATGGACATGGATTATAAAAATTTCATAGTAAATACTTTCACATAAACAATATCATATAATAATGAGATTAAATAATTAACCCTTACCTTGTACTTTCATTTAGTCAAGGGTACATTTAACCACCTGTATAATGACCATAAAAATTTATTAAATTATAAAATAACCATATTCAAATTTATTATATCATACCAGATTCATTCAAGGCTTTATACTACCCATTTAATAATAATTTCTATGTTAAAATTATATTTCAAGTAATAATCGCTTTCTTTATCATTCATATTTTAACTTGTTATTCTTGATCGTATAAATTATATAATTATTTAATTGATTCGAGTATATAAAACATTATTTATTTATCATATATATTCAGAACATAAGTATGTATAATATATTGATATATGAAATGGAAAATACCGTTTATAGAGACGGTAGGCCATACGTACGCATAAATGTTGTTTCTGTTTTCATATCATTTTGAACGGAAGTAAGTGAATGGGATATATGTAAATATATATATATATATATATATATAAAGTGGAATTATTATGCCATATATTACATACTTATTGATAATATATATTTACAATCATCGTTGAATGGTGAACATGGAAATGAATCACATCGCGTCGTGGAGACGTTAAGTCATACGTACGTACCAGTGATGGTATCATTCAATTGATGATAAAATCATTAGTAATTGAATGTTATATTGTACATATTTAATAATTAACATGTTATATTTATTATTTATATAAATTATACTCGTTTTTATACCCATCTAAATAATGAAGGTTTGAATGAAAAACTATGCCACGACGTGGTGACGGTAAGTTGTACGTACGCATGTATGGTGACTTTGTCATTCATAGGATGGATAGAATAATGAATATGGTTGTAACATATTTATAATAACAACTAATTATTTATAAGTTACTTGTTTTATTATTTTTGTATGGAAACAACAAAGAAAGAAGAAGTGGAAGAAGAAAAGAACATTGAAATTGGTGATGAAATAATTACCTCTATTTCGGGTTCTTTCTTTTTAGTTGAACAAAAGGGATCATTAGGCTGGATTTTTTTTATCAAAGTAAGCCCTTCAGGATTCATTTAGGGTAGTTGGGAGGAGATTTGAGTAGGGTTTAGCAGGGAAAAATGGAATTGGATGTGTTGATTTAAGAGAAGGGTAAATATCTTTTTATAAGAGAGGTGAGGGGAACTTTAGGAAAAGTTTGAAATATTAATTTATTCTAAAAACAATTTCGGTTAATAATAGATTAAAATGGATTTATTTCAAGGTTAACGTCGGGATGGGTCAAAAGCCTCTCAAAATATATGTTTTAGATAGGTTTAGGTCCACATATCAACCTTATCTTTTAGATTTAATCCTTGGTTAAATAGTTTAACTTCTACCATGTATTCTTGTATTATTATAATATATGGATAATAAACATAGTATAAAATGCCAAGAGAACCTAAAGTGGTTCATTAGTGACATATATATCATTATATAAGTCCTTTGTCCAATCATTATATTTTTAGTAATATAATATCATTCTACAATATAGTATTTATTTTATAAACTAATTTATGTCAATTTTGACACTATTTAGTATTTGTTTTTTTAGTCATAAAAAGTTGATTAGTTCAAAAATAATGAATTAAATAAACCCTTACATGTCATATTCACATATAAAATTTATTCATGTCATCAAAATATCAATTTACATTTAGTTTGATATTTATTATATTAATTATTTTAATCATTCATTAATATGGTAATTACTGCTTCATCATTATGTCTTAAATATCAATAATTATTTAATGACTAAAAATTTCAAAATAAAATACCAAGATGTATGAAATAGTTTAATATTTCTAATGAATATTTATAGTTGAATTTTTCTTATGTGTAACCCTATATTAAAAATGGTTTAGTTATTAAACTATGAATTTAACACTTTGAACACTTCTTTATGTGAACTATAATAAATTTCATAATCGAACCCAAATGGATCAAAAGGGTATTAGTTTTTTCTTAAGGTTTCATTTTGTAAAAATAAACTTTACAATTGAATTATGACAGATGGTGGCATAATACTAATATTATTTTTTCCTTTAATTACATTATTTACTTTTAACCGTGGTAAATAAAATTCAATAGTTACTATTCGCAAAAAAAATATTTTCATCCTATTAAACCACATTTTACTTACTGACATCAACCATGTCTCTTTTATTTTTGAAATTCAATTAATAGAAGTGGTAAAATTACATTTTATGAAAATGTGTAAATGTGCCTAGAAGGTGCGTAAATGTGCCTAGAAGGTGGGTAAAAAGACCTTAAAATGGTTCAATAAAATTTTATATATCAAATATTATTAAAAAATGACTCCAATGACATAAATTATACTAATATATGTATTATTTGTCTATTTTAAGATCAAATTTTAATAAATAATAATTTTTTAAATGAAAACGACATTTTTTATGTATTTTGTAGTATATTTCTATTTTTATCAAAAATTTAAAGTATTCAGAAAAATACAAAAAATTCACCATAAGGTGATTTTGATATTTAAAATTCAAAAATTATTTCTATTTTAAAAAATTAAAAATATAGAAGTTGCAATAATTAATTTAGAATTAATTCTCATTGTCAATACCAGAAAGTGGTTTTTTGAAAAGTAAAAACTATCAAAAGATTGATATGTGTTTATGTCCAATTTTAATGAAAAATTACTTCCAATGGAAAAAATTGGATTAAATGATAATAATATAATCTAATTATACTTCAAAACAATTCAAATTTATAATTTAACAATATAATTTATTTTGATTAAAAAAATTGTTTTCAATTAAAATTTTGTATTTTTCACAATTCATCAAAATATGAAAGTTATCATTAAGACACCAAAAATTTATCAAAACTAAATTTTTATGTCCTTATTATAAATAAGAAGTTTATTTTGTCAAATTAAATATATAAAAGTGTCAAATATTGGATTTAAAAAGGGTTCTCCAATAAAAGGCGGTAAAATATAATTTTGTTTTGAAATACACCTCTTTTATCTAAAAAACAGGATTTGTTTTTATATTATGTCTAAAAACACATAATATGGTTTTTAAAATTATATGAAGTATATAGAATTCAATATTATATTAATACTATTTGTAACCACTTTTTAAACGGCTAGTTTGGTAAGTCGTGGTGTGCTCGAACTTGGTGTTGCATGTGGTCCAAGCTATTGAATTACTTTAAGGAAAAAACATATTATGAGATCCTGGGCTGTTATGCCTTCTCTATATTAATCCTTTGGATTTCTAATTGTTAATGTATGAATATTATTTTAAATATCCATATTACATACATTATTATTCCCAAGTTTTTAGATACCCCTCGAACTTGGTGTTGCATGTCCTTCCTTTTTTGGGGGGAATTCCATGTATGTAACCTACACTGCTCAATCATGGGTTTAATATCGATGAAATAAATCCATATTCTATATGATCTTTGTGGCACACTAATGTATCTACATGATATGAATGTGATAGGTGGGCCTGAAATTATATTGCCCTCCAGTGGATTATTGAATTTTTTTTGTCTCATGAGACATTTTTTCTGGGCTTATGGAGTGAACTTAATACATTATGGGAATGTTTTCCCAATGTGTTGTTTTCTGGGAAGTTAGACAAAATTTGTGTATATGTCATGTTTATTGTTCTTTCTAAATTTCTATGTTTCCTTTATGTTATCACCATGTATCATTATTTGATGATATTTTTTATGATTATAACCTATTTCATCTCACCTTGATATTACTATTGAGGAAAATGTATTACTTAAATCTTGTTTTGGGATGATTATTCCTTTACTATGTTTTATATATCATCCCTATCTTATGTAAAACCCTTATTTATCCCATATATTTTCAGAGCATCAATGAAATTAATGGAAATTTGATGAAGTTTTGGATTATGTATTTGTATTTATATTTCATGATGTTCTTCTATAGACCTAATTTCCTAAAGAAACTAGGCCTCATGATCTTATGGGGTTTTATTAATTGTAACATTATGTAATAAATCATGAATTAAAGTGTGTTAAAATTACGGTTGTCATAATCGGTGTATCCATAAGAAGATACTCATATGAAGTGGAAGTGGATATTTTGGAATGATATTCTCCCACAAATATTTATGTACTAGAATATAGTATGTTGATTCATCTCATTCGCTGCACCAATTCAATCCTTTCATGCACTCATTTAAAAAACTCATGCAATAACATTCATGATAAAATAATAGGAAATTAAAGTGGATCCATAAATAATAACATGGTTTATACATTAACCCTACATCTATGGGGTAACACTGAAAAATTATTAATGAAAAGATAAAAATAATTAAAAATAATTTTATAATTTAAAATATTAGTATACTCTATTCCACAAAAAAGTGTATATTGGTGTAGGTGGTCCCACATCAGTTAATATAAGTGTTCATCCAGTTGAAGAGGTTCCACCACCGTCTGATGTTGTGGGATCACCTTCCCCTAAAACTAGAAACATATTATTCTATATATCTACCTCCACATAAATTTTTTCATGAAGTAAACTTAAACCTGGAAGATCCAAGAACCTTTTGAGAATAAGGCCTCTTGCTGAGATTTCCCAATTCGTAGAACATTTTTCATTCTAAAATAATATCTATAATGATCACCTATCTTCAAATGATTTCCCATTTTGGTTGATTTAAAAGAAACAAGAAAATGTGTTTACATTACTAATAATATCCTACTTGAATAATTTTTCATGGAACAATCTAGAAACCCCCAACACATAGGAAAATTGAGTATTCATTATTTCTCAATATGAAAGAAGTGTTCTTCATCAATACGTTTATTCCCAAGAGTATGACTAAGGCATAGTGTTTCTTAACTATTTTCTAAAACGATACCTATACGAAAATTCTCATCATATACTTCTTCATCTTTACATTACATAACTATAAACCTTATATTCTAGAATATTTTTGATGAAATTTAATTTAACATCAATTTTTTATGCTTAATTAAAATAGAGGATTCAAAGAAAATTGAATGGCACTCTCACTATCTCTGAAAAATCCTCCTCCTTTTAGGGTCCTTTTGATCTCTTTCTTAAAGTGTATTAACAAAACTAACTCATCTTTGTATTCCAAAACTACTATGTAATATTTTTATTTTGCAGATAAAGTATACATTGGTTGTATACAAGAAATAAAATTTACCCCTATTCACCTGAAGGTAAAGAAAAATCTATTCAGGATCTTCTAGGTGTATAAATATCTAGAAAATTCATCATCCATGAAACCTTGAAATGGATAATCTTCTCTAATTTATAGTGATATATCTTTTGAATCCATCAAGTGTCAAATCATCCACTCCATAGCTTCATAGTAATCACTTAAATTGTTTGACATAAAGCTGGTTACCACTCCCACTTCCAAGGGAATTATTGATGATATACATATCTTGGTATTCCTCAAACATCTAACTATTTATAAAATAGTACTCTTTCCATGTATTAAACCACATATTCTGAATTCAGTTCATTATCAAGGGAAAATAGGGTAAATAAATCAAGTGGTTTTTATGTGGGATATCATCTATAAATTCAAAACAAATTAATGTACTTTGGAATATAGTCCTTCTAGGATACACCATGGTGTCACCACTTCTATACCTATTTATCCTCATCCATAATATATTCCTGGATATCCCAATATATTTCATCAAAAATATTCTTGAAAAAATTCTCACCAACTCTAGAATCAGTGAATACTCCAGATCCACCTATAATATATAATCCATATATAAAAGAAGTATGATGTAAGTCAAATCATCTCACACCCTCTGGTAAAAAAATGATCAAAACAACAAATTATGTAACCTTCTTCTTTCATGAACATGGAAAAATTATAGTTACACTACTAAGGTTCTTATTTCAATCCATAGATACTTAACTTAAGCTTAAAATGAATGTTTTCATTATGTTGAACTTCAAAATCCTTTAGCTACATTTTGAAAATCTACTTCTCGATGTAAAAAAAGTAGAAATGAAATTTTTACATATATTTTCTCTAATTTTATATCACTATAACAAAGTGCAACACCATTTACATTTTTTATGTTTTATAATAGATGAAAAAATATCAAATAATTTAACTACTTATTTTTTTCAAAACTATTCACCACCAGTCACTTGTTGTATCTACTAATTCCTTCAGCTTCTCCTTTCAAATGGAAGACCCATTTATTATCAACTTATTATTTCTATTATAGTAATTCATTAAGCTCTCAAGTTCCATTAAACATAAATAAATCTATCTATTCCTCCATTAATGACTCCCACTATTTTGATTTACTGAGTGTCACTACTTCTTTAAGGAATTCAAATTCTATTTAATCTATTTGATGTTAGAAATTAAGATTAACTCCAAATCATTTTACTGGTCACCTGACTCTATAAGATCTTCACAAATATAATTGTGATTCATCTCTTTTTGATAAATATCTTATAGTTCCCTATATTTTGAGCTTCTGTATTTCAATTAATTTACTTTCAGTGACTTCCCTCAGGATTTAACAGTCCTTGAGAATTCTATCATGTATTACACTACTCTAACTTTATAAAAAAATTGATTTCACCTGAACTCATAAAAAAATTCCCTTCTTATAGTATTCATATTTAAATCAATTTGAGCTTTAGGAGTTCACTCCATTCCCATAACATTGGGTTCTTCCATGATTTGTTCCTTCTACAAGAATTTCTCATTATAAGTAACGTCTCGGGTCCTGATAAATTATCTCTTATCATGAACCCATAGCCTATATCAAAATTATTCAATTCCATATAGAATAAGGAAACAAGCCTTAGGATTAGTCCCAAGTTTTAGTTAGTCATTAGAATCTATATTAACTTATGAAAATCTTCCAAAGATATTGGGATAAATAACATTCAATAGATTTCCATACCATTGTATATCTAACATACTTTTTTCCATCACAAATAATGGAATTATATTATATAATTATTCATTCATTTTGATTGATTCCACCCAAATAACCTGGGGAATTATATAATTTTTCCAAATTCATTATACCATTTTAAAATAAGGGTTCATTCTTTATGATAAATCATATTATTGAGGCATAACAGTTATGATCTTCTCTATCCTACTCACATTCTTCTAAAAGAAGTTATCAAAGTTGGTATCATTTTTCTCAACATAATTATCAAATTTGACGCAATTTAACTTCCATCCACTTACACTTTCAACCATGATTTTCCACTATACAATTTGGAACAGATATCGGTTTAATTATTAAGGAAATACACTAATACCCACTTTGTTCAATAATTGATTAATTTTATATACTAAACAGATCTTTTATGAGGCTATACATTGGTTCACCTCCTATATATCTAAGTGAAATTATTCTAACATCAAAGGTATGAGATTATATCCAATGAAATTAAATGAAACCCTCTTATATTTTTTAATCATTAAACTCTCACAAATTCTTATATCTATGTGATTTGTATTTAGTATTACTTCACTTACAAAATAATTTATATTATCCTCATTGAGATGATAAATCCCACAATTCCAAAATTTTGGATTTTTGAAGATTATATTTCATCCATTGCACTTCTATATGACCTTTCATTTAGATTGAGTGTTATTTAATATACTTCTCATGCCACGATAATAGACCCCCAAATCACTTTCTAGGAACTATTTCTGATTGCCATTCTATATCCTTCTTCATCTAGTTTCCCAATGAAAATGAGGTTCTTATATAGTTTTGGGATGTTCCTGGATCCTTTGAGGCTCAAGAATCGACTTTTTTTATCCAGATGCCCACATATCCCTCTTTGATGACTTCTAAGGCTTCATTATCCTTTAGATGAGAACTTCTAAAGAATCTTAATATATTATTAACCATGAACCCACAATTTTTCATTATAGAAAGGCATTCTGGAGTCATCCACCCATGATACCACCAAAATATTGATCTTATGAAAAATATTGTTAAATTCTTCCATTGTGATTACAGATTTTAAACCTCCTAAAAATTTCATTCTAGTGACTTTATTATAAATTCTAAAATAAATCTTGATATACCTTTGTTTCCCACATTTCTAACAATTAAGACGAATTTTATCTAACTTACCCAAACTTATGACTCAAGATTTATCTTCCAGTCTTCGAAGATGTCACTTTTCATTTGATCATATTATTCCTGTACCATTTAAAGAATTAACATAAGGGACTTGAACGTCCCTTTTATTGGGATCTTTAATTCGGATAATTTTAAATGAATCCTCACACACCAAGTCAGTTTTACAACAATATTTACTCACTACCATTAAAATTCCATAACATAATCATGGTATTGATGACATAAGTAGAATTTCCCATACATCATTAGTTAAAGTTACCTTTACTGATTCAAGATGACTTTATATCATATTAATTCCATTCACATGATCAATCACAAGCCTACCACATAATATCCTCAGGTATGTGAAATTTGACTTTAAAAATGCATTTTTAAGTGTCGTAGGTTTCTCATATATATCATTTAGTGGTTCATCAACTCAAAAGTCATATACTTATCTTGAATATTAAATTCCAAATGTTGGACCAATAAAATCCCCAACAATCAAAGTAATTTCTAGCCCAAACATTCCTATTAACTATTCTCTATATTGTCCTTTTTTATTTCACCTAATGTAATTTATAAATGTATTTCAATTTGATAACCTTATATCTATATCCTCCATAAGTTAATGTTAGTTACATCAAACTTATTAATCAAAAGATTTATTTCTTATGATTCCATATCATTAAATGACAGTAATACCAACTGAAAATCTATTTAAAATCAAGGAAATAATTATAATTTTACCTAGGATATTGATGAGTTTTCTATAAGAATTTACAACCATATCTAAAACCATTTATTTGAAGAAGACAACCCCACATGTAACTTATGATTCTCATAGGTTCATCCACTAAAAGACAAAGAAATGTGGAAAAAGTGAATCCTCCAAAATGAACTTTTCCTACCAAGATTAGTGTACCAAAATATTGAAAGTTGTTACACCCTACTCACCAAACTAATTGAAATCATTAAAAAACCATCCTAAAGAACTGACATGGTAATATTCAAGTAAAATAATATTAAATTATGGTAGACATATAATTAATTACATTGTTTAGACTCTAGGTCCAAAGTTTATGAAAGAATACTACAAAAAATTATTAGTAGAAGGATAGAAATATTTTCGACATCAATTGATAATTTTGTATATTATAATATTCTTTTCCATGTAAAAAAGTTTACATAAGATTAGGTAATCCCATTTTTAATTTATAGTGTTGTTCAGATGGGTTAACATGTTACATCATTATCCGTAGTTTGTGGATAACCTTCCCATAAAATTATTTACCTTTGATTACTTATAGTTTCCACTGCCTCAAACACTATATATGGTAAATGAAACATTGACCATTCAAGCACCCATCGAAAATTGACACCTTATAATTTTACTTCCCCTTATATTGATGATTCCTACTACTTGTAGTTGAATCATCAATACTTCTTATCATTTGGTGATATTTCCTTTTACTTAAGTTGAATGAAACATGAAATAGGCTTCACTTTACTAACATTAACATGGAAAGGTATGACACAATGACTTAAATAGTATCATTGCACTTATATATTTTTTGAATTATAGTAACATGGGCCATTTTAATATTTTCCCAATTAAATGCTTTTATGGGGATAGGTTTTATGACACCCTTAGAGTTTTTTATCTAAACTATTACTTATTTGAAGACCAGGAATCTAGAAATAGTCAATGATTAACTAATTCAGTTTTTCTACTTAAGTCCCATTATATTTTGGTTTTTTATATTTTATAAAAAAATAAATTATGAGCTTCATTTAGTAACTCCTAATTCAACTCAAGTACTGAGGGAATGCATATAATCTTTCCAAACATCAATACACTATATTCAAATATAACATTAATAAACTTCCCATAATTCATGGATTGAATCTTATTTTGTAAACCCTTGTCACCATACTGTGACTTCTACATCATATCTTTTAAATATGGTTGAATAATCACATGAAAAAAAATGATATTTTCCCTCACCTAATAACTTCCATATTAGTCTTCACTAAATCCCTAAATATTGGATCCTTGTTCAAGCTCATAATGGATAGAACACCATTGTGGATCATAATCAATACAACATCCAATTTGTTTCCTAACCAAATTGGTAGTGTATCAGATATTCCTTGTCCTTAAGTAGGTACAACCACCTCCTTTTTATTAGGTTCATATCTTTATATCTAAATATGTGCTTCAGTGACTTATGATCTGAATATATGTCATGTATTTCACTATAAATATATTTTATCCATATATTCAACGAACAAATTTCTTCATACTACTCAATATCATGTGTTTGATAGTTTTCTCAATGTTCCTCACTTTCATAGATTCATAAGTAATAATTATATCATTTTTTATAAGGACGTCCCCTATTACATTTTTTAGCACATCATTATATATCAAAAATATTTATTTCCTTGACAGTAAAGTTAATTTATATTTATTTAAAAATCTAGTCTTCATTTCCTCAAAACAATATAAAAATTCCTTTGACTAGGATAACATCTCCCCTTTGATTGTTAACGCTGTCCACAAGTAGTCTATTTGAGTAAAATTTTGAAACAAATTGCAAATATTAAAATTATAATCCAAGTAATATAAATATATCAATTATATTTATAGGAATGGGACATTATATGATTTAATTGGCCTTTGAATAGTCAACATATCTTCAATATGGGGCGAAAATATGTCCAATAATATTAACCTTTTAAATCCAAAATCCACAATTACCTAATTTCCTATATAACTCATTTTCTGAGAGAGGCTCCAAAATAATTCATAAATGATTATAATGTGTGAAACTAAATAGTAGGGGATTTCATGAAATTATATCATCCCAAAATTCATTTTTTAACACTATTATAACCATTCACCATTGAATAGATTCATTCCATCATTGAAAAAATAAAAGGTATTTACAGAAATTCTATTTTCTTCTCCTATAAAAGGAGATCAATTCCACATGATTTCTATAACCATTCCAAATCCTTATGTTAAACTAAAATCTTCTATTGTCTCTTCTAAACAAAATCCCCATATCATATAATCATTTTTCTTTCTAAAATACTAAGATAAGGATTATTATGGTTTTACCCAAAGGAAAACATGTAATGAATGAAAAATTTATAAATGAAATAACGTTTTAATGAATAAATTCCATATTTGAAAATATAATTGTAAAAAACACATACACTACATTGGTTTTGGGACATTCTGAAAATATATTATTTCATATTTAAATAAACAATAATCATATTTACTATTGATAATATACTCATTATAAAGTGATCATTAAAGATTATTTTATAATATGGGTTATAAAAATGTCCAATTGACATAGAAGGAAGAAATGAGGTCCTCAACCAATAGGATTATATAATATAAAACCCATTTATCAGATCTTATAATGGAGATGGAATCATAGGGATTTTCTCTAGGCAAAACCAAAGTCAACATTCAACAACTAAAGCTTGATCAAAACCATTTATTGGAGATGTTAATGCCTATGGAGGTCACAAACCAAAAATATTCTCTGAACCATCCCAAGAAAGAACTACTATTGAAAACATTTCCATTATCATAAATGATATTTTAATAAGGTGTTATGTGTGTATCCACAAGCAATATGAATTTGTAAATTTTATTTTTAATGAAATATTTATTATATTTATCAAATTTTATTATTACTTTACAAATTATTATATAATGAGTTTGATAAAATATATATTTTGATAAAAAAAATGAAATATGTATTTTTAGGAAACATATACATTCAATAAAGACACTCTTTTGATAATTTCATTAATTTTTAAAACAAATTTTTATTTATGAAAATATTATAATTAAATAAAAAAATTAAATGTATGTGATAATATAATTTAATTAGTACCAATTTAATTTTTATAAGGATCATAAAGTTTTTAGTATCATAAAAATTAGTATTTTTCAGTAAACATGTATTTTTATTTAAAATTAAATAATCTCATATTTTTTAGATTGTTTTGGTATAATAAATATATGTTTTTAAATCATCACATTGAAATTTACTAATGGTTATTTTTTCAAAAATTTCTAAAACAGCTAAATATTTTAGTAAAATTTTAAATATATATATATATATAAACATTCTTGTGACATCATAATATTCCAAAGGGGAAGTAATAAATTCTATTAAAATAATACTCAACCAACTATATATTTGCCCATAAATGTAATATTTTTTTGAATTATTTGATTAATTTTATAATCCTTTAATGAATCCTTCAAAATCTATTTAAATTTTAAGCTTTTAAAGTCAATTATTTATGAACATGACCCACTTCCACATCACAAAAGTTATTATTTTATTATTTTTAGTTATAATATTAATAAAATAATTAAAAAACTACTAATTTGTAGAATCCATGGTAATAAACCTTGGGAAATATTTTGTTATTATTTTATCTTATAGACACCAAAACCTAAGTTTTAGAATTAATTAATTATTAACTTCACCTTTTCAATAAATACAAAAAAAAACCTCAATCCTATTCAATAAAAATCCATTATGCATGAATTTAATATTCATATCACTCCCTTAATGCCACTCAAGGTGTTTCAAGTCTCATAATAAGCTCCCCCTAATCGTTTAGATGTTCTCTCTCAAGTTAAGGGATTCTCTCTCCCTCTATATTCAAGCACTTTCTTTGAGTTATGAATTCTGATTTTCAATTTTTAAAGATATTATTTTTTACAAATATGTTTTATTATACTTATGATGCACAATTAATGAAATAACACCTTTCACCCTCATTAAACCATTCTATTAATCTTTTTGTACACCTATTATGTTGTTCAAATTATCATTTGATTTTACAAGATGAACTTTTATGTAGTGAATTCCTATCCCTATTTTCACTCGATTTTATTAATCAAGATATACTTATCCCTAAATTATTACATACATCCATTTATATTAACACATTCTCAACAATCATGGGATTAAACAACATGAAATACATCCTTATGTTTTATGATCTATGTGGATCACAAATGCATGTACATAATGTGAATATGATGGTGGTATCAGAATTATATATCCATTCAAGTAATTTGTTAATGTTTTCATCTAATGTGACACCATTTAAGGTACATGGGAGATTATCCTAACTAGAACTTGTTATGATTTATAATAGTTTCCCCTAAATTATATTTTTGATTTATTCTTTTTTTTTGTTTCCACATTTCTATGTTACATTGATGTTATCATATTATATCTTGATTAAATGTTCATATTTTAGATTCTAACCCCAATTACGACACCTTTATACTCCTCTATACTGACATGTATTCATTTTATCATTTTATGCTTAGATTATTCTCTTGTTGGAATTTATAGCTCACCCCTTCCATAATTACATCCCCAGGATATATCATGCAGTTTCAGAAAAGAGATAAAATTTTAATAGAGTGTTAAGGAGTTATAAATAATATAATTATATCAATTTATTATATTTATATACTTAATATAAAATTACCCAAATAAAATAAGACTCCGGATATTGTTGTATTGTATTCGGTGTGACTTTATGTAATAAAGTCTGAATTAAGGTGCAATAAAGATATGGGTTGTCATAATTGGTATCATAGTAAGGTTTAGATATTTTTAGGGATTATGATTTTAAAAAAATAGTGAAATTCTTAAGTATAAGATTAAACTTATAAAAATATCACTAAATTTTGGTAAAGTATAGATTAAGTGGTTTTTAATAATGAAAATACTTATATAGATACTATAAGTGGATGTGGCTCTAATACATTTTTCTCTATGGTTAATAACCTGAATAAAGAACATTAGGAATTTAGACAATAATAACCTACTGCAAAAGATATAGGTTTTACTACAAACCTATTTCACAACATTAAGGTAATATGCTTCGGTAAATTCACAAGTTGATTTTGAACCATTAAAAAGGGAACAAAATTCCAACAAAATTTAATGCTATGAAAAATTCCATGTAGAACATAGATTAAAACCTATAAATTCATAGGTTAATGAATTTATATCATTTATGAGGTATTCCTTAAATGTTCTTAGTTTCTATTATTGTTTATAGTACTTTAATAATCAAAATCCATAATTTTTCATTTATTTTATTTAATGTTAAGAAATATGGGGAACTAGGTCAACAACCAATGCATTGGATAATGTGGTAACAGGATTCCTAATACAATGGAAAAATGATTTGAAAAATTCATGATAATTCATACTTAATTAACACAATTTCTTAATATATGCTTAAATCGGGAGGAAAGCCACATCACCCTTAGAAAGAAAAAGTTGTAATTAAGACCAATATATAGAAAAGGACTCTAAATTTTAGTGATTCATTAAATCCCTTACACTCAGAACAATAGATCAACTCCACCGAAAATATCTTATTCATCAATAAATTATATAAGTAAGAGTTTGTTTTTTTGGTTGTTTATCATAAGGAGGGAGATGTTGGTCAATTTTGTGCATTGACATGAATCCCTAGGAAGATTTTAATGTTATAGAGTGAAAATAATTCTAGAAAAATATTTTTTATAAATACTTTCCATACACTATCTAATAAAAAATGATGAAGTATTTCTTTATCCTCAAGAAACATGATATTAAATCTATTAGTGTGTATGATAAAAACTTCACAAAAACTACATAATATTCCTTTGGATTTATCATTGAAACAGAAAAGTAAATTTTGTCTACTTATTTATTAGGATAAATACAAAAATATGAATAAATTTTATGATCTAATAATTTGACATCTATGAAAATAATTCTGATGTTCCCTCAGAATTGAAATGCATGTTAGTGAATCTCAAGATTCTGGAGATAGGAAGTGGAAAATATATGTCAATTTTTTTTATATGATGGAGAAATCTGAGGGTTGAATGAAATTCCAACATCCCACTTTTAAAAATGTGAGAAAAAGAATCTTAAAAATCTCTAAAATGGTATAACAAAATTATTTAGGTGTGGTATGTATGGGAACCTAGAAATAGAATGATTATCAGATAACCAACCAATGTGGTTGAAGAAAATAATTCTTCAGTCAACCATCAGCCTAATAATCAATGTTTCATCTAAAAGTAACAAGAACATTATTAAAACCAATTCACTAATACAAGGGTTGTTAGTGATAATCGATGACAGTATTCTCTATAGCCATGAGATAATTGGTGACCTTTTGCATAATTTTTTCTAAATTGTATCCTGATAACGATGTGTTTATATGTGAACCAGTTATTCATTTAAGAATAGTGAATCTAAAATTTGATTCTGGTTATGTGTATACTTTCATATCATAAAATTTTAGTAGAACTACTCAAACAATTCCACAAAACGTAGAAGTGGATCTATCTATGAAAACATAAAATTAGGAAAATATTTCCCCCCAAGTATATAACTTCTCATCTATCCTTATTTGTGATATTATCATCTCATCCAAACTTATGATTCTACCTTTATTCAAGTTTTATTCTATTCTATGTATGGATTCAGTTTCCATATATATAGAAAAAATAAATTTTTAAGAGAATGAAACTACCATCCAAATCACAAATTAACCACAGATTTTATATAAGATAAAAGAGGATGTTGAATTTCATTTGGTATCATCTTATTAACTAAGCATATTACTTCCTAATGAATAAGAATATCTGGCCCAAATTATTGATACTAAGGAAAAGATTATTCATTTTGTTATGCCAATTATAATGTAATATGCATATGTGTTTCTCGAAAAAAAATCGTCATCCTCTATTGTGTAAATATGATTTCTCATTCAAACTTATCCTCTAATATTTGTTAATATACATAAATCTATAAAGAATTAAAAATATTTAGGTTGAAGAAGTAAAGATGATTCTATAAGAAACCTTGGACTAACAGTATATACACCTAACTACTTCACCCTAGAATTTTCATGTCCTATTTATCATTAAGAATGGTGGGTCAATACACCTCTGCATTGATTATCATGAGATCAAAAAGATCATGAAAAATAAAAAGTATCATCTGTCATGGATTGATGACTTTTCTTCTCAACTACATATATTCCAATACTTTTCTATGGTGGATATTCATTCGGGATATTATCATGTAAATGTGAAGATGGAGGATATCCCCAAACTACTTTTTATATAAGGTATGGGCACTAAAAGTTCATAGTGAATCCATTTAGACTCAATAATATTATGTATATATTTATATACATATTAATACCATATTTTTGGATTACATTCATGAATTTTTTGTAGTATTTATAGATAATATTATAATCCACTCCCAAAGTACGAAGGAACATTTGGAACATTTGGGCACTTTACATAAAAAATTGTGAAAGGAAAATTTATATATGAGGTATAGTAAAGTCATGATTTTGAAGCTATATTCAACATTATTGGGGCATGTTATCACCAAAAATGTTATATATATGGATCCCTAAAAAATAGAGGTAATTGAAGAAGGGCCAAGACCAACATCTATGATAATGATCCGTAGTTTCCTTGTATTATTTGGGTACTATCATCAATTTTTGAAAAATTTATCTTTATTTTCAAGCCTACTAACCAAGATAACTCATATAGGGGTTCTGTTTTTATAGAATTATGAATAAGAAGAGATATTTAAAAAGATAAATAATAGGTTAATTACTGCACATGGTATCACATCACCCACCATAGGAGACGTATTTATGATCTATAGAGATGAGTACAAAAATGATTATGTTTTTTACTCATGAAAAAAACATTTATTGCATATGCCTCCCCCAAATTAAATATCCATCAGAAAAACATCCCAAAAAATGTTCTAAAATTGGATCTAGGGATCTTCACATTGAATATTTATAAAAATTATCTCTATAGAGAGAGGTTTTACACATATACATATCATAAAAGTCTTAAGTATATATTCACACAAAATGATCTCAATATTCACCAATTAAGGTGGTTAGTATTGCATATGGTTTATGTTGTTCAATAAATTACCATCATAATAAGGAAGAAAAAGATGAAAATTATTTGAGTAGAATGGATCTAAAAAACCTATTCATGAAGAGGATTAAAAGGGATATAATCATCTTAGACACGAAATGGATATTCATGGGATTAATAAAAGGATATTCATCATACTTTAATCAAATAACATCACAACTATCTACTCACATGAGGATCAAAGTGGGCCAAATAGGTGTTGAGAGTATATAGAAAAAGGCATTGAATATTATGGTGTTTAAATTTTATAAAGATGGAGTTATGAGGGTTGGAACGTGGTTATGTGTCCCATTAAACCCAAAACTGAAGAGGGAATTTCCTAACCCAAGTTCATTATGTGTTCAATGTATCCCTCTTTAGGAAGTTCATACCACACCACTCACATATAGTAAATCAAGATTTTCTACCCTTATATAGTGAACTTTAATAATAGTAGTATCTATTGAGGTTCTTAGATCATATGTACAATGTTCAATGAAACACGATAACACACATGACCAAATTTTTGTGGTGGAATGACAAGTTTGAGGAAACAACATGGGAACTAGAAGGGATGATGTAACAGAAGTACCCTTATCTATTTTAGAGTATGACATGAAATTTAGAGGTAGAGATTTTTGAGTCAGATAATAATGTGATTTAATAAAAATTTATAAGTTAAATTCACTTTTGAATTAAAAATTTCACTATCATCATCATCATTTAAATTTTTTATTAAAGAATGCAAAATAACATGAATCAAAACAAGACCACCTGAAAGGAACCCTAAGTTGGTCTGAAATGGTGGAGACCATAGGCATACCCTCTAATCAAGTTGACCCCTTCAGATTTCAAAGTGTTCATATGGCATAAAGAAACCGGGTCATACACAATGACCTCAAGCAAAGCTAGGTGGTCTGCCACTTTATTTCCCCTCTCTAGTAAGGACTTTCATTGAGGTTATTATTAAGTAATTTAGTTATGTTAAAAACAAGAATTACTTCGGTTTTTTGACCAAATATAAAATATAGACTATAATGTTTCATTTAGAATTAATAATATTAACTATTGATAATATAGATATTGTATAGTGACCATTAGGATTATTTTATAATAAGGGTTATTATATAGTCTAATTGACATAGATGGAAGCAGTGATGGCCTCAACTAGTAGGATCTTACCCTATGAACCTCATTTATTGGAGGTTCAGTGGTAGATAGAAACACTAGGCATTGGAATTTACCAATACCAAGAAAATATTGAAAAAATAAATCTAAATTGAATCCATTTATAGTATAATTTTAGGTTTCATGAAATCATGTCCCGAACAATGTTCGATGAAGTACCACAAGAAAACACCATCATCACACACCTTACCATTACGATGTACACTAGTTTAATAAAGGTTTATATATCTGGACCCTAGTAATAATAATATCTATATTTTATTTTTAATAAAAAATTATTATAATTATCCACTTATACTATTAATTTTTGAATGATTACATAATGAGTTTTAAAAAAATTAAATTTTGATAAGAATAAATTAAAATTATATTTTTGAGAAATATATAATCTCAATTAGGTTACACTTTTGATAATTTCATTATTTTTAAAATAAATTTTATTTATATAAATATTATTATAAAATATTATTCATTTAAATATAATAGATAATATAATAAAAAAGAGTCCAATGTGATTTTTATAAGGCTCATAAAATTGTTGATATCATAAAAACTAGAATTTCTCAGTAAAAACTGATTTTTATTTTAATGAAAAAATTGTTATATTTGATAAATAACTATGATAAAATATATATTATTTTTAAAAACATAGCATTAAAATTATCCAATGTTTATTTTTTTCATAATTTCTTATAAGAGTAAACTTTTTGGGTAAAAATTACATATGATATAAATATATAGTCTGTATTATGGCATCATAATACAATAAATGTGTTTTAATAAATTCTTTAAAGGTGATCTAATACAAATATATATTTCACCATTAAAATAATTAGTTTTTTATGTTAATTGATAAATTTTATAATCCTTTAATGAATCCTCCAAAACCTATATTATATTTTAATGTTTTAAAATCAATTCATTATAAATATAACTCAATTTCACATCAACAATAGTATTATTCTAATATGTTTTGTTATTTTATTTATAAAATATTTAAAATTAATACTATTTAGAAAAAAACTATTTAAAACCATGGGAATGTTTTTCGTTTTGAATATTTTCTCATATAGAGTCTAAAACCTGTTCTTGAAAATTAATAAAGAACTCTCCCTTATTTTTCTATAAATACCCACCAAACCTCCCACCCCTCTTCACTAAAAACCAGTTCAAAAAAATTTTCTCTCCGTATACCTATATAAATACCTCTAAATTTGTTCTGAATCTCTTAATAATATCATACCAATCATTTATAAGTTCCTTCTAAAAGAAACTATTCTCTCCTTCTCTTCTTTATTCAAGCACTTACTTTGAGATATGCCTTTTGATTCCCAATTATTAATATTAACATATTGTTTTACAAATAAATTTCAAAACAATTATCATCTAAAATTAATTATATTCCACCTTTCAAATTCACCAAACCCTTACATGAATCTTTACGTGCAACCATTATTATAATTAATCTATTCAATGATTTTCCATAACAAACATCTATATAGTGAATACTAATACCCATTCCCACTAAAGGATATTCAACTATATATTCATATCCTTTAATTATTTGGGACTTCAATTCATGTAAATAAAATTATTTGATCATGGGATTAAATGTGACAAAATACTTCAATATGTCTTATGATGTATGTGGCACCAAACATCATTTTCATGATATAAATGTGGTTGGTGGTCTGGAGATTATGTAGCCCTCCAATGCACATGGTAATGTTTTTATCTCATGAGATACAATAAATGGTGGATTGGAGGTTGTAATAAAAATAATTAGTTATGGTATATCACTTTTTATCTTTGACTTATGCTTATGATTTCATTCATTATGATGTTGACACATTCTTATGTTTTATTGATGTTATCATCTAATATCATTCCTCGATGTTCATGTTTATGATTATCACCCATATTGTTTCACTTTTAAATAACTATTAACTTTCATGTGTTACTTTAATCATGTTATTATTTTCGTATTGCCTTACTATACTTTATATCTCATCTATTTCTTACACTCGTCCCTAGGTTATCCCAAGCAGTTTAGAAGAGCGAGGGAATTTTAAGAGCATGTTAAGGAGTATTAAATAATGCTATTGTATATATGTTTGAAGTTATTTTACTATGTATTTAATTTATCAAAGAAACTAGGACTCTATTCCTTCATATATTTAATTATGCATGTCTTTATTTAATAAACCATGAATTAAGGTGTGATAAATATACGGAAATTATATAACATCCCAAGGAATAGGTAATGTTCTCAACCAAACACTTGTAATTATTTTCTTGTTTCATACCCTCAAACCCACTCTATCCAGGAATTCATAATTACATCAGTATTTATAAAATATTTAAATCAAATTATACTAATGGAATATCTATTTTCATCATAATATATTTTTTCTATATTAACGTATCTTCAATAAGTGCCACCAGAAAATTTAGGAAGATGGTCAATCCAAAATCAACCACAATAAAATAGAATTCTTTATTCCTCATACAAATTATCATATTTTCAATAATACCCTAATATTTCATGATATATTTCTACTTAAATAATTTTTTATTTTTCGCTAACTATATTAAAATTCAACACCAATCTTTAATAGATTTATGATATACTATGAAAACATAATTTTTAAAATTTGAACATAATAACTTATATGATAAATTAAATGGTATGAATATTATTCAATGAATTATGAAAAATATGTAAAATAAATATATTTAATGAAAATTTATTGATTAATTCATAATAAATAAGTACTCGAATTTCAGAAAAGACATTTTATGCTTCAAAAATATGATTTCTTCACAATATGGTTTATGTTTCATTTTATGTGTGCATATTTTAATTATGTTCAACCAGATTTAGATATTGAGTATTATATAAAGGATTTTATTTTGAAAATTATTATATCAAAATAATTTTTGGGTGAATGATTTAGAATTTGTTAAAAAAGTTGATTTTTGTGAATTGTGAAATACAAATTATTTAATAAAATATTATTTTCATTTATAGTATTTTCAATGACACATTTTTATATGTATTAGTTTTAAAATTTCAATATTTGTTTACTAATAATTAATCAATTAATTACTTTTTAATAAATATTATTCATTATCTTGGTATTAAAATACTTTGAGACTTAAATGGTTTTATTAAGAAAACTATTTTCATCATGTTTTACATGATAAATTTTAAATTAAATTAAAGAAAATTGAGAAGTTATTTTGATTAAATGGATTTCATATATTTAATAATAATAATTAAAGTTATATAACAAGTTTAGCATAATTTTATTCATAATTATTAGTAAAAACAAAAAAAATCTATTACCACACTTAAGGTCAAAACAGGTTTATCGGGGGTTAAAAAAATTAATTGGCATAAAAATGATCTAAAATTTATAAAAATGCAATTGGAATGAAATATTGAAACCCAATATCATATAATATTCTGAAATGATCTATTTGTTGTAATTTTTCTTGAGTAATACATTATTATAATTTAATCTTTTATGAAATTCAAAGGGTGTCCCCTCCCCCACTTATAAATGGACACCCATCCTCTCCCTCATTTAAAAAAATTGATCCAACTAGCATAAACAACCCTACACAATTCTATTTTAAAATTCTATATACATTAATTATAAATGATTTAATCTTTAACAAACCATTCCAAGGGTCCTCAAGAAGGGATCTAAAGTAGGGCTATTAAAGATGATGTAATCATGTTTCCAAAATACTTTCTATTTATTTCTTATTATACCACTACTAAATATATGAAAAATTTTTAAAAATAATAACTTAATCATCCTAAATTATCATAAATTTTATTACAAATATTTAAATACTATTATCAAATTTTTATAAATAAAATTTAAAGCGGAATTATTGCTCGGGTGTACATGTGGACAACCACCATCATATAGGGATATTATTCATTTTTTTTAAATATCATTCCTTGGTTACTATTATAATGTATTTAATTTTTAAATGTTTTATTTATAACCAAATTAAAATTCTATAATGATAAATTATTTTTTATTTCTTTCATTTTTTTCATTATAATATGAAATTAATACTCATGTGTATGTACGGCCTAATGTCTCAATGAACGGATTAAATCATTTTTAAATATCTAACTTTCAGAAGTAATTAGAAATATTTATATAATAAATATATAATAAATTTATATAAGGATTATAATTCTATATATTATGGAAGCATGATCAAACTAAAATGGTCAGAACCAAAAAATCAAAATTTCTAAAAAAACGAAATAGATAACACCTGGAAATGATGATTTTAATAAGGAATCATTAATAAATGGGTGTTAAGATTTTTTTTAATAGGATAATATATGATATAATAAGTATGTGAATTATTTTGATATATAATCACAATAAATCAAATTTTATTATACATGAGTTTATTGAACTTTTAAATCAATTAAAACATGAGGTAAGCAATTTATGCTTCAATCTTAGTTTAACCGGGGTTGTTTATGCTTGAATTTCAATTATGGTAAACTATATGATCCTTATCTGATAAATACATTTAATTTAATTATTATAAATTTATTCCTATTATTTTAAATTAAAATTACAATTTTTTCTCATTGGTAATTAAAATGAAATAGAATTTGTTTTCAAGAATTAAATATTTCCTATTCGGTAGGGAATTTTTTTCTTCCATGAAAAAAATTTCATTAAAATATTTTCAATAATATTATAACAATTCTATATATATTTATTAAAGTAATTTTTATCCAATATTAAATTTATATAAAAATATAATGGAATATTCTTTTGATTTCCCAAACATGGTACTTTTTACCAAAGGTGTGAATGGAATATTTAATTTAATATACAATAAATAAATGATTTTTTTTCAATCGTGACTACACTTTTTATTTAATATTAATTTAATATCTTCCACAATTCTTTCAAAAAAACTATGCAAATTTTGTTTAATTTTTTAAATTTAAAATAAGTGTTCTCGAAATTACTCTGGTATTACCCACAAAAATGTTCCGATGAAATTGTATGTCTATTTTCATTTATTTCAATATCTTTTGATAAATATTATATGATTCTAAGGTTATACTCTAATGATACCTTCCACCATACTTATTCAAATGGATTATGATCAGTTTAAATGGAAAACATTTTAAAATTACATATTCAACTTCATCAAATATAGATATTTATTGATTACTAAGGGATGTTGATTATGTTGTATTGTTTAGTCATATGAAAAATGAACTATACATATTCTGTGATATGTGGGGCCATGAATTATATAGTCCCTAGATGAATTGATAGGTCTAATGAGACAATATAGGTTTGGTATTTGGAAAATTCCATTCCTATTTATGTAATATTTCATAGCTCGAAGCCTCACTGCTTAGTTAAATATGTCCTTCATTATGAATTCTAACATTATTAAATCAACTAATAATTTTCATGGGTTTTTTAAAATATTTATGTTATCAATAGATAAGTTTCAAGCTCATGTGTTTATTTATATGAAATCATATTATCAACATATATTCCTTCTATATTATTCATTCCTTATTTAATCAACGATAGCTTCTTTTGTACATATTCCCTTACTAAGCATTTGATCTCACACCATTGTTATGTTTTCTTTCAATGGATTCCAGGAAGTGTGCTATAATTAATGTGCAAGGATATTATAGATTTAGTAATAATTCTCCCAAAAAAATTATTATGTTTTATATTTATATTTCCAAGTGTAATTTCATATTCTATCATTTATCTATTTTCCCAATACAACTAAACTGATTGATCCTTTGGGTTATCATCTCGTGTATCTATTTTCAATTTTATATAGTAACCCACAGATCTATCCTACTAGGGTCATTGTCATTATAGGTGGTTTCAAATTAATTTTATTATACACCTTGAGGACTAGATTTAGAAAAACCATATATTAGAGAACGTGATCCAATGAAAGACACTTGGGGTAAGTCTATGTATAGTGTAATTTCATAAATTTTTTGTAAGATAGAAAATGTGTAGTTTCTTAGAAAATAAATCCCACTCTAGATACAATAAATTGGATGTGTCTATGTCACAAATTCACCTAGGGGTAATATATCGTAATGGGGTGGATTGGGTATTTATTCAATCATCATTAGTGCATGATGAGTCGGCCTAATATTGGAAACCTAGATAGACACTCTTAGGGATATCCATTGGTTGATTCAAACACAATATAAAAACCAATTTAAAATTTTAAATATATTTTTATCATATGACGAAATTATGAATAATTCTAATATTATGATTCAAAGATTATATATGAATAAATTTTAAATTTATAAAAATTATTTAATAATTTTCATAATTATACATTATTATTCTTAAATTTATGATCTAATATAGTATATTTCATTATTATAAATTGGTGCCAAGGGGGAGGAATGAAAATCATATCGACAAATGTAATTTAGGTAAGTATTCCCCTATTGTTTAACATAGTGAAGCTAGAGTTGGATGTGGAGCTGAAGCTAAACAAATTATAATAATATTTGGACAACTGCCTCAATTTTTTACCAATAACCTTGTCTCTGAGAAAGATCGTACTAATTTGAAATACATGGTATCAATTTTATTGTCTATGAAGATCATCCTACTATTTGGACAACGGACTCAATTTTTTACCTCATAGATGATGTAGAACAATGGTGTTATTTTAGTGAAAACACTAAGGATATATAGTAAATAGTGAGCATGGAGTGGAAATATTTTAATATAATTTTCATAAAAAACTATTTTACTTAAACAAAATTATGGAAAATAGAGAGTCAATCCATTTTTCCAAGAAAAAACAAATATGAAAATGTTTTTAAATATGAATCTAACATTACATGTTTAATCTGGAATTCTTCAAACTGCCTATGTAATCTAAATAGTATGAGTAACTATTTCTTTGATGGCCTAAATAGAATCATTCAAAAGGAATTAGTCTCCCAAAAATTATCATCATATGATCATAAAATATCATGTCCAATCAAGATAGAGGAATAATTATCCCCATCTAATATATTTTAAGGAATCAAACATGAAAAGGGGATGTCTAAACAAAAACATTATAAGGGATTAAGAGGAAGTGAGAATTTCCATTACGTGGTACTTATAGAAGGAAATACCCTGGTACATGCTCAATGGGAACATAAGTTTGGATTAATTTTTAAGGAAAAGTCCATCATGATCATGAATTCAAAGGTAATGGGTAAGTCATTACATTATGGTGTGTTAACTATAAGGATATTGGGTACTATTCCAAAAAAATGCTTGAAAATCCAAGGGAAATTATGTAAAAGAATCCCAGGGGATAATTCCATGATTATGAAATTAATATATCCAAACTAGGATTTCATAGATATGTGGTGAAATTTTCACTTCACATCTACTCTTAAATTATAAAAAATATTTGATTCTGGTTTTACCCACCCTTTAAAATCTAATGAATTTTCTAAGGATATCACATCACTACCTCAATGATTGTATATTGAGTAGGTAGTGAAAAATACTAATGGTATAATGATCGCATCTCATGTTTATATCTCATTATTGATATAATTTTTTAGGAATTTTATTACTAAAAATCTTTTTATTCATCCTCTAGTAAGTTTTGATATAATTATGGGAATGGATTAGATATCTCAGTATAGATTCCTTATAAATTGTTGATGAAGGTATGTTATATTTAACATTTAGAATCAAAAAATTATCATCAATCAGTGTTAGGATGAAATAGAACTTCCAATAGAAATGAATTTCTTCTTACAGGTTTTACTAACAATTCAAGAGGCGTATTTATCAAAAATGGTTGGATAGAAGCACCACATTGACAAATTTTCTATTGTCTCGAAAAATACTGATGTATTTCCTAAGAATGTTTCTAGTATTTCCATAAAATTGAATTTATTTTTCAATAAAAATCATTCTTGGTGGTACACCTATTTAAATGTCTCTATAAATTAATCCCCAATTTAATTATATGAATTAAATATGTAACTTTAAGAGAATCTAGATAATGGATTCATTTATCCCAATGATTCCCCATGGGTTGACCTAGTTCATTTTGTTATGTCAAAATGTGTTTAAAAAACATTTCATTGATTCTCATAAACATAATAAGATTAGTTTTAATAATAAGTATCATATACCCCATATCAATGATCAGTTTGATCAACTATGGAAGGACCAATATTTTCCCAAGATTTAACTTTGATCTGAATATCATCAGCTATGGTTTAAGAAGAATGATATTCCCAATACAACCTTCTATATGAGGTTTGGTAATTATGAATTTATATTAATTCTTTTTGGACTTACCAATGCTCCTTCTATCATCGTATATTTAATTAATCAATATTTTACATATTACCTTGATCAGTTTTTAGTAGTGTTTATAATGATATTATCAAATATATGAATTTAAATAATAATCTTGAGAAAAATTTGTTGATTGTGTTGACGACTCTATTGAAGGAGAATCTATAAGCCAAATTTAACAGGTTGTAATTTTCTCAAAAAAGGTCTCATTATTGGATCATAAAATTTTTAGTACTGGTATATCGGTGGATCCATAAAGGATTAAAGTTATTGGGAAATGGCATAGACTAATCATGGAAAAGTGATGGCTATGTATTTTTGTGGGGTTTTCTGGTAGGGTTATTTTACCATACCATCTACATCTTATTGTGATGGCTTACTGGTTCTCACTTATCCTCAAAGTGATTTAGTACTTGTGGGTTCTCACTTTTCCAAAAAGTATTTTTCAAAATTCAAAAAAATGGCTTTTCAGTCAGTTAATCATGGTAGCTGAGATCTATAATTTTCTTGGGTCGGATAGGAACTAAAAACTCTTTATTGGATATTTATCATTACTATCCAATACACTCACCAGGTTGAATTAGAATAAGGTTATGTTTTATAGATCCATCAATGTCAAGACAATTTCAAAATATTGAAAAGATGGTTGGTCAGTGTGCTTATACTTACACTATCTTATAGGGTAGATGTGTTTTTTATCTATAGTGATGTATCTAATTTTGTATTGGGATTTTTACTTATGAAAAACTATATAATGAAATAATATGCCTTTCATGATTTAAAATTTTATGAGAAAATTTTTCTAAATCATGATTTGGAGTTGGTAGTGGAAGTGTTTTCATTGACGATATGGAGTAATTATATTTATTGTAAAAATTTTAATATATATATTCAGATCATAAGAGTTTTAAGTATATCTTTATACAAAAGAGAGTTGAATATATTCTAGAGAATTTAGTTAGAGTTGATCAATTATTTTTAATGATCAATACATTACCAACCTAGGAAGCTGGTCAAGGTGGATGATGCAATGAGTCGGAAAGACCATTCTAGTTTTTCCATAATGAGAATTAAAATATATCCACGATTTATGGATTTTATAAATATGGATCTTTAAATATAGAGTAAAGGGAAAATAACATATTTTTTCTAAAAAAAATCAACCATCAATTCATGATAGGAAAAAAAGGAATATAAAGAATATGTTGAGTTATAAAATAAGTTGATGAATGTTCTTGAGATCAATCATGTTAATTTTGGAATGATAAGGTTTAGGAACTGATTATGTGTTCTGTAGATGCCATAATTAAGAAGGAGTTACTGGATAAATCAAACAATTTATCATTTTCAATTTATCCTAGAAATACAAAGATATACAAGGATCTAAATGAGTATTTTTGGAGGTTATTATAAAAAGAGATATTGTAGAGTATGTATCCTGATTCATGTCATTTCAAAAAGTTATTTCTACGAGAAAAATTCTCTCTAGATGTTATATCAATTTCTTGTAAAATAATAGAAATGGTAAAATATTACCATGTATTCCACCATCAGACTCCCAAGAACGTCTAAAGGGCCTAATACTATTTAGGATGTACTCGATTGGCTTATAAAAATTTGACCATTTTTTTCTATTTTAAAAGATTTAAATATTGTTCAACTTAACAGGTTGTAAATTAAATTATTTTTGATATTTAATGTATTTCCACACTCTATTTTTTCTTATAGGGATATGTTCATTACCTAAAAGTTTTATAGAAGTCTTCTGTATGATTTGGAAACAAAGTTGAATTTCAGTCATTGTTATCATCCTCTTATAGATGGTCCGTTTTATAGGACCACTAATATAGAGACCCTATCCTTTTACACCTATCATTACTTGATTTTAGCATAAAAAACATTATATTAAAATCCAATGATCTTAAAATCTAGTGTCTTGGAAGACTAGGTACATAAAACTGAAAACAAGGGATAAAATAAAACATTTATATATTTAATCTTAAAAATGAGCTCATAATGAACATTGTGCTCATAAATATTAATAGGATAGCATGTGGATAAAATGAACAAAGGGATTAGCTGAAAATTCCATTAAGGTTATAAATATAAGAATAAAGCATTAGCACATGAGCTAGAAGGCAAGACGCAACGATATTAAAAGGAACATGACATATGAATTCATAACACATAAACATGGTATAATATAAAAGTATATTCATAGTAATGTGGTAGCCACATAAAAAATTAATTTGGAACAATTCAGGGCTTCATGAACATAGAGGAGCACAAGTCAAGGTTAACCAACATGACGGTCGCATATGGTAGCACGAGTCAAGGCTAACCACCAAGACCGCTACACATAACATCCCATGAGACTCAGTGTTACCCAATGCATTAGAGTTCTATCTGGACTCACCCATAACAACATGTTCATGAATATTCTATACACATATATAATCATACATAATCAATCAAACATAAACATAAAGGGTTACCCAACGTAAAAATTGGGTATCATAATCATGTCATAAAGCATAAAAAATTGGGAGTACCATTAAAATGTTCACTAAAGAAAACAATTAGATCATTCATGGAAAATAATAGGGTATAATAGTCATATATCATGAAGATTTATTTCATATTGAAGTAATAACATGTAAAAAGATTACTTAAGAAACTTTAGAATTAAAACATTCTAGTGCGGTTAAAGGAAAATACCAAATGTCATTTAAAACATAAAAGAGACTAATATTTTATATAAAACAAGAAGTGAACAAGAATGTTTTCATAATGAAAATAGGGTTTTTATAAAATTATTTTTGGCTTAAACATATTATATGGTGTATTTGAAAATGGGTGGGAATTAGGGAAGTTCCCTAAAAACGGGCTTGGTTATCCCTGAAGAAGAATTATGAATGGATCATGATACATGATTTTAGATCATATACAAAAAAATTATAATTTCTGAATAAATATAATAGAAAAATTCATTTGGGTAAAAATAAATATAGAACAACCCGAAGGAGTAATGGAGGTTCGGGTAGAATCTCTTACCTTAAGTCCCATAGTGCCCTTCACATGATCTTAATGTATTGGATAACCAAACTACATTAATTAATTAATATTTATAAAACCTCTTATTCATGTAATTGATTTATTATAACCTTATTATGTTCATTAATTAATGTTTTGATGGGTTAAGATGTTCAATTTCTTTATTTGGGAGATTTTGTTTCCCTATTTTAATGATTAGTTTACTTATATACATGTAAGGATAAACATGTAAGATGATAATGGTTGTCCATAATTGAAGTTTTATGTTATTAGTGAACATAAATAAGATTAAATGGTTATAAAAGGAATTTGGTTATTTTTTTTAAGATGAGTCATTGTATAAAACTTTAATGATAACTGTTTTTGTTAATTTGTGGCTTTTGATAACATCGAACACATGTTTATTTGTAAATTAATATCATGTGGAAAAAATATTGTCGAACATTAAATTATAAATAATATATATAATATTCTATTTCAACCACTAAACTGGTTCCATGACTAGAATTGAATATTTTAATAGAAATTGAAAACATTTCATCCTTGAATGTGATAAATTAACACATCTCATATAGTGTTTTCATTTCTAGTAGAAAATGGGGGTAAATGATAGATGATGATGAATTATTCCATTATCAAAAAAAATAGTAAATTTAAGGAACTTGATTTATCATAACATTTTGATGAAAGAATATGGGAAAAGAAAAAGAAAGAATGGAACTTGAAAGAAAATAAACGAAATGAAAAGAGGAATTTACCACTTGAATATATCTTTTTTAAGAACCTCTTTAAGGGATAAGATTTTGATTTTGGAAGAGACCAAGGCATGATGGAAGTGGGAGAGAGTCCAAGGGATATATCTGATCATAATTGTGAGTAGAATCAAGGATTTATATGTGTGAGGATAGGAGGAAATAGAGGTTATTTATAGTGGAGGAGAGGAGGGGTTTCCCATTATTTTAATCATTAGTTTAATATTTTTTACTCAAGAAAATCAATAGTCTTGATTAATGTGGCCAATAAAGTAAATATATAATTTGATATTGATACAATGTACATTTATATCATTCATGACTCAATACTATTGTAGAAATTAATTAATTTATCGTTTATCATAAATTATCATATTTTACTATTCACCAAAAATTCAAGTATTTTAGAAAAAATCCCAAAAATTAAGTCCAACCATTTTTAAACATGTTTAATTCAAAAATAAACATAATTTTAAGAAAATAATTTTCTAAATATGTTAAATTTAATTTTTCGAGAAAATCATAATTTACATGAAAAATTCAATTTTTAAAATTAAATCTACTTTTCTAACACTTTGAAAAATTAATTTAGGTCCCTTAAAATTATATTATAATCATATTTTATATAAATAAATATTTATAAATAAATTTTAGGAAAATAAATTTCCTATAAAATTATTAAATTTATAATAAATTTGTAATTAAATATACATGACGTAGAAAAATACCGACAATTAAATAACAATTCTTAAAACATTTACTTACTTATACTTTAATATATTTATAACATATTGTCACCTATAAGATGGATAAATTTTATTAATACATTTATTAGTTAGGTCACTATATAATTGACTGGTATACAATTCCTAAGGTTCACATCACCGTTCCAAAGGTCAAGTTACAATTTCATAATTATATGTTCCTTAACATTAGGGAAAACCTTTTATTTCACTCATTATTAATTTATGAGGCTTGTATTCTGTTATATAAGTAATCTTATAGGATTATTAGTGAAGAAATAATTATAAAAAGAGAATTTCGTTGATAAAATAATGGTTCAATACAATTAAAACTCGAGAATACATGTTGACATCTTGATATATGGATTTAAAAGGTGGTTGGGATCAACACCTTACTTCGGTATAATTTTCATACAGTAATAGATTTCACATGGGAATTTACATAGATACTTCAAAATACCTCTATAGTAGGAATTCAAAAACACAAAGATAATGGGATTCAATAGGAGAATTAAATCTTTTGGGGCCTAATCTAGCTAAAAACGGAAGAGAAGTTTGGATCCATTCATAATCACATAAGGGTAGCTCATAGTCGACAAAACAATTTATTGTGAAAATCGATGGGGATATCTAGAGTTCGAAGTTAGTGAAAAGGTATTATTATGAATATTTCCTTGGAAAATTAATATGATATTAGTAAATAATAGAAATTTGAGCACCATATATATCATTCCCTTTAAAATTATTAATCGTGTCGATGGTGTAATATATCGCTTCGTGCTTATACTGAATCCCGATCAGGATCATAATATCTTCCATGTACCACTCCTAATGAATTACATATGTGATCCTTCACAAATAATAAAATTATATGTATAACTAATGGGGAAGTATATCACTTATTAAGAATAACTTGTAGACATTCTATAGTACAGAGATAAATTACAATGAAATAAGAACACTCACCGAGTCATTTTTTTTTGAAACAAAAAATTTGAGGAAGCTGTGTAAGAAACCAAAGATGTGATAAAGTATAATTAACTTCTGTTTTTTGTGTCAAAGTAACAAAAATTCATGGTTGAAATCTTTATAATGGGGTATAATTTAACTCACAAATATTTTATGATATAGTTCTATTTAAATAAATTTAAATTGTTCCATATCTTTCTTAACACACAACAATGAGCATTAACTGAACTATGATATAGTATAAAAATATTATTATTTAAATTTGATCATGAAATTATCCATTAAATTAGAGGGTAAAAATAAAATTAAATAAATTATTAAAAATATTTATATAGTTTTCATTTAAAGAAAATTTATTCATTAATTAATAATAAATAAGTACTCAATTTTTATTAAGTTTCTTTAATGCTTAAATATATATTTCCCTCAAAAATGGTTTTTATTGCATTATTTTCATAGATAATATGAATATTTTTTACCAATTTTAGAAATTTTTTTTTATAAAAAGTACATCATATTTTAAATCAACATACAAGAACTATCTAAGGGTGTGTTTTTTGGAATTTAATTTAAAATTAGATTTTTTTTTGTGAATAGTAAAATATCATTTTTAATGAAAAATCTCCCTTACGTTCTAGTATTCTCAAAACTAAATTTTTATTTGGATTGCTATTAAAGTTTAATTTATTTAATTTAAATAAATATAATTCAATTTAAAACTTTTGGATCAAAACTACACTTGATCTTGGTTGAAAAATAATTTTAGACATAAAAGAGAATTTTTTAGAAAATTTCTAGTCTTTTCTTTCTATAGGTTTACATTTAAAATGAATTCTAACACTTATATCAATTTTATTTGATAAAATTTATTTCATATTTATAATAAAGATAATTAATATTAGGTACAAATTTAACTTAGGTTTTGGCCATTATGAATTGTAAAAAAGAAAAAATATATGTTACCATGGTTAGGGTTAAAACAGAATTACAAGGGGCAGTTAATCTAAAGTGATCGGGACTAAATACCCTAAATACTAGTATAAATACTATTTTTTAACATATTTCAACCATATAAAATCTCAAATTCATAAATGTCCTATTTTGGAGCCATTTATCATGATAAAGACATTATTATATTTTAATATTTTAAAAAATTACATGTTCATCCTCTCTACCACTTATAAAAGGAAACCCACCATCTTCCTTCTTTACACCATTTTCATCTACATAGTTGAACCAAACCCTAACAAATTATATTATTAAAATCCATATCCAAAAATAATAGAATCTTTTATTCTTAAAAGGCCATTCAACTTGTCCTTAAGATGGTTTCTAAAGGATATCTATTGAAGAATATGTAATCATCCTTCTCAAATTATTTCAATTTATTTCTTATTATAACTCCTATAAACCTTTGGTATTCATCAAAAAATAATAAATATATTATCTTGAATATACTTAAATTTATTATGATTATAAAACCACTGTTATCCAACCTTTTCCCATCAAATTGGAAGTGAAAACATCACTAATGTGTAAGTGTAAACCGTCACCTTCATATAACGTTATAATTAAATTTCTATCAATATAAACAATTATTGATTATTATTATGGGTTTAATTTGTAAATATTATATTTATTATATAATTATTATTCTATAATGATAAAATATTATTTATAATTATTTAATTTTTTTAAATGAAAACTGCATTCATGTGTACGTATTCCCAACCTTCTCTAATAACTGTGTAAATAGTTTTTCTATCTCTAGAATTTAGGAATAATTATAAATATATATACACTATATATATATTATATTTATATCATGATTAAAATATTGTATAAGTTTTAACTATGATCAAATTGCAATTACAGAATCTTCTAAACTACTTCTTCCATGAAAAACAAAACTATTCACACCCAAAAACAATAATTTTAATAAGAAAATATTAATAAGTTTGTATTTAAATTTATAAAGTGGATCACATATGATATTATAATTATGTAAATGGTTTATCTAAAGAATTATAATAAATTTTAATTTACTATATAGTTGGTTATATATCTTTTGAATCAATTCTAACTTGAGGTAATTGAATTATGGTTCTAACTCATTTTAATTAGGATTGTTTATGCTTGAGTTTACATTAATAGATATTATATTATCATTATTTGATAAACCCATTCATATTTATTATTCTCTATTTTTTCATGTTATTTTTAATTAATAATTTTTTTCCTGTCTTTTTTATTTAAAATAATTAAATTATTTTATGAAAAACCTCCTTTATTTCCTCTTTGGTTTGAAATATTTTTCTTCCGTGTAAATATTTTCTTTAAAAGATATTAAAGAATTTTTTCACCATTCACCAATGATTTACTTAATGAATTTTATCCTTTTTTAATTTCTACTAAAAAAATAAATCAAATGTTTCTTTTATCTTCTAAACAAGGTACTTTTAATAAATAATTGTGAACACAGTCTATGTTTATCAATACACCGAAAAAATGGATTTTTCCACTATCAGGACTAAAATTTAATTTAAAAGATTAATTTATAGGTATCCATGGTTCTTTCCAAATATATTATTTTTTCTAATATTTTTTATATTTATATGTTTTGAAAAAGTGTTTTGAAACCCAATTTGGTATTTTCCTCAATAAATGTTCCTGTGATATTTTAAAATTATTTTTATCTTTTTCAACATCCTTTAACGAATCATATTCGTTAATGAGGTTATCCAATAATGATAACAACCACCATACTTCATTGTATTTATTATAATCAAATTTTATAGTAAAACTTTTGGCATTCCATATTCTAGTGCCTTCTGAACTAATAGTTATTTATTACTATGGTATATTTATTAAGTTGTGTTATTTATTCATATGATGAATGCAATGGACTTATTATGTGATGGGTGGGGACTATAATTACATACCCACTTTATTTATTTATAAATCTCATGAGACAAAATAGTTTGGGAATTTGCAATGTCTTTACATATTTATGTAATGTGTCTTAACTCGATTCCTCAACAGTAATTTGCAGATGTCCCACATTATCCATTCCATAAACATAGAATTATTTATTTATTTCTATTTGATTATTAAAATATTTATGTTATCCAGTGATAATTTTTTTGATCATGTGATTTTTTATATGAGATTATTTGATCATTACGTATCCCTTCCATAGTATTCATGCCTTTTTTATTCTATGACAGCTACTTTTTTACAAATTCTTGTACTAATCATTTGAGCTCACACTTTACTTATGTTTCCATTATTAGGAATTGATGAAGTTTAATATTATTTATATCTAAGGAAATTATAAAGGGAATACACATTTTCTAAAATAAAATAAAATATTTATATTTATGTTTTAAAGTGTAATGTGAGATTCAAAAATGTATCTACTTTTACAAGACTACTAAACTAATAAATCCTTTGGGATTTGATCACTTGTATCTAATACCAATTTTATACCGTAAACACATAATCAGGCCTACTTGGTTATGGGTTTCTAAATTTGTTATATCATTCTTCTTCTCCATTAATTTTATACCAAAGATCCCACTTTGGTATATATACTTTTCTTCAAAAAAATTATTGTGCCATACAAATTTTATTATTTCATCATACTAATAAAAAACATTATCATACAATAGATAACTATGAAATTACATTTATAATAAAATATAAATTAATTACAATAAAATATTTTTTGTAATAATATAATTACTATTTTTTAATAATATACACTAAATGATGAATAATAATACAATTACATGCTTTCATATTAGAATAAAAAACAATACCCTTTTAATTTTAATCACAATTGAATGGTTTTTACATACACAAGTTTTTTATTTGATAAATAAATTTCAAATATAGATAGAGTACTTTGAATAAAAATGACTTAAATTTTGGAATCAGCATATCAAAATTATCCAATGGTTAATTTTCCATAAATTTTTGAGATGGTATAATTTTTTGGTGAAAAGTTATATATAATATGAATATAAAGTAAATATTATGAAATACCAATGAATTCAAAATGATGTATTAATTTACATAAGGTCTTTGTCAACCAAAAATTTGTTTATTTATAAAAATAATTTTTTTATAAGTACTAAAATCAACTTTCCATGCCTATAAAGAAACCTTTAAAACCTGAAGGATGTTTTAAGATTTTAAAAACAATTATTTACGAATAAAAATATTTTTAATATGAAAAATAATATAATTTAGTACAATTTTGTTCTTAATAAATGAAATTCCAACAACCATTTACAACATGTAAAATACCACATTCTAAAATTATTTGAATGAAATTTGTTTTATTTTTTATCAACCTAGAGTCTAATAATTTTTTTTTGAATTTGTAAACTAATTCCCCTTATTTTCTATAAATACCCACCCATATTATGACTATTATTCATTTAAAAATCACTTAGAGTTAACCTCCATCATTTTTATCTCTTATAAGTCTCTCTAAAGAGTTTATGTGTTTATAATTTTATATTTTCAAGATTTATGAAGCTACCTAAATGGTAAGGTTTCCCAGTCATCCACTCTCCTCTTCAATTGGAATCTTTTTGTTATAATATATTTAAATATTATTTTCCATGTACTTACATTCAATTAATTTCATGGTATTATTTTCCATTTAATATATCGTTAATGATATATTCTATATTTCTAGTAATCATATCCCATTATTAACTCATTATTATGTTAATATAATGGTCCCTAATCCCTTCTTATATTTTATTTTTATAATTCAACGAAATTTATTTTCATTACACTGTGAAATTTTACTATGATTCAATTTTATAAATTTATTATCATATAATCAATGATATATCTTCATTATCTGTCATTATACTACCTTCATAAGCCATTATAGTGATAAAACATTAGTATAGTATCAAGGGTTAAATCTAAATAAAGGGAAAAATAGATAAATTTCAGTAAAGTAATGAGTTTGTGGCGTTAAGTAAATGAAATCCCCTTCAAGATACTATAAGGGTATTTAGGATCTTTCTCGGATGTACCTAGGCATAATAACCCTTAAAATGATGGTTTTATTTTAACACGATCTTAATTTGGAGCATAAAAAATATGCCTAATTGAAATTCTAGTATGACACTATAAGGAGATATTATTTGGATGATTCACAAGACCATTATGAACCCTTATCTAGATTTATAATATATTGTTACAATATTGAAATAAAATTTTAATTTATGTATCTAAAGTAGGTAGGTGTTGCTACAGATCTAGAAGTAAGGTTTGGGCGGTAATTTTTCTAGCATTGCTTTTATCTCCTACTATTTAAAACTATTAAACTCAGTAACTAATTCCTATTTATATCCTAACCCCATGAAAGTTCCCTTCACTACTCCCTTTTTATAATTCCATTGACTAGTGTAATTTCCATTACATTTTGAATATCATGTAGTTTTTAGTAAATTGTGTTATATTCACCAGGATAAATTTATTATTCTACAAAATGGAGAAATATTTATATTTTATATATCCCCTATTTCAATGTGAGAAAAATGGTTACTTTACCCAAACTATGTATGAGGGGAAAATAAAATATTGATTATTCTTTTATGTATCACTAATGTGGTAATGACCAAGGTTATATTTTACATAGAAATGTACTAGAAGTTACCAGTTATAGTAAGAATCTTCAAGTGCTATAATGAAATCTAAAACATAGTGAATAAGTTTATATGGAATCATATAATGGGAAAAAAAATGATGTATCCTATCATGTTATTGATATAAATAATTATATGATACTTCATTTCATGAATTTCTCACTTTATAATCTTCAATATTGAAGATTATAAGGGAAATCCACAAGTAGGAATTATAAATATTTATGTGTCATTTGATATCACTATCTTAAAATGTGTGTAATGGTCATTAGACTTTAATATTTTTATTAATAGGAATCATGTTTCACATTATTATATTTACAGAATAAAACCATAATTACATATGTTTATAAGAAGTAGGCTTTGTTACGTGAGTCACATATGATATGTTTCCAATTAATTAGTAAAAAAATGATTTATCTCATCCATTGTTATGGAATTTTTTAATATAGAAATTTGATTGGAATGAAACTATTGAACCAAATTCTTTGTCCATGGTGTATTAAGGGGTTTATTTTAGATATTTAATGAAATATTTATCTATAATATTGGTTGATCAAAAAATTGTGAAACATGATTGATAAGATATCATGAAAAATGGATTGAATAATGAAGTAAATTTTTTATTATGGTTTTCATCATTGTGAAATTAAATTCTTCCTTTATGGGTTCCTTTATGTGTTTATAAAAACTAATATTTGACTTTTGGAAAACCCACGTAATTCCATTAAGGAAGAAACTAAGAGGGTAAAACATTTAATATGTACTTCAATAACAATTTAAATAAATGTTTATCTAAGGGTTGGTTTATTTATTAGAATTTTTTAGTCACCATTTATATTTGAGTTGAATGTAAAAAAAATCTTTCCAAGACATTTAATATGATATAATAATTTATTGATTTATTAAATAAATAATATTTGTTATTTGGGGTTAGCTAAATTCTTGAGAAGTAAATGTAGACCATGTTAATAGGTATAGTAGAATTGATATATTAAATATCGTTTAAATAAGTATTAATTTATTTAATGAAATGATATTTATTAAATCAAGACACACCCATAATATAATATATTATTATTTTAACTATTATTATTATAGTTAGGTGTGGGTTTTACGAAGTATTAAGATGATGATAATGGAATAGGTGTAATTATTTATTCTCTAGCATAGAATTGTAAATAACAGGTTCTATCAATTCCTAGAGTTATAAAAAATTCATGCATAATTATTTCCTCTCTAGATAATTCTCCCCACGAAGAAATTTTCTAGGGATTTATCTCAAGAGAGAGATAAATTTTCCTACCTCCATTGTCTCTCTCAAAAATGAGGGAACAATGATCAATCCTTCAAAGAAGAAGAATTGTTTTAGGATCGAAGGAAAATGTTGAAAGATGATTGATACCACAATGCTAGCACCTAGAGTATCATTAGAGATTCTTCAAGATCATAGGATCACATGTGGATCAATTCTAAGTGGATTTTATCCTTCGATCCAGATAGTAAAAAAATCACAACAATAAGGTCATTCAAATGATTAACATCATTAGTGGAGAAACAACTCAAAATAGAGGAAATTATTATACATAAATTTATTATAAATTTAAGATAAAGGATCTTGTCTCCTGGTTATGAAATTCTATGTCATATTCATCAGATAAATTCATTGGTCATGAAACATATATTAATGTGTATTCCATGTTCGGAATGGAAATAATAGGGATTTTCACTATTCCCAGAACCTTAAACCTTGGTGGTATGTTTATGATGACTGAAATTATTTATTTCATCACTATGATATTAGTTATTTTTATCCTTGAATTTATTTATTATTATATATTCCATGGGTATATCAAGATCATAGTTCTATGTTTTATGCCATTTATTTATTCTGAACATATTATTTATTACATTCTTATTTTTGACAGATTTTATTGTATGTTACCATTACTAAGATTTTGAGCTCATCCCTTTATATGTATTCCCATTTCAACAAGAAACTAGGAATACTACTACATGTGACATATGTATGTGTGAGGATGAACAACAAATTCATGTATTTTGTTGATGTACCTTAAGTTCTCTATGTAATGTAATGTTTATTTTTTAATCTAGTTTCTTGAGACTACTAAACCGTTATATCATGTGTATTTTGATCTATTTATTCTGTAAAATGGTAATCATAACCACCACTCTATTGTATAAGAGTATGTTTTTTCAAATTTTGTATCAAATTATGTTTAGTAGAAACCTTGGTAAATTGATTTATTCTGGCATCTGTGTGTTTACATGTTTTTTTCTATTTTTGTAGACCACATTCCGTAAAAAAGGTTTATAGTTTAAATGAAATTAATTTCTAATAAATTCATATATATATTGTGATTTATAATTCTTATTTTCATTCATGAATTAATTAAGTATATGTAATTGTTTATAAATAGTGATTAATAGAAGGAACAAAAATTGTATCAACGCTCATAATAAAAGTTGGTATTTGTATTTAGAAAACATAAATTATAAAGGTGTTGTAATAGAAGATATTATAAAAATAATAGAGGTTTTAAATTAGTTTAGGACCAATAACCTTACCTACATATAACAACATATTACTCTACAACATGGAAAAACAATGTTGGATCGCTTCTAGAGACAGTAACCTCCATCCTTCCGAGGAATATCAAAAATCCATTAGTAAATGAACAATTTTTCAAGTACCTATTGAAGGTATTATTTTCCTAGGTATTTATTGAAAAAAAATATGTTTATCTTGGATATATATCATATAATGGGAGATAATATCCAGTGGGGATCATAAATCAAACACTAAGATGGAATAATTGATAGTGAATATAAAATGGAGGACTTTCAGGGATATATTCCATGAAAAATAATTTCTTCATGAGAAATGAGTGAACATGGAAATATTATTCATAAATTATAGATAAAAGGAAGCAGAATTTGTTTCAGAGTATGATTATGACTTTATAATTCTAGAAAGACATTTTTTAGACATTGTAAGTAATCAAGAATGCAATATTGATGACTTATTTAATGGGTTGAAGAAAATAATTATAAGGTAATTAGTGTATCAAAAAAATCACCCATATTATAAGAGAGTTAAAAGGTAGAAAAAATATGATAAGGGAATCAAGATAAGAATAGGATAGTCGAACACCCTAAGGAGAGAAATTTGGAAGAGGAAAAGAACAGAAATGTGGAATTTTAAACATGAAAAACGGTAGGAAGAAACACCTTGGGTCTTGCTTGAAGGTAATGGGAGTTTTCTATAAGTGTGGAGATATAGTATATCAAGATCTGGAATTAAAAAGAAAAAGAAAAATTATCCAATGTCCAATGCTTCAATTCTACAGATATTAGACACTATTCAAATCAATTCCCCAAGCGTCAAGGTAATACACCTCAATAGATATCAGGGGAGCATGTTTGGGGTTATTAAATCACAATAGTAAAATTTTAGGTCCTAGATGATGTTATAAGGTGGTATTTGATCATAAAATAAAATTTAGATAATGCATTGTTTTATTCACCATCTACACACACTTTTTTATCTTGCATGTTTTATAAGTACATTGAATCACCTTCTGATACATTAAATAAGTAATTTTCAAGTAATAATCTTATTAGAAATCTTACAGAAATGATTTTTTATTACATTATATTTCATAAAATTAAAAATGGCAAATTTTTTGTGAACGTGTGGTTAATACCATTAATTAACTTTGATATAATACTTTGTATGAATTATCTCCCAAAGTGTAATTTAACAATTTATTGTTATAATAATGAGATTTTAATCTCTTAAGATGGAATAGAATCCCTTGTTTTTTAGAGAAAATACTTCATTGCCTAAATTTTACTCAAATTCCCATCCATTGTCTCATATTAGTGATATTATTAGAGAGGATGAATAAATAAATTATAATAATTTATTTATAATAGAGTATGTATAAAATTTGGGGGATTATATTGATGTATTTCCTAAGTAAGTACTAGAATGAGAACTTTAAATTTAATATGTCTGAATTTTGGATTAATAAAATTTCTTTTATTGGCCATAATATATCCAAATATAGAATATATTATGTTTATAATAAATAAAAAGGTGGTTAAATAATGGCCTAACCCATTTAAGATAATTGAGGTATATATTTTCTATAGCTTACCTAGTTACATTAAAAAATTGATGAAAACATTTCTTGAATATCTAATCAATTAACCTAGTTGAAAAGTATAGGGTCAATTTTTTGTAATCAAAGGGGTGTGAAAAAATATTTGAGGAATAAAATAAAATATTGATTGATACACCAGTATGAACCTTACCATCAGATAATGAATGATTTTTTTATATAGAGATACATCAAAAATGGACTATTAAATTTACTTATGTAAAATTATAGATTAATTGTTTATGTAGTAAGGAAACTAAAGGTCCATGAGAAAATATCAAACAGGTGATCTTGAGTTGTAATTTGTAATATTTTCATTCAAAATATGGAATCACTATATTTATAGGGAATGATATGACATATATACAAATCACTAAAGTTTCAAGTATATATTCTTGAATAAAGATATCTACATGAGATAAAGAATATTACTCAAAGATCTAAATGACTATGACTGATCGATATATTAATACCCGAGAATATGAAACAAGGTTGATGTAGCATTGTGTAAGAATAAATGATTAAGATAAATAAGGATCCAGGGGTCATGGATGTTCTAATTTTGGAAATGGAAATTACCACAAAAGGGGAAATATCCATTATTTTTTAAGTAATGGTCTAACCAAAATTTCTAGAGCTGATGAAAAGGTATCCAAAAGATAATAGGGGTTTATAAATTAAAACAAAAACCATTAAAGAGGGTAAAATGAATGAATTATAATATAAAGATGGTGTGTTGATGTTTGGAAGGACAATACATGTACCATCAGTAATAGATCCAAAGAGGTAATTACTAGAAAGAACCCCCAAATAAAACTTTTCTATACACCTGGTATGAACCAAGATGTAAAGGTATCTAAGATAGAGCTTCTATTGGGAAAACATGAAGTTGAAAATTGCCTAGAATGTATCAGATTTCTTAGTATGACAACAAGTAAATGTTGAAAGACAACTGGAAAAGTGTTCCATAAAATCTCTATTTGGACCAATGTGGAAGGGTTATAACATCAAAATAGACATTTTTAACATACAGCCTAAGGAATCTAATAATAAATATGTTATATTGGTCATTATGGATCGACACACCATTTTTCACATTTTATGGCAACAAGGGAGGTTCTACATCCAAAACTCCCTATACAAATCTATATATATGATGTTTTTTGAGACATCATAGTACACCTTTATCAATTGTATGAGGTTATGGCCCTCAATTCATGCCAAAAATTTTAGGAAAGATTTTAAAGGCTTTGGACATCGAGATACATTTTTTCACAGCATATCATCCTCTAACGGATGGACAGTGTGAACGGATCATCAAAACCATAGAAGACATATTTAAATCAAGCCCAATTGAATTCCAAGGAATATGTGACCAACACCTATATATTGTGGAATTTTTATAAAATGATATTTTCCATTTAATAATTTAAATGGCACTGTATGAGTTCATGTATGGAAAAAGTGGTCATGCACGAACCTATTGGGATGATGCTTGGTAAAGGGGGTTAGTCTGTCCAAAACCCATTGAGGAAACAATTGAGAAGGTGAAATATATCTAGAAACATTTCAAGATATCATGAAGAAAATAGAAAATCAATGTTGATAATGAAAAAATGAATTGGAATTATATATAGGATATCATGTCTTCTTGAAACTATCACCATGGAAGAGAGTTATAAGGTTTGGTAAGATAGAGAATCTATGTCTCAGTTTTATTAAACCATTTGAAATTATACTAAGAATTAGAATTTGGGATTATCAATTGGATTTATTACCCAATATCTCTAAAGTGAAACAATTATTTTATATCTTGATGTTAAGGATGTACAAAATTGACCCTGCACATATACCGATAACAAATAATGTATATCTTGAAAAAAACTCATCACATAATAAATAGATCAATCAAATTCTAGAAACAATAAAAAAGGTGTTAATGAATTGGAAAATTTCACATGTTAAAGATCTTTATATGAATCACAAGTTGGAAGAAGAAACATGGGATCTAGATGAAGTAATGATGAAGAATAACAATCATTTGTTCCAAGTTTTTTGGACTTATAATCCACCTAGGAACTGATGAATGACTATTATTCCAAAGTAATATAAGAGAATTCATACTCTTATACCTATGTGGAATTAGTAAATCCTAATCATGTTGATTCGAATGGAACCATGAATGAGAATGACCATGATGTAGTCCACAATCTCCCTTGAGAGAAAGCATGCGATCCTAGGGCTTCTTCAATGATGGATATTTAAGGGATATGAAGATATTTTAATCTCTTATCATAGAGGATCATAATAAAATGGGATAAAACATTAATAGAATCTACACATGATATCATCTCCAAACTTCTTAATGAAATTAGGAACTCTATCATCACTCATCATTCTCAACCAGGAATGGAACATTATTTAAATCTGTCTAATCATAAAAAGTGACTAATAGATTTTTAGGGTTTTGATTGTTGGGGAATGAACTCTATAGGTAGAGGTTACATTCACATTGTCTTCGTATCAAATTATCTAATGTCAAAATCTTAGGGATATGGCTACATAATCCTCAAAATGATCATATTTAGAATCTAAGGCTTAGATCCACATTTTCATCCTTCAACTATTAACAACTCAACCACCCAAATATGGATACATGTTTTTTTTTAAGTTAGTTCCTTTGGAACCATAAAATTTTATGGTAAAGTGGAAAGGCTAATAAAGATCCTATTATAATGGATAAATAAATTGAGAAATTAAGCTATGTTCACTTAGATAGACAATAATTTGAATTTTATATCATCTCCCATTTGGTCAAGTACGTTTTTTTATAGTGGATGGAGATATATTCAATTTATTGGACGAATATAAAAAATCCCATGACTTTTATAAAGGATGAAATAATATAGGACACACCTTTGATAATTGTCATATAAGGATGGTTTTTATCTCTAGTGGTATGAAAGGACACTCCATTTATCATTGAAAAAAGAAAACAAGAACCATGGAAGATGTAAGAAACTCTGCTTCTCAAAACCCATTCATCTAATCTGGGCATATCACCTCTGATTAAGGTTCCCTTCATCCTATGATAGACCTTGATTCTAATGGCCATGAGGAAGGTAAGCACAATATATTTTGTATTATCGATCCTACTTATAAGGTCCATTGGTATAGTTTTTTTAGGGATGATATGATAACCCAAACTGAAGAACATGGAGTTATCTACCCTGTAGATCAAAAGGATGAACCTCTACCTGACTTAAATTAGGATCAGGAAGATTTGTATCATCATGGGTTGGAAAAAAGTGAAAAAATAATTTTTATTAACTATATTTCCTTAGAACAATTTGATATGAGATAGAGGTATAGGAAAGGAAACCATAGAAAAACTAAATTTCTATTTTCTAGACAGTGCATAGAGTTGGGAGAGGTAATCACTATTAAGACTCTCTCAGTTATAGAGGAAATCAATGGGGGATATCACTAGTGTCCCGTGTCTCCAAGGTTCTAATGTGATAACTCATGGTATGTCCACTGGAGCCTTTCATGTTGTTGTTTTTTTTAAAATAAATCTATTAAAGGCAATGAGAGTATATAGTTTTCACCTCAACCAGAGGAGATGATAATCCTAAGAAAGGTGTGTAGTTACAAGTCACACCAATGCTTCCTACAAGTTGTGTAGTTGTCTTTCAATTAGATATTGTATTTTATCTTATTAAATATCATTTTAATGCATCAAAATAGTTTAGAATAACATTTTTCAAATATGGTTCTAAAGATCATATCAACTTCGTTTTGGAACCCAAACAAACTATATAGTGTGAGGGAAATGTTAGGTTTACTGGGGGATGGATTCTATAGTTGTAAAAGATAACCAAGTTTCTCATTACAATTAACCTCCCTTGTCCTTGGACAAAATAAATGTAAGGGAGAACTTACATCATTATAAAAATTATGATTTTAGTCTTCTTGATGTTATAAATTGACCTAATATCAAGGAGGTATTCTTTGAGGAATTTTTCAACACTCATGAAATTAATGGACAATGCTCAAAAACTGAGCTTGTCAATGTTAGGAGCAATCTCGATCTAGGACTGGTGGGAGAACAAGACCCTTGGAAATTTTAGGATCCCACCTAAATGGATGAAAATATTGATCCTCCAATTCATGATGACAATACATTGAAAAAAACCAAAACATGCAAAAGAGGGAATCATCCAAGGGGATGGTGGTGGCCGATATTATTCAAATAGATGAATAATATTCTTTGTTTTCCAGTAAAGCTTACTTTATTGTTCATTATAATAGTAGTTTGACACTTTTTTTACATTCCTTCTCCACTTTTACTTTTCTACCTTTTTCAATAAATTTTGGGATCATGGGCTAATACCCATGGTATGCGTCATCTTGGTATTAATAAATATAAATCAATTAATAATAATATAATTACATGAATGCATCTTAAAATAATAAAGTGAATAGATTTTGAAAATGATACACCCAATTTTTTACTTTTAAATACCCAAATGGTTTTATACAGGAATTAAATTTCATTTATATTACGGATTATTTACAACAGAAGGAATTTAATTTGGAAGAACATTAAAATTAATCAGTGGTGAATATTTAAAAAATTTGTTGGATAATTGATTATTTGGGTGTAAAGTAAAGTATGGTAAGAATATATTGTTATTATTATGACATCATGAATACATGAAATGATTTAATAACTAATATAAAGGGTTTGTTAAAAAAAAATTGGTTTATTCATTAAAATATTATTTTTTAAGGGAACAAAACTAATTTCCTAAAACATTAAAAAATATTCCAAACCCAAGAGTATATTTATTATTTAAAAAAACTATTTATGAATAATAATCCTTTACACATAAACATAGAGTCCATGGACAATGTTTTGAAATTAATAAACAAATATTTCTCCTTAAATATAAATACCCACCCATCCTCCAACTATTATTCATTCCAAAATAACATAGCAAGAGTATCTTATCATTTACTCTCTCAAGAGTTTATCTAATGTGTTTCTATGGTTTTAAGGTTATCTTCTCATGCATTGAGAAGTTTTCTTTCAAGTTAAAAGTTATTAAGCCTCCTCTTTCCTCTTCAATTGTAGTCCCTTTTTTTATTATAATTTTTTTATTTATTTTAATATACTAAAATTATTGTAATTTCATAATATTACCATCCATTTAATATATTTATAATGAGGGATTACTAATTCCATATAATTATAGTCATTTATTAAACTTTTATTATGTTGATAGAAGCGTCCCAAAACCCATTTATCCTTTATTTGTGTAATCATTTAAATTTCATTTTCATTTCAATGTGAAATTTTATTAACATTTAGTGATATACATTATTTATCATATTATAAATGATATATCATCATTACCTCTCCTTAAATAGCCTCCATGAGATTTTATAATGCTCAAACATTATCATAAACCCTAGGGATGAATATAAATATAAAAACAACTTAAAATTTTAGAAAAAATAAAGAGTGTGTGGTCTCCTAGAAATGAAATCCATTCCTGGATATTGTCAGTGGAAGAAAGACCTAGATCGTGTTCTCTGAGGGAGAGTTTCACTATAGAAATAAAATTGTTGACACTGTGATAAAACCGTAGTCACTATATTAGTATTGTAGTAGGTACAATAATGGTATTGTACTAGTGACAATATTCAACTAAATTGGACCTTTAAACCATAGAATTAGGTCATCATACCATAAGACCTACAGGGAAACAATCTTCCATTAGGATCCATAAGAAAGAAACTATTCAAGCCCCTCAACCTATATAGACCTTGATCCATAAATCATAGAAGTTTAAGCTTACCAATGGAACCCTGATCAGATAGATCAAAGAAGAAGCAGTCACTAGGTAGTGCAACCCAAACCAATGACTAAAGGATAGATATGGTTCAATCCAACATCCCATCCAACATTACACAATGGAACTAATATATATTAGTAATTTCTAGTGGTGGGATGATATATACTCAAATAGGTGTTGGGGATGTTTTTTCTAGTATAGTCAAGTAAAAAAGTTGTAATGGGCTTGTTCCCCAAGGCTTATAATCCATATACTTTAAGATTAATTCCATTGTGATTTCGGTCCTTGTAAGGGTTCCCTATAAACCAAATTATAAAAATAGGATTGTATAGATGTAAAATTTAAATATAATTCCTTCAGAACATTGAATTTATATGTACCTAGGGGTTAAAAAATTTAAAAAAAAGTTATTTTGATATTAACAAGATCTTCACCCAGTGCTAAACAGATTGGCCTAACTATAAACCAAGGGTGATAATCATGGGGGATTTACTTTATATGATTTAAAATATCCTTTTGAATCATAATGAATAAATTGAATATATTTTTACAGTGATGAAATAAATTTTCAATTTATTTTTCTAAATAATGTATTCCACCTAATCTATAATTAAGGGTTTGGAGTTGATTTTCCTATCATTTATTTGGTCTCATACCATTCCAAACTATTAAACTCAACGACTACATACTAGTTATATTACTACACCATGAAAGTAACCTTTATTTACACCTTGTTGTCATTAATTTTATAAGGTTACTTTCTCTAAAATTATGAATATCCTATAGTTTCTAAGTCAATATGGGATATTCACTTGGATATCCATATAGTTCCACTACATGAGTAAATATTTATATTCATTAAATGTATTATTTCTATATAGAAAAAAAATGGTTACCTATACAGAACTATGTATGATATAATAATAAGATATTTTTTGATTATTTATTCTGTAACGCCCCGACCCCAGTTACCCAGAGTCGGTGCATTATTACAAAACATTGGCATGATCACAAGAAAGATCAAATTTCAAAAGACTGATTGGTTTAGTATCCTTGGAAACAATAGATATATTCATAAGTCTTAAATTACATCATAAAAATAAAAACTAGAACAGCAACAAATTGTCTCCATAATCCACACTATTATCCTATTATAATATCCTTGCAGGTCATTCATAATTTACTTCTTCACATCTTGGGAAAAAATAAAACATAGAAAATGGGTGAGCTCAAATGCCCAATAAGGATAACAATATAGTGGAAACTTTCATAAATAAGAATAAACATTTAAGGCAGTGTATAACTAAAACAAAAGCCTTTTAAACTTGAACTTCAACATAGTATGGAAAAAATAAAATGAAATAATGCCATTTACTTATTCACATGGATATTATACTAATCGAATAATCACATGCAATATAAATAACCAATTTCATAAAGATGGAATGCATAATGTCAGACTCTCTTAACCACATATCCAAGGCCTCGTGCCAAGACTACAAATAAGATTTTTCCAAGGCCTTTTTCTAAGACACTAGTTTGTCTTATGAGACCTACCGATGCATCGAGGAGCTATAGCGGGCTCCACCCGTCACATATTAAGTCCAATGCATTCCCATATGAAAAGGTTTAAACATAACATAAACATTCGTATTAAAACTAGCATACGAAATGTAAATAATTCATCCATAAACCATGAATGGTATAAAAATAACACATCCAAAGTCAAACATATCACAAAACCTTCAATACAATATAGAAGTTTTGTTTCATAATAAATCGACTTCAAATAAGCGTAATATCCATCAAAGGATGTTGACATAGATGAAATCAAAACTCTTTTTGGAGAAATTTCTATTTCTATTTTGAAATCATTTAAGAGTCATATATTTATAAAATAAAACATTTTCTTTGAAAATATTATTATATGCATGTAAGGGAAGCTTTGAGGATTTTATAATGGCAGAAAATAGCCGCACCCTCCGTATAAGTTAAAAAAACATTCTTACCGTAATTCTATCAAAAAGGATAAAAAGCACCTTGTTTGGAAAATGATGGAAAGATTCCTTTATAAACTTCTTATAAAAAGTCAGACAAGGGTATAAATGACTTTAACCCATATTCTTGTAAATAGTAAAATGTTTTGAAATACATTTTTAAGAAACATGGATGTGGATGATAAAGAGATCCCAGTAGATTATTATGTATAAACAACCTCAGATAATGAAGAGATTGCAAAATAAACCCTTAACTTGTACTTTTCATTGGTTGGGGTAGGTTAACCACCTGTATAATGGTGAAATAATTGTTATTAAATTATACAAGAATATGATATCATATATGATCTTTTAACATGGATTTGTTAATAATATCTTAGTATTGTCGTCGTTTCGGGTGTTAACTTACTCATTTTCTTTGATATGTTTTGTTACGTAAGACATTTTTGTTATGGATAGGATGTATCTTATTCATATATAGAATGATATAAAGTACTTAAACATTATTTTTAAATCATCAAATGATAATTATACTTGAATGGATATGATGGAGAATGAATCTCATCGCGTTCATGGAGACGGTAGTCCGTACGTACGCACGAGCGACAATATCATTATTTTGATATTAAAATAATATATAAATGGATGGTATAACATATATAAAGAATCATTATCATGTTATATTTATTATTTACATGATTTACACATCATTATTATACCCATCCAAATAATAATTTATTGAATAACAATTACACCACGACGTGGAGACGGTAAGTCGTACGTACGCATGTATGGTGACATGTTATTCAAAGGATGGATAGAATACTGAATATGGTTGTACCATATTTAAAATAACATCACAGTATATATAAGATACTGGAGTTATTATTTTAGAATGGTAATAACAAAGAAGGAAGAAGTGAAAGAAGAAATGAATTTGAAAAAGGGTGGTGAAAACATTACCTCTTCTTCGGGTTCTTCCGTTTGATTTGATCAAAAGGGCTCTTAGGTTGGATTTCTGACTAAAGGAAGGCCTCTAGGATGAATTGAGGGAAGTTGACAGAGTATTTGGGCAGTGGTTGGCCGAACCAAAAGGCTTTGAAGGTGTGAGTTACTTATAAGGGAGAGTTCCCTTTTATAAGAGGGGTGAGGGGCACCTTTGGAAAAGCTAGAAATATTATTTTATAATAAATTCATATTCGGTTTTTAATGGCTCAAAAGTGTATTATTTAAAGGTTAAGTTGGGGATAGGTTGAAAACCACTCAACCAATATAATTTAGACAGGTTTGGGTTATATATTAACCTTATCATTAAGTATTAACTCTTAGTTAATTAGTTTCACTTTTATAATGTCTCGTTGTATTTTTATATTATATGGTTCATAAACATACTATATACAACCAAGAGACCCCCAAGTGGTCCATTAAGTATAAACCTATAATGATATAAGTCTTTTGGCTGAACATTAGATTTTTAGGAATTTAATATCAATTAATAATATAATATTTGTTTTAAAAATTATATTATGTCAATTTTGACACTATTCAATAATTGATTTTTGTGAACCTCATAACAGAATGATTACTTCTATAAAAGTTACTTAAGCCACTACTAACATATCATATTAACTTAGAAAATTAGTTTAATTCATTAAAAGTCTCAAATTTTATTTATTTGGGTATTTATAACATCAATTATTTTAATTTTTCACTATTATGGTAATTCCTCCATCATCATTGTGTCATAAATAAATTAAATTATTTAATATATATAAATTATAAATAAAATATAATTATGTAGGAAATAGTTTTATATTTCTAATTAATATTTAAAATCGAATTTATATAATTTATATTCCTATATTAAAAATGTTTTAGTAAATAAACATTGATTTTAACTCTTTTAACTCTTCTTTGAATTAAATAATAATAAATGTCCTAATCTAATCCAAGTGGACCTAAATGATAATATTTTATTCCTAAGGTTGTTTTTGGTCGAGATAAACTTGTCCAATAGAATTAGGACATGTGTTAGGGTAATAGTAATATCATTTTTACCCTTAATTACCCTATTTACTTTTAACCGTGGTAAATAAAAGTAAAAAGTAACTATTCACCAAAAATTATTTTCATCTCATTGAACCACATTTTACTCCTTGATATTAACCGTGTCTCTCGGATTTTCGAAATTCCAATCATAGAAGCGGTAAAATTATGTTTTATGAAAAATTTAGTTTTTTAACTACCACTTAGTAGTTTGATTATTCATCAAAAATTGAAGTTTTTCAGAAAAATGCAAAAATTTCACCCTAAGCTATAATTGATATTCCGAATTCAAAAATGATATCTATTTTAAAAAATTCTAAAAATATAAGTTTCCTTAATTAATTTTATAATTAATTCCCACTGTCACAACAAATAGCGTGTTTTAAGAAACAATATATATCAAAAGATTGACAATTGTTTATGTCCAATTTCAAAGTGAAATGAATTATAATGAACACCATTGGATAAAATGGTAAAAATATATTCTAATTATACTTTAAAACCACTAAATAATATAATTTATCACTATAAATTATTTTTATTAAAAAAGTTGTTTTTAAGTATTTTTCACTATTCATAAAAATTGGACGTTCTCAGAAAAATACCAAAAATTCAACTTAGGATAATTTCGATATTCTGAATCCAAAAATGAAGTCCATTTTGAAATAGAAAATATATATAATTTCAAAAAGTATGTATTACTATTCATGATGGCTAGTTTGATCGGTTGTGGTGTGTGTTAGAACTCGATGTTGCATACAACACACGCTATTACATTATTCAAAGGGAAACGTACCGTAGAAGCTTGGGGTGTCACATTCTCCCCTCCTTCAAATAATTTCATCCTAGAAATTTCTAGAATACTACTGTATGAAAAGACTCGGGTGGTTCTTCGTCATAAGTTCCTCGGGTTACCACGTTGCTTCTTCCATCTTATGGTTTCTCCATAAGACTTTTACCAGACGAGTCGTCCGGTTTCTCAGTACTTGTTCTTTCGTATCAAGAATCCTGACGGGCTCTTCGCAATAAGACAGATCGGGTTCCAGTTCTAATTCCTCATAGGTGAGTACATGCATTGGGTCGGGAATGTATTTCATCAATAGAGACACGTGGAACACATCGTGAGCTTTGGAGAGACTTGGAGGCATTGCCAATCGGTAAGCTACAGCCCCAATTCGTTCTAGAATTTCGAAAAGTCCAATGTACCTGGGACTCAATTTACCTTTCTTACCAAAACATATGACTCCCTTCCATGGAGATACCTTCAGGAAAACATGATCAATGACTTGAAATTCCAAATCCTTCCTTCGATTATCGGCATAGCTCTTCTGTCTACTTTGAGCTGCTTTGATGTGATTTTGGATTACCTTCACCTTTTCCATCGTTTCCTCCACCAGTTCTGGGCCTACAAGTTTTCTTTCACCAACATCATCCCAACAGGTTGGTGTACGACATCTCTTTCCATATAACACTTCGTATGGTGCCATCTGAATTCTCGAATGGAAGCTATTGTTATAGGAAATTTCTACCAGAGGTAAATATTGATCCTACATACCCTGAAAGTCAAGTGAGAAGGATCTCAACATGTCTTCTAAGGTTTGAATAGTTCATTATGATTGTCTATCTATTTGAGGGTGGTAGTCAGTGCTTAAATGAAGTTCAGTATTCAAGGCTTTCTGAGGAATTTTCCACAATATTGAAGTAAAACGGGGATCACGATCAGAAACAATCGATAGGGGTACTCCATGAAGTCTCACAACTTCATCAATGTATAGTCTTGCTAAATGTTCCAGTGGTAGATCTTCTCTTATAGAAAGAAAATGTGCTGACTTGGTAAGGCGATCAACAATAACCCATATTTCATCGTTCCTTCTAGGATTGTTTGGTAGCCCCATGATAAATTCCATCGTAATATTGTCCCATTTCCACTCCGGAATGGGAAGAGGTTGCAATACTCCACCAGGCTGTTGCCTTCCAACTTTCACTTGTTGCAAAACCATACATATTGACACAAAATCAGAAATCTCCCTCTTCATGTTGTCCCACCAAAAATGTTCCTCCCAATCATTATACATTTTGGTTCTCCTAGGGTGTATAGAGAAATTGTAACTATGAGCATCATCCAACAATTCCCTTTTTAGATCAGGTATATCGGGAACACAAAGCCTCTTCCCGAATTTCAAAATTCTTTCTTCATACACAAAGTCTCTCAATCTCCCATCATTCACAGCTTTAATCTTCTTTTGAAATTCTTCATCATCGGTCTGAGAACTCTTATTCCTTTCCAGTAAAGAAGGTTTGGGAACCATTTGAAAAAGAATTGATGTTTCACCTTCCCTGGTTATTCCCATGTCCATCTTCACTAGATCCATGAAAATTGGATCCCTTTCAATTCTCATATTGCTCACAACTCCATGATCTTTTCTGCTCAAATAATCTTCCACCTTGTTTGATTTCCCCAGGTGGTAGGGTATCGTACAATCATAATCCTTGAGTAATTCAAGCCATCTCCTTTTCCTCATGTTGAGTTCTTTTTTTGAGAAAATATACTTCAAACTCTTGTGATCAGTATAAATCTCACATTTTTCACCATAGAGGTACTGCCTCCATATCTCCAAAGCAAAGATCATAGCTGCTAACTCAAGATCATGAGTAGGATAGTTTTTCTCATTAATTTTCAATAGTCGTGATGCATAGGCAATAACCATATCATTCTGCATAAGGACACAACCAAGTCCTTTCTTCGATGCATCACTATAAATAACGAACCCATCATTCCCTGATGGTAGAGTCAATATAGGAGCACTGACTAATCTTCTCTTCAGTTCTTCAAAACATTCTTCACACTCTTTTGTCCAAACAAATTTAACCCCATTACGTGTGAGCTTCGTTAATGGGTTTTCCAATCGGGCAAAATTATGGACAAAACGTCGATAATAACCTGCCAAACCAATAAAACTGCGTACCTCAATTATACACGTAGGTGCTGGCCATTCTTGGATTGCCTTGGTCTTAGAAGGATCAACAGAGATTCCATCTTTAGAGTCAATATGGCCAAGAAAAGAAATCTCCTGAAGCTAGAATTCACACTTGCTAAACATCCCATATAAGTCATGTCTTCTTAGAGTCTTCAGGATAATGCGTAAGTGATTTTCATGAATTTCATAGCTTTTAGAGTATACCAAGATATCATCAATTAAAACCACCACAAATTCATCGAGATATTCCTTGAAAACTCTATTCATCAGATCCATGAATACAGAGGGTTCATTAGTCAATCCAAAAGGCATTATAGTAAACTCGTAATGTCCATATCGGGTTCGAAATGCAGTCTTCAGAATGTCTTCCTTCTTTACACACAACTGATGGTATCCAGATCAAAATTCAATCTTTGAAAATTATTGAGCTTCATGCAGTTGGTCAAATAAATCATTAATGCAAGGTAGGGGATACTTGTTCTTTATTATTATAGCATTGATCTCCTTATAGTCGATACATAACCTCATAGATCCATCTTTTTTTTAACAAAAAGAACAGGGGCTCCCCATGGAGAAACACTAGGGAGAATAAATCCCTTATTACTCAATTCCTCTAGTTGTTTCATTAGTTCAACTAATTATATAGTGTTCATTCTATAAGGGGTCTTCGATATAGGCCTTGATCCAGGAATTAAATCAATAGAAAACTCAACTTCTCATTCCGGAGGATGTCCAGGTAAATCGTCCGGAAACACATCTACATATTCTTTAACAATAGGTACATCCTCTATTTGAACATTCCTTTCCTCACCCACTATAATTTCATCCTCTTCCTCCCCAATAATTGAATTTAGTTGAGCTACTGGGGGTGGATCTTGATAAGAATTAGGTGGTGATGAATCTGCTCTAAAGATAAGGTGTTCCTTATCATCATCATCAAAAATCGTAACCTCCTTCTTCTTACAATAAATCATCACATCATAGTCTGAAATCTAATCCATACCGAGTATTATATCAAACTCAACCATAGGTATGATGATGAGATCAGCAGAAAAAGAACATTTATGTGCTCTAATGGGGACTGATTCACAAAACTTTATTGCAATGATACTTCCCTTAGGAGTTTTAACTGACAAATCCCTTGTTAAGTCAAATTGAAAATATCTAATTTTCTTAGATAACTCAGAAGATATGAAACAATACGATGATCCAGAATCAAATAATGCATTTTCTAAACATGAGGAAACTATTAAATTACCTACCACCACCTCTTTTGGACCTTCTACCTCAGCAGTAGTGATAGCATAAGCTTGGCCTTGATCCCTTGGCCTTTTCTGAGGTAAATTCCCCTGAAGATTAGGACATTCATTTGAATAATGTCCCATCTCCCTTCAATTGTAGCAATGAACATTGATAGCTTCCTTATTCAATTTTCATTCACAATCATTTTGGTCTTTTTCACCACACTTGTAACAGACACCCATTCCCTTCAAGCAAGTACTGGGGTGTTTCTTCCCACATTTACCACAGGATGGATATTCAACCTTTCCCTTCTTCCCCTTATTTCCATTCCCATATTGATTAGCAGATCTCTTCTTCTCTTTCTTTGCTTTAAAGTCATAAGACTTAGAGAATTCCTTTTCTGTTTTGATAGCACATGAGAAAATGTCTTCGTACGATGAGAAGGATTGTGAGACTAATGCTCGACAGAGAAATGGTTTTAACCCATCAAAGAAACGATAAATCTTACAACTTGGGTTACGTATATAATCTCCATCATACCTTGATAACCTTGTAAGGTTAGCCTCATACTTTGCAACATTCTCATCCTCCTTTTGTCTCAGACTCAGAAATTGATTTTCCATATTTGCTCGATGGTCACGAGGAAAGTATTTTCCTAAAAACAGATCTTTGAACTCCCTCCATTCCATATTTGATACTTCATCATCTTCCTTATTGTTTTGAATCAATGACCACCATTGATCAGCATCTCCGGTGAGGCGGTAAACTTCCATGATAACTTTTTCCCTTTCACTACTCCCCAAAGCCTGAAATATTTTCTCTAGAGAATTTATCCATTTCTCGGCTACTAAGGTATTTTTACTCCCAATGAAATTTGGTGGTTGTTTCCTCATAAATCGATCTAACATTGATCCTCCATGCTGTGGATCAGGGTGCTCCATACGGATAAGGTTATTATTCATAACCTGAGTGAGTTGTCCTAATATGGTGATTAGCTGATCGGCACCAGTTGAATCACCAGCTCCACTATAATTACCTTGAGTAGGAGGGAAATCCCTACATGGAGTGCGTGCATTTATACGGTTTCCATTTCTTCCACTAGGCACCATTTCTAAACAATGGAATAAACTAGATCAGTTTATGAATCAAAATACATAACACTTAACATAAATTGAACTATTTATGGATATAATCCATAATCATAAAAAATGTTTTCTTTGAGAAAGTATATACTCGTAAACCCTTCATAATGATTTGTAAAGAAAATGAGAGTTATCTTAAGTATATACCCCAGGAGTGTTGTAACCAAGAGTGCAGTAAGGCCCATTGTCGTGCACCAGTTCCCGTTCGAGTCTAGCTTAAAGCGGTGTTTTCGGGTTTTACCCCTAGGTACATCTGTGCCAGAGCAGCCTCTACCTGCTCGTATCTAGATAGGGATGTATTGCTCAGAAAACTCACAAAATCTCTACAATACCAAAATTCTAGGAAGTTATTCTATACTAATCCTCAAAGTCCATCTTATGTCTATGTGCTCTAATCAGAGTTTATCTAAATCTAGCTTCCAAGGTTTGTACTAAACTTCCTCTGATACCAACTATAACGCCCCGACCCCAGTTACCTAGAGTCGGTGCATTATTACATAACATTGGCATGATCACAATAAAGATCAAATCTCGAAAGACCGATTGGTTTAGTAGCCTTGGAAACACTATATATATTCATAAGTCTTAAATTACATCATAAAAAACTACAACAACAACATATTGTCTCCATAATCCACACTATTATCCCATCATAATATCCCTGCAGTTCATTCATAATTTACTTCTTCATATCCTGGGAAAAATAAAACATAGAAAAGGGGTGAGCTCAAATGCCCAGTAAGGATAACAATATAGCATAAGCTTTTATAAATAAGAATAAACATTTAAGGCAGTGTATAACTAAAACAAAAGCCTTTAAAACTTGAACTTCAACATAGCATGGCAAAAATAAAATGAAATAATGCCATTTACTTATTCACATGGGTATTCTACTAATAGAATAATCACATGCAATATCAATAACCACTTTCATAATGATGGAATGCATAATGCCAGACTATCATAACCACATAGCCAAGGCCTCGTGCCAAGACTACAAATAATATTTTTCCAAGGCCTTGTGCCAAGACACTAATTTGTCTCATGAGACCTACCGATGCATCGAGGAGCTATAGCGGGCTCCACCCATCACATATTAAGTCCAATGCATTCCCATATTAAGAGGTTTAAACATAACATAATCATTCGTATTAAAACTAGCATACGAAATGTAAATACTTCATCCATAAACCATGAATGGAATAAAAATAACACATCCACAGTCAAACATATCACAAAACCTTCAATACAATATAAAAGTTTGGTTTCATAACAAATCAACTTCAAATAAGCATAAAATCTATCGAAGGTTGTAGACATAGATGAAATCAAAAATCTTTTTATACAGGTTTGGGTTACTATATTAACCTTATCATTAAGTATTAACTCTTAGTTAATTTGTTTCACTTTTACAATGTCTCTTTGTATTTTTATATTATATGGTTAATGAACTTACTGTATACATCCAAGCGACCCCCAAGTGGTCCATTAATGAGACACCTATCATGATATAAGTCCCTTGGCCTAACCTTAGATTTTTAGTAATTTAATATCAATTAATTATGTAATATTTGTTTTAAAAACTCTTTTATTTCAATTTTGACACTATTCAATTATTTATTTTTGTGAAAATCATAACAGAATGATTACTTCTAAAAAAGTCAATTAAATCAATTCTAATATGTCATATTATCCATGAAAATTAGTGTAATTCATTAAAAGTCTCAAATTATATTTATTTCGGTATTTATAATATCAATTATTTTAATGTTTTCACTATTATGGTAATTACTGCATCATCATTGTGTCATAAATAAATTAAATTATATAATATCTAAAAATTATAAATAAAATATCATTATGTAGGAAATATTTTTAGCTTCCTAATGAATATTTACCATCAAATTTATCTTATGTATAACCCTATAGTAAAAATGTTTTAGTAAATAAACATTAATTTTAACTCTTTTAACTCTTCTTTTAATTAAATAATAATAAATGTCCTAATCTAATCCAAGTGGACCTAAATGATAATATTTTATTCCTAAGGTTGTTTTTGGTCGAGATACACTTGTGAAATAGAATTAGGACATGTGTTAGGGTAAAATTAATATCATTTTTACCCTTAATTACCCTATTTACTTTTAACCGTGGTAAATAAAAGTAAAAAGTTACTATTCACCAAAAATTATTTTCATCTCATTGAACCAAATTTTACTCCTTGATATTAACCGTGTCTCTCGAATTTTCAAAATTCCAATCACAGAAGCGGTAAAATTAAGTTTTATGAAAAATTCAGTTTTTTAACTACCACTTAGTATTTTCAATATTCATCAAAAATTGAAGTTTTTCAGAACAGTGCCGAAATCTCTCCCTAAGCTATAATTGATATTCCAAATTCAAAAATGATATCTATTTTACAAAATTCTAAACATAAAAGTTGCATTAATTAATTTTATAATTAATTTCCGCTGTCACAACAAATAGCGTGTTTTTAAGAAACAATATATTTCAAAAGATTGATAGTTGTTTATGTCCAATATCAAAGTGAAATTAATTATAATGAACACCATTGGATAAAATGGTAAAATTATATTCTAACTATACTTTAAAACCACTAAATAATATAAATTATCACTATAAATTATTTTGATTAAAAAATTTGTTTTATGTATTTTTCACTATTCATAAAAATTGGACATTCTCAGAAAAATAAAAAAAAATCAACTTAGGATAATTTCGATATTCTGAATCCAAAAATGAAGTCCATTTTGAAATAAAAAATATATATAATTTCAAAAAGTATCTGTTACTATTCATGACGGCTAGTTTGATCGGTTGTGGTGTGTGTTAGAACTCGATGTTGCGTACAACACACGCTATTACATTATTCAAAGGGAAACATACCATAGAAGCTTGGGGTGTTACATATTCTCTCCATATAAGAGATAAATTTTTGATATTATGTCATGGGAGGGCCAAAGAATTATATATCCCCATGATGCATCTATAGATCTCATTAGACACACTAGTTGTGTATTTGGTATAATCATCACTCATTTATGTTTGATTTCTTGGTAAACAGAATTGAATGTATGTTTATGGCATTTTTAATTATGCATTTTTTCACAAGGAGATTTTTTATTCTTATTAGTAATATTATTTATATTTTTATAATAAATGGATATATTATTCTCACAATTCCATATATATGGAATTTATTTTTTTATCACATTATTCTTCCCATTGTTTTATATTATTTATTTCAATGTAAGTTACACCATACTTAGCATCTTATCTCATCACTTTATATTTTTTTCTAATTTCCCCAGGAAACTATTAAAATCTCTATATGTGGCTTTTGTATTTTTAAGGAGAAATAATAACTATTCACTTATTCTGTTGATGTATTTTAAGTTTCCAATGCATTGTAATGTCAATTTTTGTATCTGGACTCCTTAAAATATTTTATCATTGGATCCTATATATTGTTATCTGTGTATTTTATATCATTATAATAAAATAACCACCAGATCTAAGGTACTGAAGTTGGGCCTTTTACACTTTATTGATGTCAACCAAAACTAATATCAATCATTGGGAAGTATTGTTCACCTTGAAGTTGATGAAACAAGTCATAATTGTGTTTAAAAGTATATATGTTCATTATATGAATGGAATTGATTCATCTATAATCAAAAATAAATGTCATAGACTCATCCATATTTTTTTTAAGTATGATAGGTGCTCCCCAAGGGGAAACACTAGGGCATCAAATCCCTTATCACCCAACTCTTGAAGTTTTTTCTTTAACAAGACCAATTTCATTGGATCTATTCAATAGAGTGGATAAGATATGGGTTTTGAAACTGGGATGAGTACAGTAGAAAACTAAACTTCATTATCTGGTGGATTAACAAATAATTCATCAAGTTATACATTAATTAATTCCTTCACAATAGAAATATCCACCATTTTTAGTATATAATTATCATTTATTGATTTCATTTTCTATTTTTATTCTCAAAGGATTTCATTAATGTGATCTATTAGAGGTGGCCCTAGACATGACTTCGTTAATGAAGTCTCTCACTAAAAAAACAAGGAATTCTGTACCGCCTTTAGAAATTATAATATCTTTATCTAGGTAGTAAATCCTTGCATTTTACTTTGAGATATAAAAAATCCCAAGTATTATGTCAAATTAAACCATAGGTTTAATAATAATGTTTTATAACTAGGAAATATTTTTCCATCATAATATAAACTATCCAATATATAAATTTGGAAATAAAATTTACAATTATTTTTGGTTGATAACTTATTTAATGTATCAAGGGATGATTCTGTTCACATAGAAAAGTGAAAGATATAATAAATTGGGTAGATATTGAATTAGATAAATCATTTTATAAATCTAAGATTATGTTTAATGTACTTGTAATAATATCTTTAAGGTATTCATATTTCATTATAGTAATTTTATAATCATGATCATTCTCCATTTTCCCCTTTTTTGGTAGATTCTATTGATGTTTGAGAAAATTATTAGAATAGTGTCCTACCTCTTTATAGTAGAAACATTATACATTAGCAGTTTCTCTCTTTACCTTAAATTTATGATATTTTTGGCCAATATATCCACACAAATAAAGAACCTTCAATGCATTCATGAAAATCATTGTTTTTTTCATTCCATAGTTATACATATTAAGAATGCCCCCCTTCCTCACATTTACTTTTTCAAATATCTCCCAACATGGTGCTCATGCATCCTACTTTCTCATTCCTTCCATTGTAAATATAATATATCAAGAACTATTTCTCAGTATTTATAACACTTTTCATTATCACCTAATCTGAGTAAAATATTTGGGAGACTAATTCCCTTAGAAAGGTGGGATTTAGTCTGTTATAAAAGTAATTGATTTTTCAATATGGATTATATATGCATTATAAATAATTTCATTAATTCCTTGTCAATTTATCCTCACACATATCAACAAAATCATTTTATATTCCACTTAAATTCAGATATTTCAAGTCTATGTCAATCCTTTTCACTCAAAGAAAATATATTTCATTCAATATCACCGTAATTGTTTTCATTCTATAATTTCTACTTATTTATCCTTTTAATTAATTTTGAATCCAAATAATAATTAATTATCATATCCCATTAGACTATGTACCTCTATGCTAGATTTATCCCTCTCACTACATCTCATGGCAAGGAATATTATAACACCCCAATATTTTTGAATGTTTTTTCCATTAAATAAATATTATATTTAATATATTACGATGAAAAAAATCAAAATTAGGTGAATAATACATTATTAAAATAAAAAATTAAATATATTATTAGAGAATTAAATCATAAATAATATATAAAATCAATTAATAAGTACTACTTTATTCATTCTTGGTTAAAACCGTCAATCCTTCTTTTTAATTTTCAGAAATCCTTTTTATGTTAAAGTGGAAACTCCATGGTCCAAAATTCGAAAACAAAAACATATAATATTTATTAAAAATTCAAAAAGTAAATTGATCCATAATTTCAAGATTTAAAAATGCACCTCAATTTCATCACAACCAACCACCCCAGGTTGTGACATTCTAGTCCACATTGTCTACCATGTTGTCATCCACATCAACAATTTTTCATAATCATTAACATGTCACTATAAAAAAACATGAAAATTCATGCAACCATTGCCAACACTGAAAAAACTTCTCAGCAGCAACTGTAAACCAAAACATTCTCTATTTTGATCATTAGAATCATTATCAGTTTTGAGTGGTTTCGGCCATAGTGTGGGGAAAACAATTATAAACACAGCATATTTCTATCATAATAATTTAAAATAATAGTTTTTGATAAATAATTTTAAGGAAATTTTATTATAATTTTTTCAAAAAAATAAATTTAAATTCATTTAATTATTATTACTATGCATGGAAGGAGAATAATTTCATTTTATACTTCGAAAACGGCACTTTATAAAGGTAGTTTTTATACACCTTTCATGTAAAGATATTAGAATTAATTTATTCAACCATAATAAATTTTATATGAAAAAAAACATAATTTATGAATTTATAATGTCAAAATTATCTTGGGATGATATTTTTGGGTTATTTTGAAAATATTTATTTTTAAGTGAATAGTGAATATACAAATTTTTGTAAAACAATCATTTATTATATTTAAATCATGTAATTTAAAAGTATTATTATGATTTGTATTGGTATTTCATGTAACCTGATATAAATTTTATTAAAAATAATATAATTATTTCCATATGAATCAGCATTTTATTTTATTTTGGTGTATTATTATTTTTATCCTTAAAATTATTTTTTCTGTAGAAACAATTTTTCATTGTGTTTTCCGCAAACATATTAAAATTAATTTCTTTTGATTATAAAAATTTAATCATAATTAATGTATTATCATATTTGTAATTATGAGTTTCAAATTTATTAATGATTTTATTTCATTTTTGTTCACTATGAATAGAAACATTGGGAAATATATTTTCACCATGTCATAAGGGTAAAATAGGTTAATTATGTTTAAAACATATGAAAAGGTCAAAAAATATAATATTAATAATTATTTGATGATATTATTTCAAACCATATAACCTAATATTTAAAATTTAATTTATTAAATTCCACATATCTAGAAGTGAGACACCTATAATATTTAATAGTAAATAAAATTATAGGAGTTCCACTAACCTAAATTATAAAATGGAAACCCCTCTCTTCTCTTCTACACACTACATAAGCCATTTATATCATTGAAGATCTACCCAGATACCTTCCCCAAATCCCTACACAATTCATATAGGTTCTATTCTCTCAAAAATATCAATCTAAGTAGGATTAAGGTGTAATCCGAAGGAGGGTTCTGAAAGAATAGGTTTAACTCATAACCGAGTGTTTTCAGGTTTATTTCTTCTTCCAACTCCTTGTAATATTATATAAATAGGATTATATAATAAAATAATTATTTTAAATGTAATTAAGTATTATTTTTTTCATTTCAAAACCTTTTATCCTCTCCGTTTCAGTCCTATGGGAAATTAAAACATCTCTCACACGTATGTATGACCCACTATCTCTACATAGCAATTTAATTTGTTTGTAATCACCATTTTAACTGGATGGATAAACATTTGAAAATAATTAATATATATTATATTTATGAACTTATAATGATTATGTAAATATAATATATAATCTAAATTATTACATTTACATCTGTTGAAAATAATAATTTCATTCATGGGTATGTGTGGACAACCCCCTCTATGAAATGATGTGATTTTTTTCATTTCCAAATTACATAGATATATATAAAGATATATTTATGAAAATTTATGATATTTATGATGTCATTAATATTTTTTGAAATAAAATATTTATAAATATTCAATTTTATTTTCATCTATTATAAAATTAGAAACATCACTCACGTGTATGTATAGATTGTTGTCTCGACTAGATGATGTATTTTATTTTTCAAGACTAATTTTAGTGGATGGTTATAAAATTAAATTGAATATATGATCATGAAAATTATTGAATTTTTAATATTTTATATAAAATAGAACCATGATTTATATACAACTACCAAAACCACAGAACCAAAACTTGTATGGAAAACAGAATGTTTACACTCAAATTTGATTTTTAAAAACAAATCATTGATAAATAAAAAAGAAGAAATTATTTGTTAATATAATCTATTAAGATAAATCAAGATATTTTTACAATATATATTAATGAAAATTAAAAAATTATTATATATAATATTATAGTGTTTCCAACCAAGAAAAGTATGAGGAAAGGGTTTTCTCATCTTAATTCCCTTTCCTTTAGACTTATGAAATTTTCACGACATGTTTTCTTTCAAGTTTTGTATGAAAAACCATTTGGATTTATTCTATCATTCATTTACAAAAAATAATTGTTTAAAAATTATTTTTATTTTCTCACCTTCAATTAAATTTTTAATCAAATGTTATTAAAGTAGTAATGTTTTATTGAATAGTCTAATTTTTATTAAGGATTATTGATATTAAAAATCAAATTTTAAAAAATTAGAATCCATTTCTATTTCAAAATATAACAATTTTATTCTCTTCTATTTATCTATATATTTTACATTATTTAAAATCATTTTCCTCTCCATTTTACACAATATGTTTGATAAAAATGATTTTTTTTTTAAAAATGACCTTTTTCCTCTTTGGTCGGTGATCTTTTTTTCCATAACCATGTTTCGTAAACATTTTACAAAAAATGTTATTTTATATAATAAAATGATTTTTTAAAGTCACATTCATATATATTTGACTTTTTTTAAAATTTATTTAAAGGAATAATCTTATCCAATTCTGAATGATATAATTTTGAATTTTTTTTCCAAAAGTGTGTAACAAATATTTCTTTTTATGTTTACTGAAAGAATGTAATTTCCCACCACTATAACTACAATTTACATTGAATATTACTTTATAAATATCCATTTTTAGGAATTAATATCATTTTCTAAGAATTATTTAAATTATTATTTAAAAAAAATTATAGGAAAAATATCTTTTTTTATGTTTTCCAAAAATGGGTTAAATTTTATTTTAAAGTTATTTTCATCTAATAAAACATAATTTGATGAATATTATGATTTTCATGGTATATAATATTAATATATCATCCAGCATATTTCTCTTTATGTATATTGATCATGTTGTTCTATTTATTAGATGAAAAAATATTGATATTTCATTTTCTAGTTGATCAATATGAATGTTTATATTGATTACATATTGTATTGTAATTCATTAATTTTATATTACGAATGCATTAGACTTAGAAAGTGAATATTGTACAACTATTAGATAATCATGATGCATTAGTAGGTCTCCATAGACAAACTAGCTTGGGTATTTGGATTATACCTTACCAATTTTCATACCATGTCTTGGAACAAGACCATGATGAAAATATTAGGATGCCAGAAATTATGAATTCTATCATTATAAAACCATATATTTTTTCCCTGAAATTATTTACATTCTAAAGTTATCTATGGATATATTACCCTTCGAAATCATTATTTCTAAGGAATATTTGATTGTTGTTTATCACTACCATATTATTTATGATTTTTATATTATATGATAACTTATACTATAAGCTATCCAATATTGGGAATCCAATCACCCCCTTTATTTTCTTTCCAATATTCATGATATAAATAAGTAATACTTCAATGGTTCTTAATGAAATAAGAATTTTTTTATGATATGTTTTTAACTTCTATTGTAATATGAAATCCATTTATTTATCAAGATTTATAGGCCTACTCAACTGATCGATCTATCATGGGGTGATCCATTTAACATCATACTAATGTAATAAATTAAACACTAGATATGGGTAAATTTGTTCATGTTGTTGCAGTTGGTTTCAAATGAATTTTATTACAACCATAGGAATGATATTTAACAAAACAAGGAGAATGTAACCGAAGGACTGCTTCTATAGATAGGTTTAACTATTGGATAATATAATGAGGTTTTTATAAGATGGATATGGTGTGGTTTTCTACCATTGAATTCTCTATGTAGACACTAGACAGTGGATATGGTTGTAAAATAGATGCACCTAGAGTTTAACACCCCAAAAATATATGGTTGAGTATAAAATCAATCTTCACTCAGTGAGTGATGAATTGGAATAATATTAAACACCTTTCTAGACACTATTTGGGTATTTACTTTATTTAATTCCAATTATATTTACAAACCATTATGAAATAATTAAAAATATAGTTATTATTTTAAGATATTACAAAAGATAATATGATTATGTTTATGTGATTAGCTATGCATATATTTTCAATTTATGTTAAGTGTTACCCAATATTTTTAATTATATTTCAGGATTTAAAATTCATTATGTTGTGAGATAATACAGTCTATACCATTTTATAGATATGGTTCCCACTAGAATGAAGGGAAATTATGCAACAACCATAAATTAAAGATATATTTACCTCTTAATTAAGTCTATAATAGTGTATTTGAATCTAAGTAAATAATAAAAATTGTGGCATGTTATGACTAGTAATCTTTGCTATATAGAGAAAAGTGTTTTTTAATGATAAATTGATGTTAGAATAATAAATAATGAATAAACCTCCACCCATTATTGGAACTGTTTATAATTTATTAGATTAAAAATGGATCATGTCCCTAGAAAAGATATTTCAATATTAGTATATAATGAATGGGAAAAGTTTATTTAGGTGGTGTTTTGAATAAAGATAAATGTTAATTAATGGTGTAAGTAGATTCAAAATAAAAAAGAGGTATATGAAATATATGGTATGGAATGGGAGACTTTTAAGAATATATTCTTTGAAAAATAAATTCCTATGGAGTAAAATGTTGATTTAGAAATAATGTTTTTAAATTTGGGAAAAATTAAAGAACAAAAGTGTTGTTAAGTGTAAAAAAACTTTACAATATTAGAAATCCATGTCATGAACTACATACATAATCTAAAGAGTAATTTGATTTTTTTTGGACGGTTAAAGCCAATACATCGGTGGGTTTTAATCTCTCAAAAAATTTCAAAATTTGATGTTATGGTATCAAGTTCAACTAGGTTCAAAAATGATTTATCGAAGTCTTATATATTCAATGGAAAGTAAGAAAAAAGGAGAGTAGTAAATAACTATGTGAGTGGAAATGTGGAAAAAAGTGATAAAAATCAGGATTGAAATTTCTTATATTTAATAATTGTGGAATGAAACACCTTATGTTTTTATTGAAAACAATTTGATCATTTTAGAAGTATATAGATAAATTATATCAGGCTCACGAATGAAAAAGTAAGGTTCAATGTTTCAAATATAAGGAGATAAGGTACTAATCATGTAAATTCCCCATGAATCAAGATAATTATCCTAAGTAAACTATATGTAATAAATACTATGTTTACATAATCACTACATCAAAGTTTAAATTCTCAAAAAAGGTGACAGGAGGTAATATGATAATAAAGTCAAAGATAGATTGTTATTTATTTGATTTTATATCAACAAAGTCTTTTATACCTTTTTAAAATATTGAATCATCCCCAAACACTATAATAATTTTCTAATCAAAATATCTAGTGGGAATATAGTTTACATGAGAATATAGTATGTGGTGAATAATAAATTTCAGAGATATTTTCCCCTTATAGAAATGTTTTTATATCTTATTTTGACCATTACTTGATCCTATATTTCAGGTTTAATTAGTTTTAAGGATTATGGAATTTGTTAATGAAGCAAAAAATATTCTATATTGACATTTTTTTGAATTTAAAACAAATTTAAAATTTAAAGAATTATTTCTTTATTGGGGTTTTATTATTTATTTGTGAACATACTCCTTTAAGTACATGACTATTACTATATGATTTTTATTTCATTGATGAGGAACCTTCCTAAAACTTCTCAAATGAAATATCACATGGGTTGTTTATATTAATAATCACTATTAATGATAATAACAAAACATTAGTGGTGTTATGTCACGACCCATCCTTGGGGCCCGTGCTGTGACTACCCCAAGCCCACCTTCCATAGGCCAGGGGCTGGCGACTAGCACCAAAGGCGTAAATCCCGAAAAAAAGGGAAGGCAGTGCCTTTATAAAGTAAACAACACCACAGAGTAGGCAAGATGAAGTAACACTGAGAAAACTAAGTACAAAAGTAAGTGCTGGAAAGTAAATGGGCCAGAATACAAACTCAACTAAAAGTAAAGTACAACTGAAAAGAAAGTATAGCAGTAGAAAAGTAAAGCACCAACACCGAGCCGTCCACTAGAATCCCCACCTGAAGGGTCGGTACAAATAGTCTCCTCAGCTCCTCAGGTCTGGTCTTCCGCTCTGTGTACGTCCCGTCCAGTGATCCTTCTCCAGGTATCGTCCAGCTACACAAGCCTCCACCTCGATCAGCGATGTTCGTCGTCTGCATCCAACACAACGTAGTGAGGGCATAGCTCGTGCAAGGGTGAGTATATGATACTCAGAAGGGACCCCGAGACCCCCAAAGGTCTCTCAAAATCCACAAAGGATAAACCAAAAAGGAAAGATGCAATCACGAAGTATCAACAACACTACTTAGGTATATTCCCATACATATACCTAAGTCATTAGTTACAGTTTGGCTCCAGCTTCCAAGCCCAAGCACAACCCAGTCCACATAGGAAAGCACAACCCAATCCACACAGGAAAAGAAAGTCAGTCTCATCGATGATAAGATTGAGAATAAAGATTCATCTCACCTAGGTATATACTTCGTAACGTTATAGATATGATTAGATATAGCCACTGATTCATCTAAGATGTAGGACCCACATAGGATACAAGACCAGCTAAGCTGTCAAACCCACAAAGGATACAAGACCAGCTACTCTACCGAACCCATAGAGGATACAAGTACATAGTCAAATACTACAGGACCCACATAGGACAAAAGAATAGTAGTCATCACTTTCGAACCCACGGATAATCTCAGTATGGTCTTCGTCACTACCAAACCCACGGAGGATCCAAGTACAGTCGTCCTCACTGCCGAACCCATGGAGGATTCAAGTACAGTCATCATCGTCGTAGTCGCAGACAGCTCTAGGGTTCCCACACACAGCATGCTCAATTCCGGGAGGGTCCACTCCACGAGCCAAGGGGGTGATAAATCAACTGTCACGAAGTCCAGAATTGATGTATCACAAAATTCTGTCTCGTCAATAGGAACTCAATGCGACAGATGGCGCGTCAATCAGACGCCCTGTCTGAGAGATATTGGCTTTTCCGTCGGAGGGTCATGGTTGGTTTTTTAAGTTAAAACCAACCCAACCGTACTCCATCTATGTCAAAAAATTTATTAGAGTAATCCAAAAGAACCGTCTCACAAAGAGGAAACCAACAAAGTCGACGACACGTCAATCGGACGTCCGGAACTCGAGTTATAAGTGTTTCTGCTCCGAGGGCCCGGTTGGTTTCGTGTTCGAACCAACACGGACGTACCAAAGGTTCTTTAAAACCTTGAGATTAATATACCTAAATGACCGTCTCAGTCCAAGGATCTCAACGCAACTGACGGTGCATTGATTTGAGGTCTGTAGTCAAAGTTATGGGCAAATGATTGAAAACAGTCCGAAGTGGGGGGTCTGCGCCCGGCCCGTCCCGGCACAACCCCCCCTGGTTGGCCCGAACCGGGTCGACCCGACCCTGGTATGGGTTCGGCTCGGCTGGGAATGGCCCAGTCCGGTCCGCGCGACCCACCCCAGCCCGACCGGGGGGGGGCTTGCTCGACCAGCGGGCCGAGCAGGGCGGACACGGTCCCCCCTCCTTTGCACTCCACGGACGCGACGGGCGCCACTTCCTCCTTCGGATCCCGTGCGGTCGCGAAATCTGGCCGCCCGCCAGTGCGGCATCAGCCGTGGCTGCTCCTGCAGGCGGCGTGTCGGGGCGCCGCCCGAAATTTCTATAGGCCACGAGAGTCGTTCCGGTGGTCCATTCTTACTCCCGTCTGCGCCTACGGTCATCTCGGGACCCCCTCTTCACTACGACGGCCTTCAAATGCCATTGCGGACCAGTTCAATCATCGCCCAATGTTCCGCGCATCAAGAAAAGAAAAAAAGTGGGTTCGGACTTGTTCGTTTGTTCGCCCCCACCACGTTATTTGTTTAAAACAACTCCCAACAATTTCCCCGCAAATAATGTTCCCTAACCCGCAAAATAATAATCGTTCACAGATCAACATGATAATGACTTGATCCGCATTCATGCTTTAGGGGAAAGAAACATGGGAGTATTATCATTCTCGAAATAAACCCATACCTCTTATTAGTTCGTTGTCTCGTGTTCGTCCTCAAGAGTGGGTAAAGGCGTTGTCTTCGCTTTCCGGATCCAATATTCGAAAGGCATCGAAGAAGAAGAGGTCTCGTCAATGTTCCTCGTTGTTATCTGGGGTGAAAGTCCATCAGAGTTTTGTCAGAGAATCCTCCAATTTCTTTTCCCACATATTCTAGATGTTCCAAATTATATAAAAGAGCACGTCACAGCGTTTCCATAATGTTTTCATTAAAGCGGCGTTGTGCTATGAGTTTAATGATCCATTAATGAGCCTCATTGATGTGCATCGTCAGCGCCCTATCACTGCCCCACCAGCCCTAAAGAGATAAGGACAAAATAAAATAATTCATTTAAATTATTTTATTATTTTTCTTGAAAGGTCCAGAAAATTACTTTTCCTCTCGACCCTTGCTGGACGAAGTTAAGCTTCGCCTAAGAGAATCCTGGTGCTGCGAATTCATCGGTGCCCTCGAATTTTAATTTCGAGCAATGGTTCAAAAGTTAGAAAAACCCGCTCGTTCGTTCACTGAATGTACCTGTGCTAAATTTTGAAAATTGATTCTGGGCACACCGGGCCTTAGAATCAATCGCCGTTAGAGATGGCGTACTCGTAAAATTCCAAAGTATTTAAAAAAAAATACTTGAAATTTCCAGGTCTTTATATGTTAGTTGTATTTTTAAGGAAATAACTCAAAATTTCATATAAAAAACACTTAATTAAGTTGTATAAAATAACTTAATCAATAATAATTCTAGAAAAACCTACACATACGTACTTATAAAAAGTATAAAGTGTTATAAGTAGTTTTCATTGTGTTTTTTCTAATAAATATCTATTCATAAACACTTTTTATAAATTTTATGTTTCATAATATATCATCATTAAGTTCCATCAAACATATCCTTCTTCATAAACAATTATTATATGTGATAAGTTTTATATGATATTTTCGATAGAAAAAGGAGAAACTGAATGATGATCTATGTTTATGAAATTACCAATTTTTTATCTTATGTCAAGTATGTTCGGTAACCAACTAAAAATGGTGAGATGAAAAAATAAACTACTTATTTATTAAAAAAATATAAATTATGAATTGGAGATGTATATGTTTGTGTGTCTTAAATAGAGTACATACTTTGGGTAACCTAGGAGATACCACTTTTATGCATTCTTATTCAGAGTGGGATAGAGTATTCTAGAGAAAGTCTACATCTCCTCTGACTGTAATCCAGCACAAACTCTTAGCCAAACATAAATCATAGAGTCTTAAATATAAGAAAAAAATCCTAAAATATTTGTTGGGATTTATGTCAACTAAATTAAACAACCCAACATTCCCATCACCAACAAACTTTGGCCCCTCCTAGTCCTTCCCCCTTTGGAAAGTGTGCATAACATGAGGGATTAGCAGAGTGCCCAGGATTTATATGTCATCACTAAAAAATTTTATAGAAGATTATATTGAATTCCATAAAATAAAATCAATAATGGGGAAATTTAATTTTCCTACTCACCAATAACTTATAACATCAATGAAAAATTTAAAAAAATGAACAAGTCTTTTGTAACCAATTGATGGGAATCCTCTACTTATTTCTTATGGGTGAATTATTATTACTAAATAATTCATGGTTGAATATTTTATTTTATTTTATATATGTATCATATGATTTCATTCAATAACTCGAGTATATTGAGTTACATAGATATCATATTTTATTTGAACCTAAGTAATTATAGTATAGTCAGACTACTACATTTTCTTTAATGTTCAATATACAAAATTATTATCAAGGACCAAACACCAAAATGATTTCCCCAATTGATAATTTTTAAATCAATTGTATTTTAATAATAAAAAAAGAATGGTAATTTTTTTATATTGAATATTTTTTGGTTTTATACATCAAATTTTTTGTTTTTCTAGTGATGATAAAAAAATATGGGAATGATGATGTTTTTTACTTTTATTTTAAATTTCCAATTCCAATGATAAAAATAATGTTATAACATATGTTAACAAGTACATGTAGTATTCCATTTTTATATGGGTATCACATCCTATTTTCACATTTCATCATAATGATTTGGCCATAGAGTGTGTAGACAATCAAGGGATTTGTGATTAAGGTATTGTATTATTCCTAATTATTTTCTTAGTGATCTAACTGACTTCTTTTTTCTCCCAACACCTTGTCATATCATAGTTTGAAATGAGAATATAGAACTTGATATCAAGGAAATAAAATAATGATCAAGTATCCAATCACCGGATATTATTTTGAAATGAATTAGAAGCCAAATATGTTCTGGAAATATTTTTAATGAAAATTGAAGTAATGGTACATATATATTATTTATATTATCTATAGACCCAAATATATTAACAAAAAATTTATGCATAGTAGTGATTGATGGAAAAAAAATTCTTCTAGAGGGTTTGGATTTTAATATATTTCATCTCCTATATATATTTTTTATTAAAGGATTGAGGCATATTAGAATTTTCATATATTTTAATTTGGTTCCAATCTCAAATGTTCCATTACAGATTTGACATTATAGGTGAAACTAAATTTATGGATTCAATAATACTAATGTATTATGGTTGATTTCTATAATGTAATTTTACATCCCAAATTCTTTTAGTCTATTTATTATTTTTAAGTTAGTATTAGTTCTATATAATATTTCATCACCTATAAAATATTTGTTAAAGGGTAGAGCATGTGAGATTTTTTGTATTTTTCATTTGGTTTTGGTCTTAAATTGTCCATTATAGATTTAAAATTAGAGGCCAAAATAATTTTATGGACCCAATAATGTTAAGGTATTCTAGTTCATTTCGCTACTGAAACTTTTCATCCCCATTTTTAGTAGTATGTGTATTATTTTTATGTTATTTTCAATGGATCTCCAAACTTTTACTTTTCAATGTTTATTATTTTTATCTATTCAAGGATAAAATTAATCTTATTAGAGCATTTAATAAAAACAAATTACATTAGGATGCACAAATTATGGTATATGTTGTTTTCTTACTATAATTTTTATTGATAATTTCTTTCATTTTCAATTTTTTATCTTTATATTTTCAATTTAAAAAATGTTTTATTTTTATTTGATGATGGAGAAGAAATTTATAGAGGTAGAACATGATTGGGAACTTGAGGACCAAGTGTCAATACCAATGTCACATTCCACCCACACCAGAGTTTAATAAATCTACTTAGCATACATAAAATTATAATTCATAATCAGCAATTTAATTGGGTGTTGTGTTTTTATTAATATTCATATATTCTAATTACATTTTTATCTGATTTAATATTGTGTATGTATTCATGTTAGAACCTTAATTCCATGGAGTACTCAATCAGATTTGGTTGGAAGGGTTGACTCCACTTTGTTTAGAACATGCATGTTTGGTGGGAATAATATTCTTATATATTTAGTAATATTTTTTGGAATAAGTTTCTATAACATTAAATTTTATTTATTTTTTTACATTTGGTGCAATAATCAATAATCAAATATCCCATGGAAAATTAATTTTCATCACGTTTCAAATCGTCACTATTGTGACCATTTCATGAGTGAGTGGGTGAATTTCATCTGTAAACTACATCATTATTGTGAACCATAATGATGATAGCCAATGTGAGTGAGAAATAAATTTTTGATGGATTTTTATGAAGTTTCAAAAAATGTCTCTTGGATTTTGAACATGTTTCTTGCAGGTTAATGTCTTTTCTTTGAGTTTGAACATATTTTTAAATTATGTATAAACATATTTTTTCAAATGAAGCCATAGATTTTTAGACGTTTTTATAATCTAGTTTTATAATTACGAAATAATAAATTGAATATATATAATGATAATATATATAATATAAAACTTTATCTACAAAAATTTAAAAAAACACAAATAATATTTTCCTTAAAATATAATTCAAAAATAGATATTAATTGTTGGTGTGGCTTATATATACCAGTAATTAGATTACAATAATAAAAATATTTTTCTAAATATTTTTACCACTATATATATTATATTTTGGTATTATTATAATTATAATAGGACTATTTTATCTTTCAAAATAACATTTAATGATTGATTTTTTACCAAAAAATTAGTAACAACATCATATGTATTGGTAAAATAATTTTCTAATAGAAAATGTACCTTTAAAAACTAATGTACCCCTATTGGGAAATGATTAAATATTTTATAGTAAATAATACTCATATTATTCATCTAGCAAGTATAATTTATTTTTAAATTCAATCTTGTTTGGGTTTTTTTATACATATTCCTTTTACTTCCATGGTGGAAATTACCAATTCGTGTTGAACTATAATCAAAAGTATTATGTATAAAGCTAGAATAATGAAATTAATATCCATATAAATAATTTCATATGTGAAATGAAAGACATGGTTATGTTCTTATTTTTCAACTTATGGTTTTTTCTCCATTAAAGTTGCTTCATTCCTCATTATAAAATAATATTGTTTGGTCAATTTACCCCTAGAAAGAAAATTTTATAAGAGGAAACATGTTCTCTCTTTTGTTCATCCACATGTATTGAACCTTAAAATATCTACTTGGTTGTTGATTAACCCTTGAAATTTGTGGAATATTTCCAAACCTATACTTCCCTTTATTCAAATATATCTTTGTCTATGCTTTTGCTGTCTCAGTGTTGATGTTCGAACCACACACCTTCTTCTTCCCATTATTTTGGTCTCTCACTATTTTTTATTTCAATACCTCATAATCACAACCAATTCCAATTTTTCCCACAAAAATGGGTTTTTATTCATTTAAAATTTTATCACCATCTTCTAATCCTCTCCTTTCCTTTTCCAATAATTCTTCATCTGAGAAATTTTCAAATTAAAACATTTTCATTGTAACAATTTATTTCATTTTAGAATCAATTTTATTTCCCAATATTACCATTTCTCTTTCAAGGTATTTAACCTTATTTTTATAATCCTTTGTATGAGAATTAAGGCTATAAATTACCTTATCCTTATCTTCAATCCTCAGTATAAAGTTCAATATATCTGTTGAGTACCTTTGACTAGATAACTAATATTATAATTCATTCCCCAATTGGATAATCTCATATTCTAGTTGATCCACATATTTTTTAGACTATTTCAGAAATCCTACAATATTTATATATTTTTCCATTGAATATTGGCCTCTTTGAGAGCTCCCTCATGTTCATTGTTACAATTAACTACACCTTCGGGTTTACTTTCTTTATCCTTTTATTATTCTTACTATTTAATATTTTCCATCATAACATATTTTGAGTCCAACATAAATTCCATTTCAACTTTCCCAAAGTAATCTTCATTATTATCTTATTAGTTTAATAAAAATATATTATATTAAAAATTATTTCCTAAGGAATTTATCAATTTTAAGTCTCTTTTTAGAGGAAACCTATTTTGTAGGTTTTTTACAATATATTCTATACCTTCATAATCATCAAATATATTTGGATGCAATATTATACTATACCCAAAAATTACAACACCAAAAACAAGATAAGGATAAATTTCCTATAAATCTATACTTTTTACCTTTTCTGATACTAAAGATAGAAATTAAGCATCTATATCATTTTTATCATCACAACATTAGCGATGTCATGTTTTTCTAAAACATTCAATCCGATATTCATATGATACTTTTTCACAATGTTAACATATTTTATCTCCTTGATAAGACTCCATATATATCTGAAAACATCAATGGGATAGTTTAAAAATACCTCAATATTTTCATTATATAACATCTTCAAGTCATCAAATATATTGTAAAAAACTTGAATCTTCACCTTATTCAACTTTCCTTCACCTTCAAGTAAATTGGAAAATTTATCCCGCATATCCTTCGAACTAGAAAATCTAATGGATTTATTGTAAATTTGATCTAGAAGACATCTAGATAAATAATTTTTATATTTTTTTATTAGTGTGAAGAATTTTTTATATGATTAAGTCACAGAATGTTTCAAAACATCACTGGCATATATCCCATTTATTATAATAATAGAAACTTATATCTCAAGATAACTTATCTATAATATAATTTTATTATTTTAAACCTAGTGATTTCTACAATAAAAAAATAATCCCCTTTTTATTTACTATACTATCCATAACACCTATTGAAAGGATCAATGACTCTAACCTAGCTCTGATACCACTTATTTCGACTAGAGAAAAACTGAAAGTATATGGGTGAATTGTGGTGTGAAATTTTTTTTATGTTGGATCCTGATCCCACATTAGCAGAAAATTGGTGAACCTGTCATAGCCAATAACACTTCCTCCATAATCACAAATACAAAAACTAAAAATAGAACATGATATTTTTACTAGGTTAAAAACTAAGGGATAATACAATGAGTATATATATGGTGTTGTGTCAATATTCCAGAATCTATTATGCTTCACTATTTTGGTGGATATAATTATTTATCCCTTGTCACTCTATGTGAGGCTCACTTCTATAGAAATTGAGTTCAGGGAATATCAAACTACCTCCCGTATAACACTTTCATCAAATCATCCTTTTTTCATTATATCATATGGAAGTCTCATAGTTTTTTCAATAAGAAAGATTCATCCATATCATTAAAAATATGTGAGGTTATTTGCATCATGATAGTCATATTATGATGCTCTATTGAAGTCATTAGTCTTACCCCATCCATTTATTCCCCCAATTATTTAATCTCCCATATATGGAAACACCTAATAATGGATTTTACAAGGTAAACCATTGCCCTATTATACCATTTCCCTTGTAAATATTTTCCCAAGTACCTTCACTTAGGTATAGTTCTCCCAAATAGGTTTATCTAACTACCTACATATGAATTGTTTCACCCAAATATTTTCTATTTATTAGATTTCTCTAAACTTCTAGCATGTGGTTTCGTTCTCCCATACCTATTTAAAAATCTCCCTTTGGGTTCGTATATTTTCTGATCTTTCTTTACACAGTTACATTCACCTAGGTAGAGTTCATAGAACCCTCTTAACATAAGTGTATTCACACTAATCTATTTTTGTAGTAGACTTTCATAATGGATTAATCGTTAAACCCTTCTCTAAATTTTCATTATATCACAAATTATGGGATTAACTACTAATTATAAGTAAAATGACATCCTTTATTTTTTTCCTTCATTTTCTTCTATCATGATGCTTCATTCACATATATCCAATTATATCTCTCTTGACTATAATGAATCTCCCAAATAATGTGATGAAAAAATAGTGAGACACCACTTACTATCATGATTCCCAAGTAGAATTAAGTGCCTTGACTAGAGTACAAATTCACCAACTAGAATAAAGTGTCTTGACTAACATGAACTCAATTAATTTTCATCAAAAAGACATTCAACTTTTCCCAAAAAAAACTTGGCTTCCAACATGTCAGTCATCTTTCATTTTCCTAGAACACATTGATAAGACTATAATCTGATTGACTATAATCACAACACTAAACAATATCCAACTAAAATCACATTAGATCCAATAGTTTTTAAAAAAAATTATTGAATATTTGTGTTCTTCTAAATATAATTCCTAGTGTTTATAGTAAACCGACCCTAATTCCAACTATAACACCCCAAATCTAGTAACCTTGGGACATTTATCATTCTATTAAATTTTTATAGAATATAAAATATAATATTACATAGGATCACACATTTTAGTAGTCTATCAAGGTTAGATACATCCATGATCCTTATATTGCATTAGAAAAATTAAAATAATTCATGAATATCCAATGAAAACCATATAATCCCTTTAGGAATATCCTTGGATAATCCATTGAACTAATCCTCGTTCCCTAGGGAAAAGTGAATCAAAATAAAGGTATTTTCTCATATTCTTGATAAGGGGTAGTATAAAATAGGTTCAATCATAAAAAAAAGTCATAAATAATGTGAAAAAAATTATTAAATAATCAAATAATCCCATATGACATATTACATGGGAACAAAATATATTTTCAGATAACATAAAATCGAAATAAATAATAACATGTATTATAATAATAAAATTATAGTGATGGAAATAAAAATTTCTAGCATAAAAAATACCACCAAGGCCTCATTCCAAGAAATCACAATAAAATATGTAAGGCATGCACCAAATACTTAATCTAGTTTACCTCATGATACCTAATAATGCATTGAGGAGATATATAATTTATATCCTCATCCATCGCATTATATTTCCAATTTATATATCATGTGAAAGTGTTTTTCTAACAAACAACTGGGTAAATAATCCCTCAACTTGTCCTCTTGGTGTGTTTTGGGTGTGTTTTTTTGACAAATTCATATAATCATGAATGATAATGTATTGTCTGCTGGATTATATGTTTAAGGTGGTGTCGTTTCCCAATGGTTTCCATGTTTTTGGGCCTTATAATCAAAAGTTTATTTTTGGAAAAGGAGGATTTTCACATTGGGGTACAGGGTATGCAGACCATAAACCGCAATTCGCAGAATGCATATGGTAGTACACAGAACATTGAAGGAAATTAGTGAAGAAATGGAACTGTGAAGCATGATATAGGGACCACATACATGAATGGTTCATGGGGAGAAAATGGTTCGCGAAGAATTCATTCGGTATGCAGGAAGGCATGAGGTATGTGGAAGGCTTGCGGTACGTAAGATGTATTTTATTTCACTAAAATGAGGTGGGGACTTGAGAAACGGTGAAGGGAATCATTAGCGAAAACATGATGGTGATTTGGGAAACTATATAGGAGGAATGGAAGTACGAAAACCATGTAGGGAAGAATGGTTTGTGGGTGAAGTGGTACGCGGAGAAGGTGGTACTTCATTGAAAATTTGGGTAATCCAGCATTAGAACATTTGGCGGATCTATTTTCTTATATAAGGATCACTAATCCCAGTATTATGTAGATAAATTTTCACAAGAAAACGTCTTTTCTCTGTGAATTTTTCTAAGTCTAAATTGGTTTACAAGAAATAATTCTGTGAAGGAGAAGTCATTCATGAGGATAATTCCACAAAACTATGAGTTCACAGAAACGATTCATGAATGGGTTTATGAGGCACTATAGCCCATAACAAAAAATGTTGTATGGAAGAAGAAGTGGTGTAAGGAGGAGAAGTATTCTATGAAAGAGGATATCCAAAGAGGAATGGAGTCCGGTACGTGGAGGTGGTATGTGGAAGTGGTACGAATAAGAGGTTCATATAGGTGGTTAGGAGAGGCGATAGGTGGAGTTAGTATGTAGTAGAGTTGGTATTCATATCATATGTGCAACACAGTTCTCAGAAGAAGCTAGTGGTTCATTAAGGGACTTAAATGGATTGAAAAGGCAATTTACACTAACCAAACAGTATAAGGAAAAAATTAATTTATCTATGGGTGAAAAAAACTCAATATATCATCTAACTAATGTGAAGCATACATGCTTTCATATAAATGAAGGTAATTATAGGTCCATAAATTGTTATTAGACAGCTTCAAAGAGTAATGAGCGAAGGAAGAGGAAGACGGTGGTCCTTTTCACCAATAGTGAGCTAGTAGAAGAGACAAAGGGATTCAACCTTGGGAATTTAGTGAGCAGACCATAAATCTTGTAAAGGAAAGGAGCCTGGGCATAGAAGATATAGCCTGAACTTTTTAATTGGCAGTGAGCCTTAGTGAATTTGGAACATCGTCACATTATCATTGTATGTTCCCTAGTCATAACTCAGTGGGAGTGAAACAAGAAAAATCTATGTTTCATGTGCACTATATCATGTCAATTCATATACTTCTATTGGAGAAAGAGAGAAGTTTATTTTATTTAATGATGAAATAATATTTGAATGGGCTGGAGTTTAAGTCATTCTTACCCAGATTCACCCCCCCCCCCCCACCACACACACACACTCTCAGGGTATTTGACCAAGTTTACATAATAATTGGTATCGGAGGGAAATGTTCAATGTCATTGGTTCTCTATAAATATGAGAAATAGAGGTGGTCAATCACAAATGAATTTTGTTCTTCAATGGAAACAGTATTCAACTATGTAAAAATCAGATGCCACACTATTTCTGATCATTAGGAATGGATTTCTTCACAGCATCTATTCTTGGAATATCATTCGATGTCAATAGTGGTGCTTTATTAAAAGATAAAAGAATAGAATTGGATGCTGGTGCTAAAGGGTTCAATTGTATAGGGTATCCCTATCAAATTCACCTCATATGAAGGTGATTTTTTGTAAAAATATCACATTCTATGTGGGAAAAATTATTTAATATTTATGGGGGTGACTCAAAAGTTAGAGAAGCAAACCTACAGGTTATATGGAACAAGTATGAGGATCTTTGCATGAACCATAATGAGTCTGTTGATGAATTTTTCAATATGGTAAATTTTGTTTTAGATGATTTGTGGTGTCTTGGATAAATCATTAAAGATACAAATAATTTTAAGCCTATCTTGAGGAAACTTAAACCTTGATTCAATTCGAATGTTTTAGTATTGGAAGATAAAGATCCAAAAGAGCTGACACTAGATGACTTTCACAGTACCCTTTTAGAATATGAAATTTTAAATGATGATAATGATGTATTGGAAGATTAGAATTCTAAAGAAGTTTAATTATAGACCATGAAGAATACCTCTGTTGAAGATATTTAGGAGGAATATAGTTTGGATGATGTTGTGTCATTTATCTCTTCAAATATTCAAAGAAGATGAGGAAAGTTAAAAGTTAAACATCCACTTGCATGCTACCATTGTGGAAAGATTGTACATTTTTCAATAAAGTTTCCTAATAAGATTGAAGATTATGAGGAAGACAATAAAGAAATTCCCCGAAACAATTATTCATACAATGAGAAAGGTTGGAAAATTACTAAGAGAAATTTCTTCAAAAAGAATAATCTTATTTCAAAAGAAGATGAAAGTTTAGAAGAATCTATGGGAGAAAAGTTAGAGGGCTACATGGATCATAAAGTAGATGTTTTGGTGGTAATTGTTGTAAATTTCTTAACAAGAGAATAAAGTGACTACAAAAAAGGATAAATTAGTGGAACAGTTGATCTTTTGGATTAATTAGAATACTCTCTTGAAGAGGTATATGTTTGGAGAGATAAAAAAGAAAGTTAATAAAGAGGTTCATCGTTCCAAACTCTATATTTATTATAAGGGAGAATAGAAGTTTGATCTGAATGAAAAAATTGAAAAAGTGAAGTCCTCAACATTAGAAAGATCAGAAAAGGTGTTTGAGTACAAACACAATTGAAGAATAGAAAAGAGAGATCTATAGTTTGACTAAAACTAGAAAATATCAAATAAATCATATCTAAGAACTTGAAGATGGAGTTTTTGGTCTGTGATAGAGATCTTAGAATCAAGAAAAAAATTCACCCACAAAAAAAATTGAGAAAACAGATAACTTAAGAAATTGAAAAGATGAATGTGGAGTATAGTTGTCTAGAAAATCAGAATAAAAAGTCAAATTCAAATTATAAGGATGGTATGATGATTTATCATAAACATAAAGTAGTAATGGTTGAATTCAGACATCAAGAAACTACTCCAAAATTGAAGATTAATTTGGGTCTGAAGTAGAATCAAAAGATTAAGATAACCCAAGGGGTAACCCGTGGTAAAATATTAAAACAAAAGAATTTACCGCGTATAGGATTATATGTTTGTGAAAAAATGAGACATATACAAAATATTTTTTCCATATAAAATAGGTACCAAAGGGAAGAAGGTAAACATAGCCAGTCAAACATAACACAATTTTCCATTTCATCATTCGATGGTCACTGTTTCAAGTGAAGAGGATTCAGACACTTTGAAAGATATTATTCATAAACAATAGATTGCAATATTGCAAATCATACTAATTTTGGTTATAAGTAGAAAAAAATGTATCATCACATGATCTGAAAATAAAAAAATTGATTTGCTGCTCTACCTGATGTAGTTTGTCCATTATATTCCAAGGAATGTCATGAGTATCAATCCATAAAGGGTTTGAATTCCAAAACATGGATCAAAAAGAAAAGATATAAGTACAAATTTGTCGTAGAAATATAATTCATGGAATCCGATATTATAGGGATATAGATCATTGACTATGGATGTACCTCACATATGACAATAAATAAGGATTTAGTGATAGGAATTAGGTATGATAAAGAAGTTATCATAATATTTGGTAATGATGAAGTATTCAAAAATCATTGGCTCTAGGTAAGACAAGTTTGGGGGAAAAAGACATGAGACTTGCATATGCCTTGGTTGTTGAAGATCTCAGTCACAGTTTATTAATCATAATTCAATTGTGTGACTTAATACATATCATAATATTTTTCAAAAAATTATGTGTCCTTAAGGAAGAATATGGTGTTGTTGTATCTCCTGGAAAGTATACAAAACGGAATCTCTATCTCGTGAGTGGAGAAGAATATATGTTCTTTATGTCCATGTTATAATAATATAAGTAGTGGTATAAACATCTCGGATACATGAGCCCAATGTGCTTAGAAGATCTGGTGAAATATGATGTTTCTCCAGATCTCCCTAGTTTATCACATGATCATATAAATATGTGTGATTCCTTCCAACAATGAATGATCATTCAAAATAAGTATAAGGGAAAATAGAAAAGTTCAACAAGATTGGTTGAGTTGGTTCGTATTGATGTGTGTGGACCAATTTCACTAAGAGAAGTTGATGGAAGCAGATATTATGTTCATTTCATTGATGATTACATAGGAATTGAATGGGTTTCAATCATCACCCACAAATCAGAGGTATTCTGCTGTATAAATACCTATTGAAGGAAAGTTGAGAAGATGTTAGTTTGAAAAATCCTGAAGATCTGAATAGATAATGGAATACAGTTCACAAATTTCCATGTATAGGATTATCTTGTGAAACATGGGATAAGGAATCTAATTTCAGAAGTAATAACTCCACAGTAGGATAGATTTGCTGAGAGAAGAAATTGGATTGTGAACAACATGTCTTGAAAAAATATCTTTGACAATTGGCTTCTAGAAAAAATTTGGAAAGAGGCAGTGATGACTGCAGTCTACACATCAAATATAGCATTACTATGTCTAAAAGAAGAGAAGATTCCATATGATCTATGGTATGTAAGGAATCCATTATTTAAGTACTTTTGAATATTTATAAGTGTTTTCTTCCCAACCAAGATAAATATAGGATGGTTGAATCCCATGGAGATGAAGGGATATTTCATTGATACTCAATGAAAAGGAAAACATATAAATTATTTAGCCAGAGGCTTGGAAATATTATTGAAAACCATGATGTAACCATAGTTTAGAATGGGTATAATATTCAACAAATACAAGATCACTCTCAGGATGATAGTGATGAAGAAATAAACAGATCAGGGGACGCTCCAGTTCTATAGGCTGATACAAAAGAAGACTCAAATGATGCGAAGGATGGGGACAAATCAGTACCTATTAAAAGGTAGAAGGAAAGAACTTAAATTTATAGAAAAAAACATAGTTGGTGATCAGATAGTGATAGTACAGACAAGAATGATGTAGACTCTACAGTAAGAATCATACTTATCATAGGTAGAACTGAAATTTTTTATTGAAGCATCTGGTGATGATAATTGTCTTCAAGTATGAATGAAGAGCTTGACCAAATTGAGAATAATCACACATGGGATATTTTTTTTATTCTAAAAGATAAGAATGTCATTGGGAAAAAATGGGTATTTCGCAACAAAATGATGGAATATGGTGTTGGTATTTGAAAAAAAAGGATGATTAGTGTTCAAAGGATACTCCAAGGTCGAGAGTATCAATGTTGATGAGATATTTTCACTTTCTGCAAGGATGGATACAATTAGACTATATTTTCTATAGTAGTGCAAACAAAATCCCTAGTTTTCTATATTGATTTCAAGATAGAATTTCTAAATGGGGTTCTATAAGAAGAACTTTATATTTAGAAAACATATTTTTTTCTCATTCATGAAGATTAGAAAAGTGTTTTACATCTTATTAAAGCTTTATATGTTTTGAAGTAAGAACCAAAATCATGGTATTCAAGGCTATATCAGTTGTTGAAAAACCTCTGTTTTTAGTGTGGTGGAGTTTATTAAAATTTATATGTCAATCCTGACATTAATCAAAGAATGATGGTGCTGATATATGTCGATGACATAATCTTAAGAGGATCTGATGAAGCAAAATGTAGATGGTTTTCCATATTAATGAAATGTGACTTTGAAATTTCAATGATTGGTTAACTGATGTTTTTCCTCAGTTTACAGGTAACACATGGAATGAATGGCATATTCATTTATCAATTTAAATATTACAAGTATGCCTTGATAAGGTTTTAAATGGATAATTCCAAGGAGATGAATACTATGGTGGCTACCAGTTGAAACTGTCATGGGATGATGAAGGAAATGTAGTTAATGTTACTGAATAAAGTAAAATAATTGGTAATATACTTTACATGATAGAGAAAATACCTATTATAGTTTTTTCTAAATTATAAGTAGAACTATATCAAAATAATCACAAATAAATCCACATGAATTCAATAAAAAGAATAATTTGTTATATCAAGGACATTCTAGATTTCTGTTTGATGTATAATAAAAAATCTTGGCCAAAGATATTGGCATATACATATGCAGATTGGGACGGTTCACTAGATGATAGAAAATAAACATCAAGAGGTTATTTCTACCTTGGTATATTTTTTATTTCTTGTCTATGTAATAAAAAATATTTCATTTCATTAAGCACCGTAGAAGATGAATATATTGTGGCTACTCAAGTGTGCACATAGTTATTGTGGATGAAGTAGAAGCTTGAGGATAAGGAAATTGAATTGAAGTCTCTGATCAGAATACATTATGATAAATATAGTGCTATAATTCTTAGAAAAAATCCATACAATCACTCAAGGAAAAACCATGTTGAAATAAAGTATCATTTCATCAAATAGAAGTTGTATCAAGGGATTTTCAAGAGGGAGTATGTGCCTATATATCAACAAGTTTCATATTTTCTAATAAATTCTTTACCCAAACAAGAATTTTAAAGGAATAAATGGCTCTGGTAGTCTAGTCGACTCCCCAAACATGAAATAGTGTCGCTGGGGGACCCCCTCTCCCCGAGTTATGGTGTGCATTTCCCTAGTGTACCGATATGTGTTCGTTAACCTATTGCAGACAACCATGAAGTGCCCCTTGGGTTCGTTGACAAAGGGGGAAAATTGTGGCTTTGAAAGGTATAAAATGTCTCAGTCAAGACACGAGGAGAATAAATTTGATAGAACAGTAAGATAGGGGGATTTGAGGATGAGCTGAGCTGATTCCTTTTGGAGGAGAAGTTATGTAGGGGGTACTAAATCTGATGATGCTATATGTGATCGATCAAAGGATAAATAATATAATTGACGAGGATCATGATCACAGTAGAAGAATGGTTTTGGAATATAATGGATTGAGTCATTGATGAACATTGCATTATACTCTTGTTTCTCATTCCCAGTATGGATCATGTGGGCTTAGATTATGTGTTGAGTAAATCATTGATCACAATCATAATTAAAATAAGTGAATGATGGTTGATGTTGGGAGAATCTTTTATTATATATAAATTTATGAAAAAGTGATCAACATGCCCAAAGGGGGTGATTTTTGAAAAAAAATCACACAAGGTGTCCTCTCAGTATATTTTATTTATGATAGTGTTTGTTGAAAAAGATATATGACTAGTAATGATCATTGTTTGTGTTTACTGAAGTATGTGATTAAGGTGGAGTAATTTCACAATGTTTTCCGAATGTTTGGGTATCAAAATTGGGAGTTGTTGTTTGGAAAATGAATATTCTCCCATAAAAGTACACGGAATGAAAACCATGAACCACAATTCACAGAATGCATATGGTGGTATGCAGATCATTGAAGGGAATCCGCAAATGAAGGGAACAATGAATTGAAAGATGGGGACCGCATATGGGAACAATTTGCGGGGAGGAAAAGGTTCGTGGACAATTCATAAGTACCAAGAAGGAATGTGGTACGAAAAAGGCTTGGAGTATGTGGGATGGATTGTCATTTTTGGAAATGAGGTGGTGATTTGAGAATTCGTGAAGTGCATCACTCGTGAAAATGTGACGGTTATTTTGGCTACCATGAAGGAGGAATGGAATTACACGGATCATTTAGGGAAAAACAGTTAACGGGTGAAGTAGTACAGGATGAAGGAGGAACCACACTGATTATTTGGGTAATCTTGGATTAGTGGATTTTTCATATCTATTTTTCATTTTAGTTGGTGCCAATCCTAATATTAAGTAGATAAATTTTCAGAATAAAACATCTTTTCTCTGAGAATTTTTCTAAGTATGAAGTGGTTCGTGGGAAAAAAGTATGCGAAGAATAAGTGGTTTGTGGAAAGAATTATTTGAAAGCAGAATGATTTTATAGAAGTGTCTTACGATGGGTTTTGTGATGTTTTGTATCCCGCAAAGGAAAATGGTACATGGAAGGAGAAGTTGTTCCTATAGGAGAAACAGACTGCCAAAGAGGTTTTCCATGGAGTAAGGGAGTCAGGTACATGGAGGTGGTACGCGGAAGCTGTATGTAGAAGAGGTTTGCAGAGGCCATTAGTGGAGGAGGTATGTAATGGCAGTACACGAAAGAGGTAGTCCATGTAGTATATTCCCTGTATAGATTATGGAAGAATATAGTTGTTCACAGAGTTACTTAAATGGTATACAAACAAAATTTCTACTAACCTAATAATATGTGAAAACGTAGAATCCATATATGGGTTAAAAATGAACTTCTACAGATCATTTACATATATTTGAGGATGTTTTATTTCATGAAAATAAAGGTAAATACAAGTCTATAATATGTGATTGGATCCCTTCTAAGAGTAGTGAGAGTAGGAAGAGGAACACGGTGATCCTTCCCACTAACAGTGAGCCAGTAGAAGAGTCATAGGGAGTGTCCCTTGAGAATTCAATGAGCATACCACAAATATAGTGAAGGAAGTGAGCCTGGGTATAGAATATCTAGCAAAAAATTCATAATTGGCAGTGAGATTTAATGAATTTGTTACATTGGAACATCATCATTGTATTCTCCTTGGACGCAGCCAAGTGTGGGAAAACCAATTTAAATCATTGTGTCCAATGAATGATTTCATTTCTGTTCATATATTTCTGCCTAATAAGGATATAAGTTTGTTTTTTTAACAATAAAACAAGATCTGAATGGGAAGGATTTTTAATCTTTCATACCCTGATTCACCCCCCCCCCCCACCCACCCTTTTAGGGTATTAGACCTAGTATACTTAACAAAATCATGTTATAATGTTTCCAAAACAACCACTTACAAGAACGTGTCTTAGTAATCAATAATTGTCTATATTGAAGTAATGGTTTTAAATATTTTCAATGTTTCCCTCGTAAATTGAATTACATGGTTGCCTATGTTAATATTCATAAATCTAGTAGGAATTATAGGATATTTCTATTGAAATGGAAATTAACCTTGATAATTGTGTAACCAGATGTGATAAATCTATCATATAGAAAGGTTAATAGGTATCAATGAATGAAATGGTTATAGACTAATGAAATGATAGGAAAATATTTTGTTAAAATAAAAATAATATTTTTTAATTTAATTGATTATGAGGTAGGTATAATAAGAGGTAATGTTAATTTTTTATACAATTATGGATTTTTAATATTGAAAAAAAACAACATTTCAGAAGTTAATGCTAAATAATTAAATGAATTTTGATATAAATTTATGAAAATATATAAAAACCTTTACCTTTAAATGTCTTTTCCAAAATATTGAGAACAAACTCCTTAGATATTCATATTTTATTCTATTGAAATATAAATTCTTATCAGGGTTTATAAACCCTTACTCTACTATGGCTCTAAAATTTATTATTAATAATGGATTAGTGAGAGAAATAGATATATAGTTTGTATTATCTACATAATTATCATAAAAAAGATTCATAAGAAGTAAAATGATATGAAAATCCTGATCAATTGTTTTATAGTTCAGTGGAATGGGAGGGTTGGTGGGTAATTTTTAAAAAAGAGGGGTAATTGTTTAGTAATATCAAGACATATTCCATAGACTTTAGTTTATGGGAAAAAATAAAACCATTATATTTTGTAGGGTTTTGTACCATGGTATTTAAAATTTATGACTAGATTATTACTTCTATAAGCTTAAGAACTCAAATATTTTAAATTATATTATTTTGGAAATATAAAATATCTTTATTCGTAAATAATTGTTTTTAAAGTCCAAAAACATATTTTAGGAATTTTTAACTTCTTTATAGGTTTGAATAACTAATTTTATGGTTTTAAAATAAATTATTTTAATGAATAAACATATTTTTTTATTAAAAACTTTATATAATTTATTATATCATCCTTATTCCATGATTATATCGTAATAATTACCATCTATTAATACTGTATTTTACCACTTGCAAAAAAATTCATGTGTCTTAGAAAAAATATAAATTACTCACCTTTGGATAATCTCAAAATTATGAATCTAACTAAGAAATACTTTTTAGGGAAATAATTTTTGATATATAAGAAATTAATTTTCTAAATTAAAGCCTTAGTGTATTTTAAAACCATGCATTTAATGCCAAAAATTTAAAAAACTCTTCTTAAAATAAATCATTTTTTTATTAAAAGACATATGTGTGTAATTATATTAATTTTTATTGATAAATATAGACTATAAAAAATATAAATTATGTTAATTCCAAATAATTTTATTTATTTTATTACACATGTATATTTAAGATTTTTACTATTACAGTGGTCGTATAGGTATGTTACTATTCTAATAGTATGATTCCCAATGGTCTAATTCGAACGAACACTTTACCCTTCCATTTTTTATATTTCCCCTTATATATACACTTCATTGTAATATATAAAATAATCTACATCCATCTCTTAGTTAATATACCTTTTATATTCCACTTCTAAATTTTTTCTTCATAATAAAAATATATATTATATACCTTCCATTGTTTATATTTCCCTTTATTGGTATATGTTTTATAGTACAAGTGGTGGATGCTATTCTGAAAGTAAATTTTTAGTTTAATTATACTACCCTCTATTTTTATTCTCTGATGAAATAATATAATGTTCATTGGGTAATAGTTTTCATGATTGAGTGTTGGCTTTCTATAGTAGAATTTTGGGTCATAAAATCATGGGTTAGAAACTCAACCAACATCTGTTTACAATTTAAATTTGTTTAGTTACTCACATCCTAACCCAAATCCTAATTCCTATAAATTTTCAAGGGTACCGCTATGTTAGTATCACTTTCTTGTAGTTTCTGTTATTTATATAATTATAGGGAACTACACAGATCCAACTAGTTAAAAAATATCCAAAAACACCTATATAGGTCCTCCGTATAATTTTAACACCATTACTCTATGAGTTAAACCCCAATGGATGTTTTATATTAATCAAAACTAACGAAACACTACTCATGTATCATAAATTTTTTTCACACCCCTAGATCTGCAAGGTAAAAATTTTATATTAATTTAAGGACAACAACACACAATTTTCATGAATAAATATAAAACGAATCATAGAAATATAAAGAAATTATCAATAAAGGTTAGGGACTACTTACATCATAATTGTTGGAGGATCTATATGTAATTTTTTTGGATTAATCAAATCAATTGAAAAAAATAATATAATATGGTATAAACAAACAAATTATTGAATAAATTATTAAAAATAATGAAATAATGATAAAACCCAAGAATGGTGGGACAAAATGTGATATATTTAACTTTAAAATATCAATTTAGACTGATGAACTGGAATATCATGAAGAATGGGAAATAATTTCTCTTGGAGAGGAACAAGATGATAAGAGAGTAAGGGGGTGTGTGCAGTCAGGTGGAATGAATGTGATAAAAGAAGAGTGTGAGGTTTTCATTAAAATAATAACATTTAAATTAAATTAGTTAATTTTTTTAACAAAATGAATTAGTACACGTTTTAGGAGAACTTTCCATCTAGTGTCCCTCATAGATCCACCTCTATACCTAAGGGTTCACCATGTACACAATACCATATCATCGGTTACCCAATGGATTATATCATAATGCCAAGAGTCCTAGTATTGGATATGTTTTCCCAAAACAAGACCTCAATCCACCATTAACTCCTCCAATATTCTCTAAACACAAAAATATACATGTTTTCGAAAAAAATTAATGAAATTTTTAGCTTAATAACATGAATGGGGTTATAAGTTTCATGTATGGAATGAGTTAGTGCGTTTATTTATAGGCATTGCCACCATGTTTATGGTTACTTATGAGGTGGGTAAGAGCTTGTGGCTTGGACCAAGGAGAAGAGTATGATATTGAATGATGAACTACTTAATATGAGTCATCAATGTGATTGAAATATGATATTTCTATTATAACAACTTAGATATGAGATGTTGAATTGGAACCTAAGTTATTTCGTCACCAAAAAGTTCAATGCTAAGTATGATGGGATGACCTTGGGACGGTCAAGCGCCACATTTTTAGTATTGGGATTCTCAACACGTTTATCATGATCGATGTTAGTATCTAAGAGGTAAGAAATTTACATGTTGGAAATGGTATACATGATGTGTGGTGAGTTTTTAGAAAGGGATTAGACTAGGAATAACATCACCCATAATTGCGATCATGATGATTATTCAAAGAATTTTTTTTTGATGTTATGACTAACTGACATGAGGGGTAGGAATGCATGTTAGAATTTCTATATGGTATTTTATATAGCTAAATAAATTTTTATTCCACTAATGATGCTTAAATAATTCCTTATATTGTTTTTATTTCCAGTCGTTGGACTAATATATAATTTCTCGAAGTTGGATTGTTTCAATTTATTAAAAAGACGTAATAATTTCATGAATTGGGTGTGTTTCCTACCAGTAGTTTGATATGAATTAATATCCATATGGGTAATTTTTTATACGTTGGTTCAATATATTATTACCTAGGTTTATAAATGTCTTAGCTTATGGTGAAACATATTATTCCCTATATTGGGAATTTTTGAGCTAGTGGTGCAACTTAATCAATTCAGGTTGGGTCACCTTACAGACCAATAATACCAAGGAAATTTATTTGGTATGATTTTTATACTAACCTACTATCATCTGATCAGTTATAAATAATGTGGACTAACCTAAATTGAAGTGGGTACACTGATGTTTGGTAAACTCATCCCACTTATTGATGGTAAATAACCATCCCATCATAATACTGACACTAGCTGGAGCAGGTAGTAATTGACCTTTAGTGGGGGATCTCAAGAAAATAATGGTATGTACTAAGTTATAAATGGGGTTATTTATTACATCTCATTTATATTTTATATTAATGAACATATATATTGGATTATATTATGGTAAAAATTGGTCACGTTCCACTGAGTTTTATATGAACACCCTACATATGCACCTCGATGGACGTGTAAACCTATTAGGTATATAGGTTAGGGAAAGGGCCCTTTAATAATAAATTAGACCTGCGTATCTTAGAGGGATTAGTATATGATTTTGATGAAATTTCAAGGATCATTATGGGGTTTTTTTCTTGTTTATTTCTTTTATTTTGTTTTATATACTTGGTATAAAAGCCCTATAGGGAAATCTATTTTGTGATTTGTGATTGTTATATTATGGGTTGTTCATATATTACTCCATGGTGAATGTTACTGTTTAGAGTTTCTTTACCCCTATAATTATATATGTTTCACACTAATATTAACCCAAGTTATAAATTTGATTCTTTATTTCTCAATTATTCTCAATGTTCATACTAATGGAGTAGTCTCTTATCTTGATTTTTACCAACCTTAACCAATAGTTAGTAGCATCTAGATTATATGGAGGTACACATAAAGAATATATCAATCCATATCATGCGTTAAAATTGGTTTTTGAGTTAGTATTTTTCAAAATTGTATCAAAGTATAATTTTTATTATTTTATGATTTTGCACTTGGAAAACAAAGTCAATACTAATAGAAATAAATGTTACAAGGGAGTAAGTATGGTGTTTATTTCTCTTGCTATTATGGTTGATCTATTTTGACAAAACATAATTTTAATGAGTCATTATTTTTTTTAATCTTATCCCATGGTCGGAATAGGTGTGTGTACGTACATAATACTTATAATATAGGTTCACAAGACATGTGTATAATTGTGTATGATTGATAAAGAGGGATTTAAAAATAGCCTTTTATTAATTAAATATTTAATTGTAACTTATTGGGAGTTTTAATGAATAATTTATTTTTCATACATTATATAATTATACCAAACCATGAAAAATTCCTTGATACACATCCCATGACTATGATAACCTCATGATATCTACATATATGTGTTGAAGTTCACACTGGTGTGGGTAGTTGGGTAAATGAATACCCTAATGTGGGTGAGAGCTCTAAGATGAGGGTGATGGAATATTGGTTTCCTTAATTTATATGACAATGAATCATGAGTGTTTCTTTAAGAATTATTAACTAAAGAGAATTTTTGATTCATAGATTACTTTAGGAGACAAATAATAATTAGACATGAATCATAGTGGTGTTATTCATGTGTATTAGTGGAATAGTATGGATTTTTATTATTTTTTCTCAATATGAGTAGTGATTTGTGAGGATGGATATAGTGAGCTATTCCCATGGTATATTAATTAAAGTTTAAATTTTTCTTTAAAATTGAAAATCCTAGAAATAATGTGTAGTTTCATTTTTCACATTCAACATTGAAGTTGATATTTTAATTTAGATGATAAAATTTTAAGGATTTTTCATATAGTTATTGGTCTCATTATAGAATATGTGGTTTCAGTGATAGCTAAAGTGTTTATGGATAAAAGTATAAAACTAAAAAGGTCACCAGTTACCCAATAGATTATCACTAGGTACTTGGAGTGGTTTTTAGGTGATATGGTTGTCTATATTGACCATCAGGTACCCAATAGACCCATATTGATTTACTCAATTTTATCTTTTCCATTTAGTTAGTTAAGGGATTATTATTTTCTATTTATTATTAAGTTATGTAAACTTGATATATCTCAATAAAATATATCTGGGTTTTTGAATTTTTAATGGAAAATTATTAAGCTGATATATTTTTTTTAAAATTCAATTGTTTTGGAAGTCTAATGAATGATAAAAATGAATTATAAAATAAATAGTATAGAAAATAAATCATTAGAATTAATATATAGTAAAACAATGTGTAAAAAATGACTATGAAATACATGAATTAATGTAAATCATTATGGTAAAATTTTGATATTAATAGATAATTATATTAGTAACTATAAACATACAAATTATGAATACGTTATATGGTTATTTTTATTGTTTTTCAATATTATTGTGACTGATATGAGACGATAAATAAATGCACTAGTAATATTGTCATTATTGTGTAATGAAATACATATATATATTTAACTAAATATATTATCTTTATTTTAATTATGAAAGTTCTATGAATTATTATTACAGATAATAATATTATAATGACATCAAATACATATACAATGTATATGTGTTATGTATATTGTTAAAATTATATAAATTGAGTGTTTTAATTATTAATATTATATAAAAATATGACATATAATTATTATTATTATTAATGGGTCACATTAAAATAAAAAATATATCTATTTGTAAATAATGTGGTATTATATTATTATTATATATAAATTTAACAATATTATTAATATGTGATAAGAAAAGAGTTGATGAGTGGGAAAGAGAGTGAAATGAAAAAAAAATAATCAAAGGGGTTGGTCCATAACACATTGCATAGAGGGGGGCTAGTCACCAGGTTTCTCCATATCCACCACTTAATTATAATTTCTTTCCCATCTTCAAGTCCTAGTTTATGGGGGAATTTTGATCCATTGGTGAGAGCTAATTATCCTTCCACATCATCATTTTTTCCCAAAATTAGGGGGTTTTGTTTTCTATTTATCTATAATATGTTGAAATCATGTTTGGGATTAGGGATTTTCCTATTTTCTATCATAATTTGACTCAAGGGAGCTATCACACCACTGTATACATGATTTTGTTTGTAATCCATTGAGTCTATGGATTTTCATAGATGCTCGTATGACTTTGAGTAATTTATGATTTTTATAGGTTTTTGAAATTAAAAACATTTGTAGGCTTAGAGTTAGATGTATTCTATGAGGTGTCAGTTAATATTGAATTTTTTTTAGATTTATTTATTTATTAAATTATTTTTTACATATTAAATTACCTCTTGTGTTTATCTAATTATATAATGTGGTAGAATAATTATAGATTTTGTACATACTCACCAATGAGTAAAATAAATAGGTGCTTTCAATAATTTAATTCCTTTTTAATTAGGTTTTTACACAGAGTGAGTCCACCAACTGATTTTAAATTATTTAATAAAGTTAATATATATATATATTGTAAATATGAAATAAATTTTATCATGTATTATTTAATAAAAATATTTGAAGTGTTTTTCATGAGAATAATACATGAAGTTTATATGTTTTTTCTTATTTAATATTGTTTAAATGGAAACATATTTTAAAATGAATTTAAATCACTGGGAAATTCTTGATTATCCTTCCATAAAGTTCATAGAACATGTTGAATAATTGGTTTGTCACCTCCCATATAAAATATGATATTTTTTGATGTAATGTTTTTACTTTATTAATGAGTTCAAATGATATGATATATTGTTTGAATTATTAATGTAATGATTAGGTGGATATAAATAATAAGAAAGAAGTTTTTTTAAATCAAGTTCTGATTATTCCATTTATTATTCCTAGTCTGACTTGTCAAAGGAGTATGTTTTGGTTATGTTATACCTAATTATTTATTTGGATTTTATAAATTTTATTCCACGATTCAGTTATGTAATCTCATATTACATGTTTATCTTGTTAGTAAGGTACTGTTTTTACTTCCATGTTATATTTTGTATTGGTGTGTATAATGGAATATGAATTTTAAATATGAAAAATTGAGTAATTATTTGTTAGTATCATAATAAAGTGGTGATGCAATTGACCATGGTCGTCATAGATGATTCATACACCTTATATTATTATTCTTATTGGTTATGTTTATTTTTACCTTTCATATTATACTATGATTTTTGGTGAAGAAGATAAATAAGATGAAAGAAAGGAAATGGTAGATCATGCATACATTGGATAAAAATTGGAAGTCATTCTCCAACTACCCATTAGATCATAAATATATATGTATATATATATATTTATTCATTTACGGTAGACTTGATATTATATATATATATATACACACCTGTCTATGGGTATTGTGTGATAATAAAGTCCATGGGATATCCAGCTATTTGTGTGTGTGTGTGTGTGTGAAATTTGATTCTTTATTTTGGCAGGCCTCAACATGCCCAGACTTTTTTATGTAATAGGTTATTTAAAATGGAATTGACCTTCCATGGTTAATAGGTTATTTATAAGATAGAATTTTTATTGACCAATGGATTGATTATTTTATAATGGTTTTAGTCTCAATAGATTTTTATTTCAAGGATTAATGTGGGTTTGGATCTTCCTCTTAGCCCAAGATTTATCAATTATTGATACTACTTATCAATGACTTGTTTAATTATTGACTTATATTTTAATTATAATTCATGTGTGAATTTAATATCTATTTTATATATATAAGTGAGTTGAAAATTTATTATGAATATACCTACATCTTTCATTGTGTGATTTTATGTCTTTAATGAATCCTTCTGAGTGTACATACTCACACCGTGCATGTGATCATCAGTGTACATGCAGTTTCACTTGTTTGATTTCATGTATGAATGATATGTTGGAAGATGTTGAATATATTTTAGAATATCTTGGAGTTTTCTTTGTATTATATGTTTTAGTATTCATGTGTCATGAAAGTATAGAATCTGTGTTTCATTGGAGTTATTTCATCACATCAAACTACTCCCTTGGTTTTAATGTGTTAGGGCCTATTTGTCCATTCTGATTATTTATACGAATTTTATTTGTGCCTAATTTTTTGATATCTTTTTTTCATTCATAGACTTGAAGTTTATTTATTATTTCTATATAGTAAAATCATGTACCCTTATTGAATAGGTACCCCATTGTTGATGTGGTTAATATTTTGAAAATTTCTGATGTATGAATGATTCATGCAGTCTTTTCTCTAAAATATAGAATCAACCAAATTTCATATTCTCTATAATAAACTTTTTACCCAATGATAAATTTAAATACATAGGACTAGAATATATCCTATGGAGATCTAATAATGATCTTGGTGTCCTTGATAAATCAGTTTAGGTTTTTGGATCTGTAATGTTACAAGTATACCTTGAAAATGTTTGGGATTTTTGGGGCTTTAAGAAAAGGGGTTATAATTTAGAAACATTATAAGTAACCCATAAAAATTACAAGTAAAACTTTTTAGGTTATAATTTAAATTCACTAGGGATGACCGATTATATAGTTGTCACCATAGCTATTCATGAGGATTTTGGTTATACATATTATGTTCAAGATGATAGGAATAAAAAAATTGTCTTAGGACTCAGCTGAGAACTAACTTCTACAGTGTTTCATGTTTCATCTATCTAGAGGAACATAGGTAATTTTCATTTTATTTTATGTTGTGATAGTTTTATGTGAATAGATTTAATTAATTATAATAATGTAATTTGTGTTTTTCTAATAGTTTTATTAGGGGTGATTTAATTGATTAATGCTTTTCACATGTCTCGTTATGTTGTTGAATATGTTTTGATATATTATTAGTATTATAATTTTAGGATTGTTATATAATTATTATATTTTAACTATCAATAAAACGTTCCTATGTTTAAAATAAGTTGAGATAAACTTTAAAAATAATTTTAAATTTTATTGACGATTTTTTTCTCTTCTTAATGATGTATTAAAATTTTGGATAGAAGTATTGAAATCTATTTAAATTTTTTTGAACAAAAATAAAAAGATTTTTGAAAAGATAGAACATTTTTTCCTAAATGGATAACCTAGTTAGTAATTTTTTTCTTTAAATAGATTTCAAATAGAATGTTTGATAATTTAATACAAGGGATCTTGAAAATGACATTAAACAGCTAATTTTGATATTAAGGAAATATTTCTTTGAAAATGATTTAAATAAGGAATATATTTTGGTAAATTGGAAATTTGGGGCCAATATTATTATAAAATACATTGTTTATTCTAATGGTGAGGTGGTACAAGGGTGTTCATCTATCTTTTTGGGTATTATAATTCATATGTCTTAATTAGTATCTATTTCTTTTAGTAGTATTATAGTAGAAGTGTGGAGAGTTTATTATGTTATGATCTAGTAGATTATCTATGGATTAATGGGTGATGAGGGTTTGGAGTTTTAAGATAAGATCTAAGTTATACTTATCATGGGTGATAATTATGGGTACTTAGGGATAGAATAACTCTTATTCAAGTCACTGAAAACATAAACATAACCTTAAACCCAAAATCTACAATGAATAAAACATGAATCCATGTTGTATATAAAATGAAGAACTTGTATATGTACCTTTCACCAGTCGAGTAACAGCTTCAAGTTCAATCAAATGAGATTGATGAAATACATAAAGTGGCTGCTAAAGGACTCTCTACTCTATGGTGTATCCAGAATTCAAAATAAATTCACCCATCACATAGACTAAATTCTTCACATCGCCATGATATGCTTGTATATCACTCAGGAAAAGGGTGAGGGAGAAGTGATCTTTGGGGTAAGGGGATAAATAGATAGGATATTTCACAAGGTTCCCATTCCATTCTCAATGGTATTTAAGCCTTATATAAACTCTAAATGATTTTCCCTGAGCATCATTCATTTACTTATGTGGTAAAATGCATGAGTGAGTGGATTCAGTAATTCATGCATTCATTTAATGAATGCACCAATCCTATAATAAATTACATCATATGAAATATTGAATAAATAATAGGAAATAAGTATTATATTTTGAATGTTATCTAATAAACATTTGGCTACCATGAAATGGTGGTGGTTGTGATATCATTATATCATAGCCAACATTATGTCATGGTAGTTCACTAAGATATCTTGAGATCATAATAAATTATATATCCATTCATTGAATATTCCTTTATATATTCTCAAATACAACATCCCAATGACATACCTTATGATATAGGATAATAATGTATCATATACATATTAGGAATTAGGGAATATCCCTATCATAAAGTTAGGGTGAGGGATATTTTATGTTGAATAATGTCCTAGTAAAATTTATTAAAGTTAAAATTTAAATTTAAATTGATGAATTTAAGTAGTGGGGAATGGTTTCATTTTTTTCATTTTTATTTGAAAGTCAAATTTGAATTTAAGGGATGAAATTTTTTCTATTTTTATATATGGTTATATAATATGAAATTTTGTTATTGTTTTTATTATTATTTTTAATCTAGGTTAAATACAAATTCATATGTGAATTTAGAATTAATTTGGTGTTATTTTATTTTATTATTAATATATAAATGTAATAATTTTATTAATATTTGATAATTAGAGAGTTAAATAGGTAGAAATAGAAAGAAATTTAAAATAAAAAGAAACAAAGGTGATGATGTTGAGACGTAGTGCATCACACCAAAGGGGTCCATCTACCATTGTTATATTCCGCCTTCTATTTATATAAATATTCTTCTCCTCTCCATGTCTTTTTCTATGGAAGCCTTTTGAAATATTTGTGGGAGGACATTTTCCTTCCCATTCTTTATTTTTAGTCTCTATATTATGAAAATCGGTTTCGATTACACTATAATATGTGGAAATCACATTGGGGATTGAGGATTTCATATTTATGTATAATGTAGAATCAAATGAGTCTCTATCACCTATTTAGTCATGCTTTTATTAGTGATTCATTGGTTTTTTGTGTTTACCTCTATAATAGTATGATTTTAGATAATTTATGATTTTTCTATAATGCTAAAATTAGGAATCTTGGTGAATTTAGTTTCTGAATTCTTCTACAATGTTTCATTAAGAATATTAAATAATTTTGAGATTTCTTGGTTTTCATAAATTAATTTTTTTATATTAAATTACTTATTTTTTAGAATTAATTATACTACAATAAAAGGAAAAATTATTATTGGGTTTACATGATCTCACTAATGAGTTAAACACCAAGGTGGTCACAACCCTTCAATTTCTTTTTAATTAGGTATATCCCAATAGTTTATCTTCATTTTTGTTTTCAATTTTTTAATGAGGTAAAAATATATATTTTTCGAAACATGAATTGGAGTAAGTCATGTATTATTCAATAAATTAGTTTATTTCATTTTTAATGGGAATAGTACATGAGTTTTATATTTTTTGGATATTTTCGGTTTATTTAAATGTATACTTGTTTTAATATTCATTGAAATAATTAATAATTTCATGTTTATCCTTGAATAATGTTTATGAAGCATTTGGAATTTTTGGTTTTCCACTTCCCATAGAAAGTATGGAATTGTTACTTATATAATTTTAGTTTATTAATGAGTGTAAATGATATGGTATATGGTTATAATTAGTATGGAAATGATTAGATGCATATGAGTTATAAGGAAACAATTTATTTACCTCATGTTATGATTATTCTATTTAGTATGCCTTGTTTGGATTGTCCAAGTAGTATGTCTTAATTATGTTATACCTTATGCCTTATTTAGCTAGTCAATATATTATTCCATAATTAAGTTATGTATAAGGACTTGTCTTGATTTTCAAAGTAGTATTTCTTGATTAATTTAATCCATATTATATACATTTTCTAGACTTCTACTAGAGTGCTAGATTTACTTACATGTTATATACTTTATTTTTTCTATTCATCGAATATGAATTAAAAATATAAAAAATCAGGTGATGCTTTGTCAGTATTATGATAATGTTCTAATAAAAGTTACATTTGTCAACAAGAATGATACATGAACCCAATATTATTATTCTTATTGTTTATTTCTATTATGATTTTTCTTATTATTCTATGTTTTTTTAGAAATAGATGAAAATTATATATCATATAAAATTTTAGGGCATGGATATTCCACCTTCCCATGGGAATGGGAACTCTAACATACCATTATAATATATGTGTGTGTGTCTATATATATATATATATAAGGATGGACAGGGCATGCATAACCATACCCACACACACATGGGTGTGTGTGTTTATGTGTCTATAGTGTGATCTTACATCTATATATATATATCTCTCTATGTGTGTGTGTGAAATAAGATTCTATATAGGATAGTACTTAACAAACCCCAACCTTTGTTTATGTGGTAGGTTAATTCTTGGGAATATAATCTTCCATGGGGATCAAGTTATTTTCTTTAAGGAAAAGTAATTTCACAATAGATATATTGTCATATAGTTTTTATAATATTCACAATTATGGTATATAAATATGGATTTAGGTATGTTTGGATCCTCTACGGTGTGTATGAATTATATATTATTGATAGTATTAATCTGTGACTTTTTTGTTTGTTGATTTTTTGATAAAATTGCTTTTATCTATGAATTAACAATTTTATTTATATTTAATTGAGTAATGAAACACTTTTTCATACACCTTAATTTCTTTCTTATGTGATTTTTGGTCTTTCGTGATGTTTACTTAGTCTATGCGCTCTCATATAACATGTACACTTTAGCGGAAATGCAATTTCACTCGTTTTATTTCAAGTAAAATTGGTATGTTGGTAGTTTCTAGATTCATTTTATAATAAATAAGAGTTTACATTATCTTATAAATTTTACTTTCCTTGATTCATGGAAGCATGGAGGCCTTGTTTAGAAACACTTGTTTTCGAACACCACCTTATTAATTTGGTTCTCATGTCTCAGTGTCTATTTCGAAATAACCATCGTTTATATCCAAATTATATATTTTTATTGTTTAAAATTTTATGAATTAATATTGTTTCTATTTAAATTATACAATTATAATTTTACACTAGGTAACCTTATTAAATAAGTACCCCCTCAGTGAAATATATATACTTTGGAAAATATATGTTGTATGGATAGGTCAGGTCAGATTTCATATAGAATCCAACATCAAACCAATTTAACAAATTAAGTAGGTAAATCATTTGAAAATTATAAACCAAAAAAATAACAATATTCACTAGTATCTATGTAATAATTAATTCTATTAGGGGTGATGATGAATAATTTTGGGTAATATTTGGGTATACATATTGTGAACATTACAATAGAATAATGGATGGCGTTAGTCAAGGTATATAAATGATTTGAGAGTCAATATCATGGGGAGATTCTTATAGCTTTGAGAAAGATACTTGGGTGATATGTGATCATGTTTTTAGTAAAGGTACATGGATTTATTTTAGTATGTAAGGGAACTATATCATAGATATTTATTTTTGATAAATTATGTTTCCATGCCTAGGCTATGTAATTTGTTTATTTGGTGGATAAGTCTAAGGAAAATGGGATATGACTCATGATAGCATGGGTTTAATTGAGTAGTAAGGTAGTATGATAGTATATACCCAATTTTGAATGGGGTTTTATAGAAAAAAAATGTTTTTTGGGATCTTTATTTAGATTGGTTCCAGGGATTTCATGTGATACATAATGACTAGTGAATTTTAGAAAGTCTCCATGGTAGTAAGATTGAGTAATGATGCTCACCTGACTTCTGGGAGATGTTGAGATGAAAATTGATGATTCAAGAGGAATGTATGAGATGAATTCCTACTATATGCATCATTCTAAATTAGAGAGGTTATTATATACCTTTTATTCCATATGGTTTTCAGGGAATCGATAAGTCCAAAATTAATTAAAATTTTCTAAGGTACTCTTTAGTTCACATATAATTGGGAACTATTTGATGGTATTCCTATGATATCAATATACAATACCTTACAGACTATGATATGGTTTTTATAATAACTATGGATAGGTTATAGGCACATATTCTTCACCAAAAATTGTAAATGGGAATTATTTATTCAATGTTATGTTGTCTGTGATAAAAAGATGAAGCCAGGCTAGAAAGTAGTTAAAGGTGAACTATTCAAAAGGACTAATGAAATGTTGTATAACTAATGTGAGATATTATATCAACCTAAAATTTTAGTTGATGAATAATTGGATAATAGGGGGATAATTATTCAAAGATTTCTATCTTATATGGGTGATGAGGTTCTTGATGAATGTACGGTGTGGTGAGATGACTGATGAAATTTATAGAACACCAACAGACTAGGTGGCTTGGCACATTTATGGGAAAATGGATGTGCCTCAACTATAGGGAATGTGAGATTGATGTAAATTTTTTAGCTCCTTATGGAATGGAGTAGAGTTCACCATGGGAAGGAAGATGGGTATCGCATGGCCACAAATAAGGTCATTGATTTTGAGGTATATCCATCAGGACTCAAGTTTTGTGATCATGAATCATTAGATCTACTGGAATAAATTATCAAGGATAATAATGACGATTACAGAACCTAGAGTGAGGCTAGTGGGACTGTTCTATAATTTGATAATGAGCATGGATCTTGAGTTATAATGCTCAGAAAATAGTTTATTATTAGACTGTTTGTTATATTTTATTTAGGATAAATTAAATCCAATAGTAAAGAGCACACCATTTATTTAATACAGGTGTAACACTTATTTTAGGTGTATTATATTAATAATTGGGATTGATTTGTATAATGGACATAGAACAACGTTGGTTGAGGATTCTCATCAATGCTTAGATGAAAGTGGGAAATATGTGTCAAGTGAGTAAAGAATATCTAGATTTGGATATATTTTTTTGATGTTTTTTATGATCTAATATATTCAATAGAAATATAACATGGAATTTAGGTCACAAAACATCTTCGTAGTCAATATTAGAGGATACAATTACTCTCAATAGAGTATAATGACATTTGCAACAAAACTAATCCTTGTGTGATGGGTTGAGTCCAAAGTGGGAAACAATAGAATATGGTAAGTAAGATCGATAAATTCTCAACTGGACAATCAATAAAACCAATATCATTGAACAAGGGGGATTGGAATCGGTGATTTCATATATTATAAATATATCCTTGGTTTGAACATCATTACGAAGAGGTGTAATTTAGTTGGAACTATAATTCCAGTTATATCATGTTTTCAAGGAAAATTTCATAGTAGAGTACTAGTAGGTAGTTTTTTTCTAAAATTAGAATAGATGATTTGGATTTTGATTTAGGATTTTCATTTGATAGAAAATCATAATGGATAGTTTTGGGGAAAGATATGTTCAGAGAAAATATAGATACATCGGTTCGAGTGCAGTGGTAAAGTCACTGCTACTATTATGAGTATCGAATACTGAACGTTTAATTTAGGTATCAGTGACCATTGTGGTTCACTGAAGGGGTGTATAATAATTTTTCCAAATGGTGATAAATTTTATGGTGGATTTTTTTGTAATATCCAAAACCATTTTTCATCGATGGAATGGAAGGGAGGTCAAACATCATTTGATTTCGTGTTGAGGTGAATTAAAAATAATGGAATAACATATAAAGGAAATATATTTTGACGTATCATGGGATAATAAATAGATGTTATAGATGTGTTTATGCTCAAGGGTAATCCTAATAAAGAGATTAAATCATGGGAGAAATAAACTAGGCTTGGTGGGATATAATAAAAACCCAAAAGAATCATAATGAGAGGCCACCAATGTCCTGGTGGCCACACAGTGGGTACACCCCCCACCATCAGAATCCTTATGGTGGGTATACAAGACATAGTATATCACTATAACTCTAACGAGTCCCACTAAATTATCATTACCTCTACAAAAAAAACACACACACTTTAAAATGTGTAGTTTTCTATTTTGGGGGTGTTTCATTTTACCCCCCAATCCTCATGTTTTAGTTGAGCGGAGGAAGATATAGTTTTTCCCCTTTATCTTCCTTCTCCCCACTATGGTCCCCTTTGATCTATGGAATTTTGGTTGCTTATTTTTTATATATTATAATTATTTTTCAATTTTAACTTCCCCCCTTTTCCTTCATCCTTCTTCTCTAGTCTTGTTGGAGCATGTCAAGGATTCAGATTGTGATTCCACTGAATTATGGTGGAAGATAAGGATTTATTATATATAATCTAGATAATATTGAATAAAAATGACTAAATGTATTTTTTTTCATGTTTATGAAGGTGCGTCACTTGGTGAGTTTTCTAATTCTTCATCAGATCAATATTAATTTAATTGGATTTTGGGTGTTACAAATTAATAATTTTTCTTATTGGATGACTATTTATGAATTATGAGTTAACTACACCCCATTACTTGTGGGTTTAAAATAATCATATCACATAGTTGTAATTCCCTATATTATATATAATTTAAATTAGTCATACTAATTTATTCTTAGTGTTTAAAATATTAATTAAATTACCTTTTGGTAAGATATGTTCTTCCTTGATTAAGGATTTTTTGAGAGAGATCTAAGGATGTTTGAGCATCATCGAAATGGGTTTAACTATATAATAGGAAAGGGGATCTTATTTTTCTTTAATTATATGTAAATTCATGTCTATTATGATATGAAATTGGATTTAATTGGGTGCGAATGACCTGATTTAGAAATTATAATACTTTATGTAATATAGAAAGATAAGTTAAATCTATTGGGGTCATGTAGGATGATCAATAGGCCCTACCATAAATTTTAGAGCCACTCTAGGTCTCCATTGTGTGAAAATCCTTGGAAAAAGTTGTGAGTGGTTCACTATGAGGATTTAAAACCTTGAGTGATGACTATAGTAACCTAATTAGGCCCTATATATATGTGTATGATATTCCTCATAGAGAGATGAGACAAGGGTGACTCATATAAGGGGTTGTTCGAGAAGCCTTATGGGACTTGGTTTATCTAATATGAATAACCATCAGTTTGGAAATAATATTTGCATGAGTTTCCTTGAGAGGTTTGAACTGATTTCAAGTGGAATTCTACAAAAGTTTCACAAGTTATTGACCTCCTAGTGATTGGGACACCTTGGGGTTTCATGTATGGAATGAGATCATGGGGAGCCTTATATGCTCAGTCACTATGTGTGAGGTGATTTTTAAGGTAGGCGTGGATTAATAATTTTTGACAAAGTCTCCTAGAATAATCATGAGTGATAACCTACTGAGGATTAGGTATAAATGTGATTTCCAATGGTTAGTATATTATGAGGCCTAATACATGAGGAGGTGAATTGGGACCTAAGATAATGAAACACTATAGAGGTGATTGAAGAGGGTTTTGTAATGAGACATGGATGGAAAATCCCCTGAAATATAATTATAGGAACTTCAACATATTGTTCAATATCAATGTTACAATTCATGGTATAGGTGATTAAGACATCAGGACAAGTTATGTTTGAGTTTAATTGAGTGATTAGTCGAGGGTTAGTACAAATAAGGGATTTTTCAATTATTTGATAGTCATGATTATTCCAAACATTTTAAATTAGTGTGATAATTGACTGACATGAGGTGAAGAAAAGTATTTCATTACTATTATTTAGGATTCAATAGAGAAATCGGCATGTAGACGTCAACAATTATTATAAAAGGATTCCCTATACGAGGCATTTTTTTCAGTGGTCTGATATATCATTTCATAGATGGGTCATGTTTCCAAATATTGGAATGAAAATATATTTTAATGAATTAGTCATATTATTATCCAATAATCAAATATATATTAAAATATTGATTTGGATTTTTTCTATCAAGTATTCTTTCATATTATTCCATGAACTGGGAATTTGTTCTTCCAGTTACGTTATATATTAATCTCTGGCCTTTAAATTTTTCTAACCAATAATGATATATATTATTCCCTATGTAATATTTTCTTTCATCCAATGGTTCAATATATTGTTTTCTAGATTATAGATATTTTACCTAGTGGATCAACTTAATGAATTCAAGTTGTGTCACCTTACGAATCTATGATACCTATAAATATTCCAAAGGTTTTTTACTCAACCAAAATATCATCAAGAAATTATTTATAGATATCATAAACTAACCTAATCATTGTAGATCCCCTAATACATGGGTAAATGTGTTCAACTTATATTTTGGGAAAGGAAATTGCACTATAATACAAAGATTAGATAGAGAATGTAGGGTTTGACAGATAGGGTAGCTTCTTAAGAGCCCAATAGTTTGACTAATGTTACACAGGTTAATATATACCACTTACATTTTACAAAATACATTCAGGAATATATATACTGGTTTACATTAGGAGGCTCTTCAGTTTTGCTACAACATTTTATACTCAGATCCTTTATATTCACCTTAGTGGACATGCACACCTTATTTTTGGAAAACCGATCATGGAAAGGGCCTTAAGATATGAAGTTAAGATAGAGTATCTCATATGATATGTCGAGATAGTTCAAATGAATGGTTGAGGAATAGAAATAGTGTCTCATGTCTTTGATTTATTTATATATGTAATTTTTATGATATTTATATCAGGAGGTTTCTTTTGTGATTTATTATTGTTATAATATAAAATATTCATTTTTTATTTCATGGTGTGTGATTTTTTTATCATTAGCTTGTCATTTTAATTCAATATGTTTCATTCTCATGTCTCACCATGTTGTGGATGTGTTCTATTATTTATCAACAATTAAATATGATGATGCTAAGTGTATAATTTTTTATGACATTTTTACTGACTCTCATTGTAGGTTGGTGAGCTTTAGGATTTGAGGAGGTGTTCCTGATGGTAGTAGAAAAAAAATTAGAGAACACTAATGGTGGTTACCAAATTGTTTTGTCCGCCACCTAGAGAAAAAATTTTGTGGTTGTTATAGGGTGGGTCAGAAATGAGTATTCATGAAAATAATATTTAGACAATAATGATTATTTTTTAAAAACAAATCTTAATAATAAGTACATTCAACTCATCCAAAAAACACACTAATGTAAGAAATAACTCTATAACAAATAACAAGAGTTCATCAAATGAATTTGGATTTTACATTTGGTTTTTATATCACTATATAAATCATCCATCACCATTAAGAAAAATATAAATAATGAGACAACAGTATAAATATGACCATTTGTTCAATGAAATGGGTATAATAATTACAGTTAAATACACATTTCCTAGTGTAAAATATATTTAAAAAACTGTAGGAGACATGGTCTTACGGATAATTATGTATCAATTTCTCCTAAAAATATTATCAATCACAAGACAAATTATTCCACATTCCTTTTTAAATTTTTTCTACTCATTGATTTAGGTGGATGATGAAATGATTTATTCACTCCATTAAATTGATCTATTGATATATCCATAAAAGGCTTGTTGAAGTGAAGGAAAAATGCAGATTACAATGTACAAAAATCCAAATGAATTAAAAAAGAGACTAAGACTATAGAAATTTCATCATTTTAAAAAATGGTAAAAACATTGATTTCAATACCATCAATACTTAGTTAGAAGAAACCATAAGGAGATGTTTTCGATGAAATGAAAAGATAATTCCTCAAAATCAAAACAATAACCCAATTAAACATTTAAATAGATGTAGAGCATAAAAAATTATTTCTAATCAATAATGAAATATAATAAAATGGATACTGACCTCATCAAAAGTGTCATAAAATTAAAATTAAACAAAGCGAAAAAATATATTTAAGTATGCACTAGTTGACATTGTATTATTTTCACTTTAACAAATATATTATTTGCAAAAAAATTAATAAAGAAAATAATTTGTGATAACACAACATAAATAGAGGATAAATAAATAAAATTTATTCATGGTTTATTTATCTATATTTTAATAATATAACACATCCTGATATAATAAATTACTATATAAATAAATAATAATAATAATAATAGATTCTTAATAAAATAATAGAAATTCTCTTAGAGAGGTGAAATCTGATAAGAACTACGGGGGTGAACCTAAAAATAAAATAAATATTTTAACTTCATCGTCACTAAAAGAAATAGAATTTGATGAAATGACATTAATAGTCAAATAAACCAATAAATACAAAAAAACTTGAAAATAAATAAAAAACAAAATAAATGACATTCAAGTAGTAGTTTCTAAATAAATATAGATTTTATATAAATGTGATGCCCTTTGGGACACAAAGATGTTTAATTTGGAGTATGATTTATCTCTTTTAAGGTTGTAGGGACTATTTGGAGTTATAGGTTAAAATTATTTAATTTTCAAAGAATATAATCCAACCGCATGATTTACACATTTGATTAGTCAAACCAAGCAGTAACCGTATTTTATGGCTCTGTGGATTCTTAGGGATGTCACATGGATTGAGAATGGTTTTAAAAACCATTTAACTATTCCTAAGAAACTCTGAGACTCTATTTTGAAAGGATAGTGTAGAAAACATTATGGGATTTGGTTTTGTCAAACCGTACAGCCTAACAATGCGGCATGATGCAAACTTCATAAAATAGGAATTTACCTTGATGTGATTGGTAATTTTAACCTATAATCACCTCATAATCTCTTATTATTATGAACTATCCCCCCCATGATTCTTTATATCAGTCTCCCCTTATTCCTTGGTGATGATTAATAATTTTTTGTGGGTCTTTCCAAGTTATGATCAGTTTTTCTCTCCATTTCTCCACTCTTCTCAAGAACTCTTCCTGATCACTCTTCCAATTTTTTGATAGAACCCTATTGGGTTTTTATTTCTGAATCTATAGGGTTTTATGGGGAATTTATAATTTTTTCCTTGGATATCGGCCTATAATAACTCAATTCATTCTGTTCCCTCATAGTTTCTGAAAGAAAAAGGATTATTTTTTAAATTGAGGTAAGATTCTCTATCCAATGGTCTTTCTTATAGAAGGATTTGTGTAATTATAATTAAATTTATTTTTAATTTATGAATTTGAAGATTTTGAATCCATGAGATGAGAAATAGATCTTTTATGGTTAAGTAAATGTTTTATAAAATTTGGTTTATGTAAACTATTTTTAATCACATGATGTGTATATTGAATTACCTCAAAGAACAAATGAATTTGAAAACAGTTTTTATATATGTAAATGGAATTGTTGCATTAGAAAGTTTTTATGAAATTTAATTTTGTTTTATTGAACATAATGATGAATTTATTTCTTATCAAGCATGAATTGGGGTCTACAGAAAAACAAAACCTAGAAAATCACTAGTGTAGTAAACTCTCACTAGGGTAGGTGCTCATGAGGCCATGGTTTTTATTGGGTATCCTTTATACGGAAATGATGTTCCAATACTTTATAATTAATTTATGTCATACAATGTCCCATTTTTTCTTTCAAACACCATTGTGTCATGATTTTCCCTATAGTTCTTTGTGGATACATTACATGGATGTATTTTTATATTTTCATGTATCATTATTTATGGACAGATAAAAATTTGATTATTTCCTTTAATTATGCCTCAAACAAGGTTTTTTATATTATTACTTTTCAATATGAAATGTGATGAAAATAATTAAAGAGTATGTTTTGAACAGAATTTTTTAAAAAGAAATTGATTTAATTATGAATTTTTTAGAAGAATTTTTTTTGAATAAGAACTAATGGATACATGTGGTTAATAAATAAATAGATTAATTGGTGGTATCCTTCCGAGATATAGTGCTCACACCCTAGTTTTTTCTTTTTTGAATTTATAGCCTTGGTTTTTTAGGGTAAAGGTAAAGGGACAATACTCATATAGAGGATGGATCTCCTAGATTAGATTTCCTTTATGATGGATGGGTAAAATGGTGATATATGGTCATATGGAGATAGACCCAATGGTTGATTCAAGTTCCATGTTTTCTAAATATAATTTAGTTATTCACTAAGACCTTATTATCCATTTTTTGATGTTACCTTTATAGATTTATTATTTTTACATATGATATAATAGGGATATCGCCTATGATACTCTATTTGATTATATATTATCATATATATGTTAAGGGAAAAATTGTTCCCACATTTCTTCGTTTGATACTCCAGAGATTGTTTCAAACCTATGGTGATTGGGAACATGTTTTGAGCATTTTAGTGTATCAATATGGGTGAAATTATGGGTTAACCTAGTTTAGCACATTGCGATTTTATATCAATGGGATAGGTTATCCTGAAATCATATACTCATGCATGTGTATCACCATCTTGTGTATGGGAGTAATTGATAAACAAGAGATAGTATTGTTAGAACTAAATAGGTGGTGTGGGATTGTTCTTATCCATCTCACTTTTATGATGAACCTTGAGTTATCATGGAAAGTATAGGGTCTTCCAGAATCCTTGTCTAAACTGTTGTCTTTTTTTACTTCAGTTTTGTAAATTTGGATTTGATACATTAATAAAATACTTTACTAAGTGGTTTCCATTCTATTTTTTATATATTATGGATCCTATGTGAATAATATAAAAAAATTATATGGGGGAAAATATAGAAAAATCCCAAAATTTTAATCCCCTAATTGAATCGACTTTAGTGGAAACTACATACTAAATGATCTAGATTTGGGGTCAAGTCACCAATGATGAACAAGAATCAAAGGTGGGTCATGCTTTACAATTTACGAAAATGTATCCATATATCCTTTATGGTGAAATATTCCCCCCATTATAATAATAATTGATCGATTGGATTGAGAGTATTTAACAATTATTAAAAAATCAAAAAGACTCCAAGTTCGTTTTCTCTACTTATATGATTGAAGGGTTGGAGAGAAATTTATGGGAATCTATTGTGCAATCCAAGTTTTATTGAGATAATAATTTGACATAATTCAAAAAATCATTCAATAAATAGTTTTATCCGGAGACACTGAAGAATGTATAAGGCACAAGAGTTCATTAATTTGTTGTCAGTAGATCATTCTATCATGGATTATGCTACTCGGTTTTCTGTGTTAGTGTAATTTTCTTTAGAGAATGTTTCCAATAACTATATCTAGGTGTGGAGGTTTTATATGGGTTTGATCTTATATATTTTATCTATGATTATTCTTATGTTCCATCCCACCTTCAAGGAGGATATAGACAATGAAGTTATAACTTATCTAATAATAGCATAGAAGACATGGCACTTTGGTACATTAGTGATAGTAGGAGTTAGTGAGAGTTCTCTTTCTAGTCAGAAAAGGAAGCAGGGTGACCAACATCAATTTATTGGAAGGAACACTAAATTAAAATTATTGAAGATTCAGGTGGTCTTTTACCATTTTAGGGTAAAGTTACACATCATATATGATTATAGGGTAGCACCAAAGTTTTTTCATGCATGTGTGAAATCGAGTCATCTTCCACATTTCTATATGAGATCATCCAAGGGTAGTAGATAAAAAAAGCATGAATTTATTAGTAAATTCTGATTCCTAAATAAATGTGTCTCATATTACATAAAATTATACTCATACAACTAATATAAAAACAAAAAAAAATATTATTTCATTAATGAATAACATTACATTAATCAGAAACTAAAACAATAAAAAATCCAAAAAATAAAATTGGATAGAAAATATAAAATAATAAAGGTGTAACGATAAAATTTGGATCTTACCAATCAACTACAATCACTACCCCCACCAATAACACTATATCAAATAAATATAATATTAGTACACTAAACAATATTTCAGAAAAGGAAAACATATAGAACCTTGAGAGGCATTGTAGTTAATAATGTATGAAGAAATAAAGTGGTATTTATAATAGGTAACATGACTTTTGGGAATTGTAACTTGACCATTGTGAGTAGAAACATAACCATTGGAATAGTAATATGGTTTTTGGTTAATACTGTAATGCCCCAACCCCAGTTACCCAGAGTCAGTGCATTATTACATAACATTGGCATGATCACAAGAAAGAACAAGTCTCTAAAGACTGATTAGTTTAGTAGCCATGGAATAATTGGATACATTAATAAAGTTTACATTACAGCATAAAATGAAAACTTCAACAATATAGTCTCCATAGTCCACACTCTTATCCCCTCATATTATCCCTGCAGGTCATTTATAAATTACTTCTTCACATCTAGGGAAAAATAAAACATAGAAAAGGGGTGAGCTCAAATGCCCAGTAAGGATAAAAATATAGCGAAAACTTTCATAAATAAGAATAAACATTTAAGGCAATGTATAACTAAAACAAAAGCCTTTTAAACTTGAACTTCAACATAGTATGGAAAAAATAAAATGAAATAATTCCATTTACTTATTCATATGGATATTCTACTAATCTAATAATCACATGCAATATAAATAACCACCTTCATAATGATGGAATGCATAATCCCAGACTCTCATAACCACATAACCAAGGCCTCGTGCCAAGACTACAAATAAGATTTTTTCAAGGCCTTGTGCCAAGACACTAGTTTGTCTCATGATACCTACCGATGCATCGAAGAGCTATAGTGGGCTCCACCCATCCCATATTAAGTCCAATGCATTCCCATATGAAAAGGTTTAAACATAACATAAACATTCGTAATAAAACTAGCATACGAAATGTAAATATTTCATCCATAAACCATGAATGGTATAAAAATAACACATCCACAGTCAAACATATCACAAAACCTTCAATACAATATAGAAGTTTTGTATCATAATAAATCAACTTCAAATAAGTGTAGAATCCCTCAAAGGATGTTGACATAGATGAAATCAAAACTCTTTTTAGAAAAATATCTCTTTCTATTTTGAAATCATTTAAGAGTCAAATATTTATAAAATAAAACATTTTCTTTGAAAACATTCTTATAAGCTTTTAATGGAAGCTTCGATGATTTTATAATGGCAGAAAATAGCCGCACCCGCCGTATAAGTTAAAAAAACATTCTTACCATAATTCTGCCGAAAAGGTTAAAAAGGACCTTATTTGGAAAATGACGGAAAGATTCCTTTATGAACCACTTATAAAAGTCAAAAATGGTATAAATGACTTTGACCCATATTCTAGTAAATAGTAAAAATGTTTTGAAATACATTTTTAAGAAACATGGATGTGGATGATAAAGAAGTCCTAGTAGATTATTGCGTATAAACAACCACGGATAATGAAGAGATTGAGAAATAAACCCTTACCTTTTACTTTTCCTTGGTTGGGGTAGGTTAACCTCCTATATAATGGTGAAATAATTGTTATTAAATTATACAATAATCATATACATTAATATGATATCATATATGATCTTTTAACATTGATTTGTTAATAATATCTTAGTATTATCGTTGTTTTTGGTGTTAACTTACTCATTTTCTTTTATATGTTTTGTTATGTAAGATGTGTTTGTCATGGATAGGATGTATATTAATCATATCCATAATGATATCAAGTCCTTACATACTATTATTAATCATCAAATGAGAATTATACTTCAATGGATACGATGGAGAATGAATCTCATCGCGTTCATGGAGACGGTAGTCCGTACGTACGCACGACCGACAATATAATTCTTTTGATATTAAAATAATATATAATTGGATGTTATATCATATATACAGAATCATTATCTTGTTATATTTATTATTTACTTTAATTACACATCATTATTATACCCGTCCAAATAATAATTTATTGAATAACAATTACACCACGACGTGGAGAGGGTAAGTCGTACGTATGCACGTATGGTGACATGTTATTCAAAGGATGGATAGAATACTGAATATGGTTGTACCATATTTATAATAACATCATAGTATATATAATATACTGGAGTTATTATTTTATAATGGGAAAGAAATAAGAAGTTGAAGAAGAAAGGAACTTGAAAGAGGGTGGTGAAAACATTACCTCGTCTTCGGGTTCTTCCTTTTGATTTCATCAAAAGGGATCCTTAGGTTGGCTTTATGACTAAAGTAAGGACTCTAGGATGAAGTGAGGGAAGTTGAGAGAGTATTTGGGTAGAGTTTTGCCGAGCCAAATGGCTTTGAAGGTGTGAATTAATGAGAAGGGTGAGTGCCCTTTTATAAGAGGGGTGAGGGGAACCTTTTGAAAAGCTAGAAATATTATTTTATAATAAATTCATATTCAGTTTCTAATGACTCAAAAGTGGATTATTTAAAGGTTAAGGTGTGTATGGGTAAAAAACCACTCAACCAATAGAATTTAGACAGGTTTGGGTCATTATATTAACCATATCGTTTAGTTTTAACTCTTAGTTAATTAGTTTGACACTTACCATGTCACTTTTATTTTTATATTATATAGTTAATAAACATACTATATACCTCCAAGAGACCCCCAAGTGGTCCATTAATGATACACCTATCATGATATAAGTCTCTTGGCCGATCCTGAGATTCTTAGGAATTTAATATCAATTAATAATATAATATTTGTTTTAAAAACTCTTTTATGTGAATTTTGACACTATTTGGAAAATTGATTTTTGTGAAAATCATAACATAATGATTAATTCCAAAAAAGCTAATTACATCATTCCTAACATGTCATATTAACTTAAAAAATTAGTGTAATTCATAAAAAGTCACAAATTATATTTATTTGGGTATTTATATTAATTTAATTTTTCACTATTATGAAAATTACTGCATCATCATTGTGTCATAAATAAATTAAATTATTTAATTTCTAAAAATTATAAATAAAATATCATTACGTAGGAAATAGTTTTAGATTTATAATTAATATTTATAATTGAATTTATATTATGTGTAACCCTATATTAAAAATGTATTTGTAAATAAACTTTGATTTTAACTCTTTTAACTCTTCTTTCAATTAAATAATAATAAATGTCATAATCTAATCTAAGTGGACCTAAATGATAATATTTTATTCCTAAGGTTTTTTTTGGTCGAGATACACCTGTACAATAGAATTAGGACATGTGTAAGGGTAATATTAATATCATTTTTACCCTTAATTACCCTATTTACTTTTAACCGTGGTAAATAAAAGTAAAAAGTTACTATTCACCAAAAATTATTTTCATCTCAATGAACCACATTTTACTCCTTGATATTAACCGTGTCTCTCGGATTTTCGAAATTCTACTCAAAGAAGCGGTAAAATTAGGTTTTATGAAAAAAGCAGTTTTTTTAACTACCACTTAGTGGTTTCACTATTCATCAAAAAATGATGTTTTTCAAAAAAATACCAAAAATTCACCCTAGTATAATTTCGATATTACGGATCCAAAAATGACATCCATTTTGAAAAATAAAATTTATAAATTTCAAAAAGTGGGTACTACTATTCATAACGGCTAGTTTGATTGGTTGTGGTGTGTTAGAACTCGATGTTGCGTACAACACACGCTATTGCATTATTCAAAGAGAAGTGTACCGTAGAAGCTTGGGGTGTTACATTCTCCCCTCCTACAAATAATTTTGTCCTCGAAATTTATAGAATACTACCGCATGAAAGAACTCGGGTTGTTCTTCATCATAAGTTCCTCAGGTTCCCACGTTGCCTCTTCCATCTTATGGTTTCTCCACAAGACTTTTACTAGATGAGTCGTCCAGTTTCTCAGTACTTGTTCTCTCGTATCAAGAATCTTGATGGGATCTTCACAATAATACATATCGGGTTCAAGTTCTAATTCCTCATAGGTGATTACATGCATTGGGTCATGCATGTATTTCCTCAATAGTGATACGTGGAACACATCGTGAACTTTGAAGAGATTTGGCGACATTGCCAAATGGTAAGCTACAGCCCCAATTCGTTCTAGAATTTTGAAAGGTCCGATGTACCTGGGGCTCAATTTACCTTTCTTTCCAAAACGTATGACTCCCTTCCATGGAGATATCTTCAGGAAAACATGATCACTGACTTGAAATTCCAAATCCTTCCTTCGATTGTCGGCATAGCTCTTCTACCTACTTTGAGCTGCTTTGATATGGTTTTGGATTACCTTCACCTTTTCCATCGTTTCCTCCACCAGTTCTGTGCCTACAAGTTTTCTTTCACCAACGTCATCCCAACAGGTTGGTGTGTGACATCTCTTTCCGTATAATGCTTCATATGGTGCCATATGAATACTCGAATGGAAGCTATTGTTATAGGAAAATTCTACCATAGGTAAATATTGATCCCAAATACCCTGAAAGTCAAGTGAGTAGTATCTCAACATGTCTTCCAAGGTTTGAATAGTTCATTCTGATTGTCCATCTATTTGAGGGTGGTAGGCAGTGCTCAAATGAAGTTCAGTATCCCAGGCTTTCTGAAGAATATTCCAGAATCTTGAAGTAAAACGGGGATCACGATCCGAATCAATCGATAGAGGTACTCCATGAAGTCTCACCACTTCATTAGTATATTGTCTTGCTTGATGTTCCAGTGGTAGATCTTCTCATATAGCAAGAAAATGTTCTGACTTGGTAAGACGATCAACAATAACCCATATTCCATCATTCCTTCTAGGATTCTTTGGTATCCCCATAACAAAGTCCATCATAATATTGTCCCATTTCCACTCCGGTATGGGAAGAAGTTGCATGACTCCTCCAGGTTGTTGCCTTCCTGCTTTCACTTTTTGACAAACCATACATATTGACACAAAATCAGCAATCTCCCTCTTCATGTTGTCCCACCAAATTTGTTCCTTCAAGTCTCTATACATTTTGGTGCTCCCAAGGTGTATATAGAAATTGAAACTATGGGCATCATCCAGCAATTCCCTTTTTAGATCAGGTATATCGGGAACACAAAGTTCCTTCCTGAATTTCAAAATTCCATCTTCATACACAAATTCTCTCAATCTCCCATCATTCATAGCTTTAATCTTCTTTTGAAATTATTCCTCATCGATCAGAGAACTATTAATCCTTTCTAGTAAAGATGGTTTGGCAACCATTTGAAAATGCATTGATGTTTCACCTTCCCTGGTTATTCCCATGTCCATCTTCACTAGATCCATGAAAATTGGGTCCCTTTTAATTCTCATATTGTTCAAAACTCCATGGTCTTTTCTTCTCAAAGCATCTTCCACCTTGTTTTCTTTCCTCAGGTGGTAGTGTATCGTACATTCATAATCCTTGAGTAATTCAAACCATCTCCTTTTCCTCATGTTGAGTTGTTTTTGTGAGAAAATATACTTCAAACTCTTGTGATCAGTATAAATCTCACATTTTTCACCATTGAGGTAGTTCCTCCATATCTTCAAAGCAAAGATCACAGCTTCTAACTTGAGATCATGAGTAGGATAGTTTTGTTCATGAATTTTCAACTGTCGTGATGAATAGGCAATAACCCTATCATTCTGCATAAGGACACAACCAAGTCCTTTCTTCGATGCATCACTATAAATAACGAACCCATCATTCCCCGATGGTAGATTCAATATATGAGCATTGACTAATCTTCTCTTCATTTCTTTGAAACATTCTTCACACTCTTTTTTCCAAACAAATTTAATCCCTTTACGTGTGAGATTTGTTAATGGGTTAGCCAACCGGGAAAATTTATGGACGAAACATCGATAATAACCTACTAAACCAATAAAACTACGTACCTCAGTTATACTCATCTGTGAAGGACATTCTTGGATTTCATTGGTCTTAGAAGGATCAACAGAGATTCCATCTTTAGAGATAATATGGCCAAGAAAAGAAATCTCTTAAAGCCAGAATTCACACTTGCTAAACTTCCCATATAATTCATGTCTTCTCAGAGTCTTCAGGATAATGCGCAAGTGATTTTCATGATCTTCGTAGCTCTTGGAGTATACCAAGATATCATCAATAAAGACCTCCAAAAATTCATCGAGATATTCCTTGAAAAATCTATTCATCAGATCCATTAATACAGAGGGTGTATTAGTCAATCCAAAAGGCATTACTGTAAACTCGTAATGCATGTACCTGGTTCGAAATGCGATCTTCGGAATGTCTTCCTTCTTCACATAGAACTGATGGTATCCAGATCGAAATTTAATCTTTGAAAAGTATTGAGCTCCATGTTGTTGGTCAAATAAATCATCAATGTGAGGTAAGGGATACTTTTTCTTTATTGTTATAGCATTGATCTCCCTGTAGTAGATACATAACCTCATAGATCCATCTTTCTTTTTAACAAAAAGAACAGGGGATCCCCATGGAGAAACACTGGGGCGAATAAATCCCTTATTACTCAATTCCTCTAGTTGTTTCTTAAGTTCAACTAATTCTACAGTGGCGATTCTATAAAGGGTCTTCGATATAGGCCTTGATCCAGGAATTAAATCAATGGAAAACTCAACTTCTCATTCTGGATTATGTCCAGGTAAATCTTCCGGAAACACATCTAAATATTCTTTCACAATAGGTACATCCTCTATTTGAGCATTCCTTTCCTCACCCACTGTAATTTCATCCTCTTCCTCCCCAATAATTGAATTTAGTTGAGTAACTGGTGTGGATCTAGATAAGAATTAGGTGGTGATGATTCTGCTCTAAAGATAAGGTGTTCCTTATCATCATCATCAAAAATTGTAACCTCCTTTTTCTTACAATAAATCTTCGCATCATCGTCCAAAATCCAATCCATATCGAGGATTATATCAAACTCAATCATAGGTATGACGATGAGATTAGCGGATAAAGAACATTTATGTTCTCTAATGGGGACTGATTCACAAAACATTGTTGCAATGATACTTCCCATGGGAGTTTTAACTGACAACTCCCATGTTAAATCAAATTGGAAATATCTAATTTTCTTAGGAAACTGGGAAGAAATGAAATAATGCGATGATCCAGAATCAAATAATGCATTTTCTAAACTTGAGGAAACCATTAAATTACCTACCACCACGTCTTTCGGAGATTCTACCTCAGCAGTAGTGATAGCATAATCTTGGCCTTTATCCCTTGGCCTTTTCTGAGGTAATTTCCCCTGACGCTTAGGACATTCATTTCCATAATGTCCCATCTCCCTGAAATTTTTGCATTAGACATTGGTAGCTTCCTTCTTCCCCTTGCAATCCCGAACTTGGTGGCCTTTTTCACCACAATTGTAATAGACTCACGTTCCTTTTAGGCAAGTACCGTGGTGTTTCTTCCCATATTTTCTACAGGATGGATATTAAAATTTTCCCTTCTTCCCTTTATTTCCATTCCCAGATTGATCAGAAGATCTCTTATTCTCTTGATTTTCTTTAAGGTCATATAACTTAGAGAATTCTTTCTCTGTCTTGATAGCACATGAGACAATGTCTTCGTACGATTTGAAGGATTGTGAGACTAAATCTTGATGGAGAAATGGTTTTAACCCATCAAGGAAACGATTGATATTACTTCTTGGGTTACGTATATAATCTCCAGTATACCTTGATAACCTTGTAAAGTTAGCCCCATACTTTGCGACATTCTCATCCTCCTTTTGTCTCAGACTCAGAAATTGCCTTTCCATATCTGCCTGATGGTCACGAGGAAAGTATTTCTCTAAAAACAGATCTTTGAACACCCTCCATTCCATATTTGATACTTCATCATCTTCTTTCATGTTTTGAATCAATGACCACCATTGATCAGCATCTCCAGTGAGGCGGTAAACTGCCATGATAACTTTTTCCCTTTCACTACTTCCCAAAGCCTGAAATATTTTCTCTAGAGAACTTATCCATTGATCAGCTACCAATGGATTTGTACTCTCATTGAATGTTGGTGGTTGTTGCCTCATGAAGCGATCTAACATTGATCCCCCACGTTGTGTATCATGGTGCTTCATACGGGTAAGGTTATTATTCATAACTTGAGTGAGTTGTCCCAGTATGGTGATTAGGTGATCAGCACCAGTTGCATCACCAACTCCACTATAATTTTCTTGAGATGGAGGAAAATCCCTACATGGAGTGCATGCATTAATATGGTTTCCATTTCTTCCACTAGGTGCTATTTCTAAATAATGGCATAAACTAGATTAGTTTATGAATCAAAATACATAATTCCATACTTATAAAACACTTAACATAAATTGAACTATTTATGGATATAATCCATAATCATAAAAATGATTTCTTTGAGGAATTATATACTCATAAACCCATCATAATTATTTTTAATGAAAATTAGAGTTATCCTAAGCATATCCCCCGGGAGTGTCATAACCAAGAGTACAGTAAAGCCCGTTTTCGTGCACCAGTTCCCATTTGAATCTATCTCAAAGCGGTTTTTTCGGGTTTTATCCCTAGGTACATCTGTGCCAGTGCCGCCTCTACCTTCTCGTATCCAGACAGGGATGTATTGCTCGAAAAACTCACAAACTCTCTACAATACCAAAATTCTAGGAAGTTCTTCTATAATAATCCTCAAAGTCCATCTTAAATCTATGTGCTCTAATCAGATTTTATCTAAATATATCTTAAAAGGTTTGTACTAAACTTCCTCTGATACCAACCGTAATTCCCTGACCCCAGTTACCCAGAGTTAGTGCATTATTACATAACATTGGCATGATCACAAGAAAGATCAAGTCTCGAAAGACCGATTAGTTTAGTAGACTTGGAATAACTAGGTACATTAATAAATTTTACATTACATCATAAAATGAAAACTACAACAATATATTCTCCATAGTCCACACTCTTATCCCCTCATACTATCCCTGCAGGTCATTCATAAATTACTTCTTCACATCCTAGGAAAAATAAATCATAGAAAAGGGGTGAGCTCAAATTCCCAATAAGGATAACAATATAGAGGAAACTTTCATAAATAAGAATAAACATTCATGGCAATGTATAACTAAAACAAAATCCTTTTAAACTTCAACTTCAGCATAGTATGGCAAAAATAAAATGAAATAATGCCATTTACTTATTCACATGGATATTCTACTAATCGAATAATCACATGCAATATCAATAACCACTTTCATAATGATGGAATGCATAATTCCAGACTATCATAACCACATAGCCAAGGCCTCGTGCAAAGAATAAAAATAAGATTTTGTCAAGGCCTTGTGCCAAGACACTAGTTTGTCTCATGAGACCAACTGATGCATCGAGGAGCTATAGCGGGCTCCACCCATCACATATTAAGTCCAATGCATTCCCATATGAAAAGGTTTAAACATAACATAAAAATTCATAATAAAACTAGTATATGAAATGTAAATATTTCATCCATAAACCATGAATAGTATAAAAATAACACATCCACATTCAAACATATCACAAAACCTTCAATACAATATAGAAGTTTTGTATCATAATAAATCAACTTCAAATATGCATAAAATCCATCAAAGGATGTTGACATAGATGAAATCAAAACTCTTTTTAGAGAAATATATCTTTCTATTTTGAAATCATTTAAGAGTCATATATTTATAAAATAAAACATTTTCTTTGAAAATATTCTTATAATATTGTAAGGGAAGCTTCGACTATTTTATAACGGCAGAAAATATCTGCACCCGCTGTATAAGTTAAAAAATCATTCTTACCTTAATTCTGTCGAAAAGGTTAAAAATAACCTTGTTTGGAAAATGACAGAAATATTCCTTTATAAACCACTTATAAAATTCAACAAGGGTATAAATGACTTTAACCCATATTCTAGTAAATAGTAACAATGTTTTTAAATACATATTTAAGAAACATGTATGTGGATGATAAATAAGTCCCGGTAGATTATTACGTATAAACAAACTCAGATAATGAAGAGATTGCGAAATAAACCCTTACCTTGTACTTTTCCTTGGTTGGGGTAGGTTAAACTCCTTTATAATGGTGAAATAATTTTTATTAAATTATAAAACAATCATATAAATTAATATGATATCATATATGATCTTTTAACATTGATTTGTTAATAATATCTTAGTATTATCGTTGTTTCGGATGTTAACTTACTGGTTTTATTTCATATGTTTTGTTACATAAGTTGTGTTTTTCATGGATAGGTTGTATATTAATCATATCCAGAATTATATCAAGTTCTTAGATACTATTATTAATCATCAAATGAGAATTTTACTTGAATGGATACGATGGAGAATGAATCTCATCGCGTTCGTGGAGACGGCAGTCCGTACATATGCACGAGCGACAATATCATTCTTTTGATATTAAAATAATATATAATTGTATGGTATATCATATATATAGAATCATTCTCATGTTATATTTATTATTTACATAAATTACACATCATTATTATACCCATCCAATTAATTATTTATTGAATAACAATTACACCACGACGTGGAGAGGGTAAGCCGTACGTACGCACGTATGGTGACATGTTATTCAAAGGATGGATATAATAATGAATATGGTTGTACCATATTTATAATAACATCAAATTATATATAAGATACTGGATTTATTATTTTATAATGGGAAAAAAGAAGAAATTGAAGAAAAAATGAACTTGAAATAGGGTGGTGAAAACATTACCTCTTTTTCAGGTTCTTCCTTTTGATTTGATCAAAAGGGCTCTTAGGTTGGATTTCTGACTAAAGTAAGGCCTTTAGGATGAATTGAGTGATGTTGAGAGAGTATTTGGGAAGATTTTGGCCAAGCCAAACGGCTTTAAGGTTTGAATTAATGAGAAGGGGGAGTTCCCTTTTATAAGAGGGTTGAGGGGCACCTTTGGAAAAGCTAGAAATATTATTTTATAATAAATTCATATTCGGTTTCCAATAGCTCCAAAGTGAATTATTTAAATGTTAAGGTGGGGATGGGTCGAAAAACACTCAAACAGTAGAATTTAGACAGGTTTGGGTCATTATATTAACCTTATCTTTTAGTTTTAACTCTTAGTTAATTTGTTTGAAACTTACCATGTCACTTTTTATTTTTATATTATATAGTTAATAAACTTACTATATACCTCCAAGAGACCCCCAAGTGGTCCATAAATGATAAAACTATCATGATATAAGTCTCTTGGCTGAACCTTAGATTTTTAAGAATTTAATATCAATTAATAATATAATATTTGTTTTAAAAACTCTTTTATGTCAATTTTGACACTATTTGGAAAATTGATTTTTGTGAAAATCATAACAGAATTATTACTTCAAAAAAAGTTAATTAAATCATTCCTAACATGTCATATTAACCTATAAAATTATTTTAATTCATAAAAAGTCTCCATTTATATTTATTTGGTTATTTATAATATCAATTATTTTAATTTTTCCCTATTATGGTAATTACAGCATCATCATTATGTCATAAATAAATTAAATTATTTAATGTCTAAAAATTATAAATAAAATATCATTATGTAGTAAATCTTGTTATATTTCTAATAAATATTTATAATCTAATTTATCTTATGTGTAACCCTTTATTAAAAATGTTTTAGTAAACAAACTATGATTTTAACTCTTTTAACTCTTCTTTGAATTAAATAATAATAAATGTCCTAATCTAATCCAAGTAGACCAAAATGATAATATTTTATTCCTAAGGTTGTTTTTTGTCGATATAAACTTGTACAATAGAATTAGGACATGTTTGAGGGTAATATTAATATCATTTTTACCCTTAATTACCCTATTTACTTTTAACCGTGGTAAATAAAAGTAAAAAGTTACTATTCACCAAAAATCGTTTTCATCCGAATAAACCACATTTTACTCCTTGATATTAACCACGTCTCTAGGATTTTCGAAATTCCACTCACATAAGTGGTAAAATTAAGTTTTATGAAAAATTCAATTTTTTTAACTACCACTTAGTGGTTTCACTATTCATCAAAAAATGAAGTTTTTCTGAAAAATACCAAAAATTCACCCTAGGATAATTTCGATATTCCAAATCCAAAAATGAAGTCCATTTTGAAAAATAAAATTTATAAATTTCAAAAAGTGGGTATTACTATTCATAACAGCTAGTTTGATTAGTTGTGGTGTGATAGAACTCGATGTTGCGTACAACACACGCTATTGCATTATTCAAAGAGAAGCGTACTGTAGAAGCTTGGGGTGTTACAAATATGACTATTGGTAAAAATGGACATTGGAAACTATGTCCATTAGAAAAAAAAATGTTACCATTTGGTTTAATGTTTATAAATCGTAATGGAAAATGATAATTGATAAAAAAGGAGAAACAATGGAATGAACCATTATTTTCCTGACTTTTCAAGCCCATTTGTCATAACTTGGGAGGGTGGTAGAATCACTAGGGTTCATAATTGACCGAGAATAGGAAAATATTCAAAAATGGAGCCACAAAGAAAACTAATTGTGGCATAATTTCAACATAGCTGAGATCACTACTAGGTCAATGTCAACTGGGCCACCCCATAAAACTACCACCATCATACACCATGCCCTTAAGGAATATGTTGGGGTAATAAGGGGTTATTTTTTGGACTTTAGTATCATAATAATGTAATTTCATTTTTATAAATGAAATCTTTTTTTTAAATCCCATTTTTAGTATTATTTTGATTAATAAAATATTCATGAAAATAAGATGAATTTGATAAATAGATTTTCTTAATACAAATAAAATTTTATTTTCATAAAATATTAACACTTTTATAATAAAATCAAGTATTCCCAGAAAAGTTTATTTTCATAAAATATCCTTTTAAAAAACTAATTATTAAAAAAATAAATCATAATATAAATTTATAATGGCCTAAATTTTTTTATTTGTGTTAGAAATATGAATATCTCATAAACACTATTATTTTTTAATAAATAATTATTTTTATTTAAAATAAATAAATTATTATATTTTGAAAATTAATTTGATAAAACAAAAAATATATTTGAAATCAATATTTCAAAATTTATTTAGGGTGAATTTTAGAGAATTTTATAAAATAAATTATTTTCCCATTAACGGTAAAAATATAGTTTTTATGTTTTCAATATGTTTTATGAATTAATATATATATATAATAATGATTTAAAAATTAATTAAATAAAATCCAAGACTTAAAATATTTTATTTTATAAATATTATTTATTTTAATTAATTTAAATCAATTTTCAAACCTAAAAATGACATTCTGTAGTCTAAAATAGAAATAACGATTTTGAAAGCAATGTTTTGTGTAAAAATCAATTTTCCATGTGCAAAGTAATATTAAAATATGGATTTAATCTCTAATATATTAAAATAAAATTACACATGAATCAAATGACTAAAACTAAGAGTTAAACATGTGAAAGATAATGGTTTTTCATTTTACACAACATATAATTCCAAGTCCTATATTCCTAAATTATTAAACAAGTCCTATTTTATAATAAATACCCACCCAACCACCATTACCGTCCACTAAAAATCAATAATCAATGGATTTTTTGTCATTTTACCTGAAAAATATTCCCTCTAATGTGTAACACCCCGACCCCAATCACCCAGAGTCGGTGCATTATTTAAATACATTGGCATGATTATAAGGAATCAAGTCCTGAAGGATCGATCGGTTTAGCAGTCTTGGAAGATAGATGGCATACATGAACATTACATTACAATTTCTAACATAAAATAAAAAAAAGTTATTTGACAACGTAATTATTCCATTTAGCTTCACCCTACATATCAATCATAATACACTTCTTGGAATCCTGTGAAAATGAAAACATAGAAAGGGGTGAGCTCAGATGCTCGGTAAGGATAACAATATAGCAGAAACTTTCACAAATAAGCATAAAAATTTAAGGAAATGTATAAGACTAAAACAAAAGCCTTTTTAAACATAAACTTCAGCATAATTTGAAAAATATAAAATAAAATAATGACATTTACTTATTCACGTAGATATTCTACTAGTCAAATAATCACATGCAATATCCATTGCCACTTCCATAATGATGGAATGCATAATGACAGGCTATCATAACAACATATTCAAGGCCTTGTTCCAAGACTAAAAATAATATTTTTCCAAGGCCTTGTGCCAAGACACTAGTTTGTCTCATGAGACCTACCGATGCATCGAACAGCTATAGTTGGCTCCACCCGTCACTTACTAATTCCAATGCATTCCTGATATAAAAAAGATTAAACATAACATAAACATTCATATTAAAACTATAATATGAAATGCCAGTACTTTACCTATAAACCATGAATGGTTTAAAAATAACACATCCATAGTTAAACATATCACAAAACCATCAATACAATATAGAAGATTTCTATCATAATAAATCAACTTCAAACAAGTTTAAAATCCATTAAAGGATTTTGACATAGATGAAAATGATTTGTAAAACTCTTTGAGAGAAATATCCCTTTTTCATGAAAACATTTTAAAGTCATACAATTTAGAAAGGAAGAAATTTAAATAAATTTTTGAATCAAAGTTTTCTATACCACTTTGAAAATTTTGAAAGTAATTAACATTTTAAAACATTCATGTACATTTGAATAAATCCTTAAAACCATTTTGAAAATATGGACATTAATGAGAATGGTTTAGAAGAATAAATATATAAAACATTTAAAATGATGTTTTAGTAAAAATTTCATTAAAATAATCCCTTTGAAAACTATTTTATGAAACATGGACATGGATAATAAATATTTCCTAGTAAAAACAACCTCGGATAAAAAATAGATTGTGAAATTAACCCTTACCTTGCACTTTCCTTTAGTCGAGGGTACGTTTAACCTCTTGTATGAAGATAGTAGTATGTTATTAAATTATACAAGAACCATATTAATATTTATGATATCATACATGATTCATTTATGACTTTATACTACCCATTTAATAATAATTTCCATGTTAAATTAACATTTCAGGTAATAATCGCTTTCTTTATCGTACTTGTTTTAACTTGTTAATCTTGATTGTATCACTTAGATCAAGATTTAATTACTTCCAGAATATAAAACATGATATATATATATCATATATATTTATAATATAAATATGTATAATAGACATATATATGAAATGAAAAACACCATTTATGGAGACGGTAGTCTGTACGTACGCATAAATGTTGTTTCCGTTTTCATATCGTATTGAACGGAACTAAGTGAATAAGATATATGTAATTATATATATATATATCACTCCAGTGGCATTATTTTTTCATATATTACATACATATTAGTAATATATATTTTTATAATTGTCAATGAATGGTGAACGTGGAAATGAATCTCATCGCGTCGTGGAGACGGTAATCCGTACGTACGCACGAGAGACAATATCATTTACTTAAAGGTGTGGAATTGGATGTTATATTAATTTTACAGAGACATTAGCATGTTATTTTCATTATTTATATACATATTACTCATCATTATATCCATCTAAATAACATAGTGTTGAATAACAAATTACCCCACGGCGTGGAGACGGTAAGTCGTACGTACGCACGCATGGTGACATTATCATTCATCATATGGATAGGATAATAAATATAGTTGTTCCATATTTATAATAACATAACAGTATATATAAGATACTAGATTTATTATCTTATAATTGAAAAAACAAAGAAAGAGTCAGTGGAAGAATAAGAGAACTTGAAAGAGGGTGGTGAAATCATTACCTCTTCTTCGGGTTCTTCCTTTTGATTTGATCAAACTGTCTCCTTAGGTTGCATTTCTGACCAAAGGAAGGCCTCTAGGATGAATTTAGGATAGTTGGGAGGATATATGGGTAGGTTCTTTCTAAGCCAAATGGTTTTGGATGTGTGAATTTGAGAGAAGGTGAAGTTCCCTTTTATAAGAGGGGTGAGGGTCACCTTAGAAAAAGATTAAAGTATTAATTTATTATACAATCATATTCAGTTTATAATGGTTCCAAATAAATTTATTTCTATAATTAGGTGGTTAGGGTTCTAAATAATCTCAACCAATATTTTCTAGAAAAGTTTAGCTTACCATTTTAACCTTATCTTTGAGATTTAACTCTTAGTTAAATAGTTTAACTTTTACCGTGTCTTCTTGTATTCTTACTCTATATGGTTGATAAACTTAATATAAACTTCCAAGAGAACCTCAAGTGGATCATTAATGAGATATATAATATTATTTAATCCTTTTTCAAAATCTTACATTTTTAAGAATATTATATAAACCAATAATATAGTATTTGTTTTAAATATTAATTTCTGTCAATTTTGAAACTATTTGGTTTTTTTGTGAAAGTCATCAAAAGATGATTACTTAGAAAAAGATACATTTAATCATCCCTAACATGTCATATTAACCTATAAAATTTGTGTATGTAATAAAAACTTTGAAATTATATTTATTTTTATATTTATAAAACCATTTATTTGACTCTATCATTAATAAAGAAAATATTGCATCATCATTGTGTCATAAATAAATTTAAGTATTCAATGTCTAAACATTATAAATAAGATAAAACTATGCATGAAATATTTTTATATTTCTAATGAATATTTATAGTCTAAGAGATAACATGTATAACTCTAGGTAAAAATTGTTTTACTAAAAGATATATGCTTATGTCATTTCTGTATTTATTTTAACTTAATTAATATAAAGTGTCATTATCAATTAAAAGTGTCTCCATGGGGTCCCAAAATCGACCCAAAGATGCCTTTGGTCGGACATGTATCATCCAATAGGTTTAGGGCACATTTTAGGGAAATTTAATATTATTATAATATTATGTTTTTACCCTTATTTACCGGATTTACCATTTAACCATGGTAAATAAAATATTTACAGAAGTAATTATTAAAAATATATAAAAATAAAAGTTACCTATTTACACAATTTGGACCTCCTTATTACAAATATGGAATCCATTTTTATAATTTCAAAAAACAAAAGTGGAAAAAATTAATTTAAAATTAATTCCCGTTGTCAAAACAAAAAACCAAAAATAAAAACTATCAAAAGATTGAAAATTGTTTATGTCCAATTTCAAAGTGAAAATACTTACAATGACTATTATTGGATTAAATGGTAAAAATATAATCTATTTATACTTAAAAACCAATAAAATTTATAATTTAACACTATAAATTATTTTGATTAAAAAACTTGTTTTCAGTTAAAATATAGTATTTTCACTATTCACCCAAATATGAAAGTTATCAGAAAAACACCAATAATTTATTGAAACTAAATTCTTATGCCCCGGTTCTAAAGAAGAAGTTTATTTTGTCAAATTTAATATATAAAACTTTCAAATATTGGATTTAAAAAGCGTTCACTATTAAGAGGCGGTAAAAGCGCATTTTTGGAAAATACTTATTTTATCTGAAAAAAATGAATTTGTTTTTACAATATTTATAAGAAACTCATAATATAGATTCTAAAATTATAAGGATTATATAAAGTTTAAAATTCAGTTAATACTATTCATAACCGATTTTTAACGGCTAGTTTGGTAAGTCGTGGTGCGCTTGAACTCGGTGTTGGGTGTAGTGCAAGTTATTGAATTACATTGAAGATATAATGTACTATGAAATCTTGAGGTTTTACATTCTTCTCTCCTTCAATAAATTGCATCCTCACAATTTGAAATTGTTCCTTGAAATTAAAAGTTTGAAAATAGGAAATACCTTTGTGGAAAAACCTACATCGGAAATTGGGTTAATAAAATTTATTTTTAATAAGAGGAAAAGGGAAATGTAAGGGTCGCCACCAAATTATGATCTTGATTAGGAGAACATTGGTGTCAAATAGAGACACATAATTTGAGGAAAAAAATAGATATTTATAGTGAGTGATTGAGGTTATCAATCACAAACAAGTGTAAAAATTGAGGGCCTCAAATCCATCAATCTATGGTGATTTAAAATACTATCAGTTCAACAAAACATAAGGTATTAGGATAATACATTTTTGGTTTTAAGATCGCCTCACTAATGTTTAAGAATTAATTTCTTCATAGAATAAGAGAAGAAGAAAAATATATACTTGACAAGTAGAGTTCCATCTGTTAACTAATTTCTATCACAAACTCATCAATCACTCTAAAAGATAATAGAACTTTAAAAAATATTTTATTTATCCTATTCGTATAGGGTTCCAAAAAAAATTGAATTTATAATTCATCTACCATACCTTTTCAAAAACTAAATTATTCAATCCAGGACATCACGTGGGCTAGTGGTAGGTGATACACCCTTGTCGTCCTTCGATTGCGGGTTCAAGTCTCACGGCCTGTCCGGATGCGACGGGTTACCGCCAGACCTCTAAGTTGTCCTTTTTATGAAAATCAAAAAAATAACCTTAACAATTGTATCCAGTTTCTAACATAATCCATTCCAACCTTTATACTTATCCAAAACACATCTATCCAAACTCACAGTCTAAAATTTATAAGGATGTTAGACACAATGAAGATCCTTTTGGCTATGTAATAACATTTGAACACCTTCATCATGTAATCTTTTAAAACATGGTAACACCCTGAATTACTATAAAACCTTATTGATTACATTCATGATCCCTTATTATTTATATAATATTGGATATATTCCTTATATCCAAAAGTTTTTACTATTCCAACAATTATAAAATAAAAAAACTATAAACCAGTTCCATGGAAGTCAAGAATATCCGATATAATTTATCCAACTAAACCATTTCTTATTCCAAAATCACTACATGATTATCATGACCATATTAAGGATTACCTTTCCACCAACCATGTATTTTTTAAAAAGTGTATCTTACTATTAAGTCACTTTTCTTAGATCCATATAATCTCAAATATTTAATAAAATAGTACTGCAGTACGATCCTTATTTATATCCATAATTCATATAACAAGTATATTGTTTATACAACACTCAAATGAAATATTTCTATAATAACAACATAAGAACACTGGTCATTCCTCTTCATCTGAGGTAGTATCATAACTTTATTATTATCAATAGCATCATTTTCAGTATACACTGATAATTTGGACATTGATTCACGTAGTTTACCAACTCCTTGCAGATGAAGCATTGTATATTTGAAACGTTTTTATTACCCTTGAAATCACGTACATTGTGTCCTTTTTCTCCAAACTTATAACAAACTCTCATTCCCTTAAAGTATTTACCAAGGTGATTCTTTACATAGTTATCACATATGGTAAAATCCTTCTTTTCCCTCTTCTATTTATCCATCCTTTTCTTCTCTTGCTTCCCCTAAATTCCATAAGACTTAGAGAATTCTTTACTTATCTTATTAACCCATGATATTATTTCTTCATATATTTAGAATATAAGTGAGACTATTTACCTTATAAATTGTGTCTTACTATCATGAAATATATGATCCTTATTAATCTTTGGATCATACGTATTTCTGGAGTTCACATTCCTTCTACTGGGCACCATTTCTATACAATGGCATACACTAGGTCAGTTTATGAATAGAAATGGATAATTCAAAACATAAAAAACACCTAATGTAAATCAAATAGTTTGTGGATATAATCCATAATCACAAAAACATTTCCTTTAAGGAGGTATATACTCTTAAATCCGTCATAATGATTTGTAAAGAAAATGAGGATTATCCTACGCATATCACCTAGGAGTGTCGTAACCAAGAGTGCAGCAAGGCACTTTGTTGTGCACCAATTCCCATTAGAGTCTAGCTCAAAGTGGTGTTTTTGAGTTTTACCCCTAGGTATATCTGTGCCAGAGCGGCCTCTAGCTTCTCGTATATAGACAAGAATGTATTGCTTCGAAAACTCACAAAATCTCTACAATACCAAAATTCTAAGCAGTTATTCTATACTAATCCTCAAATTCTATCTTAGGGTAATGTGCTCTAACCAGAGTTTATCAAAATCCAGTTTCCAAAGTTATTGAAAAACTTCCTATGAAGCCAACTGTAACACCCAAACCCCAGTTACCCAATGTCGGTGCATTATTTTAATACATTGGCATTATTACAAGGAATCAATTCCCGAAGGACCGATCGGTTTAGCAGTCTTGGAAAATAAATGGCATACATAAACATTACATTAAACTTTGTAACATAAAATAAAAAAAATCTTTGAGAATGCCATTGTTCTCTTTATCTTAACCCTGAATATAAATCATAATACACTTCTTGTAATCCTCAGAAAATTAAAACATATAAAGGGGTGAGCACAGATGCTCAGTAAGGATATGAATATAGCAGAAACTTTTATAAATAAGCATAAACATTTAAGGCAATGTATAAGACTAAAAGAAAAGCCTTTTTAACCATAAACTTAAACATAATATGGAAAATAGACAATAAAATAATTCCATTGACTTATTCACATGTATATTCTACTAGTCAAATAATCACATGCAATATCAATATCCACTTTCATAATGATGGAATGCATAATCCCAGACTATCATAACCACATAGTCAAGGCCTTGTTCACAGACTACAAATAAGCTTTTTCCAAGGCCTTGTTCCAAGACACTAGTTTGTCTCGTGAGACCTACTGATACATCAGGGATCTATAGTGGACTCCACCCATCACTTACTATGTCTAATTCATTCCTCATATGAAATGGTTTAAACATAACATAAATATTCGTATTAAAACTGGCATACGAAATATCAATAATTTACCCATAAACCATGAATGGTATAAAAATAACACATCAACTGTCAAACATATCGAAAAAAACCTTCAATACAGTACATAAGATTTGTATCATAATAAATCATCTTCAAATAAGTTTGAAATCCATTAAAGGATTCTGACATAGATGAAAATTATTTGTAAAACTCTTTGAGTGAAATATCCCTTTTTCATGAAAACATTTAAAAGTCACACAATTTATAAAGGAAGACATTTAAATTCATTTTTGAATCAAATTTTCCTATACCAATTTTGAAACTTTTGTAAGTAATTAACATTTTAAAAAATTCATGTCCATTTAAATAAATCCTTAAAACCATTTTGAAAATATGGTCATTAATGAGAATGGTTTAGAAGAAGAAATCATTAAAACATTTAAAATGATGTTTTAGTAAAAAATACCTTAAAATAATCCCTTTTAAAACTATTTTATGAAACATGGTCGTGGATAATAAATATGTCCTAGTAAAAACAACCTCGGATAATAAAGATATTGTGAAATTAACCCTTACCTTGCAATTTCCTATAGTCGACAGTACTTTTAACCTCATGTATGAAGATCGTAGTATGATATTTAATTATACCAGAACCATTTTAATATTTATGATATCATACATGATTCATTTATGACTTTATACTGCCCTTTTAATAATAATTTCCATGTTAAATTAACATTTCGGTTAATAATCGCTTTCTTTATGATACGTGTCTTAACTTGTTACTATTGATTGTATCACTTAGATCAAGATTCAAATACTTCCAGAATATAAAACATGATATATATATATATATCATATATATTTAGAATATAAATATGTATAATAGACATATATATGAAATGAAAAACACTGTTTATGGAGACAGTAGTCCGTACGTACGCATAAACGTTGTTTCCGTTTTCATATAGTTTTGAACGGAACTAAGTGAATAAGATATATGTAAGTACATATATATATATATATAGTAGAATTGTTTTTCCATATATTACATACATATTAGTAATATATTTTTATAATCATCGATGAATAGTGAACGTGCAAATGAATCTCATCGCGTCGTGGAGACGGTAATCCGTACATACGCACGAGAGACAATATCATTTCCTTAAAGGTGTGGAATTGGATGGTATATTAACTTTAAAGAGACATTATCATGTTATTTTCATTATTTTTATACATATTACTCATCATTATATCCATCCAAATAACATAGTGTTGAATAACAAATTACACCATGGCGTGGAGATGGTAAGCCCTATGTACGCACGAATGGTGACATTATCATTCATAAGATGGATAGAATAATTAATATATTTGTTCCATATTTATAATAACATCACATTATATATAAGATACTGGAGTTATTATCTTATAATGGAATCAAAAAATAAAGAGTAAGTGGAAGAATAAGAGAACTTGAAAGAGGGTGGTGAAATCATTACCTCTTCTTCGGATTCTTACTTAGGATTTGATCAAAAGGGCTCTTTAGGTTGGCTTTATGACCAAAGGAATGCCTCTAGGATGAATTTTGGATAGTTGGAATGATATTTGGGTACATTTTGGCCGATCCAAATTGGATTGGAGGTGTTAATTTGAGAGAAGGGGAAGTGCCCTTTTATAAGAGGGGTGAGGGTCACTTTAGGAAAAGATAAAAGTACTAATTTATTATACAAAAATATTCTGTTTATAATGGTTAAAAATAAATTTATTTCCAGAATTATGTGATTATGGGTCTAATTCCTCTCAACCAATAGGTTTTAGACAAGTTTAGGTTACCATTTTAACTATATCATTTAGATTTAACTCTTAGTTAAATAGTTTAACTTTTACTCTGTCTTCTTGTATTCTTACTCTATATGGCTACCAAACTTACTCTAAACTTCCAAGATAACCTCAAGTGGCTCATTAATGAAATATATAACATTATTTAAGTCCTTTGGACAAACCTTACATTTTTATGAATATTATATCAACCAATAACATAGTATTTGTTTTAAATATTAATTTATGTCTATTTTGACACTATTTGGAATTTTGTTTTTGTGAAAGTCTTAAAAACTTGATTACTTTGAACAAGATACATTATATCGTCACTAACATGTCATATTAACCTATAAAATTCGTGTATGTCATAAAAACATTGAAATTATATTTAATTTAATATTTATAATACTATTTATTTGCTTCTTTCATTAATAAGGAAAATACTGTATCATCATTGTGTAATAAATAAATTTAATTATTCAACGTCTAAAAATTATAAATAAGATACCATTAAGTAGGAAATTGTTTTATGTTTTTAATTAATATTTATAGTGTAATAGATAACATGTATAACTTTATGTAAAAATTGTTTTACTAAAAGATATTTGCTTATGTCATTTTTGTATTTACTTTAACTTAATTAATAAAGTGTCATTATCACTTACAAGTGGCTCCATTGGGTCCCCAAATCGACCCAAATATTCTCATGGTCGGACTTGTGTCATCCAATATGGTTAGGAAACATTTTAGGGTAATTTAATATTATTATAATATTATTTTTTTACCTCTATTTACCAGATTTACCCTTTAACCATGGTAAATAAAATATTTACCGAAATAATTATTCAAAATGTCTAAAAATAAAAGTTACATATTTAATAAATTTGGACCTCTTGATTCCAAATATGGAATCCATTTTTCTAAATTCAAAACACAGAAGCGGAAGAAATTAATTTAAAAATAATTCCTGTTTTCAAAACAAAAAATAGTTTTTTTTTAATAATAACTATCAAAGGATTGATACTTTTTTATGTCCAATTTCCAAGTAAAATAACTTAAAATGACAAAAATTATATTAAATGGTAAAAATATAATCTATTTATACTTAGAAACCAATAAAATGTATAATTAAACAATATAAATTATCTTGATTAAAAATGTTGCTTTCAGTTAAAATATAGTATTTTCATTATTCATCAAAATATGAAAGTTATTAGAAAAACACCAAAAAGTTATTGAAACTAAATTCTTATTTCCTGATTCTAAAGAATAAGTTTATTTTGTCTAATTTAATAAATAAAACTTTCAAATATTTTATTTTAAAAGGGTTCACCATTAAAAGGCTTTAAAATTGCATTTTTAAAAAATACTTCTTTTATCTAAAAAATGAATTTGTTCTTACATTATGTCTAGGAAACTCATAATATGGATTCTAAAATTATAAGTATTATATAAAGATCAAAATTCAATTAATACTATTCACAGCCGCTTTTGAACGGCCAGTTTGGTAAGTCATGGTGCGCTTGAACTCAGTGTTGCATATAGTAAAAGTTATTGAATTACTTTAAAGATATAACGTACTATGAAATCTTGGGGTGTTACATAATGTATCCATAAGTCCTAAAGGTTCCATCCTCAAGTTTTATTAAGTAACTCTTCAAGGTATGGGAGTTCTCCACTTCCTCTTTTCTGTTCAAGTACCTATTTTGTAAAATGTTATCTAAATTATGGATTACAATATTTTCACTCCATTTATTTTTATCCCATTACTTAATAAACAGTTTTTTATAACTGGGATACCATACTCCCCCTCCATTATTCCACTTCCTTAGTCCCCATTTTATATCATCATGTTGTTGAATTAATTTCCATAATTTATCTCTTCCACATGACAAATAATTATATTTTGAATACCCAAACCATTTACGTATCCATGGGTATTCACCTTGATGTAAATATAATTTATTTATTCTTATTTTTACATGTATCAAACCCACAAACCATTTTAATGGGTTAAAAATGATGTAATGTTAATGTATTTAAGTGCTTTGTAAGGAATGATTTTATATTAAACCCATTTTGTTCTCTATGATTTATTAATGAAATTATTTATTATGTTCAATCAGTCTCTCATTAATTAATAAATAGTAATCTTTCACCCCGATACTGCTCTAATGCATTGTATCAACAATTAATCCTTATATATGACATGTTTTATGCTACCTAAGTGAATAACAATGGTGATTATGATTTATGACACCTTATTGACATTCTTATGAAATTATTGTTTTTTGTATCCACATTTCCATGTTATCATTCAATATATTTCAATTATGATATACGTCATGTTTTTATGATGAATCCATATTTTTATGTATCATGTTCATATGCTAAATATATTCTTTTTTCATTACCTTACTAATATTTATGATCACCCATTTTTTTAATGTATGTCTCCATGATAAGTGACATAGTAAATTTGTCAAAGGATACATATGAGGAAGCCTTTAAAGTGGATTAGAAGATTTTTTATGTTATTCATGTATTAAATTTCTAATTTTCAACAAACCAAACCTTAAGGGATCTTGTGTGTTATTAAGTTTTCTACAATGTAAAGAATGTTTTGTGTATTAAAAAGGAATGATTTCATTGTAGGCATGGATCCACATTTTCCACGGGATATCACATTAGATCTAGAATGGAAACTGGGGTCAGATATCAACCTCATGCCATGGGAAATTCTCATGATTTTCATGAAAGAGGGGGATGTGACAGTATGTATCTATGAAGTAGAGTATATAATAGAAGAGTTAGAGTTGGTACTAGTTACTATGAGAGGTACTGTATTTATTTTATTTTTTATAGTTAGGTATTTTTTGATAATGTAGGGAGAAAATCCTTTATCTGTTATAAAATTATCATTTTGTAGGGTTTTTTCTAAGAGCTTATTCCATTAAAAATTACGCATTTCACTCCTTTAGAAAAGAATTCAGAGTAGGTTTTTAAATATCCTGAGTATCATGTGGTGATTTATGACCACAAAAACAAATGATACTTTTTAGTTCTTAATCATGAAATATTTAATCTTATAATTGGAATAGATTGGATTATTAATTATAAATACTAGATCAATTTCTATAAAAATCAGGTATAGTTTCGTTCTTCTAAAGGAGTCACTCATGTCTTTATAAGTGAGTGGGATACTAGATCAAGGAGTGTATGTCATTTTGTTCCAAGTAAATATTTGATCACTTACCAGTTGGGGATATTTTGTTTGGTGTTTTTTGATCCATAACTTAGTGGACGTCTTTCAGTGGTGGTGAGTAAGTATCCTAACATTTTTCTAGATGATTTCTTCGGGTTATCATCTCAGAGGGAACTTCAGTTTTATATAGAATTTCTTCTGATGGAGAGACCAAATTCTTTACTTTCATACTATATATAACCCACTTATTGAAATAATTAAAGTATCAACTAGGGGATATCAAGGAAAATGAATTTATTTATTATACTATTTTATCTAGGGAATCATCAATGCTCTTTAAAAGATGGTAGATGAGATTTTATGACTTTTTATTAATTATGAAAAACTCAATTAGGTGATAGTTAAGAAGAAAAATCCATTACCTCATATTTATGACCTTTTTTATATACTTATTAGAACCCAATGGTTTTTGAAAATTTATCTAATATTATGATTCCATCAACTAAGGGTTTGAGATGAAGGTACTACTAAGACTGTGTTCAGTAGAAGGTATGGTCATTATCAGTATCTACTTATATAGTTTGGATTTTCAAAAAATCCTATGGTGTTTATGGATCATATTAATCTAATATTCCATCAATTTTTAGAGTCCTTAAAAATTGTTTTCATGGATTATATATAGTTTTATTCTAGATTTTAATAAGATCATGTTGATAATTTGAATAGGATACGTGGAATCTTGAAAGAACATTTTCTGTGTGGAAAGTAATACAAATATCAGTTCTGGATTCATAAGGGGACATTTTAAGACCATGTTATTTCTAATAAGTTTACCTCGGTGGATATTAAGAATATTAAGGTTGTGATATCCTTTGAGTATGCTAGGCTTTTTTTTGAAATTCGAAGTTTCTTGATATTATCTTGTTATTACGGTCTCTTTGTCCAGGATTTTTCCAAGCTTACATTCCCTATGATAGAGTTGACCCATATGGGTGTAACCTTACTTTGGAGTGATCAGTGATACTGATATTTTGAGGATTTAAAATTTATATTGACATCATATTTATTCCATATTCTTATTGAGACGATTTTGGGTTATGATGTCTACTGTGATGACTCAAGTACAGGTTTGGATTTTGTTCTGATATTGGGGAGATAGGTAGTATCTTATCGATCTCATTTTATACAACCTCATAAGAATAAATGCCCATCTCATGATCTTGAGTTAAAGATAGTGATTCACACACTTAAGACATGGTTCCAAAATCACATTAGAGAGTGGTTTATGGTGTATTTGGACCATAAGAATCTGAACAATATTTTTACTAAGATGGATCCCAAAATGAGATATAGATGATGGTTTGAGTACCATCAAAAGTTTTATTTTTATATTTTATACACACATGGAAAAGTAAATGTGATTGGATATGATTTTTGTAGAAAATTAATGACACATGTAGTGAAGGAATTGGTGGAAGAGTGGTTCTTAATGAGCTTGTGTGATAAAATGTACTTGGATAAAGGGTGAGTTGAAAGACGTCTATTCCCAACCATTACTTAGAAAATATCATCTACCAATAATAATATTATACTTGGAAAGGATAAGGATGTAGAGTTATAGGGCTTCAGTAGGTATCTTTGTGTAGGGGATACCTCCAGTGAAAGGACTCAGTCTCCAAATGGGGTTTTTTTCAAGGAAGGATGATTATTATAATGATCATAGCATATAAATTATGAGATAATAGGAACCAATAAAATTCATTCGTTCATCCTATATATACCTAGATATACCATGACATGAGATTACATTACTATTGGACATGAATGAGATGATTGATATTGGATTTTGGGTATTGATGCCTTAATTTCTTGAGAATTTAGGACGTACACCAGAGGGATGCTATGTTACTAAAACCATTACATATTCCATTATGAAGATTAGATGAGATAGTCATGGACATTGTGATTAGGTTCTCTCAGACTCATAGATCAAAGGATGAGATTTGGGTGATTATTGATTGAAAAAAAAATGTAACACTCAAAGATTTTAAAAGAATAACAATATGTTTGATAATGTATAAAACACGCAACACTGACCTTAAATAAACTATGAAATATTATTATAAACTAGTCATTGAATTAGTGGGTATGAATAGTATTAACATCATTATAAAATATATATAAAGTACCTACCCAATTCAAATATATTGATTAATTCCTTGGAAATAATTATATAAGTTTTAGTAAGCACATTTAATTATTTAAAATAAATTTTTTTCAAAAATGGTGATTATTGATTTTTTTTACTGAACATTATAATTATTTTATCAAGATTTCATAAATATTATTTGAAAAAAATGAAATATTTTTTTTAATAAAAATTTAAAATTTATCTTTTTTATGACCAGACCCACCGTGGCCCACCTGGATCATTTTAAGGTTGATTCGTAACTGCCCCAAACCCACCTACATAAGCCATGGGCTGGAGACTATAGTTGATGAGGTATATCTAAAATGGGAGGCCTTTTCCTAATGTACCTACATTCATGGGCACATCTCCAAACCCATACATGATGAAATGTGAAACAACTGATAACAATGCATGAATACATATATAATAGAATAATTATAGGTTGGTATAAAGTACTAAAAAGAAATAATATGGTGGGAAATAAAATCTCCACCAAAATGGGAAATAATGTTTGTCCTGCTCAAAAGGAGGGGATTGATGTCAAATAAAAAATTGGAATAATCCTTGGTCAATCTGAACTAATCTATGTTCCACCTTCTCTTAGTCCACCAAGTAAACCACAAAAAGGTTCACCCTTTGTATAAGTCTTGACATGCATGGACAGAGATCATGTAGAGATGGGTATAAAAACCCTAATTGGAACCACCGAGAACACTAAACATAAAGCATCAACAGTAATAGTCTCGTCGAACATAGGTATGTTAAACAAGATATGAGAATAAACAATAATCATTGATATCTTAGATATACTCATAAAAGATCATAAGTTTCATAAGGTATCAACCACTTCCAGACATATATCTATTCGTTGTTTCATGGTAACCCTAATTTGGGTGGAACTGCTCCTTGAGATATGATGTTGCTGGAAACACTCATCCCATGGGTCACACTCATCCCAGTGGAACCACTCTTTGAGCTATACTACACTGATGACACTCATCAAAGAGTTCTTAATAAGTAGGTCTGTCCAAGATGAGGAGCATAGGAAACTGAGAGGTTTCATTTAACATAAACACTTCATCATACTAATACCCAATCTAAAAGATCATATCTCAATAAAAAAGATGGGGGGTTCAATTCCCAAGGCTTACTGGCGGAACACTAGACCCTACTGGAAACATAATTCTGGATAGGGTATCGATGCCTATGTAAGTGTTGGTCACACCAATTACAAAAACCCTACATATGGAAAACACAAAGTATTTGAGGATCGCTTCAGGACTCTCTGAGGGATATATACTCTAACTTGCTGAGGGGACCAAGGTCCAATTATCTGAACCATATTCTATACAAACCCACATACAAGAGGATTTAGAAAACTCGCTCTTGAAGAAGCACCTAAAAAACTGAGAGGGTCCATTGGGGATAAACACTCCATTGGACTATACCATAGCCGAAAGATCAGATATTGATACATGTATAGGGTTACTTACATGGGATAACAGAGGGATTCCAGAACTAACGGGAAACATCCTCCTAAATAGGGGATGGATGCCTATATAAGTTCTAGTCATGTTAATTCCACAAACCCAACCAACAGAAAAAAAGGATGAAATAAGGATCGCTCTAATCCTCTTGGACGGATACATGATCTATCTAAATGAGGGGTGTTAGGTCTGATGCTCGGAACTATATTCCGTCCAAACCCCCAGAGAAGTGGAATATGATAACTCACTTTAGAATAAGGCAACTCTACCAAAATTTTCTGATCATCAATAAGTTGTATAGGGCTCACCATCCTATGATGAGGATGTGATGATGCATTAAACCCTCATTGGAATAGACCAATGGAACACATCCGACTAACACTATTCCAAGGAACCCCGCACAAGATCACAATGAAGATGAACTAAGAATAAATACCACCCAAACCTATCCTAAAATGATTACATGGTGTGTCACAAGGGGTACATGGTGTGTCTCACAAAACCTGACACTTCCCATATCTCGTGTTCACATGGAATGCACTTTTCCAAAATACCTAGTGTGTCCCAATGGTTCACATTGTGTAGATGTCACCTTGATACTCAATGTATCATCTTCCCATTCCTATGTAAACAGATACCTACCAGTGTACTTGTTTAGGTCTGAGTACATAGTTATACCCATGTACTTTGGAATTTCATGTGTACTTCCAAAGTATATGACATTGGGGCCACACGCCCACCTATAAGTGTACTCCCTATACATTTCAATTTTTCCACCATGTGTTACACGATGTGTGATTTGGAACACGTAGTATGTAACACTACATAGTTTCTTAGGCATGTACACCCTATACAAGCTAAGATGGTTGTCAAAGTGTCACACCACCCGTGAGATGTTTCACATGGCCTGTGATATTTATCTCTTAGCGAAAAAAATCAGCTTTGTATAGAGGGGATTACATAGTGTGTTTTCATAGGACTACATGTCATATAGTCATGTTTTTCACAAACCCATGGAAGAATTCACACGTCATTTGATTCCAATGTTTCTACCATTGACTCCTCCCAAGGAACTCTAATTTGGTCTGACTAAGTCCCAATGTCAAATACTCTCCAGATTCCAACCATGTCCACCACTAGGGAAATACCCTTTTTCCCTCACTATTTCTATATAAAAAATATTCAAACATAACTTCTGATCCATTCGTTGATCAACTACCATCTTTAAACGCTATAACTATAACACTACATCTCTATCTCAAACCTGTAGTAATGATCTGTTCCACCAAAGATCGAATGTGAAATAATCATTCATCGGGTATTCATCAAATCATTGGGAAAAAGTGAATGTAAGTGATGAACTCATGTAGAATAGGGAGTGAAAATGAAAAAAAACACAAAAATTAGTAATAGACCTCGTCTAATATTCATGTCGGCCTCGATCCATTGCCTTTGGGTGATTAATGTAGATAACTAAAGAAAACTAAAAAAATATCAATTTATATACCTCAATAAGATAAAGTAATTACTTAAATTAATACCTCAATCCATGTGTTAATTTTTTAGATGATTAATTCACATTCTTTATGGTCAAATCAAAAAAGGCTAAATTTAAAAAAATTCATACCACGATTTGGATCAATCATTGAAGAATAATGATCATGTGTCGTTGTTGTTGATGAGATGAAAATTTTGTGTTGTTGTTTATATTCCTAATGGTTATTCGATCCTTAATCCATGATCTTGAGTCATGCCAACATTCCTTCGATCTATCCTTTCAATTATCAATGTTATGAGGTTAACTATGTAAATTGGTTATAATAGTGTATTTATGGAAGAAAAACAAGGTTATTGTGTCAAAGTGATAAATTAATTTATTTACTTAATTTATTTCATTATTTTCACGCCAATATGTATTTTAACCAAACGCCCAACGCCAATAAGGATTATGACAAGACTATGGTATACCCCACATTCTAAAGTCAATGGAGGAATCATATTTATTATCAGAGACTCTGTTTGGGAATAAATCTAATTTTTCATGTAAACTATGGAAGTGTGATGTTTATATATTTAATATCTTTAAAATACCAATTCTAGGATCACTGAGCCATAGAATTGGGTGATGTCTCATAACCTGGATCCAAAATTACATATTAATATATTTCAAATTCTTAAAAAGTAAAAAACCAAGGTTTTCATAATATTCCCCCATTAAAGTCTTTTTGTATTTGAAAATCACAATATAAAAAATTGGGGATCTTTCACTCTAAACTTGGTCTCCCACTCTCACGACGGTCTCTTATTCTTCTAGAAAACAAGAACTCAAGTAAAACACATTCCAATGAAGGGAATTTCTCTATAGGTTTCCAATGACATTAGATCGTTGAAAAGGGAAAACCCACTCTCATGGTCCACCATACACAATTCAATATCATACAATGATTCATGAACATAACTCCTCAGAGAAAACATGTGGAGAACACCAAGAAACAAAAAATATTTTGGTCACAAGGTTAAGCATTACACCACCTCTCTAACCCAACACATCAATCAGAAAAAAGAGGGAATAATAACACCAAAGATAGCCTATCTTCCTAGCTAAATCTCTACATCTCTAAAACTCCAAATTCATTCATTTTTGGTTTATAAAATACTATTGATGTTTTCTGGGAATTGAAAAACCACCCCTAGATAAATTTCACCCTTGAAACCATCACTAACACAAAAACTAAAACCCAAGCGTCATCGCATACTAGTTCTTACCACTATAACAGTGACCTTCAAGGTCCCCTGCACATATCCTCAAAAGAGTTCAGCTATAGTGGCGGAGTGATAATCATTATGATATGAAACCTCCACCGATGGTATATGATTCTTCCCTACTATGGCACAAAACCAACATGAACACTCGAAGCATTTTTACCAAAACCTTAATGGTCAACCTAACCTATCAGGATAACTATGATAAAACATTCTTCTCAACTGAATCCAACTCCCCAAAAACTTCTTGTATCCTCTCCCTAATTGTGATTTGAATTAAACATCGTAGTATACAATTATTTTTATGGTAATCCCGCAAAACAGGAAAACATCCTACATGCACAAGTGTCTTAAACTCTTCACAAATATCTATTGGTCATCACACTCAAATAGGAGATACAACAATATATGATCTTGAAAACTTTTTGTAACTACACTGGCTATCCAACCGATTCAAATATATCCAAGAACATCCTCGCCTACACCATATTTATTGTAGAGGAAAAATAACCACCTCAACATCTACTTCTGTAGTGTGAATGGTCTCTCCATATGTCCTAGAACATTGGTGAAAATCCTACCACATTTTTATAATCGTTAATGAACATATCAATTGGATATCTAGTCATAAAACATCTCACAATTGATATCACTAATTTATACCTCCATGGATCTATGAAAAAGAGGAGGGGTAACAACTATTTACTGGAGGTAAAAAAAAACACCATCCTCATGTGTCATTCATGCTCAAACTTAGACATTAACACCACATGGATTTCATTGAAGAAGAATACAATGAACTGATCCATAAAGGGTTATTGATCAAGTCCATCTATATTACAACTCAACTAAGTTGTACAACATGTTTAAGGGTATCACCACAAACTCAAAAAATCCATAGTGGATTTAGAAATCCACTCTTGGTATATCCTTATCCCAAACCAGAGCTCATGACCACTTATCTCATGGTAAAACTCTAAGAACTACTTCTCCCCAAACAATTATTTGAATAACATGATGATTATCAGGAGTGAGTACTCTTCCTCACATCACACGGTTCAAGTGAAACTAATTCAAACCCAACCAAAAAACTCATTCCCCTCTCTGGAGAACAGACAAGGGCTAGACATATGAACAAATTGGGTCCTAAAAAACCGCTTTTCACAGAAAACTCTTAACTGCACTACCAGTTTATGATGCTCTATGGGTACCATAAAATATTATATTGTAAAAATATAGGGTGATCACTTGTTCCAGTCTTTAAAGAAGATTAATTTTCATTGAGGAGATAAACTATGAATGTCCCTAGTAAAGATAGTGTCACACTCCAACATCACTACAAGAAAACAAAATCTCATGGAAACCACTACTCTGAGGGTATTATTATCCAACCGATAAGAAGTCATTCAAAACCTCATATACTTGATCTCATTATGCTCTGATAGAAATCACTCCAGGTTAATGTTGTAAAACTTCATCCAAATAATCTTAAAATAATTTAGTACCCCTAGGTGGAAAAAAACTGAGAATAGATGGTTAGAAAACATTCCATACTAAGTAAATCATCATAGGGTCTCACTACCACTATGAATAGATTCCAAGAGAGGCTCTCTCTCTCCTCCCTAAGTCTGGTCACACAATCGATAGAAGCGTGTAATCAATGAACCTTTGAGAAGGAGCCTCCAACACCAGTGATGGTGAAAAGGATATACTAGTGCCACTAAGACTCAAATAGGGGATATTATAAGTGATAACTATCGCATAAATCTATATGAAAACTGAAACAAGTGAAATGAAGACACACACCATACCTTGAACTACACTCAAAGCCTATGTAAGATTCTACTACTCATATCTCATCTTTTCCCTTAACAACCTTATTAACACAAAAAAGGATTGATCTGAAACCATATAGAATTTAAAGGACCTCAAATAGTAAAGTCAAAGTAAATCATCCACCACAACTCAACATTATCCATTTTGGGTGGTACTCACTCTCAAATATGGATTTAGATCACATCATAAGAACATGTCTCGATGGGGGAATTGTCCCCATTCCTTGCATATAAAAATTATATCCAAACATCACCAACATAGGGATCTACTGACACCCCATGTATCCTTGCAAGATAATCAAATTTAGGATGAAAAATAGTGGATTATAATTGTGTATAATAGAATTTCAACAAAATTATATTGAATAAAGATCATACCTTCAAACACTCCTAGATCCTTTGGGTAAAAAAACCCAATGAGAGTAGCTATCTATGATTCCCACCACCATCTTTCCAAATATATAGTGGTAAAACTTCGGTTGGTTGGGGTATCATCAAGACAAAACACAATCCCCCACCTACTACTCCCCTAGATTATCTATCATGTCTGATGCCTTGAAGAACTCCTTAATTTAGTCATTGCCTCTACCAAGGAAGATCCTCAACTTCTTCTATGAATTTATAATGATTGGTAGAATAATAAAATAATATATTTCCAAATCCATCAAAAGTATACAAATGATCATGCCTCAATAGACTGATCTTTCCTTGAGGTCCCCATGAACGATGGTGCCTCCAGTGATTAAACCTAAATTTTACACCTACTGTTAGTAGGACATGCTGACCCTGTATCCCAGAAAATACCTACCTAAAAATCTCATGATACACACTTTAACATGGTGTATCATCATCCTATATAAACTGATCTATCCAAGACCTATTATGACATGTTTCATACACCCGAACCACTGGAGGTGGGTCTAGGAATTGATCAATAGGAGAAAGTCCCACCTACTAAACATACTAAAGAAAGACCTCCTTCTGAAAAATCCCTTTCAGGGAGGCCTTATTTCCCATTAGGTCATACTATTGACTCTTTTATAGAAACATTTATATCCTTCATAATGGATACATCCTGAAAGAGACAAGACATACCATGATCAATGATTATATATGGTGAGAACACACAATAAGGACATGAAAACCACAAACCATTCCTATATGATTCATGTTCAAAAAAATTTCCCTATAACCATTTCCCACATGAAAATAGTAAAAAATAATATTATAAGAGTCCTAGTGGATGAATACATTGGCCACCGCACCAACACTACAATCCCTTTCCTGAATACTGAACTCAAAAGAATTTATCATTATTCACCTAGTTTCAAAACCAAACCTCACATCTAGAAAAAAACTCCATGCTTAAGTCCAATGAAGAAAGTAATACAATACCACTATATCCAAACCCAACCAACTAGGGACCTCTTTGTTGGTGAATGGTCAAGCTACAACTTCCACAAGTTTGTTTCCATTGTTAAATAATGGTGATTAGCATAAAAATGGAATATTTTAAATGGGGGGCATTTTCTTAATGTACCTATACACATGAAAAAATCTTCAGGACCATACAGTGTGAAAATGTAAAAATAATAGAAATTAATTAGTAAATATATAATTACACAATTATGGTATGACATAAAATATTGTAAATAATAAAAAGTGGCCAAATATAATCCCATCCAAAACTAGAAAATAAAGTCCAACCTTCTTTGAAGAGGGGACGACCGTAAAATGAATGAAAATTGTATAATAATAAATACATCAAGACAAAACTATACTTCACTTACTCTTGGTGCTCCAAGGACACCTCAAAAATCTCAATTTTCAACATAATACACAACAGGTATGGGAGGATTCGTTGTAGGCATGAGTATAACAATATTCAGTTTCACACCACAAAAACACCATACACAAATCACCAAGAATAGTCATGTCATCAAAAAAGATATGTCAAAAAAATATATGATACATAATTATGATCAGGGATATCCTAAATATACTTATAAAATAATATAATTCAAAAACAATGTCTCAACCACTAAAATTATTAGATCTGCTCACAGTTTTAAGGTAACAACTGTCTATAAGGAACCACTCCCCAAGATATAATTCCACAGAAGACACTCATCCCAGAGGTCATGCTCATATAGGAGAACTCACTCCCAAAGTTATACAAAAAATGATAAAACTCATCCCATATATCACAATACTTAAGTCTATCTAAGAAGAAGCATATAGAAAACTGAGAGAGTTCATTCGAGACACACACTCCACATGACTAATAACCCATCAATGTGATCAGATCTCAATACATAAAAAGGGGTCAATTCCTAGGGATCATTGGGTGGGAAACCCTACTAGTAACATTCTACAAGATAGGGGATCAAATCCCATGTAAGTGTTAGTCATGCCAATTCCACATACCCTAGATTGGGAAAATAAGAATGAAATGAAGATCTCTTCAGGCCTCTCGGCAGGTTACATGGTCCAAGTCACTGAGGGGTATGTGGTTCAATGCTCAAGACCATATTACAAACTAATCCCTGTATAATAAGACTGATATGACTCACTTCTGAAGAGTCACATAGAACACTAAAAGGGTTCATTTCAGATACATACTCCATAAAAATAATACGATATCATATAGATTAGATCTAAATAAACATATAGGGGGTTAATGTCATAGGCTCTCTAGGGGGACACCAGACCCTTCTGTAAACATCCTCCTAGATATGGGATCGATGCTCATGTATGTTTTGGTTACACCAATTACACAAACTCTACAAAGTTAAAACATCAAGGAAATGAGGATCACTTTAGTCCACTTGAAGGGATACATGATCATAGTTTCTAAGGGGTCTAAGGTCCAATGATCCAGACCATATGTCATAAAAATAAAAAATTTAATTATAATGAGACAACTCACTCTAGAATAGGGGAATTCACCAACATTTCCCAGGTCATAATGAAGATATAGAGGGTTCCCCATCCTATGATGAGGATGTGAAGCTACACTAAACCCTCATAGGAATTGACCAAGGGAACACAATCAACTAATAGTAGTCAAAGTGATATCATTCAAGATCGTAAAAAAGATAAACTAAGAAAAAAAGATCACTAAAACATGTTCTTAAAGAAGTACATGGTATGTACCCAGGGGTAGATGGCGTGTCACACAAATCCAAGCACTGCATGTGTCTCGTGCTCCCATGGAATGCACTTTTCCACAAAACACATCATTTTCGAATATCACACAATGTTTAGATGATGCCAAAGAAAATGGCATGTTGTCATCAGGTTCCCATGTACATAGGTTTATACCATTATACTTTGTTGTTCCTGAGTACATGGATTTTCCCATGTACACTCGCATGCCCGTGTACTTTCCAAGTACATGGTGTGTGGGGCCTCATAGCCACCAAGGAATGTAATACCTATACACACCAAGTCATCCACCTTATGGTCGATGGTGTGTGACTTGGAACACAAGGCATGTAACACTACATGGCTTCATGTGAATGTACACCCCATACATGCAGAGTTGGTTGGAAAAGTGTCACACAAAATGTTACAAGTGTCGCATTATGTGTGAAACTTATCTCTCCATGGAAGCCCTAGTTCCACTTAGAGGGGACTACATAATATCAGTTTATAGGAATACATGCCATGTAGTCGGGTTTTTAACAAAACCCATGGAAGACTTCATGGGTTTTCTAATTCCAAAACCACTACTGTTGATTCTTCCTGAGGAACTATGATCTGGTCCAACTGAGTCTTGTCATCACTTACTCATAGAATTTTGGCCAAATCCACCAGTCGGGTGACACCCACAATCACTCCTCACCACTACCACATGCAAAATCCACGAACACAAACTCCTAATTTGTCTATGGATCTAATTTTGTCATCGTACACTGAAAAATTAATGTAAAATCTCTATCCCAAACCTATAGCAATGATCCATTATTCCCAATTCTGAATTCTCAATGGTCGTTCACTGGGTATTCTTTGAAATTTTGGCTAAAATAGAATGTCAGCGATGAATGCATGTAAAATGGGGGGATAAATACACAATGCATAAATATTAGTAACAGAACACAACCAATATTCATGATGGCCTTGATTCATTTTCAAAGGGAAATGAAAAAATATAAATAAATAAACCAAAAAAACAATTTCTATTCCCCATGAAGATAAACCAATTACCCAAATTAGACAATCTATCTGTCAGTTAATTTGTTAGATTTCTTCTCATTTTTCATGCATAAATCAAAACATGATAAATGAAAAAAAAAACCAACCTCAATTTTGATCAATCAATGATGAAGAATGATCAGGCATCATTTTCATTTACAAGATCCCCAAGTAGTATTTTTATTGTCATTCCTTATAGTACTCTGATCATCAATCCGGAATTTTGATTCCCACAAACGTTCCCCCACTCTCTCCTCTCAATTATCAAGGTTAAGAGTTTAAACCAATGAACTAGTTATAAAATTGTATTTTTAGAGTAAAAACTAGGTTTTTGTGTCAACATAATAAATTAATTAATTTATTTTATTAATTTTATTATTTTCTCCCACAATTGTTTTAAATCAAATGCCCAATGCTGGAAAAATATTATGTCATACCTAGTGTAGAAACCAAAATTCTAACTCAAAAATGTTTTAATATTTTGGATCTAATAATCCTTTTTCATTCAATATAATTTTTTATGAAAATTTTATGTGTTTGATATTAATGTATTTAATATCCTTAAAATATCAATTTATGGCTCACCAGGCCTTAGAATCTCAATTCGTCTCAGCGTTTGGCTATGAAAAAATTTCATAATATATTTAATAGTCTGACAAGGAAAAAATAGGCATTATAGAATATTTGAGACAGTTTTTAAGATTTTTTAACAAGATTGATTTTTTATTTAAAATTCAAAAATACTGTTTTTTTTATTATATTTTTGATTAAAGAATTTACAATGTAATTTTTTTTAAAATGGTTTAAAGTTAAAATTAGTTATTTAATGTTATTAATAATACTATTAAGTTAATTGGAATATATTTTATGGTTGATTTTGATATATAAATAATTTTATAATTAAAAATACGTTTTTCTGAAAAATTATTTTTGGTTGCATTCTATGTTTTTTATATTAAATTTACTTACTCCAATTCTAGAAAATAAATCTTGAAAAGGGATTAAATATTTGGAATCAGGAGGTCCCAAATTTTTAAATAGCTCCCTTTTATTTTTGGTCTTTATTAATGGTAACCATAGTAAATAATTGTCACCACATTAAAGGTAAATCATGTAATTAAGGTTAAAAATAATATGATAAGGTCTTAACAATGAGAATAATACTTGAATTTACCCAATTGGATGAGTTTATTTTTACTATTTCCATCTATTTTTCAAATATATGTAAACTTCGTGCCATATTACATTTATTTTTAACATTAAAATATTTAATTGAATGAGTAAGTAAAAAATGACACTTTCTTGCATTTAATATATATAATATTTCATGATGGAATAAAACTATATTATGTTAAATTATAAATGATTATATGAAATATTAATTATTTTTTTCATTTTATTTTATTTCTAATTTTCAAGGATGAAATAATTACCTTAAATAATTATGTAATGCCAACATAGTATTTATTTAATTAGTAGAAAATAAAATAAATGATACTAAAAATAATAAAAGTGTGATAATTTTATTTAATTATTATGCTCCATGAATTTTTTAGATAATTATATTATATTAGAGATGTGTGAAATTATTATATTCAAATTCCTTTTAATTCTTGTTGTTTTCAAATTCAAATTTAATGAATAGATGTACAAATGATATTAAACACATTTTATAATAAAAAGAAACTATTAAATGATTGAAAATTCTTAAAAATACTATCTTATGATCAGTAATTGGGATATGATTAAAAATATCAATCATGTTCTATTTTTGGTCCAATTTACTGTTTATAGAGGTCATATATTGGTTATAATATCCAACATAAAAGGACTAAGGCCAAAAAATGAGGTTTTCCGAAGAAGTGGTATAGATAATAACAGAATGTTTTATATTTTTTTATTCTTATAACCCCTTCAGATAGTATTATAATTTGATGAAATAATAACACTGTTATATTAAATATATTTCTATGTTTTTATAATAATATAATACCCTAAATCCATCTATGCTTCCATAAAATTTGAAATGAAATTATTGTTCATGTGTTCGACGGACCACCGTCATGCGAACCGATTTAATTCATTTTCCATCACTATCTCTCACAGATGGTTATAGTGATTAATATAATGTATAAATATTATATTAATGATATATTTATCATTCTAAATAGATAATATATCATATACTTGGTTTCATTTTTAAACTATTAAAAAATGATATATTGTCATTCATGTGTATGTGTGGACAACCACCTCCACGAAGCGATGTGATTTGTTTTCAATCAACACATTATCTAGATGATATATATAATTTTATTTAAATAAATAATATTATATTTATGATATAATTATAATTATTGGAATGTAAAATATTAGTTTACTTCTTCCCATCATTATTAGTGAAAAATGAAAACGTTACTCATGCGTATGTACGGCTTACCCTCTATGTGATTGTAACAAATTTAATTTCTCAGGATCATACTTCATGGTTTCTTTTAAAATTATAATAAATGTTTAACAATGATATATATTTCATTATTATTATTTTTGATATTATGGAATAGTTACTTATTTTATCATAGTCAACCTACCAAAGTCATTTTGGACATTTAAATCGAATATCATCAAAAACATCTGGTGAGAACTTAATTGATTAAGTAAATGAATATAACATGGTAATAAATAAAATTAAAGGAATAATAAAATTGAAAATGGTAATTAAGAAAGTAAATAAATAACATAATTTATTTATTTAGGAAGATAAATAATGTATGTGGTGACTCGGACCTGAGGTAAGGTAATTCATTTCAATTTCCTTCCACTAATCTATATCTTGATTTTATAAACCTAATTTCATTTATAAGGTGTATATAGTATTACTTGTCAATGATTCATTAATAATACGTGGTATTTTAAGTTTAAATTCAAATTATTTCTTAAATTTTGATTTGAAATGATTGTTACCCAATGGTAAGGGGTTTCTTAAGATAATTCACATTAGTTGGGTTATATTTCTACTTCATTGACTATGTTATTCAATGATTATGTGAGAAATGAAGTTTGTTTTTATTATGTTATATTTCCTCTTGTTTTTTACTTAGATTTTTTGCACATCATTAATTCATTGACTAATTCTCACTATAATGATACAATATTTTTATGGGTTTCTCATCTCATGTTTACTTTAGTGAGACATATGTCATTTCCACCCCTTGGTTCACAACCTGAAAATTCACCTACATCCACAATTTGGAACTATGGTTGTAGGCCTAAAAACCATGGCAATAGCATATGTCAACGGTTTAAGAAATTCGTGGCCACTATCATCGTGCCAATAGGTAAGACCTGCGACCACAGTTTTAACCATGGATGTAGGGGCCTATTGCCACAGTTTTAACTATGGTCATAGGGACCTATTTTCATTGATAAACCATATCATTGTGGGGACCTCTTTACATGGTTTTAAAAGTGTTGGTAGGCCCCTACTTAAATGGTTTAAATTTTTTAATTAGGGCCCCTTATGCCACGTTTTAATCATGGCACTAGGCCTCTACATCCACGGTTAAAACCATGGCCCAATTCCCCTACTGACATAGTTAAAAATATGGCGATATTATTTATATAGTATAAAAATAAATTCAATCCCTCCTACACCCCCATGCCCCCTACACCCCCTTGAACTCCCATGCCCTTGCACCCCATTCCCCCTGTACAAACCCCTTGCACACCCCATGGATAGCACCCTTGCACCCCCTTTCTCCCCCTTGACCCCCCCCCCCCCCCCGGACACCCATGGAGAGCATCATTTCACCCCCTTGAACCCCCCTAGACAGCCACATTGCACCCCCTGGATATCCCCCTTACACCCCATTTTACCCCTTGGATATCCCCCTTGCACCCCCCTTGACAACCCCCTACACCCCCCCTGGACAGCCCCCTTGCACCCCCTGGAACAACCCCCCCCCCCCCACACACACACACTCACACACACGTGACCTCCTTACACCCCCATTTCCCCCTATGCATCCCCCTTGAATCCCCCCCCCACAAACACCAATGCCCCCTTGCACCACTTGGACAGCCCCCCTGCACCCCTTTGCCGCCTAGACAGCCCCCTTGCACACCCTGGATAGCCCACTTACACCCCCTTGATCACCCCATGTACCCCCATGCCCCCCCAAGATAACCCCCTTGCGCCCCCCCCCCCCCCCCCCCGGGAAAGCCCCCGTTCACCCCCTTGAACACCCACATGCCCCCAACGCCTCCCCCTCCCCCCTCTAGGACCCCCCTCCCACCTGGACAACCCCTATCTCTTGGGCACCCCCTGCACACCCATTCTCCCTTGAACCCCCTCCTAGACACCCCCTTGCACCCCCTAGATATCCCCTACCCCCCCCCCCCCTGAACACCCCCCTATAGTAGCCCACCCCCCTGGACACCCCCTTGAAAATCCCCTTGCACCCCCCCCCCCCACCCCTACAGTAGCCCACCCCCATGGATTGCCCCTTTCCCTCATCCCCCCACCCCTATAGTATCCCACCACCTAAAAATCCAATATGGTGGAAGACTTACCATATCCTTTAGTGTAATTGTGTGGATTCTAGGTTGATATCTAGTGTCATTCCATCCAATTAAACTTTATAAAGGATCCATAACCATAACATAATTCACTACAAGAAACATTACCTCTCATGTTCCAATTTAACCATGTTCAGTTCCATTTAACTCATTAAAATCATTAAGTTATCCTTTCACCCCCCCTAGATAGCCCCTAGAACACCCCCCCCCCCCTGCACACATGTTCCCCCTTACACCTCCCCCCCCCTCATGAACACCCCCTACCCCTTGCCCCCTCCCCCTACACACATCCCCCTGCCCCGTGCACCCCCCTCCACCCCCCCCCCCACACACACACACACCCCTCCACCCTACCCCTACCCCTTGGAAAAGAACCCATCACCCCCCCCCCCCCCTCACACACCCCTTGAACCTCCCCTACACCCCCCCCCCCCCCACACAGACCCCTTGGACCCCCCTTGCACCCCTTGAACCCACCACCCCCACCCACACCCCCACCCCCCAGCACACTCCCCCCACTTCAAACCCCCACCCCCTACACACACACCCGGCACACTGCACCCCCGCCCCAAGCACCCTACCCAACCCCTTGTAAAAAAACCATCACACCCCCTGCACACCCCTTGGACCACCCCCACCCCCCCCCCCACCCTCACACCCCATGCACCCCCTGCCCCCTCCCCCCAACACACCCCCTGCCCCCTCACCTTGAACACCCCTCCCCCCTAGACACACCCCCTGCCCACCACCATCCACACTACACCCCCCTCCCCCATTCCCACCCCCTTCACCCTACGCTACCCCGGGAAAAATTCCTAGCCCCCCACCCCCCGCACACCAGTTGGACCCCCTTGCAACCCTTTCACCCCTCGCCCCATCCCCCCAGCACACCCCCCCCCCTTCCCCCTCACCCTTCACACCCCAATGCCCACCCCACCCACCTACACACACCACTTTCCCCCCCCCCACCCACCCCCAGCACACTACACCCACCCTCCATGACCACCCCCTACACCCTACCCTACCCCTTGCAAAAAACTAGCACACCCCCCCCCCCCACACACACACACCATTCAGACCCCCTACCCCTCCCCCCAACACACCCCCTACCCCCTCACACTACCCACCCCCTGCACACTTCACCACCCCCCATGCCTACCCCTTGCACCCTATACCTTCCAAAAAACCCAGCGCACCCCCCCCCCCACCTACACACCCCTTCGACACACCTGCACCCCTAGCACCCCCCTGCCCCCTCCCCCGAGAACACCCCCTATAGAAAGTGTCATGTTTTTATGACAGGTTGTTTGTGTTTGATGAAATGAAAAAAAAAATCATTATGTTTTAGATTTTTATGAGAATGCTCGGTTAATGTTTTCTCAAAATGAGCGCATTGTCATCTCTAAAGTGAAGGAAATTTCATTTTCTACTATTGAGTTCGCTGAAACTTTCTACTAGTCCACATTGAAGGCCTAGGTAAATCATGTAAAATTGGAGATCCACAAAAACTTTCATAGAATATACACATTATATAATAATAATAATAATAAATTTTTTTAAAATTCTCAAGAAATTATAGATTTAAAATTAAAGGGTTAGGCCATGGGAACATACCTCAACCTCAAGGCACACTTCTTTTGATGACAAAAATTTGAATCCTCCTTTTTTTTACTGTCACGCATATGAAACTACCTACAGTGAAACAGTGTGAAAAGAAATGATATATAATGACTTATTATATATATATATATATGTGTGTGTGTGTGTGTTTGTGTGTGTGTGTGATCAGGGATGATAAATGATACATGAATCCATTACCATTATAGATTCTATAATTACTTCCTATTATTACCGCAATATCATTATTTATTCACTCCCATTAGACTGATAATTTATGGTGGTCTTGTAAACACAAAACAGCAACAAACACACACATTGTTCCTTATAATATCAATAATCATCGCATCAGTACATACATAAAAAAATAGAAATAACACATCCATGAAGCATACATCACTCTTCCATATTATCATTTCCATTCCATATTCTCTTCTTAGAATTTATTTCTGATATATATCTCAATTTCCATATGAAATCATATAAAACAATTTTTGCACGGTCAGAATATGATAAACAAATATAATATAAAGAAACCCATATTCATATTATGTTTCTCATTCCCTTCCATTATCCTTATTCTATTCATTTCCAAAACACATTCTAAATTTGATTTATAGCCCCCTACACCACTCCACCCTGCCCCTCCACCCAGCCCACCCACCCCCCTAGACACCCCCCTCTAGACAGCCCCTCCCTCTGCCCCCTCACCCCACCTCATAGACACCCCTCCCCTGGACACCACCCTCCCCCTGAACCCCCACACCCATTCCCTTCCCCTACCCCATTCACCTTCAATACCCCCTAAAAACGGCCCCCTTCACCCCAACTGCCCTCGAACCTTCACCCATGCACATTCCCCCCCCCCCTTCCCCCTTCACCCCAACTTCCCTTCCCCCAAACCTTCAAACCCTACTTCCCCCCCCCCACTTGAAACCCCCCCCCCCCCGCACCTACACCCCCACTGCCCTCCCCCCTCCATAACACCCCCCTCCCACTGCACCCCCTCACCCCATTCCCCCTACACCCCCCCCCCCCACCTAACCCCTTCACCACCACTACCCCCTACACACTGCCCCCCCCCCCTCATGACAGAACATGGGCCAAAAATATCTAGAGGAAATTTAAATTGGGATAATCTAAATAGAATAAATATAAAGCTGTCATAAATGGGAGAATGATACAATATATTAGGTGTTTTTTATTGTAAAAAAAGACAAATCCAATATTATTTCTACAAGAAAAATGACTTTTTAGAGATAAACAAAACCAGAAAATAGGCAATAGTTTTTCCATTATAATCTTATTATTTTAATGGTTATTTATTTTGGGGTGATGGATATAGACACAAGGATGCCTAATATGGGAAACTATGAGTCAAAAAATCTTTATAGATGCTCATGGTATCTCAGATGAGAGAACAAGGGGTAAGTAATAAAATGGAAAACATCAATTTAATAATTTCAATCAAGATATATAAGCATAATCTACCACTGTGAGTTTTCATAGACAGCACACAAAACATGGGAAAAAGGATTAAACATACCAAATTATTCTCAAGGGTTGATAAAATCCAATCATATCATCTAAATTGAATCCATGTCATTCCAATCGATAAACTTTTATTCTCAAAGGTGAACCTTATAAATCATCATATCTCTTGTGTGTGTGTGTGTTCAAAGGTGTTGTTGGAGCGAAAACAAATAACCAGAGAGATAGAGAGAGAACAATAGAAATGTTACCTAATAGTAAATGAGGTTAAATAAATAAGGTATTGAAAAGTGATAAAATGAATAGATAAAATGATTCCACCCCTCTCAGTGTGTAACATATTCCATCCAATCCTCCTCAAATATGAAAAAATGGTGGCTACGATCTTTTGGACACTCAATTGGTATTAAATAATTTTTAGACACCTCAGATTTGATTCTCGTATTAATATATTTCTCTTTGAATATTTATTTTTTTCTAATAAATATTATAAATTGAAATTTTGGATATGTTATTTTTATGTGACGATAGAACATAGTTTCTTCCTAGACATTGATTGACATTAAAAAGAAATATAAAAAAATGATGAAGAATATTTAACTCTTGTCTAAATATAAATAATATTCATGATATTCGAGCATATAAGTTAGATCAAGCATGGAAGGAATATAACTTGTAGTTTGACGTAATAAAAAGGATATGGACAAATTTTCTACCTAAAAGTTTTCAATTTCTATTGTGATCCAAATTCATATAAAAATTATGATTTAAAATATATATTAGATGTATAATGGAAACCTAAATCTATCTCAATATCCTATCTCACTATCCATGTGAAGACCACACTTCCCACGTCATCAAATAAATCACCACTAATTTATCTCCCTAAAAAAATATTCAATTAACCATTCTCACTTCACCAATATTCAATACAAGACACATGGAATCAGATAGACCTTATTTACACTTTCACACCTATAACAAAGCAAAATATAACACTCCTACTAATCCATGGATTAATAAAAGATCTCGATTTTGAAACCTAGAAATTTTAGATGTCATATCATAACCCTAACCACTAGGATAATTTTTTGTTGGAATAATAATAATAATAATAATAATAATAATAATAAAGTAGTAATAATAATAAAAAACAACCCAAGGTAAGAGTTGGAAAACCAAATCATACCCCCCCAAAATTTTTCTATAATAGTGAAAATATACAGATGAAATCATGAGGTGAATCATGATTTCACCAACATGAAAAAAAATTACATAAAATAAATTTGAAGCATGAAAAATCAAATCAGCATTTAAAGAATCCACTCCTCAGAAGATTCATTTTTTTCTACAATTGAAGTATATCCAATTGGTATCACCCTAAAGATTGCAATTCAATCCTAAAGTAACACCTATTTCAAGATATATATTTTTGTATCATATGAAACCATTAATCAATTTGAAACAATAATAAAATCATCAAAAAACCCCATTTTGATGGTCATCTTGGATGATTAGCATCTCTACCTACTGCATCTCCATAAATACCAATTATCGATCCTTAACCAACTGATTATCTAATACTTAAATACATGTAGACATATCTTTTAAATCACCATAATTATGTCATGAAGAAACCTTCAACTAACATTGAATCATCAAAAAACACATTAAGATCATAATGGACCTAGCAAGTGAACATCAACCATAGAGGATGAACATAATTGATTTTAGACTTCAGATTCAATAAGCACTCAAAATTAGTAAGTAAAATTCCATAAATCATCTTTTATTTAAATTTAAAATATAAAAAATGCAACACATATAATAATAAGTCATATCCTCAAGCCTAATCATGAGTGGCTTGGTCATATCCTAAGATATTAGAGGCATAATCCATTATTAACATTCCCCTAGAGTTAGTTTGAGAATTATTAACTATAAAATATCTAGAAAAAACCTCAATCTAAAGTATTTTATCCATGTTATGTTTAGAATATCCAATAGGGTACTTATCCACAACTTGTTCAGAAGGTATCTTAAGATATAACTTTTTCCCATCCAAGAAAGGGTCTTACACTCCAATAGGAGGGCCATGATTCCATTTTTCAATCCAAATTTTCTTCTACCTAGTCGAATGTTGTGAAGTGGGTTATTTTGAGATCACCTTTCCGCAAGACAAAATATCTTGACTGGGTTTCAAATAGGATAAATAGTAACCTATTGTCCTTTCATAAGAAACCTTTATCAAAAATCCCTTCACCCCATTCTTAATCTAGATAACTAATACTAGTGGATATGAGAACTTAACCTATGTGAAAATCCTCGCCAGATTGGGTCTTGAGAGCATATAGGTGGCTGAATCGAGCTTAATAGGTGTGCCAAAATGATTATCAATAATAGAAAAACAATTGACATGAAAAGTTGATCATGTAAACTTTTAAATCCTATAAAAATGGTAACCACAAGTTGTTTAACATCCCTATAAAATTATCGATTCCATTTCATCATCATAACAAAACATCTTATAAATGACCATTTTCCATGAGACCAACATCAATAATAATACACTCTCGAGGAATAATGATTCAAGACAAGTTGGGAATCAAGAACCCATTAACCCAAAGAACCAAATATAATAGATTCAATAAACCTAATGATAAAATTATTCAAAGGATGCCATTTATTGAACGTACTGACAAGAGAGTACTGAAAGTATGATGGAGGAAAATTCATTTCCTTCCCCAAAAAATCAATGGACGATTTCATATTATGTTAAAATATAGATATAGAAATCCAGGAAGATGCTTCATTCATATCACACATAAAGGATCTCCTAGAAACCACATCTGTAATGGTGTGATCAGGGTTTTATGTTCGATCACCTCTTCGATCACATGATGATGAAATTTATTCAATACTCTAAATTTTTTCATTTAAACTTTAACAACAACAACAAAAACAACAACAATAATAATAATCACATGATCTAGAATAATTTTCCAATATCACATGGTTGATTATATCCTCATTTGAATGAACTACTTAAATTCATTTATGAAATATTTTAATGAATTTAAATATTGATCATACCCTTTACCATTACAAGACCATAATTTATAGGCTATATAATAATAACATAACCCATATATCATAATTAAACATCTAGAAAAAGATTATTAACAACACCTTATCAAAATATATTAATTAATGTAATAACCACCTATATTTAACAATTTATATAATTTCATTCAACCTCACCTTGACCATCAAGCTCGTCACATGAAAAACCCTTATCCATAAAATCCTTATCTCTTAGTCTTGAACACTTTCCAAAAAAATTCAAAACCTTATAAGTATAGAAATAATCACTAAACTATGTTAAAACACTAATTGAACAAAACATTTCCTAATTATCCTACCATCGAAGGAATAATCTATAAAAAGGATGTTGCAATAACAATGCGAGAAGAAAATACAAATATAGATGCAATGAATCAAGTGGGTATATAAGAATAAATAATGAAAAATAGAAATTGTGTAGTCAACATGTTGAGGATATTGATATAAGAATGGATGATTAGTTTAGAAAGAATAAAAAATAAAGGATGAGAAGAAAATACAAACTGATATACAATGAATCAGTCCAGGATGTTGCCGGAGGAGATGGAGCCGAGAGGGGGGAGCGAGATGTCACCAGATGTGAGGGAGTTAAGAGGGGCTGGGGCAGGGAGGTGGAGGCTTGGTCGTTTAGGAGGAGGATGGGAGGTCGAGGATGGGAGCAGAGGTTGGGGAGGGGAGGATATCACTGGGAAGCATTCGGATGGCTAGGAGACAGAGGTTAGAGAGGGTAGGAGAGGGTCGGGAGGGGGATGTTGGGGAGGGGAGGAGAGGGCTGGGAGGTAGAGGTTGGTAAGAAGGAGATTGGGGAGGTGAGGGATCCAGTGGGGGAGCCTGATGGAAAAGGTGAATCAATCGGGAGGAGAAGCCTAATAATCAGGGTAGTAACCATGGTTTCAATAAAATTGTGGCCTTAAATAAACCAATTGCCACAGGTTTTTTTTAGACTATAGAGATGTATTTGTTGCTATAGGTCATATTTCTAGTTGTGTTTATTTTGTGTGGGGTATATACTGACCCTTTTCTATGTTATATATAAATTTATATTCATGGTGTTTAAAATTTTCATTTTAATATATTTATTTCATGGGTACCATGGTCGTAAGGGTTTATTTCAAAATCTCATCATTATTAAGAATTTTTTATATCTTGAAATCAGTTTATGGAATTACTTGATATTTCTCTCTTGAAAACAATATATTCTCTCTAGACATGTTAATTTTGGAAAATATAAATTTTCATTTTCATTTTCCTCTTTATGTACTCAAAATTCCAAAAATAATATAAGGAAACCAACTTTATTTTTTATTTATTCGGGAATTTTCTCTCCCATGTCCATATTTTTATTAAAATGTTTAAAAAAATTACTATTATAATATTATTTTCTAAAGTCATTTTAAACAATTATTTAAATTCTATAAAAAAATTAATATAATTGTCTTGTCATTTTCTAAATAATGTACTTTCTAAAGAAAGTGTGAATAGAATATCTGTTTTAATGATTATAGAAAAAACAATTTTCCATAACCTTGACGAGTCAATGCATTGAATATCCCTGTTTAATTTTCCATTTTTCTCATCAAAGAAAATAATTTTCTGTAACACCCCAAGCTTCCATGATACGCTTCTCATTCAATAATGCAATAGCTTGCATTGTACGCAACTTTGAGTTCTAACACACCGTAACTAATCAAAGTAGTCTTTATGAATAGTAATACCCACTTTTTGAAATTATATAAATTTTATATTTCAAAATGGACTTCATTTTTTGATTCGAAATATCGAAATTAGCCTATGTTGAATTTTTTGTATTTTTCTGAGAACTTCCAATTTTTTATGAATAGTGAAAAATACTTAAAAACAACTTTTTTAATCAAAATAATTTGTAGTGATAAATTATAATATTGAGTGGTTTTAAAGTATAATTATAATATATTTTTACCATTTTATCCAATGGTGTTAATTATAATTAATTTCACTTTGAAATTAGACATAAACAATTGTCAATCTTTTGATATATATTGTTTCTTAAAAACACGCTATTTGTTGTGACAGCGGGAATTAATTATAAAATTAATTAATGAAACTTAAATGTTTGGGATTTTGTAAAATAGACATCATTTTTGAATTCATAATATTAATTATAGCTTAGGGTAAAATTTTGGCATTGTTCTGAAAAACTTCAATTTTTGATGAATAGTGAAACCACTAAGTGGTAGTTAAAAAACTGATTTTTCGTTTAAATGAAAAATTACCACTTATGTGATTTGATTTTAAAAAATCCGACATACATGGATGTCATTAGGAAGTAAAATGTGGTTCAATGGGATTAAAATAATTTTTTAGTGAATAGTAACTTTTAAGTATAATTAATCGCGATTAAAGGTAATTAGTGAAATTTAAGGTAAAAATGATATTATAATAATATGAAAATACCTTTACACTTGTCCTACCTTTATTGGATGTGTCATGGACGACCAAGACAATCCATGGGTCAACTTGGGGACCCCATGGAGCCACTTTGGTAGGAAAATGACATAAATAACTTTTATTTAAAGTTAAAATAAAAATTTCACAAACATAAGATGTTTTACTAAAACAATTTTTAAATTGGGTTATACAAGTCATATTTTTGACTATAAATATTCATTAGAAAGATAAAAATATTTCCTACATCATGATAGTTTTTTTATAATTTTTATACATTAAATAAATTAAATTATTTATGACACCATGATGATGCATCGATTACCTCATTAATTAAAAATTTAAATAAAATGAAAAGATAATGTAAAATCCAAGGATTAAACTTGTCAAAAACCTATTAGATGAGTATATTTCGAACCCTTATCACCTTATCCTCGAATTATATAAGTGTGGGACCTTTAAAATCTGAAACTCATTATATAATAAAGTAACATTTCATTACTTTCCAAGAGTGCCCCTCCTCTCCACTTATAAAAGGCCCCCGCCACTACCACCTTACTCACACTTTCAAGCCATTTGTATTGGCCAACCTCTGCCAAAATAATCTCCCAAATTCCCTCTCTTACTCCAAGAATCATCACTTTGGGCATAATTCTTCCCATGGAAGCCTTTGGCTCAAATCAAAAAAGATTTACCCGATTTTAAGGTAATGTCTTCTCTTATGTTATTTTGTTTTATTTTTCTTATCCAACCCCCTAAACTATTTTTATTCATTTATTTTGTAACAACACCAGTATCCTCAATATACTAGTATGTTGTTATAAGAATTATTCGAGCTACAATTACACACACCTACATTTAATGGTTAAATAACATATTGTTTCTGTGGATGGCGAACTTCTGCCTCACGAAACGATGATTGTTCAACACTCAAATAAAACCTCTAATGGTGGCCATTTTGATGACACCCTTTTCATATATGATATATATATTATGTTTATGTTTTCCTTATGATTTTTTATTTCTCATTTGTGGCATACTTTATGATTTCCATTATTGGTAAACGCGATAATTTCATTTTTGGAAGTGCGGACTACCGCCCCCTCACAGTGATTTGAATCGTTAATTCCATATGTGGGATTTATAAAGGATGGAGTAAATGGTATAATACATTATATTATACTGTAATTATATTATACCTTTATATAATTATACCTTAATTCCATTAAATATGAAATATAAATGAAAGTAGCGTTCATGCGTACATATGGCTTTTCATCTCCATGAACGGTGCATTTCATTTCTTACCTCTAAACGTTATGGAATATTATAAATGCATGTATATAATGTATATATATGAGATATATGATATCAATATCATGAATATAATTATGGATATAATGGATATATCACCACATGAACAACTTGTAATTATAAGAAGTTTGTTTTTGACTCAAGTACCAAAGATCGACAAAACGACCATTATTAACTTAAATAATTACATAATGTTCATAACATGGTAATAAGTGATATAAAAGGAATAATGAAATTGAAAAAGGTTCTTAATAAGGTAGAGATTTTCTCTAGTTTATTATTCAGGAGATCAAAGAATGGTCGAGTGAATTCGGACATGAGGTAAGGGAATTTCTTATCCCAATTTCCATTCTTTGGGTTAATATCCTACTTCTAAATTATGTCATGATATTATTATGTCATATCTTGTATTTGTACTTTCTTTATGTGTACTTATAGTAAATACACATAATAGATCTATTTTATTTTAAAAATGATCTTTGTAAGGACTTCGTCTCAATCTCCTTTCATTGAGGCATATTTGGTTTTATACACAACTTTCATTTATATGGTGTATAAACCCCTTTGACTTTTACTTTTATTCAAAATGAATCTTTTTATACGAAATGTTTTACTAAACGACAAAACGGAATGTTTTTATTATCGTACGTATACGGAGACAACTACTTCTCCGTCGCCGTAACCATTATTTGAGTTTCGACTTCCTCTACAAGCCATAACTTTTTTTAAATGAAAAATAAATACCAAGTTTTAATTTTCTTTTATTTTGGTATTGAAAATGGTTTTCATAAAGTTTTTATTATATCAATGTGTTGTATTGATATCTTGTGATTGAAACGTGGAAATTTTATGATTCCTTTATGCACGTTTTATGTGATACGATTATGTTATGGTTTATGATATGTTTAAACCTGTTCATATGAGGAATGCATTGGACTTAATAAGTGATGGGTGGAGCCTGCTATAGCTCCTCGATGCATCAGTAGGTCTCATGATTCAAACTAGTGTCTTGGCATGAGGCCTTGACAAAATCTTATTTATGGTCTTGGCACGAGGTCTTGACCATGGGGTTATGATAGTCTGGCATTATGCATTCCATCATTATGAAAGTGGTTATTGATATTGCATGGGATTATTCGACTAGTAGAATATCCATGTGAGTAAGTAAATGGTATTATTTAATTTTATTTTTTCCATATCATGCTGAAGTTCAAGTTTAAAAAGGCTTTTGTTTTAATTATACATTGCCTTAAATGTTAATGTTTATTTATGAAAGCTTCCGCAATATTGTTATCCTTACTGAGCATCTGAGCTCACCCCTTTCAATGTTTTAATATTTTCCAGGATGTGAAGAAGTATTTTATGAATGACCTGCAGGGATAGTCAGAAGAGGATATGAGTGTGGACTATGGAGACTTTTTTGTTTTAGTTTTTCACTTTATGATGTAATGTAACATTTATGAATGTATCTAGTGTTTCCAAGGCTACTAAACTAATTGGTCTTTCGAGACTTGATCTTTTTTGATCATTCCAATGTTACGAAGTAATGCACTGACTCTGGGCAGCTGGGGTCGGGGCGTTACAGTTGGTATCAGAGGCAGTTTAGTACTAACCTTGGAAGCTAGATTTAGATAAACTCTGATTAGAGCACATAGCCCGAAGATAAACTTTGAGGATTAGTATAGAAGAACTTCCTAAAATTTTGGTATTATAGAGATTTTGTGAGTTTTCCGAGAAATACATCCCTATCGGGATACGAGCAGGCAGAGGTGGCTCTGGCACAAATGTACCTAGGGGTAAAACCCAAAAACACCGCTTTGAGCTAGACTCGAACGGGAACTGGTGCACGACAACGGCCCTTGCTGCACTCTTGGTTACGACACTCCCGGGGGATATGCTGAGGATAATTCTCATTTTCTTTAAAAACCACTATGAAGGGTTATGAGTATATACTTCCTCAATGAAAACATTTTTATGGATTATATCCATAAATAGTTCAATTTGTGTTAAGTATTTTTCCAGTACGGAATTATGTGTTTTGATTCATAAACTAATCTAGTTTATGCCATTGTTTAGAAATGGCGCCTAGTGGAAGAAATGGAAACCGTATCAATGCACGCACTCAATGTAGGGATTGCCCTCCTACTCAAGATAATTATTGTGGATCTGGAGATACAACTGGTGCTGATCAACTTATTACCATACTGGGACAACTCACACAGGTTATGAATAATAACCTTACTCGTATGGATCACCCTGATCCACAACGTGGAGGATCAATGTTAGACCGCTTCATGAGGCAACAACTGCCAACATTTAATGGGGGTACAAATCCATTAGTAGCTGAGCAATGGATAAACTCCTTAGAGAAAAAATATTTCATGCCTTGGGGAGTAGTGAAAGGGAGAAGGTTGTCATGGCAGTTTACCGCCTTACTGGAGATGCCGATCAGTGGTGGTCGCTGATTCAAAACACAAAGGAAGATGATGACATATCTAATATGGAATGGAGGGAGTTAAAAGAGCTTTTCTTAGAAAAATACTTTCCTCGTGATCATCGAACAGATATGGAAAGGCAATTTCTGAGTCTGAGGTAGAAGGAGGATGAAAATGTCACAAAGTATGAGTCTAACTTTACAGGGTTAGCGAGGCATGCATCAGATTATATACGTAACCCATGAAGTAAGATTGATCATTTCTTTGATGGGTTAAAACTGTTTCTCCGTCGAGCCTTAGTCTCACAATCCTTCTCGTCATATGAAGATATTGTCTCATATGCTATCAAGACAGAAAAGGAATTCTCTAAATATTATGACAATAAAGTAAAGCAAGAGAAGAAGAGAATGGTGGAACAAGAGACAGGTAAAGGGAAAAGGGAAAGAAGGATTTTCCATTATGCGATAATTGTGGGAAGAATCACCCTGGTACTTGACTAAAAGGAATGAGAGTTTGTTATAAATGTGGAGAAAAAGGTCACCAGGCGCGTGATTGTAAGGGAAAGAAAGAGGCTATCAATGTTGAATGCTACAATTTTAGGGAAATGGGGCATTATGCAAAGGAATGTCCTAAGCGTCAGGGAAACTTACCTCAAAAAAGTCTAAGGGATCATGGACAATCTTATGTTGTTACTACAGTTGAAGTGGAATAATTAATGTATTGGTGATTTTGGACTCAAGGATTATATTCTGGTTATAAGAATAATGTGATATATATAAGGAATGTACTGCAGTACTTGTTATTTTCATTAAGGATTTAATATGATGAAGGTAATCATATTTTTAGTATGTGACAATAAGAGAAACTTTACTTTGTTTGGGGAATCTGATGTTATAATAGATTTTGGATTTTAAAGACCTTTTAGAAAAAGTCTGGACAGTGGTATTTTGGATAACTATAAAGGTTGGAATGAATTAAGTTGAACTTTGGATAGTATTTTTTAAGGTTAAAACATTTCTGAAGATTATTTTTGGAATATTATAATACTATAGTTTTAGGAAAAGGAAATCCTGCAGGGTGGGGCATAACCCGTCGCGTCAGACAAAGCTGTAGGAATCGAACCTACAACCATAGTGCAACAGGCCTTTATTACCTACCACTAGCCTACAGGAAGTCCCTAGTTATTACAAAATAGTTTTCCTAATCTAAATGGTATGTGGTAATATTTAGAACCTTATACAATAAGGATAAATAAAAAATTTTTGAGTTCTATAACCATTTGGAGTGAAAGATGGGTTTGTGGTAAAAAATTTATTAAGGAATGAAAGTCTACATGACAAGTAAGTATATTTCCTTACATTTTTCGTAAATCTCTTAAATAAATTCCTCAACTTTATGAAAGGTTACTTAAAACAAAAACCTTGTCGGTTAACGTTTCCAACTGGGGATTCAATGACCGTTTAACCAATCACAAGTTTGTGATTTTCTTATGGTTAACTTTCACCAAATCTTGTTTTCTACGACTCTCCCTCAGACCTTGATGGTTTGTTTTTCTTTTATATCCATATTTTCATAGAATCCTAGTATGGGCTATCTCGGGTGACCTTTCCAATTATCTTTCTATCTTTTAAAGTTATATTTTTATTAACCTTATCTCTGATGTGGGTTTTCCACAAAGGTATTCTCTATTTTCAACCTTTTAAACTGCGAGGACGCAATTTATTGAAGGAGGGGAGAATGTAACACCCCGAGCTTCCATGATACGCTTCTCATTCAATAATGCAATAGCTTGCATTGTACGCAACTTCGAGTTCTAACACACCGCAACTAATCAAAGTAGCCGTTATGAATAGTAATACCCACTTTTTGAAATTATATAAATTTTATATTTCAAAATTGACTTCATTTTTGGATTCGGAATATCGAAATTTGCCTATGTTGAATTTTTGGTATTTTTCTGAGAACTTCCAATTTTTTAGGAATAGTGAAAAATACTTAAAAGAAAATTTTTTAATCAAAATAAATTATAGTAATAAATTATACTATTCAGTGGTTATAAAGTATAATTAGAATATATTTTTACCATTTTATCCAATGGTTTTAATTATAATTAATTTCACTTTGAAATTAGACATAAACAATTGTCAATCTTTTGATATATATTGTTTCTCAAAAACACGCTATTTGTTGTGACAGCAGGAATTAATTATAAAATTAATTAATGAAACTTATATTTTTGGAATTTTTTAAAATATACATCATTTTTGAATTTGGAATATCAATTATAGCTTAGAGTGAAATTTTGGCATTGTTCTGAAAAACTTCAATTTTTGATGAATAGTGAAACCACTAAGTGGTAGTTAAAAAAACTGATTTTTCGTTTAAATGAAACATTACCACTTCTGTGATTTTATTTTCAAAAATAAAACATACATGGTTTTCATTAGGAAGTAAAATTTGGTTCAATGGGATTAAAATAATTTTTTTCTGAATAGTAACTTTTAAGTTTAATTAATCGCGATTAAAGGTAATTAGTGAAATATAAGGTAAAAATGATTTTACAAAAATATGAAAATACCTTTACACTTGTCATTCCCCTATTGGATGTGTCATGTACGACCAATAAAATCCATGGGTCAACTTGGGGACCCCATTTAGCCACTTTGGTAGGAAAATGACATAAATAACTTTCACTTAAAGTTAAAATAAAAATGTCACAAACATAAGTTGTTTTACTAAAAGAATTTTTAAATGGGGTTATACAAGTCATATTTTTGACTATAAATATTCATTAGAAAGCTAAAACTATTTCCTACATCATTAAATTTGTCTTATAATTTTTAGACATTAACTAAATTAAATTATTTATGACACCATGATGATGCATCGATTACCTCATTAATTAACGATTTAAATAAAATGAAAGGATATTGTAAAATCCAAGGCTTACACTTGTCAAAAACCTATTGGATGAATATATTTATAACCCTTATAACCTTATACTCAAAGTATATAAGTTTGGGACCATTAAAATTCGAAACTCATTATATAATAAAGTAACATTTCATTACTTTCCAAGAGTGCCCCTCCTCTCCACTTATAAAAGGCCCCCACCACTACCACCTTACTCACACCTTCAAGCCATTTGTCTCGGAAAACCTATGCCCAAATACTCTCCCAGCTTCCCTCTCTTACTCCTAGAAGCCTCAATTTGGGCATAATTCTTCCCATGGAAGCCTTTGGATCAAATCAAAAAAGAGTTACCTGATTTTAAGGTAATGTCTTCTCTTATGTTATTTTGTTTTATTTTGCTTATCAAACCCCCTAAACTATTTTTATTCATTTATTTTGTAACAAAACCAGTATCCTCAATATACTAGTATGTTGTTATAATAATTATTCTAGCTACACTTACACACACCTACATCTAATGGTTAAAGAACATATTGTTTCTGTGGATGGCGAATTCATGCCTCACGAAACGATGATTGTTCAACACTCATATAACACCTCTAATGGTGGCCATTTTGATTACACTATTTTCATATATGATATATATATTATGTTTATGTTTTCATTACAATTCTTTATTTCTAATTTTTTGGCATACTTTATGATTTCCATTATGGGTAAACGCGATAATTTCATTTTAGGAAGTGCGGACTACCGCCCCCTCAAAGTGATTTGAATCGTTAATGCCATATGTGGGATGTATAAAGGATGGAGTAAATGGTATTATACATTATATTATACTGAAATTATATTATACCTTTATATAATTATACCTTCATTCCATTAAATATGAAATAGAAATGAAAGTAGCGTTCATGCGTACGTACGGCTTACCGTCTCCATGAACGGTGCATTTCATTTCTTACCTATAAACGTTATGGAATATTATAAATGAATGTATATACTGGATATATATGAGATATATGATATCAATATCATGAATATAATTATTTATATAATGGATATATCACCACATGAACAACTTGTAATTATAAGAAGTTTATTTTTGACTCAAGTACCAAAGATCGACAAAACGACCGTTATTAACTTAAATAATTACATAATGTTCATAACATGGTAATAAGTGATATAAAAGAAAATAATAAACTTGAAAAAGGTTCTTAAGAAGGTATATATTAACTATAGTTTATTATTCAGGAGATCAAAGAATGGTCGAGTGAATTCGGACACGAGGTAAGGGAATTTCTTAACCCAATTTCCATTCTTTGGGTTAATCTCCTGCTTCTAAATTATGTCATGATATTATTATGTCCTATCTTGTATTTGTACTTTCTTTATGTGTACTTATAGTCAATACACATAATAGATCTATTTTATTTTAAAAATTATCTTTGTAATCACTTCGTCTCAATCTCCTTTCATTGAGGCATATTTGGTTCTATACACAACTTTCATTTATATGGTGTATAAACCCCTTTGAATTTTTCTTTTATTCAAAAGGAATCTTTTTATATGAAGCGTTTTACTAAATGAAAAAAAGGAATGTTTTTCTTGTCATACATATGCGGCGACAACGACTTCTCCACCGCCGTAACCATTATTTGAGTTTCAGCTTCCTCTATAAGCCATAACTTTTTTTAAATTAAAAATAAATACTAAGTATAAATTTTCTTTTATTTTGGGATTGAAATTGGTTTTTATAAGGTTTTTATTATATCAATGTGTTTTATTGATATCTTGTGATTGAAATGTGGAAATGTTATGTTTCCTTTATGCACATTTTATATGATACGATTATGTTATGGTTTATGATATGTTTAAACCTGTTCATATGAGGAATGCATTGGATTTAATAAGTGATGGGTGGAGCCCGCTATAGCTCCTCGATGCATCAGTAGTTATCATGAGACAAACTAGTGTCTTGGCACGAGGCCTTCACAAAATCTTATTTGTAGTCTTGGCACGAGGCCTTGACTACGTGGTTATGATAGTCTGGCATTATGAATTCCATCATTATTAAAGTGGTTATTGATATTGCATGGGATTATTCGACTAGTAGAATATCCATGTGAGTAAGTAAATGGAATTATTTAATTTTATTTTTTCCATATCATGCTGAAGTTCATGTTTAAAAAGTATTTTTTTTTTAATTATACATTGCCCTAAATGTTAATGTTTATTTATGAAAGATTCTGCAATATTGTTATCCTTACTGAGCATCTGAGCTCACCCCTTTCAATGTTTTAATATTTTCCCGGATGTGAAGAATTATTTTATGAATGACCTGCAGGGATAGTCAGAAGAGGATATGAGTGTGGACTATGGAGACTTTGTTGTTGTAGTTTTTCACTTTATGATGTAATGTAACATTTATGAATGTATCTAGTGTTACCAAGGCTTCTAAACTAATCGGTCTTTCGAGACTTGATCTTTTGTGATCATGCCAATGTTACGAAGTAATGCACCGACTCTGGGAAGCTGGGGTCGGGGCGTTAAATTTTCCTAATATTTTAGAAATTTTCAGTGTTAAAATTTATTTTCAATGGGAAAATCATATTTTCCTCAATAATGTTTTTAATGATGTTTTTATAGTATTTATATTCATCAATGATAACAACCCTATATTTTACTTATCATCTAATGGGGATATGTTGTAATGATACCATCCTTATTATTTGTCTAGATCATTTATGATTAGATTGAATCAGTAAATTATTGAGATTTTTTATTCTAGTTCTTCTAATTTATATAGTTATTGATTATTAATTCATGTTTATTAAGTTATATTATTTATTCGTATGATGAATGAATTTAAATTATCATGTTATGGAAAGGAACTCTTATAACCCCTTGAACCATGAGTATGTCTCATGAGACAAACAAGTTTTTTATTTGGCTGAGGTATTACCCATTTATGTAAGATGTCTTAGAATGAGCACAAGATGGTGACTTTATGATGTTAGAAATTAGGAATTCTATCGTTATGAAATCAATTATTGATGCCCATTTTATTATTTTAATAGTAATTATAACATTGAATAAGTTTCAAGATCATGTGATTATTGACATTGAATTATTTTATCATCATTTACTCCTTCCATTTTATTATTATTTCTCAACTTATTGGTTAAAGGGAATATTTTTGAGATATTCACTTTTTTGAATTGATTATTCTATATTTATTTTAAGATCACTTAATCTAGTTAAATTCTATTACTTATTATCTCAGATCACCGTTTATTTGATTCCTTTTCATATGATATAAAGAATGAATCCATGAATGACTTCAATTATGAAAAATAGTAACTTTTACTATGTTGTATTTTATGTTTTTAAATGTAATGTGAGATTCAATTATATATCTATTTTAACAAGACTATTAAACTATTTTTTCCTTCAAGATGTGATCACATGTATCTTTTCCTAATGTAAGAATGTAACCATAGGCTTTGGGCTACAAGATTTGGTATGTTTACAAACATTAGTGCATTTCCTTCCAATAAAGATGTTGTTGAATATTGTTGATCATGGGAACTAGTATAAGAGGGAGATTATCAAACATCATGATGTGAAATCAGGTATTATTTTTGATAGGGACCCTCACTTTGTATCCCAGTTTTGTAGTGGATTTCTGGCAGTGATGGGTAGTCAGTTGAATTTGATAATGAATTATCATCCCCATAGGGATAGTTAATATTAGCGGGGCATCTTGATTCTTGAATGCATGAATCTGACATGCATTTTTAACTATGGTTGATCTTGTAAAAAAGTTCCCTTATTGAATTTTTCCTATAACAATTGTTATTAGGGTTTGATATGTACTGATCCATTTGATCTCTTCTATGGGAGGCTTTGTAAATCACCTCTTTGTTGGGAAGATAATGGAGAACATTCCTTTTTTTGACTAAGAATTATTCGGGTGATGGTGGATATAGTTATATTTACCATGGGTAGATTATAGATATCTTAGGGGTTCCAAAAATCATCTAATGAGTACCACTATCATCTGTTGTAATTTGAGGTAGGTGATCGAGTTTTCCTCAAGGTATCACCTCATATGGGACATATATTTTTTGAGGAGTGCGGTAAGTTGATACCTCATTATTTCAACCCATTTTAGATTTTGGATCATCTTTTGACGGTGTCTTAGTGATTTTACTTACATGGTTTTTTGAGTACTATTAATGTTTTATTCCATGTATCCCAAATGAAAAAGTATCAGATGGATCTGACCCATGATATTGACGGTGAGGACATGGAAATTAAACCTAACAACTTAGTTAATGAATTTCATTTTATGATGGTGGGTATAAAGGGTAAGGTGTTTTTTGGTAAGATAATCCCATTTGTTTTAGTGAGATTAAATGTTTGTTTTATAGACATAGTAAGAGGGAGATCAGGGCCCGAATGATGAAGCAATGGACTTGTCTATTTTTAGGTTCATAATCATGAGCCTTTTTAGAATATAAGTATTTTATGGTGGGGAGATTTTTGATACCCATAGAGTCACAGGTATTTTCAATATTGATCTTGGATTGTCTATTTTGATATTTTAGAGGCTCTTAAAAGTTGGGGTTGAAATTTTAGATTTTCTGGAAAAATAAACTAGGTGCACAGTTTTACCACATGGTTAGTAAAATGGTGTGTCAAATGTGTCATATAGATCTTTGGATTCAAAGAGTTCTTTCATTTATTAATCATAGTTTTTAAGACTTTGTGACTATTACCAGAAAACCATGGGACTAAAATTTTAAAATAACGTGAACACCACTTAGTTGGATAATGGTTTTTCAAACTGTGTGGCCTAACCGTCTGTCCTAACCTGAACTTCTTAAAATATAAATTTACCCCAATACACTTGGTCCTTTTAACATCTAATCACCTCCTAATCCATCATTAACTCAAACCACCCCTTCATGATGCTCTACAGAATTGTCCCCTTGATTCTTTAGTGATCCCTTATCAATTTGTTTGGATGTCATCTAGGTGCCATCAGTTTTTCTCTTGGTTTCTCCTTTTTTCCCTACATCTCCTCTTAGTCACTCTCCCACTTTTCTTGATAGAACCCTTTTTGGGTGTGATTTATAAGTATATTGGTTTTTATGGGGAATTTATGATGTTTTCCTTGGATCTATGTATTGATGACCCAATCTCTTCTTTTACATCACCAATTTTGAAGGCAATGAGGTTACATTTGATATTGAAGTAGGTGTCTATATCCAACAGGATTTCTCATGGCATGATTTTTTTTATGATTCCCTCATTTTTTAAATTACAAAACTGATGATTAAAAATCCATGATATGTTAAATAGATCATTGAATTCTATGTAAATATTTTTATAAATATGGGTTTTTATTGAAAACTACTGTCATTTACATGGTTGGTCTAATGGATTGGATCAAAGGAGAAATAGAATTTAAAAAGGTTTTTCATGTATATAAATTGAATTTAATTCCTTATAAAATGTTTATGAAATATTAACTTACTTTCTCGAATGTAATAGTTATGTAATAACACATTAGTTGGACCTTATGGTATGGGAAAAAATTAAACATAAACAATATATAGTGTGGTAAGATATCACTAGTATATGTTCTCATGATTCCATGGTTTATATTGGGTACCCTTTCTAGGGAACTGAGGTTCTAAAACATTGGAATTAATTTTTTTAACCATTGAATCTTCTTCCCCTATTTGTATACATCATTATATCATGATTGTCCCCTTAGTGATCCGTGGATACATTACATGAATGTATATATTATATTGCCTTTCCTCGTGATTTTTGAATTCATGAAAACTCCTTTATTCCCTTTTATTTACCTTAGGGATGTATTTTCATTTTCTTGTAGTTTATTGAATATGGAATGTTTTGAAAAGAAAACCAACAGATGTTTTAAATAAAAATATTTGAAAGAAAATGATTTTTTTATGAAGTGTTTTATGAAACTAATTTTGGAATAATAACAAACAAATTTATATTAAAAGACAATGTATATATTCTTTAGTGGTATCCTACTAAGATTTAGTGATCACACCCTATGTTTTCTTTTGGGTGTTTGTATCTTTCGTTTTATAGGATACCGGTATAGGTAATGGAATCATGTAGAGGGAATCTATCATGTATTTTGTATCATTTATGATCGGTTGGGATGGTGGTGACATGTATTCACATGGATATGGACTCAAGGGTTGATTTAGGTTTCATGTTTTTTTATGGACTTTAGTTGTTCATTGATACCATATTATCCAATTGTTTGAAGTTACCTTTATGTTTATAATATTTTAACAAATGATATATTATGGATCTATATTATCATACTCTTTTTTTCCAATATTATCATATGTAAATTGAGATTAAAATTATTCCTACGTTTTTTGATACCTAGTTTATTGTATAGGATCATGCTTTGGGCCTTGTCGTTGGTCAATTTGGGTGACATTGTAGGTTGACTCGGGTTGTCCTGTATATAAACCATAAAAAATATTCTATTATATAGATGATATAGTAAAAAATATTTGTGTTATAAATAATACTATTATATATTAATAAAAAATTATTATAAAGGATATAAAAAAGTATATTCAAAACTGTTATATTTTTTATAGAAAATGAAGTTGTATTTCATGAATGATATAAAAAATTATAATTTATAATGAACACAATGTAAAAAAATATGACAAAAATAATAGTCAAAATAAATAAATTCTATATACTTTATAGAATTAAATTATTTTACCACTATAATTAGATAGATTAGTTTGACTTACAGTGAAATAATCGATAGATTGAGAAAAAATAATAAATACTTTTTTTAATACAATTTTTCTAGTTGGTTAATTTTAGCGGTGACATGAAAAATTCACAAAATTGATTTTCACTTGCTTGACTATACTATTTAAAAAATATAGATTAAAACACATAAAATAATTTTAAAAATAGAAATTTCAAACATATATTAAGTTTTAAAGGCACAGAAAACATTCGTTTGAATATACTATTTTCATAGCATAATGCCCACAAAGTATATCTCAAATTGATAGATTGTATAAATAAATAGAAAAGGTGTAATAAATAGAACAAAAACCATAGATCATGAATTCAAATTCAATAAATAAGTCATAAAAAACTAAAAATAAATAAATAATGAATTATAAATTAAGTAGGAATGAATTTTAAATGCACAAATATGTAAGTAATGTGAATTTAAATATGGCACAAAACCAGAAAATTCTTGGAAATGTGATCTATCTACACTTCATTTCACTTTGTAACTCAGTTAAACCAAGTCTTTATATCTTAAAAACAAAAAATAAATTCTATAATCTATAATAACACTAGAATTATATTTATAGAGCAGTGATATACTCACATCTATAAGTGTGAAACCAGTATAAAATTTTAATATTTTGGTTCAAAGAAGGAACTGAAAATTTAAATCTAAAATCTAGTTACTAGGAATTTGATTTAATAAAATGTTAAAATAGAATTTTTAAACAAATACCACCATATAAGACTATGAAAAAATATTCACTTTTGTTCTTTAGTCTAAATTAAGGAAATAAAAATATATTTTAATTAATGAAATACCTTTAGTCAGTAGCTAGGGTCCAATTATAGAGGCTAGACAATGCAAGTGAGATGCAGGAGGTTGGATCCTAGAGTGGAAACAACATTTGGTTAGAATGGTATAGCAAAGACAATGAAGAAGGCGGAGAATTTATGGTGGATTTAAAATATAGAATCTATGATGTAGGGGTTGGGGTGTGGAGATAGTGGGGCTGAGGTAAAGGTGATTGTTGGTTTTAGGAGATGGTGTCATCATGCTGGAGAGTCAGGGGAGTTGTGGGATTAGGTGTGATAGTAGAATATCATGATGAGATCAGTGGGATTGATGTCGTGAATTATAGTTCTATAAATATGAGACAATATAGTAATAAAATGATAAATTTTAGCTTTATATTTTCTCTCATTTTCATCAATATATATATATATATATATTATCTGATCATTATAATTGTTTATCATATTTTTATAATCCAATTTGTAATATATTTATAATTATACAACATATGTTTTCAATCAATGTGAGGATCAAAGTTTCCAAACAATATTATAAAAAATAAATATCAAAATCTCTCAAAATAATATGTAAGTATATATATCATCACATCTAATGGTGGGGGGAAAGTGATTTGATTAGAGCATCAAAGTATAATTTTTATAATAATGGGATAGGCTAATCTATAAATAAATGGTATAAATATCCTAAATGCATAGTAAATTATTTTAAAATTTTATTATTTTATAATAGTAAACAACGATAAAAATGGATTGGTACCTTTGAAATTCATGATACCCCACTTCTAATATATTTGGTTTCTAAAAAATTGAACCCATTTATTCATTAAACATGATATTATTAGTCCTAAACGGGTATAAAAGTGAGATATACCCAGACATAAGGGATTAATTAGGGTATGTAATAATGAAAAAATTTAAACTCTTTTTCGATTTATGTCTCACTACCCTAAAAAATCTTAACCTATGAACCTTAAGTGTCACTTTTTATGTTATCTTAGTTGTCTTTTTATCTGATTATAATCAATCTAATGGGCCTTTACCAAATATATATTAAAAAAATTTACCCTCTTTTAGTGTGAAAGTATAAAGTAAATAAGACACAATAATATTTACTTGGTTCACCCTCACTTGGGAAATCCAAAGAGCGTGTTATTAAAAATGTGTCGATATAGAAAATTACTAAAATACCACTTATTTTCAATGGGGTCTAATCTAGGTCACTCCTTAGCTAGGTTTACTCCCATTAAAATTATTTTAGGTTGACTCACTATTTCCTAAGCCTTATTGATAGCTCATTCCCTTCCTCCTGTTCTTTCTCTCACAGTTCTAGTGTAAGATCTCTAAAAATAGTTTATGAACATATAGGACCTTTCAATGCCTTCACTTTCATTGATTAAATCCTCAAATGTATGTAGATTATATATTAATCTCCCAGATATTTATTCATAGATCTATTGTGAACTCCCACTTCATAACTTCTTCTTTCCAGAATATACTTGGAACTCCTCTTATTTTGTTTATCTCATACCAACTCCCTTATCTTCAACGTGTGAGATTATTTTCAACAAAAAAACATGAAAAAACTTATTTTCTCCTTAATTTAGCTATTTTTATTTAAACTCATAGATCCCTATTCTTCTCTTCTCACTGATGTATCAAGGAATATTTATAGAGTTTTTTCCCTTCCTTATATTATTCTTTCTAAAAAATACATAATCTTATCTCCCATATTTTGTTAATATTGAATTGATTCCTTTTTTGGTGCCTGAAATTCCTCCCAAACTTGTGGCATATAATTTCTACTTTTCGGCACTATTATGGTTCATAAAAACCACCCATAATCTTCTCCATTATTTCAGAAACATTCAGTAAAAATATTCCTACATCATGGAGCAAAATTTTTATATTTTTGAATAATGTATTTAATTAAATTTAATTAACTATTTGAGTCACTAAAATCTCCCTATGATCTTGTAGGGAATCATGTCCTAAAATTATTGCTAGTGATTATTTAAATAATAAATAATCTTTCACCCATAAATTGAGTCAACTTATACTTCATTAGTTCATATCTATCCAAGACACCCTCTAAGTCCCTACTTACCTTTTATATATAGATTTTTCTGGAGAACTCCTTGATCCAGGATCTCCCATAAATATCACAACATAAAAAGTTTCATCATTAATAAAATAATAACTTCATAACTCCTCATATATGTTCAGGCTCTTCTCTATTTGACCTCCTTTAATTGAGGTGTGAATATATTTTCATTTAATTCCCTATGAATCACCCACAACTTCCTTTATTTTTTTTCTTGTATCATGGATCTTATTTTAAGTTCCGTGATATTGAAATAATTCAAAAATATTTATTGAATCTTCTGAACTGATTCTCAACTAGGAAATGTCTCAAGAATAGTATAAAGAGAAAATCTCATGTCACTCTATAAAAACCACACTTCAGGATATAATCTCTTATGGGAAAGTATTCTACTATGTAGTTCATCATGTAGCTGCAATTCCTATGTCACTAGATTTATACACATTAACTTCTATATATAGCCAAATTTTCATAAGTCTTCATTTGAATTCATGGTTCCTTTATGATTTCACGTATGTGGGATTCTCATGCAAGAATTATTGTTATAGGAAAACTCATGTACATTACTATAATCCCCTAATATAGAAACTTTTTTATAGTAGGATTTAAATTTGTGTTGAATCCATTTATATAAGATATTATCATATGTAAGAACATCATATGAATAAATTCACATTATTTTAAATATTTTCTTAATTGAATTCCCTAACATAGGTGTATTAACTTAGGATAAAATTTTCATACCCAGGATATCACATATCCAAATTTCCTTTATTGATGAAATTCTTTTATATCAGTAAATAGGTAGATATCTAAATATCTTATACCCTTCTAGTTTTTGACTAGGTTACTTCCAACTCAGGTTCCTACATATTATGGAACTCATAGATAATTCAATGAACATCCCCAATTGTTTTTTCATTTTTTATTAATGATTATGGTCATTATATGTTCATGACAATCTTTGTGCACCAATTTATCTTTGTTAACACATCTAATCACTGATGAGACATGCCACAAACCACAATAGAAATTTTACTTTCTCTTATATTTTACAGTAAGTTTAATATAGATAACTTTGGTCTCTATAAATCTTTGTAAATAAATATAACATGTATATCAATGTGGAATATTTTATAACAACTTCAAGCTCCTCGTCGACCACCTTTTATTCAATTTCAACTTACTTGAGGGGTACCCATCAATCACCCCATCTTGTCAATAAATTATCTTAGGCTGAGACCCCACATCTTTTTAATAGATCTAACACTCAGTAAAGTCTTCCTAAAAATCTCCCCCTTTTTTGATTTTTTTTCTAGGATCTCTAAGACACATCCCCATATCCCCTTTTTAAATTAAACACTAAGGAAATTCAAGCAGACTTGATCCTTCATTTTCTCCCCCTTAGTGTGTGCTCGGATCTGCTCCTACTTCATGAATAGGGTTCTCCAATTTTATCTAAAACTAAACCTATTAATGGTGTTTTACTTTTGTATAAACTTTAAAAATATGGATATTGATATCTGCCTTTTTAATTTCTTAGGCTTCCTTAAGCATTTTTACCCTTTAATGTGTGGGAAGAAAATCTAGTAAATCTTTACTCACCCTTTGTGCGATAAGAGTTTCCTCACGGTATTATTTTTACATTGTTGTTGAAATGAAAGGATTATCCTAATATTTTTATCTCCCCTTTATTATGACACATAAATGTTAGGTCTAACCATTTTTAAATCCTTTTATGATACAATTTTTTGATTCACTAGTGGAGAAACCATGTGCACTTTGCATCAATTTGTTCATAAAATTCTTGATATACTTACAAATTCTAGAATTTCCACGTTTCTTACCAAGATTCACTTTCTTAATAAAATCCATTATTAAATATACTACTTTGTGCTACATTTTTCACCAAATTATCTAGTACTATTAAGCTTTAACTTGGTGTAGAAAATAATATTTTCTATGAACAACACCAAAGTTGTCCACATCACCCATGATTTCATTAAAAAGATACCAGCTTCATTTTTTACTTTTTAAAAAAAACTATTATATTCATTCAAATTTAAAACTAAATAATTAGTGTATAAATTTAACTCACACTAAGTATGACACATATCAAGCCTTTATCTCTTTACAAGCTTCATCCTTGTAAAAATAAGGCTTAACTACCATGAAATATTATCCTCAACTCCCCCTCTGTCTTTATCTTTTCACACCAATAATTATCTCTCAATATGGAGATTAAACTTATTGAGAAAACATATCATGATCATCATTAATGGTTATAATATTCACATAGACATCTAATATTAAATTTTAATCACATAAAAAATAATGAAGAACAATGATGATGTTGCTACTACATAGAACTATTTTCTTCACTTTAGTGATCTTATACCACTAATTTCTGCACCTCATACCACTATACATTACTTATGTTGGTCCTAATACCATTTTTAATCTGAAATACAGTTGTGAGACCTCTTTCCATCTCATTTAAAGCACTTTTAACAAACAAATTGTTTAATTTTAGAGAACAGACTTTTAATTCTGTAATGGAATTTTTCTTATATAAGGAAACATCTATGTGCATTTTATGATTGAAAATATATTCCTATAAACTTATGTAATGGTAGGGTATATACTTGACTTATTATTTTAAAATGGATACTAAATTAGGTCCTCAAATACTTCTTAGTTTCCCTCTTCGCATGTAGTTTTCAATTCTGGATAGATCTATCGTTCAACTCCATCACATATTCCTTTTAAGCACAACTACCCCATGGATTATATTTCTCCCATAGTATTGAATCACCTCACAAATATCTATAAAACATTTAATTATGGGTAGAAAGGTACCTAAAAATTTCTCATGCTAAATAATAGGTCTAGTCAAGACAAACCAAACCTTCATCTTCCAACTTTCATTTTCCCTTTTTCAGATTAAGGGAAATGAATGTTATCACCTCATTTAACTAATCATATTTATCATATATTGTAACTGAAATATTTAGAAATTATATTTCATGTGTGATGTTACAAACACACTTAATATCATAGATTTTAGTATTTATTTCCTTCTTTGGATTTCTATTTTCTATAATAGTGTAATCAATCACACTTGAAAAAACTTATACTTGTATTGAATTTCTATCGAATATTCCCTTTGGATTCATTCTCCATTAAAGTAATTTCCACTGAGAATAAAATGTTTAATTTTATTTTTTTTTTTCAATCGAAGACTTAGGGATACCTCCTCTTTGATTTTAATTAGTATCTTATTAGACTCCATATTCTTCCTTAGTGGATTCTTCTTCGCATATTATTTCACATTTCTCATATCTGCTACAGCTCCTAGATTTTCTTCTAGATTTTTTTTATTTCCTTCCATGATATTTTTCATGAGTAAATATATTTTTGTTCTTGATTTACAAATTATTAAGGCTGGTTTTTTCTCAAAAACATTAAACCAATTTTCAATCCTATCATACCCATTACTTGGATACACTCTTTCTTTGTATGTCATAGGAATGGAGTTTTTTCGTATATAATATTAACCCCACCATGAATTTTTTCAACTTAACTATATTTCTATTTCACTGTAGTTATAAGTAGATAAAACATATTCCATAGAAATCACACCTCATATGCACTTTTCAAGATTGTTTTCCTTGAAAAAATGGAATTCTTCATTCACACTTTGGGTTTTGTGCTTCAAATCACATTCTTATAATATTCCCAAGTCCTCCACAAAATTATCATTTTGGTGCCACTAACTTATGTGTAACTACTCTTCTTTACATTAGATAAGGGTCTATTTTATTCTATATTACAAATATAGTTTCCACTATCCTATTTTTTATGAATTTGGAGTAATTTTATTCTTCTCATTTGAGGTGTTTATCTTTTTGTCATGTTCAATGATTCTACCAGCATTATTCTTCAAGGTGGTAGCCATATATTTCAAACTTGAAGTATTATCCTTCCCAGATTTTATTCTCTCATCAAGATATATTTTGAGAAGAATTATTTTTACCTTTAATTAATTCTCCATTGATATCTACATTGAGATTTCTTGGGAGATATATTCAATAATATCACATTGATCCTCCATCATTACTCCAATTTTCTTTATGATGAAATATTAGGATACTTATTTCCTTTATAACCTTCTAATTTCCAAGGAAAATTCTTAAACCATTTCATAATAAAATTTATGCATGACTTCCCATTTTTTTACATTATATTTATGAATTTTTATCTTCACTTGGTAAATCTATGAACACCTTATATCATATAAACCATATGTTGTTTCCTTTCCACTAATATAATCACTTATTTTAAACCCTATTATTTAGTCTGAAACACCATATTCTTTATACAAAACAGTGTTAAAATTTGAAATAGAAATTGAGTTCATTATAATGTTTTGATCACCATTTCTTATTGAATTCAACTTCTTCTTATTACTTTTATCCATAATCCCATTTTAATTTAGATTATTTACATAATCAGATGAATATTTCAACAATATACAAATGACTTTAGAGAATTTTCAATGATAAATATCTATGTGCACACCTTATTTGAAATAATCCTTTAATGAATTTATAGTTGAGGCATAAATCTCAAAATTTCTTGGATATATTTCAAATATGTCTCTATTTCTGCTCAATACAAGATCTACATCCAGAACAACCATTTGAGGAACTCCTAGTGAATCTCATATGAAGGCCATGAACTCATTTTTACATTTTCTAAAATTATTTACATAAATAAATGGAGCCTTAACTATGAATTAAATTTCTCTTAAATAACTTCTAGTAAATATAGAGAAACAAAAATACAATAAAATAAGCATACAATTTGATACCAATTGTTAGTCCATAATTGGTCTTAGAGTGATGTATACCCAAAGAGGGTTTGAATCAGGGTATGAAATGTTTAACCAATTTAAAACACTTTTTCATTTTCATATCTCACTAACCAAATATATTCTAAAATCTCAAAATTATAAAATAATAACATTGAATTCTATAGCCTACGCAACATGTGACACTAATCTTAAAAAATCGAAGAAATGTATTTCTTTAAATTTAATCTCTTTGATACCTTGTAGAACACAGGACCTCGAGCATAAAAGAATATTAATATTGTATATTTTTATATCCTTAAATTTAAATTGGTGGTTCTATATAGTTCTAACTAAATTATGAAAATTATGGTTATTTATTGATTAAGAGTAAAAAATCATTTAAATGAAAATGAAATGTTTTCTGAAAACTGTATTTTCTATAAAATGGTTTAGTCTCACATTACACACATATTTTAGAGTTTATTTATACCATTTATAGAAAAATTATGTTATAAAATTAACTAAATTTTTTAAATATTCATATCAAAATTATATTAGGCTTAATTTCTTTTATTTTTTTGAAAAGTTACATTTTATGATGAATAGTTACAAATACGGATATTTATTAAAAAATGATTTTTTATTTAAATAATTTAAAAGTTTAAATTATATTTAAAATAAGTTTTAAACTAAAATTAGATCAATTAAATAAAAAATTAACTTATTTAGTTAGTTATTATCAATTTCCTGTAAAAGTTTGATATTAAAACCTGTTATACTTATGAGAATTTTCTCTTTGGAGACCCACTTTTTCATCACTTCAGCAGGTATAATTTTAAATTTTATTTTACCTCTTATATTAATAAAATTTAGAAAAATGGATTCAATGTTTGGAATAAAAATAATTTATATTACCTAATAATTTCGACTTAATTTTTTACCACAATGAATAGTGAAATCATTAAAAATTAAGGACCATAGTTAAGGTAAAATGCGTTTATCGGATGTTAAAATAAGAATATAAGGGTTGAAAATGACCTAAAACTTGTACAAAACACATTTTTTAGTCATATGTGAATCCAATAAAGTCAATGTTTTGATAATTACATTTTTTTATTGTTTCATGATAAAAACATGGGTGAAACTGAAACTTTTTAAAAATTCCATGTGTGTCCTCTCCCCCACTTATAAAAGGCCACCCCCACTCCTCTGATTCACACTTTAAAATACATTTTTTTCTCAATGACCTTCCCAAATTACTTCCTTAATACCCTAAAAACATCTTAAATTCCTTATTTAAATCAACAATCCAGCTTATAAATGATTTTCTTGAAAACCTAAAGAAGTTGTCCAAAGAGGAGGTAAGGTTCCCAAATGCGCATTTTTATTTTCTTTATTATTATACCTCCTTAAAATATTATTGAAACATGATTATATAATAACCTTATTATATTTAATATTCAAAAATATTATTATGTAAAGTTAATGACCAATACCCATCTCATATTCTATCAGATGGGAAAAGAAACCATCGATTGTGTGTTTAGCTGACTACCGCCTCGCGAACAAATGTAATTTTTTTAGATCCCCAAATTTCAAGGATAGATATGATTATTGGTTTAATAAATTTATATTATATTTATGATATTATATAACTTATATAATTTTAATATCAGATATAACTTTTTACATTCCATTCTTTTTTAAAATACGATAACGTTGCTCGTGTGTATGGTGGGCTACAGCCTCACGAAGCAACGTGATTCATTTTTCACTTACGATTTACATTAAAGGTAATAAGAATAAATTTATTTAATATATTTGATATAGTTGAAATTATATTTATTAATTAAAATTAACATATCACCCTCATCCTTAACCTTTCACTCATTCAAGAAATGAAAATGTCACGTGTGCGTACGTACAACCTACCTTCTCCACAAAGCGATGTAATCTATTCTCCATGTTCAAATTTCAATAATGATTCTAAAAATGTATCTAATGAAATAAAATTATATTTATGAAATTAATATTACTTTTTAGATTATGGGACTTTATAATATATATAATATTTGTAAATTACAAGATAAAACATACCTGAGAAAACAATGCAGTTAACACCTGAAACAATGAAAATAATGAAATATTATTAAATAAAAAGTCATATAAGGTTTTAAGAGGATAATATATGATATTATATAAATATGGTTCTGGTATAAATCAATGAAATTCGTTCAACCATTATACATTATGATAAATCATGTTCAACCAAATGGAAGTCTAAGGTAAGGGACTGCGTCTCAATTTCCCATTATTGAGGAACATTCAAATGTTATGCACCTAATTTATTTTATATGGTGTATTTATTTCCAATTTAAAATATAATATCTTGGTAAAATAATAATAAATTGTATTTTCATTTTCATTTTCAATTATTTTATCCAAGGAGGTTTTACTTGACAATTACGAAGTGGTAATGAATTTCATAACTCAATTTCTTTTCATTGGGTTATATTACATCTTCATTGTTGTTGATATTATATTGTTATGTGTGAATTGAGTTTTGAATATATTATTTTCAATATCCCCTTATATTATGTGTATTTATATTTTATACACATAATTTATTCATTGGTTAATTCTCACATCAACATTATGATCATTGCAAGGGTTTATTTCACAATATCATTTTAATCATAAATATTTATCCTTGAATTTACAATGAATGAAATTATTTTATAATTGGATACTAAACCAATATCATTTTATTTTACACTATTTATTCATTATAATTTCAATTAATTCTACCATTTTCCACTCTTTGGAACTCAAAATACTTGATAGAATTTTTTAAATAAAATCTGACTTCATTTCTCTCTTTCGTAAAAAATCCTTCAAATTAAAAACCATGTTTTATAAAAATACACTCAAAAAAGTTTTTAACATTTTCAAAAAAAAATATTAATGTCATTTTTACTAATGTTTTAATTTTTAAAAAATAATTTTAAATGAATATTCATATTGTTTTACAAACAAATCTTATTTAGATTTTACCTAAAATGTGAAAGGAATCTTTGTTTTGTACAACATGCATAGAATTAACTACCATCAAGATCGCTCAATGTTTTAAATATTGACTTATAATTTTTAAAGGTTATTTTCATAAAAAATTATTTTCAAAACATTTTATGAAATTTTATTTTTAAAAATATTTTCAAAGTAAAAAAAATGATATTTTCCCAAGAGTTTTTTAATTAAATTTTTATGGAATTACTACTCATAAATGCCAATAACCCTTTATTTTAATTATACTCCAATGGGAAAATGTTTTATTGATACCATAATTATTTATTCTATTTATATTTTATAACCATTTTGACAAAGGAAAGTATAAACATTCACTTTATTGATTCATTATTGTAGTCATTATATTTCAATTGAAATATTCACTTTACTATGATCATTAGATATTAAATTTCTCCTAAATATCCATATTATTTATCATTGATATGTTTATTATTTAAACTGTATATTATTTCTATATACGGTGTTCTATATTAAAAATTATTTTCTTATCTAAAAAAATATTGATAAATATGTATCCTTAACTCAATATAGATATGTGACGATAAGGCGCAATGTTCATAAATTAAATTTTTTGTTCTATATGTGAAGAATTATTTTGACATGAAGTGACTTTTCGGGATAGAAATTAAATATCCCCTTGATGCATTGATAGTATCATGAGGTGAATCAGTAAGCTAGAATTAAATGGGTTTTTACCAATAGTTTTAAACTTTCTTGTGAAATGTCATGACAGTTGTGGTATCAAGATTCTTATGGTCATGGAATCCTATAATTAATCTTTTCCTACATTAAAAATTCATTTATTATTATATATTATGTTTTCTCAATGATATAATATCTGGTTTAATTTTATACTCTGTTATTGATTAAATGAAATGTTTTTTTAGTTATTTATCTTGTCGTATTTATTATTACTTACATATTTATGATAGTCAAGTTATTGATTAAACATAATTCGTGTTTAGTTATTTAGATTTCCATATTTATTATTCTATATCTATTCATTATATTTAAGTTATTGATTAAATGGAATGAATGTTTAGTTATTTACCTTAGCATATTGATCATGCTTATTGATTCATGATAGATTTCGTTGTACTTAATACTTGATTATTATTTGAGCACACCCTTATTTTTTTTCCTTTCCCAGGAATCTAAAATGTTCACTAAGAATGAAATGAAAGTTTATTCGATATATAATAATAATATTCTTGAAAAAAATAGGTTATAATTTGTATGTTCAAATATAACATGGGAATCAGGTATGTACCTAGTTTACCTATGCTACTAAACCTTTCAGTCCTTTGAGATGTGATCACTAGTATCTTGAGATAATGTAATAATGGAGACACCGTCTCAAGGTTATCAATCATGAGAAGAGTAGTTTCTTTGTCCCTGATAAATGTTCTGAGAGGAGAATAATGGTGTTGGAATCCAATCTTGGCATGCGGAAAGGCTCCTTCCCTATGAAATATTTAGGTGATCTGGTGTCTCCTAGTCCTCTTCTTATTAATCATTTTGATTCGGTGATTGAAAAACTTGTGGGGCACATCCTTAACTGGAAAAATAGGTTCCTGTCTTTTAGAGGAAAAATCACTTTGATTAATTCTGTTTTATCCTCTATCCCTATGCATATTTTATCAACACTGAAGGTTCCAAAGAAGGTTATTGAAATTATAGAAAGAACTATGATTTCCTTCCTTCGGGATGGGTACTCAGAGGGTGAGAATCATTGGTCTTCTTGGAACAAGATGGCTAAACCAATTTTTGAAGGTGGTATCAATCATTGGATTATTTCTGAAAATATGGTGGGATTTCATGCCAAATTGTCTTGGAAGATTATTGAGGGGATGTCTTAATGGAAAAATCATTTGAAATGTACTTACGGAGTTGATGGTTTTCATTCCAGATGCAGGCCTTCTAGAATCTAGTTGTTGGTCCAGTAGTATCTTCCTATTCTTTAGCCACATTCTCGGTGGATTATTAAAAATGGTGATCTAAGATTTTGGCATCATAATTGGGTTTCCACTGTTCTTGGATTTCCTTATTTCCCAGCTCTGAGTATTAGTTTTAGAGAATCTTGTGCTTATATCCTCCTCATGAGTACCATTTTTAATGATAATCAGAAATGTTTTTTTGATAACATCGTGATGTCAAATGACCAGAACCGGTGTGTCTTTGCTGGAGCTGTAACAGGTGCTTTTAAAATCAAAGATCTTTTTTCTATTCAATCTATTTCTACTATTTAGGAACCTTGGGGTGAAATCCTATGGTGTAAAGAAATTCCTTTGATGTTCTTCTTTCTTTTGTGGCGCGTTTGGAACAATGCCTTTCCAACCGAGGAGTGCATTCAACATAGAGGGATCAACTATGATTCTAGATGCCAATTCTGCAAGAAGTCAAGTTATGAGTCCACTCTTCACCTGTTCTTCAACATAGAATGGGTTAAGGAATCATGGGGATTATTTGGTCAGTTTTCTGGGCAATTGGGTGTTATTACCTCGGCTGATTCTTTTCTCCAGCTTTGGTTTGAAGGAGCGGACAGACCAGGACCAGAAAGGAAGGCAAGGTCGCTGATTTTCACAGCAGGGTGTAGGGTCCTCTAGTAGGCCGGAAACACCAGGCGCCACCAGTCCTCTCCATGAATGGTTGCTGGTATAATCTTTAACAATTGGAACTTAGTACTGGATTTTAACAGGTTATGCAGGGATACCGCGATTGGACCTTCCATCATGGCCCTTCATTGCCAGCTTCCTTGTACTAGAAATTACTTATCTGCTAAGGGGACTTGGGTCAAGTGGAATCCTCTGATGTTGTGGAATAAGATGAACATAGACGGATCGTGTTTCATGGGTTCAATGTGCGGGGGTGGAGTTATCATGGATCATTAAGGCTCTGTTGTGGCGGTTTTTTCGGCTTCCTTCGGCAACGACAATTCTCTTCAAGAGGAGGCCCTCACAATGGTCACTAGATTATCTCTTTGAGATCAGAGGAATATTTCAATTAGGGAGGTTGAAACCGATTCTTTCAAAAATTATAAAGATCTTTTAGGTCAAGGTCCCATTCTGTGGTCTATCGAGTACTCCATTTGAAGGTACAGGCGGCTTATGAACAGTCAGATGTCTGTTCTTCATACCTAGCATGAGGGTAATGTTTTTTCTGACTTTATTGCTTCTAAAGTTTCTTTGGAGAATAGGCTTGTATTTTTTTCTAGTCTTGGTTCATTTCCCTCTGAGGATTTTCATTTTGTTCGGGATGACGCTCTTGGGTTTCACTATTTTAGGCCCCCTTAACCATCTCTGTATAGGAATTTCTAGACTTTTTTATTTTAATGAAATATAAAGTATGTTGTTGGTAAATACACCATCTCAAGGATACTAGGTCATGGTAATTACAATTGGTATTATATAACTTCTAGTAAAAACATTGGGAACTTGATTAATGACAACATAAATTTGGGAACATAAAACAAAGATATACATTGAGGATATGAATAAAATAAAATTCTAAAGTTATATTAAGGTATAGATTATATGTTATTCCCTATAAATACATCATTATCTAAATACTATATGTTTTTTTGGTTTCATTATAGATGAACCTAGGGTTAATAACTCTAAAAAATTAACATTAGGTTTGACTCAAGCATTAACCGGCACACAAAAATAGGCCTTACTGTGCCCCTAGTTTGACACACCTGGGGGATATGCAATGATAATTCAAATTTTCTTTACAAACCATTATAATGGATTTAAGAAAATGATGAAATTTAATGACCTAGGTTAAACCTAATGATTCTTATATAGAAAATAAGGAGTTGAGATTTAAACATTCTATAACTGAATATATGGTTTCAACACTATGATTATTGTTGCTCGCACTATTATTTTTTGTTTTATTGAATGACTAGGACCTGAAGTAATCATGTTAAAACTGAATATAAAGTATAATATGGTGATTATGATCAATAAAATGCGATGATTAAATGAGTTAATTATACAATGATTATGCCTAATTAATTATTCAAAAATATGATTAACAAAATATACCATAACCAACTCTAAGAATCCCCAAATAATTGAAGGATGGAGTTCGCTAAGATCTTGAGTGGTGGAGACCATGGAGGAGAGAAGGATATATTTCATTCATATAAGAAATTTGGAAATAGACACCAAGGAAAGTGCCTCAAATAAAGAAGAAAATTTTTTATATGTGGATAATAATGTCATAAACTGATGATTTGTCGAGGAAAAATGAACAGTATAATTAAACCTAATAAATCTCATCCTTGGGATCCATTTATAGTTTTTTGTCTCAAATGTGTGTAACTTAGGCTTTATCAAATTCAATTCTATATTCTAAAGTTTAACCCTTAGACCATGGAAGAAACAGTGTAGAAATAAAATTGATGAAGTATTTGTGTATTTGTATTAAAGAATTAAATTTTAGACTTATTTTTACAAATGTAATTTTGTTTATATGTATCATGAAACATCCAAGTATTATCTATAAATTTAAAAGCATATATGTATTTATTAGCATAAGACTAATGGGTAACATCATGGGTTTATAATGTTAAAATTTATTTTAAGTTAAAATTATTTAATATCCATTTTAGGTTTTATATGATGATATTTTACTAAGATTAAGGATAATTTAAGAGAAATTTATGGAAATATAGGTTTAATTCCTACCATTGGCCTACATGATGTTCTTTTAAACATATAATTGTTTTTACTTAATTGATTTTATGAATAAATATCATTGATGAACATGTAGTTTTTCTACTGTGGTTTGTAGATTATGTATTATATTGGAGAAATTGTGCTAGGCATATTGGTTTCAAAAAATAGTTTGAGAAATATGGAAATACTTCTCACTTTATTATTTATCTTATTATATAATAAATTTAAATTTTAGTACTTCGGGAAAAAAGTCAATGTTAGATATTCATTTCTTGGAGTAAGAGATGAATGGAAAATTTATTGAAGCACAACTAAAGGATGAAATTGTTCCTATAAAATATAAATATATCAAGTATATTTACATATATTTTGGTACAATAAAATAATTCATCAAAATTTGGAAAATTATCTTAAAACAAGAAATTTATCATACTAAAATTATATCTGATTAATCAATTTCTCTATTAAATCATCATAGGTTTAAGGTTTTTAGGTCCTTAACTTTCCACTGATCATTAAATTTATTATTAAAAAAGATTTATATCACCTTTTATAATTATATATGATTCTATTAAAAGTTTTTATCTTTAGATTACATCAACTATTTTCTACTTAGAAACCTAGTAATGTGTTATTCCAAATAACCTGAGTACTTCCCATTCTCTCCTACTAAGAGGATATTTCATTAATACTTTTACAACATAGATTTTCATAAAAGGAATTTTCAAATATAACACCCTTTATTTATGTGGGAAATATCAAATTGTGAGGATGTGATTTCTAAAATAAGAAAATTTTATTTGATATCATATGTGATAAGCAACACCGAACTTAAACAACCCATGAAATTTATTTCTTTAAATTTAATCTCTTTTATATCTCATAGAACACAAAACCCCAATACTAAATTAACAGCAAAATAAGTATTCAATTATAACATATTAATTAAATTATAGGGTAGTAATATTAATAACTAAATTTTTAAAATTATGGCTATATACTGATTATAAATTAAAAAATAAACGTTTAAAAGAAACAATATTTTCTGAAAAACTATATTTTTCTAAAAAATGGTTTAATCATGCTTTTCTCACATTATTTAAAATTCATTTTTACCAATTTTTGAAAAAATTATTTTAGAATATGAAATTAGTTTTTAAAATCATAATATCAAAAATTATCTTAGGGTGAATTTTTTGGATTTTTTAGAAAGGTTTCATTTCTTAATAAATAGAGAAAATAATAATATTCATTGAAAACTGGATTTTTATTAAAATAATTTACAAGGTTAAATTATATTATAAATTTTTTTCAAAGTAAAAATAGTTAAATTATATTTATATTTAACTAATTTATGTCATTATATCTAATTTTATTTGAAATTTTGATATTAAAACCTTCTATAGTTTTGAAAATTTTCTCTTTGGAAACCCAGTTTGTCCTCGTGTCTGTGAGTTTAATTTTAAATTGGATTCGGATACATATTTGAATTGAATTTTTGAAAAATGGTTTACATATTTTTAATAATCATAATTAATATTATTCAATATTCTCAAATTAATATTTTACTATAATGAGTAGTGAAGACATCAAAAATAAATTACCAAGGTTAAAGTAAAAATAGATATACTGGAAGTTAAACTAAGACGATAAGGATTAAAAATTAACAAAAATATATAAAAACCCAATTTTATTTATATAATTAGACCTTTTAGCCTATAAAGTTATATAATGACCCATTTTTTGGCTTTTTCTATGATAGAAAGATGGGATTAATTAAATCTTTTCAAAAATTTCATGTGTGTCTTATCCCCAACTTAAAAAGTCCACCCCCTATCGTCTCATCCTCACACTTCCAAAGCCATTTTATTTGACCAATACCAACCCTAATAACTTAATTAATCCCTTAATAACATAAAATATGTATTTTTTTAATCATAAATTCAACCTAGGAATTATTTTGTTGTAAACCTAAGGAAGTTTCCCATAGAAGAGGTAACATTATTAAACAAGTGTTTTTATTTTATTTCTTATTAAAACTCTCAAAATGTAATTAAACCCTGATTATATAATAATATAAGCATCTTACAAATACTAATATGTTATGATGATAAGTTCATGACCCATATACATCACCTCTTCCATCAAATGGGAAACAAAACTATCGATCGTGAGTACGGGGTACAACGACCTCCTGAACTGATATAATTCGTTTTCCGAAACCACATTTCAAGGATGGATATAATTATAGAATTAATAAATTAATATTATATTTATAATATTACTTTTTTTAATGTTAATATCACATATACCTTCTTATATTCCATTCCTTTTAAAATTATATAATGTCACTCGTGTGTATGGTGGATAACTGCCTCGCGAAACGATGTGATTTTTTTTACATATACTATACATGGAAGGTAATAAATATAAATTTAGTGAATATATGTGATATATATAAAATTATAATGATTATATAAAATTAATATATCTCCCACCTTCTTACCCTTTTTCCAATTAAGGAAATGATAATGTCACTTATGTGTGTATACGGCAAACGATCTCTACGAAGAGATGTGATCCATTCTCCATGTTCAAATTTAAATAATGATTATAAAAAATTATATAATGATAAAATTATATTTATTACATTAAGATTATTATATATATATGATGTAACTATATAATATTTGAAAGAAGTGGAACTTCTTTGGCAAACCACGCATGAGAAAACAAGGCTATTGACATCTAAAAATGAAAATAATGAAATATTACTAATGAACATGTGATAAGATAAAATAGGAGGATGATATATGATATTATAGGAATATGGTTATTATGAAAATTAAATATATTCTTAAAACCATTGTACAATATTTTAAATCGCATTCAAACAAAAGGAAGTGTAGGGTAAGGGACTTCGTCTCAATTTCCCTTCATTGAGGCACATTCAAATGTTATTCACCAATTTTCTTTTATATGGTGTATATACTACCCCTTTGACATGTAATAACATGATTAATTAATATTTCATGTTATTTTATGTTTTATGTTTAATTCTTCATCCAATGGGATTTGACTTGAAATTTACCAAGTGATAATTAATTTTATAACTCATTTTCTTTTCCTTTGGTTATATTACTTCTTTGTTGTCTTTAATATTATATGATTATGTTTGTATTTAATTTTTACTATATTATATTTTATATAAAAAAATTTATTTGTATTTACATTTTATACTCATAATTTATTCTTTGGTTAATTCACACTTCAATGTTATGATCCCTGTAAGGCAATATTTCACAATCTCATTTTAATCGGTACTGTTTATGATTGAATTTTCATTGAATTAAATTATTTTATAATTTGATAATAAACTCCATTTATTTTATTCTCATTTGGTCATTAATTATTTTTACAATTAATGGTACCATTTTTCCAATATTTGGTACTTAAAATGATTGAAAAAGAGTTTTTAACAAAATATGACTTCATTTCTCTCTTCGGTCAAAAATATTTATTCTTTCAAAACCATGTTTTATAAAAATGTTTTCAAAAATGCTTTTAACATTCCCAAAATAATTTATTAAACACATTTTAACCCATTTTTTACTATTAAAAAATTGTTTTGAATATAATCTTCATGATGTTTTCCAAATAATTCATGTTTGGATTTTAGCTAAAATGTGATAGGAATATTTGTTTTAATGTGTATTCCATGTAAATAATTCTCTATTTCCATGAACGATAAATGTTTTAAAGAATAATTCATAAGTTTAGGGATTTTTTTCAAAGAAAATTATATTCAAAATATTTTGCGAAATTTTATTTTTAAAAATATTTTCAATTTAAAATGGATATTTTACAACAGACTGATTTTAATGACATTTTATGGTATTTTTAATGTTCAATGGAAACAAATATTTAATTTAATTATAAAAAATTATAGATATGTTATATTGACACCATAATTATTCATTATATGGAATTTTTATGATCATTTTGAGCATGTAAATTATTGAAATTCACATTGTTGATTCATTTTTGTTATCATTAACATTCCCTTGAAATATTAACTTTTTTTTGTCATTAGACATTATATGTCCCCTAAATTTTTATATTATTTATCATGGATGGGTTTTTTTCTTAAACAATAACACATTTCTACATTTGATACTCTATATTAAAAATTATTTATTTATCTAGGGAAATATTGATAAATATATATTCTTTACCCAATACATATATTTGATGATAATGAACATTGTTCATGAATTAAATTTTTTATTTTATATATGAAGAATGATTTGGACATGCATTAATGGATGGGTCCTAGAATTATAAATACCCTCGATGCATAGATAATACCATGAGGAGAATCAGAAAGCTATCAAAAAAATGAATTTTTACACACAATTCAGAACAATCTTGTGAAAAGGCATTGATATTAGAGGTATCATGATGCTTAAGATCATGACATCCAATAATTAAACATTTCCTTAATTAAGAATTTATTTATTATTATTAATGATATTTTTTCAATGATATTATCTGTGGATACTCTTCATTGTCATTTATTGATTAAATTTCATGTGTTTTCAGTTATTTAAATTTACATATTTATTATGCCTTACCTATTCATGATTATCAAGTTATTGATTAAATGGAATGTGTGTTAGGTTATTCAACTCACTATATTGACTATGACATATCTATTAACTATATTTGATTGATTGACTAAATATAATGTGTGTTTAGTTATTTTACATTCCATGTTGATTATGCTTATTGATTTCTGATATCTTCCAGTGTACTTTACCCTTATTAATAATTTTTATTCATCATTATTTTGTTTTCTTTACCAGGAATCCAATAAGTGTGCTATGTATGATATGCAAGGATATTTAAGAGGGAATAATGATATTCTTGAAAAAAATTATGTTGTAATTTTTTTATTAAAATGTAACTTGGGAATTATGTATGTATCTAGTCTACCAAGACTAATAGTATTTTTTATCTATTTGGATGTAATCACTTGTATATAGTGACAATGTAATAATGTAGACACCATCTTCATGATACTGGGGTCAATATTGTTACATAGATCTTAACCTCTCATATTTCAGGGTCTCTTTTAATGCTCTGTTCAATGGTCATTGATCTTATTATAATCCCTTAATAATCCATTTTACCAAATATGAATTAGATTATTTGACCCACATTTGGTGTGCATGTGGAAAATAAATAGGAAATGGATATTTTAACTTGTTTTTCCCTCACTATTCTACACTATGAAAAATTCTATCAAAAATATTCCAATGCACTAAATCACTAAAATATCGCTGATTTTAAATGGGTTTTAAGCTAGGTCACTCCTTACCTAGGTTCACACCCCCATATAACTATTTTGGGATAACTCACATTCATCCAAGGTTCACTAGAAGATCACTTCCTTCTTACTCCTCCTTTACTAACTGCTTCAAGGTAATATATCCATATACAGTTTATAGACATGTGATTTATTTCAAAAAAATTACTTGATTTTATTAAATAATTGAATTTATTTATATAATTTTTTGATCTCGTTATTTCTTCTTCACATATCTATTGTGAAATCACTATTCAAATACTCTTCTTTTTTGAATATATATGGAACTCGTCTTATTCTTCTCTTTACATAGAAACACCTTCTTCAAAGTATAGGAATATTAACTTCAAACATGCAACATGATAGATCTTTTTTACTACATCCTTCAGGTGTGTCGGTGAAAACTCATAGATCCCCCTTCTTCTCTTCTCACAGATGTATCAATGTATATTAGTATATTATTTCCCCTTAGTTATGTTCACATTTTTATATAAAATTGAATCTTACTTCCATATTTTTTAATATAGAACTAATACCTTTTGGGTTAATGAAATTCCTTGTAATGTGTGGAATCTAATTATCACTTATCCACACCATTGTGGGTCATCAAAACTTCCCATAATCTTCTCTATGATTTCAGAAACATGAAGTAAAAAATGTGATTACTTTATAGACTATCTTATTTATCATTTTTAAACATGTATTTATTTCCATTTAATCCACTATTTAAATCAAAACAATCTCCCTTTGATATCGTAAAGAATCATGGAAAAAGGTCAAATCCCATGATCGGTAAAACATTAAATAATTTTTCAATCATTTTCTTGGTTATCATATTCTCACTTTTCACATATCCATTCAAAAAACACTCTATTTCATCACTTCCTTTGTTATATTTAAATTTTCATAGAAAACATACAAATCTATCTAATTTTTGAAATCATATAAATCTCATAGTATTAAAATATCATCTTGAACAAAATAATATCTTCATAATGCTTTGGTATTTACCTACTACTTTGTGATTTAATATTACTTATTTATGTCATAACTATATTTTCATTTCACCCAATATGCATCACCAGAACCATATGTTCTTTATTTTCGGCTTGGATCGTGGATCTCATTTATAGTTACATGATATTAAAAGCATTAGAAAATATTTATTTCATCACATGAAGTGATTATTAGTTAGACAAATCCACCAGAATAATGTACATATAAATAACCTATGTCACTTTTGAAAACCCATACATCAGTCCAAAATAGAGTATATAGACATATTGATTGATGTAGTTCCTCAGATAGCCAAATTTTTCTTGTCACTAGATTCACATATGTGAACTTATTCATGTAAATGAATTCACATATTTTTTCTTTAATATATGTGATTATTTTCTAATTTACTTTATGTGAGACTGATATATGTGAATTCATCACGTATCTAAATTTTCATACATCTTCAAAATTCCCTACATAGAAACTATGTGTAGCGGGATTCGAATACGTGGTGAATTCCATAATATGAGAAATTATCCTATGTGGGATCTTCATGTAGTTTAATTCATGTACATCACCAAAAAAAATTTCATGAACTCTATTACAAAACTAGTTTCTCTTACGTCAAAATTTTCAAATATAGACCACCACATAGAAAAATTTCCTTACACATCCAGATTCCCCTATGGGGGTACATAGGTAGATTTATGAAAATTTTCTACTCTTCTATATTTGAACTATGATGCTTCCAAAATGGGTTCCCACATATTATAGAATTTTTATATCATTCCATGAACTTCTATAATTATTTTCAAATGATATATTCATGCATATAGTCATTGTATCATCATGACAAGCTCCATTCACTATTTTTCCTTCTCTAACCCATCCAATCATTATTGCATCATGCCACAAACTAATAGAGTACTTCATACTTCTCATGCCTTTTCCAAAAAAAAGTTCTAATATAACCTATCATACTCAATGGCTCTTTGTTAACAAATAAAACATGTACATAAATTATGAACTAATTATTAACAAATTCAACCTCCTCCTCATACACCTTATCAAAAATTCCAGCTCACTTATGAAGTATACATCAATGTCCACATCTTGAAAAAAAACATGGGAATATTCCACACATCTTGTCAAAAAATTCAGCACTCAAAAAAGGATATCAAAAAAATACAATAGTTTCAACCAATTTAATTTTAAAATGTATGTTTTAACTACCTTAGACCATTTAAATACCCATAGATAATTTCATAAATTTTATAATTAATTTATAAATCTAAAATGAATTGATTTTTAGTTGAATATCTATATATATATTTATTTTATTATCATATATACAGTGAGAGATTTAATGAATTATTAGAGAATATTTTAAATTAATTCAATTGAAAAGTAATTTATTAATCTAATATGGTAGGAACTCAAAATAAAAAAAATATTAATATTTTATCATAATTTTAAAATATACAATTAATGAATTAATAATAATTAATTTAATTGGATTTGGGTTTATGATATTCTAATATTATTACATGAAACACCACCACCACCACTATTGTTTTATTAATTTATTAAAGAATAAAGGGATAAAATCCAACAAAAAGATATTTAAGGGGGTCTAAAGTAGTAAAGTCCAAGAGAATATTCTTGAATAAAGTGAATTCCCTCAATGGTAAAGGATCCAAGAATATAAAAAACAAATAAGGGACTGATCGTTCTAATATTCTATATAAGCAAGAAAATCCTCTACAGCATTCCCCTTTCTCTAGGTATGAGGAATAGTTATATGATCATTCATTAGACCCTTACATTGACTGATTGAGTAAACGACGAACCAAGGGACCGGAACCTTACATGTAATATCATTATTGAGGGAGATTGAATTAGTATAGATCTACAGGACAAGTATTCTCCTTTGATTACATAAAAAGAGACTTTAAATAATGGAAAGAGCTTCCACTTGGAGGGAATCACCAGTTCCCAAGAAGACCGAAAAGGCAATGACTTTTAATCTGTTACTATCTCTGATAACTCCACCCCCATGCATGGAGATCATGATACATGAGATATCAGTATTCAGTTTGATCCTCAAAGAGGGTAACTTCCATCTAACCCAGGTGTCCTGGGATTGAGGATCCTAAATAGGGAATAAATTTTAGGGGAGAAGAGAAGTAATGGATGGGGCATCCTCTAAACCATTATACAGCCTGCAGAAATCTCAAATGAGGTTTCATCTTTTGAAGATGATACCCAAATAAGATGGTGCAATAGTGGGGTGTCACACATCATCCCTTGGGTTCTAGAGAATCTAACAAACTGTAATGAATATGACCTCTCTTTCCCTCGGTTTCACACTTGATATTTCCATCACCAAGAACCACTACTTAAAGAAGAATTCAGTTGAGTAAACCTGATAATACCAGCCTATTAGTTGTCTAAAGGATCTCTAGAGGGACTTATCCTAATTATTTTTAAATAAGAGATACTCCACAGATTCATTTTGCAGCTCTTTGAAACATAAACATTTCTAATACTGGAAAACTCATCTTCCCTAAACATTTTCATCTGAGGGAAATGCGCCATATCGAGCATGCTAAATGAGAAAAATAAATTTTTAAGAAATAATATTACACCATAGAATATCACCCCAACATTCCTTAATTGAAGCAGCGGAATCAATTCTAATAAGTTTCAAATAGAGAATGTGTCTGAAGATTATCTTTTGAACATAAACATATCTAGGTTTCTAGATAACATAATGTTGTCAAAAACAATTTGATGGGTTGCATCTAAAGTGGCCCGACTGAGAATAGGATAATCTCTATCCTCCCTAAAATATATATACACAGAGGGGCAGCCTGGGAAGCCTGGGATATACCCCAACTAGTTATCATTCCAATAGAAGATGTCCCATTTTCAAATAGTCCAATGGGTGTGCTACTCAAGGATAGGAAGATATGGTTATATTTTCTCACAAATAATAGAAGGTTTATACCTAGAAGATCTCTCCTCAAGGATATATGTTCTTTTCATGTTATTTCCCCATAATAATTTCCCCTCTAGTAACTCCTAGGAAATATTTCCAAGAAAACCATTCATGGATCTACATAAACTATATATGAACAATAATTGATTTTGGAATAAACTACCATAACACTATGAAAATATCATTAATTTAAATTATAAATTTTCTTAATTGTGTTTGGTAACGATGGATAAATAGTAAATGGAAACCTGACGCAATCCATAATAATAATATTTTCTTTTTTAGGGTGCATCGAAAAAGAATATGCTCCAATAAGGTAGGTTAAATTTTATTTACTAAAAAGAATGTGAAAAAATGATTTGTTTAAAAAGTTCAATGTTAGAAAAAAAAATTAATTTATGAAATACTGATGTGTATAGTGTTTTAATTTTTCATTGGTTTATTTAAAATTTTAAATATATTTTAAAATTTCCTAGAAGTTACTAACTGTTAAAAATATCCAGAACACTATCACACAAAATTTTAACACTATTTAATTTTTTAGAATTATAGCATGAGAATTAATAGTTCATTAAATATTGTTTCTATAATTTAATAACCAATACAATATGAAAAATATTTACTTTTTTAAAGGAACTAAAAAATTATTATACATTAAAATTTAGAATTTAAAATGACATCGGAATAAAAATGTCACAAAAAATAATACACGATCAATGAAAATAACATCACTGTTGTATGTGTCGATGTTTATAAGGTTGATTCATGTCACATCTGAGCCTTTGAATAATGATTCCATATCTACTTTATCAACATTTTTGAAGAGAAGAAACTTCTTCATGTGAAAATGTGTGTCCAGAAGCTAGATCTATATCCACCTATGTTTCAAAGAGGGGTTTCAGAGTCCCATATTTAGAACCATCTCTCAAATAGAAAGAAGATTGTTACTAGATATAACATTCACCCACCTATAAATAAGATAGTTGTATGGTAAAAAATTATCCTATATGATTAAAAGATGAATTTTTTCACAATGGGATATAACTACTAGGACCAATAAGAAAAAATAGAGGCTCAAATACATTCTAACTAACATCCCTAGATAAATATGATGTATAAGAAGATAGAGAAAATGATAGTGCAACATAATCCCTAATAGAACCCTAGTATTTATTGATAACCAAATCATATATCATAACTAATAAAACTACATCATACACAGGCTAAATTTATATCATAGTACATATACTACTATGATATCTATGTCGCAGTATTGATATCTCCACATCATTAAGAGGATCAGTTACTTGATCATACTTGATGTTCTCCTCCCATGGTATTTCATCATGTGGAACATCATCCTATAGAACATCATAATAAATTCCTTGACATATCTCACCAATGGATTATCTTACCTCTATTACTGATGTGTGAAATCCTATTTTTTCCAATACCAATAATTATACTAGATCATATATGTGCATGTGGAATTGGATATGATCAATTTAAAAAAATGAAAGTGCAATAAATTATATTTAAAAAAGAAAGAGTTATTTAAAAATGAGTTATTACCAAGTCATGAAGGCTTATCCTATGTCAAATAAGACACAATAATGACTTAATTAAATACTAGGATTCATAATCTATCTGATCAGATAGACGGGGAAGCTTATTGGATTCCCATTATAAACTAGACTCCTAATTCCTATCCCACATATTGATGTATGATGCATGGAGTCGCCTCTAGACTACATGACACTCCCCTAAAATCTTTATGAAATGAATTGAAAATATATTCCTATGTAGAACTAGAATGGGTTATATATACATAGACTATCTCATAACACAATTCATGTAGTGAAACTCAATGATATAACAATGGATTAGAGGCACCAAATATATGTTGAAATAAAGCATTAACATTAAATATATCAAAAGAATCAAAAACAAATAATCTGAAAATATGACACCCATGAAACTTTAAATGATAATACACGAATTAAGAAATATATAAATTAAATTTGTTATTTTCATTAATCAAAATTTGAAAAATAAATTTAAAATTCGTGTGCATCATCTGGTCAAAGACCATATAGAAAAACATTGTATCTATGCATATAATGGGTAGTATTATGGGAAATAAAATTGGTATGGATCCGCATAAAAAAATTATAATGTTTATGAATAATTAATCATGGTTAGAAAATTTATTTTCAATAAAAATGTTTTCTAAACATTCTATCATCCTTGTATATATCCAAGAAAAACCCTTATAGGCAATGGCTTGTGAACATGAGAAGAAATTTCAGGAATATTCTGTTATACCACAATTTGTATCTATATAAATAACCCTACATTTTTATATGATTAGAGATACATTCTATAAATAGTGACTTATACTTTTATGCTAAACAAGATAATCCCTAGTTGTATCTCCATGTCTGGTCAATGTCTTCAAGTAAATGTAACTACATAAGATTGTAAAAAAATTTACAATGATTTATTTAATCATTCCTTTGAAAATTTAAAAATATAATAACATTTATATCCAAGGATAGTGATTTTATCATCATCATTTTCCAACAAAGTGAAGTTTTCATATGTTCTAATGAATTTTGATGATTACCTTGTCATCATCTGCAACCAATAGTCATAGTAATATCTTAATCAGAGTAGGTAAATCATTGAATATCAGTCCTTTAATGGTTGTTCTTTCAATTGAGAGACCTAAAAAAATTGATATATCTTATAATTTTATGGTTATCTCCCTCTCAAGTAGAAATAATGTAAGTTTAATGGGCCTCCACTACTCAATAAGTGTTTCAATAAGATGATGGTCCACAAATATCAAAATAAACATTGTTATACTATAGAATCCAAATCATAAAAATAATAAAAATAATAATAGGAAGAGTGACAATGAGATAGAAATAGTTGGATCTCCATATACCCAGTTGTGGAATGGTATGACCTACTAAGGCATCATATGAAACATGAGTATCATGTGTCCGGAGTAATGAAATATCCACTATGTATTGGTATGATATCAATATTAACCTTTATGATTCCCCCAAGTAACTGTAGTTGATCATTTTTATTATTTTATATTATTTTTGGTTGCCTTACATTTAGTAATTTTTCAGGCTTAGAGTTTGAAGTTTTTAGAAGTTTTCAGAGTTTCACTATTAGCCCAAATGGTTAAGAGTAGCCATAAAGCAAACATAAAGGAGGGTGTTTCATAACAACATCAGGGTTTTACATGATATCAGCATGGTTTTTCAAGATATGTGTAGATTCTGAGGATATTTTGAAACTCTTTTTGGGATTCAATGGTAACACAAATGGTTAAAAATAGTTACCCCGGTTTGTGTATCCAAACTATGTGTTATGCTTAAATTTAAAAAAAAATTGAGAAATACCTAAATTTTCAAATAAATTTTATGGGATTTTCCCCCCTCTCCTACATTATCCCATTCTGTTCACCACCTGATATCTCAATGGAGTGGTCTTCCCTTCCACCCACTTTTATTTTGGCCTCTTATCAATGGATTTTCAGGGTGTTTCAAGCTAATTATCAATTCTCCATCCCCTAATCTCATATCCTTTCTTTTTTACTTCTATTTATCCTAGGTCTCACTATCCCATAAAATCCTAAACCACTGTGTAAGATATGTTTTTGGTTTGGGAGATTTTTATTATAAGATTTTTGTTACTTATGGCTTGTATAGAAGGTTTTATTTCTTATTCATTTGGCCTCTATCAAGGGCTACAAATTTTGGATTGGTTGGTTTATATTCCTATGAAATTGCTTCATTTTTTCATTCTAATTTCTTTTCAGTTTTATTAATTCCTTTATTTTGAAAGTATTTGTAACACCCCAGGTAAATAAAGAATATGAAATTTTTATATTTATCCTTATTTGTGAATAAAATATTAATTTGAATTTAAAGGGTACGCTATGCTCGATGGCGTACCCAACACGCAACAACGAGTTTCTTGGGAATCTTACGTGGCACTCTAATAATAAAATAATATTATTTTAAATGGTAGTTAACGTGTAGTTGTTGTATTGGTGGGAATGGATAGAAATAACTAAAATAATATTATATTTGTTTTTAAATGTTTTTACATTTATCCAATAAATGATAAAGGCTTAAAATACGGAATGAATTCAATTTTAGGCGTATATGCCCTAGTTTTCACTAAAGGTTCACTTATCGCCTTTTGATGGCGAACCATCATTAAATATAGCTTTTTTCACTCTTATACATTCTATTGGACCAAATAAAACTCTTCTTAATAATTGGGACATCAAAATTTACTTTGTGTAAATTTTTGGTATCTTTCCGATAAAGTTCATTTTTTTAATGAATAGTGTAAAATGTTGTATTTTAATTCAAAACCTCTTTTTAATCTAATTTATTTATATGATTAGATTATATTTTGAATTGGTTTTAAAGTGGAATTAGAATATATTTTTACCATTAAATCCAATAGTGGTCGTTAGAATTAATTTCACTTTGAAATCAGACTTAAACTAGTGTCAATCTTTTGATACTTTTTGTTTCATAAAAACATGCTATTTTCTCTGACAGTGGGAATTAATTATTAAATTAATTAATGTGACTTATATGTTTTGAATTTTGTAAAATAGACTTCATTTTTGAATTTGGAATATCAAATATAGCTTAGGGATAATTTTTGGGATTTTTCTGAAAAACTTCAATTTTTGATTAATAGTGAAACCACTAAGTGGTACTTATAGAAACTGATTTTTCCGTTTAAATGAAATTTTTCCATCTTTGTGTTTTGAATTTCAAAAATCCGACATACATGGTTGTCATTAAGAAGTAAAATTTGGTTAAATGGGATAAAAATAATTTTTTGGTGAATAGTAACTTATTAAGTTTTTAATCGCGATTAGAGGTAATTAGTGTAGTTTATCGTAAGAATAATGTTTTAATAAAATGAAATAAACTTGAAACATGTCCTAACCTCATTGTATGTGTCATGGCCGACCAAGAAAACCCATGGGTCAACTTGGGGACCCCATGAAGCCACTTTGGTTGGAAAATGACATTATTATCTTTTTATTTAAAGTTAAAGTAAAAAATGAGACAAACATGAAATGTTTTACTACAACAATTGTTACATGGGGTTATAGAAATCAGTTTATTGACTATAAATATTCATTGGAAATATAAAAAGATTTCCTACATAATAGTATTTTTTTTATAATTTTTAGACATTAAATAAATTAAATTATTTATTACATCATGATGATGCAGCGATGACCTCATTATTTAACGATTTAAATAAAATGGAAAGATAATGTAATATCTAAGACCTAAACATGTCCAAAACCTATTGAATGAGTGTATTTATAACCCTTATCACCTTATACTCGAATTATATCAATGTGGGACCTCTTAAATCCGAATATCATTTTAAAATAATGTGACTTTTCTTTACTTTCCAAGAGTTCCCCTCCTCTCCTCTTATAAAAGGCCCCCACCTCTACCTTCTTACCCACACTCCCAAAGCCTTTGGCTCGGACAACCCCTGCCCATTTTGTCTCTCCACTTCCCTCTCGTACTCCTTGAAGCCTCACTTTGGTCATAAGTCTTCCCAATGAAGCCTTTGAGGTCAAACCAAAGGGAGTTACCCGATTTTAAGGTAATGTCTTCACTTGAGTCCTTTTGTTTAATTTTTCTTCTCCAACCCCCTAAACTCTTTTTATTCTTTTATTTTGTAACAACTCCAGTATAATAAATATACTAGGATGTTGTTATAAGAAGGATTCTAGCTACAATTGCACACACCGACTTCTAATGGTTAAAGAACATACTGTTTCCGTGGCTGGCGAATTTTGGCCTCCCGAAACGATGATTGTTCAACATTCTTTTAACACCTTCAAAGGTGGCCATTAATATGACACTATATTTATATGTGATATATAATATTTTTATGTTTTCCTTATGCTTCTGTATTTTTCATTTTGGGAATACCTTTATGGTTTCCATTATGGGTAAACGTGATATCTTCATTTAAGGAAGTGCGGACTACCGCCCCCTCAAAGTGATGTGATTCGTTAATGCCATACGTGGGACATATAAAGTATGGATTAAATGTTATTATATATGATGTTATACTGGAATTATAATATACCTCTATATCATTATTATTTCTTTCCATTAAAGTATGAGATAGAAATGAAAGTAGCGTTCATGCGTACGTACGGCTTACCGTCTCCATGAACGGTGCATTTCATTTCTTATCCTCAAATGTAATGTACTATTATAAGTACATGTATATAATGGATATATATGATGAATGATACATCTAAATGATGAATATAATTCTGTAATTAAAATATACAAACCTCTCATTTAGTATTAATTCCATTAATATGACAAATAAATGAAAGTAGCGTTCATGCGTACGTACGGCTTGCCGTCTCCATGAACGGTGCATTTCATTTCTTACCTATAAATGATTACGTGATATTACAAATACATGTATATTCTAGATATATATGATATATATGATATCCAAATCAGTAATTTCATTCTGGATATAAAGAAACTTTGACCACACGAACAACATGTAATTGTAAGAAATCCACTTTCGACTTAAGAACCAAATATCGACAAAACAAATATTATTAACTTAAATGATTACATAATGTTTATAACATGGAAATAACTGATATAAAAGGAATAATGAACTTTAAAAAGGTTTTTAAGAGGAATTAACTCAAGTTTATTATTCAGGACGTTAAAGAACAATCGATTCAAGTCGGACTTGAGGTAAGGGATCCTACTCCACTCTTTCTTTTTAAGTACACTCTTTTATGTCATTACTTTTAAAGCTCATCTTTATTGTTATTGGGATGTACTTGTATATTAATCTTACTATAATTTTTATGTTAATGTGATGAGAGACCCTATTCTCTCTCATCAATCCATTTTGGAAGTTTTGAGTGGCGCCTTTAGGCTGCCGAATTTTCGTAGGAGATCTAACCTCTCTCTTTCTTTTCAAGTACTCTCCTTTATGTCACTTCTTTTATGCTCCTCTTTGTTATGTTGGGGGATGTTATTTTATATTACTCTTGCTTTAAACTTTATGGTAATATGATGAGAGACCCTATTTTATCTCATCAATCCATTTTTGTAAGTTTTAAGTGGCGTCGTTAGGCTGCCGAGTTTTCGTAAGGGATTTTTCATCTCACTTTTATTCCCGTGAGATTTATGCTACATTTGCGATAAATTTATTTGAGTGGTGTATTTTCTGCCCATTATTTTACTCATTGTGTAATATACTTTCATTTATGAGTATTTACATCAATGTTGTATTGTACTTATTTCACGAGGTGTATGTTTCAAAAGATACCCATGTCGGTAAGGGAACCTTTCACCCTCCTCTTTTTAAAAGACTTCTTTTGTTGGGTCTATTAATTTACATATTGTTATGTTGGGATATGTTCTCATATATCCTTATTGATGTAAATTTTATGTCCAAGTGATGAGATACCCTTTTTTTATCTCTCATCAACTCATTTTGATGTAGCGTCGTTAGGCTGTCAAGGGAACTTCTTAACCCAATTTCGATTTATTTGGGTTCAACATGTAGTTATTGAATATGTCATCCTTTGAATATGTGTGAATGACCTTTTATTATTTTACACTTAATATCCACTTATATTTGGTGTATTCCTTTGTCACACATAATTATGTAATTGATTTATCCTTAAACCAAGGATACCGTCTTTGTATGGGACTTCGTCTCAATCTCCTTTCATTGAGGCATATTTTGTTTTATACACAACCTTATTTTATACGGTGTATAAACCCCTTTGAATTTTATGTTTATTAAAAAGGAATATTTTTTATACGAAGTGTTTATTAAACGACAAAAGGGAATGTTTTTGTCGTACGTATGTGGCGACAATGACTTCTCCGCCGTCGTGACCATTATTTGAGTTTCGGCTTCCTCTACAAGCCATACCTTCTTTTTAAAAGAAAAATAAATACCATGTTTTACTTTTCTTTTATTTTGGTATTGAAAATTTTTTTCATAATTTTTTTATATCAATGTGTTGTATTGATATCTTGTGATTGAAAGGTGGAAATGTTATGTTTCCTTTATGCATGTTTTATGTGATACGATTATGTTGAGGTTCTTGGGAATTATTATGAAGATGGGTGGTTCCGTGATAAACTAAGGGCGTGTGAGCCTGATATATCTCTCCAATTCATTGGGTAACATGAAGGAGTGAAACGTTAAGGTTTCTCCGAAGAGATTTAGGTAATATACTGTGTTGGGTATTCCAAACGTAACCAAGAGGGTCACTCCCTACGTAAGAATGTTATGAATGCCTCAAGTTACCTTTTATGTTTTTTGATTTCTATGATTTATTCATGATTTGATGAGGTATGTTAAAGTGCCTATGTTTTATGGGTAAAGTATGATTTCATTCTTATGTATATATGAACTCATGTTTCCTTTCCATATTTTTATAACCCTTACTGAGCTTTTTATGCTCATCCTAAGTTTTTGAAATGTTTTTCACAGGTCAAGGGAAAGGTACATGATGGGATGATAGTGTCAAGGATGTGTCAATAAAGAATCCATGTTTTATTTTAAATATGTTTCCGTTGATGGGAAGAATGAATACTGTCTTTTATGTAACCACTTTGTTTAAATGTGGAATGTAATGCAAGTTTCATGATCTAATTCTCTAAAACTCTAAACCTGAAAAGATCCTCAATGTGTAATCTTGTAATAACTCAAGATTAAGTAAGGTTTAAGGATGGGGCCTTATAGTTGGTATCAAAGGTCGGTTTAGATAACTTTAGAGGTTAGGGTATTCTTTAAGCATAAGTGGCATTACCATAATGGTTAGGATTTCAGAAAGAGTCCTAGTTTTAGATAAAGTGAATGAGTAAGTGTATCTTAGTGTTTACCTTCCTCATTAGTACATGATGGTTTTGTTGATACACTCACACTAACATTTTTTTTTAGTGAATGGATGGATCTAGCAGGAACCAAAGAAACAACAGGTTTGAAGGAAACTGTGGTGGTTCTATGATTAAGATACTAGATAAAATGGGGGATTCAATGAGGAAACTCGTGGTTATTCTAAACCAACTATCAAGGAGTCATGATCAACCACTTGAACCTTGGTATGATCTTTAATGCATCATGTACGAGATGACCAATCGATGTGGAAGTTCAGGTAATAATTATAAAGGTAACCATTAGAGTTTATATGATCCTTACTTTTGAGGTAATTATGGGTTACTATATGTTATGATGGAAGTGAAAGGCATGAGATAAAATTGAGGTTAAATTATATTATGGTTATTTTTGATGATTTTATCTCTTTTTGGGGAATTTTTTAAGAGTTATTTAGTTTTTGAAAAAGTACAACACGCAGACCGTGTGACAACCCGTCGCGTCGGACAAAGCAGCGGGAATCAAACCCACAACCAAAGTGCGACTGGTATTTATCGCCTACCACTGGACTACGTGAAGTCCCTGGTTAGTTTGACTGATTCCTTTTAGTTATATGATTTTATGAATTAAGAGTAAGTTGATTTTGGGTTATTTATGAAAATTATTAACCTATCATGGAGGATATGTGATTAGGTTAATTACTTTTCAATACGAGACTTTAGGAGCAACTGATGTTGTTTGGAGATAAATGTTACGATTTAACTTAGAAGACTATGTGACTAAATCCTTCAAATATTTGGGTTTCAATATTAGATTGGTTTACTTTGAATAATTTTATGGACAAGTTTTTTATCTAATACTCCTCGTTGAACTTTTGGTTTTGTTGGACAAGTTTTGGATATTAAGCATAGATTTTCTTTTTAAAGGGTTATCCTTTTCTGGATTATATGACCTTGTACTAACCTTTTTGGTTTTGGTTTGGTTAAGGTCTAAAGATATGGGAATTATATAGTTCTCTTTGGTGGATTAGGTGATTCTCTAGAAGTTGATTATAGTACTCTTAATGCGGACAAGTCTCCCTAAATACTCGTCTTTTGGAAAAAATATGAGTCTGATTAAGGAATCTAGTAAAAGTTTAAAGTCAACATGATAAGTGATTATGTTTCCTTATGAATAAATTCCTCAATAAAAAGTAACATAAAACAAAAATGTTGTCTATTAACTTTTCCTACTGGGGAATCGAATACCGTTTAACCCATCACAAGTTTGTGATTTTCTTATGGTTAACTTTCTCCTAGACATGTTTATTATCACTCTCCCTCAAGAACATGACCCTTTTATTTTTCTTCCATGTCCATGTTTTTCTACATGTAATCCTAGTATGGGTTAACTCAGGTTACCTATGTACTTATCTTCATTTATTTTAAAGTGATTTTCTTACCGACTCTTGTTCCGATGTGGGACTTTCAAGGATGTTTCCAAGCTCAATTATAAAAATTGCGAGGACGCAATTCCCAAAAGGGGGGAAGGATGTAACACCCCAGGTAAATAAAGAATATGAAATTTTCATATTTATCCATATTTTTGAATAAAATATTAATATGACTTTAAAGGGGACGCTATTCTCGATGGCATACCCAACATGCAACAATGAGTTTCTTGGGAATCTTACGTTGCACTCTAATAATAAAATAATATTATTTTAAATGGTAGTTAACATGTAGCTGTTCTATTGGCGGGAATGGATATAAATAACTAAAATATGATTATATTTGTTTTTAAATGTTTTTACATTTATCCAATAAAAGATAAAGGCTTAAAATACGGAAAGAATTCAGTTTTAGGCGTATATGCCCTAATTTTCACTAACGGTTCACTTATCGCCTTTTGATGGTGAACCATCATTAAATATAGTTTTTTTCACTCTTATACATTCTTTGTACCAAATAAAACTCTTCTTAATAATTGGGATATCATGATTTACTTTGTGTAAATTTTTGGTATCTTTCCGATAAAGTTCATTTTTTTAATGAATAGTGTAAAATGTTGTATTTTAATTCAAAACCTCTTTTTAATATAATTTATTTATATGATTAGATTATCTTTTGAATTGGTTTTAAAGTGAAATTAGAATATATTTTTACCATTAAATCCAATAGTGGTCTTTAGAATTAATTTCACTTTGAAATCAGACTTAAACTAGTGTCAATCTTTTGATACTTTTTGTTTCTTAAAAACACGCTATTTTCTCTGACAGCGGGGAATTAATTATTAAATTAATTAATGTGACTTATATGTTTTGAATTTTGTAAAATAGACTTAATTTTTGAATTCGGAATATCAAATATAGCTTAGGGTGAATTTTTGGGATTTTTCTGAAAAACTTCAATTTTTTGATGAATAGTGAAACCACTAAGTGGTACTTATAAAAACTGATTTTTCCGTTTAAATGAAATTTTGCCATATTTGTGTTTTGAATTTCAAAAATCCGACATACATGGTTGTCATTAAGAAGTAAAATGTGGTTCAATGGGATAAAAATAATTTTTTGGTGAATAGTAACGTATTAAGTTTTTAATCGCGATTAGAGGTAATTAGTGTAGTTTATCATAAAAATAATGTTTTAATAAAATTAAATGAACTTGAAACATGTCCTAACCTCATTGGATGTGTCGTGTCCGACCAAGAAAACCCATGGGTAAACTTGGGGACCCCATGAATCCACTTTGGTTGGAAAATGACATTAATATCTTTTTATTTAAAGTTAAAGTAAAAATGAGACAAACATGAAATGTTTTACTAAAACAATTTTTACATGAGGTTATACAAATAAGATTTTTGACTATAAATATTAATTGGAAATATAAAAGGATTTCCTACATCATAGTAGTTTTTTATAATTTTTAGAAATTAAATAAATTAAATTATTTATGATATCATGATGATGCAGCGATGACCTCATTATTTAACGATTTAAATAAAATGGAAAGATAATGTAATATCTAAGACCTACACATGTCCAAAACCTATTGGATTAGTGGATTTCTAACCCTTATCACCTTACCCTCTAATTATATCAATGTGGGACCTCTTAAATCTGAATATCATTTTAAAATAAGGTCACTTTTCTTTACTTTCCAAGAGTGCCCCTCCTCTCCTCTTATAAAAGGCCCCCACCTCTACCTTCTTACCCACACTCCCAAAGCCTTTGGCTCGGCCAACCCCTGCCCATTTTGTCTCTACACTTACCTATATTACTCCTTGAAGCCTCACTTTGGGAAGAATTCTTCCCAGGGAATCCTTTGAGCTCAAACCAAAGGGAGTTACCCGATTTTAAGGTAATGTCTTCACTTGAGTCCTTTTGTTTAATTTTGCTTCTCCAACCCCCTAAACTCTTTTTATTATTTTATTTTGTAAAAACTAAAGTATCATCAATATACTATGATGTTTTTATAAGAAGTATTAGAGCTACACTTTCACACACCTACATCTAATGGTTAAAGAACATACTGTTTCCGTGGATGGCGAATTTCGGCCTCCCGAAACGATAATTGTTCAACATTCTTTTAACACCTTAAAAGGTGGCCATTAAGATGACACTATATTTATATATGATATATAATATGTTTATGTTTTCATTAAGCTTATGTATTTTTCATTTTGGGCATACCATTATGGTTTCCATTATAGGTAAACGCGATATCTTCATTTAAGGAAGTGGGGACTACCGCCCCCTCAAAGTGATGTGATTCGTTAATGCCATACATGGGACGTATAAAGGATGTATTAAATGTTATTATATATGGTGTTATACTGGAATTATAATATACCTCTATATAATTATTATTTCTTTCCATTAAAGTATGATATAGAAATTAAAGTAGCGTTCATGCGTACGTACGGCTTACCGTCTCCATGAACGGTGCATTTCATTTCTTATCCCCAAATGTAATGTACTATTATAAGTACATGTATATAATGGATATATATGATGAATGATACATCTAAATGATGAATATAATTCTGGAATTAAAATATACATACCTCTCATTTAGTTTTAATTCCATTAATATGACAAAGAAATGAAAGTAACGTTCATGCGTACGTACGGCTTACCGTCTCCACGAACGGTGCATTTCATTTATTACCTCTAAATGATTATGTGATATTAAAAATACATGTATACTCTAGATATATATGATATATATGATATCCAAATAAGGAATTTCATTCTGGATATAAAGAACCTTTGACCACACAAACAACATGTAATTGTAAGAAGTCCACTTTCGACTTAAGAACAAAATATTGAAAAAACAAACATTATTAACTTAAATGATTACATAATGTTTATAACATGGAAATAAGTGATATAAAAGTAATAATGAACTTGAAATAGGTTTTTAAGAGGAATTAACTCAAGTTTATTATTCAGGACGTTAAATAACGATCGAGTCAAGTCGGACCCGAGGTAAGGGATCCTACTCCACTCTTTCTTTTTAAGTACACTCTTTTATGTCATTCCTTTTAAAGCTCATATTTCTTGTTATTGGGATGTTATTTTATATTAATCTTACTTTAATTTTTATGTTCATGTGATGAGAGACCATATTCTCTCTCATCAATCCATTTTGGAAGTTTTGATTGGCGCCGTTAGGCTGCCGAATTTTCGTAAGAGATCTAACCTCTCTGTTTCTTTTTAAGTACTCTCCTTTATGTCACTTCATTTATTCTCCTCTTTTTTATGTTGGGGGATGTTATTTTATATTACTCTTGCTATAAACTTTATGGTAATATGATTAGAGACCCTATTTGATCTCATCAATCCATTTTTGTAAGTTTTAAGTGGCGTTGTTAGGCTACCGAGTTTTCATAAGGGATTTTTCATCTCACTTTTATTCCCGTGAGATTTATGCTACATTTGCCACAAATTTCTTTGAGTGGTGTATTTACTGCCCATTATTTTACTCATTGTGTAATATACTTTAATTTATGAGTATTTACATCAATGTTGTATTGTCCTTATTTCACGAGGTGTATGTTTCGAAAGATACCCATGTCGGTAAGGGAACCTTTCACCCTCCTCTTTTTAAAATACTTCTTTTGTTGGGTCTTTTAATTTACAAATTTTTATGTTGGGATATGTTCTCATATATCCTTATTGATGTAAATTTTATGTCCAAGTGATGAGATGCCCTTTTTTTATCTCTCATCAACTCATTTTGATGTGGCGCCGTTAGGCTGTCAAGGGAACTTCTTAACCCAATTTCGATTTCTTTGGGTTCAACATGTAGTTATTGAATATGTCATCCTTTGAATATGTGTGAATGACCTTTGATTATTTTACACTTAATATCCACTTATATTTGGTGTATTCGTTTGTCACACATAATTATATAATTGATTTATCCTTAAACCAAGGATACCGTCTTTGTATGGGACTTCGTCTCAATCTCCTTTCATTGAGGCATATTTTGTTTTATACACAACCTTCTTTTATACGATGTATAAACCCCTTTTACTTTTATGTTTATTCAAAAGGAATCATTTTTATACGAAGTGTTTATTAAACGACAAAAGGGAATGTTTTTGTCGTACGTATGCGGTGACAACAACTTCTCCGCCGTCGTGACCATTATTTGAGTTTCGGCTTCCTATACAAGCCATACCTTCTTTTTAAAAGAAAAATAAATACCATGTTTTACTTTTCCTTTCTTTTGGTATTGAAAATGGTTTTAATAATATTTTTATATCAATGTGTTGTGATGATATCTTGTGATTGAAAGGTGGAAATGTTATGTTTCCTTTATGCATGTTTTATGTGATACGATTATGTTGAGGTTCTTGGGAATTATTATGAAGACGGGTGGTTCCGTGATAAACTAAGGGCGGGTGAGCCCGATATAGCTCTCCAATGCATTGGGTAACGCGAAGGAGTGAAATGTTAAGGTTTCTCCGAAGAGGTTTAGGGAATATATTGTGGTGGGTATTCCAAACGTAACCAAGAGGGTTACTCCCTACGTAAGAATGTTATGAATGCCTCAAGTTACCTTTTATGTCTTTTGATTTCTATGATTTATTCATGATTTGATGAGGTTTGTTAAAGTGCCTATGTTTTATGGGTAAATTATGATTTCATTCTTATGTATATATGAACTCATGTTTCCTTTCCATATTTTTATAACCCTTACTGAGATTTTTATGCTCATCCCATGTTTTTGAAATGTTTTTCACAGGTCAAGGGAAAGGTACATGATGGGATGATAGTGTCAAGGATGTGTCAAGAAAGAATCCATGTTTTATTTTAAATATGTTTCCATTGATGGTAAAAATGAATACTGTCTTTTATGTAACCACTTTGTTTAAATGTGGAATGTAATGAAAGTTTCATGATCTAATTCTCTAGAACTCTAAACTTGAAAAGATCCCCAATGTGTAATCTTGTAATAACTCAAGATTAAGTAAGGTTTAAGGCTGGGGCCTTATAGTATTAATATATGTTATATGTTTGGGTGTTTCCAAATTTTTTCTATGAATTCTTGAACCTGGAATAAAGTTCTCTCCTAAATAATTTTATGTTTTACTTTTCTAATTAAATGTTTTCATATGTGAGTAAATTTTTAAAAATTACTATAAAAATTTTAAAGGTATTTTTGGAGTAATGAAGTGCTTAATACTATTTTTAAAATATTTTTTAGATTTAATGGGTGTGTTTCATTCAAATTTGGTTTCAAGGAAGTTCTTTAAATTGGAGTTTTCAAATGGAGTAAGTAACATTAAACCCCTTTTTAGAACCATGTGGGTAGAATAGTTTATTTCATGAGATATACGCGTTGGTTTCCTCTTTTCATTTCACTTTGTGATGGGTTGTTTGTCCCTATTTGAAGGATGTAGGTTCTAAAGAAATGGGTTTTCCTATGAAAATATATTGGATGTGAGGGATAGTTATTATTTTTACCTTTATTGTTGATCTTGGGGTGATTTTACACTCACCCCGACTTTTGATATTCTCAAGGGAACCTAGATACTAGGCGGAAGATCTATATTTATTTTACACTATTTTTTTATTGCATCGATAATTTCCCATCTAGAGTGAAATAGAGATAAACATATTGATAATGTTGGTTCATGATATTTGGTGGATTTTATTTGGTGTTAAAAAAATAGGCCAGTAGTTAGTCAAACTTTGGATTGGTAAATTCTATATCATTTCATATTTGGACCTAGGGTACAGCCCATGAGACGCACTCTTTGATTATTGGTTTATATATGGGATTCCTGTCTCATGTTTGATTATATTTTATTATTTCTTGTATTGTTGTGGAAATTTTATCTAATTTATTTTTATCATTTATTTATTGAATTATAGTTAATGCCTTATGGTATGATTTGTCCTTTGTGTTTCGTTTTTTTCTTTTAAATGGGTTTAAATAATGTTTTTGGAAACAATTATTAATTAAAGTTTGTTTGTTTAGGTTTTCAAATTGGTTTTAAAATAGATTATTTTCCTAAAAGTGGATTTGGATGAGGAAAGTATATCAAAGGGGTTATTTTCACTAAAAGAAAATAAAAGAAAAAAAATTTTAAAATGGTTATGGGATTGATATTGTTATTCACTTGTTTGTGTTGAAAAAACCTATTTTACAATTGTATTAAAAACTAGTAATTATTAATTTCTTAATGAAATAAATTTCATAGATCAATTCATGTGATTCTATGGGTTCTATTAGCTCACTAACTTAATATATATTAATGACCGTGCATGCAGATCTTATTTATATATATTTTTCTAGTTTTTAATTTGTGATGGATCATTTATTTCTTAGTTTTTGAGGAGTGAGTGGTCATGTGGCATACAACCTGATCTTATGTATAATAAATCTGGTGATGTTGTGTATTTTTTGTTTATCTAGGACAGGAAAATTGTATTGGACAACTAGGATAAGTTTATGTTTAATTATTATTATATTTTATTTTATTTATGTGATTCATTTGATTATTTTTATAGGTGTTAATTTTTTTTATCTTTTTTAGTTTATTTATCCATCTTCTTCTACTTAATTTATGTTTCAAGGATGTCTAAAGTATGGACAGTTCATTCCAGATTATCAATAATTGATCCACTATATTTAACTTCAATTTTAGAGATCATTCATTCCTAAAAGATTGTTATCTGATTCCCTGGCCAAAGTTTTCAACCCATGGAGATCATTAAATCCCTTTAGGCCTAGTGGAATGTTGAAATGGGTTCTGGTTTATGTGGTATATTAATATTTTTTGTTACTAATATTATCAAATCCTTGGTTCTTGAAGAAGGTACCTAGGTTTTGGAGTAACTCTCTTATTGTATGGGGTGTGTTATGGTATAAAGGAGAATATAATCTTCAATACCTGAGGGGTAAGCTAAGTTAGACCATATTTATATCTTTATCACCCTGAGGCTCATGTTTCTAGGGGTAGTTAGTTTTTTAATTTTTAATTCAAGTTTATAGTTGGTTATTTTCAATGGATGATTATGTGGAATGATGATATTTGGATCCCTTTTAACTATGATATTCATTTTAGGGGTCTCTAGTGGGTTTAGGGGTGAAATTAAGGAGACCTTGTGATTCAAAGTAAGTGATTATGGTTTAACCAACAATGTAGAGCCTATGTGTCTACTGTATATTGAATTCATAGAGCCTATTTCATGGTTGGTGTATGGTTTTCCAACAAGTGTGGCCAAACTCTGCACATCCCTATTTCTTCCTTGGTTGAGTTGTTTTTACTCCTCTTGATCTCAAATTTTCCCTTAAATAGTTTACACAAATTGGAGATACAAGTGGGGGAGCTTTGATGATGTTTAATTGTGATTTTAATGTGTTTTTATTGATGAATTGTGTTGTTATTTTTTAATTTTAGGTTTAAAGGATTTATTTTTGTAAAAAGGGAGAGTTTTAAAAAAAAATTAAAAACAACTAATGGGTTGTTTGGAAAATAATTTACACTATTTTTCAAGAAATGTTTTATAAATTGGTTGTCTTCATTCTAGTGCTTGGAAAACATTTTGAAAATGGAAATTGGATTTTTTTTTTATAAGTCCTTGGAAATGAATCTAATTAATTTATAAATAATTTCAAATGAAAATTTGATTTTGAAATGGTTTCATTGAGTTTTCAAATGAACAAATGTGTGTTTCACCCAGGATGGATTTTTTTTAAATCAGGGTTTATTTTTTTCAAATGTATGCATTAGTAGAGTGTGTTTTCAAAATAAATTGGTATAAGTTAGTAATTTTACAAGTAAATTGTTACTTTTATGGTATATAAAGGATGTGGTTTATTTTTGTGATTTTTTTTAAAAAAAATCACTAGTTATGATGGTATTGTATAATTTAATTTTTGGTGACATGGATTGATGGTTTCAATACTTTTTTTATTTATAGTACACCACCTATAATGATTAAAATATAATATAGAAGTATTATTGTTGAGGATAATTCTCTTGGTTAATCCTCTCAGAGCTTGGAAGGGGATTCTTTAGTTCTAGAATCCCTAAAAAATCTAAATACAGTGGTGGACTTGGAACCCTTTATGATCTCGAATCATGTTTTGTACTACTTGAACCAACATCCACCTTATTTTTGTGATGATAAATAATAAACCAATGTGGTAGGGTGGGTGGAATGGGTTGAGATAATCCTCAAGTCTTTCAAAACACCTACGGATTCATATGTGAGAGATGTGATTGGTTTATTTTTAAGATCTAGCTGGTTGTGGTGGGAGTTGGTCATGCCTCCAAAGATACATGAATGTTTATAATGTGATTTTTTAGATATAACATTTTTCCAATGATTCTATCTTAATTTCAGGAAAGTAGTGTGATATCTTGAGTCTTTGAGCCTTTATTAGGTTGAATGGTTAGTGAAGGAGTATATTTATCACTTCTTGGAGTTGGTCACATTCTCCCCAGATCTAGTTATCAATGATTCTATGAAATCTTGTTCAACTTTGGGTAGTATTCACTTGGATATAGATTCAATTGATCTTGGATACATCTTGAAATCCTTCAATTAGTTTGTATAGGAGGCCATTTGGGTGGAATATAACTATTCTAAAAGGCCAATTTGGGGTGATTTCATGGTTCTACTAGATATGATGAAGGTATCCTGAGATATGAGAAGTATAAGTGAGATGAAAATTAATTATAATAGAAATTCCCACCTTATAATAATATAAGATCTATCATGTGCATCCAGTTTAGGGCTCCATGGAACTCTAATCCTTCCTCTATTAAAGCTCTAAGGAATTTCCTTTGATGTGGTTGTTTGGGTCATCCTCATAAATAATTTAGGATCATTTATCAAAAAAAAGTATTAGGATTAATATATTTATAGATGGTGGTTGGTTTTGGAACTTTTATTTAATGGTTTTGGGATAGGTTGATATTTTCGGATCCTACATGGGTATTTTTGGAATCTCGTGGAATGTTATTCTATGGATGGTTGTTGGTTTCGTGGTTTCCTCATTGTTTTGGGGGTATCTCCTTCAAGATTTGTGGGATTTTCATAGTTCTTTTGGTTGATGTTTTGAGGATATTATTTCTAGGGAATTGGGAAAATCCTTTGGTGCATGTTTGGGTAATTATATTGGGTGATTCACTAGTTGAGATAATTCCATCTTGTGCACTTGGATTGGACTTTCATATATTCACAATGAGGTGTTAATTCAGTATCTTACCCTAGTTTATCCTTCTATTTTTTGGCAAGAGTTTGGTACTCATATCATTCTTTGATGCTACTTGTGGGTTTTTCTTCTTACTTTGGGGTTGTAAGTATTTATGAATGCAACATGAGTTTGGATTTTTGGTTTCTTGGATGTTTTAAGGATGTGACACTAAGTATTTTCCTTCGTTTCATTCATGTTAGAATAATTTTAAATGGTGGGGATAAAATGTTGTGCCTCCAATATTTTTATGATCTTATGATCAAGTGATGTGTTTTTGTTGTTCTTGGATACATCGTGAGTTTTGGATGGTTGGTCTATTCATTTAAAATATTTTATATGGATGGTTTTGTGATCAAATATTGTTGGGTGGTTTGCTTTAGTTCAGCCTTTTCTGAGTCTTTCTGGACCCACCCACCTCTTGTATAAAGTGTGGGAGCTCATTTATTTCTTTTATCCTCAAAAGTTTGACTAAGTAATTTATGGGGAAAGAAAGTGTAATAGTGTGGATAATTAAGAAACCTCTATGTATTGTAGTTGGCATATTTTTTTATTTTATATTTTTTTGGATTTCCTTGAGATTTAAAACATTTCAGACCATTAATTTGAAATTTTTGAGTCTTTTTAGGTGTTTCATATTTATATTTCTTGGTTATAAGTAACTATGTGCAAATCATGTGAGAGTTATTCTGATGGTGATAATGGGTTTTTGGAAGATCTTTTCACAATTTTTTCAACTATGTGGAGCTTACTAGGAGACCATGCATCTTGTTTTGGGTGTAAGGGTAGTTAGAATGATGTTTACATCGTTAAGCCTAGTCATATGGCCATATGTGCACCATTTCAGTTTTGAAACAAAATTAGAACTTCTCAAATTTCCCCCTCAATTTTAAGGGGATTTATTTTCTCTCCCCTAATATACCATTCTACCAACTCAGAAAACATCAAGAGAGATATCTTCCCAACCTCTCTCTTTGATCATGGACTATTCTCACTATATTTCAAGTTTTTTTCAAGTAATTATTTATTTTTTATTCTCTAACACCTTCTTATATATGTTCCCTTTCATTTCTCCTATGTCTCTCTTTCCCATGAAGCCCTAAATAACTAATTTTCTAGGGTTTAGAATCAATATTGTACTAACATAGTATTTTGGTCTCTTATGGAATATAGAGAATATTTTCTTTCTTATTTCGGAGTTTATTATTGAACGAAATGTGTTCCATATTAGTCCCCAATTCTTTGAGGTAGTTGATTCTAGGAAATTCATTCCTTTTGGAATTAAAACTGAACTTGAGTTTTATAAATTCATTTTTATTGAAATTGGGACTAAATTTAATATATACGTGGTTTTTTAGTGTTTATAAATTATTTCATTGAATTATTAAGCTTCAGAAAATCAATTTTCCCTATGGAATTAATTTTTTATTTTTTTTAAGCAAAATTATTATTATTCCAATATATTTATAAAAATTAATATGATAATTTTCAAGGAATTTTTTTATGTGTCATGTTTCCTTGACACTTTGGAAAATCATTAGAATAGTGTCCAATCTCCCTAAAATTATAGAATTTAATATTAATAGCTTCTTTATTCCCCTAGAAATTACCATCCTAATGGCCTTTCTATCCACACTTGTAGCACAACCCTTATCATTTTATTCAGACACCAGGGTGTTTCCTTCAACATTTATCACAAGGTAGAAATTCAACCCTTCCTTTCTTCCACATTTCTTATTTCCTTTTCCAGAGTTTTTAGAAGCCCTCTTCTTCTCTTCATTTCTTTTAAAGTAATAAGACTTATAGAACTCCTTTTCTATATTGATAGAACATGTTATTATGTCTTCATATGATGAAAAAGTTTGGAAGACCAGTGAATGTCATAGGAATGGATTTAGGCCATCAAAGAATATATCAATCTTTCTCCTTGGATTATATATATAGTCTATAGAATACCTTGTTAACCTTATGAAGTTAGTTTCATACTTTACAACATTATCATCTTCATTTTACCAAAAAATCTGAATCTTCCTTTCTATATCTGTTTTCTATTCATGAGGAAATTATTTCTCTAAGAAAAGTTCTTTAAATTCACTTTATTCCATGTTTTCTATTTCTTCCTCCTCCTTTTTGTTTTGAATTAGTGACCATCATTGATCAGCTTCTCCTAACAGATGATAAACTTCCATGACAACCTTCTCCTTTTCATTACTTCCCAAGGTGAGAAATGTCTTCTTTAAGGAACTTATTAATTGATCCACTACGAATGGGTTTATAGTCCCATTAAATAATGGAGGTTTTTTTCACATAAAGATATATAACATAGCTCCTACACATTGTGCATACGGATGCTCCCAACAGGTATGGTTATTGGCCACAACTGGAGTAAGATATCCCAGTAATGTTATAGGCTTCTTCACACCAGTCACAGCTCTAGAGCTAACATCATTATCTAGAAAAACATAGAAATACCTACATGGGATATGCACATTCAAGCGGTTTATATTCTCTCCACTATGCACCATTTCTAAATAATGGCATACACTATATTCGTTTATGAATCATAATGTTCTATCTCAAATTAGAAAAATACATAACATAAATTATAATCTTATGCATGGATAATCACATAATCATAAACATGGTTTCATTGAGGGAAAAATAACATTTAAATCATTCGTAGTGGTTTTAAACAAAATGTGAATTAACATATGAATATCCCCCCGGAGTAGAAAAATAGGTGCACATTTAGGTTTGTTGTCGCGTACCAGGATACATCGGGTCAAGCTCAAAACTCCTTGTCATAGTATTCAATCTTAGGTACATCTGTTCGAGAACCACATCCACTTGTACTATCCCGACAAAGATGTATTTGATAAAAATATATACATGATCTATTCCTTACCAAAATTCTAGGATATTCTGGTGTACTTATATTCAAATACTATCTTATAGTTTTGTTATCTAATATATGTTTTCTAAATCTAGTTTTCATGTTTTCTACTAAACTTCCTCTCATACCAACTGTAAAGGCCCGAATTCAGTTGCCTAAAGTAGGTTCCTCATTACATTACATTGGCCTGATTACAGGAAATTAGTATCCTGAAGGAATGAATATTTTAGTAGATTTGTAAAGACAGATACATACATAAGTTCAAAATTCCAAATTGAAATGAAATCAACATAAAAGTTCCATTGGGAACATCCACCACTCTAAGATTATCCCTACAAGACAATCATAATATACCTCTTCATCTTTTGGAAAAAAATTAAACATAACAATGGGTGATCTTAGATGCATAGAAAAAGTAAACAATACAGTGGAATATATCATAAATATTAACATTAGGCATGGAGAATAGTTTAAAACACATGCCTTTAAAAATAATAAATTTGAACACATTATGGAGAAAATATGAATTGAGTAAATAGTGCTATAATAAAACATAATCATGTGTATTCTACTAGTCAAATAACCACATGAACATTGAATTTATTGATTTATAAGGATGAAAGTTCATATGTTGTAGATTCTAAAACATAACGTCAAGGCCTCACCCAAGACATCTAAAAATGATTAAGGCCTCAGCCAAAACCATATCTAAAAATGGTCAAGGCCTCGGCCAAGTCCATATCTATTAGTCTCATGAGACCTACCAATGAATAAAGGGGCTATATATGTCCCCACTCATCACATAATAATACTAATTAATTCCTAAAATGAATGGGTAAATCCATAAACTAAATATACATTCATATTGAAAAAAACATATGAAATTTAAATAACTTTCCCCGAACATTAAGCATAAACTCTAACCATTTAGAGTAAATTGGTGAATGATTTTGAGATAGAACATCCACAGTAAAACTAATAATAAACCATTAAATTAAATATAATATATGATATCATAAATTATTAATCCTAATATTATATAAGAATCTACAGGAGTGTCAAAATTTACAAAATTACACTTATAAAATCATTGAGTCATTCTTGAGAAAAATACTCTTTTACTTTGAAAAGAAGAGTTATTTAGGAAAGGTATTTTTATAATACTAGAAGAAAAATAATATAACTTTACCATAATAAAATTATCTATTTTATAAAAATAATGGTAGCTAAAAATAGATTATAGAGTACCCTTGAAAATATGTAAGAATTCGAGAAATACCTATGAATCAGGCTTGCATTTCGGGAAGCATTTTTGAAAGATCCTTCTAAAACATATAACGCTCGATAAATTAAGGTAGGATTATGGATGATACACAGATATTTAACATTAAAATAGAATTTATGAGGAGTAAATATGAATGAATAATAATTTAATTGAGATAAGTAGATAAAAAAATTAACCCAAATGAAAATTCAGGTTCAGTTGGAAAACCATTACCTTAAGTATGAAGGTGTTCCTCACATGATCTTAATAAACTAAATAATAAAATTTATGTTCATAAATTAAGAATCATAGAACCTCACCTACATTTAATTGATTTATAATATTCTTATTAGGTTCATTCATGTCCTTTTAATGTGTTAATAGATTCAATTTCATTGTTAGGGGGTATTTTCTTCCTTGGTCGTCATGATTGGTCTACTTGTACTCATGTACACAAAAACAAGTAGAATGAGAATTTCTATATAGAATTAAATATATAGGTTATTAGTGAACTTACATAATATTACATAGTTATAAAATTCATTTTCTTATATTTAGTGAAGATGAATTATTATATAAAACTTTATTGATAATTGTTTGGATTATTTGGCGATCTTTTGATCATAGTGAATTAATTTTGATCTATAAATTAATAAAATTTATAAAAAAATATTACCAAACCTTATATAGGATATATTTACTATATAATAATCTGTTTCAACCATATAAATGGTTTCATGACCATAATTGAAGACGTTAATATAAATTGAAAACCAATTATCCTTGAATGTGATAAATTAACACATCTCGGATGGTGTTTTCATTTCTAGTATTATAGAAGGGTAAATGAGAGATGATGATGAATTATTACATTATCATAGAAATATTACAATACATGAAAGGAACTAGAGTTATCATAACATATGTATATGGAGAGTTGAAGAAATAAAAATAAAATATATGAACTTGAAATAAAAGAAATGAGAAGAGGAATTTACCTCTTGAAGTTATCTTCCTTGAGAGCCTCTTTAGGGTAGAGGATTTGGTATTTTTATAAGACGAATGGATGATGGGAATCGGGAGGTTCTTGGGAGGATATTTGGGCTGAATTTAGACAAGTCACACGGATTGGGAGGAGTAAAGAGAAGAGGAAGTGTGGGGGGTTTATAGTGGAGGAGATGGGTGATTTTTAAATATTGTATTCATTTTTTTATTATTTTATTCAAGACAAGCAATAGTGTTGATTCTTTTGACCATACATAGTAATAAGTGCATGTTCGTTTTATCCAATGGCAATTTACATCATCCATGACTCAAGAATGATGCATAAATTCACTTAATTACCATTTTTCGTAAATTATCAAATTTCACTATTTACCAAAAATCAAGTATTTCAAAAAAATCACAAAAAATCACCCAACCCATTTTTCGAAGTGTAGAATTAAACAAATAAAATCTATTTTTTCGACATAATTTTCTATATAATAGAAATTTAATTGTTAAATAAAATCATTATTTACTTGAAAAATACAGATTTAAATTTAAAAATGATTTTATAATACTTTCAAAAATTAACAAAGGTCTTATTAAATTAACATAAAATTATAGGAAAACAAATATTTATTTAGGAAAACATTTTATGAAAATTATTTTTCTTTTAAATCTGTTTATTAATTTAAAATTTTAATTAAATATTTATTACTCACAAAAATACCAACACTTAATTATTGATATCTAAAATACACTATTTCATTTATATCGTGTCTAAATTTTATTCATATTTCATGGGTGTAGTTACTATTCATAAGGGTCATATTACTATTCATAAGGGTATGTTACTATTCATAAGGGTCATATTACTATTCACTAAAAATGTAATTTGATCTTATCAGACTATAAGTATCTTACTGAACATAATATTGTATGTCAGTTTATCAAAATTCAAATCAAAAGGTGGTAAAATATGCTTACTCGTTGTGTTATAACAAAGTGGTGTTTTGTAGAGACTCAGTGTTTCATGCATTCAATATTAAACTTTATTTCAAAATATTCAGGTTTTACGTTCTCCCCTCCATACAAAAAATCCTTCCTCTAAATTCATATAATGTTAACTCATAAAATGATTTGGTTATTTCTTCATCATATTCTCCTAAGTTCCAATGTTTCTTCTTCAATTTTATTATTTTTTCAAAGTACCTTTACTAATCATGTCATATTATTCCTCAACACATGTTCTTTAGTGTCCAAAATCTGGATAGGCTCTCTACAGTAAGACAAGTCAGGTTCTGATTCTATACATTCATACGTGTAGAAAAACATTGGTTTTGGCATGTACTTTCTCAACAATGAGACATAGAACTCATTTTTGAACTTTAGACAGGCTAGTTGGCATTTCCAAATGATAAACCACAACTCAAATTATCTCTATAATTTCAATAGTGCCAATATAATTGTGGCTTAGTTTCCCTTTATTCCCAAATCTTATAACACCCTTCCAAGGAGATACCGTCAAGAAAACATGATCTCCGACTTGAAATTCCAAATCCTTCCTTTGATTATCAGTATAGCACATTTTTCTTCTTCAAGATGCTTTGATATGGGTTCGAATAGTCTTTACCTTTTCTGTTGTTTCCTCCACAAGATCTAGGCCCACAAGCTTCCTTTCACCAACTTCATCCCAAATTGTCGGGGTACAACATATCTTCTCGTACAATGCTTCATATGGTTCCATTTGAATACATGAATGGAAAATATTGTTGTAGTCAAACTCCACTAAGGGTAAATATTTATCCCACATACCTTTAAAGCCTAGTGAACAAGATCTCAACATGTCTTCTATGGTTTGGATCATCCTCTCTAATTTCCTGTTAGTTTGAGGGTGATAAGAAGTACTCAATATAAGCTCAGTATCCGAATATTTCTAAAGACGTTTCTAGAATTTTGATGAAAATCATGGATCACAATCAGACACAATTGAGAGTGGTTCCCAAGGAAGTCTCAAAACCTCATTGATTTAGAGTCGGGCAAGGGGCTCCATGGAAAATCCTCCCTTATAGCGAGGAAATGTGTAGATTTCATAAGTCTATCAATAATTAACCATATCGCATCATTATTCATGGTAGTTTTGGGTAATCTAGTGAACAAATATAGGGTGACATCATCCCATTTACATGTATGAATAGGTAGGGGTTGCATGACTTCTATTGGTTTTCTTCTTTCATTCATTACTTATTGACAGAGTAGACATCTTGATACATAATTAGAAATTTCCCACTTCATTTTGTCTCGGCAGAAATGTTCCTTCAAATATCTATACATTTTAGTGCTATCATGGTGTATAGAGAAATTCGAGCTTTGAGCATCATCCAATAACTCCCTTTTCATCTCGGGTATAGAGGGAACACATAGCCTCTTCCAAAATCTCATAATTCCATCTTCACACAAGAAGTCAACCAACTTACCATTATTCACACCTTTAATTTTCTTTTGAGTATTCTCATTTGTAGATTGAGAAGATTTAATCCTTTCCAAAAAATATGGTTGTAAAACGAAATGAAAAGTTATTGATGTTTCTCCTTTGTTGATAATTCCCATATCTATCTTTACTACATCAATAAACACATAATCCCTTTCAATCCTCATTTTTTTTAGGATTCCAATATCCTTCCTTCTCAAAGAATCTACTGCCTTATTTGACTTTCTGGGTTCTTAATGTATGGAACAATCATAATCCTTGAGTAGTTTAAGCCGTCATATTTTCCTCATGTTATGTTATTTCAATGAGAATATATATTTCAAACTCTAAAAAACTGTATATATCAGACATCTTTCTCCATAGAGATAATATCTCCATATATTCAGAGAAAATATTATAGATTCTAACTCAATGTCATTAGTAGTATAGTTTTGTTCATGAATTTTTAACTACCCTGATGCATAGGCAATAACTCTATCATTATGCATAAGTACAAAACCAATCCATTTATTTCATTCATCATTATACATCACAAGTCCACCATTCCCCAATAGTAGAGTTATGGTCAGAGAATTCACTAATATCCTCTTCAATTCATTGAAAAATTCCTCACAATTTTTTATCTAGATGAACTAAACCTCTTTAACAGTATGCTTGGTCAATGGGTTGGCTAAATAGGAAATATTCTAAATGAAATGTCAATACTAACTTTCTAAATAAATAAAACTATGCACCTCATTTATGCTCATTGGAGTATGAAATTCTTTCACAACATTTTTCTTCACAAGATCAAAAAATATTTTATCTTTAGAGACAATGTGTCCAAGAAAGGAAACTGATTGAATCCAAAATTCACACTTACTAAACTTCCCATATAATTCATTTCCTCAAAGAGTCTTCAGAAGAGTGTGCAAGTTATTTTGATTATCTTTGTTGCTTTTGAATTATACCAAGATATCATCAATAAATACCACCACAAAGTTATCAAGATATTCCTTCATAACACTATTCATTAGATCCATGAAAATATAGGGTTCATTAGTCAGTCCAAAAGGAATTACTATAAACTCCTAATGTACATACCTAGTTGGAAATGTTATCTTTGGAATCTCCTCTTTCCTCTCTCACAACTGATGATATCCTGATCGATGTTCAATCTTCAAAAAATATTTGGCTCTATTAAGTTGATCAAATAAATCGTCAATGTGATGTGGGGGATACTTGTTCTTTATTTTTATAGTGTTGATATCCTTGTAGTCAATGCCCAACCTCATAGATCCATCTTTATTCTTAATGAAAGGAATGGGGGATCCCCGTGCTGAAACACTACGGAGAATAAATCGATTATCACTCAATTTTTCAAGTTGTTTCTTCAGTTATAATAATTCCATAGTGTCTATTCTATATAGTATTTTTATTTAGTATTGAACCAGGAATTAAATCAATAGATAATTAAAATTCCCACTCTGGTGGATGTTCAGGTAAATCCTTTGTAAAAACATCAATATATTCTTGCACAATAGGTACATCCACAATTTGAATATTTCTTTCCCCACCCAAGGAAATTTATTTCTCATCCCCACCATGAATTGCATTAAGTAGAGATACTAGTGGTGGATCTAGATAAGAGCTAGATGATGATGATTCTTCTCTAAATATAAGGGATTATACATTTTTCTAAAAAAATTACCTCTTTCTTCTTGCAATATATTTTTGCATTATGATTCGAAATTCAATCCATAATAAGGATTATATCATAGTAAATCAGGGGTATGATAATAAAATCAATAGATAAATCAAGTTTATATACCATAATGGGTACTTCCTTGCATATGATTATTGAAATGATACTTACCTTAAGATTTTTTCCTAACAACTCCCTTATTAAATAAAATTGTAATTATCTATTTTTCTTGAAAAACTAAGAAGATATGAAAGAATTTGATAATATGAAATCAAATAAATCATTAGCTAAGTTTGAATAAATGATTATTGTACCTTCAAACATATAATTAGGAAATTCAATATTAGTAGTGGTGATCGCGTAAATTGCCCCTTCTCCCTTGGCATTTTCTGTGGAACATTCCATTGATGCTTTGGAAAATCATTAGCATAGTGTCTCATATCTATAAAATTACAGTATTGAACAATAGTAGCTTCTTTCTTCCCCTTGTAATCACTAGCCTGATTTTCATTCTGTCTACACTTATAGAACATACCTTTTCCTATTAAGCAGCCACTATGGTGTTTCCTTCCACAATTATAATAGGGTGTAAAGTAAAACCTTCCCTTCTTTGTCATTTCCTTATTTATTTTTCCTGATTTTTCAGCATCCCTATTCTTATTTTTCTTTACTTTAAAGTAATAATACTTAGATAACTAATTTTTTGTCTTGATAGCACAAGAGACAGTGTCTTCATATGATAAGAAAGTTTTCAGACCAGAGCCCTTTGGATGAATGGGTTTAGTCCATCAAATAATCGATATATCTCTATGGATTATGTATATAGTCCACAACATGCATTTCTATACTTGTGAATTTATCTTCATATATTTCAACATTATCATCATCCCTTTGCCTCAAATTCATAAACTACCTTGACATATCCACTCCTTGTTCACAAGGAAAGTATTTATCTAAAAAAAGTTCTTTAAATTCACTACATTCCATGTTTTCTATATCTTCCTACTCCTTTTGGTTTTGAATTAGTAACCACCATTGATCAGCATCTCCCAACAGATGATAAACATCTATGACAACCTTCTCTCTTTCGTTACTTCCCAAGGTGAGAAATATCTTCTCTAAGGAACTTATCCATCATTCTGTTATGAATGGAGTTGTAGTCCCATTAAATGATGCAGGTTGTTGTTGCATAAAGTGATCTAATATAGCTCCTCCACGTTGTGGATAAAGATGCTCTATATGGGTAAGGTTATGGTTCAAAACCTCAGAAAGTTGTCCCAGTATAGTTATAAGTTGCCCGCACTAGTCACAGTTCCAGATCCAACATCATTATCTTTTATAAAAGGGGAAAACCTACATGAGATACTTTTGTTCATACCATTTCCATTATTTCCACTATGTTCCATTTCTAAATAATTTCATACACTATATTAGGTTATGAATCATAATGTACTATCTCAACTTAGAAAAATACTTAACATAAATTAAAATCCTAAGAATGACTAATCCTATAATCATAAACATGGTTTCTTTGAGGAAAATTTTACATTTAAATTCTTCATAGTGTCTTGTAAAGAAAATTTGAATTATCCTAAAAATATCTAACTAGGAGTGTCAATCCATGTGCACAATAAGGCTCGTTGTCATGTACCAGGATACCCGGGTCAAGCCCGGAACTCCTTGTTTTATTTTTCACTCCTTGGTAAATCTATACCAGAACCACATCCACTTTTAGTATCTAGAAAGGGATGTATTTTCTAGAAATATCCACATAATCTATTATTTATCAAAATTCTAGGATATTATTGTATTCTTATCCTCAAAGACTGTATTAGAGTTTTTTTTATCTAATCCATATTTTCTAAATCTGGTTTTCATGATTTCTATTAAACTTCCTCTAACACCAACTATAAATACTCAGCCCCTTTTTTTCCAGAGTCGATGCCTTATTAAATTACATTGGCATTATTACACGAAATTTTTATCCCAAAGGAATCAATATTTTAGAAAATTTTTAAATCTATATACATACAAAAGTTCAATATTGAAACTTGAAATGAAAAATAACATAAATGTTCCATTGGGAACATCCACCACTCTAAGATTACCCCTGTAAAGAAATAATGATATACATCTTCATGTCCCGGAAAAAAATGAAACATAAGAAGGGGTGATCTCAGATGCTCAAAAAGGGTAAACAATATAGCGAAAAATATCATAAATATGAACATTAAAAATGGTGAATAATTGAAAACACATGCCTTTAAAAAAAATAAACTCTTAACACATTAGGACAGAAATATGAGCTGAGAAAATATTTCCATAATAAAATATAATCATGGGTATTCTAATAGTCGAATAACAACATTAAATAAGAATTTTTAGTTTCATAATGAGGGAAATTCATATGTTATACATTCTGAAAAATTCTTTTAAGGACTTGACCAAGACATCTAAAAATAATTAAGTTCCCAGCCAAAACCATAACTTAAAATGGGCAAGGCCTTGGCCAAGTTCATATCTATTTGTCTCATGAGACCTACCGATGCATAAAGGGGCTATAAAGGGCCCCACACATCACATAATATGAACCATGAATTCCTCATATGAACATAGATAAACCTAAACAACATATATATTCATTTTGAAACTAACATATAAAATGTAAATAACTTTTTCCAAGCATTTAGTATAAAGACAAACCATTCGGAGTAAATTAGTGAATGGTTTTCAGATAGCACATCCAAATTAAAAATAATCATAAACCATTAAATTAAAATTGGTATTTGATATCATAAAATATTGATCCTAATAATATATAATAATAAACCATATAATTTAAATAGACAAAATTACTCTTGAAAATTCATAGGGTAATTCATGCGATAAATACTCTTCTACTTTGAAAAGAATAGTTGTTTTAGAAAATACATTCTATAAAACCATAAGTGAAATAATATAGTTTTCTCATAATAAAATGAGTGATTTTATAAAAATAATTCTAGCTAAAAAATAGTATAGAGTTCCCTTGAAAATAGGTAAGAGTTCAAGAAATACCATTGAATCTGGCTTGTATTTCGTGAATAATTCTTGAAAGATCCTTTTAAAACATATAACTCCACATAAATGAAGGTAGGATTATGGTTGTTACACATATATAGAAAATTCAAATAGAGTTTATTAATAGTATATATGAATGAAAAATAATTCAATTGAGATAAGTATATAATAAAAGTAACCCAAATAAAAATGGAGGTTTGGCTGGAAAACCCTTTCCTAAAGTCCAAAGGTGTTCCTCACTTGACCTTAATAACCTAAATAATAAAATTTAGGTTCATAAATTAATGTTTCCAGAACATCCTATACATGTAATTGATTTAGTATAACCTTGTTAGGTTCATTCATGGCCATTTGGTGGGTTAAGAGATTCAATTTCATTGTTTGGGAATTTTTTCTTCATTTTTTTCATGATTGGTTTACTTATATTCATGTACGGAGAAACATGTAGAATGAGAATTATTGTAAAAAATTGAAGTTATATGTGATTGGTTAAAATTAAAAGGATTTCATTTTTATAAAATTCATTTGGTTATTTTGAGTGAAGAATAATCATTATATAAAACATTAATGATACTTGTTTGGGTTATTTGGCAATATTTTTATCACAACAAACTCACTTTGATCTATAAATTAAAACCATTTGTACAGAAAAGATTACATAACCTTATACAGGATATTTTACCTATATAATAATCTGGTTCAACCATAAAAACGGTTTCATGATTATAATTAAAGATGTTAATAGAAATTGAAAACCCACCGTCCTTGAATGTGATAAATTTGAAAATCTCAGAAGGTGTTTTCATTTCTAGTTTAAACGAATGGGAAAGGAGAGATAATGATGAATTATTCCTTTATAGTAATAACATTCCATTCCATTCAAGGTAATAGATTTATCATAACATACAGATGAGGAGAGGTGAGTAAAATATGAAAATAAAGGAACTCAAAATAAAAGAAATGAGAAGATAAATTTACCTCTTGAAGTTATCTTCCTTGAGAGTCTATTTAGGGTAGAGGTTCTGGTCTTTTAAGGGGACCAAGGGAAATTGGACATGGGGAGGATCTAGGGAAGATATTTGGGTGGAATTTATACAAGGCACAAGTCTTGATGGGAGTGAACATAAGAGGAAGTGAGGGGGGTTATAGTGGAGGAGATGAGTGATTTTTGAATATTTTATTCATTATTTTATTATTTTACTCAAGAAAACAAATAGTGATTATTATTGTGAAAAACAGTAATAAGGGAATGTTACACTGAACCAATGGCCATTCACATCATCTATGACTCAAGCATGATGTAGAAATTTCCTTAATTAGAATTTTTCATAAATTATCAATTTTCTCTATTCACCAAAAATTCTTGTATTTCAGGAAAGTCCCCAAAATTCACCATAAAAATTTTTAGATGTTTAGAATTAAAAAATGAACTTCAATTTATCAAAATAATTTTCTAAATAATAGAAATTTAATTTTTAAGTAAAATCATTATTTACTTGAAAAACATTGATTTAAATTTAAATCTGACTTTAGAATACTTTCAAAATTTGGAAAATTTATTATTAAATTGTCTTAAAATTATAGGAAAACAAAATATTTATTTAGGGATAAATTTTAGGAGAATGAATTTTATTTTAAATCTATATATTAATTTAAATTGTAATTAAATATTTATTACCCATAAAAATACCACCACTTAATTATTAATTTCAAAAATGCTATATTTCATTTAAAAGGTGTCTAAATTTTATTCATAATTTCATGGGTGTTGTTACTATTCATAAGGTTCATATTATTGTTCATAAGGTTACATTACTATTCCTAAGTTTTAAATTTCAATTCATCAAAAATGTAATTTGATCTTTTCAGACTCTAAATATCTTACTGAACGCAGCCATGTATGTCAGTTTTTTAAAATTAAAATTATAGAGGTGGTAAAATTATATTTACTTGCTAGGTTATAACAACGTAGTGCTTTGTAGAGACTTAGTGTATCCTGTATTCAATATTAAATTTATTTTCAAAATCTGGGGGTGTTATAGTCTTCATATTGGAAACAAATATAAATATTTTATATTTATTTTATGGAATTTATATAGTTCATAGTTAAATTATAAAGTGTTTATAATTTTTTTATTTATCAATTAGTCATAAATTGCTTATATCTAATTAAATAAATTAATTATAAATTTTTTTAGTTTATTCCATACTTTATTCATGAATATAATTGTTAGGTTATTAAGGAATTTATACTTTAGTTTAAATGTGTTAAACTACTTCATTAAATTATCATACATGTATTTAAGGAGTCACATGCTTGGTATGATAATTAAATTAATTTTATCCTACCATAAATTTTCCTTGTATTGAGTTATAATCTTGAATTTAAAGATATATAATACTTCATACATATTAGGTATTAAAATTATGATACAATTGATATCTCTCTTGAGTATAGTAACTGATTCTCGCTCAAATTTACCCAAGAGATGAAGGTAGAACGGTCCTTGTAGTTTAGCTTGGGTTATCGAATCCTCATAGACCTAAGAAGAAACCTATAGACAAGTACATTCTATGGACTGTTTTTGGCTATGAAGTGGCCAAATTGGGTTGATTTTATATAGGTTTAAGTATAACTAACAGATTTAAGTTAATTCAATTTAAAATAATGAGTTGATCCTATGTTATCGCTCAGGGTGGATTGGACGTATTTCATTTTCAATGATTTCAATTATTTATATTTGATATGGGTTAATTTAAGAAGATAAAACAACATCATCACTTACTGGTTTAATTCCTACACCATTTAATACTAATCACCTATACACTGAAAGGATCAATGTTTTGAGCACTTCAAGGTGAAGGTTCGTATTAGCACATGAAGTGTGTGGCCTTAAATTCAACAAGGACGATGGAGTTTAAAAATCATCAAATAAAAATATCAATTAAAGAAGTGATTATACATTAATGGGGTGATAAATAACATCCAATCCAGCCCCATGATACTCCCTTGGATTAACCCATAAGTGGGTTATCCCTCCATTGATTCTATGGTTTCAATGGAAGCGGAAAGTAGACTCATGAGGGAGGAAATGGAGAAGTGAAGAAAACAATAAAAATAAAATGATCACTCCACCGTTGTGTGAATAATTTCACAAGATTTGGTGTGAATAAATTCACACCTTGATTCAACGATATCAAAGTGAGATGGAGAACAACAGAATAAGAGGATAAGAAGAACTTTTATTAAGAAACTAAAGTGAATTGAACAACTTACATGTGAAATACAAACTTGAGACAACAAAATCGCAACATAACATTACAATTGAAAAGAGCACCAAAGATCATAAAACTACACCACCACCACTACATTAAATAGGAATTTTGGAAGACTTGGATCGAGCCTAAAATAGTACAAAGCATCCCACTTGATTATGGAAGTCCTAGGGTGGTGGAAATCTTGTGGAACTTAGACTTTTCTACATTTGACCCGAGGTGGCAGCCATCTTTAATCCACCGTAAGACATGATTGGACGAAATTCTAGATTTCTAGATCAGAGTTGGCCTCAGATAAAGAAAATGTATCCACGTATATCTGCTAACCTTCTGTAAAGTTTGGGCCCATATGGAGTTTTATATTCTGAGATATGATTAGATTAGTGGGCTGTTTTTTTGCCGCAGAATCTGGCCCAGAATTTTATCTCTAACTTGGGCCACCTAAATGAACACAATGGAGGCCAAATTAGCACTGTATCCTGCATAATGATTTGTTTAGATATATTTATTCTATCCTCCCACCAAATTTGGTCTTAATTGGGTTCTTAATATGGTCCCCACAGTCTCATCAGTGGGATGGTGCCCAATCTGACTTCTCCAGAATTGTTTCCTTTCATCACAAAATATCCCCATCTTCTTCCATGAATTATCCATTGATCCCTGAATAAAACATGTTCATATTTAAGTGTAGATCAATTTACCAAAATATAAAATTAAAATATGTATAATTATATTCATTAAAATAATATGAATCATTGGGTACTTTAAATGATGTTCAAAAATGTACCACATAATAGTGCATTTTAAGAAGGTATTACAATCATAATGTGAAATGATGTTCAAAGTGTAAAATGCACTAAAATGGTGTTTATGAATAATAAAGCACATGAATATTATATATATTAGCAATGAATATTATCCTCATTTAGTGGCTAATCAGTAACCTTGGGTAAAGGGACTTTAGGTCTGACTATTCAATGGACTTGATGTGTATTCCTTGTTTAGAAAAGTGAGGGTTGATAATGTGTCCCTCCAAACTTAATCTTATAGGTATTTTTTGTTTCATGTAAATATAGTCCTTTACACTAAAGGGTTTCATGTACCAAATACATGATATATATTTAAATATGTATAAATATAGTTGGCTTTTAATTTGGGTTTGTAACAAAACCTATGAGTAGTATAAAGTGTGACACTTCAATATGGTTTTAATATATTTATTTTTTAAAATTAAATGGGATTTAAAAATAAATAATTATAATGATGAATACATAAAGGAAATATATAATATAATATGGTGATATTTATATCCCATTAAATTAATATGTGTAAAATTCCTTAAAAATTAAAAACTTTTTAAGACCTCAACTAACCAACTAGTTACTTTCATTCTAAAGCTAGGTTCCAATAGATTATATTATCTAATTAAAGAAATTAATTAATAAACCATAAGGTTTAATAGTCGTATTTTTTACATTTTATTTTGATCACACTTAGTTGGTAAACCATTATAAATGATACCAAATGAATAGTGTTGAGTTTTCCTATATTACATATTGGACAAAGAGTTGTTCGTTCAACAAAAGAAGAGTCGTATATATGATTATGATGATGTAATACATAAATATATATGTTGTTATATGAACACTAAATTGTAATCCTTACTTATTGAAATATAGATGTTGGACCGCTAATGGATATGATGAAATTTTAATGGGGTAATCATTTTTGTGGGAGCATATATAATAAATTCCCTTATTAAATAAAGGTTAAAAATGATACTCATCTGACAAATCATTTTGTTATATATATAATAAAATCATAATCATTGAACTATAACATTGAGATCAATTATTTTAAAAAAATAATCTAAATGTAAGAAACTCCTTAGACTAGTATAAAACTTAAGAATTGTTCTTAAGTAAGTAGAAACATTTTGTTTGTTAATGTAGTTCATTCCAAAGTAACTAAATATTAAAGTCATTCAACAAGTTAATTCAGATACTTATGAGAAGAATATATGATTATCTTCAGGTTTAAAATCAATTAAATTCATAATGACTGAATTAAATTTAGTCTCTACTCATATATTTAGTTATGTTGAGTATGAGAATGACTAGAAAAGACTGAAGGCCTCATTTTGGGAATGATCTACCTATTTCCTTCATTCTTGAATCATTATTGGAAATGTTCCAATAATGTAAATTATATTAACAAATATTTTTACTATTTTTTCAAAGTATTGATGATATATGAATTGGGCATGATATATACAAGTAATAATATTCTTCACAAAATAAAATATGATAATAGTTAAAATGGTAATAATAATAGATAGATGGAAATTCCAACAATGTTTCCTCAAGTATCCAATCAATGTTCAAAAAGGATGGAGATATTTTTATATGTGTCAGGATTTTCCAAGTTCTTTGAAGGGGTTTCAGAAACCCCTTGGAAACCCCATTTTAGATAATGATGTTATAGAAAATCATTCTTCGATTTTGTAGGTTATGTGATACCAAATGTATATTTTACAAATAATATAAATATTTGGAATTCAAAATCAAGGTAACTAATGATAAAAATTATAGTTTTCATTAAATTGAAGGTGAATAAAACTACTAAATTATTGATTTGAATATAAAAAATTAAATATGTATCAAAATCATTTAGATTTAAGTAAAAGCTGTGTATTTTCATCTTATTTGTCATATATTGTAATACAATTTTTTGTTAATTAATGTTTTTTATGAAAAAAATATGATTTAACACACATGGTTTATCATTCATCATATTCTACAACATTTTTAAAAAGCAGAAAAGGAAAATAAATGTTTTATTCAAGATATAATAGTTTATCCATATATTTTTTAAAATATATGTGGTGGGATCCAACCACCAATCATTTCTATATAAACATATAATACCATATATGATATTGATACAATAGCTAATTTATTAAATTTTTTAATGAATAAAAATGAGTGTTATATCCTACCACAAAATATCTTCTATATCTTAGAATGATATTCAAAAATAATATAGTATTTATGAGATTAATGGGAGTATTGTTTTACATATATAAGTTCAAGTAAAATAAATTAAAAATTATTCTCATAAAAATACACAGTGAATGTCATTTAATTTACAAAAAAATTTAATCGATGATGTTAAAAGATTTATGTAAATATATTTATTATTTAATAAAATATTTCAAGAAAAATTTCTGATGGAAAAGGTTTTGATGATAATGATTTTGAACTTAGAAAATTTCTATGTATAAAATAAAAGTTAACAACATCATAAACTTAAATGTTGTGAAGTAGAGAATTTTGGATACTATATTAAAAGTTTTTTAAAATATGAATATGATTCCTAAATATAACCATTATTTAAATAATATTTTTTAATGTATGTTACTCACTAAAATATTTTATTAGGAGGTTTTTATTAGATGTTCGCATGGAGATTTGATAGAAGTTACATAAGAAGTGTAATAAGTGTAAAAATCCCTAGAAGTGTAGTAAACATATGGACCATATAGTAGTTTATAATATAGGGTATGATTAGATTAATTCTTATGTATGATTTTATTATTAATCTTAAAATAATTTAAGAATATTAAATGAATCATATTATACAAAAGGAAATATCTACTTGATCATTTATTTCATGTTGGCTGTATATACTCATGAAGTGAAAGGATAATTAACCTCTCAAAGTATGACTTTCAATTAACCTTAACTGATTTTAATCAATGAGTATTATAGGTTCTAATGAAATGTTATTGTTAATGTGGGTAAGATTTCTTATAGATATATGAAATATTCTCATGAGGCATAAAATAGGTTGTGTGCATTAGATAACCCATCAAGTATATCATGTGGTGTGTTATACACTTTGTATTCAATATACTTAGGGTGCGTGTTTCATATTTAGATTTCCCGATTACATGATTCTATTAATAAATATAGTATAAGAACCATTGTCTTTTGATATATTTCTTACACAAGTCTTAATGCTTTTTTAATCAGGGGGGATTGGGTATGTTATGGATCCTGTCATCAATTTATTCTTAACCAATATGGTATTATTCATTTCGTATGATGAGTATGACATTTGGCCATCTTTTTAGATAGACTTAAGGAGTGTATAATTATATCTAGATAATACATGTGTTGTTATTCTCTATCATATAAGGGGCATGTAATGTACTCATACATAAGGGTAAATGACAGGTGATGTATTGATTAACCTTGTTAGTCTATACTCTAAGAACAAATAACATATGAATAGATATATAATATTTAAATACTATGTGTATTGTGGTTACTCAATGACTTGGACAAATGGATCACATGAAAATTCATTCTTGTGTTTGATATAACTATAGTACATGGGAATAAAGATACATGTGTTGGATAGAGATCATGTCATATTTATTTACAAATTGAGTATAATTAATGCTATTCTATAGTCTAATATTTTTATAAATTTATGAATATAGAAAATCTTTTTTTTCAACCCTAAAAAGGATTCTGGATTCACACTTTTTTGTTCACTAAATAAGGATATATTTTTTCAGAAACATTGATATTTTCCCTAAAAGGGGTTTAGAGTTTATCAAAAATAATTTTGGGATGGATATTCACATCGTATTTAATTTGATATAATACAAGTTAAATTTAATGATAACTTTTAAAAAGTTTTTTTGAGATATATAAAAGAAGTAATGGAAATTATTTCGTAAGATATTTTATATGATACAATAAAATGTGAAATGAAACTATATATATAAGTCTTAGTGAAAGTGAGATATTGATAGAGATAATCCCCAAATCCATAAATGTATATGATATATAAATTATCACTATCATATATTATGATATAAATATATAATATAGTATTAAATTATCATTTAAACCAAAGCAATTTCATTCATTAAATTTGTGAGACCTCATAAAACCACTACCATCACATATTAAATTATACAATATTTAGGTTATGCATACTGTGAGAATCCATTTTTCGGTTATGTAATTAGGCATCCCGAAATGGGTAAGTTATAGAACTTCATATTAGTAATGAATATAAGGTTATAATTGATATAAAAGTTTATAACTAAAAGTGATGGTAAAGATTAATCCAAATGATGATAGAGCGGTCTATGTTAAAATATTTTGGTTATCTGAGATGTTATATAAGATTAATTTATCAAGGTGTTTGAGTCTGTATGGAGGTGAAATTTTGGAATATGGATGATGTATTCTATAATTAAGCACTAATTATAGGATATTGGTAGACAAGTTTTGAAGCCTATAGATTTAAATTGTGAGTTTTGTTGAGGTGTTTATGTTCAATTAGAAGCAAAGATCATGTACTTGGTTATCTGTGAAGTTCATTTGGTGGTGAAATATTAATTACTAGAAGTTATCTACTATGGTTCCCTATAAATTGGTGGTTTTCATTTATATTGGATATAGTTTTTGGATTCTTCTTAAGATTTATTTATCAAGTGATTTTAATAATTTCATTCTGTTTTAATATCTTGTTTAATTTTTCTATGAATTTATTATTTCTCTTGGATCAAGTCTTCTTCTAAATCATTTTAATTTCTATCTTCACTATGGTCTGGTTAATTTTATTTATTGATTTTCCAATTTAGGATTTTTATTGTGAGTTTCAAATTGTATGTGGTCAAGGTGTGTGGATTCTAAATTATGAATCCATCAATATGTGGCATCAATTATTTATAGATATTCAAGTAACCTTTTTTAACATTTGAGGCTTCTAAAATTGAGGTATTTTTAAACTATTTCATTAGGCATAATAAGTGGTATTATATAATGGTTAAAAGTTCTAAAGCATATATCAGATAGTGAATTCTAGAAAATGTGAGTAAATCATCCATTACACTTTTCTGATTTGGTTAGATTTTTTTTTTAGAACATGGCATTAGAAGAGGGTAAGAAGATACAATGTCCTGACCTAGAATCCACTAAACTGAGACTCTAAGAAGGTTCGTCACATGAACTCAAGAGAAACTAATCATAATATAATGGCTACTGACTAGGAATGAGGTTTTAAAATATAAATTTAAGGAGAATATAACCTCATATCATAGAACAAAAATATAATTAAAAAACAAAATATCATACATATCATAGTAATCAAAAAAGAATAAATAAATTAAAACATGCTATAGTAAAATAAAATGAAATTTATGCCCAAATGGCCATGTCAAACATACAACCAACAAACCAATGGTCCATTTACAGAACATACTAAAATAAAAGAACTACAAAAAGTCTCCACAACATCACTGAGCCAAACCCATCCAAACATCAAGTACCACTTGATAAATCTGACTTGACCAATTAAAACTCAACTCGGGCCTCAACCCTAACCATTTCCTATAATAAACATGTTAGAGTTTCTTGGGTACCCAAGTGAAATGAGGGCCCAAGAAGGGTGTGATTAAAACTCTATAGGCCACCACCAATGGTGTCTATAAAAATTCTAGTTATATTAATAGTTTATGTAGATAAATTGTTTAATTAATAAAAAATAAAGAAAAGAGACATAATCCAAGGAACATGATAGCTTATCTAGTATCCACTGGCCCAAGGGTTTAAAGGTGACACCCATAACAACCAAAAACACTATAGCATAAACCATTCCTCTAAATTATAACATAAAAGGTACAAATTATATGGTCAAGGAAGGGTTTTCACCTTTCATTCAACTTGGGGAAGAAAAAAACCTTTTCTCATGGTAACTATCCAATCCACAAAAGCCATCAGCGTCAAAAATGTCTATTTAACATCTATATATAAAATCCACATCCATATATATCAATGATGGAACCTCTGTCAAGAACCTAACCATATACAAAACCCTAAGTTCCAAGACAGAGTGTCGGGTCTATCAAACGCATCACAAAACATAATAGTAATGAATGAAACCTTAGTCTATGATCCATCTATACATAAAATCAGTGGTACCCAGAATATCATTCTGGCCTAGTACAAGGTGTGGGAGCATCATTAAAACATTCTATTTCACATGGTTTGTCATCATCACCCAAATCATCAGTCCGACTCTCTATCCATGAACTATACTATCAGATTCCAAAGCTTCCATCTGACATCATACCCATAACATACTTCTTAGGCTAGAACATTAGTCAAACACCAAAAACATTCCATCATTTATTAAACAAAAGTACCAACATCATGTTTACATAAAATGTTCAATAAAAACATTGCAACTCTTTTTAAACCATTAAAACTTACTAAGATCCATATGGGCCTTCATAATCAAAACATCTCTCAACAAAGACTAACCCCTTTTCTAATGAAAAAGTAAATTAAATCAAACATCGTGGTCAAACATTTATAAAATTCCCTTTTTAAAACATGGGTCATTCTATTTGAAAAAAAACAAGTTCCAAGGACTAAATTTAGATTAAAAAAATCAAAATATCCCTTAAGTAATTTTCCCCAAAGATACACCCTCACCCCCAATACAAATCCATATTTTAAATCCACTTAAAACAACTTTATATAAACCTTTTAGAGGTCCACACCTCATTTCAAATCATGGAACTTTTCAAAACATAGTTTTCCAATTTTGACATCCAAAATTTGGTCAAATCCCAATGAACATATTTAAAAACATTTCAAAATCATTGTGAGAATTCTCATAAAATTGTAAGACAATACTCATTCCCAACAAACCCTTTACACTCCAATTTACTCTTTTCATGAAACAGTTCACCCCATGGGTGATCGTATGCTTGGTCTCAAGGACACCTATGGATCTAATGGGATCCATGGAAGGACTACACTGTTACACCAATCCCCAAAACCAAATTTTTTATGCCAATATATAAATTCCCAAAACAAGGATTAAATTCACATACTTTATACACATGAAAAACAATTAACAATATTATGGGTAAAGCTCTTAAACCACCTAACTCACTAATGAAGATTTCCTTAATAATTTCAAAACATGGTGGCTTTTCTAAGGTCCATCCAAGAATCGTTCAAACTCCTTGGAACCCAAAAAATATTTTCACAAATACACAAGATCAATTCTTACATCATAATAAAAAAAAAATAATTTAAACAATTATAATTAATTAATTTACCAAAACCCAATTTTTCATAATTCTAGAAAACACACTGAGTCATTGTGCCACACCTAAATGAAATACAACCACTCACCGAAGACCCATGGAATAACCCCAACCCCATTCTGAAAAAAATCCCTAAGAGGAGATACTAGTTCAACATAAAATTAAATTAAATAAGTTTGAAAAAATTAATAAAATTCCCCATTAACACATACCTGAGTGAAACGGCGTACTGAAACCATCTCAGGATCTTCTCTGCCCAATCTGTCCAAAAGACCCATGAGAAGCATATGTTTTCACCATGATTTGGTGGAATTATCAAAAAAAATAAACTACAAAATTTTAAGGAAGGAAGTTGAAGAAGAAGAAAATCCCCTTGAGGTTAACTCTTACCCTAAAACATTGAAGAATCAACACCAAAATACCACCTTAAAAAGGGTTGAAGAATGTAGGAAGAGAGTAGAACCCTCCTATGGTTCATGAACAAGAGATGGAGAGAAAGGGGAGGGGTTACATAAAATCATAGAGGTTAAAAATGGTAAAAATACCATTTTAAATATATTTTGGGCATCCACATAGTTTCATTTGTCCAAGGCCACAGACTCCCATGGTTTGGCCGCAAATTTGGCCAAAATGTACGCCAACCATTTTTACCCCAACTGTCCAACACCCAAACCTCACATAGTTAGGCCATAGGGTTTGACAAACCATGTGCCAACCATGTAGTCAGAACTACCTCCCTTCTCCATCAAGGAACATATTTTGTATTAAAAAGTGTGTTGCTCATGCACCTTGCCTTTGACCCTTCGCATCCTCACACAGTTTGTCTTTTTTCCTCACACGGTTTACCCAAAACTATGATATAACTATAGAACTCAACTATTATCTATTCAAAATGAACTAAAAACTGCTTTATAGTCAAGGTGACACATGGTTTCTCATAAACCATGCACACCAAACTATTCAATCTAGTTAGAAAAATCTAAAACTCCTTAAACTGAACCTAAATCCTCCAATTCTCAGTCAAACCCCCAAGCTACATCATGAGCATCATTCCTCATCTCAAAAAACAAAAATAAAGAATTAAAACTCTTATAAAATCATTCCATGTATTAATTCAAGATTCCACCCATCTATTAATAAAAATTGAAACTACTTCTAAAAATTTCAACACATCCGAACATGGGACCTTAAACCCACCGTAGCAAAACAGTTCTCATTCTGAGAAAACTTTGTGGTTATACATCTATACAACCCGACCTATGTTGGTCACCTTATTTTTCCAATAACCTCATTCATTTTATAATAGTCGAAACACTACTAAGGAAAAACCTCCAAATCAAATCCCTCAACTAGCCAAAATCCTGATCTCACGCCTACTGTCAAAACCAAAACACCATGATGGTACTTAACCGAGCCCACCCAATTGAAAATTTTATTATGAAATTACTCGATAAGTAATTTAGATTTGTTGATCCCAAACATAATAAATAAATTATAACCACAAAACATCAATACTTAATATCTATTTCATTAGTAAGGCCCCCCAGAACCTGAACTCACACTCCCACCAAATTCCTGACACAATTCTAAACTCACCACAACCCAACTACCAATAGAACACCAATCTTACTTGGAACCCATCCTCATAAATGATAACTAACCTAAGTGGATTCATACTTGTCATTTATGCACAAACTTATAATGTTCAATTGTGTATGATAAATCCCAACTCAAACTGAAATTTATCTATCATTCCTAAAATGACAAATCAGAAATAGATTGAAACCCTCTACACTCATTTTATGTTCTAATTTCAATTAGACTATCCTTGACCAACTCATCACAAAAATTACTAGCTCTAAATACTAGTCTATCTGCATCTCATAGGATTAAAATTCCTTCACTACCAAAGGTTTTCCATAACAATCCAAATGTTCCCACTGGAGTCCACACTCGACCCATAGTGAGATTCAATAGTCAGATCCTTTACTAAATCAAAATTATAGTTATGCCATACTGAACACATCAATACACCTCTGACACAAGCACCTTGGATTTTTTTCAAAACTAACCTGATCCCAATTCCACGATCAGCAAAGTCACCTACCACAATGGAATTCATGATTCCATTAGCTAAGAAATCTAAGAACGCACATCAAGGATTCCTCTCTTGAATTACAATGCCCCCAAGGCTGATCCATGACCAGTTCCACACATCGATGACCCTTACATTTCAAGGGTTGAACCACTAAAATTGATACATAACTCCTCATCATAGGAGTGTTTTCATCAGTAACTCACCCAAGAAACCTCAACCACTTCTCCCCATGCTCCAACCATGTCTAACCCAATAATTTGACATGTATATGTCCCTTAACTAAGTGAACAGACAAAATATAAACTATAACACATTCCCTACATCCACAAATGGAAACCATGGCATTCGTCGACATATAGTCCATCCCATGGACCTCACCCATAATCATTCAGTGGTGTACTTCCCACCATATGGCCCCAATTACAATGCTCTATGATCGTAACCTCCATGAGGCCCCATACCCTACCAAGGACATGAGGGTAGCTAGGTGTATAATCCTTTCTCTCATAGAGTACTCAGGATTATATCTAGGTATTATTTATGATCTTCATTAACTAAGACTAAACTAAGATTTCATCGATGAATACCACCACCAATCATCGATATCCAATGTCACCTATAAATTAAAGGACATAAAAATCCATGCAAGGGTCTGGGGCCTAACATCCCATAGGAATCACAACACAAACATGTCGGTTCTTGGCCTACTCACAAAATCCTCTTCTCCTCAAGAACCCTGAACATACGCTCATGTAACATCCGATCCAAAAACCAAACAACACAGTTTGTTACCATCCGACCATGCCTCAAATATCCCATTAACACTAAACATTCACACAAAACACGTGTAACCCCACCACAAAACATTATTCTGAAATTAATGGGTCAATATTTAAAAATACTCAACTCACAATCCCTATCCTCTATTCATTCCTACCACGCATGATTATCTCACTCATATTAGATCATCATTGGTGCCTCCCAAAACTAAAATAAACTTATGATCCAAAACCACTTACTCGACCACTCAAAACCAGGGCATCATTCATACTTCCACTAAGATCATCTACACTCTCACTGCATTCCTGGATATGCGTCCAGAGATGACCAGGTCAGACACCTAATTGATCCAAACCTCAAAAAACAAAAGTTTCATAGATGGATCAACACTTCGAGCCCTTCCCAACTCAAGAAAACCATACACCTTTATTTACCTCGTCCCAAAAAGAAACTCACCCACACTATCATCGCCAGAAGAGAACTCATGCACCTAAATACACATTTCCTCAAGCACCCCTTGTTCTCTATATTTGACTCCTAACCACTAGGCACACCCATATAAGAATATATTACCTTCTCTAGGAACACAAACAATCCCTTCCCCAAAAAATATAACTGAAAGTCTAAACCATTGGAACTTGTGTGATCTTTCTCAAAACCGAAGGCATCCTATATGACAAAACCCCATACTAGTTTTCACACTTCATAAACTATTGTCAAACATCCAAAACATCCATACTTACCTCACACACCCAAGATCACATGTAACTCGATCGACTTCTCTCACAGGCCACCCTTGAAAGCAACTCGACACCACTCCTAATATTGGAGTCACATCAAAAGGAAACTTGATCCAACCATCCAAGTTCTATGTTAACTCACTAAAGGACACAACTAACCTGAATAGAACATGATACCATCTCATCATATCCTCACACAAATACAAAAATGGGCTATTTCCACAGTTCAAAACTATGGAAATAAGGACCAAAACCATGGATGTAGACTACAGCCACATTTTTTCCCAACTGTGGGCATTATCACCGTGTCAGTAGGGTCTCACCTATGGCCACATTTTTAACCATGGAAATATGTGGCATATTTCCGCAGTTTTGAAAAACATGGAAATAGGTGTCTCTATTGTCAACTGTGACTGTTGACCTAGGGTCGTAGTTTTAACAATGGTAATAGGTGTCTTATTACCACAGTTTTAAACATGGTTATATCCCTATAAAACTGTTGTAATTGCCTAAAAATAATATGTGCCTATCCGGATTTGATCCCTACACCTTCACTTCATGTTTCAACACCATAACCACTACACCATCAATGAGTTTGTGTGTGTGTGTGTATATATATAATATTTTATATTTAGTATTAAAAACTGTGGAAATATCCTGAAACTTGTGGAAATAGTTATTCCAGCAATTTTTTGTGGGAAATGTTTTCTCCCATGTAAGGGTGAGAGACCTATAGCCATGGTTTTAAAAAATTTGGCTATATCCCTTCGAAAAATGGCATGTAGCAATGGTTTTCAAAATCATTTATATAGGCCACATAATTGTGGATATAGGTGTGGGTTATAGCCACGTCTTTGAAACCCATGTCTATAGACCAAGAAAAAATTACCTATAGATATGTTTTTAAAATCGTAGCTATAGGAGACATAATCATGGGTGTACCCACCTACAACCATGGTTTTAAAACTATGGATATAGGTCTGTGGAAATAGTCTATTTTTCTAGTTGGGTCACATCAAAAAGTCAAAACACCCTCCTCTAGGGTCCCACATAATAAAAGTGCCTTATACTAATCAACTACCCACAACCAGGGCACCCATCCTCTCTAAACATAAATACATTAGAACACACTTTGGAGGACCTATACATGCAACTGATCCTAGACCAATACCAACCACAAGGGGTCCAACAGTCCTATACTTACACCATGTTGACCCACTAGGGTCACTACACCAATGGTGCATGACAACCACACCCGTGTCCTCATCGAGTGTTTCACTTTAGATCCACATAATCTTCCATCATAAGAAAAATAAATAAAACCCCAAAGTTTAAGGCCTATAACATCTAGATCCTAAGTTCCTAATATGATGTATGAGATTCCTATTACCTTTATAGTCAATGATTCAAAACCACATCACAGGCTTCTTTAAAAGGGTTCAAGAACCATAAACTCATCATAAGTCATCATATCAAAGCATCATGTGTGTCATATAAAGAAAAATTCATCTACAACCCTAACATCACAAATCAAAAACATTAAATCCAACCCCTGGTAGCCTACACTTCCTACAGGAACAAGTGTTTGTGAAACAAAATCCTGGTATACATAACAGGATACAACACATTCATATAATCTAGACTATCGCGTAAAAAATATAAAAATAATGGGAATGTAAATACCTCTGATACTACTTTGTAATGTCCCAACTCGGAATCCACTAAACTAGTGCTCTAATTGGGTTCGTCACATAACCTCAAGCGCACCTCCTCGTTCATTAGAGGTTTTTTGACTAGTAATGGGGATCTAAAATGAACTGCGAGGATACTATACCTCAAAATCACAGTTAACAACCAGAAGTAAATAATCAAATATCATACACTTTAGAGTAAGTGTAAAGAATAAATAAATAGAAACATGCTATAGTAAAATGAAATGAAATAAATGCTTGAATAGTCATGTCATACATATAGCCATCTGCCCACTACGCCAATTACACAACATAACAAAACAAAATAACTATAAAAATTCCCCACAATATCATTGATCCAAACCCATCCAGTTATCTAGTACCACTCAAGATATCTAGCTTAGGAAAATAAAACTCTATGTGGGCCTCATCCCAAACTTGTGCCTTCAATAAAAATGTGAGATATGCTTGGGTACCCAAGTACAATGACATCCTGAGCAGGGTGTGATTAAAACTCACTAGGTCATCTTTAGTGGTGTCTAAATCAAATAGAAATCATAGTAATAGTGTTTGTGCGTAAATTGTGAAATAAATAAACTTTATAGAATAGCGACACAACCCATGGAACATGACATTTCATCTAGTATCCACTAGCCCAAGGGTTGAAAGGTGATACATAGACTAACCAAACAAGCTATGACCTAATCTAGTCCTCTGTAGTGTAACATAAGAGGTACATACACTATAGTCAAGATAGGGTTTTCACCATTCATTCATCTCTTGGACGCATAAAAACCTACACCCATGGTACCTACCCAATATACCTAAGCCATCAGTGTATAAATTTTTTATCCAAAATAAAAAAAATAGATATCCATATCAATATCAATCTTTGCTGGAACCTCTATCTAGCACCAAACCATGTACCAAACCATTGGTACTGATAATGATCATCAGTTCTTTCAAACCCATTACAAAACATAATAGTAATTCCCAAAACTTTAGTCCAACATCCATCTATAAAAAACATTTTTGGTTCCTAGAGCATCAGTCTCACCCAGCCCCAGGAGGAGGAGCATCAGTCCAATTTCCTATTTCCAATGGTATACCATCATCACCTAGAGAATCAAACTTTCACTATTACCATGAATTATAATATCAGGTTCTATTTCCTTGATCTGAAACCATGTCTATAATATACTTAATATTCTTGAAGAATCATTCCATAACCCAAACCATTCCATCATTTCTTAAATACTAAGCTCAAAATCATTTCTATACAAAAAATTCTATAAAAACAAAATAGACATTTTTAAACCGTTTACAATTACTAATATCCCTGTAGGAATTCAAAATTTAGACAAATCTAAACAAATCCCAAACCTTTTTCACATGCCAAAATAAACTAAATTGAATGTCCTCATCGAACATTTCAAAATCACACTTTTTAAAACATGGTTCCTTCTACTTGAAAGACAAAAAATAAAGAAGTCCTACACTTCCATTAAAATCACCACTAGAGACATTAAATAATTTTCACCAAAGACACACCCTCGCCCTCATTTAAAGTCTATATTTCAAATCCATTTAAAACCCACATATATAAACCACTTGGAGTATTGTACCTCATTTCAAAACAAGGAACATTTCAAAACATAGTTTCCCCTTTTTACACACAAAACTGGGTTAAATCCCAATGCACATATTTAAAACCATTTCAAAAGCCTCATGGCAATCCTCAAAAAATCTTAACAAAAGGAATAATTCCAAACCAACCCTTTACAACTTCACATTACCCTTTTCATGAAATATCTCACCCCATGGGTGGCCCTATGTTTGGTCTCATGGACACCCATCAATCCAACGGGGTCCATGGAATGTCTAAGGTGTTAATCCAATGCCCAAAACCAAATTACATAAGCCCAAAAAAAAAGTACACAACAAATATCTTAACGGAACATACTAAATACAGATGAAAAAATTAATAATACTATGGGTAAAGATATTAGACCACCTACCTCACCAACGAAGCTTTCCAAAACACAGTGGTCTTGCCATGGTCTATCCAAGCATCATCCAAAATCCTTATCACCCAACCAAGATCTTCATGATCACCTGAACTCTTTTCTTACAACAAACCTAAACAATTAATTAATTATAAAAATTATAATTAATTAATTAACCAATATCCAATTTGGAATAATTCTGGAAAACTCACTAGGTCAACTTATCGCATCGAAACCGATGACAGCCACTCGTCGAAGACCTGTGGCATAATTGTGACCACATTCTGAGCCAAATCCATAAAAGTTGATTACAATTTAACAAATAATTAAATTAAATCATTAGGAAAAACTAAATAAAATTTATTGTGAACACATACCTTAATTAAACACCATATAACAAGATGCATATACCATCTTGGGATATCCTCTACACAAACTGACCAAAATCCCCATGAAGAATGACCAACTACACCATTCTACAGTGGAAAATCAAAAAAAACCTAAACTAGAGAACTCCAAAATTATAACTAAGTAAGTGAAAGAAGAATGGAAGCATATAAAGGTTAAATATTACCACAAAATACTGAGGAATCACTACCAAAACACCTCCTTGGTGATTCTTAATGAATAAATAAAGGGAGAAGAACCCTCCCTAGGTTCGTGTGCATGAGCGGGAGAGATGAAGGAGGGTGGCTTAAAATCCTATAGGGGAAAGTGATAAAAAAATCCATTTTAATGAGATTATAGGAAACCACATGGTTTGGTTGTAAATTTTTCCAAACAATGCACCAACCCTGTTGTAGGATCTATCCAAGGCCATAAACATGCACAGTTTAGCTTCATGGTTATCCAAACTATGTGAAAATCAAGTGCACCCTACTATCCCACGCCCATTTTTTTTCTTTCTTAAACATCATGGTTTGACAAAATCTTCACCAACAGTTCTTTCCGCACTACCTTTCTAATGAAGCAAGGACCATGGTTTTTTTTTAAAATATGTCCAACCCTTACGCCATGTCACGGAACCTCAACAACCTTGCACAGTTTCTCCTTTTTCCTCTAACTTTTCAACTCAAACAATCCTCTAACCATTCAAATCAAGCATTCTCATTTAAAAATGAAATAAATACCTCATGAGAATCAAGGTGTTATATATTTTCTTCTAAACCGTGCACACCAAACTGTACAACTTGGGAATAAATCTCCAAAACTCACAAAACATAACAAAAAGCCTCTCAAGATCATCTAAACACTTGATCCACATCCTGAGTATCATTAATCATCTCAAAGCACAACTATAAGTCATCCTGACTCTTGTAATCTCATTATAAGACTTAATTTAAGATTTGACCCATTCAGTAATTAAATTTCAAACTCCTGAAAATTTCAACTCATCCGAACTCGAGACATTATAGGAGATATTGGAGAAGTTTGATGGGTCAGAACTTGGTTTCAAGAATATGAAAGTAAAGGATTGTATTTTCTATATGGACCTTGATATTCCCTTAATTATGGTGAATCAAGAATATTTATTGAAATAATAAAAGGAAAGAATCTATAGGAAGGAACTGGGTGGAATCTATTTGATGTTGACCCGAAACACGGTGTTCACCATCCGCAGAGTAAAGATAAATTTAGAATTGATGGATAAGATTGCGAATATGTATAAAAATACTTCTGCAATGAACAAATTTTTCATATTTCATGGAATTTTTTACATGTGGTTGTCAAGAGGAAGGTCATTAGCTGATCATATAAATGATTCTAATGTAATCTAGATTCATTGGAGTCTTCTAGTGTGAATTTTCCTAAAGTCTTATGGGACTTTATTATTCTATCATCACTATCAAAATAATTGGACATAATGGTGATTATTGTGAGTGTAAATAATGAAATGATTTTTGAGGAGATTATTTATCTTATCTAGAATAAAGAGATCCAAAATAATGATTTTTTAGGTGGTATGTAAAAAAATCATACTACATAAGTTAAGGGACACTCCAAATGAATAATTTAGAAGAATACAGCGGGAAATATAATAAATAATATTCATAGGAAGATGGATGGTCTCATTGTAACAAACCAACCTAGGTTGACATGACACATCACCCCAGAAGACACTCCAAAAGGTAGAGTTCAACCAAAAAATTATCATGAATAACTGAAAATAGATAATCCAACATAGTAAAATATAGAATAAGGGTACACATCCATGATACATAAAAGTCATCTTAAAATTCTAAACCTGAATATAAAACAAGTTGAAACAAAATATAGACTATCTATCACCACCAATCTATATCACTAAGAAGGTAACAATATTCTAGAAAATTTATTGAGCTACATGACACCCTTACCATTACCTGAGTTCTAAGAAATTACATCTACAAACACCCAAAGGTAAACATTAGGGTTTGATAATTATGCCTAGTTATATTTCACCAAAGAATCTATTAAAACAAAATGAAGCCAATAGTTCAAGATTTAAAACAAATATATTATATAAAGAAATTTTAAAATAGAAAAAAAATTGGGCACCATACTTTTGTTTTCATAAAAAATATAATATTCAAAAAATTTAGGAATATGACAAGTACATATGAGATAAAAAAAAGAATAAGAAAAAACTGTAAAGACCCATCCTTTCATGAAGGTACAGATCACTTATTTTTCAATTTGAAATCCATTGAATGGTCCTGATAATGTTACACAAATGATTCATGGATGTCTCAAGGGTTTCAAGTGCTTATTTAGATCCCAGAACATCATGAATTTGGAAACAAACTAGGATGCACTGTTAGTATAAATCATACAGCCCAGCCCACATGGTCTCTACTAACTATGTCAAGAGAGATATGGGATCATTAAGGGTCACACTATTTATTTCCAACAGTTCGACCCATGGTGGTTTCTTGTGTGGAAAAAATATAGAGATTTAACATAGGGATTTTTCAAAGTTCATGCATAGTAAGGGAAACTCTGCACATTAACTTTGCATGGTCTCTCCTTGAACATTAGTCTTAGTACGGTTTGTGCATGGTTTTTCCAAACCATGGGCCCCTATTTTTTAGGGTAAAATTCTCAAATTTCTCTTTATGAACCTATTTTATTAATTTTATCTTCCTCCCTCTTTATTCCAACGGATGAGTAGCTCCTCCTTCTCCCATAGTCCATCTTCTTCTCCTACCTTGGTTTTTCTATATGTCCCACATATGAAGTCCAAATCAAGATTGGTTAAAGTAATTGTATAGCTAGAGGTATGATATAACTTCTTATCATTCCTATTTCATTTTATCTTCAGATTTTTTGTGTTATTTATGTGTAAGATATTTTTCCCTATTCTCAGCGTGTTGGACCATTTTTTTAATTTTCTCATAATATACCTAGAATTTGAGTCTAATATCAAGGGAGGAATCATCAAAGACCCTAATATTGGTGGTCTCATCATTTTCCAAAAAAATATTACTGTTTTCACAACCGCATCATTATGCCACACACTGTATTTTTTCACGAATCATGATAAAATGGATTTCCTAATTTTAATTTGAAATACACACATTGTTTAACTCATAAGGATCATTATTTAGAAAAATAGAGGATGATGGACTCATTTATGGACACCCCTTGGGTATACCAATTTGATTTCCCATTATAGTTAATTGATTAATTGACTGTAACACCTATTAAGTGTTCATCTTGGGTTTTAATTAATTTTTCCCACTCATATATAAATGTTTAATCAACCCAAGGTACCTCCTAAATGCTTATACAAACTTATATTTGGAATTTATCATGTATTTAATTTCCCTTTTAAACATGAAACATTTTAAATGACTCTTGGATCCTTATAAAAATAATTCCATGTTTTGGTTTATTAAATGAGTGATTAATTTCAATGGATTATTCATGATGGTTTTACATTCCTTAAATGAAATGAATGATAAAATGGAATATATTATTCATGATGATTTTAATTTCCTAAAATTAAATGAATGGTTTTAATGGAATGAATTATGAAAGGGTATAAAGGACATGATAATTGTTTCTTATTTTATTAAATACTTTTAATGAATTATGATGTCTTGGTGGTATTGGGCTCGATTGATAGGATGAATGAGAGGAAATTACACTTAACTATTAATATAAAAATTATTAGACCTTTTAAATAGGATATGGAATGATGTTAAGGGTTATTTTGGGAATAAATATTCATTCTTCCTTAAATCGTGTGTTCAATATAGCATCTCACACCACTGACACTAATTGGACGGTGGGAATAATGCACCATGTCCTTTGCTTAGATTTTTGACATGAAGGAATACCCACTATATTGAGTGATGATCATGGAGTCTCTCACCCAATATAAGATGTAGGGGATATACCCTACTTCTTGGGATTATATACTCATTCACATAAGTTGTGGGTGTCTGAGTTATTTCACATTCCAACTAGCACTCGGTATTCTAGGAATATTTTCACTTGTGTCTACACGTACCTGGTTCATATATGTGGATTAAATATATAAATATAATATATTATATATATATATACTAATTAGACACACATTATGATGATGAGTCTAAGTAGGCAGAGCCACCAAGTGTCCTTGAAGAACATGAGTGGGTGGGTTATTCATTTATTCAGCTTCTATATTATTTCATTTTTACGTGTATATTATTTAGCTATGATCACTTCTTGGATTAAATCTAGACACCATTGGTGGTGGAATACTAGTATTTTATCTCACCACCTACTTGGGCCACCTTTGGTAACTGGTTATCATATTATTTGGCATATACGGATAAGGGTAAACACCCTACTACTGATATTTGACATGCTTTACTTATAGATGGGTCACAGAACCAGAGGACCGAGCATATGGTTGAGATTCTGATGGAGCATCTTTTTTTTGTTTTTGTAGTTTTTTAATAGCATGATTATATATGTATGTCGTAGGTTCCCCTTTTGTATATCAGTATGCCATAAATCTATGTATATGACACTTTATAGTGGATTTGATGTTATTATTCAGTTTCTTATTTATTTACACTTCTGTGGTTTATTTATTATTTATGTTTATATTATGCTTCAATTGTTGATTATTATCTCTTTATCCATTGTTCTACTCTAATAATATGTTATAATCTCCCTATCGTTCCACCTTCACACCCTCACTGCTAGTCGGCAGTCTATGGCGTACGGGGAGGCTCGCTTAAGCCCATGTGACCCACCGGCACAGGTCACGGGGTAAGTGGATCCTCGTTCGAGACATTACAAAACCATAAAAGGATAAACTATAATATAAAAATGTGATAAACCAAACATGAAATTCCCTATCATGTATAAAACCAACCATAATTATAGAAGTAGCCTATAGGAATTTATACTCAGATATGTAATATAACACAATACAGTAAGCCAGGAAAAACGTTAATCCTTCAGATATTGAGTCCTTACATAGTATATGGATATCAATAAAATAAGACCTAGTGTTCTTATACACATTAAGGTTTAATATGTGAAAGGCGCTATCGTGGGTGATCTAAAATGATGTTCGGTTTTGGGTTATTTTGTTACAGCAAAGTGGCTGACCAAGGTCGTCTCTCAAAGGAGGAAGTAATTTAAAACAACATATTAAAGGTATTTTGAAAATAAAATAAATTAAAATAACATAAACACACTACTTAAAAGTATTGTGGGGTTTATGTTTTATAAAACCTTAATAAGTATACTGGAAGAAGATTTTATTTTTTGTATGTTTTTAAATGAGTTGGAGAAAATGAAACGAGAATATTTTTTTTAGAAAACAATTTTTAGAAGGATAATAGATCTTAATATACCTAATCACTTACTTATTAATAATTATCATTTAAATTAACATAAAATTAATTCTGATCCCCTGATTTTTTAACTCCCAAACCCTATTATAATTAACTTTACAACAAATATTAAAATAATTAAACCCCATACTATATTTGGAACATGCAATCACAGCATCATGCTTTGAAAATCATTGTAAGGCTGTCTTATGGTTAGTGGTAAATTAGGGCATATATTCATTCTATAAATAAGGATTAATTGAATTTAAGGTTTATATTTGAACTCTAAAAAATTATCACGTGTTGTTATCGATTATGACTGTACTCTCACAATTTACACGTCACTCAACCTCGTGTGTTTTGTGTTAATTGTTCGATTTATTGCTTAGTTTCTTCGAATTTAAAAACTCAAATAATAGATAATATTACTTGAATTTGATTCAAATTAATTAAATGAAGAAATTAGTATATATATCAATTAAAAATAAATACAAATCTTACGTGGGTTGTGTAGTAATCATATAAATGTTTTACATTCACAAAGGTTGTGGAAAGATTATAGCCCAATCGCGTTTCTAAACAGGATTTCAAGAAAAAAATAGGAAAATTATATAATAATAAAAATTGAAACAAATATAAGAAATATAATAGTAAATAGGATATTTATTTCAATAACAAAAACATTACAATAAATAAGAGGAAAATATGATCATTTTGGAGGATATCCATGCTTGATAGCTTCCCCCCTCTAATGGTGAACTGAATTGGAAATGAACCACTTCTCCTAGGATCCAAAAACTATAAGGCACATATAAATTCCTTCAAATGAGAAAACACTAATTAATATAGTGGAGTGGAGGCTATATTTTAAGTGATTTCAAGTGTGGAAGTGGAAATTATACCAAATAATACAATCTAAATTGCACTTCTTGTTTGACCACTAGAACACATGAACTAGATGTCCTTTCCAAAGGATTCATTTTTCAAAATTTATTCCTTGAACATTGCTCCAAATTTGGGACCTATACAAGAATTTATGAACAATCTATAGCCAAAATACTAAATTGGTGTCAATTCTAGTGATTATAGACCATCTTTCTCTTCATATCCCATTTACTCCAACCAAATTCATGATTTAGCTCGTATGGCCTTAATGAAAGTTTTATTCCACTAACTCAGAAACACAGTTAAAAAATTTAAGTTCAAATAATACAAAAAATATATATTTGTGGAAGAAATTATTCAGTTCACTTTAAAGGGAAAAATAGAATTTTCATCAATGTTTCAAATGAATGATCTAATACCAAATATTTTATAAAAAGACATATTTAACACAATTTGATGAAATTGTATCATTTATTATTAATAAAATATTCAATAAAATTGTGTTTTATTAATTCCCTAACACTTACCCTTTTTAACTCCTGGAAAAAACCTTATATCATGTATTCCAAAAAAATGTGACCAGATATGAATGTTAATACTCCTCAATCAATAGTGGAAATATAGGAAAAGTAAGAATTCCATCAAGAGTGAATATTAATAAATTTGAAAGTCATTATCTCATAAATTATATCAAAATAAAATTCAATGAGATTAATGACACTAATCATAGAGAAACAAGTTATGGGTCCACTATGCCATTAATTCTCCACGAGTGTGTATGCCAATCATTTCAACCTCATATCTCAACGCATTATTCTGCATATTCAGGTCAAGTAAAGTAATTATTATTTCCTAGTTTAATTCACTGAACTTTTTTTATATTCCTTTTCAGTAAAATTTCAATACCCACTCAATTAAGCATTCCAAAAATTCAAACCATAAGATCATATCCTAGATATCTCCATGTATTGTACATTTCATCACTCCCCTCGTTATTTTTTATTTTTTTTATTTGATTTTCTTTTTTTTTATTTTTTTATTTCTTTTTGGGGGCATAAAACTTTTGGATATTAGGTACACATTCATAGGTAAATTCAACACAATAATGAAATTTATCGTAATAGAAATGAAGGTATGGACTAACCATTCATATAAAATGAATTTTTTAACCTAAATTAGATATACCTTCAATTCAGTAGCAATAATATCACAAGTCGTTGTTGTGTGAAATGTTTTGAGGAGAAATAAATGAAACAATTTATCATTAACATATATCACAAATAATGGTGTAAAAATTTTAAAGGTTTTATATTGACACAACCAATCATATCATCTACAACTTCCATTTTTAGATGAAATATTTCCCAGGATTATCATTCTACCAATGAATTTTGAAAACATGCATTTTACATTTGTTACAAAAGTAAACGAGAATTTTAAATGATAGGTTTTTTATCAATTTTTTTTATTTTTGTATTATTATTTTTTTATAAATGTAATTTAAATCCTAACATATAACACACACACAAAACACAAATTAAAATCCAAAATAGCTACCCCAAAAAATTTTCCCCTCCCCCAAACATAAATATTTTATTATCCTAAATGTGATCCTATGAGATAATATGTGTATATAAAATATAAAGTTTTAAATTGGATAAAAAATATAAAAGTGAAAGGGTTAGGAATAACTTGATGTTCTGATGTGGTGATGCGGTTATCTAGTGTGATGAAATCAACTTGTCGAGCATCTTCCCAATTATGAACTAAAGAGTAGAAATTTATCTCCTGCTTGAAAATATATTTTATTATCATTAAAACATGAGATTATTGGGATATTTCCTTTTAGATTCTTGATTTCTCATATGATTATAATTGAATCTCCTCAAACTCTTAAATTTTCATCTTTTATTAAATTCCATATTGGGCCAAATTGATGTTGTACTTCTTTATAACCTAATATGTCTGATGTGCAACCAAAATAGGGAGATGATAGGATATAGAAAAAACTAATATAAAATGGTTACATACCAATGGAAATCTTTTATATTTTCCAATAATCTCACAACACATTATCCAAGTTCTTTCTCCAATACTTTCTTTCTGGTTGCACATTTTTTAACAAAATTTGTTTAAACTCTCAATTTGAAGCATTAGCCTAGACATTTGTTTTGGGGTGGTAAGGTGTTGATTTTTTATGTTCCACAGCATACTTAAATAGGAGGTAAGATAAATTATGATTGAAAACATGTTTTCCTTGGTCACTAATGATGTCAATTGGTACTCCAAACCTATAAAAATATATGTCCCTTGAAAAAATTGACTACTTCATGAGATTCATCAGTCTTGGTGGACTTTGCATCCACCCATTTACTAACATAATAAAAAGAAAACAAAATGTACAAAAAAACAAATTAACTATGAAAAGAACCCATAAAATCAATTCCCTATTCATCAAAAATATCACATAATAATATGGGTTGTTGATTCATCTGATTTCACCTCAAAAATTTTCCAGTGTATTGGAAACATGAGCGTGACTTAAAAAACACATGAGCATTATGGAATAAGCTAAGCCAGTATAATCTAGAGTCTAATAATTCCATAGATATATTTTGGTGTCCAAATATTCCCCCACATGAAAGTGTGTGGTATAAATGTGGAACAGACTCAAACTCGTGATCAGGAACACACCTCCTAATAACTTCATCACTACCCATGAGCCATTGGTAGGGAACATACAACACATAAAACCTAGAATCACTATTTAATTTTTAGAATTTATGTTTCTTTATATTTTTAGTTATTTTAGATGAAAAAAGTTAGTTAACTAAATCATCATACCAAGGATGTGTACTTGAGAGTGAATAAAGATCCTCATCAGGAAAATTTTAACATAGTGGTACCTGGTCCAAGGTGTCAGCCTCTAGTGTGTAACTAGTCCTTCCCAAGTGGTCTTACACCAAGTTTTCCGACACCTTATTATCCTTTATATCAATTTTGAATTATTAAAGAAGAAGATTCCATTGGATAAGCCTAGGATTTGTATCTGGCTTCATTAATAGGTACCTCAGTGTTGTATGGTAAGAAAAAAATATCTACTCTAGAGCCCAATAAATATGAATAGAATTTATCTAAAGAAAATATGATGGAAAACTCATTTTGTGGTATTTTAGTTTGATTAGTTGGAATCCAATGTTCTTTAAGCATAGGCAATCACAATTTAATGTGCCTCCACCCTCTGGAATAAAACAACTCCAACTGAAAAGCTTGATGCATCACACAAGTGATCAAATGGGATGTCCCACCACATTGTATGTATGATTGGTGGAGTGGTTATACACTTATTTAACTCATCAAATTATACACTTCACAAATCATCCAAAATGAATTAATTTCTATTTTTAAGCAATCGAGATAAGGGTAGCGTAATCTTTTTAAAATCTCGGATGAAGGGTCGATAAATGCATAAATTCCATAAGAATGATCTAAAATCATGCAAACATGAATGATATGGAAAGGATGAAATAATATCTACCTTATATATATGAACCTCAATTCCATGTTTTGAAACTACATTCCAAAACACCATGTCACGATCTGCCATGAAATTACATTTTTCAAAGTTTAAAACGATATTCTTCTCAATACATTGACTCAAAACCTTTCCCAAACTAACGATACATTCATCAAATGAATACCCATACACTATAAAATCATCCATAAATACCTCCATGTTGGTATCAATGAAATTAGAAAAAAATACTCACCACACATCTCTAGAAGGTTCCAAGGGAATGGCATATTCTAAATGGAATCCTTTGCAATGAAAATGTATCAAATGGAGAAGTGAATGTCATCTTCTTCTAATCCTACACAACTATAGGAACCAGAAAATATATAGAGAATCCATTAAAGAAACAATAGTGTGTCTTCCCATCTAGTCTCTCAAGCATTTGATCAATAATTTGGATGGAAAAATAGTCCTTATGAGTGGATTGATTTAGTTTCATATAATCAATATGCACATACTAACTGTTTTTAACCCTCATTGGAACTAATTAATCTCTCTCATTTACAAAAATATTAACATAACCTTTCATAGGAATAACGTAAATAGGAATCACCCACTGGTAATCTGAAATGGGATAAATTATTCCAACCTAGAGAAATTTTTCAATTTCTTTTTTAATAACTTCTAGAAGAGTTGAATTGAATCTCCTTTTTGGTTGCCAAACTTGTTTATCCCCATATTCCAATGTAATACTATGCATGAAAATAGAGTGGATAATACCCAATATGTCAGATAAGGCCCACTCGATTATCTTAATGTTCTCCTATGAAAGATTTAAAAGTTTTTCTTCATGTTCTAAATGGATATTGTTAGAAATTATAATAGGTAATATCTCACCACTCAAAAAGTATGAGAATTTGATATTTGGCAGAAATGGATTGAGTTCCAATTATGGTGGTGTTGTATGGATGGAAAAATTGAAGGAACTGAAATATGTTCATAATGAACTATAGTATCAAAAATAGAAATCATTAAAATTAGAAAATAATGCATCAAATCTATTTGTATACTCAATAGCCAAGTCATAATTAGAGTGAACGTGATCAAAATTAGAATATTAATCCACCACAAAATGAAATCCAACAGAGGATTTTGCATTATAAATATGCATGGAAGTGATTTTAGACATCAAACATGAACCATTGATCATAATCTCTCTAAGAATAGGATAATAAAAATCCCAAGGTTTTTTACATGGTGGTCTAAAATGGGAGATAAAAAAAGCAGAATGGTCCTAGGAGGGGTACATCATGGCTTCCAAACATTAAATATCACATCTTCATCTCTAAAATCCATGTAAAGTGTACCCTCATAGATATTTATGTTCTTATTTTAATTTTTTAGGAAGGGATTACCTAAGATAATAGGAGCATGAGAATTTACCTGATCATCCTCCATGTTAATAAAGTAGAAATATTATAGAAAGATCATGTCTCTAACCCAAAAAGTTACATCCTCAAGTACTCCTATTGGATATGCTGCAGATCAATTCACCAATTTTATCACTACTCTCATCATATTCAACTATCCAACCTTTAAATAATAGAATACACAATGAGGAATCATATTAATGGAATCTCCCAAATCACATAAATAATTAGTAAAGTGTAACTCTCTTATGGTCCAAGGGATGATGAATGTCCTAGGATCCTTTAACATTTCTTGAATTTCTTGTGATGGTGTAATGAGGACTGACACATTAATTCCAATATTTATCCTCTCATTTCCCGTGATCCCACTTCTATTGGTAAAAAGTTATTTTAAAAATTTGTTATACCTTGGGATTTTCTTAATGGCCTCAAGTAGAGGTATATTGATCTCAACAAGCTTGAATGTGTCCAAAACCCCTTTTTTATTGCCTATTTATCCATATTCTTGGTTTAAATAACTCTATTTAGAAAGGGAAGGGGTTTAAGAGGAACATCATCAATATTTTTTCTTACCTTTTACTTCCTCCTTGGCCTTCTCAACAACTAGTCTTGAATGGGACTTCTCTAAAGTTGTGGTGAATCCTGATGGAAGGATACGTAAAGATGCATTAGTTTTTTGACTCCCACTTTGTAATGTGATAAAACTAACATTTCCCTTGGTATTTTTAGTAGGCTACGAAGGAATATTTCTAGAGTTCTTACTTACTATTTCATGGAAGGTGGTGGCAATCTGGATGATTTGTGTCTTCATCTCCCTCAACTCTAAACCTTGACTCTTAATCACATTCTATTGATTAAGAACAATTTTTTTCAAAATAACATTAGTGTTAGAATGCATAATTGGTTGAGAATTCCCTTTCTTGGATTTTTGATGCTTAAGCTCCAAATACCTTTTTGGTTGTTGAAATCCCTATTGGTAAGGTAGATGTTGCGGGAAATTTTGTGGAAAAGGGGGCCTTTGTGGTTGTCTATAGCCATACCTCATGTCGGATTCATCCTTCAAACCCTAGTTGTATTCTGGTTAAAAGGAATCGTACTTCTTCTAAGTATTTGGTTATTGTTGTTGTTGATATGGTCTCCTAGGGAATACTACTGCACAATCCTTTATTTTTATAGTTAGGGGAAGTAGTCAGCTGGGTGGTTTGTTCAGTACAAATGCCATAGGGTCTCGTAGGAGTGGGTTGGTATGTCTTTTTAGCCCAATAAATAATCCTCACCATACAGGTCAATTATGAAAACTTAGTAAAAATTAAAATATTTTTAATAGAAGATAAACTTACCTGATGTACTCCTATAACATATTTTGTAACTCGGATACCAAATTGTTTGGGGTTTTTGTGTTATCTTATCAATAAATGCATGTATAGCAACTGGTGTTTTTTGACCAATACCACTCTATCTACGGAAACCACCATGCTTCTCTCCATAGCTATGAGGCCTTCATAGAAGTATTATACGAGTAGTTAATCATTGATTGGGTGATGTGGGAAGCTTGCACACAACTTCTTGAATCACTCTCAGTACTCATACATTGACTTCTCTTCTTCTTGATTGATTTATGAGATGAATTTAAGATCGGCATTGGTTGTTGATACTAGAAAAAATATCTATAATAAAATAAATTTCAAATCATTTCAACAAGTTTCATATTTAGGTTATAAATAATACATTCAGTCTTTTGTCATTCCATTAAGTGAGAATGGGAATTATCTTAGTTTTATTTGACCTTTAGAGGAATTTATTAGTTTTAGGGTAAATAAAACCACATTAAATTCATTTAAATTTTATTTGGGATACTCATAAGATAATCCATAAAATTTTGGAAAAATATGAATTAACCCATATTTTAATTCAATGTCTGATTCGAGATTTGGTTATGAAATACAATTTAATTGATAGTGAATGTCAGCTGCAAACAATTGTTGAATGGTTATATTAAGTTCATTGTTATTATTTATATCCATTGTTTATAGTTCTGTTTTTGAATTAGAATTTATTCTAATTTCAATGTTCCCAAAATAGAGGAATTCTCTAATTTTTTGAATGTCGACAATTCCTATAGACTGATATTGTATGACTCAAGCCCCAAGGTTGTTTTTAATATTGGGTTCTATAAGAAATAGATCCTTGGGATGGGATAATGTCACAAATAGTATAAAAATTAAATGAATAAAAGTGTACCATAATAAGAAAAATAATTTGTTTGAGATGATGGTCCAAGAAAGAGAAAAATAGAAGAAGAACAAAAGAAAAAAGAAAATAAAAATTGAGAAAGCGAAGAGAATGAAGAAATATGGTAATAAAGTAATAAAATATAAAATCAAAAACTAAAATTAGTTGAATAAATTAATTTCCTTCCCATAAATGGCACAAATTTGAAAGGCATTGTCGTTAGTGCTCTCAAATGATGTTAGGTTTTGGGTTATTTAGCTGTAGTAGAGTGGCTGAACAAGGTCGTCCCTCAAAGGAGGAAGTAATTTAAAAAAATATATTAAATTTATTTTGAAAATAAAATAAAATAAAATAAACACACTATTTAAAATTATGGAGGGTTTATTTTTTATAAAACAATAAAATTTATTCTGGAAGAAGTGTGTGTTTTTTCTTTTTATTTTTGAAATAAGATTGAGAAAAAGAAACGAGAAGATTTTTATTTAGAAAAAAAAGTAAAAAGTGTAATAGATATTAATATACCTCTTAATGTACTTATTAATCATTATAATTTAAATATAAATCCACTTAATTATGTTCCCATTATTTTTTAAACCCTGAACCCTATGATAATTAACTTTATCACAAAGATGAAAATAATTAAACTCTATACTAGCATCGGAACTCGAAATCCAAACACTCTGATTTTATTATCATTATAAGTATATATTATGTTTAGTGGTAAATTAAGGAATATATTCATACTATAAATAAGTATTAATTTTTTTCAGGGATTATATGTGAACTCTACAAATTGATCTAGTGTTGTTACCGATTATGATTGTGCTCTCACAATTGACACATCACTCGACCTCGTGTGTTTTGGGAAAATGGTTTGATTGCTTTATTAGTTTATTATAATTTAATATCTCAATTACTATATCATATTATTTTAATTATAGTATCTCATTGATTCAAAATAATTAAATATATAAGGTAAGATAAAGATTGGCTACTAAGAAAAAATACTCTTCCATGGGTGGTGTAGTCATCATAGAAATGTTTTCCATTTGGAAAGGTTTTTGAAAGGGCATAATACAATAAAAATTATACTATTAATTTAAATCCCAATGAGGATGAGTAAATAATAATATAATTTAATTAAACAATAGAAATACAAGGTAAAAGAATATATTTATTTCAAGAACAAAAACATTTCAACAAAGAAGAGGAAAAGGGGAGTCTTTTGGAGGAGATCTTAGATTGATAGATTCCCTCCTCTAATGGTGAATTTAATTAGTAAGGAACTAATTATACTCTACTTATATTCCTCTAAGTTACTTCCAAACCACTAAAAATGAGGAAAAAACCAATTTATAGAGTGGAGTGGAGGCTAGGTTTTAATAGGTTTCATGGGTGTATGTGGAAATTCGGCCAAATAATTCAACACAACTTGAACCACCTATTTTACCACCAAAACAAGTGAACTATTTGTCCTTACAGATGAATGATTTTTTCAAAATTGGTTCCTAAAGATTCTCTCAAAATTTGGGTCTAATACAAGCATGGATTAAAGATTTATGGCTCAAATTCTGAAGTGGTGTCCAATCTGGAAAGTTTATCCCATCTTTGACTCTATAGCCCATTTACCCAAATCAAAAGCATGATTTAGCTCATATTTCTAGAAAATTATTAATTACGGAACACTAAAAAAAATTTGAATTTCAAATAGAACACATATAATATTTATGGATGAAATTATACAATGCCCATTAAAGGGAAAACTGGAATTTTCATTAATTTTTCAAATGAATGATCTTATATAAAATATTTTATAAATAAACATTTCTACACAATGTAATAAAATTAGGCCATTTATTATTAAAAAAATATTAAATAAAATTTTGTTTTATCAGTATGTCCATTTCTAGATGCACCCAAGGTTCCCAATGTGCATTGAGGGGAGAACCTTTATAGAGGGGATGCCCTCGGTTTTCACTATTTTAGGCCCCCTTAACGTGGTCCATTCTCTTATACATTGTTCTTTATGTATTTTACTCTTTCTTACCTATTTAATAAATAAAAAATAATTAGTATTTGTAATCATCACCACTCCCATGTTTTAATCCCCATTTTTAAATAAAAAACACCTTTAAGGAATTTCATTTAACACATAGTGTGTATAAATCCATTTTTAATGAAAACCCCCTTTAAAAACATGAATCACTTAAATAAAATCAACATTAATATAAAATAAATCATCTCCATGAAGTATATAAAATAAATTTACAATAAATAAAATTATTTAATGAATTAAAACCATTGTATAGAGAAAAATACCGCAAGAATGGAGGGAAACAATTTACCTTTGAGAATTGATATTTGAAACGAATAAATCAGGTCATCACAAGCCTAGATCTATAAGAAAAAGTATCAAATCCATATCAAAATCCTTTGATCTAGAAAAGATAGCCCAATTAGTTTCCAATAAGATATGTAGAGAATATATCAAGCAAGGATCTACGAAGAGGATAGAAAACTAGATCAAAAATAGAACATACAATGAAGAGATCCATCAATAATGAAGGATAATCACCAAGGAAGCAAGCGGAGCAGTGTCTAGATCACTGGGTGATATTTAGTTCAAGAAAAAATAAAATTAAGAGATGAATATATATATATAAAATCAAGGTGAGGAAAATTTTAGCTTTTAAAAGGTTTGGATTAGGGTTCACAGTTAGGTCGCATGGTTTGAAAAAATCTTGCACCAACCATGTGCAGTATTTTTCCCTTTGAAAAACATGGAACACAATCACTTAGGGATGAGTAGAAAGGTTTTACAAACAATTCTCAAGCCACACAACAAGTATCTAATTCAAAAAATACAGTCACACTATTCCTGATAGAGCTACATAGTTTGGATAACTATACTCAAACAATGAAAACCCTAACTAGATCCTTATAGTGCCATACTGCATGGTTACAAAAAGATTAATATGATCTATGAACCAAAACCATGTGACTTCCCTGTTTTCTCCAAAAAATAAAGTTTTAAACCTCTATTCCCAAAAAATATATAGATCAATCTAAAGGATAAATCAATCTCAAATGAAATCATACCTATGACATAGTGGGTGTAACAATCCTCCCAACCATAAAATTTTTCTATCCTTATAAAGTTCTTAAGATTATGTATTAAGAAAAATCGAAGGACACTACTTCCTTATCAAAAATTCTAACTGTCACATATCATATCCATATCATTCACACAACAATATTACATGAAATAATGGAATTGTTTTACCTCACAGTACCTTATACTAGCAATCCATAATCAGAACCGGTTGCTCAACCACAATGGTTTTAAGACCTAGATCTATATCTTTTCATTAAATGATATGGGAAAGGTCGGTTTGATACCTCCTTAGATTGGAAACATGAAACATATCATGAATCAATGTAAATCATGATGGAAATTCCATCTTATAAGACAACTAATTCATTAAATAATCTCAAAGGATCCAATAATCCTCGGTTCAAACTTACCCTACTTACTAAATCGATAATGTCCCAAGTGAGGTGAAACTTTCAAAAATAACGGGTCACCAACTTCAAGGTGGATATATATGTCCTATAAGACAATGCTTTTAATGGTTCCATTTTAATCAAATCTTGATAAGTATTTTTTAATTTAAATTCAACCAAAGGTAGATGATTTTCTCAATAACCACCAAAGTCAATCATGCATGTCAAGAGCATATATTCAAGAATCTAAATAGCTCACTCTGTATTCCCATCTATATATAGATGATATGATGTACTTAATTTAATTGGTACCACATTTCATATTTCATAGATTTCTAAAACCTATATTAAAACCTTGGGTCCGTATAAAAAACAACTTAAAAAGGGACTTCATGAAGCTTCATGAGCTCTTAGGCATACAAGTGCCCAAGCTTCTCCACCTTCATTGTCTCCTTAATAGAGAGGAAATGAGATTATTTTTTAAGTGAATAAATGATAATATAAATAAAATAATTTCCACTAGGTTTACGTGGAAAAACAATGATAAAGTCCATAGATACAACATCTCACTTCCATACTAGAATGCGTGATGTTTGTAACAAATCAGTGGATCTTTGGTGCTACGCATTAATCCTTTGAAAAGTCACCATGACATAATGACTGTAATAGAACTTCCCATCCCCATCAACAAATACCAACATATAATATCATAATACATTTTTGTATTCCTATTCTATATGGACCAAAAAGAATAGTTTCCACAATCCATCAATTCTTTCCTCGTAAATATGGGAATGACCAACCTTCCATGGAAACCCAAAGCATCCATGGGAGACTAAGGCTAACCACCCGAGTTCTACCCACCATAAAATAACTTTCTAAAATATGGAAAATAAATGTCTAACAACTAATCATAAAATTATGAGTAATCCTTCACCAAAGATAATAACACCTTCCCACCAGCCTCTTCCACTCCTGAGATCATCTTGGAAAACAAACTCATCAGAGACCCCTCCTCCAAAAAATGCTTTAAGTCTTGAGTTAGTAACTTCCTTGTCGACACATCAGCAAACACATTCCCTATCTAAAGAATAAAACCAATACCAAAATATAAATTCTTAATAGACTCAACCTAGTGTCTTTTTCACAAGTTTATATCCCTTTAAGTAAAATTTTACTTCAATCTCTTATGATCATAGTTTACTGTGAACTGTTCCCCAAAGAGATAATGATACGGTTTTTTAGATCATGCATAATTTCTACTAACTCAAGGTCATGGGTAAGATGGTTCCTATCATGAGGGAATAATTTTCAGGAGTCATAGGTAACCACCTACTTTCCCAACATCAAGACACATCCAAATCTCATACTTGAAGCACCATAGAAAACATCATAACACAAACTATGTTATAAAATAATTAAAACTAGATCCAAATTCAATCACTTATTTAGTTCCATGAAATAGATATTTAATTATTAATTCCACACAAATTTAACACCCTTGTGTATTAAATATATCATCAGGTTTGAAAGAAAGGATAATTCCTGAATAAACTGCCTATAACAATCAGTTAATCCTAAGAATATTTGGATCTCAAACACATTATTGGGATGATATCATGATATTACCCCATAAATATTTTCAAAAACTTGAGAGATTCCCTTTTTAGATATCATATGGTACATAAATTTTACTTCTTGAATCTAAATGTCACATTTTTAAAGCTTACCTTATAAATGATGTTATTTTAAGATTCTAAGGATGGTATCCAATTGATCCATGTTCTCCTCCTAAAAATTGAAGTACACAAAACTATCATTCAAAAACACAAAAATTAAAGAGTTGAAAACCAATGAAACAACTTATTTATCAATGCCATAAAAACCTCAAGATAGTTAGTGGTACTAAATGGCATAACCAAAAACTCAAAATGCCCAAACTGGATCCTAAACACCATCACAGGTATATTCTATCATAGACTCCTGTCTAATGGTCCCCCAACCATAGTTAAATTTTAGAAAACCAAATAGCCCCCATAAGTAGATAAAATAGATCATAAATTCTTAGTAAGAAGTATTTGTTCTTAAATCTCATCAGATTTAGATTTAGATAATCAAAGCAATGTATAAGTCTTATATTTTCCTTATTGGAAAATAATTTAGGTGAATCCTAAGGTTATATACTAGTATGAATGAATCATATTTCATCAAGATTAGCAACCAAATCATTAAGTTCCCCTAACTCAGTTGGTTCTAAGAGATAAGATGTAAAAAATAGGAATCGTGCCAGGGAGAAGGTCAATAGTGAACTCAACCTCTCTCTATGGTGGTAACCCATAAAAATAATTAGGAAAGACCTCAAGGTAAGTACTCAGCACTTTAAAAAGTGGTATGGTCAATATAGATTCAATGGAGTAAAATAAAATCCTCTAAAACTGACATGATATGATTATGGAATAAAGAACAACAAGCCTTCTCACCTAGATATAGAATCTTACTCACCCTAAAAGACAATTGAAACCCCATTGGGAGATAGAAATTGAACTCAAAAACAACAATAGTCAATATAATACTTAAAAATTATCATACAATCCATGATAATAATAAGGTGGAAGATATTAAAATCAAAAACTAAGAAATCCTACACCACATAAAATTTTTCTATCAACACCCAACACACATGAAATTTAAAACCTTGTTCATACCTCTTTCACAAAGTCATAGAAAAATCCAACATGAATTTAATAAAATTGAATGAAATATAAAAACATAAAACAACTTTAATAATATATAAGAATGAGTCACACAAATATTAAATAATTCAAATACCATAGAGGAAGAAATAGGACCAAACATAAAATAGTACCTAGACATACAACAGATTCCTCGGGTGCATACTCCTCTATATAAAGACATTCAGCCTCATCTCCTCTATGAGTCATGTTTATAATATTAACATTACAATTGCATGATATTGAGATCTATCACCCTTTTATGTATCATAATGGACCCTAAATCCTTTATTAAGAGGGGATCATTATTTACTAACTTGGGACATTTTTTCCTAGAAATGATTAAGCTGTCCATAATATCTGCAATTATGGAAATTTTGGGGAGCTTCTATAAACATAGGATTTATATGACTAGACATTTAAAACTGATATAAAGGCACCTATTTTTTCCTAATGAATCCAATAACCCGATATTGATGTAAAAAATCACCCTTAGACTTTATTTTCTTTCTAGAAGACACTCCCTACCTACCACCTATAATAACCAAATTTCCCCCTAAACTTGTTTTTCTAGAAATTAATTCCTCATCCATAGCTACATTATTGACTACCTCGAAAAAGGTTAGGAAGAATAATAGAATCAATATAAACTGAATATTATCCCCTAGTCCCATCTCAAACCTCTAATATTATGGTAATAATTTGTAACAAGTTCAGTTTCTGTGTGAAACATCATTGCAAAATGGGTGGTACTCTCCAAAATCATATGATTCCTTACTCTAAGTTCATAAATTCATGGGTCTTTTTTTTCTTTGTAGTTATTTATGGTAAAATTATCGGTTTAATATCTTCTTGAAAATATTTTAGGTAATATTGTAAAGACCCAAGATTGAAGTACATGGACATTACATAATATTTTTGGAATACTTAATACATTACACAAATAGATGCACAAAGACCATGTTATTTTAGTGTCTTTGGAAATATAAAAACATAAATAATTGGTTCACAAAACATCTATATCATCTCAATATTTTTCATTAATAACTAGAATCCCTTTTGTCACATATTACTTAATACCATCCTTCATAACCTATGGGAAAGGAAACATAAAAAATGGTGATCTCATATGATCAATAAGGGTAAATAAGGAATATATCAATCATTTCACAACCATAATACATAAGAACATAAAAATTGAAAATCAAATCTTTCATATAATAGATCATGATATCATGTCATGGAATAATTCATAATAGATAAATAATCAATGAACATATTGCCAAAGGGAATAACATAAGACCTTCAAATTGTTTCATGAACATAAGCATAGAATTTCATTTCATATTAGTCAAGGTCCGTTGTCAAGACCATCATAGTGGACAAAGTCCGTTTCTAAACTGAGTTCACTCTTCGTTACAACCCTATAATACTGAACTAAATTTACAAACCATTCCAGCCCTATATTTTAGAATTGGATTTTACTGTTGTTACAGTCCGATCTATCTCATGAGATATAAATATTTACCGTATGCATTGGAAGGATATATAAGTCCTACCCATATCATAATGAAATCATTCATACATGTGCCACAAAAAACAAAAATCATTCTTCATAGAATAACCGAAGGAATAAAATGGGTTCCTTAAACATCATTTCATCATTACATAATCTATGTAAAATAAATGGATTTAATAAATAGTATACCATCAAAATCATAATAAAACCAAAAGAATAATAGGGATAGTATACATGAAACGTAACCCCATTAAATAATTCTATCTTATAAGGGAAATAATTTTGATAAAACACTTGAAATTAATTCCTGATGAAAATATTATTTCTTCATAAAAAACATTTTATTTTCTCAAAATGCAACCTTATGAAAATATAAGAATCTTTTCATGCTGTATAAGTTAAATGAAAACATTCTTCTTGTACTTTTTTCGACAAGTCAAAAAGTACCTCTTAACAAAAAATGACAAAGGATTCCTTTCATACCATTTAATAAAAATTCACCAATGGTTAAAATTGACATTAAAATTTTTATAAGGATAGAAAGAATATTTTGGAATACATATTTAGGAAACATGTACGTAGATGATAAATATACCCTGGAAGATACTTACGTATAGATAATCTCAGATAATAATGATATTAAAAAATTATCCCTTACCAATTAACAGTCAGTATAATCATATGCCTCATACAATAAATAAAATTATATAAATATCATAAAAATTATAATAATAATGATAAAAACATTCATGGGAAGCATAAACCCAACTCAAATGAAACAGTTGTTGTATAAAACATATGTTCCACATAAATAAAAGTGAGACAAAATAATCCCTTACCATAGGTCTGATATCCTTTGAATATATCTAAATCTCATGTACAATTATTTAAATAATGTAATTGATTTATTACCTAATAATAGTCATTTTTAGGATATCCTATATGACCATATTATCATCATTTTGTAAATAACATTATTACTCATTCGTCGAGTATTAATTACTTTATTTTCTTACACATGTTTCATTGGATAAGTTCTTATTCCTATTTTTATATTATAGTTATATCACTTAAAAAATGATATTAATAAAAGAGATATCATATTTTCCCTTTCAATACATTTATATAATAATGATTTAATGTATATCATTTATAATGAATCACATTTCATCATGGAGATGGAAGGTCGTACGTACACATGAGTGACGATATCATTCCCATAATTCTGAAATGGTATAGAAGTGGATGGTATATATTTTGTTCCAGAATAAATATCATTTTATTATAATTGTATATCATTATTCATCCATCATTATATCCATCCAAGTAAAGTGGAAATGAAAAAAAGATTACACCACGTCGTGGACTTAGTAAGTCATACATACGCACGCATGGTGATTTCATTTTTCGTAGGTTGGATAGAAGGTGGAATATGGTTGTTCCATAATTATAATAACATATCAGTATATAATTTATATTGGATTTATTACTTTATAATGGAAACAACTCATGAAGAAGAAATATGTTTGAAAGATTCTGTAGAAGAGATTACATCTTCTTCTATTTTCTCTCTCTAGACCTCCTCTTAAAGGTACTAGAGTTGGCCTTTTGAGAAGAAAATAACATATATAATGTAAATAGGTATGTTTATAAGAGACATTGATAGAGTATTTCGATCTTGAAGGATCAAATTTAAGTGAATATGTGAGGGAGGAGCTTCCCTTTTATAATTGAGGTGAGGGGCACATTTGGAAACTCCAAAAATATTAATTTATAAGAAACTCAAACCACATACAAAAACCTCCAAAATGTCCTTAGTTAAAATATGAGATGAGATAAAATTGTGATATCATAAAACAATAATTTTTATACATTTTTTAATTTCATTTTAAACCATATCATTTCTTTTTACCCTTAATTATTCTCTTTTAATTTCAACTAATGTAACAAATTGTTCAATATTAAAATAGTGTAATTTTAACTAATTCACTGTCAAATAGACCATAAATAAACTATATTGAACATTTTCGTGTAAACCATAATTTTTTATATTTTTGAAAAAAAAAATTATGAATTTTAAAAAATTAAATAAACATTATTTTGACAAAATACCAATAGTGACATTTTGATACTATTTAATTAATGGATTTTTAAAAATATCAAGATAATATTTTAACCTCAAAAAAATATTTTATTATAACCCTACGGGTAAAATATAATATATAAATTTTTTTGATATATTAATTATCCCAAATTATATTTATTTTAGTATTTTTAGTAACATTAATTTGATATTTCCATTAATAAAATAATTATTACATCATTTTTGTGTAATTATTTAATATAATTATTTTTTAATTAAAATTTAATAATAAAATACTATAATGAAGATAAATTTTGTATGTTTCATATGATTACTTAGGGTTGAATATAACTCATGTAAAATCTTACATTAAAAGTGTTATATTTATTAAAACTTTAATATGACAACTTTAACGTTACTTTAAATCAAATACTATAAGTGTCATAATCTTTTCCATATGGCTCCAAATGGTCAATAACTCTGCCCTTGGATGATTATGGTTGAGATATACTCAAAAAATAACATTTGGCCAAATTATTTAATCTTTTAATGGTTATTATAATTTTAAAAATAATATTTTATTAATTTTCCATCAATAAAATAATTTTTGCATCATCCTTGTATAAGACTTTAAAGTAATTATTTATTTTCTAAAAATTCAAAATAAATTATCACGATAAATAAAAACATTTTATATTTCAAATTAATATTTATTGATTACTTTATCTTCTTTATAACCTTGTTTTAAAAATGATAATGTTATTAAAATATGACTAAGGAATATTTAATTTTTCATTAAATAAAAAATATTAAATGTCTCAATCTCATACAAGTGGCTTTCAAAGGCTATCATTTATACCCACGTATGGTTTAGATCAAAAATAAATCATAAAATCAAATTAAGAAAAGTGTTAAAGTGGTTTTATAACATTATATTTACCATTAATTACCGGATTTACTTTTTTAACGAATTAATAAAAATTACTGAAGTTACTATTCACAATTCCCAAAAATCAAAGAATGATATTTCAATAATTAGGACGTAATAATTATAAATATGGAATCAATTTTTAAAAAAACACAGAATTTTTATTAATTAATTTAATATTAATCCTGTTTTAGGAATGAAAAACTCGTTTTAAAAAGTTAAAACATTACAAAATATTGAAATGTTTTTATATCAAAATTCATGGTAAGATTAATTCCAATGACCAAAAATATATTAAATAATAAAAATATATTATATTTATACTTAAAAACCATACAATAATATAATTTTTTCACATAAATTAATTCTACGAAAAAAATTGTTTTTAATAAATATTAATGTATATTTACTATTTATCAAAACATAAAACTTATCAAAAAAATAATACAAAGTAAATTTTTATATCCCTCATACAAATAATAAGTTTATTTTTTAAAATCTAATATACAAAATTTTCAAAAACTATTTTTAAAATTGGTGTGCCGTCAAAAGGTGGAAAAATTGTTTTTTTAAGACTTCTTTTATCCAAATAAATAAATTTCATTTTATATCATGTCTATAAAACATATAAGATGAATTTTTAGCATAATATTTAATAATTGATATATATATTACGTTAATAAAATCCATCATGAGTTATTTTACTATTTTATAAACTTTCTTATTTTATTTTAAATAGTTTTTTAGAAGAAAGTTAATATTGTTCATACCCTCCATTATAATGACTACGTTATAGGGTAATATAATAATATTTAGTTGTTCACTTAAACTTAGTCTTGAATAAAATTAATTCTATCAAAATAACTTGAAATTGTGTGCAACACAAGCAAAGAATAGTGTTGAATATATCGCAAGATGAGTCGGTGTTTCTTATAGGACAAGCTTATCTTGGTATTGTGTACAACACCAGATATCAAAGAAATTTATAACAATATCTCATAAAAATATGTGGGTGTTAAAAATATCATCATGTAACTTATATTTAATTATAGAGTACCACCCTTTCCTTTTTAGTTATTCATTCACGTAAATAGAAAATCTCACCTTAGAGTCCTCTAGAGTTTTTAGAAAAATGAGGATCATTCAATTTTCTTGATTCACTCTTCAGATTCTTTGGGACCATTATCATAATAAAATATGTAGGTATTCTTATTTTTAAATTATAATACATGATCCACCATTTTTCCCTGGATTTGTAAACCTTTTTGACTCAAAGTGTGTATAGCGCAGATAATTTATTCCACCAAATAAGGATCTACTATGGGATTCACTTATAGAACACTCCTCATAGATTCCTCGCCTAGACTCAGAATATATCTTCTAAGAGAAATTTTCTAATAAAAATGATAATAAAATAATTATTATCATTTAAATAAACCCCAAATAAAGTTCATTAAAATAAGATCAAACACTATTTCTCAATCTTAGAATAAAACACTAAACACCCATAGAAACTTGAGTTCAGTAAAAATTGTGAGATGACTCGGCACCCTCCAACACTTACTACCTGAATTATAATGGTCATATCTCTAGTATAGCATAGAACATAAACTAAACCAAGGAAATTTTATAAAACTTCCAGATGGTAAATGGATCTAATTCCATTTTGTAATAAACTAATCCAGGTCAACATGATATATCACCTGAGGAGATACACCACAATGTGGAGTTCAATCAAACAACCAAAAAATTATCATGAATAAAAAAAGGATATAAACTAACAGTATACAATGAAAAAAAAGAGTAAACTTCCATGAGAAATACAACATCAATCTAGAAATGGAAAATTGAAAATAAAACAATAAGAGACAAAATCTAAGTCTCTTTGTGACAATTTTTCACCACCAATTTGTTTTTATGAGAAGGCAAAGACATCAAAGAGAATATATAAAAATAATTTATTCCCTTTCCATTACCTAGGTCCTTTAAAAACACATATAAAACCCCAAAAAGCAAAAATTATGGTGTGAGCAAGAAGATTATAATGATTTTACTGAAGAATCTATACAAAGACTAACACCATCCAACTGTTAGTTCTAACTTTAGAACAAACCCATTTTATAAAGAAATTTAAAAATACAAAAAATTCTGTGCAACTTACATTTTTTTACAGAAAAACAAAATCATATTCACATAAACTTGAAATATGATAAGTACATGTTAGATAACAAGAAATCATAAACAATACCATCTAAGTATACACCATAAGATAAAAATGTGAGCGAACAAATATGAAATGTAAAGTCGTGTATAAAACCAAACACTAGTTGGTATCAAGCCTATGAAAATATGAACTCAGACACATGATGGAAATAACTAATCCAAGAATAATATGAATCCTTACAATATAGAGTCCTACCATTGTCTATCGATATCAACAAAATAACCCCTAGTGGAATCATGCACACTAAGGTTTTATATATCCATTTCTCGATACACCCAAGGTTCCAAATGTTATATATTTTCATGAACCCATTTTAAAATCATTGTAAAATTTTATAAAACATTTTCACAGGGAATCATCACATCTCCCATGCAAGAAAATCCATTTTAAGTAAAAATAAACATTGATTCCTTTCATCTAACACATATTGTGCACAAATTTATTTTTAAATAAATAAACCTTAAAAAATAAATCTCTTGAAGAAAAACCACTTTATTATCAAATTAATAATTTTTATAAACCAAACCAAATAAATTTACAAGAATATATCATATTCTATTAATTAAAACCTTTGTATAGAGACACCTACCTCAATAACAGATGGAAATAATTTGACTTCTAGAAAAGAGATTAAAAATGAATATATTGGGCCCTCATGATCCTAGATCCATAAGAAACACCATGAAATCTCTATAAAACCCCTTATATATGACAACCATAGCCTAATCGAGTCATAATGATACAAGGAAAGAAGATATCTAGTTAGTAACTATGAAGAGGAGAGAAAACTGGATAAAAATGGAACATACCTTGAAGACATTCACTAAGAATAAAGGATGATCTCCAAGGAAGAAAGAGGATAAGCCTATAGAGGACTATGGGAGGTTTATTTTGAACTAAAAGGAGATTAGGTGGAGATTAGATATAAAAATTATCAAGTTAAAAGTTTAAAATAATAAATTTTTAAAGGTTTATATCAGGGCACTAGTTTGGTCTCATAATTTTACAAATCATGATCCAATATTGCATTCCCTTTGTCCCTTTGAAAATAAGGATCATGGTTACTTGGGGATAATTTAAACTACTTTCTTAACTATGATTAATATAAGTGACACCTTTAGACAACCACCCAGACACCTGCATGGTTTTTTAAAAATCCATATAGTATGGATAACAATACTCAACACATTAAAATGGAATTGGAGCCTCATAGTTTCATATTGAATGGTTACAGCATGGTGGTACTAATGGTTCACCTAAACCATGGGACTAACCTGTTTTCTTCAAAAAAAATAAATTTTCAACTTCTAACTCCAAGAAACCTCCATATAAACCCAAATGAAAAATAAATTTCATACCATTATGACCCAAATAATGTCACTCTCAAAGACATTTTATTTTTACACTATGGAAATAAGGGACATTTGCGAAAGAATTGCAGATAGACGTGTAATAATTTTTGAAATATTTCTTTTGTTTTATCCACAAACTCCATGGATGAAAGATAATAACACTTTGATTATAATTTTAATGTGTTATATGGAATCATGGATCATTGAATTTGGAGTTTCATTTTATTCAACATTGAAATGTGATTTTTTGATTATTATGTGTTTAAAATCCTTGGAAATTTTTACATTGCAGATGGAGAAGCACTTGAGTTTATTTTCCAAGGGAATATGAGCATTTAATTGAAGAATGGTTGTCTTATTAATTTAAAATTCATCAAAATTATCTCAGGTTTATGGAAGAAAATTATTTCAATTAGTTAGATTTTTTATATGGGTTTCTATATGATATTTTTAGATGTTTTTTTAATCACACAAGGTTCAATGGTGGTGGACCATAGCATGATGAATGGAACTCTATACTTAAATGAGGTTTTAGAATGTATCATGCATTCTAAAGTAAAAGATTCTAGGAAAATGAAGTTTTTGAATGGTTATCTTAATCACATTTTTTATAAAGGTTTATGGACCTTGGATACCAAGGGATTGTGGAAGTTTGATCCTGAAGATAAAATAACATGCAAGGGTTGCATCCAAGGAAAGAAATAGAAGGTTTCATTCAAAACATAATATAAATTCACCATAAATTTTGAATCTAAAGCTAATTCATATGGATTTATTAGGACTAACATTGTTTTGATACCATAGGGGAACACTATACAACATTATCATTCTCAATGATTTTACATGGATAGTGTGGGTATTTATATTAAAACACAAGTATGAAGCTTTCAAAACATTCATCAGATTGAGGTTCATGGTGTAAAACCATATTTGGATGATACTTAAATTTATTAAGTATAAAAATGGTGGTGATTATAGTGGAAAGGATCTATGGACATTTTATTGGATGAATTAAATCCATATGGAGAATATTTTTCCCTCAACACGTGAGTATAATAGTGTTGTTTCATGGATTAATCATATGATAAATGATATATCCATAAGTATAAGGTCACGATTTGATTTTATGATATAAATTTATTCCAACTCATTCAACAGTGTGGCTCATCTCAGGAATTGGAGTATTTTTATACCTTTGGTAGAATAACATTCGTATGTACTCTGGTCTGGAAGCAAAGCATACATAACTTGTAAAACTCAAGATTTGACTAAGGTAATGTAAACATTATTTATTAAAGTGCCCAATAAAATTCATAATATATTTTTATAGGGATATAATTATTAATCAATAAAAATATATAATAATCAATTAATAGTGATTTTACAGTTATGTCTCAAAATAAAAAATTTATGAACAAGAAAAAGAGATTTCAAATTTTATGTGCCAATTTTGTAATTTTTAATTAAAAAAGTGTTTCTATTTAATAATTAAATATAACTTATATATATATTTATATTCATTAAAAGGGATTTTAATTTAGAATTATTACTTTAGAATTATTCTTAGCTGGATTTTTGAGATTTTTTAAAAGAATTCCTTTTTTGATTGAATCACAAATATTATAAATTTTACGAACAGTGTAAATTTTATGAAATAATTGTGATGTAAGAATGAATTGAAAATTTATGAAACCCTTTTTTGGAATAAAAAGTATTTAAAAAGTAAAATAATGAATTTTAAAATATTTAGATACTTTTATAAGCTTATAATTTATATTTTGGTACTTAAATTACATTTTATCTTAATAAAAATTATTTTTTGTTATTTTCATTTAATGGAGTGGTAAGAAAGTTATATTAAGTTTTAGATTGATATATATGTAAAATAAACCTTATTCTTTTAATAATAATCCTACTATTTTCAAGGGACTCAATTATTTTCAAATTAAATTGACCTAAATAATAAAATTATAAATATTTTGACTTAAAAATACCCCCTTCACAACTATAAATACCCACCCATTATCCCATTACTATCAAATAGAAAATCATTTAGAATGAGTTTTCTATCATTTTACCTCCCAAGAGTTACATTGATTATTTTCTAAGGTTCTTAGGTGTTTCTCTCAAACTTGAAGAAACTAATTTGTAAGGTAATGGTTCATAACCCCATCAAGGACTTTATTTTTCAATCCATCCATTTCTATTTTTTTCAACAAGAAATTTTACTATGCTTCAATATTATAAATTATTTATTATATTATTATTTATTTTCCATCATTACATATAATTATACTACCTTCTTAATCCATTATAATTATCAAACACTCTCACAGCCATAAAACATCCTAAAATTTTGGTAAAGTAAATAGTGTATGGTATCCAAGCAATGAAATCCCTATTTGGATACAAAAAAATACATGTAATATCTATATTAGATACACAAATGATTAATAACTTGGAAAAATGATAGTATTTTATAAACTCTACCTTCAATCAGTGCCACAACTAATGGGACTAACATCACACCTTCTTCGACACTCTCAAGGGATATGATTTGTTGGATTCACTAACTCTTCACAAGTAATAAAATAGATAATATCCTATAGATACTGCCTATATGGATGGTCAGGGTAGATTATTTAATATAAATTTATTTTAATTTATTCTGATATTTTATAAATAATTTTAAAAAAATGAATAATAAAAAATAATAAATATCATGAAATCAAAACAAAATGGGATAATTTAAAAAGAAAATGTGTCTTAAATCCATTATCTCCTCATAATAAATAGTAATAAACAAATTAAAATGATTATAAATGGTCAAGAATGAAAAGGTGGAATTAAATTTACTTTCATATTAATTTTCTAATAAATATATGTTATCTATATGGTGGTTTAAATTTTAACAATTAAAATAGGAAAAAAGGTATGGGTTGTTTGTCTCATTTTTTATTCCTGAAGAAATACTTCTTATTAAGAACCTATATACTTTTATATGGAATAAATAATCCAAAATTGACTAATTATATCTAAAATAATTTTTTTATTTTTTGGAGCCTCAATTTCATTTAGTCCCTCCCTATTATTTATCCCTCAATTCGTACATTCCTAAGTAATAAGGATTTTTGTTAACTTAATATACTTATATTAAGTTATATCATTTATTCATAAACTTTATCCTTAAAATATTTGTTTCTTCTACACTATGATTATATTTTATTTTATTCCCTCTCTATTTTCTCTAGTTTAAAATAATTTTTTGCATTTAACCACCCTTTGGTTTAGAATTCAACAAAATGGAGGCTTCTATTGGGACCTGACCATATCACTTCCTTATGACTGAAAATCCTTCAATTCCATGTCTTTTTTTTCATTTTTTTTAATAATTTTCTTATTTAAAATAAATTTATTGTATAAGGTCATTTTTTATTATCTTTAATTACTTTAAAAGAATTAAGATAATTATTTTTAAAATTTTTACATGGGTTATTTTTTACTCTCTTTATAGAAGTGGGAAAAGAATATTTTTTTAATATTTTGTTCGTGAATACATTTTCCAAATTTTATTTCTATTTTTAATTATCAATATTCCTTTTCAAGTTTCCATGGTTTTTAAAGAAAAATAATATTCTCATTATTTTGTAAAAAAAAATTCTCAAAAACAAAGGTTAATGTTTTTGAATATTAAATAAAGGTATTCCATTCCATTTATGTATATTTTATTCCTTACAGTCTACATTTACCACTTTAAACTTCATTTATTTTAATAGTTTAAACATTTTGACTAATTTTAAAATTATGGTTTAAAATTTCCTCTTTTCACTCCTTGAAATGGAATTTCTAAAAATGGCGTTGAAGTTTTTTTATAACCATATTATAAATGATTTATGAAAAATATTTTCATAATATCACTTCCAATTTCCTCTAAAACAATAAAACATCTACCTCTTTTAGAGTTATTATTTTTGTATTACCCTGTAAAGGCTCTTATGAATTTATAGTTCATACCCCTCCTTATACATAAGGTTTATGTTCTCTATCACTCTCCATCTCTCTTTTGACGTTATTTTTATCCTCTATGTCTATATTCTCTAATTTCATGGATGTATTAAATATCACTACCACTATTTTAAAAAAATATAGTATTGATTTAACCATATACTCATTACTTGATTTGGTGTTGGTCTGAAGGATGCTTTCCAAGAAATTTATTACATTTATTGACAAGGGAAATATTGACAATTTTTATACTTATTATTTCAATCTGGATATTTATTGATTAATATAATATTTTGGCTATATATTTTATAACTTATTCATTCCATTATGTGATGAGTTCATTAAATATAATTAATTAAGGGTAGGGACAAAAATTATTATAAGAACTTTAATCTTTATTACACATTAATTCATGATTTATTATATAAGATTACACATAATACACCCAGAAAGATCAAGGAGTCTAGTTACTTTGAGATTTAGGTGCATATAATTACATCTTGAACATGGGATACAACAAAATTATTGAAAATTTCCTTAACATGATTCTAAAATTATTTATCTTTTAAAACTACATGGGATAACTTGAGTCATACTTAAGAAAGGGGTGATATATAAATCTCGGTAATAGAATTAAAAAAATAGAACATGAATACTATATCACATGTTAGATAGTAGTCATTTAAATAGGGCATAAAATGGGTGATCATAATAAACATGAAAAATGAGTCATTACATAGCAAGATAACATAAAAGAACCACTAAAATGTGGAAAAAACTTTAAACATGAAATCATAAACATAGGTCAAGGTCAACCACCAAGACATCATAACATCATGCTCTTAGTATAACTTCCCATATACTAAACTTGGTGTATCATGAGACTAAAACAATACCCAGTTCGTTATACTGCTATATATTTCTAGATTACCCTATAACATCCCCAACTCAGAATCCACTAAATGGTGCCAAAAGTTGGGTCACCACATGACCTAAAGCGCACCTCCCCATGCACCAAAAGGTTATTGACTAGTGGAGAGGTTCTAAATAAGTCACATGGGGAGACAATACCCTCTTTACTAGAGTAAACCATGGGTGATAACAAATTAAATAGTGGAAATAATAATAAATAACTAGAATCATATATAACCGACAACTTCCCAAATAGGGTAAAAACCATAGAAAACTATAAAATATGTCATGTCAGGCTAAACAGTGCTAATGTGGAAAAAACCAAAAATAAAGGTAAATAGTGGAATCACAAAATCATTCCCAACTACCAGTCTGAAACCTCTTCCAGGAACATATCAAGCCCAACTCAACTCCCAAGCACTAATAATTTTCCCTTATCCTGACCTGAAACCAAGAATTCTACTTGGGTACCCGACTATGCCCGAGCAGGGCGTGAGTACAACTCAGTAGGACACCACCAATGGTGTATACAAAATATTTAGTCTAAACAAATAGTGCATTAAAATAATATTTAAATTACATGTAAAAACATAATAATTGGATACATTGGTTAAAAATATTTCCTTTAACCATATATAAATCATTAATATTTTCATCATTTATACCATCTCCCTTACTTGTCTATTTACATCACATGTTTCTTGGTTTATACATTCAAATAATTTACACAAGGGTTTAAAAAACTAAGCAAAAGGGAATAAGTCAAGACCATGTCTCACTAGGGATAAACACATCTCAACAAACACATTATCCTCCCCATGAAGCCTCGATCCCAGTGGAATGAAACTGTTAAGGGAATATTGATATGTCCCCTTCACTAACTTGTGCATTGTGGGGTGGAATTTAGAGCCTCATTCAAACCCAACCCTTGGGCGTAGTACCCCATTCAATACCCCACACTATCAATCTATGTGCACAAACTTATATATGTATATATATATATAAACACCACACACACCATATCACAAACTATACACAAAAAATACATATAACAATTAAAATCCATAACCGAAAATAAGGGAATTAATATTATGCCATAACCCATTATCATGTTTACCATTTACATTCCATATTCCCTTTTTCCCAATTCTTATTTTCATGCCCCAACCTATCAGGTTTATCCCATAATTCCCAAGTATCGATGAATTCAACATATTCATCAATTCCCTTATGATTCCATGTTTACATATCCTTCAATTCACAAGCCTTTACCAATTTAACATGTTGATTATTTCATATGAACTAACCCTCTAAGGGATTTAAACATAATCTGTAATACATTTGACGTAATATCAATTAACTCAATTAACCCATTACTATTCCATGTCAACATACCCTTAAGCTATTATCTAATCTAGTCACAATAATGAATATTCCATTTTTAACTCAGCTAAACATATCAGCAATTTAATAATGGCTATACATTTTCACAAATCATTTCGAAACATTAAATCAACAATTATATGGTTTGGGAATGTCATCAACCCTGTGGGTAGTCCGAAATCAATCAAATTATCCTCAACACATCCCATGTGGATCATGAGGGGTTCAAATTATCATTTAGATGCTCATTTTACCCAACCACATCAAATTAATTAGAATAATAATAAGAGGTAACCAATAACTCAACCAAACATGTACAAGCAGACACAAAGAGTATGTGATATAACTTTTAGAACACCTACCTCGAATCTGATAATGAATTCACTCTTGACCTTAGCTTAAATATGGATTCAAGCACCCCTTGAAGCCTCAACCTATAATCCACTGAAAAAGGGTAGTTTTAGGTCATCGAAACAAGATTTCCAAAGATAAAATACTTAATATAGAAAAGATAAATAGAAAAGGATTATACTTACTCCTATATTCATATCACAACCAATGGTGCTCCAAATGTCCAAGAATATAAGGAGAATGACCCTAAGGAAGATTGGGTCAATTTGGTTCGTCCATAGGGTTAATAGGTGATGAAATGAGGGAGAAATCTGGTGGATATCTAAAACTAATGTGGGGGGTTTAGTAATTTTTCACATTTTAAAGGGGTGTATGTTTTGTTTGAACTGTTTTCCAAACATTGTGAAAATTGTGCACTTTACTCTGTCTAAGAGGAACTATGTCTCACAGTTACCTGTGAAGGCCAACACACTTTAAAAAACATGCACCAACCGTGTGGAATTCTTGTATCTAAGGTCGTATGGTTTGGACCTCACCCTTTAATGGTTTTTCTAGCCATTCACACTTCCTCCTTGATTGCATGGCACGGGTGCATCGTTTCCTCTAACTATGCACCAATCGTGCAACATGCACTAGATGGCCAAATACCCCTTTATTTTATGTCCCAATTAATATTTAATTAACCATTTTTAAGGGATTAAAACCAAAATTTAAACAATAACATATCTCCATGTAGTTTGGGATCTTACACACGTGTCACTTTCATGTCATGTACATGCATAAGTGCGCCATATATATCATATAACATAAGGTTGTCTTTAATAATTTTTAACCTCTTAATCAATGAGTATAGGTTACATAAATGTGATTCACAAATTAATAAAGGATATTTACATCTAGTTTAATACCCTTGAGTGGAAATGGGGGTGGATATTCACAATTCAATTATTTAGCATGAAAAATCATTGTGAAATTTCGGCAGCATAACAACAGTACTTAAAGATTCATAAAATGGTTAAATGAGAAAAAAAGGGGTATATCATCATTTGGAATCCAAATGGAAAATAATAGGTTTTTTTAAAAACAAATACCAAAATTATTAATTCAAAAATAAAAGTCATAAAATGAATAAAATGCTTTAATATAGAGGAGAATAAAAGGATTCCTAACTAAATTTTTGCATAGTAACGGCTGAGGTAAATAATTTAATGATAGGGGATAAATCATCTGCCATTTTTAGGAAATAAATTTGATAGTAGTGGGATATTTATAATGTCATTAAAATAAAAAAAATTATACTTAAAATTATAAACACAAATTGTTTTGTTGAATTTAAAATAATATAGTGTGGTCCCTTATGTTTGGTAAAGAAAATCACAGGACAATTTCGGTAGCATAACGGGTGTACATACAGGTTCAGGGGAGGGATTAATCAGAGTTAAAGTGGTATATAATCATATCGTAATAAAAAATTTATATATTAGGTATGAATAAAAATATACCCAAACAATAAAAAATCGAAATTAATAGGCACAACTTAAAGTGGTGCTTCAACAAAAAGAAGAGTGGGAAATCCCTTACCATTAGAGGGTGATTCTAAAAGCATGGGTGGAGCTTCTTTAGAGATAAGGGGAACCTTGGGAGAAATATAGAGATGGGAGGGTAGAGTAAGGATGTTAACCATGGTATTTTATTGAAGAGTAATGGGATCTTTTGTGGTTTTATATAGTAAAATATAAGGGAGTTCTTAATTACTTCCCAAACATTGGTTTTGGACTCTATAAAATAAAATAATCAAAACCACAAACCTTGTAATAGATGTTCCCCATGGTTTCTCCCAAAAATAGTTGGATCTAATTATTTTTTAATTACAAGGGTTTGAATTATTAAAATATTACCCTTGGTGACATGAAAATGACTCATGTTCAAAAAGAAATGACTTTAAAACCATAAAATATAGTATAGGTTTTGGAAGATTCATAAAGACTTTATAAAATTAATAAATTAACATAAAAAAAAATTAAAGGTAAAAAAATATATTTAGTCATTTATACCCTTTATATCATTCATGAAGTCGCTTTTTGGGTCATTATGATGTCATAATACACACTGTATATTTATACAGTATCAAATACTAACCCAAAAATTCAACTATCTAAAAAAATTATGAGAAATTCACCATTGAATAATTTTAACATTATTATTCCAAAAATAATATTTAATGTAGAAAAATAATATTTTAAATATATTAAGTTTCACTTCTAAAACAAGAATATTTATTTATAGAGGAATACTGCGTTTTCCGACAATAATAATTTTCAAACCCTTAGAAAAATTAAATTTTACTTTATAAAAATTATATTATTATATATAATTAATAAAAATTAAATTAAGGTTTTTTACTCAAATATAATTATTTTTTAAAATTCTTGAATTCATAAAATGTAATGACTTAATTTAAATTGCATATTACAAAATGTAATGACTTAATTTATAGAGGAATACTGAGTTTTCTTGAATTCATAAAATGCATTTATTTCAATGAAATGATGATTTTACTTTAACTCTATAACTATTAATAGTCATTACATAAATTTAAATTAATAATTATATAATATATATATATATATAATTTAGATCATTCCCCATTGTGGGTAATTAAAATGGAGAAACCTTTTTAATTTTAAAAAAGTTTTCAAAAAATGTATTTTCAACCCTAAAAAAACTTATTATAAAATCCAATATAAAGATGACTTAAATTTAATTAATAAGATTAAATATAACCCAAGAATTATTATTATAATTTCAAATAAAATTAAAAGAATAATTTGACTTTTAGATTTCTTAATTTATAAAAGGAAATGAAAATTGTAAATAAATATGTATTTTTCACTATTCACTGAAAAATCCCAAAATTACATCCTAATTTATTTTAAATATGATGATTTCAAAAATATGATAATTTTATCAAAAAAAAAATTTAAATGTTATATAAATTTATTATAATTTTTCTCACAAAAATAAAAAAAATTAAGAATACATATTTTGAAGAATAAAATTACATAACTAAAAATTGAGTGATTATTTACTATGAACTTATCAATACATTTATGTTGAGAAGGAAATATATATATATATATATATATATCATAAATTATTTAACCCTATTCTTATCCAAAAATTTAATTTAGTAGTTAAAATGATCATATTTAAATAATCGTTGTTTTTTTGGGTTCAATGTCATGTATTAAATACACAATCGATAAGAAATTTTTTGATACTTGAAAATATTTTTATTGAAAACCCACATTGTAAAAATGGTTAATTAAATATCCACTTGAAAGTAGCGAAATTGAATTATGAATTTTACCACATAACTAGGTATCCAAATAGGATAACATTAGTGGGTAGTGGAAACATAGACATGGAAGAGAAAACTAAAACCAAATAACTAATAGAGGGAGATATAGAACATGGTTAGGATAAATTCAATGACCACAAAACCATAAATCTATGATGAGTAAAAAAGAAACACATATTCAATGAAAATGATCATAACATGACAACATTTTCATTTTAATATTATTTTCTTAGAGTTAAGGAATTACTTTTCCATCTATACTAGGAACATATGAAAATATAATTTCTTATCAAGTATAATTTCATCATTTAATCAATTTACAAAACAATATATTCTTATCTCTAAATGATTAAAACTTAAGGTGAATTTTTTTATGCCTAAAGCATTGGAATAAACTTTTAAAGGATCGCATAATACAACAAAGAATAAAAAATTCTTCCTATTATCTTTAATAAATACAAAATGGTTAGAATAAAGTAAGATAATAGAAAAATGAATAAAAATTAATACATTAATCTCCAAAATTTCATAAAATAATCCCAAGGTTTTAACAAGGATCATTCTTTAAATATATACCCTTTTAACTCAAATAACATTAATAACCTCAACATTAAAGAATGTTTTTACCTCAAATTTTGTCTCATAACCTTCATCTTATACCTCCAAAAGTATAATATCATTCATATCAAATAATCCTAATGGGTATATATACCTTAAACCAATAAAATATCTCTCAAAATATCATTAACCACCTCAAAACCAAATAGATTTGATCCTGTAATATGTTTCCAAACATATATTTAATCGTACTAAAATTTAATCACATAAATATTAAAAAAATTAATAAATGATTTTAGACATAATATTAGCCTTATACAGATCATCCCAGGACTCTTTAGTTTTATACCCACATCAAACACATGTTAAGGGTTACCAATAACCTTATTACAAAATCACTTTTATAGGTTATTGGTACCATTCATCATATACTTAAAATCTTTAAATAATAAATACTATGGAATAATACTTATATGTTTCAGGATTATTATATCCAAAATTTTATTGATATAATTCTTCCACAACATAAATCTCAAATATTAATACATAAACCCTTTAATCCTTGCACTTAAATGATTTCCATATCATAGGTCATTAATTAGTCTAGTATTTAACCCTTGGATTAGTGAATTGATTCGCATAAATACCATATTATACACCCATAAGACATTGAACAACAAAGGGGTGTTTTAGGATTTAATCTATTCCATTATATGATATTTTTCATTTTATTTATGGAAACTAGATACATTTTTCACTATTTTTCCATACTTAAAACACCTCTGAGTTCCTTTTTAAAATTTCCCTTGGTGATGCTTTCCAAATTTTTAACACATAGGAAATCGAATCTTATTTCCTTTATCACCCTTATCCTATTAACTGCCTTGAGACATAATCCACTTATTCTTTGATTTATTTGTACATACAACTTTCTTCTAGTTTTTAATTATAATTTTTGATAGCTAGTATGGAAACATCATAATATGTCTTACTTGATCTCTCATCATGTTAGGCATCCCATTTGGGTAGTCATTGCATTTCCCGTCACATTTTGTTTTGGATTGATTCTTCATATTACCATACATTGAATATAATAAAGTGAAAATTAGGGTTGAATAAATTTAAACTACTAAACATATAAAATATATGAAAATAACATTAATGGTATAACCTATAAATGTCATTTAGTCTTTAACTTTTTAATTTCAAGGAATTAATATAAGTTATCCATGAAATATTTCCTAATATATAATATTATGTACATTCTTATTCCCCTAATAATGGTTTGTAATGAGATTTTAAATTTACCAAAGAATATCCCCAAAAGTATCAAACTAGGTATGAAATAAGGCTCGTTGTCGTGCACCAGTTCTCAATCGAGTCCAGATCAATGTGGTATTTTTGGTTGTTACCACAAGGTAAATCTATACTACATACACATCCTCCAGTTGTATCCAAAAAGGTGTGTATTTGATTATAAACCACTTAATCTATACTTTACCAAAACATAGGGATGATTTCCTATATTTTGTATTATTCCTGATCCTTTCTCTAGAGTTTTCTTATCTGAATCCCAAAAATAACTAAACTTTCCATTGATTCATCTTATGAAAACCCATCTATTTATTACACAATATAATTCAAGATTTATTACATAATATTACACATAATACAACCCATAATATCAGGGAATATAGTGTCTCAGGAATTTATGTATATATAATAACCTATTTAACTTGGGATACAACATTATTATTTAAAACTTTATTAACATTAATCTAAATTCCATTACTTTTAAAACTTTATTGGATAACCTGGGGAAAAACATGAGATATGTGTGAGATATAAATACTTGTAAGTAATAAAAAAATATAACCTGAATAATGTATCACATGTTTGATAATAGTAATTTAAATGGGGAATAAATGTGGTGAGAAACATAAACATGAACAATGAGTCAATACATATCATGATAACATAAAGGTAACATCGAAATGGGGAAAGAGATTTAAACATGACATTATAAACATATGACAATGTTAACCACTGAGAAATCATAACATAATGTGTTTAGAAAAACCTCTCATACACTAAATATGGAATATCATGAGAATAAAACATTATCCAATACTTTGGAGTTCTATATAATTCAATGAACACCCATCACTTTCATATCATGTACGTGTATAAGTGTGCCACACATATCATATAACTTAAGGTTTTATTTCATAAATTTTAAACTCATTATCAAAGAGTGTGGGTTAAATGCATGGAGGTACCCAATTAATGAAGGATAAGTGCATATAGGTGAATTCCTTTGAGTGGAAATGGGGTTGGATATTCATAACATAATCGTTCATCATGAAAAATCATAGTGAAATTTCAGTAGCATAACAACAACACTTAAAGATTTATAAAATCGCTTATTAAGAGTGAAAGAGGTAACTCATAATTTGTAAATAAAATGGAAATTAATAATGATGTGTAAAAACATATCCCAACATTATTAATTTTAAAATAAAATTCATAAAATGAATAAGATGCGTTAATAAATAGGATAAGTAAAGGATATCTTACTAAATTTTGGCATAGTAATAGCTTATGTAAATACTTTAATGAGATGGGATAAATGATCTCATTTTATTGTGAAATAAATTTAAAATTTTGGTGGACTTTATAAGGTCATTAAATCATAACCAAATGATATTTAAAAGGATATGTACAAAGTGGGTACTTGAATTGAAAAGAAGAGATAGTTTTCCCATACTTTTGGTAAGGAAAATAAAAAGACAATTTTGGCAGTACAACGGGTGTACATAAAGGTTCATGGAGGGATTAATGGAAGTGAAATGGGTTTATCATCACATTTACAAAAAAGGGTAAATAATAGGTATGTATAAAAACATACCCAAACAATAGCAAATGGAAATTGAGAGTCACAACAAAATGTGGTGCATGAATAAAAAGAAGAGAGATAGATCCCCTACCTTGAGAGAGTGATTCCAAAAGCATGGGAGGATCTTTTTGAGGGATTGGGGGCTGATTAGGTAGAATCTAGATAGTGTAGGTATAATTAATGATGTGCTCCATTGTTTTTTAGTGAATAATAATGGGAGATGTTTTGGGTTTCTATAAGAAAATATAGGGGTTCTTTATTATTTCCCAAACATATGTTTTGGACTTTATAAAATAATATAATCAAAAACACAAACCACCCAATGGGTTTTTACTATGTTTTATGATAATGTGATTTGGATTTCATTATTTTATAATTACAAGGTCTTAAGTTATTATAAATATTACCCTTAGGAATGTGGAATTGAGTCATGTTTATAAATAAATGATTTTCAACCCATAAAATATAGTATCGGTTTTGAAGGATTCATACAGGATTTATAAAACTAATTGCACAACCTAAAAATATATTTTAAAGGGTAAACATACATTTGGTAATGTATACCCACTATATAATTTATTTAATCACTTTTAGGTCATTATGAGGTCATAATACACACCGTACATTTATACTGCACTTCATTTTTACCAGAAAATTAAATTATCTCGGAAAATTATGACAAATTCACCATTGGATAATTTTTAAATTTTGATTTAAAAAAAATATTTATTTTATCAAAGTAGTTTTATAAATATGTGAATTTTCATTTCTAAAACAAGAATTTATATTTATTGAGAAATATTGGATTTTGACAATAAGAGTTTTCGAACCCTTATAACAATTACATTTGACTTCATAAAAATTATATCATCATTTATAATTAATAAATATAACTTAAAAATATTATTTTATTAAAATATCATTTATTTTTAAAATTCATGAATTCAAAAATTAATAATTTTGTAATTTAAATTTCATATTTCAAAAAAAAATACAATTTAATTTTATCATATAAAAAATAATTTTTATCAAACTCGTTACTTAATCATTTATAAAGTAAAAAATATAATAAATAAATATAATAATTAATTTACTAAAAAATAAGTATTTATATTCATAATTTTAGTTTTCCACCTTTTTCCTTGTTAAATTAAATTATTATTATCTTTTTACCGAGAATTAACATATTTTACTTTTTCTACATTAATAAATATTTACTTCTGTTACTATTCATAGTTTACAAGTATTAATTTAACCATATTACCTAATACTAATTCTTATCATTATAAAAATGTAATATATTTGATGAAAATAAATTCATTTAATAAGAATAATTTAAAATAAAACACGCAAGCACGATGAAAAGTGGTTTTACTGAAAATTGCATTTGTATCAAGGAAATGATGATTTTACTTTAACTCTAAAAATAGAAATATTCATTAAATGATTTTATATTAATAATTATATATATAATATATATATATAATTTTAATCATTCCTCATTGGGGGTTATCAAAGTGGAGAAACATTATGCATTTTAAAACAGTTTTTAGAAAAATGTGTTTTACAACCTAAAAACAAACTTATTCTACAATCCAGCATAAAGATGATTTAAATTTAATTAATTATATTTTATATAACTCAATAATAATTGTTTTAATATGAAATCAAATTAATATAATAATGTTAATTTTAAATTACATAATTTGATGAAGGAAATGACAGATTTAAACAAATGCATATTTTTCACTATTCACTGAAAAATTTATATTTTCTAAATAATCCCAAAATTTCAACCTAATTTAATTTTGATATGATGATTTAAAGAATAATTATAATTTTAAAAAATTACTTTTCAAAATTTTATATAAATTCAATATAATATTTTCTAACAAAAAGAAACAAAAATAATTTTTGAAGAAAACATATTTTAAAGAATAAAATAACATTACTAAAAATTTGGTGATTATTTAACATTAATTTATCAATAAATTTATTGTGAGTAATATATATATATATATATATCATAAATTATTCAATACTATCCATATCCTCAAATTTAATGTAAAGGTTAAAATGGTCATTGTAACACCTCGAGACATTATAATATTTTTGTATCTAAATAAATTTAATTTTATTTCTTTCTTTCTTTTAATGAAACACCTTGTTAATCTTTCACTACACACAATAATGAATTGGCTTGCGTTACACACAATACCTAGTTTTACCAAAAAATAATATATTAAAAAAATATTATTTGTTGTTATGAATAGTATTAACCACATTTTTAATTTAATATATTTCATATAACTTTAACATTCATATTATGTATTCTCTATTAATTATATAAGTACATATTCAATTATTCAGATAAAAGAAGTATTTTTCAAAAAATGTAGTTTACCGCCTTTTGATGGCGCATCCATTTTAAAATATTTTTTTTACACTTTAATATATTTTATTTAACAAAATAGATTTCTTCTTTTGAAGCAAGATATGAAAATTCACTTTGGATGAATTTTTTATATTTTTCTCATAAGTTTTAAATATTGATAAATAGTAAAAAACCTTATAAATTTTAATTGAAAAAAAAATCTTCGAAATAATTTATATAGATAAACTATATTATTTAATGGTCTTAAATTATAAATAGAATATATTTTTAACGTTTAATATAATTTTTGTCATTGGAATTAATTTTATCATGAATATTGATGTAAAAATATTTCATTCTTTTCCAATGTTTTAACTTTTAAAAACCCATTTTTCATTCCGACAATGGGATGAATTTTTCAATTAATTACTAAAACTTTTGTGTTTCTAATTTTGAAAAATTAATTCCATATTTTTAATCATTGGTTCCAAATTATGTAAATACATTCATTTTATTTTTTGGCATTTTGAATAGTAACTTTAGTCATTATTTTTATTACCATGGTTAAGGGTAAATCTGGTAATTAAAAGTAAAAATAATATTGTCAAATTACCCTAAACCCTATAAAAATCCTATTAGATGACTAAATTAGACCATTATCATCTATGGTTCTAAATTTAATCACTTAATGGCAACTTTTCAATAAATATTACATGAATATAATAAAAATCAATGAATGTGACAAAATGTCACCTCGCATTTTATATAATTATATTAATTTTAATATATAAATAACTTGGAGATAACATCGATCATAAGTAATATATTTAAATATAAAAAATCCTACATCATATTAATTTATCTATAATTTTTAAATATTAAATAATTACCATTAATGATGACATAATAGCGACGCATAAATTATTTTACTATAAAAATTAAAATAAATGATTTTAAAATATTAAAATAAACTTAATTTTAAATAATTGATGTGATCCATGAATTTTTTAGTTTAATATTACATGTTAGGGGTATTTTAAATTAATTTTTTTAAAGTTATATTTATTTATGTATTTTATTAAAGTCAGAGTTATCAATTGTGTCAAAATTGACACTTATGATACTTTATGAAAATAATATTTCATTAAATTATTTTAAAATCATAAAAATAATAAATAAAGATAAGGGGAATATATATGGTATAAAATATCATAAATTTCCCATTTATGGTTCAATTGACACTTTATAATTAAAAAATACATCTTCTTAGTAAAGAAAAATTACTTACCATAGTTAAAATTAAAATGGGTTAATTAAGGGTTAATCCAAATGATAGTGATTAAAATAACACAAAAACTAATCTAAAATCTATTGGGTTGTAATATTACAAACTTATCTCATCTTATATTATAATAAATTACCTTTTTGAGGTATTTTAATATATATTTAATTTATTATAAATTAATCCTTTGACAAATCCCCAAAGTGCCCCTTTCCTTCATTATAAAAGGACACCTCCTCCCCCATTTCCCCGTACTCCATTGAGCCTTATAGATTGACCAAACCCAGACCAAATAATATCAACTTCAATACCCTCATCCTAGATGTATCTCATAGGTTATAAATCCTCCCAATGAAGCTTTTTGGTATAAAACAAAATAAGTTACCTAATTAAGTGGTAACGCCTTCCCTCTAGATTTTTAGTTTCTTTTCCATTATCGACTCCCTATAATTTTATTATTCTATAATTAAATAAAAAAACCCAATATCCTAAATATACTAAGATTTTATTATTCTATGTTTTAAAACTGTACTTACACACACTTCTATTTAATGGGTAATGAGCATATTGTTTATGTGTACGGCGAACTACTGCCTCACAAAATGATGATTGTTCAATTTTCCCCTACAACCTCTCATGATGGCCATTATGATGGAGGATCTATTTATATATCACATATATTTTATTGAAAATTAATTTATTCTTCTATATTTTTTATTTAAAACATACCTTTATGCTTTCCAAGTTGTGTAAATACGATAATTTCGTTTGAGGAAGTGTGGACTACCGACTACTCAAAACGATATGACTCATTCACGCTATACATGGAACATATAAAGGATTCTTTTATTAAAAATATGATACATATATAAAATTAATATAATATTTTAATTATAATATTCATTTATATCATTTAATTATTATAGTAAAAATAAATGAAAGTAGTGTTCATGCCTATGTGCGACCTACCGTCTCCATGAACGGTGCATTTCATTTATTATATAGAAGTATTGTGGATTATTATAAATAAATATATAATGGATTTATATATATATATATATTATTTAAATCATGTTTTACATTCTTTATATGATGAAACCATGATCTAATTAATGGGAACAACAAATAATAATTCAAAAATTCCTCGAGAAACTAAGAGATTAAGACCGGAAATAGTGAAATTAATGAAAGAGTACAAACAAATGAGTAATAAGATATTATAAGAGGATCAAATATGATATAATAAATATGGATATGGTTCTATAATAATTTAATAACATGATTTAACCATTATATAGGTAGTTAACTCACCCTCGATTAAAGGAAAATTAAAGGTAAGGGTTAATTTCAAAATATTTTTATTATATGGCATTGTTTATACATAAGTTTTTACTAGGACATTTTGATCATCCATGTGTATGTTTCTTAAACTATATTGAAAAATATTGTCAAAAAAATTTAATGACATTTTTTCCCATGTTTGAGTTTTTATATAATACATTTTGAAAGGAATCTTTCTATCATTTCCAAATGTGTTACTTTAAAGCCTTTTCACCAAATTAAGTAAAGAATGTTTTTTTAACTTATATGGTTCTAGCAGCCATTTTTTGTTTTTATGATTCCTTAACACTTTGAAGCTTCACTTACAATCTTAAAATTTTATTTTAATAAAAATATTTTATAATTTTGCATCTTTTAAATGATTTCATAGTAAAAAAAGATATCTCTCTCAAAGAGTTTAGTAAATTTATTATAGTTATTTCATCAATTTCAAAATCCTTTGATGGATTTTATTTCTTATTGAGGTTGATTTATTATGATAAAATCTTTCATATTTTATTGAAGTTTTTATGATGTGTTTGACTATATAAGTGGTATTTTTATATCATCTGAGGTTTATGGTTAAATTATTAAAATCTCGTATGCTAGTTTTAATACGAATGTTTATATTATGTTTCACCCTTTTCATAAGAGGAATGCATTCTACTTAGTAATTGGAATATGGGGCCTACTATAACTCCTAGATGCATTGGTTGGTCTCATGATATAAATAAGATATCGACTCAACTGAGGCCTTTCCAATTTATTTTCATATAATGATTTGGATGAGGCCTTAACCATTTATTTTTAGATGTCTTGGCTAAGGCCTCGATAGTATGTTCCAGATGTCCTACATTATGAATTACCTCATTATGAGATTATTTATTGATATTAATTGTTATTATTAAACAAGTATAATATCCATTTGAATGTTTAAATGGAATTATATGATTTATTCTTACCATATTATGTTTAAGTTTATGTTTAAAAGTCTTGTGTTTCAGTTTTATATTTTACATAAAGTTTATAGTTATTTATGATATATTTCATTGTATTCTATGAACTTACTGAGAATTTGAGATATCCCCTTTTGTATGTTTTATTTTCCCAAGATTCCAAGAAGTGTTTTATGATTGATATATAGGATTAAACTAGTATAATAATGTCCTTCTCAACAAATGGAAAATGTTGCATATTATGTTTTGAATTGAAATGAATGGTTCTTTTATAAAATATATTTTCCAAGACTACAAAACAGATCGGTCCTTTTGTACTTTTTCCTTATATAATTCCAATGTGTTCAAATAATGCACCAGCTCAGGGATTCTGGGGTCTGGGAATTATAGTCATATTTAAATAACCATTATTTGTTTTGGTTCAGTGTTGTGTGTCGCATTCACTATTGAACACAGTTTTATCTTTTTAAAACTTGTATTGTTACAATTATATAGCCTCTATGTAAATCATAAGGTCTCATTAGACAAACTAGTTTGGGTATTTGGTGTATACCTTACCATTTTATGTATGATTTCTGAGAACAAGGCCTTAATGGTAATATTAAGATGTTCAAAAATATTCATTTCATTAATATGAAATTTATTATTATTTTAAATGTGATTATTTATATTTTTATGTTATCCATGGATATATTTTATTCTCATTATATTAGATAAATAGAATTATTTTTTTATTGTTTATTATATACACGTTATCTGTGCCTTTTTTATTCTTTGGTAGATTCTGATGTATGTTACCCCATATTGAGTGTTTGACGTCACCCTTTATTATATTTCTATTCCATAGGTAAATGAAGAATTTTAATATATATTATGTCTCTAGAAAGGGTATTATATGTGGATAATTTTGTGGGATTTATTAAATTCGTGCTAAAAAATGAATCCTTGTTTTAGTGGAAAAATATATGGGTTTTTTAGTAAAATAATTTTTTCTATTTCTCTGCAACTCTAAACTTAAAATGGTATTAGTTATGTAAGTGAATCAATATTGGTTATTGATATTGAAATTATGGATGTTTAAGTTTTATTCACTTTAGTTGGTATTAATATTAGTATGTAAATAATATGTTTCTGAACATCAGATTCTTGAGTGTGTGTCTAGTGTATTAGAGTTGGTAACAAAGAAGGGTTTAGATAAATTTACTGGTTTGGATGTTATTATATAAGGACAATTTAAGATTAATATATATCATTAGGGTAAATATGTTTAAGGTTTATCATCATTTTAACGGCATAGATACCCCTTTTGAGGTATTATGTTTTTATATTTTAAGGTGATTAATGAAATTTTGGAGTTTTTATTTGGTTTTCAGGAATAATAACCCTAATTTTTTTATCTGTGGATGTGTGCCCTAAATTTTTAGGACAAAATTATTTAATGGGATAATGTCAGACATGAGATTCAAATATGGTAATGTAATAGTTATTTTTAAAAGTTTTAAAAAAATACATAAATTATTATGAAGGTAATATAATAATTAATTATTTGAAATTTATACTAATAAATGAATATTAATTAGACATATATGTCTTGGAATAAAAAATAGATGTACAGGATGAAGAGTTTTAAAATTTTATGCATAAATTGCATAATTTTAAAATAAATGAGTTTTCTTAATTAATAGTTAAAAATCACAAAGATATAAAATTATTTTCCTAAAAAGGGATTTAAATTTGTAATTATCACGTTTTAATTATTTTAGGTTGAATTTTTTGGATTTTTCAGAATAAGTTGTTCTTTGGAAATAGTAAAGAATATTGTTTTTAGGAATACCACAACTTTTATGATGCAATTATGATATAGTCATGAATTAAAATTTTAAGAAATAATTATTTGCAAAAAATATATTTAACTATTAAAAAAATTAATTTTAAATAATTAATTTTAATTTATAAACTTACATTTGACATTTTGGAACCTAAATTAAATGTTATCCCAATAAAAAATATTATTGTTCCTTTTTATTTAAGGGAGTGGTTAGAAGGTTCCATTTTGTTTTGGATTGATTTAAATGAAAAACAACCCTATATCTCATAATTATCCAAATAATTTTTTTTAGTCAATATTATTCAAAACTAGAGAGCCTAAATTATAAAATAATTAATATTTTAACCAAAAAATCCCCCCTTATCAAGTATAAGTACTCACCAATTCTACATTTCATATATAATATAAATCCATTGAGCATTAATTACCTCACATTTTTTCTCATAAAAGTCTCTATAAATTTTTTAAATGACAAAGAAATTTTTTTTACAACCATATAATAAATGATTTATGAAAATTATTTTCATAATTTCAATTCCATTTTACTCTAAAACTATAAATGATTTGTTTATCTTGGAGTAATGTGTCATGAATTACCCTATAAAGGATATTATGAATTTATAGTTCATATCCCACATTATTCATAAGGGTTATATTATCTGTCACTCTCCATCTCTCTTTTTTAATTTACTTTTCTTCTTTATGATTATGTTATCTAATTTCATGGATATATTCTATATCAATTGAACTATTTATATATTAGTTTTTATATTATTGATTTAACATATACCCAATACTATTTATGACATTTCATTAATATATTCTTCCCAAGAAAGTTATTCCATTTATTAACTGGGGAAATATTGAAAATTCATATACTTTTTATTTCATTGTGGATGTTTATTGATTACAAAGGCATATTGGTTATATATTGTATTATTGATTTATTCCTTAATATTATGAATATATGGGACTTAATTTATGATGGGTGGGTCCCAAAATTATATAGTTCTTAAATTCATTGGTAGGTATCATGAGACAAACTAGATTGGGTATTTAGTGTATGTATTAATTTTTTATGTATGATTTCTTAGAACAAGTCCTCAGCAATAACATTATGATGTCTATTACTATAGATTTAATCACAATGAAATCTGTTATTATTTTCCTTGTGATTATTTATATTGTCCTGATATCCGTGGATATATTTCATGATCATGATATTAGCAATTTGGAATTATTTTATTATTGTTTTTTCAAGCCATATTATTCATGCCTTTCATATTCTTTGATATCCTATGATGTTCGCTACCCCTTGTTGAGCATATTATCTAGAAATTTCTTTTGTTTATATTTCCATGGTAAATTAATGATGTTATTATGTATAATGTCTCTATAAGTTTATAATTTTTTGTAATCTTTGAGGGAGTTATCAAAGACTTACTATAAAGTAAGGAATCCTTAGATTATTGAAAAAATATGGGTTTTGTTAATTAATGGTTATTTTCTAAATCTATAAACCTATAAAAATAAAATTTATTTTGTATGTAAGTTACTCAATATTTTCTTTTAATTTTGAAATTATTTATGGTTATGTTTGGGTTGCTTCAATTGATTTAAAATTAAATATGTAAAAAATACAATTTGGAGTGAGGGTCTGGGGTGTCAAATAACTCACATGAAATTTCTATATGTATTGTGTATTCCCATTTTGATACTAATTATATGTATAAGTTAGAAGATAATTCCAAAATATTTTTCTTTGTTGGATATGGAGATGAAAACATCAATTTCAAACTCTATGATAACAGTCACTGAATGGTTATCAGAGTATTGATTATTCTATTTAATGAGAAGTTATTATGGAAAAATTATAACTGGGAGGAAGATGTTCATGGGAACAAAGAACCAATAGAGAAAGATGATATTGTACTAATTAGAGATCAACTAGTGTTGGGATATTTGGGGGTAAGAAATATAAAGTCTAAGAGGTACATCCAAGTTTATGAAAGAGGGACATTGATCCAATTCTAGATGTACTAGAGATAGATGTGCTATAAAGATAAAGGATAGAGGAATATTGGGTTAGGGCTTCAAAAACACAATTTATGGAAGGATTTACACCTCAAATGTTGAGGTGTCCTACTAGGGTCTGAAGATCAGTGTAGAGGATTGAGTCCAGAATGTAGTTTCTATTTTTCATGGATGGTGGAGAAAATTAAATCCTTAGTGAGGGGAGGGGTATGAATGACTCATTTAAGTGGATTTTTTAATTAAGTAATATTTTAAATATTTTTAGGTTTCTAATACATGGTATAAAATATAACTTATAAAAAGGTAATAGATAACATCAAAATTAAATGATTTATGGTCTGAAGGAGGAAGCATCTAGTTGAGTCTACTGCAAGGAAATCCTGGTTTTGAATGGGTTCCAATAATTAGAAGGAGTGTATTTTAGTGATATTTTATTTAATATTTTAAAAAACCTATCCATTCAAACAATTCTCATCCTAGTTTCCATGGAATTTTTTTTCTTGAGTAACTTGATTTCAAGATAGAACTACTTCATGAAGATTTGGATAAAGAAATCGACATGGAGTAGTCTGAATGTTTCCTACTTAAATTAAATGAGGGAATAGTGTGAAGACTCAAAACATTATATATGGAATTAGGTAGGAAACAATTCAATAGAATAAAAAAATTATAAATTTATAACCGAACAAAATTTCATCTAGAATAATGGATGTAATCATTTTTACTAGAAGGTATGTGATGATGAAGTTTAAACTTTATTATTATCTATGATAATGAATTAATCTTATTTGGACCTATGATGGAAAGTCTATAAGAGTTGAAGTATGAGTTTTACAAAAGTTTCCAGATAAAGGATCTTAGTTCTAAAAATAGGATTTTGGGGATGATAATTATAAGATATGTTAGATCTAGAACTTTGTTTCTTCCTTAGTCAAAGTATGTTAAAAAGTACTGAAAAGATTTAGATAGAGTGACTCAAATACCATGAGTAATCCAATAGACATATTATTAAAATATTCAAAGGATAATGCACCTAAAATTTATGAAGAGGAGATGAACATGGAGAAGGTTCTATATGCATCATCTATGGAAATTATGATGCATTACCTAGTTTATACAAGGATAGATAGCACTCAAGTGGTTTATGTGATTAGTAGATTTATAGAAAATCTGTGAAAGAAACACTAGTAGGTAATCATGTGGATCATCTAATATCTCTCAGGTTTAATCAATCTATAAATTAATTTTAGAACATATGATCCCTTAAAAGTATTTTTGTATGATGATTTTGGTGGAGAAATAAATTAAAAAAAGCTAACTATAAACTTTTTATTTACATTAAGAGGAATTTTTTTTGATCTAGATAACCTGACTATAACCATTAGTTTCACCATCGGGGAAAAAATTTGAGTACGTTACAATTATAGAAGTAGGGAATGAGTTGGCAAGGTTGAAGGGTCTATTGGAGAATATTAGAATGAGTTAAGAGATTATCATATTGAATAGTGATATCCAAAGTGTGATTCACTTATCAAAGAATTTATAATTTCACCATTGGATAAATCAAGTTCGACTTAAGTACTATATCATCAAGAAAAATATTGAAGATGGATTGATAGAACTATGGAAGGATAAATAGAATTGGAATTTGGATGATATATTAACTAAATTTATTGCTTGGAAAAGTTTTGAATGATTTTTCACTTCAGTGGGGCCTAGAAAACTTAGAGTTTATATGATCTTGGTAGATCTAATTGAATAAAAGTTAGGAATCTAAGAGGAGATTTATGAAACAAAGTACTTATTACCCGATGGACTTGGTGATTAAACCTAAAAGATATTATCATGTGGGGGATTGTTATATATGTTGTGATAATCCTTTTTCAGATAATTATTGAAGCATCCGAAAAGGGGTAACTTCAGAAACGTCATATTGGCACTGGATGGAAGATCATAATTGATCCAAGAATCTAAAACTAGAAATAGAGGTGATGATGAAAAAATATAATGGTAGAGGAGGCTATATCTGAATAATATGATTATTCAAGAGTCTATATGAGATTAATTAGCCAAGTAGGTTGAGTACAAATGTAAGCTCAAGTGTGAAAGATTGAGGATGTGTTTATAAAGATAAAATTAATACAATATTGTTAGGGGATATGTCCCAAAAAATTTACTATTCATTAGGGAGTTTAGTTGATATGGTTTAATTCATCCATTAGTCAAGATCGTGAGGTCGGTTTTACCAGAATTTCATATGGTAATGGAAAAAAATTATTATAAGTTATCTATTATGGTCACCTATAAATTAGGGGTGGTTTTATTTATATCAAATATGGTTTTGGGATAAATATTATTCTTTTTTTAAATTTCTCTTCATAGTTCGTCACTTTTTTTAATCTAAAATTTACTCTTACAATTATGATATTGTTTCTTGTGGATTGTGAATTGTTCTGAACCATGTTAATATTAGTCTTAGTTATGCGCTAGTTACTTTTATTTATTTATTTTTCTATTTTAGATGTCTGTTTTGAGTGTTTTTTTAGTTTTATATAGTGTTTAGATGATGTGTGTGAATTAACAATTCTAGATATGTTGTTCTTTATCATTGAGTTATTATAGACCATCTAGCAACCTTTTTCAGAATATGATTTTTTTGGGGTTAGGTGATTCTTGAACAACTCTATTCAGTTCAACAATATAGATATCATAATACCATGACAATTATGGTGTATGATTCACATGTATTTCATGATTTTTATTGGTAGTAATGTTGATTATTAACATTTTTTAATCTTTCACCAAATCTTATCATCAATTATAATGTTTTATCAAATGAAATGATTTGGGTAGTTGAATTATCCATGATTTTACATTAACTTGTAACCATAAATCATTTAACTATCTATTATGAATGTACAAGTAAACGATTGAAAGTCTTGGGAGTGTCTTGATAACTATATAATGAGGTTGTAACCATAAGAATGGTTCAATTAATCCTTTACCATGAAGGTTTCAAGAATAGAAGAAGCACTAGTTCGGTATAGCCAACATGAATTTTTGTTATAATCCTTGAATAATTTGTGGTGTATATGATAAAATACTTTCATGGAAAATGTAATTAATAAAAATATTAATTAAAAATAACCCATAAATAATAATAGGATATCCTTTTACATATAATTTATAACTAATTTATTTAATTAATAATTACCCTTAATTGAATTCTTTTTTCATTTTTAATGATCAGCTGATGACCCCTTGTCATACGATCATTGCATTAGAGGATTCAATAGTACATTACCTTTACTGGGGATCCACATGTGTATCATGATCCTCTAATTTTTGCAATAGAATCCTCTGGGTTCTAGTATGGATAAATTTGGTGCTTGTGGATATTATTATTAATCACAACCAAATCCATTAAGGGGAGAAGGATTTTCTCTTGTGGAGGGGGATAATTGCTTTATCTTCCCCAAAGTGTTTTAGAGGAGATCTCTCTAAGTATTTATAGAATCATATATCGAATTGTTTGTTCATAATGTTAGACTTTTGTTAGTTTTTTTAGTTAATGTCATAAATGAGTTTAAATTGTGTTAGGGTTAGAAAATAATAATTTCACACTGGCCCTTATCATTTTCTTCATCCAAGATGAACCTCATATCTAAATTATAAGAGAATTATTTTTTTTCTTGACACTCTCTAAACTCAATGACTAAATATATATTATTATATTAAATAAATAAAAAAATATTTATTCAAATAATTTTTAATATGAATTTTTTTTTCACACCATTAAACTCAGTTCACTTATCCTTTTCAATATTTATAGGGCCTTAAATATGGACTTTTTATTTATTTAAATACATATCACTACATTATTTTCAAGTAAATATATAAATATTATATTCAACAAATTATTGAATAAATATTTATTACATATTCATGTAAATAAATAAGTAAATATTTTTTTACCTTGGGAATAAAATAGAATAAATAAATATTATATCTTCACATAATTAAATAATAAATTGCATGATGAATAAATATTTATTAAATATTCAACTCATATAATTCTACTGAATAACTAGTGAATGAATAATTGCGATCAAACAAACATAATTAATTATTAAACAATATGCAGGAATAATATTTATCCAACCATTTAAATTCATATGGAATTTAATTGAGGTTCTAAATATATTTATTTTGTGACCCTCTAGGTCCCTTTCACAGTGGAATTGGGACGCACTACCAAAATTCCAATGATAGAATCTAGAAACACATCAAGTATCCAATAGAGAAATAACTTATTGTCCTAATGATATGTAACCTCCTAAAAATGTAAACTATGTAATATAATCTCTTTATCTAAAATTATCTAATCAAGCAGGTTGTATGTTGGGTTCATCTACCTATGTGATCGATGTATCTTTCTTTGACTTTTAATATAAAAAAGATTATTGAAAACACCACATTGGACATGGAAATAGTTTGGTAGTTTCATTCCAATTAAAGGTTCTAAGATATCAATTTCTATTGAATATTGGAATAGATAAATATTTTATAACATTATCCAGTAACAAAGTGTCAGTTGTGACTCACCCAATGTATCTTAATTTTTTATGGGCATATGTTGTCATGGTTTTCACCAATACATTAAAGTATGTGACTCGTGAAATGAATTAATAATAATCTTAAATTATAGAGATCATTACATGAATCTATAGATAAGTACATCCAATGACACATATAAATGTGGATTTCTTATTGGTCCTTAATGCTTTATAGTGTTAGAAATTATTATTTGTTTGTTATTTGTTTTGATAAATTGAAAAATTACCTCATTTAAGTATCTTAATTAAAAATAATTTAATTGTTTCATTTGAATAATTGATTTACAATTTTATAATTCTATTTAATCTTTTTATTTTAAATAAATCTTAATTTTTAGTATTAATGATTCTTGGATTAAAAATTGTTTGTCTTTATTGGATTTAAATTTAAATGTTTTATAATTTGGGTTTTGTTAAATTAAAATTACTTCAAATTCAATAAAATTCAAAGTATTTGAACATTTATATTTATCATAATTTCAATTCATAATTTTAATTCATAATGTTAAAATTTATCATGATTTTATATTCATGTTTTTTATATATTCAATTAAAATGTAATATATCTTGTTAAATTCATATTTTTAAAATACATAGTTTACAATTTTTTAAATGGATATATATATATATATACATATTCATATATATATATATATATATCAACTAATATAATATTTATATAAAAATATATATATACTACATTGGTTCATCTTTTACCTTCAGCATCTCCTGACTTTACCTTCCCCTGCCTCTGTAGCGACCCTAGCTTCCCTTAACTGGTTCGACCAACCCAAACGTGCACACATGAAGTGACTTGAATCCATATTCACGATGGTAGTATCATAGTAGTGCCATCAACATCTCCTTAGTCTAAACATCACCGAAATTCAAGACACCATCTCAGTAGAATCACTACAACTCCAATTCAGTGGATGATTTTCTTTCATGCTCTATTTGTATATCGATAGTGCTCTATTTTTATCTCTACCAAACTAGTTCAGTGACTTCATAATAATATCTATCAAATCACCTTGCACATGAATATACCACTTTCATCTAATTAATGCCACACCAAATTCATCCTTCAATACCTTTGCATGCCTTAATCTCCATAGCAGCGCAAGACCACCCGAAACTAGTGCCTTGGTAGAACCAGTTGAAATAGATTCATGTTCTCTCCAACAAGTTACCAGGGAGGATTTTGGAACCAACCATGAATAACCTTTATATACCTATTTTGAATTCTATATACCTACCATAAGTTTGTGTCCTGACTACTATGAAGAACCCTTCATAGTCACCATAAGATATAAGTACCTATCATGAGTTAATTAGAGTATCTTCCTTGAATCCAAGGAAAACATACTGTGAGTGGGTATGTACTTACCATGATGTGAGGGTATCCAACCTACCCTAAAGAGGAATACCTATCACTAAGGTAACTCAAACTTAATATTAAAAGGAAAACCTACTGTGATATATTTTCCAACCTACTAAGAAGGTATCCAAGTTTCCATAAGTAATTTTTATAGTTATCGCATTAATCATTTTCAGGTGACCACATGAAAAAATTGGTCACAATATCAGTATATCTAACAAATGGAAATTTTTTCACATAGTAATCATACCTACTATGCATACATGGTAAGAATATAAATGGTAAGGATTTTTCCTCACATGTTCAATTCATTATTATTCTTCTTTTTGTGAAAAAATATTTTTTCTAGAATACTTTTATTTATCTATAGTGAGAAAGGCTTAAGATAAATGGATATTACATCATGTTATATGAATATTCATCACATTAAAAATGTACATGCTAGAGGACTATAAAATTTTAATATATTTGGAAACTTACAACAAAATCATATAACTTGGTGAGAGATCTTCAATGTTTCCCACAAATATCTTCTCATTTAGTACTCCTTATAGGCATATCCTACCTAAAAATTTCTTCATAACCTAGGGAAGGAAACCAAATAAAGATGGAGAAAATATGCTCAGTAAGGGTAAACATAGGATATATCAATCTATGATTATATGAAATCATAATATAAGAATAAGGTTATACGGTCATGAACATGACTTTTGCAGTTTATACCCAACATGTCATAGATTATAAATATGATTCATAGCATAAATATTGGTAGTTCATAAGGCATTAATCATAAGGCCGATAAATCATCATAAATCAATAATGAACTATAAGCTCGTGTCATATAAGTGTGTCCCCATCATAAATATAGAAAACCATTTTAGGTGCCAAGGTTAAATACTAAGACCAACAACATAGTGGATCTGGACACACCTATTTCCTATTGTGGATCAGGACACACCTATTTCCCATTGTGGATTAGGACACACCTATTTATTATTAAGGATAGGACATAACTATTTCTCATTATGGATCAGGACACACTAATTTCTCATTATCGATCAATATAATTGATTGGTTTCTCGTATATATCTAATGAGATATAAATCATTACCCAATGTATTGGAGGGAGACATATGTCCCACCATCACATAATGAAATAATACATCGGTGTGCCACAAGATAATAAAACATTCATCATATCATAACCCATAAAAATATATGGGTTTTATAAACACCATATCATAACCAATGAAATGAAATAGATATCTTAGACATTTCATCATATAATAACTTGTGGAAAAGAGATAAATTAATAATAATTTCACAATAAAATAAAACATGAATGGAAGAGGGTTTAATAATAGTTTTATAATGGTATAACCCATATAATAAATATGGGTTCCATAATAAACTTTTCATCTTAAACATAAACTATTTAATGAAAGAATAATAATGGTTCCGTGGATTATATTCACAGTTAGGAATGAGTAACACCAATGGGTTTCATATTATATGGAAAATAATTTTGAAATATAATTTAAAATTTTCTTGAGGAAAACATCTTTTCCTCCTAAAAACTCTTTAAAACATTTTTGAAAAAATTTATATAAAACATGGTTTTAAGAGAAAACAGATTTTTTATCGAAGAGATAAATAAAGTCATATTTTTATTAAAAACATTTTGTTTAATTATCTTAAGTTCCAAATAGTAGAAAAATTGTACCAATACATGAAGATGTCTTGAAAAAACATAGTATAATAAAATTAATGATAGTTATTGTGAGATGTATCAAAATATTTCATCAATGGAACCAAATCATAAAAGAAATTGATAAATTATGAGATTGTAACAATAAACTCTTACCACTTTGGTGGCTTTGAATCATAATCCCCATGGGAGAATATAATTACATGAAGCATAAAATGTCATTAAAATAATTATATTCATGATAAAACATGTCAAATTGTATTATATACACCTCATAAAATAATGTAGGTGCATAACATAGCATGTTCCTCAAATAAGTAAAATTGAGAAGAACCTACCTTACCAATTTGGAAACATTTAAACCGTCAAACCCATAAAAGAGATATCATAAAATGGATATGTAAATACCCATAAATTTAAGTATATTAATCATATAATGCATTAATTATTAGTATATACACCACTTAAAACAATGAGTAGTGAATAATTCATAAGACTCACAAAAGTTAAAGTGAGGCTAGAAATCTCCTTACCTTAAGTAATGTCTTTCTTCATAACCATTCATAAATCTTGTATAATAAATATAATTTTATTATACATATTCTTCTAAAACATATTGTTATATTTTATTCCATTTATTATTTTATTATGAATTGATATTAACCATTTATAAAAAAAATATGTTAAAGTTACTTTTCGGGTAATTACAGCTTTTTTTCAAATATGTTTTGACTTTTTATTTTTGATAATCTTACTTAGATCATGATTTAATTTTTTAAATAATGTAAATATTGGTATAAATATTGTATATATTCATTATATGATTATTTATAACAATAAATAGAATATAGAAATATGAAATTAAATACATCATTCATGGAGACGGTAGGTTGTACATATGCATGAACATTGTTTCCATTTTACTGTAATATTTTTAATGAAATAATATTAAATGATATATGTATATATATATATATTATCATAAAATTATCATTATTATATCACATATTTTTATTAAACTTTTTTTTAAAATATTCCATGTAAATCATGAACGAATCACATCGCTTTGAGGACGCGGTAGTCCACACATCCATAAAGGAATTTATCGCATTCCCAAAAAATGAAAAACATGAAGATATGTATTATATAAAAATTAAATAAGTATTAATACATAATTAATATCATATATATAATATTAAAATATTATTTCCATCATCATTACCAACCTTTATAGGTGGTAATGGAAGACAAATTGGCATCGGTTCGTGAGGCTATAGCCCACCACACACATGAACGATGATTGTCTATCCCATTTTATGGAAGTTTGTGAAATTTTTGGTCATAAATATAACATAAAAACATATAATTATATTTATTATACTTATATAATTATACAATATTAATATTTGAATAATTTATGGGGTGGATAAATAAATAAAATAAAAGTACACATTAAAGATTATTAGCTCTTCTTCACCTAAATCATTTTGGTTTACACCAAAGGACAACCTTGGTTTGTTTTATTACCAAATTGATTCATTTAGAATGAGAGGAGATATATTTTAATATTATTTTCATAGGTTTATTATGATCTAAAATTCTTGATATGTGAGAATAAGTGAGGGGGTGAGTTCCATTTTATAGTGAAGGGGGACTGGCATTTTTGTAGATACAAAAATGTAAACATTATTGAGCGGTCTCTCTTACATAATGTGCCTAAAATAATAATACATTTTTAATAAAATAGGATAAATTTTCTAAATATTGGAATAAAATTGATTTTGGATAATTTTCTAGTTCATCTTACCCCTTAATTTTAATGTTTAACCACTAAGTAAATTTGTTTTTCTCTTAATCACTATAATAAATTTTAATTTCTTTCACTGATTGTTTTGTTAAAAAAACAAAGATAACCTTAATATAAATTATTATTTATTATTATTTAAAATAAGGAATTAATTTTTCCAAATTTCAATCACATAATTATTAGATTTTAATTTAAAATTAATCCCATGGATGGGACGAAACAATAGGTCTTTAAAGTGAAAATGTTCAAAAGTTTGAAATGTTTTAATATCCAATATCAAAGTTAAATTGAGTAAAATGACCTAAATTGGATTAATATATGTATATATGAACTAAATATACATTAAAAACAAATAAAAATACAATGTAAATATATAAATAAATTAGAAAGAAAATTCAATTTTCAATTAAAATTCAATATTTTTCAGTATTCATCAAAAAATGAATCTTCCCATAAAAATATAAAAAATTAAACCTAAGATAATTTTTACATTTTAATTTGAAAAATAATGTTTATTTTTTAAAATAGGGTTTATAAAAATTTCAAAAAAAATTTAAAATAGTTATGTCATTAAAAGGCGGTGAAATTGTCTTTTAGAAAAATATATTTTTTATGCCTAATATTGAATTTATTATTATATATTTTCTAGAAAACACATAAGATGAATGATAAATAGTTGATTGAATATATACTATATAATTTTTTATTCCTAAGTCTTGCATGTAACAAAAACTATAGAAGGAACTAAGTATTGTGTATAACACAAGAAAACATAGTTTTTAGTGTAACACAATCTAATATAAGTGTTACATGTAGTGAAAGATTAATTATAGTTTATAAATAAATCATTACATGGTGTACCATGAAATGTAATCCATCAATAAAATTTAACTTATTCAAAATATAATAATTCATAAAAACTTGTAAGGTTACATTATACCACCTTAAAATTAATTTTTCCCAAAAAATTCATCTAGATCATTAAGTTTTAGCACTTTAAAATTTCTTTTATAGGAACCCACATTACAAAAATGAATACTAAAAATTCCTTTAAAATGAAAGTTTGGAACATAACACTTACTCAAAGTAACTCAGAACTAGGTTTCTAAATTATAGAACATATGAGGAATGTGAAATCAAGGACATGGAAGAGAAATACAACTATCAAGTTCTGATAGAGAGTGATAGAGAACATTGATCAGAAGAAGTGGGTGATCTAGAGAAAGTTAAAAATCACACAACTATAAATTTGTGAGGATCTAAGGGACTATTTTCTTAATTGTAAATGAAGTTATTAGGATAAATATTTGTTTTTAAATCCTTTTACTAGAGTTAATTAATTTTTCACAATAAGATATACTTTACACTATTAGAAAAAAAAATAACTTTCATATGTCGCTCATGGTCTCTTCATCGGAATTAGTGAGACTATTACACCGAAAAACCTTCATATTTTCTTCATGATATTTCCCCTAAGAAATTTATTTTCAAAATTCCCACACTTTCATATTTAAAGAATTCTATGGTTGATGATACATTAGGGAGACCATTATTATCATTAATTAAATTAACTAAACTTTTTATTTTTCCATTTCAGTTACTTGATTTTTTCCCTTATTTACCACATTCAAAACATATTATTGTTCCCCTAATACATCCACTTATATTATCTATATAGGGATGTAATTTCTCGAAATCCACTCTATCAATCCTTTACCAAAATTATAGGACAATGTCTTAAACTTTGAAACATTTTCAGACTTATCCTTGGAGACATCCCTATAAATATCCTCAAAAATATCCCAAGGGATATCAATAAAGTATTCTCATCCTAGTTTCCAAAGGTTGAATAAACCTTTCCTTCGATACAAACTATAGAGACCCAAGCTAAACATACCTGGATATTACATCATTTTAGATGAATATTTAGCACACTACAAAAGTACATGCTCGTGGACCATAATAGTTTAGTGTCCTTGAAAACTCGGAACACAATATTTTAACTTTGTGAGAGATCGTAAATGTTTCCCACAAAGATCTTCCCATTTAGTACTCATAGGCATATCCTACCTAAAACTTTCTTCATAACCTAGGGAAGGATTAATAAGAAAGGGTGAGCATAGATGTTCGGTAATATTTAACATAGGTGATATAAATTTATGATCATATGAAAGAATAAGATAATCATAAGGGTATGATATCATAAACATGACTTTTCAAGTTTATACCCAACCTATAATATATTATGAACAAGATTTATAGAATAAATATTGGAAGTTCATAAGGCATTAATCATAAGGATGATAAATCATCATAAATTAATCATAATCCATAAACTCATGTCATATATGTGTGGAACCCTCATAAATACGGAATACCATTTCATGTGAAAATGTTAAATAAAAATACCATCAACATAGTGGATCAGGATACAAATATTTCCCGAGGTGGATCTGGACGCACCTATTTACCATGGTGGATCAGGACACACCTATTTCCCATTGTCGATTAGGACGCACTTGTTTCCTAATATGGATCATGACATATTTTTTTTTCTTTGTGGATCAAGCATGATGACTTGTTTCCCAACTTTATCTCATGAGATATAAATATTTACCAAATTAATAGAAGGGAGATATAGGTCCCACCCATCAAATAATTAAATAATACAAACATTTTCCATAAGATAATAAAACAATGATCATATCATGACCCATTAAAAGTGATGGGTTTCATAAACATCATAGCATAACCCATGAAATGAAATGGGTGTCACAAACAATTCATAATATCATAAAGTATGGAAAATATAATGGTTTTATAATCATTTAATAATATAATAACCCCTGAAAGAAACTATGTTTCAAAATCTTTTTATCATGGAATAACCCATGGAAGATAAAGAGGTTTCATAAATAACTTGTCATCATAAACATAAACTATTCAAATAAAGAATAAGAATGGTGTCCTTGGATCATATTCCTAGTAAGGAAAGAGTAACACCAACGGGTGTAATATTAGATATAAAATAATTTTGAAAGGTAATTTAAAACATTTCTTGAGGAAAATGTCATTTACATTAAAAAATAATTTTTAAAACATTTTTCAAACATTTATACAAAACATGGTTTTGGGAGAAAACATATATCTAATCAAAGAGAGAAATGAAGTCAGATTTTTCTTCAAAACATTTTCTTAATTATATGAAGTACCAAAGAGTGTAAAAATGGTACTAATAAATTAAGATATAATTAAGTTCCATATTAGAAGAAAATTCATGAGAGTTATTGTTATATGTATTATAAAATTTCATTAATGGAAGCATAATCTTAAACAATCTTAATAAACAATGAGATTATAAAAATAAAATCTTACCATTTTGGCATCTTTGAATCATAAAACCCATGTGATAATAAAATTACATGGAGATTAAAATATCATGAAAATAAGGATATTTATGATAAAACAAGTCATGGTGTGGTATATCCCTCACACAAAATAATGTAGGTGCATATAATAATATATATCTCAAAGAACACAAATTGAGACAAAATTACCTTACCAGTTTGCTAACATTTGGACCGTCAAAAAATGAAAGAGAGATCATATAATGGATATGTAAATACCCACAAATTTAATTATAATAATAATATAATACATTCATGTGTAGTATATGCACAATACAAAATAAATGAGTGGTGAATAAGGCATAAGTCTCGTAGAAATATGGGCATTCAAAACCCATTGGATGTAGGCACTATAGCAGTACTATAGCGGTACTATAGTAGAGGAGCAACTATTGCAATAGTGGGCACTGTAGTGGAAGTGGGCACTGTAGCAATGGCATGTACTGTGTAGACTCTAGGAGGTGGGTTTTGTAATAGTACTATTCACATAATGGGCCTTGTGCCAAACAAATCGGGCCTATGGGACATGTAATGGCCTAAATAAACACTAGACCTTCAGGCTATGTAATGGGTCTCCCTCTAACCAGTAAAAAGAGGTATTTTCTTAGCTTTAATAATAAAATCAGGCTTCGGCCCCAACCTTGAAAAAAAATAAAAGTGAGACTAAAAATCCCCTGACCTTAAGTCTTGAATTTATTCATACATGTTCAAGCCTCATATATGATAAATATAATTTTATTAAACATATAATAAATAATTTTATTCTTATTTATCATAATGTATATTATTTTATTATGACTTTGTATGACCCATTTATTAACAATTTCATGTTAAATTGGTGTTTCAGGTAATAACCGCTTTGTTTTTCATATATGTTTTGACTTTTTATTCTTGATACTATTACTTAGATAATGATTTACTTATCTAAATAATTTAAATCATGATATATATATCATATATATACATTATATTAATATTTATAATAATCTATAAAACTTAGTGATATGAAATGATATACACTGTTCATGGAGACGGTAGGTCCTAAGTACGCATGAAAGTTGGTTCCATTTTCTTGTCGTATTTTTTAAGAAAGAATAGTAAATGATATATATATATATATATATTATTTCTATTAGAAATGTTATTTCATATATATAACATATATTTATTAAACATATCATTCATACAATTTAGGTAAATCATGAACAAATCACATCACTTTGAGGAGGTAGTAGTCCACACGCCCACAAATGATGTTATCTTATTCCTAAAAAATGAAAATCATGAAGTAATGTGTTATATAATAATTAAATAATAATAATTGAATAATAAATATCATATATATCATATAAAAACATTAATTACAACATTATTCTCAACCTTGATAGGTGTTAATGGAAGAACGAATGACACTGGTTCGCAGGGCGGTAGTCCTCTATACACATGAATGTTGATTGCTTATTCAATTTGAAGTAATTTTCTAAATTTATAGGTTATAACCTTAAAAAATATCATTATATTGATAATAATAAGGTTTTTATATAATCTTGATATAATAATAATTTAATAGTTTGAGAAAGAAGTAGAACAAAAGTTCCTGTTGAAGAATGTTACCTCTTCTTCAGGTAAATCCTTTTGGTTTTCCCCAAAGGACCACCCTGGTTTGATTTATTATTAGAGTGAGACTTCTAAAATGAAATTAGGAACATTAGGAGATTATTTTCTTAGGTTTTTTATGAACCAAAATTCTTTATAGGTATGAAAAATCGATGGGGGTGTGTTCTCATTTATAGTGGAGGAGGAGTGGCATTTTTGTAAATAACAAAAGTTAAACACTATTGAATGGTATACCTTACATAATGTGCCACAAATAATAGTATTTTTTATCCAAGAGGGAAAGTGGTCAAAATATTTTCATAAAATGTCTTTTTGGTAAGTTTCTAGGTCATTTTTATCCTTATGATTAATGTTTAACCACTAAATAAACTTGTATTTATCTTAATTTTTGTAATTAATTTTAATTTCATTCACTAATTATTTTGGTAAAAAACTAATTTACCCCTAATATAAATTAAAAATTATTATTATTTAAAATATTTAATTAATTTTTTAAAATTAAAATCACATAAGTGGCATAAGTTAATTTAAAATTAAACCCATAGACGAGATGAAATAATCATTTTTTCAAGTAAAATTTTTAATTTTTTTGAAATGTTTTAATATCCAATTTCAATGTAAAATTAATTAAATTGAAATAAATTGGATAAAAATATTTATAATTGATCTAAATATACATTAAACCCAAATAAAAATATAATTTAACAATATTAATAAATTATAAAAAAATTCATTTTTCAATTAAAATTCAGTATTTTTCACTATTCATGAAAAAATGAATCTTCTCAGAAAAATATAAAAAATTCACCCGAAAATAATTTTGACATTAAAATTTAAAAAATAAATTTAATTTTGTAAAATATAATTTTAAAAATGTCAAATTTTAGATTTAAAATGGGTGCGCTATTAAAAGGCGGTAAAAATGCCTTTTAGAAAAATATATCTTTTTATATCAAAAATAGGATTTAATCTTTTCTATTATCTAGATAAAAAGTAAGATGAATGTTAAATAGTTGATTGAATATACACAATTTAATTTTCATTAATACAATTCATCAAAATTTATTTGTTTAATTTATTGGGTTAAAACATGTTTGGGCATAGAAAAAAATAGTTCTCCAGAAAAGGAATTTCTTTATTTTAAAATAGTTCTTACTCCCAATTATATTTAATTGGTAACCAAGTGATTAATTTTATATACATGTTTAAACAATATTTTTATAATTTATTTAATCTTATTCATAACATCTATTCATATTACTCAATGATAACTATAAAAATATTTTAATAATAATATTAATAGTATATTGTAGTTCAGTAAAACTCGGTCTTGCGTGCAACGCAACCTGTCGATGGAACTAGACATTGTGTGTAACAAAATAACAATATAGTATTGCATTTACCAAAAGATAATATAATTTTTTCACTAAGTGAAATAATAAATATGGCATATAATTCATTCATAACTAGTTGTAGCTTGCAATACAATCCATCAAAGAAATTTCATTTATTCTAAAAAAATAATTCATAAAAACTAGTGGTGTTACATGAGCGGCATTTTTATAAAATAAACTACTATAAATTTGTTTAATTTTTTTAACTATTTGATTTATTTTTAAAATAAATTAATATTATAATGACTATTCTATAAACTATTGCATAAAAAATTATTCTATAAATTCCTATGAAAATAATAATATTCATAATATTTCTTTCATACTTTGTTTTTTATTATTTTTGAATTATCTACTTAGTGAAATTATAAGGCATTAAATTTTATCATTTTAATAATTTGAAATATTCTCTTTTATTCTAACGAATATGTTAGATATGTTTTTAAGGATATTATTATAGTAATAGAAGTGTGCGTGAACTCTCTAATAATGAGTAAGATATTTCAAAATATAGGTAATTGTGTTATTAAAAGTTTATGATACTATAACACATGGAATTATAAGATTTGTGATTTAGATTCTTCTACAAATTCATTAATATCTTCAAATTAATGATTAAAAATTTATCTCTCAAAATTTTATCAAGGATAAACTGATAAAACAAACTCGATGCAGTTTATTCAGATGATGATCATTGATGTAACACACAACTGATTCATGATATTCGATTGAGAGATTTTGTGAATACTGATCCATTGGTTTGATCCTGAAGAAACTTATACAGTCAATTTATTTCTACTAAAGTGATCTAAGATCGTCGAGATATAACATCATCAACATATTTCTAATCTCTTCTAGTTTAATTATTTCTGGATTACATAATTCTACTTTTCTTTCTTTCTTTTCAATCATTTTAGTCGGTTCATGATTTTTCCAATCAAAAGTAGGTTATTTTTTGTCACTCTACCAACAAAAAGTAAGGTTCTTGGGTTGTGACACCTAATTAAAATTTAGGGTAAGGATAGTTTTTTACACTTGTAAAAAGTTAGTATTGTGAGTGAGTTAGTTTCCTAGGACCAACTATTCGTAATTTTATTACATGTATATTCGATGTATTAAATATTAATAAAACATGTTATTACAAATTTAAAAATTTTATACATGACTATGATGTAATAACTTCCTTGAATGTATATTGCATTAATAGGATCTTATTATTTCCCATTAGGATAAGAAATGTGAGTCCAATGACGATTTTATATAATATAGTTATTTTATCAGATAACATTCAGTGATGGGACACATAAAAAATGACTGTTAGATGTGAGTACTCATAATCAGTTTGTGTTTCTTCTCATGAAGTTTTCACTTGGTTATCTCCAAGATGAGAGATTGTAATAATAGAACCGCTGGTAGGAATTGTGCATGTCTTGATGTCATTGGATATTCATCTCTGAAAATGTGTTTAATGTTCTATAGAATTTAAGATTATTATTAATATATGTTACAAATCACACACTTAGATTTATTTCACAAACCATGATGATAATATTTTACGGTGAAGTTGGATATGTTGGGTGAATCATGAGTGATGTGTTATTAATGAATAACACGAGGAGTAATTCTTTCTTCCATCTTTATGGAAGATGATATCTTGGCCCATTAATTGGAATATAACCATAGCATTAATTCCATTTTCATGGTTTAATGGAATGTTTAATTCATATAGTCAAAGAATGGTGTATCGATCATATTGGTTAGTGACACATATGTGTAACCTGTTTGATGAGATATTGTGACAAAGGGATTATATTACATAGTGATCATTCATCTGTGGTTTCCAATGTTGTGACCTTAAGTTATTTCCATTTGGTTCCTTGAACCATTGCTTGAAACTAATCTTTGAATTTAGGAAACCCTGCCTAATTTCAATGGGAAAGAAACCTGGAGGGCCACACAATAAGAATTTACATTTATCTATATTGAATTCTAATTGAATTTAATTAGTAGAATAGAAATTATTATCAAGACTAAGGAATTATTTTAGTCATGTTTATTGATCAAAAATATTTTTTATCGATGAATAAAATATTTATTTAGTTATTTAATATATTATGAGGAGTTTGAATGGACCAAGACTACATCTAATGATAAATATTAATTTATAAGATTGTAAAAAAAATCTGTTTTTTTTTTGAAAGTTAGCATGCACACCATAGAATAATAATATTAATACTATAATTTTAGCATGGGGTTTAATAAATTTTATTATATTATTTAAAGTTTGTCCTAAAATTAAATGATATTTTTAACTTAATCCCTATCTATATAAATAGATCTTTATTTCTATTGTGTATAGTTAATCGAGAAATATAGAATCCTTGTACGCAAAAAAAAAGTATCTCTCAAATTCCTTTTTATATCCCCCTCTAAATAATGAGAAATAAAAGATATATTCTTTCAATATTGAAGGAAGGGTGATCAACAAGAACAGTGCATGATAATTGATTCATTGTGCAAGTACCCAAAAATCAATTGGTGTTGTGTGGAGATCAAAGAAGTATATGTGGATAACTACTAGAGGTATTCTACACTTGGATCCTCACATCAAACTGAATGTATTCCATAAAAGGTTTTTTGGATGATCAACATGTACATAGAATAATGAACCTAAGAAAAGGTAACATATCATTCCATATCTAAATAAATTAACAATAAATTTAACATGAAAGATCCCCTCTATGTATTCGGGGTTTCTTTATATCAAAATCTGATGGAAATATTTCATTAGTCAGGGTGTTCACATCACAGAAAATATTATTCTCAGTTATTTCTCCATGCTCAGAACCTTTAAGTGGTATCAGATCGGTCAAATTTTAAATTTGAAATTAATTGTTAAATTTTTTAAAATTATGAATTTAAAATTTAGATTCATTTATAATTTTAATTCATTCTTGATCTGTCATCTAAATCACTTCTCACACTTATTCATTTCACAAAAATATTACTAGGATCTGTTAATCATTAATGAATTATATATATAAATATCCCATCTGAAGGTGACAAGGATCCTTTTTAGATAAGAAAAGACTACATGGCATGTATTCCCTTATTCCATGTTGTGTATCCTTGTTCATTGCATAGGGATGCCTGCATGGATTCTATGTCATCATGTAATAAGTACACACCACACATAATTACTGCACCATGTGTATAACAGCTTAGGTGGAATGAGACTTTTTCAGAGTACATGCAATTTAGTTTTACTACATTCCATGTATTCAATGTGTTTTCAAGATGAAAAACACATAGTTAAACTATGTCATGTAATTAAAGCACTAAATGTATTTAATACATGATGCTTATAGACTGGAAAATTAGGTAACTATATAAACACACCATGTATCCTGTATATATGTTTTTCACATCCTAAATGTTCTCAAAGAGTACCCACTTAGTCCTTAGGTATATACTATGGATATTTGGAAAAGATAAGTACGCGCGATGTAGCTAGATTGTACACACCGTGTAATTTACCTATTTATGAGGAAATATTAAAATAAATTAATTAGTCCTCAAACATTATGGACTCGAATTTTGTGGGTCATTAAGTTAATGGTACACGCTAGTCAATAGGTTTCATATTATATTAAATGTTTTGTTAATTCATCATAATATATGAGACTGTGAATAATTTTTTGTTATTGAATATTAAATACTCAACACATTAAATTATAAAGACTGCATAATTCTCATATGTTATGTGGTTCACCAAGTTGATAGTACATTCTGTGGAGTTATAGAACATGTTATACACAAAATATTTTGTATGAGTAAATTATATATAATTAAACCCTACTCAGTAGTTTGAATAGAAAATCACTTGGTTTCTTCCAAGTATAAATTTATGTATTGTTTTATTGATTTTTAAATAAAACTAAATTATTAATTTTATTTTAAATCACAGAGGATGTGAATTTTATGATATTTGGATGAAATAAGATAAAATAAATTAATTCATTAATAATATAATTAATTGGATTAATGTATGATCAATCATTAGCTTGACCAGACCTGTGTATGAGTTGTATTTATTTAATTTAATTTATTTAATGGGTTAAAAATTATTAATTATTAAATTAAAATGATGGTATGTGTGTCATACCTCCCTCCAATATTAAATAGGACATGCATGTACAAGGTTATTTGTGTAATTATCTTTTAACCAGTCCTTTGGTTCCCCTCACCTTTTTGTGAGTTATAAATTCTTTAAATTATTAGAGTTTCCCAAGATGCATGGAGATGAATTAAGATATAACCATAATGATATCAGCCTAGGTGATACACCGGTGGATAGGTGGAATGTTTTAATTCATGCTAAGACCACCAATAGGATTTATTCCCCTATGTCATAGGTTGATAAATTGTCCACCTAATAAATAAACCATTATATAAGCTCATGATCGGGTCACTTATTTATATATTTATTTCTGTTTATGAATTATTTATTTAACGGATGGAAGACTGTAATCATATAAATAAAGGAATTAATGTGCAAAGATATATTTTAAATAAATTCATTATGCCTAAATGTTTTATCCAAAATTATTAATTAATTGATTAAAATACACTTAATATTAACAATATATTTATAGAACAAAATAAGGTAAAATTTAGGCCTAATAAAACAAAATCCCTCATGTTAAAATTATGTCATTAAGCCCTCTTTTGTATGAATTAAGATGAACCCATAGTTTAAGTGTCCGTTCGGCCACTATCAGACACTTTTAATTATTGAGAAGTCTTAACTAAGATAGTGGGTAAAATTAACCAAATATTTATTGGGTTTAATGGACTCTATATGTCCAATAAAAAATTGGAGGTAAGTGTTCAGTAAATCTAAGTTATGTTTTTTGAATTGGGGGTTCCACTTAATAGATCAAGTAGTGGCAAACCCACAGTTGGAAAGAATGCCAAAAAAAATACTTTATAGTGATTTTAATGGCCTCTATCTATGTTATAAGAAAGGTAATATGTATCCTTGCCACTAGAATTTCAAAGAAACTAGACATTCTGAGTTTAATGGTGAGGGCTATTAGGACTTGATAAAATAGTGGGATATTTAATAATCTTAAATTTATTATTTCTCACACAATATTTAATCAATAAAATTACTAATAATATTATATTTTATAATTATATTAAAAATGGAAAGTTTTCTATCCATACTTTCCCTATGATCCATATTCGATAAAGATGATCTCCTCGCTAGAAATAACTTCTAGGAATTTCTTAGATGCCTTTAGGCTGTGTTGTACCATGAATGGAAATCTTACCTGCTAGAATCATCAATTCATGATCTTTCTGTCAAGGAGGTGAGTAATTAAGAGTTCCTTGTCTATGAAAAACATATGAATGAATATTTTAACATTATGGATTTTATGCTTTCATATCTGTCTTTTGAACTCATGAAGTCTCATGAAAACATTGATGCTTATAGAATGCTTGAGCATCTTTGTGTCCTATATGAGGAGAGAGTTAGAAAGTAATGGTTTGAGATCTGAAGTATTTGTTTTAGAAAAATATTGGATAAGGATCACCATATTGGCCTCAGTTTTTCAATATCATTGGCTAAATTGAGAACAAAGAGGTTCTGGGGTTTAAACTCCCTAAAGAACTGGGAATTTATCTCATTCTCTCATCAAAACCTCAAAGGTTCTCCAAATTTTATGTAATACCTAATATCAAAAAACATTGAGAAGTATCTACCATATCTAATTACATTTCTTCACTAATTTAATAAGGATACAAAGTATAAAAATCCTTCAATCCTTATGATGAAAAAATGGAATGTCTGAGCAATGATCCCCAAAGATAATGCTTCTTCACAATGCCCTACTAAGATAAGGAAGATGAAGATGCAAGCAAGGGAATAGTGTCATGACCCACTCTCCACAAATATACAACAATGAGGGGAGAGATATGGTGACTACCTGAGGATTTCCTCTAGTAGGACCCATGTTGGTAACCAGCACTGAGGAAATAATAAACATGCTTATGGGAGGAATTACCCTCTAAAAGAAATATACATAAGGGAGAGATAAAAAGGATACTATAATCAAAGCCTTATCGGATGTATATATATATATATACACAACGAAAAACTATGTGAAATAATGAAATATCATATAGTATTAAACAACTGAAAAGAAAACTAAATGTACCAAAAGGTTAAGATAGTAGGGACCATGAAGCCCAAATAGCTCCTATAAAACCTTGAGCAGGTAATATCCATCCCAATATCCCACCTGAATTAGATACCTGAAAGATAATGAATATATATGTAGGATGATAATAATAGTATACTCAATAGGATCTTCCCAAGAGCCTCTCATGCCAAAGATAAAGAAAGAGTTCTGTAAAACAATGAATAATAATGAGACTAACTCGTTACAAAAATAGGTATACTAATTTATCAGCCTCACCATGGATAACTCTAACCAAGTATCGCATACAAGAGAGCATATAATATAATAATGAAAAATAAAATGAACCTCGCCCCCACTTCCCCATTGGTTTTCCACTTTTCCACATTGTGGTATGTCCTGAGTCACCTCTCTCAAAAAGTAATCTAACCTAAAGACACATAGGCAAGTCATCATAACATGCACCTCATCATCACATCATCACATCATCCCATCCATATATCCACATATTGTAACCAAGTAGCTTCTAGAATCCACCACAGTATATATGACATGTATCAAACATCGGGTATTATACCTCAAGCCATTCCAACCCATACATTGAGTTAGTACCTCCAACGATCACATCCAATACCAATTATACATATAATAATCATTTAGACACTATATCCAATAATATATGTGTGTGAAATAACCAAAATCTGTCACATCCCTCTACACATATATGGGAAAACTAAACTTTTTGCATAGCAGAACAAGTTACTACAAAGAGAAGAGAGTAGGTCCATAATCGGTAGTCAACCATCTATCCTACCACTGGTATTTTAGGGAAAATACCCTCTCAGAGCCCACTGGTTATAAGCTAACATAATAGACATGGGTTAGGAAACATATGAAATCACATAATATACATGATATAATATATCTCACAACCACACTATGGGGATGACCTAGTCTTAGACTCATCTACAACTAATGTCGTTCGGACTCCCAGCTACCACTACTAAGACTAGATATCCTATAAGAATACAAGCATTTAAAATTGCTAAATTAATTACTTATTTAGATTTTATCATTTAATTTCCATTAATTAATTCATTAACCATTAATTAACCATTATCATTTTTCCACATTACATTACATCATAGTAAAGTTTATGCCCTCTATGAATAATCTCAATTGGGTCAACGGTTTAACAAGATTAACATCTATTAGCATTAGCATTCCATTATCAACCAACCTCATGGGTTAAACATTTATTTAATCATTATTATTATCATTACATAAACCAAAAACTCATGGAAAACCATCCTAAGTTACCAATAAGACAAAACATGTGACCAAGAACCTCCAATTGCCTCAAGTAGAGTAGAATGGAATGCAGATAAAATAAGAAACCCGACCGTCAGACATCAAACATATTCCAAGTGATCTTATCAGCTTTCAGCATCACATAAACAAGTAATCCCACATTCAACCCATTCCATCATCTCTAGTTTCATCCCTGACACCCACATGCATATACCAATGTATCTCACCATCATAGGCATCAAATATTATCACATCATCCACGCCTCCCTGTCTACATTACATCAGTTATCCTCGGCTTATCCATCCTATGATCTACATAAAATCTTGGCCTCCACACCCTATATTACATCATCCATCCTTGGATCAACCATCCCAGTCTCACATCATAAGACTTGTATCAAAATTGCATCACAAAAGAATCAAGAAACAAACAAGCCTAACCAGTTGGGTAATATAGGCCCTAAAACAATTCATCTATACTTCACATGAAAATAAGCTCTCACAACTCCATAAAAAGACACTCAGCCTCCTCAAGAAAATAGGAAAATCATACCATAAAAATATATTTATCAAAAAACTAGTTCTTATTCCATATTTAATTATCTGATTCCTTAGTCATAGGTTATAACTACATGAAACCTGAGGCATCATGCTATAAAAAGATTCCAAAGGAAAAACATGATCTTAGTATTTATTATAGTTTCAAAAAAGATTGAGATGTACCATTCTCAATTAACATGCCTTTTATTATCATCAATAAGACTTACAATTCCTTAGGTTCATTAACCAATTTTATCATCTCATGGAATATCATATTTAATTAAACATGTATACTAACATCAATTTGATTATCACCAAATTAAAACAAACATCGGATTCTTACATGCCTCATATTTAATTTATTAAGCCAGATGATTATTAATTAATTCAGTATTTTCATTATTTATTAATTTAATCATGCTACTCTAAGAATAAAAATATGCTAAAAAAACATAGCATAGATATAATACTATGTAAAAAATCAAGAGTAACCCACAATCATGGTACAAATAAATGACATCGTAAACTTTCATTCACAACCAATTTCTTTAATTTGGTTCAATAATTATTAGTTGAATTCCACTACTATCTGAATGGATAAAGCATAATAAATTTACAATTTCACATAAATAAAATAATAGATGTAATGATTACCCTACCTCAAAGGCATCAACATTCTTTGCATGATAATAAGCCAACGTTGTGGATCTTGATCACCTCTTCCATAAGAAGTTGCACCCATCCCAGGATATTGCGGAACAAATAAACCAAACACCAAAAAAACTCCATTAAAAATATAGTGATCATCCACCATTTCATGGAAATAAGAATGGGAGGGAAAATAGTCTAAATAAAGAAGAAACCATAGTAAATGGAGAAGGAAAATACCTTAGATCAAATCTGGTCCCTAAAGATCAAATATAGGGATACAAGGATTTATATTCATCGAAGTAATATCAATAATATAAATGGAGGTTCCACTAGACATTTTAAATAAAGAGATAAGGGTAGGTTTTGAGAAACACTTGAGCAACCGCACACTTTAAAGATGTGTTTCAAAGGGTATTTACATGATGTGTGAATCATTTACATGTCATCTAAATGTTAGGGTTAGATCTTGATGAAAAATGCATCTCTTTAAAGAAATTAACCTAGACTATTTACACACCATAAAGCACCCTATGAACCATCATTAATAAGACATTAATTGAATATACACAACATGAAAAGCACATACACATCATGTATTCTCCCAACTTCTAGCTTTTAGAAGTTAAACCCCTTCAGACTCACTCCAAGACTCTTAAGTGCTCCAAAAGCCTTGGAAGCATAGAAAGGGTCAGATTACATGAATCTGGTCCCTTATAGTAGATACCACTCAAACAATTCTTATCCTCTTGAATCCAAAAATAAACCCAAACATAAAATAAAAATTGGGTCATCCAAATATCCACCCTACAAGATACCTCTCAAATATCTCATCATCTTAGGAGCTCAACCACCTCACTCAGAGTAAACAAGTGTAAAACTAAACAATAGAAACAAACAGCTCCTAAACACTATTCTCAGGGAGATACCTCTAAAAACTGAGTAAACCCACAACAAGAAACATGAGGAAACCAACTCATAACCTAGAAATATCAACATCTACAAGGGAACAACATTATGAGAGAAGAGATATACATTAAAAATCTTGGGGTAGTAGGTGAACATCTATGGATCATATTCCCATATAATCTCCTCTATACCACTATGTGTATATAAGACACGAAACATGGGAATAAAATTCCCATATAACACCTTGTCCTATTGGTACTGGATCTCCACAAATCACTCCTCAAATCTCACATCATTGTCAACATCGATCTCTCCCCAATCGATGACATGAGAGTCATTATGAAGATAAAGACAGAGCTACAACAGATGAAAAACATTATGTATTTAAGCTAATCTATGAGAGAAGTGATATCTGATACACCACATATCCAACACGAGCCAACACATCGAAATTCCTAACAAACCAGGGTAAAATATTACTCCCATAAATGAACCTTCACTACCCATGATGAGGATTTACCTTCAGTAACTTGTGATCTCCAATGTTGAACTCCAGAGGTCTCCTCCTATGATTGGTATATAACATTTGATGATCTTATGCTACCTTAATCCTATCATGAATTAACTGAACTATCTCTATCATATTCTATACCAATTTTGGACTAAGAATTAATGCCTCTATGACCACAATCTAGCACAATGGAGAATGGAAAGATCATGCATACAAAGCTTCAAACGATGTCATACCAATGGTGGAGTGGAAACTATTATTATAAGAAAAATAAAACAAGGGTATATTCTTTATCCAAGAACCTCAAAAATCTAGTACAAAAGAGAAAAACATGTCTTCAAGATTCTGGATGGTCTTCTCTGTCTATCCCTCTTTAAATAGATAAAAAATTTTGCTAAGGAATGACTGATAACCAAAAGAAAACAGAAGGCATATCCATGACTTGGAGGAAAAATGAAGATCTAGAACAAATATATTTGTTTTTGGGACTCCATGGAGTCGCACCACCTCCTCCAGATGTTTCCTCGACAAAACCTTCATTGAGCTCGACTCTGTGATCACTATAAAGTGGGATGATTTCATCAAAATATACAATCTCACCCATGTAACATCATAGCCTACTAGAGCTCGAGGAAAAATGGTAATGAATTACATAAATATTTCCTCCCACTTCCATTGGGGAACATCTAATGGACGGAGGAAACTATGAGGAACACGATGTTAGGCCTTCACCTTCTTCCAAATCAAACATCAAAAAACAAATTCTATAATTGCATGCTTCAATCCAGACTAACAAAATTAACCTCTCAAATCTCGGTAAATATTTTTCACATAAAGATGTACCACCAAATGAAAAATATATAACACCTAAAGAACCATCTCACGCATCACTTCAAGAATTAAAATCCTTACCTAGAATAACACTCGGTGTTGTCCATCCTCAAACCAACCATCAGGGGCATCGCCAAAAACAACTTGGTCACTCCATACCTCCGCCATTGAATCCTCAAAATAGGACTTCTCTACCTACTACACTAAACACAACTACACTAAAATCTAGAAAAGAAAAACATTTCCTCCAAACTCTCTCATATCTAGATGAATTTTTGAGAGTTCCTCCATCACTCTCTAAGAATCTCTAGATCTGTGCATTCCATCACTACATGACTTCCAGATTGGTGCATATTCTACAACATTTCATTTTCATGTCATATATGAGATGTAATAGTTACAATCCTACATTAATTCCATAAACCAATAATGATTAAAGTTCAAATCACATTGGGATAAGACAAACCTAAGGTTATTATGGTCAGTAAAAATCACTAAAATTTTTTGGATGAGGTAATGTCACCACAACTTTGATGTAAACATTAGTTTTTCACACTCAATAAAATGAGTGGAATAGTTATGCTCATGTTGTTTTAAATGTTGATACCCATAAGAAACAACTAATCTCTTGCACATCATAACATATCCCAATCTAATACATGAAGCTACAGAGAAAACCTCAAACTAAACTACTTCTACTGGAAAACAAAGGACTGGAGCTCTAACCAACGTATCCTTTAGGTACTAAAAAGTAGCCTCACACTAGTCAGTCCACAAGAACTCTTGACCCTTATAGGTCAAGGATATGATGGGATTCGTAAACCAAGAGAAATTAGCTACAAACATCCTCTAATATCCTACAAGACCAAGGAAACTCTGCACCTCTGCCACTGTCTTGGGGGCTGCCCAAGCCACAACTGTCTATATCTTAGAAGGATTCATAGATACTCCCTACTAGAACATTACATTCCAAAAATAAAAAGAATTCAAAATTCTAGAACTCACACTATGAAAATAGCTTGAATCGCTTCTGAAGATGAAAAACTCGTAAAATGGAACACATATGCTCTGCATGCTCCTCCTTAGATGCTGAGTATATGGGGATTTCAATAATGAAAACCACCATGAACTTATCCAGGAACTCTATTAACATTGTGTTCATCAACTCCATGAACACAACTAGAGAATTATTCACATAAAATGACATCATAATGAACTCTTAATTCCCAGGATGGCAACAGAAATAAGTCTTCTGAATATGAATATCCTTCACCTACATCCCAAGATATCCTGACTATAAATTGATATTTGAGATCAAAATTAATCCTTTAAATTGATAGAATAAATCATCAATCTATGGAATTGGACAACACTTCTTCGCTATCATATGGTTCAAGGGATGATAATTGATCAAATCCAAAAAAATTAATCATCCATATTTATGAACAAAACTATTTCACCCAAAAGTGACACACTCATCCAAAAAAACAACACTAAAATAGATCATCAAGATATAATTGTATCTATTATAACTTAGAAGGTGTTATCCTGTATGGAAACATTGATATTAGAGACATGGATGGCTATAGATTCATCCCAAACATGATATCATGATGAAGGGGTAACACTACAACCTCCTCTCTAAATACATCAGGTTACTCTTCCATGACCATGGGAAACACCAACTGTTGAACCTATGATGATATCCACATCATATTATCAATAAAATAATAAAAGGATAGAACATGACTCTAACCCATCAGATGGTATCACTAACTAAAAAATTCTACTGGATTAACATCAGCAACATAGAATACAACCTTCCTCCTAAAGAAATCCAGGATAGTCTGCACCGAATACAACCAATACATATTGATGATGATGTCATATGGTTGTATATGTAAACATATAAAGTATCCCCAAGAGTGGTGTAGCCCCATCACTAGCACACAATCTATTCATACTTCATAAAAGTCATCTCAACCTTTAACTAGCATAGTGAATTCCAAGGGAAATGGAAGCCTCTCAACCTCAAGTCCCAAAGTGTGGATGTGGGTAGGGGATACAAAAAGTGTTTTTCCAAGAATCAAACAATGAATGCACCCATGTAAAAAAAATAAAAGGGTACCTCAAACAACATCTAGCTTTCCCAGTGCTAGAAATGTTAAAGCATGAAACTGACCATGACCTACTCCATGGTCACTCTGACCTTGATGACAACCACCTCCATAGTTTTGCTCTGTTATCTAAAAATGAGTATAATCTCGGGGATGTACTTCTCATGGCCCATATCCTCTATGTTGATCCCACACTGGAACACCCTGTTGCTATTTCCTTAGCTAAAACTACCTCAATAGAGGAACATTAAGAGTAACACATGGCACGTGATGAATTATTAGAAAGTTTGGGTGATCTCACCACTGATGACCTCATCCTCCATAATAAAAACATTTATATAATCACTTGGAAAAATTATTAGATCCACTAACCCCATATAAGTGAGATGATAAGGGCATAGACCTACCCAAAACTAACCGAAAAATCTTCTATAATAACAAATAGGAACCCTGGACCATAGCACTAACTTCAAAGGAATGTTTATGCCTCTCCACCCATGATGATCCAGTTCTGTCAAGAATCCAGTCAATAAACCTTTCTATCGTGATCACCATGAGATATGTATATAACATAAATGGGGTAACCTGGTGTTACATCTCTGGATGGAAAGCCTTCTTGAAATTCCTCCCTCTATCCCTATTATCTGAAAATAGGTCTAAATAAAATCCTAGAAGGGTTTTGAAATGGATCCCAAACTCTCACACATGGGAACTCCCCTACTAAAGGGTAAGTTGTTTCTTGGTGAGTGGTTGTCTTCGTGGTCAAATAAAGAAACTTATCTTGGAACTTGTCTTAGTACTTCTCCTATGAGACTGCTAACTCCTCATGACCCACAAGGAAAAAAACACCACTACCTCATTTCTCCACGTGGTGTCGTCACAGCCAATGAAACCCAGTTCCCCTTATGAGAACAGATCGAACTAAAAGTTATCTAAACCTCCTCCTACCAGTATTCTATGATTTAATCTGAAAAGGATCCCTTATCCTTATATATACTATGGAATTGAAACTCTCAAAGTTTCATCCTCTAATTGTTATCATTGTTTACCTCTACTCTATTATGATCTAGTGGTACATCAAGCTGAACATCTTTGGAGCTAACCTGACCCGGATGTCATCTTGGATCCATGCCTACAAAAAGAAAAAACTATTAGAAAATGAAACTTGGAATATGTAGTAACTAACATAAATTTATTATTAGTTTTTATTATCTTGTTTAAGGTTTAATATATCCCAAGGTCTACCCATTTAAAACACATGCGTAAATAAGAATGATGCATGATAAATTACTAGGTCTCTACCCTATAACCAATATCACTTAATTTAGTAGGATTAATAAACTTAATGGTTTGTGAAACATATCACAAGGGTCCAAAAATACCCATGTCTCAGTCGTTCTCCCATGTTTACATCACTGATTAAACTTAGGTGACATTGTTTCTATACCAACCCATGTAACCTCACCTGTACCTAAATCCAAAATCCATATTATCCGTCAAACTAAAACTATGATACCACCCTTTTATGACCCCCACCCCTCTAGGATTCTACAATAATGGGATAGATATAGTGACTACCTAAGTCCTACCTACAGTAGGCCTCAGGTTGGAAACTTGCTACAAGGGTATAATAAACATTCATTTGGGAGGCATTATCCTCTAAGAGAAACATGTGAAAGAGATATATAATAAGGTTAATCCAATCAAAACCTACTAAATTATATATATATATATATATATATATATATAGAGAGAGAGAGAGAGAAATCCCAAATGAAAATTTGAAATTTCATACAGTACTAAACAACTGAAAGGAAGATTACAAGTTCCAAAAGGTGAAGACAGTAATGATGGCTAATTTAATAAAATTATAATGAATCAAATACATGTAGAAGAGTTTTTGGATTTTTTAATTAATGAATTAAATTTGATTATCCAGGATATTAAATTGAATAAATGATATTTAAATAAGGTAAGGGGATTCTCGAACCCAACTCCTTTACTTTTGGTTATTTGTCTTTTATACCAAATCTCAGTGTGGATGTTCTTATAATAGTCCTTAACCATACTTTTTTTGTTATCACATTTTAATTTCTATGAAAAATATATTTCTAATTATATTTTATGACAAATGAAAATATATTTCTAAAAGAACTCTTCTTTCTAAAAACACATTTTTTTTAATTCTCTTCAGAATGTTAATTCTTCACTCAATATTGATGATTCATATACCAGTATGTTATTCCTTTTGGAAACCCCAAATTATGTTCATGAATGTAAGCATTATGAAATGAAACTCATTCCTCCCCATGGGTTATTTTTTCTATAATATTGATATACATTCTATGTGGCATGGATGTCTATGGAAATGTTATGATGTGACGGGCATGCCAAGAATTATATAGCACTCAAATTAATTGGGTAATGTGATGTATCTCATAAGATAAGGTGAAATATGCATTAAATTGATGCTAGATGTTTTCACAATGATGATTTTATGATTACACACATATGTTATGTATGAAAATGATGCTAGTTGTGTTCACAACTATGTTTGTTAGATGACCACTAAGACATTATGGTACATTTTTATACATTTCTACACTCCATGCCATTATATATTACTTCATCTCATGATTGTGATGATGATACAATGATTTTGTTATGATGCTGATTTTTATGCCCCCCCATGTTATATTGATTCATGTTCTTATCTATCCACTTACTGGGCTTTTATCTCACCCCTTACTTTAATGTATATCCCCTGGAGACTGTATATACTAAGGAGAACATGAGGGATAATAAGAATCTAGATAATAATGAATTAAATAATTTTTATGTTTTATTATGTAAATATTATATATGGCTCAAATTTTCCTAAGATGTTAAACCTTTGGATCCTGGTTGTGTAACACTTTTATGTTGTTTATCTTTAAAATGATGTAATAGTAATGTAAGAAAAACCAGTGTCACTATAGTTGGTATCAGTGCTTGGTTTAGTTAATTTTGGAATTATGATTGGATAATATTAGTTAAAACCCTTTGTATGAGACTAAGTAGAAGTAATCATCCATAAAGATTTATTTTATAAAAATTTTAAACATTGCGATCCCATAATATCTGTATATAGAGCTAATTGCACAAATGAATAAATTATTTATTCTGGGCTTGTTTACTTTTTTTTCAAACCTTTTCTATTTTAGAAAATTGTGGGAACCAAGAGAAACCAATCCAACAACCCATGCGATGGGTAATAAATTGATTTCCCAAATGATATCCCCAATGCCTTGGGAGGTGGAGTTCAATATTTCATGTGATACTTACCCAACTATCTTAGGCCATGAACAATAACCTAAATACTGTGTAATTTCTTCCTTAACCTAAGAGGGAGAAATTTTATAGAGATACTATTACATGGAAATGACAATCGACATTTATTGGATCTCTTGAACCACTAGTCACGGAATAGTGCGTAAACTAAATGGAGAAGATATTTTCTATGCTTCATTATTCTGATATGGAGAAGGTGAATCTGTACATTTATCATTTATATAGAGAGGCTGATCAATTATGGGGATTGCTTAAGAACACCAATACGATGGTTGAAATTGAAGAGATTGGGTGGGAAGACTTTAATAAAATATTTCTTAACAAGTATTTCCCCTGAACTCTTTGGAAAAATATGAAGAGAGAATTCATAGATATGAATTAAAAGTAATATCAATATGTGATGGTATATGAAGAAAATTTCACAAGGATTAAAAGTTATGCCTCAGGATTTGTTATTAATAATGATAGAAAAAAATATAGATTCTTTAGTGGTTTAAAACCACACCTTTGAAAGGCTATAAAAAATCCAAATTTTGGGAGTTATGAAGAAGTTGTTTGATTTGATATCAAAGTGGAGATAGAGTTTGGAGAGTTTTAAAATGGATATGGTGATTAAAAATAAAAGATGAGGTTTCAATCTAGTGGATCTATTGAAAAATGTGGAAAGAAAACTCAACCACTCACACGTTAAAAATGCAAGAAGAAGCATCATGGGAATTTCCAAAAAGGGATGGGTAGATGATTCAAGTGTGGTACAGAAGGCCACTAAACTCATGAATGTTGAAGTGAAAAAAATAATCTCAAAAATGTAGTGTGGGAAAGGAGATAACAACCCATGGTTCAATGTTTCAACTATAGGGAGCAAGGGAACTATGTAATCCAGTTCACTAAACCTTGAGTCCTTGAGGGTAATCAGTATCAACAGCCACCAAAGTAAAAGGAGCAAGGTAAATATTATACCATCAATACCATAGAGGTGGATCCTGAATATGACGTGGTGACAAGTACACTGGTTATTAATTCATGAATAGTGAACATGCTATTTGATTTTGGTTCTATGAATTCTTTTATATCTTCCAAGTTTAGTAGAACAATTCAAGAACCACCTCCAAATATAGAGGTTGAGTTATCTTTTTGAACAAAATGGGGAAATAATTTCATCCAAAGTTTATAACTCCTCCTCGGTGAATGTTTGTGGATTGAAACTCCCAAAAAATCTTGTCTTATATCTTTTTGTGGAGTTTCATGCTATATTAGGTATGGATTGGCTATCTTTATACAAAGACAACATCAACTATCGAAAAAGAGATATCACTCTTCACATCTAGAGTCATCCCCTAATTCTATATAATTTTAAGGAGGAGGATGAATATTCTTCATAATCATCATCTAATGTGGGGAATTATTTCCTTTTGAGTAAGAATATATAGCCCAAATGATTGAGAAAAAGGTCAGAATCATGCTCGAATACATGACCATTGAAAGGGAATACAGTGATGCATTCCCTAAAGAATTACCTAGTCTTCCTCCTAAAAAAGAGGTTGAGTTCTCAATTGAAATTATTCATGTATCTCTATCTATATCAAAGAAACCTTATCTAATGGCCACCATTGAGTTGGAGGAACTGAAGAAGAAGTTGCAATAGAATATGTTCAATGGTTTTATACACTTGTCTGTGTCACCATGGAGTGCACCATTCCTCTTTATCATGTAGAAGTATGGATCAATGTACCTCTGTATTTATTATCTTGAGCTTAAAAAATCATGATAAAGAAAAATTATCCCCTGCCTGGGATAGATGACTTGTTCGATCAACTGCTTGGGGCCAAGTATTTATCTAAGGTGGGTCTCCAGTCAAGATATCCCCAATTAAAGGTGAAGAGGGAAGATATTCCAAAGACTACCTTTTGAACTGGTTATGGAAACTATGAGTTCATAGTGATATCCTTCATAATCACTAATGTTATAGAAATTTTTATATACATAATGAATAGATTCTATAGAGATTACCTCAAAAAATTTGTTGTTGTATTTATTGATGATATTCTGTTATACTTTAATAGTAATGGGGAAATGTGGAGCATTTTAATACTGTGTTGAAAACTTTTTAAAGGGATAAAATTTATGTAAAGTACAATAAATTTGATTTCTATATGGGCGAAGTATCATTCATGTTGAATGTTATTACTCACAAAGGAATATCTATAGACCCTTATAAGAAAAAGGCAATCCAAGAGTGACCCGGGACAACATCTATAATAGAGTTCCATATTTTCCTTGGTTTAGTGGGGTATTATTGGTGATTTGTGAATAAATTCTCATGATTTTAAAACACACTAACCAAACTGACATAGAAGGGATAAAAGTTTGTACGGGCCAGTGAATGTGAACACTACTTCAAATAGTTAAAAAAGAGGCTTATAACTACTCCAGTAATCACACTTTCGATAAGTGGGGAACTCTTTCTAGTATAAAATTTTGATTAAAAGAATTAATTAGAATATGTGCTAATGAAAATTTAAAAATTTATAGCCTACGCCTCATTAAATTTGAAAATTTATGAGCAAAAATATCCTATGCATGATCTAGAGTTGGTAGTTGTGATCTTCACACTTAAAATCTCGTAGAATTATCTCTATGGGGAGAAGTGTAAGATACATACTGATAATAAGAGCCTCAAATATATATTCACATAGAAAGAGATTAATATTCGTTAGTGAAGATGTTTAGAGCTCATCAAGGAATATGACTGCTCAATCCACTACAATCCTGGAAAAACAAATATGGTGGTGGATGGTCAAAGAAGAAAGGGTATTACAACTTCATCAATGATGATAATTGAGAAGGACACAATCTTATTAGACCTATGAAGGATGGACATGGGAATCATTAAGGAAGGATCATCATCAATCCTTTCTTAAATTATTTCTTAACCATTCACTATGGAGAAAATAAAGGGTACTTAAAGAAATGATGTGGAAATTCATAAGAAGTTAGAATCTATGAGAATGGGGAAATCCTTGGATATTAAAATTGATGAAGAAGGAATTATATAATTTGGTTCATGACTTTGTGTACCATCTGATCCATAGATAAAGAAGTATCTAATAAATGGTTCACATAGATCAAACTTCTCTGTTCACCCAGGGATCACAAAGATGTATTGAGATCTATGAGACAACTATTGGTGGAACAATATGAATAACGAGACCATTGAATAGACATAAAATTGATTTCTAAGTCAGCAAGTGAAGTTTGAAAGAGAAAATTATAAGGGGATGGTGAAACTATTACCCATACCAACAAGGAAATGGGAAAACATCATCATAGACTTTATTACTAGACTTTCGAAGACATACAAAGGAAACAATGATATATGGGTTGTTTTCTATCATATTACAAAGATATATCACTTTATCTTGATTCAATCATACATGGATATAAATCATAGATGTGGTAAGGATACATGGATTAACAATATTGATTGTATCATATTGAGATCTAAGATTCACCTAAAATTTCTATAAAATTATCCAAAATGCGCTGAACACTAATTTGAACTTCAGTACAGATTATCATACTCAAAATGATGGCCAATTTGAGTGGACTATTCAGACACTGGAATATATATTAAGATCATGTTTTATGGACATTAAATAAGGATGGGACCAACATCTACCTCTAGCTGATTTCTCTTACAACAACATTTTCCACTCGATCATCAAAATTGATCCATATGAAGCCCTTTATGGTAAAAGATGAAAAACATTGGGGTGTTGTGATTATGTCGGTGAACATAAGCTGTTGGGACCTTAAATTATTGAAGAAATGGAAGAAAAAGTGAAAACCATTCAGCAGAACATCAAGGCAGCCAAAAGTCAATAGAATATCTATACAGACAATCATCGAGGGGACCTAGAGTTTAAGGCTATAGATATGGTATTCCTTGGCATATCTCTATGGAAGAGGATCATGAGATTTGGGAAGAATGGAAAGTTGAGTCCTAGGTACATCGGATCCTTCGATATTCTGGATTATGTCAGAGTTATGTCCTATTGACTGACACTTCCACCTATCATGTCTCAAGTACGTTATGTATACCATGAATCCCTACTGAGTAAGTACATACTATATCCCTCACATGTACTGAATCCAGAGGTCGTACAGTTATAAAATGATCTCTCCTACAAGGACCATCCAGTGAAGATCTTGGATCATAGAGATAAAGTTATACACAACAAGACTAATCATATGGTCAAAGTACTATGGTGGAACTGTAAGTAAAAAGAGGCAACATGGGAACTAGAGTAAGTGGTGAAGGATAAATACCCTCACCTTTTTATGTAAAATGAAATTTTAAGGGCCGAATTTTATAAGGTGGAATAATGTAACAACCCATAATTTTATCAATGGAAACTCCCTTCTTATAATTATTTCATATAGTATAAACCAAATAAAATCAATTTGATAACACAATAAAAAAAATTCTATTAATAATTAATGAAATAAGTGATAGTTTTAGAAATTAAGGAACTTATCCCGATGGAATAGTAACCTGGACCTTGGAATACTAACATGACCATTAGGAATAGTAATATGGACAATAGAATAATAACCTCATTAATTAAATTACAAATAAAATTTAAGTATCTTATAAATTATAATATGATATAATTATATCATAGTATTAGTAAATAAATTGATTAAAAATTATTAATTAAGAGTTGGTATTTTTATAAAATATAAATGTTTATTTTAAATTTTTAATTAATATAAGGATTTAAAAGAAATTTTATTTTTATAAAATTGATTCATTTGTAAATATTTTGTTGTCTTATTATTATAAGATGATTTTATGAGACCATAATTAATTTTTCAAAGTATTATAAAATTAGTTATAATTTTAGAATCGGTATTTTCCAAGTAAATGGGGATTTTAATTAAAAATTAAACTTATCATATTTAGAAATTTTTTTCCATAAAATGGTGTTCATTTTTTAATTATACACATCAATAAAATGGTTAGGGTTAATTAGTTTAATTTTTAGTGAATTGTGAAATATGGTAATTTATAGTATTTAACAAAAACATGAATTATTGAGTCATAGACGATGTATAGATGATTTAAGCCCATAAAATTAAAATCTACTTATTTTTCTATATTTATTAACGGGTCTCAAAACTATTCATATTTTGAGACAAAATAATGAATTAATGAAAAAAATAAACAAAAAACACCCCTCCCCTCCCCTATAAATACCACCCCTCACCACCTCTTATCCTCACAAATCCAAATCCTTGAAGCTTGTCCAATTTCTACCCAATATTCGTCCCAATAATCTCCCAAAATTCTTGGATCATTTGGTATTAATAAAATACTAAAACCAATTTCCTTAAAGAGGTTCTCAAGGAGGATAATTCAAGAGGTAAAATCCCCTTTCTTTTCTTTTCGTTTTTTTCAATTTCTTTTCATTTATTATCTCTCCCCACCACCCCTTATTAAATTTTCATGATATCTCTAGTATCATAAATATAGTTTAATTTTATTATTTTAATGGAAGAATCCATCTTCAAACCCTTACATCTCTCATTTTTATTATAAAAATTAAAACATCATCTATGATGTTTTGATTTACCGCCATCATGGACGATGCGCTTTCATTTTCTTATACAGCCTTCAAGGATGGTCAGAAAACCATTTTAATGTTTTAAATAGATTTTAAAATTAATTTTATAACCCTTTTTATATTCTGTAACTAAAATATATTCATAATATTAAATAATTAAACAAAACTAATTCATGATGATCCAAAAACCACCAAATTAATCTAAATGATTATCATTAACATTTTATCTAATGATTCATCCTCATACCATAAACACAAGTGATTTATATGATAATTTAATATTTTTTAAGTTCATTAATAACATATAATCACATTTCATAAAATTATCTTCATTTAACATGAACTTCAATACATGTATATAAGTGAACTAATCATGAAAACCAAGAAAACGAACACTCCCAAATGATGAAATTGAACACTATAACTCAACAAAATGGCCATAAACGAACTTGATAAAATTATAATTAATAAAATACATGTATAAGAGATTATTTATTAATTAATTAATTAATATAATTTTATTACCGAGGATATTAAAGTGAATAAATCATTTAGACCTAAGGTATGGGGATTATCAAACCCAACTCCTTTTCTTTGGGTTATTCCTCTTTCATGACAAATTTCAATGTGGATGTTCTTCTAAAATTCTTAAAACATAATTTATTTGTACATAAATTTTTATTTTTGGGATATACATGTTTCAAATCTTATTTTATGGAAAATTAAAAGATTATTCCAAAATAACCCTTCTTTCTAAAAACACATTTTTTTACTTATCTTGATATTGTTTCTTCTTCACTCAAGATTGATGATTCCTACACTAGTGTGATATTACCTTTTTTTAACCTGAAGTTTTTTCATGAATGCATGATTTATTAATTAAAACCCATTAATTTACATTTGTTATTTTATTTCTAATATTGATATACATTCTATGTGGAATTCATGAATTTGTAAATATTATGATGTGACATGTGCGCTCTGAATTATATAGTACTCCAATGCATTGGGTAATGTGATATATCTCATAGGTTAAGCGTAAATATGCATGAAAATTGTGATATATTTCTTCACAATGATGGTTTTATAATTATTCAAATATGTTAGGTGTGAACATCATTCTATATTTTTCACAACTATGTGTGGTAGAGGACCAATAACACATGGTGTTTCATTTTTATACATTGCTATATTCCATGCCTTTATCAAATGATACCTCTCATGATTATGATTATGATCCTATGATTATGTTTTTATTATTATTATTATGCTCACCCCATATTATATTGATTCACGTTCTTGTTTATCCTCTTACTGGGATTTTAGCTCACCCATGTATTTGATTTATATCCTTAAATGAATACTTATACTAAGGAGAACATGAGGGGAAATAAGAATCTAGAGAAGAAGGAATTAAATAATGTTTATCTTTTTTTATTTAAATTTTATGTATGGTCCTAATTTTCCCAAGACACTAAACATTTCGATCATTGTTTTGTAACAATTTTATGTTTTTTATCTTTAAAATGGTTCAATAGTAATGTAAGAAAAAGTAGGGCTGATGTAAATACAATCTGTAAAATAGAAAGGTTGTGGTTGATAGTTGTCCTATATTCCATGATTAGGAACATATATCTTAAATATATAGTGTGAGTGAGATAGAATTCAATGAATTATATGCCCGAGATACATAAAAGTTGTTATAGGAACAAATTATGTAAAGCCCTGTGAAAGAAGATGTTCTAAAGACACAAATATTGTGTAGGAATATAAGAGAAGATATAGAAACAGAATGGTACAGTTTTCTAGTCACTCAGGATGGTGACTCATTATTAGTTGATAATAATGATCCTTAAACCTGTAATGAAGTAGTAAATGGAATAAATGTTTCCATGTTGAAAGAATCCATGAATTATAAAATTAATTCCATATACCAAAACCAAGTTTAGATTTTGGTATCTCCTTTAATGGATGTAAATCATGTTGGTTAAAAATGGGTATTCAAGAATAAATTGGAAATTGAAGGAAAATTTAGTACAAATAAATCATGAATTGTTACAAAAGTTTTTAAAAAGGTTCAAATAATTGACTACAATGAAATCTTATCACTAGTTTCAATGATGAAATACAATATAATCAAACTTTACAATGTGACTTATCGTGACTAAAAAAATTAGAACATGTATGTTGAAACATCCTTCCTTAATGGGAACCCTAAGGAAGATGTTTATGACACAAATTGAAGTGTTTGTGCCTCTAAAGGATTATAATAAGGTATCTAGGTTTTAAAAATCCATTTATGGATTAAAGTAAGAATCAAGGTCATGGAACATTCGTTTTGATGAATCAATAACAGAATTTCATTTTATAAAGAATTAATGTGATCCTTATATCTTTAAACAGTTTATTTGGAGTGTGGACACTTTTTCAATAGTATATGTTGATGATATATTACATATTGGAAATGAAATACCAATATTATAGTTTGTTAAGGACGGATTTAATAAGACTATATATCTCCTACACATTGAGTGTAGTAAGAATGTATCAAGCTAATCCAGGTGATTTCCATTGGATAGAAGTCAAGAATATCCTTAAGTATTTGAGGCATACTAATGATATATTCATCGTCTATAGAGAAGATAAATAACTAGTCATAATAGGATATGTAGATACTAGTTTCCAAATAGATAAATATGACATAAAGTCTCAAACATTATATATATTCATTTTGAATATAGGTGTTGTGAGATGAAAGATCTCAAAGTAGGTTGTGGTCACATATTCTATAGCAGAGTCCAAGTATATTGTAGCTTCTGAGGTACCTAAAAAAGAATTATGGATGCACAAATTTTTTTAAGAGATTGACATGGTACCTTGTGGTAAAGATCATATAACAATATATTATGATAATGTTGTAGTGGTGTCTCTCATAAAGGATCCAAGGTTACATCAACGAGCAAATCACATACTTCAGAAGTATCATCTCTTGAGGTATTTCTCTTAGAGATGTGAGGTTTCAGTGAGTAGTATTTCTAAGGAATGCAATTTGGTGGTCCCCTTGACTAAATTCTTAACTCAACTGATGAATGATTATCATTTAAGGTCTAGTAGACTGAAATTTGTAATCAGTTAGATATAGTACAAGTGGGATATTTTTTGTATTATTTTTCTAGGACTAGGTATTTTTAATTTGATTACATGTATATTAAATGTATTGAATTTTAATAAAACATATTATTACATATTTCTCCCTTTTCTGCATGACTCTGATGTAATAATGTCCTAAAATATATGTCACATTGACAAGGTCATAGCAGTTCCATACTATGATCATAACCTTGAATTGTAATGATGATATTCTTAAAAATAGTTATATGGTAAGATAACATTCCATTATGGGACACATAGAACGTGAAATTCAAGTGATATCACTCCTAAGTATATGATTATTCTCCTCTTGAAGTTCACACTTGGTAATCTCTAATATGGGAGATTATGAGATTAGATCCACCAGTAGGAATTCCTCATGTTTTGTTGTCATTGGATATTCCAATTTGAAAACATGTGTAATGGATCTTAGTATTTAAGATTATTATTAATAAATGTTACAACTTAAACACATATATGTATTTCATAAACTGTAAAAAATAACAATTTAAGGAAAATCTAGATACATTGGGTTCGTCATGAGTGATGTGTTGTTAATGAGTAAGTCGAGGAAGGATTTTTCCCTTCTATATTTATGGAATCTGATATCATGTCTCTTTTATTGGAATAGAACCATCACATTAAATTCCATGTACATGGTGTAATGAAATTTTAATTTTATATGGTCAAAGAAATATGTTTCGAGAATATAGGTTGGTGACACAAATTTGAAACCTACTAGATGATATATTATTATAAAGGGATTTATTATATAGTGATCATTCATATGTGATTTTCAATGTCATGATATTAATTTCTTTCTATTGGGTGCCTTGACCCGCTTCAAGAAAGTAATCTTGGACTTTATAAAAACAACCTAATGATAATGAGAAAAAAAATTATCAGGTCACACACGAATTTTTTTATCTCGATTAAATTATATTTGAATTTAATTAATATAATAAATATTATTCTCAAGACTAAGTAATAATTTTATTCCTTTTTATCAATCGTAAATATTTTTTATTGATGAATAAAATATTAATTAAATTTTTATTTAGGTATTAAACAAAATTTGAGTAGTTTTAATAGAATAAGACTACATTAGGTGATAGATATTAATTTAAAAACCAATAAAATAATTTATATTTTTGAATAAGTTAACACGTTCTATAAAATGAAAATATTATTATTATTTTGGCATGGGATTTAATAGAGGTTGTTATATTATTTAATGGCTAGTATGAAATTAAATAATATTTTTAACATAATCCCTAGCTTTATAAATATATTTTTACGTATATTATATAAGGTTAATTAATAAATAGAGAATCATTTTTTCACTATATATTTATCTTTCGAATTAATTTTTCTCTCTCCCTCTCATGAATGGGAAACACAACAGAGATTCCGTAAAAATCAAATGATGGGTGATCAACACAAATGACATAAGACAATTGATTTATCGTACTATCACCCATAATTAAATTGGGGTCGCTCAGAGATCGAAGGACCGCATGTGTATCATCACTTGGGGGATTCTACACTTGGATCCTTACTGTGTAATAAAGGTTATCCGCTAAAGGGTTTGTGTATGATAAACATATACCTATAAGAAAGAACCTAATCCAAGGTAAACTATTCTACTATATCTAAATAAATTAATTATAAATTTAATCTGAAAGATCATATCTATAGGTTTTGGATCTTCTTACATCAATATATGATAGATATATTTCATTGTTCATGGATTTTACATCACTTACAATATTAAAAATGATCCATTGGATCAAAAAAATCTTTTGATGTATCACATTTCCCAGCACATCCACTTCACCCAGAACCTTCTATTTGTGCCTCAAGGTATTGTAAAATGTAGTTTCTATATTAGGTTATCATACCTTTAAAATTAAGTTATTCTTAGTGGGTATCAATCTTCTCATAGAGTAGAAATGATTAAAGAGTGTAATTGTGTTTTGGTGATCAAAACCACAATAAAAATACTATATTCTCATTTTAATTTTTACTGCACCGAATATTAAACACTATACTACACTGCTTATTATCCAATAATATTACTCTGATTGATTATTTATAAAAAAAAATTTAAACAAAAAATCACTCCCCCCCCCCTCCATTATATTTTTTCCATCAATCTCAATCGAAAAATGTTCTCAAAATATCTTTCACTAAATATTACCAAGGTCATACACCATGATAAATTGTTTTAATGTCCTATGAGTCTTCACCCCTGATAGCCTATATTGTATGTGTCTCGTAAAATGATATCATCCATCTATAGAACTTATATTTAAGAATTTTGTCATGACACTCATAAGTTCTCATAATATAAGGGAACTATTATGACCTTTTAGTTTGATAAGTACCCTTATAACATTATCACATAATATATAGGATAGAATAAAAAATCATGATGTCATAAGAAATTTATATTAATATTTAAAATAATGAATATAGGTAACTGTCATGTATATAGAAGTTGGTTCTAGGGAACTAACTACAACATAATCCAACTTACACATGAGTAAACTACTAACAAACTTCTATCCACTAGCCCTATCATGATATTCATGCTTCTACTAAGATAAATCCTTTGTCAAGGGGTCTACCACGATTTCCTATGTAGAAACTATACTCACAATGACTTCATACCTTAGATAAAAATCCCTCAAGTGGTGATATTTTCATATTATTTTTTTCATCTATTGATCTAACATTGATTCCTTTATAAGAGGCATCATATCAGAATTGTCACAATATAATGTGATAGGATATATACTTCTAGGAACAACATCAAACTCTAGGATGAAGTTTCAAATACACACTGCTTCTTTTGTTGAATCATAAACAACTATATACTCAAAATCCACTTTATAATTTGAGAAAATTGGATGTTTTGAACTCTTCCAACTCACAGATCCTCTATTGAGAATATAGACATGTAATAATTGTAAATTCAAATCATTATGATCTATTTGGAGATTATAATTAGTATAATAATTGATTACTAGTTCCTCTTCTCCTCTATATATTAGTTATATATACCTTTTATACCTTAAATATTTAAGGATAGCCTTAACAGTAGACCAATGTTATTCTCCAAGATCATATTGATATCTACATACTATGCTTGAAGCATATGAAACATAAATATGGGTACATAACATGGAATACATGATAAATCCTATCATACATTCATATGGGATCCTACTCATTCTCTCCCTCTGTTTTTGTGCATAAGGACACATTTTCTTGGAGAGATGTATACCATGTGACACAAGAACCAATCTAATCTTGGATAATTACTTACTAAATATCTTTATCATATGGTAAATGTATATACTTTGACTTAGTCCAAGAACCCTTTCATAACTATCACAAATGATCTTGATTCCAAGGATATATACTACATCACTTAAGACCTTCATAGAGAGTAAATTGCTTAACCTGTCTTTAACTGACTGTAACACTGGTATCTCATTTGGAAAAAATAATATGTCATTAACATATACTACTAGTAATATGAATTAACTCCCATTAAATAAATTTAATACAGATGGCTAACATTTATTTTTTATGAAACCAAAAAATATTATGGCTTAATCGAATTAATTTTTCCATGACCTAGATGCTTTCTTTAAACCATAAATGTATCTCTTCAAATTTCATGTCTTATTATCATTTACTAGAATCACATACCTTAAATTTGTGTCATATAGATATCTTTATGTGGATTTTCATTAAGGAAATTTATTTACACATCAATATGACAAATATTATAATCATGTAAAGGTGTTATGGAAAGTAGAATTTTGATGGATTAAAACATGGAAACTAGAGAAAAGGTTTCATCATATTCAATTCCTTAACATTTTTTAAAAATGTTAGCTGCAATCGAAGCATTATGGGCACTTAATTTACATTTTGAGTCCAGTTTCCTCTTAAATATCCATTTTCACCTAATGGGATTTACATCAACTAGTAGATTTATCATAACCCATACTTGGATCTAATATATGGAATTAATATCATAATTCATAGCTTATTTACATCTTATAGCTTCTAATATCTTTTTTCCCTCCTTATAGGAAATAGGATCATCATTGTCTTACAATAGTGAGTTACCATATTTTATGATTATAAAACCATATCTTTTTTATTATCTAACCTCTCTAGTGATCCAAAAAATAACTTGTGTTTCTGGAATGACATCTTCAATGAGTACCGATGAAATATGTTCCCCTACCAAGTCTCGTCTATCTTGAGGATCAAATTCATATAAGTTGATATTTCTCCCACTATCAATATTGATTATGTGATCCCTCTCAAGAAAAATGACTTTTCTTGAGATAGTCACTATCTTATATGAGGGGTTGTATAGAAGTATCACCTTATTTCCTTATGATTCCCTATAAAGATGCACTTTTCTTCTTAAGGTACTAATTTTATACTAGATTTTCATTTAAAAAATTATACGTAATCCCATGAATGAATATGTGACAAAAAGGGTTTCTTTCCACTCTATAACTCAAAAGAAATGTATTTTATTGCTTTGTTTGGTATAAAATTTAGAATGTATGTTGTGGTTTGTAATTAATATCCTCAAAAGGATAATGGAAGAATTGTGTAGATCGTTTTCAACCTTAACATGTCATGAAAGGTATGGTTCCTCCATTTACTAACACCATTCCACATTGGGGTTTGTGGTGGAGTGATTTGGGATATAATCTCACACTCCTATAGAAATTTAATGAATTCTTGGTTAATATACTAACCACCTCGATCAGATTGAAACTTTTTTATTTTCTTACAAATTTAATTATCTACTTCATTCTTGAAATATTTAAATTTATTAAAGTATTTATACTTATACTTCATTAAATAGATATATCCATATCTAGTTTAAACAAGCATGACATCTATCAAGTGTTTTTAGCTCAAAAGTGTTTAAGTATCCATTAGTATAGAGGTTTGTAAAACACTTTTCATTTATATGAACAAGAAGATGATTCTATATTTGGGTGTGAAATGATTCATGTGTGTTAGATTTGGTGTCCTATGACCAACTTTTTTGTATTTTTATTAGTTGTATATTCAATGGTTTTAATATCAATAAAATATATTATTATATATTGTTCATTGTTCTTGATTAATTTAATATAATAATGTTCTAGAGTATCTACCACTTTGATAAGGTCGTGTTAGTTCCCCGCTATGATAAGAACCATAAAATGATATGAGGATATCTTAAATATAGTTCAACAATTTGATAAATTTCTATTAGGGGACACATAGAACGTGACTATCAAGTTCAAGTACTCATAAGTGGATATGGATTCTTCTCAAAAAAAATTCAATTGGTAATCTCTAAGACAAGATATTATGATAATAAACCTCTCAATATGAATTTTACATGTCTTAATATTATTGAATATTCCTATCTGTAAAGATGTGTGGTGATCCTTAGAATTTAATATTATTATTTAGTCAAATTACAATTTTCACACTTAGATTTATTTTGTAAACCTTGACTATACAGTTCTTGGTGAAGTTGGAAATATTGGGTGCATCAGAGTGATTTTTTATTAATGAATAAGTTAAAGAAGGATTCTTCCCTTCTATATTTATAGAAGCTGATATCAAAACCCTTTGATTTGAATAGAACTTTCACATTAAATTCCATTTCCATGGTGTAATGATGTGTTTATTTTATAGAGGCAAAGAAAGGTGTATCAAGAACATGGGTAGATGACATGGATGTGCAACCTTCTTGATTACATATTGTGAAAAAAAAGGATTATATTACATATTGAGTTTTCATATGTGGTTGTCTTCATTGTGACATTAAGTTCTTTATCTTGGGTTCCATGACCCATTTCTAGCCATTAAACTTAGAATTTAGGCAATCCCATCTAATGAAACTGAGAAATAATCCTATAGGGTTACACACTAAGTGTTTCCATTAATCTCAATTAAAATCTATTTGAATTTAATTAATGGAATAAATATTATTATAAAGCCTCGGAAATAATTTTATTCAAGTTTTACTAATAACTAATATTCAGAAGGTAATAAATAATTATTTATTCATTAATAAATAATTTATATTAATATGTGAATATTTAATAAATATTTATTCACTAGATTGAATACAAAATTATTTCATTAATCTATGAATAAAAAATTTAATTAAATATTTATTCAGGTATTTAATAAATTTTGTGGAATTGGAGGTGTCCAAGATCATGTCATGTGATGAATATTTATTCATTGGCTAATAAATAATATTTATCATTGTGAAAGTTAAAATGCATCATAAAATAATATTATTATTTATATTATTATATGGAATGGGGTATAATAATTACTAAATATTATTTAAGATATGAAACAAAATTAAATAATATTTTAACCTAAATTGTAGCTCTATAAATAGATGGTTATGACTATTTTTTAGGGTTAATCATGATTTGAGAATTATTGTGCACAACTAAATTCTCTATCATTCCTCCATAAATTTTCCTATCAAGAATGAGAAGGGCTGGAGATATTCCTTCAAGCTCAAAGGAACTTTAAGCGATCAACATGAAAACGAAAGACAATTAGTTCACCATGATAGCACCCAGAAATAAATTGACATTGTTTTAATATCAAAGGACCATTTGTGGATCGCTACTATGGTTATTCTATACTTGGATCCTTATAGAGAAATTTTGATGAAAAAAAACACAACCTGATCACCTTCATGAAAATAATAAATGGTCTGATGAGAACTGGGCAGTCTATCCTCTTTTATATTTTGAAGGATATTTCATGGTTAAATGAGTTCATATCTAGTTCACCATATTTAATTTTTTAGAAAATAGATGACTAAGGTGCATTTGGTGCGATCTGATGGTTGATTGTGGGGTGTTCAACGTATTATACAATCATTTATATCAAGATTACCATTATTATTCTTAATAGAAACTCGCATTGGTTCCCACATCCATAACTAAGTATGGAGTTTCTTTCTAAAGGTAGGTGGTCCTTTGGGGTTTCGGACCCAATGGTGCTTAGGAACTCACATTGTTCAAGAGGATGGGAGATCGGGCACATCAAGCCCTTTTGGGGGGGAATTTTTTCCTACTCTGGGACTCTCTTATAGATTTAATATATGTTCAAGAATATCTTCTTAATACTTATATGGAACTGATTACCCTAACAAAATGGTTATAGTTTAATTCCTTTTATATGAAAACGGAGTGGATATTATTATTTAATACAACTATATGTATATGAGGTTATTCATCCATTTCTGGATAATGAGTAACTTCTTATATGTTGAAGATATATGACCAGAAATTTTAGAGTTTTCTTCCATGCAATGAGTTAATTAATATATTCAGGATGGGATTTAGCCATTATGAGGCATCCAACAAATGCTTCTTTATAATAAGAATCAAAAACCCGTGTATATTGTTAAACCCATGTAGTTTAACATCATGTGGAGAGGAAATATATGTGGGTATATAGACTGTATGAATTTGAGCTTGGACCTTGAGGATGACTCCTACGTATCCTAGTTATTGTAGGAATCAGATTCATCATAGTTTAGTTCAGGTTGGGGCTTACTCACTAAGGTTTCCCTGGCCGGTGAAGATTCGTGATGTAGGTGATATAATCATTGCAACTACCTAATCCCATTGGAGTTATGCTATATGTGAGAAAAAAAGGAATATAAAGTGATCAATCTCACACCATAAGGGTTTTTGACTTATGTGTTGGGTAATCCCTTTGGATGTTTAATATAGATCTCATGACTTAGGAAGGCATCCTATATTTCCTGGTTATGGTTGGAATTAGAGTCATCGTAGTTCAATTTCAACCCAATCCATTGGTGGTTGAGGAATGATAATAATCCCCTAGGAGAAGTTGGGTTCTGATGGTTGGAGTGTAAAATAAATTGATGGACTAACACTATGGTGGATTCCTTTCTGATCTTGTGCCTTAGGAAGACATTCTACATATCCCAGTTATAATATGAATTAGAGTTATCTTGCTTTAGTTAATATCTTTTTCTGCAGATGGATGAGGAGGAATGATCAGACCATGGGAATGATTGGTCTTATACTATGTTAAGTTTATATTTGAGCTCGGGCCTTAGGAAGGAGTCCTATGTATCTTTGTTATAGTCAGAATCAGAGTTTTTATAGTTCCATTGATCAGGGATTACACACTAAGGTTGTCCTAATATGAATGTTGGATATGGTTATCATGACCTAATACATATGATCATCAGGGGATGATTGTCTACCTAAATTTTATAAGGATTCTTATAAATTTATGATTTCAATCACATAATCCAATTTGACATGTCTGGATGATGTCACAAGATCAAGTTGAGGAATTTTGAAGACAATCACATGATCAGGTCTCACATGATTGGAGGATGTCGTGATATTTGGATAACTTGTCAGGTGGACATCACATGACCCATGTTGAGATTTCTAATGGATGTCACATGATCAAGATGGAGAGCCTAGAGGTCTTCATGATACTTATGTGGCATTTATAAAGGGAATTTCATAATCACAATGACATGCTTAGAGGGTATCGCAATATTTGATTGGAAATCCCAGAGGGCTTCATTAGACCTGGCTAACATGTATTGGTGTCACTGTATGATTTGGTTGAAAAGTCTAGAGGACATTAAAAAATATCATGATGGTGAGACCAGAGTTATTTAAAAACTTATATGGAATACATTGAGAGAATCACAAGACTAGTTTAACATGTTTGAAGGACATCGCGTGATCCAAATGGTGTGTCACAGGAACGTCACCTAAGTTGGGTGACATGTCCTAATGTTATAGCATGATTTTGATGAGTCATGTTAAGTGCATGATGATTAGTGTAAATTTATTCATGTAAGACTTTGTATTTTAGTATTTATTCCAATTTTCATTGAATATTTGCCTTGTATTTTTTCAATGTTATCTTGTTTTAGGTCTTGTGAGTTTCATCAGATATGTGGTATTTCCTTGGAATAACTCATCAGAAGTCATTCATGTGATCCATTAGTGATCATGAGAAGTGACTATACATTTCACATGACCTGCTATGTCATTACCAAGAATTTCCCTAGTATAATACCTTGTGATAGTGAGATTTTCTGCTTCAATAATTATGCTTTGATTCTTGGCTACTCTAGTGTGTGGATCCAAAGATGTATTTTTTTCATGTTGGGATGGGGTTTTTAAAGGTCTATACACCTCGATTGTTTTCCACTTTGTACGGTATGTATCATGAAAATATAGTATGGAGTCTGTTGATGCTTTTAATGAAACACGCTTTGTGAGGTCCTATCATTGGAAATCTCAGGGTCGTCGCATGATTTTCAGTGACCAAAATACCATATTGTCAATACCTCACTAATTTGACTTTTTTCAACCAAAGAATCTTTTATAATTATGTAGACACACCAAGGGAGTTTTTAAAGGTCAGGCTGAGATGTATAAGAACCTTTTCAAGATCAAGATACATGTTTAAAGGGTTTCTCATGATCTCAAGTGATTTTTCTCAGACCTTTCACGAGACAAGGATGGATTTTCAAGGGTCCTTCATGAAACAATATTGGATTCCTAGGGGCCTTACAAGATCATGTTGGATTGTTGAGGGGGGTTCTGTGTGATCAATGGAAGTCACCCAGGGGGTATCACCATGTTCTCATAAGACTAACAAATATTCCCATTGAAAAAATCTCTCATAATTTTCCTTTTATTTCCTTGTTTATTTTACAAGGGTAGGGGGATTTCATGAGTTTTCACGGGCATTTTTGAAGACAAATACTCTCCCCATCGGTGATGCTTCATGAGACCGACAAAGGGTCTTATAGTGATGTGCAATAATTTTATATAAAATTTCTTTTGTTTGTATTTCGAACTAGTATGGGAGTATAGGACCACCTGGACATGTCTGGGACCTTTCATGTGATGCGGGTGACATCTCTGAAGGCTCTCACATAGCAAGGAAGACATGTTTTCAGGGTCTTGTGTTATCTTGTGAACTTTTGGGTGTGTATTTTAATCATAAGAGGTTCCATAATTTTGGATATTTTCATCATTATTTTACAACGTTTTTTTGATGGTTTGTTAGGCACCCACCAGCTGACAATTCATGTGATCTGGAGGAACTCACCTAATAGTCTCACGTGATCAGTGAGTGTATGGGAAACCCTCTCAAGAACATAAGGGATTTTCAAAAGGGTCTCTTTGACATCTTATAAAGGTTATACACTACACATGGATCCTTCATGTGACCTTCTAAAGGTTTGGTGATCGCGTGACTCTTGGAGGCTTACACAATATGTGAGTTCTAGTCACCTTTTCATTATTTGAATTGTGTGGAAAATAATACCCATATTCAGGTACATATTTCTTTTTGTATTTATTTATTCTCATTTTGGGGGTAACAACAAATCCCCCCCCCCCTTAGGAGAGACATCTAAGGAGATGAGGGATCCTTTTTCAGGAAACTAAATTCTTACCTGAGTTTTTGGCATTTTTTTCAATTGATGTCTTGGGTGATGCTTGGTCTTGTGGGTGAACTTCAGTATTATGTAGAAGTCCCAAAAAATAGAGGAATGGAGGGTGGATCATTCACTGGATACCAAACTCCTAGATCTCTTACACCCTTCCTTCGGCAAGTGATCATGTCACAAGACCTCCCTCAAAACTCCAATGTGAGACTTATTCGTAAGAGTTTTTCATGAGTACCGCTTCGCAAGACTATATTTTCCCAGAAGCTTGTTTAAAGAAAACTTGAATTTGTTTTTAGTAGTTTTTTTAACCTTTCCTATAGGGATGAATAGTTTTATTTTAAGTTTTCATAGGATCTTCCAACTCATTCGAATGATCACTCAACAATTTTACGGATCACATGACCTTGTCAAGGTCACACGATCATGAGTCTTCAGAGAGGTTATATGATCATGAGATTTATTTTAGGTTTATGTGATCTTTGATATCATCATAATCCAGGTGATTTATGATTATTTTCTATGATCATTAATCCCTTTTATGATTCATGTGATGATCAAGAGTCTAATTGAATTTTATGACTTTTCTCTGACAGTATCTTGTTTTTTGTATTTCTGACATATGACAATTGATTTTATTCATATGGATTCTGAATCTCATCGTAGTTATTTTTTTCATAGCTAAACAAAGGTATATGATTTCAAGGAATCATAATTCCAACCCTCAGTACCTCATGCACTCTATAAATGAGGCTCTGAAAAGGCTTTTACCATCCAAGACCAAGAATTTTCCTTTATCACATCAGTATCCACTATATGGGTTTGGCCTACTGGATGAAATTTACATCCATTCTCTAGACTTCAACCTTCCATTTTTCTGGGTGTCAACATATATTGATTTCATTCATACAATAGTTTTTGAGTATGGTCAACTGGTTGTGGAATAATCCCATGGGTTGTCTTATATGTTAGAAAACACCCCTAGGTCTAGATGGCTACAATTTCACCGACCATCCAATCTCTCAAAGATACTCAGGCATAGTTGGATCTTCTATGAACAACTTGATTGGTGATTGGAGATTGAAATGGTATCTTCATCCTGGTGGAAACTTTTATGATGAATGGGAATGGTTATTCTAGGTCATAAAAGGTACTTAGAGTTTTCCAAACAATTATAAGTTGTCCATATCTAAAAAACAGTATGGGTTTCCCAATTCATCATTTATCATCAATATGATCTTCCTAAATAATTGGTTAGTTTTTGGGGTCCCGGAACCAACTCATTCCATATATCCCATCATAAGGTATCAATTGGTCTTAGGGATATATGTCATATGGGTGAGATCCCCCCCCCCTTGAGAGAAGTACGATGAGTTCCTTATGGCTGAAAATGTCTCAGATAACCCTTTGTAAAATCCAGTCTTGGAGAGGTAAATGATCAACATTGTGAAGGAAAATTTAAGATAGGGGATGACTATGTACTGAATCATAACTTTAAAATATTGGATCAACATTTTCAATTATCATAGTATAACGAGGCTGACTATTAGACACTCCCATTGGTTCCCTTCCTGGTAGGTTTGTGATATTGCTAATTCTTATTGGGAAATTTTAGAAGCCAAGGATCATGCCTTGTGGGGATACCTAGTGAATTCAAAGATATCTTCAATCCTTAAACTAGAGGGATACATGGACATGTTCTTAAATGACTGGATTTTCTTAATTAGGGATGCACACACAAGGATTCAGGTCAGTATACTCGTGATAGAAGCATGGCTAGCCGACGGACGGTGCCTCAATATAGAGATACCAACTCTTGCACACCTTTACCAACTTCTAGTCCACATTTATCAGGGTAGAATCTACTATAGGATTAGTGTTCCTTTCCAATTTTTAGTTTACTGGATATGGGATTATTTTCACTAATACAGATACTATAATACCATTGTGATCTCTAGTGCCTTATTTCTCCCCAATTACAGACAACGTCGGTAGCACTTTTGATGATAGGTCTTACAAGATCTTCCTTTAGGGTGGGGTTATTGGTTCTATAATGGACTAGATAATTTTTTTTGATCAACATACTCCTTATATGTTCATTATCCAATTTAGTTTTGTCAAAATGGTATCCCCTCTTCCTTCCACTAGTGTACTGGGAGAGCAACACCTCAGGATCATCCGTCAGTTTTGGATGATATTCTAGCATGAATACACTAATGTGGAGATAATTATTCCACACATTGACACTTATATATTTTTTATTAGGATTATAATTAGGATTTTGTGGAAGCCTACCCTTGTAGTGTGATAAACCAATTAGTTTTCCATGTGTAAAAACCATTTTTCTCACCAACCCCTCAATCTGTAGCAACGATGGAGTTAAATCAGGACCTGGGAAAGATTTTGAGGAAGCACCCTCATCCTAGTGATGACCATCCCATCAGTGATGTAGAATATTTCAAGGAATATTTCCCTTTGGATGATTCACCTATTGAGGGAAGAATATATGGGGATTCATATCCTTCTTCTTCATTATCTCAGATGATTATTCCTCCTTTTGAGTCTTTCACTCCAGAAGACAAATAATCTTAGACATGACACAGGATTATATGATAGTAGATTCATTCCCTGATTAATAAGACTCATATGGGAACATTTTGTGACCAATAGGAATATCTTTGTTAAATATTTCATGATTTGGGGGTAGGAGGCTTTGACCCCCAATCATTTTATGAAATCATGAGACAGATCATCCTGACGATACAAGATGTGGCTGCTAGTAAGAGGTACTTGAATGGCCTTGATGATAGTACTTACTCATCCAAATTGATGAATGAGTCTTATGAAGTGTTGGAATTTAGCTTCAATTTTATATATAATATGCACACCTAAATAGATATCTTGACCGTTCAGATATGGATATTTGAGGAGATATTGGATCGCTCAAGTTCTGATCTTTTGACATCATCTTCCTCACTAGATACCATGAAAAAAGTTATGAGGGGCTATAAACCTTAATCTAGACCCTCTGTTCTGGGTTAAAAGCAAAATAATCATGGAAAGTGTCAATTCAACATTCACTCGACGTTTCTCTCTAAGATCTTCCAAACTTGGCTAGCTCAGCTGATCAAATATTATTGAAGTTTGATTTTTGATATCTATTTTTTTTATTGAATCTTTTCATAGGCTCTAAATTGTGGATATCCCTCCTCATTTCATGTAATAAATTAATAGATTTTTAGAACATCATATATTGTTGTCTACGTTTCTTTCATTCATGATGTGCATGAAATTTTTATGGAACTGATGTTGTATTGATCATCAGTAATACCCATCCTTTATGTAATTTCAAATAAACATGAAATATTGGATCATAGTTTTTAAATTATAATATATTATTCTCATGAAATGCTCATAAATTCCCACTAATATGATATTTCCCACAAATATATCTACTCCAGCTATCTTAAGATTACTTGATTCATAAAAATGATAATTTAGGTATAATATTTGTCATGGATGGAGATCACTCTATATCATTCCAAATTTTATAAAATTGGCGAGCATATATTGATTTTTTATAAGTCCATATGATGGGCCTTAAAATCTTTGTATATTTTCCATTATTGCAGACTAAATTGTTTTGGTGTTGTAATTTAGTCTGTTTTAGATTAAACCTTCTATCGTTGTAGTTTAAGGTCTTTTATCTTGGACCTTATTTTCTAAAGTTTAGTATATTTTATCTCGTACCTTCTATCTTTATAGTTTAGGGTATTTTAGCTCAGAACTTATATCACTGTAGTTTAGGGTATTTTATCTCGGACCTTCTATCATTGTATTTTAGGGTCTTTTAGCTAGGACCTTTTATTGCTACAACTTAGGGTCTTTTAGATCAGACCTTCTATTTTTTTAGTTTAGGGTCTTTTAGCTCGAACCTTATATCACTACATTTTAGGGTCTTTTAGCTCAGAAATTCTATCGTTGTAGTTTAGGGTACTTTAGTTCGAACATTCTATCATTGTAGTTTAGGGTCTTTTTGTTCAGACATTTTTTGTTGTTTTAGTTTAGGGTATTTTAGGTTAGACCTTCTATTGTTTTATTTTAGGGTCTTTTATCTTAAACCATCTATCATTATAGTTTAGTTTATTTTATCTCATACCTTCTATTGTTATGTTTTAGGGTCTTTTAGCTCGGAACTTCAATCATTGCAGTTTGGGGTCTTTTATCTCAGGCAATCTATCATTGTATTTTAGGGTCTTTTATGTCAAACCATCTATCATTTTAGTTTAGGTTCTCTAAGATTTAACTTAATACCAATTTAGTTTAGGTTATTTGAGTTTGGACCATATATCACTATATTTCAAGTCCTTTTAGCACAGACCTTCTATCTTTGTAGTTTTGGGTCTTTTAGCTTGGGACTTATGTCATTGTATTTTAGGTACTTTTAGCTCAAACCTTATGATACTGTCTAGTTCAAATTATTTCTTCCGGAACATGATTTATGAATATGGAATATAAGAAAGGAATTCTGGGGATCATCCAAGATACCCTAAGGTTCTGAATTTCACCGTGGAGTTGTCATGGCTTATGAGGATTGTAGTTCCCTTCCTATAAGGAGCAGACGCCACTGGGTGGCAGGTATAATCCCTTTATGCATTGATAGAATTTTCAAAAATAGGTGTTCCGACTCCTTTTCAATGGATGTGGAAGATTTATGGGGAAATATTTGTTGAGGGTAAAATACTAGGGAATTCGGGTCTATCTGGATAGTTGTAATATGTGTTGTGTAAATAATTTTCCCTAAATCTTGAATCGATGGATCCTGGAATGAGACATACATACCATATATAACCCAATATACCCTAAGATTCTATGTTCCAGTATGGTGTCACTAGGTCTCATGAAGATTAGATACCCCTTACTATAATGAGGGGATGCCTCTGGTTGGTTGGTTTAAGCCCTTTATGCATCGATATCATGGTCAAACAGAGGTATCCCCACTCTTTTCCAAGGTCCATGTAAGAATTTTGAAGACTCAAGTATCTGGCCAATGAAGTTGGGAATGAAGGAAAATCTTTTCCAGAAGGGTCCTTGAACCCTAGGGAAATTTAGATCCTAAATTGTGAAGTTCGATCCCTATTCCCTATGGTTTCAAATAATGGGGTGTGGGCCATCAAAAGGTTCATGAATAGAGTTTCACAATCCTGACTTGAGAAAGGGTACAAAACACTTTTTCATAACATTACAGATGTTGAATCCTCTTTAATAGTCTGGTTGTGGGGATTATAAACTATGATCTAGGAATATCTTAGATAACTACAGGTGAGAAATGATGGGTACAAGTACACCATCACTGATGGTGTGAGCCATTAATATTCTATGGGGTCAAGATGGTAACTCCTGAATTTAAGGGGTGGATTACTAGGATTTAATGGTTTGTTTGGAAGAGAAATTCCATATTACCATTCTACTACAGGGAGTTTGTGTCTACTCAGACTTCAATGGCATGAAGGTGGTTTATGAAAATTTTAATATTCAAGGAAGGTTTGAGCACCATAAAAGTTGTGTCACTACCTAATGAACATGTTATCAAGGTGGGAATATGTGACAAACCATTACTCTAACTTTTTTATAGACCAGCGGTATAGTGATCATAGCTTGTATTTTACTACAGCTACAAAAGTAAAACTTGTAAGATTTTTTCCTTATTTATTTACACCCTAATTTTTTCCTAAACACAGGAGATAAAGAGTTTAGTGAGTGAAGAAATGAATTTTTCTCAGACCACCCTTTTTGGGTTTTCAGCCTGAAATATTCTACATCTCTTTCACTATAAGTTTTAAGGTCTTGAAATTTAGACCATCAAATTCTAGAGTTTAAGTTCATAAAACTTTGAGAAAAGTTTAGGCAGTTTAACTCCATGAAACACATGGACCTAATGTGAGGGAGATATGACATAGGATCCTAATTAGGATGCCTTGATTTAAGAGTAATCCAACATAATTGATTGGGAGATGAAAATTTTATAAATCATGGATCAAAATTCTCAAGTCTTGAGTAATGATATGGGATAATCATACTGGGGATGGACCAGAACACCCTCAATCATTGGGTTCCACCACGGTGATCTCAGAATCACAAGGATCATAAAGCCCTTATTTTAGAGCCAAGATGTCTCTAGTAGGTAGGTATGATCCCTTTATTCATTGATAGAATGGTTAGACATGGAGATCACTTTTCCTTTCCAAAGTACATGAATGTTTTTTGGAAACCTGGGCTTCTCAAGACATGAAGTTTGATATATGTATTACGGTTCTTTAAATATGATGAAATCACCTCACACTCTGGTTGACCAGGGTAAGATTCTTTCGGTCCTTAGATAAGGAATAAATATGGGTGATTTTATGAAAATTTTAACTTCAAGTAGTATGGATGTATTTTTTGTGCACTTTTAATGTCATGTGACTAAGACATTTTCCTTTCACTTTAACATCATGTGGTTGATAAGGACATATTTTTACTTGCAATTTAACATCATGTGGTAAGGACATGGGAACTGATGTGAAAAAAATTTCAAGATGCATCACATGTACAAACAAGCTGTATGTATATATAACTTGTACATAGGAAAAATGAGCTTGTATGACTTGGAAGTTATGAATTTGGGGTTGCATGTTATTTTTCATTGGTTGTTGTAGCTAGACCCATGATTGGAGATCTGGGCATCAATCCATATCTTGTGATGGAATGAATGAAGCAACACATATTTATTGACAAGACATACAGTTTCACATCATGTCGTAAGGAAGTGAGATACCTGACGTGAAAAGGTAATATTTTGGCTAAACTCGTGTCATTATGTATGGGTTTCACTATGTATACTATGATGATAGAAATTAAGTCATATGTAGTTCTTGAGGAAGAACCCTACATAGGTCTAACCTATATTTAGGGAGGGGTTCATTTTTATAATTATTTAGGGTAAATCAAACTAGGGTTGGAGATCCTGGTGTCACTAGGTATCCTGTGAGGACAAGACTCAAGTCACACTTAGTTCTTTAACTGGAAATCCTCTACGTAGGTTGGACCCCCACATAGAGATAGAATTGTTCTCATTTATTGATGTATCTAGGCCTAGGATTTATGTAGTTGATGAATGGAGGAGTGGTTGGAGACCAACACCAAGGGTGGTGGCCCTCTCAGGTGAGGTATATTGGAATGTGCAGTTTTATGTCATGTAAGAGACATAAACCGTTTAGTTTAACATCATGCAGAGAGGACTCATGGTGTGCCTTTTAAGGTCTTGCATTCAAGATCATGATAACCCTTCCATGATCTATATTCTTTTTTTTGTGTGTTAAATCCCTTACTGAAGTTCTTGAGCTCATTTGAGCTATTCTTGGTGTGATAAAAAAGGAATAAAATGGTTTCTCTCACCATGAATATGTGATTAATGAGAAGACATGGGGATTATTTATCATGTGTTGGATAGATCAAGATATAGGATTGAGGCGACCCTACTTATCTCATTAAAATGAGTATCAATCCATAAATATTTCAAGAATCCTTTGTTTCATAGTGTTGTATGGCAAGGATATAAGTCATTATGTTTAACATCATGAGGTAAGTATGTGGGTGACTTTATGTTAAAGTAGAGGAACATTGTGGATGGACCTAAGAATATAGGTATGTTTTTCACTACATATACTGTGATAATAGGAATTAATCCACACATTGTTCTTATAAGCTATGAAATTTAGTGTCATGATGGAAGAAAATCAACTGTTTGGTTTAACATTATTTGGTAAGGACATGGGTCACCTGATGTGAATGAAGATGGGAATTGGGGATATGTGTATTTTTATATCATGCATTGAGGATTTTATCCATTCATCTTAATGTCATATAGTAAATTTAAAGTATTTTTTCAGTTTATTGTCTTACTTCCGGGATGTGTTCCATATAGCTTAATTTCATGTGTTTGGGATGAGACTGTTTTGTTTAATGTTATAAAACTAAGATGTGTTCGATATAGTTTATTTTCATGTGGTCAAGATAGGGTTTCATAGTTTAACTTCATGAGACTAGTACAAAAGACGCAAGAAGGCAGCAATAAAAATTATTTCTTACGAAATATTTCATTGGTGGGGGGTGTGACACATTCCCCATCCGACATGGCTAGTGATTAAAGTCCATCATGATAGACATTATGTATGATATAAGGACCTTCCAATATGGGTTCCATATTTGGAGGTTTCTTACCTAGTACCATTAGGGTTCTAAGATCAAATACCAATTCTCCTTGAAGGAATGAATAGATGAGGAACATTTATTGGAGGCTCGTGTGATTTAATTCTGATGGATTTCAAGGTTGTTCAATGTATGTCAACTATTCTTATTGATCCACTCCAACTCATCCAACCACTTTTATGATTTCTCATCATCTGAGAGTTGTCCACAAATGTTTATTTAAAGGAATGGAAATTGTTCTATGGGTAATACTTCATCTGTCTATCACTCCAATGAATATGTTGTATCTTGAGTAGAAGTACATGTGGTATGGTAGGCCAATAAATCATGGAGGGGATTTTCTGGATAGGAAATATTGTCTTTATTCACTATCTTCTGTAGTATATTTGAAAATGTCTTATGGAAGGCCTCAATTGTTTTATTTTCTACTGCATGATATTGGAATGAGTGATTGGACTCAATGTTGTACTCCAGGTATAATTTATTCATTTCTTTATAATATAAGTTGGTGTTGTTATTCATCAATATTGTGTGAGGGACCTCGAACATAGTAATGATTTGGGACTTTAAGTATTTTATGATATTACTCATCCTAACTTCCTTGAGGGTTATTTCCTCATCCCATTTGAATGAGAATCCAGTAACAGCAATAACATACTTGGATGTGTGTATCAATTCTAGGGGTTGATGGATAAAGTTTTCATAGATCTAATAAGCATAAAATTTCCAAGGGAATTCCACAAATTCTTATATTAAGGTTTTATAGTAGTAACCTAATCTCATGATTTGGTGGGAGTGCATAGTCCCAGACTAACGATCACCATAGGAGATTACATGGATTTCTTCTAGGATGATGGGAATATCCCTTCATACTATGCATCTGAGGAGAAATCCATTGAATCCACTTTTGTAGAGGGAATATTTCTCATTTGGACCATCCCATAGGGTAATATTCACTGATCGGTGCCAAATTTGTTCCACTCCATCTTGGTCTATTGGGAGAGTCCAATTTTGGAGATGACCGATTTTTGGCTCCAACCATCCAAGGGTGGATACTGGTTCATCACACTCTAGGGTGGTGTTGACCTTGTTGATTTCTTCTATAGCATATACAACGATTTATGATACCATTATTTGATGCATGATACAAAATATTACTTCTTCCTAATTAGTATAAGCTAGGACTCTGGATGCAATTTCAAATGCATCTGTTAGAGCACTCTATGATCAGGGAACATGATTCAATGTGGGATCAAAAGGAAATTATTTCATTAGTCCCCTGACATATCTAATGAGACGGTTATTTCTTCCTTTCTAATGACATATTCACCATTGATCTACTTCATCACAAGCTATAAATCCTCTTTGATGTTCAGGTGGGCTATTTTTAGGTGTAGGGATAGTTCCATAAAAATACATCTCCCATGTATGAGGAGTGTCATGGGAATATAATACCTTCTCATCTGGGGGCTTGGTGTCAACTGGTATATTTTCTGGGGTGGGATGTTTTGCAAAAAAAATCAACCAGGGCTTTCCCTTTCACTAACTTCTATGATACGAACTGAATATTGTATTATTGCAGAATGACCTCCCATCGGGCAAGATTCCTAGTCAACATGGGGTATCAAAGGATGTACTTGAGAGTATCAATATGAGAGACTAGATGGAATTTGTGGTACTGTAATTAATGCCTCAATTTTTATATTACAAAGAAAAGCGCTAGGCAATTCTTCTCGACATCATAGTATTGGGTCTTAGTACCTAGTATCATCTGGAGGAGGTATTGGATACTATTCTCACTCCCCACATCATTTTTATATGCGACTAGAGATCCAAGAGAATGTTCCATGGTGGGAACATATAGGATGAGTGGAAACCCTTCCACTGGTAGTATAAGGATTTGTGGGTGTAGCAAGTACTTCTTAAGACTCTTGAAGGATTCTTGGTAGTCATAATATCGTTGATAGTTGATTTCATTATTCATTAGCTTGGTTAATGAGAGATATTTACCAGCTAGATTGGATATGAAATGCCAAATATAGGCAAGGTGCCTCTTTATTTCCTTTAGTTCTTTGATATTTCTAATGGGTGACATTCCTAGAATAGCACTAGTCTTTTCAGGGTTAATCCCAATGAAATAGTGAAATACAAAAAATCCAAGAAACTTCCCTAAGGTTACCTTGAAATTGTACTTCAATGGATTCATCTTAAGATCGTGATGACTCATCTTATCGAATATTGTTTGAAGATCCATGAAGTGATCACATCACTACCAGGATATGAACACTAGTTCATTAACATAAACTTCATCTATTCATCCCAATTGATGATACGATTAATGGGGTGTTGATATGTAGTGTCAGTATTCCTTAACCCAAATGGCATGACCTGGTAGAAAAATATCCCTTGAGGGTCTCTGAAGGTAGTTGCTTCCCCATCTTCAGGGGCCATCGATATCAGATTATACACTAATTACCCATCCATGAAGGAAAGGTCTTAGAAGTTATTAGATTCATCGATCAAGAGTTTTGTGATTGAAAATGGGAAATAATCCTTTGGAAAATGTCAATTAAGGTATCTAAAATAAATTCATATCCTAATATTCCCATTCTTTTTCTAAACAAGGATGATATTGATGAGCCATCTTGGGTATTTCACTTCTCATACAAATTTTTCATTGGTCAATTTTTCAACTTCTACCTCTACATTGGTGTCATGAGAGGGGTGAATCCTCTCAGTTACCTTCTTGAATCCTAGATGTTCATCGGGTAAGATGAGATAGTGTGTATCCACATATGGATTTAGTTTGGGAATTTTTATATATTTCTAAGTGAACACATATCAGTGTTACTTTTGAAATAAAATGTGCATCTCTTTCTCTTAGAGAGTCATGGTAGCAATAATCGGTGTAGGTTGTGGATCTTCTTCATTCCCCATATTTACCTCCCTAAGGTCATCAATTGGGGTGGAGATTCCTTTCTTGAATATAAGATTGGAATTTATGAGTTCATCCTCATATTCTTCTAAATAAGATTATATAGAGGAATTTTCAGATGAAGTCAGCAATGTAACAGCCTCTCTATCACTATTTGGGGTGAGAGAGGCCATGAGAAGAGGAATTATCAACCTCTGTAGCATGATTTATTGTATAGATATTCTAGATATGAACTTATCATTATATTTGAGATCCCCAAACTGATATTTGAGCTTGATCTTCCTAATAGGACTATTCTTGTGCTTATCGTACCCCTGAATGATCATCTTTTTGGGAGAAAAATCCCCTTCAATATACCCCAAACATTGATGGGGTTGAATCGATATGAGGTTGATCCCATAACCATTTTCAATTAGATACCTTCATATGTTGTCATTATTGAATCTACTTGAAACATATAGGGGTCTAATGTTCCCCCAGTTGACCTCTCCTTGATCCCATTCTCTGAACGAGATGGTGACATCTCATTCTGATGAAAAAGTCTCCACTCTATAGACCTTTGATATAGAAACTTCTGTCTCGAATTCCTGTGGGATTTTGAAAGCTTCAACAAGTGACTATCTAAGTTCTTTTGAAAGATAGAGTGCATATAGGATTTATATATTGGTTGTTAAAACCTCAAGCTGTTTCAGAATGTTGTAATTTTGTGCTAGAGGGAAGCACTTCCCTAGGTGGAGTTTCTTTTTACTACGTGGTTCATATACTAATGTGTTTAAGGAAGGTGGGTATGGTCCTTGCACAGAGGTTGAGGGAGAATCTATTACTAGTGTCATAGGTCATTTTGGCCTTTATCTTTTTCTAGGAGGATCAAGTGATCTTACCCTCACTAGGAAATCATGAAATATTTCTGGGTGCTGATGACCACTAGAGGGTTCTGGGGCACCTCCATATTTTTTTGAGTTTACTAGAGTAATTTCCCACATGTATCAGCTGAATATAGGTCCTCTATGGGGACATGGTTGAAATATTAGGTCTTACCATGCATGTTTTGTCCCTTGTATCCTTTATTCTTATGCATGAGGCCTCATGGTCCCCAATTAAGTGCAGGGAAGTCATATTCTGAGTCATATTCATCATCAAAGAATGAGTCTTCCAATTGTATCACATTGAAAAAATTGAATATGAGCTCTTCGTTTGATGATAGTTCCATTTATTGGGGTGGTTACCTTGCTTTGGATGTTATAGAGAGTAAATCTATAAGAGTCGGAGCTATAATTGTAGTAGAATATGATTGTTTCTATTATATCTATTTATGTTTCCTGTGGTCGATTCCACCCCCAAGAGGCATATCTTATGCTACCTTCCTATTTGGTGGAGATTTTTTATGTCTACGAAGTTTTTCTCTTAGGGTGGCATGATTTCTATCAACTATTTTTTTGATTTATCTGGTTTTTGAACTTCTATCCATGCCTAGCCATAAATTTCTTCCAATAACCTTCTTCATCTGACTAGATGATGGTTATGCAAGCCATCTATTCCTAATATTTATCCAACATCACCTTTCCGGAATTTACCATCCTTTAGAGGATGTCATTAATGAAAAATCAGACTTGTATGTAATGACCTAAATTCATATGGAAAGATAAGTAGTAAGGATGATCAGTTAGGTTGACCTCATTAGGATTCTTGGGCTATGGAATCTTGAGAAAGTTACTATCCATGGATGTAAGTAAATAACTATGGACTTATTCATTTCAGAAATAGTATCCTTTATTCATTTATTCCTCAAATCTTGTGCAACCCTAATTTCTCTATGCTTCCTATTGAGGTAAATTTTTTGTTTAAGGTTGCTCGATAGGAGGCACTAGGCAATTTATAGATTGCTTAATTTCTTGAATTGGAACTATTATTGGTTTTAGGGTGACAACCTATGATAATCTTTTTCACTTATTTTGAATGAATAAGTTTTGATTTAGATTGGGTTCTCTAAATGAAATCTTCCAAACATTGTTCCATTTCTGTGAACTCATAGAACCCACCCGAATACTTCATTGGGATCAGAGTTGTCTGCAACACAATTCATATATTTTGAAAATAGAGTTCCAGGATGCTATGTTAGACCTTTCCATATGGATATGAAGTTAGTTCCCCTATGATTTTCATGTTTCTTTCAATTATTCAGGTGTGTGATTGTATTTTTCCTCAACATGGAGCTAATTTGGTAAATCAATTGATGATCGAGGTCTTCCCATCCTATAATTTATCCTACTAGAAGGATAATGTACCAAGAAAAATCTATCCCCATTAGATTCTATACAAATCACCTCTGCTTTGTCACCTCCTACTGATCTTGAGGGCCCATCATTTGACTTGATTAGGATGTGAATTGATTGAGATGTTGTTCGGGGGCACCCATGTCGTCGAAGGAGGAGAAGGTAGGATTTTTTAAATTGGGTGGAGGGAAAGTTTCATCCATCCATTTGGGATATATATTCCTATTAGGATGCATAGGTGTGTTTCACACTTCCAGGGCTTCTATTTGAGTAGTCAGGGACTCGATGATGTTGAGAAATTCTGCAGGTGATGTTGTTTGAGTTGCCTCCTGTCTACAAGGAGTGGGAGGTTCAAAATGAGGTGGCCCTATTTTTGTATCCTACTAATTATTAATTCATGCAAATACTGAATGAGTGCCCTGGTGAGAGATAGTATGTCACCTCAATAGAAAGAATTATGATCATTTTTTACTTCCTCGTTTATGTAGATTATACACCTAGATCTGAATCCAATATAAATATTATATACCTATCTTAATAGTGCATATAATATTTACAGATGTATGGGAGGAGTAATATTCACCTTATCCTGAAGATTATACCCAGTAGGATTATTTCCTCCGATTAGCTCCTCGTTGAGTTGTTTGGGAGTTTTTATCTCATTCTCATATAGTGAAAATTGTTCCTCCGTGGAAAGAAATTTGATTCTTATGGGTGGTTATTGGGATATGTCCACACCTTTCCCATTATCCTTAATAGTGTTCCTCTAGAGATGTGTAAACTCGATATTCGTAGCTGCCAGGTTTTGGAGCCTCCTCAGGTTTTAGTTACATGAATCCTTAGTTGGTGAATTCAAATCACCGTCCTATCAGGGTAAATTATTTGTGTTGTGTCCCTATACATATACATCATGATCCAAATTATCTATTATGTTGGCAGTGATGACATTCACAGAGGTGTATCGGGAAATAGTTGTTGTCCCATTACATTCAACACAACAGGATGATTTTGTACTGCCAGTATTAGGGCCATTTCTTGAACCCTTGGCCATATTGGGCCATTTTTGTCCTGAAAAACTGATAGGGTTTGATTTCCTTCACTATATGCTCCTCCCATAGTATTCTATCTGTAGTGACCCTAAGGGAGTTTCTGGTCATGACTATCTAAAGGGCCTCGAATAGAAAAGGCTTGTCTTATGGAGGGAAGAACATTTGGGATGTTGATTGCTGATATTTACCCCACCCCCAACCTATAGAAGACTCATTCCCTCTTTGGTGATGATGATGATTATGATGATAAAATTTCCCCTAGCCTTGTGGGATAGGGGCTATATGGGGCCACAGTTTTCATTGATTAATCTGGTTTCTAAATATTCAATGATTCAAGTCGAGGATTTGATTACCCCCATGATAAACATTGAGATATAAATTCCCACATCCCAATAGGCCGGTTTTGATCCGATATAGTCATTTATTTTCCCATGACCCTCTTGAGGGATGATGAACCTGGTGATGGAGATTGAGATATAAATTCTCTCAAACTAGTGGGTTGGGTTTTTTTCACATTTACTACTGATATATATTGAATCATATCAGGAATTGATGATCCAAGGGGTGGAGGTATGGTAGATATTCCCTCAGCCCAATGAGAAAGGTCCACTCATGGATGATTTCTATGGTAGCTGCTAAAATATCCATTTTGATTTTGCGTGTCTACGCCCATGTGCGAGATAGGTTCACTGGTATCCCATAATGGGAATCATTATTTATGAGAAGTTTTCTAGTTGATCACAACTTCAGCTTCTATGTCTGAGATGAATTTATGCTATTTTCAAGGGCCTAGTTCAAAGATCTGTGAGTTATCATCTTCCTCTGTTCATGATGTCTAGGCACCATTAAAGTAGGATCATTTAACTATAGTGACCAATTGGCCTAAGCTTTACCTGGTATCCTAGTTTCACCATAGGCTATGACATTATAGGACCCCATATCTAAGGGTTTCTACTATTCTAAGGGAACGGTAAAGTGTAACAATCCATAATTTTTCCATAATTTAATATAGATTCATGACATTACTTCATAAATCATTTTTTGAACAGTTGTGAACCAATGGTGAAAAGTGTGTTGCAAATTGGTGTTGTGCTTTTCCAGTTTTGAGTCCCAGCCCACGGAGATAGCAGCTAGGTCTAGCAGAAAACAAAGTATCTTGATAGTCGGAAGCTGAACCTCATATCCAGGATAAGGGATGTGTCAATCCCTCAATCTCTAATAATTTTTCCTCATATTTTAGATTTGATAAGACCTGAACTCCTTCTCTATATCATCTTTGATCTCATAGTTAGAAGTAGAAAGAGGCTAGAACATGGTGGGGAGGTTGTTTCTTAATAACTCTCTCCATATATTAATTTATTCTTCCTCTTCATAAAACATACACTCCTCCATCTAGTCAGACCATAGAAGATAGTTCTTGGGTTCACCTACTGACTGGAGTTGAGTGTTACTGGTAATTGATGGGGAGTAATATACATTTGACCCTAGTGTTTTGAGAACCTATATATATGAAGGTGTCTGAGTTTTGATCACCTCTATATACAGAGGTGTCTGGGAAAGGGGAGGATTTACTTCTCCATGGGTGATATGACCATGGGGATCTTGAACATGATGGAGTTCAGGAGTAGTGTCCATGAAATTCATCTTCACACTACCATGGGGAGGAATATCATGATAATGATTGCCTTCTACTTTGATTCATGAGTTGATGAAACTTTGTGGTTTTAAGAATGTGTCTTGAACAACCACAAGGACATAGGAATTGAGAATATTAGGAATATGATCCTCATTCTATGTCATGGCTAGAATAGTCAAACCTACCTTTTGGGATTGTGCAGGTATATGAACCTATTCTATGATGGGTGTTGAAACTTGTTGATAACATTCTATTGTTGTGGGTGTATGACCCAATTTCTGTGAAGTTTCTAGTGTATTCTAATGATCTTATTCATTATTGAAAGGAATATGATCATACCCTAAGGAATTTTCCACTCTCACTTGGTGAGCCTCAATCAGAATGGGGATATGATCCCAATCTTGAGCCTTCGTAAAATGTTGATAAACTTTCCAGATAGGGATATAAGCATGTCCCAAGGCATGTTCCACTCGCACTAGGTGAGCCCCAGTTGGAGTGGGAATATGTGACTAGTCTAAATATTCATTTCCCAATGTAATATTATAATGGAAATACAGAAATGGAGAAGCTATATGGGCCTCCTCCTATATATCCTTAGAAGAATTTTGTTTAAGTCATTCATCGGTGGAAGTAGGAATATGCATCTGGCTTTTGTGATCAAATGGAATATGCCAGGCAGATTCACTGATAGTAAAATGATCCTATCCCAAGTAATGTAACACTCTCACTTCAGGATCCCTAGCTAGAATATGGATATGAGACTGATCTGGGGACTTTAGAGTAAGTTGATGGTCTTCTTCGATAGAAATATGAGCATGTCCTAAAGCATGTGCCACACTCACTTGGTGAGCCCTGTCCAGAACGGGGATATAAGCCTGATCCTGGGATTTTGTAATATTTCTTCGGGCTTTTATGATAGGGATATGAGCCTATGCCAAGGCATGTGTTTATCTCACATAGTTCTCCCTGGTTGGAATGATAATATGATCCCAGTATGACACCACTTCCTTTATCAAAATATGCTGATAATCCTCCTAGATGTGAGAAAAAATATGCGCTTGCTTTAGAGAAACCACTTTTTTATAATGATCAATGTGTTGAGATTACCAAGCTTTAGGGATAGGCATATCCTTCTATATCTATATTCATACCAATGTTGGAATATGATAGTATAATTATTCAGTCATTTCTAAGATGTAATAACATTTTAGAAAAGTGTGCATAGGAATATATGCCTACACATTTTCTATCTCCACTATGTATAGGTATATATCTTCAATTAAAGTCGTAATATGACCCTACTTCTTTCCTCCTTGTTCCACCAGAATGTGATGATACACTTCATGTATGGGGGTAGGGATATGCACCTCCCCCATGCCTACTTCAGGAATATTCCCATAGACTTGTTTCAAGTGAGTAGGGATATGAGCCTCCCCTCTAGATGCCATTAGGATATGTCATTGGGATTCATCAATGGAAGTGGGGGTATGAGCTCACTCCTGGTTATCTAGATCCTTCCATACCCAATCTATTTTCCTTGTTCTCTATAAATGGGTGTTATAGGAGATATTGTTGTCATTGGTACCCTCAAAAGGTGACAGAAGGATACATGTGGGATGGCGTTGGAGATAGCGGTCGACAGGATCCCAATTTGGAGGCTCCTGAACTGGGAGGGAGCTGTAGTTAACTCCCAAGTCCACCTTAATCAGATACAGAAGGTGGTGATTATCACACTCTAGGGATAATCTTCTGAAGAAGTTGGTTGTGGCAAAGAGGGCCACTAGATTTTCTATAGATTCCCTCAAATGATATAGACTCGTCAGTTTCAGCACTTGGAGACCCTCTTGAGTATCCTCAAGGGTTGCTATTATACCATGTCAAATTTATTCTTAGACCATTGCATTCGCATCCCTGTGCTAAATATTTCAGATAGGTGAGGTTATTCTAAAACCCATGGGGTAGTAGTGATTATCTAATTTACTAGAACGAATGTTGGATGCAGACATTTTCTGATATCATGGTGTTGTTAATGAGATCAGTATCTATAGTCTTACCAATAAAAAGGAAAAAGGTTTCCAATTAGTGCACTATCGCAGGCATGATGCATACTCAATAAGATATTCATGGGTAACATAATTTTAAATTTATTCTCGATCTGTCCATTTTAATCATGTGGACTTGTCAAAGTGAGGATGGACTTATTTAATGAGAACCCCGGATACAAAGGACCTGCTGCAAGATTTATGTCATTTGTTTTTAGTTATGTTTTTGTAGGATATAAAAACAAAATTTCCTGAGACATGGTAAACAAATAATTATTCTATTTGATAGATTCATGTTGGGTTCACCATTTTTTTCATGGGAAATACAAAAAAATGGCTCGAGGCATGATAACCTGATCATTCTGTTAATGGAGAGATTCACATCGGGTTCACCATTTTTTTGTGTAGGAAATAAAAACAAAATAGACCAAAAAATGATAACCCAATAATTTTTTTATTAGATAGATTCATGTAGGGTTCACCATTTTTTTATGGAAAATAACACAACACGATCACCCTCATGACAAGAACAAAATGGTCTGACGAGAACTAGAAAGTCTATCCTATTTTATCTTGTGAATAATATGTCATGGTTAGATGAGTTCATGTATGGTTCACCATATTTTTTTAATTGAAAAATATATTACTGAGGTGAATTTGGTTTTCCCCAACAGTTAATTATGGGGGGTTTGATGTCTTGTACAATGATTCATATTGTTCTTACCATTATTGAGCTTAACAAAGACTCTGAATGGTTCCCACATCCATAACTGAGTATGGACCTGCTTTCCAAAGGTATTTGGTCCTTAGGGGTTTCATACCCAACAGCACTTAGGAACTCACATTGGTCAATAGGATGAGAGTTTGGTCTCATCTCACCCTCTTGTGGGGGATTTTCACCTACTCTGGGACTCTCTTATAGATTTACGATATGTTTTAGAATCTTTTCCTAATCCTAATATAGGACCAGCAACCCTAGGTTAAACCCTTTTATATGAACAAGGAGGGGATCTTATTAGTGAATCCATCTATATGTATCGGAGTTTATTCATCCATTTCCCATTAATGAGTAGTGTTTATATGTTGAAAGTATATAATTAAATAGGAAATTTAGAGTTTTCTTTTATGTGGGGAGGGGATTAATATTTTGACAATGGGATTGAGCCATTATGAGGCATCCTACATATCCTACTTTATAAAAGGAATAAAAACCCACATATATCATTAAACCCATACAGTTTAATGTAATACAAATAGGACATATATGTGGGTACATAGAATCTAGGTATTTGAGATCGAAGCTCGAGGAGGCATCCTACATATCCTTATTATAGTAGGAATTAGATTCATCATAGTTCAATTGAGGTTGGGGATTATATATTGAGGTTTCCCTAATATTGGGGTAGTAATATCATGCCATTGATTGAGGCTTACAAACTAAGGTTTCTATGGATATTAGAGATTCATGATTAAAGTGACGTGATCATTTTAACTCCATAAGCCCACATGATCAATGATCAGTGTGAGAAACAATGGATAAGAAGTGATTAGTCTCACAGAATATCGGTGTGGGACTTATATGTTGGGACAACCCTTTGGATTTTTAATATGGATCTTGGTCCTTATGAATGAATCCTATGTATCCTGGTTATGTAAGGAATTAGAGTCTTTATAGTTCAATTTCTTCCCAATCTGCTGGTTGTTGAGGAAGGATAATCATCCCATGGGGGAGATTGGGTCCCAATGGTTGGAGTGTTGAATAAATAGGAGGACTTAAACTGATATGGAATCCTATTTGATCTAAGGCCTTAAAAAGGAATCATACATAGCCCGGTTATAGCAGAAATCAGAGTTTTCATATTTTAATTAATATCTCAGTCTATTGATATATGAGCAAGAATGATCATCCCATGGGAATGATTGGGTATCTATGGTTGAAGTGTTTGGGACACAGATGGGACTTTGATTAGGTACGTGTATATTTGATCTTAGGATTTATAAATGAGTCCTACATTTTCTAGTTATAGAATGAATAAAGAGTTTTTGTAGTTTAATTGATTAGGGCTTACTCACTAAGGTTTCCTTGATATGCACGCTAGACAAGGTCATCATGCCCCTGAGACAAATAATCATCATGGGATGATTGTCTTCCTAACATATATGAGGATTATTGTACATGTCTGATGAAAATCACAAAATCCAAGTTGACATGCTTGGATAATTTTACAAGATATAGTTGAGGATGTATGAAGACAATTGCATGATCATGGTTAATATTTCTAGAGGATGTCGCAAGATCTAGATAAATTTTCTGAAGGACATCGCATAGACCAATTTTACATGTCTGAAGAATGAAGTATGATCTAGATTGAGAGCTTGTATGGATTCACAAGACTCAAGTGGCATGTCCATAGCGCATCACATAATTTAGATGACATGATTAGAGGTTGTTGAGATATTTGATTGGAAATCCCAAAGGTATTCACAAGACCTAGTAGACATGTACTAGTGTTGTCATATTCTTTAGTTGAAATGTCTAGAGGACATAGAAATATTTTGATGGTGATCCTGGAGGGCTTCACTAAACATATATGGCTTGCCTAGAGGGCATCACATGACTTTCTTAACACACTCATAGGACATCGCATGATCCAAATGGTGTGTCATGGGGAAGTTTCATAACATGGGAGATATGTACCAATGTTGTTTCATGATCTGGATGATTCATGTGAAGTGCAAGAGGATTAGAATATATGTCTTTATATAAGTCTCCTACCATTTTTTAATTATTCTGTTTATCGTTACATTTGTGCCTTAGATTTCTTCAATGTTATCTTGTTTTAGGTTTAATGAGTTTCATCATATATGCAAGATATCTATTTTATAACCTTCTATAAATCCTTCATGTCATCTATAAGTGATCATGAAAAGTTCCTATTCTTGTCACATGATCTTCTAGGTCATTACCTAGATTTTTTCCTACTATAAGACCTTGAGATCACGAGATTGACTGCTCCGAGAAGTCTGCTCTGATGCTTGGATGCTCCGGTGCATGGAACCAAATATGTATTCTTTTATGCTGGGTTTGGGGATTTATATACCTTTCCACCCTAATTATATGCCACTTTCCATGTCATGTATTACAAAAATCCATGCCTGATTCAGTAGACGTATTTGATCCCACATTCTTTGTGAGGTCCTATCATAGTTGATCTCAGGGTGCCGCATGATTTTCATCAACCATAATACTATCCCATAAACGCATCAATTTTTGGATCTTGGATAATTAAAGGATCTTGGATGCTTATGTAGACAGGCCTATGTACTTTTTCAAGGTTAGACTGACAAGTATAAGGGCTTTCCTGATATCAGGATGCCTCTTGATGATACAATTTTTGGTGAAACTTGGTACGGTGGGTGTGTCAAAAGTGATGTCTTATTAATGAATAATATGATGAAATATGCGTCTCTTAAATATTTATAAAAGTTATCTCAACCCTTTTATTAGAATAAAAAAGTCACATTAAGTTCCATGGACATAGTGTAATGACGTGTTTAATTTAGATAATCAAAGAAATACATATCAAGAATATAGGTTGATTACACTGATGTGAAACCTACTTGATGAGATATTGTGATAAAGGGATTAAATTACATAGTAAGTATTCATATGTGGTTGTTGTCATTGAGACATTAAGTTTAATATGTTGTGTGCCTTTCCCCATTTCTAGATAGTAATCTTGGACTTTAGGAAAGAATATCTAATGTCAATGAGAAAGAATCCTAATGGGTGACACACTAAGTGTTTCCATTGATCTTAATTAAATTTTATCTAAATTTAATTAATGTAATAAATATTATTTTCATGATCGGGGAATAATTTTGTTCAAGTTTCGTTGATCACTAATATTTTCATGGTAATAAATAATATTTATCATTTAATAAACAATTTATTATATTATGTGAATATTTAATAAATATTTTTTCATTGGATTGTGAATAAAATATATATTTTATTTATTGATGGATACAATATTTAATTAAATATTTATTTGGGTATTCAATAAATGTATAGGAATTGAAGAGGACCAAGATTGTTTTTAGTGAATGGATATTTATTTTAAATCCAGTAAATAATATCTATCCTTGCATGAGTTAGTGCACATCATAAAATTATAATACAATTATTATAGATCATGGGGTTTAATAATGATTACTACATTTTTTAAGGTCCAGAACATAATTAAAAAATATTTTAACCTAAACCCAATCTCTATAAATATATGGTTATGTCTATTTTGTAGGGTTAATTGATATTTGAGAATCATTGTGCAAATAAAATTCACTCTCCTTCCACCTCCTCTCTTCCTATAAAAAAAGAAGTGTTACAGAGATTCCTTCAAGATTAAATAAATAGAAAGTGAATAAAAAAACAATGCAATATAATTTATTCAATGTGTTATAACTCAAAAATTAATTGGAATATTTCAAATAAGAAATGAGTATTGTTGGATCACCTCTAGAGGTATTCTACACGTTTTTCCTTACTGTACAATAAAGGTAATCTAAAAAATGGTTTTGGGTGATCAAAAACATCTTCATCGAAGAAAATTCCTAAGAAAAGGTTACAATTTCATCCAACCTTAAAAAAATTAATTATATATTTAATCTAAAAAGATTCTATCTTTGGATTCTAAGAAATCATAATTCAAAATAATTTTTTATTTATCACCCACTAAAGGCACTTCCATCGCACTCAGAACCTTTAATGTGAACTTGATTCGTTATCAATTTCCATTAATTAGTTTTCATAAATTAACACATAAAGACCATTATTTTATTTTTCCATACCATAACATGTGTTTTATTTATAAAATAAATATATTTTATTTCCAATCATGAAAATAAAACTATATATATCTAGTAAAGATATAGAAATTATGCTCTTAGTAACAGTTTGTACATTATAAAAATATCTTAAAAACATTAACATCATAATTGGAAATGGAAATTGGTAGTCTCTAATGAATAGAGTATCCAGAATCACACTATTAGAAACCTATAAATACACCTCTCCTCTAGAAATAATTTCATATCTACTTTTTTCCTACATTTGAATAATGATATGAGCACCACAAGTTGCATCTAATACCGAATATTTTGTTATAGATATATTTCACTCGAAAAAATGCACTAGAAGCTTTACCTTGCTTCTTTAACTATGAGTAGTTCTTATTTTGGTGCCCCAGCTTACCATATGAAAAACATATTTCATTATTTTCATTCTCCTCTATTTAGATCTTATTTTTATTATAAGGATGGTGCTCGAGAACCTTAGACTTAGAATAATTATTGGACCACTTTACCTTGTTATTCCTTTCCTTATTCACTATAAGGAACACAGTATATTCACAAACCATATATTTATCAACATGGTGAATCAATGTAACAATTTTTGAAAGATACTTCTCACTATGGATTATATTATAATTAATAATGAAACTGGAGTTTCTATTAGGTAGTGAGGATAGGATGAATTCTATGTATAGGTCATCAGGGATTGTAAAACCCATGATGACTAAGTTCTCAATATATCCAATCATACAGACTACATAAGGTCTAGTTGGTACCAAATCTCCAATATTTCTTACTAATAGTGCATTGGAGATCCCATATTTCTATCATCTTACCTAATCTTGATAAACATCACAAAGGTAAGACATGATTCCACACACATCCAAATCCTGGTATTTATTTAAAAGAACACTGAACATGGATGATATCATAAAACATTGGACATATGTGGAATCATCCAAATTTTTTATATAGCTAGATAGTTCTTCCTCACATTCCTTTTTTCTAGAACCTAAGGAATAGGGTTTTCTAACAAATATAATCTTTGTTCATGGAATAGTATAATGTGTAAATGCCTATAACATTCATGGAAATTCGAGTGGATGAGTATATTATCCTTAAATAGTATGGATCAAAGTGAAATATTCAAAGTAATGTGTATTCCAATTTATACAATAAATAAGAGGAAATTTTTTGTACATTATCCAAATTTCTAAATTAGATAATAAATTTTTAAAATTTATTAATCTCCCAATATTTTATCAAAACATAATAAACCACATAATTATTTTCTAAATATCTCATTTCATGGATATTCTAATGGAAAGAATCCATATTCCCCTTCATATAACCCATACTTGGGTCTGATGAGTTATTTTAAGGGTTTTAGGTAGGTGTAACTTTTCAAATGAATTAAATTACAACTCCTTGATCTATTGAGTGGACTCCCCAATCCTAAAATTATAGATAAGAATTTACTCAATGATTTTCCTCTTAGTTACACAAATTCCTAATTGTACGGTCAACCCTTGATGTGAATCAAGTTAATTTAAACCAAAAACTCAATTAAAAATTTATAGATAATTGAAAGCAATCGGACATATCCAGTCAAGCACTTTAAACTATGGTTCATTTTTAACTTGGTTAGTGGAAGGCTATACTGACATAATATTTAATTTGAGGTATTTTCTCTGCATGTGTAAACTTCACTTTTTATCTTGTTACATATATATTAATATTGAGTTAATATTATATAGTGATCAACTATTTCTCGATAAAGTTTACACATATTATAATATATATTTTAATTCTATATTCCATGATTGTTAATTAATTAATTTAATTATTTAAACATAAATAAATAATTAACCATGAAATTGATAGAAATAAAATAAATAAAGTGGTATGAACATTAGATTTATGGTTGGTTTATATCATGGATGATAACCCAACCATTAACCTAAGGGAATAAACTATTGGAACCATTCCATGTTCAAGTTATATAATTCCACATATACTCTTGAGTAACTCCTAGACTGGTTTTACCATTGATACAAACATGAACTGCCTCCACTCACATGGGGTGCCCATCTATTACAAAATTTTAATGAGACAAACGTGAGAGGAACCAAAGGATTGATTAAAGGGGGTTTATATAAAACAAACTATGGGCACTCAGGCCCTTAAATAACGAGTGGAGAAGAATGACTCACTAACAAATTTTTAATTTAATACATTATTACAAAAATCATGTGATAATAATAAATTAACTAAACCAATCATATACATAGTGTGCTATCAGTTCATGGTGATCCATATACATGCAGAAAAAACAAAAGTACACTAGCTAGGATTCACTTCAATTAGTTCTTTATTATTAAGATAATCATGCTTGAATTAATTCAATTAATTATTTAATTCCCTTTATCTTAATGAACATATGAAGTATATTAGATATACTCATCATTAATTATAACATTTAAAACAAATGTATTGGCCATCATTTTATAGATAATTAAATTGAATTAATTGAGAACTTATTAGTTCTGAAAACCATGTTGCGTAGTCAACACATGAGATGTCAATAATGTAATTATGTTTTTAAGGATCTAATTAATTATTCATTATATACTTTAATTTTTTTCTTTACTGGGTGAATACACAGTGTACACTAATGAGATACAAGTTGTATATGTCAATTTTCATGTATTTGGGATAGATTCCAAGAGACTCAGTGTGTATCTTAGCCAAGATACATGGAATGTACTAATGAGTTACACATCATGTGTTCTTCTTTTCATCAATCTGTGAAAGCCACCAGTTGACTCAATGTGTTCTTTGGACATGAAGATTAATGAGTTACATGGTGTGTACGCTATCTATACATTATGTTTCTCGTTAACATTTTAACATTTCAGTCTCACGTGGAATATGCCACATATTTGACTGCATATCTAGCATGAATATCACCGCTAAAATATATAGACTACATGGAATGTATTCCAGCTACACGTCACATGGTTCAATAGACCATGTACTCAGATAGTCCAGTAAACACATAGTGTGCATTAAATTCACCATGTGTTATTAATACTTGGAGAATTATGTATCCCAAAACAAGTCCAAGTGTAGTGAAATTAGGCACATCACATGTACCATCAGTCGCATATCATGTATACATGTATACAAACCAAAATCCACAGCACCACTCGATGGAATCATCGATCATTATTTATTTTCTATTAATATATTTAAGATGATGTGAAACTTAAACGAAGTGTATTAATTTGTCAAAAAATAGTTAATTGAACACTATATTAAATAAAAAATAAATCAATAGTAAAAAAACAAAAAAATCATATAATCAATCAATGGATAATAAATAATTTTCAATTACTATGTAACCAATCTTATTCCACTTGAAGTTTCTATGAATAGTGGAAGCACTCATTGAGATTATCTAACTTAAACATTTTTATAATCAATGAATAATTCATGATGTGCATGAAGAAAAATAATCCTGACCAATATAAGTAATATTAATTTTAATTGACAAGAATATAAAACTAAGTAGAGGGGAATTTTCACATATAATTTATAATTAATTTATTTAATTTATAATTACCTTTAATTGAATTATTTCTTCATTTTGGATGATTGGTTGACAACTGCTTGTCATTTCATCATGGATTTAGAGGAATTAAGAGTAGATTTCCTCTAACAGTGATCCACATGTGCTTCGTGAACCTCTGATGATCACCATAGAATCCTCTAAGTGCTAGTGTGGATGAATCTAATTCTTGTGGAAATCATTGTGGATCACAACCAAACCCTTCAATGGGAGAAGGATTCTCTCTGGTGGAGGGGGTATTTTTATGTGTTCTTGAGAGCATTTTTTAGCAAATACCTCTAGTGAACAATATAATCCTCTCTAAAACTTTTTGTGTACAATTATTGAATGTGGTAGGTTTTTTAGAGAATTTCATAACCAAGTTTAAATAGTGTTGGGGATAGAAAATAATAATTTTCAATGGACCTTTTTATTTTATAACCCTCAATGAATCTCATATCAAAATAATAATATAATTATTATTATTTAATTGAAAATCACAAAACTCAAGGATAAAAAATACTATTTCATAGAATAAATTAATTTATATTTATTCAAATAATATTTAATATGACGTTTATTTTCATACCATTAAACTCAGTCCGCCTATCCTCCTTGATATTTATTGGGCCTTAAATAATGATTATTTATTTAATTAAATAAATATCACTACATTATTCTCCAATAAATATATAAATATTATATTCAATTAATTAGTGGATAAATATTTATTAAATATTCCCATCACTAAATAAATAAATATTTTTTTACCTTGTGAATAAACTAGAATAAACTATACTATATATTCACATAATTAAATAATAAATTTCCTGGTGAATAAATATTTATTAAATATTGAACTCACATATACATTCTCTGAAATAACTAGTGATTAAATATTTATGGTCAAACTAACATGAATAATTTTTAAACCATGTGCGAGAATAATATTTATCTAACATGTTTAATTCATATGGAATTTAAATGAGTTCTTGAATACACTTAGTGTGTGACCTAGTAATACCCTTTCTCAGTGACATTAGGATACACTACCTAAATTTCAAGGTAAAATTCAAACAACACTTCAAGGATCTCATATAGAAGCAATTTAAGGTTGTAATGACATGTAAGCACCTAATAGAAAACACTATATAATATGATCTATTTATCTCAATATCTCAAAAGAAGAAGGTTGCATGTTGGTGTCATCAACCTATGTGTTTGATGTCTCTTTATTTGACTTTTCATAAATAAACTTTCAAATAATACCACCATTCCCATGGAATTAATCAAGAAGTTCCATTATAATAAAAGGGTCTAGGATAAAAAAATTTGTAATAGAGAAAAAGGGACAAGTCCTTCCTCTAATTATTCTTTAACATAGTGTCAGTTATGACGCAACAAACATATCATACTTCACCACAATCATATGTTGTCATTGTTATCATTAATACATCAATGTTTCCAACTCATTACATGCATAAATAATAATTTTAAAGTCTAAGTATCATTATGGATGTTCATATATAATAACATTCAATGACACATATAAATGTCAATTTCCTACTAGCGAGCTATGTTCTTATAATCTTATGCACTGAATATTACAAAGGGTGTATACCATGATAAAGTGTCTCAAATTATTATGATTCTCGACACCTAATATCCTAAAACATTTTTGTCTCATAAAATGATATCATCTAGATAAAAAACTTATATTTAGGAATATTTTCTTGGCACTTCTAGGTTATCATCATAGCGGGGAACTACTATAACCTTTCAGTGCAACAAGTAACTTAGGGAATTATCACATACAATATCACACATAATAATAATCATGATGTGATAATATCTTTATATTAATATTAAAAAAATTAATATAGGTAACCATGATGTTTGTAGAAGTTGGTTCTAGGGAACCAAATCCAATAGCCCAAACTTGTGCCAATTCTACCTAAAGCTCTCTCCTCCTCTATTTAACTCCATTCAAGGAAATGTCCAACCATGGTTTCAAGTAGTGTTATTTCATAAAAAATTAGGTGAATTATAATATCCCATGGATACACCATGAAATTAGGAACCCATTGGTCTCTCCAGAGGGATATTCATCAAGCTGCTATGATTGAAGATTATTGTCATAAGCAACATCGATGAAAGGTACACGTTATTAATTTTATATATATACATGATTTTTGTTTTTATAGAATGTTGATATTGGGAATGATATTTTATTACTTTAATCAACCCTGAACAAGTGTTTTTTGGATCCTTATAAACCCTTCACTTCATAATATTTGTGGTCATATGTCCACATCTACTTCCACAATCATATGTTAAAGACCACTTCTCCTTACAAATCTGTATCATTTATTCATACACATCTTGATTACCCCCTTTCAATTCTTCTAAGTTTCCCATAGAATTTCCACTATTGAGTCTCATTTTTTTAAATGAGTTTTTAGTGTGGTAATTACACTGAAACTTGAATTTAACTTAATATATAAAAGTACATCTGAAAGGTTGCATTGTAACAACCTCGACTCATGTACCCCAGAGTTGGTGGTTATTTTCTTACAATGGTATGGAATATATAGGAAACACTACATAGGATCTAGAAATTTAGAAATATTAAAAATTATATACATAAATGAACATTACATTATATTAAAATTTTAAGATGAATCAACTTAATACATGAAAATTTATTATTTCTCCTTGTAAATCCATAATTTACATATAGTAATCTTCATGTTTTCCAAGGGAAATTACGAAAAATTATAAATGGGTGAGCTCAAAAACTCATTAAGGGTTATCATAAAGTCAAAGATGACATATATAATCATGCTATAAATAATATGATATGAATAAATAAATTCTATAACAATTGAAACATTGAGCATAATATATCCATGGGTTATGTAACAGTAAATAAATGAATGGATAATAATAATTGATCTTATAAGGATGGAATTCATAATTCAAGACATCATTAATATACCATTAAGGCCTCATGTCAATACATTATACATAAATAAGTAAGGATTACACAAAATACCCAAGTAGTTTATCTTATGAGACCTACTGATGCATCAAGGGGATATATAATTTTGAGCCTCACACATCATATAATAAGTCCAATGCATCCATATTATGAAGATAATGGGTAAAAAATACATATCATAATGGTCCTTTATATATATTCATACCGAATAAATAAATATATTCCCATATATAAATAATGGATATAGAGAATATTAATTTTCTTCACTTAATAGAACAATATGGCTATCTAGGTGAATATCCCTCGATCAACATATAAACTATAGAATATTCACAATGTAATGGAAATCACCCTTATAAATGGAATTATAACATGGTTATAATGAATGTTACTTTCATATTGTGGGGATATCAATAGTAAATAGTTATTGAGTTTAATAGTTTTTAATATTCAGAGACCAAAGTAATGATAGAAAAAATTTCCCTAGCCTCACACTTCCATATCTGGTTCAACACTTAAATACTTTAGATACATAAATTAAAATTTTATTTCAAAAATGTAAAAATATATTCAAATCCTTCATTGTGGTATTTAAATATCCTATTAATAATTTAAATTATATCCCCCAAGAGTAGAAAACTAGGTGTTCAGTTAAGACCATTTTTTATTCATCAAGTGAAGATCAAGTTAATACCCAACCAAAAAAATTTTGGGGTTACTAAGCTTAGGTGAATCTGAGATAGAGCCTAAATCCACTTATAGTATCTATACAAGTATGTCATTGTATGGAAACTATAAACTCCTTACCAAAATTTTAGGATGTTTCCCTATATTTAGATTTATCCCTTGTGTTTCCATCAATGTTTGATCATTATAAAAACATATAAAGTTAGTATAATGAGAGGGAATAGTGATCTATCATTGATAATATGATAAGGGATTCATGATAATGAAGTATGATAACATTTCACATTGAAATAAAATCTCAAAAAAATGATAAGAAGGGATTTGGGGCCCTTATATCATCATAATAATGATTTAGGAAAAGGCTATAATAAGAGTGAATGAGAAATATCTCATTTAAACTATATTAATAGGATGATAATACCATCTAATTACAAGAATTTTAGTGTATAAAAATTAATTTTAAATGATATTATAACAAAATTATTACAATTAAAGTGGAAATAGGATTACTGGGAACCCTTATCTTTAAAATTAGCTTCTTAAAACTTTAGAAGAACACCTTAGAACCTTATGAAATACTTAGAGAGAGTCTTGATAGAGAGAGAGAGTAGAATTGTGCTAAGTGATTTTTCAATGAAGAGTAGTTGGAGGATGGGTGGGTATTTTTAGAAAATTAATTGTATTTGTTTATTACTTTTAAAACATAGGCCTCGGACTCTAGTTTAATGAAAAAAAAAACTATTGGCCTTCCCTTATTTTTATCTCATGTTATTTGACATATAGGGACTTGGTTTTTCCTTTCTGATGTTTAAGAACCAAAATCTAATAAAATATATTATTTTTGGGTGTATTTAACATTTTTATTCATGAAGAATTTTTTTTAAAATCTTAAAATATAAATTAGGTTTTGGAAGATTTTTTATATGTTTGGAAAATTAATTCTATTACTTTGAAATACTTTATTTTAATGAATAAATCCATTTTTGGTTGATCCTTTATGTTACTTGTTACATTATTTTTAATTCATTATAATTTCATAATATTTACAATATATTCCTACTATATTTTAGTTTTTACACAAAAAATCAATTTTATCAAAAAAATATAAACAATTCACTGGATAATTTCAAAATTTTAAATCCAAATTTAAATTCATTTTTATAAAAATAATTTACCATCTATGAGAAGTTTAATTATTAAATAAAAACACTAGTGTATTTAAAAATCATTTTTTAGTGCCTAAATTTTAATAACTCTTCTTATTTTTATTCTAATTGGAAAATATGTAATTATATTATTATTCATAAATCTAGATATAATATTAAAAATTATTAATTATTGTAAGACCCAGGTTTTTGACTCAGGTATGGATCCTTTAAATTTTTGTCTAATTCATTATTTTGAACCTAATATTGATGCCTTTTGAGTTGGTATGGGTCCTAAGGGTGTTTGGGGCTTGTTTCGAGATTAGAACCCAACTTTCTGGGAAAAAAAGTATTTTTCGCGTGGTTAGATTAAATCTTGAAGAAAGGGTACATGGTTAGATCTAACCATATGGACGGTCTGAATTTTACGCAGAGCCATCTATCACAGTTGGCACACGGTTTCCTTAATCAGGTGGCCTAACCATGTGAGTGACCCTATTATCTAGGTATTCATGCATGATTTATACACAGTTTGTCAAACTGAGCTGAAAAACCATGCATAGGATAAATTTTCTATAATTTTACCCATTACCCTTAATGATCAAATTAAACCATCCTTCTTCCCTAATCTGATATCCAGTGGGATTATCCTCTTTTTCTCTAATTTTTGATCTTTTTGTAGTTCTAATCTATAGATCAAGATATATCCTTCATCTAGGATCTGTTTGAGCTTATGTTCTTCATGCTAAATACACAATGGTAAGTAATCAAGTTCATTTATGTCATTATTCTTCTCTATTTCTCTCGACCTAGTTATTGAGGTGTGAGGTTTTTTCCTTTTTCTCAGATCTACTCTAACTCAATCCAAATCAGAGGTTGTTACTAGAGGAGGAGAGTCATACAATCCTAAGGTCGGTGGTCTATAACTCATCCCTCAAGTTTGTTGATTTTGGAAATGTTGTGGGGAGCCCTCCGATTTCATTAGGTGTCCTTTATTAAATTTATATGACATGATTATAAAAATTAGAACTATATGGTAATGCTCTTTCTAAATATGTAATTATTTGTTAGTGGTTATTCCCACAACTCCATCAATCATGTGTAGGATGTTATGCCATAATTATTATTTTAGTGTTTTTACACGTTTGAACCACCATTTGGGTGTACCTTGGCTTGACCCTTCTAAGGGTAATCATTTCTATATGAAATGGTTTGATTTAATTTTTCAATTTTATAATGGAAAGTACCATGTATTCTAACCACATAACCTACCTAAGGTAAGTGCTTAAAATACATAAATTAATGATAAATGGAAATTGGAAAGTATACTAAGTATTTGACTTGGCCTTATTAAATATAATTGAATTATAGGTTTCATGTTCGTAGCACCCCTTACCATGTTAATGGAAGGAAGTGAAGTGAGACTTGATAATTGAAATGTCATAAATGGATTAAATTAATGGTTTCATCCTACTTGGCCTTGTCCCACTAATGAAATGAAAGGCTTGAACCTAATGGACTTATTGATTAATTAATACTTGATTAAATGGTTGCCTGCTCAATTATCCTTGTCACACTAATGAAAAGTTCATGCCTTGAACCTTATGAAATATTATATGACATCATTATCAAATAGGAGTTTCCTAACTCTATCTTGCCTTGTATTTTATATGGAATGCCTTGAGAACTTAGTAACCCCATTCTGATTCAAGGATTTTGCTTGATTTGGTAGAAACCCACCCGGAACCCAATACTTTTTTAACCTTGGATGCTCGGTATGACACAATAAGATCCCTCATGTATTATTATAGCATTTATCGGATACACTCCTTGAAACCAATATTGATAAGTAGGTGCCATTGATAAATCCCATCGGGCCCAATCATTGATTAACCCTGTTTTACTTTGAATGAACTCCTTGTACTCTATAGACATATCATTGTGGAATGACTTGAACAATGATCCTTGGATTACACACTTAACCTTAGTCATGTTACATTCATTACTAATTTGGTGACCCTTCAGGTCTACATTTCCTTGGTTGTTACCATGGAACTTCATTATTTAAGGTCATTATAGGTTTCCTTGTTACATCTTGGAACCATCACTATTGCTAACGTGTCAATAATTTATAAACTGGTAACACTCAAATAATGAACTAGTTACATGTTTAGATACCATCAGTGCCCGACCCCAGGTTCCCGACCCCGGGTGCCACGCAACGGGTGCCCCGAGCCCGGTTCACCACGTGACCTCAAGCGCACATCCCCAAACGCCAGAGGCTGCCGACAACCAGCGAGGTACCAGGTCTGTTAGTGGGGAAACTATGCCCTCATTTGTCAAAGTGTAGCGCAGCGGAATACCAAAATAAACATACAACAACAGCGGAAGCAGTAAACATACACAACTGAAATAACTACAGTAGTGGATATAACCAACAGTATATAAGTGATGATGCTACATGATTCAAGTTCTAAGAAAATAGCCAGAACATGTTATACATCACTGTGATACAACCAAAAGCAAAGTACAGCAAAACAAGTAAACAGCTGGCCGCGGCATCGCGAGCCTAGGCTTGGTCCCATGCCCTCCTACTCCTCAGCAACAGTCAAGTACCTGTATAGGGACTCTTGCCCCTATCTACACCTGCAGCAACGTAATCTATTTGGGCCGAAAAATGTGACCCAAATAGGGTGTGAGAAATATATCTCAGTAGGCACCCACCAAAGGCTCGTGCTCAACTGTGTGTAAAGCATGCAACAAGTGTGAAGTAGTAAAATGCAATAACTAGGCAGTACTCAAAAGTAACTAACTTAACAGTTAAATTGCCATTTTATTATTCATTTAATCTCTTTAATTTAGTAACATTTTTGTGCTCAACAGCACCAAGCCCTCAGTCCAACCAGTATCTCGCCCTCAGGATAATATAGTCACACCCTCAGGCTAATATAGTCACGCCCTCAGGCTAATATAGTCACGCCCTCAGGCTAATATAGTCACGCCCTCATGCTAATATAATCATGCCATCAGGCTAATATAATCACGCCCTCAGGCTAAACAGGTAACTGGGCCATGGCCAACATATCAAAATGCAGTAAAACAAGCAATTCCTCTCAAGGAAATTCTTACAATTACTACATTGAAGGCATATACTCGGGTATCCTGGCCAAACGGCTAAACAGAGAAATACACCCCCAGGGAGGTTCTGGATCCAAGAAACGATCCCAATCAGCATTTTATTATCAATATTTAATCACCTATGCAATTCTAGGCATTAAATATTACAACGGCCTCAGCCACATGACACCCCAACATGGGTTTGTGGCACGAAAACGCACCAAACGCACGACAGTTGGAAAAATAACACAAAGCCACCTACCTTAAACGTCAATGAACGCTATACCCGAACACAGACTCCAGAAACGCCCAAGAACGGCGTAGATCTGACGAAGAACAAAACCCATTCAAACGTAAATAACTTACGCTGGGAGAAGAATTGGAAAGAATGGTACTAGGAGGTGGAAGCCCTTACCTGTGCGGTTCCAATGGGATCGTTCGAGACGGAATCGGATTCCAGAAGAACGCCCGGTGGATCTTCAAAGGTTTGGCCTCCTCCTTTGGCTCCAAAATGTCTCAAATGCCTCCTCTTCCAAATGAGGAGGCTACTGCCTGTTTTAAGCCCAGAAAACAAAGTACACGGCATGTACTTCAAAGTACACGGTGTGTACTCCTTTCATTTAACTGTTCATTTGGCGGCACCGCCACACTGTTCATCTACCGACAAGAGTACACGACATGTACTCCCAAGTACACGGCGTGTACTGCCGCCCAGATGGCGGCGAATTCACTACCTTACTTTTTAACATGCCGACTGAATACACGGCGTGTAAGGTACCACTACACGGCGTGTAGTCGGTTCCTACACCCTTCGTCTCTGGCATGGCTACACGCCCTGTGTACTTATCCCAACACGGCCAAGAGTACATGGCGTGTGGACAAGGGACATAGCGTGTAGTTTCAAAATTTAGGATTTTTCCCATTTTTCCATATTCTCTCAAAAAAAACACTTAAGGAAAAGGAAAAGAAGAAGCTCGTACCTCAAAAATAAGAATCAGGTTCTTACAAACTTCCCCCCTTATAGCAATTCGTCCTCGAATTGCCCTTCCAAGGGTGGCGAAGATAAAGCTCAGAACAGCTCGGGCCACTGAGCACGTACATCGGCCTCCCGATCCCAGGTCTCATCCTGCACTCGGCCATGCTGCCATAGCACCCGTACAAGAGGAACTGACCGGCCTCGGAGAACCTTCGTGCTCCTGTCAACGATGCGGATCGGATCCTCCTCAAAGGACGCATCATGATGAAGCTCAGCCACCTCAGGATGAAGGGTGTGAGATGGGTCTGAATGGTAGTGATGCAACTAAGACACGTGGAAGACGTCGTGCATGGCTCGGTACCGCTGCGGTAACTGCAACCGATAGGCAACCAGCCCGACTCTCTTCAGAATCTCAAATGGTCCCACATACCTCGGCGAAAGATTACCATGTCTCCTGATCCGTTTGTGTCCCAGCCTTAGCGAAACACACAAGAAAACCTGATCCCCGACCACGAACTCCAAAGGTCATCTGCGGCGATCAGCATAAGACTTCTGAGGAGACTACGCGGTAGCCATCCGCTTCTGAATTAACTAGACCTACTCAGATGTTTCCTGCACGAGCTGTGGTCCCAGTAAAGCTACCTCACCTGCCTCTAACCAGCACAAAGGTGATCAGCATGGCCTACCATATAAATCCTCGTATGGTGCCATCTCAATAGTTGCATGAAAACTATTGTTATAGGAAAACTCGACTAAGGGTATATGCTTCTCCCAAGAGCCCCCAAAGTCTAGGACGCATGCGCACAGCATGTCCTCTAGAACCTGTATCGTCCGGTCTGACTGGCCATCTGTCTGAGGGTGGTATGTTGTGCTCAAAAGCACCTGTGTACCCAACGCCCTCTGAAAACTCTTCCATAAATGAGACGTAAATCGGGCATCCCTATCTGAAACGATAGAATGAGGGACCCCATGTAGATGTATGATCTCTAGTATATACAGCCTTTCGAGCTCGTCTACACCAAAGATCTCCTTGATTGGCAAGAAGTGGGCTACCTTCGTAAGTCTTTCCACAACAACCCATACGGCGTCATTGCCTCGAGGTGACCTTGGCAATCCCATCACGAAATCCATCGCGATATCATCCCATTTCCACTCCGGAATGGGAAACTACTGTAACAGCCCAGCTGGTCTCTAATGATCTGCCTTCACCTGCTGATAGGTGGAACACCTCGTAAAAAAACCAGTTATCTCTCTCTTCATACCTGGCCACCAGTACTGACGTCTCAAGTCTCTGTACATCTTGGTAACCCCCGGATGAACGGCCCAAGCTGAAGCATGAAACTCCCTCATCATCTCCTCACGTATATCCCCTGGAACCCATACACGTCCATGGAAACGCAAAACCTCTTCATCGCCTATCGTCCAACCGGAAGGAGGGTCCTCACTTGCCACCGACTCCCGTAGAACTAGGCCTTCTGAAACCGATAGATGCCTCATCCTCACTCTGTCCAGGAGGGTAGAAGTCACAGCTAACGAGGAAAGATAAATATGCCCCTGACTGTCATGCACCCCTATATGCATCTCAGAGAACAAGTCCATAAGCTGCCACTCACCACTGGCCTCCTGCACTGCCTGTATCTGAGTCTTCCTGCTCAGTGCATCGGCTACTGCATTACCTTTACCAGGTGTATAGGCAAGCTCAAAATCGAAGGGCTATAGGTACTCGATCCACCTTCTCTGCCTCAGATTCAGGTCACGCTGAGTAAAGATATACTTGAGGCTTTTGTGGTCGGTGAAAACCACAAAATGCTCCCCCAACAGGTAATGTCTCCAATAGCGCAACGCATGCACAACTGCAGCCAACTCGAGATCGTGTGTCGGGTAATTCCTCTCATGTGGCCTCAACTACCGAGACCCGTACGCCACAACTCGGTCGTTCTACATCAAAACGGCTCCCAGACCAATCCCTGACGCATCACAGTAAACTGTATAGCTCTTACCCTGCTCTAGGAGTATCAGGATCGGTGCTGATGTCAGCCTTCCCTTTAGGTCCTGAAAAGCTGTCTCACAAGCTTCTGACCAAACGAACTTCACACCATTCTTAGTCAGACCTGTCAACGGTGCTGCTAAGCGGGATAAGTCCTGTATGAAACGTCTATAGTAACCATCCAGCCCTAAGAAACTTCGTATCTCAAACACGTTCTTGGGCTGCTCCCAGGAAACTACTACTCTCACCTTCTCTGGGTCCACTGCAACTCCTTCCTCTGAGATGGTATGACCCAGGAATTGAATCTGGTCCATCCAAAAGTGGAACTTCGAGAGCTTAGCATATAGGCGATGCTCTCTCAGTGTACTCAATACGATCTCAAGATGGGTGGCATGGTCGTGTCGAGTGTGATAGTACACCAAGATGTCGTCCATGAATACTACCACAAATGAATCAAGATACGGATGGAACACACGATTCATCATAGCCATGAAAATTGTTGGCGCGTTCGTGAGTCCGAACGGCATAACCGTATACTCATATAGACCATACCTGCTCCTGAAAGCTGTGATAGGTATATCAGATGGTCTAACGCGCAACTGATGATATCTGGATCTCAAGTCAATCTTCGAGAACACTCGTGCTCCACGAAGCTGACCAAACAGATCATATATCCTCAGCAAGGGATATCGGTTCTTAACCGTCAACTGGTTCAGCTTCCGATAATCCACACAAAGCCTAAGGGTACCATCTGCCTTCTTCGCAAAGAGGACCGGAGAACCCCAAGGAGAAGTATTGGGATGGATAAAACCCTTTGCCTGTAGATCCTCTAACTGCCTCTTGAGCTCCTGAAACTCAGGCGTGGCCATCCTATAAGGAGGAATGGACACCGGTGCTGCTCCTGGCACAAGCTCGATAGAGAAATCCACCTCACGCACTGGAGGTAGACCTAAAAAGTCATCCGGGAAGACATCCCTGAAACGATCGACAACTGGAGGGAAATCCGTCTGACAAGTCCCCTGGTCATCCAGATATAAGCTCGCAATCTGGGCTGTGACTCCACCTCACCCATGATGCTCTGGTCCAGCTCGACTCACCTGAACATCCCACTCGCCCTTGTATAGAAACTCCCCACCCTCTGGTGACGTGAAACGCACCCTACGACGATAGTAGTCTACAAAGGCTCAAAAGGGAACCAACCAGTCCATTCCGAAAATGACATCATAGCTTGTCATCTCCAGGACATAGAGGTCCCATAGGAAGTGACACCCACCAACCTCAAGGGGGAACTCCTTGCACTGATGCACACCAACCGTCCTAGTCCCCAATGGAGTGTCTAGCGTCAAGATAGAAGAAAAAGTAGAAACATCGAGCCCAAGTCTCTCCACAGCGGGTACAGATATAAAACTATGTGTAGCACCCGTATCAAAAAGTACTGATGACAAGACAGAAGCTACTAGAATAGTACCTCTAACTATCGAAGGTCCGGGATCCTGCTCCTGCTGGGTCCGTTGCACTGCATATGCCTATCCAGTGTCGCGGCCCTGCGACACAGCCTGGCTACCCTGAGTTGTCCCGCCCTATTGCCTCTGAGATCCTGGTGTCTGGCTACCACGGCCATGACCACCATCTCTGCCTGCATGCCCTAACGTATTCTAGTTCCCTGACTAGTAAGAAGTCACTGGTCCTACTCCCGCACGCGGAGTCTACACAGAACCCCTCTCACTAGCCACTGGTAGAACCACCCTGCAAAAGCGTTGCAGATGACCCATCTTTCCGCAAGCTCGGAACTCCACTGGGTCTCGTGGACACTGCAGTCTCTTGTGCCCCTCTCTACCACACTGGTAGCACCTGATCGGACCACCTGTAGAAGCTTCTTGGCTGGTACTGCCGCCCTGAGAGAAGTCCATCTTTCTCTTCCTCTTGCCAGCAGAAATAGTACCAGTAACTGGTGTTGAACCGCTCTGGCCCACACCACTAGCTTCTCACAGGTTCCTCTCTGTAATCAACACCTGGTTCACAATCGCGTGTACAGTAGGTAACCTGAAAACATTCACCAGCACTCGGATGTCATACCTAAGACCATCCTCAAAACGTCTGGCTCTCAGCATCTCATCACCCACCAGCACGGGTGAAAAGAGTTGAAGCTCTGTAAAACGAGCAGATTAGTCCATCACCGACATAGCACCCTGCTGCAGATTCATGAACTCTCGAGCTCTATCTGCCCTCAGTGTCTCGGGAAAGAAGAAGTCATAGAAGACTGTCTGAAAATCCTCCCACGCCATGTCCCTGTGATGCTCTGACTGGGTGGTAACATCCCACCACCTCTTGGCAGAATCACGCAGCATGTAAGTCGTGAGCTTGACCCTCTGCCCTGGAGGCATCTCAAGATGCTCGAAAATAGTCTGCATCGATCCTATCCAAGACTCTTCAGCCTGTGGTCCGCCATCCCCTGAAAACGTAGGCAGATGCTGCTGCTGAAAGATACGCATCAGCTCAGCCATAGATGTGGCAGCCTGCGGTGCTCCCTGAAAGGTCTTCATGAACCGCAATAAGCCTTCACGGAACTGCGCCTTCGCGCCCGTGTCTGGTATAATAGCTGGTGTCGCATCTAGCTCTGCTGGGGGATCAACTGGTAGCCCATGGCCCACCATCTCTGGAGTATAATCGTTGTCGCTCTCTTGGCGAACAACTCGCTGTCGTCTAGGCGGCATGACTCTACAAGGTCAAAAGCACGCCTCAGATTCAAGTTTATTTAGACTGAAAGTGAAGGAACCACAAGGGAACAAGAGGAAAAAGGTATTCAAAATTGGAAAAACAAGACTACACGGCATGTACAATGACTACACGGCGTGTACTTGACTTTCCTTCCCCTGCCCGGGTCCTTTTCCACGGATACATAACACGGCTTTCATTTCAACAAAGCTACACGGTGTGTATAATATCTACATGGTGTGTACGGTGTTATCTTCCAACTACCCGTGTTGTCTGTGACACGGCCGACTACTAGGATTTACTCTACACGGTGTGTTACACCTGAACACGGCGTGTACACCATCCCGTTTCCCAACCACATGGCTAACTCCACACGGTATGTCCTCGGGCAAGACTACACGGCGTGTCCCAAAGGTACACGGCCTGTTCTGGAAGAGGTGACGTCGGCCCGTGTTGTTAGTTACACGGCCAAGTCCCCAGGTCACACTACACGGCATGTCCATAACTGACATGGCGTGTTCTGTCAAGGAGTTCGTCGAACTGTGTTGTTAGTTACACGGTCGGACTCCGGGTCAACACTACATGGTGTGTACAACACTACACGGCATGTTTTACCCAAGCCATTCCTTACCCCGTGTCGCTGCCCACACGGTTTGTGACACATGGAGAGACTACACGGCGTGTACTCCTGGTACACGGCGTGTACTCAAAAAGTTCATTTTTCTTCCCAAACAGAAGATCATACACGGCATGTATAAAAATACTACATGGCGTGTATACTGGTTTTTCAGACAGTATGCCTCAGAAACTTCTCCGGAACCCAGAAAATACTGAAAAACAACACCTAAGTGTCAAATTCTGACCCGTGGGTGCCCATACACCCCACGAATCAAAGTTTGACTTCTTATTTGTGTTATAACCAAAAACCAGTCAATGATCCACCAAATTCCGGTCAATGGGGGCCCATACTCCCCAAAGACCAAAGTTTGGCATCCATTCTATAAAAAAGCTCAAACAAAAGTACCATATCACAAGGCAGGTATTTATCAAGCAGCTATCACAACAGCATGCTTTTTCTAGCACATTAACTATCACAACAACATGTGAATTTCTAATGCACCTACAAGGCATGGAAACTATGCATGGCATGTGATATCTAACATGTGCCTATATGATGCATGAGACGGCATACCCTCATCTCATCGGGATGCAACTAAATAAAACCCACAGATAAAATATAAACAGCACAATCCAAGTGCGTCACCCAATGGTGAAAACATATCAACCGTAAAATTTGAAAAATCAAAAGAATGCAAGATACGAGGTAGTCTGGCTTTTCCCTATACACGGGTTAGCTACGCCCAGGAACAGATTATTACCAACTATCGTTCTGTCATTTCCCTGACTACGGCTCCAAATAGTAAGTCAAGAAAAGAAAGTCATCTGATACCACTTTGTAACGTCCCGACCCCGGGTGCCACGCAATGGGTGCCCCGAGCCCGGTTCACCACGTGACCTCAAGAGAATTTCCCCAAACCCCATAGGCTTCCGACTAGCAGCGAGGGCCTAGGTCTATTAGTGGGGAAACTATTCCCTCATTTGTCAAATTGTAGCGCAGCGGAATACCAAAATAAAAATACAACAGCAGCGGAAGCAGTAAACATACACAACTGAAATAACTACAGCAGTGGATATAACCAACAGTATATAAGTGATGATGCTACATGATTCAAGTTCTAAGAAAACAGCCAGAACATGTTATACATCAATGTGATACAACCAAAAGCAAATTACAGCAAAACAAGTAAACAGCTGGCCGCGGCATCGCGAGCCTGGGCTCGGTCCCATGCCCTCCTACTCCTTAGCAATAGTCAAGTACCTGTATAGGGACTCTTGCCCCTATCTACACCTGTAGTAACGTAATCTATTTGGTCCGAAAAACGTGACCCAAACAGGGTGTGAGAAATATATCTCAGTAGGCACCCACCAAAGGCCCTTGCTCAACTGTGTGTAAAGCATGCAACAAGTGTGCAGTAGTAAAATGCAATAACTAGGCATTACTCAAAAGTAACTAACTTAACAGTTAAATTGCCATTTTATTATTCATTTAATCTCTTTAATTTAGTAACATTTTTGTGCTCAATAGCACCAAGCCCTCAGGCCAACCAGTATCTCTCCCTCAGGCTAATATAGTCATGCCCTCATGCTAATATAGTCACACCCTCAGGCTAATATAGTCACGCCCTCAGGCTAATATAGTCACGCCCTCAGGCTAATATAATCACGCCCCCATGCTAATATAATCACGCCCTCAGGCTAAACAGGTAACCGGGACATGCCCAACATATCAAAATGCATTAAAACAAGTAATTCATCTCAAGGCAATTCTTACAATTACTACATTGAAGGCATACCCTCGGGTATCCTGGCCAAACAGCTAAACAGAAAAACACACCCCCAGGGTGGTTCTGGATCCAAGAAATGATCCCAATCAGCATTTTATTATCAATATTTAATCACCTATGCAATTATAGGCATTAAATATTGCAACGTCCTCATCCACACGACACCCCAACATGGGTTCGTGGCACGAAAATGCACCAAACGCACGACAGTTGGAAAAATAACACAAAGCCACCTACCTTAAACGTCAATGAACGCTATACCCGAACGTCGACTCCAGAAACGCCCAAGAACGGCGTAGATCTGATGAAGAACAAAACCCATTCAAACATAAATAACTTACGCTGGGAGAAGAATTGGCAAGAACGGTACCAGGAGGTGGAAGCCCTTACCCGTGCGGTTCCAACGGGATCGTCTAAGAAGGAATCGGATTCTAGACGAATGCTTGGAGGATCTTCAAAGGTTCGGCCTCCTCCTTTGGCTCCAAAATGGCTCAAACACCTCCTCTTCCAAATGAGGAGGCTACTGCCTGTTTTAAGCCCAGAAAAAAAAGTACACGGCGTGTACTCCTTTCATTTAACTGTTCATTTGGCGGCACCGCCACACTGTTCATCTGCCGACAAGAGTACACGGCATGTACTCCCAAGTACACGGCGTGTACTGCCGCCCAGCTGGCGGTGACTTCACCACCTTACTTTTTAACCTACCGACTGACTACACGGCGTGTAAGGTACCACTACATGGCGTGTAGTCGGTTCCTACACCCTTCGTCTCTGGAATGGCTACACGCCCTGTGTACTTATCCCAACATGGCAAAGAGTACATGGAGTGTGGACAAGGTACATGGCGACTAGTTTCAAAATTTAGGATTTTTCCCATTTTTCCATATTCTCTCAAAAAAACACTTAAGGAAAAGGAAAAGAAGAAGCTCGTACCTCAAAAATAAGAACCGGGTTCTTACAATCAGAGGGATGAATAAGCTAATTGGGTATTTAGTTACATTATACTGCTTTACTTTATATATGCATGATTTTTCACTTTTACATTTCCATTACACTGGTCAGATGTTATAGACACCATTGGTGGTGGAACAATGAAGTTTATCTCACACCCTCTATGGGTGCCATTTGGTACCCAGGGAAGATTACATGAATACAAGTGTTGATAAAGGGAATCTTATGGCTTTGAACACATGATTCATTGCTATTTCGGATGGATCTTGATAGAAGATGACCAAGAGGAGATCGAAATTCTTGGGATTGTCTTTTGATTTATATTATACTTTGGTTGAAGATATTAGGCATGTTATCTTATATCCATGTTTTCTATATTTCTAGTTACATGACATATCAACATCAGTTGTTATATACTAGTATATTAATTCAGTTATTCAAATTAATACAGTTATTATTATCCTTGTCTATTTATTATTGTTGTGTCTATTTCTTTTGTGCATTCTATTTACCCATATTTCTTCCACTATTTACCTCTATTTATATTTATCAAAAATTCTATACTCTGGTAATGAGGTAATAATCTCCCCACTGACACAACCCCAAGCCCTCACTTTTAGTCAGCAACCTCTGGCATTTAGACAGATGCGCTTGAGGCCATGTGGCCCACTAGGCTCGGGGCACCTATTAAGTGGAATCCTAGTTCGAGATATCATAACATGGTATAAAATGTGGTCTTTTATAAGTATATTATTTATAGAAAATAGATTATATATTAGTAACACTTGGGACTTGGTCATAATTCATGCTTGGGCATCACGAACCCTGGTTTAGGGTAAAATCCATGTTACTCAAAATATATTTGTTGTTTTATTTTTCCTATTAAAATTGGTATTTTTTCACTGTTGGGTGATGGTCTTGCCGAAATTTACCCAAGATTTTAGGGTTAAGTGATCGCTTGAAGTTTAGCTTGGTTTGTCGAATCCTCAGAGACCTAAGAAGTAACCTAGAGACACGTACATTCTATGGATTGTTTTTGGCTATGAAGTGGACAAATTGGGTTGATTTTAGATGGGTTTAAATGAATGATAAGATAATTAAGTGAATTCAATTTTAAATAATGATTTGATCCTACATTATCACTTGGGGTGGATTGGACGCATTCCCTTTTCAATTATTTCAATTTCTTATATTTGAGATGGGTTCATTTAAGGAGATCAAATAACATAATCACTTAATAGTTTAATGCCTACACACCCTAATACTAATCACCTATACACTTTAAGGATCAAAGTTTTGAACACTCCAAAGTAAAGGTTTGTATTATCACTTAAAGTGTGTGCCCTTAAATTCAACAAGGATGAAGGAGTTTAGAGATCATCATACAAAATTCTCAATTAAAAGAAGTGATTAGACATTAATGGAGTGAGAAATAACATCAAATACAGACCATTTCTACTCCCTTGGATCAAACCATAATTGGATTATACCTTCATTGATTCTATGGTTTCAATGGAAGCATGAGGTATACTCGTGAGGGAGGAAATTTAGAAGTAAAAAACAATGAAATAACGATCACTCCACCGTTGTGTGATAATATCACAAGGTTTGAGGTGAATAAATTCACACCTTGAGACAACTTTATCAAAAAGATATGAATAAAAACATAATAATAGGATAAGAAGAACTTTTATTAATAAACTAAGATGAATTTAACAACTTTCATGAGAAAGACAAACTCAAGGAAACAAAATCGTAGCATAACAATACAATTAAACAATGCACCAAAGATTCTCAACTCCTTAACTGCCACTACCTTAAATAGGTATATAAAGTGTCATGGGTCAATATAACAATAGTAAAAAGCATCCCACTTGAGTATCATAGGCCTAGGGTGGTGTAAAGTAAGGGAGAGTGGACTTCTTTATCCTTGACCCGAAGTGGAAGTCCACTTGCATCCACCAAACAGAGGGGCCTAAATGACCTTCTAGATGGAAGAATTGGAGTGGTCCATAGAAGAATAAAATGAATCTCCGGATTTACCCTAACCTTCTGTAAAGTTTAAACCCAAAAGAGTTTATTTTTGACGAGATATGTGTAAAATGGTGGCTTTTTTTCTGGGTCACAGAATCTGGCCCAGAATTTTATCTCCAACTTGGGCTGCCAGAAACTCCATTCAAACAACCAAATTATCTTTGGCCATTTTTTAATGAAATATACCCCCTGATTTCATATATATTCAGTTAAATGATGAGAATAATTGGGCTTGGATCCTGTCCGCTATAGTCTTGTTATTGGGATGTTGTCCAGTTTACTTTTCCCATAATGTATTTCTATGAAAGCCCATTTTTGTGGTCTTCCAATGTGAATATTCCAATAATCCAGAAGTATGAATTGTTCCTAATGTAATGATAAACCTGAAAATAAAATATTAAAATAAAATCAAGAACATTTTTTATTTTAGAAGGTGTTCAAAAATGCACCATGTAATAGTGCATTTTAAGAGGGAATTACAATCATAATAGGAATTAATGTTAAAAGTGTAAAATGAACTAAAATGGTTTTTATGAATAATAAAGCACATGAATATTATATATATTAACAATGAATATTTGTCTCATTCAATGTATAATCACACCCCCTAAACTTGAGTTTTTCTAGTCCCAAGAAAAATATATCTCAAAAATATGAAATTTGAATTCCCTTTTCTAAAAACATTTTAATACAAAATGATCACCAAAAACCATTATACCAAAAAATACTAAAACCCATCAAAATATTTTAATACAATATATTTTTATAAGCATATCTTAATCACAAGCTCATTCCTTTTTTCAAATTTATCTCCATATTTCATCAAATATCAATTAAGCATGATGATGTGTTGTGCATCACAATAGACATGGGGGTTCATCTTTATTCAAGGAGGAAATGGTATAATCTCTAGTTGGAATCACATTTCAATATTAAGATGAGTATTCAATTTTTTTTATCTGTTTTTTTGTGTTTTTTTCATTTTTTCTATGGTAATTGAAATTGCACTCAATTGAGTCAACCCATGTAGCGAGACTTTTTCGATGACTCCCAGGCTCAAAGACCTTTGGGAACCAAGTGAAGCCCACATACTCAAGAATCATATCAAGTTAAATTAGTCAAAAAAATCAAATTACCAGAAATAGATATAAAATTACTAACTCTGGGCCAGAAAACTATGGATTCATGATCCCTAAGTGCTGAAAGCTAATCTTTAGTTCATTTCATAGCTCTACGCGCAAATTTTTTTTTATTGAATACTAATATTAAAACTAAAATTATCACCAAGACAATGCTATTTATTTGGGGGACCTAAGAAGTTAAACTAATACCCCACTATTCAAAGGATGTGCATTGTGTTTTTTTTTTTGTTATTAAATGGATGAAAATATAAACTGTGAAAAATCACATTAAACAGGCGTACTTTCCAAAATATATGATCATAAAATTATACATTGATTATAATCAAAATCAGGGCTTGATAAATTATTTGATATTCAATTTCAAAGTGTCATATGTGTATTATCATGTTCAAGGTTAAGGAAATTTTTACTTCCACACATTTTTTTATACACACAAAATTAATAATTTTTTTCATTCTTTTCACCCCTAAACCAAATTAGAATAACATTTTCCCAAGTGTTTAAAGAAAATAAAAATTAGAAGGGGGTATAGGTAGATGAGAGGAGTTATAAAAGGAATTTAAAATGTGAAATATGGAACAAATTCACTTGGTTTTTTGAAGTTCAAGTTTACGACTCTCTTTATTACTCCTTTGATCTCCATGTCACTCGGAGAAGCCTTGTAAATGGTGGCATTTTGGGTTTTTACACCTGAAAAAAATATGAATTGCCTAAAAATCCATCAATCTTAGTATCTGCTATTTATTTAAGCATACCAAAGACCAATACTAATAATAAGTAAAAATTATAATATATATATATATTTGTGTGTGTGTGTGGATATATAAATTTTAAAATATAAGTATATATAAAAATAAAATAGAAGAAAGGAACATTATAAGCCATAGTTTAGTGGTGGGTGCACTCCCTTGTCTCCCTTTAGTCCCAGGTTTGAGTCCCCACAACTTCGCTAGTTGTGATGGGATTTTTCCCATGACCTACGACTAGTCCTTTTAAAAAAAATATTTTTTTATTTTTATTTTAACCTGCAAACACATAAAAATAAAATAAAAAAACTAATGATACATTGTCTTATTTTTAAATTTTTTGATAAGGTATTACTCTGGGATCACACCACATGACTCGGATGAATATGGTGCTCCCCTTTCATACCCATCCATACTCCTAATAGAAGAACAGTTCAATAGTCTATTTTTTAAAATATCAAAATGATTCATTAATCCTATTTGAAAAATAAAGATGATTCAAAAATATTGAAAACATTAAAACCACGGGTTTCCTCTCATGCAGTGCTTTTGTTTAACGTCGTTATCCTAACATGGATCCAAAATCTATCAATTTTTTCCTAGTTCATAGGTTGGATCAGTTAACTCAACCTTTGTTTCCTGTTTATTTAATGATTCAATGAATGGAATTAACCTATGAACATTGACCTTGAAAATGTGACCACTTGTGTGATATAGATTCTCTACTTCCCCATGGGGGCACACATGATGCACTATGAATGGACCTGGCTATCTAGACCTTAACTTTCCCAGGTGTAAATGAAGTTTTGAACTATACAAGAGCACGAATTTTCCTAGTTCAAAGTGTTTAACTTTGATATTACTAGATTGGTAGGATTTAAATATAGCTTTATTTATCCTTGAATTTTCATAAGCCTCCATCCAATGTTCCTCAAGTTCATTAAGATGTAATTTCCTCTTTTCTTCTGCCAAATAAATATTGAAATTCATTTTTTTGATTGCCCAAAATGCCTTATGCTCAATTTCAAAAGGTAAATGGCATGCTTTTCCATAAACCAACCTATATGGTGACATTCCTAGGATGGTTTTTAATGATGTATGATATGACAAAAGGGAATCCAAGAGTTTCTCGGACCAATATTTCCAAGAGGGATTGATAGTTTTTTCAAGAATTTTCTAAATCTCCGTATTTGCTAACTCAACTTGACCATTGGTTTGAGGATGGTACATAGTGGAAACTTTATGAGAAATCCCATACATAGACATGAGTTAAGAGAATGTGAAGTTTTAGAAATGGGTTCCTCAATCACTGATTATATCCCTAGGAATTCCGAATTGAGAAAATATGTGCTCTTTCAGAAATCGGATCACAACATGATAGTCATTGGACTTGGTGGGAATGGAATCAACCCATTTTGAGACATAATCAACAATTAAGAGGATGTAGATGTATCCCCTAGAGTTTGGGAATGGTCCCATGAAATCAATTCCAAAACAATCAAAGATTTCAACAACCAGAATGGGATTCGGGGACATTTGATTTGTTTTGGTAATGGATCCTAATTCGTGATATTGAGGACAACTTTTACAGAATTGGAAAGAATCATTAGTGAGTTCAAGACATTAGAAACCACTTTGTAGGACCTTTGTAGTGTTGTTTTTGTGGAAAAGTGACCTCCACATGCCTCTCCATGACAAAATTTTAGAATGGACCCTTTCTCGGACTAAGGAACACATCTCCTAATGATTTTATTAGGACAAAACTTGAAGTAGTAAGGATCATCAAACACATAGTATTTGACATCAGAAAGTAATTTCCTCTTATCTTGGTCCCTAGGAATTTTATAATTTCACCTGTCGCCAAATGGTTTGCAATGTCAACATACCATGGGGAATCACTCACTGAATAGAGGTGTTCATCAGGAAATGAATCAAACATAGAAATGTGGTGTGAGTTGTCTTTGAATTCCATCCTTGAAATTTGATCAGCTACAACATTTTCAACACCCTTTTTATCCTTAATGGTTAAATCAAACTCTTGAAGAAGAAGTACTCACCTAATCAATCTAGCCTTGGCATCTTGTTTTTGGAAAAAGGAATTTTAGGGCTGAATGGTTGGTGAATACAATGATGGGTAATCCTAAGAGATAGGACCTGAATTTCTCTAAGGAAAAGATAGAAGAAATTAAATCTTTCTCAGTGTTGGTGTAGTTTATTTATGCATCATTTAAATATTTTCTTGCATAATCATTGACAAATGGGGTTTTCTCACACAATTTTCCTAAAACTCCTCCTATAGAGAAGTCACTCACATCACACATGATCTCAAAATGAAGTTTCCAATTTACAGATTGCATGATAGGTGGAGATATAAGAGCTGACTTGAGTGTAGATAATGATTCCTCGTAGCTTTATATCCAAAAAATGGAGAATCTTTCACCAATAGAGCACAAAGTGGTTGATAAATAGAGCTGAAATTCTTAACAAACCTTCTATTGAAACTAGAATGTCCTAAGAAGGACCTCACTTCCTTAATAGTTTTAGGATAGGGAAGGTGAAGAATGATGTTGACCTTATCATTATCAACTTCAATCCCTCTACCAGATACCAGATGGGCTAGAAGAAGTCCTTCCTTTACCCTGAAATGGAATTTTTTTTCAATTTAGGATGAGGTTATTATCCTCGAATCTTGACAAACCCTTTCAACATTCAGAATTCAACCCTCAAAAGTATCCACAAATATGGATAAATCATCCATGAATACCTCTAAACAGTCCCCCACCATGTCCGATAATATTACCATCATGCAATGCTGGAAGGTACGAGAGGCATTACATAACCCAAAGTGAATGTGCTTGAAGGGAAAAGTGTCAAAAGGACAAGTGAAGGTTGTTTTCCCTTGATCCTGTAAGGAGACCTAGATTTGATTATACCTTGAGAATCCATCTAGGAATCAATAGAATTTATGACCTGCCACTCGCTCGAGGGCTTGATCAATAAAGGGAAAAAGGAAATCGTCTTTCTTGGTACAAGATTTGAGCTTCCTATAGTCAATACAGACTCTCCATCCATTACTAACCCTTGGGGGGAGAAGGTCACCATCCTCATTGGTGATCATAGTGATTCCATCTTTCTTCGGGACAACTTGAATTGGGATTAAACACTCACTATCAGCAATGGGGTAGATGATACACACTTTCAAAAACCTAAGAAGTTATTTCCTTACCACATTCATAATGTTTAGATTGACTCTCTGCTGAGGTTGATGACATGGTTTGGATTCAGATTCAAGAACAATCCTATGTGTTCCCATGAGTGGAATAATCCCAGGAATATCAGAAAGGGTCCATCCAATTGCTTTCTTATGCTTTCTTAGGCCATCTAGAAGCATCATCTATTGATTGGATTCAAGAGAGGAATAAATGAAAGCAGGAAAGTCTTGATTTTCCCCTTAGAACTCATACTTGAGTGATAAAGGTAGGACCCTAAATTCGAGATCATATTTGTTATAACCTTCCAAGGAAGGATGGGACTTTGTATTAAACTTGATTTATTTGCCCAGATTTCTTAACAGAATTGGTTCCTTGTGAATATAATTTTCATCCACTAAATTATCCATATTATTTTCATTAATGGGTATGGACTCATTTTTATTGATTTCACCAATGGTATCATTGATTGGTGATATGATAAAATCCTTAATAGAGCTATATGAAAGAGATTCAATACAAGGAGGAAAATTTACCTCATGTGAACAAAGAAAACTAATATCTTCATGACTTAAACATCCTTATGTAATCCCTTGATGTTCTGAGAGTTCACTATAAACACTACCAATCCAATTAATCTCATGTATCTCTTCATCATCCCTAATTTTAGAGTTTTCATTGTATATGTTCAAGTCTAGAATCATGTTTCCAAAGGTTATGGCCATGTTCCCATTTCGTACTCAGATAAAAGAGTTGATTATTTCAAGGAAGGGACTACCAAATATGGTTGGGTTTTGCTCCCTAGGACCAAATATTGGGTGATATTCAAGGAAAATAAAGTTGGATGGGTAAATGAAATTCTTAACTTTCACCAAAACATCCTTTAAGATCCCCTGAGGAACTCGAACACTACGATTAGAAAGTTAAAGAGTGAAAAATGTGGGTTGGAGTTATTTGAGCCCTAACTAACAATACATGTTGTAATTAATGAGGTTCACACTGCCTCCCAAATCACAAAGGGACCTCACAACTTTGTTCTCTTCTAACTCTACATTGATGTATAGATGTCCTGGGTCTTTCAACTTTCTAGGAATGGTCCCTTGAATGGTGGTACTCACATTACCAGCTAAAAGGAATTGATTTTTATATGATAATTTCCTTTTAAATTTCACAAGTCCTTAAGATACTTTGAGTAGGAAGTAATGGTTTGTATTGCATCTAGAAGGGAAATGTTCAAATTAACCTGATATAATACTTCCCTCAAAATCCCATTCAACTCTAGTTAAGTTTTTCCTCTCATGCGTTGAGGGAAAGGATCGTGTTGTTTGATTGTATGGTGTAGTTGTAGTCATTTCACATTCTCATTGGGTTTTCAAAATATATGGGTGGTTCTTCATCACTTTCATTCGTTGTTGAAGCTTTTAATGGTTTTTGAATGGCTTGTTCGGGTTTCTCAATAGATTTTCCGCTTCTTAAAACTGTTACTGTTTGAGTTGTTCATGAGAGTTTTGTGTGTAACTAGATTCTCCCCTTAAATTTTAGGATGTTACCTCTTGAGTAGGCATAGGTGCCTTACCTGTTCTAATGGTTTGTAGTTCATGTTTTATGGATGAGACTTATGAGTTCATTTTATCCATTTTTTTACAAAAATGCTCAAGGATTGGAAGAGGGACATATTGAGTAGGGGCTTATCATGGTTGGTTTATCCCAGAAGGATACATTGGTTATTGGATTTGCTGTTGAATGGGTTAATAAATGGGTTTTCAGTATTGTATAGGAGGATGTTGGTATTTTTCTGGTTGCGGTTGGAATTGATTATGGTTTTGGAAATTTTGTGTAGGGTGGGGTTTTGGTCCTTGTGGTTGGTTAGGTTATTGGTTATCTTTCCAATAGATGAATGGGTGGTCATTATACCTTGGGTTTAATGTGTTTTAGTATTGGGGATTTTAGAAGTTTAGGGAATTTGCTTCAGTAGGTGGTCCCCCTATAAGAACATCCTAGAAGGATGGAATGGTTCCGCAGTTGTCTGTTTTGTGGTCATGTTTGTCACAAATTGTGCCAAGAGGGTCTACAGTTTGGATTTCATGGATTTTCCTAATGTCTATCTCTTCAACATTCCTAGTGAGTTCTATGAGTTTAAACCAAAGTATTTACTTTTCTCAAAGTGTATGCATTCCAGTAGTTATTTGTGGCATTTCAGAATAAGGTGATGTTCCCCAAGTTTGGTTTTGTTCAGCAAGGCTTTCTAGATACTCATAAGCATCATTTGGGTCTCTGTTTTTAAAGTTCCCATTGCACATAATTTCAATGAATTGTTTGTTCCCTAAGCCCAACCCTTTATAGAAAATTAACACTTGTTCAGGAATAGAAAAACCATGGTGTGAAACCATGTTTAGGGTGTCTTTGAACCTCTCCCATGTTTCATAGAATGACTCTCCCTATTTTTCAAAAAAAGTTTTGGATGCTCTTTCTAAGTGAAAGTGTTTTGTGGTGAGGAAACTATTTTTTGTATAATTCTCTTTGTAAGTGGACCCAAGACTTTATGGATTATGGTCTCAAATTATTTATCCAACTTTTAGATCAATCCTTTAAAGAAAAAGTAAAGAGCCTCATCTTAGCTGATTCTAGTTGATGTGGGGGACACTTGGTTTCTAAAATTTCATTAAACTCCTTAACATGAAGGTAGGTAATTATGGACTCTATTCCATGGAATGTGAGAAGGTGGTTTTGGATATGAGGTTTAAAAAGAATGGTCAGTTTCAAAAATGGTTTCCTTGATCACTGATTATAGCCCTAGGAATTCCAAATGGAAAAAATATGTGCTCTTTCAAAAATCGAATCACAACATGATAGTCATTGGACTTAGTGGGAATGGAATAAACCCTTTTAGAGACATAATCAATAGCTAAGAGGATGTATAGGTATCCCTTAGAGTTTGGGAAGGGTCCCATGAAATCAATTCCAAAACAATCAAATATTTCAACGACCAGAATGGGAGTCAGGTCCATTTGATTCATTTTGGTAATGGATCCTAATTGTTGACATTGAGGAAAACTTTTACAAAATTGGAAGGAACATTTAGTGAGGTTAGGCTATTAGAAACTACTTTGTATGACCTTTTAAGTTCTTTTCTTTGTGGAAAAGTGACCTCCACATGCCTCTCCATGAAAGAATTTTAGGATGGACTCTTTCTTGGACTCAGGAACACATATCATTATGATTTGACCAGGACAAAACATAAAGAGGTAAGGATCATCAAACACATATTGTTTGACATCAAAAAGGAATTTCATCTTAGCTTGGGTCTCTAAGAATTTTGGGATTCCACCCATCACTAAATGGTTTTCTATGTCAGCATACCAAGGTCAATCACTCACTAAATAGAGGTTCTCATCGGGAAATGAATTAGAAGAAGAAATGTATTGTGAGTTTTCTTTGGATCCAATCCTAGATAGGTGATTACCTATAACATTTTCAGCACCCTTTTTATCCATAATGGTTAAATCTAACTCTTGAAGAAGAAGGACCCACCTAATCAATATATCCTTGGAATATTTTTTTTGTAAAATGTATTTCAGGGTTGAATGGTCTGTGAAGACAAGGATGGGTGATCTTAAGATATATAACCTGAATTTCTCTAGGTAAAAGACTACAGAAATCAACTCTTTCTCAATGGTGGTGTAGTTTATTTGTGCATCATTTAAATAATCTCTTGCATAAGCAATGACCCATAGATTTTTCTCATATTGTTGTCCTAATACTACTTCTACAACGAAGTCACTCGCATCACACATGAGCTCAAAATTAAGTTTCCAATTTTGAGATTTCATGATAGTTAGAGAGATAAGAGCTGACTTGAGTGTAGATAATGATTCCTCACAGCTTTATGTCCAAAATAATGGAGCATCTTTCACCAATAGAGCACAAAGTGGTTGAGAAATAGAGCTAAAATTCCTAATGAACCTTCTATAGAAGCCAGCATGTCCTAAGAAGAACCTCACTTCCTTAATAGTTTTAGGAGAGGGAAGGTGAATAATTATGTCGACCTTAGCTTTATCAACTTCAATACCTCTACAAGATACCATATGGACTAGAAAAAGTCCTTCCTTTACCATGAAATCCCATTTTTCCCAATTTAGGATGAGGTTCTTATCCTCACATCTTGAAAAAACCCTTTCAACATTTAGAAGGAATCCCTCAAAAGTATCCCCAAATATGGAGATATCATCCATCAAGACCTCTAAATAGTCCCCCACCATGTTCGAGAAGGTTCCCATCATGCACCGTTGGAAGGTACTAGGGGAATTAAAAAACCCAAAGGGTATGCGCTTCAAGGAAAAAGTGAAAATTGGACAAGTGAAGGTTGTTTTTCCTTGATCCTCTAAGGAGACCTTGATTTGATTATTCCCTGAGAATCCAATTTTGAAGCAATATAATTGATAACCCACCACTCGCTCGGGGACTTGATCAATAAAGGGAAAATGGAAATAGTCTTTCTTCATACAAGAGTTGAGATTTATATTGTAAATACATACTCTCCATCCACTACTAACCCTTTTTGGTATAAGTTCACCATCCTCATTGGTGATCACAGTTATTTCATCTTTCTTTGGGACAACTTGAATTGGGTTTACCCGCACACTCTCAGCAATGGGGTACATGATACCTACTTTCAACAACTCAAGAAGTTATTTCCTTAACATATCCAAAATATTTAAATTCAATATCCGTTGAGGTTGAAAACATGGTTTGGATTCAGATTCAAGAACAATCCTATGAGTTCTAATGAGTGGGATAATCCCAGGAATATCAGAAGGAATCCATCCAATTATTTTCTTATTCTTTCTTAGAAAATCCAGAAGCATCATCTATTGATTGGATTCAAGAGAGGAAGAAAAGACAAAAGGAAAGGATCGATTGTACCCTAAGAACACATACATGAGTGATAAAGGTATGACCTTAAATTCTAGATCATAGTGGTTATCACCATCCAAGAAAGGATGGTACTTTTTATTGAACTCGGTTTCTTTTCCCATATTTCTTAACTTAATTGGTACCTTTTGAACAGAATTTTCATCCATTAAATTATCCATATTAGTGTCATGAATGGGTATGGACTCAATGTTATTGATTTTGCTTATGGTATCATTGATTGGTGATTCTATAAAATCATCCATAGAGCTATCTGAAATAGATTCAAGACAAAGTGAAAAATTTACCTCATTTGAACATCCTTCAGTAATCCCTTGATGTTCCTTGAGTTCAATATGAACACTAACAATCCAATTAATCTCATTTATCTCTTCATCATCCCCAATTTGATTTTTTTCATTGTAGATGTTCAAGTCTAGACTCATGTTTCCAAAGGTGATGGTCATGTTCTCATTTATGACTCAGATAATAGAGTTGATTGTTGAAAATAAGGGAAGGCCAAGGATGATTGGGGTTTTCTCCCTAGGACCTAAGCTTGGGTTATTTTCAAGGACAATTAAGTCATCTACGTAAATGAAAATCTCAACTTTCACCAAAACATCCTTTAAGATTACCTTAGTAACTCGAACAATATGATTAGCAAGTTAAAGAGTGACAGATGTGGGTTGGAGTTATTCAATCCCTAACTAACAATAAATGGAATAATGAATGAGGTTCACACTGGCTCCCAGATCATAAAGGGCCTTGACAACTTTTTCTCTCTCCTAACTCAACATTGATGTATGGACATCCTGGGTCTTTCAACTTTGGAGGAATGGTCCCTTAAATGGTAGTACTCACATTAACAGCCAAAAAGACTTTGTTTTTATGTGAAAATTTCCTTATAAAAGTGAACAAGTCCTTAAGTTACTTTTAGTAGGCAGGAATGGTTTTTATTTCATCTAGAAGCAGAATATTCAACTTAATCTGAGAGAAGATTTCCCTCAATGTCTCAATCAGTTATGGTTTAGTTTTTCCTCTCATTCGTTGAGGGAAGGGAGTACGTTATTCTATTATTTAGTGTGCTTGTATTTTATTGACATCCTCATTGGGGTTTTTAGAATATATGGGTGGTTTTTCATCATTTTCATGCGTTGTTGAAGATTTTAATTATTCTGGAATGTCTTTTTCGGGTTTCTCAGTAGATTTCCCACTTCTTAAAAAAGTTATTGCTTTGAGTTATTCATGAGATTTCTGTGTGTAACTGGATTCTCCCCTTAAAGTTGAGGATGGTACCCCCAGGGTAGGCATGGTTTCCTTCCCAGTTTTAATGGTTTTTAGTTCATGTTTAAGGGATGAGAATTTTGAGTTCATTTTCTCCGTTTTTTTACACAACTACTCAAGTATTGTAAGAGGGAAAGATTGAGTAGGGGCTTGTGCTGGTTGGTTTATCCCAGGAGGATAATTTGGTTGTTAGATTGGTTATTGCATGGGTTTCTAGATGGGTTGTTGGTATTGGATAGAAGGATGTTGGTATTATGATGGTTGTGGTTGGAATTGATTATGGTTTTGTAAATATTTTCTAGGGTAGGTGTTAAGTCATTGTGGTTGGCTAGGTTGTCGATAATCTTTCCAGTGGAGGCCTAGGTGGTCATTATACCTTGGGTTGAATGTGTTTTTCTATTGTGTATTTTGGAATTTTAGGGTTTTAACTTCAATAGGTGGACCTCCTAGAAGAACATCCTTGATTGAGGGAATGGTTGGGTAGTTTTCTGTTTTGTGGTCATGTTTCTCACAAATTGTGCAAACATGGTCTATAGTTTGGATTTCATGGATGTTCATACGGTCTATCTCTTCAGCCTTCCTAGTGAGTCCTTCAAGTTTAGCCATAATGATTTCCTCTTATCTAATTTTATGCATTCTACTAGTTATTGGTAGCTTTTTAAAATAAGGTGATGTTCCCCAGGTTTGGTTTTGTTCCGAAAGGCTTTCTAAATACTCGTAAGCATCATTTGGGGATTTGTTTTAAAAGTTCCCATTACACATCATGTCAGTGAATTGTTTTTTCCCCGAGCCCTACCCTTCATAGAAAATTATCACTTGTTCAGGAATAGAAAAACCATGGTGTGGAACCATGTTTAGGGTGTCTTTGAACCTCTCCCATGTTTCATATAATGACTCTCCCTCTTTTTCAAAAAAGTTTTGGATGCTCTTTTTAAGTGCAATTGTTTTCTGGTGGGGAACGTATTTTTGTATAATTCTCTTTTTAATTAGTACCAAGAGTTGATGGATGATGGTATAAAAACTTTTAGCCAATTTTTAGTTTAATCCTTTAAATAAAAATAAAAGAGCCTCATCTTAGTTGATTCAAGTTGATTTGGGGGACACATGGTTTCTAAAATTTCATTGAACTCCTTAACGTGAAGGTATGGCATCTCAGAATCTATTCCGTGCAATGTGGTAAGGTTGTTTAGTACATGGAGTTTAAAGATGTAGTTGGAATATCCTAGGTCATCATGCCAAATTAAAGTGGGTGAATTTTTCTAGGAAGGTGTGAGGTAGTCATTCATGGTTTTATTGACAGCATTCCCCAAGTTTGGGGCTGCCACATTTGGATTTCCATTTTGGTTCCCACCCGGGATTATGAGTTGGTTTCATTGAAGACAATCCATTAAAATGGGCTCAATTTTTGAATATGGTGTATTAGTAATATTAGGATCTAATGTAAATAGTTCCATTGTTGTACTTGACTCCCTAACCCTAGGACTATCCACCTTAACTAAACTGTTTGATTGGTCACGGGTGTAAGTGGAAATGCACCAAAAGAAAAAAAATGAGAAATGGAAAAGAACATATAATTTGGATGAGAATAAAAGAAATGAGGTAGAATAGAATGGGTGTTTATATGACTTACTTGGGTCCCTATAAATGGCACCAAAATTTGGCCTCGCCCAAATTTATCAAAGATTTTAGGGTTAAGCGGTCACTTGAAGTTTTGCTTGGGTTGTTGAATCCTAAGAGACCTAATAAGTAACCTACAGACACATACATTCTCTGGATTTTTTTTGGATATGAAGTGGCCAACATGGGGTGATTTTAGATGGTTTTAATTTAATTTTTATAGACTTAAGTTAATTCAATTTAAAATAATGATTTGATCCTAGGTTATCACCTCTGGTGGATTGGACGCATTCCCTTTTCAATTATTTCAATTTCTTATATTTGAGATGGGTTCATATAAGGAGATCAAACAATGTCCTAACTTGCTATTTTAATTCCTAAACACCTTAATAATAATCACCTATTCACTTTAAGGATCAAAGTTTTGAGCACTCCAAGGTAAAGGTTCGTATTAGCACTTGAAGTGTGTGACCTTAAATTCAACAAGGACGAAGGAGTTTAAAGATCGTCAAAAAAATTCTCAATTAAAAGAAGCGATTAGAAATTAATGGGGTGAGAAATAACATCTAATACAGACCCTTTATACTCAATTTTATCAATACATAAGGGGTTTATCCCTCAATTGATTATATGGTTTCAATTGAAGCGGTAAGTAGACTCGTGAGGGAGGAAATGGAGAAGTAAAAAAATGAAATAATGATCACTCCACCATTTTGTGATAATATCACAATGTTTGATGTGAATAAATTCACACCGTGAGATAACAATATCAAATAGATATGAATAATAACTCAATAATAGGATAATAAGAACTTTTATTAAGAAACTAAGCTGAATTTAACAAATTATGAGAAAGATAAACTCATGGCAACAAAATTGTAGTATAACATTACAATTAAACAATGCACCAAAGATGTCTAAATCGTTAAACACCACTACCAAAAATAGGCATACCAAGATTCATGAGTATATATCACAACTATACAAAGCATCCCACTTGGGTATGGTATGCCAAGGGTGGTGGAATGTAAGGGAGAGTGGACTTCTTTATCCTTGACCCGAAGTGGCAGCCAGTTTGCATCCACCGAACAGAGGAACCTAAATGACCTTCTATATTGCCGAATTAGAGTGGTCCATATAATAAAAAAATTAATCTACTGATTTCCCCTAACCTTATGTAAAGTTTAATCCCAATATTGTTTATATTTTATGAGATATGTGTAAAATGGTGGGATTTTTTTCAGGGTCGTAGAATACGGCCCAGAATTTTATCTCCAACTTGGGACACTTATAACTCTATTAAAACATCATAATTATCTTTGAAAACTAGTTAATTAAATGTTCCCCATGATGTAATATATATTTAGTTAAATTTTTAGTATCATTGTGCTTGGATACTAACCTCTACAATCTTGTTATTGAGATTCTGTCCAGTTTAATTTTCCCAGAATGCATTTTCATGAAAGCCCATTTTCGTGGTCTTTCAATGTGAATATTATAATAATCCAAAAGTATGAATTGTTCCCAATGTAATGAGAAACCTGAAAATGAAATATTAAAATAAAATCAATACCATTCTTTATTTTAGGAAGTGTTCAAAAATTTACCATGTAATAGTGAATTTTAAGAGGGAATTACAATCATAATGTGAATTAATGATCTAAGTGTAAAATGAACTAAAATGTTGTTTATGAATAATAAATAACATGAATATTATATATATTAATAAGGAATATTATCCTTCTTCATTGAATAATTAGGTGATGCACATGCTAGTGGTGGAGTTTATTTTTCTTCTGATTGAGATTCTATTTTATCCTTGGCTCGATGATATGATATCAAGGAGAATTGTTACATGCATCATTATAGGCACCTATAATTTTCATGTTATCCAAATTTCCATGCCATATATGTTCATTTAACTGATTTTAATTAATTGATATGCCTGATATTGTCAATTTATGCTATGATATTTATCTTATTATTGTATTCATTTTTTTGTGATTGAGTCATTTCCTATCTCAATTCATGAGGTGTATGGTCCCTCATGGTTTTGGATGAGTAATTTATTGAGTCGATACATTATGCTATAAATAAATGTGTTTCACTTTCGTTGATGATGTGTATGGGAACTGATTTAATGGGAATGGATATCCATTATAAATTGAAACATTACTTATAATATGAAATGGTTGTAGATCATTATCCCGCCTTTTCATGTTTATGAAAGGTAATGGAATGAACCTGGTGATTAAACTAAAAATGAAATGAAATTTATACCTAATCACTTACCAGTACATGGTTGTCTAAGTAATTAGTTGGGGTATTTTTCTTTGGGTAGTGATTCTTCCTTGTTTAGCTTCCATAATTATTGATATCTATATACTTAAATTCAGTTCTAAGTTATGTGATTGGCTTCAAAGATGCACAACTAGCCTTGGTAGGTCAGTTGGGGCTTGTTTCTTTTGAGATAACCCGTTATGGGTTTTTATAACCTTAATAAATAAATAAATTGCTATATATTTACATTTATAATGAACCCATGTTAGCTTGATGGTACCCTCATAGGTCACCTGATCTGTTAAAAGGAATTTGTGTGATAAATTTCCTAATTATGATGGGATGTCAATTAATATTTAGTGTTTAAAAGGAAGTTTTATATGAATTTCATGTTATTCCTTGGAATTGAAACATGATCATTTTCTATAGACCTTCGTCTTCTTAGAAATTACTTAAAAAATAATATTTTGATCCATGTGACTTTTGTTTGGTGTGACCTAGTGATAGGGTCGACTCTTGTGCTTCGCAAGGGGATAGTCGTGGTAGGTATTTTCCTTCAAGATAAAATGACTTTCTAACTGTTTTCAGTTTTTGATTTTTGGTGTCATTCAGGTGTCCTTTTCCTAAAAGGACTCTTATCTTCTAAATTAAACCCTTGTTCAGATGGGTGTTCATGGTATCCTTGACCCTTATTACGGGTGTGAGCATTGGATAATTCTCGGTTTCAATAGGTTAGACATTCTGAGGGCATGGTCGGGCATTTCGTAGGTCTTGTGACCCTTTCTTCTTCCCAAATAATGGGTGAATTTGTATATCATCATCCAGTATAAAGGTAATATAGGACATTATGACTTGGGTTAAATCTCTTATATGAATCACCTGATACTCGGATACATAGGGAGGATATCTTATGGATAGTATCAAGGTGTTTTCTTGCTTCTATAAATTCAGGTTAGTATGCATTCATGTATGCAGTAACCATTTGAGTTGTTAAATAATATAACAAGCTAGTTGGGTTTAGTAAAATCATTAAGACTTGTGTTATTGAGTATGTTATGGGGTCATCTCCATAGTAGAGTGACTTGGTCATTAAAGTAAATAGGTTCAACCCAATTCTCAAGATGACTTTCAAGAGACTCATGTGTTTTGACACACCGATCAGTTTGGTTTTGGCTTTCTTGAAAAATTCTCTAAAGTATGTAAGCGTGACTCAAAGGAGTATCACGTGTGTAGTTAATCTGAGTTTTATCTAGAGAACTTATGAGCAACGGTTCTATCTCTTCTTTCAATTAATAGGACACTCTTAAGGTGGGAGTGTTACACTGGTTTTGGTAAATACATTCCATTCTAAGTATAATGAGAACATCCTAAGAGGGCCATTGGTAAATGGTTGGATTTCTTGAATTCCCTTGAGGATTTAAAGTTGGAATTGTGTTAGTTCATTCTCTATTTCATGACTTTGAAATGGTTGACTATGTATGAAACTATTGAGAAACACCTATAGTCTTGGATGGACTTTGGAAGATTATCTTTAGCAATCATGAGATGCCTCGGGTAGTGAAAGATTTTGATCGGGCTGTAATGATGTCACCAGGTGAATTTGAGCTTCTTTTAAGGTATTTCAACTAGTGGTGGTTCACCTAATCTTCTTCAAAATATTAAAAACTTATTATTGTAATCATCTAAAAGATATTAGCATGTCCCCTATCTTGATGTTGTCCTTGATTCACTAAGACATCATTGTTATACGTCATGCTAAAGTTTAAAAGATGTTGGGTTGGTTAGTGACCACTCTAAGGGTTGAGTTATAGATGTGTGTTTTTTATTAAGGCTTGGATTGATATGTGGGTTCCCAAGTAGGAACACCTTGGATGGACTCTTGGACACTATCCACTTTCTTTTATCATGACCGCTAGGTGAATGCCGCTCTGGCCCAAGTCAATGTTCTCACTTGGATGTTTTGGCTTGTACAAGTGTCTCACTTATAACATGGGGTATGGAATACTGAGGTAAAGTTCATTAAACTCATTTTTAATTAATTCAAGGTTTCCCAGTCTTGTTGTTGGGCTTGAAAGTGATGTTAAAAGGGAGTGATGATTCCATTGGGATGGATCTAGGTTACAGATTTTTTCATGCCAAGGTACAATAGTTTAAATGGTCAAATGATGTTTTATTGAGTAAATTCACAAAAATTCAGTTATGGAATTTGGTGGATGTGGTTGGGGAAGAATACAGGATTCCTTAGAGGATGGAATTGCAGTTCAGTTTGTGATGTGCCAGCTATCTAAGTCAGGAATCTTCAAGGATGGTCATCTGGATGTGGATTGATTTTTATCCTTCTTATTTAATATATATGATATGTGAAGGACCATTTTTGGGAACACCGTGAGGTGAAGGTGAGTGAATTTTTTTCGGTTGGGGATTTTTATGGAAAACTGACTCAAATTTAATAAAAGTGCTAGTGGGTAATCAACTGTTTGATTGTTTTGAAAAAACATTATGAAAGAAGCATTGTTAGAATGCTTAGAGGTGTAATTTATAAGAGAATTCCAGTAGTGGAGATAACATGGTTTGAAATTTTACCCCTTTTGTGATAAAAAAATCATAGTGGGGAGAACCTTTGACTAGATGTTTAACGCGGTGATGATGTGACTGTGTCTATAGCTAAGTAGGATCGACTAAGACCCATTTCAGTGTTTTAATTGGAAGACGAGCATTGGATCGGGTTTTAATGTATTAAGTGTTGTATGCTTAAGGTCATCTTGAAGGTGTGTTAGGAATTTTGAAATGAAACACGGCCATTGGAATGAGACTTTAGAGACCTTATAGGTCAGATGATGTTGTCGTAGTTTCCAAAGCTTCTTAGGGACAAGAAGCGTATGACTAATTATAAATCTACAAATAAATATTATGTCAATATACATTGAAAACCTATAGATTTTAAGGTTAGACATTGTGTTTTCCTTTAGGTATCACCCAGGATAGGGCATAGGTTGTTACGAAAGTAAGGGAAGATGTCACCTCATTATATAGGACCGTTTGAGATTTTGGAGTAAGTAGGTCTGGTAGCCTATAGGTTTCTATTACCTAAGAGGTTTCATGAAATGCATTAAATATTCCATGTTTTGTAGCTTTTCCAATATCATGCAAACCCATATCATTCCTTTTATCCTGAAGAAGTTGAGTTATATATTGATGCAGCCTTTGAGGAGTTTCTAGTATGCATCGTTGACTGGAGCATGAAGGCTCTCTAAGGTCAGTTTTTCCCCTAGTAAAGGTGTCATGGAAGAACAGTCATGTGAAGGATGTGACTTGGGAGTGGGAGGCTGGCGTACATGCCCAGGGGATAGAGTTTTTCTCAAAAAATATTTAACCACCCTTGGAAGGTGAACTCTAGGATGAGTTCTTTTAAGCGGAAAGACTGTAAGAACCCAGTTTTTCACTCTGATATAGATCCTTTAAATTGTGGTATAATTCTTTATTTTAGACCTAATATGGATTCCATTTTAGTTAGTGAGGGTCCTAAGGGTTTCTGAGGCTTGTTCAGAACCTAGAACATAACTTTTTGGGAAAAATGTCTCCATAGTACAGTTAGAGTAAACCATGCAGAAAGGATGCATGGTTAGATCTAACCATGTGGGTGGTCTGAATTTCAGCTAGATCTATCTCGCATAGTTGGCACATGTTTTCCCTAACCGTGCTACCTAGACATGTGATTTCCCCTCTTCTCTAGGTACCCATGCATGGTTTGCACATGTTTTTTCAAACTGTGCGTAAAACCCGTGCACGGGCTAAATTTTGTTTAATTTTACTCTTTTTCCCTTAATGATCAAATTAAACCATCATTCTTCTCTAATACTATTTCCAATGGGATTATACTCATTTTCTATCATTTTTTTTTCTTTTTGAAGTCCTAATTTAGGGATCAAAATATCTCATTTATTTAGGATATGTTCGATCTTTTTTTCATCATGTAGGATGGGAAACGGTAAGTACTCGATTCCATTTGAGTTGTTTTTCTTCTCTATTTCTCACGACCTAGTTATTGAGGTGTGATATTTATTCCATTTTTTCATATCTACTCCAATAAAATCCAAATAATAGGTCAATACTAGAGGATGAGAGTCGTACAAGACTAAGGTGGTTGTTCTATAACTCACCCTAGAGTTAGTGGTTATTTTATTACAATGGTATGGAATATATAGAAAAAAATACAAAGGATCTAGAAATTTAGAAATATTAAAAAATTATATACATAAATGAACATTACATTATATTAAAATTTTAAGATAAATAAACTTAATACATGAAAATTTATTATTTCTTCTTATAAATCCATAATTTACGTATAGTAATCTTCATGGTTTCCTAGGGAAATTATGAAACATTATAATGGTGTGATCTCAGAAACCCATTATGGGTTAGCATAAAGTCAGATATGTCATATATAATCATGAAATAAATAATATGATAGGAATAAATAGATTCTATAACTATTGAAACTTTGAGCATAATATATCCATAGGTTATGTAACAATAAATAAATGCATGGATAATAATAATTGATCGTATAATGATGGAATTCATAATTCAATACATCATAAATATAACATTAAGGCCTCATGTCAATACATTATAAATAAATAAGTAAGTATTACACAAAATACCCAAGTATATTATCTTATGATACCTTCTGATGCATCAAGGGGGTATATAATTTCGAGCCTCGCACATCAGATAATAAGTCCAGTGCATCCATAATATGAAGATAATGGGTAAAAAATACATATCATAATGGTCCTTTAAATATATTCATGCCTAATAAATAAATATTTCCAATATATAAATAATGTATATAGAAAATATTAATTTTCTCCATTTAATGGAACAATATGGCTATCTAGGTGAATATCCCATAATCAACTTAGAAACTATGGAATATTCCCAATGTAATGGAAATCTCCCGTATAAAGGGAATTATTTCATGGTAGTAATGAATGTTACTTTCATATATCACTTTTATTTAGAGTATCTTTATCTTCTATTCTGGGAATGATAAAGCCTTGAACCCAAAGTTCAAGAATCTAGAAATTTGATGAAATAGGAAGAGTCTTTGGAGTCTTGACTCCAACCAAACCAAGGAACTCTATGGCCTTCTCCTTATCAAAGCTTCCTTCAACATCAGGTAACTTATGCGAACAAAAATTCAGCTTCTCATTCGTAAGGTATTTCAATCATACTAGTTTCCTTATAGTAATAAAGAGAGTAAGTCTTACCATAACTCTTGAAAGAAAATTTCTCTTTGCCTCCTTGATTGAAAAAAGATATGTATTCATAGAACTCTACTAGCAACTCTGGAATCACCAGATCCTATGCCTTGGGTTTAGATACAGCTATACTCTCCCAGCTATTTAACTTGATGTTATTTGAGATGATTGAATCATACTTATCAAAGAAGTCTGGGTCTTCCAACCTTTCACGATAAATATTCCATTTATATATTTCATTTATGGTAGAAATTTCTTTCTGAGGAGAGGATTCTTTAGATATTCAGAAATAGGAAGACCTGGGAAATTCGAAATGGTCTTAAGTAGGAAGGGAAAAGCTTCAGCGTGAAATAGCTTGGGATTCGATGTGGGACAACCATCAGGGGTCCTCTATATAAGAAATTGAAGTGACGATTCAACTTCCCTAATTGATCCAATGGTTGAAAAATTCTTGAGAAGATCTAACGGTTGAGATGATATCCGAAGAAGTATTTTCATATATTCCGTTATTTTGTGGTTTTAAAGAAAAAAATTTGGATTTAAGGAAAAGTGAATCCAAAAATTTTAAAAACAAAATGAGAATTCCAACAAGAAAAAGATGATTACGAAAATTTAGGAAAGGAAACATACCTATCGGAATCCTAGGAAGATTATTCGTAATAAGGAAAATTCTTCTTGAAGAAATTTATATTCTGAAAATTTTGATTACAAAAATTATTAGATTAAGAAAAAATTAGATTACGAAAAACTTTACTATGAAAATTTTAAATATGAAAATTTTGACTACAAAAATTTTTACTATGAGAATTTTGATTACAAAAATTTTAAATAAAAAGAAAATGTACTCCCCCTATGAAAATAGTTTGTTACTGTAAGGAGATAGGTTTTAACAAGAAGTTAATAAGGAATATTACCTTATATTTATCATTCCTAACTTCTATTTAATGTATTCAAATCAATCGAATGGTAAAGATTTCATGAAAATATCAGCAAGTTGATCTTGCGTTCCAATAAATTGAAGAATGATATCTCCTTTTTGTGTGTGATCCCTAAGAAATTGATGCCTAATATCTATGTGTTTTTCATGAGAGTGATGTGTAGGGTTTTTTATTAAGATAATTTAACTAATATTATCACACAAAATTTGTGTTTTGGAATAACTCATACTATAGTCTGTGAGTGTGTGTTGCATCCAAAACACTTGAGCACATCAACTTCCAGTTGCTATATATTCAGCTTCAGCAGGAGAAAGGGATACTGAGTGTTTCATTTTTCATGACTAAGAAACTAATGAATCTACTAAGAAATGAAAAGTTATGGATGAACTTTTCCTATCCATTCTACATCCACCAAAGTCAGCATCCAAAAATCTTTTTAAAACAAAATCATTTCCAGAGGTATAAAAGAGTCTTAAATCCATGGTTCCCTTTAAGTGTCAAAAAATGATTTTCACTTCTTTTAAATTAGATTCCTTAGGATTGGATTCATATCTTTCACATAAGCATACTAAGAACATTAAGTCTAGTTGACTAGCTATCAAGTATAGTAAACTTCTTATCATAACTCTAAATGATGTTTGATCCCCTAGTTTCCCAGCTTCATCAAGATCAAGTGAATTTGAGGTATTAATGGGAGTACTAATACTCTTAGTTTTGTCATATCCATACTATTTAAGAAGATATTTAATATACTTATGTTGAGATATATAAGTTCCTTCTGGTTTTTGAGAAATTTGAAAACCTAGGAAAAAAGTTAACTCACCCATCATACTCATTTCAAACTTAGATTTCACTAGATCCTCAAAATAATTCGTTAAAAATTACAGAGTTGAACCAAATATAATGTCATCAACATAAATTTGACCAATCAAAACATTTTTCTTATAATTCTTTATAAAAAGGGTTGGATCAACATTTTCTTTAACATAATTGTTTTGAAGCAAAAATCTTGTAAGTCTATCATACTAGTCTCTAGGATCTTGTTTAAGTCCATACAAAGCTTTGGTATGTTTGAAAACATGTTCAAGATGTTTTGTGTCTTCAAAACCCGGTGGTTTATCAACAAAAACTTCCTCTTGAACATAACCATTAAAGAAAGAAAATTTAACATCCGTTTGAAAAAGTTTGAAATTGAAGAATGCTCCAATGGAAAGTAGGATATGAATAGATTCAAGTCTAGCTACTGGAGCATAGGTTTCTTCATAGTCTATTACTTCTTGTTGAATATAGCCTTTAGAAACTAATATAGCTTTATTTCTTACTATGACTCCATTTTCATCACATTTGTTTCTGAAAACCCATTTTACTCCAATAACAAAGTTTTCCTTAGGTTGTTCAACCAAGGTCTATTCATTATTCCTTTTAAACTCATTTAGCTCATCTTGCATGGGTTTAATCCAATCATCATCACCTAAAGCTTCATCAGTGCTTTTAAGTTATGATTGAAAATGAAATGCTAGATGTTCTACTTAATTCCTTAAGGATCTTCTAGTTCTTATAGATTGATTAACATCACCAATGATACTATCACTGGGATTATTCTTTAGAAAAAACTAATTTGGGTTTTGTAAAACCTGTTCATCAACATAGGGTAGGAAATATTATGGGGTAAATACTTCAGAAATATTTTCTTAGACATTTTCCTTATAAGAAGGATCTTCTATCAAGGGTTGATAATCAGTTTTTTAAAACACTTCTGAGGATATAGGTTGAGGTTGTTTAAAAACAAAAGGATCAGTTTCATCAAATTTGACATGTACCGTTTCTTCAATAGTACAAGTGTTTTTATTGAAAACTCTATAGGCCTTAAAGGTTATGGAGTAGCCTAAGAAAATTCCTTCATCAAATTTGGGTGTGAATTTATGTAAATTATTTTTAGTATTGAAGATGAATACTTTGCATCCAAATACTATGAAGTAGTAAAGTCTAGGTTTTCTACCATTCCATAACTCATAAGGGGTTTTGTTAAGAAATGGTATAATCAAAACTCGATTTATAGTATAACAATCATCACTTACAGATTCAGCCCAAAAAATTTTGGCTATCGATTATTCATTCAACATGGTTCTAGTTATCTCTTGAATAATTATATTTCTTCTTTCAACAACACCATTTTTTTAGGAGTTCTTGGGGCTGAGATGTTATGAGTAATGCCTTTTTTACTACAAAAACTTTCAAAATCAGAATTTTGAAATTATTATCCATGATCACTGTGAATAGTTATCAATTGAAGGTTTTTCTCATTTTTAAATTGGGCTCTAAAACTTTTTAAATAAGAAAAATCTTTATATTTCTCTGCTAGAAAATAGACCCACGTAAATCTAGTTTAATCATCAACTAAAACAAATACATAATATTTGCCTCCAATGATTCCAGTTTGTGTTGGACAAAAAATATCCATATGCATTAACTGTAATGTATCAGTATTTGAGAGTTCACTGATTGATTTAAAACATGATTTATGTTTCCTTCCATATTGACAAGGATCATATACTTTTGAAGAATCAAATCTAAGATCCGGTAAATCCTTAACTAGTCTTTTATTAGAAATTTTACATAGGTTACTAAAGTTACAGTGTCCTGACCTTCTATGGCATAACCAAGATTGATCTTCCATTGCACTGAGACAAGGTAGATCTTGTCTCCTAAGGTTCTCTATTTTTAGTGTGTATACATTCTCTTGCCTATTGGAAGAAAGAATAAACTCTTCCTTGGAATTGTGTACTAAGAACTTTTCATTCCTAAAATACACAAGGTAACCTTTATCATATAATTGACTTATGTTAATGAGGTTGTTCTTGAGACCTTTAACAAATAAAACATTTGAAATCAAAGTATTTCCAAGAAGAACAATGTTACCTATACCAATAATTTCTCCCTGAGCATTATCTATGAAAGTTACTTTTCCTCTTTTCGTCTTGATAATATTTTCAAATATTTTTTTATTACCAGTCATATATCGAGAACATATACTATCCATGTACCATGTATTAGTATTGGTACTTTCTTTATTTTCCTGAAAATAAGAGTGTTAGAATTTTGGAACCCAAACATTCTTGGAACCGGAAATTTCAAAAAGCAAAATTTTAGGTATCCACATTTTCATAGAAAAATAGGTATTATGAAAACCCAAAGACTGAGTTCTGTTTAAGGAACAAATTTTTTCCCAATGTACACCACATTGAAATTTAGGGCAGAATGGAGTACTTTGAGGGAAAAAAGTTATTACTAAAAATCGATTTTGAACTGGTATAACCAAAACAAGAATTATTCCTTAGAGGTTGAATTTGGGAATACATCTTATCAAAATTTTATTTACCAAAGGTAAAGTTTGAAAAACACTTCCTTAAGGAAAATATTTCTTGACTTTAGTTAATAACTACATTTTTATCCTCAAAAACATTAATTTTAGCACTAGAGTTAGTCTCTAAAACATTTTTCTTAGAAATTATATTTTCTAGATCCTTAGAAAGTTTATCCTTCCCAGAATTAACCTCCTAAATATTTTTTTAAATACTTTCAAAATCAAGGGTTTTCTTATCAAGATCTTAAGAAAGATCTGATATTTCCTTAGTAAGAATATAAATTCTAGAATTTTCCTTATCAATCTTTTTCTTAACTTTAGAATTTGCATTCTCAAGGAGCATAGAAAACCTAGACACTTCTTCATAAGTAGGTAAAGTGTTATCTTCATCAGAAGAAGATTCTTCATCTGAGGATTCATAATATTTACTATAACTATAATTATAGTTCAAGGATACATTGGTGATAGATTCAGAATTTTTTACCTTAACCATTAGAAAATGGTTTTCAATAGGTATCTTGGATAATAGACCAAGATTCTTCTGTCCAGAAGATTCTTACTCGAAGGATTCTTCAAAAGCATCACCACCACTGGAACTCCAGGTGTCATTGGCTTTCAAAACATTATTATATTTAGACTCATAGTACTTCTTTCTATTCCTCTCAGAATTCTTTTCCTTTCTATCTTTTCTCTTAGGCATAGGAAAATATGGGCATATATGCCCTACTCTTTTACATTCATATCAAGTGACTTCTGAATATTTCTTGTCTTTTCTTTATTTCTTCTTATATCTAGATTGAAAGTTCTTCTGTCCAATAATCTTTTTCATCCTTTGGTCATGATTGGATAACATTTTTTCTGAGGATTCACTTCCACTAGATTCAGATTGAATTACAGTCCTCTTATATTTGGATCTTGTAACTCTCTCAGGAGTTCGGGCTTTCTTATGATTGGAAGTTGTTGTAAGAGAAGCATTTCCATTTCCAATCTTTTTATTATTCATATTAGAAACTCTCTTCATTCTAGTCTCATGTTAGATAAGAGTTTTAAAAATCACATCAAGAGAAATCTGGGTAACTTTCCTATTTTCACCTATAGCTGACCTCTTAGATTCCCATTCGTTGGGCATGATGTCTATGATTTTGTCTACAAGAGCCCCATCATCAAATACTTTCTCACCCATAGATTGTAAACTGTTTACAATAGTCGTGAATCTTTGTTTTACCTTACATATGGGTTCTTCATAAGGAAAGCAGGAACCATGATATTTAGCTCTGGGCAAAACTCTTCTAGTTTCAATAACTTTTGAAGTTCCAAAGTGAGTTACTTCAAGATTCTTCCAAATACAATTTGATGCTTCACAAGAGGAAATCTGGCTATATATATTTTCAGTCATATAACAAAGAAATGTATTAAATACCTTGTAATTTAGTTGATATTCACGTTTTTTTTCGTTGGTGAAAGTACTGACTTCCTTGACAGGTATTTTATATATTCTAGTAAGCATGAAAAAATTTTCTACTCCAGTGTTAATAAAAAAATTCTTAAAACGATCTGTCCAATATTCATAATCATTCCCATCAAATATAGGTGTTCTAATAGGATTAAGATTGTCAATCGAACCAACATTCATTCCTACCATATAAAAGAAAATATCTTTCCACATAAAATTTGTTAATAAAAGAAGTTTGTAAATGAGGATAAAAATTACTAAGCAAGGAAAATATTATGAAGAATGAAAACTTGAGAAAGAATACATATATGTTAATATGAGTATTCATAAACCTCCTCTGATACCAATTGTAAGATCCAAATAATAATATAGATGCTCAATATACAAGAGGGGGTGAATTGAGTACTTTAAAAATTCCTTTGGAACCTTTAAAGTTGTTATAAAACTTTCATTTGTTAACATTAAGAAAAACTATATTTAACAAGGTTAAACAAGGTAAATTCAAAAAACCTCTTAGTTTTATAAACTTTCTAGGTTCTGGAAATATGGTTCCAGAAATGAAACTTATGAGAAGTTTACAAGGACAAATATTCTACCTTAAAGTGTATAAAATCATACTAATCCGAGTATACAAGTATAAGAAAGTGTAAGATAGTTATAATTTCCTTAATAATCAAAATGAAGCAGAAAACAAACTTGAAACAATACAAGTAACAAGTATAGAATCTTTTAACCCAAAGAATAGGGTATCCAACAACCTTGGATAAAGGTACCTTGATTTATACTTTCAAGAAAGTCTATCTTACCCACACCCAGGTAAGCCCTTGATAGGAATATCAGAGTCTATAGTGTTATCCCCATGAGCCCTTGAACTTCAAAGTAGTCGGCAATTCTATCTTCCTTATCAAGGAAGTCCTTGAACTTTAAGGTAGTTAGAAACTCCCTCTTCATATCCCCAGAAGCCCTTAAATGTACTCAGCAATATTCGAAGTCTCACAAAGCATGTTGAACAAGATGTTCAGTACGCACAAAGCATGAGAGTATCTATCTCTATAGAAATCACTTCAACAACATGTGGTCTCTAGATTTATAAACATTTTTTTCAAAAGTAATAAGCTCATTCAATTGAGCTCATCTTTATAGGAACTTCTCCTACGGTAGGCTCCCTCCTCCAACGGTCATATTTTTCCTTGAATCTCAGAGGGACCTGTACATGTGTCACTCAAACAACGGTTAGTTAGAAATAGATTGTATGATGTCATTTCATAACTATAACAAGGGTAAGAAAAATATGGTTGCTTAATCAAATTCATTTTTCAGAGTCTAAGGAAAAATAAAGTTCCGAGTCTAAGAAAGTAATAATTTAGAGTCTATTTTACAAGGATATTTGGATTCTATTTTTCAAAGAATTCGGAATCATAATTCTATAGACTTCGGAGTCTGAATTACAAGGAAATTTGGAACCTAAATTTTAAGAAATTAAGAACCTGAATTCTAAGGAATTCAAAGTCATATTTCTAAATAATTTAGAATCAGAATTTCAATAAATTCAGAGTCTAAATTCTGAGAAATTCAAAATCAGAATTCTAAGGAATTTGGAAAAAGAATTCTGAGGAATTCGGAGTCTGAATTCCAAAGAATTCAGAGTCTGAATTTTAGATAATTCAGAGTCTAAATTTCAGAGAATTTGGTGTCTGAATTTCAGAGAATTTGGAGTCTGAATTTCATAGAATTCAGAGTCTGGATTTCAAATAATTCAGAGTCTAAATTTTAGAGAATTCGGAGTCTGAATTTCTGAGAATTCGGAGTCTGAATTTCAGAGAATTCGCAACCTTAATTCAGAGGAATTCAGAACATAAATTTGGATCCGGAAAACATAACACTCTATATCTAAGTATTTATAAAATTATGAAGTTTTAGATGTAAAACCAAATTTTTCACTTAGGAATAAAAAGAGTTATATTCATAGAAACTAAAATTTGAATAATGAAAAACAGGTAAGGATTAATTTTCCATGGGGAAGTAAAATTATCCTTATTAAGGAAAATATAGGTAAGGAGAAAATTTCCTTATAATAAATCTTTGGGAAAATAAAATTTGCCTTGAGATAGAGTGTTTGTGATTTTTAAAACATAGAGGAATGGAAAATTCATAAGGAAACCTCGTTGACTCAACATAGTCAATTTTTTAACAACCCTTATCTTTGTAGGGTCAGCTTATATTCTATCCTTGGAGACAATATGGCTAAGAAAATAAACTATTTAAAGCTAAAATTCACACTTACTGAATTTCTCATTTAGCTCTTTCTCCTTTAGAGACTCAAGGATAGTATTTAAATGGTCTCTATGATCTTCATATAACTTATAGTATATCAAGATATCATTAGTAAAAACCAAAAAAATTGCCAGGATAATCCTTTAATACTATATTAATTAGAATCATAAACACAAATGGTGCATTTTTTAACCCAATGGGAATTACTATAAACTCATAATTCTCATACCTTGTATGAAAATTCATCTTTGGTATATCATCCTTCTTGAATATTAATTGAAGATATCCATAATGAAGATTAATATTTGAGAACTATTGTGCCCCATGAATTTGATAAAATATATCATTAATATTAGGTAAAGTATACTTGTTCTTTATAGTAATGGTATTTATTTAATGCATAACCTCATAGACTCGTACTTATTTTTCACTAATAAGATAGTTTCTCCCCAATTTGAAACACTTCGGTGTATGAATCCATTATCACAAAATTATTGCAATTGTTTATTTAATTCCACCAATTCCACTAAACCCATTTTATAGTGAGGTTTATATATGTTTTTTATTAAGTATAAGGTCAATAGATAATTCAACATCCTGGTTTTGTGGATATCTAGGTAGTTCCTCAAGAAATACATCAATATAATCCCTCATAATTGACATGTCCTATATTCTAAGGATATCTTTCTCATTCATTGATTTATCATCTCTAAGAATTTCATTAAGATGAGCCACTAGAGGTGGTTCTGAATAAGACACGATCAATGAATTCTCTCCTTTAAAAATTAGGAACTATATTCTATCCTTAGATATTGTAATTTACTTATCACGACAATAGACTCTTTCATTATAGTTTGAGAGCTAATTTATCCCAAGGACTATATCAAAAATAATTAGTGGTGGTTTTCTAAAAACGTCGTAGAACAATTTTGCGGCGGTTTTTTAGTGGCAGTTTAAACTGTCGGTAAATCATTTTTATTTTTTATTATTTTTTTATTTTCATTATATTAGTAATTTATTTATTATTATTTTTTACATTTTAATTATTTATTTATTTATTTATTTATTATTTTTATATTTTCATAATTTATTTGTTTGTTTATTTATTTATTTATATATTTATTTATTATTGTTATTGTTATTATTTTTCTATGTTCATAATTTATTTATTTATTATTACCACACTCCTGCCCATCTCCCTGCATAAGTTCATGTCCATGCACACGCTCATGCCATATATAGAAATTATACGTTGAATGAGATTTGAACCCCTTACCTCTTGCTTATTCTCTAAAGACTTTACCACTTCAGCAGGCTCTTCATGTGGTCAATAAATCAAATTTAATATACATATACACATATATATTAATTGGAAAAACAAGTAATACATAATAAATAAATACACACAAAATAATTGTTAATCAATAATTATTAATCAATAATGATTAATCAATAATCAATAATTAAAAATTAAAAATTAATAATATATAATATATAATATATAATATATAATATATAATATGTAATATGTAATATGTAATATATAATATCTAAGATGTAATATGTAATATATAATATATAATATATGAGACATAATATATAATATATAATTTATAATTTATAATTTATAATTTATATGGTATATTGTATATTGCATAATATATAATATATAATATATAATACATAATATATAATATATAATACATAATACATAATATATAAAAGATAATAGATAATAGAAAATATATAATATATAATATATAATGTATAATATATAATATATAATATATAATATATAATATATAATATATAATATATAATATATGACATATAATATATCACATATAATATATCACATATAATATATAACATATAATATATAACATATAATATATAAGTAATGTATACATAATAAATTAATTAAAAAAATTAAGGTATGATGAATAAATAAAAATTTAATAAAAATTTAATAAATAATAGATAAATAAAGAAATAAATTATAAATTATAAATTATAAATTATAAATTATAAATTATAAATTATAAATTATAAATTATAAATAATAAATAGTAAATAATAAAATATAAATAATTAATAATTAATAATTAATAATTAATAATTAATAATAACTAATATTTAATAATTGATCATTAAGATTTAATATTTAATATTTAATATTTAATATTTAATATTTAATATTTTATAAATAATTAATAAATAAGTAATTAATAATTAATTAATAATTAATAAATAATGAATGTTGAATAAATAAATAAATAAATAATAAATTAATAATAAACAAATAATCAATTAATATTTAGTGAATTAAAAACAAATTAGTAAATAATAAATAATTAATTATTAATTATTAATTATTTAATTAATTAATAATTAATAATTATAAAATTAATAATTCTTAATTGATAGATAAAATTAAATATTCAATATTCATTATTTAATATATAATAAATATTTAATATTTAATTTATAATTAATCAGTAAATAATAAATAAAAAATAAATGAATAATAAACTAATAATAAATTAATATTTAGTAAATTAAAAATAAATTAATAAACAATAAACAATAAATAATAAATAATAAACAAAAAAATAAAAAATAAAGAATAAAGAATAAAGAATAAAGAATAAAAAATGAATAATAAATAAATAAATACATAAATAAATAAATAGATAAATAAATAATAATTAATTAATAATTAATAACAACTAAAAACTAATAATTGATAATTAATAATTTTTAATTTTTAATTAATAATTAATAATTAATATCTAATATTTAACATTCAATATTATTATTTAATAAAAAATTAATAATTAATTAATAAAGAATAAATATATAAATAGAAAATGAATAGTAAACTAATAATATATAATTATTAATTAATTAATAAATTAAAAATTAATGTGTACATAATAAATAAATACTAAATATTAAATAAATAATAATAAATAATATATCAATAAATAATAATTAATTAATAATTAATTGATTAATTAATTAATTGATATTAAATACAAAAATAATTAAATAAATAATTAAATAAATCATAAAACGTTAAGAACTTCTGAAAACCCTAAAAACACTGAAATGGCCATAAAATATGATCTGAGTCTCCTTTTTAGTGCCACAACTAGTCAAATCAAAGATTTTGATATTAGATTTGATATGATATTTGGTACAGGTCGAACGGGCAACTCGATCTAAAGTTATAATTGTTTGAATTTTAAGAAATCGGTGTCTATAACTAAAACCTCTATTTTAGAGGCCTTCTGGGACTTTCTAGTGAAATAAAAAGAGGTACAATACTCAAAGAGTTGGTACCAGACCTAAGTGGCGTAGATCTCGTCGCAGGCTTCAATTTGATATGTGGTAGAGCCCAAACAGACACCCGAATTAAAAGTTATGGTCATTTGATGTTCAAGTTCGATTTTCAACTATTGAATTTTGAATATATTTTTTTCCTTTGATTATCACATGATTTAAATCTCACTTGGTTTTTTCTCATTTCATAAACATTGATTTGACTGGATATGGAGCTGAAATGGACTCTCAGATCAAAATTTATGGTCATTTGATGCCGAAGTTTGTTCTTCTACTTATTAAAGATTTGTTTTCAGTTTAAAAATATTATTAATTAATAATTATAAAATATTAATTAATTGAAACATTATAAATATTTAAAATTATAAATAATAAACAATATTTTATTATAAATTATAAATAAAAAATTAAAAAAAATCAAAAAAAATTCTTTAATTTTAGGGTGGTTTTTTTAAAAAACAGCCGCTAAAATTTTGAAATTTTTTTATAAGATATTTTAAAAAAAATTAAAAAATTAGTGGAGGTTTTTTCTCAGGGGTTTTAAAAACCGCTGCAAAAACACTATTTTCTTATAGTGATAGACTAATATACATTCATTTCTATAATATTTCCACTAGGAGTATTAACTAACAACTCCTTATTTAATGCATTCGGAGGTGATTCAATGTCCTAAGAAAACTTTAAAGATATAAAAATGTTTTTATATCCAAAGCAAAATAATTCATTAAATAACACGAGATTAAAATAACTTTTTCATGATGGTTTATTTTTATGTAATCTCATCACAAATAATTGTTTTTATAGGATTATACCATAAATAACTCATGGAAGAAAAATGTTCCATAATAATTTTTTTTATGGTCCATCTAAAAAAAATTCAATGGATATTTATTTTCATCTCTAATAATTGTTTTGTAATGAAAATTGAGTGTGGTGAAAAATAAAACAGAAATGGTATTTATGATGAAATTAATATATGTCACACCCAAGTATTTTCGATGGAATGTTAAATCTATAACGAATATTCTTTTGTGATCAAATTAATTATTTATAGAAAAAACATAAATAATAAATATATATATATATAACCTTTTATAGAAAAATAATAAACATTTAACACATGATATGTTTATCAATAGAAACATCATAAATTCGTTATGGGGTGAGGTCAGCTAACGGGTTACGTAGAGGTAACTTCATCCATGAACCATGTGCAATTCTTTGCATATAATTCATCATCTTCTCATACTATTTATGCTTCTCTACCTCCTCCTACTCCTACAACTATTATTTCTCTTCTTTCTATCTATGTATAAAACCACATACCCTATCAATGTGTAAATTCCTGATGGAATTTGAATTTTTTTAATTGTTGAGAAGATATTTTTGAAAATTGTGATTCATATATAAATTCAAAGTGTTGGGACATCTCAATAAGTGTATATTGAATGTGGTTTGAGACTTTATTGGTGGTATGGGTGATCGGGTGAGCATTAGAGAAGGGTCAGGTGGCCTAAGAGCTGAATTTTTAGTTGCTACTACTAAATTATGAGTCATGTGGTTGATGCTATAAATGGATTTTAGTGGAGGGTGTGATCCCTCTACTTGATTATTTCATGTAATTAACCTTTTATTAACATTTTGAATGTTTTTGGGTGTTGTTTTATATAGGGTAAAGTCCATATTTTTGGTCATTGGGATTTGGGGTTTTTTAGAGGTTGTTGGTTATGGGAGGAGTCCATTTAGATGGCCTCTCCTCTCATCCTTCCATCCTTCATACCCCTTCTATTTTAGATTATTTCTATTTAATTTTAGTAGCATTATATGTAAGTTTATTCTGTTTTTCTCTTTTCACTTGTTCCTCCTTTATAGCACTTGATTTTAGTTCAGTTTTAGGGTAGGTTTTGATGATTAATTCACTATAATATGGTGAGATTTTTTTATATTGATGGGTCTTTTTTGTGGTGTATAGAATATGCCCCGAGGTGATGAATTCGTGGTTTTTCTTTCCATTTTGGCTCAAGAATGTTGTTAAATAATTTTTTTTGGTTTTTTATCTAAATTAAATTAAATTATCATTTGAATTGGTGTCCTTTGTTTGGTATTTTATGTAGCTTAAGTTTGAGTGTTCTCCTAGTGTGGAATTCACCTCGTTGAGTGAGATTTCAAGAATATGTTGATGTTCGGTGATATTTTAGGCTTTATGCCTAATTAAATTACTTTTTTAATTAATTATAAATTGTTAGAATGGGTTGAATAATTAATTATAAATCATTTATAATTAATTATTATATATTTTTACATGAGATAATTTCTCAGGATATTGATGTGAGCTTGTATGGACTTCAAAAAAATGACTAAAAGTAATTTCAAAAAATGAATGGCTTCTTGATTGAGGTATGTGGTCTCTTGATCATTACCCCTTGGTTTATGTATTTTTTATGGAACATTATATGTGGTCTCACCACTTAAGGTGATTAAACTTTATTAAATTAATTGTTTCTAATTAAAGTGAAATGATTGTGGACTAAACAAACAATTAAGGACCATGATGGACCATGATATACCCTTGTGCTCTAACTTGATGTTTCGGTCACCAATGGGAGAGTACTTAACTATAAATTTATTCCTTATGAAACATAGAAACTGAGGAATGTATATTAAATTAAATTTATTGGAAAATATGGAATGAACATTGTGAGAGGTTCCCTTAGTGACTATCGAGTGGAGGAGGGTGTTGGACCATATCCTTTGGCCCGAGTAAGCCGTGTGAGATCCTTTATATGACTTATATCCTTTGAGATAGTTGATATGAGTAGGGGATGAGTAATAATTTCCATTTGGGATGAGAGTTACAAGGTGGGTATTCCCTAGGTATATTTTGGATAGGATGGGTGCATGAGGATCGGCCTGTGACTTGGGATGTGAGATGGGCATTGGGTCATCTCTTGAGACCAATACCAATTAGGCTTCTCCTATGAGTCTAGTGAGTTCATATTGCTATCATGAGAATGATGAGGAATATTATTCCCCTATAGTGATAGGTTTTTACCAGGGGTGATTTTAAGATAAAGTAATCCATGTAGGGTATTTATGCTATTATGTGACCTAGAGGACCCTAGTGGGTTATATAATGCAATGTTGAAACTAGAGAGGGTACAAAGGAAAATGGGTAGTGATGATTGTAGGTGTCACGTTAGAACTGAAATCAATGATGATGCTATTATATTTGTGAAAGTGATAGGTTGTAAACTTGAGAGGTCAACCGCAGTTTTGTGGGACGGTTTCAAGTTGATGATCATCCCTATTGAGATGTGTTATAAGAGATGATTCTAGTGTGATTCACTACCCTCCAAAATGTAATGAGATACATGTGATTCCTGGGAAATGATCTTAGAATTTGACCTTCATAAATGATATTTATTTTTAATTCTATGGACATGATCCTTCGATTAAATTTTTCTACTAGTTTTGGATTTTATTAGACGTGTCCCTTGGAATCAGGGATAGGGGATGTGACCCTCCCATGTGGCTTATAGGCTTGTTTTGGAATACCTTGGACATTATCCTTGGATTTGAATATGATTTGTGTTAGAATTACATGTAAACACTCCTTATATTAGACTCAAATTTATTGTATTAGGACTTCCTTGGACATGCTCCTCAGATTCATCTCTTAGGTATTAGTGTTGGAATACCTTGGAAATGATCCTCATATTCCTCTCTTGGGTATTTGAGTTAGAATGACTTGGACACGCTCTGTGTGTTTGGATCATGGTTAATTTATATTTCCCGGGACGTTGTCTTAATAATTTTCCATGGTCCTAATATTGATTGGTATTATTATGTGATGTGATCAGAAACATTCTAGAACTATATGAACCGGTTTTGAGTTGATAATGGGTGTCATGGTAGAACCTGATGATCGATTGTGATTATTTGTGTTTACGCTTCTACGTGGTGTTTATTTACTTTGAGCATATAAAAAATGTACACTGCATTTACTGGTTATGTATGGGAATACATTGGTGATTCCCTACTTATCTATTCTCATATCCTTCTCAGAAATCCATGGCACTTGGGTGTCTGAGCAGTATTAACTATTTACATGTTCAGGTTGGTTAGACACCCAGAGTAGTTTGATTAAGTAGAATATCTTAGACAGGATGGTATACTGGGATGAGTTGAGCCTTAGGGATAATAAACCTCCTATATTTTAGTTTTATTTTATTTTATATATATGACTGGCCTAGTGGGTGTTCATTCTTAATGTATGACCATGGGTTTGTATTATTTTATGATTTTTCATTTCATTTGATATACCATGTTATGTTTATTTCTTCTACACACTCTAATGATTATTATTGTATTGTTTTATGGTTGGTTTATCTTTATCTATTATTGACAACTCAAATATGGGGGTATAGTCTCCTCATGGAACTACCCTAGACCCCCACTACTAGTGGGTAGTCATTGGCATATGGGGAGGCACACCTGAGGTCCCAATGGTGACTTCTCTAGTATGCGCATGGATCTGTGGTTGTGGACTAGGGAAGAAAGTTAAAAATTGGTATCAATGATTTTATGTGGATTATATCATAGGGTTCTCCAAGTTTTTGTTTTTCTTATTATTTGGGGAGAGAATAGGCAGGTGACATAGAAATTTGTTAGAGCTTGTGATGGATATTGGACCAGTGTATCTTGGACAGCATTTCTAGTAAGAATTCTAGGCTACCGAGGGGATGGGATTACTATTATTGGTTTCCATTTTTGTAGTCGTATAATTTAACCTAGCATGACACACTTTATTTTTGAGATTATGATTTATGGATTTTTGTCTCTTAGCCTATTAGAAAGAGGCTTATGTTCATGCATCATATTTATCAAATATGATTCACGTGACATGTGTGTCCTTGTGTGTGATTAATATCACTGATTATTATGGTTCATTTTTTTAAATATTTAACAATAAATTATATGGATTTTTCACATATAACTTTTTGGTGTAATTCTACTCAACTGAACCAGTGTATATTTAATTTTGATGACAGTTAATGTGGATCTATTGTGCAATGAACCTTGATAAAGGCTATGTATTCCCTCTTATAAGGTATGTATAGTGACTGTAGTAGATTTTTAATATAATTTTATGCCTTGTTATAAACCCCATGGGGGTCATTGGGAAAATTGTTTTGGTTATTTAAAGTTCCAGTAACAATTTGTATGGTGTTTTTACATATAGCTTGGTGGTGGTATTCTACTTAACCAGATTTTATAGTTATGGTATATTCAATACAGATCATCAAGGATTTATTTATATATATATATATAAATATGGATTTATGATAATTTTATCCTTGATGGGGATACTCTCATATGTAGAGGCCCGATGAGGATCTATCTGAGATTTTGGATTCTCAATGGGGTCGTCTCATATGTGGATTCTTATGGAGAATTAGTTCCCTAGTATGCGAGTGATTTTTCATGTGATTTCTGAAATATATGTGTGTGATAACCCTGGAGTGTGTATTTTGGAATGTGATAGGTTTTTCGCATGAGTTGTGACTTATATGCGATATGACCAATGGGTTAGATGGGAGAGCCTAGTGCCTTTAAAATGTAAATTTGGATATTGGTGAGATGGGTATTATGCCAGAGGTGAGTTACATGGGAGGGTAACCCAAGATAAGGGTTTTCTCAGTCTAGTGAGTTCTTTAGAGATGGTAATCATGGGTTGATTATACTAGTTATGTGATTGGTACATGGAAGATATTATCTGGTATATCGTATTGGCATGGTTATGCCTTGAGTTTTTGTAATGATGATCACCTTGAGTACTTGTTCTCTGGTATCAGGGTTTGGTTTCGAAGGTAATGAATGTTGAGTTCCTAACCCTACTAATTTTGGATGCATTTTTTAGGTTCATGGTGAGAAGTGAGTATATGATAATGATTTTTAAACAATGTTAGTTGGTGGGCGGGCATGTGATAGGATTGGCATGAAATGCCTAATTTTGAAGAGGAGCACCACAGGTTTTTATAGTTGTATGAGATTGAAATGTTATAATAATGGTCATTGATATAGGAGTATGGTCCTAAATATGTTTACAAATGACTCATAGGATCATAATTTAGGTTTTGTTATTGGGTTGTATGGGAACATACACCAGTTGGGTTTGTATGAGATCTAGATAGAGTGAGATGTTTTCACGTTATGCCATTTCAGTTAGGAATCGTTGAATGGTCATGTAAGGGCCATTGATGGACTTGATTAAATTCTTTTCGTATTATTTTTCCAAGTTTTTAATAAAAAGGGTAAATTTCCCTCTATGGTAGAGGGCACACCAGAAATTTATCAGGTGTGGTGGCATGACTAGCACAAGGTGTGCCTTGACTTCTATTGTTAGGAAGGCCTGGTTTCATAATTGATAGTGGAGGATCAAGGATTGGGAGTGGAGACATGCATATGATAATGTAACCTATTGATCTTATGCTCAAGTAGTTATAAAATAAAATATATATGGTGGGTAGTTCACCATTGACTGATTGAGACTATGGCCCTCATTGCGAATGGAATTACAATGGATGACAAGGATGATATTATTGGTGAGTCAATAATGATTTTTGTTTTATATTTTTAATTAACACACAATTATGAGTGGGACATCCACATCCAATCATTATGTGTGGAAATGGATAAATCATGGGTTATGGAGGAATCTCCCTTGTGTTATTTGGGTTATTAATGCGATGGGAAGAGTTGTCAGATGGTCGATATGGTACTTAGATGATAATGAGTGTATGAATTTAATTTATATGGCCCCATATAAAATACCATATTTGGTATTTATATGTAACATAAAATTAATTATATATTTTTTGTTGGGATTGGGATGAATTTGATAAGATCTTATTGTGAGTCAGATCGAAGCTATAATGGTGTTCATAGTGATAGCATGACCCTAGATATTAGTGATTGGTTGAATAATTGGCCATGTAATTATACTAGAAATCGGGTTTAGACTTTGGTGTTGACATTGAATGATGTCAAGATGTCATTTTAGGCATCGTGATAGGGTGATAGAGACAGCACATTGGTGGTTGTGGTAGGGTGTTTTTGAGAATAGTCAACTAGATAAGTTTGACTGGTGTTTTTCATATGATTGGGTGTGGTGAGATGAAAACTATGTTAGGCACTTCATTGTAACAATAAGAATGAATTTAAGTGGGTGATTATGATGGTGGAGAGAACCATGTCTCAAGAATATACCTTTATGAGTTGAGTTTTAGGGTGAGGAGCACCATAAGCTCAGGAATGAATTGATTCATGACACCATAGTGTATTAGGATAGATGAGAGTGAGTAAAAGTTTTCGTGGTGATTCAATGATGGTGGTGAGAAGTGGATCAGTTTAAAATAAATATTGTACCTTGTGTTTAGAGTTGAGTAGTTATAGCTCATTCAGCATTTCAGGAAAGAACACAGCCAATTTATAATAAATTGAGGACCATGTTAGGTTGGGATTAATGGTCAAATAATCACCAAGACTTCCTAGGGATAAGTAGTGATATTGTGGGGATATTTTAAATCCATGTAACCTTTCAAGTTGTAAATTATTGATGGAATTTTATTTTTTTATTTTTTTTGAATTTTTGTGAGTATTTTTTTGAGAATTTGGATTCAGGTCTTAATTTTGAGTGTTATGAAATATTAAGAGGTGCCTTTAGGATGTGGTTTGAGACCTAGTTAGTGGTACGGGTGCTTGAGTAAGAGTAAGAGAAGTATTAGTGGCATATTACATACAATTTTATCTTATATATCCATTCATGCCATAAACCAAGGGATTCACACCATTAATAGATTTTGGTCAAGGGTGGGAGTCTTTGGTCCGAGTATTTCATGGTGTGAATATCCAGTTCACATTATGAATAGTGATGGGTGGTATTTTAAGATAGGGGAAAGGTTTTCTTCTTGTTCATCAAGATTTTGGGGGTTTTATAGGTTATAGGTGATGTGGGTAGTCCCTTTAGTTGGCCTCTACTATCCCCCTTCCCTCTTTCATCCCCCTTCTGTTTGGGATGATTCTGGGTGCATTTTCATGACATTAAATCTATTTTCTTTCTATTTTTTTCTTTTTTTTATACTTATTTTCTATAAATCTATTTTGAATCAATTTTGGGCTAGTTATTTATGAAAGTTTTACCAAATTATGGTGAAATCATCTGATATTGGTTGGTATTTTGCATCCAGTGGCTAGAGGAAGTCTTGAGGTGATCTTTGTATGTCTTTTCTCACCATTTCAATTTAGGTATGCTACCATGTCAATTTTATTAGGGTTTTGGATAAATTTAATTAAATTAATGTTTTAATTTTTTCTATTGATTGAGTTTTTTTATTTCTTAGGTTCGGGTGTGTGTCGAGAGTGGACCGTATCATGTTGCTTAAGGTTTCAGTGAGCGGTTGAAGTTCGATGATATTTTAGGATTTTTACCTAATTAAATTTATTTTTTAATTAATTATAAATAGTTAAAATGAGTTGAATGATTAATTATAAATTATTTATAATTAATTATTATATATTATTCATTTAAATAGGTTCTTAGGGTGTTGATGAAAACTTTGGAAGGCTTTGGTGGGCATGGATGAGCATTCTTTCAAAAAATAAATTTCTTCTTGATTGAGGTAGGTGGTCTCTTGGGAATTACACCTTTTTTTATGCATTTTTTTTATTAAATGTGATATGTAGAAATTCCACTGAGCGTGATTAGACTTTATTAAATTATTTTTTTTAAATTAAATTTAAATTTATATAGACTAAAAAAAGTTCCAAGTGCCATGGGGAACCCTTGTGCACTAGCATGATGCCTCAGTCAATAATGATCAATGCATTGACTATAAATGTATAAACTAATACACTTAAAACTTGTGGGTTTATATTAAATAAAATGAAATGAACAATATGAAATGGACTTGGTGAGAGGTTCCCTTAGTGACCCCTAAGTAGAGGAGGGTGTTGGACTGGATCGTTTTTACTAAGTAGTCCATGTGAGAACATTGAGATGCCTTAGGGTCAATGGGATAGCTTAGATGAAAAGGGGTGAGTGAGTCTTTCCCTTTATAATTTGAATACCTAAAAGGGTATGTCATTTATAGGTTTTGGATGGGTCGGTTATGTGAGGACTGACCTATGAATTTGGATGTGGGATGGGAATTATAATATCTTGAGAACGATGCTAGTAAGGATTATCCTATAAGGCCAGTGAGGATGTAATGAGATTGTGTGAATGTAGAGGGGTTTTATACACTCAGAATTATGGTCTTGGACCAAGCTGAGAGTTTAAGATAAGGTAACCCATGTAGGGTTTTTTTGATATGATTTAACCTAGGGGCATCTAGGTGACTAATGAGATGTTAACCCAAGAGAGGGTATGAAGAGAAATGTTTATTGATGATTCGAAGTGTCACCATACAACATGAATCAATTATGATCCTGTTATGGATGACACACTAATTGTTCATTCATTTTAGAGTCCAAACTTGGTTATGTGGGATGGGTTTAGGTAGATAAATGACCCCATTGAGACGGTTCTATTGGGATGAACTAACCATCAGGATGTACTAAGATATATATGATTCCAAGTATATGATCCTAGGTTATTTATTTCATTCTTGATATTGGTTTATAATTCCTTGAACATGATCTTTGGATTCATCTATGATACTACTTTGAATTTACTTGGAGGTGGTCCTTGGAATCGGGGATAGGGTTTGAGACCTTCCCATATGGCTTACTGGCTTGGTTTATAATTCCATCGATATGATCCTTGGATTCAGATATGCTTTGGATGGGAATTCTGTAGACACACTCCTTGGATTTTCATCATGGTCATTAGAGTTATAATTCCTTGTACACACTCCATGTTTTTGGATCTTGGGTATTGGTATTAAAATGCCACTAAAATACTCCTTGGATTAAGCTTTTGTGTATTTAATTTGGAATTTTGGGGACATAATCCTTATATTTAGTTCATATTTAACTTAGATTTATAAGGAATTATGCTTAGGAATCAACCATGGGCTTGATATCAGTTGGAATGATTGTTTGGTGTGTTCAGAGACATTCTAGAACTGGCCGAAGTAGGTTTGGGTTAATCTCAGGTGTAATGGTAAAACCCAATGATCAAGAGTGATTGTTTTTATTTACACTAATCCATGCTATTAATTTATTATAATTATAGAACATATGTTCAGTTCCTTTACTAGTTATGTATAATATTTCGTTAGTGGTTCCTACTAAGTTTTACTCACACCCATCTTAGGTTTCCATGGAACTTGGGTACCTGAGAAGTCTTCACTATTCATAGGTTCAGGTTGGACAGAGGCATAGAGTATCTTAATTGAGTGAGATATCACAAATGGGATTGGTGAAATGGGTGAGGTGAGACTCGATCATGACAATATATCCACTTGTATATTATTTTGTATATGTGATCAACCCGGTGGGCGATCAGTCTTGATGTATAACTGTGGGTCTGTATGATTGTATGCTTCCATAGTTCATTTGATATAAATTGAAATGTTTCTTTCTTTCATATACTCTGATTATTATTACTGTATCGTTTTATGGTTGGTTTAATTTTATTATTTATTACACATTCTGATATGGGGGTATAGTCTCCTCATGGTACTACCCTGGACCTCACTACTAGTTGGTTGCCTATGGCATATGAGGAGGCTTTCCTGAGGTCCCAGTGGAAACTTATCTGATCTGGGAATCACTAGGTGGGAATTGATCAAGGGGGAAATTACACTATTCATGATCTATATAATATCATCTGGATCTTTCAATATATCCTTATACTCTTCAGCTGATGATGACTATTCACAAGCTCATTACGAGCAAGAATATGAACTTGTAGTATCACTATAATAAATATAATTCATCAATCATAAACTAATTTCAATCACCCACTCCTTCATGATACCATGCATGGTCTACTCCATCCAAGTTTATTCATTAAAACTGACTCACAGGAGGCATGTCCCTTAGTCTCAGTCTCTCTCTCTCTCATGTGTGAGAATTCACTAACTCATACATCTCCTTTAAATGAAATTTGAAATTAAAATAGAAAAAAATAATTTAATTTTAATTCTAAATACAAAAAAAATTGACTATAATATAAAATTGGTTGTCCATAGTAATATATCTTGTAATAGGATCAGTGTACATCCTCTTGTAAACATCAAACTCTGTAACACCGGGAACAGTGATGGCCTTCATATTTATAACATAAACATTTTACATTAAAATTATATATAAATTAATGAAAAAAATTACTTACCATATTTCATTGATGAATACCAAGCATATGAATCCCATATTTCTATGTGACCTCCTGCCTCCCTAGGTTTTGTCAACCTAATGATGACCTCCTCTGAAAAGTTGCTCTTATCTAGTAGGAGCACAATCCATCCCAATTTTGGGTTGGGATGTTGTCAGGTCAGTGATAGAAGCAAGACTGATAAAAAAATATAATAGAATCCTTAAGAATTGTTCTCTTTCTAATATTGTATGAAAACTGATAAAAATTCCCATGTATACAAATCATGCATGCCCCTTAGATGTAAATTATCAAGATAACATTGACTGGTGACCATAAACTCTAGAAATAATAAATCATATCAAGTTAATAATTAAATAAATTTTTAAAAAAAAAATTATTCACGTATTAGCCAATGATTGAACATCTATGAGAACCTAATCCCACAACACCTATGGCCTAGAAAAATAATTCTGTAGAATCACACCCACCTTCCCAAAAGTTATATGTGAAAAACTATACAAAGAAGAATATATAATAAAATAATTAGTACATAAAAAATAATTAAAATTAATTAAAATACACAAATAAACATAATTTCACAAGAATGGATAAAAATCAAGAGATGGGAACTGCTGAGGAATATAGTTTGGTATCATTAATCTATCTAGCAAGGTCGTAATACCACCTTGTAATAGGATCAGTGTACATCCTCTTGTAAAAAAATAGTTTCACTTATAAAAATTTTTTAATACAATTATCAAATATAAAAAAATAAATTTATATATGAGAAGGTAATATATAATTCTTTATCTTCATATTTATATTCATTGGTGTCAATGTCTTTATATTTATCCTCAATTTCATAAATTTTCAAACCAGATTAAATTTTATTATCCTTTTTTATTTTAAATTCATTGGTTATATCATTATCACTATCAACGCCATTAGCCCCTAACTATGGGGCTTCATCATCGACATTTGTTTCTATTTGAGTTATAGATATATTTTGTGATGTATATTAAAAAATTAAAATATCCTTCACTTAAATTGAACAAATGACATTTTCCATAAACTAATTTTCACAATATTTCATTTTTATTTCACTTCATTGGTTAGTTAAATGTATCAAAGAAACATTGTAATTTTCATAATAAATGTTATGTGCTTGATGTTCCAATATAAATGGTTCATTTTATGTAATAATAATTTTATATTTGATGTCAAAAATTTCATTTCATGGATGAATGTTTATCCCTTGATCAGTTTCAAAACAATGAAATTAAAACATTATTACATAATATTGTCTCATATAGTATAACTCAATTATTCCATCAACCATTCCAAAAAATTCAACATCATATTCTTTGTGATTAGATCCTTTAAAACAAATACAATTGTTCATTGATTCACCATATATATGTGTATAAAATCAAAATCCATTAACCACATAAATATTATAATATTTAACCAAATTTGATGGTGGGTTACTCTAAGGTCTTGGTGTTTTATATGGTTCATTTTCATTTTAAATTTTGGCAAAGCTCCACCTAAAAGGGATAGGGAAGCTTTCCCATGATTAGGGAAGGTCTTGGAGGTGTATCAAGGGCAGGGGAACAGAAAATATGTAAAAGAGGACAATCTAAGTTGAGATCACAGTTGGCACATGGTTAGTAGGGACTCTAATCCATAACCATGTGACCTACAGAAGGGAGTGTTCTATTAGTAAAATTGTGCAGGGTATCCAAGGAGATTGTGTGGCTCAATATCCCCTTGGGAAGTGGTGATAAAACATCCATCGCATAGTTTTTCATACCATATGGGTGAGGAGGCAAACCGTGTGTCTTGGTTTCCTCTTAGAGAGAGGAAACCACATAATTAAATTGTGAAACCAAACCATGAACCTTATTTAAGATAGAAAATTCACATTTTTCCATCTCAATATTTAAGGTTTATCCCCCTAATTTCTTCCCCATTCGACCCCCAGCATACTAGGGTACAAACCAAGGGATTCCTACCTATAAATGGACATTTCTCATTCAATTATTAGGTGTTTGGAGTGCCATTAAGTGTGAATTAAAGCTTCAGGAATGTATTTGAATTTTTTCGTTCCATTTTCTGGAAGAGGGTATTTTGGTTGTATCCTCTCTTTATGAATCTCATGAACCCTATTTCTAGGGTATCTTCACCTTGGTGTTTGAGGTTTCTTTAATTCGAATCAAGGCTCGAGGATGGACGAGTGGTTGTCTATGAGCATGACGTAGGTTGTCTATAATCATTTTCCCATATTATTTATGTCTTAATACATGAATATATTTTTTTCAATTATCACCCATTTTTTGTTTTGTGTTGTTGAACAATGGAAATAAATTTGGGCCTCAAATTGAGGTGAAAACCCTTCATAGACTCTATCGGGTCCGTTGATGATTTGAGACCAGGCCAAGGGCTACCCATGGGGTGTACTAAACCCTTTAAAATGGTGAAATTACTTGGTAAATGTTGAGATAGGGTAATTTTGAAATTGAATGGGTTTAAATTGTTAGTTAGTATGTGGTCATGGTTAAAGGGATAATTTAAATGTTTATATTCTAGATTCTTTGAAATGCCTCATAGGATTTTGAAATTGTTTAAATGATGTGTTTTGGATTTTGATTCGGTTGTGTTTTTTAATGAAGTAAAATGATGTTTTGAAAGTGGGTAATGTTTTAAAAATTAGTTTTTGACCTTGAAGTGGCTATAAGGGGGTTATTATTAGATTTAAAATGAAGTTTTTAATTGTGTGTTTGGTTTACCCCTTGTGAAAATTCCATTATGGATTCCTCTAAATGAATTGAAGATAATGGATGGTATTGGGTCTTATTTTGATTTTCAATGATAAATTACCTTGATGAAGGGTAGTTTTGAAATGTTTTAATCAATTTATTGGTTTTGTTAAGCCTATCAAAAAATATTTTAAGTGATTTTTTATGAAATTGTGAAAAAGGAGTTAGGTATTATTAAGATGTGTTTGTTTTTAAAGTTTCATTGGGACCTTGGTAAATAATGAATGATTATGAGTATTAGATGTTTGATAAATGTTGTGATAAAGGTTGAAATTATTGAAAATTACATGTTTTAGGAATGTTGGACTAATGATCCCCATTCATGATTTTGGGATGTTGGACTGACTCTCTACTCCACAGTTTTGGGAGGGCCGAAGTAAGGCTCTAGGCACCTCAGTGTATCGTAGTTTTCAAAGTATGGACATGACACTCCTGACTATAAGGTTATGGTAATGGTGTTCTATATTGTGGTTTGGGTTGTTGGACATCTCATTCCACGTCATTGATTGGGATGGTCGGACAAGGAATTCTGAATCCCTGATGGACACTTGGACTGATGCTCCTTGTTTGATGACCTGTAACCCCTATGATTTGTGTTAATGGTACTTAGACTGATGTTCCAAGGTTTGAGTAAATTATAAATGATTAATTAATGACGTTGTGACTGAAATTGGGACCCACCCCCCCCCCCCCCCCCCCCGCCGCCCACATGGGGCCTAATGGAAACTATTTAACGATAAAAACTATCTTATTTTCTTAGTAGCCTACAAATTATTTATAATCCTACTTACACTATTATTAAAATAGTTGTTCCTTTAAACACCATTGGTGGTGGACTACTGAGTTTTTATCACACCCATCTCAGGCCTCCATGGTGGTTGGGTACCTGAGTAGATGCTACTTGTTTCAGGAACAGGTTTAGGACAGGGATATGGCTCTTGGTTTATATTGGATTGATGGGTTAGAGCATGGGATATCAGGTTTGGGCTGTGACTCAGGACCATGTTCAGGATTTTTCATGGTTTAGTATTTTTTATTTTACAATGTGACTACCTAACATATAGAGTAAACATATCATTATTGTATCATGTTTTACTTGGTTTATTTTTTTCCCTTACCTCTGGTTGTTCTGTTGTACTATTTCTTTTGGTTGTTGTATATATTGATATTATTTTCATTTTTTTACTCTAGTAAGTGGGTATAGTCCCCCTTTACATCACCATAGATCCTAATTACTAATTGGTAACCTCCAACATATAGGTAAGTGTTCTTGAGGTCGCACAATGATCTGACATGGGGAACTAGTTATAGTGGCACCTGAGTGAAGACATTACATTTACTCAGTGTATGTAGTAGTCTATAAATTTTATTTCCATGTTTTGATACCCTAAACAATAAAAAAATTTATATATAAAATATAAAATATATTTCATATGTTCAAAAATAAATCATATAACTTGCCTGTATTTGAAACCAATAGGTATAAATAGACATTTCAATCTGGGTGTAAGTAAAAAATACCTCAATTGTTTAACAGGTACTTTTCAAATTATACCTTCTAATATCTTGATTGTACACATGTAGGAAAACTAAAAAATGACACATATTCAGTATAATATAAGTTGTAATCATTTGACCATACATGGATCTTATGATAAATAAGACCCAAATTATGACTCAACTTCTTGATTTTATATAAATTTATAAGTCACATATTTCCCTCATGTAAAAACAATTTAACCAATGAAAATATTTGATCAAAATAGTTATTTTAAATTTCGTTATATGATTTAATAGCTATAAATTATGCAAATTATTCAAAATTTATTATCCTATATCCAGGTTATAAGGCATCCTTGACAAGTTCAACAACTCATAAAGTTGGGATGGTTCTAATTTGAGATTTTAATTATCATTATGAGTTTCTATTTTCTAAAAAGATGGGCCAAAAACCTCATGTAATAAATTTTGAAACTCTGATGGATCTAGAACAAAAAACATTGTATCTTATTTTGAATTGTTTTCACAGTGTTGATACCAAAAAACATAATTTTTATAAAAACCAAAACACAATATATAAACTCCAATATTTTCAAATATTTCAAATCTCCTGAGATCGCATTTCTTACATGGAAACTTAATTGTGCCTTCCAAAAAAAGTCTTTAATTTAATAATGAAAATTATATAAACATTTCAACACCCTCAATATAGAGAGAATTTAAACTTGAACCATTTGGATTTATATGATGATTAATATAATCATGGTCTCATAATAAAAACTAGTGTTTATTTCCTCGGTCTGTAGTTTTCTAAAAGAATAACAGTAATTAAAAATATATATAAATTTTTTAATAATTATTATTAATAATAAACACTAATTATTATTAATTCTTACTAATTTTTAATAATTAAAATTAAGTTTTACTAATTTTTACTAATTGTTATTATTTTTTAATAATTATCATTAATTATTGCTAATTTACACAAGTAAACACTAATTAACAATAAATATTACTAATTAAAAATATATGAACAATGCATAAGAAATATTGGTTACCATTAATCCAATAAAAATAAATAATTTTGGATGGATGATTTAAGGTATATCAAGAAAATAGAGAATAGAAAAGGCACATATAAAATTTAATAGGGAATAAAATAAGAACAATTCATAAGAAATATTGGTTACAATTAATTCATTAAAAAGGAATAATTATTGGGGTGATCTAAGATATTTCATAAAATTAGGTATTATAAGGAAAAATCATATAATAATTAATAAGTAATAAAATATGAACAATTCATAAGAAACATCACTTTCGATTAATATGATATAAGGTAATAATTGAGAAATAAAATATGGGTAATTGATAAGAAATATTTGTTACAATTAAACTGATGGAAAGTAATAATTACAAAGTAGTGATTTAAGGGATATTATAAAATTAGATAGAAAAAAGAACGTATAAAATATTTAATAAATAATAAAATGTGAATAATTCATAAGAAATGTTTCTTGCTAATTATTTCTATTTATTTTGGATTACTTCTAATTATTACTAATTATTAAAAATTATTGCTAATTATTACTAATTATTTCTTTTCATTACCAATTATTTTTACCTATTGGTAATTATTGCTATTTTTTCAATTTTTTACTATTTTTTATAATTTTTTCCTATTTTTTTCTATTTTTTTACTATTTTTTACTATTTTTACAAGTTTTCACTAAATATTACTATTTTTTCTAATTATTACCATTTTTTAATATTTTTTACTAATTGTGAACAATTGTTACCAATTGTTACTAATTATTGTTAATTATTACCACTTATTACTAATTATTGCTAATTACATGTCATTATTGCTAATTGTTGATAATTATTACTATTTTTTACTAATTATTACTAATTATTACTAATTATTGTTATTTATTACTATTTATTACTATTTATTACTAATTATTACTGATTTTTAAAATTTATTACTATTCTTTTAATATTTTTATTAACTATTGTTAATTATTACTAATTATTACTAATCATTTCTAATCATTTCTAATGATTTCTAATTATAGGTAATTATTGTTAATTATTCCAAATGATTACTAATTTTTTTTAATTGTTGTTAATTATTGTTATTTTTACTACTAATTAACATTTTTTCAACTTATTACTAATTATTACTATATTTTACTAATTATTGCCAATTATTATTATTTTTACTAATTTTTAATATTTATTACTAATTAATACAAATTTTTACTATTTTTAAATATTTATTTCTTCATTAATTATTACTATTTTTACTAATTTTTACTAATTATTACTATTTATTACTATTTTTTATTATTTTTTACTATATAATTACTATTTTCCCTAATTATTACTATTTATCACTAATTAAAACTATTTTTTAATAAGTATTATTATTTTTTAAAAATATTTTTAATAATTTTTACAAATTCATACTATTTTTAATATTTATTTGTTTACTAATTATTTCTAGTTAATATAGTTTTTAATAATTGTTATTATTTTTTAATAATTTTTACGAATAAATTTTTACTAATTATTACTATTTTTTAAAAAATTTGTAATATTTATTTTTTTACTAATTATTAATAGTTATTATTTTTTCTAATTATTATTTTTTTAATATTTTTTACTAATAATTTTTCACTAATTTTTACTTTTAAATATATTTTTTTTACTAGTTATTACAAATTAATATTTTTTACTAATTATCTATACGAAGGCAAATCTGATCATGGATTTGGTAACCTAAATCCATGACCCCGCAAAATTTTATTAAAAATGTAAAGGCAAGCAAACATAAATAGCATGGCCCATAGACCCACATTCTTATAAGACCGGAAATCCAACAACATAATGGCCCAGAAGCCCAAAGCATGAATGTCATTGGTCCATGATGTCAATCGACAGCTGCAACCCATGAAGATCGTGTACACCATACCACATTGATGCAGCTAACTGAAAAATCACCTCCCGAGGACATCATATGAAAGTCAATCACTCTAGGATGTAGACATGCCTTAGTTTTTTCACTCCCATGATCGTGCTCGTCCCTGATGCCCATCGTCAAAAATGTCATTCTGCACGTCATCAGCAGGAATTCAAACCGTCGGTGTCCCATGCCACCGACAGCTCGAAATGCCCTAGAACAACGCATCATCGGTGTCCCATACCCCCAATAGTCATCATGACATCCATGTACAAACTCTCAAAGTAATCTCAAACCCATCACGAGGTCTCCCCCAACGCCAGTTTGTGTACCGCTTTATACCATAAACATCACGGTCAACGTTCTCAACCACATCTCTATCCTGAGGTCAACATTTATGCCGACACCCATTATTCCAAGGCAGTCACTTTTGTTTCCAACCATCAATCGTGCATGTCATCTACCTAATCCATCCCACAGAACATAACCTGAGGTAAATACTACCTCGCATCCGGAGGACATGAAACCTCTCACCATAAATCTCGCATCCCAATGTTTCCATCCCAAAGGTCATTGTCGGGGATCATCCACAACATCGACGTGGGTAGGCCTGGTCAATGTAGGCATCTTTGTCCCGCCGACAACATCCTCAATCCACCCAGAAGACATGGTCAACTTCATCTCTAGTGATGGAACTGCGAGCCTGCATCCCGTCATCACTGCCAGATTTCCAGCTAGCCAGCTACCACCCCAACAGAACACCCACTACCTCTTGAAGCCTCCTACTCTATCAGAATCCCTCATTCCTCCTTCTATCATAGATCTTTCAGACGTTATAGAGATGTTGTTGGGATCCCGGAACCGTGTTTCCCCACCAAGAATCCTCTGCCTTTACTACCACTAAAAACCCAAGCATTCCATGCCGTTAACTAGTCATCACCTCTAATAAAATACAAAACTACCATAGGCATAGTGGTTCATCATGCCCAAAAGAAGTCATCACTAGTACATAGTCATTTTACACTCTCCACAAAAAAAAAGTTACCCCGTCTTGAGGTTGGTTTCATCTCAACAACACATGATGGCAATGTTCATAACACCGTCTCCCACTAGACCTACACATAAGATCCATCTCTGATCGTAGAAAATCACCATCCCCATCATCAATTGGGGCACAAAGGGACTCACCATAGTCCCTTTTATCAAAAATATTATTGATAAAAATTTTCCTATTGCATGATCAAAAAATATCAAAAAACTGGTTGTGTCTAACCACATGAAAACTGGTTGTAGAAAAACATATTTGAGACAAATTAATTTATCTATCAAAGAAAACAATTTATAAGAACATTTGCGATGGTAATTCTTTCTGTCTCAATAAACTATATTTCCTATAGTGTGAATTTGAGTTTATGACCAAAGTTCATGATATAAGATCATTTGGGACATTAACTTCTACTATTGTGATTTCCTAGGTTGTGCCTTTCTCCCTTGGCCTCTTCTGGGGTAGATTTTGTTGCCATATAGGGTGTTGATTTGAATAGTGTGCCATCTCATTTCAATTGAAGCATTGGACATTGGTGGCTTCTCTTTTGTATTTTCATTCATGAGTTTGATGCACATTATCTCCACACTTATACCAAACTCTCATTCCCTTCAAGAAATACTTGGGGCGTTTCTTCCCACGATTATTGAATGTTTGGAATTCCATCCTTCTATTATTTTCCTTCAAAAAAAATCTCTCTACATGGCATTCAGTTTTCCTCTTCTTCTCTTGATTCTCTTTGAAAATAAAAAACATGGAGAACTCCTTCTGGGTCTTGATAGCGCTTTTCACTATCTCATATGAGGAAATTTTTTGAGAAGATAATTCCTTTCAAAGTCTTGTATTTAACCAATAAAATAAGTGATCAATATTTATTTATGGATTATGTATAGTCTGCAACATGTATTTCTTAATGTGAAGTTGGGTTACTGGGACCCAACTTGTGCAGTACTTTTTTATTACTAAATCATGTATACAGAGATTTATATATGATGTGTCCTTACCATAATAGTTGTGATACTTTAGTTTCCACTATTTTCATAGTAATTTCCTCATATTATTTTTCGTATCTACATGTTATAAATGTTCCCATCTATAATGAGAACCTTGAGATACTATGAAAATAATATTAAATATATGTCATACGGTAAAGATTCATTATACTAATAAATCATGGATGATGTCTGAATATAATTTGTTCTATAATTATAATCATTAAAGCTTTTTCACTTGAAGTCCAAGATTAGTGATCTCGAGTAAATGAGATCATGAGGATCATCCCACTAATAGGAACTCTACATGTATCAAGTTTTATTAGTTATTCTTATTTACGAGCATGTGAATTAGTCTCTAAATTTGAGATCATTATCAATGTGTACCATTATATCATGTACTTTTATGTAATATGAAAACCATGGTATTCATGTTGTGGAAAGGTAGTTTGTGTTTAGAACATCATTAGTGGAATGAAATTGATTGAATGGTCAAGATATGATTTAAATCTATCGAAAGGAAGAGATATCTTGGGCCCAATTTACAAAGATAGTAATACCTTTACTAAATCCATGGTCATGGTAGAATAAAGTAAATCCTTCTAGTAAGGTTATTAAATTATAAATCAATGAAAAATGATGACACAAAGTGTATGATCTTCTTTATGATATATCACAAGACAAAGAGATTATATTACACAAAGAGTGTTCATAGGTGGTAGTTGTGGTTATAACTTATAATTATCTCCTTAGGAGGCTTTATGTGTCTCTAGATACTACTTATGATCTATGAGTATGACTCACTACTATCTAAATAAGGTCCTAGAGTTATGCACAAAAATTGTATCCAAAAGTTCCTCTTATTTGGAAGAATATGAGTATAAGATGAAGTGTGCCCTACTTGAGGGGTCGATGAGTATGAATGATCACAAGTTAAATAATTAAATTAAATTATTCAAGTTTAGAATAATAATGGTTGAATTAATTTTTAAATTTATTCAAAAGTAATTTAATTTTAAAATAAAATAAAAAAAAATCATTTTTTGAACAAACATTATGAGTTTATGGTTTGTTAAGTACTTATGGGATGAATGAGGTGAGTTAATGGTATGTATTTTATCACATGAAATGTTAATGTATTAAAAGTTAGTGATAAAATATTTATCATGAATATTACGAATTAACTAAGTCAAAAGTGTTCATTTGGGCCATTTTTAAAAGTTATGTTTCTATAGGGACCAAATCACAATTTATGGAAACTTAAACCCTAGTATAAATATATATTTTTTCCCAAAATGATGGAAAAGATGTTTACCAGAATTTGAGATAGATACTATTCTCTCCTCTCTTATCTTAATTTCTAGAGAGAGAGAGATACTTAGAGAAGATCAAGGTCGGATCGATCATGTTTTCTTGGATCGAGTCCTTATTCTTCATATGATCAAAGGGACATCATAGAGCATTTTGATTTCCCACACTAGAACCTAGTGATAGAATAATGATGATCCATGAGTTGTGGTGCGCATTTGGAAGATCTAAAGGGAATCATTCTTGGATACTTCAAGCTATAGCATTCAAACAATGAGCGGATCCTATTAGTTTCAATGAACAAACAAGGTATCATTTATGTTTTTTTTTACTTTTTTCTTTGTTCTTAAATTAAATATCATGAAATCCAAGAGTGAATCTAGGCCTTGGTATACTTCATTATATGTTCCAACACTAATCTAGTTAATTTTTTTTTTTAACTATTATTTCACATTTTTTTGGTGCCTAGGTTCCAAAAATTGGTATCAAAGATTGCTTGAAATTATTTAATTCAAAATTTTGATAAAATTTTCTATGACTCGAAAAGATGGTTTTGATATGGTCCCAATGCCAATGATAGTGCATCGATCAAATTTTGGATAAACAATTTATGATAAATCGAAGATCAATAGGTTTTATGGAAATCAAAAAAGATATTTTTGTGTTTTTTTGTGTTCGTTATACATATATAAGTCCAAAAGGGGTTTCTTGATGGCTAGGAAGTGGCTTTCAGCATGTAGAGGAGTCTCTAGCTCAGTGTTGGTCATCAAAAGATCAATAGTGGAGGCTTTTTCTAACTTCACATGTGGTATAAAAAAACAAAAAATCAGATAAGAAGTGGGTGATAATGCCACCCACATTGACAAAATGTCCACTCGATTAATTTTGGTGGTGGTTGGTGGATATAGAACCCACTAACATGGGTGCAATATTTTTTGAATAATATTGTTTTTGTTCAAATGTGGAACCCCAAAGTGAGAATCACTGTTCACCCATGCACACCCCATGTGGGGTACACATCCCATGCCTAACCCATAACAAAGTTGGGTCCACTTGACCCAAGCTATGATCAGTCGGTTTAGATCTGATTTTTTCATCATGACAGGCTCATCACAAGACCGATTTAATTATCTGGGGACACGTTTGGCGTTCAAAAGAACATGAAAATTTATATAAAAAATCATAAATTAAATTTAATTGTCTAGAATTTAACAAAATTATTTTGGATAGCATTAGTCATATCAATAATAAAATAAAAATTATTTAATTTGAGTTTAATGCATTGAAATTACCCTTAGGTTGAATTTTAGTAATTTTAATTTTTATTATGAAATTTAATGCCATAATGACTGATCATGAGCTGATTATAACCCATGCATGTTTGTTTTTTGTTTAATTAGTTTTTAAATTATTACTATATTATTTGTTTTATAATAATTATTTTTTAAATATCATTTTTATATACTCTGTGAACCATCCCTCAATCTTTAAATGTATAAGGTCATGTGTGTTTGTATTTGAGTGATAAAATGGAATTTTCACACCATGAGTTCCCTTCACCTATGTGTGAGTATACATAGTAAAGATCATGGGAATTCTCAATATTCTAGTTTAAGTTGAGAAACAGTGTGAAAACAAACAAGAGAAATCATTGGAGTTTGATGGACACTGCAATTCTAGCTAGATATTGACTTGAGGAATTTCTATAGGGTCTTAGTTAATCTATTCCCCACTCGATGGATCGATCAATAGAAACAACTCATGATCATCTCATTGTTTGATAATTTTATTATGCATGGTTAATTTTTTGTCAATGTGTTGATGATATACGGTCACATAGAATAGTTAATGAGAATATGTAAATAAAATAAATGAACATTCATGATGAATGTATCTTATTTGTTCTTAGTAAAACTTAAGAGTGAAATAACATAGTAGCAATAAAGATAATTAGAATCAGATTCTACTCACAAAAAAAATACTTAAAATCATTCAAAGTAAATATTAAGTTATTAATGCCTTCCATCGATGGAGTTTGAAAAAAATCATACATTTGATGAGATTGTTGGCCCCAGTTAAGGGTTCCTCTAACTACTAGGTCATTATTATTATATAAATGGGCAGAATTAACTAAAGTTCATAACAAAAATAGTCATATCTAGATTATTGAAACTTTAGAGGAAAAGAGTTAAGTAATGTAAGGTTATTATTTATATAAGATGGGAATCCACTTAACATATAAAAGAGATGTGAGTTATTATGGTTGTTTAACTAAAATATTTCCTTATACTCTTGAAGTAGTGGCAATTCTAGAGCTCAATCTATGAAGAGAGTTTTAAGGATATTTTCCACTAGAATAATCAAGCAACATAGTATTCTGAATCAAGTTTTTGAGTGATACTATGATTTGATAAAATAGTGGGAGAAATTTAGGATTAATAAATCTATAATGTCTAATAATAATTAATGAAAATAAATGTAGAAATATAATAAAATTTTATTTTGTAAGAAATATAAAGTAATACCAAAGTAGCACTAAGATCAATAGTTTACAATGAAAACATCCTAACCAGCACTAATTTCCAAGAGTGATGTAGACACTTGCGTATAATACTATGATATGAAATGAAATTGTCTATGCTATAGTACTCATTGCCTGATGATCCACCTCAGTAACTGAAGGTAAAAAACGAATCTTACAGGAGACTCATGGATGATGCATTTATGTTTACATCATAATGATGTCATCAATGTATAGTGATTTTTGAAAGAAACATTAGGACATAGATGGTTATACCATGTTTTCTTATTTATTAGATGTTTTCAAGGAGAAAAGATAAGTAAGAAATAAATGAGATGATTATTACACTAGACATGTGTAAATTGAAAAATGAATAACGATCATTCAATGAATCCCATTCTTTCTTCCTTGTCACCCATTTACTCAAGTGTCATTGAGCATTATAAAAATAATTTTATTAAGAAACTACTTCAAGATATTTTGGGAAAGGTTTTCCAAGTTGATTAGAACTTAAATAAAGTTAAATAATTTGTTCTTTACCCAAAAATATGAAATATAGGTTGGTAAAACTCATGAATATTTCTAAGTCAGTTGACATTTTACAACATATTTCTAAGAAACTAAAGTAAAATTGGTATTTCATCAAATAGGAGATTTTTTACATCGCATGTGACAATTTATGTCATTGGAAGATAAATTTCATTGAATTGAATTATAACTAAGAAAAGGCTACAACTTCATATATATATATATATTCATACTTGAATGTAATATTTATATTTACCACTTGGTTATTAGATAATATATGTGTTTCACACATTTTTATCCAAATATAGTAAAAAATTAAGTTAAAAAACGTGATAATAAGTAAGTTTAATTCTCAAAGTAGGTGAGGAAAGGTGATTTCTATGTCATCAGTGATAATAAAACATATTATTTTTTTCCAATATTATTGGTTCTTGTTCAATTGTTATTGAGTAGTAGAAAAAACATTTATCTTATGTGTCCATTGAACACGACAAGAAATTAATTTTATTTATGTTGTCTCATACTTAACTAATAGTTCACTAATATTTGAATCATAGGAAATAAATTATAAATATAAAATATAGGAATTAGTAATACCTAATTTTGGAAAAAAAATTATTTATCAAGTAAAACTAAAACTATTTGTCAAGTGTATACTCAAAAGGGTTTTTAGACTCTGGAGATAAAAACCTTAAGTATTAGTTTCACACTTAATTATCAAGTTATAGAAAAAAGAAAATGTTATAAATAAAATTGATCCACAAAACTTAAAAAGATATTTCATCTTGATTGTGCAAAATATTCTAAGAATAAGCTAGTGGTAAGTTAAATTTCTTCATAATATTCCTTTAAGATTTACGGAATACAAAATTAAAGTAAGGAACATGCATTGTTAGAATATATAATTTGTGTTGGGCCCATGAGAAGAACACTACGGGAAAAATGGGTATTTGCGACGGGTTATTTGCGACGAGAATAAATCTCATCGCAAATAACCCTGTTAAAAACTTATTTGTGACGGGGGTATTTGCCCGTCGCAAATAAGTATCCTTTTGCGACGGGGAAGGCTATCCCGTCGCAAAAGGTCTGGCGCCCTTTGCGCGCCAAATCGCGGGAAAACTATTTGCGACGGGAATATTCCCCCGTCGCAAATAACCGACGGCGGTAAAAGGTATTTGCGACGGGAATATTCCCCCGTCGCAAATAGTATGTCGGCAGGTGGTTATTTGCGACGGGTCCCGTCGCAAATGACTATTTAACCGTTGACCGTAATAAATGTTGGCTAAGGTATTTGCGACGGTTCCCGTCGCAAATGGGCTCGTCGCAACTAATCTAACCTATAAATACCCCCATCCGTTTTTTTCAAATCATTCTCAAATTCCATCTTCTTCTTCTCTCAAGATTTTATTTCTACAGTTCAGTTTTTCTCAAGTTTAATTTTTTTCTCCGGAGTTGGTATTGAAGTTTTGAAGAACGATCAGAGATCAACCTCAGATCAATTTTCAAGGTATTTATATTTATTTTAATTTCATATTTATTTTTAATGTTTCATTAGTTTTAATTATTCTTAATTAGTTGTAATTTAATATTGTTTACATCGTTTTATAACTTAATAATTAGTAATAAATACTAATAATTAGGAATAATAAAATTATTTAATTATTAATATATTTTATTATTAATATTAAAATAATATAATTTTTTATATATATACAGTTCTCTTTTCTTCTGTGTGTTTGCTGTCTTCACATGTATTATTTGTATATGGAGATAGAAAACACACAGATGAAAGGAGAACTGTATATAAATTAGAAAATTATATTATTTTAATATTAATAATAAAATATACTAATAATGTTATTATTCATAATTATTTGTAATTATTCCTAATTATTGGTAATTATTCATTTAATTAGTCATAATTAAGAACAATTACCAATAATTACCAATAATTAGTAATACTTAGTAATAATTACCAATAATTAGTAATAATTACCAATAATTAGTAATAATTACCAATAATTAGTAATAATTAGTAATAATTAGTAATAATTACCAATAATTAGTAATAATTACCAATAATTAGTAATAATTACCAATAATTAGTAATAATTACCAATAATTAGTAATAATTAGTAATAATTAGTAATAATTACCAATAATTAGTAATAATTACCAACAATTAGTAATAATTACCAATAATTAGTAATAATTACCAATAATTAGTAATACTTACCAATAATTAGTAATAATTACCAATAATTACCAATAATTAGTAATAATTAGTAATAATTACCAATAATTAGTAATAATTAGTAATATTTAGAAATAATTACCAATAATTAGAAATAATTACCAATAATTAGTAATAATTACCAATAATTAGTAATAATTACCAATAATTAGTAATAATTACCAATAATTAGTAATAATTACCAATAAATTCCAATAATTACCAATAATTAGTAATAATTAGTAATAATTACCAATAATTAGTAACAATTAGTAATAATTAGTAACAATTAGTAATAATTAGTAATAATTACTAATAATTAGTAATAATTAGAATAATTAGTAATAATTACCAATAACTAGTAATAATTAGGAATAATTAACAATAATTAGTAATAATTAGTAATAATTACCAATAATTAGTAATAATTAGTAATAATTAGTAATAATTAGTAATAATTAGTAATAATTATCAATAATTAGTAATAATTAACAATAATTAGTAATAATTACCAATAATTAGTAATAATTACCAATAATTAGTAATAATTAAGAATAATTAGTAATAATTAAGAATAATTAGTAATAATTAAGAATAATTAGTAATAATTACCAATAATTAGTAATAATTACCAATAATTAGTAATAATTAGTAATAATTACCAATAATTAGTAATAATTACCAATAATTAGTAATAATTAGTAATAATTACCAATAATTAGTAATAATTACCAATAATTAGTAATAATTACCAATAATTACCAATAATTAGTAATAATTAGTAATAATTAGTAATAATTACCAATAATTAGTAATAATTAGTAATAATTACCAATAATTAGTAATAATTAGTAATAATTACCAATAATTAGTAATAATTACCAATAATTAGTAATAATTACCAATAATTAGTAATAATTACCAATTATTAGTAATAATTAACAATAATTAGTAATAATTAGTAATAATTACCAATAATTAGTAATAATTAGTAATAATTAGTAATAATTAGTAATAATTAGTAATAATTATCAATAATTAGTAATAATTAACAATAATTAGTAATAATTACCAATAATTAGTAATAATTACCAATAATTAGTAATAATTAAGAATAATTAGTAATAATTAAGAATAATTAGTAATAATTAAGAATAATTAGTAATAATTACCAATAATTAGTAATAATTACCAATAATTAGTAATAATTAGTAATAATTATCAATAATTAGTAATAATTACCAATAATTAGAAATAATTACCAATAATTACCAATAATTAGTAATAATTAGTAATAATTAGCAATAATTAGTAATAATTAGTAATAATTATCAATAATTAGTAATAATTAACAATAATTAGTAATAATTACCAATAATTAGTAATAATTACCAATAATTAGTAATAATTAAGAATAATTAGTAATAATTAAGAATAATTAGTAATAATTAAGAATAATTAGTAATAATTACCAATAATTAGTAATAATTACCAATAATTAGTAATAATTACCAATAATTAGTAATAATTAGTAATAATTACCAATAATTAGTAATAATTACCAATAATTAGTAATAATTACCAATAATTACCAATAGTTAGTAATAATTAGTAATAATTAGCAATAATTAGTAATAATTAGTAATAATTATCAATAATTAGTAATAATTAACAATAATTAGTAATAATTACCAATAATTAGTAATAATTACCAACAATTAGTATTAATTAAGAATAATTAGTAATAATTAAGAATAATTAGTAATAATTAAGAATAATTAGTAATAATTACCAATAATTAGTAATAATTACCAATAATTAGTAATAATTAGTAATAATTACCAATAATTAGTAATAATTACCAATAATTAGTAATAATTACCAATAATTACCAATAATTAGTAATAATTAGTAATAATTAGTAATAATTAGTAATAATTACCAATAATTACCAATAATTAGTAATAATTAGTAATAATTAGTAATAATTACCAATAATTAGTAATAATTAGTAATAATTACCAATAATTAGTAATAATTAGTAATAATTAGTAATAATTACCAATAATTAGTAATAATTACCAATAATTAGTAATAATTACCAATTATTAGTGATAATTACCAATAATTAGTAATAATTAAGAATAATTACCAATAATTAGTAATAATTAGTTATAATTACCAATAATTAGTAATAATTAGTAATACTTAACAATAATTAGTAATATTTACCAATAATTAGTAATATTTACCAATAATTAGAAATAATTACAAATAATTACCATTAATTATTAATAATTATCAATAATTACCAATAATTAGTATTAATTACCAATAATTAGTAACAATTACCAATAATTACCAATAATTAGTAATAATTAGTAATAATTAGCAATAATTACCAATAATTACCAATAATTACCAATAATTAGTAATAATTAGTAATAATTACCAATAATTAGTAATAATTACCAATAATTAGTAATAATTACCAATAATTCGTAATAATTACCAATAATTAGTAATAATTACCAATAATTAGTAATAATTACCAATAATTAGTAATAATTACCAATAATTAGTAATAATTACCAATAATTAGTAATAATTACCAATAATTACCAATAATTACCAATAATTACAGATAATTATTAATAATTACCAATAATTACCAATAATTACCGATAATTAGTAATAATTCGTAATAATTACAAATAATTAGTAATAATTAGTAATAATTAGTAATAATTAGGTCTATCTCAAAAAAAAGTTTGCGTCAGTCGTGTATGATCTAAACTCTATAATTATCCTAGCTTGAGTGTTTTTTCTAACAAATTATTCAAAACCAGTAATGCTTTTATATTTTATAGAGACATATGGAACAATGAGGTCGTCAACAATCATTATTAGGTGACCGCATATGGATAAATCAACGTAGAAATCCAAACGGTTCTGGTTTAAATCCAGTATATGTAGAGGGTGTGGAGACTTTTTTATCATTTGCGGCATCAAATCCAGAATTTGTTTCAGATGACAAAATAAAATGCCCTTGCAGAAAATGTGCATTGAGAACGTTTGACACGTTTGACAAAGTGGGAGAACATCTCTTGCGTTTTGGTTTTCAACCAGATTATGTATTTTGGTATCAACACGGTGAACGCAGTTCCAGAGCAGGTGATACCAACTTGATTCCGGATCCATCCCGGTTTCAAGATTTAGTACATGATGTTGCAGGTTCATCTGTTCAACATACAGAAACTCCGGCTGATATAGCTTCAAATCCTAAGTTGGCACCGTCTGAATTTTATGAGTTGTTGAAGTCTGCTGAGGATGCATTATATCCTGGCTGCAAGATGAGCAAATTAGAAGCAGCTGCAAAATTTATGGCTATCAAATCAGATAAAGGAATGTCAAACACCTGTTTTGACCAGATATTTTCTTTGCTTAAAACACTGTTACCTGAAGGAAATGTTTTACCTGCAAATTACTATGAGAGTAAGAGGCTGGTTCGAAATTTGGGACTTACTTGTCAGAAGATTCATGCATGTTCAAATGACTGCATTTTATATTCTGGGGAAAATGAGTCGTTGGATAGTTGTCCCACGTGTGGGAAACTGAGATATAAAGAAGGAAAACACGAGAAGTCTGGTTTGATTCCTGTAAAACAGTTGAGATATTTTCTGATTACATCCAGACTCCAGCGTCTATTCATGTCTAAGAATACAGCGACAATGATGTCATGGCATAAAGAGAATATTTCAACCGATAAAAGCTTGAATCATCCAGCCGATGGTGATTCATGGAAACATTTTGATAGAGTGCATCCATCCTTTGCTTTAGAAGCTATAAATGTTCGACTAGGGCTTTCCACTGATGGTTTCTGTCCGTTTGGATCTTATGGTAGTCAATATTCATGTTGGCCTGTTTTTTTAACTCTGTACAATTTACCTCCATGGATGTTGATGAAGGATCCATATATCTTTTTGACTTTACTAATTCTAGGACATCCGAAGAAAAATATTGATGTTTATTTGAAACCATTGATTGATGAATTAAATTTATTGTGGAGTACTGGTGTCAGTACATATGATGTTGCAACGAAACAGAATTTCATACTGAGAGCAGCATTGATGTGGACAATAAGTGACTTCCCGGCTTATGGGATGTTATCTGGATGGAGTACACATGGTCAGAAATCATGTACTTACTGTATGGGAGAAAAAAGCATTTATGCTCATTCATGGAAAGAAACCTTGTTATTTTGACTATCATCGCAGGTTTCTTCCAGCTGATCATCCTTTTCGCAGAAACAGATCTCATTTCAGAAAAGGAATAGTTGAAAGGGAAGGACCTCCAAAAATGCTATCAGGTTTGGAGTTAAAATCAGTTGTACTTTCATTACCTCCCATCACTTTTGGTCCCACAATAAACCAACAAAAAATTTCTGGTTTTGGGAAAGAACACAATTGGATTAAACGTAGCATATTTTGGGATTTGCCATATTGGTCTGATTTGTTGGTCCGACACATGTTAGATGTCATGCATATTGAGAAGAACTTTTTTGATAATTTGTTTCATACAGTTTTGGATACGCCAGGAAAGAGAAAAGACAATGTAAATGCACGTTTAGATCTTGCCCAAATTTGCAGGCATCCAGAATTGGAACTGTTTGAGAATGTCAGAACAGAAAGGTTACTGAAACCAAAAGAAGCTTATACACTGTCTAAAGAAAACCGTTTATTATTTTGTCAGTGGATTGCAGATTTGAGACTTCCAGATGGTTGTGCTTCCAATTTGGGTAGATGTGTAAAGAATGGTCATATTACTGGATTAAAAAGTCATGATTGTCATGTTATAATGGAAAGACTGCTACCCATTGGATTAAGAGGTCTGTTGAATTCTGTGATTTGGGATTCCATAACATACATGTCTCAATTTTTTTGGGAAATTTGTGCGGCTACAGCAGATTATGATGCTCTAGGCAAACTTGAAAAAGATGTTGTTGTAATTATATGTAAACTGGAAAAAATATTTTTGCCGTCTTTCTTCGACTCAATGGAACATTTGATGTTACATTTTCCATATGAAGCCAAATGTGGAGGTCCAGTACAGTTTCGATGGATGTACCCATTTGAAAGATGCATGCAAAAATTGAAAAGAAAAGTACGTAACAAAGCATCTGTTGAAGGATCTATTGCAGAAGCTTATTTGCAAGAGGAAATATCTTTTTTCTGCTCCCATTATTTTGAATCTGAGTATCCTTCAAAACACAACCGAATGGGACGGAACGAGAGGAATATTGATGAAATCGACAATCAATTATCTGTTTTCAACCATTCAGAGCTTGGTTTTGGTGGATTTTATGAACGCTGGCTTTCAGATGATGAACATCATAGAGCTCATACGTATGTTCTGCTCAACTGTGAAGAGATGACATCAGTTGTACTGTAAGTGTTTATATCACTTATTCTATCATTTATGTTACAGTAAATAACTTTGGTTTTTATAGGTTGTATGATAATCATATCAAGAAACAAATTCCACAAATTACAGCAGCTGCTCTCGAAGAACGTCGACTGAAAAATTTCTCTCAGTGGTTTCAAAAACTGGAAACATAAATTCTTTATCTTTTAGCAACTCATTCAATGTATAGTTTACTATATTGATAATTATTTCACAAATTTTCAGGTGTCTCGACATGCTGATAAAATTGACAAACGGTTGTGTGTATTGAGTAACCCACCTTCCAAACTTGTTAAAACTTATAATTCATATGTGGTGAATGGATTTCGATTCCACACACATACATATGGGGAATAGAAAAAAACAATGAACAGTGGAGTTAGCTTGAGAGGATCTCATCATCGAGAAAATGAAGTTGACTTTTATGGCATACTTGATGAAATCATTGAACTCTGTTATCTTGGACAACATTACATAACCATGTTCAAATGTCGGTGGTTGGATACAGAGAGAGGCGTGCGTGTTCATCCGACTCATAGAATCATCGATATTAAATGTAAAAGTGTTCTCGCAGTAAATGAACCATTCTTATTGGCTCAACAGGCACATCAAGTTTATTACGCAAAGTACTGTGCTACATCAAGAGACTTGACTGATTGGTGGAGTGTAATAAAAATCAAAATTCGAGACAATCAGTTTAGTCAAAGTGAATGTGCTTTCACTGATGTGAAAAGAATTGAAGTTTTTCAAGAGAGTACTCAAAATCAATCTTTTTTACAAAGAGACATGAGTATCGATGACGACACCCCACATTTAAGAGTCGGTGATGACGATGATGTTAATGATGTCACATATGAATTTGAAATGGTAAGAGATGAAGCAACTGTAACTCGAATGGATATCGATGATGTTGAGGAGGAATATGAAGATGACATTGACATATATGAAGATGATGATGAAGATGAACACTGATAGAATTCCATGGTATTTATATACAATCATAATATGTATATATGTATATATAATAGTAATTATGAATTATTTGCTAACAACATTAACATTTTCTGTTTCAGATGGACGACGCCACATTTCGTGAGTTGGCGGATGCTGATCTGACTTTCGATGCGGATGAGTTGCTGCCAGATGACCCTCAGCCTGCAGGCGCTCCAGGGAGTACGCGGAGGGGGTGCGGTCTTGCACGATTGATGATTCCTGACCCCGTCCCCGAGCGACGTCCACGTCTTGGGTTTGATCCATGCACACGGAGGTGTGATAACCTGTGTGATGACCTGTTGATTTGACTAGGATTTCATTAATCTATTCACATAATAAATGTTTATTATTTTTACAGTTTTCCGCATATAGCAGTCGGACAGGGTAGCGCTATTTTGCGTAACTATTTCTCTTAGCCGTGGACCACATGGGAGCAGATTCCCATTGATGTGCAGCAGGCCATGTTCGGCCATTGGTTGGTACATACGTAAATAAATAATTTTTATTTTGAAAATTATTTCATTTCTAACTTGATATTTTGATTTATTTGTAGGGTTTATGGTATCCGATCGAGGATACCATGCGTGATGTCATCCACGAGGCATGGGAGGTGGCCATGCGTGATCGCCTTCGTCAGTTTTTGCACAATTTAAGAAAAGCTTCGATGAAGAAAGCAGGAGTGTCAGATTTTGACGAGTCATGTAGAGCACACCGACCAGAGTACATTTCATCCCATGTATGGGATGGATTATGTGCGCACTGGTTGAGTGATGCCTTTCAGAGGAGATCATCGGTGGGGAGGCAGAATCGGGGGAGACAGAAGGTGACTCATCGAGCTGGGAGTCATTCTTTCAGTACTCATAGACAGTATCTGGTACGTACATTATTTATAAATATTTTATATAACTATAAATATTAACAGTTTATTTTTTATTCTTATAGGCTGTCGAGCACCCCGAGATTACGGAGTACGACGTATATCGGAGGATATATAGTGATCCTGCTACTGGGGAGCTCAGAGGTGATCGTCAGCATCACATCGTGGTTAGTATTATTTGTTTTCAAGTTTAAAAATTAACTATATATAATATATTCACAATTTTAATTTTAAATTGCAACTACAGGAGTCGTATGAAGCTGCAGCGTCACAGGCCCAGCCTGAGAGTCAGGCCGAGTCATCAGATCAGACCACTGGCCGTCAGTTTGATGAGGCGTCATGGATGCAGGCCACCCAGTATGCATTCGAGAAGGGCTGGGTAGTTGGTATCAGCTCTCGACTGACTCCCGGAGATTATTATGGCAGTGCTGCGATGTCGGCGTCCAGCTCGAGAGGAGCTCATGCATCTTCTTCTGCTACACAGTATGAGGATCAGTTGCGATCTCAGACTGCACTGATAGAGAGTCTCCGACAGGAGCAGGAGCAGATGTGTCAGCAGCATGAGGAGGAGCGTCGACGCCAGCAGCATCTGTACGAGGAGCAGACGAGTCGGTGGCAGCAGCAACATCAGGAGCAGATGGAGTACATGCGCCGACTCACTCATGCTTTAGGGATGGAGTTTCCTCCACCACCATCTGCAGACCCCCCCCCTCCCCCCCCCCCATCCTTCAGATTAGAGTTTGTATTTATGTTATAAAATTTGTGAAATCAAAATATGATTTTTTTTTCTATTCGTAGTTTCTGTTAATATTCTATTATTTTTTATTTTTGAATTATAATTCTATTATTATTATATTAATTAAAATAATTTATTATTTTTATTTGTGAATTATAATTCTATTATTATATTAATTAAAATCATTTATTAATATTTTATTATTTTTTATTTTTGAATTATAATTGGATTATTATTATATTAATTAAAATAATTTATTAACAATTTATTTTTTTATTTTTTTTATAGTATTTGCGACGGGATACTATTCCTGTCGCAAATAGTATTATTATTTTTTTATTTGTTAAAAAATAGTTTTTGCGACGGGTCCCGTCGCAACTAGTTTTTTACAAATATACGGAGTACTAGTTGCGACGGGGATTCTCCCCGTCACGGAAAAGGGCTTTAGCGACGGGCCCGTCGCAAAAAAATGTTATTGCGACACCGTTTTCAGCAACGGGTTATTTGTGACGGGACCCCGTCGCAAAAAGCCATTTGTGATGGGATCCCGTCGCAAATACCTGTTTTTCTAGTAGTGGAAGGATATTTTAACTGATCTTTCATCAATCATGAAAATGTAGAGTGAATTTTTATTTAAATTCACATTTCCTTATACAAATTAGAGTCATGATGTTAGTAAAATGAGGATTGATGGTGAGACTTACATGAATACATTAATCATTAAAATAAATACTGGATTTATTCCTAAACTCGCATTTCCTTATACACATCATAGCCATGATGTACAATGAGGATCAATGATGAGACATATAATTCATGAAAATTCTTATATTATCTTTTTGAGGCATGCATCATAAATAGCATCATCAACCCATAACCATATGAAATTTATAATGATGAATAGATATCAAATGAGTTATAGTATGATATAAATCCATTATGTCAAAAAATATGGGTTTATATGAAAATATATTATTAAGGTTTTGTTGATAAAAAAACTTAAATCAAAGAAAAATACAAAGTGAAAGTCAGGTAATTATCCTAAAGTTTTATATAAGATATTACATGAATCCATGTGATAGAAAAGTTATAGTATGGTGACAGACTATATTTATACAAAAGAATTTACATCTCTATTAGAGATAGGGGAGATAGATTTTCTTAGATAAATTTAAGGCTCTAGATGAATAAATAGTTGTCATATGAACAAATTCCACAAGAGCTTGTGGAAAGCGATTGTTATAGTGACTCATACTGTATATGAAATATAAAATGAAAGTGAGATGGATTTATGATCACAAAGTCAAGGTGATATATATTATTTAATAATAATAATGAATCTTAATCCTATATGGAAGCGGTAAATGGATATAAGCTACGATTGAAAAATTCATATGAATAAAATATAGATTCCACATGTTGAAATAGAGTTTTTATTTTGGTGGTTTATCCATAAGATGTAAAGTTGTTGATGGGTATTCAAGATAAACTATAAATGGTTGGTACAAATGTTGTAATAATAAGGGTTTATTCATTATACCTAATCATCATGATTGAATAAATTAGAATTCTACTTGTCATATCAACTTTCTATGATAATTATATTGGGTATTGGCTGTCAAGGACACCTTTTTAGGAAGATGTATGTACAACACAAACAAAAAGGGTTTGTGACACCATTGAATTCCCATAAAGAATGTAAGTTGAATAGATCCATATATGGATTAATACAAGCATCATGATTATAGAATATTCATTTGGAATGAAAGTATGTCACATGTTTATAAGAGGTTAGTGGGACTAACGTAATTTTCAAAGTAAAATATTATTATAACATATGGAAATTAGTTTTTAGTCATATAGTTAGTTAATACTAGATTGAAAGTAACTCTCAAGAGATTTAATTGAAGTGGTAACTTAAGTTCTAGAAAAAAATATCTATTAAGGTATATCTAATGGGTCCCTTGGACCAATTCAAAGTACATATACTGACTATGTGTTAAAAAACAATAAAACTAAAACAATTAAATAGAGAATTGATTACAATGTCACGTGGCATAAATATCTCAAAGAAAACATATATGATATATAGGATGATATTGAAATAGTGAGTATAATTGCATATCTTTTAGTAATGTATCAATCACATGTTTCATGTTATGTACTAGAAATGATATTTTCAATATATGAATTCTGTTCAGAAAATATTATATGAATCTAGGAGAATTTCATGGAAAGCGGTCAGAGATATCTGATAATATTTTATAAAGTACATGGAATATGCACCTGGTACATAGAAAATAAGAAACACTAGTTTTAAGGGGACACAAAACAGTCTTCATATAAATCATATTGACCTAATATCATAGTTAGGATAATTAAATGTGCAAGATAGTCTCATTGAATCCAATAATATCCATATCTAAAAATACAGAGTATGTTTCAACTTCTAAGGAATCTAAATGAGTGGTATAAATAAGCAAAAAAATCTAATTCTTGGAATCATTACTAGAGTGTAAAGTATTATCATAATATAAATTATGATAATATTGTATCAATGGTACTAGATAAGAGTTCAAGTTAAGGATAGAGTATAAAATGGATATACTCATGGATATCATATCTTGCGGAGTTTTTCTTAGGGCGGTAAATTTTTAGAAAGTAGAGTAGCCATGTTGGAAAATGTGGTAGGACCAATAACTAAAGCCATTACTCAGCATAAGTATAATCATTTCATGTTTTATCTAATAATTTTATAGTTATCAATTTGGATCTAGTGCAAGTGGGAGTGTTTTGTAGTTGGGTTCCCTAGACCCAACTTTTATAGTAAATTTTAATTATTATGTCATGTATATCGAGAGGTATGCATGATGTATTATTACCATAAAAGTGTTGATACTTATGAATACATTATTTACATGGTAATGTATTGAGATAATTTTTCATATCAATGGGTTATATCATTTCCCATCTATAATAAGAACCTTGAGATACTATGAAAATAATATTAAATATTTGTCATGTGGTATAGATACACCATACTAAAGGGACACGAATGATGTTTGATTATTAGGTGTCGGGGGATCATAAGCATTGAGAATTATTCTCATGAAGTCCATACTTTGTGATCTTAAGTACACGATATCGTGAGGATTCACCCACCAATAGTAACGCCATGTGTATCGGGTGTCATTGGTTGTTCCTATTTATGATAATGTGTATTTCTCTCTCTATTTGAGATAATTATTAACATGTACCATTTTATTATGTACTTTTATGCAATATAAAAACCATGATATTTATATTTTGGTGATTTATCTTGTGTTGGGAGCATCGTTGGTGGTATTTCATTGATTGAATTTTCAATATAGGATTTTTCACTTTTAAAATGAATAGATATATTGGGAACAGTTGACCATGATGGTAGTACCTTTAATAAATCCAAGGTCATGGTAGAAGAAGGTAAATCCTTATAATAAGTTCATGAAATTATAAATCAGAGAAGGATGATGACATAAATTTTATATCATTATTTATGAGATAAGGTCATAGAGGGTCACACACCAAGTGTATACATAAGTTTCATCTATTTGGAAGAATATGAGTTTAGGATGAAGTCGTCCCCATATGCGAGGCCAGTGAATGTTCGAGTTTGAATGATCAAAAGGTAAATAACTCAATTAAATTATTCAAGTTTATAATAATAATAATTGAACTCATTTCTCATGGTATTCATTAGTAATTTAATTATAAAATTGAATATGAGAAAATATTATTTTCTGAGAGAATGATGCGCATTCAAGGTATGTTAAGTAATTATTGGAGTAAAGAGATAAGTTAATGGTTCACATCTAATCACATGACATGTTGAAATATTAAAAGTTAGTGATAAAACATTTATGACTCTTATGATGAGTTAACTAAGTAATAAGTGTGTTTCTTGGGAATTTTCTAAGGTCAAGTTTCCATAGGGACCAAATTGAAATTTATAAAAACCTAAACCCTATAATAAATATATATTTTTGTCCAAAATGGTGGTGAATAACTTTGTATGAATTTGAGATAGATACTCTCCTTGTCTCCCTTCTCTCAAGTTTTAGATATAGAGAGACTAATATAAGAAAAAGGTCATGTAACAACCAGAATTTTTGGGTATCATATAATGATGATACTATGAATTTACCTTTGTTAAAGTCCTTTTAAACAAACAGAAATTTGAAGGATAAACATAAGGCTCTTTATTTATTTAATAACATCGTAGTGTTTATAATACACTGAGATGAAAAGTGTAACATCCCAGGTAAATGAAGAATAAGAGATTTTCATATTTATTAATATTTGTGAATTAAATATTAATTTTAGCTTAAGGGGGTTGCTAAGTTCGATAGCGTACCCAATACGCAACAATGGGTTTCTTTGGAATCTTACGTTACACACTAATAATATAATATTATTATTTTAAATTGTAGTTAACTCCTAGTTGTTGTATTGGCGAGAATGAACAAAACTAACTATAATATGATTATACATGTATTTATATTTATCCAATAAAAGTTGGAGCCTTAAAATAAGAATGAATCTAATTTTAAGCATAATTTACATTAAAAGGCCGATTTACCGCCTTTTAATGGCGAACCCTTTTTAAATCTAGTTTTGGTCACTTTAATACATTCTATATGAACAAATAAAATACTTCTTTTTAATGAGTACATCAGAATTTACTTTGGGTAATTTTTTGGTATTTTTCTGATAAAGTTCATTTTTTAAGGAATAGTGAAAATGTTGTATTTTAATTCAAAACTATGTTTTAATCAAATTTATTTATATGGTTATATTATCTTTTTAATTTGTTTTAAAGTAAAATTAAAATATATTTTTACCATTTAATCTAATTTTGGTCATTGGAATTAATTTCACTTTGAAATTGGATATAAATAAGTATCAATCTTTTGATAGTTTTTAACACGCTCTTTGTTCTGACAGCGTGAATTAACTTTAAATTAATTTTTGCCGCTTCTGTGTTTTGATTTTGGAAAAATGGATTCCATATTTGGATTCAGTATACCTAAATTGTGTAAATAGGTTAATTTTATTTTTATACATTTTAAATATTTACTTCAGTAAATATTTTATTTACCGTGGTTAAAGGGTAAATCAGGTAAATAAGGGTAAACAAATAATATTATAATAATCTCAAATTACCCTTAAAAGTGTCCTAATTCTATTGGATGAGTCATTTACGACCATGTAAATATTTGGGTCGATTTTGGGACCCCATTGAGCCACTTGGGAGTGATAATGACAATTTAGATTAATTAATTTAATGTGAAGACAAAAGTGACATTAACAAAAATCGTTTAGTAATTAATTTTTATATGGTGTTATATAAGTTCTATTTTAGACTATAAATATTAATTGGACATATAAAAATATTTTCTACATCATGGTATTTTTTTTATAATTTTTAGACATCAAATAAATTAAATTATTTATGACACAATAATGGTGCAGTTTTTACCTCATTAATAAATGATTTAAATAAATAAGATTATAATGATTAAAATATTATCCAAAACATGACCAATTCTGATTGGATGATTTTATTTAGAATATGAGTCATCTTATCTTCGACCTCAATGATTTTTGGACCATTATAAACCGAATATAAGTTTATAATAAAATAATATTTTCAAACATTCCTAAAGAGCCCCTCCTCTCCCTTATAAAAAGAGACCACTTCTAACCAATTCCTCACACCTCTGAAGCCATTTGTCTCATCCAAACTCTGCCCAATTAAGCTCCCTACATCCCTATACTCCTCCTAGAAGCCTTGCCTTAGGCAGAAGGCACTTAATAAGTCCTTTGGTTCAAACTAAAGTGAGTCACCCAAATTAAAGGTAACGGTTTCTCTTAAATTGTTTTCTTTTATTTTGCTTCTCCAACCCATAAACTCTTTTTATTTCCTTTATTTTGTAACAAAAAAAGTATCCTAAATATACTAGTATGTTGTTATGATAAGGATTAGAACTACACTTACACACACCTCTATCTAATGGATGAAGAACATAATGTTTCTGTGGATGGAAAACTAACGCCTCACGAAATGATGATTGTTCAATTACATCTTACCACCTCTCATGGTGTCCATTATGATGGAACTATATTTATATATAATATATATTATGTTTATGATTTCCTTATGCTTCTTTACTTTCCATTTATATCAATCCTTTATGGTTTCCATAGTGGGTAAATACGATAATCTCATTTGAGGAAGTGCGGACTACCGCCCCCTCAAAGTGATGTGACTCGTTAATGCCCTATGTGGGATGTATAAAGGATAGAGTTAATGATATTATATATGATATTATACTGTAATTATAATATAAATATGCATCATTATGTTTTAATTCCATTAAAATAATAAATATAAGTGAAAGTAGCGTTCATGCGTATGTACTGCTTACCGTCTCCATGAACGGTGCATTTCATTTATTACCTCCAAATGTTATGTACTGTTATAAATACATGTATATACTGGATATATATGATATATATGATATCTAAATTATGATTATCATTCTGGAGATAATGGATATTTGACTACATTTACAACATGTAATTATAAGAAGTCCATTTTGGACTCAAGTACCAAATATCGACAAAATGAACGTTAATGATTACATAATGCTTATAACATGGTAATAAGTGATATAAAAGGATTAAAAAACTTGAAAAGTGTTCTTAATCAAGTAGAAATTAACATTAGTTTATTATTCAGGATATTAAAGAACGAATGGGTCAAGTCGGACATGAGGTAAGGTACTTCGTCTCAATCTCTTTTCATTGAGGAATTTTTAGTTTTATACACGGCTTTATTTTATACGATGTATAAACCCCTTTGACTTTTCATTTTATTCAAAGGTAATATTTTTATATGAAGATTTTTACTAAACGATAAAAAATAATGTTTTTTAATGTAAGCGGTGAAAACGACCTTTCCGCCACCGTGAGTATTATTTGATCTTTGGCTTCCTTAACAAGCCAGAATGTTTTTAAAAGGAAAAACAAATGCCATATACTATTTTTATGTATTTGGTATTGAAAATTATTTTGAGAATGGATTTATTATTTCAATATCTTGAAATGATATTTTATTATTGCAATGTGGAAATGCTATCTTTCCTTTATGCTTATGTTATGTGTTATGATCATGTTATGGTTCTTGGGAATTATTTAAGTGTACGGGTGGTTCCGTGATAAACCTAGGGTGGGTGAGCCCGATATAGCTCTCTAATTCATTGGGTAACGTGACGGAGGTAAACGTGAATGTTACTCCTAAGAGATTGAGAGAATATACTGTGATGGGTATTCCAAAGTAACTCCCTATGTAGCTGTGATAGCTATAATGTAAGTATGATATGGATGACACAAGTTACCATTATGATTTTTGATTTCTATGTTTCTTTCATAAATCTTATGATTTCACGAGTTAAGTAAAAGATTTCATGTTTTGAATGCATTTATGAACAAATGTTTTAATTCTTTGATTTATAACCCTTACTGATCTTTTTATGCTCATCCCAAGTTTGAAATTTTTTCACAGGACTTAAATATGAATAGGGTCAAGGATGGGATCAAGGAAAATTCATGCTGTCTAAAACATGGATCTAGACATGACTCTTTTTTTTAAGTGTTCATGTTTTGTAAAAAAAATGTAAACTGTGTAGAAATGTCTACTTTGTAATTTTTGAGATGAAATGTAATTGTTATGCCTAATTCTCTAAAACTCTAAACCAGAAAATATCCTCAATGTGAATTATCCATTTAATTCAATATTATGTAATGTTTAAGGTCTGGTCCTTATAGTTGGTGTCATAGGTCGGTTTAGATAACTTTAGGAGTTAGGATATTGTTAAACTAATATCCATAAATTAATTTATTTTAATATTGATATCACATAGCATTTACAGATTACCATGTTGTTTCGCCTAAGATATTTCTTTGTTTAGAATGGTTTTCTGTAGAGGAAATAGGGCAGCTATGTTGGGACGACATCAGGAGGAATACAACCTTCCAAATCAGCAACTTGAGATGGTCGGAATCAGAACTGAATAGTTTTTTACAGTGATGGCACAGTTGACTTAGGCTATAAATGGTGGTGGTATCCATGTACGAGATCATCCAGATCAACCACATAGGAACATGTCAGTAATGGATCATTTCATGAGGCAACATCCCCCATCATTCAGAGGATCATCTGATCCGGTGCTAGCTGAAGGGTGGATTAAAGCACTGTAAAAGATTTTTGATGTCATGGGTTGTTCAGAACATCAAAAGTTTAGTCTCCATGTTTACCATTTTGAAGGTGAAGCTGATCAGTGGTGGTCGATGGTCAAAAATATCAGGGATAGTGAGGAGATTGATGCTCTTAATTGGGATGAATTCAAAGGTACGTTTCTTGAGAAATATTTTCCTAAGGTGGTTCATCTTAGGATGGAAAAACATTTCCTAGAATTGAGGTAGGAGGATGACTCAGTGGCTGCTTATGAAGAAAAATTCACTCGACTGGCAAGGTATGTTCCAAATTTCATACGAGATCTTGATAGTAAAATCAACCGTTTTTACTCAGGATTAATGCCAAAGTATCGAAGGGCTTTAGCTTCTCGTGAGTTCAAAAGTTATGAAAATCTTGTTCTTTGTGCGGAGAAGGTGGAAATGGAGTTTTCCGATGATCAAGTATTCTTTGACAATCAACAAAATAAGAGGTCGAGGTGGCAGGCGAAAGGGAAGAACTCTTCAAAAAAGTCTGATGGTAAAAAACTTAAGTTTAAAGTTTGTGAAAATTGTGGTAAAAAGCATGCTGGGGAATGTATTTTGAATTCTGTTAAGTGCTACCGATGTGGTAAAATGGTACATAAGGCTCGTAATTGCACTGAAAAAGATCAGGGTAATGGTAAGACAAAATATGATTTACAATCAGTAAAATGATTTAAGTGCAATGAAATGGGTCATTATGCAAATGAGTGTCCGACAAAGAGCTCGAGTGATGGGAAGCAGTCAGACTACAAGTAGAAAGGGGTGGAGAAATTCTTTGCAACTAATTCATCAGATGTTGGTCCATCAAATGAAGTAGTATCAGGTACATTGTTTGTTTGTTCAGAATATGCCAATGTGTTGTTTGATTCAGGGTCTACACATTCATTCATTTCTGAAAAGTTTTCTAGTAAATTGGTAATTCCATCTCATGATATGAATACTGAACTTATGGTAAAAACACCTGGAGGAAACGTTGAGACAAAAAGAAAACATAAGAACATTCTTGTGCTTGTGTGCGGAAAGAATCTACCTGCAAACCTTATTGTTTTGCCTCTAGTAGAGTTTGATGTTATATTGGGCATGGATTAGATTTCTGTTTATCATGCTAAGATTGACTGCAGAGCTAAAGAGGTTTCTTTTCAGAATGATTTTCAGTTTGTGTACAAGAATGAACCCTTGCTTTTGATAACATATCAGGAAGTCGAAAAACTGGTAAAAGATGGAAATGAATGTTACCTTGCACATATTGTTGAAAATAAAGGAACTATTCATATTAATGATGTTCCAGTGGTAAATGAGTACCTTGATGTTTTTTCTAATGAGTTGACCGGTATTATACCTGATCGGAAAGTTGAATTTACTGTTGACTTAGTTCCTGATGCTAAGCCAATTTCAAAACCCCCTTATCAAATGGCTCAAATTGAACTTTTAGAGTTAAATAAGCAATTGGAGGATTTATTAGATAAAGGTTTCATTAGACCTAGCACATCACCATGGGGTGCTACTGTCTTGTTTGTTAAAAAGAAATATGGTTCAATGCTACTTTTTATTGATTATAGAGCATTGAATAACATCACTATTAAGAATAAGTATCTTTTGCCTCATATTGATGATTTGTTTGATCAGCTCCAAGGAGCTCAGTATTTTTCGAAGATTGACTTGAGGTCGGGGTAACATCAGTTGAATGTAAAGGAAGAATACGTTTCGAAGACAGTGTTTCGTACTAGATATGGCCATTATGAATTTGTAGTTATTCCTTTTGGGTTAACCAATGCACCTGCTGTATTCATGGATCTTATGAATAAAATTTTTCGGGAGTTCTTGGATAAGTTTGTGGTTGTGTTCATTGATGATATTTTGGTTTATTCAAAAAGTAAATAGAAGTATGAAATTCATTTAAGGTTTATATTACAAACATTAAAAGAAAAGAAATTTTTTGGGAAATTCAGTAAGTGTGAGTTTTGGTTACAACAAATTTCTTTCCTTGGTCACATTATTTCAAAAAATGTCATAACTGTTGATCCTGCAAAAACAAAAGTTGTTGAAGAATGGACAAGACCCACAAATATAACCGAGATCCGTATTTTTCTTGGTTTGGCAGGTTATTACCAGAGGTTTGTTGAAAATTTTGAACGGTTATCTAGTCCAATGACTAAGTTAACTCGAAAAGGTGTTAAGTTCATCTGGACAAAATAATGTGATGATTGTTTTCAGAAATTGAAAAGAAGATTGGTGAATGCTCCAGTTTTGGCACTACCTTCAAGAAATAGTGAGTTTTTTATCTACAGTGATGCTTCGTTGAAAGGAATGGGTTGCTTCCTAATGAAAAATGATCAGGTAATTGCTTATGCTTCACGTCAGTTGAAACCACATGACTTAAATTACCCTACACATGATTTGGAATTAGCTGCTGTTTTTTTTGCTTTAAAAATTTGTAGGAATCATTTGTATGAAGTAAAGTGTGAAATATATACTGATCACAAAAGTTTAAAGTATATATTCACTCATAAAGAATTGAACATGAGACAGAGGATATGGCTAGAATTAATCAAGGATTATGATTGCACGATCCATTACCATTTGGGAAAAGCAAATAAAGTGGTCGATGCTTTGAGTCAGAAAAGTAATATCTCATTAGCCATGCTATGTTTGGAACATGATCTTTTGGTTTCTGATTTGATGAAATTTGGCATAGAAGTTGTTGGTGCAGGAAATTCTTCTGTTTTGTTTCAGGTTTCAGTGAGATCAACTCTATCAGACAGAATAAAGAAAGCACAGAAGGAAGACAGTGAGTTGCAGAAAAAGGTAGAGTTGGTTCAGAAAGGTAATTTTCCTGAATTTAACATTGATAATGATTGTGTTTTGAGGTTTGTAAAGAGATTATGTGTGCCATGTGATTCACAGTTGAAGAATGAGTTATTATGTGAAGCTCATAGTTCTCAGTTTTCAGTTCATCCTGGCAGTACTAAGATGTACAGAGATCTTCGAGAGTATTACTGGTGGGATGGAATGAAAAGAGATATTGTTGATTTTACTGTGAAGTGTTTGACTTGTCAACAGGTTAAAGCAAAGCGACAGTTACCAAAAGGAATGCTTCAGCCTCTACCGGTGTCAGAGTGGAAAAGGTAAAATATATCCATGGACTTTGTTGTGGGATTACCAAAGACATCTCGAGGTAATAATGCAATCTAGGTTATAGTTGACTGATTGACTAAATATGCTCATTTCCTTCCTATTAGAGATACTTTGTCTCTAGATCAACTTGCTCAGTTGTATGTTAAAGAGATAGTCAGGTTTCATGGATTTCCCCTCTCTATTGTATCTGATCGTGATCTCAGGTTCACTTCTAACTTTTGGAAAGGCCTTTAGAAGTCATTGGGTACTGAATTAAATTTTAGTACATCTTTTCATCTTCAATCAGATGGGCAGTCAGAACAAACAATTCAGACCTTGGAGGATATGTTACGTACTTTCTCAATGGACTACCAGGGAATTTGGGAACAAAAACTTTCTTTGGTCGAATTTTATTATAATAATTGTTTTCATTCCAGTATACAGATGGCTCTATTTGAGGCATTGTATGGAAAGCGTTGTCGAACTCCAGCTTTTTGGGATGAAGTGGGTGAAAGAAATCTGATGGGACCATAATTGGTAGAAGAGATGGCAGAGAAAGTTCAGTTGATTCAGAAGCACATGAGAAAAGCTCAGAGTAGATAGAAAAGTTATGCAGATTACCGGAGGAAGGATATTTCTTTTGAGGCAGGTGATCATGTCTTTCTCAAAGTTTCTCCTTGGAAAAGTGTGATGTGTTTTGGTAAGAAGGGAAAGTTGAGTCCAAGGTTCATTGGACCTTATGAAATTATAGAGAAAGTTAGATCAGTTTCATACAGAGTATCTTTACCTCCAAGTTTATCCCAGGTACACAATGTTTTCCATGTTTCGATGTTGATAAAGTATATGCCAGATCCCTCTCATGTTTTGAACCCATAGGTAGTTCAGTTGGAAGAGAATCTCTATTATTAAGAACAACCAATCCAGATTCTTGAACGTAGAGAGAAAGTGCTATGGAATAAGTTAATTCACCAGGTAAAGGTTTTGTGGAAAAACCATATGGTTGAAGAGGCAACATGGTAATCTGAAAATACTATGAGGGATAAATACCCCCACTTATTTTTATAAGTGGATAAAAATTGCGAGGACGCAATTTCCAAAAGGGAGGAAGGATGTAACATCCCAGGTAAATGAATAATAATATATTTTCATATTTATTAATATTTGTGAATTAAATATTAATTTTAGCTTAAATGGGTTGCTATGTTCGATATCGTACCTGATACGCAACAACAGGTTTCTTTGGAATCTTACGTTACACACGAATAATATAATATTATTATTTTAAATGGTAGTTAAATCCTAGATGTTGTATTGGAGGTAATAAAAAAACTAACTATAATATTATTATACATGTATTTGTATTTATCCAATAAAAGTTAGAGGCTTAAAATATGAATGAATCTAATTTTAAGCATAATTTACATTAAAACGCCAATTTACCACCTTTTAATAGCGAACCCTTTTTAAATCCAGTTTTGGTAACTTTAATACATTCTATATGACCAAATAAAATCCTTCTTTAGAATGAGGACAACAGAATTTACTTTGGGTAATTTTTTGGTATTTTTCTGATAAAGTTCATTTTTTTAAGGAATAGTGAAAATATTGTATTTTAATTCAAAACTATGTTTTAATATAATTTATTTATATGGTTATATTATCTTTTTAATTGGTTTTAAAGTGAAATTGAAATATATTTTTACCATTTAATCCAGTGTTGGTAATTGGAATTAATTTCACTTTGAAATTGGATATAAATAAGTATCAGTCTTTTGATAGTTTTTAATTCTAAAAAACACGCTCTTTGTTCTGACAGCGGGAATTAATTTTAAATTAATTTCTGCCACTTCTGTGTTTTGATTTTGGAAAAATGGATTCCATATTTGGAATTAGGAGACCCAAATTGTGTAAATAGGTAACTTTTTTTTTAGACATTTTAAATATTTACTTCAGTAAATATTTTATTTACCGTGGTTAAAGGGTAAATCAGGTAAATAACGGTAAAAAAATAATATTATAATAATATAAAATTACCCTTAAAAATGTCCTAATCCTATTGGATGAGTCATGTCCGACCATGGGAATCTTTGGGTCGATTTTGGGACCCCATTGAGCCACTAGGGAGTGATAATGACAATTTAGATTAATTAATTTAATGTGAAGAAAAAAGTGACATTAACAAATATCGTTTAGTAATTAATTTTTATATGGTGTTATATAAGTCCTATTTTCTACTATAAATATTAATTGGAAAGCTAAAAATATTTCCTACATAATGGTATTTGTTTTGTAATTTTTAGACATCAAATAAATTAAACTATTTATTACACAATAATGATGCAGTTTTTACCTCATTAATAAATGATTTAAATAAATATGATTATAGTGATTAAAATATTATCTAAAACATGTCCAATTATGATTGGGTGGTTTTATTTAGAATATGAGTCATCTTATCTTCGACCTCAATGATTTTTGGACCATTATAAACCAAATATAAGTTTATAATAAAATAATATTTTCAAACTTTCATAAAGAGCCCCTCCTCTCCCTTATAAAAAGAGACCATTTCTCACCAATTCCTCACACCTCTCAAGCCATTTGGCTCATCCAACCACTGCCCAATTAATCTCCCTACATCCCTATCCTCCTCCTAGAAGCCTTACCTTAGGCATAAGGCACTTAAGAAGTCTTTTGGTTCAAACCAAAGTGAGTTACCCAAATTAAAGGTAATGGTTTCTCTTAAATTGTTTTATTTTATTTTGCTTCTCCAACCCCTAAACTCTTTTTATTTCCTTTCTTTTTTAACAACACCAGTATCCTCAATATACTATATGTTGTTATGATAAGTATTCTAATAACACTTAAACCCACCTCCATCTAATGGATGAAGAACATAATGTTTTTGTGGATGGAAAACTAACGCCTCATGAAATGATGATTGTTCAATTACATCTTACCGCCTCTCATGGTGACCATTATGATGGAACTATATTTATATATGATATATATTATTTTTATGATTTCCTTATGCTTCTGTAATTTCCATTTATATCAAGCCTTTATGGTTTCCATAGTGGGTAAATACGATAATCTCATTTGAGAAAGTGCAAACTACCACCCCCTCAAAGTAATGTGACTCGTTAATGTCCAATGTGGGATGTATAAAGGAAAGAGTTAATGGTATTATATATGATATTATACTGGAATTATAATATACCTATGTATCATTATGTTTTAATTCCCTTAAAATAATAAATAGAAGTGAAAGTAATGTTCATGCGTACGTACGGCTTACCATCTCCATGAACGGTGCATTTCATTTCTTACATCCAAATGTTATGTACTATTATAAATACATGTATATACTAGATATATATGATATATATGATATTTAAATCATGATTATCATTATGGAGATAATGGATATTTGACTACATTTACAACATGTAATTTTAAGAAGTCCATTTTTTGACTCAAGTGCCAAATATCGACAAAACGAACGTTAATGATTAAATAATGCTTATAACATGGTAATAAGTGATATGAAAGGATTAAAAAACATGAAAAGGGTTATTAAGAAAGTATAAATTAACTTTAGTTTATTATTCAGGAGATTAAAGAACGAACGGGTCAAGTCAGACACGAGGTAAGGGACTTCGTCTCAATCTCTTTTCATTGAGGCATTTTTAGTTTAATACATGACTTTATTTTATACGGTGTATAAAACCCTTTGACTTTTCATTTTATTCAAAGGGAATATTTTTATACGAAGAGTTTTACTAAATGACAAAAATAATTTTTTTTTAACGTAAGCGGTGACAACGACCTTTCCACCGCCGCGAGTATTATTTGATATTTGGCTTCCTTAACAAGCCAGAATGTTTTTAAAAGGAAAAAAAATACCATATACTCTTTTTACGTATTTGGTATTGAAAATGATTTTGAGAATGGATTTATTATTTCAATATCTTGAAATGATATTTTATTATTGCAATGTGGAAATGTTATCTTTCCTTTATGCTTATATTATGTGTTATGATCATGTTATGGTTCTTGGGCATTATTTACATATACGGGTGGTTCCGTGATAAACCTAGGGAGGGTGAGCCCGAGATAGATCTCCAATTCATTGGGTAACGTGATGGAGGTAAACGTGAATGTTACTCCTAAGAGATTCAGGGAATATACTGTGATAGGTATTCCAATGTAACTCCCTATGTAGCTGTGATAGCTACAATGTAAGTATGATATGGATGCCACAAGTTACCTTTATGATTTCTGATTTCTATGTTTCTTTCATAAATCTTGTGATTTCACGAGGTAAGTAAAATATTTCATGTTTTGAATGCATTTATGAAAAAATGTTTTCATTATTTGATTTATAACCCTTACTGGTCTTTTTATGCTCATCCCAAGTTTGAAATGTTTTCACAGGACTTAAAGATGAATAGGGTCAAGGATGGGATCAAGGAAAATTCATGTTGTCTAAAACATGGATCTAGACATGACTCTTTTTTTTAAGAGTTCATGTTTTGTAAAAAAATGGAAACTGTGTAGAAATTTCTACTTTGTAATTTTTGAGATGAAATGTAATTGTTATGCCTAATTCTCTAAAACTCTAAACTATAAAAGATCCTCAATGTGAATTATCCATTGAATTCAATATTATGTAATTTTTAAGGTCGGTCCCTTATAAAAAGAGTAAACATACTAACCAAAAATACCTATTAAAACCCTATTAGAACTACGGGAAGACCCCCAATCACCACAAAGAGGCCCAGTAAGTAAAGAAAATCCTTCGAGTCAACTAAAGAAAAAAAAATAACTACTGTGATCATGAAAAACATGCTGGCCATCAATGGAATGGGAAGCACCATCTTCTCCCTTTTGAGTTTTAGGACACCGTAATGTTTAGTTTTATAGGACACTTTTTCGACCGTTTCTCTAGTAACCGTTGGAATCCAACGGTTATAATTATAGCCATTGGACCTTGTTTAAATATTAATTAGTTACAAAATAATTGAGTTATGGTTAAGGTTATAATTAAACCATCATTTATGAACTCAAAAAAGGATATGGTTCAAAACTCTGTTTCACCCTTAAGTAATTTTGAAAGGAATTAAAGAATTCAAAATGTTGCGAATATTTCAAATACAATGCAATGATTTTTTTTCATTTTCTTGAATAATGTTATAAACTATGTTTAAATTTCTTCAAATTAAATTATTTTTTGATTGAATTAAGTTTTCTATTATACTAACACAGAAGTTATCATATAGGTTTGTTAAAATCTTTTTATAACTCTTTCCAATAAAAAGGTTTAGTGTTTGATATTTTATAAATACTTTTAACTAAGATAAAGTTTAGTTTGTTTTCATTAACGTTTAAGAATATAAATTTAATGAATGGCTTGTTTTCCTCTTCTTTAAAACTTTTTTAGTGTAGCGCTTACAAAAATATTGGCCGACTAGGTCCATCCCTTTTGGCTAGGGATGAGGGAGGCATCTCACACAAAGTGGCTGATCCTAACCCTCAGCACCAAGCCAGGGGCTGGACTGAGATCGAGTAGGGATTCCCTGAAGGGCGCATGGGAGCGAGCAGGAGCACGTAGGTGCACCAGTGCGGGCGTGAGGCCGCGGCGAGGTAGGCCAAGGCCTGCGGGTGGGCGCCTGTGTATAGGGCCCCCTTCTTGGGTGCTGTGTTTTTTCTGAACACTTGATGGGAGGCCCGGGGTAATAAGGGAGGTGAAAACTGCGCCCCGTTTTGATGTGGGAACAACTTTTTCAGGCAAAACACAATCATGACCGTCAGATCGCGTCGTGTATGATTTTAGCCATTGATCTTGACGCCACGCCCGGATTTAGAAATCGCGGCTTATCACCACGTCTCGGTGATCCGTTCGATCAGGCCCGGAGTAAATCCGAGCCGTCCACATTTTTTTCTAAACCACAGTCGTACCCCCAACCATTAGATCAAGATCGGCCCGATCTGGACCGTCCAATTTTCCCCGGCTTTTCCCTTGGCCGCGTCGTCTTCTTCCTTTGCGTATGGGATGCACCAGTAACCTATACCTATGGCGTGTCTCATTTTCTTCCCTCCTGACCGTCGAGGACCCCCCATGTCCCCTCTTCTTTTCAAGCACGACACCCCCCCATTAAATGAAATGCAAGTGGGTATGTTTTGCGTGGAGGGTGTGTGAGCTTTTGTGTATAAATAACTAAGACCTCTCGGTTTTTCTTCCCCGTTCAAGTCTCCAGCAAGCCTCATCCAACCTTCCCGAAGTCCTTCTTTCCCTAGTTTTAAAGTATGGGTTTTTAGTTTTTCCTTGTCTTCCTTCTTTGAGAATATATACACTTATATATTCGTAAAAAAAATACATATCTATAACCATACAGTCCTATCCAATCTTTCTTCAATATTTTACCTGGGCCTTCAGGTTTTTGGGTGTTCAAATGGTACAATGGATGTAAGGAGCATTTTTTCTTTGATGCATGGTGTTGAGTTTATATATATCTATACATATATATGTATGTATGCTCATAAAACCTTGTGTTTTAAATAACTTCACGGGTTAGTTGAGACCCTACTTATAACTGAACCTAAACCTTTAAATTTTGTATTTTCAGTGTATTGATAAGTTGTTTAATGTTTATAAAACCTTAATACGTGCTATATATTTATATGTGTACATATATACTTTTGGTTATATGTATATACATCGGTTATATGTGGGAAGGGATATGGCCTTTCTACTTCGTTTATATGTATGAAGTTTGTGTGTATTTTTTCATGCACTGCACATATTCACATACTCACATTTTCAAAAAATAAATATAAATATATTTGGAAAATGTTATATATATGTTCGGTTTTATTATATAAAATTATTTTAGTAGGTTTTCATAAACAAATTTTTATGACTAAGGGAATGACCTGCCCTATTTAAAACATTGTTGAACTCATATCCATAGGGGATTAATACACATGGATGTGCCAATATTTTAGTTTGAGTTCAGGTACATACATATATTTTATATGTTGTATGAACCTTGATATCAGGGTCCTTACACTTTAAGTCTCAAGTTTAAGTGAAAATTTTAAACATTAGAAATTTTGTGTTAAACAAAACTTATATCCACATTTAAGAGTATCTTATGTTTTCCCTTTATTTTAAATGATGTTGCATATGGTGAAGGTTCATGATTTCTATTGTGGACATAATTCTGTAGTATTCAAAGGCTTACCGGTATTGAATGTTTTAGTATCTGCAAGTTCAAAACACTATTTGAAATTTTTGATTCATTTTATGATAAGATTTTATATTTTTAAAGAACAAACTTTCATATGATAAATTCTAGTTTTCTTTTATTTTAGTACCTTAGATGTAAATGTATGTGCCATAATCTTCTTTCCTTCTTTCCAATTAATAACGGTTTTATAATTGTTAGCTTGGGTTTTACATATCTAGATGCCTGTCTCACTTATAAGACGTGTAAATTCAACTACTATGACCAACTATGAATGAATTATTCAAGGTGGTATGGGACATATTGAATATACGACCCCGTTTGAGTAAAGTATTGACTTATGTGGCTCAAATTTAAGTAAAGAAATATTCAGGGTGTGCCCTGATAGCGCTCCAATGCATTGGGTAAAGAATTAATCTCTGGAGATGACAAGTTTTACGATACCTTGGTGAATAGACTTGGTAATATTTATAACACCTTGGGGATGGACCTTGGTGATATGTTCATGAATGTCTAAATGAGATGTTGAAGCCACATATTCAAGTCATGTTACAAGTTCTTTTCAAGATGATATGCCCATTATTTCACGACCCTTGCCTTTATGTTTTTATAAAGTTCCTATTTCACAAGTACAAGTTTGGAGCATGATTTGTGTTTATCACTCGATAAATTAGTAACCAACATATAAAATTTAAGTTATTTCCTTTACACGCAACTCTAATAAATCATTAATTTTAACTATTTAAATTGTACTTAAATTTTCATATGTCATACTTGTTAGGACGCCCTTTATTTATTAACCCTTTGTAAATGTCCTAATTGATCTCTAGATTCCTTGAAATCTTAGTTGAGAACCTTTATGTTATGTTTCATATGTTACAGTTTTCTTTAAGAGAATGTTTTAGGGAAAGTTTTTAAATGCTTTAGAAAATTACATTGGTTTATTTTAAAAACCCCTTACTAGGAATACTTTTTCTCACCCTACGTTTTGATTTAAAATTTTTAGGTAACAGCTTCTATCACATGAAACTATTCTGAAGTTACCAGTTTCCCAGAGCTTGAACCGAACTCGATCCTCTGTATGGGACGTGATGTGTGTTTATCAGTGCATGTTTCTATTTGTAAAACGGAACATCATGGTCAGAAGGCACCGACTCTGGGTCTTCTGGGGTCGGGTCCTCATAGGTCAGATCAGTCCCACTTTCTTTGATCGAGTCTTCATTAATCACATGATCGATGGGATGTCATAAATAACTTTGATTTATTATGCTAGAACCTTATAATCAAATAATGAAAATACAAGATTTATGGTTTCTGCGTGGATGATCTATATGATGCCTCACTTGGGGCCTTTGACCACTGACACACTAACAATGAGTGGATCATATCGGCATTAACAAATGAACAAAGCACTATATATGATATCATTTGGTTTTTTTTTCTTCATGATTAAATTAAATAAAATGTGATCCATGGGAGAATTTTGGGATCTGTATACAAGATTAGATGTTATTACACTAATTTGATTGAAAAAAATCAAAATATTGGTATTTTAAGAACCGTTGTGATAATTTGTTTTAAAAAAGTTTTTTTATTTTTTGACAACTAACCTTTTTGTATAAGAACTCTTTTGTTTGTCAATATCAGATCGGGTCCATTGTAATGAGTTTTTGTAAGAAAGTTGAAATTAGTTTAATGTTTGAACACAAAAATAAAGTTTGAGAAAATCTTTGTCTTTGTAAAAGTTGTTTTTTAGACGCAGAAGATTGAACTGAGAAGCATCAGACTCAAAATATATGACTGAGATGCATCGGTCGTAGGAGTCATTATAAAGATGAAGTATTTGATCGGACTCATCATCAGTCTCAGATCCATTTACATGAATTTTAGATTCATTATACTTGCCATTTATAAGAAATTTTTTAAATTTTTAAAATGAGGAAATCAGAATAATACTGAAGAGGTTTTTTTAAGAAAGTGAAGTCAGGTGTTAGAAAGGTCTCAAACTTTATAATCTGAGTCAGAAAATGATTTTTCATTCTTAAAGTTATTATAAATCATGAAAAATATATGATAAAATATTTTGAATAAATTGAGGAATCATAAATATTTTATCGGTTCTAGAAACCTAGACACAGAATATTGGATCTAGATGTATAGGAAATAAAAGTTTTTTAGGAGTCGAAATGTATAAATGATGAGGAAGTTTAAAGATTTTTCTGACTGAATTCATAATCAGATGTCGATCTTTTTAATGTTAATTCTATTATAATGATAATTCCATCATTATGATGATTTTTACTAGACTGACTCGGAGGAGGAAGATCAATCGGATCAGGAAGAGGCACTAATTCATCAAAACGAATTCCTCAAACAGATAACACATCAGAGTGGTCATAGTTTTTGATGTCTATCCATCAAAGGTATATCCATTATGAAAAGAAGTGAATATTAAAAAGGAGTTTTGTTTTCTTGAGAAGAAACAAATAGAGAGTTCATGTTTGAAATTAAATAAAATTGTGACACTATTAAGTCATCTACTGAGGAAGTTCATCATAATGAGGTGATGAAGATATCCATATCGTAATGATAAGTGCAAGATAGTCATATCTTAATGAACTAAGAAAGAAAGGAAGATTGCAATGATCTGAGAAACAAAGGCAGATCATAATGAGTAGAGAAAGATGAATCTGAGGAAGTTATATCAGACTAAAGAAAATTTAGTTTTTTTAGAAGACTAATCTCTAAGAAATATTGATAAGGTTTGAATAAGTCAATGTTTAAGTATAAAAGAAAGTTTTTTTGTATTTTTAAAATTTGGTTGAGCGGGAAAAGTTTTTCAGTTTCATGCTTTTTCTTTTCTAAGTCACCTATAAATAGAATCACAATTCATTCGCATTTTGAAACTTTTCACTTAAACGGAAAATTCCTAGTGATGAAGAATTTGATTGAAAGTTACATCTAGATAGAGATATCATTAGAATATTGAAAATCTATTGTTTTATAAACTTTACAAAGAAACATTGAGTTGAGATGATCGGATTGAGTTTATTGGACTAAGGAAGATCAGACTGGATATATGAGCTTAGTTTGAAAAGTGTAGATTTAGAAAGGTAGAATTGAATTGTGTTTATCAAACTAAGTCCATCAGACCCAGCATCATCGGACTAAGATAATCAGGCCCATCCAAATTGGACTGAGGATCCAAACTGAGCATTTGTGGAGAAGTTTTAATAAAGTCTTTATTCTTTCGTTTTACCTAAATTATTAGTAATTAAACTTTATAAATTTATGGGAGTTAGTATAATATTTCCTATCAGGATATACAATTTGTCTAACGGTAGTTAGCCTAAGTTTTATTCACTTATTCATAATAGTTAATTTCCATAGACCCATGGGAGTGGCTATGGTAAGTATGTAGGTTTTCACACAGAGGCCAAACCTTTTAAATCTCATGTACTTTAATTTATTTTCTATTTTTTACATACATGGGTATTTACAAAAATATGATATGGATATAAACTTTAATAGGTTTCAGTGGTTAATTTTTAAAAAGTATTGAAACCTATAAAAATTGAACAAATGATTCAATCCCCCCCCCATCTCAGTTGTTATTCATTCCTTTGCAACTTAAATTGGTATTAGGGAGAATGTTACTTTGTTTAATCCTTATCATGGATAATATAAATTCTATCAATAGTATAGGAATTCATATATTTGATGGGAAAAATATTAAAGATGGAAAAATAGGATAATTCATTGTATCCTGTCTCTTTTCCTTGAAGTTTTTGATGCTGCTACAATTGGTTTTCCACCTATTGAGAAGGATGCCCATATGATTTTTGTTGATTAGAGAAATATAAAATTTGATGGAAAACCAATAAATTCTATCATTAGTACCTTATCATAAAATTTTTATATGATTTTTATGGGTATCAAAACTTTAAAGAGTACGTGGGATAAGCTGGAAAGTATTTCACAAGGGAATACTAAAGTGAAGTAAGAAAAGCTACAAATATGTAATAGTAAGTATGAAGACAACAGAATGATAGATGAAGAAACTATTGATTAATACTTCCCTAAAGTAAATTATTTTTTTTACAACATTATAGGATTTGAAGATGTCTGAGAAGATTATACAATTATGAAGAAAATTATGAGAAACTTTCCAGACAGGTTTGATTCCAAAACTTCCTCTTTAGAAGATAAGTATGTTTTATCTATTTATTAATTTCATAACTATCTTATTGCTATGAAATGAGTAAATCTCCAATGTTTAAAAAGAATATGAAAGATGAAAATTATTTTGAATCCATGAGAAAAATTAAAATACAAGATGATGAAGATGTTGATCCTTGTGACTCCAAAGATAAATAGGATGATGAGTTAAATGAAAAAAAATAATATCTCTAATATCCAAGAAATATTTAAGAGGAAGAGAAAATTATGGAAGTAAAATTTCTCTCAAATTTTTTGAATGTGGTGGAATCGGACACTTTGTTATGAATTTACCCAAGAATAAAGTTGGTGAATATCAAGATAATTCTGATGAAAAACCTTGATGGAAGAAGTAAAACAAAAATAATAACTAATAAAAGTCATCCAAAAAATATAAGAAGAAGTTTACTTGAAACAAAATAAGTATGTTGAGTAACAAAGTTGAATAAGATTCAACTGAAAACAGTTCTTTGGAAGATGAAAGTTTCAAAAAATTCAGAACCTTTATTGAAAAAGTTGATAAAACAAAATATTCCTCAAATAGAAAATAAGGTGGTGAAGAATCATATAGATAGTATCAACCCATAATATAACTTGTTTTATGTCTTGAAAAAAATATAACTCTCCAGAAATAAATCAGAGTAATAAATAAAGAATGTGAGTAAGTTTTTGAAGCTAGAAAAGATTTTATAAAGTAGAAAGAAAAATACATTCACGATATCTTATGTTATAAACCTAAAAGTGATGAATAGGTAAATATGGTAAAAGATATCATTAAGAAGATAAAAACTAAGGAAGAATAAGTTAACAAGTTTCAATCAAAACTTATTGAGTATAAAAGTACCTTGAGGTAGATGAATGAAAACTTCAACAAATATTTGAATGTCAAAGATGATTCAAGTAGCTGAGAAGCCTCAAATCAAGAATAAAGTGAAATCCTCACCCACCAAAAATAATTTTTCATATTATTTTCATAACACTTCAGTTTTCGTAATTTGTATTGGGAAACATTGGGTTAAAAATGGTGTGATAAACCTATTTCATCTAGAAAATATGAAAATCCACTTAAGAGAAAATATAGTCCATGACCAAAGATTGTTAAATTATGAAGAAGTTATAAACCTAAATAGAGTTTCTACACATAAAGATCTTACTTCAATAGAAAATTATGATTTTATGGTTATTTAGGGTGTTGTGGAATCTATGGCTATAGGTCTCATAATTATTGGAATAGATTTTCACTGCCCATAAGAAGTTTTAACCAAATGGAAAGAAGTGGTGGAAGAATGTTGAGTAACTTTCCTAACTCATAGGAAGTTAGAAAAGAAAAATCTCAGGGTGCTAGAAACCTTCAAACAAAAAATCAATTTGAATGTCTAGAAGAAGTTTATAGAAGATTTTATGAGGATAGTCATAATTATGAAAAAATTATGACACTCCTTCTAAAACAATTTTCTTACAGTAGAAAATAAAAATTATTTGTAAAGAATATAGTTGAAGAAATGGATTTTGTTGTTGATGCAACTTCAAAAGAAAGTAAAAGGATCAAACCATGGATACTTGATAGTGGTTTCTATTCACACATAACAGGTTATATAAAAATATTGATACATATTGAAATTCATTATAGAGGAGTAGTTACCTTTGTTAATAAATTAGATGAATTGTAATGATTGAGATTGAAGTAGAAAAGTTGAAACCTAAGGTATTTTTATTTTTTGATGGGATAAAACATAACTTAATTAGTGTAAATCAACTTTTTAATGATGGAAAATAAGTTTTTTTAGAAAATATTATTGTATCATCATAAGTGAGAAAGATGTAAAATTTATCACAAAAGGAGAATTAATTATTGATAATATTTTTCAAATTGGAGATTTTAATAACTCGTGTTACTTGAGTGTTGAAGATGAAAAGAAATTATTTTTCAAAAGACTTGGGAACCTTGGAAAAAAGAACATAAAAAAACATTCTAAATTTTATTTTTTCCATTATTCTCTAAAATTGAAAAATAAGAGATGATGATTTTTTTGTAACTTGTGAGAAAGTAAATATGACTAACAAGATTCATAAGAGAGTTGAGATTCAATCTACCAAAACTCTTGAGATTTTTCATTCCAATTTTTTTGGACCAATGATAAATTAATCAACAATAGTATATTTATACTTCATTACTTTTATTAGATATTTCACTTGAATAACAAACATCATGTTTATGAAACATAATTTAGAGTCTGTATAAATGTTTAGGTTTTTCATAAAATAATTTGAGAAAGAAATGGGGGTTTATATAAAGAATTTGAGAATATATAATGGTATCGAATTCACAAGAAATAATTGTGAAACCTATCTAAGAAAACATGGTATAAAAAATTAGTATAATTCACCCTATAATCCAAAACAAAATGGAGTAGTAGAAATAAATAATTGAAGTTTAGTAGAAATGGGAAGACGTATGTTAGTAGAATACAATCTTTCAAAGTTTTATTGGAAATAAGCTACTAATAATGTTGTATATGTTCAAAAGAGATATTGGTTGAGATCAAAAATCAACATTACTTCTTATAAAATGTGGTATAATAAAAAAAACTTCATTTAAGTACTTCAAATTTTTTGGAATTCCATGTTTACTAAAAATCAAAAATCCAGATCTGGGAAAGTTTGATGAGAAAGTTATGGAAAGAATTTTTATGTGTTATCCAACCAATGGAAGAAGTTAAAAATGTTGGAACAAATTCTTAAAAAGGTTGGTGGACTCATATGATGTGAACGTAATTAAAAAAACAAAATTCCATAAATTTGTTTTGAGAATATTGAGGAAGATAAACTGGATATTTCCAACGATAATGAAAGTAATTCAAAGAATCCTTACCAAAATTCATGAGAATTGTGTGATGAGGAAAGTTTGACTGGAAAAGAAGCTTTAAAATTTCATACCTTACAAAACCATGTTGAGTCCAAAAAAAATTATTAGAAATCATAAGGCTCCAGTTTAGACTAGAAGAAAGTTAAGATTAGAAAATCAAACTTTACTTATCTCGAAATTTGAACCAGAATCAGTTTCAAAAGTGATTCAACACAAACAATGGGTGGATTATATGAATGAAGAGTTGGATTAGATTGATAAAAATGAAACTTTGAAACTTGTTACACGGCTAGAAAATAAAAATGTTATCATAATAAAGTGGGTTTTTAGAAACAAATTGAATGATCATGGAGAAGTTTCAAGAAACAAAGTTAGACTTGTTTTAAAAGTCTACGCACCGGTGGAAGGTTTGTATTTTAAAGTAACTTTTTCCTCATTTTCAAGATTAGAAAAAAAAAATAGAATGTTTCTATCAGTGGTCGCACATTAAAATTACAATTTTTATCAGATGGATGTAAATTCAGATTTCTTAAATGGTGGGTTTGATGATGAATTTTACATTGAAAAACATTTTTGTTTTCTACTTAATGGGGATGAAAACAAAGTTTGTAGATTGAAAAAATCTTTTTATGGGATGAAACAAGATCCACATGCATGGTATTTAAAATATAAAAATTGTTTAATAATTTTTAATTTTTATAATGGAATGGTTGATATTAACTTGTATGTGAAAGAATTTAACTCTAGAAAAATAATTTTTATTGTGTATGTGGATAATATATTTTTTTATGGTGAGAAAGAAAAAGTTTGTAATGAATTTTCTGAAGAAATGAAGAATAATTTTGAAATTTCAATGTTGGGAGAATTAAATTACTTCATTGTATTACAAGTTCAAGAAAAAGAAAAGTATATTTTATTATCTCAAGAAAAGTATGTCGGGGAATTGTTAAAGAAGTTTGGGATAGTATAATCCAAATAATTTTCTACTCTTATATATGTGCATATAAAGTTGAGTAAAGATGAGTACAGAAAAATTGTGAATCAGAAAGACTTTAAAAAGTTGATAGAAATTATACTTTACCTTACAGAATCATTCCTTGATATTGTTTATGTTGTAACTTTGTGTTTCATGTATTAAAGTAATCTGAAATATTCACATATGTTGGTAGAAAAGTGAATTTTAAGACATGTCAAAGGAAAAAACATTACATGGGTTATTATATAAAAGAAATTATGAGATTAAGTTTCATGGTTATACCGATGTTGATTGGGATGGATATTATAATGATATAAAATCAACCTTGGGAGGAAAATTTTTCTTGGGTGAATGTTGTGTGAGTTGGAATAGTAAGAAACAAAGTCTAGTAACTTTAAGAACAATAGAATCTGAATATATTGGAACTAATCAAGATTTTACTTAGATGTTGTGGATGAAATTTTAGCTATAATATTTGAAATTAAAAGTTTATAAACCATTAAAGATACTTTGTGATAATTATATTGCGGATAATCATCCTAAAAATCTTGTCAAACATTCAAGATCAAAACACATTGATATAAATTTTCACTTTATAGAATGAAAATTTATTGTTGGAGATGTTTTACTATAATATATCTCAATGAAGTATCAAATTGTTTATATATTCACAGATTCAATGCTGAAAGAAAGGATTGTTGAGTTAAGGTTGAAACTTTATGTTCAGCCTCCTCTAATGAATTTCTAAATCTTATAAGGAAGTACCCTACCATGCCTTGGATTATGTTGAAAAAGGGGGAGATATATTAACAACCTTTTACTTTGTAAGAATTTTTTAATTATCTTTGTTTTATGAATATGAAGCTATGGTTATCATAAAATGGGGAGAGAAAATGAAAAGTGAGGAAGTGAGGAATATTTATCATAACATTGTCCCCAAATTTTTTTATCACTGAGGGATGGAATTCCTTCAAAAACATTACTTTATCTAGTAATGTGGTTTCAGGACACTCTCTTTTGAGAAAGGATGTGTCTTAATAAAAGTAAAAAAACTTGAGTTATTTAAAAATTTGAGTTGTGAAAATTTGCTGAGAGCTGAAAATGTTTTTAATGAGGGTTATCAAAAAATTAAAAGGGGTATATTGAAGAACCTTTCTGATAAATTGTTTTAAAAAAGTGGTTGTATTTGTTGAAAACTAACCATTTGTATAAGAATGTTTTTATTTGTAAGGATTGGACTAATTCCATTGTAATAAGTTTTTGTATGAAAGTTGAAAGTTATAGAATGTACAAACCCAAAAATAAAGGGAGATAAAAGTTTTGTCTTTGTAAAAGTTGTTTTCTGCACATACTATTCTGGACAGATAAGATCTTACTGAGAAGAATCGCACTCATAATATAACTACCCAAACTTTTAAAATTCCTCTGGATATAATTAAATATCTTACTATGTAAAATGGTTATGTAACATATTCACTTCTTTGGTTTTATAATTTTGGATTTCAAAATACCATTAAAATTTTTTACCATTGCTAATATAGTTGTTTAACAGTGACCAATTAACTAGTATCAATATAGGTCTTTAACAAATCCAATTTACTCAGAAAAAGGAAGTGATGGCCTCATCCATTAGAATTGCTCAGTACTAATCCCATTTGTCTGAGCTTGGAAAGTTGGTGGCATCACTCGACTTTGCTCTTAACCAAGTCCAAGATGAGCTTCAACACATTAAGCTTGAACGGAACCGCCTACAAGAGAAGTGTAAGTTGATAGAGATTACCACCCGAGTGATGTTATCTGAGCCACCCCAGGAGTCTATAACCATCGCACACCTTACCCTTCGATCTTATGCGAGTTTTATAAGGGTTTATGTAACAAGTCGCTAGCACTATGATTATGTACATTATTTTTGTATAGAGAATATACCTTCATTTTATTATTTTTACTTTGTAAATGGTTTTTAAGACAAAAATAGTATTTTTAGTTAATATTCAATTAAGAAATCTATTTTGATGAATTAATGGTTTTTTGAGTTAAATAATATTTTAATAAAATATTATTACTAAATGAATTTTTATTAAAAATAAATTATCATATAATTTTTATGAATACAATTGTGATTTTTATTAAGGTTTAAAAGATGTTTTTGTCAAAACCCATGAATTTTCTATAAATATTGATTTTTATTTTAAATTTAAAAATTAAAATATTCAAAAAAATTATTTAGAAAAAATGAATATTACTTTTATAATTAGGAAGCTGAAATTACCCAACTGTGGATTTTTAATAATTTTCTGAGACAATCAAATTTTTGGGTAAAAAATTAAATACCATTTAATTATATAATTTGTTTTATGACATCATAATGACCCAATAGTGATGTGATAAAATAAAAAAAATGGGTTCTTCGACCAATATATGTTTTACCATTAAAATAATGTGATTTTAGGTTTGTTTGAATTATTTTAAAAAGCTTTAGTGTACCCTCCAAGGCTTATAAAATATTTTAACCTTTTAAAATGTTTTCCTTGAGAGTGTGACTCACCTCCACATAAGCAAGCCAAATATTTTAAGAATTTTGGCCATTTTACTTATAAAATAATGTTTTCTACTCCCCTTTTGAAAAAACTATGGTCAAAAACCATGATATGGTTTTTGGTTTTGATTAGTTTATTGTGTAGTGTCCAAAATCTAAATAACAAAGACTTCTCTCCCTTTTCCTATATAAACCCACCCAAGATCGATATTATATTCACAAAAAGACTTTGTATCTTAACCAACCTCTTCCCTCCACTATCTAGAATCCTCCCAAGTCACCCCAATCTCCCAATAATTCTCTCTCAAGCCCCTCCCAAGCCTTTGGGGTCACACTTCCAAGTAAGGGATTTCTTCCTTTCTCATTTTTTTCTAAGTTTCTTTATGTTTCTATACCTTTTTATTTTTAATTACAAATGTTGGGTTATGATTTCACACCTCCTTTATACTTACCTACTTATGTTTTAATAAATATAGACCCATTTCTCTCTTATTAATACCTCCCATATACACCTGTTACCATGCCGAAATTCCGTAAGGGATTTCTCTCTCCTCATTTATATTCAAGAAATTATTTTGTATTATGAATCTAAATTCCATTACATATATTGGGACATGTATCTATATTAACCCATTACTGTACATTTCATGTATATATGATGTACACCCCTTTCTTGCTCATAAACCATTTTTATGAATTCTTATGTCACGTCGTTATGCTGCCGAAATTGCACCGCGGTTTTTCCAAGCCAAAGTCACTGTGTAGTGAATACCATGCACATTTCTCTATCAAGGGTATTCACATTTATGCACATTTACAGATTGATTTTATATTTTCACTTATTAATTCCACATTCATTTTTCATGGAATAAATGATGATGTTTAATAAATCCATGTTATATGATCCATGTGGCACGCTTATGCATGAAATGAAATGATTAAGAAGGGTGCGCCCTGATAGCGCTCCAATGCATTGGGTAAATATTAGTATCATGATACATCAAGTGAAATTAGGGTTTAATCATTCTAATTCAAGTACAATTAGGGTTTACTCATGCTCCATGTGCAATGATCCTTGGATCATGCTAATGTCGTGTTAAATATTGTTTCCACATTTCCATGTTATGATAATCATGCTATATCATGCCTTCATGTTCATGTTTCTATTATGATCCATTGATAATCCTATTGCCTAAAATGTACTATATTTTTCAAGTGATTCCTTGTTTACTCTCTTACTGGGCTTTATATCTCACCTTATTCGTATACATGTCCTCGGGTTATCCCATGCAATGTTAAGTATGAAGGATTGTGTATAGTCATGTAAATGAAGTTTTCAATAAAGATGTGTATTTCATGTTTTAAGTTGTTATGTAATGTTCCTAAGCCCCAAATACACTAGACCTCTCGATATTAAATGTTGTATCAAGTGTAGAGTTTATTTAATAAATCATTTTTAGGTGTGTAATAAAGACCAGGGTTGTTATAGTTGGTATCAGTGGATTGGTTTAGTTCTTTGGGGGATTAGGATTAGAAAACCCTAGTGAAATCCTTAGGGGTAAGACTAAGTATAATAAAAACATCTCTAAATTTTTGTGAGTATTTAGTAAGTGGTTTATCAAGAAAATACATCCCTGTATGGATACAAGCAGGTAGAGGTAGCTCTAGCACAGATGTATCTGGGGGTAAAACCTGAAAACACCACTTTGAGCTAGACTCGAACAGGAACTGGTGCACGAAAACATGCCTTATTTCACTCTTGTTTATGACACTCCCTAGAGATTGGATTTGGTAAATTCATAAACATAGTACAAACCATTTTTAAGGGAATAAAAAATTCCCCTAAGAATATATGTTTGGAAGTAGATCATGGATAACATAGATTGAAGCATATAAATTCATAAATTAAGGAAATAAAAGTAATTTATAAGTCATATGTTTTTTAATTGTATTCCCCTTTATATGTTACCCCTAACTTTCCTTTTATTCCAACCAATGGCCAGAAATAGGAGGACTCAGGATAACAACCGATGCGAAGATCAATGTGATGACTGTTCTAATGAGATTCCCAATCTGATGGGAGTGAGAATCGTGAACTTTCTCACGATACTCTCTTAGTTAAATAAAGTTTTGAATAGAAATATGGGTCAAGAGGAACATTCAATACCCCCTAATAAAGAACAAGTTGCAATAGAGTGATTCGTGAGACAAAGGCCTCCTAGTTTTAATGGATCATCTGATCCCTCAATTATCGAACAATGGATCAACTCCATTAAGAAGATCTTATCCATAAATAAATGTTCTGAACAAGAGAAGGTGCTTATGGCTGCTTACCTTATGGAGGGTGAAGCTGATCAATGGTGAACATTGATAAAAAATAAAAAGCCTTAGGAGGAGATCTAAGTGTTGGAATAGAAGGATTTCTGGAAAATGTTTTTTGACAAATATTTTCCTCACACCCTTTGAATTAAAATAGAAAGGAACTTTCTTTCCCACAAATAGAAAGAAAAAGAATCAATCGGAGTGTATGAGGAAAACTTTACAAGTCTAGAATTATATGCCTCCAGCTTTGTCATTACCCATGAATTCAAGGTTGATCGCTTCTTCGGTGGGCTAAGACCTAGCCTACGGAAATCCCTAGCGATACGTGACTTCGAGAGATATGAGTAAATTGTCCAATGTTCCCTCAAAGTAGAAATAGAGATCGGAAAATATCAGGGGTATTGTGGGGATAAGAAGCGTAAGGTGGACTTTAATTCTAGCAGTCTGATGGATAAATCCAATGGTGCTAAAAAATCCAGCACCCCACTTTCCAAATGTGCCGAAAGAATCACCCCGGAAATTTCCTGAAGGGGATGAAGAAATGATTTATGTGTGGAAGAGAAGGGAACATGGACATTAACTACCAATAAGAAAAATTTGCGGCTGTGACAGAGGAGAGGAATGATCCGCTCAACCCTCAATGCACTGTTCATTGCTTTAACTGCAAATAACCAGGGCACTTTTCCAACCAGTGCCCTATGCCAAGGGTTTTTTGAGGAAACTAACAACCTCCAAGGCAGCAAGGGAGAGATTTTTCCATCACTACTGCCGAAGTGAACCCCCACAAGGAAGTTTTTATAGGTACACTAGTTATTCATTCAAGAATAGAAAACGTACTTTTTGATTTTGGTTTTAAGCGGTCTTTTATATCCTAATAGTTTAGTAGAACAGTCCCAAAACCACCACAAATCATGGAATTAAAGATGTCATTGAGAATGGAAAATGGGGTAATCATTGCATCCCAAGAATATAACTACTCCCCTGTCATTATTTTTGGATTAAAATTTCCAGAAAACCTTTTCATACTCCCTTTGGTGGAATTTAAGGCAATTATTAGGATGGATTAGATTTCCTTATATAGAGCCAACATAAATTTCCATGAGAGGGAGCTCACTCTCCATATGACGAATCAACCCCTGATTATGTACAAGTGAAATGAAGATGATGAATCTTCTTTATCACCATCATCTCAAGAGTGGATATTACTGCCCTATGAGCACGTTTATCTAGCTTAGATGATTGAGTGTAAGGAAAAAACCATCCTTGAAGACATGCCTATTGTGAGAAAATTCACTGAAGTGTTTCCCAAGGAATTGTCTGGTCTTCCTCCTAGAAGAGATGTTGAATTCTCAATTGATCTTATACCTGGAGAGTTGCCAATATCCAAGAATTCATATATAATGGCTGTTATGAAGCTTGAGGATCTGAAGAAACAACTACAGGATAATCGGGATAAAGGGTTTATACGCCCAAGTGCTTCACCATGGGGTGCACCGGTCCTCTTCATCAAGAAGAAGGATGGGTCAATGCATATTTTCATTGATTATTATGAGATAAAAAAATCACGATAAAGAACAAGTATCCTCTGCCACGAATTGATGAATTGTTTGATCAGCTATGTGGAGCACAATACTTCTCCAAGGTGGATTTTTAGATAGGATATTACCAAGTAAGAGTGAAGAATGAGGATATCCCAAGATTGTTATTCATACAAGGTACATGCACTATGAATTCATAGTAATGCCTTTCGGACTCACTAATTCTCTAGAAATATTCATGGACCTGATGAATATAGTCTTTAGATATTACCTCAACAAATTTTTGGTAGTCTTTATAGACAATATTCAAATATACTCAAAAACCAAGGAGGATCATGAGGAGAATCTAAGCACTGTATTAGAGACCTTGCGAAAGGAGAATCTATATGAAAAGTATAGCAAGTGTGAGTTCTGGTGGAAGGATGCCTCATTCTTGGGTCATGTCATCACAATAAATGAGATATTTGTGGATCCCTCTAAGATTGATTCAAGTTTGGGATGGTCGAGTCCAATATAGGTGATGGATATCCGTAGCTTCCTGGGGTTAGCTGGATATTATCACTGATTTTTTAAAAAATTATCATGATTGTCCAACCCTATTACCAAGATAACTCGGAAGGGAGTAAAGTTTTCTTGGAGTAATGAATTCGAAGAGAGAATTAAGGAGTTGAAAAGGAGGCTTATCACTACACCCATGCTCACACTACCCACAAGTGGATAACTTTTTCTAGTATTCAGTGATGCTTCAAAGAAGGTAATGGGTTGTGTGTTGAAGCAAAATGACAAATTCATTGACTATGATTCAAGGAAATTGAAATTTCATGAGAAAAAATATACAACACATGATCTGGAGTTGGCTGTAGTAATCTTAGATTTGAAAATTTGGCGGCATTACCTATTTGGGGAGAAGTTTTAAATATATACAGATCACAAAAGTGTCAAGTATATATTCACACATAAAGAGTTGAACATGTTCCAATAAATATGGTTAGAGTTGATTAAAGACTATGACTGCTCAATCCATTACCACCATAGGAAAGTGAAAATAGGTGGCAGATGCTCTAAGTAGAAAGGATACTGCAATTCTATCATTGATGATAATGGAAAAGGATACAATCTTCTTATATTTGATGAAGATGTACATGGGAATCATAAAGAAGGGGACATCATAAATCCTTTCACAAATTATTTCTCAACCATCTCTTTTGGAAAGGTTAAAAGATTCACAAAAAGATTATGTGGGAATTCAAAAGAAAGTGGAAACTATCAGAAAAGGGAAATCCTCAGATTTTAATGTTAATGAAGAAGGAATTGTGATATTTGGGATAAGACTATGTGTTCCATCAAATATAGATTTAAATAATGAACTTTTAGATGATGCACAATGTTCAAATTTCTCCATTCACCCAGGAAACACATAGATGTATCGAGATCTCTGAGAGAATTATTGGTGGGATAACATGAAGAAGGAGATCGCTGAGTATATGTCAAAGTGATTGATATGTTAGAAAGTGAAGGATGAGAGGAATAAGTCTAAGGGGATGATGCAAACATTACCCATACCAGCATGGAAATGGGAGAACATCACCATGGACTTTTACACTAGACTTCCAAAGACATACAAAGGATACAATGCTATCTTGGTTGTTGTGGATCATTTTACAAAGACTGCACACTTCATTGCAATTCTATAGGATTTCTCATTGGATCAACTAGAACAAATATATATTAGAGAAGTGGTAAGGCTTCATGGAGTAACACTATCTATTGCATCCAATCGAGATCCAAGATTCAACTCTATGTTCTAGAAGAGTCTTCAACACGCTCGAAATACTGACCTGAACTTCTGTACGGCTTATCATCCTCAAAATGATGTCCAATATGATCGGACTATCCAAACACTTGAGGACATGTTGATAGCATACTCAGTGGAGTTCAAAGAGGGATGGGATCAACATCTTCCTCTAGTTGAGTTGTATTACAATAATAGTTTCCACTCAAGCATCAAAATGGCTCCTTATAAAGCCCTTTATGGGAAGAGGTATAGAACACCGGCATGTTGGGATGAAGTTGGGGAGCGAAAACTCCCAGGTCCAAAAATGGTCAAAGAAATGGTGGAGAAGGTTAAGACTATCCAGCAACACATTAAAGCTGCTCAGAGTCAACAAAAGAGTTATGATGATAATCACTGACGAAACCTAGAGTTAGATGTCGGATACATGGTATTCCTCCACATATCATTGTGGAAGAGAGTTATGAGATTTTTGAAGAAGTAAAAGCTTATTCCAAGGTACATCGGCCCTTTTTAGATCCTTGATCGTATTGGAGCATTAGCCTATCGACTAGTACTCCCACCAAACCTATCTCAAGTACATGATGTATTCCATGTATCACTATTGAGGAAGTACATTACTGACCCATCTCATATACTCAATCCAGAGGTGGTACCATTGGAGAGTGACCTCTCCTATGAAGAGAAACCAATGAAGATCTAAGATCCTAGGTAAAAAGTTCTACGAAATAAGAAAATGCCCTTCGTGAAAGCGTTTCGGAGAAACCACAAGTTTAAAGAAGAAACGTGGGAACCAGAGGAAGTGGTGAAACAGAGTTACCCTCATCTTTTTTAGTGTGGGAAGAGGAAATTTCGAGGGTGAAATTTCATAAGGGGGGATATTGTAACGACCCAAACTTTTAAAATTCCTCTTAATCTAATTAAATTTCTTATTATGTAAAATAGTTATATAATATATTCACTTCTTTGGTTTTATGGTTTTAGATTGAAAAATACCATTATGAATTACTACTGATTCTAATATAGTCATTGAACAGTGACCAATTGACTAGTATAAATATAGGGCTTTAACAAATCCAATTTTATCAGACAAAGGAAGCGATGACCTCATCCGGTATAATTTCTCCATACAAGGCCCATTTTTCGGAGCTTGGAAAGGAGGTGGCATCACTAGGCATTTCTCTTGACCAAGCCAAAGCTGAGTTTCAACACATTAATCTTGAATAGAATCTCCGATGGGAGAAGTGGAAGTTGATAGAGATTACCACTCGAGTGATGTTATCCAAGCCACCCCAAAAGTCTCTCACCATCGCACACCTTACCCTTTGGTATTATGCAGGTGTTATAAGGGGTTAAATAATAAGACCCTAGCACTATGGTTATGTACATTATTTTTTGTATAGATAATATACATTCATTTTATTATTATTACTTTGTAAATGGTTTTTAAAACACAAATAGTATTTTTAGTTAATATTCAACTAAGAAATATATTTAAATGAATTAATGGATTTTTTAATTAAATATTATTTTAATAAAATATTATTACTAAATGACATTTTATTAAAAATAAATGATTATATAATTTTTATGAATACAATTGTGATTTTTATTAAGGTTTGAAATATGTTTTTGTCAAAACCCATGAATTTTCGATAAATGCCTGTTTTTATTTTAAAAGTAAAAAAATTCACACATTTAGAAAATTATTTATATAAAATGAATATTATTTTTGGAATTAGGATGTCGAAATTATCCAACAATGAATTTTTTATAATTTTCTGAGACAGTCTAATTTTTGGTTAAAAAATTAAATACAATTTAATTATATAATGTGTTTTATGACATCATAATGACCCAATAGTGATGTAATAAAATACTATAAATGGTTTTTTAAGACAATATATGTTTTAACTTTAAAATAATGTGATTTTAGGTTTGTTTTATTTATTTTTCAAAGCTTTAGTGGACCCTCCAAGTCTTATAAATTATTTTAACCTTTTAAAATGTTTTCCTTGAGAGTGTGACCCACCTCCACAGAAGAAAGCCAAATATTTTAAGAATTTAGGCTATTGGACTTATAAAATAATGTTTTACACTCCTATTTGGAAAAAAACATGGGCAAAAACCATGGGATTTTTTGTGGTTTTGATTAGTTTATTGTGTAGTGTCCAAAATCTAAATAATAAAGAATTCCCTCCCTTTTCTTATAAAAACCCACCCAAGCTCCTACTTCTATTAACTCAAAGCCTTTTTATATTAACCAAAATCTGACATTCTCTCTCTGTAATCCTCTAAAGTTCTCTCAAGCTCCCAATAAGCCTCTCTCAATCCCCTCCCAAGCCGTTGGGATCACACTTCTAAGTAAGGGATTTCTTCCTTTCTCATTTTTGACCATGTTTTTGTATGTTACTATACCTTTGTATTTTCAATGACAAATGTTGGGGTATGATTTCTCACCTCCCCTGTAATGACCTCCTTATGTTACAATGATGATATTTCCCTTTCTCTGTCATTAATTCCTCCCATGTACACCCATTACCATGCTGAAATTCTGTAAGGGGTTTCTCTCTCCTCATTTTCATTCAAACAATTCTTGTGTATTATGAATCTCAATTCCATTACATATGTTGGGAAATATATCTATTTAAACCCCTTACTATCCATTTCATTTAAATATTTTGAGACACCCCTTTCTTTCTCATCAACCATTTTTATGAATTCTTATGTCATGTCGTTATGCTGTCAAAATTTCACCATGATTTTTCCAAGCCAAAGTAATTGTGTAGTGAATACCATGATCATGTCAAGTGTATTCACATTTATGCGCATTTTCTAATTGATTATAGAGTTTAATTTATGAATTCCAAATTCATTTATCGTGGAATAAATTATTATGTTTAATTAATCAAAGTTATCTGATCCATGTGGCACACTTCTGCATGAAATGAAATGATTAAGAAGGGTGTGCCTTGATAGCGCTCCAATTCATTGGGTAAATATTGGTATCATGATACATCAATTTCAATGAGGGTTTAATCATTATAATTCAAATTAAATAATGGTTTACTCATTCTCCATGAGAAATGATATTTGGATCATTTTAATATCATGTTAAATGTTGTTGCCACATTTCCAAGTTATGATAATCATGCTATATCATGTCTTTATTTTCATATTTCTCTTATGATCCATTGATATGCCTATTGCCTAACATGTATTGTATTCTTCATGTGATGCCTTGTTTACTCCCTTACTGGGATTTATAGCTCACCCTTTTCTTATGCATGTCCTCAGGTTATCCCATGCAATGTTATGTACGAAGGAATGTGTATGTTCATATAAAGGAATTTTTCAATAAAGATGTGCATTTCATGTTTTAAGTTGTTATGTAATGCTTCTATGACCCAAATACACTAGACCTCTAGATATTATATGTTGTATCAAGTGAAGATTTTATGTAATAAATCATGTTTAAGTGTGTAATAAAGAGCAGGGTTGTTATACATAATATCTGAATGAGCATCACCAGTTATAGGAGTCGCTAGAAAGATGAATTAGTTGGTCGAACTCAATATTGGTCTCATATCCATCCATATGAAGTTTTGATTCATAATACTCTATTTTTTAGAAAGTTTGAATTTTCAGAATGAGGAATTCAAAATGATGCTAAAGAGGTTTGTGTAATAAAGATAATTTGTGTGTTATAATGTTCTCAAACATTCTAATCTGAGTCATACGATACTTTTTTGTTCTTAAATTTCTTATAAATCATGAAAATATTTATGTTAAAATATTTTGAATAAATGGAGGAATCATAAATATTGTATCAGTTCTAGAAACCTGGACACAGAAGATCAGATCCATAAGTATTGGACATAGAAGTTTTTTGGGATTCTGAATGTTTAAAAGCTGATGATGTTTGAAGATTTTAAAAGTTGTTGATTGGAGTCATCATCAAATGAAAAAACATCATAATGAAAATTCTATCATAATGACAATTCCATCATTATGAGGATTTTAACTAGACTGGATCTAAGGAGGAAGATTAATCAGATCTAGAATATGCACTGATTCATCAAAATGAATGCCTCATGCCAATAACACATTGGTGAGATCAGATTTGCTGATGTCGATCCGTCAAAGGGAGATTAGTTGTGAAAAAAAGTGAAGATTCTAAAAGATTTATTTTTCTTAATAAGAAACAAAGGGAAAGTTTAATTTTATAATCAAATAATATTGTGTCACTAAAAAGTCATCTGTTGAGGAAGTTCATCGTAATGAGATGATGAAGATAGTTAGATCATAAATAGATGTGCAAATGAGGTGAGAAAGGAAGATCATAATGATCTAAGAAATAAATGTTGGTCGTAATGAGAAGAGGAAACTGAAGGGTGAGGAAGTTATATTAGACTAAAGAAAATTCAGTTTGTTCGAGAAGACTGATCTCAAAGAAATATTCATAAGGTTTGAAGAAGTCAAATTTGAAGTTTAAATGTGAGTGTTTTTTGGAGTTTTAAAATTTGGGTAAGTGGGAAAAGTTTTTTCATTTCCCGCTTTTTCTTTTCTGAGTTGTCTATAAATAGAATAACACTTCATTCACATTTTTTTAACTTTTCACATTATCAAAAAAGGCGGATTACTGAAGAATTTAACTGAAAATTCCTTCCAGATAGAGATCTCATTATAATATCAAACATCTGTTATTTTGTTAACCAAACTGAGAAACATCATATTGAGAAAATCTGATTGAGTGGATCAGACTAAGGATTATCATACTGAGCATCTGAGTAAAGTTTGAGAAGTGAATATTAAGAAAGGGAGAATTTTATTGAGTTGATCAGATTGAGTCTATCAGAACGAGCCTCATCAGAATGAGATAATCAGACCCATCCAAATCAGACCGAGGATCCAAACTGACCATTTGTGGAGTAGATTGAAAAATGTCTTTATTCTTTTGTTTTGGATCAATTGTTTGTAAGAAAACTTTTTAAACTAGAGGGAGTCAATATAATTTTTTCTATCAAGAGATAGAATGTGTCTAATGGGATTTTACACAAGTTTTATTCACTTCTTCATAATTTTGGATTTCTATAGACCCATGGGAGAGGCTATGGAAAAGATATAGGTTCTCACACTAAGCCTGAACCTTGAAAATATTGTGCGGTTTACTTTATTTATTATTTTTTCATGCATGATTGTTTATAAAAATATGATAAGGATATGAACTTTAATAGGTTTTATGGGTTAAGTTTTAAAAAGTACTGAATCTTATAAAAAGTTAACAACTGATTCACCCCCCCCCCCATTGTTATTCAATCCTTTGTAACTTTAGTATTCCACACTTTCATGGTGCCTAAGTTCCAACAATTATAACCTTGTAAAGTTATCCTCATATATAGAAATATTTTCCTTTTCCTTTTGACTTAAATTCAAGGATTAGCTTTCTGTATCATCTTTTTTCTCATAAGGAAATTATTTTTCAAAGAATATAATCTAATAATTCCATTCCACATTATATATATCCTCTTCATTCTTAGTGTTTTTAATCAATGACCACCATTGGTCAACATCTCCCCTTAGATGATATACTACAATGACAACATTCAATTTCTTACTACATCCCATATAAAGGAATACCTTCTCTAGGGACTATATCCATTTTTAACCTTATAATGTATTCATGATTCTATTAAAGGATGGGGTTGCTTCCTCATGACACAGTCCATCATTGTTACACTATAAGATCCTAGAATTTTTGGAGGTATGTAATTGTTTAAATTTTGGTTTAAATCTCTCATTTTTTGTTAATAAAGTGTTTATTGGGATTTTGAGGGGCGTTGGGGGTGTTTGGGGGGTTAAATACATGAAATAAAGGAAAACCAGGAAAACTGTACCAAGTGCATGGTTGGCACACAGTTAAGTAAATCATGCAAGGTGGAAGTCCAAGCTGAGCAATTTTGCACAGTGTCATATCATACGATTGGTGCATGTCTTGTCAAACCGCGCAGCCTTCCCAGATAACTATGCAACCCAAATATTCTTAGATAGTGGCTTGCACACAGTTTTCACAAGGTTTAGTAAACCATGAGGTTAAACTATGTTCCCCTTTAAAAGTTAGAAAAATTATAGATTTTCCATTTCATGATTTTAATACACACGCCTAATTTTCTCCCCCTTCCTCCTACCACTATCCCTAGTGAAGAACCAAGACCCTTGAGTGCCCTCATGGATCAATATTTCTCATTTCTAGGAAATTTGGAGTGTCGTTGGTTGCAGATCGAAGCTCCAGGAAAGTCTAATAACCCTATTGCTTCTCTTTTCTAGATTAGGAATTGTATCTTGGGTGATCTTCTTATAAATACCTATAACCTTCTTCCTATGGTGGTTTCTATGTTGAAGCTTTAATGAGTTTTTGAATCTGGATCTTAGGTTGTGATTAATAGTGTGTTCATCGATGGATTTGAGGTAGGTTGTATACAAGTTATATCCCATAGTCTTGATGTCGATTTGTGGTTGCATGTTGGGGTGTTTGATTTCCACTTGATTTGATTTCGATGATTATAGTAATAATTGGTAAAATGATTATCTAAGTGAATATTTAAACCCCTCATGATCCTCGTGGGATGTATGTAGTATGACTTAACCAATTTAGGGCCACCGATGGGGTTCGTCGAACTTCCCGATCATGGTTAATGGAAATGTTAAGTGAAAAATTGACTTGTGATTAAATAGATCCCATTATGAACATGTAGAATGGTTATTTTTTATTAAGAAGGTAAAATGGATAGTTATGTCTAGAGGTGGTCAATGGCTAAGGTATTTTTTATCTTGACCTGAAAATGGTTAAATGGGATTAATATAAAAGTGTCAATGGAATGTTTATTGCACTTGAAAAACATAAGTGGGTTGATGCATGGGGAGTGATGAATGGGTTAAGTGATTTAACATGTGATAATTTTGGAATATGTTAAATGGTTTAATGTAGGAGAACTAGTGAATATTCTTAGTGAGTTAGGCATAAGAAATGGGAGTTGGGATAAATGAATATGTAATGTGAATGAAAAGTGTGTTAATGGGTTATCACAAAATGTTAATTCCCATGTTGATTGTTATGGTTTATATTTTCTATTGGTATTGGTTATGTTGTTTGTGATATGGTTTATGTGTGGTGAATGGATAAATAATCATGTGCACATGGCTTGGTAGAGTGGGGTATTGACCTGAGGTTTTACACCCACGGTTCAAGTTAAACTGAGTCTCTAAACTTCACCTCACAATACACGGATTAGGGAAGGGTATGGAGTTCTATTCCCTTAATGATTTTTTTTGATGAGACCACTTGAACTGAGGATTCAAGGTGAGTGTGTTGTATATGTGATGATGTGTTTATCCCTAGTGAGATAGAGAACTTGATTTACTCCCATTATGCATTAATATTGAAGAATATTCCTAATCCATTGAACACATGATGAAAGTGAACTGAGTAATGAAGATGGTATAAGTATTAAAATTGATAATAATACTAGGAATGACTTAATTGAACCTTGTTAACTAATGGAAACTGGGTTATATTTATTTACATGGTTTATTTATTTAGCACTTGCATGCACTATCTATTCACTAGATATTTTCTAGACACTATTGGTGGTGGCCTACTGAGTAGTACTGACACCCTACTCAGGCCTCAATTGGGTACCCAAGCAGATTTTGTAGTTTCAAGTCAAGACAAGGGAAAAGGCCCTATTCTAGGAGTTGTGTTAGGCATGGGACATGCATGGATAAGGTTTGGGACTTGGAGATAGGACCTGTTTGGGGGTTTAGCTTTTGTCTCTATTTTGAATTTATTTTTTCAGCACATTTGGGCACCGTTATCATGACATACCTTATTTATTATTGGTTGTGGTTTGTACCCAGTTTTGGGGAAACTTTTGATTATAAATGTTATTGATTATTGAATATTGTTTCCACTATTTATATTATCATATGTTATGGATTAATCTAGTAAAATTAGGGTATGTTCTCCCTATGTGACTTATTCAAACCCTCGACGCTAGTTAGCAACCTCTGGTGTACGGGAAGGTGCACTTGAGTTCATGTGGAAACCCATCTCGGAGCACCATTTAGTGGATTTTGGGTCGGGGACGTTACAAATTGGTATCAGAGCGGGTTCTTTTATGTGGTCTTATTATTTGGGGATGGTATAAGGGATAATAGGATGTTTTTATCCTTATTAATGAGCTCGTGATTAGGAGTATCTAACTCGTGTATGAGGCAAATCCCAAGTCACCCAGGGTGGGAATTGTTATTCTTATTGTGAATTGTTACAATTGATGATATTTCACAATTGGGTGATGCACTTGTTGTGTGATGTGATAGATTTAAGATATTTATCTCATGGATGGAATTGAATAGTATTATGAATTCATGCATCATTATAGGCACCGAGGTATATAATTGGAATGCATCATGATATGAACACATGGGATCTGTGTGTGAGGTATGAAAGGTAGAATTCATTTTACTTCCTTGTAATTTTGAAGAAAATGGGGTCAAATAAAATGATGAGAATGGGAAAAATGTTAAATAATGGTTATATAATTATGCTTAACTAAGGGTTCAAAGTGAGTTGAAAATGTTGGTCATGATAATTTATGATATGGGAAATGTATCTATAAGGAATGATTTTCATGGTAAGTATAGAAATAGTTTTGAAATGGTGTCCAATATAAGATATGTACATGTCTAAGTTTTTTTACCCATGTTAGCCATTTTCCATGGTAGGAATGGTCGAGGGTAGTGTTTGGGAGGTTATGATAACTTTGGGATGGGGTATGTGAATGATACTGTTTATGTCAAGTGGAGAGACTTATTTTATACGAACTATGAAAGCTTTATGTTATGTGTTCTAAAACTTGTGTTTGGGATTGTAGAGAAATGCCACCATGGATATGCGTGTCGGTTGGGTGACAAGAGGGTGTTGCTGAAAAATCTCTTCCAGTGGTGTAAAAATTGAATTTGATGATCTAGGATAATAGAGAAGATTAGTTATGTTGGAACCATGCTCACTTTATGAAAATTATGGAATGGGACCCAGGGTAGGTTGTTCCGAGCATGTTTGAGATGACCAGGGAGTTTCAGCTGCAACACCCTCTAACCTTCACCAAAGAGGGTGGACCAGAGGAAACTGAGTTTTGTATAGATTCTATCCATATTATTCTTGAACATTTGGATACTCCTTTCAAGAAGGGAGTCAAGTTTCAAGCCTATATTTTGAGAGGTTAGGCAAAGCGTTGGTGGTATATCATGGTGTAGCCTGAACAGAATGAAGGAATGTTGTGGAAAGATTTCCAGGAAAGTTTTATAGATATTTTCTATCCAAATACCTTAAGGTAGGATATTTTAGTATATTTTATGAGTTTTACCCAAGGGGATTTGTCGGTGATGGATTATTCTAGTTGTTTCACTTATTTTTGACGCTTCATTCCAGCGTTGGAAGGAGATGAAGAAGTTGTGGAGGAATGTTTCTGGGATGGGCTTAGGCATGATATTGTGTCTCAAGTGAATATCTTCTGTTTGAAAAGGTTTATAGAGGTATTGTATTAGGTCCTTATCTCATAAGGGAACCTGAAGGGAGATTCAGTTAGTGGACTTTTGGTACTAGCTATGCGGATGAGTGGTGTGGCTTTTGAAGTTAGGAAACATCATTTTGGGAGTTTCCACGAGGGTGGAAATGCACAGAGCGGTCAAAATAGAGGTTCAGCCTCTCAGGGTGGAGATCAAGTGTTCTGTTACCAGTGTGGTAGTTCGGGTCACATGCATGGTCAATTTCCCCGACCACCAGTAGAGTACCATATGTGTGGAAGAATAGGAATGTACAGAGGTTCTTCAGGAACCCTCGATAGTTTTGCATGGATAAATGTTTGAGGAAGGTTCCAAGTTTAGGCAGGGGGTTGGTTACCCCATATCAAGTAGGTAGTTGGATCTCGACCGGTTTTACAGGTCAAGGATGTGGATGTGGTACTTCGGGGTGAGATCGTCCATATCAGCAGGGCAGTGTAGCACCAGGAATTCAGACTAGGGATCTGGGTATAGGGGCAGGTCGAATTCACACCGTTCAGTTTACACCTAGAGGTGGTGATGTTGGACCATTTACCATTTTAGGTATGATCCTTGTAGCTATCACACTTTCTAGTGCTTTATTCAACACAGGTTCCACACATTCTTTTATTTCTACTTAGTTTTTAGTTTTGTTGGGATTACCCATTTAATGTGTGGGGGGGTTATTTCAATTGATAATCTATTGGGTGTGAGAGTTAATGATGTTCAAGAATGTAAGGGTTGTGCTCTGTAGGTTGGAAGGTGCCATTTCTGTGGGATTTTTTCATCCTCTAGATGTTGGGTTTTTACCTGATTTTGGGCATGGATTGGATGGTGTTTTACTAGACCTGTATCTACTGTTACCGTCGTCAGGTAACTTTCACATCTTTTGAGGGAGACACTTATGTCCATAGTGGTGAGTGGGATGTCTGACAGAGCCAAGCGGGGCTAGTTTTCAAAAAGTTGGGAGAACTCATATCCCAAGTGTCTTGTATTATACTGGATGATAGAGGAGTTGAGAAGCATGTCTTTCCTCCTCTGGTGGATTGGTTTCTGTATGTGTTTCCTGATGATTTATCATGGATACCAAACATGAAGGATGTTGATTTTCGATAGAGTTGCTTCTGAGAGCAGAGCCAGTATCCATTTCATCATATCAAATGGAACCAAAAGAACTCCAATAACTTAAATATCAGTTAGAGGAACTATAGAATAAAGGTTATATCCATCCTAGAACATCGCTTTGGGGATCTCCAGTGTTGTTTTCCAAGAAGGATGATAGGTCACAGTAGTTGTGCGTAGATTATAGGAAACTAAATCAGATGAAAGTCAATAATAGATATCCTATTCCATGAATTGATGATATGTTTAACTATATGAGAGGTGCTTCAGTGTTTTATAGGATCAATTTTGGATCGGGGTAACACCATCTTAGGGTGAGGCCATCTGATATAGTGCGGACAGCCTTCAGAAGAAGGTACGAGTTGTATGAGTTTGCGGTGAATCTGTTTGGGTTGACCAATTCACCCATTGTGTTCATGAATTTAATGAACTGAATATTTCACCCATATCTGGATTAGTTTTTAATTGTCTTCATTGATTAAATCTTGGTGTACTCTAAAACTCATTATGATCATTCCAAACATCTTGACATCATCCTGAGTACACTAAGAGAGCATAGTCTTTAATCAAATCTATCAAAATTTCATTTTTTGATTCATAAAGTACATTTCTTGGGTCATGTCATCTCTAAGGAAAGTGTGTTAATGGATCCTGAGAAATTATAGGCAGTCATGTCTTGGGAACTTCCCTAAGTATGTTTCTGATGTTTGGAGTTTTCTAGGATTGTTCAGTTATTACCAAAGGTTCATTAAATATTTCTCCCATTTGGAAGTGCCACTCTTGGTCTTATCCAAGAAGAGAGTTAAGTTTGAGTGGTATGAGGCATGTGAAAATGATTTTTAGGAGTTAAAGAAGTTGTTGACTACCTCACTAATCCTGATCTTACCCAATCCAGGTAATAGGTACACCTTGTTATGTGATGCATCCAGTGTTAGACTTGGGGTAGTGTTGATGCAAGATGATCGAGTTGTTTTGTATGGGTAAATACAGTTGAGGCCTCATGAAATAAATTACCCTACATCTGACCTTGAGTTGGTTGTTGTGTTTTATTCCTTAAACTGTTGGAGGAAATACTTTTTGGGAGAGAAGTTTACAGTGTTTACCGATCATAAAATTCTTAAGTATATCTTCTCTATGCATGATTCTAATCTATGATAGTGAATATGGGTTGAATACATGTAGTCTTTTGACTTCGAGTTGGTTTACACACCAAGAAAGGGGAATAGTGTTGCAGATTCTCTAAGTCGGAAGACTCAGAATCGGGTGGTTTAGGAATCTATCTCTGGGTGGAGAATAATGGCCTTGTTAGCTGAGATTCACCTAGAGGTGCAGGGTGGGTATGGGAATATGAACCTTAATTCCATATCAGTTGATTCTGCAGTTTTGAACCAGGTCAAGGAGAGTCATCTTGAGGAACCTGAGTGTTTGGATATAAAGGAAATTCTTAAAGGTGGGGAGTCACCTACTAGTTGGGTTGTTAATGAGTATGGGATTGTTAGTGTTTGTGGCCATGTGGTTGTTTTAGTGTGTATGCAGGAAGAGTTAGTGTGTGAGTTCCATGCGTCAAAGTGGACAGTGCATCCTGGTTTGACTAGGATGTATCATGATCTTTTTAGGTAGTATTGTTGGTTGGGAATAAATAAAGAGGTTGTGGGTTTTGTGGTGTGATGCCTTACCTTTCAATAGGTGAAGGCTGAGCATCAGTGCCTAGGTGGTTTGTTACAACCATAGCTTATTCTGGAGTTGAATTGGGATGGCATAATAATGGAATTTGTAGTGGGTCTTCTGAGGACTCCTCCTAAAAATGATGCAATCTTGGTAGTTATAGATCGGTTGACTAAGGTGGATCATTTCTTACCAATCTAGGAGACCTTTACCATTGATCAGTTGGGTGAGTTGTATGTTAGAGAGATAGTGAGGTTGCATGGTGTACCAAGGGCTATAGCTTCAAATCATGATTTTTACTTCAAATCATGCTTCTAGTATGGATTACATAAGTCCCTTGGTACCCAGGTGGTTTTGAGTATAACTTTTCACCCACAGATGGACGTAAAATCAGAAGGTATGATCAAGCTGTTTGATGACATGTTGAGAGCTTGTGTCCTGGATTTTGGTGGATTGTGGAAAAAAAACATGTCACTTGTTGAGTTTTCCTATAATAAAAGTTACCAAGATATAGTTCAGATGGCACCTTTTGAGGCTCTCTATATGAGGCTATGTATATCTTTGTTTTTTTTAGATATCGAGGAATTGGAGTTATTAGGACCGAGTCTCATGAAAGAGATGTCGTAAAAGGTTCAATTAATTCAAAAATGCATGGAAACAGCTCAATATAGGCATAATTCATATGGAGATCAGTGTTGTAGACCTCTTGAGTTTATGGTGGGTGATTGTATGTTTCCTTGGTTGTTTCCAAGGTTGGGTCACCATCAAATTCTGAAGTAGGGAAAGTTGGTGCCCAGGTACATGGGGTCATTTGAGATTGTTGAGAGGATCAGACCAGTGGATTACCGATTGGATCTTCCAAAATGATATATTATAATGCACAATGTTTTTCATGTTTCATAGCTTTGGAATTATCACCCTAAACCATCTCATGTGGTTAATGTTGGGTATGTTAAGCTTGAGGTTGATGTGTCCATTGAGGAGCATCCGGTTTGTATTGTGGATCATAGTGAGAATGACTTATGGGGAAAGTTTGTGCCTTTAGTTTGAGTTATGTGGTAGCATAAGAATTTTTAGGAAGAAACTTGGTAGTGAGAATCAAATATATAGGTCTAATGTCCTGATCTATTTACTTTAAAGGCTCAGTGATGCTATGGAATGCGGCCAGAAGATGATCCATTATAAGGTGGGGAGGTTGTAAGATCTCGAAATTCATGGAGGTATGTACTTGTTCAAATTTAGGCATAAATATCTAATTTTTGGTTAATGATGTGTTTATCCAAAGTTTGAGGGTCCTCATGGGTGTTCCTAGGGTTCGGGACATGAAATAAAGAAAAATTAGGTCAACCTATATTAGGCGCACAGTTGGCGCACTGTTAAATAAACCGTGCAAGGTGTAAGGCCAAGTCATGAAATTTTAGACATTGGCATATCACACAGTTTTTTATTGGTTTTTCAAACTATGCAACCTTCCTAAGTAACTGTGTGACCCAAATCCCCTTAGATAGTGGCTTGTTCATGGTTTAGTAAACTATGCAGGTAAACCGTGTGCCCCATTAAAAGTTGGAAAAATTATAGTTTTTCCATTTCAGGATTTTAAGACCCTCAACCAATTTTCTCCCCATTCCTCATAACTCAAGACCTAATTACTAACCAAGACCCTTAAGATATCCCAATGATCTATCTCCCTCATTTATAGGCTATTTTGAGTGTCTTTGGTTGTGGATCGATGCTCCGGGTAAGTCTATTCTCTCTCTTTCTTCTCTTTTACAGATTAGGCCTTGTATCTTGTGTGATCTTCTTCTGAATCCCTAAAACCTTTTTACTCTGGTGGTTTATAGGTTTAATATTCAAGGGTTATTTAAATCCTTATCTTAGGATACTATTAAGAGTTTTTTCATCAATAGATTTTATGTGTGTGGTATACAAGTTATACCCTATAGTCTTGATGTTGATTTATGGTTGTATGTTGGTGTGTTTGTTTTCTGCCTATTGTGATTTTTATGATTCTAGTAATAATTGGTAAAATTATTTTGTAATTGAATATTTGAACCCCTCATTATCCCCATAGGATGCATGGAGGATGACTTGACCAATTTAGGTTCATCCATGGGGTGCACCAACCTTCCTGAACATAGTTAACAAAAATGTTAAGTGCAAAATTGACTTGTGATTAAATAGATCCCATGATAAACATATAGAATGTTTAATTTGTTGATTAAAAATAGAAGATGTATATTTGTGTCAATATGTGGTTAATGGATAAGGTATTTTTTCACTTCACATGAAAATGGTTAAATGGGATTAATATAAATGTTTCAATGAAATGTGTATTGTACTTGAAAATAATAAGTGGGTTGATGTATGGGGAATGATGAATAGGTTAAGTGATTCAACATGTGATAATTTTGTAATATGTTAAATGGGTTAATATAGGGGAACTAGTGAATATGATTAGTGAGTTAGGCATAAGAAATGGGAATTGGTCTAAATGAAAATGTAATGTAAATGACAAGTGTGTTAATGGGTTATAGAATAATGTTAATTCTCATGTTGATTGTTATGGTTTATGTTTTTATTGGTATTTTTTTATGTTGTTTTTGATATGTTTTGTGTGTGGTTAATGGATAAATAAGCATGTGAACATGTCTTGGTAGAGTGGGGTATTTAAATGAGGTTTTATGCCTATGGTTCAAGTTAGATTGAGGCTCTAAACTCCACCCCACAATGCATGGATTAGGGAAGGGGTGTAGTTCTATTCCCCTAATGGTTTCATTCGATGAGACTACCTAGACCAAGGATTCAAGGTGAGTGTGTTTTATATGTGGTGATGTGTTTATACCTAGTGATATAGAGTACTTGATTTACTCCATTCATGCATTAAGATTGAAGAATATACCTGATTCATTGAACACGTGATGAAAGTGAACTAAGTAACAAAGATAGTATAAGTATTGAAATTGAGAATAATATTAGGAATGACTTAAGTGAACCTTTTTAACTGATGGAAACCGAGTTATATTTATTTACCTAGTTTATTTATTTTTCACTTACATGCACTGTCTATTGACTAGATATTTTATATACACCATTTGGGGTGGCCTACTGAGTTGTACTCACACCCTGCTCAGGCTGTTGTTGGGTACCTGAGTAGATTTCATCGTTACAGGTCAGGACAAGGGAAAAGGCCCTATTCTAGGGAATTGATTTGTCCATGTGACAAGAATGGATGAGGTTCCAGACTTGTATTTAGGAACCATTTTGGGATTCATCTGTTGTCTTTATTTTGGGTTTATTTTTCCAGCACATTTGGGAATTGTTAGCATGACATACCTTATTTATTTTTGGTTGTGGTTTGTACCCAGTTTTGGGGAAATGTTTTATTATTCATGTTATTGGTTATTGAATATTGTTTACATTGTTTATATTGTCATATTATGTGTCTTAATCTATTAAAAAGGGGTTATAGTCTCCCCACATGACTTATTCAGACACTCACCACTAGTCGGAAACCTCTAGCATATGGGGAGGCACGCTTGAGGTCATGTGGTGACCAGTATCAGGGAACCATTTAGTGGCTTTCGGGTCGGGGAAATTACATACACCATGCAGTGTAGAAAAATTTTTGTCCATATAGGAATGATTATTGTATATAACTTGAGTCAACTACCCTAATATAGTTATAATATGTTATGCTCCAACACCAACCTCATTGACTTGCACTAGTGGGAAATCCATACATTGATTATAGGTGTTGACAGGGTTTTTGTTCCTTCCATTAGAAACTATTCCAAAATAATGGTATATACTTAATTAGTTCATGAATAAAAATATGAATTATAAATCATAGTGTATAATTCATATACATTTATTACAAACCCATGTCATGTAATATATAAATATTTTTATAAAATCCTAATTCTTAAGGATAATGTTTCTGTTATCTAACTATGTTAATATAAATCTAGTTCTCAAGTTTTCTATTAAAATTTATCTAATAACAATTATAACAACCTCAAATCTAGTTACCCGGAGCTGGTGGTTATTTCATTATAATAATATAATATACATAGATCACGGTATGCAGGATGTACTAGTTTAACAGTCATAGGAAACTAGATACATAAATGAACATTACATTACATTGAAAACTTAATATACATCAATTGAATACATGAAAATTTATTATTTCAACTTGAAAATTCATATGTAACATGTAGTAATCTTCATGTTTTCCTAGTTAAATGGTAAATTATATAAAAGGGTGATCTCATATGCTTGGTAGGGGTAGCTTATAGAACAAGGTGTCATATATAAGCATAGAATATATAATATGTCCAAAATAAATAAATGTCCTAACAAATGGAAATTTGAGCATAATATATCCATGAATTACATAAAAATAAATAAATAAATGGATAATAATAATTGATCTTATAATAATAGAATTCATAATATTGAACATCATAAACATTTCGCCAAGACCTCAAGCCAAGACATCCTACATAAACGGGTAAGGATTACACCAAATATCCAATTTATTTTGTCTCATGAGACCAACCAATGCATTGAGGGACTATATAATTTGAGGGACCAACCATAATATAATAAGTCCAATGAATCCATCATATAAAGATAATGCTTAAACAATACATAACATAATATTACTTCATATATAATCGTTGTTATGTAATAAAGGGTTTTCCATATAAAAATAATGGATATATGGAATATCAATATTTCCCCATTTAATAGAAAAATAGGACTATCTATTTGAATATTCACAATATATCATGACCTGACCCAGTTCATCCCTAAACCAAACACCTGATCCAACCTGTAGTAAGTTCTGAAGGGAATTCTCGATCCCCATGAGCTGGCGATAGGTACCTTGGAATCAAAAACAACCTTTGGAAATAATTTTTCCCATGATAAACCAAATGATCAATAGATGGCATATAAAAATAAAGAGAGCATTTCAAAAAATATTCAAATAACAAAAGACAAATATTACAAGGAAATACAACTGTCAATCCAAAACAGATGAACTGAAAGAAGCTAAGACCAACACCAACCCATATCTATATGATGTGAGGACCAACATCCTGCCATGTCACCACCAAACTACCACACTCTGCTAGCACAGATACCCATCTCCTCTATAAGGAACATTTACTTTTCCCACATTAGAAAAAAAAACAAGATCTACACACACCCAAATATATATGTAAGGTGTGAGCAAAACAAGCCTGGTAGGATCCCACTAAGTGTTTCATAAGAATTATTTATCTAATAAACCAATTATTCTAATTTAAATAAAAACAAGGAATGAAATATAAATTTACAAAATTTTCATTATAATAAATAAATATACCCTGCTTAGTATAGTTTATAAAGCATGGATAAATAAATAAACTATTTTCTTTTTAAATCACAATTGAACAAACCATTTCTCAAAACATTTTTAAATAACCAATTCCAAAATGAGAACCATGGAAACTAGTCCTAGAGTATATTAAGTAAGGGTTAGCTAGGATCCTCACACCTCAATGATCAAATGACTAATTTCACACATATCCCTATAAAATAGTCATATATGTGAGGGAAACACCTCAATAAATGAACCCCATGTCATAACAAATTTAATTTAGAGTTATAGCGTAAATCCATGCTAGGTGGACCCAAACAATCCTAGCATGATTTTCCCAAATCTACACCCTCTTAAGTACCCAAAATTATCATGTTTCATAGCCCACACTTAGAGGCTTTCAATTTCACAATCATCCCACACTTAGAGGCTTTCATTTTCACAAAACAAATCCCACAATAGGAAACTTTCATTTTCATAGCTTTAATCATTCAAAGGGAACTTCACACAAAAATAATAAAGCATCCCTTAAAACCAAATAAAACATGATTTGAAATAATTTTTTATCAATGGTACAAAAAAGGGAAATCCATTTCATAAAAGTATCCAAGATAACCACATTTCAATAAATCATAAATCATGAATTAAGATAATTTATAAACCAATTTATGATGATCAATAATAAAAAGTTCTTGATATAAATCCTTTTTATGAAACCACCTACCTTAGAAACTTGGAATTTCCAAAAATTGAATGGGATCTGCAATCCAAAGAGAAATAAGGCTCTTAGATAGTAAGAGAAGACCCTAAACCATGAAACATATATCAAGAAACTCAGATTCAATAATCTATAGATTAATAAAAGACACAAGGGAATACTTACCATGAAAATTTTAAAAGGTTTACACAACAATCAAGATGGATATGATGTTTTCATCCTCTCCTAATAATCGATCTAATAGAAATATGATTAGATCATGACATAGCCCTTATATTTTTCCATCAAATATCTAGTAAAAGGTTCATTTCAAGAAAAATAGAGTAGATCTAGAAGAACATTGAAGAATAATGAATAATGGATTTATACCTTTAATTTTTAAGATCCAAATCCTCAAGATCCTTAAAATTTGATCTATGTAAGGGTTTGGATCTCCAAAATATTCAAGAGAAAACCTAATCCGTATGAGAAATATTGAGGTCAACAGGAGGGGTATCAGGTTCAAAAATTAATTTTAAGATTAATTAATTTATATCACACTGTTTGGACACATAGTTTGGTAAATTATACACCAACCATTCTCTTATTTCTTTACACTAGATAAGTTTCATATTTTGGTCACATGGTTTGACTAACCATGCACAAAATGTGAAAAATTCCACTATCCTGAACCATCATAGGTTGCATGGTTTTTTGGGAACGTCACACGGTTTCCCCTAACCATGTGAAAACCATGAACATGACCAAAAAACTCCAAAATCTCTCAAAACAATAGCCAAAATGTCCTTAGAAAGTTGTGAAATGAAGGATGTTCAAAACAAATGAATGTACATACCTGAAAGTGGCATTAAGATGTGACAATTCTCTCCACCATATCACTTTCTACTCCCAAAAATTCAGGTTGAAAAATGTTGATCAAAGAACAGATAAGGTCATTGATCCCTCATTGTTGATTCTTATTCCCACACCTCATGAGAATATGTTTTGTGATTCCACAACACATGAACCAATAGAATAGATTTATCCATTACAATTTTTTCCTGAGAATCTGCAATCCAAACTGGTCATTCGACTATTAACATATCCGTTTCCAAAATAATATCTTCAAATCATAGAACAAGAGAGGTATGAGGATGATACATCTTAAGAAGATGCACATGGAAAACATTATTTATAGAAGTCGAATGAGATGGTAAATCATACGGATAATCCACCTTTCCAATCTGCTTAGTGATCTCAAAATTTCTCATGTATCTCACAGTTAATTTCCCCTACTTCCCAAGCCAATGGTGTCCCGACCAAGGTGAAACTTTCAAGAACACTCAATCACTTACTTAAAGTTATAGAGGATGGTGTTTATGATCTACATAATATTTATGCTTACTTTTATTCATCGCCATTCGTTGGTGAATAATTTTAATCTACATCGATGTCTCCTGGATAATTATCAGTCCCAAAAGAGAAATCCCACCCACCTTAAACCAAAAAAGATGTAATTTACATGGTTGACCACAAAAATCCTCAAAGGGAGGAATTTTAATGGAAATATAGTAAATATTGTTATAAAAAAACTCATCATGTTTGAAATAGTTGTCCCAAGAGCCTTTAAATCCCATAACACAAGTATATATCATATCCTCTAAGATTTGAATTACTCACTTCCCTCTCTCAATCTGTCTGAGGATGGTAAACCGTGATTAATTTAACTTGTGAACTCATAACTTCCCTAGAGGACTTTCCAAAACATTGAGGTAAACTGGGGGAACCTATCCAAAATAATATCATATGGATACCCATATAACCACACTATATTCTAAATGTACAAACTTCCCAAATCCTCAACTTTAGTGGTGTCTCAAATCAGAATGAAATAGTCTAATTTGGTTGGTTGATAAATATGACATTATTTCCATGGGAAGCCTGGTAATCTAATGATGAAATCTATGGATTCCTAGTCCCATTTTCAGATGGGGAAAAGGAGAGGCTAAAGTAAAAAAAGAAGGATTTTGGTGTTCGGACTTAATCTACTAATAGGTATAATAACGAGGCACAAAAATAAGTTATGTCATGTTTCAAAACCTGGCCACCAAAACATGCTCCATGCCATAGTACATCCTCATTATACTAGAATGAACAACCCACTGAGAACATTAAAAAACTTATACTACATCCTTTCTCACAAACAAAGAAATGAAATACCAGTTCTTGAAACAAAGAACATTTTTTTAGGAGAGAGACCACTTGAAAATGGTTTCCCGTCATATAAAGAGTTTTTTATACTCTTCACTACCACAAAAATGGGTTTTCACAGCATCACCCTTTAACAACACTAAAAAATGCACTGATAAAGGGTACTTTTAAAAGCGCTAAGAAAAGTGCTATTAAAAGTACCACTTTATCAACACTTTTTTTGCACTGATAATGGCACCCCCTTTATTAGTGCTTTTATCAGTGTCGTTAAAGAGACCTCATTTAGCAATGCTTTTTATAAGCACTGATAAAGACCCCCCTTTATCATCGCTTTTTTACTAGCGCTAATAAAAGGTATATTTAAAGAAATCATTAAAAATAATATATAAATATATAAATATATTTTTTTTGATATAAATATAATATATATTTTTAAATATGTTTTAGATAATGCTAAATAAGAATTTTCACTAAATATATAAGATAATTAGTAAAAATTAATTATTAAATAATTAAAAAAATTAATTAATAATTTTCTAATTATTATCGAGTAATAGTCCTTTAATAACAATTTGAAGACAAAAAAATAAAAAAAATTATAAAAAATATATAATATGTTGAAAACATAACTCGAACTTCAAACAGCTATAACTTTTGATATGTGTGTCTGTTTGGGCTCTACCACATATCAAATCGAAGCATGTGATGATCTCTATGATTATGATGGTAGATTTAAATCTCTATCATATTTTTCAAGTCCCAAAAGGCCCTGAATTCCTCCAAAATTGATTTTTTAGTTGGGGTACCCCAATTTTTTAACATTTGATGGATTTTTAGCCTCCTTTAAGGGGGTCTTTTTGCCTTTTTTCAGTTGGGAATGAATTTATTCCTAGGTATTACATTCATATTGATATTATGGTTTTAAAATTTTATCATTTTTCACAATGTACTATTATTTATAATCAAATATATCACAATATATACATATTTTTTATATATTCACCCATGAAAATTTAATATTATAAATAAATAATTAAACATATTTACTTATAAAATATATTTCTCAATATATAAACCTTATCTGTATAAAAAATAATATCCATTTTATTTAAAATACTAATGTATGAATATTTATATACATATACATATACAATTTATGTATGTATAATTTTTATATATATAGATAAAAATATTTTTGTGTGTGTTGAAAAGCATATATATGTTTATCTACATATTCTAATATATGTATATAAATATTAATATATAATATATTTAAATAAATATAAATATGTATAATTATATTTATAGATGCACACATATATATAAATATATTTATATTTATATTTATAAACATACACACACATACACACACACAAAACAAATTTTATATATGTATTTATGTGTGTGTGTGTGTGTGCGTGTGTGGATAAAAAATGTAATTAAATTTATATAAATATATGGATAAAAAAATGTAACTAAATATATATATATAAATATATAGATATAACATAAAATGCAAAAACAAAACAATATAGGTGATTGGAAGAGTCGTGGGCATGTGAGGAGGAGGTCTCAGGTTCGAAACCCAGTAAAGTCAAGGGAAGGGAATGTGGGCATGTGAGGAGGAGGTCTCAGGTTCGAAACCCAGCAAAGTCAAGGGAAGGGAATGTGGGAAGGTGAGAAGGTGCCTAGTATTATTAAAGGGGGTGAGGTTAGCAATGTTAAAGGGGTTAGTGGATTCTAGAAGTGTTATAAGGGGGTTGAGAACGGATAAAACAGGGTGGTCCACCCTCCAATTAGTAGAAAAAAAATATTTTTCAAAAAATATTTTTTTGACCTTTATCAGCGCTTTTTTTAGAGCTGATAAAAGACCCCTTTTATCATATTTTTTTAGTGCTGATAAAAGGTGTATTTATCAGCACTTTTTTAGCACTAATAAAAGGGACCCCCCCCCCCCCCCCACCACCTTATAGTGCCTCAATTGTTAACACTTTTTTAGTGATGATAAAGGATTTTTTTAGTGCAGATAAAACCTTGAATCCACCCGTTTTGCTGGGTCACCCAGTCTCGACTGTGTGGTAAAAATGAGGCATGGACCACTAAGCTGATGGATTACTTTGAAAAACCATCTCCAATTGGGTTGTTACCCTCTAGGACACTCTTCCATATTGGCTGGCAACAGCTCCTTCCCTAGTTGGGCTCTCCCTCAGGTCATTGATGTAACGACCCGAACTTTTTAATTATATTTGTTTCCTAATTTTGTGTGTTATTTTATTTTATACTCAACAAAACTATATCCTTTAATTAATGAAGTGGGTATAATTAAAATTAAACCGTTGGGTTTGGACTGTTATATGGTTGTTGGAAACTATAATCTTAACGTTGTGTTTTTATAAATACAATTATCTTGGTTAATTAATACAGAAAGAAGATTGAATGGCCTCATCCAGTAGACTCGGTCCATATAAAGCCCATCTGTCGGAGCTTTGGAAGGAGGTAGAATCACTGATCTTTGCTCTGGACCAAGCCCAAGCCGAACTTCAACGTATGAAGCTTGAACGGAATCGCCTAAGAGAGAAGTTCAAGCTGATAGAAATCACCACTCGAGCAATGTTGTCTGAGCCACCCCAAGATTCCATCACCATAGCACACCTTACACTTAGGTATTATGCTGGTGTTATAAGGGGATATGTAACGAGACCTTAGATGCTTTGTGTAATCCTTTTATATAAATAAAATTTTTATTTCTTATGATGGAAAAGTTTGTGAATTTCAAATATTCGGATAAAAATAGGATGTGTATTATTGATGAATTTAGGAAAAAAGGGTATTTTAAAATATTTTTGTATTCATTAAATAATTAATAATGTGAAATTATTTTCAAAAAATGGTCTTCTACAGTTGTGACCAGTGATAAATTTAGAGTCTAATAAGATCAACTTGGTTTTTAGTGAATAGTAAAGTAGGAATGGTAACATACCCATATGAATAGTAATGAATGGTAATTTGACCAAAAAAATTGAATCTTCACCCATGAATGTATAAATACATTTTAGACATCTTAAAAGTGAAAAAACAATCATAGCTTAAGTTTTGATATTTTTGCACGCCATAAATATTTTATTTACAATTTAATAATTAATTTGATAATTTAAAATGGAAATGTATTTTCATAAAATTTAATTAGAAATTTTCAATTTATTGTCTTATGGGTATACGATATTTTTATGGGACTTTGTGTAACGTCCTGGCCCGGCTTACCATCGAACCGGTGGGTCACATGGCCTCAAGCGCATCTCCCCGTACGCCAGAGGCTGCTGACTAGAAGCGAGGGTCTCGGGAGGTGATAGTGGGGAGATTATGCCCTCATATCAGAGTAACACAACGGTATTATCAGAGTAAATAATATTCAATAGTGGAAGCAGTAAACAATTGAAAGGCAGAAGCAAAAGACAGGTGATAACCATTTTATAAAGGGTGGACAAAGCCAATTTACACGGTACAGGGATGATGAATGATACATGGTGAAAACAAGAAACAATATAGCATTATTACAATACAATGCAAAAGAATAAATAAAAGGCAGGAAGGCCCGACGGGTGATCTCCTGAGCATCCCAATCTCCTACTTGGTCCTTTTCTCCTAACTCCTCAGGTATGAACAGCACAGCACACAACCTATGTCCTGGAAGCAAGAAGGTCTACTCGGGTACCCCAGTGCAATGGAGGCTCGAGTAGGGTGTGAGATATAAATCTCAATAGGTCGGCACCACCAGTGTCAAACCCAATCCAGACAGTGTATAATAATTAAACAGTGAGCGGGTGTGGAGAAATAAGTAAGCAGAAGTACATAAGTAAATAACACCCGTCCAGGTTCCCAAGGGACGCCTGACTGTTATACCAGCTTCGGATCATTTCCGGTGAAGTAACCTGATCATGTCACCATATATATATATAAATATAAATGAATTTAGATCATAGATGGTGTGGGGTAAGAATGCATCCCACCCCTTAATCGAGATTAGCGGGCACGAGGTAAGAATGCTTCCCGTCCCTATAGGTCAACTGGAAAGGGGTAAGAATGACTCCCTTCCATACACGTATCGAGATTAGTGGGCACGAGGTAAGAATGCCTCTCGTACCTAAATAAACCGGCAAGGGGTAATAATTCATCCCTTCCATACACGTTCATAATACTAGCATGGGGTATAACTGCCTCCCATACAAACACGTAAAACATCACTAAAATTCAACTGGAAAGGGGTAAGAATGCCTCCCTTCCAGACATGTATTGTCACACTAGAATGGGGTATAACTGCCTCCCATCCAACCACGTATCTGTCACTAGGTGGCCTCAGCATGTACTCACCTTTATTATCATTCATTATTATATTGCTTATGGCATTACCTCATAAGCATTCAAAGGATCATATCACAATCACAATCAATCATACAACCCATATCCACGTAAATGGTTATAATCACATTCATACAAAATATACCTAAGGCAACCCATCTCAAGTATCATTATCACATCATTTATCATATTCATCACATTTAAATAAGGTACATGAGGAAACCCACTCATGTACAGTATTGGCTAACCCCCAATTCATTCTTCATTCCTTTTATATCATTTCAAAGACATATAGGGATTTACAAATCATATAGAGGTGCTATGGACTACCCCTCCTAGGTAAGTCCCATTCACTAGATCCATTACATTAACATAATACATGCTTATTACATTATCCTAAGGCATGGTCTTACCACCCTAATCCATCTCATTCAAGTTTAATCATCTCATCAAAAGAGCACAACTGTCATGCTTTAACAATTTGGTACAATTCAGAGGAAACGTGACATCACCAATTAACACCAAATCATTACAAGAATTTAGTAGGAAAGCATAAGAATCTACTTCATACTTTTATCTTGAAGACAGCGCACCTCTGATCGAGGGGTTTTATTATTAAATCATTATTTTAGTGACCAAGAAACCATTTTAATCTTTTCCCTGCAATTCATACTCTTTGCACAAAAGTATTTAATTGAAACTAAACTTTCATAATTAACATACTAAAGTAGTACAGAAATAACTCAATAATACTTCACTTTAAATTAAAGGAAAGGAGAGGGATCCTACCTCAAGGTGGATCCATCCGTCCACTCCAGCTCTTGAAGCTTTCAAACTAAGGGTCGCTGCTGCTCCCCCATGAGGCATATGTGATTTCACATACGACCTATGCCTACACAGGCGAGCCGCCTAAGCTCCGGCAAAGTGAAACCAACCCGAACCTACCAACACACTAATCCAAACATACCAGGAACCTCTAAAACAACCTAAGACACTGATTGGAAGCTAAAAAAACCAAAAAAGGGTAAAACCCTTACCTCGGAATCAAACCGGCGGATCGAAACCACCGCAAATTGCGTCGCCTTTGGCGGCGGACACCAAATCTCACCCAAAGGAGTCCCAAAGGACCCTTCACATCAACCTAGAACAAGATAAACAAAGAATAACATGAAATCAAAAACCCATCCTAACCCTAGGGTTCGGTCGAACTAAAAAATAGGGCAAGGGGAAGCCCTAAAATTGACCAAGTAGGGAGGAGGAAGGAGGGAGGAGATTACCATGGAAATTAAACGAAGAAACCACAAGGAATCAGCTGGAGGAACTCAATCCGAAGGAGGCTGTGGAGGGGGCTCGCGCGCGGCATAATGGGGAGACCCCTTGGGGGTGTCACGTGGTCTTCCGAGAGAAAGGGGAGAGGTGTGTTTAATTTAGGTTTTTATTTTTAAATTCATTTTAAATATTTTAAAAACCCAAAAAAGGGTACGGCGCACGGCTTGGGCTGCACGGTTTGGCAAACTATGCACCAACCGTGCGTCCTCTACTGGTCACCTAAGACACCCCGCATGGGCTGGCTGCACGGTTTGGGGAAATTGTGCGCAGGCCGTGCGGACTCCTCTGTCTCCCTGATTTAAGTTGCATGGTTTGGGCCGCACGGTTTGGGAAGTCGTGCGCCAACCGTGTTCCTTCTGTGGTTCTTTAAAAACCAGCCTCCTTTAGGTACGACGCACCCGAAACACCTTGAGACACTCGGGAAACTTCTCGGGCCTTCGCCCAACCCCAAAAACATTAAAAATAAGGGTTCAAACCATCGGAAACTCGTTCCGAAGGCCAATTCTAATAATGACGGGTTTAGTAATTGAAAAGCTTCAATTTCCCCCATTTTTAAACCTATTTCAAAACACGGGTCATTACAACCTTCCCACCTTAAAACTTCTCATCCCCGAGAAGCCATCGGGAACAACCCACACCTCACTTAACCTACAAGGGTCGTGAAGCGTCATTAAAATGATCGCGTTACGTTTCCAAACGTCCCACGCACCAACAAACATCCACTTAAGCACATGTCACTTAAGCCATCAACACCCGAGCCAACGCTCGCTTTCCTACCAAAACACCCAGACGACACTTACCCGAGCCGATCATACCAGAGACACAACCTCATCGTCGTCTCGCCAAGAAACCAATCAAAGGTACTTCCCACCTTAGATTTTTAATGTTAAGCAGTCAAAACTCAAACCACAGCTCCACCACCTTTCAAAAAGACTTTAAAAATCACACTCCAAGCGTTCCCAAGACACACCTAGCGTGATTTTGAAATGATCTAACAGTCGATTTCCCCATCGACCTCAAAGTCTAGTCCGAAAAGAGTCAATCCACTTTGGCTAACTATTCAAGAAGATGCACAGCTTAGACGGCCGGAGTTTTGTAAGCTTAACCACGACGCCATTTTCCGAGGAATCACGCATTTACCATAAGGATGTTCACCGAAGCTCATACCTGACTCCCGGTGACGTCTCAAAGAACAACTATGAACGAAACAACGCATTTAGCGTGCAACGCCGAAAGGGAACAACCAAACGGGTTCAACAGCTTTTAAAGCTTTAGCGCGGCGTAATATTGACGCTCTCTTAGCGCATCCAGGACGAAAGAAAGATAGGGAACATGCTCGTCACGTAGTAGAGTACACTAAGAGGAATTAGACATATTCCAGTTAACCTTTTCTGAAAACTGGAAAGGAAGAAAGGTCAAACCACCACTGGTCGACTATAAATAAAAGACTCGGCTTCACCTACTGACGCATCAAGATTTCTAAACCAATCACAATGCCTTTTCCCCGCACAAGGAATTCTGTGATCATTCACGATTTACCATCGAAGTCCACCACGACCAATGGTGTTTCTTAAAAGGGGGTTGCATACACCACCAACCAGATCAAAGTCGTGCTGCCAAGCAAGCATCGACACATAACGACACCTGCAAGCCTCAAAGGCATTCAAACAAACACAACCATTCCCAAATGGTCCTTCTTGACGTGTTCCTTATACTCAGAAGAACACACTTCACTAAACCAAAACACGCTTCCCACCTTAGAAGTTTAGGTGTCCCCAAAAAAAGAAAAGACCGGCTTCCCATAAGAGAACTTGTCCATAATGATTAAACAGATGTGTGTCGCTCCTCTGATCCACAATCACCATATCGAAACGCCCAAGAAATCCAAAGCAACAAGACCGGCATGTCAACCACCCGAGTCTTCCGAACATCATCTTGAGCATTGGGACAACTTGATTCTCAAACGCTCAGGTCACTCTACCACAGATATGATCCAAGACCATACACAGCAGCATAAGAGATCTAGTTGAACGTCATTTTTTCCTATACGACCGTTCACAAAGCCGAAAAAATACCTAGTCATCCATTACTGCGAAAAAGAGAAGTTCAAACAACCGACAAAGAAATCGACCATGCCAGAGGCATGTCTAACCAACTGGTACAAGGTATTACTCGATGCTCACACCCACGAAAAGGTCAAGAGTAACATGACCACCCGTCCGAACAAGGGCTCCATTGGAAATTGAAAGTCCTAGAAGGGAAATGGCACCCGAACGATACCAAACGTCAAAAGACTCACAGTGATAGTAAGGCATAAAATCTCTAAGGGCGCTACCTACCACGGGATAGCCCCTCACGAAGAACAAGCGTCGACTCAAGAATTTGGTCACGCAAAACAAAATTCATTGGGCTCAAGCCTAACATTCAAGTCATTTTCCAAAATAAAACAAACGCCCATGGAAAACACCTACGGTTCCGTCTCAAGGCACTCGCAAGAAAGACTTAACTTACCCTCACACGAGGTTTCAACAGAGGAAACCACTACAGGTTCCTTTTCCAATACCTTTATATCTAATCACATTTATTCTTTTAATCACTTTAAAAGATTCAATTCAAAACTTCAAGTAACCCTTCGCAACCAAAAATCACTAGGCACTTGATCATTTTTAACAAACAACTCAAAGCAAAGCAGGCAAGTCTCAACAAACTCCCTTTTAACCATTAAACATTTATCGGACATCCCATCTTATTCCAGAAATTTATCATAATAAAATCATTTTAAACAAAACAGGCGACCTACGAGGGTCCCAACAAGCCAATTCACATCAGATCAAAACCAAACATCTTTTACACAAATAATCATTTCGCAAGGCATGATGCCATCACATTTGTTATGGGTTGCCATTTTCCAACTCATGAAGCACTCATACACTCTATGGGTTGAAATTTGGCTCCCATTAGATGAAACAAAGTACATTCCATAAATAAACATGCTCAAAGCAATCATCCAGTCATACGGGTGGCCACCTACCAATATGTAAAGCGCCCATACAATTTATAGTTTGTCATTTGGCTCCCTTTAATCAAAACCAAACTCATTTTACAATTTGACTTTAGCAGCCCCTTTTTCTAGAAATTCAATCACACAGGTTACCCTTTCCCAGCTATAAGGCGCACATACACCTTGAAAATGAAAATTGGCTCCCGTCGTAATTGCAATAATTTAATTTGGTCAAACCAACCAATTTCATATTAACTGAACCTAGCATGTTATCGAAAGCAGTAACACAGAAACATGATATATCATAGAAGCATGGAATAACTACCACAACACCTATCACAACAACAGGCATCAGCTAATGCATCCTAGATGACATATAATAATGCATGGCATGTGATTTCTAACAAAGTGCCTATATGATGCATGAAAGGGAATACCCTTGTATCATCGGGTTGCAACAGAAATGGAACTCACAATTGCATCAACAGTATCAACAGAAACCATGTGCATCACCCAATGGTGAAATCAAATCAACCGTAATAATCAAAATCATTAAAATAACAATTTCATTCGAGGCAATTTGGCTTTTCCCTGTACACGGGTTAGCTACTCCCGAGCACAGATTATTAACAAATTCCATATTCTTCCTATCATTGTCTACTATAGCTAAATAGTGAAACAAACACGAAAAGAAAACTCATATGATACCACTTTGTAACGTCCCGGCCCGACTTACCATTGAACCGGTGGCCGGAGTGGTGGGTCACATGGCCTCAAGCGCGTATCCCCGTACGCTAGAGGATTCCGACTAGCAGCGAGGGTCTCGGGAGGTGATAGTGGGGAGACTATACCCTCATATCAAAGTAACACAACGGTATTATCAGAGTAAATAATATTCAATAGCGGAAGAAGTAAACAATTGAAAGGCAGAAGCAAAAGACAGGTGATAACCATTTTATAAAGGGTGGCCAAATCCATTTTACATGGTATAGGGATGATGAATGATACATGGAGAAAACAGGAAACAATACAACATGCTTACAATACAATGCAAAAGAATAAAGAAAATACAGCAAGGCCCGATGGACGATCTTCTGAGCATCCCAAACTCCTGCTTAGTCCTTTTCTCCTAACTCCTCAGGTACGAACAGCACAGCACACAACCTATATCCTGCAAGCAAGATGGTCTACTCGGGTACCCTAGTGCAATGGAATCCCGAGTAGGGTGTGAGATATAAATCTTAGTAGGCCGGCACCACCAGTTTCAAACCCAATCTAGACAGTGTATAATAATTAAACAGTGAGCGGGTGTGGAGAAATAAGTAAGCAGAAGTACATAAGTAAATAACACCCGTCCAGGTTCCCAAGGGACACCTGATGGTTATACCAGCTTCGGCTCATTGCCAGTGAAGTAACCTGATCATGTCACCATATATATATATATAAATATAAATTCATTTAGATCATAGATGGTGTGGGGTAAGAATGCCTCCCACCCATTAATCGAGATTAGCGGGCACAAGGTAAGAATGTTTCCCATCCCTATAGGTCAACTGGAAATGGGTAAGAATGCCTCCCTTCCATACACGTATCGAGATTAGCGGGCACGAGGTAAGAATGCCTCTCATCCATAAATAAATTGGAAATGGGTAAGAATGACTCCCTTCCATACACGTTCATAATACTAGCATGGGGTATAACTGCCTCCCATCCAAACACGTAAAACATCACTAAAAGTCAACTGGCAAGGGTTAAGAATGCCTCCCTTCCAGACATGTACTGTCACACTGGCATGGGGTATAACTGCCTCCCATCCAACCATGTATCTGTCACTAGGTGGCCTCAGCATGCACTCACCTTTATTATCATTCATTAGTATACTGCTTATGGCATTACCTCATAAGCATTAAAAGGATCATATCACAATCAAAATCAATCATACAGCCCATATCCACGTAAATGGTTGTAATCACGTTCATACAAAATATACCTAAGGCAAACCATCTCAAGTATCATTATCACATCATTTATCATATTCATCACATTTATATAAGGTACATGAGGCTACCCACTCATATACGGTATTGTCTAACCCCCAATTCATTCTTCATTCCTTTTATATCATTTCAAAGACATATAGGGATTTACAAATCATAAAGAGGTGCTATGGAATACACCTCCTAGGTAAGTCCCATTCACTATATCCATTCCATTAACATAAGTAGTGCTTATTCCATTATCCTAAGGCATGGTCTTACCACCCTAATCCATTTCATTCAAGTTTCACCATCTCATAAAAAGAGCACAACTTCCATGCTTTAACCATTTGGTACAATTCAGAGGAAACATGACATCATCAATTAACACCAAAGCATAACAAGAATTTAGCAGAAAAGCATAAGAATTTACTTCGTACTTTTATCTTAAAGACAGTGCACCTCTGATCGAGGGGTTTTATTATTAAATCATTAGTTTAGTGACCAAGAAACCATTTTAATCTTGTCCCTACAATTCAAACTCTTTGCACAAAAGCATTTAATTGAAACTAAACTTGCATAATTAACATAATAAAGCAGTACATAAATAACTCACTAATACTTCACTTTAAATTAAATGCAAGAAGAGGGATCCTACCTCAAGGTGGATCCGTCCTTCCACTCTGGCTCTTGGCGCTTTCTAACTAAGGGTCGCTGCTCCTCCCCCATGAGGCATATGTGATTTCACATAAGACATATGCCTACAAAGGCAAGCTGCCTAAGCTCCAGCAAAGCAAAACCAACCTGAACCCGCCAACGCACTAATCCAAAAATACTAGGAACCTCTAAAACAACCTAAGACACTAATTGGAAGCTACGAAAACCAAAAACAGGTAAAACCCTTACCTCAGAATCAAACCGGCAGATCAAAACCACCGCAAACCGCCTCGCCTTTGGCGTCGGACACCGAATCTCACCCAAAGGAGTCCCAACAGACCATTCGAATCAACCTAGAACAAGAGAAACAAAGAATAACTCGAAATCAAAAACCCATCCTAACCCTAGGGTTCAGCCGAATGAAAAAATAGGGCAAGGGAAGCCCTAAAATCAGCCAAGTAGGGAGGAGGAAGGAGGGAGGATCTTACCATGGAAATTCAACGAAGAAACTGCAAGGAATCGGCCGGAGGAACTAGATCTGGAGGAGGCTGTGGAGGGTGCTCGCGCGCGGCTTAATGGGGAGACCCCTTGGGGGTGTCGCATGGTCTTCCAAGAGAAATGGGAGAGGTGTGTTTAGTTTAGGTTTTTATTTTTAAATTCATTTTATATATTTTAAAAACCCAAAATAGGGCACGGCGCACGGCTTGGGCCGCATGGTTTGGCAAACCGTGCGTCCTCCACTGGTCACCCAAGACAACCCGCACGGGTTGGCCACACGGTTTGGGGAAACCGTGTGCAGGTCGTGCGGACTCCTCTATCTCCCTGATTTAAGCCACACGGTATGGGCCGCACAGTTTGGGAAGTCATGTTCCAACCATGTTTCTTCTATGGTAATTTAAAAACAGGCCTCCTTAAGGTACGACACACCCGAAACACCTCGAGACACTCGGGAAACTGCTCGGGCCTTGCCCAACCCCAAAAACATTAAAAAGAAGGGTTCAAACCTTCGGAACCACGTTTCGAAGCCCGATTCAAAAACGACAGGTTCAGTAATTGAAAAAACTCAATTTCCCCTACTTTTAAACCTGGTTCAAAACACGGGTCATTACACTTTGATTACTTTTTTAAGGTGTTACAAAATGTGTTATAGTTTTAAAGTTGTATTTTTGGAATAAATAATGATTTTATTTAAAAATTAAATTAAAAATATTTAGAAAATTAATTTCATAAAATGGAATTCGTTTTTGAATTTAGATCATCGATATTAGGTTAGGGTGAATTTTTGGGATTTTTCTAAAATAGTTGAATTATTGGTGAATAGTAAAAATGCAGTTTTGAGTTTCGGGTGTTTAATGACATCATTAATGATGTAATAGTGATGTAAGATTTCTGGTCGACTTATGAATAGTGATATATGCTATGAGGTGTCCCAAGTGGAAAATACCATGGGAAAATACCATGGGAAATCCCATGATTTTTCAAATACCACCGATGAGATGTCCCTTGGAAATTAATAATTTATTCACTCACTTTTCCTGTAAATACCAAGCCATTTGCCTCATTAATTTCATTCCAAAATCATCCTCAACGAATTTCTGGTCTCCTTACCTCCCAAGGAGTCCTCCCAAGGTTTCCTCAAGCCTCCCATGGTCCTAACCTTCAATATTTCGAAGTTACTCTTCAAGGTAAAGGAATCTTCCACCCCCCTATTTTAAGTCATGACTTCCTTTATGTTGTGTCTTTTAGTGTCCATATCTTTATGTTGAGGGTATGTTCTTATATGTTCTCATTACTGTCCTTCTAATGTCTAATTTTTGAGAGACCCTTTCCGCTCTCATCAATTTATTTTCTGAATTTTTAAGTGACGCCGTTAGGCTGCCGAATTTTTCATAAAAGAAATCACGCTTTCTCTTTCCTTTCAAGATTTCTTTTCATGTGGTGTGTCATTCAAATGTCCACACTATGATATTATTTCTTTTTATTCTTTCTCTATACTTAAAAATGATCCATTTATGGATAGGAGACCCTTGTCCCCTCTCTTTTTATTATTTTCTAAAACCACGTTATATAGCCGTTATGTTGCAAAAATTTCGTCTCAAATTTTCTCTCTCTTTCTCTCAAGAAATTATCTTATTTTATATACGTGAATAACCATACCTATTTCGTTTCTATGGGTGTTCATAGTTATAAAAAAATTATATATTTTATTCTGGAATTGACATACATGTAACCCTCACTCTCTTTCCATGGGTTATAAATGACAAAATGATCTTATTTTTAAGCACTTTTAAAACGTCATGATTTTGAATGAAACCCAATTCTTTTATTCTTTTTGGGTTATTTATGAAATGTTTTATTATGATCTATGTAGATAACATGAAAGTAAATAAATATTAAGGTTGAACCCTGATAGCGCTCCAATGCATTGGGTAAAGAATTAATCTCTAGAGATGACAAGTTTCACGATACCTTGGTGAATAACCTTGGTAAATTGTTTATGACACCTTGGGGATGGACCTTGGTGATATGTTCACGAATGTCTAAATGAAATGTTGTATCCATATATTCAAGTTATGTTTCAAGTTCTTTTCATTATGATATTCCTATACTTCCATTACTCGTGTATTTATGTTTTTATTCAAGTTCTTATTGATATCACAAGTACATTGATTCCCTTGTTTACCCTTATTGGGCCTTCTGATCACCCTTTACCTTGATGTATGTCTCTAGGATATGAGATGCAGTAATTGTACATAGGACGAACATATGATGAAGCCTTACAAGTGTATTAGAAGAATTTTTTATGTTGTTTTCATGTTTTATGTCCCTGATTTCCAAGACACTAGACTTTAAAGATCCTCTGTATGTAAAATGTAATGAAAATTTATGTAATAAAAAGGTAGGATTCCACAGTTGGTATAAAAGGATAGTTTAGTTATTTATGGAAATTAGGCTATGAAATATTTAGGAAGAATCCTATAGAAAAGTTTAAATATAAAAAAACTTCCTGGTATTTTGGTGAGTATTAAGTAAGTGGTTTATCAAGCAAATACATCTCTGTCTTGATACGAGTAGGTAGAGGCGGCTTTGGCACAGAGGTAACTAGGAGTGAAAACTCCGAAAATGAGTTTTGGGCTTGACCTAGGGTATCCTGGTATATGAAAATGGGCCTTTCTGCACTCTTGGTTATGACACTCCTAGGGGATATGTTTGGTTAATCATAAGCTTTTTAGGAATCATTATGAAGGATTTATAGAGAAATGTAATTGTTTAAATAAGTTTTAAGACATAAATCCTTTATAGTTAAAAGATTCGTAAAAGAAATAATTTTATCACTAAGTTTTTATTCTTGTAGAAATGGAAAGCAATGGGAGGAACCGTGAAAATGGTGACCGCAATGAAACATGCGTTGACGGCCCTCATATGGAAGCTGAAATGGAAACATCCATGTGAATGATGAACCAACTGACTCAAGTTATGGGAAATAACTTGAATCAAGCTGAGAGACCGATCTCACCGTGAAGGGAATAACATTATATTGAGTCCTTTATGCGTCAATGACCACCAACCTTCAGTGGATCGACTGACTCATTGATTGGTGAGCAGTGGATCAGCTCTATCAAGAAGATCTTTTCTGTGATCCACTGTTCAGAGCAAGAGAAGGTTACCCTGGTTGTCTATCGCTTAGAAGGAGAAGATGGTCTATGGTGGGAACTGATTAAAAACAAGAGGCAAAGAGTGGAGGTTGAATCTATGGAGTGGGAAGAGTTCAGAGGGATCTTCTTTAGTAAGTATTTTCCTCATTCCATGAGAACAAGAATGGAGAAGGAGTATCTCGAGATAAAGCAGAAGAAGAATGAATCTGTGGGAAGCTATGAGATAAACTTTACAAGGCTTTCACGTTACACCTATATCTTTTTCATGGATCCAAATGTCAAGGTTGATAGATTCTTTGGTGGACTGAGACATAATCTGTGGAAGAATTCAGCCAACCGAGACTATGACGGCTATGAGGAGATCCTGAGAAGTGCGATGAAATTCGAACTGGAGTTTGGTGAGACGTAGTGGTCTCATAAATCCAACTGCAAAAAGAGATCAATGGAGCCAATCTTAGGGAGGATATTTGATCAAGGAAGATGAGGAAATCAAGTGAAATGTCCCATGTGTAATAAATGTGGGAAGAATCATTTGGGGAACTTCCTGCTCGGGAGTGGGAAATGCTAAAAGTGTGGAAGAGATGTCCATATTGTGAGGAATTGTCATAGTGAGATGAAACCTCAACTTCCAAACACTAACGACATGGGGAAGATGGTGAAGGCCATACCTGATGTCCATTGCTTTAAGTGTGGACAACTTGGGAACTTTTCCAATCAATGTCCAAATCTGAGGGCAGTGGTGGGGAACCACCATCAGCCTCACCAATGGCCAAGGGAGAAAGGTCATGATTTTTCTATCATGACAGCTGAAGTTGAAGCTTCAAATAATGTGGTAGCAGGTACTCTTGTTGTTCTCTCAAAGCTATCAAGTACTTTGTTTGATTCTGGTTCTATTCATTCCTTTATTTCCTCAATGTTTGCAAAGAATTTAGAATCAACCCCCGACATTCTAAAAGTAGAGTTATCAGTCAAGACTCCTGGTGGGATTATCCAAGCATCATCAGTGTTTAGAAACTCTAGTATTTAATTTGGTGAGCACAATATTATCGCAAATATAGTAGTCATTACCATTCTAGAATTCGACATTATACTAGGGATGGACTGGCTCTAAAAGTATAATGCTAAGATAAAATTCAGAAGTAATGAAATATCAGTAATCTTGAATGGAAAACCTACTGTTATATTCCAAGGAGAGATATCTCAACCTGATCTTTTTCTAGAAGAACCTCCTACATCCTTCTTTATAGAATTTATCGGTGAATAAGAAGAAGGAAATGAGAGTTTGAGGATAGAAAGTGTACCCATATTCCAGGAATACATTGATGTATTTTCTGAGGAGTTTCCTGGACCTCCCCCAGAAATAGAGGTACAGTTCTCTATTGAACTCGTACCTGGATCTCATCCAATATCAAAGACCCCGTATAGGATGGAAAATGTGGAGCTGTATAAATTAAAGAAACAACTCCAATATATTTTGGAGAAGGGGTTTATCCGACCGAGTGTGTCTCCTTAGGGAGTACCTGTTCTCTTTGTGAAGAAGAAGGATGGATCGATGCGACTATGCATTGATTATAGAGAACTGAATGGGGTCACAGTAAAGAACAAATACCCTCTTCCAAGAATTGATGACTTATTTGACCAAATTTGTGGGGATCAATTCTTCTCTAATATTGATCTTCGATCTAGTTATCATCAATTGAGGGTGAAGAAAGAAGATATTCTGAAAACTGCCTTCCGAACAAGATATGATCATTATGAGTTTGTTGTTATGCCCTTCGGACTGACTAATTCTACTGCTATTTTTATGAATTTTATGAATAGAGTCTTTAAATACTACCTTGATAAATTTGTGGTAGTTTTTATTGATGATATTATGATATATTCCAAAAGTTGTGAGGAGCATGAGGATCATCTAAGGGTTATTTTGAAAACTCTATGGAAGGAGAGACTTTTTGTAAAGTTCAGTAAATGTGAATTCTGGTTACAACAAGTTGCTTTCTTGAGGCACATTGTTACCAATGAAGGAATCACAATTGACCCTGCAAAGATAAAAGTTGTAGAGGAGTGGTTTCATCCTACAACAATAACTGAGTTTCGTAGTTTTCTTGTATTAGAGGGATATTATAGGAGGTTTGTGAAAAAAATTTCATGACTTTCTAATACATTAACCAAGTTAACTTGAAAATGGGTCAAGTTCATCTGGACAAAGGAGTGTGAGGAAATTTTCCAAGAGCTGAAGAAGAGATTGGTTACTTCACCTGTGTTAACTCTAACCTCAAGTTGAGAAGGATTTGTTAATTTTAGTGAGGCATCTTTGAAAGGGATTGGGTGTGTCCTCATGAAAAATGACATGGTAATTGCTTATGCATCTCGACAGTTGAAGACTCATGAGAAGAACTATCCTACGCATGATCTGGAGATGGTTGTGGTCATTTTTTCTCTAAAGATATGGAGGCACTATCTTTATGGGGAGAAATGTGATATATACACAGACCATCAAAGTTTGAAGTATATTTTCACACAAAATGAATTGAACATGAGACAAAGGAGATGGTTGGAACTTCTTAAAGACTATGATTGTTCAATTCATTATCATTCTGGAAGAGCAAAAAAAGTTGGTGATGCATTAAGTAGGAAAGACCAAGTTGTTCTGTCGATTATGAGGATTCAAAGAGATCCTTTTATCAATGACCTAGTAAAACTATACATGGGAATTATAAATGAAGGGACATCATCAACCCTAACCCAAATGATTTCTCAACTGTCATTACTAGAGAAGATCAAGAAAGCTCAGAAAGAAGATCCTTTGTTACAGAAGAATTTTGAGGCTGTGAAGGATGGGAAGTTTCTTGAGTTCAATACTGATCAAGAAGGTGTACTGAAATTTCATACAAGACTATGTGTTCCATCTATTCCGGAAATAAAGAAGGAGCTAATGGATGAAGCTCATAGCTCTACTTTCTCTATACATCCTAGTAGCACGAAAATGTATAGGGACCTTTGTGATCATTATTGGTGGGATAATATGAAAAGGGAGATTGGTGAATACACTTCAAGGTGCTTGGTATGTCACCAAGTGAAGGCAGAGTGACAACTTCCCAAAGGGGTATTGCAACCACTACCCATACCAGCATGAAAGTGGGACAATATCACTATGCACTTCATCACTGGTCTCCTAATAACTTCCAAAGGAAATAATGTGATATGTGTTATTATGGACCGTCTCACCAAGACTGCCCATTTTATCTCCATTCTGGAAGATTTATATCTTGATCATCTTGTTAGGATTTACATGAACAAAGTGGTAATGTTGCATGGAGTTCCACTTTCTATCGTATCTGATCATGATCCAAGGTTCACATCAAAATTCTGGAGAATTCTTCAACAAGCTCTGAGCACTGAATTGAATTTCAGTACGGCCTATCACCCCCAAACTGATGGCAAATCTAAAAAGAATATTCAAACACTAGAGAACATGCTGAGAACTTTCTCAATGGAATTTAATGGTGGATAGGATCAACATCTCTCTTTAGTTGAGTTCTCTTACAAAAAAGCTTCCACTCAAGAATTCAAATAGCGCCCTATGAAGCTCTATATGGGAAGCGATGTAGAACTCCTACTTTTTGGGATGAAGCTGGTGATATAAAGCTTCTTGGGCCTCATCTTGTGCAAGAGATGACAGAAAAGGTCCTTTCCATCCAACTACACTTCAAGGCTGATCAGAGTCGGCAAAAGGGCTATGCCAGAAACTGTCAAAGGGAATTGGAGTTTGATGTTGGTGACAAGGTCTTTCTTCAGATTTCACCTTGGAAGAGATTCATGAGGTTTCGGAAGAAAGGGAAGCTCAGCCCTAGGTACAATGGCCCCTATAAAATCCTTGATCGTGTGGGAGTAGTGGCCTATCGGCTTTCACTTCCTCTAAATCTAGCACAAGTTCATGATGTCTTCCACGTATCTCTCTTGAGGAAGTACATACCTGACCCTTAACATGTACTAAATCCATATGTGGTACAACTAGAACATGACCTCTCTTATGAGGAGCAGCTGGTGGAGATCTTAGATCGTAGAGACAGGGTTCTACAAAACAAGACTACCCACCTTGTTAAGGTGTTGTGGAGGAACCACAAATGTGAAGAAGCCATGTGGGAACTGGAGGAGTTCATGAGATAGAAGTACCCACACCTTTTCCCAACATAGGGTACGAGATAAAATTTCAAGGATGAAATTTTTTAAGGGGGGAAGAATGTAACAACCCTAACTTTTTAATTATATTTGGTTCCTAATTTTGTGTGTTATTTTATTTTATACTGAACAAAACTATATTCTTTAATTAATGAAGTGGGTATAATTAAAATGTGACCGTTGGGTTTCGACTGTTATTTGACTGTTGGTCAATATGACCGTTGGAAACAATAATCTTAACATTGTGTTTTTATAAATACAATTATCTCGTTTAATTAATATAGAGAGAAGATTTAATAGCCTCATCCAGTAGACTCGATCCATATGAAGCCCATCTGTCGGAGCTTGGGAAGGAGGTAGCATCACTGGGCTTTGCTCTGAACCAAGACCAAGCCAAACATCAACGTATGAAGCTTGATTGGAATTGCCTAAGAGAGAAGTTCAGGCTGATAGAAATCACCACTCAGGAAATGTTGTCTGAGCCACCCAAAGATTCCATCACCATAGCACACCTTACACTTAGGTCCTATGCTCGTGTTATAAGGGGCTATGTAACGAGACCTTAGCTGCTTTGTGAAATCCTTTTATATAAATAAAAATTTTATTTATTATTATGGAAAATTTTGTGAATTTAAAATATCTGAATAAATATAGGATTTCTATTATTGATGAATTTAGGAAAAAAGGGTATTTTAAAATATTTTTGTATTCATTAAATAATTGATAATGTGAAATGATTTTCAAAAAATGGTCTTCTACAATTGTTATCAGTGAGAAATTTAGAGTCTAATAAGATCAACTTGGTTTTTAGTGAATAGTAAATTAGGAATCGTAACATACCCATATGAATAGTAATGAATATTAATTTGACCAAAAAAATAGAATATTCACCCATGAATGTATAAATACATTTTAGACATCTTCAAATTGAAAAAACAATCATAGTTTAAGTTTTGATATTTTTGTAGGCCATAAATATTTTATTTACAATTTTATAATTAATTTGATAATTTAAAATGGAAATTTATTTTCATGAAATTTAATCAAAAATTGTTACTTTATTGTATTATGGGTATATGATATTTTTATGGGACCTTGATTACTTTTTTAAGGTGTTACAAAATGAGTAATAGTTTTAAAGTTGTATTTTTGGAATAAATAATGATTTTATTTAAAAATTAAATTAAAAATATTTAGAAAATTATTTTCATAAAATGGAATTCATTTTTTAATTCATATCATCGATATTAGGTTGGGGTGAATTTTTGGGATTTTTCTGAAACTGTTGAATTATCAGTGAATAGTAAAAATGCAGTTTTGAGTTTCGGGTGTTTAATGACATCATTAATGATGTAATACTGATGTAAGATTTCTGGTCGACTTATGAATAGTGATATATGCTATGAGGTGTCCCAAGTGTCCAATACCATGGGCAAATACCATGGGCAATCCCATAGTTTTGCAAATACCACCGATGAGGTGTCCCTTGGAAATTAATAATTTATTCACTCACTTTTCCCATAAATACCAAGCCATTTCCCTCATTCATTTTATTCCAAAATAATCCTCAATGAAGTTATGTTCTATTTACATCCCAAGGTTCCCTCATGCCTCCCAAGGTCCCGACCTTCAAGCTTTCGAAGTTACTCTTCAAGGTAAGTAAATCTTCCACCCTCCTCTTTTAAGTCATGACTTCCTTTATGTTGTGTCTTTTAGTTTCCATCTCTTTATGTTTAGGGTATGTTCTTATATGTTCTCATTACTATCCTTTTCATGTCTAATTTTTGAGATACCCTTTCCACTCTCATCAATTTTTTTCTGAATTTTTAAGTGACGTCTTTATGTTGTCGAATATTTCCTAAAAGAAATCACGCTTTCTCTTTCCTTTCAAGTTTTCTTTTCATGTAGTGTGTCATTCAAATGTCCAAACCATGATATTATTTATTTTTATTCTGTATCTTTACTGAAAAATTATCCATTTATGGATGGGAGACACTTTTCCCTTCTCTTTTTATTATTTTCTAAAACCAGGTTATATAGCCGTTATGCTGCAGAAATTTTGTCTCAAATTTTCCCTCTTTCTCTCAAGAAATTATTTTGTTTTATATATGTGAATACCCATACCTATTTTGTTTTTATGGGTGTTCATAGTTATACAAAAATGATATATTTGATTCTGGAATTGACATACATGTAACCCTCACTCCCTTTCCATGGGTTATAAATGACAAAACAATCTTATTGTTAAGCACTTTTAAAACGTCACGATTTTGAATGAAACCGAATTATTTTATTCTTTTTGCGTTATTTATGAAATGTTTAATTATGATCTATGTGGATCACATGAAATTAAATACGTATTAAGGGTTTTCCCTGATATCGCTCCAATGCATTGGTTAAAGAATTAATCTCCAGAGATGACAAGTTTCACGATACCCTGGTGAATAACCTTGGTATATTTTTTATGACACCTTGGGGATGGACCTTGGTGATATGTTCAGGAATGTATAAATGAAATGTTTTAGCCACATATTCAAGTTATGTTTCAAGTTCTTTTCATTATGATATTCCTATACTTCCATTACTCATGTCTTTATGTTTTTATTCAAGTTCTTATTGATATCACAAGTACATTGATTCCCTTGTTTACCCTTATTGAGCCTTCTCCTCACCCTTTACCTTGATGTATGTCTCCAGGATATGAGATGCAGTAATTGTACAAAGGATGAACATATGATGAAGCCTTATAAGTGGATTATTATAATTTTTTATCTTGTTTTCATGTTTTATGTCCCTGATTTCCAAGACACTAGACTTTAAAGATCCTCTGTATGTAAAATGTAATGAAAAGTTATGTAATAAAAAGGTGGGATTCCACAGTTAGTATCAAAGGATAGTTTAGTTATTTATGGAAATTAGGCTATGAAATATTTAGGAATAATCCTATAGAAAAGTTTAAATATAATAAAGCTTCCTGGTATTTTGGTGAGTATTAAGTAAGTAGTTTATCAAGCAAATACATCCCTGTCTAGATACGAGTAGGTAGAGGAGGCTCTAGCACAGAGGTACCTAGGAGTGAAAACTCCAATAAGGAGTTTCGGGCCTGACCCGGGGTATCCTGGTACATGACAATGGTCCTTTTTGAACTCTTGTTTACGACACTCCCATGGGATATGTTTGGTTAATCATAAGCTTTTTATGAAACATTATGAAAGATTTATAGAGAAATGTAGTTGTTTAAAGAAGTTTTAAGACATAAATCCTTTATAGTTAAAAGATTCGTAAATGAAATAAGTTTCTCACTAAGGTTTTATTCTTTTATAAATGGTGTGCAATCGAAGGAACCGTGAAAATGGTGACCGTAATGAACCATGCATTGAAGGACCTTCGATGGAAGCCGAAATGGAAACATTCATGCGAATGATGAACCAACTGACTCAAGTTATGGGAAATAACTTGAATCAAGCTGATAGACTGATCTCACCTAGAAGGGAACAACATTATGTTGAGTCCTTTATACGTCAATGACCACCAAACTTTAGTGGATCGACTAACCCATTGATTGTTGAGCAGTGGATCAGCTCTATAGAGAAGATCTTTTATGTGCTCCGCTGTTCAGAGAAAGAGAAGGTCACCCTGGATGTCTATCGCTTAGAAGGAGAAGCTGATCAGTGGTGGGAGATGATTAAAAACACGAGGCAAAGAGTGGAGGTTGGAGCTATGGAGTGGGAAGAGTTCAGAGGTATCTTCTTCACTAAGTATTTCCCTCGTTCCATGAGAACAAGAATGGAGAATGAGTTTCTCAAGCTGAAGTAGAAGGAGAATGAATCTGTGGGAAGCTACAAGATGAACTTCACAAGGATTTCATGTTACACCTCTAGCTTTGTCATGGATCCAAATGGAAAGGTTGATAGATTCTTCGATGGACTGAGACCTCATCTGCAGAAGAATCTAGCCAACCAAGATTATGACAGCTATGAGGAGATTGTGAGAACTGCGATGAAAGTCGAACTTGAGTTTGGTGAGGCATAGTGGTCTCATAAATCCAATGAAAAAAAGAGATCAATGGGTCCAAGATTAGGGAGTAGATTTGATCAAGGAAGATGAGGCAAGCAAGTGCAATATCCCACGTGTAATAAATGTGGGAAGAAGCATCTGGGGAATTGCCTGCTCAGGAGAGGGAAATGCTACAAGTGTTGAATAGATAGCCATATTGTGAGGAATTGTAGTAGTGAGGTGAAACCTCAACTTCCAAACACTAAAGACAAGGGGAAGATGGTGCAGGCCCTACCTAATGTCCAGTGCTTTAAGTGTGGACAACTGGGGCACTTTTCCAATCACTGTCCAAATCTGAGGGCAATGGAGGGGAACCACCATCAGCCTCCGCAAAGGACAATAGAGCAAGGTTGTGCTTTTGCTATCACTACAGCTGATGTTGAAGCACCAAATGATGTGGTATTAGGTACTCTTGTTTTTCTCTCAAAGTTATCAAATACTTTGTTTGATTTTAGTTCTACGCATTCCTTTATTTCCTCCAAGTTTTTAAAGAATTTAGAATCAACCCCCGAATTGCTAAAAGTAGAGTTATCACTCAAGACTCCTGGTGGGATTATCCAAGCATCATCAGTGTTTAGAAACTCTAGTATTTACTTTGGTGAGCACAATATTATCGCAAATCTAGTAGTCATTCTCATACTGGAATTCGAAATTATACTAGGGATAGACTGGCTCTCAAAGTATAATGCTAAGATCAAATGAAGAAGTAAGTAAATCTCAGTAGTCTTGAATGGAAAACCTACTGTTATCTTCCAAGGAGAGATATCTAAACCTGATCTTTGTCTAGAATAACCTCCTACATCCTTCTTTATGGAATTGATCGGTGAAGAAGAAGAAGTAAATGAGAGTTTGAGGATAGAAAATGTACCCATCATCCAGGAATACATTGACGTATTTCCTAAAGAGTTGTCTGGACCTCCCCCAGAAAGAGGGGTAGAGTTCTCTATTGAACTCGTACCTGGATCTCATCCAATATCAAAGACCTCGTATAGGATGGAAAATGTGGAGCTGTAGGAATTAAAGAAACAACTCCAAGATCTTTTGGAGAAGGTGTTTATCCAACCGAGTGTGTCTCCTTGGAGAGAACATGTTCTCTTTGTGAAGAAGAAGGATGGATCGATGCCACTATGAATTGATTATAGAGAACTGAATGGGATCACAATAAAGAACAAATACCCTCTTCCAAGAATTGATGAATTATTTGACCAACTTCACGGGTCTCAATTCTTCTCTAAGATTGATCTTCAATTTGGTTATCATCAATTGAGGGTGAAGAAAGAAGATATTCTGAAAACTACCTTCTGGCCAAGATATGAGCATTATGAGTTTGTTGTTATGCCCTTCGGACTAACTAATGCACCTGATTTTTTTATGGATTTGAGGAATAGAGTTTTTAAAGACTACCTTGACAACTTTTTGGTGGTTTTTATTGATGATATTCTGATATATTCCAAAATTAGTGAGGATCATGAGGATCATCTAAGGGTTATTTTTCAAACTCTGTAGAAGGAGAGAATTTTTGGAAAGTTCAGTAAATGTGAATTCTGGTTACAACAAGTTGATTTCTTTAGGCACATTGTTACTAATGAAGGAATCATAGTTGACCCTGCAAAGACAAAATTTGTAGAGTAGTGGCCTCAGCCTATAGCAATAACTGAGATTATTAGTTTCCTTGGATTAGTGGTATATTATAAGAGGTTTGTGAAATACTTTTCACGACTTTCTAATCCATTAACCAAGTTAACTCAAAAAGGGGTCAAGTTCATCTGGACAAAGGAGTGTGAGGAAAGTTTCCAAGAGATGAAGAAGAGATTGGTTACAGCACCTGTGTTAACTCTGTCCTCAAGTGGAGAAGGATTCGTTATTTTTAGTGACGCGTCTCTGAAAGGGCTTGGGTGTGTCCTCATACAAAATGAAAAGGTCATTGCTTATGCATCTCGACATTTGAAGACTCATGAGAAGAATTATCCTATGCATGATCTGGAGCTAGCTCCGGTTGTTTTTGCTTTAAAGATATGGAGGCACTATCTTTATGGGGAGAAATGTGATATATACACAGACCATCAAAGTTTGAAGTATATTTTCACACAAAAGGAATTGAACATGAGAAAAAATATATGGTTGGAACTCCTTAAAGACTATGATTGTTCAATTCATTATCATTTCAGAAGAGCAAACAAAGTCGCTGAGGCATTAAGAAGGAAATACCCAGTTGTTCTATCCATTATGAGGATTCAAAGAGATCCTTTGATCAGTGAACTAGTAAAACTGGACATGGGAATTATAAAGGAAGGGAAATCATCAACCCTAACCCAAATGATTTCTCAACCGTCATTACTAGAGAAGATCAAGAAATCTCATAAAGAAGATACTTTGTTACATAAGAAGTTTGAGGCTGTGAAGGATGGGAAGTTTCCTGAGTTCAATACTGATCAAGAAGGTGTATTGAAATTTCATACAAGACTATGTGTTCCATCTATTCTAGAAATAAAGAAGGAGCTGATGGATGAAGCTCATAGCTCTACTTTCTCTATACATCCTGGTAGCACAAAAATGTATAGGGACCTTCGTGATCATTATTGGTGGGATAATATGAAAAGGGAGATTGCTGAATACACTTCAAGGTGCCTGGTATGTCAACAAGTGAAGGCAGAGCGACAACTTCCTAAATGGGTATTACAACCACTACCCATACCAGCATGGAAGTGGGACAATATCACTATGGTCTTCGTCACTGGTCTCCTGAGAACTTCCAAAGGAAATAATGTGATATGGGTTATTGTGGACCGTCTCACCAAGACTACCCATTTTATCACCATTCGGGAAGATTCCTCTCTTGATCAAATTTCCAGGATTTACATGAAGTAAGTGATAAGGTTTCATGGAGTTCTACTTTCTATTGTATCTGATCGTGATCCAAGGTTCACATCAAAATTCTAGAGAAGTCTTCAAAAATCTCTGAGCACTGAATTGAATTTCAGTACGGCCTATCACCCCCAAACTAATGGTCAATCTAAAAGGACTATTCAAACACTCAAGGACATGCTGAGAACCTACTCAATGGTATTTAAAGGTGGATGGGATCAACATCTCTCTCTAGTTGAGTTCTCTTACAACAACAGCTTCCACTCGTGCAATCAAATGGCATCCTATGAAGCTCTATATGGTAAGAGATGTAGAACTCCTACTTGTTGGGATGAAGATGGTGATAGAAAGCTTCTTGGTCCTGATCTTGTGCAAGAGATGACAGAAAAGGTCTGTGCCATCCAACAACACATTAAGGCTGCTCAGAGTCGACAAAAAAGCTATGCTGACAACCATCAAAGGGAATTGGAGTTTGATGTTGGTGACAAAGTATTTCTTTGGATTTTACCTTGGAAGAGAGTCATGAGGTTTGGGAAGAAATGGAAGCTCAGTGCTGGGTACATTGGCCCTATGAAATCCTTGATCGTGTGGGAGCAGTGGCCTATTAGCTTGCTCTTACTCCAAATCTAGCACAAGTTCATGATGTCTTCCATGTATCCCTCTTGAGGAAGTACATACCTGACCCTTCACATGTACTAAATCTAGAGGTTGTACAACTGGAACATGACCTCTCTTATAAGGATCAGCCAGTGAAGATCTTGGATCGCAGAGACAAGGTTCTACGCAACAATACTACCCACCTTGCTAAGGTGTTGTGGAGGAACCACAAATGTGAAGAAGACACATGGGAACTAGAGGATTCCATGAGACAGAAGTACCCACACCTTTTCCCATCAGAGGGTATGAGATAAAATTTTGGGGACGAAATTTCTTAAGGGAGGAAGAATGTAACAACCCGAACTTTTTAATTATATTTGTTTCCTAATTTTTTGTGTTATTTTATTTTATACTCAATAAAACTATATCCTTTAATTAATGAAATGGGTATAATTAAAATGAGACCATTGGGTTTCGACTGTTATATGACCATTGGTCAATATGACTGTTGGAAACTATAATCTTAATGTTGTGTTTTTATAAATATGGTTATCTTGGTTAATTAATACAGAAAGAAGATTGAATGGCCTCATCCAGTAGACTCGATCCATATGAAGCCCATCTGTCGGAGCTTGGGAAGAAGGTAGCATCACTAGGCTTTTCTCTGGACCAAGCCCAAGCCAAACTTCAACGTATGAAGCTTGAACGGAATCGCCTAAGAGAGAATTCAAGCTGATAGAAATCACCACTCATGCAATGTTGTCTGAGCCACCCCAAGATTCCATCACCATAGCACACCTTACACTTAGGTCCTATGCTGGTGTTATAAGGGGCTATGTAACGAGACCTTAGATACTTTGTGTAATCATTTTATATAAATAAAATTTTTATTTCTTATTATGGAAAAGTTTGTGAATTTCAAATATCCAGATAAATATAGGATGTGTATTATTGATGAATTTAGTAAAAAAAGGGTATTTTAAAATATTTTTGTATTCATTAAATAATTAATAATGTGAAATGATTTTCAAAAAATGGTCTTCTACAGTTGTGATCAGTGAGAAATTTAGAGTCTAATAATATCAACTTGGTTTTTAGTGAATAGTAAAGTAGGAATAGTAACATACACATATGAATAGTATTGAATAGTAAATTAACCAAAAAAATAAAATCTTCACCCATGAATGTATAAATACATTTTAGACATCTTAAAAGTGAAAAAACGACCATAGTTTAAGTTTTGATATTTTTGTATGCCATAAATATTTTATTTACAATTTTAAAATTAATTTGATAATTTAAAATGGAAATGTATTTTCATAAAATTTAATCATAAATTTTTACTTTATCGTCTTATGGGTATACGATATTTTTATGGGACCTTGATTAATTTTTTAAGGTGTTACAAAATGAGTTATAGTTTTAAAGTTGTATTTTTTGAATAAATAATGATTTTATTTAAAAATTAAATTAAAAATATTTAGAAAATTATTTTCATAAAATGGACTTCATTTTTTAATTTAGAGCATCGATAATAGGTTGGGGTGAATTTTTGGGATTTTTCTGAAACAGTTGAATTATCGGTGAATAGTAAAAATGCAGTTTTGAGTTTTGGGTGTTTAATGACATCATTAATGATGTAAACTTTCTGGTAGACTTATGAATAGTGATATATTCTATGATTTTCCCCAATTGGACAATACCATGGGCAATCCCATGGTTTTTCAAATACCACCGATGAGGTGTCCCTTGGAAATTAATAATTTATTCACTCACTTTTCCCATAAATACCAAGACAGTTCCCTCATTCATTTTATTCCAAAATCATCCTCAATGAAGTTATGGTCTATTTACATCCCAAGGTTCCCTCATGCCTCCCAAGGTCCCGACCTTCAATCTTTCGAAGTTACTCTTCAAGGTAAGGATATCTTCCACCCTCCTATTTTAAGTCATGACTTCCTTTATGTTGTGTCTTTTAGTTTCAATATATTTATGTTGAGCGTATGTTCTTATATGTTCTCATTACTATCCTTTTCATGTATAATTGTTGAGAGACCCTTTCTTCTCTCATCAATTTTTTTCCTTAATTTTTAAGTGATGCTATTAAGCTGCCAAATTTTTCGTAAAAGAAATCATGCTTTCTCTTTCCTTTCAAGTTTTCATTTCATGTGGTGTGTCATTGAAATGTCCACACCATGATATTATTTATTTTTATTTTGTACCTCTACTGAAAAATGATCCATTTATGGATGGGAGACCCTTTTCCCTGCTCTTTTTATTATTTTCTAAAACCAAGTTATATTGTCGTTATGCTGTAGAAATTTCGTCTCAAATTTTATCTCTCTTTCTCTCAAGAAATTCTATTGTTTTATATATGTGAATACCCATAACTATTTCGTTTCTATGGGTGTTCATAGTTATAAAAAAAATATATATTTTATTCTGGAATTGACATACATGTAACCCTCACTCCCTTTCCATGGGTTATAAATGACAAAACGATCTTATTTTTAAGCACTTTTAAAACGTCACGATTTTGAATGAAACCCAATTATTTTATTATTTTTGGGTTATTTATGAAATGTTTGATTATGATCTATGTGGATCACATGAAATTAAATACATATTAAGGGTGTTTCCTGATATCACTTCAATGCATTGGGTAAATAATTAATCTCTAAAGATGACAAGTTTCACGATACCTTGGTGAATAACCTTGGTAAATTTTTTATGAAACCTTGGGGATGGACTTTGGTGATATTTTCATGAATGTATAAATGAAATGTTGTAGCCACATATTTAAGTTATGTTTCAAGTTCTTTTCATTATGATATGCCTATACTTCCATTACTCATGTCTTTATGTTTTTATTCAAGTTCTTATTGATATCACAAGTACATTGATTCCCTTGTTTACCCATACTGGGCCTTCTGCTCACCCTTTACCTTGATGTATGTCTCCAGGATATGAGATGCAGTCATTGTACTTAGTATGAACATATGAAGAAGCCTTATAAGTGGATTAGAAGAATTTTTTATGTTTTTTTCATGTTTTATGTCCCTGATTTCCAAGACACTAGACTTTAAAGATCCTCAGTATCTAAAATGTAATGAAAAGTTATGTAATAAAAAGCCAGGATGCCACAATTGACCTCTTAGTGGGGGAGGGGGGTTTCCATTTGTGGAGTGTTCTAAAATTCCACACATGGTAATTCCCTTTAAAAAAGGAAAATCACTGATAAAACTTTCTTTTGTAGTAGTAACTCTTCATCCTATTGTTTCTCTAGAAGAATAAACTTAAGAAGCGATAGTGTTAACAGAGCACTATTTAGAACCATTCCAGTCTCTACCTCATTCATATCTAGGTGCATCTAAGTAAATATTTCCTTAATATTCCATTCCTCTTTCAACTTCATCATAGCTAGAAAATGAAAATTTATACTCATAACATCAGTAACAACGTTCCCCTATCCCACACTACAAAAAAAACAAGGCAATTAGAATGGGTTGTTTTTTCATTTAGAGGGGGTTATAACCCCCTCTAAACACTTTAGTAGTGGTTACTAATAATATCTGCTAAAGTGGCCACCTAATTTGATTAGGATCAATTGTGGGTAAGTGCTGGTAAAATGAAACACAATTTAGTGGCAGTTAAATTAGATGGGGTTTTAACCCCTTCTAACTTTTCTCTAAATTCACAAGAAACTAGCAGATTATTTGTGGTTCTAACCACCACTAATTCAAACTTAAAATTAAGGGAAGTTAGAACCACCCCCTAATTTAATCTCAAACCTAATGTTTAGGGGCAGTTATCCCTTAACCACCCCTAAACATAACTTCTATTTTAAAAAAATTAACACCCCCATACAACCACACCCAGACCCCCCCCCCCCCAGGAGACCTAGACACACCCCCAAGGACAAACTAGATGACCCCCTCCCCTCCCCCACCCTGAAACACCACCCAGGACAACCCAGACACACACCCCGGGACAACCCCCCCCCCCCCTGGACACACCCCCCAGGACAACCCAACACACTTGGAATAACCTCCTAACAGCCTAACACTCTAGGACACACACCCCTAGACAACCCCCCAAGACTCACCCCGCCTTCGCGTCAGCGGGCCCTGATGCCCCCCCTCATGCACGGAGTGCATTGTCCCCTACGCCATCACACAATGGTAAAAATCCACCATTGGGATTCGAAATCGAGACCAGCAGGATAAGGGAACGCGACTTAACCACTCCAACATTTGAACTTTGATTTATTATATACAATGATTGGTATTTATTTAGTTACAGAAATATTAGATAATATATATGTGTGTGTGTGTGTGTGTGTTTGTTTGTTTATAGAAATATAAATAATATAATATATTTGTGTATATATAATATATTTTTGTATAATATTCATGCATAATATATATTTGTGTATAATATATATATATATCAGATACATAAATATTAGATAATATATAATATATTTGTGTAGAGTATATATATATTATATATGTGTATATATAATAGATATAAATAATTATATTTACATATATAAATATATATTTATACATATATTTATAAATACATTTATATCTGTGTGTGTGTGTGTATTTATGTCTTTATATAATATTTATAAATATAATATAATTATAATATATATATTTATATAATTTTTTTATATACTTATGTGTGTATGTAACAATATTATTATTAATTATTATTATTATTACACCTATTTTTTAAACTATAAAAATTATATGTTGTTTTTATAAATACTATACATTAATATATTTTATGATTTATATTATACATATATTATATTAAATACATTTATATTATATATTTATGTACATAATTATATACATTTATATTATATCATGTATACACATATATCAGTCATTCTTTGGAAGGTGGGTAGCCTAAATTGGTTGTCCTTTGGAAGGTTCAGGGTTCGAATCCTGGTAGTCTGCTTTCGGGGCAAGCCTCTCCCCCAGGATCCACCCGTCTTGTCAAGCCACCCGATCCCTGACCGGGTGGGTGTGATCCGCGGGCCACCTGTGCTGACGGATTTCTATGTCGAACCATTATCGCTCAGGCCATAAACCTTAGGGATGCTCTGTCATCTTGTTTGGCATCGACTCATTCCTAGTTGGGGCCTCTTTGAAGTGATCCCTTTGTGGGGAGGGGGTTTCCTAGTGTGGAGGGTTCAAAACGGTTACACCTGGGAATTCACTTTTAAAAAAATATATATATATATACACCGAAAATAAAATACAATCATATAATTGGAAATACATAATATAATTAAACGATATATATATATATATATATACTAAATTAATTTATAATTAATATGGTATACAATAACATATATAAAATAATTATATAATATATAAAAATTTATATATAATAAAATATTTATAATATAATATACATGTGATATAATTATAATATATATATAATATAATTATAATATATATATATATATATTTAATTTTAATTTTTTCTATATTATATATATTTGTACACATAGTATAACATAAATGTATTTATACATAAATATACAATAAAAATGTATTTAATATAATATATGTATAATATAAATCAAAATATAAATGTATAGTATTTATAAAACCATATATAAATTTTATATATTTGAATAAATATATTTATAATTACGTTTATATTATGTACACTGATATTTATATGTGTATACATTTTTTATATGTGTAAGTATTTATTTAAAGTATTTATATAATGTCTTGATAGTGCGGGTCCAGAGCTCTTATTAGGGTGATTCTGATGATTTTTAGATCTAGGGTTCCTCGACTATGGCGGTCTAGCATTCCTCGGTTTTGATCTTCTTCTCCCTCCCAACGGCACTACATCGGTGGTTCCCTCTGCGTCGGCGGTTCCCTCTTTGTCTGATTATGTTTGCATCTCTTCGGTTGCGGTGAAGTCATGTGCTCTGGCTTGTGGTCAATTGGATCTAGATCCAGTTAGATCTGAGGATGTGCTACATAGATCTATCGCTTCTGTGACCTTGAATGACATGAGGTGCAGTGAATCGCGGAGGCCATCTGTTTGAGAAGATGTTGCAGCGGTGACGGTTTCTATGCATGCGTCATCATGGGAAACTCATATTGATCCGGATCTTGGATCTAAATCCTATGTTGATGTGATGAAGGATTTTATTTTAGGGTCGAAGCTAGATGGATCCTATTCTTTGGCTCTTCTCAAGGACTCTTGTCCTGGTAAAATTATTCATAAGGGTTCATTAGCTCATGTTGAGGTCAATTCTGCAGCATTTACTGAGAGAATGTGTAGAGACCCATATCTTGACGTACATGGACATTACATTACATTTGCGGAATACTTAGTACATAACAAAAACACACACACAAGGACCGTAATAGTTTAGTGTCTTTGGAAACTCGGAATATAATCTTCTAATCGTGGTGAAAGATCTTCAACATCTCCCATAAAGATCATCTTTTTTTTTATACCTAAAACCTTTCTTTATATCCTGGGGAAAAGAAAACATAAAAGGGTGAGCTCAAATGCTTAGTAAGGGTAAACAAAAGAAATATCAATCACATCATATACATAAGCACATAACTTTTGGAAATCTTAACCTGCAAAAGAGATCATAATTTCATAACATGGGGTAAATCATGGCAGTGAAATGTAATCACAATAATCATAACATAAAACATGAAACTTTGTGTCATTCACACATAATCATAGAGAATCATTTTTTGTTAGTCAAGACTCATTGCCAAGACTATCTTAGTGGACAAAGTCCCTTTCTGAATCGAGTAACCCTCGTTTCAGTCCTGTTTCACTGAACCGGTATAGCCTACCATTCCAGCCATGTCTATCTCATGAGATATAAAATCTTTACCCAATGCATTGGAGGGAGATATAGGTCCCACCCATCTCATAATGATACCATTCTTATGTGTGCCACAAAATCATAAATCATACATCATTGCATAACCCATGTAATAAAAATGGGATTCTTAAACAACATGACATCATAAAACCATTCATATAAGATAAAGGAATTCATAAACATAATTCCATCACAACATAGTCAAATCAATGGAAAAATATGGATAGAAACAGAACCCTTTATTATCTTAGATGGAAAGTAATTTTGATAAAACACTTGAATTGAATTCTTGAGGAAAATATCCTTTCTTATTCAAAATCAATTTCTTTTCACAAAACATCATGCAATTTCAAAAGAAATATATTTTATTGAAAATAGTCATGAAATCTTTTGGAGGAAGCTTCATGAAAATAAGGATTTATAAAACAGTAAAAATCCGTTCGTGCCGTATAAGTTAAAAACATTCTTCGTACTTTTGTCGAAAAAGTCAAAAAGTACCTCGTACGAATAACGAAAAAATATTCCTTTCATATCTTTTACTAAAAACTAACCAAAGGGTAAAATTGGATATAAACTATTTTATAAATATTACATGTTGAGGAAACATGGATGTGGATGATAAAATACACCCCAGTAAATACCAAAGTATAAACAATCTCGGATAAAAATGAGATTGTGATATTTCCCTTACCTTAGGTCCGATTTGCTTTGTTCGTGTCCGAAGCTCCTGTATAATGGTTTAAATAATGTTATTGACTTATTCCAGAATCATACATATTGATATGATATCATATATGGTCATATTATTAGCTTCTTGTTAGTAATATTTCATTGTTACTTGTTACTCGGGTCTTTATAACTTTTTGTTCTTATGCGTGTTTTGTCGAATAAATTCTTATTCTTATCTTTAGGTTATAGATAATTCATTTACAGAATGGTATTAGTGTAGTATATACCATATTCATTCATTCAATTCATTTATATAATCATTATGAAATGAAGATCATGTAGAACGAGTCGCATCACATCGTGGAGACGGTATTCCGTACGTACGCACGAGTGATGATATCGTTCCTATGATCGTGGAATTGTATTGGAGTATATATATATATTATTTCAGTATCAATATTACTTCATAATAATCATATATAGTTACTCATTACACCATTATACCCATCCTTGTAAGGTGATGGTGGAAAAATAGATTACACCACGGCGTGGAGACGGTATTCCGTACGTACGCACGCGCGGTGATTTCATTTTTCCGTAGGATGGATAGAAGGTGAATTAGGGTTGTTTCATATTTATAATAACATATCAGTATGTAAGTAATACTGATGTTATTACTTTATCATGAAACAACTAAAGAATAAGAAGTTGAAGAAGAAAGAAATTGAAAAGATCGGTAATGGATATTACCTCTTCTTTGGAACGCCTCTTTGAATCCTCCACTTAAGGAACTAAGATTGGTCTTTGGAGAAGACCAGGACCTCTAGGATTATTCTAGGGAAGTGTAGAGGAGAAAATGGCAGGGGTTGGCCGAGCTTGAGTGCTCAAATTGGTGTGAGGAGGAGGGGGAGGAGGTGCCCTTTTATAAGGGAGGAGAGGGGCACCTTAGGAATATCTCAAAATATTATTTTATATTAAAGTCAAAATCGGTTTATAATGGTTCCAAAGGGTCTTATTTCGAAGCTAAAGTGGGGATGGGTATAAATCCTATCAACCAATAGGATTTAGACAAGTTTAGGGTATTATTTTAACCTTATCAATTAGATTTAACTCTAAGTTAATTAATTTAACTTTTACCGTGTCTTTTTGTTTTCTTTCACTATATGGTTAATACACTTACTATAACATGCCAAACGAACCCCAAATTGTTTATTATTAATATATATATCCTTATCTAAGTCATTTTGCTGAACCTTAGATTTTTAGGAATACAATAACAATTAATAATATAATATTTGATTTAAAAACTATTTTGTGTCAATTTTGACACTATTTGATATATGATTTTTTTGAAAGTCATAACAGAATTATATGTTCGAACCAAGTTGATTAAATCAACATTAATATATCATATTAACCTATAAAATTAGTGGAATTCATAAAACGTCTCAAATTACATTCATTTGAGCATTTATAACATCAATTATGTTAATATTTCCTTAAAAGGGTAATTACTGCATCATCGTTGTGTCATAAATAAATTAATTTATTTAAAGTCTAAAAATTATAAATAAAATATCATTATGTAGGAAATCTTTTTAGATTTCTAATGAATATTTATAGTCGAATTTATCTTATGTATAACCCCATATTAAAAATGTTTTAGTTATTAAACTTTGATTTTAACTATTTTAACTATTCATTAAATAATATAATATTAAATGTCATAATCTAATCCAAGTGGACCTAAATGGTCATATTATATTCATAAGGTTGTTTTTGGTCGAATTACACTTATCCAATAGAATTAGGACATGTGTTAGGGTAATAGTAATATCATATTTACCCTTAGTTACCCTATTTACTATTAACCGTGGTAAAAAAAAGTAAAAAGTTACTATTCACCAAAAATTATTTTCATCTCATTGAACCACATTTTACTTACTGACATCAACCGTGTCTCTCGGATTTTTGAAATTCCGTTCACAGAAGCGGTAAAATTAAGATTTATGAAGAAATTAATTTTTTTAACTACCACTTAGTAGTTTCACTATTCATCAAAAATTGATGTTTTTCAGAACAATGCCAAAATTTCATCCTAAGCTATATTTCATATTCCGAATTCAAAAATGAAGTCTATTTTACCAAATTCATATCATAGAATTTTCATTAATTAATTTTATAATTAAATCCCGCTGTTAAAACAAATAGCGTGTTTTTAAGAAACAATATCTATCAAAAGATTGACACTTGATTATGTCTGGTTTAAATGTGAAATTACATTCAATGACCAACATTGTATTAAATTGTAAAAATATATTCTAAATATACTTTAAAACCACTCAAATTAATAATTTATCACTATTAATTATTTCGATTAAAAAAGTTGTTTTTAATTATAATTTAGTAATTTTCACTATTCATCAGAATATGAAAGTTATCCGAAAAGTACCAAAATTTCACCTTAGGCTAAATTCGATACTCCGAATCCAAAAATGAAGTTCATTTTGAAAAATAAGATTTACAGAGTTTTAAAAAGTGGTTATTACTATTCATAACGGCTAGTTTTAATAATATTTTAATAGCATATCGTTGTTTAGTGAAACTCGGTATTGCGTATTACACACGCTATCGAGGAAGGTCGTGATTGCGTGTAATGCAAGGCAAGTCAAGGATGCGTGTTGTGCAAGCTCCTTTTGGTGTAGCGTACAACACAAGACTTTAATAAAATTAAAAAGAATATTTTTTTATAAAATCTTGGGCTGTTACATTCTACCCCCCTTAAAATGAATTTCGCCCTCGAAATTCGTCGGGGTTATAAATGGTTTACTATTCGTAAGTTTCTTTAATAGAAACCCACATCGTAAAAAGGAATATCAAAACCAATCTTTAAAAATAAAAGTATGAAACGTAACGGTTACCCAAATAAACTAATCATTGGGTTTCCACATAGGTGAAAATATGGATATGGAAGAGAAATCTAACCATCATGTTCTGATGGAGAGTGGTAGAGAACATGGCTATGGAAAAGCCAGTAATCACAAATCCATAGATTTGTGATGATATAAGGTACCATCTGATTCATCAGGTATAAGATCACTAGGACAACATTTTTGGTTTTCAAGATCATTTCCCTAAAGTTGAAAATTTGAATTAGAATAAATACTTACTTTATTTTGGTACAATCTCACTGTTGTTCGTGCCTTGAACAATTTCCACTTCATCTCTTAAATAAATGAAGTTGAATTTGTTATTAGCAGATCATGTGATAGAATGACGGGTCATTCCATCTGTCTTAAACAAAAGGTTAGCAAAAATTATATGCATAAGTCGATCTATAGTGAGATTAATCATATATGGTTCCTAAAATGGACTTATACTTCATATATCATACTTCTTAATATAATAAAACTAGTTTCTACTAAACAGGGACTTCCTGTAGGCCAGTGGTAGGCGATAAAGGCCAGTCGCACTTCGGTTGTGGGTTCGATTCCCACAGCCTTGTCCGAAGCGATGGGATGTCGCCCGTCCTGCAGGTTGTCCTTTTTCCAAAACTATATAACATCCCATCAATAATATCGAAAAAACAAACAATACTAACTTATGTCCAACATAATCCATTCCAATCTTTTAGGCTTATCCATAATACTGCAGTCGACTCTCATAATATAGTGAAAATGATTACCAGAGATTTAACAACATCATCGATCCCCATATATCATAAGATATGTTTTGTTGGTCACATTCCAAACATTCAAAGTCCTTAATCATGTATTCTCTTGAATACCTTAGTGAAAACATGAATGCAGTTAAAAGTTAACACCTTCCACATACTAAAATCCTCAAAATTCTATATACTCAAACCATGATATCACTTAGTCCTTATATCAATCATGAGCTCATGAATACTGTTAAACATTTCATTTTCTCGTTTTCCCTTCATTATGCGCATAATATCTCAATCACTTTGAATACCACATTAGACCAATACATAAATATTCCAATATTCCAAGATACAACATTATTTTGGAATCCCATTACATAAACACTTAATCATTCCACCACATCGTTGTCATATTCAACATTGCCAATAGTGATCGCATGTGACTTCCCTTTGTCCTTTGCCTTAAGCGGTTGCTCATGTCGATCATCACTAACCCTTGGATTAGGGCATTTATTAGCATAATGCCCCATTTCCTTGCACTTGAAGCATTGAAGTGTTGGTTGTACGTTCTCTGTAGTGTTTGCTTTATTCACTTCATTAGAATCCCATTTTCCATTACTTCGACACTCAGCTGCTCGATGACCTTCTTTTCCACACTTAAAACATTTTCTAGTCCCTTTAAGACAATCTCCACCATGCTTCTTTCCACACTTTGTGCATAAGGAAACATTCATCTTCTTTTCACCATTATTCTGAGTTTTCTCCTTGAACTCCATCTTTCGTTTCTTGTCAAACCCATGAGATGGATATGTAACACCAACTTCCATTTCTACCTTGATAGCACAACGCACAATTTCTTCATAGCTACTGAAGTCTCTTATAGCTAATGCCCTTCGAAGACTTGGTTTTAATCCACTGAAAAATCGATCAACTTTACTTTCAGGTTGGATGATAATACCAGAAGCGTACCTTGCAAGTCTTGTAAAATTCGCTTCATAGGTACCAACAGATTCATCATCCCTTTGCTTCAGTTCAAGAAACTCTTTCTCCATCTTTGTTCGGAGAATACGAGGGAAGTACTTATTGAAAAATAAGTTCTTGAACTCGTCCCATTCCATAGACTCAATTTCATCCCTTTGCCTCGTATTCTTAATAAGATTCCACCATTGATCAGCATCTCCTTCCAAACGATACACTGCTAGGATGACTTTATCATGTTCAGAACATTGAAGAACTGAAAATATCTTTTCAGTAGTACTAATCCATTGTTCAGCAACTAATGGATCAGTAGACCCACTGAAAGAAGGTGGACGCTGCCTCATGAAGGATTCAACAGAATGTTGCTCCTTCCTTTGCTCGTTTGGAAGTCCTGCATGATTCATAGCTTGAGAAAGTTGTGTGAGCATGGCTACAAGATTTTGCATTCCGGCTCCCATATCGTTTGGTTGCTCAGGGGGACAATCATTGCATTGCCCATCACATTCCGCATTAACACGGTTCCTTCGGGTTCCAGCCATCGTCTAAAACCCCAAAAGAATAGTATGAGAGGCAAAAATCATGCTAGGGAAAACAACATAATAAAGGGGTAGTACCCTCAATATCTAACATCTTAGGTTAAATTCGAAGATCGTTAGCGCAATTCTAGGACTATAACCTATACGTATACTTAACCTTAGAGACATCCCTAGACATACCTTAGAAATATCTCTAGGGATCTCACTAACGTTTTCGCATCCTAGTTTCCAAAGGTTGACTAAACCTTTCCTCTGATACCAACTGTAGAGACCCGTATCTTGACGTACATGGACATTACATTACATTTGCGGAATACTTAGTACATAACAAAAACACACACACAAGGACCGTAATAGTTTAGTGTCTTTGGAAACTCGGAATATAATCTTATAATCGTGGTGAAAGATCTTCAACATCTCCCATAAAGATCATCTTTTTTTTTATACCTAAAACCTTTATTTATATCCTGGGGAAAAGAAAACATAAAAGGGTGAGCTCAAATGCTCAGTAAGGGTAAACAAAAGAAATATCAATCACATCATATACATAAGCACATAACTTTTGGAAATCTTAACCTGCAAAAGAGATCATAATTTCATAACATGGGGTAAATCATGGCAGTGAAATGTAATCACAATAATCATAACATAAAACATGAAACTTTGTGGCATTCACACATAATCATAGAGAATCATTTCTTGTTAGTCAAGACTCATTGCCAAGACTATCTTAGTGGACAAAGTCCCTTTCTGAATCGAGTAACCCTCGTTTCAGTCCTGTTTCACTGAACCGGTATAACCTACCATTCCAGCCATGTCTATCTCATGAGATATAAAATCTTTACCCAATGCATTGGAGGGAGATATAGGTCCCACCCATCTCATAATGATACCATTCTTATGTGTGCCACAAAATCATAAATCATACATCATTGCATAACCCATGTAATAAAAATGGGATTCTTAAACAACATGACATCATAAAACCATTCATATAAGATAAAGGAATTCATAAACATAATTCCATCACAACATAGTCAAATCAATGGAAAAATATGTATAGAAACAGAACCCTTTATTATCTTAGATGGAAAGTAATTTTGATAAAACACTTGAATTGAATTCTTGAGGAAAATATCCTTTCTTCTTCAAAATCAATTTCTTTTCACAAAACATCATGCAATTTTAAAAGAAATATATTTTATTGAAAATAGTCATGAAATCTTTTGGAGGAAGCTTCATGAAAATAAGGATTTATAAAACCGTAAAAATCCGTTCGTGCCGTATAAGTTAAAAACATTCTTCGTACTTTTGTCGAAAAAGTCAAAAAGTACCTCGTACGAATAACGACAAAATATTCCTTTCATATCTTTTACTAAAAACTCACCAAAGGGTAAAATTGGATATAAACTATTTTATAAATATTACATGTTGAGGAAACATGGATGTGGATGATAAAATACACCCCAGTAAATACCAAAGTATAAACAATCTCGGATAAAAATGAGATTGTGATATTTCCCTTACCTTAGGTCCGGTTTGCTTTGTTCGTGTCCGAAGCTCCTGTATAATGGTTTAAATAATGTTATTGACTTATTCCAGAATCATACATATTGATATGATATCATATATGGTCATATTATTAGCTTCTTGTTAGTAATATTTCATTGTTACTTGTTACTCGGGTCTTTATAACTTTTTGTTCTTATGCGTGTTTTGTCGAATAAATTCTTATTATTATCTTTAGGTTATAGATAATTCATTTACAGAATGGTATTAGTGTATTATATACCATATTCATTCATTCAATTCATTTATATAATCATTATGAAATGAAGATCATGTAGAACGAGTCGCATCACATCGTGGAGACGGTATTCCGTACGTACGCACGAGTGATGATATCGTTCCTATGATCGTGGAATTGTATTGGAGTATATATATATATTATTTCAGTATCAATATTACTTCATAATAATCATATATAGTTACTCATTAAACCATTATACCCATCCTTGTAAGGTGATGGTGGAAAAATAGATTACACCACGGCGTGGAGACGGTATTCCGTACGTACGCACGCGCGGTGATTTCATTTTTCCGTAGGATGGATAGAAGGTGAATTAGGGTTGTTTCATATTTATAATAACATATCAGTATTTAAGTAATACTGATGTTATTACTTTATCATGAAACAAATAAAGAAGAAGAAGTTGAAGAAGAAAGAAATTGAAAAGATCGGTAATGGATATTACCTCTTCTTTGGAACGCCTCTTTGAATCCTTCACTTAAGGAACTAAGATTGGTCTTTGGAGAAGACCAGGACCTCTAGGATTATTCTAGGGAAGTGGAGAGGAGAAAATGGCAGCGGTTGGCCGAGCTTGAGTGCTCAAATTGGTGTGAGGAGGAGGGGGAGGAGGTGCCCTTTTATAAGGGAGGAGAGGGGCACCTTAGGAATATCTCAAAATATTATTTTATATTAAAGTCAAAATCGGTTTATAATGGTTCCAAAGGGTCTTATTTCGAAGCTAAAGTGGGGATGGGTCGAAATCCTATCAACCAATAGTATTTAGACAAGTTTAGGGTATTATTTTAACCTTATCAATTAGATTTAACTCTAAGTTAATTAATTTAACTTTTACCGTGTCTTTTTGTTTTCTTTCACTATATGGTTAATACACTTACTATAACATGCCAAAAGAACCCCAAATTGTTTATTATTAATATATATATCCTTATCTAAGTCATTTGGCTGAACCTTAGATTTTTAGTAATACAATAACAATTAATAATATAATATTTGATTTAAAAACTATTTTGTGTCAATTTTGACACTATTTGATATATGATTTTTGTGAAAGTCATAAAAGAATTATATGTTCGAACCAAGTTGATTAAATCAACATTAATATATCATAGTAACCTAGAAAATTAGTGGAATTCATAAAAAGTCTCAAATTACATTCATTTGATCATTTATAACATCAATTATGTTAATATTTCCTTAAAAGGGTAATTACTGCATCATCGTTGTGTCATAAATAAATTAATTTATTTAAAGTCTAAAAATTATAAATAAAATATCATTATGTAGGAAATCTTTTTATCTTTCTAATTAATATTTATAGTCGAATTTATCTTATGTATAACCCCATATTAAAAATGTTTTAGTTATTAAACTTTGATTTTAACTATTTTAACTATTCATTAAATAATATAATATTAAATGTCATAATCTAATCCAAGTGGACCTAAATGGTCATATTATATTCATAAGGTTGTTTTTGGTCGAATTACACTTATCCAATAGAATTAGGACATGTGTTAGGGTAATAGTAATATCATATTTACCCTTAGTTACCCTATTTACTATTAACCGTGGTAAAAAAAAGTAAAAAGTTACTATTCACCAAAAATTATTTCCATCTCATTGAACCACATTTTACTTACTGACATCAACCGTGTCTCTCGGATTTTTGAAATTTCATTCACAGAAGCGGTAAAATTAAGATTTATGAAGAAATTAATTTTTTTAACTACCACTTAGTAGTTTCACTATTCATCAAAAATTGATGTTTTTCGGAACAATGCCAAAATTTCATCCTAAGATATATTTCATATTCCGAATTCAAAAATGAAGTCTATTTTACCAAATTCATATCATAGAATTTGCATTAATTAATTTTATAATTAAATCCCGCTGTTAAAACAAATAGCGTGTTTTTAAGAAACAATATCTATCAAAAGATTGACACTTGATTATGTCTGGTTTAAATGTGAAATTACATCCAATGACCAACATTGTATTAAATTGTAAAAATATATTCTAAATATACTTTAAAACCACTCAAATTAATAATTTATCACTATTAATTATTTCTATTAAAAAAGTTGTTTTTAATTATAATTTAGTAATTTTCACTATTCATCAGAATATGAAAGTTATCCGAAAAGTACCAAAATTTCACCTTAGGCTAAATTCGATACTCCGAATCCAAAAATGAAGTTCATTTTGAAAAATAAGATTTACAGAGTTTTAAAAAGTGGTTATTACTATTCATAACGGCTAGTTTTAATAATATTTTAATAGCATATCGTTGTTTAGTGAAACTCGGTATTGCTTATTACACACGCTATCGAGGAAGGTCGTGATTGCGTGTAATGCAAGGCAAGTCAAGGATGCGTGTTGTGCAAGCTCCTTTTGGTGTAGCGTACAACACAAGACTTTAATAAAATTAAAAAGAATATTTTTTTATAAAATCTTGGGCTGTTACAGAATGTAAATTGGAAAAAACTCCTTGATTGCACGCATTGTGTTTCCTAAAGGTGTACAACCTTGGAAGCTTGATGATTTGTTTCACAGAACCTCACTTTTGTGGGGTTTCTCTAACTGTAAAAGTGACTCTCTTGGTTGAGGTTTTTTCCGCTGCTTATTTCCATTAGATGACTTGAAGCTTCGAGCATAGAGCTTTGGGACCCTATTTTTGAAGCCTGAATGGATTCACTTACATGGATGGTGTTTTGAATTTAATGTTTCACGTGCAATAAATTCATTTTCTCAAATTTGGGTCCGTCTTTATGGACTCAATTGGGTCCTTTGGCATCTGAAGATTTTTCATAATGTTTTCACTGCAATTGGGTCTCTTATTCACCTTGAAAAGGAGACTGAGGATGTCCGGTTTGGTCACTCTACCAAGATTTTGGTAGAGGTTGTTCTCAACTCTACTTTGATTGACAAGGTAACCTTATTTACTTCTTCTGAGAACATCCAAATAGATGTTGAGTATGATAAAAAGCCTCTTTTTTGCAACAAATGGGTGGTTGTTGGGAACTCTTTGGAGCTATGTCGTAAGAATGTTTCATGTGAGGAATGTGGGATGAAAGGTCATCCAAAAAATCTCTATCAAAGTAAGATTAATCCCACAGTTTCAAGTAAAGTGTCAGTTCCCACTGTGGCTAGTGTGTCGATTGCTGGGAAATCTGATTCTCAAGTGTCTCACAGATCTCATAGTGGCCCCTCTAATACTCTGGTTGACTTAGCTAAATAGGTTACTTAAGTTGAGAACATCCCTACATGGTCTCTAAGATTGATGACCCCTGATCCCCCTCAGTTTGATGTATTCAATTAGATTGATGCACAATAGGTTTCGAGAGAACAAAGTTGTATTATAAAGAAATCTTCCAAGACTTGGGTGAAAATTTTTGAAGAATAACATATTAATTTTGCCGATGAGAGTATGGAACAGGTTTTAAAAGATCCTGGATTGGTTGAGGTAGCTTTAGGTGTGCATACAGCTCCCATGGCATAGGGTGGGATGGGCAGTAACGTGGGAGGAGTCATCCAGGGAATGGATGCTTCTACCTTATCAAAAATAATGAAGTTCATTGAAAGGGAAGATGCTCAAGTCACTATTTATGATTTCAATATTCATGATAAAATGGGTTTAGGAAGTACCAAAGTTAAACATGTTGTGAATAATGAAGGTTTTTAATTGACAAGAAAATATGGTTTTTCTAATTCACCCAAAGTTTCTGATCAGATATTTGATCAGTCAAAGAAATTCACAGATGGTAATAGTTTGGTGGTTCTTGAATCTCTTAATGAGGGTGTTTTGAGTGGACATGAGTTGCATCAGAAAACTTGGAGTCAGGGTATACATCCAAAAGGTAGAGCCCGGGGTGGTCGAGATGATTCAAATCGAGGCCATGGGAGAGGTATGTATTCTAGATGATTCAGGGAATAGATTACTCTTGAAAAGGAGAAGCGTAAGGATTAGTATATTATGCTTTTTAAACATAGGAATTCACAGTTAGAGTGGAAGTACTTTGATAATGCCGAAGATTCTGGTCATGATTCTGATCATGATTATGGTGATTCTTGATTTTTTGTTTCTTCCTTTTAGATGTGGACTTGCCTTTTTCACTCCATCCTTCTTTCATATACTATTTATTTTTCTTTCATTTTAATAATAAGGGGATTGTACCGAATCTTCTTAGTATATTTATATAATGTATTTATATATATATATATATGTATATATGTATGTATGTATGTATGTATGTTTATAGTGTATTTAAATACATTTATATAATTTTTTTATGTAATATATATATACACACACACATTCACACACACACATATATATTTTAAAATTTGAATTTATATGATATTTTTTAAAAAAATAGAGGGGGTTGGCAGCCCACTTTAATAACATAAGTTACATGAGGTTCACAACCCTCTCTATTCTCATATATTTTAGGGGGTTCAAAACCCCCTCTAATCTAAGGGATTAGTGGCAGATCATAAACCCCCTCTAATATCTTAAATTATAAGGGGTTCAAAAACCCCTCTAATTTAAGAGATTAGTGGGGGTTGTGAACCCCCACTATTTCTTTAAAAAAATAATTCCATTATATATATAGCCTCTAAAATTCAAAATAATATTATATAAATATATATCCTCTAAATCCAAATGAATATTATATATATATCACCTCTAAAATCCAACTAAGCATATAACACCAATAATTATTAAATTAGTGGTGGTTTTGACCTGTCTCTAAAATCCAACAAAATATTAAAAAAATGATGATAAAAGATTTAGAGGGGTTTTAAACCCCCTCTATATTTGATGATTATTGGGGTTTCAGCATAACCCCCTCTAATTTATACATAAAATTAATTTAAGGGGGTTGGGCATAACCCCCACTGAAAAACCTCCTCTAATCATCCTATTTTTTTGTAGTACGGGGTACAGGTGATGTCGAAGTTGAATGAATGATTATACTCAACCCTTCACCTATTCCTAATATTCAGGTACTTCTGATAAAAATATGTAACTTAAGCTCTTATGGTAAGAATAAACAACAAACCTTTCAAAAAAGTGTTAATTTCTCCAACAATTAAGGGCATGCATAACTTTTATGAGTTCTAAATCATGGGTGGGGTAATTATTCTTGTGTGGTTGAAGCTGATGAGATCCATATGCCACTACATGATCTTATTATATAATAACATAGATCAATCCAGTAACTGAAGTATCACAATACACCACATATCCCTTTCCTACTTTTGGAAAAATAAAAATAGGTGTTTAGGTGAGATATCACTTTAATTCATCAAAGGAAGTTTGACACTTAGAATTCCAAACTAATTTTATCCCATTCCTAGTAAGAATGGTCAATAGTGATTAAATCTTCGATAATTCCTTCACAAACCACCAGAAATATCCTACCAATCCTAATAATCTTTGAATTTCAAATACATTTTGTGGCTCCTCTTATGACAAGAAAAATTTTACCTTCTCAAGAACAACTGAGATGTCATGTTCCAAAACCATATGTCCATATAACTTAACTCCTAAAATCCAAAAAAGACATTTTAATACCATATAATAAGGGTGGTGATCCCTCAAGATTCCTAAAATTGAATTTAGGTGATGCACATGTGCTTCTTCAGTTATTGAGTAAACCATAATTTCATCTGTGAAAACCAGTACAAAGGAATCAAGGTACAAATGAAAAATATGATTCATTAGGTCCATGAAAATAGCATGTGTATTATTTAGTCCAAAAATTATCACAAAATATTTAAAGTGTCCATACATTCACTTGAATTCATTATTTGTAATATCATACTCATTAACTATTATTTAATGATATCCAGACAGAAGGATGATTTTCGAGAACCACTTTTCTCCCTTTAATTGATCAAACCAATCATCAATTTAGGGAAATGGATATTTAATATTAATCATTAACTAGTTGATATTTCGGTAATCAACACATAAATGGAGTGTTCCATCATATTTATTAGTAAAAATAACTAAGGCTACCCAAGGTGACACACATGGGAGAATGAAGCCATTAGCTTTCAAAACATCTAAGTGAATCTTTAACTCCTTCAATTCAGTAGGTTATATATGATAGGAAGTCATAGATATCATTTTGAGTTACTAAGGCCAAATAAATTGATAATTCACTTACCTATCTAGTGGTAGACCATAAAAATAAATTGGTAACACCTTAGGAAATTCTCTAACCACTAGTGGTTTCTCACCACCTGAGGGTTCATCTTCAAGTTCAACCATGAAATAAGATATTGAGAAACCATGTTCTGGTAAATAAGGTCCTTCTCGACTGAATATTAGATCCCATACTCCCTAAAACACTCGTAAGCTCCCATCAGAGTTAGAAAAGGAGACCCACTGATGATAACAATTATGTTTAGCTTTATAGTTCACCAACCAATCCATCCCAATAATGATGTCAAAGAGATCCAAGTTAAGGACTAGAAAATCCCAAATTAGTTCAACTTTATATTTGTAAAAATAATATTAGGGACATATAAGACCTTGTTTCTTATTATTTATGATAGGTTTTTTCAACTCCATAAAAAAATAAATGAGTTCTGTTAGAGTTTTTAAAAGATTCATGAACCAGGTCGTTATAAAAGAATAAATGGCACCAGTATCAAATAAATCATCCACTAAAGATGAAACTATAAAGACAGTACCACTCACTATCAGAGGACCCATATTGACTTTTTTCAAATACTCTTCCAATATGTGTAAATAATTTATTCTAGATTTGTGAGGTAAAAACCATATTGTCCTTGAAGCATCAAACTACATCAAAGATCCTTTAGTGGTGGAAAAACCTAGTCCAATGCATGGAAAGGAGAGAGTCTAACAAAACTTCTACAGATGAACTCATCTTCCGAATAGGTTACATATCTACAAAGGTGATGGTAATGTATGTATCATGTGTCCCATATTTCCATATTGGTAGAAAGTTAAGGGAAAAATTCTATCCACTACTGAAGGTGTGACATAAGTCTGATACTAGGAGCCACCACTAAAACCTTTATGAACCTCATTCCATTTCCTATTATTTTTGTAGAATTCACTGAAACTAACACTATGTAGAAGAGTAATTACAACCAACCCTAACTTTCCTGCTCTCAATCTCTACCATCGGGTCTTTTTCAACCACTTTATCATATGAGGTAAGCTTCAACATGACAATATAAGAACGGATATCTAGTCACAAGACTATCTGGAACATATGACCCATCAAATTATCATCTGATACCACTTTAGGAGAAAAATAGACCAACTCAGTAAAATGGTTGGCATACTCTGTAATAGTCTAGTCACATTATTGGAAGGTGAGAAACTCCAGCGATTTAGTTAAAGTCAATGATTCAAGGTAGAACTCATGGAAAAAGATGGCCATGAGGTCTTTCCACTTGAAACCTTAATGTTTCTTTTCCTAAACCACTATGTCCCACCATATCTATATAGGTCCTTCAATATTAAAGGTAACACATTTTACCTTAACAGAATCCAAAGTTTCCACAAAGTTGAAAATTTATTTGATCTTCCCCAATCAATCATCTGCTTCCAGGGGATCATTATTTCCTTGTAATGATTGTGGTTTCTGAAAAAGAAAATCTTGGTCTCAATATTTATCTCCTATGATCCTTAGTTTCATGTCCCTAGCTTGATTCATGGAAGGGTAGATACCCTAGTCCATGGCATGAACCGCTTGTATAACTTCTTTGACAATATTATGATTGACCTTATGGTTTCCTTATGGAACCTCATCTGAAACACCATCCTAAGGAACTCTAGGAATCCTTCAAGGGGAATGGTAATACATAGAATAAATAATAGAGACCATCAAACATGTGAGAAATCTTAGTTTGAATCAAGAGAACATAATCAAAGAACTGAGATTAGATCAAAACTCAATATGAGAGATATGTTTCTCTACATACTGTGGTAACTTAAACCTCATTATGATGAGAGTTTTCTGGAACTCACCCAAAATCTACCCATTAAGACTCGGTGATCTTATCTCTTATCTAATAAAATTTACTAAGACAAGAAGACCATGAACACGAAACCACCTTTGATACCAATTTATCATGGCCCAACTTGGGGCATACCTAAACTGGACACCCAAGACAGCTTGTGGAAAGGCCCGAAGTAAATTCTTGATCCCCATGGGCTGGTAACAAGCATTTGGGCATCATTAACTATAGGTTTCAGACATAGTGTAATCTCCTTTATTGGATGTTATATTAAAATTCCTTTTTTAACATAGAGTTACCCAAAACCCCAATAAAGGATCTTTTCACATTAAATTTATAATTAATTTATTTATATTGGAAGAAATGATTAACTCATATTAGGTTATTTATTTTATGTATATTTTGATCACTATAAAAACCCTTTTTGGATTACATTTTTTACACTAAAATTATCCAAGTGTTGAATCCCTCTAGCGGTGATCCACACGTGCTCATTTGATCTCTGAATGATGCTAATTGATTTATGGGTGCTAGTGTGGAGAATAAACCATATTGTGTTATTTTTTGTGATTTCTCAAGTTCCTTTGGGCTTAAAGTAGTTCTTATCATTCTTGAGAGGAATAGAGGTGGAAATTTTGATAGAGAGAAGTTTGTTGTGCACAACGATTCTCAATTCTCGATTTTTGATTAACCCTGCACAATAGATATAACCATCAATTTATAGAGCTAGGGTTTAGGTTAAAATATTATTTAATTGTGTATTTACTCTTAAATAATATAATAATATTCAAAAAACATCTTTCCATATAAAAATAAAATAAAATATTAGTATTTTATGGTGTGCACTAACTTGCACAATGGTCAATATAATTTTTCCTGTTGGAAAATTAATATTTATCAACAGACGCAGTCTTGATCTGTTCTTCCTCCCCAGTATTTATTGAATACCTGAATAAAAAATTTATTCATAAATAAATATTTAATCCATAAACCAGAAAATAAATATTTATTAAATATTTAATAAAATAAATAAATATATTTTATTCATAATTCAGTGAATAAATGTTTATTTAATTTATACGATCAATAAAACTTGAATAAAATTATCCTTTAGTCTATAGAATAATATTTATTCCATTAATTAAATTAAAATAGAATTTTATCAAGATAAACAAAAATAATTAGTGTGTGGCCCTTTAGGATTCTTTCTCATTGACATTAAGCAGGTACGCCTAAAGTCCAAGATTACTATCTAGAAACGGGTCAAGGCACCCAATAGAAAGAACTTAATTACACAAAATCTACAACCACATATTAATGCTCACTGTGTAATATAATCCCTTTGTCTCAATATTTCATCAAGTAGGTTTCATATATGTTTCATCAACTTATGAGCTCAGTACGTCTTTCTTTGACTATTATAAATAAACACGTCATTGCACCATGACCATGGAATTTAATGTGATGGTTCTATTCTAATTAAAGGTTTGAGATATAATCTTCCATAAAGATGTAAGGGATAAATCCTTCCTCAAATTATTCATTAATAACACATCACTCATGATGCACCCAAAATATCCAACTTCTCCATGAACTATTATCATCATGGTTTATGAAATAAATCTATGTATGTGAGTTGTAACATGTATTAATAGTAATCTTAAAGTCTAAGGACCATTACACACATTCACAGATAAAAATATATGATGACACCAAAACATGTGGAATTCATACTAGTGGGTCTATTCTCATAATATCTCATCTTGAAGATTACTAAATGTGAACTTTATGAGAAACATATTCACCACTTATGAGTACTTTCACCTAATGGTCTATATACTATGTTCCCTATCATAGTATATTATCCAACTTTAGAACTATATTTAAGAATATCTTCACAGTAATTCAAGGTTCTCATCATAGCGAGAACTTCTATGACCTTATAAATGTGACGTATACTCTAGGACATTATCACATCAATGTTATGCATAAGAAAAAATAATATGTGATAAGATATTTACATTAATATTCATTTCTTTGAAAATATATGTAATCCAAAGTACAGAGTAGTTGGTTTTAGGGCACCAACTCTAACATGAACCACCTTTGGGAACAATTTTTCCCCTATAAACCTTACGATCAAAGTATGGAATATAATAAGAAATACAACATGCCAATAAAAATTCAAATAACATAATAAAATGAGTACCAGTAAATACAAGGTCAATCCAAAATTGGTAAACCAAAGTATCTCAAACCAACAACAACCAATCTCCATGTGATATGAGGTCCAACATCCCACCATGTCACCACCAAACTCCCACACTCTTCTAACATGGATACCATGCGCCTCCATGAGGCACCTTTTAATTACCTATGTTATATAAAATAGGATCTACACACACCTAAAGGTATGTGTTGGGTGTGAGAAAATCAATCCCAGTAGGATCTCACATGTTTCATAAGTAGTATTTTTTAAATAAACCAATTATGATCATTTAAATAAAAACAAGCCATGAAATATACCTTTACATAGTTTTCAATAAAACATGGAAATAGACCCTGTTTAGTACAGTTTATAAATCATGGATAAATAAATAAACCAATTTCTTTTCAAAGAACATTTGAACAAACCATTTCTCAAAGAATTTGTAGATAACCAATTTTTAAAGGAGCAACATAGAAACTAGTCCTCAGATAGATTAGGTTTGGGTTGGTTAAGATCCTCACACATAATTTATCAAATGAATAAGTGCACAAATATATCTAGAACACAGTACTATGTATGAGGGAAGCACCCCAATAATTGAACCCCCTACCATAACAAAGTTTAGTTTGAGTTGTAGCGTAAATCCTTGCTAGACAGCCAAAAACTATCCTAGAATGCTTATCCCAAATTTATCCCCCACATAAGTAGCCCATATTCCCATGTTTCATAACCCACACTTGGAGGTTTTCATTTTTACAAATTTCCCACACTTTGAGGATTTCATTTTCATAGCTTTATTGATTCAAATTCAATTTCACACGTAAATAATCAGGAAGCCTAAAACTGAATAAAACCTGCTTTGAAATCAACAATACAAAAAGGGGAAATCCATTTCATAAAAGTGTAATAGACAACCACATTTCAATAAATAATAAATTATACATTAAAATAATTTTGAAACCAATTTATGGTGATAAAGAATGCAAAGTTTATAAAACAAATCTTTTTTATGAAACCACATTCCTCGAACACTTGGAATTTCCAACAATCAAATGGGATCCATAGGTCAAAGAGAAAGAGGGATATTAAATAGAAATAGAACCCCCTAAACCATGAAACCTATATCAATAAACTTGGATTCAACAATATCTAGAACAATGAAAGATATGAGGGAATAATTACTATGAAAATCCTCAAAGGTTCACACAACAATAAAGATAGATCTGGCACTTTCTTCCTCTCCCAATAACCAATCTAATAGAAATCTAATTATATCATGACACAACCATTAAATTTTTCCATAAAATCCCCAATCTAAGGTTCCTTTCAATAAAAAGAGAGGATATATAGAATAACTATGAAGAACGATAAAGAATAAATACATACCTTTGATTTACAAAACCCAAAGTGTAAGATCCATCAGAATCACTATCTAAAAGGGTTTGGATATCCAAAATCTCCAAGAAGAAGCCTTATAGTTGGGAAATTAATCCTTATGAGAAAGAATGAGGTCAATATGAGGCATATCGGTTTTAAAAATCAATTTTTAGATTAATTAATTTTCATTGCATGGTTTGATAAATTGTGCACCAACTGTGTGTCAGGTTCTATACACTAGAGAAGTTTCATTGTTTTATAACATGGTTTGACTAACCATGAACCAAACATGTAAAGAAACACTATCCCAAAACACCACAAGTTATACAGTTTCCTAAGAATTCCAAATGGTTTCCCCTAACCATGTACAAATCGTGTGCATGCCCAAAAAACTCCAAAATGGACCAAAAACACCTATAAAACCTGAGAAAGTTCTTAAATGAAAGATGGTCAAAAAAATGAATATAAGTACCTGAAAGTAACATCAGGATGTGACACAATCAACTTAGAATCTATAGGATATTCAAAATGTAATGGAAAGTACCCTTATCAAAGGAATGATAACAAGGTAGTAGTTAAGGGTACTTTCATAATGTAGGGATATCAATAGGAAATTGTCATTGAGTTCAATAGTTTTTAATGGAATGAGACCAAAGAAATGATAGAAAAATTTCCCCCATACCAACACTTTTGTATCTGGTTTAATAGTTACATACTTTAGATACATAAATTGAAAATTTATTTCAATTCTATAACAATATATTTAAATCCTTCATTATTATTTATAAAGAGATTGTGAATCATTCAAAACATATCCTCTAGGAGTATCAAACCATGTACACAGTTAGGCCCATTTATTGTACACCAAGTGAAGATTGATTTGATGTCCAATCAACCTTTTTAAGGTTTATTTCCCCTAGGTTCATTTTATACAAAGTCTATATCATCTTGTAGTATCCAAAGATGGATTTTATTACCATTAAACCACGCGCTCTTTACTTTACCAAAATTTTAAGATTTTTTCAGATCTTTAGAATTATACCTCATGTTTTGACTAATGTTTGAGCATTATAATGACTTATAAAGGTGGAAAAATGAGAGTGGATGATTATACCATGTTAATAACATGATAAGAGATTTATAACAATGAAGTATAATAACATTTCACATTTAAATGAAAATAAATGGAAAATAATTACACGCATAAAGGATAATAAGAATTTAGGGACCCTTATATCAGCATAATAACGGTTTAGGAAAAGGCTATAATGAGAGGGGATAAGTAATATCTCATTAAAAATGTATCAAATTGATGATAATACAATGTAATTATAAGAATGTCAATATATGAAAAGGAATTTAAAATGATGTTGTAACAAAAGGGTTTCAATTAGAAAGGAAAGAGGGGGATTGAGAACCCTTGTCTAGAAAATTTATTTCTTAAAGCTTCAAAAGAACATCTTAGAAACTTAGAAACTCCTTGGAGAGAAACTTGAGTGAGAAAAATAAAAGTAAACTATTATAACATTCCCGAACCGGGTGCCACTAATTGGTGCCCCGATTCAGGTCGTCACATGACCTCAAGCGCGCCTCCCCATATGAAAGAGGTTACCGACTAGTGGTGAGGGTCAAATAAGTCATGTGGGGAGACTATACCCTCTTTACCAGAGTAAGGTACAGTAGATAATAATGAAATAACGTAAACAATGTGAGACAACCAATAAACATGCATATCCAATATCTCCCAAAACTAGGTATAAACCACAATTCAACATTAACTAGGTCATGACGTGCTAATAGTTCCAAAGTGAATAAAACCCAAAATAAAAACAAACGGATAAATCCCTAGAACGAGTCCTGACATCGAGTCTGGATCCATTCGTGCATATCCCAATCCCAACTCAATATCCAAGCATAGGGCCTTTTCTCATTTACTAACCTGCAACCATGAGATCTTCTCGGGTACCCAACGGTGGCCCGAGTAGGGTGTGAGTACAAAACTCAGCAGGCCACCACCAATGGTTTCTACAAAATATCTAGTCTAATAGATAGTGCATGCAAGTATGAAATAAATGAGTAGGTAAATCAAAAATAAAAACTTGGTATCTATTAGTTAGCAATGTGTATCCTAATTATTTCTATCATAATTACTATATTCACCACTTATCCATCTTCTTTACTTAATCCACTATCTTCATATGTTCCATGGGTTAGGCATATACATCATCTACACAAGGGTATAAGGCAATCAATCACTATGAATAATTGAATAATTCAACTCTCTATCTCACTAGGGATAAACACATCTCATCGACACATTATCCTCACCTCAAAGCCTCAGTCTAGGTGGAATGTAACCGTTAGGGGAAAAGACCCTCTATCTCCTTCCCTAAACCATGCATTTTGGGGTGGAGTTTAGAGCCTCGTTCTAACTCGACCTGTGGGCATAGATACTCATGTAAATACAACACTCTACAAATCCATGTGCACATGCTTATTTATCCATTTACCACACACATACTATATCACAACCAAAAATAATCAATACAGATAACAATCATATTTCATAACTATCAATATGATAATTAACACTATGTCATAACCCATTAACACATTTTTCATTACATTACATAGTTGTTTAGCCCAATTCTCATTCTCATTCCCTAACCCATTAAATATATTCAACAATTCCAATACATAAGCCAATTTTCATCAATTACCTTGCATTATCCCATTTTTCTCATTTATCCTTTCACAGTCATTTGTCCACTTATGCTTTTTAAGTACAACTCTTATATCATATAGCACAACCACTCTATTACATTCAAACCTTTAGGTATACCCCCAAATTCTCATGTACTAACCCATTCAACATATTCATAAATTCCTTTATTACATACCATTTAACATATTCCCCATTTTCCCATGCCATTACCATTAACAAGTTCACCATTTCACATGCACTAATCATCTTAGGAATTTCTATCAAAATTCATTAAGCATTCGACCTAATCTCAGTCAACCCATTTTTCTCATTTCGTGTCATACCAAACAACCCCTTATTCAATTATCACCCTAGTAAACACTATAATTATTAAATTTTGAACTTAATAAACCAATAAAACATATTATTCATGGGATCTACATTATCACTCGGTAACCCTTCACTTAACCCTACCATTCTCTAGGTTCGGGAATGCCAGTGCACCCCATGGGTGTCCCTAAAACGGTCAACTCATACTCCATGAATCCCATGGGGAACATGAGGGGTTTAATTTATCATTAAGACGCCCAGTTTACCTAATCTCACTAAAGGTTCCAAGAATACAACCAGAGGGGCACAAGAACACAATTTTATATGCACATATCAATATAAAAACCATGGGATATAACTTGTAGACCACCTACCTTAAATCTGATGATGAATGCACTCTTAAACGTGTCCTTATACCTGGATTCAAATACCTATTTAATATTTAACCTATATTACACTTTAAAATAAGGGTTTAAAATATTCGTAAGATGATCACCCAAGGTGAAAACTCGAATCTAGAAAAGAGAAGAAATAAGGATATTAGACTTACCCAGGGCTTCGATCTGCAACCTACGGCACTCCAAACAGCCTAGAGATGAAGGAAAATGGCCCTTGGATTCCCTTGAGGGTTATTGTTTTCCACTAGGGTTGATAAGGAGATAATGGTAGGAAAATCATGTAGAACATAAAAAGCCCATAATGGCAATTTTTTAAAATTTTCCAACTTTATTGGGCCGCACGGTTTGTCAAACCATGTGAAAACTGTGCGCAAGCCTCTGTCCAAGGGAAGTTGGTTCACATGGTTACCTAGGTAGTTCTGCATGGTTTGAATAACCATGTGCCAACCATACGTGATGTCATTGTCCAATATTGCTCCCACCTCGCACGGTTTCCTTAACTGTGATCCAGTTGTGTGAGAATAGTGCGCCTTGTGCAGGTTAGCCCAGTTTTCCCTTCTTTCATATGTTGAACCCCCAGAACACCCCCTGAGGCCCCTCAGACATCTGAGAATCCTTTCATTATCCAAAAACAATAAATTTAACCCAAAGTTTAAACTAGGAATTACCTTTACAAAAACTAGGATCTTACAACCTCCCCATCTTATAATGGCTCGTCCTCGATCCATATTCCTAAGCATCATTGAGTTCCCGAAACAAAGAGATCAGGCCACTTGTTCACCTATACATTCCCATTTTCCAAGTTTCTCACTAGAAATTACAATTCTATCAAAGAATTCAAACCAAAGGTACGATCTTTCCTCGCAAGGCTTCCTCACCACAATCCCACAACACAAACCGGATACTCCTCAAGGGACACATCAACTCTAACCATACATCTACCACTAGAACTTTATAGGGAAAAATTAGGCAACAGTGCCTAATTCATAGCGCACAAAAACTTCACACACAACATCATACCATCATGGAGGAACCAATTAGCATCCCATCGGTCTGATCCTCTTTGCAACTCATGGCCCGAATCACTTGGCGTCATTTTACTCAGTTTTCAAAACTCTAATGGTGACCAAAATCTAATATCACCCAAAGGAAAACACACGGTCTTTCAAACCACATTTCCTAACTTACATAGATCCACCACTCATGTACTGATGATCCCCTTCCATTATCGTACATCTAAACACAACCAATGCTCTTGGGAAATCAACTGACTTAACTCGTGCCAACACTCATTATCAGTCTAGCTTACCTGAACGACGATCAGTCAAGTCCCTCCAACCTGAAACTCTGATCACATCGTCAACCAACCACTTGCCTGTTATTGTTATCTCTACCATCACCCGTTATTTATCACCCCACTATCGACGAAAGACCACCAAAATCTAAAATCAACTTTAAAAACATACCTAATGTGTTCTAGCTCACCCCGCCCGAACATCTATATAAACATTACCTTGTATTGGCATCTAGCCTTACTATTGAAATCGCCTGGAAGGAAATTTATACACTATCCATCTGAAGACTAAGATCAAGTTGAACTTACTCAAGTATGAATTCATTTCTGAATTTCACTTTTTGCTACAACATCAAACCAGAGGTGGGCCATAATTCATCACATTTATTCTTGTTTACCCTATCGTGTTGGACCACCCATATTGGCTTGTCTTAGAACACCCATCTTCCACTGATGACACACTACCCATTTTCACCCTTCCGAGGAACTTACTAACTTAAATCCCATTACTATCACCCAACGCACCTACCGAGGTCATTCCCTAAATTTCAATGGAATTTCATCACCATAGCATCACTACCCTCCAAACCATCATCAGGCTTCACCGACCCCAATAAAGTTCCCCACACAACCACTCCTATTATCCAGAGATTAATAAGTCTAGGTTCTCACTCAGACTCATTCCAAAATTTGAAACACACTTCTCACCCCAAAACATCCAACGAAGGTGATTTTCAGCTTTTCACATATGCCTCCCACTTCTACCCGAGGTGATCTATCCCCAGCTGACTCATCCTGGAACATTTAGATTCACCATTGGCATGACACAACATCACATGGACAGGCTGCCCTCAAACCTCAAGAAATTTCATTACCACCCAAAGACACTTACTCAAGTCTACTCGTAGTTTTGTTGGAGTTATACACCCCAACCTCTTTTTCCACAACTATTTTCATGTCTTACCACCCCCCTTCAACAACTTTACTAGAACGTCTTTACCGCAACAGATTTTCCACAGGCATCTCAAATTCATCTGGAACTACTCTAAGCCTGAAGCCAATGGTTGGCTCATCCCATCCCCACATCCAAGGCCCAGTAGGCCTCTTTGAGGAACCCAATGTGTATCTCATAGGTTTCCTATTGGAATCCCAGATTCTCTACATCAACTCAACGTTCTCATTCCCACATCTAGGACTAACTTATCACTCCCCGCCTTAGGAGTGTTGTTACCATTGCTCCCTGTGAGGGATTTCGACCACCATGGTATACACTCAATCATAAGTTGGACCCCAAAACCTAGACATGACTGTCTAGATTTTTCCAAAATGAGAAAATGAACATCACCAAGTTCTTGTTCCAACTTTCATGAATGGAACGCATGATGTTTGTCAATACCCGGTCTATTCCAAGGACCTTACCTGAAAATATCGATGGTGTACATCCCATCGTCTATCTCCACATAAACTACCCCATGATCATAAACTCCATGATGTTTCTATTCCAACCAAAACACCTTCAAGTCTCTTAGAATATATTTGGATCTTCTCAATGTACCTGGGATGATGTCAAGATGTTGGGAATGATCATCACTAGCTGAGGAATTCTAAGAAGTTGTCGAATAATACCACTACCAACTTATCAATTGCTGATTCCACCTTCCACTATGGGACACCATGACCTTCCAAGGATCTCAAGATTCCCTGCCGCACACATCTCATCAACACTTAACTACCACCGCTCCACAACCATCCACCAAGCAGTTGTGAACCAATGTTTCATGTGGAACTACTTTCACCACAGTAATCAAATTCATTTGGTTCATACCTAATAGTTAATCAACCGAAACACAACGATTTATCACAAGCCAACCTTTACCTGAGCATCGCCCAACACCTGCTTGCTCACCAAACCATGCATCTTGGTTAGTCAGCCTCATCATCTCAGAGGCATCCTCTACATATCACCTAAAACCCAAAGCATTCATACAACAAGCTCGGCTATGTGACCACCCTCTCCATGATGTCACCTTAAAAACAAAAGAATCTAAACACGCTTTAGTCACCCTTATCTCTTCTGCTTGAATAAAATATTGAGACCTCCATTAATCCTCATCCAAACAGATGGGCCAGGAATCCATACAGTACAACCCTTCGAAACGAACCTTACAACCTACTACAAGTACTCAGGTTCCCTTATGGGAAAACTATGAAACAACCATACCACTTAATGAAACCTGATGGTACTCATTATTCATCAGTTCCACATCTGAGGAACCACTTGTGCTTCCTATTCCAAGTCACCCACATCACCAAACCATCAATCCTCTACTTAGCCCCCTAGGCCAAACCCACACCGGGTAATACTCTCTATGCCCCGTTGGCAAGTTCCAGAAAATCTACCTATGTGACACATGCCCAAAAGCATTGGGAACCCCGTCAAACCTCTCTCATAGGTCACCTTGAAGGTTTAAAGATACCCCCCCCAAACAAGATCCATGACAAGTAAATTCCATTGGTCCACTTTCCAAACTTTACACATCAATCCATGAACAAATCAATGCTTGTGAATGGCACTCTCACCCCTGTTACGATACACACTTTTCCTAGTGCACCAAGTGACCATTCACTCTAGGTTCTACACCAAATATAACCATACACATACATCGGCACTACAGTCCAAACACCCTCTCTGGGGTCCAAAACATAACTCACCAGGGTCCCTGCTCACAAGGTCACTAAAACCCAGGAACCATCTTTAAGTTCCAGCATATGCTCTGTACGATCATGACTCATGAGAGTTTCCACACTCACATTACCGAACAACGTCTCATGAACCAAATGCCACAACCCTACCAAGGGTGATTTAAACACATCTCTTATGCCATATCATAACCAGCATGGTCTTACGATCTTAATCCAAGGTCTCAAAATAGAGAACTCTTACTTCCCCAAAACACCGCTACAAGGTTCAAAACAACAATGCAAGGAATACCCATTATCTGGTTTCCCAAGGGTTTTATCATTACACATCCTTTTATAATTAACTTCACTGTTTTTGAACTCAATCGTTCACATTTTAAACTCTTGTTCACCCAACATTTCGAAGGTCTTTACCTTATTCATGACCATAATCCAAAACATTCTCCTCAACAAACACTCCAATGAATGATTGACAGGGTTAAACTGCATATGGAAAAGATCTTATATTGTTAACCTTAAAAAACCCATTTTGCATACACTATCCCAACTTTCATCATCACAGGCAGAACACTACCCTCTACCATACCTGCCACTGGTCATGGTCAACATGGGTAAACTAATTTACTTGATCATGGGTCTTTCATCAAACTCCCCTTTTTAAACCATTTTTTCTTTCACAATGCAAATCTTTTCTCTTAGGCACATTCCCAATTTCACAACTCATTAAAATCCTCATTTTAACTCATTCACACCTTTCATTAGGCAAAATTCATTAACCATTTTACAGTTACCATGAAATCTTTCTCTTTTAGACACTATTCATCCTTTACAATTTATCACAACCCAAAATTTTATCTTGGTTATAACATTTCGTTAGACACACTACTCCTTGACTATTCATTTACATTCTTTTCATTTACCCACTTGCATTAGCATTATTAGACACCATTTTTTTAATGTTTTCAAGGAAATAAAATGAATTCCACTCTCTATGCCCCACACACTCATCCCATGTGTGCCTATCATGATGCATGCCACTTATATCTTTAGGTTTCTAGAATTATGCATGAATGCACAATCTCATGTCATTTTGGTCATGAGAAAAATATCATAAATCAGTCACATCACAAAACATGTGCATCACTCAACAGTGAAATATCATTCAAATATAACAACACACATCAAAAACAACAATTCCCACCCTGGGTAACTTGGGTTTCCCCCGTACATGGGTTAGCTACTCCAAAGCAGGATCCCATTACCAAGGTCAGACACTTCCTAGTCTCTAGTCTACCATTACCAAATAGTAATGCAAAATAAAGAGAAAGGAAACTCCTCTGATACCACTTTGTAACATCCCCGACTCGGGTTCCACTAACCAGTGCCCTGAGCTAGGTCATCACATGACCTCAAGCATGCCTCCTCGTATGTCAGAGGTTGCTGACTACAGCAAGGGTCAAATAAGACACGTGGGGATACTATACCCTCTTTACGAGAGTAAGCCACAGCAGATAACAATGAAATAGAGAAAAAAAATATGAATCAACCAATAGACATGCATATCCAACATCTCCCCAAACTGGGTACAAACCACAATTCAACATTAACCAGGTCATGGCATGCTAATAGTTCCAAAGTGAATAAAACCCAAAATAAAAACAAATAGCTAAATCCCCAAAACGGGTCCTGACTCCAAGTCTGGATCCATTCATGCATATCCCAGGCCCAACTCAACATCCTAGCATAGGGAATTTACTCTTTTCCTGAGCTACAACCATGAGATCTACTTAGGTACCCAACGGCGGCCCAAGCAGGGTGCCAGCACAAAACTCAGTAGCCACCACCAACAGTGTCTGCAAAATATACAGTCTAACAGATAGTGCATGCAAGTATGAAATAAATGACATGGTAAACCAAAAATAACAACTCGGTAGCTATTAGTTAACAATGTGTATCATAACTATTTTTATCATTATTACTATATTCACCACTTATCCATCTTCTTTACTTAATCCACTATCTCCATGTGTTCCATGGGTCTAAGGAAATCAACCACTATGCATAAGGGAATAAGTCAACTTCCTATATCACTAGGGATAAACACATCACATAAGCACATTATTCTCACCTCGAAGCCTCAGTCCGGGTGTAATGCAACCGTTAGGGGAATAGACCCTTCATCCCCTTCCCTAAACTGTGCATTTTGAGGTGGGGTTTAGATCCCCAGTCTAACTCGACCCGTGGGCATAGATCCTCATGTTAATACCCCACTCTACCAAGCCATGTGCACATGCTTATTTATTCATTTACCACACCATACCATATCACAACCAAACACAGTCAATACAAATAACAATCATATTTCATAACCATAAATATGATAATTAACATTGTGCCATAACCCATAAACACATTTTTCATTACATTACATAGTCGTTTAGCCCAATTCTCATTCTCATGCCCTAACCCATTAAGTATATTCAACAATTTTCATACATTAGTTAATTTTCATCAATTACATTGCATTATCCCATTTATCCCATTTATCATTTCAGAGGCATTTGTCCACTTATGCTTTTTAAGTACAAATCTTATATCATATAGTACAACCACTCTATTACATTCAACCCTTTTGGTATACCCCGTAATTATCATGTATTAACCCATTCAACATATTCATCAATTCCCTTATTACATCCCATTTAACATATTCCCCATTTTCCCATGCCATTACCATTTACAAGTTCACCATTTCATATGCACTAATCCACTTAGGCATTTCTAACAAAATGCATTAAGCATTCGACCTAATATCATTCAACCCATTTTGCATGTTTGGTGTCATACCAAACAACCCCATATTCCATTATCACCCTAGGCACCACTATCATTATTCCATTTTAAACTTAATCAACTAATAAAACATATTCTTCATGGGATCCACATTATAACTCAGTAACCCTTCACTTAAACCCTACCATTCTCTAGGTCTGGGAATGCCAATGCACCCCATGGGTGGCCCTAAAATGGTCAATTCATCCTCGATACATCCCATGGGGGACCATGAGGGGTTCAATTTATCATCAATTCACCCATTTTATTGGATCTCACTAAAGGTACCAAGAACACAATAAGAGGGACACAAGAACGCAATTTCATATGCATATATATATATATAAACCATGGGATATAACTTGTAGACCACCTACCTCGGATCCGATGATGAACGCACTCCTAAACGTGGACTTAGGCCCAGATTCACACACCTCTTTAAGATTTACCCTAAATTCCACCGAAAAAGAAGGGTTTTAGATATTCGAAAGAAGATCACCCAAGGTGTAAACCCTAATCCGGAAAAGAGAAGAAAGGAAGAGATTAGACTTACCTGAGGCTTTGATCTGCAACTGACGGCACTCCAAATGGCCTAGAGATAAAGGTGAATGTCCTTTGGAAGCCCTTGAGGGTTCTTGTTTGTCGCTAGGGTTGATAGGGAGAGAATGGGAGGAAAATCGAGTAGAACATAAAAATCTCAAAATTTCAATTTTGTAACTTTTTCCAATTTTACTAGGTTGCACGGTTTACCCGCACAGTTTGTCAAATCGTGCTCAAACTGTTAGAAAGATTCTTTCCAAGGGGAGTTGGGTCACACGATTACCTAGGGAGTTCTGCAGAATTTGACTAACCGTGTGTCAATCATGTGAGATTTCATTGTCCGAAATTTCTCCCACCTCGCACGGTTTACTTAATCTTGTGTCGGTCGTGCGCCAACCATGCACCTTGTGCATGTTGGCCTGATTTTCCCTTCTTTCGTGCGTTGAACCCCTGGAACACGTCTTGAGGCCCCTCAAACATCTGAGAAGCCTTTCATTGACCAAAAACAATAGATCGAAACCCAAATTTAAACTTGGACGCACCTTCACAAAAACTGGGATCTTACAACTATGCTAAGTGATTTTGGAATGAAGAGGGGTGGAGGGATGGGTGAGTGGGTATTTATAACAAATGAGGGGGGTGCTTATTAACAAATGAGGGGTTTCCCTAAAACCTCAAGACATTTCGTTACCACCCAAATACACTTACTCAAGTCTACTCCCAGTTTTGTTGGATTTATACAACCCAACCTCTTTTTCCACAACTATTTTTATGTCTTACCATCCCCCTTCAACGACTTTACTAGAACGACTTTACTACAACAGCTTTACCAAAGGCATCTCAAATTCATTTGTAACTACTCTAAGACTAAAGCCAATGGTTGGCTCATCCCAGCACCACATCCAAGGCCCAGTCGGCCTCTTTGAGGAACCCAATGTGTATCTCATGGGTTTCCTATTGGAATCCCAGTTCCACTACATCAAATCAACGTTCTCCCTTCCATATCTATGACTAACTTATCACTCCCCACCTTAGGAGTGTCATTACCATTGCTCCCCATGAGGGATTTCGACCACCATGGTATACACTCGATCATAAGTTGGACCCCAAAACCTAGAGATGACTATCTAGATTTTCCCAGAACGAGAAAACGAACATCACCAAGTGCATATTCCAAATTTCATGAATGGAACCCATGATGTTTGTCAACACCCAGTCTATTCCAAGGACTTTACCTGAAAACATTGATGGTGTGCATCCCATCGTCTAGCTCTACATAAACTACCCCATGAGCATAAACTCCATGATGTCTCTCTTCCAACCAAAACACCTTCAAGTCTCTGAGAATAAATTCGGATCTTCTCAACGTACCTGGGATGATGTCAAGATGTTGGGAATGATCATCACTAGCTGAGGCATTCTAAGAAGTTGTCGAATAATATCACTACCAACTTATCAATTGATGATGCCACCTTCCACTATGGGACACCATAACCTACCAAGGATCTCAGGATTCCCTGCCACACACATCTCATCAACACTTAACTACCACCGCTCCACAACCATCCGCCAAGCAGTTGTGAAACAACGTTTCATGTGGAACTACTTTCACCATAGTAATCAAATTCTTTTGGTACATACCTGACACTTAATCAACTGAAACACAATGATTTCTCACAAGCTAGCCTTTACCTGAGCATCTCCCAACACTTGCTTGCTCACCTAACCATGCATCTTGGTTAGTCAGCCTCATCATCTCAGAGGCATCCTCTACATCTCACCCAACACCCAAACCATTCATACAACAAGATCAACTGTGTGACCACCCTCTCCTCAATGTCACCTTTAAAACAAAAGCATCTAACCATGCTTTAGTCACCATTGTCTCTTCTTCTTGGAAAAAACATAGAGACCTCCATTAATCATCATCCAAACAGACGGGCCAAAAATCCATACAGTACAACCCTTCGAAACGAACCTTACAACCTACTATAAGTACTCGGGTGCCCTTCTGGGAAAACTAGGACACAACCATACCACTTAATGAAACCTGATGGTACTCATTATGCGTCAGTTCTACATCTGAGGAACCTCTTGTGCTTCCTATTCCAAGTCACCCACATCACCAACCCATCAATCCTCTACTTAGCCCCCTAGGCCAAACCCACACCGGGTAATACTCTTTATGTCCCACTGATAAGGTCCAGAACATCTACTTATGTGACACATGCCCAAAAGCATTGGGAACCTCGTCTAACCTCTCTCATAGGTCACCTTGAAGGTTGAAAGATACCCCCCCCCCCCAAACTAGAGTCACAACAAGTAAAATCCATTGGTCCACTTTCTAAACTGTACACATCAATCCATGAACAAATCAATGCTTGCGAATAGAACTCTCACCCCTATTCTGATACACGTTGTTCCTAGTGCACCAAGTGACCATTCACTCTAGGTTCTACACCAAAGATAACCGTGCACATACATCAGCACTACAGGCCAAACACCCTCTCTGGGATCCAAAACATAACTCACCAGGGTCCCTACTCATAAAGTCACTAAAACCTAGGCACCATCTTTAAGTTCCAGCATACACTCTGTACGATCACGACTCATGATAGTTTCCACACTCACATTACCGAACAACGTCTCATGAACCAAATGCCACAGCCCTACCAAGGGTGCTTTAAACACATCTCCTATGCCATATCATAACCAGAAAGGTCTTACGATCTTAATCCAAGTTCTCAAACTAGAGAACTCTTACTTCCCCAAACCACCCCTACAAGGTTCAAATCGACAACACAAGGAACACCCACTACCCGGTTGCCCAAGGGTTTCATCATTACACATCCTTTTTATAATTAACTTCACTATTTTTAAACTCAAGTGTTCGCATTTTAAACTCCTGTTCACCCAATATTTCGAAGGTCCTTACCTTATTCATGACCATAATCCAAAACATTCTCCTCAACAAACACTCTAATGAATGATCGACAGGGTTAAACTGCATATGGAAAATATCTTATATTGTTGACCTTAAAAAACCCATTTTGCATACACTATCCCGACTGTCATCATCACAGGTAGAACACTACCCTCTACCATACCTGCCACAAGTCATGGTCAACATGGGTAAACTAATTTACTTGATCATAGGTCTTTCATCAAACTCCCCTTTTTAAACCATTTTTTCTTTCACAATGCAAATATTTTCTCTTAGGCACATTCCCCATTTCACAACTCATTACAATCCTCATTTTAACTCATTCACACCTTTCATTAGGCAAAATTCATTAACCATTTTACTGTCACTATGCAATCTTTCTCTTTTAGACACTATTCAGCCTTTACAATTTATCATAACCCAAAATTTTAACCTGGTTATAACGTTTCGTTAGACACACTAGTCCTTGACTATTCATTTACATTATTTTCATTTACCCACTTGCATTACCATTATTAGGCACCATTTTCTTTAAAGTTTTCAAGGAAATAAAATGCATTCCACTCTCTATGCCCCACACACTCATCCCATGTGTGTCTATCATGATGCATGTCACCTATATCCTTAGGTGCCTAGAATGATGCATGAATGCACAACCTCATGTCATTTTGGTCATGAGAAAAATATCATAAATCAGTCACATCACCCAATAATGAAATATCATTCAACTATAACAAGACACATCAAAAACAACAATTCCCACCCTGGGTAACTTGGGTTTCCCCCCGTGCATGGGTTAGCTACTCCCAAGCATGAGCCCATTACCAAGGTCAGACACTTCCTAGTCTCCAGTCTACCATTCCCAAATAGTAAGTCAAAATAAAGAGAAAGGAAACTCCTCTGATACCACTTTGTAACATCCCCGACTCGGGTGCCACTAACTGGTGCCCTGAGCCAGGCCGTCACATGACCTCAAGCATGCCTCTTCGTATGCCAGAGGTTGCCGACTAGCGACGAGGATCAAATAAGTCACGTGGGGAGACTATACCCTCTTTACGAGAGTAAGCCATAGCAGATAACAATGAAATAGAAAAACAAATATGAATCAAACAATAAACATGCATATCCAACATCTCCCAAAACTGGGTACAAACCACAATTCAACATTAAACAGGTCATGACATGCTAATAGTTCCAAAGTGAATAAAACCCAAAATAAAAACAAATAGCTAAATCCCCAAAACGGGTCCTGTCTCTGAGTCCAAATCCATTCATGCATATCCCAAGCCCAACTCAACATCCTAGCATAGGGCCTTTACTCTTTTCCTGACCTGCAACCATGAGATCTGCTCGGGTACCCAACGGCGGCTCAAGCAGGGTGCCAGTACAAAACTCAGTAGGCCACCACCAACTGTGTCAAAAAAATATCCAGTCTAACAGATAGTGCATGCAAGTATGAAATAAATGACATGGTAAACCAAAAAGAACAACTTAGTAGCTATTAGTTAACAATGTGTATCCTAACCATTTCTATCATTATTACTATATTCACCACTAATCCATCTTCTTTACTTAATCCACTATCTCCATGTGTTCCATGGGTCTAAGGAAATCAACCACTATGCATAAGGGAATAAGTCAACTCCCTATCTCACTAGGGATAAACACATCAACGCATTATTCTCACCTCGAAGCCTCGGTCTCGGTGGAATGCAACCGTTAGGGGAATAGTCCCTTCGTCCCCTTCTCTAAACTGTGCATTTTGAGGTGGAGTTTAGAGCCTCAGTCTAACTCGACCCATGGGCGTAGATCCTCATGTCAATACCCCACTCTACCAAGTCATGTGCACATGCTTATTTATCCATTTACCACACCATACCATATCACAACCAAATACAATCAATACAAATAACAATCATATTTCATAACCATCATTATGATAATTAACACTATGCCATAACCCATAAACACATTTTTCATTACATTACATAGTCGTTTAGCCCAATTCCCATTCTCATGCCCTAACCCATTAAGTATATTCAACAATTCTCATACATTAGTTAATTTTCATCAATTACATTGCATTAGCCCATTTATCCCATTTATCATTTCACAGGCATTTGTCCACTTACGGTTTTTAAGTACAACTCTTATATCATATAGCACAACCACTCTATTACATTCAACCCTTTAGGTATACCCCGTAATTCTCATGTATTAACTCATTCAACATATTCATCAATTCCCTTATTACGTCCCATTTAACATATTCCCCATTTTCTCATGACATTACCATTTACAAGTTCACCATTTCACATGCACTAATCCTCTTAGGCATTTCTAACAAAATTCATTAAGCATTCGACCTAATATCATTCAACCCATTTTGCATGTTTGGTGTCATACCAAACAACCCCTTATTCCATTATCACTCTAGGCACCACTATCATTATTCCATTTTGAACTTAATCAACCAATAAAACATATTCTTCATGGGATCCACATTATCACTCAGTAACCCTTCACTTAACCCTACCATTCTCTAGGTCTGGGAATGCCAGCGCACCCCATGGGTGGCCCTAAAATGGTCAAGTCATCCTCCGTGCATCCAATGGGGACCATGAGGGGTTCAATTTATCATCAAGACACCCATTTTACCGGATCTCACTAAAGGTACCAAGAACACAATAAGAGGGACACAAGAACGCAATTTCATATGCACACACACACACATATATATAAACCATGGGATATAACTTGTAGACCACCTACCTCAAATCCGATGATGAACGCACTCCTAAATGTGGCCTTAGACCCAGATTCAAACACCTCTTTAAGCTTTAACCTAGATTCCGCCGAAAAAGAAGGGTTTTAGATATTCGAAAGAAGGTCGCCCAAGGTGCAAACCCTAATCCGGAAAAGAGAAGAAAGGAGGATATTAGACTTACCCGAGGCTTTGATCTGCAAATGACGACACTCCAAATGACCTAGAGATGAAGGAGAATGGCCTTTGGAAGCCCTTGAGGGTTTTTGTTCGTCGCTAGGGTTGAGAGGGAGAGAATGTGAGGAAAATCGAGTAGAACATAAAAATTTCGTAATTGCAATTTTGTAACTTTTTCCAACTTTACTGGGTCGCATGGTTTACCAGCACAATTTGTCAAACCGTGCTCAAACCGTGCGCAAGCTTATGTCCAAGGGGAGTTGGGTCGCACGGTTACCTAGGGATTTCTGCACGATTTGACTAACCGTGTGTCAATCGTGCGAGATGTCAATGTCCGAAATTGCTCCCACCTCGCACGGTTTACTTAACCGTGCGTCAATCGTGCGCCAACCGTGCACCTTGTGCATGTGGGCCTGATTTTCCCTTCTTTCGTGCGCTGAACCCCCAGAACACGTCCTGAGGCCCCTCAAACATCTGAGAAGCCTTTCATTAACCAAAAACAAGAGATCGAAACCCAAATTTAAACTTGGACGCACCTTCACGGAAACTGGGATCATACAACTATGCTAAGTGATTTTGGAGTGAAGAGGGGTGGAGGGATGAGTGAGTGGGTATTTATAACAAATAAGGGGGGTGCTTATAATTTCAGAACATAGGTGTTAGACAAGTTAATTAAAAAAAGTCATTGGTATTCTCATGGTCTTAGTCCATGGTATTCGACAGGGCCTGATTTTTTTGTCTTTTGAATGTTTAAGAACCAAAATCCTTTAAATATATTGTTCTGGATGTTGAAAAGATTCTTATTCATAGAAAATTATTTTTAAAACCTTAAAATATGTTTTAGGTTTTAGAAGATTATTTATAGGTTTGGCAAATTAATTGTATTACTTTAAAATGCATTGTTTTAATGAATAAACCTATTTTGGGGCAAAAAATAATTTATGTTACATATTAAATCAATTGCAAATCATTATGATGTCATAATACTCATCGTATATTCACATCATATTTTACTTTTTACCCAAAAATTGGACTCATAAAATTATGAAAAAATCACCGTTAGATAATTTCGACGTGTTGATTCCAAATTTAAAGTCTTATAGAAATAATTCTCCATATATGTGAAATTAAATTATAAAATAAAAATGTTTGTGTATTTAAAAATCACGCATTCGGTGCCTAAAATTCAAAAACTTCTTTTTATATATATTTTAAGATGCATGTGTGTAGTTATATTATTATTCATCGATCTATATATATTATTATTAATTATTAATTATAAATGTAATTTCCTAGTGTTAGTTGTTGTATTATAACGTGGTGTACTACTATTGTCTTGTCATAAAACTAATTACAAACATTAATGACTTTATTTCTAATGTAATATACTTCATATATATGAAAGGTTACATGCCCGAGATGAATTATCGGAGATACGGGGATGCATAAAATTAACCATGGACACATGGATCCTTACATTACTAGGGAAATGGATGGTATAAAGAATATCAATAATAAAATTTAAAATAATAATTACAAATTATAACTACAAATAATTTATAAAAATCCAAACATGCATTGATCGGTCAAACCTATAATAATTCCACATCCAAACATGCACAATACATCCTACATTTGGTACTTATATTCAAAAAAATTATTTATAAATTTGTTATTATAATTGAAAATTTAATTTCAAATAAATTCATTGACATCAATTAAAAAAATATATCCAAGCAAACTACCGATTAAATAAATCATCCAAACAATCTACTAATTAAAAAAACTAATAATTAAATATAACAAATAAAAAACAAATAAATGAAATCTAAAAAAAAAACATATCATCCAAGCACGATGCGTGTGTGGTACCTTTATAAGGCTTCATGTACCCCATATCATTAATTAATTTTTGACCTATCATATTTATGTAAATAAATTTTTTAAAAACCCCAAAAAGAACTAATAATAACTAACAATTTAGTCTAATTTCAATTTTAAATGTATTAGAATAAATTATAAAAATATACAAGCCTAATATCTGTTTAATCTAATTTCAGATTTAAATATATCAGGAAAAAAATACAAAAATGTAAGCATTTGCCTAATATTAAATGTTTTAGTTAACATTCCAATGATTAGTCAAGCCGTTGCGAGTTTTGTAAGAGATATTTTTTAAAAAAAAATAACAAAATTCTTTCATCGTTATGTATTGGTGGCATGATAAAAAAAAATCTTCAGTGATTTAAATGTTTTAAATAAAAAATATTTTAGTTATTTAATAATCTGATATAATAAAATAACTTGCGATAAAATAATTCGCAACCCGGCCGGCCGGCCCGGTCATGGTCGGGGCCCCGGGCGGAAGGCGGGAAAGCGGGGCTCGTAATCCAACGTAGAAAACCGGGCGACTGGTGACGCGGTTCCCGAGAGTGGCGTGGGCCCATTTTCGGGCCCGGGTCGAGTCAGAGTCCAGGTTTCCGTTCCTCCTGGGGCCATGCCCAGAAAAGGAAGAGTAAAAAAAATTTAAAAACAATTAGAATGGGACGGTAATAAAAAAAGAATGAATAAAAAAAAGTATGTTGTGGTGGGTAGGGCGGCATGCATGATTGCATTAGTTGAATAATACGACAAGGAGTGTGTCAAAAATTCTAAAGGATGTTATTATTATTATATTTTTTACCCCTAATCACTTTAATTAGATAGGTCGTCTTTCCATTCAATGAACGTTAGTTCGATATTTATACTATTCAAGGCTAACAAATACATTATTATTTTGTGCTCCTTTATTTTATATTTTTGGGTTATCTATTAAAAATAAAAACAACTATTTCAATTCCACCTTACTCATCCTTTTCATTGTTGATAATCTATTATCTATTATCTATACTAAAACTGGATTCTTCCACCTTACCTGTCACCTTATTACGCACCCACGTCACCATCCAAAACAAATTCCTCCCTCCAAAATCGGGTGTCGGTCGACCGTGTTCCCATTCCTCCCTGTGCATCCATCCTCCACTCCTCCCTCCATCTTAGGGTTTCATTTCAGCCGTCGCGAGACATTCACCTCCGCCTCCACCTTCATCAGTGAATCCCGCACCCGTTTCACCTCCGCCACTATTCCTACGAATCTTGCTTTCATTTCCCCTTCGGCGCCCCTCTTATGGTTCACACTGTTGTTTCCTCTCTGGCGCTGCACCTAGGGTTGTTGCTCGCATTTCCCCTCCCATCGCCAGTACCCACAAAACACTGAAGGCGTATTCCTCGCTAATTTTTTCGTCATGTACTGCGGTTCATCATCCCAAATTTCTTCATCTCCTCGTACGTTTCCTGCAGTTCCTACTCCTTCGAAAAATTTCAGTCAGAAACCCTCCAAATTGACTCCATCTCATTCCCTAACTCCCTCAAGATCGCGATTTCTATCCTCATCTACAGCTGTCGACTATTTCTACTCAATCGAATCTTGACCGATGTGTTGCTCGCTCCGCAATAGGTATGTTCTCATAATATCGTTGTAATAATCTCCTAGACAAATTGCAGTATTTCCCTTCGCATAATACTTTTTCATACGTTATTACAGCAAATCTGTTTTTTTCTACCGACGTCTGGACATTGAATCTTGATCCAGATTCAACCATTTTTGGACGCCTCCTGCACCAGGTATGTTTTCGTTCCTAACTAATCTCTTAGATTATGCTCCGATTTTAAGCTATTTATTTAACCCTATTGATATAATGCTTCCACAATTTAATGCAATATTACTGATTTCAAAGATCAGTTTTTGGAGCCCCAATATGTTACTAACATATCTTTATCAGTATTCAGAGACAATAATGTTCAAGATCTGCACAAAAGGTGTTCTATCCTCATTTCTTGAAGCATTGGCACCGTAAGTACAACCCATTTCATTACTCATCGTTCATTTTATCACATTGTTTCATGCAGCTGAATCATTTCATTTTCCGATTTGCCTTCAAAGGTTCATCACATCATACATTAATGCATATTTTTACATTACTCATCATCCATTTTATGCCATTTTTTCGTCAAATTGAATCTTTTCATTATTAATTTTACACGAATGGTTCAGTAGATCTTACATTAATGTCATTAAGACATGTAAAGCATGTGTGCTTTTGAATGTAATACCAGTAATCAAGTTTCTTAATCCTGACATCATATTACAATTTTCATTTTATAACATAATGTTTATAGTATTTTCAGGTATTTTTGGATCATTGGTGCACGCCTCATAATTAGTATGTTTGATATTTTTATCTCATGTCACCATGATTTGAATGGATGTGTTATTTAAATGGGATTGAATTTAATGTTGCATGATATTGTGTCCATGCATTAGTTGAACCTATTATTGGTGGGTATGTGTTTTATATATCTAATTATCAATACATCCCTCAGAATGAGTGATTACTATTACTGCTTACTACCATGCATCATTTTTTATTTGGAGGTACACACTATGAGAATGCAGGTTATTGGTCGTAAAATCATGGAGTTAACCTCTCTTTCATCCAACATATGAATGCAGGTAATCTGTTTTCACTATTCACTCCACTGTATAATGATTTTTGTGAACGAAAAACATATGAAACAGATGATTATAATGCTTTAATACGATTATGCTTTCACTATTGACTTCAATGTATATTGACAAGATAGTATTTTAGTATGATTTTGTTGTGATTCAGCGAGTTCTGTCACCATTATGGGATATTCATCTCATAATGATTTAATTACACACTTCATCTTTTAAGATGAATATTGATTATTTTTATTTATATATTGCAGGTGACTCACTCTGCACATGAAGAGATCAAGGGAATCCTGCACTAATAAGTGCCAGATCTCTACAACATGTATGTTTTCTTAAAATTGTGGAATTAACCTTCCTACCATGCATCATTTTTCATTTGCATTTACACACTATATGAATGCAGGTTATTGGTCGTAAAATCATGGAGTTAACCTCCCTTTCATCCAACATATGAATGCAGGTGATATGTTTTCACTATTGACTCCACTATATATTGATTTTTGTGGACTAAAAACATATGAAACAGATGATTATAATGCTTTTATACAATTATGTTTTCACTATTGACTCCAATGTATATTGACAAGGTAGTATTTTAGTATGATTATGTTGTGATTCAGCGAGTTTTGTCTCCATTATGGGATATTCATCTCACATGACAAGTCAATGGATCTGTTCAATGATGCAAAGTTGTAGATTTGTGGGTCATGTCTAAGAGTTGCTAGACATACTTTGATTGTTCTCATCCCAGCATAGCGATGAACCGAAATATTGATGAATGTGCATGGGCTGATGGAATAGAATGCCTTCAATTTACAAGCATGGAGAGGAAACTTAAGAGATGTGTATCATTTATGTCTCAGTGAGGATTGATGTAGGTATTTTTTTCCAAACTAACTCTTCAACATGATAGGATGTATGGAAGTTTATATTGTTTACAACTCAAGCAGTAAATGATACAGTGATAATCACATTCTTCATGAGTTTGACTGGACAATCTACAAGTTTCACTTTATATTTGTTGAGCTGAATCTGAGATCGACATACTAAAGCTATACAACAACTTGAATTCAACTATATTGAGCATCTTGTGAGTTCCATCCATTATTTGATGAGATTAATCAACATATTGATATTTTGATATATAAATTATTGTTAATTTATATTTATTATTTTAAGATATTTATAAATTCCTTTTACATGTTTTTGTTTTTAATTTCATGTACTTTAGTAGTGCTTAAATGGGTGGGTTTGATTTGTTCATTTTCAAAATCAAATCAAATTTGAATTTTGAAAACCAATATTTGACTGAGTTTAAGTTGTGTAATGAGTTTGAGCTAAATCTCAAGCTGGAGTACTGTAATTTGTCACTCTACTCAACAAAAAAACACTTTCTTCTGTTCAATGAAAGTATTAGGGTAGGTTTGTTCAGATTAAAAGTCAATATACAATGTTTTCATAGGTACCTTCAACAACATATTTCAAATATATATAGTTTACTCGATTATTATTTTAAGGTGATCGACCAATGGGTGTCCTTATTAATTATGTAAAAATTTGTCTTCTGACCTCTTAATGTGTTTAATAGCATTATCTTGGATGTTGATGATTCTGTACACATGCACTGTCTTACGATGAATCATACATCTGCAATAAACTTCTTCTACAATTTCAAATTAGAATTTTTTATAACTAACACTACATACAAACTGTGACTGTCTATTCTTATTGTAAGAGTATGAAAAAATTAAATCTTTTTTGACAAACATAACTACTGAAAGCACCCTGGATCGGGTTAACAAACATACCTTATGGGCACATAACTGGTATTTCTTGTGTTATAATCTGTTTTGTATTACAGTGAGTTGTATTACCTTAAATAAACATACCTTAAGGGAACATATTTAGTTGGACACCCGATTTTAGATTTGTTTTCTGTTATAATCTGTTCTGTAATACAGTGAGTTGTAGTACCTTATCAAATTTTTAGGATGTTTTCTAACAGGTTGCAGTACCTTACCTGGTTGGGTCTGCATCCAAATAAAACATGTCATGCATCTACATATTTCATGCAGGGAGATTCAGGCTTTGAAGCAGATTTCAGTGGCACACTCTGTTACTGTCACTAGTGCAAAAAATGTTTTTTACGTCGGTTATTTTTCATTATTTACGTCGGTTTTTAGGCGACGTTAATACGGACGACGTTATAAATAACGTTTTTTACGTCGGTTATTTAAAACCCGACGTAACATCCCTAACATCACGGTGTTTATCACGTCGGTTCATTAATAACCGACGTGATAAATATGCGCGGGGGGGGGGGGGGGGGGGGGGGGGGGTTTATCACGTCGGTTATTTTCTAAACCGACGTGATAAAACGCCTGAGATATCGTTTATCACGTCGGTTATGACATAAACGACGTGATTAACCCTTCCCCGGGCCTATTATCACGTCGGTTTCTTAAATAACCGACGTGATAAAAAGGCCTGGGAAACGTTTTAGCACGTCGGTTATCCAATAACCGACGTGGTAAATCGATTCCCAGGCCTTTTATCACGTCGGTTATATTAAGAACCGACGTGATAAAAGGCCCGGGAACGGTTTATCACGTCGGTTCTCGAAAAAACCGACGTGATAAACCCCTACCGATTTATTTACCACGTCGGTTATAAAATAACCGACGTGAAAACGATATTTTTTTTTAAAATAATTGCACTGCTCTCACCAAAAAGCAACCAGAAACCAAACAAAAATAACCATGCCAGCCCTCCCCCAAGCCCCAACTGAACCCCACCCTCATCTATACCCACCTAACAACCTGGCCAGCCCTCCCCCACCACATTGGAGCCCCACCACAACCCTTGGACACCCCCACCCCTTGGACAACCCCCCCACCCTCATTTACACCCCCACGACCCCTAATACAGCCTCAAACACCCATTGGACACCCCTCCCATATCCCTTGGACACCCCCACCCCTTGGACACCCCCACCCCTTGGACAGCCCCCCCCACCCTCATTTACACCCCCAAGACCCCTAGTACAGCCTCAAACACCCATTGGACACCCCCCCACACCTTGACAGCCCTCCCAGACCCCTTGGACACCCCCCGACCCCTGGACACCCCCCCGAGCCCTTGGACAGCCCCAAACACCCCTTGGACACCCCTCCCATATCCCTTGGACACCCCCACCCCTTGGACACCCCCACCCCTTGGACAGCCCCCCCACCCTCATTTACACCCAACCGGCCCCTTGGACAGAACTCCCAGACACCTTGGACACCACTCCCATATCCCTTGGACACCCCCCACCCCTTGGACACCCCCACCCCTTCGACAGCCCCCCACCCTCATTTACACCCCCCGAACACTAGGACAGCCCCAAACACCCCTTGGACACCCCTCCCATATCCCTTGGACACCCCCACCCCTTGGACAACCCCCCCCCCCCACCCCCTGGACACCCCCCCGACCCCTTGGAAACCCCCCTACCCCTTGGAAACCCCCCATCCCCTTGGACAGCCCCAAACACCCCTTGGACACCCCTCCTATATCCCTTGGACACCCCCCACCCCTTGGACAGCCCCCCACCCTCATTTACACCCAACCGACTCCTTGGACAGCCCCAAACACACCTTGGACACCCCCCACCCCTTGGACACCCCCACCCTCATTTACACCCCCCCGACCCCTAGGACAGCCCCAAACACACCTTGGACACCCCTCCCATATCCCTTGGACACCCCCCAAACACCCACCCACCCCCTTGGAACCTCTCCCCCCATACCAAAATCCAGACCAGAAAAACCATCAACAGTAGACCAAAACAAGAAGTAGAGAAAAATTAAACATTCACTTATATAACATTCAAAACTTACACTGTCAACTTCAAAAAAAACTAAATCCAACCTAAACGACTACGAAATACACAATTACATTGACAATATTCAAAATTACATTTTACATTACAAACAACTAAAAGTCAATCAAACCTGTAAAATAATTTGACCACTCCACTTGTAAGTGTTTGATATCTTCAGCAGTAAAGGGTTGAGGGTCATCAAAAAGCTACAAAGGAAAAGGATAGTAGTCAACGTGTATAATGAATAAATCAAATTGAAATATTATGAGAAAGAGGAAATCTTACCAGGTCAAAACTCAGAACTGTCCCAGTTGTTATTATTTCATACATAAATCTTAACATGTAATATCCGCATTCGATGATGCCTTGTTGCTCATGACATTTCTGTTTGAATGAGTGTAAATTCAATATATTATTTTTATGTAATAAATCAAAATGTACAAATTATAAATGGATATTTACCTTCGCATGTACATATTTGATCTTGAAATTCCTTTTCTTTGTGATTTTTCGAAAGTGGACCCATGCCCTGTTAGAAAATAATACGAATGGGGTAAATTTAAAATTCATTATAATATATAAAACTATTGTGAAATTGAAAATTACATTTCCAATATATTCTTAAAACTTTCTCGCACATCATCATGGAGAGAGCATATCCAATAAAGTGTTTTCTCCCTAGGGCAAAAAACCCCTAACATCCAATGATCCCTGATAAAAGGAAATTTAACGTTAGTGGTTTTTTATGTTAAAAGATAATTAACTCTTTGAGAGGGATGTGTTTCATACCTCTCACAAAAATGGTCTCCCACAGCTGAGAAATTATCGCCTTATCCACACTTCTCCAATCATCATAGAGAATGCTTACTTTGCTCTTAGCCTGAGTTGCTACAAAACCCTTAAAATCTTTAGCATTTGGACCTCTAGGAAGATCAACATCATCAAACTCCACGACTATCCTCTCCTCCTTCGTACGGGCAAGTGATAATTTTGGTAAACGTGTGCACCCACACTTACCAACCTTTGAACTCTTTTTCGTAATAGGAGCATGTGAATGTTCCTCCCCAGATGTATGACCAATATGCTCATCTCCAGAATCATGTGGCTGATCAACTGATTGATCTGTCATTTTCCTTCAAATCAAAAAAACAAACATTAGTTCACAAATATACAAATTCAAATATTGTAGTACTACTTAATCAGAAAATAGAAAAGTGTACTAAATTACATAATAGTAAACATTGGTAATATGGTAAGCATGTTAAACAATGATAAACATGGTAAACACAGGCAAAAGGTTGCCAAGGAGTTGGCCCAAGAAAGCTGAAAAATGGACTCACTGAGCCACCGGTCAGCCGGTGTGAGCTCACCGGCCAGCCGGAGGACCCAGGCAGTAGACTTGCCCACTGCCTGGTGCCACCGGCCGGCCGCTGGCTCACCACCGGCCGGCCGGTGGACCAGACAGAGAGCCTTCCTCTCTGTCTGGACCACCGGCTGACCGCTGGATCACCACCGGCCGGCCGGTGGACCAGACAGAGAGCCTTCCTCTCTGTCTGGACCACTGGCCGGCCGCTGGCTCATCACCGGCCGGCCGGTGGACCAGACAGAGCTTTGCTCTGGACCACCGGCCGACCGGTGATCCACCACCGGCCAGCCGGTGCGCCCAGGACTTCTCCTCTTTACGGTTTTTATTGTTTTATCGTTTTGGTTTGATACATGTTTTAATAAGTAAAAAATTTACAATATCTAACATTATATGAAAAAACTAAATGTAAACAAGAAATAAACATGTGTTACCTGTAATTTTAGGAATGTACAGTTGGATTGTTTTCCCAAATTCCTTCGTCGTGATCGTTCCTTATGGCACAAACCATGTCTTCAACATACTCATCATTATGTTCTGTTAATCTTTCCATGGAAGTAGGGATCTCACATAAATCAGCATCTTCATCAAATTCATCATCACCAACATATTGTTTTTTCCCTTGTAAAACAACAGCCCACTGCATATCTGATTGATCTACTACATAGAAAATTTGTTTGGCATGTGTTTCCATTATAAAAGAATCAGCTGTGTCTTCCAATCTATTCAGATTAACAAGTGTCATTCCAAATTCATCGTGTCTGACACTGTTGTTACCGATAAACCATTTACAGTTAAAAACAGGAACTTTAATTTTAAAGTAATAAGCCTCCCATATGTCTTCAATCACTCCATAATATGCACTTGATGCCGAAATTGGGTTTCTGTCCTTAGCACTCGAAAAATGCATTGCTTCTGCAAACACCAATACACCACTATTCTGAACTGCACTTCTGTTGTCCTGAGCTTTCGTATGAAATGTATAGCCATTAATGTCATAAGCGGACCATGTTATCACATTTAAATATGGACCACCCACTATCCATTTTAATGTCTCTGATACATCTGATCTACCAAGCAAGGTCTTTTTAAACCATGGCAAAAAAGTTTTGTTGTGCTCATTCAAAATCCACATTTCTTTCTTCTTTGGATGACATTGTTTCAACTCATTAATATGCAATGTGATATACGGTTGAACATCAGCTATGTTATTCAAGATGTATGATTCTAACTTCTTCATATGTTCAGCTGACAGTGATTTGACTTGCAAGCCACGAATCCCCTTTCCCTCATTATTAACCCGTTCATGGCGAGATGGAGGCAAACCTATGTGTTGCGCCGTAGCCAAGTAGCTCGTACAAAACTCTGCTACCTCCTCAGAAATATACTTTTCAATAATGGAGGCTTCAGGTCGATATGGATTTTTAACATATCCCTTTAATATTTTCATATACCTTTCAAAAGGATACATCCAACGAAGATATACAGGTCCACAAAGCTTTATTTCTCGAACCAGATGAATCATTAAATGCACCATCATATCAAAAAAAGTTGGAGGAAAATACATTTCCAAATGACAAAGTATAAAAATTGCATCCTTTTCCAAAATGTTCAAAGCATTCACATCAATCGCCTTGTTACAAATTGAATTGAAAAAATAACACAACCTCATTATAGTCTTTCTGACACGGATGGGCAATATTCCACGCAGTGCAACTGGTAGAATTTGTTGCATCATGACGTGACAATCATGTGATTTCATACCTATCAACTTCAAGTCTTTCAATGAGACAAAATTTTTTACATTTGAAGAATAACCTTGAGGCACTTTGATATCATGAAGACACTGACAGAAGCTACTTTTCTCCCTCTTCGATAATGTATGACAAGCCGGGGGAAGAAATGTTCGTCTTCCTTTAGGAGTGGGAGCTAACTCCAAACGTATTCCCATTGATAGTAGGTCTAACCTTGCATTCAACCCATCTTTTGTCTTTCCTTTAATATCTAGCAATGTTCCGATCAAAGAATCACATATATTCTTCTCCACGTGCATGACATCAATATTATGTTTGACTTCATGATACCTCCAATACGGTAGCTCAAAAAATATTGACCTTTTCTTCCAAATATGTCTATCATTACCAGATTTCTGTGTCTTTCCCAATGTCACATCAAGGTTTTTCACCCTCTCAAAATACAAATCTGGGGATAAAGGTTTTGGAGCAGTATCAAATTCTTGTGAGCCATTGAATTCCTTTTTAGTCTTCTATAAGGGTGATCCATAGGCAAAAACTTTCGATGACCCATGTACACTGTTTTCCTCCCATGATGCAATTGACAATATGACGTCTGTTGTTCGCAAATTGGACATGCTTTATGCCCTTTAACACTGTATCCAGACAAATTTCCATATGCTGGGAAGTCATTTATAGTGAATAGAAGCACTGCATGCAGTTGAAAATATTCCATTTTATAAGAATCATACACCCTAATACCATCAGCCCATAACAGTTTCAAATCATCAATCAGCGGTGACAAGTATACATCAATATCATTGCCGGGTTGCTTTGGACCAGAGATCATGATACTCAACATGACATATTTGCGCTTCATACAAACTTCAGGAGAGAGGTTGTAAATTACCAATAAAACAGGCCATGAACTATGTGTGCTACTGAGGGTTCGGTATGGATTCATTCCATCTGTGCACAAGCCTAGTCTCAGATTTCTAATTTCATTTCCAAATGTAGGGTACTGGGCATCAATTTTCTTCCATTGTGGACAATCAGCTGGATGGCGTATTTTTCCATCACACACCCGCTCATCAGCATGCCATATTAACCTTTTTGCATCATGTGAATTAGCAAATAAACGTTTGAAACGAGGAATTATAGAAAGATACCAAAATACCTTTGAAGGGAGCTTTGTAATCTCTTCATCAGCTTGTGATTTTTCTTTCACCTTATACCGTGATGTCCCACATTTAGGACACTCTTTCAGAAATTCATATTCCTTCCTATATATAATGCAGTCATTCGGACAGGCATGTATTTTCCTGTATCCCAATCCCATCGGGCATAATATTTTTTTGGCCTTATAATGTGAATCTGGAAGATCGTTATCTTTTGGAAGAATGTCTTTCATCAATTGTAGCAGCTCTGTAAAACTTCTGTCACTCCATCCATGTTTCGCCTTCAGGTTAATCAATCTTAACACCGCTGAAAAAACCGTAAAATCTGTACAACCAGGATATAATGGTTTTTTGGCATCACCATATAGACGTGCAACTGTCGGTTCTATCTCAATTTTTTCTGCTACAATATCGCGAATCATTTCTTCAATTCCATCGGAGTTACCATCTTGCGATTCATTATCATCAGTGACATTCTGTCCAGTTTCGCCATGCCAAATCCAAGGGTTGTAACTCTGATTGAAACCATGACAAATCAGATGATCTTTTATCTCTCTACTTTTCAACTTCTTCATATTCAGACATTTCAGGCATGGACAGAAAAAAATGTCACTACTTGGAACATTTCGTTTAGCAAATTCCAAAAAGGCATCAACACCTTCCTCATATTCATTGCTCATTCGATGTGCCGTAATCCAACTTCGACTCATTATTACCTATAACAAATAGCAAATATATATATATTTTTTAGATAAGACAAATATATGTTTATATGAAAAAAATCATAATTTGAATGTAAACAATTTTGAAATATAAAACAAATCGATGTGTATTTAAAAAAATATGCTCGAATATTATTTTTTAAAAAAAATATAGTAAGATATAAGACCCCCCCTGGACACCCCCCGACCCCTCTGGACAGCCCCCCGCCCCTCCTGGACACCACCCCCCACCCCCTACCCCCTTGGAAACCCCCCTGGACATCCCCCAACCCTCTGGACAGCCCCCCACCCACTCGGACAACCCCAAATACCCTCTAGAGAGGCCGCCACCCACTTGGACAGCCCCCCACACCCATCCACCCCCTTGGACACCCCCTGGACACCCCACCGACCCCTTTGGACAGGCTGCCACCCCCTTGGACAGCCCCCCACACCCACCCATCCCCTTGGACACCACCCTGGACACCCCCCGACCCCTCTGGACAGCCCCCGACCCCTCTAGAAAGCACCCCCACCCCTCCTGGACACAACCCCCCACCCCCGACCTGCTTGGACACCCCCCTGGACACCCCCCAACCCTCTGGACAGCCCCCCCACACCTCCTAAACACCACCCCCACCCCCTACCCCCTTGGACACCCACTAGACACCCCCCAACACCCACCCACACCCTTGGACAGCCCCCCACACCCACCCACCCCCTTATAAACCCCCCTGGACACCCCCCGACCCCTCTGGACAGCCCCCCGCCCCTCCTGAACACCACCCCCCACCCCCTACCCCCTTGGACACCCCCCTGGACATCCCCCAACCCTCTGGACAGCCCCCCCACCCACCCGGACAACTCCAAATACCCTCTGGAGAGGCCTCCACCCACTTGGACAGCCCCCACACCCATCCAACCCCTTGGACACCCCCTGGACACCCCACCGACCCCTCTGGACAGGCCGCCACCCCCTTGGACAGCCCCCCACACCCACCCATCCCCTTGGACACCACCCTGGACACCCCCCGACCCCTCTGGACATCCCCCGACCCCTCTAGAAAGCACCCCCACCCCTCCTGGACACAACCCCCCACCCCCGACCTGCTTGGACACCCCCCTGGACACCCCCCAACCCTCTGGACAGCCCCCACCCATCCTAAACACCACCCCCACCCCCTACCCCCTTGGACACCCCCCTGGACACCCCCAACACCCACCCACACCCTTGGACAACCCCCCACACCCACCCACCCCCTTGTAAACCCCCCTGGACACCCCCCGACCCCTCTGGACAGCCCCCCCGCCCCTCCTGGACACCACCCCCCCACCCCCTACCCCCTTGGACACCCCCCTGGACATCCCCCAACCCTCTGGACAGCCCCCCCACCCACCCGGACAACCCCAAATACCCTCTGGAGAGGCCGCCACCCACTTGGACAGCCCCCCACACCCATCCAACCCCTTGGACACCCCCCTGGACACCCCACCGACCCCTCTGGACAGGCCGCCACCCCCTTGGACAGCCCCCCACACCCACCCATCCCCTTGGACACCACCCTGGACACCCCCCGACCCCTCTGGACAACCCCCGACCCCTCTAGAAAGCACCCCCACCCCTCCTGGACACAACCCCCACCCCCGACCTGCTTGGACACCCCCCTGGACACCCCCCAACACCCACCCACACCCTTGGACAGCCCCCCACACCACCCACCCCCTTGTAAACCCCCCTGGATACCCCCCGACCCCTCTGGACAGCCCCCCACCCCTCCTGGACACCACCCCCCACACCCTACCCCCTTGGGCACCCCCCTGGACACCCCCCAACCCTCTTGATAGCCCTCCCACCCCCCTGGAATCACTGAATAAATTAGTAACAACTGTAAAAGGGCAACCCATCCAAATGGACACGCCCCAACCCTCTCGGGGATTTATAGAAAACGATGAAAAATTAGTGAAATCATAAAATTAGTCAATATTGCAAGTCGAACTAATAGATCTAGGGATGATAAATAATATTATGGTGCCAAAACGAGTTAAAAGGGTTCGCAATAGAAGAATCTTAGCTAGTTTCAACAAAAAAATCACAACACATATATATATACTATCCGCGAAAAAAAAACGAACGAGTGGGAGGATTACCTGAGTGCTGCGAGTTTAGATGATTGATCCCAGGAGATTAAATATGAGAAACGATGATCACAAAACGAATCTAAACCAACGAAATGGACGAGCCGATTCGGGTTTACGCGCGAGAGAGACGAGTCGCGACTGTCGAAGGTAAACTCGCGAATGACAATCCACGGGTCTGGGTAAATTTTTAAATGAGTTATCACGTCGGTTATTCAATAACCGACGTTATAATTTTTTTAAAAACATTTATAACGTCGGTTATTCAATAACCGACGTAAAAACCTTCCTCCGATTCTTTTTTTACGTCGGTTATTCTATAACCGACGTTATAAAGGGCTCAAAATCCGCGTTTTATTACGTCGGTTATTCCATAACCGACGTCAAAAACATCTGCGGATTCTTTATTTACGTCGGTTATAAAATAACCGACGTAAAAAGGCCTTCAAAAACCGCGTTTTTTACGTCGGTTATTGAATAACCGACGTAACAAACGCCCCCCCGCTTCTGTTTTTTACGGCGGTTAATGTATAACCGACGTAAAAAACGAAGCCGCGCGATTAATAACGTCATTTATCAAAATAACCGACGTTAAAGGTGTACTAAACACTAGTTTTTACGTCGGTTATTACATAACCGACGTAAAAACCTCGTTTTACATATTATGACGTCGGTTTTATATAACCGACGTAAAAAATGGTGACGTAAAAAACGTTTTCTGCACTAGTGTGTTACTAAACCTGAACAACTACAATACTCTATTCTGGCCTCTAAATGAGTTGAACAACATTATATGGGTTTTTGATGATTCTGTACACATGCAGCATCTTACAACGAATCTTAAATCTTCAACAAATTATTTCTATGATTTCAGGTATGATTATTTTATAACTAAAATACTGAATACTAAATGACTGTCCATTCTTATTGCAAGAGTAAGAAAAAATCAAATCTGTTTTGAGAAACATATCTTATGACAACACCAAGGATCGGGTCAACAAACACATCTTAAGGGAATGAATCTGGTATGTTTTGGGTTCTAATCTGTTCTTTATTACAGTGAGTTGTAGTACCTTACAAAAAAAATATCTTAAGGGAACTTATTCAGTTTCAGAGTCGAATTCATAATTTTTTTCCCTGTTATAATCTGTTATAATCTATTTTATATTATAATGAGTTGTAGTACCTTATCAAATCTGTTATACTATTTTCTAACAGGTTTCAGTATGCTACCCAAATCAGGTATTCAACCAAGATCTTGGAATTGGAGGAAGGTTATGTATGTAAAAACAATTATCATGTATTTTCAATTTTAATAAAAGGAGAACGTTCATGTTGAAATTTATAATGTAATGGGTAAAAATTATATTCTATAAAGCTATGGTGGTTTCCTATATTTTTTTATAAGGTGATGAATGATATATTTTGAAGTATTTCTGATTTTCGGAGGGGAACTTGAGGGCAGAGGGGAGGGGCCTGGTGGGGGAAGAGGTTGGGCAGGGGGGGAGTGGTGGGGGAAGGGGCTGGGCAGGGGGAGGCATATGTAGGAGGGGGAAGTGCTGGTGGGAGAAGGGGCGGGGCAGGGAGGTTGGGCCTGGTAGGGGCTGGTGGGAAAGGGGCTGGGTAGGTAGGAGGGCCCTGGTGGGGTTGGTGCTGGGAATGAGGGAGGATGAGTTGGAAGGGGGAGGTGCTGGGATGGGGTGGCAGCAGAGGCTGCTAAGGGGGGGAGGGGAGGGAAGGGGTTGGGCAAGGGGGGAGGGGAGGGGAGGGGAGGGGTTGGGAATGGGTGGGTGTGGTGATGGTTAGGGGGGAAGGCCCTCTGTAATGTTTTTTTATCAAGCTTCTGGTTATTATCTCGATGAATTAAATATATGGTTGGTCAACATGCATATGCATGTGTTGTTTGTTATATACAGGTTTTCTTTATCACTGATAGTGAAAGATGTTCAGTTATCCATTGATTTTAGGATTCCCTAATTTTAACTTTTGTGTGAAGGTTCAACAACAACTTCAGGTGGGGGTGTATTGCAAGGAGCTCCATGCAGGTATTCAAAGTACATGCTTATCTAATGTTATGCATTACGTTTTTATTGGCTCATTGGATGGTTTATATGGATGAAATTACACAACACATGACGATTGGCTATCTTAGACTTTATTTTTTGACTACACAAACGAATCCTGTGATATTATTGGTGATATTATCTTATGCATATTTCATATTTGAAAGAAGGTATTGCATTGTGTTATTGTTTTTCAAAGGTAACAACTTATAAACTGTTCAGTATTCTGTGTTGCATGACTTACTTCTATAGTTGTTTTAAATTACTGTATATTTTTATGATTCCTAATAAATGCTTTTGATTTTGTTTTACATAGAAATAAAAATGGGCTAGATAGTTTGAATCAGTTACTTTCAGATGAGTATCTATACTTGATGAAGTGTTAAACCATAGTGGCAAGGAATTGCAGGTCCATGATGGAAGAGTTGGTGAGGGGGGGACAGGAGGGGGAGATCTGGGCAGGGGGGAAAGGGATTTTGTGGGAAGGGGCTGGGCATGGGGGATGAGGAGGTGGGAGGGCGAGCTGCTGGGAAGGGATGAGAAGACAAGCTGGTTAGAGGGGAGGGGAGATAAGGAGCTGGGTAGGGGGAGTAGGAGGGGGGACGACGAGGGGGGAGGAGATTCTGGTTAGTGGACAGGGGAGGGGGGGATTTGGGCATGTTGGAGAGGATATGAGGGGAGGGGGGGGGGGAGATGAGGGCAGGGGGGAAGGGCCTGGTGGGGGGAAGGGCCTGGTGGGGGAAGAGGTTGGGCAGGGGGGTGGGTGATGGGGAAGGGGCTGGAAAGAGGGGGGGAGTGCTCGGGGAAGGGGCTGGGCAGGGGGGACTGGTGGGGGAAGGTGCTGGGTAGGGGGAAGGCTGATGAGGGAGGGGGAGGTGTTGGGATGGGGTGGCAGACAAACAAAGGAGGGGGGAGGGGAGGGGTATAGCTGGGTAGGGGGGTAGGAGGACGTGCTGAGAAATGGGGGGGGGGGGTTCATGCTGGGCAGGGTGGGGGGGAGGAGGGAGGGGATGGGCAAGGGAGGGATGACAAGTAGAGGAGTGGGGGGGGGGTTGACATGTTGGGCAGGGTGTGGGGGGGGGGGAGGGAGGGGCTGGGCGGGGGAGGGAAGAAAGGTACGAGATTGGGGAGGGGAGGGGGAGAGCTGCACATGGGAGTTGGAGAACGTGCTGGGAAAGAAGCTGACAAGCTCGCTAGGGGGGACGGGAGGACCTTCGCAGGGGGGGAGGGGAGGGGCTGGGCAGGGGGGAGAAGAGGGTCTGGGCCGAGGGGGCTGGACTGGAGGGCATAGGGCAGGGGAGGGGCAGGGCAGTGACGACGGGCTAAGCGGGGGACAGGTAATGCCCTAGGCAGCAGATGTGGATTATATATTTTCTCCAGAAAGAGTTTTTAGTTTTTCAAATATGTCATGATTGTTTTCTGATAGAGTCTACCTGGTTACCATTTACTATTATTTATTTCAATTAGTAGTGATTTTTCATTTTCATATTATTTAATTGTTTTTATTGAATTTTTGTACAGTTTTTTTTTTCATATATGAAGATTGTAAAAAAATAAGCCATTTGATTATGACATGATTTTTATGACTTCACTGGATTTACCAGTTATTTTTTCATAGTTGTATGTCTCATTTACTCACATTCATTTCTAATTATAGATTACAGGGATCAATATAACTGTCAACAAACATGACAAACTGCTACTCTACATCAATGATGCATGGTGGTATTGGGAGGCTTTTGACTGCACATTTTTATGACATGAATTGCAATCTGATCTGCACACCCACTATTGTTGACAATTATGGTTCCTGTTTATGTTGTCAAACATGTATCTGCTACTGAAATAGTATTGATGTTCTCTTATAATTGTTAAATTACATTCCATAGTTCTATGTCAAAGGTGAAACTGTATTGATGTTCTCTTACTATGATTCTGTTTCACTGTTGACCTATTTCAAGTATCTACAAATTATCTATGAATAAAGTTATAATTTCAATATATTATTTATTAATTTTCATTCTGTTTCACCGTTGGCTCCTTCATTGTTAATTTTATACAGTATCTAAATTTTGTTCTTCAATTTCTGTAACTTTTATTCCTCATTATGTATGTCATTTTCTTTTCAAATATATTCAATATTAATATAAACTATTATGTTTTATAAATAGTAATCTATAGTTAATAATAAGAATTATTTTATAGTGTCAGGCATCACACGGGCGGAGTACTAGTAATATTCTAAAGAGGGAGATTTTATCGGTTTTTTTAATCATTTCTAATTATGGATATTACAACTGCGAAGAGAGGGTCACACCCACCCTACAAAGATGACGACCTGGGGATTTGAATTGTAATGAAATGATCATCCAACAATCACTAGGGCAACATAGAAATGATTTTTAAAATCTTTAGATAAAGACTCTAAAAGCGCTAAAATTGATCCACTTTTATAAGTGTTAGAAAAACGGTGATCAATGAGGTCTTTTATCATCGTTAAAAAAACACTGATAAAGAGAGTCATTTATCAATACTAATAATAGCGTTGATAAAAAGCGTCATTTATCAATACTAAAAATACCATTGATAAAAGCTGACCTGCTGCATTATGATGTTAAAATTACAACAGACTGATGCAGGTTAAACATACATCTCAAACATTATTTTGTACAAATTTATAATTTATTTGAAATAAAAATTATATCACAAATATAAGACAAAAAAAACTATATTATACACATGTCAAACATTATTTTGTACAATTATATTAGCAAATACTATCATAAACATTCAAAAACAACAATGGTTTCATTGTATTTGGCACCCAACCCCTTCTCAAAAAAGCACAATTATGGTATTAGTTGCCGAACAAACCACCCCAACTCGACCAACAAAATCCATGTGTATAAAAAAATAATTCTTATATTAGTAATACTATAAAGAAATAAATTAAACATAAACATGAAACAATACATTAATAAGATGCCAATTTTAAATAAAAAGGCACACTTGTAGTCATACCGGTCCCACCGTGCATCGGATTGACATGCAGTTGATTCTTACATGTCACAAATGACTCAAGAATCATTTTTCATAAAGCATCAAAACTATATGAATGCATTTACTCGGTTTTGAGTATGTCACGTGTCCTTTTACTAAAATTTCAATTTAAACTGAAAACACACACTTTGAGTGCAACACCCCACAATTTTATGGTACGTCCCTTTTAAATTTAACATTTTTGATTGCTTATGTTGCATGAAACATCGAGTTTAAACAAACTCTGATATACTATTAAATATTAACATAACTGTTGGAATGATAATGTGGTCGTTATGAATAATAATATGGTCGTTAGAATAATAACTTTACATATAAAAGTATAAATAAAATTTATGTATCTTATAAATGAAAATATGATATATTTATATCATGATATAAGTAAATAACTATTTTAAAAATGATAAATTAAGTGTTGATATTTTTTGTAAAACGTAAATGCTTATTTATAATTTTATATTTAATATAAAATTTTAAAAGAAAATTTATTTTGATAAAATAGATTCATAAATTAATATTTCGTTATCTCATGATTATAAGATAATTTCATGAGACCTTAATTAAATTTTCAATGTGTCGCAAAATCAGTTATAGTATTAAAATCAGTATTTTTCAAATAAATGATGGTTTTAATTAAAAATTAAATTTATCATATTTCGAAAATTATTTTCCAAAAATGGAATTAATTTTTGAAATATACACATCAAAAAATGGATAAATTTATTTTTTTGAGATTTTTCTAAAATACTTTTATTTTTTGTGAATAATGAAATACGGTAATTTACAGTATTTAACATTAAAAGTAAATAAATGAATTATTGAGTCATGACTAATGTATGGATGAGGTAAACACCCATGGCCAAATAATTGCTCCCAAACATGAATCAAACCACGCTTTCTGGGAGCCCATTATTGCTGAAGCCTTCACAGTCCTTGCCGGGCTGACTTTTACAAAAGATTTTGGATGAGAAGCTATTCAATTGAATCAGACTGTCTTACCATCATCAATGCTATTAGGTTTAATGATGTTGGCCTATAATCTTTTGGATTTCTCATCAGAAAAATCTAGTCGCTCAGTTAAAGATTCACAGCCTTCTCCTTATCTTTCATCAAAATGGAAGGAAATGAAGTAGCCCATCAGATGTCTTCTTTTGGCCTTTCTGGCACGAATCATCTCTGGATTGATCATTTTCCATCATGGTTGTATGACGTTGTTACTGCTGATCTTCGTGATTAATATATCATCTTCCTTTGTCAAAAATGGGTAAACACCCATTTATTCGAACTCATATGTACTATTACTGTATTTAGTCATAAGAATCGACACTATTCTTAGTCTTGAACCAAAATAATAAACAAATGAGTAAAATAATAAAAAAACACCCATCTCCTCCCTTATAAATACAACTTGTCACCACTTCTTCTCCTCGCACCTTCTAAGCCTTAGAGCTTGCTTATATTCTGCCCAATTCCTCTCCTAAACCCCTTCCCCGTGTTCTGGTATTGCTAGTCTCACCAAATGACCATTTCCAAGTCCCTTAAGGAGGCTCTCAAGGAGATGACACTCAAGAGGTCAAACTCTCCCTCTTTCCCTTTTAATTTTTTTCTTTTCTAATCCTTCCCTCAAACCCCCTATCCAAAGTAACATGATAACTCTAGTATCATTTATATACTATAATTTCATTGTTTTAATGGAATATCCATCATCAAGTCTCTTCTCTTTCTTATTTTTAAAAATGAGAACATCGTCTACGATGTGTCGATTCACCGCCTTCGTGGACGACGAGTTTTCATTGTCCATTACTTCCATCAAGGCTGGCCATAAAACCATTATTATGGTCAAACAATATTTTATTATATATATTATAAGTTATCTAAAATTCTAAAACCAATATATATACATGATATTAAATAAAATGATATAAGTACGCGATGGTCGTAAAAACCAGCAAAATAAATTAAATCATTTCCATTAACATTTTATCTAATGAATCATCCTCATGCCATATAACAAAATGATATATAAGACCATTTATAATTTTTTAAGTTCATTAGTAACATATAATTTCAATTTTGGAGAATTATTCTCATTTTACATGAACTTCTATACTTGTATACAAATGAAACAAACATGAAAACCAAGAAAATGAACACTCCTTGAACAATGAAATTGAACTCCATAACTCATCGAAATGAACATAAATGAGCTTAATAAAATTATAATAAATAAAATATATGTTGAATAGGTTCTGTATTAAGTGATTAATGAATCTAATTTGATTATTTAAGACATTAAGTACAAGTTCATAATGCTTTCAGACTTGAGGTCATAGTTTTCTCATCTCACTTTCATTTCAATGAGATATGATTTATTGAATACTATTTATCATGTGTGGTGTATGTATAATTAAGTTTGATGTATCATATCATAAATCTATTCATATTCATGTTATTCAATATTTCATTTGATGATCATTAATTTTATGGGGGCATACAGTTCGACTGTTCGCAAAGTGGTAAGTGAATTCTTAACCCAATTTATATTCTTTATTTAAAACTTCTACTTCCTTGATTATGTCATAATAAGCTTGTATATGAAATGAATTTCGAATATCTTATGTTGTATTTCTACTTGTTTTATGTGGATTTACAGTGGATACACATATTTGATTCATTTGATTAATTCCCACTTCAATATTTGTAAGAGACTTTCTTTTAAAAATTATCTTTTAAAAAATTTCCCTTAAAACTCTCTATCCTTCATTGTCTATGTTCTCTAAAATTATTTCAAAATATATTTTTACTATTATCTTATAATAGTTTTAATCCATTTTTACTCTTGTTTTACTTTTTATAAGGTCAACTTAAAAGAAAATGTTTTATTTTATAATTGCGCGACTTTTTAAATAAATAATTTCAAAGTAAAAAGGGAATTTATCTCAAGAAATTTTTGATGATTTTGACAGAATATTTTCATATATGTCAACACCCTCTATTGAATCTTATGATTAATTGAGGCTAATCTCTTATGATAACATCTACCATATTTTATTGAATGGTTTATGACCATTTTGACTAGTGATGTACTATCTTGATACCATTCACCATATTACTCTGGATTGTTTATGATTATGTTTACTGATTGGAGAAATTATTTACATTTCATATTCTAGTTTCAATATGAATATATATTTTGATTATGTTTCACCTCTTTTGTAATGACTCAGACCTCTCCAGTCCATTCCTTTGCTGAAATCTGGTGTCTGAGGTGTTCTGGGAGGTCAAGGTGACTTATCCTCAACACTTTTCCAAATTTCCATTTCTGTGAACAATGTTTCCAGTTTTTTGAATAGTTTCATCGGTGAGACAGATGTGAACAGTGTCATCGATTACACAAATATGAACAGTTTCATCAATGAGATAGATGTGAACAATGTCATCGGTGAGACAGATGTGAACAGTGTCATCGGTGAGACAGATGTGAATAGGGGCATCAATGAGTCATTTTGTGAACAGTGCCATCAGTGTTGGTGAGTCATTTTGTGAACAGTGCCATCAATGTTGGTGATTCATTTTGTGAACAGTGCCATCGGTGTCGGTGATTCATTTTGTAAATAGTGCCATTGGTGTTGGTGAGTCATTTTGTGAACAGTGCCATCGACGTCGGTAAGTTATTTTGTGAATAGTGCCATCACTGTCAGTGAGTCATTTTGTGAACAGTGTTGTCGGCGTCGGTGAGGCAGATGTGTATAGTGTTTCCAGCATCGGTAGTGTATAGTGTTTCCAGCTTCCTATAATTTTCCCCTTTAACATTTTCTTTGACGTAAAATGCATTCAAGGCCTTGTTTTAAGGTATTTAAGGCCGATTCAAAGCCCATAATTCCTATATTAATTTCCCTAAGGCTCAAGATGCCTTTACTTGGTCAAACAACATGGTTTAATGCAATCCACTTTTAATGGAAAATACAACATATCTTAAACCGCTGCTCTGTAAATCTTTTAAAGGGACAAGATATCTTCCTCCCTTGTTCTACCTTCTTGTTCAATAGTGTGAGATGCTCAAAACTTTTCTTATTTCTATAGGAGTGGTGTGATCGAAACTTAATCCATAGATCTTTTCCCTTGAAGTTTCTTCCTGCTGCATGCACACCCCTGTTTTGGTGCAAGTAGCAAGTGTCGATCCGTCATCGATTGAAGGTATAATTTACTTTTATTCTTTTTTTTCTTCGATCCTTATTCTCCCATTTCCCATTTACATGCTATGGAATGTGATATCCATGCTCCAAATGGAGTTTTCTTGGGTGTTGGTTGGTGCGGTCGTGCCGTGACGTCCTCGGGTAGATGCAATTTTCATGGGGGAGGCGACCGTGATCCATTGTGTGGATCATTCTTGTGTAAAGAACATCAAGAACCTTTTGAGGCAGGGGATTCATTGCTTCTCTATTCTTTTATGTGAAACTGTAGAGTTAACATGTTTTATTCCACTGGATCACAATGTAATTGACATAATAAATATTTGAACCAGATAAATAAATTGATATCGATCATATATTATTGCCTCTTGTTTTGCTAGATAGTGTGATGTCTATGATTTCTTTGTTTAGATTTTCATTCTTGATGGAAATTGGTAAATAATGTAAATTGGGATTAATTGTAAATTATTTTTCAAAGATAAAGAGGCATGTAAATGAATCTGGTCATTGTTGTTGTAATTTTATGTTAATAAAATTGATGCAGTAATCATGTTTAATTGATTTGTGATAGCTATGATAGCTTGCTGTTTAGGTTTCCCATAGTTAGAACCAAAAAATAATAAATCGGTTAATTCCATATAGATTAAAGAACCGGCTATTTGATAAAAAGATAATGCCTAGTAGGGTTCTGAGTTACCCTCTTTCTTGTAAGACCGAGTGCCTTGTGCTTTGGAGCCATGAGTGCTCATTATGTTTGAAGGTTTGATGCCTTGTTTAAGGGATAAGAGCCCAGTTGATATGATGTTTGTTTTTAGTTTCTTGTGCTATGATGTGATACTAGATGGATGTTGTGATTTGTGGGGGTAGGGAGGCCCATTGGTTGTGGAAGCGGTTGACGTCTAGAGTGGTGAGATGCATCGGTTTATTCATGTGGGTGTCGGGGAGGAAACCGAAGATGATGAAATGGGTTGGATGTGAATGTTTGGATGCTTGTTGAATCTTGTTGGTTGTTTATCTTCTTTACTTTCCCCACTACTCAAGACAACTCGTCTTTCTTACCCTCCTTCCAAAAAGGGGTGAAGATGCACGGGGTATGCCATGTGCTTTCTGTTTTTAGCTTCTCGAGGGAGGATGAGTCTACACTCTTACTATAGGTGGAAAAGACTCGACAGGTAGTTCACCTACTCACCGTGTTGAGCCCCTTGAACTTGGTAGCTTAGAATGTTTATTCTAGAATGTTTGGGAATATGGGAAAGTAATAATTCTCTTAATAAATTATTGAATGATTGATGATTAACCCATGGGGTTGAAGCTTGCTGGGATGCAATGCTGAGGTTGCAATTTAAAGGAACAATGGACTTTGGGTGTGATTCTAATGAAATATAATGTGGAATTGATAATGGTTAATTAATATTTAAATAATTAATTAATATAAAGTGAAACTAATAAAAAAAGGAATAAAGTAATATATAAATCTCTTTAAATAGTTGTGTGCTTATAGGACACCTAGTCTTAGCAGTGGCGGTCGGGAGTCCAAGAGATGTTAGTTGCAGTTGAGTCTATGACTATGTTATGCCCGTAGTGTGGTTGTGAGATATATTATATTTTGTACGTTTTGTGTTTCTATACGCTACTCCAACCCGTCAGTTAGGGCAACTGATACCCCGAGGATTTTGAGCCCTGGGGGGGGGGGTGTTTACCCCAACATTCCGGTTGGAGGATGGATGACTGACTACCCCCTTTGACCCTGCTCTCTTCTCTTGGTAGTCATTTGTTCTGGTAGTCACAATAGTTAGTTTTCCCCATATATGTGTGAAGAGGGATGTAATGTCTTGTGGTTATTCACACACATATATTCTAGATATAGTTTCCTATGGACTTATATAGGTGTAAAATGTATAGGATGTGATGTATTGAGGATCCTTACTCGGCGTATGAGCTATAAAGGTTGAGGTTTAATACCCGATGCATGATACACTTTATGCGAGTTGTGGTGGCTCCCAGAAGCTACCTAGTCACTTTGGTTAAGTGGATGTGGTGGTTGTTGTAACAACCCTAAGTTTTCAATGGAAATTTCCTTTATTATAAATATGTCATAATCACATGAAATCACAACAAAATGAACTACTAAGTGCTATGTGACCTCTAAATATAATTTTTTCACTTCTATGATTTGAATTTAAAAAATCTGACATACACAGTTGCAATCAGTAAGTTATTTGGAGTCTAATATGACTAACTTAATTGTTAGTGAATAATAACACATCCTTATGAATAGTAATGTTACCCTTATGAACAGTGACATACCCTAATGAATATTAACCTTACCTATGATAGTATATAAATAAGATTTAAGTGAAAGTATGATGTACCTATATTTTGGAATAAGTAAATAAATATTTTAAAACTGTTTTTAGAACAAATTATGATTTTAATTAAATATTAAATTAATCATATTTAGAAAGTTATTTTTGAAAAATGGATTTCATTTTTTTATTCTACACATCAAAAAATGGTTAGGGTGAATTTTTGGGATTTTTCTAAAATACTTGAATTTTTTATGAATAGTAAAATCCGACAATTCACAATAAATGCTAAAACTTGAATTTCTGCATCATGAATGAGTCATGAATGATGTAAATGGCCATTGGTTAGAACTCAAATGTACATATTACTATTTTTTGTCATGGAATCATCACTATTTCTGGTCTTGAGGGAAATTAATAAACTAATGATTAAAAAATTATGAAAACCCTCCTCTCCTCCACTATAATCCCCACCCTCACCCCCTCTTCTCTCCAATCCTCTCAAACCTTTTTTCCTGCCAATATTCTACTCAAATATCCTCCCAAGATCCTTCCCCACTTCTAAAATCCCTTAGTCTCTTCAAAATACCAAATCCTCTCCTCTTAAGAGGCTCTCAAAGGAGTTAAACCGAAGAGGTAAACTCCTCTTTCCAATTCTTTTATTTCTTTTAAGTTCTTTTCTTTTCTTATTTCTTTCATAACCTCATTTCACCCAAATGGTATGATAACTCCAGTAAAATACATGTACTAGAATTATATTATGCTAATGGTATAATTCATTATCTTCTCTCCTTTCCCCAACTTTTATTTGAAAGAAATAAAAACACCATTTGAGATGTGTTAATTTAGCACATTCAAGGACAACGATTTATCAATTTCTATTACCATATTTAATTCTAGTCATGAAAACATTTGTGTTATGGTTTAACCAGATTAATATATATGCAATATATTCTAGTTAAGGTTCTGTATTCCTTTTTCTACAAATGTTATTAAGTTATAAATAAAAACATGTTCGTTGTAATCAAAACCCACTGATTAATCAAAACAGTTATCACTAAGGTTTTATATAATAATTCATCTTCAATCACAATAACCAAATGAATTTTTATAACCATTTAATATCTTGGATGTTCACTAATAACATACAACTTCAATTCTATACAACCACTTTCATCATACGTGTTTATCCGAACATGAATCGATCATTAAAAACCAAGGAAGCAAATAAACCTGAACAATGAAATTGAACCTTATGACCAATCAAAAAGGTATTGAATAAACTAAAAAATATTATACTAAATCAATTAAATATAGAATAGGTTATTGAATTATTAATTAATAAACCTAATTTTTTTATTCATGTCATTAATAACAAGTGAAGAACACCACCGGGATTATGGTAAGGGATCCTCTCCATTTCACTTTTATTCAAGATTGTCCTCTATGTTATGCCCTTTTATGTGTAATTACTAGTGATGGGGTATAATGATGAAACTCCCACATACTTTCCTCATGAATTATAAAAGATGAGAAATCCCTTTCCCTCTCATTAATTTCTCTTAAGTACACCCGATATCATGCTGATAACCCGTAAAAAATTCTACCTGAACCGACTTTATTTCTTTGGGTTGCTCTATCTTTATTTTTACCCAAATGAAGTTGTCTTTTCTTTTTTATTTACAACTTATACATTCTGTTTATATGCTCCAAACTCATGTTTCAATATCTATCCCTCATTCTCTTTCAGGGATATACATGCTTTTAAGTGATTCCCTCCTCGATACTTCCTATTAAGTAAACTTTTTTTTTCTTAGACAAGGGAATTACCCAGTGTGGCATTTTCGAACCCTCCACACAGAGGAACCCATCTCCCCCACGAAGGGGTAGTACCCGTAGGTAGCTCCCCAGCGGGGGAAGGAGCCGTTACCAGCTGAGATGGCAGAGCGTCCCAAGGGTAACAACCCGGCAGTGATGGATCAACACAACAATCCGTTAGCAATTGGGTCGCGCCTCATTTTGCCCGCCCAGAAGAATTCGGGCGACCCGGCAAGGCGGGTGGATCCCGGGGGAGAGGCTCGGCCCCCGAAAGCGGACTTCCTAGGTTTCAAACCCTGCACCTCCCAAAGAACGACCATGTTTGGCAACTCACCTTCACCACCGCACCATCACCGAAGTGGCTTCTTAGTAAGTAAACTTGTTTTAAGGGAACTTTCCAAATTTTTACCCAATTTTAAGTGCACTCTATCCTCTATTTTAAGCCACCATTGTCTTTATAAAATCAGTCTTATTATTATGAAAACCTTATTGGTTCACTTCTATTTTTATATAAAATATTGTTCCATTTTCTAATTTAAAATCTCTTTAGAGTTTTCCTTAAAACCGCACTAAAAAGGTTTTAAGGCTAAGAATTTCCTAAATACTCTTCTTACATGTTGTCACTTCTGATTTACATCACTTACCATGCTATATGCATATTTTACCTAATTAATGTCTATGTTTGTTTTAATTTCTTTCTCTCATAGACACTTTCATGATACACCCATTCATTATGCTTTATGTCATGAATGTGATACCCATTTCTCTCCATAGGTTCTCTTATGTTTATGTATTATTGATTATGTATGATTATTTATGTAGAAATAATATTCATGAACATGTTAAGATGGGTGCACCTAGATAGCACTCCAATGTGTTGGGTAAGGTTAAGTCTCATGAGATGTTTTGTGGGACGGTCTTGGCGGTTAGCCTTGACTTGTGCTACTATGGGAAATGATCTTGGCGGTTAGACTTGAATCGTACTAAAGTCATGTTTTAAGTTACTACCACATTTATATGATTCCATGTTTATATGACTCCATGTTTATATGTTATGATCCCTTATGTTACATGCCTTTTTATTTCTTTATGTCATGTTTTCTAACCCATGTGCTAAGGATTTATTCTTATTCTTATTCTCTTATTAGGTTTTTAGATCATCCATTTGTTAATGTTATACCCAGGTTATGTTATGAAGATTTATGAGAAAATGGAAGTTATGGGATCTTTATGAAGACTAAATAATGAAATGTTTTTATTTAGTTCCATGTTTTCAGTTTTATGTGCCTAGTCTTCCAAGAAACTAGACTTCACGATCCTTGGCTTGTACTCTCATGTATAATTATGCTTAAAATCATGTAATGTTATATGTAAAAGACTAGGGTTTCTATAGTTGGTATCAGAGGATGATCTAGTTATTTTTGGAGATTAGGAATATATCACTTTAGCAAGAACCTTAAGGATGAGACAAAGTATAGGAAAACATCCGTAAATTTTGTTAAGTATAGAGTAAGTGGTTTATCATGCAAATACATCCCTGTCTGGATAAAAATAGGTAGTGGAGGCTCTAAAATAGATGTACCTAAGAGTGAAAACTCCGACAAAGAGTTTTGGGCTTGACCCGGGGTATCCCGGTACATGACAACAGGCCTTGCTGCACTCTTGGTATTGACACTCCCGGGCGATATACTTTGGTAAATTTATAAGATTATTACAATCCATTATTAATGGAAAATCCCATAAAAATATAAGTTAAGAAATATATCGAGGATAACCTAGATTTAAACCTAAGGAATCACAAGTTAGGATATAGTTCTCCATTACAAGTTTATCCTCTTATGTTCAAAGTTTCCTTTTTATGATCAATAGCTATGTATTCAAGCCCTCTAATTGTAGGTTCTTTTTCTTAGTTAATGGTGGGAAATAAGATAACATGTTCCAACAACCAATGCGACATGCAATGTAAATATTGCCCTAATGATATGACTGATATGATGGGAACGGGTGCTCAAAACTTCATGATAGTACTTGCTCATCTGGATCAAGTTATGAATAATAACTTGAATCATGTGGAACTCCCTCCTCCTCCAAGGAATGAGAAAGTTTCCATAGAATCCTTCATGCGGAAAAGGCCTCCCATGTTTAGCGGATCTTCTGATCCCCTCCTCACGGAACAGTGGATTAACTCCATTGAAAAGATATTCTCCGTCCTCCAATGCTCAGAAGAAGAGAAAGTTGTACTGGCGGTTTATCATTTCGATAGGGAAGATGATCAGTGGTGGACACTGATCAAGAATACGAATCCCAGGAGGAAATTGATTCCATTGATTGGGAGGAATTCAAGAGGATGTTTTTCAATAAATATTTTCCTCAAACCCTCTATCCCAAGATGGAAAGAGAGTTCCTCGGTCTCAAGTAGAAGCAAGATGAGTCCATTGGGTCATATGAAGAAAACTTCACAAGGCATGAAAGGTACGCCTCTGGCTTTGTCATGAACACAAAAATTATGGTGGATCGCTTCTTTAGCGGGCTAAAGCTGAGTCTATGAAAGGTGTTGGCGATCTGAGACTTCGAAAATTATGAAGAGATTTTCCATTGCGCCCTCAAGGTTGAAATAGAGATTGGAGAATATCCGTGGTCTTATCAGCCCGATGAAAAGAAGTGAAAAATGGATAACAACATGGGTGGTTCAACAAACAAATACCATGATGGAAAGAAGCCCAAATATCCAACTTGTAAAAGTTATGGGAAGAAGCATCCTGGGAACTGTCTAAAGGGAACCACAAATTACTTTAAATGTGGAAAGCTGGGACATCTATCCAAGAACTACCGAAAGGATATGAAAAATCCTACTAATGTGGAAGAAGAAAAGAAGGTTTAGATCAACACTCAGCCAATGGTGCAGTGTTACAACTACAAGGAGCATGGGAATTATGCGAACAATTTCCCTAAGATGAGGGTTGTCAGAGGCAATCAAAAACAACCTCCATGGAAACAAGGAAGGGCTTATGATATCACTACTACTGAGGGGGATCCAGAAAAAGATGTGGTGACAGGTACACTAGTTATTCATTCAATAATAAAGAATTTACTATTAGATTCTGGTTCAAATCATTCTTTCATATCTTTAAAGTTTAGTAGAACTATTCAAACACCACCTCAAAATTTGGAGGAAAAGTTATCTGTAAGAATAGTGAATGTGAAAATTATTGTGTCCATGGTTTATAACTCCTCCCCAGTTAACATTTGTGGAATGAACCTCCTAATAAATCTCGTCATACATCCTTTAGTAGCGTTCGATGCTATCTTGGGCATGGATTTTCTATCTTTATACAAAACAACATCAATTGTCAGGAAAGGGAGATCACTCTTCACATCCCGAAGCATCCTCCAATTCTTTAGAAATGTAAGGAGGAAGATGAATCTCCTTTAGAATCATCATATAAAGGGTGGATATTGATTCCTTATGAGCAAGCATATCTAGCCTAAATGATTGAGACAAAGGAGAGAATCATTCTTGAAGACATGCCCATTGTGAGGGATTACACTAATGTATTCCCTAAAGAGTTGCCTGGTCTTCCTCCTGACCGATAGGTTGATTTCTCAATTGATCTTATTACTGGATCTATGCCAATATCAAAGGCACCTTACAGAATGGATACCGTAGAGATGGAAGAGCTGAAGAAGAAGTTGCAGGAGAATATGGAGAAGGTTTTTATACGCCCAAGTGCTTCACTGTGGGGTGCGCCAGTTCTCTTCATCAAGAAGAAGGTTGGATCAATGTGCCTCTACATTGATTATCATGAGATCAATAAAATCATGATAAAGAACAAGTATCCCTTTCCACAGATATATGACTTGTTCAATCAGTTTTGTGGGTCCAATTATTTCTCTAAGGTGGACCTTCAGTCAGGATATCACCAATTAAATGTGAGGAAGGAAGATATTCCCAAGACTACCTTTTTAATGAGGTATGGACACTATGAGTTCATAGTTATGCCCTTCAGACTCACTAATGATCCAAATATTTTCACGGATTTAATGAATATAGTCTTTAAATATTACCTCAAAAAATTTGTGGTAGTCTTTATTGATGATATTCTGATATACTCCAAGAGAAAGGAGGAACATGAGGAGCATTATATACTGTGTTAAATACTTTGCAAAGGGAGAAGTTTTATGAAAAGTACATAAAATGTGAGTTCTAGATGGAGGAAGTATCATTCTTGGGGCATGTTATCACCAGAAAAGGAATATCTGTAGAGAACTCTTTGTGGTGTACAATGATGATTCAAAGAAGGGATTAGGCTGTGTGCTGATGAAAAATGATAAAGTGATATCTTACGCCTCAAGGCATCTGAAAATCCATGAGAAAAATAATCCCACGCATGATCTAGAGTTGGCAGCTGTGATCTTTGTGTTGAAAATCTGGCGGCATAATCTCTATGGGGAAAAGTGTGAGATATATACAGACCACAAGAGTATCAAATATATATTCACAAAAAAAGATCTTAATATGCACTAGTGATGATGGGTAGATCTTATCAAGGATTATGAATGCTTAATCAACTAACATTCTAGTAAGGCAAACAAGGTGGTAGATGCTCTAAGTAAAAAGGATCTTGCATCTTTATCAATGATGAGAATTGAAAAGGATCCGATCTTCTTAGATTTGCAGAGAATAGACATGGGAATCATTAAGGGAGGAATATAATCAATCATTTCTTAAATTATTGCTCCACCATCCCTCATGGAGAAAATAAAGGATGCTCAAAGAAAAGATGTGGAAATTCTAAAAAGGGTGGAAGCTATCAGAAATGAGAAATCCTCAGAGTTAAAGATTGATGAGGAAAGAGTTTTAAGATTTGGGTCACAATTATGTGTACCATCATATCCAGAGATAAAGAAGTATCTTTTGAATGATGCATATAGCTCGGCCTTCTCTATCCACCCAGGGAGCAAAAAAACGTATTGAGATCTCTAAGAAAACTTTTGGTGAGAAAATATGAAAAGGGAGATTGCTGAATATACATCAAAGTGCCTGGTATGTCAGCAAGTGAAGGATGAGAGAAAAAAGTCTATGGGGATGATTCAACCACTAACCATACCAACATAGAAGTGGGAGAACATAACCATAGACTTTGTCACTGGACTTCCAAGGAAATCCAGAGGAAACAATGCTATATGGTTCATTGTGAACCATCTTACAAAGACATATCACTTTATCAAAATTCGAGAGGACTTCTCATCAGATCAACTTGCACAAATTTACATCAAAGAAGTGGTAAGGATTCTTGAAGTACCACTATCTATTGTATCCAATCGTGATCCTATATTCACCTCAAAGTTCTGGAAAAGTCTCCAACATGCTCTAAGCACTGAACTGAACTTTAGTATGACCTATCATCCTTAAACTGATGACCAATTTGAGTGAACTATTCAGACACTGGAAGACATGTTGAGAGCATGTTCGATGGAATTAAAAGGAGGATGGGACCAACATCTTCCACTGGTTGAATTCTCCAACAACAACAGTTTCCACTTGAGAATCCAAATGGCACCATATGAATACCTTTATGGTAAAATTTATAGAACACTGGCGTGTTGGGATGAAGTCGGTGAGCATAAGCTACTATAACCTGAAATGGTCAAAGAAATGGTGGAGAAGGTGAAAACTATTCAACAACATATCAAGGCAGCCCAAAGTCAAAAGAAGAGTTATGAATACAATCGTTGACGAGACCTTGAGTTCAAATTTGGAGACATGGTATTTCAACACATATCTCTATAGAAGAGGGTCATGAGGTTTGGAAAGAAAGGGAAGTTCAGTCCCAGGAACATTATCCCCTTTGAGATTCTTGATTGTGTTAGGTTTTTGGCCTATTAACTAGCACTTCCACCTACCATGGCCAAAGTATATGATGTCTTCTTTGTATCTCTATTAATAAAGTACATACCAGATCCTTCACATGTATTCTCTTTAGATTTGGTACAATTACAGGATGATATTTCTTATGAGGAGCAGCCAATGAAGATCTTGGATCGTAGAGATAAAGTTCTACATAACAAGACTACTCACCTGGTCAAGGTTGTAACGCCCCGACCCCAATTACCCAGAGTCGGTGCATTACTTTAATACATTGGCATGATTACAAGGAATCAAGTCCCGAAGGACCGATCAGTTTAGCAGTCTTGGAAAATAGATTACATACATGAATGTTACATTAAACTTCATAACATACAAAACAACATAAATAATACTTCACGAACGCCATTATTCCCTTAGCTTAACCCTGCATATCAGTCACTATACACTTCTTGGAATCCTGGGAAAAATAAAACATAGAAAGGGGTGATCTCAGATGCTCAGTAAGGATAACAATACATCGAAAAATTTCATAAATAAGCATAAACACTTAAGGCAATGTATAACTAAAACAAAATCCTTTTAAACTTGAACTTCAACATAATATGGAAAAAATAAAATAAAGTAATGCCATTTACTTATTCACATTGATATTTTACTAGTCGAATAATCACATGCAATATCACTAACCACTTTCATAATGATGGAATGCATAATGCCGAACTTTAATTTCTGTGTCAAGGCCTCGTGCCAAGACCTAAGGGATAACTGTAACCGGAATCCAACCCGGAGATCCTCTATAACCGGACTCCAACCCAGAGTGCCTCTCATAACTGGACACCAACCCGGAGTGCCTCTAATAACCGGACACCAACCCGGAGTGCCTCTAATTACCGGACACCAACCCGGAGGGTCTGCTGTAACCGGAACCCAACCTGGATGGCTTACTTTTACCAGTCCCCAACCCGAAACATACAAGTCTAACACATTCATCTTAAGAAGACGATGAAATATAACATAAAAATTTGTATTAAAACTAGCATACGAAATGTAAATACTTTCTCCATAAACCAGGAATGGTATAAAAATAACACATCCGCAGTCAAACAAATCACAAAACCTTCAATACAATATAGAAATTTTTTATTATAAAAAAATCAACTTCAAATAAGCTTAAAATCTATCAAAGGATGTTGACATAGATGAAATCAAAACTATTTGAGAGAAATATCCCTTTTTTTGAAATAATTTAAAAGTCACATAATTATAAAATAAAAAATTTACTTTGAAAATTTTCTTATAAGATTGTAAGGGAAGATTTGATGATTTTATAACGGTGGAAAATAGCCGCACCCACTGTATAAGTTAAAAAAAACATTCTTACCTTAATTTTGTCGAAAAGTTTAAAAAAGGACTTTGTTTGGAAAATGACAGAAAGATTCCTTTATAAACTTCGTATAAAAAGTCAAAAAAGGTATAAATGACTTTAACCCATAGTTTTTAAAATAGTAATAATGATTTGAAATACATTTTTAAGAAACATGGATGTGGATGATAAAGAGGTCCCAATAGATAATTACATATAAACAACCTCGGATAATGAAGAGATTGTGAAATAAACCCTTACCAATTTGGTAACTTACGAAACATAGACCCCTTGAAAGAGGTATCATAAAATGAATATGAAAATACACATAAATTAATGTGTATTACACAAAGAATACAATTATGGGTAATACATACACCACACAAAAGGTAATAGTGGCAATATGGCATGAATCTCACGGGAATAAAGAGTGAGATGAAAACCCCTTACCTTGCACATTCCTTTAGTCGAGGGTACGTTTATCCTCCTATATGAAGACTATAGTATGTTATTTAATTATAACAGAACCATATTAATATTTATGATATCATAAATTATTCATTTATGACTTTATACTACCCATTTAATAATAATTTCCATGTTATATTAATATTTCGGGTAATAATCGCTTTCTTTATCGTACGTGTTTTAACTTATTACTCTCGATTGTATCACATAGATCCTGATTTAAATATTTCCAGAATATAAAACATTAGTTATTTATCATATATATTTAGAATATAAAAATTTATAATAGACGTATATATGAAATGGAAAACACCGTTTATGGAGACGGTAGTCCGTACGTATGCATAAACGCTGTTTCCGTTTTCATATAGTATTGAACAGAAGTAAGTGAATAAGATATATGTTAGTACAGAAATACTTATATATATATTTACAGAAACATTATTATGTCATATATTACATAATTATTAGTAATATATATTTTTATAATCGTCGATGAATGGTGAACTTGGAAATGAATCTCATCGCGTCATGGAGACGGTAATCCGTACGTACGCACGAGCGAAAATATCATTCTTTTGATATTAATATAATATATAATTGGATGATATATCATATATAAAGAATCATTATCCTGTTATATTTATTATTTACATGAATTTCACATCATTATTTTACCCATCCAAATAATAATATATATTGAATAACAATTACACCACGACGTGGAGACGGTAAGCCGTACATACGCACATATGGTGACATGTCATTCAAAGGATGGATAGAATACTGAATATGGTTGTACCATATTTATAATAATATAAAAGTATGTAGAAGATATTGGAGTTATTATTTTAGAATGGAAATAACAAAGAAAGAAGAAGTTGAAGACGAAAGGAACTTGAAAAAGGGTGGTGAAAACATTACCTCTTCTTCGGGTTCTTCCTTTTGATTTGATCAAAAGGGCTCCTTAGGTTGGATTTTTGATCAAAATAATGCCTCTAGGTTGTATTGAGGGAAGTTGAGAGAGTATTTGGGTAGGTTTTGGCCGAATCAAAAGGCTTTGAAGGTGTGAATTAATGAGAAGGGGGAGTTCCCTTTCATAAGAGGGGTGAGGGGCACCTTTGGAAAACCTAGAAATATTATTTTATAATAAATTCATATTCGGTTTCTAATGGCTCCAAAGTGGATTATTTAAAGGTTAAGGTGGGTATAGGTCGAAAACCACTCAACCAATAGTATTTAGACAGGTTTGGGTTACTATATTAACCTTATCTTTAAGTATTAACTCTTAGTTAATTAGTTTCACTTTTACAATGTCTCTTTGTATTTTTATATTATATGGTTAATAAACTTACTATATACATCCAAGAGACCCCAAATTGGTCCATTAATGATACAACTATCATGATATAAGTCTCTTGGCCGAACCTTATATTTTTAGGAATTTAATATCAATTAATAATATAATATTTTTTAAAAAAACTCTTTTATGTCAATTTTGACACTATTCAATAATTGATTTTTGTAAAAATCATAATAGAACGATTACTTCAAACAAAGTTAATTAAATAAATACTAACATGTCATATTATCCTATAAAATTATTTTTATTTATAAAAAGTCTCAAATTACATTAATTTGGGTATTTATAATATCAATTATTCTAATTTTTCATTAATTAGTTAATTACTACATCACCATTGTGTCATAAATAAATTAAATTATATAATGTCTAAAAATTATAAATAAAATACCACTATGTATAAAATTCTTTTATATTTATAATGAATATTTATAGTCTAAAATCCAACATAGATAACCCTATGTAAAAATTGTTTTTCTAAAATATATATGCTTATGTCATTTTTGTATTTATTTTAACTTAATTGAAATAACGTGTCCCTATCACCTAAAAGTGGCTCCATGGGGTCCCAAAATCGACCCAAAGATTCCCATGGTCGGACATGTATCCACCAATAAGGTTAGGACACATTTTAGGGTAATTTAGTATTATTATAATATTATTTTTTAACCCTTATTTACCGAATTTACCCTTTAACCATGGTAAATAAAATATTTACCGAAGTAATTATTCGAAATGTCTAAAAATAAAAGTTACCTATTTACACAATTTGGACATCCTGATTCCAAATATTAAATCCATTTTTCCAAATTAAAAACACAGAATTTTCAGAAATTAATTTAAAATTAATTCCCGCTGTCAAAACAAAAAGCGTGTTTTTAAGATATAATAACTATCAAAAGATTGATACTTGTTTATGTTCGGTTTAAATGTGAAATTATGTCTAATGACCAAAATTTTATTAAATGGTAAAAATATATTCTAAATATAATTTAAAACCACTCAAATTATTAATTTATCACTATTAATTATTTCGATTAAAAAAATTGTTTTTAATTTAAATTTAGTAATTTTCACTATTCATCAAAATATGTGAGTTATCCGAAATGTACCAAAATTTCACCCTAGGATAATTTCGATATTCCAAATCCAAAAATGAAGTCCATTTTGAGAGATAAAATTTATAAAATTTTAAAAATTGGGTATTACTATTCATAACAGCTACTTTGATTGGTCGTGGTGTTTGTTAGAACTCGAACTTGCGTACAACACACGCTACTGTATTATTCAAAGAGAAGAGTACCGTAGAATCTTGAGATGTTACATTCTCCCCTCATTCAATAAATTGCTTCCTCGCAATTTATACTCGGTATTGGAAACTTGGGGTTGACATTTCAAAATATCTTAGTTGAAATCCCACATCGAAAAATATATTAATGAGGCCTCTATTGAAAATAAAGAGTGGTAAGTATGAAGGTTACCGAAAGTAACACATACTAGGGTTCCATGTAAGAAAATATAGATATAGAAGAGAAATCTAACCATTAATATCTGATGGAGAGTGGTACAGAACATGGCTATGAAAAGGCCAACAATCCCAAAGCCATAAATTTGTGATTATCTAAGGTACCATCTAGGACAACATTTTTGTTCTAAGTTCCTTTTCTTAATGTTAAGGAATTTATTTATGATATTGGATAAGATCATAAGGATATATAATTACTTTATAATTAGAGTTTTATCCATTAATAAATTTCTACCACAAACTCATCTTTCACTACAAAACATAAGACAACTCAAAAATACTCTATTTATCCTAATCGTATAGGGTTCCAAATATAATGAATGTATAATTCACATATCAGACCCATTAAAAAGGAAACTACATTATACAATACAGGGAATTCACATAGTCCAGTGGTAGGCGATAAATCCCAATCGCACTATAGTTGTGGGTTCAATTCCCACAGCTTTGTCCGACGCGACGGGTTGTCACACGGCCTGCGTGTTGTCCTTTTATAAAAATCCAAAAATAACCTTTCAAACTTAATCCATTCAAACCTATAGACTTATCCAAAATAATACTATCCAAACTCATAGTCCAAAATTTATAAGGAAGTTAAACACAATGAAGATCCTTTTTGTCATGTAATTTCCAAAAAGTTTAACTCGCTGTAGAGTCACTTTTCTTAGTACTATAAAATCTCAAATCCTCAATGAAATAGTACTATAGTACAATCCTTATTTATTTCCAGAACATCATTGATACAACACTTAAATGAAATAATTCCAAAATAACAACATAAGAACACTAGTCATTCCTCTTCATTTGTGGTAGTATCATAACTTGATTATTATCCAATAGCATCATTTGCGGCATAGTTTGATGACTGGGACATTGGTTCATGTAGTGTCCAAACTCCTTGCAGATAAATCAATGTACATTTGAAACCTTTTTCTTACCCTTGAAATCACGTACTTGGTGTCCTTTTTCTCCACACTTATAACATACTCCCATTCCCTTCAAGCATTTCCCAAGGTGATTCTTTCTACAGTTATCACATATGGAAAAATCCTTCTTTACCTTATTCCCTTTATCTGTTCTTCTCTCTACCATCCTTTCCTTCTCTGGCTTCCCTTAAAGGCCATAAGACTCCGATAATTCTTTACTTATCTTATCAACACATGATACTATTTCTTCATATGATGATAATACATGGGAGACTATTTCCCTTCTAAATTCTAGCTTAGGACCATGAAATATATGATCCTTCTTACTCTTTGGATCATATGTATTACTAGAGTTCACATTCCTTATACTAGGCGCCATTTCTATACAATAGCATAAACTAGGTCAGTTTATGAATTGCAATGAATAATTCCAATCTTTTAAAATACCTAACGCAAATTGAACAGTTTATGGATATAATCCATAATCATAAAAATTTTTTCTTTGAGGAAGTATATAATCATAAACCCTTCATAATGGTTCGTAAAGAAAATAATAATTATCCTAAGCATATCCCCCGGGAGTGTCGTAACCAAGAGTGCAGCAAGGTCCGTTGTCGTGCACCAGTTCCCGTTCGAGTCTTGCTCAAAGTGGTGTTTTCGGGTTTTACCCCTAGGTACATCTGTGCCAGAGCCGCCTCTACCTACTCGTATCCAGATAGGGATGTATTGCTCAGAAAACTCACAAAATCTCTACAATACCAAAATTCTAGGAAGTTCTTCTACACTAATCCTCAAAGTTCATCTTAGGTCTACGTTCTCTAATCAGAGTTTATCTAAATCTAGTCTCCAAGGTTATTGCTAAACTTCCTCTGATGCCAACTGTAACGCCCCGACCCCAGTTACCCAAAGTCGGTGCATTACTTTAATACATTGGCATGATTACAAAGAATCAAGTCCCGAAGGACCGATTGGTTTAGCAGTCTTGGAAAATAGATTACATACATGAATGTTACATTACACTTCATAACATACAAAAAAACATAAATAATCCTTCACGAACGCCATTATTCCCTTGGATTAACCCTACATATCAATCACTATACACTTCTTGGAATCCTGGGAAAAATAAAACATAGAAAGGGGTGAGCTCAGATGCTCAGTAAGGATAACAATACAGCGAAAACTTTCATAAATAAGCATAAACACTTAAGGCAATGTATAACTAAAACAAAAGCCTTTTAAACTTGAACTTCAGCATAATATGGAAAAAATAAAATGAAGTAATGCCATTTACTTATTCACATTGATATTTTACTAGTCGAAGAATCACATGCAATATCACTAACCACTTTCATAATGATGGAATGAATAATGCCGAACTTTAATTTCTATATCAAGGACTCGTTCCAAGACCTAAGGGATAACTGTAACCAGAACCCAACCCGGAGAGCCTCTATAACCGGACTCCAACCCGGAGTGCCTCTAATAACTGGACACCAACCTGGAGTGCCTCTAATAACCGGACACCAACCCGGAGTGCCTCTAATAACCAGACACCAACTCGGAGGGTCTGCTATAACCAGACCCCAACCCGAAGGGCTTACTTTTACCGGTCCCCAACCCGGAACATACAAGTCCAACACATTCATCTTAAGAAGAGGATGAAATATAACATAAACATTCGTATTAAAACTAGCATACGAAATGTCAATATTTTCTCCATAAACCATGAATGGTATAAAAATAAAACATCCGTAGTCAAACAAATCACAAAACCTTCAATACAATATAGAAGTTTTGTATCATAAAAAAATTAACTTCAAATAAGCTTAAAATCCATCAAAGGATGTTGACATAGATGAAATCAAAACTATTTGAGAGAAATATCCCTTTTTTTGAAATCATTTATAAGTCACATAATTATAAAATAAAACATTTACTTTGAAAATTTTCTTATAATCTTGTAAGGGAATCTTTGATGATTTTATAACGGTAGAAAATAGTCGCACCCACCGTATAAGTTAAAAAAACATTCTTACCGTAATTCTGTCGAAAAGGTTAAAAAGGACTTTGTTTGGAAAACGACAGAAATATTCCTTTATAAACTTCGTATAAAAAGTCAACAAGGGTATAAATGACTTTAACCCATAGTTTTTAAAATAGTAATAATGATTTGAAATACATTTTTAAGAAACATGTATGTGGATGATAAAGAGGTCCCAGTAGATAATTACGTAGAAACAACCTCAGATAATGAAGAGATTGTGAAATAAATCCTTACCAATTTGGTAACTTACGAAACATAGAACCCTTGGAAGAGGTATCATACAATGAATATGAAAATACACATAAATTAATGTGTATTACACAAAGAATACAATAATGGGAAGTACATACACCACACAAAAGATAATAGTGGCAATATGGCATGAATCTCACGGGAATAAAGAGTGAGATGAAAACCCCTTACCTTGCACATTCCTTTAGTCGAGGGTACGTTTATCCTCCTGTATGAAGACTATAGTATGTTATTGAATTATACCAGAACCATATTAATATTTATGATATCATACATTATTCATTTATGACTTTATACTACCCATTTAATAATAATTTCCATGTTATATTAATATTTCGGGTAATAATCGCCTTCTTTATCGTACGTGTTTTAACTTGTTACTCTTGATTGTATCACATAGATCCTGATTTAAATACATCCAGAATATAAAACATTATTTATTTATCATATATATTTAGAATATAAAAATTTATAATAGATGTATATATAAAATGGAAAACACCGTTTATGGAGATGGTAGTCCGTACGTACGCATAAACGCTCTTTCTGTTTTCATATAGTATTGAACGGAAGTAAGTGAATAAGATATATGTAAGTACAGAAATACTTATATATATAAATATATATATTTCCAGTAGCATTATTATGTCATATATTACATACTTATTAGCAATATATATTTTTATAATCATCGATGAATGGTGAACTTGGAAACGAATCTCATCGCGTCGTGGAGACGGTAATCCGTACGTACGCACAGGCGAAAATATCATTCTTTTGATATTAATATAATATATAATTGAATGATATATCATATATAAAGAATCATTATCATGTTAAATTTATTATTTACATGAATTATAAATCATTATTATACCCATCCAAATAATAATATATATTGAATAACAATTACACCACGACGTGGAGACGGTAAGCCGCACGTACGCACGTATGGTGACATGTCATTCAAAGGATGGATAGAATACTGAATATGGTTGTACCATATTTATAATAACATAAAAGTTTCTAAAATATACTGGATTTATTATTTTAGAATGGAAATAACAAATAAAGAAGAAGTTGAGGACGAAAGGAACTTGAAAAAGGGTGGTGAAAACATTTCCTCTTCTTCGAGTTCTTCCTTTTGATTTGATCAAAAGGGATCCTTAGGTTGGCTTTTTGATCAAAATAAGGCCTCTAGGTTGTAGTGAGGGAAGTTTAGAGAGTATTTGGGTAGGGGTTGGCGGAACCAAAAGGCTTTGAAGTTGTGAATTAATGAGAAGGGGGAGTTATCTTTTATAAGAGGGGCGAGGGGCACCTTTGGAAAACCTAGAAATATTATTTTATAATAAATTCATATTCGGTTTCTAATGGCTCCAAAGTGTATTATTTAAATGTTAAGGTGGGGATAGGTCGAAAACCACTCAACCAATAGGATTTAGACAGGTTTGGGTTACTATATTAACCTTATCTTTAAGTATTAACTCTTAGTTAATTAGTTTCACTTTTACAATGTCTCTTTGTATTTTTATATTATATGGTTAATAAAATTACTATATACATCCAAGCAACCCACAAGTGGTCCATTAATGATACAACTATCATGATATAAGTCTCTTGGATGAACCTTTGATTTTTAGGAATTTAATATCAATTAATAATATAATATTTGTTTTAAAAACTCTTTTATGTCAATTTTGAAACTATTCAATAATTGATTTTTGTAAAAATCATAACAGAATGATTAATTCGAAAAAAGTTAATTAAATCAATAATAAAATTTCATATTATCCTATAAAATTATTGGTATTTATAAAAAGTCTCAAATTACATTTATTTGGGTATTTATAATATCAATTATTCTAATTTTTCATTAATTATTTAATTACAGCATCACCATTGTGTCATAAATAAATTAAATTATATAATGTATAAAAATTATAAATAAAATACCATTATGTAGGAAATTCTTTTAGATTTCTAATTAATATTTATAGTAAAAAATCCAACATAGAAAACCCTATGTAAAAATTGTTTTTCTAAAAGATATACACTTATGTCATTTTTGTATTTATTTTAAATTAATTAAAATAAAGTGTCCCTATCACCTACAAGTGGCTCCATGAGGTCCCAAAATTGACCCAAAGATGTCCATAGTCGGACATGTATCTACCAATAAGGTTAGGACACATTTTAGGGTAATTTAGTATTATTATAATATTATTTTTTAACCCTTATTTACCGGATTTACCCTTTAACCATGGTAAATTAAATATTTACCGAATTATTCAAAATGTCTAAAAATAAAAGTTACCTATTTACACAATTTGGACATCCTGATTCCAAATATTGAATCCATTTTTCCAAATTCAAAATACAGAAGTTGCAGAAATTAATTTAAAATTAATTCCCGCTGTCAAAACAAAAAGCGTGTTTTTAAGATATAATAACTATCAAAAGATTGATACTTGTTTATGTTCGGTTTAAATGTGAAATTATGTCCAATGACCAACATTGGATTAAATGGTAAAAATATATTCTAAATATAATTTAAAACCACTCAAATTCATAATTTATCACTATTAATTATTTCGATTAAAAAAGTTGTTTTTAATTAAAATTTAGTAATTTTCACTATTCATCAAAATATGGGAGTTATCCGAAAAGTACCAAAATTTCACCCTAGGCTAATTTAGATATTCCGAATCCAAAAATGAAGTCCATTTTGAGAGATAAAATTTATAAAATTTCAAATAGTGGGTATTACTATTCATAATGGCTACTTTGATTGGTCGTGGTGTGTGTTAGAACTCAAAGTTGCGTACAACATACACTACTGTATTATTCAAAGAGAAGCGTACCATAGAATCTTGGGGTGTTACAAAGGTAATATGGCAGAACCATAAGTACAAAGAGGAAACATGGGAACTGGAGGTGGAAATGAAGGAAAATTACCCACAGCTGTTTATGGATTAGAATGTAAAACAAAATTTTGAGGGAAAAATTTCTTAAGGGGGGATGAATGTAACGACCCAACGTTTTCAATGGAAATTTAATTTCTTATAAATATGTCATAATAACATGAAATCACAAAAAAAATGAACTACTATGTGCTATGTGACCTAGAAACATAAGTTTGTCACTTCTGTGATTTGAATTTCAAAAATTTGATATACACGGTTGCAATTAGTAAGTTATTTGGAGTCAAATATGACCAACTTAATTGTTGGTGAATAGTAACATACCATTATGAATAGTAATGTTACCCTTATGAATAGTGACATACCCTAATGAATAGTAACCTAACCTATGATAGTATATAAATAATATTTAAGTGAAAGTATGATGTACCTATATTTTGGAATAAGTAAATAAATGTTTTAAAACTGTTTTTTAGAATAAATTAAGATTTTAATTAAATATTAAATTAATCATATTTAGAAAATTATTTTTGAAAAATGGATTTTATTTTTGGATTCTACACGTCCAAAAATAGTTAGGGTGAATTTTTGGTATTTTTCTGAAATACTTAAATTTTTGATGAATAGTAAAATCCGATAATTCATAATAAATGCTAAAACCTGAATTTCTGCATCATGCTTGAGTCATGGATGATGTAAATGGCCATTGATTCAAACTCACATGAACATATTACTGTTTTTGGTCATAGAATTATCACTATTTCGGGTCTTGAGGGAAATTAATAAACTAATGATTAAAAAATTATGAAAACCCTCCTCTTTTCCACTATAACCCCCCTCACTCCCTCTTATCTCCACTCCTCTAAAGCCTTGTGCCTTGCCAATATTCTACCCAAATCTCCTCCCAATATCCTTACCCACGTACATCAGCTTCTAGTATCTTGAAAATACCAAATCCTCTCCTCTAAAGAGGCTCTCAAAGGAGTTAAACTCAAGAGGTAAATTCCTCTTTCCAATTCTTTTATTTCTTTTAAGTTCTTTTCTTTTCTTGTTTCTTTCCTCACCTCCCTTCACCCAAATGTTATTATAACTCCAATAAAATATATTTACTGTAATTATATTATGGTAATGTGATAATTCATTATCTTATCTCATTTCCCCATCTTTTATTTGAAAGAAATGAAAACACTGTTTGAGATGTGTTAATTTAGCACATTCAAGGACAACAGTTTATCAATTTATATTATCATAATTAATTATGGTCATAAAAACATTTGTGTTATGGTTTAACCATATTATTATATATGTAATATATCCTAGTTAAGATTCTTTAATCCTTTTTCAACAAATGGTATTATGTTATAAAGTAAAACATGTTCGTTGTAATCAAAACCCACCGATTAACCAAAATGGTTATCACTAAGGTTATATATAATAATTCATCTTCACCCCAATAACAAGATTAATTTTTATAACCATGTAATCTCCTATATTTTCACTAATAATATACAACTTCAATTCTGTTCAACCACTTTCATCATACGTGTTTATCCGAACATGAACCGATCATTAAAAATCAAGGAAGTAAAGAGACCCGGATAATGAAATTGAACCTTATAACCAATAAAAAAGAATTTTAATGAACTAAAAAATGTTATACTAAATAAATTAAATATATAATAGGTTCTTTAATTATTAATCAATAAACCTAATTTGTTTATTCAGGTCATTAATAACAAGTGGATAACACCACCATACTTAAGGTAAGGTATCCTCTCCATTTCACTTTTATTCAAGATTGTCCTCTATGTTATGCCCTTTTATGTGTAATTCCTAGTGATGGGGTATGATTACACACCTCCCCCATAAAATCCTCATGATTTATAAAAGATGATAAATCCCTTTCTCTCTCATTAATCTCTCTTAATTACACCTGATATCATGCTGATAATCCGTAAGGAATTCTACCCGAACCGCCTTTATTCCTTTGGGTTGCTCTATATTTCTTTCTACCCAAATGAAGTTGTCTTTTCTTTTTATTTACAAATTCTAAATGCTATTTATATTCTCCAAAATAATATTCCAAGATCTTTACTTCATTCTCTTTCAGGGATATACATGCTTTTAAGTGATTCCCTCCTCGATACCTCCTATTAAGCAAACTTGTTTTAAGGGAACTTCTCAAATTTTTACCCAATTTCAAGAGAGATATATCCTATATTTTAAGACACCATTTTATTTATAAAATAAGTATTTTTATTATTAATTCATTCTTGGTTCACTTCTGTTTTATACAAAATATTGTTCCTTTTTCTAATTTAAAATCTCTTTAGTGTTTTCCTTAAAACCGCACTAAAAGGTTTTAATGCTAAGAATTTACTAAGTACTCTTATTACATGTTGTCACTTATGATTTATATCACTTACCATGTTATATTCTTATTTTAACTTATTAATATCCATGTATGTTTTAATTCATTTCTCTCATGGACACTTTCATGATACACCCATTCATTATGCTTTATTTCATGAATGTGATACCCATTTCTCTCCATAGGTTCCCTTACGTTTACGTATGATTGATTATTTATGATTATTTATGTGGAAAGAATATTCATGAACCTATTAATATGGGTACACCTAGACAGCGCTCCAATATGTTGGGCAAAGTTAAGTCTCATGAGATGTTATGTGCGACAGTCTCAGCGGTTAGCCTTGGCTTGTGCTACTATGGGAAACGATCTTGGCGGTTAGCCTTAACTCGTAATAAAGTCATGTTTTAAGTTTCTGCCACATTTCTATGTTTCCATGTTTATATGAATCCATGTTTATATGTTATGGTACCTTATGTTACATGCCTTTTTATTTCTTTATGTCATGTTTTGTAACCCATGTGCTAAGGATTTATTCTTATTCTTATTCTCTTATTGGGATTTTAGATAATCCCTTTGTTAATGTTATCCATAGGTTATCCTATGAAGATTTATGAGCACAATGGAAGTTAGTGGGATCTTTATAAATACTAAATAATGAAATGATTTATTTAGTTCCATGTTTTCAGTTTTATGTGCCTAGTCTTCCAAGACACTCGACTTCACAATCCTTAGCTTGTACTCTGATGTATAATTATGATTAAAATAATGTAATGTTATATGTAAAAGGATAGGGTCTCTATAGTTGTTCTGAATGAGGTGCATGTTGTGGTGCTTTTCCTAGGTGTCTGTAGGCAAGCCTTTTTGGATAGAGATTCTTAGGACGTGCGATGTTAGGGCAAAGTTGCAAACTAGTTGGGAAGTAGTTGCGGGGTACCCTTGATATTCTTTATTATATTACATACTCTTGTATGCAATACTTGGTGAGAGTATCCATGGTGAGAATGGGAACTTAATATACCTGTTTAGGTGATGAGTTAGTTTCACTTGTTGTTCACTGTGCTTCAACATGATTTCTTTACTTTTGCACAAGAGGCTCTGGGGACGATCTTACTAAGTATACTATTATACTCACCCTATGTACATATAAACTGTTTTTTAGGTCACTTGGAGTAGGTTAGAGATCAGGCTAGTTACTACTAGCTTGGGGTTGCATGAGGTGTTCGAGCTTAGTGGTTGCTGCTGTTTTTTACTTTCCTTTGGTACTTATAGTTTTCCCTTTTCAATTATAGTAGTTCTTGCATGACATTAAATATGTGTACTTTGGATTTATTTTTATATTGTAGTCTGAGTTGGAGTTGGTTACTGTATATCTTATCTCTCTCTTTCACATGTGTTCTCTTAGAGGGTAATGCCTCCCATTTGTGTGTTTACTATACCCTCGGTGCTAGTCGCCAACTTGGGGCCAACTGGAGGTGGGACTCGAGGGTCACTATCTCCCTTCTCACATTTCTAGCCTAGGAGGGGTACACCTTGTGGGGAGGGAGTCATGAAAGATTGGTATTAGAGCTTTGGTTAAGGGATAAGATGGATTTTGGTGTTAGGAACCAGTGAGGTTGCATGGGTTGGTAGGGAAACAATGTCAGTTAATTTTATAAAGTGATGTAAACACTAGAGACCATATGAGACATAGGCATTTAGGGCCCCCTATGATCTGATGCATGAACCTTTAAGTTTACAGTGGCTACTAAATGAGGTGATATCGGTTGCAGGGTAGAGACCTAGGAAAGGATCATGCATCATTCTTCTTTGTGCCTGTGTTTTAATGAGTAGACATTGGGATATGTTAACTTAAAATTAATAAAATAAAACAATTAGTTAATTAATGTTGAGTCTTCTATATTCTAGGTTTAGGATCTCGAACTGTTTGTTATTTTTTAGGTATGGTTCTAGGTTGATGTTGTCGTCAAGTTCATATAGAAGATGTCTAGCAGGCTATTCCAGAAGATCGCCATAGGGTAGAGGTTGACGACGATGACACTTGGAGGAGGAAACTTCAAGAGTTTTAGTGCTAGATTCTGGAGAAGTACGAGGGCTCTGTTTCAGATTCAGTCACAGAAGGCTGGTTAGAGGAGGTTGAGATAGACTTCAGTTTGATCTATTCTTGGAAGGAGCACTGGGTGTCTTTTTTTGGGATGATGCTGCGTGTATCAGTGAGGCAATGGTGGTTCTTATTCTCCAGGGATCGTGAGGATTCGATGATCTCATGGGAGGAGTTCCAAGACAAGTTCAGAGTCAAGTTTCTTCTTCGACCGCGAAGGCGTCTAGTCGCCAAGAGTTTTTTACCCTTTGAACGGGGTGATCCAGTGTGTGAGAGTTTGGAATCTATTTCAGGAACCTTTATGATATACTTTAAACTTGTTTCCAGATGAGGAGGCGAGGGTGAGACATTTCGAGGAGGCTTTGCATCCAAAGATCCAGCGCCAAGTCACCCCATTTATGCTGAAGAAATATCTTGAGGTGCTGGCGAGGGTAGAGGTCATCGAGAGGACATTGGATATAAATGGATCATCACAAGAGGGGAGTCATCATGATTCCCCATGAAGTAGAACCGTGGTCCAGGGTTCCCAGTTTTCAAGGCAGAAGAGTTTCCATTCGGCCGGGGGTAGGTCCCAGCCCTCATCATCTTGTTTCTTCAGGGGTGACAACTCTTTGGCCTATTCCAAGGGATCATGAACTTTTTTTCTTGTGTAGGCTAAGGTCATCATCAGTGATATTTCCCTAACTTTTAGATCAATCATCGTGCACTAGGTGTTCCTCTCCAGGTTCCTTCGTTGAGGTAGTTCCAGCCGAGGCAGCAGCAGTAGGTTGCACCGGCTTTGGATTATCAGAGAGTAGATGGGGCAGGCAGAAGACATCCCTGTGATGCTCCCCATCCTCAGAGAGCAAAGTGCAGCCATGGTGGTGGTCATCATCAGTGTCAGAGAGGCTGTAGAGGAGTTCGTTGTCAGCTTCATGCTTTAGCGTTTCTAGCACCAGGCGAGTCAAAAGTCGTTCGAGGTACCCTTTTCTTATTTTATACTTAGATGTATGCCTTGTTTGATTCAGAAGTGATGTACTCCTTTATATCACATGACCTTTTACGTGCTTTGGGACTTGAGGTAGAGAGGCTTCCAGTGCCCTTGGCGTTGACTACACCAGTTTGAGGTTTAGCTGACTTGTTTGAAGTATGTAGAGACTGTGATCTAGTGCTGGGGCAGCACCGATCTTGGGGAAATTTCCTATGTTTATGCATACAACCATATTATGTCATCCTAGACATGGATTGGTTTTATACTATTCAGGCTATCGTGGATTGATTCAGGAGGTAGGTGGTGTTCTTCAATGATGATGGAGATACAATTGTGTTTGTTGGCGAGCGAGACCCTCAGATGGGTCAAAGGCATGTTCCCTACTTATCATCCATGATGGTTGAGATGATGCTGAGTTCTTAATAGGTTTAGTAGTTGGTGTTTCCTAGGGTCATAGAAGAGTACCCTGATGTCTTTCCAGAAGAGGTTGTAGCATTACCCCCTCAACGAGAGATCGAGTTTGGGATCGAGATACAGCTAGTAGCATCTCCTATATCTATGTCTCCATATAATATGGCCCCTTCTGAGTTAGGAGAGCTTCGTATACAACTTTATGGTCTGTTACAGTGTGGTTTTTTCAACCAAGTGTGTCACTATGGGATGCACCATTTTTGTTCGTGAAGAAGGCTGATGGAAATTCGCGGTTGTGTATCGATTATCGTTGCTTAAACAAAGTGACAATGAAGAATCACTATCCTCTTCCACATATTGATGATTTATTCGATCAACTGAAGGGTGGAAGTTGGTTCTCAAAGATCAAATTGTGATCAGGATATCATTAGATGCGTGTGAAGGATGAGGATATCCTGAAGACTGCTTTTCGTTGTCGTCATGAGAATTAAGATTTCTTTGTAATGCCGTTCGGTGTGATGAATGCTCCATATGTGTTCATGGGGTTGATGAATACTGTGTTTCATGAGTTCCTAGATAAGTTCATGGTGGTTTTCATCAATGAAATCCTTATGTACTCCGTGTTTGAGGAGGATCATGCAGAGCATCTACATGCCATTTTGGGAGTTCTTCATCAATAGAAGCTGTTTGGGAAGTTGTCTAAGTGTGAGTTTTGGGCTTGAGAAGTTCGTTTCTTGGGGCATGTGGTGTCCCAGCAGGGAGTAGTTGTGGATCCATTTAATATAGAAGCATTTGTGTCTTGGGAAACCCCCAATATAGTGGCAGAGGTTCGAGGTTTCCTTGGTCTCACAGGCTACTATAGGAGGTTCATAGCCAATTTCTCTTGGGTTGTGACTCCTCTGACATCTTTGACCAGGAAGGATCAGGGGTTTATGTGGACTGATCGGTGTCAAGAAAATTTTGATTATATTAAAGAGAAGTTGGTAAGTGCTCTAGTTTTTTGTCTTCTAGCATAGGGAGTTCAGTTTGATGTTTTTTGTGATGCTTCGTATCTGGGGTTAGGCTGTGTTCTAATGTAATAGAGATCGGTTGTTTCTTATGGGTCTCAGTAGTTGTGTTCCCATGAACGTAACTATTCCACCCATGATCTTGAGTTGGTGGATGTGGTTTTTTCTCTAAAGTTGTGGAGACATTACCTCATTAGACAGTGCTTTGTGTTTTCACTGATCATAAGAAACTGAGGTATGTTTTCTCCCAGTGTGACTTGATCTTGCAGAAATGTCGGTGGATGGAGTTCTTACAGGAATACGACTTTGAAATCTTGTATACCCTTGGAAAGGGGAATCTTGTAGCTTATGCGCTAATCAAGAATTTTTGTAGTGATGTGGTGCATGAATATGGGGATTCCTAGAGAGTTATGGAAGAAATTTCAACATTACATCTCGATATGGGAGAATTTGGGGACATAGTTTGTATTTTTTAGATGATGGTGTAGTCATCTCTGGTGAAGCAGGTGGAAGAGTCCCAATTTGGGGATCTAGAGGTGTAGGTTTGGAGAGACCGAGTTGTTTATGGTGGGGCCCCTGATGGTTGGGTTGAGGATGAACAACACTGAGTGTTGTATCAAGGAAGGATTCTTGTTCCTTTGGAAATTCATGAGACGGTTCTCAAAGAGTTCCATAGTTTTCCTTTAGCAGTGCATCCTGGCATGAAAAATATGTACCAAGCCTTGAGGAGTCAGTTTTTGTGGCTTGGGCTAAAGCGTTCAATTGCAGAGTTTGTGTCTCGATGTTTGGTCTTCCAGAAGGTGAAGGCCAAGCATCGTGTCCCTAGTGGTTTTCTCAAGATGTTCCTTAGTGGAAGTGGGAGGAAATCTCAATGGTCATTGTTACTAGTTTACCTCGAGCTCAGGGAGTACATGATGCTATTTGGGAGGTATTGGATCATTTAACAAAATCAACCCACTTTATACTGATCAAGGAGTTGAGCTCAGTGGAAGTTTTATTGAGGCAGTATCTGTAGGAGGTGGTGAGACTCCATGGAGTCCCAAAGATGATCATTTCCAATCAAGATCCCCGTTTTACCTCTAGGGCATGGAGAGGTCTCCAGCATGATTTTGGTTCTCAAATATGCCATAACACTACTTTTCATCCATATACAGACGATCAGACAGAGCAGACCATCCCGAATCTTAAATACATGTTGTTCTCTTGTGTCTTGGATTTTGGTGGTTTGTGGACGAGGCACTTACCCTTGGTGGAGTTCAATTACAAAAATAGTTTTCACTCCACCATCGGTATGGTTCCGTTTGAAGCCTTGTATGGCCGACCTTTTCATTCTCTATTGTGCTTGACTGGGGTCGAAGAGTCATCAATTCTCAGACCAGAACTAGTGAAAAATATGACAGAGATGGTTCAGGTGATTTGTGAGAGGATTAAGGCAGCGCAAGATTGTCAGAAATCATATACCAATCATAGAAGGAGACCTTTAGAGTTTGACGTTGAGGATCACATGTTTCTGAAGTTGAATCCTCATTGTGGGCAGTGAAGGTTTGGTCGTGGGAGTAATAATTCTCCCCAGTTTGTTGGGCCTTTCAAGGTGTTGGATCATGCTGGAGCTGTGGTGTATAGAGTAGCACTTACCCCACAAATGATCCAGATACACGATGTTTTTCATGTGACACAGCTTCGTTGTTATCTTCATGATGACTAACACATCATCGATTGGGGATAGATTGACGTTGAGAATGATGCGACCTTCGAGGAGTGGCCTGTAGAGATCCATGACCACAAACAAAAGGTGTTGCATGGGCATGCTATCCCCTTGGTTCGTGTCTTGTGGCGACACAATGGCATGGAGGAGAGTACCTGAGAACATGAGTTGAAGATACATGCTCAGTACTCCAAGTTGTTTTATGTTTAAATATTTTCATGTAAAGATGTTCACTTTGTGGTTGTAGACCTTTCTTGTTTATGATATGTCTTTCTTTTGTTGTTTTTTGTGACTTGCTTTCTTTTGAGAGGTATCTTGATGGGTGGTTGTTCAGACCCCTTTTCTGTTTCATTTTAGGTTGGTTTTGAATTCTCAAGGAAGAGAATGTTTGATAGGTATATTATGTAATGACCTAGACCTCTCTGGTCAATTCCTTTGCCGAAATTTGGTATCTGAGGTGTTTTGGGAGGTCAAGGAGACTTATGCCCAACACTTTTCCAAATTTCCATTTCTATGAATAGTGTTTCCAGTTTTGTGAACAGTGTCATCAGTGAGACAGATGTGAACAGTGTCATCAGTGAGACAAATGTGAATAGTGTCATCGGTGAGATAGATGTGAACAATGACATCGGTTTCAGTGAGTCATTTTGTGAACAATACCATCAGTGTCAATGAGTCATTTTGTGAACAGTGCCATTGGCGTCGGTGAGTCATTTTGTGAACAGTGCCATCGGTGTCGGTGAGTCATTTTGTGAACAGTGCCATTGGTGTCGGTGATTAATTTTTTGAAAAGTGACATCGGTGTCGGTGAGTCATTTTGTAAAAAGTACCATCGATGTCGGTGATTCATTTTGTGAATAGTGTCATTGGCATTGATGAGACAGATGTGTGCAATGTTTCCAGCATCGGTAGGTGCACAATGTTTTCAGCTTCCTACAGTTCACCCCTTTGACATTTTCTTTGAAGTAAAACACATTCAAGGCCTTGTTTTAAAGTATTTAAGGCCGATTCAGAGCCCATAAATCCTATTAATTTTCTTAAGGCTTGGGATGCCTTGAATTGGTCAAACCGCATGGTTTAATGTGTTTTGCTTTTAATGGAAAATACAGCGTATCTTAAACCGCTACTCCGTAAATATTCTAAAGGGACGAGATATATTTCTCCCTTGTTCTAACTTCTTGTTCCCTAGTGTGAGATTCTCGAACCTTTCCTTCTTCCCATAGTATTGGTGTGATCAAACCTTAATCCTTGGATCTTTTCCCTTGAAGTTTCTTCCTGCAGCATGCACACCCCCTATTTTGGTGCAAGCAGCAAGTGTCAATCCATCATCAATAGAAGATATGATATACCTATTCTTCGATACTTCTTCTACTATTTCTCCTTTACATGTTATTGAATGATATCTCCATGCTTCTAATGGAGTTTTCTTGGGTGTCAGTTGGTGCGGTCATGCCGAGGTGTCCTTGGGTGGATGAATTTGTCACGGGGGAGGTGATTGTGATCCGTTGCATGGATCGTTCTAGTGTAAAGAATTTCAAGAACCTTTTGAGGTAGGGTATTCATTGATTCTCTATTATTTTATGTGAAACTGCAGAGTTATAATTTTTTAGCCCACTGGATCACATTGGAATTGACATAATAAATATTTGAACCGGAAAAATAAATTGATATCAACCGTATGTTATTGCCTCTTGTTTTGCTAGATAGTGTGATGTCTGTGATATATTTATTTATATTTTCTGTCTTGATGGAAATTATTAAAGAACATAAACTGGGATTAATTGTAAATTATTTGTCAAAGATAAAGAGGCATGTAAATGAATCTAGTTGTTGTTGTTGTAATTTGATGCTAATAAAGTTGCTGCAATAAGAATGTTTAATTTATTTGTGATAGCTATGATAGCTTTCTGTTTAGGTTTCCCATAGTTTTAACCTACAGATAATAAATCGGTTAATTCCAGATGGATTAAAGAACCAACTGTTTGATAAAAAGATAATTCCTGGTAGGGTTTTGAGTTGCACTCTTGATTGTAGGGTAGAGTGCCTTGTGCTTTGGAGCCATGAGTACTCATTATTTTTAAATGTTGAATGCCTTGTTTAAGGTCCAAGAGCCTAGTTGATATGATGTTTTTTCTTTCTGCTTGTGCTATGATGTGAGCCTATATGGCTATTGTGATCTGTGGGGGCAGGGAGGCCCATTAGTTGTGGCAGCAGTTGATACCTAGAGTGGCGAGATGCATCGGTTTATGCATGTGGGTGTCAGGGAAGACACCAGAGATGATGAAACAGGTCAGATGTGAATATTTGGATGATTGCTGAATATTTTTGGTTGTTTATCTGCTTTACTTTCCACAGTACTCAAGGCAGCTGTTCGTGCTTACCCTCCTTCAAAAAAGGGGCAAAGACACGTGGGGTATGCCACATGCTTTGCATGTTTAGTGTAACAACCCAAATCCAGAGCTCCTCCACTGGTGCCCCGTACCCGGTTCGCCACATGACCTCAAGCGCGTTTCCCCAAACGCCAGAGGCTGCCGACTAGCAGTGAGGGTCTTGGTGAGTCAGTGGGGAAACTATGCCCTCATTCAGTAAAGTATACAGCGGAAAACAACCAAACACAATAGCAGAATCAATAAACAACATACAATAACTAAACTGAACTGCGGAAACAATGGATAACTAATAATGATGAAACATAGTACATATGTATATGGAAAGTAGCAAACAAATCAACGTGCTGAAGTAAAACTGAAAAAAAAAACGTGCAAGAAAAAAAAATAAACTCCTCAGCATCGCGAGCCACGGCTCGGTCCCATGCTCTCCAGCTCCAGTGCAATCAAGAACCTGAAGTAGAAGGGCGCTTGCCCTTATCTATACCTACAACAACATAGTCTTTTTAACCCAAAAGCATGGACCAAACAGGGTGTGAGATAAAATCCCAGTAGGCAATCACCCAAAGATTTGTGCCCAACAGTCAATGAATACATGACAGTAATAAAACAAGAAGCAGTAAACAGGAAAGCACAAGCAACTACAATCCACAGTTCTAACAATAAAGTACACAAGTAAATATCCAGCAACAAGAAGAAAACAGATAACCCTCTGGGTAGCTCTCACAACCTAACCACTATGGTTCATCCTACAAGTGCTAGCAACCCTCTAGGAGGCACACACAGTCTCACCCCTCTGGTTTAGCTATGAAAATAATAGACTCTCTGGGGAAGCACTCACCGTCAATTCCCCCTATAGTCTCGTATCATGCTAAAGGATCTCTGGGGAATCACTCAACATCTATTCCCCCTGTGGCCCGCGTTGAGGAACTACAAAATCTCTGAGGAAGCACTCAACATCAATTCTCCTTGTGGTATCACATCGTAATTAAAAGACTCTCTGGAGAAGCCTTTCCGTCAATTCTCCCTTTGGTCTACTACTCTAGGTTCTCACAGTCCTGAGTGAAAGATAAAACATGCTCAGCACATGTACATTGTTCAATTAAACCCCAAGAACTACTTGGATATCATTCTAAGGCTCAACAACATAAAAAGTAGCAGTTCTACTATCCTACGACTAGGCAGGGCAACTGGAAAAATGCCAAACAGACAGAACAAGCATGGAAAAGAAACCTGAGCACAAAATAAATACTCTACTCATAAGTATAAACCTCTACTACTGCAGTCAAGAAAAGCAGGCAAACAACAGAGCAAAACAAGTAACACACAATATCCCATTCAAGGGTATTGGTGGAATTTGCACAAAATACTCATCAAATTTCTACGGAAAGGCACAAACCACCTACCTTGATCCTAGGAGATCAGTATACGTGAACCACGATGACAGATTCCCCTTAGAACATCATAGATATGAGAAAATTCACAAAAATCTCAACCCACGATAATGCGAAAACGAGGAGGAATCAGAAAACAAGGCTCAAGCAGAAGGAAGAACTCACCGCTGCGATTCCAATGCAAACGACCATGCTCGAATCGGAGAACGGACGAAGAGGCGGGAGCTCATCGAAGATCCGGCCGTACGGGTCACTCTCGGATAGACGGGACCTAAAAGGAGGTGTTTCTGTGCGTCAGGCGCAACCCCAGTCCGTTTAGTGAAAAAAGGAAAAGTACACGACGTGTATTTTTAAAGTACACGATGTGTACTGGGTCTTTTCCGTACTCCACCAAAATCGGCCTCCACGTCACCCCTACACATCGTGTGTGTGGCCCGAGCACGGCCAACACACGGCTTCGAGTCGGAGAAGAGTACACAGTGTGTACTTCGAAAATTTCCAGAAAGTTCATTTTTCTTAAAAACTCCAGAAAAGGAAAAACATACCTAAAATGAAGATCCGGGTTCTTACAAACTTCCCCCCTTAAAGAAATTCGTCCCCAAATTTCCCTAACGAGGCAGAGAAGAAGAAACCCCGAACAGCTCTAGCCACTACGATCGTACATCGGCCTCCCTTTCCCAAGTCTTGTCCTGTACTCGCCCGTGCTTCCATAGCACCCGTACCAGAGGAACATACCACCCGTGGATAACCTTCGTACTACGATCGATAATCCGGATAGGATGCTCCTCGAACGACGCATCCGCTTCAAGCTCGACTTCCTCGGGATGAAAGACATGAGACGAGTTTGAAAAGTAGCTTCGGAGCTGAGAGAGGTGGAAGACGTCGTGCATGGCCCGATACCTCTGAGTTAGCTGCAACCGATAGGCAACCGGCCCAAATCTCTCCAAGACCTCAAACGGCCCGACGTACCGCGGGGAAAGCTTACCCTGTCTCAGAATCCTCTTGTGTCCCAACCTCAGTGCGACCCGCAGGAAAACCTGATCCCTGACCTCGAACTGCAGAGGTCGTCTCTACTGATCAGCATAATATTTCTGTCGAGACAGTGCTGTATCCATCCTCTTCCGAATTAGATCTATCTGCTCTGAGGTCTCCTGAACAAGACGAGTTCCCAGCAAAGATGTCTCTCCTACCTCCAACTAGCATAAGGGTGATCGGCATGGCCTACCGTACAGAGCCTCGTAAGGTGCCATCTAAATAGTCACCTGAAAGATGTTATTGTATGTGAACTTCACCAGAGGAATATGCTTCTCCCAAGAACCGCCAAAGTCTATGATGCAAGCTCAGAGCATATCCTCAAGCACCTGGATCGTGCGCTCGGACTGGCCATCAGTCTGGGGATGGTATGCTGTACTCAAAAAGTACTTGTGTACCCAATGCCTTCTGAAGTCCCTTCCAGAACCGAGAGGTAAAGCATGCATCCCTGTCTGAAACGATGGAGTGTGGGACTCCATGCAGACAAACGATCTCTCGAATGTAAATTCATCCCAGATCATCGACACTGAAGGTCTCCTTGATCGGCAAGAAGTGGTAAAACTTCGTGAGCCTATTGATGACAACCCAAAAAACATCGTTCCCTTGAGGTGACCTCGGCAACCCAGTCACGAAGTCCGTCGCGACGTCGTTCCACTTCCACTCTGGAATGGGTAACTGCTGCAGAATCCCTGCTGGTCGCTGATGCTCGGCTTTCACCTGCTGAAAAGTAGAACATCTCATGACGAAGCCCGCAACATCCTTTTTCATACCTGGCCACCAGTATTGGCGATGAAGATCCTGATACATCTTGGTGAAGCCAGGATGAACTGCCCAAACAGAGGAATGAAAATCCCGTATCAGCTCCTCACGTATGTCTGCTGGAACCCATACGGGTCCCTGGAAACACAAGATCTCATCCTCGCCCAGTATCCATCCAGGAAGAGGGTCCCCTCCTGACACAATCTCCCACAGGACTAAGCCTTCTGAGTCTAATATTTTCCTAATCCATACTTGATCAAGTAGTGTAGAGGTAACAACTACAGAATATAGGAAGGTCTATTCCTGTCTGTCGTGCACCTCCAGATGCATCTTAGAGAACAAATCCATAAGCTTCCACTCACTACTGGCCTCCTGAACTTCCTAAACCTGAGTTCTCCTGCTCAGCGCATCTGCCACTGCATTGCCCTTCCACGGCATATAGGAAAGCTCGAAATAAATAGACTGAAGATACTCGACCCACCTGCGCTGCCTCAGATTCAGATCATGCTGAGTGAATATATAATTGAGACTCTTGTGGTCAGTGAAGACCACAAAGTGCTCTCCCAGCAGATAGTGTCTCCAACAACGTAAGGCATGAACAACAGTTTCCAACTCCAGATCGTTCGTAAGGTAGTTCTTCTCATGTGGCCTCAACTATCGAGACTCATACGCAACTAATCCATCCCCCTCCATAATCACAACCCCCAGCCCGATACCTGAAGCATCACAGTAAACAATGTAGCTCTTTCCTGGCTCCGGAAAGACTAGTATTGGTGCTGATGTCAACCTCCCTTTCAGCTCCTGAAAGGCTGACTCACAAGAATCTGACCATAAGAACTTCGCCCCCTTTTTGGTCAGACCTATCAAAGGTGATTCTAGATGAGAAAAGTCCTGAATGAAGCGTCTGTAGTATCCAGCTAGCCCTAGGAAGCTCCGTACCTCAAAGACGTTCTTCGGCTATTCCCAGAAAACTACAACTCTCACTTTCTCTGGGTCCACAGATACTCCTGCCTCTAAGATGACGTGACCCAAGAAGTGAATCTGATCCATCCAGAAGTGGCACTTCGAGAGTTTAGCATAAAGACGATGCTCTCTCAGTGTACTCAGAATGATCTCAAGATGTGTGGCATGGTCGTGTCGAGTGTGAGAGTACACCAAGATATCGTGCATGCAGACCATGACAAAGGAGTCCAAGTAAGGATGGAACACACGGTTCATCAGTGCCATGAAAACTGCAGGCATGTTCGTGAGACCGAATGACATGACTGTATACTCTTATAGACCATACCTACTCCTAAAGGCTGTCAGAGGTATATCTGATGGTCTAACGCGCAACTGATGGTAACCGGAACTCAAATAGATCTTCGAGAACACCCGGGCTCCTCGAAGCTGATCAAAGAGGTCATCGATCATCGGTAAGGGATATCGGTTCTTGACCGTCAACTGGTTCAGTTTCCGATAATCCACACAAAGCCGAAGGGTACTATCTGCCTTCTTCGCAAACAGAACAGGCAAACCCCAAGGAGAAGTACTGGGTTGGATGAAACCCTTTGCCTGCAACTCCTCCAACTGCTTCTTGAGCTCCTGCAACTCAGGTGTAGCCATCCTATATGAAGGAATGGACACCGGTGCTTCTCCCGGCACATGCTCAATAGAGAAGTCTACCTCATGCTCCGGAGGCAAACCTGAAAAGTCCTCTGGAAAGACATCCCTGAAATGATCCACCATTGGAGGAAAGTCCAACTGTGGAGTCCCCTGATCATCTAGATAAAGACTAGCAATCTGGGCTATCACCCCTCCTAGCCCAAGATGCTCGAGTCCTGCCCGACTCGCCCGAGCATCCCATTCGCCTTTATGAAGAAAAGACTCGCCCTCTGGTGAAACAAAACTCACTCTGCGGCGATAACAGTCGACGACTGCCTGAAAGGGAATCAACTAGTCCATGCCAGGATGAAATCATATCCTGTCATCTCTAGGACATAGATATATCATAATAAGTGATACCCTGCAACCTCAAGGGGGCACTCTATACACTAGCATACACTAGATGTCCTCGTTACCAAAGGTGTTTCTAGTGTCAACGATTCAACAGAAGAAAAGATGCAGAGTCCAAGGATCTCTACGACAGCAATGGAGATAAAGCTATGCATAACACCAGTATAAAAAAGGGATGAAGATAAAACGGAGGCTACTAAAATCATACCTCGAACAGTAGAAGGTCTGGGATCCTGCTCCTGATAAGTCTGCTCCACGGCAAAAGACTGGCATGTACCATGGACCTGCGCCCCTGGCTGACCACTCTGAGATGAACCTCCCTACTGGTGCTAAGGAACTGGTGGATGACTTCCATGGCCTCGACCTCCACCTCGGCCCGAATGGCCGGAAGAACTCCAGTTCCCCGACTGGTGAGAAACTGGTGGTGCTGCTTTTGAACGAGGAGTCATGGAAGAACCCCGGTCACCAGCTTCTGGTGAGAAAACTTGATAGAAATGCTGAAGGTGACCCATATTACCCCAAGATCGGCACTCCATGGGGTACCTCTGGCACTGCGGCCTTATGTTCCCTAACCGGACACACCGGTAGCATGTCACCTGGCTTCCTGACGATGCATCTCGCTTCCTCAGATCACCATGCGTAGGCTCTCTACGGCGCTTCTTACTATCATCTGGAGGCAAACTAGCTCTGAAATTAGGACCACCCTGGCTTGCAGCTCCAGAGTCTCTCAGATTTCACTCCGCAATCAGTGCCTGGTTGATGATGGAAGTGATGGAAGTCAGCTGGAAGATGTTCACCTGTGAGCGGATATCCCGCCTGAGACCATCCTCAAACTTCCTTGCTCAGAACACCCCACTCCCATCCTGGAGGGGTGTGAAGCGCTGCAGCTCGGTGAAACGAGTGGAATATTCCATGACAGAAAGAGTACCCTACTCTAAGCTCATGAACTCCCGGTCTCGGTCGACCCTCAGGGTCTCTGGGTAGAAGTAGTCGTAGAACACGCGTTGGAACTCCTCCCAAGCCATAGCCTGCTGTTAACCCGCCTGTGAGATCACGTCCCACCACCTCTTGGCGGAGTCTCAGAGCATGTAGGTAGCGAGATTGACCCGCCTCTCTGGAGGCGTCTCCAAATGCTCGAAGATAGTCAGCATGGGTTCCATCCATGACTCTGCAGCCTGAGGTCCTCCTTCCCCTGAGAACGTAGGAGGATGCTGCTACTGGAAAACCCGCGTCAAGTCTGCCATAGTCATGGTAGGAGGTGGTGCTCCCTGGAAGGCCTACATCATCCTCATGAAACCTTCCCTAAACTGCACATCAGTGCTTGAAACTGGTATTACAGCCGGTGCCAAGGCTGGCCCGACGGGAGGATCGGCAGGAAGTCCCTGATCAGCCATATCTGGCGTCTGATCACTTCCTGACGATAGACGTACGACCGAAGGACGTATCAGAGGCATAGATCTGAAAGATCAAAAAGTACACCTTAGATCAGAAAACAAGAACATAGAATACAAGAGTAAAAAATGGAAACAGGGGAAGAAAAACACACAAGATTGCAAAACACGACTACACGGCATGTATAAAAACTACACGGTGTGTCTTCTTGAGCCATTGACATGGGCATGTACTTCTACCCTACAAGTCGTGTACACCTCAAACTGCACGACATGTTGACCCCAACACATGGCGTGTACTTGAAAACTATTCCCCTACCCGAGTCTCTTCACACGGCTAACCCACAGGGTCCAACTCAACCTGAGACTACACGGCGTGTTCGAAACAAACACGGCATGTACCAGACAAGGCTTCAGTGGCCCGTGTTGTTAAGAACATGGCCGTCTACACGGCTGAACCTTACACGACGTGCTCCAAACAAACACGGCGTTTATAGGCGAAGGTGACACCGTCCCGTGTTATTCGTGACACGGTCGGGTACCTGGACACGACTACACGACGTGTTCGGAACAAACACGACGTGTGGAAAAGAAGGTAAAGCCGGCCCATGTTGTTCGTGACACGGCCGGGTACCTGGACAGAACTACACGGCGTGTTCCCTATGGACACGGCGTGTTCTACCCGTGCTTCCCCGACCCGTGTTGTTAGTGACACGGTCAGGTACACCGCTCTGAACTTACATGGCGTGTACCTACCGTACATGGCGTGTTCCCGGGTTACTTTCACGACACCGTGCTCTGCTCACACGGTCAGTGACACGACCTGAAAACTACACGGCGTGTATCCAAAAAGTACACACCGTGTATTCTAGGTTTTTCTGGGAAGTAGCTCGGAAACTGCACAGAATCCCAAAAACACTAAAAACCAGGCAAAGAGGTGCCAAATTCCGATCAGTGAGGGCCCATACTCCCCACGAATCAAATCTTGGCATCTCCCACAATCATATACAAGAGAAAACAGGATCATGATCCACCAAGTTTCGATTCATGAGGCCCCATAAGACCTCATGAACCAAAATTTGGAATTTATTTTTAATCAAAGAGAAAAACAAACAATTTTCTAACATAACAACAGAGAATCTATCAAGCATCTATCACAAAATCATGCATCATTTACACGAAGTATATCACAACAGCATGCAATCGCTAATACACCCTAGATGTCATGACAAGAATTCATGGCATGTGATTCTACAAGTGCCTATATGATGCATGATATGGCATACCCTCATCTCATCAGGTTGCGACAAAAATAGAAATGAAACATCAAAACAATAATAGCACAAGTCATGTGAATCACTCTAGGTGACATTAGATCAAAGATAAAATCTCAAAATCAGCAAACTACAATTAACGAGGTAGTATGGATTTTCCCTGTACGCGGGTTAGCTACTCCCGATCATAGATCAATACCAAGTACCGAATCCATCCTATCCCTGGCTAAAGTCTCCAAATAGTAAAGCAAGAGAAAAGAACCCCTATGATACCACTTTGTAACGACCCGAATCCGGAGCCCCTCCACTGGTGCCCCGTTCCCGGTTCGCCACATGACATCAAGCGCGTTTCCCCAAACATCAGAGGCTGCCGACTAGCATCGAGGGCCTTGGTGAGTCGGTGGGGAAACTATGCCCTCATTCGGTAAAGTATATAGTGGAAAACAACCAAACACAATAGCAGAATCAATAAACAGCATACAACGACTGAACTGAACAGCGGAAACAATGGATAACTAATAATGATGCAACATGGTACATATGTCTATGGAAAGCAGCAAACAAACCAACGTGCTGAATTACAACTGAAAAACAACGTTCAAGGAAAACAAGATAAACTCCTCAGCATCGCGAGCCATGGCTTGGTCCCATGCTCTCCAGCTCCAGTGCAATCAAGAACCTGAAGTAGAAGGGCGCTTTCCCTTATCTATACCTGCAACAACATAGTCTGTTTGGGCCCAAAAGTATGGCCCAAAAAGGCTGTGAGATACAATCCCATTAGGCAATCACCCAAATATTTGTGCCCAACAGTCAATGAATACATGACGGTAATAAAACAAGAAGCAGTAAACAGGAAAGCACAAGCAGCTACAATCCACAGTTCTAAAAATAAAGTACATAAGTAAACAGCCAGAAACAAGAAGAAAACAGGTAAAACTCTGGGTAGCTCTCACAGCCTAACCCCTATGGTTCAACCTACAAGTGCTAGCAACCCTCTAGGAGGCACACACAGTCTCACCTCTCTGGTTCAGCTATGAAAATAACAGACTCACTGGGGAAGCACTCACCGTCAATTCCCCCTATAGTCTCATATCTTGATAAAGGCTCTCTAAGGAAGCACTCAATGTCTATTACCCCTATAGCCCGCATCGAGGAGCTAAAAACTCTCTGAGGAAGCACTCAACGTCAATTCCCCCTGTGGTTTCACATCATAATTAAAAGACACTCGGGAGAAGCCCTTCCGTCAATTCCCCCTTTGGTTTACTACTCTAGGTTATCACAGTCCTTAGTGAAAGATAAAACATTCTCAGCACATGTACATCATCCAAGTAAACCTCAAGAACTACTTGGATATCATTCTAAGGCTCAACAACATAAAAAGTAGCAGTTCCACTATCCTACGACTAGGCAGGGCAGCTGGAAAAACGCCAAATAGGCAGAACAAGCATGGAAATGCAACCTGAACCCAAAATAAATACTCTACTCATAAGTATAAACCTCTACTACAATAGTCAAGAAAAGAAAGAAAACCACAGAGCAAAATAGGTAACACGCAATACCCCGTTCAAGGGTATTGGTGAAATTTGCACAAAATACTCATCAACTTTCTACAGAAAGGCACAAACCACCTACCTCGATTCTAGGAGATCAGTATACGTGAACCACGATGACAAATTCCCCTTAGAACATCGTAGATCTGAGAAAACACACAAAACGCTCAACCCACAATAACGTGAAAATGAGGAGGAATCAGAAAAAAAGGCTTAAGCAAAAGGAAGAACTCACCGCTGCAATTCCAATGAAAACGACCGTGTTCGAATCGGAGAATGGACAAAGAGGTGGGATCTCGTCGAATATCCGGCTGTACGGGTCGCTCTCGGATGAATGGTACCTAGAAGGAGGTTTTTCTGTGCGTCAGGCGCGACCCTGGTCCGTTTAGTGAAAAAAAAGGAAAAGTACACAGCGTGTACTGGGTCTTTTCCATACTCCGCAAAAATCGGCCTCCACGTCACCCCTACACACCGTGTGTGTGGCCCGGGCACGACCAACACATGGCTTCGAGCCGGAGAAGAGTAAATGGTGTGTACTCAGAAAGTACACGACGTGTACTTTGAAAATTTCCAGAAAGTTCATTTTTGTTAAAAACTCCAGAAAATGAAAAACATACCTGAAACAAAGATCCGGGTTCTTACATTTAGCTTCTCAAGGGAGGGTGGGTATACACTCTTTCTATAGGGGGAAAAGACTTGATGGGTAGTTCACCTACTCACCATGTTAAACCCCTTACACTTGGTATCTTATAATGTTTTTCTAGAATGCATAGGAATATGGGAAATTAATAATTCTATTAATAAATGATTGAATGATTGATGATTAACCCATGGGATTGAATCTTGATGGGATGCAGTGCTAAGGTTATAATTTAAAGAACATTGGACTCTGGGTGTGATGCTAATGAAATATAATGTAGAATTGTTAATGGTTAATTAATGTTTATAGAATTAATTAATGTAAAGTGAAACTGATAAAAAATGGAATGAAGTAATATATAAATCTATTTAAATGGTTGTGTGCTTATAGGACACCTAGTCTTAGTAGTGGCAGCCGGGATTCTGAGAGACGTCATATGCATTTGAGTCTAAGACTAGGTTATTCCCATAGTGTGGTTGTGAGTTATATTATATTTTGTAATTTTTGTGTTTCTATACGCTACTCGACCCTTCCAGTTAGGACAACTGATACCCTAGGGATTCTGATCCCTGGGGGGGGGGTGTTTTCTCCAACATTCTGATGGGAGGATGGATGACTGACTACCCCATTTGGCCCCACTCTCTTCTCTTGGTAGTTACTTGTACTGGTAGGCGTAATGGTTAGTTTTCCCTATATATGTCTGTAGAGGGATGTAATGGATTGTGGTTATTCAAACACATATATTCTGGATATATTTTCATATGGACTACTATAGGTGTAATGTGTATAGGCTATGATGGCTTGAGGATCCTTACTCGGTGTATGGGTTATAATGGATTGAGGTTTAACACCTGATGTATGATACACGTTATGCGAGTTGTGACAACTCCCAAAAACTACCTGGTTACTTTGGTTATGCGAATGTTGTGGTTTTACTGCACGAGATGCATGTTGTGGTGCTTCACCTAGGTGTCTGCAGGAAAGCCTTTTTGGAGAGAGATGCTTAGGACGTGTGATGTTGGGGAAAAGTGGTAAACTAGTGGGGAAGCAGTAGCATGGTACCCTTGATATTATTTATTATATTATATTCTCTTGTATGCGATATTTGGTGAGAGTATCCATTGTGAGGCTAGGAACTTAGTATACCTATTTAGGTGACGAGTTAGTTTCACTTGTTGTTCAATGTGATTTAATATGCTTTCTTTACTTTTTCATGAGAGGATATGGGGAGGATCCTACTGAGTATATTGTTATACTCACCCTACGTACAATGCTAGAGGTATTGGATGTCTCATAAAGTTGTTTGCATGTAACTTGGACATTTGAAAAAGTTTCAACATCATCTGCACATGACTTCTGGATAATAATTGTAAATAGTTCTTCAGGAAGAGAGAGAAGAGTTGTTCGTGATCTTGCTCCCTCCATGTTTCAACTAACAAAAAGAAAATACAATTAGGGTTTTTGAATACTTATCTAATAAGAATGTAAAAAAATATACATAATAGGATAATCTTGTAATTGACTAATATATCCTAACTTGGGGTACCCTATGTTAAAATCTAGGTTATCCACTATCTATTTGCCGACATATATTCTTAGGGGAAATTTTGGTATTCCCTTAATAATGGTTCATACTAAACTTGTGAATTTACCAAAGCATATCCCCCGGGAGTGTCGTAACCAAGAGTGCAGCAAGGCCCGTTGTCGTGCACCAGTTCCCGTTCGAGTCTAGCTCAAAGTGGTGTTTTCGGGTTTTACCCCTAGGTACATCTGTTCCAGAGCCGCCTCTACCTGCTCGTATCCAGACAGGGATGTATTGCTCGAAAAACTCACAAAATCTCTACAATACCAAAATTCTAGGAAGTTCTTCTATACGAATCCTCAAAGTTCATCTTAGGTCTACGTGCTCTAATCAGAGTTTATCTAAATCTAGCTTCGAAGGTTTGTACTAAACCTCCCTCTGATACCAACTGTAACGCCTCGACCCTAGATACCCAGATTCGGTGCATTATTACATAACATTGGAATGATCTCAAAGGATCAAGTCTCGAAAGACCGATTAGTTTAGTATTCTTGGAAACACTAGATATATTCATAAGTCTTACATTACATCATAAGGTAAAAAAAACTAAAACAACATCTTGTCTTCATATCCCCTCATATTATCCTTGCAGGTCCTTCATAAATTACTTCTTCTCATCCTGGAAAAAATAAAACACTGAAAGGGGTGAGCTCAGATGCTCAGTAAGGATAACAATATAGCAGAAGCTTTCATAGATAAGCATAAACACTTAAAGAAATTTTTAACTAAAACAAAAGCCTTTTAAACTTTAACTTCAACATAATATGGAAAAGATAAAATGAAATAATGCCATTTACTTATTCACATGGATATTATACTAGTCGAACAATCACATGCAATATCAATAACCACTTTCATAATGATGGAATGCATAATTCCAGACTATCATAACCACATAGCCAAGGCCTCGTGCCAAGACTACAAATAAGATTTTGCCAAGGCCTTGTGCCAAGACACTAGTTTGTCTCATGAGACCTACCGATGCATCGAGGAGCTATAGCGGGCTCCACCCGTCACTTATTAAGTCCAATGCATTCCTCATATGAACAGGTTTAAACATAACATAAACATTCGTATTAAAACTAGCATACGAAATGTCAATACTTTTACCACAAACAATGAATGGTATAAAAATAGCACATCCACAGTCAAACATACTCATTCGATATGATATGGAAGATTGTATTGTATCACATTAACCTCAATCAAGAATAATGAAGGATGTTGACATAGATGAAAATAATCATCAAAACTATTTGAGAGAAATATCCCCCTTTTCTTGAAAACATTTAAAAGTCACACTATTTGTCAAGAAGCCATTTAAAAATAGATTTTTGAATCAAAGTGTCCCATACCACTTTGAAACTTTTAAAAGGAGTTTTAATTTTAAAACTTTAATGTCCATATAAATAAATCCTTAAAACCATTTTTTAAAACATGGACATTAATGAGAAAGATTTAGAAGAATAAGTCTTTAAAACATTTAAAAATGGTATTTTAGTTAGAGATTCTAACCAAAAGAGCGACACTTGAATACAAATAATTGAGGTAATCAAAACTTTGTAATATCATGAGAATAAAGGTATTCATGATATACTATGTCAAAGTACATTATATACACCACATAAAAGTGATTTGGTGTATAACAACAAAGAAGTCTCAATGAAATTTAAATTGAGATGAAATATCTCATAAAGGCCGTATCCTTAAGTTAAGGATAAATCAACAACATAATTATGTGTGAAAAATATAAATACACTCAATATGATTGGATATTTAGTGTAAATAAATCAGACGAAATTCACACATATTCTTGTAAAAACAACACCAATGAATTGGATATTGAACTCAACAAATGGAGATTGAGTTAAAATTACTCTTATCAAGTTCATACCGATCACTTGAGAATTTATCAATGGAGTGATTATGTGTATCAAAAGTATATCCACAGAAAGGGGAGTGGAAAATATGACATAAGAAAATGAATAGTAATTCCACACATAATCTTGGAGTAAAATAATCTATGAAGTATGCGTAAAGCCGAATGAGTGGAAATTGAAATATCAAATTTCCTTATCAATTTGGTAACTTACGAAACATACACCCATGAAAGAAGGATCATAAAATGATGATGTAAATATCCATAAATTAGAGTATATTACACAATGAATTCAATCATGGGCAGTACACACACCACATGCAATAAATAAGTGGTGAATAATGGAAATCTCACGAAATTAAAAGTGAGATTAGAAACCCCTTACTTTGTACTTTTTCCTTGGTCGATGGTAGGTTAACCTCCTGTATAATGGTGAAATAATTGTTATTGAATTATAAAAGAATCATTTACATTAATATGATATCATATATGATCTTTTAACATTTATTTGTTAATAATATCTTAGAATTATCGTCATTTCGGGTGTTAACGGGTTTATTTTACTTTATATTCTTTGTTATGTGAGCCATATTTGTTTTTAATGGGATGTATATTATTCATATCCAGAATGATATCAAGTCCTTAAACATTATTTTTAATCATAAAATGAGAATTATACTTGAATGGATATGAGGGAGAATGAATCTCATCGCGTTCGTGGAGACGGTACTCCGTACGTACGCACGAGCGACAATATCATTATTTTGATATTAAAATAATATATAATTGGATGGTATATCATATATAAAGAATCATTATCATGTTATATTTATTATTTAAATTAGTTACACATCATTATTATACCCACCCAAATAATAATATATTGAATAAAAATTACACCACGACGTGGAGACGGTAAGCCGTACGTACGCACGTATGGTGACATGTTATTCAAAGGGTGGATAGAATACTGAATATGGTTGTAACATATTTATAATAACATCACAGTATATATAAGATACTGGAGTTATTATTTTAGAATGGTAATAACAAAGAAAGAAGAAGTGGAAGAAGAAAGGAACTTGAAAAGGGGTGGTGAAAACATTACCTCTTCTTCGGGTTCTTCCTTTTGATTTGATCAAAAGGGCTCCGTAGGTTGGCTTTATGATCAAACTAAGGCCTATAGGTTGTAGTGAGGGAAGTTGAGAGAGTATTTGGGCAGAGGTTGGCCGAACCAAAAGGCTTTTAAGGTGTGAAGAAATGAGAAGGAGGAGTGCCCTTTTATAAGAGGGGTGAGGGGCACCTTTGGAAAAGCTAGAAATATTAATTTATAATAAATTCATATTCGGTTTCTAATGGCTCCAAAGTTGATTATTAAAAGGTTAAGGTAAGTATAGGTCTAAAAACATTCAACCAATATAATTTATACAGGTTTGGGTTACTATATTAACCTTATCATTAAGTATTAACTCTTAGTTAATTAGTTTGACATTTACCATGTCACTTTGTATTTTTATATTATATATTTAATAAACTTACTATATAAATCCAAGATACCCCCAAGTGGTCCATTAATTATATACCTATCATTATATAAGTCTCTTGGTTGGACCTTAGATTTTTAGGAATTTAATATCAATTAATAATATAATATTTGTTTTAAAAACTCTTTTATGTCCATTTTGACACTATTCAGTAGTTGATTTTTGTGAAACTCATAACAGAATGATTATTTCGAAAAAAGTCAATTAAATCAATAATAATATGTCATATTATTCTAGAAAATTAGTTTAATTCATTAAAAGTCTTAAATTATATTTATTTGGGTATTTATAATATCAATTATGTTAATTTTTCACTATTATGGTAATTATTGTATCATCATTGTGTCATAAATAAGTTAAATTATTTTATGTCTAAAAATTATAAATAAAATATCATTATGTATTAAATATTTTTATCTTTCTAATGAATATTTATAGTCTAAAATCCAACATATATAACCCTATGTAACAATTGTTTTGCTAAAAGATATATGCTTGTGTCATTTTTGTATTCATTTTAACTTAATTAAAATAAAGTGTCCCTATCACTTACAAGTGGATCCATGGGGTCCAAAAATCGACCCAAAGATGCCCATGGTCGAACATGTATCCACCAATAAGGTTAGGACACGTTTTAGGGTAATTTAGTATTATTATAATATTATTTTTTAACCCTTATTTACCGGATTTACCCTTAACCATGGTAAATAAAATATTTACCGAATTATTCAAAATGTCTAAAAATAAAAGTTACCTATTTACACAATTTGGACATCCTGATTCCAAATATGGAATCCATTTTTCCAAATTCAAAACACAGAAGTGGCAGAAATTAATTTAAAATTAATTCCCGCTGTCAAAACAAAAAGCGTGTTTTTAAGATATAATAACTATCAAAAGATTGATACTTGTTTATGTTCGGTTTAATTGTGAAATTATGTCCAATGACCAATATTGTATTAAATGGTAAAAATATATTATAAATATACTTTAAAACCACTCAAATTCATAATTTATCACTATTAATTATTTTGATTAAAAAAGTTGTTTTTAATTAAAATTTAGTAATTTTCACTATTCATCAAAATATGAAAGTTATCCGAATAGTACCAAAATTTCACCCTAGGCTAATTTCGATATTCCAAATCCAAAAATGAAGTCCATTTTGAGAGATAGAATTTATAAAATTTCAGAAAGTAGGTATTACTATTCATAACAGCTAGTTTGATTGGTTGCGGTGTGTTAGAATCTCGAAGTTGCGTACAATGCACGCCATTGCATTATTCAAAGGGAAACGTACTGTGGAAGCTTGGGGTGTTACATTCTCACCTCCTTAAATAAATTGCGTCCTCACAATTTTTTTAAAATTTGGATTGATAATATAATGGAAAGTCCCACATCGGAAAAAGAGTCAATAAAACTATCACTTTAATAGAAAGAAAGACAGGTATAAAGGTCACCCAAGATAACCCATACTAGGATTCCATGTAAGAAAACATGGATATGGATGATAAACTAAGTGTTCAGTTCTGATGGAGAGGGATAGAAAACATGATCAGGAGAAACTTAACAATAAGAAAATCACAAACTTTTGTTGGGACAAACGGTCCTTAGTCTCCCAGTAGGAAAAGTAAACGGACAACATTTTTTTATTTTAAGTTACATTACATAAGGACGAGGAATTCATTTATGATATTAACTAAGATCATAAAGAGATATAATTACTTTTTAAGTAGAGTTTCATTCTTTAATAAATTTTTAACACTAACTCATTTTTTTGAACAATGAGTATTCAAGAAGACTTGGTCACAATGGAAGAGCTAGAATAAACTTCTATAGAAATACATGATCCACGTAGGATAAACTATATATTTACCTTGTCTTTAGAGATTAATCAAAACCAAAATGGTTAGTATAATATCTGATGACCCCCCAAATGGATATTCCATTAGAGAAAAAAAACTAATCTTAATTTCTAAAATTAAACCATCAATACCCCAAAGTTAAATAAATGACATTAAATAATCAATTGTCCATAAAATCCTTCAATATAATCCAAACTAATATTGAAACTCAAAACTTATAAGAATGTAGTCTTCTACATTAAATTGTATCTCCAAATGACATTAATTATTCATAAAGTCACATACTTAGAAGTAATTAACCTAATCATTTCCATAAACAACCCAAATCACTATAAATCCACAATAAAAACATAGATAAAAATCCACCATTACTCCTCAAATGAAATCCCATACTAATCTATTTTCCTTTGGCATATAGTGTTCTCAACAAAGCGAACAACTTCCAAAATAACATTTATCACTTAATCACCAAATCATTTTCCTATACTAAGGGTATTCATTTGATAAGACATAAGATCCCAAATCAAATTATTATTGATCAATAAAATCATTTAACTAAAAATAATAGTCACACTAATTAGGGACTTCACGTAGTCCAGTGGTAGGCGATAAATCCCACTCTCACTTTGGTTGTGGGTTCGATTCTCACAGCTTTGTCTGACGCGACGAGTTGTCACCTGGTCTACGTGTTGTCTTTTTTCAAAAACTATATTTTATAACATTACCATAACATAATTTAACCACAAATGTTATATCATACCTTGCATTTTAATCCCAAATTATAATAACTTATAATTATCTCAAACCCCAATGATCATATAAGACCAAATGGTTATTTATAACTATATCCGCAACAGAAAAGATAATTCTTCCTCAAATATCATTTTCACATGATAAATTGCAGGTTTACACATACAGGAGAAAATTATTCCAATGTAATCCCATCAATAAAGAGCACTAACACTTTTAAACATTTCACCATCCATTTATTTCCACATAGGCTCTTCATCATATGTTCCTCAGGTTCCCACATTGCCTCTTCCATGTTATGATTTCTCCATATAACTTTTACCAGACGAGCCATCCGGTTTCTCAATACTTGATCTTTGGTATGAAGAATTCTGATAGGATCTTCATAATAAGATAGATCGGGTTCCAGTTCTAATTCTTCATAGGTGAGTACATGCGTTGTGTCAGGTATGTATTTTGTCACTAGAGATATGTGGATCACAACATGAACTCTGGAGAGACTAGGAGGATTTTCCTTTTGGTAGAATGCATTCATGTGTCACAGTGGTACCTCAGGAATTTTTCAAAATCATCTACTTCCTTTACACAAAAACTCTTCATCCATCTTGTATTATATCGATGGAAGCATCGATGCATCATAAAAAAATAGGTATTTCTTATATATAGTTTTGAGACATCGTCTTTAACATGTTTTTTTAGAAAAATTCTCACTGATACATCTTCAAATATTTCAAAATAAGGTTTTGGTAAATCAGTTTCCATATATCCCAAAAGACATAAATATATAATTTGATACATATAGGCTGCTCGAAGGTCTCCCTCTTCTGCAGCATCTTGAAAATCATTTAGTGCATCATAATTTTGAGATAAAGTGAATAATTTGAAAAGACCCTGATGGTACTTCCCACGCTTAGCGTGGTAAGAAAGTTGAGAGCGCAACATTATCCCATCGTCGGCACTTGATCCTTAAAAGAATTGTGCAATGCTAGAGGTATTGGATGTCTCATAAAGTTGTTTGCATGTAACTTGGACATTTGAAAAAGTTTCAACATCATCTGCATAGGACTTCTGGATAATAATTATAAGTAGTTCTTTAGGAAGAGAGAGAAGAGTTGTTCGTGATCTTGCTCCCTCCATGTTTCAACTAACAAAAAGAAAATACAATTAGTGTTTTTGAATACTTATCTAATAAGAATGTAAAAAAATAGACATAATAGGATAATCTTGTAATTGAACAATATATCCTAACTTGGGGTACCTTATGTTAAAATCTAGGTTATCCACTATCTATTTGCCGACATATATTCTTAGGGGCATTTTTGGTATTCCCTTAATAATGGTTCATACTAATCTTGTGAATTTACCAAAGCATATCCCCCGGGAGTATCGTAACCAAGAGTGCAGCAAGGCCCGTTGTCGTGCACCAATTCCCGTTCGATTCTAGCTCAAAGTGGTGTTTTCGGGTTTTACCCCTAGGTACATCTGTGCCAGAGCCGCCTCTACCTGATCGTATCCATACAGTGATGTATTGCTCGGAAAACTCACAGCATCTCTACAATACCAAAATTCTAGGAAGTTCTTCTATACCAATCCTCAAAGTTCATCTTAGGTCTACGTGCTCTAATTAGAGTTTATCTAAATCTAGCTTCCAAGGTTTGTACTAAACCTCCTTCTGATACCAACTGTAACGCCCCGACCCTAGATACCCAGAGTTGGTGCATTATTACATAACATTGGAATGATCTCAAAGGATCAAGTCTCGAAAGACCGATTAGTTTAGTAGTCTTGGAAACACTAGATATATTCATAAGTCTTAAATTACATCATAAGGTAAAAAAAACTAAAACAACATCTTGTGTTCATATCCCCTCATACTATCCTTGCAGGTCATTCATAAATTACTTCTTCTCATCCTGGGAAAAATAAAACACTGAAAGGGGTGAGCTCAGATGCTCAGTAAGGATAACAATATAGCAGAAGCTTTCATAGATAAGCATAAACACTTAAGGAAATTTTTAACTAAAACAAAAGCCTTTTAAACTTGAACTTCAGCATAATATGGAAAAGATAAAATGAAATAATTCCATTTACTTATTCACATGGATATTCTACTAGTCGAACAATCACATGAAATATTAATAACCACTTTCATAATGATGGGATGCATAATGTCAGACTATCATAACCACATAGCCAAGGCCTCGTGCCAAGACTACAAATAAGATTTTGCCAAGGCCTTGTGTCAAGACACTAGTTTGTCTCATGAGACCTACCGATGCATCGAGGAGCTATAGCGGGCTCCACCCATCACTTATTAAGTCCAATGCATTCCTCATATGAACAGGTTTAAACATAACATAAACATTCGTATTAAAACTAGCATACGAAATGTCAATACTTTTACCACAAACCATGAATGGTATAAAAATAGCACATCCACAGTCAAAAATACTCATTCGATACGATATGGAAGATTTTATTGTATCACATTAACCTCAATCAATAATAATAAAGGATGTTGACATAGATGAAAATAATCATCAAAACTATTTGAGAGAAATATCCCCCTTTACTTGAAAACATTTAAAAGTCACACTATTTGTCAAGAAGCCATTTAAAAATAGATTTTTGAATCAAAGTGTCCCATACCACTTTGAAACTTTTAAAAGGAGTTTTAATTTTAAAACTTTAATGTCCATATAAATAAATCCTTAAAACCATTTTTTAAAACATGGACATTAATGAGAAATATTTAGAAGAATAAGTCTTTAAAACATTTAAAAATGGTATTTTAGTTAGAGATTCTAACCAAAAGAGCGACACTTGAATACAAATAATTGAGGTAATCAAAACTTTGAAATATCATGAGAATAAAAGGATTCATGATATACTATGTCAAAGTACATTATATACACCACATAAAAGTGATTTGGTGTATAACAACAAAGAAGTCTCAATGGAATTTAAATTGAGATGAAATCTCTCATAAAGGCCGTATCCTTAGGTTAAGGATAAATCAACGACATAATTATGTGTGAAAAATATAAATACACTCAATATGATTGGATATTTAGTGTAAATAAATCAGACGACATTCACACATATTCTTGTAAAAACAACACCAATGAATCAGATATTTAACTCAACAAATGGAGATTGAGTTAAAATTACTCTTATCAAGTTCATACCGATCACTTGAGAATTTATCAATGGAGTGATTATGTGTATCAAAAGTATATCCACAGAAAGGGGAGTGGAAAATATGACATAATAAAATTAATAGTAATTCCACACATAATCTTGGAGTAAAATAATCAATGAAGTATGCGTAAAGCCGAATGAGTGGAAATTGAAATATCAAATTCCCTTATCAATTTGGTAACTTACGAAACATACACCCATGAAATAAGGATCATAAAATGATGATGTAAATATCCATAAATTAGAGTATATTACACAATGAATACAATCATGGGCAGTACACACACCACATGCAATAAATAAGTGGTGAATAATGGAAATCTCACGAAATTAAAAGTGAGATTAGAAACCCCTTACTTTGTACTTTTTCCTTGGTTGATGGTAGGTTAACCTCCTGTATAATGGTGAAATAATTGTTATTGAATTATACAAGAATAATTTACATTAATATGATATCATATATGATCTTTTAACATTTATTTGGTAATAATATCTTAGAATTATCGTCATTTTGGGTGTTAACGAGTTTATTTTACTTTATATTCTTTGTTATGTGAGCCATATTTTTTTTTAATGGGATGTATATTATTCATATCCAGAATTATATCAAGTCCTTAAACATTATTTTTAATCATCAAATGAGAATTATACTTGAATGGATATGAGGGAGAATGAATCTCATCGCGTTCGTGGAGACGGTACTCCGTACGTACACACGAGCGACAATATCATTATTTTGATATTAAAATAATATATAATTGGATGGTATATCATATATAAAGAATCATTATCATGTTATATTTATTATTTAAATTAGTTACACATCATTATTATACCCACCCAAATAATAATATATTTAATAAAAATTACACCACGACGTGGAGACGGTAAGACGTACGTACGCACGTATGGTGACATGTTATTCAAAGGGTGGATAGAATAATGAATATTGTTGTACCATATTTATAATAACATAACAGTATATATAAGATACTTGAGTTATTATTTTAGAATTGTAATAACAAAGAAAGCAGAAGTGGAAGAAGAAAGGAAATTGAAAAGGGGTGGTGAAAACATTACCTCTTCTTCGGGTTCTTCCTTTTGATTTGATCAAAAGGGCTCTGTAGGTTGGTTTTCTGATCAAACTAAGGCCTATCGGTTGTAGTGAGGGAAGTTTAGAGAGTATTTGGGCAGGGTTTGGCTGAACCAAAAGGCTTTTAAGGTGTGAAGAAATGAGAAGGAGGAGTTCCCTTTTATAAGAGGGGTGAGGGACACCTTTGGAAAAGATAGAAATATTAATTTATAATAAATTCATATTCGGTTTCTAATGGCTCCAAAGTTTATTATTCAAAGGTTAAGATAGATATAGGTCGAAAACCATTCAACCAACAGAATTTAGACAGGTTTGGGTTACTATATTAACCTTATCATTAAGTATTAACTCTTAGTTAATTAGTTTGACATTTACCATGTCACTTTGTATTTTTATATTATATAGTTAATAAACTTACTATATACATCCAAGAGACCCCCAAGTGGTCCATTAATTATATACCTATCATGATATAAGTATCTTGGACGAACCATAGATTTTTAGGAATTTAATATCAATTAATAATATAATATTTGTTTTAAAAACTCTTTTATGTCCATTTTGACACTATTCAATAGTTGATTTTTTTGAAACTCATAACAGAATTATTACTTCGAACAAAGTCAATTAAATCAATCCTAATATGTCATATTATCCTAGAAAATTAGTTTAATTCATTAAAATTCTTAAATTATATTTATTTGGGTATTTATAATATCAATTATTTTAATTTTTCACTATTATGGTAATTACTGCATCTTCATTGTGTCATAAATAAATTATAATATTTTATGTCTAAAAATTATAAATAAAATATCATTATGTAGTAAATATTTTTATATTTATAATGAATATTTATCGTCTAAAATCCAACATATATAACCTTATGTAACAATTGTTTTGCTAAAAGATATATGCTTGTGTCATTTTTGTATTCATTTTAACTTAATTAAAATAAAGTGTCCCTATCACTTACAAGTGGATCCATGGGGTCCCAAAATTGACTCAAAGATGACCATGGTCGCACATGTATCCACCAATAAGGTTAGGACACCTTTTAGGGTAATTTAGTATTATTATAATATTATTTTTTAACCCTTATTTACCGGATTTACCCTTAACCACGGTAAATAAAATATTTACCGAAGTAATTATTCAAAATGTCTAAAAAAAAGTTACCTATTTACACAATTTGGACATCCTGATTCCAAATATGGAATCCATTTTTCCAAATTCAAAACACAGAAGTGGCAGAAATTAATTTAAAATTAATTCCCGCTGTCAAAACAAAAAGCGTGTTTTTAAGATATAATAACTATCAAAAGATTGATACTTTTTTATGTTCGGTTTAATTGTGAAATTATGTCCAATGACCAAAATTGTATTAAATGATAAAAATATATTCTAAATATTCTTTAAAACCACTCAAATTCATAATTTATCACTATTAATTATTTTTATTAAAAAAGTTGTTTTTAATTAAAATTTAGTAATTTTCACTATTCATCAAAATATGAAAGTTATCCGAATAGTACCAAAATTTCACCCTAGGCTAATTTTGATATTCCGAATCCAAAAATGAAGTCCATTTTGAGAGATATAATTTATAAAATTTCAAAAAGTAGGTATTACTATTCATAACGGCTAGTTTGATTGGTTGTGGTGTGTTAGAATCTCGAAGTTGCATACAATGCACGCCATTGCATTATTCAAAGGGAAACGTACCATGGAAGCTTGGGGTGTTACATAATCCCTCAATTATAGGAAAATAATTTTGGAACAAAAACGTTATCTGTTTACTTTTCTTACTAAAAAATCAATAGTTGGAACCTACAGATAATAAATCAGTTAATTCCAGATGGATTAAAGAACCAACTGTTTGATAAAAAGATAATGTCTGGTAGGGTTTTGAGTTTCACTATTGATTGTAGGGTATAGTGACTTGTTCTTTGGATCCATGAGTGCTCATTATGTTTAAAGGTTGAATGCCTTGTTTAAGGGACAAGAGCCAAGTTGATATGATGTTGTTTCCTACTTCTTGTGCTATGATGTGAGACTATATGGCTATTGTGATTTGAGGGGGCAGGGAGGCCCATTGGTTGTGGCAGCAGTTGATTCCTAGAGTGGTGAGATGCATCATTTTATGCATGTGGGTGTCGGGGAAGACACCAGAGATGATGAAACAGGTTAGATGTGAATATTTGGATGATTTCTGAATCTTGTTGGCTGTTTGTCTGCTTTACTTTCCACACTACTCAAGGCAGTTGGTCTTGCTTACCCTCCTTCAAAAAAGGGGCGAAGACACGTGGGGTATGCCACATGCTTTGCATGTTTAGCTTCTCGAGGGAGGGTGGGTATATGCTCTTTCTATAGGTGGAAAAGACTCGATGGTTAGTTCACCTACTCACCATGTTAAACCCCTTACGCTTGGTATCTTATAACGTTTTTCTAGAATGCATAGGAATATGGAAAATTAATAATTCTATTAATAAATTATTGAATGATTGATGATTAACACATGGGATTGAAGCTTGCTGGGATGCAGTGCTGAGGTTATAATTTAAAGGAACATTGGACTTTGGGTGTGATGCTAATGAAATATAATGTAGAATTGTTAATGATTAATTAATGTTTATATAATTAATTAATGTAAATTTCAAATGATAAAAAATGGAATGAATTAATATATAAATCTATTTAAATGGTTGTGTGCTTATAGGACACCTAGTCTTAGTAGTGGCAGCCGGGAGTCTGAGAGACGTTAGCTGCAGTTGAGTCTAAGACTAGGTTATTCCCATAGTGTGGTTGTGAGTTATATTATATTTTGTAATTTTTGTGTTTCTATACGCTACTCAACCCTACTAGTTAGGACAACTGATACCCTAGGTATTCTGATCCCTGGGGGGGGGGGGGTGTTTTCCCCAACATTCTGATGGGAGGATGGATGACTGACCACCCCATTTGTCCCCACTCTCTTCTCTTGGTAGTTACTTGTACTGGTAGGCACAGTGGTTAGTTTTCCTTATATATGTCTGTAGAGGGCTGTAATGGATTGTGGTTATTCAAACAAATATATTCTGGATATAGGTTCCTATGGACTACTATAGGTGTAATGTGTATAGGATATGATGGCTTGAGGATCATTACTCGGTGTATGGGTTATAATGGCTTGAGGTTTAACACCTGATGTATGATACACGTTATGCGAGTTGTGACAGCTCCCAAAAACTACCTGGTTACTTTGGTTATGTGGATGTTGTGGTTTTCCTACACGAGATTCATTTTGCGGTGCTTCACCTAGGTGTCTGCGGGAAAGCCTTTTTGGAGAGAGATGCTTAGGACGTGTGACGTTGGGGAAAAGCGGTAAAATAGTGGGGAAGCAGTAGCAGGGTACCCTTGACATTATTTATTATATTATATACTCTTGTATGTGATACTGGGTGAGAGTATCCATTGTGAGGCTGGGAACTTAGTATAACTATTTAGGTGACGAGTTAGTTTCACTTGTTGTTCAATGTGATTTCATATGATTTCTTTAATTTTTCCTGAGAGGATATGGGGAGGATCCTACTGAGTATATTGTTATACTCACCCTACGTACATATAAACTATTTTTCAGGTCACTTAGAGAATTTTTAAGATCATGTTGGTTACTACTAGCTTGGGGTTGCAGGAGCTATTCAGGCTTTGGTGATGTTGTTTTTTTACTTTCCTTTGGTACTTATATTTTTACCTTTTCATTTGTTGTAGTTCTTGCATGGAATTACATTTGTGTACTTGGGATTTATTTTTATATTGCAGTTTGAGTTGGAGTTGGTTGGTGTCTGTCTTATCTCTCTCTTTCTCACATGTTCTCTTAGAGGGTAATGCCTCCCATTTGTGTATTTACTATAACCTCAGTTCTAGTCACCAACCCAGGGCCTACTGGAGGTGGGATTTGGGGGTCACTATCTCCCTTCTCACATTGTTGTCCCAGGAAGGGTACACCTTGTGTGGAGGAGTCATGACACATTTATTATGTTTTATTTTCCCCCAAGATTCCAAGAAGTTTATTATGATTGATATACAGGGTTAATCTAGGAGAATAATGGTGTTCTCAAAGGATTCTGTAATGCCCCAACCCCAATTACCCAGAGTCGGTGCATTATTTTAATACATTGGCATGATTACAAGGAATCAAGTCCCGAAGGACCGATCAGTTTAGCAGTCTTAGAAAAATAGATTACATACATGAATGTTACATTTGCACTTTATTATGTACAAAACAACATAAATAATATTTATGAACACCATTATTCCCTTGGCTTAACCCTGCATATCAATCACATTACACTTCTTGGAATCTTGGGAAAAATAAAACATTGAAAGGGGTGAGGTAAAATGCTCAGTAAGGGTAAGCAATACAGCGGAAAATTTCAAAAATAAGCATAAACATTTAGGGCAATGTATAAAACTAAAACAAAAGCCTTTTAAACTTGAACTTCAGCATAATATGGCAGAAATAAAATGAAATGATGCCATTTACTTATTCACATGGATATTATACTAATCGAATAATCACATGCAATATCACTAACCACTTTCATAATGATGGAATGCATGATGCCGAACTTTAATTTCCGTGTCGAGGCCTCGTTCCAAGACCAAAGGGATAACTGTAACTGGAACCCAACCCGGAGAGCCTCTGTAACCAGACTCAATCCCGGAGTGCCTCTAATAACCGGACACCAATCCGGAGTGCCTCTAATAACCGGACACCAACCTGGAGTGCCTATAATAACCGGACACCAACCCAGAGTCCTTACTCTTACCGGTCCCCAACCCGGAACATACTAGTCCAACACATTCATCTTAAGAAGAGGATGAAATATAACATAAACATTCATATTAAAACTAACATACAAAATGTCAAAACTTTAATCACAAACCATTAATGGCATAAAAATAACTCATCCATAGTCAAAAATATCACAAAACCTTAAATACAATATGGATGATTTGTATCATAATAAATCAACTTGAAACAAGTTTAAAATTTATCAAAGGATGTTGACATATATGAAATCAATACTATTTGAGAGAAATATCTCTTTTTTTGAAATCATTTAAAAGTCGCATAATTATAGAGAAAACCATTATTTTAAAAATATCTTTATAATCTTGTGAAGGAAGCTTCAAAGGTGTAATAACGGCGGAGAATAACCGCACCCTCCGTATAAGTTAAAAAAATACATTCTTACCTTAATTTTGTCAAAAGGTTAAAAAGGAACTTGTTTGGAAAATGACGGAAAGATTCCTTTATAAACCTCTTATAAAAAGTCAAACAAGGGTATAAATGTCTTTAACCCATATTCTTGTAAATAGTAAAAATGTTTTGAAATACATTTTTAATAAACATGGATGTGGATGATAAAGAGATCCCAGTAGATTATTACGTATATACAACCTCGGATAATGAAGAGATTGCGAAATAAACCCTTACCAATTTGGTAACTTATGAAACGTACAACCCATGAAAGAGGTATCATACAATGAATATGTAAATACATATAAATTAAAGTGTATTACAAAAGAATATAATTATGGTCAGTACATACACCACACAAAAGGTAATGGTGACAATATGGCATGAATCTCACGGGAATAAGGAGTGAGATGAAAACCCCTTACCTTGCACTTTCCTTTAGTCGAGGGTACGTTTAACCTCCTGTACGAAGATCGTAGTATGTTATTAAATTATAAAAGAACCATATTAATATTTATGATATCATACATGATTCATTTATGACTTTATATTACCCATTTAATAATAATTTCCATGTTAAGTTAACATTTCGGGTAATAATCACTTTCTTTATCGTACGTGTTTTAACTTGTCACTCTTGGTTGTATCACTTAGATCATGATTTAAATACTTACAGAATATAAAAAATGATAAATATATCATATATATTTAGAATATAAATATGTATAATAGATATATATATGAAATGGAAAACACCGTTTATGGAGATGGTAGTCCGTCCGTACGCATAAACGCTGTTTCTGTTTTCATATAGTATTGAAGGGAAGTTAGTGAATAAGATATATGTAAGTACATAAATCCTTATATATATATATATCTCCAGTAGCATTATTATGTCATATATTACATACTTATTAGTAATATATATTTTTATAATCGTCGATGAATGGTGAACTTGGAAATGAATCTCATCGCGTCGTGGATACGGTAATCTGTACATACGCACGAGTGAAAATATCATTCTTTTGATATTAAAATAATATATAATTGGATGGTATATCATATATACAGAATCATTATCATGTTATATTTATTATTTACATGAATTAAAAATCATTATTATATCCATCCAAATAAAAATGTATTGAATAACAATTACACCATGACGTGGAGACGGTAAGCCGTACGTACGCACGTATGGTGACATGTCATTCAAAGGATGGATAGAATACTGAATATGGTTGTACCATATTTATAATAATATTATAGTATATAGGAGATACTGGATTAATTATTTTAGAATGGTAATAACAAAGAACGAAGAAGTGGAAGAAGAAAGGAACTTGAAAAAGGGTGATGAAATCATTACCTCTTCTTCGGGTTCTTCCTTTTGATTTGATAAAAAGGGTTTCTTAGGATAAATTTATGACTAAAGGAAGGCCTCTAGGATGAAGTGAGGGATGTTGAGAGAGTATTTGGGTAGGTTTTGGCCAAACCAAAAGGCTTTTAAGGTGTGAATTAATGAGAAGGGTGAGTGTCCTTTTATAAGAGGGATGAGGGACACCTTTGGAAAATCTAGAAATATTATTTTACAATAAATTAATATTCGGTTTATAATGGTTCCAAAGTGGATTATTTAAAGGTTAAGGTGGGTATGGGTCAAAAACTACTCAACCAATATAATTTAGACAGGTTTGGGTCATTATATTAACCTTATCTTTTAGTTTTAACACTTAGTTAATTAGTTTGACACTTACCATGTCACTTTGTATTTTTATATTATATAGTTAATAAGCTTACAATATACATCCAAGAGACCCCCAAGTGGTCCATTAATGATAACAATATCATGATATAAGTCTCTTGGCCGAACCTTAGATTTTTAGGAATTTAATATCAATTAATAATATAATATTTGTTTTAAAAACTCTTTTATGTCAATTTTGACACTATTCAATAATTGACTTTTGTAAAAATCATAACAGAATGATTACTTCGAACAGATTTAATTAAATAAATCCTAATATGTCATATTATCCTATAAAATTAGTTTAATTCATTAAAAGTCTCAAATTATATTTATTTGGGTATTTATAATATCAATTATTTTATTTTTTCACTATTAAGGTAATTACTGCATCATCATTGTGTCATAAATAAATTAAACTATTTAACGTCTAAAAATTATAAATAAAATACCATTATGTAGGAAATCGTTTTATCTTTCTAATGAATATTCATAGTCAAAAATACAACATAAATAACCCTATGTTAAAAATGTTTTTCTAAAAGATATATGCTTATGTCATTTTTGTATTTATTTTAACTTAATTAATATAAAGTGTCATTATCACTTAGAAGTGGCTCCATGGGGTCAAAAAATCAACCCAAAGATGCCCATGGTCGGACATGTATCAACCAATAAGTCTAGGACACGTTTTAGGGTAATTTAGTATTATTATAATATTATTTTTTAACCCTTATTTACCAGATTTACCTTTTAACCACGGTAAATAAAATATTTACCGAAGTAATTATTCAAAATGTCTAAAAATAAAAGTTACCTATTTACACAATTTAAAAATCCTGATTCCGAATATGGAATCCATTTTTCCAAATTCAAAACACAGAAGTGGTAGAAATTAATTTAAAATTAATTCTCGTTGTCAAAACAAAAATCGTGTTTTTAAGATATAATAAATATCAAAAGATTGATACCTATTTATGTCCGGTTTAATTGTGAAATTAATTCCAATGACCAGAATTGTATTAAATGGTAAAAATATATTCTAAATATACTTTAAAAACACTCAAATTCATAATTTATCACTAATAATTATTTTGATTAAAAAAGTTGTTTTTAATTAAAATTTAGTAATTTTCACTATTCATCAAAATATTAAAGTTATCCGAAAAGTACCAAAATTTCAACTTAGGCTAAATTCGATACTCCGAATCCAAAAATGAAGTCCATTTTGGGAGATAAATTTTTTAAAATTTTAAAAAGTAGGTATTAATATTCATAACGACTACTTTGATTGGTCGTGGTGTGTGTTAGAACTCGAAGTTGCGTAAAACACATGCTACTGTATTATTCAAAGAGAAGCGTACTGTGGAAGCTCGGGGTGTTACATTCTCCCCTCCTTCAACAAATTTTTTCCTCGCAATTTGATATTGTTCTTTGAAAATAAAGGTTGAAAATAGAAAATATCTTTGTGGAAAAAACCCACATCAGAAATTTGGTTAATAAAATTTTAGTCTTAACAAGATGAAAGGATAAATGAAAGGGTCACCACAAAATTATGGTCTCGATTAGGAGGACATTGGTGGAAATTATAGACATATAACTGGAGGAAAAACGTAAATATTTATAGGTATTGATTGAGGTCATCAATCACAAACAAGTTTAAAATTATGGTCCTTAAATTCATCAATCTATGATGATTTAAAATACCATCGATTCAACAAAACATAAGGTATTAGGATAACACATTTTTTATGTTTCAAAATATCTTAGTTGAAATCCCACATCGAAAAATGTATTAATGAGGCCTCTATTTAAAATAAAGAGTAGAAAGTATGAAGATTACCGAAAATAACACATAATAGGGTTCCATGTAGGAAAATATGGATATGGAAGAGAAATCTAACCATTAATTATCTGATGGAGAGTGGTAGAGAACATGGCTATGAAAAGGCCAAAAATCCCAAAGCCATAAATTAGTAATGATCTAAGGTACCATCTAGTATAACATTTTTGTTCTAAGTTCCTTTTATTAATGTTGAGGAATTTATTTATGAGATTGGCTAAGATCATAAGGAGATATACTTACTTTATAATTAGAGTTTTATCCATTAATAAATTTCTACCACAAACTCATCTTTCACCCCAAAACATAATAAAACTCAAAAATACTCTATTTATCCTAATCATATAGGGTTCCAAATATAATGAATTTATATTTCACATATCAGACCCTTTATGTAAAGAAACTACATTATACCATCCAGGAACTTCATGTAGCACAATGGTAGGTGATAAATCCCAATTGCACTATGATTGTGGGTTCGATTCCCGCAGCTTTGTCTGACACGACGGGTCGTCACACGGTCTGCGTGTTTTCCTTTTATAAAAATCCAAAAAACTAACCTTTCAAACTTAATCCATTCCAACCATTAGACTTATCCAAAATAATATTATCCAAACTCACAGTCCAAAATTTACAAGGAAGTTAAACATAATGAGGATCCTTTTTTCCAGGTAATAACATGTGAACGCCTTCCTCATATATTCTTTTAAAACACTACAACATCCTGAATTTCCAAAATCAACCATCTCTTATTCCAAAATCACAACCTCAATATTAGGACCATATTAAGTTTTATCTTTCCTTAAACCATGTAATTTCCAAAAAAAATTTAACTCGCTGTAGAGTCACTTTTCTTAGTACCATAAAATCTTAAATCCTTAATTAAATAGTACTGCAGTACAATCCTTATTTATTTCCAGAACATCATTGATACAACACTTAAATGAAATAATTCTAAAATAACAACATAAGAACACTAGTCATTCCTCTTCATCTGTGGTAGTATCATAACTTGATTATTATCCAATAGCATAATTTGCGGCATAGTCTGATGACTGGGACATTGGTTCGCATAGTGTCCAAACTCCTTAAAAATGAAGCATTGTACATTTGAAACCATTTTATTACCCTTGCAGTCACGTACTTTGTTCCCTTTTCCTCCACACTTATAACAAACTCCCATTCCTTTCAGGCAAGTTCCAGGGTGTTTCTTCCCACAATTATCACATATGGGAAAATTCTTCTTTTCCCTCTTCCCTTTATCCATCTTTCTCTCTTCCATAATTTTCTTCTCTTGTTTCCCTTCAAAGCCATAGGACTCCGAGAATTATTTACTAATCTTATCAACACATGATACTATTTCTTCATATGATGATAATACGTGGGAAACTATTTCACTTCTAAATTCTGGCTTAGGACCACGAAAGATATGATCCTTCTTACTCTTTGGATCATACGTAATACGGGAGTTCACATTCCTTCTAATGGGCTCCATTTCTATACAATAGCATAAACTAGTTCAGTTTATGAATTGCAATGAATAATTACTAAACTTGTAAAATACCTAACACAAATTGAACAGTTTATGGATATAATCCATAATCATAAAAATGTTTTCTTTGAGTAAGTATATACTCATAAGACCTTCATAATGGTTTGTAAATAAAATAAGAATTATCCTAATCATATCCCCCGGGAGTGTCTTAACCAAGAGTACAGCAATGCCCGTTGTCGTGCACCAGTTCCCATTTGAGTCTAGCTCAAAGCGGTGTTTTCGGGTTTTACCCCTAGGTACATCTATGCCAGAGCTGCCTCTACCTGCTCATATCCAGACAGAGATGTATTGCTCGGAAAACTCACAAAATCTCTACAATACCAAAATTCTAGGAAGTTCTTATATACTAATCCTCAAAGTCTATCTTAGGGCTATGTGCTCTAATTAGAGTTTATCTAAATCTAGTTTCCAAGGTTATTGCTAAACTTCCTCTGATACCAACTGTAACGCCCCGACCCCAGTTACCCAGAGCCGGTGCATTATTTTAATACATTGGCATGATTACAAGGAATCAAGTCCCGAAGGACCGACCAGTTTAGCAGTCTTGGAAAAATAGATCACATACATGAATGTTACATTTGCACTTTATGACATACAAAACAACATAAATAATCTTTATGGATGCCATTATTCCCTTGGATTAACCCTGCATATCAATCACATTACACTTCTTGGAATCCTGGGAAAAATAAAACATAGAAAGGGGTGAGCTCAAATGCTCAGTAAGGGTAAACAATACAGCGAAAACTTTCAAAAATAAGCATAAACATTTAGGGAAATGTATAAAACTAAAACAAAAGCCTTTTAAACTTGAACTTCAGCATAATATGGCAGAAATAAAATGAAATAATGCCATTTACTTATTCACATGGATATTATACTAATTGAATAATCACATGAAATATCACTAACCACTTTCATAATGATGGAATGCATGATGCCGAAATTTAATTTCTGTGTCGAGGCCTTGTGCCAAGACCTAAGGGATAACTGTAACCGGAACCCAACCCGGAGAGCCTCTGTAACCGGACTCCATCCCGGAGTGCCTCTAATAACCGGACACCAACCCAGAGTGCCTCTAATAACCGGACACCAACCCAGAGTGCCTCTAATAACCGGACACCAACCTAGAGGGATTACTTTTACCGGTCCCCAACCCGGAACATACTAGTCCAACACATTCATCTTAAGAAGAGGATGAAATATAACATAAACATTCATATTAAAACTAACATACAAAATGTCAAAACTTTAATCATAAACCATTAATGGAATAAAAATAACTCATCCATAGTCAAAAATATCACAAAACCTTAAATACAATATAGATGATTTGCATCATAATAAATCAACTTGAAACAAGTTTAAAATTTATCAAAGGATGTTGACATAGATGAAATCAGTACTATTTGATAGAATTATCTCTTTTTTTGAAATCATTTAAAAGTCGCATAATTATAGAGAAACCCTTTATTTTGAAAATATCTTTATAAGTTTGTGAAGGAAGCTTCAAAGGTGTAATAACAGCGGAGAATAACCGCACCCACCGTATAAGTTAAAAAAATACATTCTTACCTTAATTTTGTCAAAAGGTTAAAAAGGACCTTGTTTGGAAAACGACGGAAAGATTCCTTTATAAACCTCTTATAAAAAGTCAAACAAGGGTATAAATGTCTTTAACCCATATTATTGTAAATAGTAAAAATGTTTTGAAATACATTTTTAAGAAACATGGATGTGGATGATAAATAGATCTCAGTAGATTATTACGTATATACAACCTCGGATAATGAAGAGATTGCGAAATAAACCCTTACCAATTTGGTAACTTACGAAACGTACAACCCATGAAAGAGGTATCATACAATGAATATGTAAATACACATAAATTAAAGTTTATAACACAAAGAATATAATTATGGGCAGTAAATACACCACACAAAAGGTAATGGTGGCAATATGGCATGAATCTAACGGGAACAAGGAGTGAGATGAAAACCCCTTACCTTGCACTTTCGTTTAATCGAGGGTACGTTTAACCTCCTGTACGAAGATCGTAGTATGTTATTAAATTATACGAGAACCATATTAATATTTATGATATCATACATTATTCATTTATGACTTTATATTACCCATTTAATAATAATTTCCATGTTAAGTTAACATTTCGGGTAATAATCACTTTCTTTATCGTACGTGTTTTAACTTGTCACTCTTGGTTGTATCACTTAGGTCATGATTTAAATACTTCCAGAATATAAAACATGATAAATATATCATATATATTTAGAATATAAATATGTATAATAGATATATATATGAAATGGAAAACACCGTTTATGGAGACGGTAGTCCGTACGTACGCATAAACGCTGTTTCTGTTTTCATATAGTATTGAACGGAAGTAAGTGAATAAGATATATGTAAATACATAAATCCTTATATATATATATATATATCTCCAGTTGAATTATTATGTCATATATTACATACTTATTAGTAATATATATTTTTATAATCGTCGATGAATGGTGAACTTGGAAATGAATCTCATCGCGTCGTGGAGACGGTAATCCGTACGTACGCACGAGCGAAAATATCATTCTTTTGATATTAAAATAATATATAATTGGATGTTATATAATATATACATAATAATTATCATGTTATATTTATTATTTACATGAATTAAAAATCATTATTATATCCATCCAAATAATAATGTATTAAATAACAATTACACCACGACGTGGAGACGGTAAGCCGTACGTACGCACGTATGGTGACATGTCATTCAAAGGATGGATAGAATACTGAATATGGTTATACCATATTTATAATAATATTAAAGTATATAGGAGATACTGGATTCATTATTTTATAATGGTAATAACAAAGAAAGAAGAAGTGGAAGAAGAAAGGAACTTGAAAAAGGGTGGTGAAATCATTACCTCTTCTTCGGGTTCTTCCTTTTGATTTGATCAAAAGGACTCCTTAGGATGGCTTTATGACTAAAGAAAGGCCTCTAGGATGAAGTGAGGGAAGTTGAGAGAGTATTTGGGCATGAGTTTTCCAAACCAAAAGGCTTTGAAGGTGTAAATTAATGAGAAGGGTGAGTGTCCTTTTATAAGAGGGGTGAGGGGCACCTTTGGAAAAGATAGAAATATCATTTTATAATAAATTCATATTCAGTTTATAATGGCTCCAAAGTGGATTATTTAAAGGTTAAGGTGGTGATGGGTCGAAAACTACTCAACCAATAGAATTTAAATAGGTTTGGGTCATTATATTAACCTTATATTTTAGTTTTTACACATAGTTAATTAGTTTGACACTTACCATGTCACTTTGTATTTTTATATTATATAGTTAATAAACTTATAATATACATTCAAGAGACCCCCCAAGTGGTCCATTAATGATACAACTATCATTATATAAGTATCTTGGCCGAACCTTATATTTTTAGGAATTTAATATCAATTAATAAAATAATATTTGTTTTAAAAACTCTTTTATGTCAATTTGACACTATTCAATAATTGACTTTTGTAAAAATCATAACAGAATGATTACTTCGAAAAAAGTTAATTAAATTAATCCTAATATGTCTTATTATCCTATAAAATTAGTTTAATTCATTAAAAGTCTCAAATTATATTTATTTGGGTATTTATAATATCAATTATTTTAATTTTTCACTATTATGGTCATCATCCTTGTGTCATAAATAAATTAAATTATTTAATGTCTAAAAATTATAAATAAAATACAATTATGTAGGAAATCATTTTAGATTTCTAATGAATATTAATAGTAGAAAATCCAACATATATAACCCTATTTAATAATTGTTTTTCTAAAAGATATATGCTTATGTCATTTTTGTATTTATTTTAACTTAATTAATATAAAGTGTCATTATCACTTACAAGTGGCTCCATGGGGTCCAAAAATTGACCCAAAGATGCCCATGGTCGGAAATGTATCAACCAATAAGGTTAGGACACGTTTTAGGGTAATTTAGTATTATTATAATATTATTTTTTAACCCTTATTTACTAGATTTACCCTTTAACCAATGTAAATAAAATATTTACCGAACTAATTATTCAAAATGTCTAAAAATAAAATTTACCTATTTACACAATTTGAAAATCCTGATTCCAAATATGGGATTCATTTTTCCAAATTCAAAACACAGAAGTGGCAGAAATTAATTTAAAATTAATTCCCGTTGTCAAAATAAAAAGCGTGTTTTTAAGATATAATAACTATCAAAAGATTGATACTTGTTTATGTCCGGTTTAATTTTGAAATTATGTCCAATGACCATCATTGTATTAAATGGTAAAAATATATTCTAAATATACTTTAAAACCACTCAAATTCATAATTTATCACTAATAATTATTTTTATTAAAAAATTTGTTTTTAATTAAAATTTAGTAATTTTCACTATTCATAAAAATATTAAAGTTATCCGAATAGCACCAAAATTTCACCTTATGCTAAATTCGATACTCCGAATCCAAAAATGGAGTCCATTTTGAGAGCTAAAATTTCTAAAATTTTAAAAGTAGGTATTACTATTCATAACGGCTACTTTGATTGGTCGTGGTGTGTGTTAGAACTCGAAGTTGCGTACAACACACGCTACTGTATTATTCAAAGAGAAGCGTACCTTGGAAGCTCGGGGTGTTACAGATTCACTATATTGTATTTTATGTTTTCATTTGAAATGTAAAATTAATGTACATTTCTAGTTTCCAAAACTACCAAACTATTCGATCCTTTGGGTTTAAAATCTTGTATCTATGCCAATGTGATAAAGTAAGACACCAAATCCGGGCTACTAGGGTTGGGGTATTTACAGTTGGTATCAGAGGATGTTTATTAGAAACCTTGAAAACTAGATTTAGGAAATTCTAGATCAGGGAACATAACCCTAAGATAACTTTGAGAAAAATAATAGAAGAACAACCCAAAAAAACCATGTTTATGAGATTAGTACACATAAAAATTTCAATTTTTGTTAAGTATTTCACTAGTTTTGGGATTTTACATTATGTTTCATAATGATATAATCTTATCTACTATATGTCGTCATTTAGAAATGACACCTCATAGAAGGAATAATAATCTTACCAATGCACATGATCCAAAGAGTAAGGATGATCAAATATTTTATGGTCTCGTTCCAATCTTTCCAAGGGAAGAAGTATCTCAAACATTATCATTATATGAGGATATAATATCATGTGCTATAAAGATAATAAAAGAATTATCTATGTATTATGGATTCAGAGGGAAGCACGATAACAAGAGTACAACTAGGAAAAAGTTAGATAAATGAAAGAAGATAAAGATGTTTTTTTTCAACACGTGATACTTGTGGAAGTATACATATTAGTACACACTTAAAAGGAAAAGGAGTCTGCTTCAAGTGTGGAGAAAAAAGACACCATACTTAGTATTGAAAGGGAAAGAAATGATTTTCTAATGTTCAATGATTTAACTGTAAGAATATGGGTAACTATGTAAATGAATTCCCTAAGCACTAAGAGAATATACACCAGAAGAAGATAAGGGATCAAAGTCAAGATTATGTTATTACTACTGATGAAGTGGAATGATTAATGTTCATGCATTTGGATTCAATAATTATATTAAAATATTATATTAATAAATGATATTATGGTTGAAAGAAACATGAAATATATATGGAATGTACTGTAATAATTTTTCATTAAGGATTTGAAAGTGTGTGTTGAATGGTACCAAGAAAAGTGATTCAGTGGAAAGTTGATCTTTTGGAAAACACATGATTGAGGGAAGATAACGTTTAATATGTGGTTTTTGTTGAGATAATAATGCTAAAGATATTTTTATGGGACAGTATTGGTGACCATGAAGCTGGTTAGTGATTTGATGGTTTATATTATATTTATTAGGATTATTAGATATTTGGATTTAAGTAATATATTCAATAACCTGAGAATTTTACTCTAGGAAGTATGCATGTTTTCATTAAGGTTTTAAGTTAATCAAGGTATTAATATTTTTGGTATGTGACATTAAGAGTTACATTATGCTATTAGGGGAATCTAATGCTATGTTGATTTTATAAATTTAGTAACCTTCCTTCTAAGTTTTTGGTTGTTGAATTTGGACAAACATGTTTTGGATGAGTCTTAAGATTAACTACTTATGGAATGGATTAAGTATATTATTGATTAAGATTAAAGTATGATTTATAATATTGGATATCATGTTCTAACCATTATTATTTTGGTAAATATTTAAATTCTAAAGGAATAAATTATGGATTGTCAGATGTAAGTGATTGAGGCATAATAATTCATCTTGAATATCTATCTTTTGGTTTAAGAAATGAAGAGGAGATAGATCAAAGCACAACCAAATGATGGGAATATTGTTATGACAAGGAAAGAAATCAAGTAAGTTTATTTTATCAAGTTCTTATCTATATATTAAAATAAACCCTCAAGTATAGGAAAAGAATTTTGGAACAAAAACGTTATCTGTTTACTTTTCTTACTAATAAATCAATAGTTGGAACCGAAAGATAATAAATCGGTTAATTCCAGATGGATTAAAGAACCAACTGTTTGATAAAAAGATAATGTCTGGTATGGTTTTGAGTTGCACTCTTGATTTTAGGGCAGAGTGCCTTGTGCTTTGGATCCATGAGTGCTCATTATGTTTAAAGGTTGAATGCCTTGTTTAAGGGCCAAGAGCCAAGTTGATATAATGTTTTTTCCTGCTTCTTGTGCTATGATGTGAGCCTATATGGATATTGTGATTTGAGTGGGCAGGGAGGACCATTGGTTGTGGCAGCAGTTGATGCCTAGAGTGGTGAGATGCATCATTTTATGCATGTGTGTGTCGGGGAAGACACCAGAGATGATGAAGCAGGTTAGATGTGAATATTTGGATGATTTCTGAATCTTGTTGGTTGTTTATCTGCTTTACTTTGCACACTACTCAAGGCAGTTGGTCTTGCTTACCCTCCTTTAAAAAAGGGGCGAAGACACGTGGGGTATGCCACATGCTTTTCATGTTTATCTTCTCGAGGGAGGGTGGGTATATGCTCTTTCTATAGGTGGAAAAGACTCGATGGGTAGTTCACATACTCACCATGTTAAACCCCTTACGCTTGGTATCTTATAATGTTTTTCTAGAATGCATATGAATATAGGAAATTAATAATTTTATTAATAAATTATTGAATTATTGATGATTAACCCATGGAATTGAAGCTTGCTGGGATGCAGTGCTGAGGTTATAATTTAAAGGAACATTGGACTTTGGGTGTGATGCTAATGAAATATAATGTAGAATTGTTAATGGTTAATTAATGTTTATAGAATTAATTAATGTAAATTTCAAATGATAAATAATGGAATGAAGTAATATAGTAATCTATTTAAATGGTTGTGTGCTTATAGGACACCTAGTCTTAGTAGTGGCAGCCGGGAGTCCGAGAGACGTTAGCTGCAGTTGAGTCTAAGACCAGGTTATTCCCATAGTGTGGTTTTGAGTTATATTATATTTTGTAATTTTTGTGTTCTATATGCTACTCGACCCTGCCAATTAGGACAACTGACACCCTAGGTTTTCTGATCCCTGGGGAGGGGGGGGGGTGTTTTCCCCAACATTCCGATGGGAGGATGGATGACTGACTACCCCATTTGGCCCCACTCTCTTCTCTTGGTAGTTACTTGTACTGGTAGGCACAGTGGTTAGTTGTCCCCATATATTTCTATAAAGGGCTGTAATGGATTATGGTTATTCAAACACATATATTCTGGATATAGTTTCCTATGGAATACTATAGGTGTAATGTGTATAGGATATGATGGCTTGAGGATCCTTACTCAGTATATGGGTTATAATGTCTTGAGGTTTAACACCTGATGTATGATACACGTTATGAGAGTTGTGACAGCTCCAAAAAACTACCTGGTTACTTTGGTTATGTGGATATTTTGGTTTTACTACATGAGATGCATGTTGCGGTGCTTCGCCTAGGTGTCTGAGGGAAAGCCTTTTTGGAGAGAGATGCTTAGGACGTGTGACGTTGGGGAAAAGCGGTAAACTAGTGGGGAAGCAGTAGCTGGGTACCCTTGATATTATTTATTATATTATATAATCTTGTATGCGATACTTGGTGAGAGTATCCATTGTGAGGCTGGGAACTTAGTATACCTATTTAGGTGATGAGTTAATTTCACTTGTTGTTCAATGTGATTTAATATGCTTTCTTTACTTTTTCATGAGAGGATATGGGGATGATCCTACTGAGTATATTGTTATACTCACCCTACGTACATATAAACTGTTTTTTAGGTCACTTAGAGCCGGTTTAAGATCATGTTGGTTACTACTAGCTTGGGGTTGCAGGAGCTATTCAGGCTTTGTTGATGTTGTTTTTACTTTCCTTTGGTACTTATATTTTTACCTTTTCATTTTTAGTAGTTCTTGCATGGCATTACATATGTGTACTTGGGATTTATTTTTATATTGCAGTCTGAGTTGGAGTTGGTTGGTGTCTATCTTATCTCCCTCTTTCTCATGTGTTCTCTTAGAGGGTAATGCCTCCCATTTGTGTATTTAATATAACCTCATTTCTAGTCACCAACCCAGGGCCTACTGGAGGTGGGACTTGGGGGTCACTATCTCCCTTCTCACATTATTGGCCCAGGAAGGGTACACCTTGTGTAGAGGGGGTCATGACACATTTCTTATGTTTTATTTTCCCCAAAGATTCCAAGAAGTTTATTATGACTGATATACAGGGTTAAGCTAGGAGAATAATGGTGTTCTCAAAGGATTCACTATGTTGTATTTTATGTTTTCATTTGAAATGTAAAATTCATGTACATTTCTAGTTTCCAAAACTACCAAACTATTCGATCCTTTAGGATTAGAATCTTGTATCTATGCCAATGTAATAAAGTAAGGCACCGAATATGGGCTACTAGGGTTGGGGTATTTATAGTTGGTATCAGAGAAAGTTTATTAGAAACCTTGAAATCTAGATTTAGGAAATTCTAGATCAGGGAATATAACCCTAAGATAAACATTGAGAAAAATAATAGAATAACATCCTAAAAAAACCATGTTTATGATATTAGAACACATAAAAATTTCAATTTATGTTAAGTATTTCACTAGTTTTGGGATTTTACTTTATGTTTCATAATGATATGATCTTATCTACTATATGTCGTCATTTAGAAATGAAACCTCATAGAAGGAATGATAATCTTACCAATGCACATGATCCAAAGAGTAAGGATGATCAAATATTTTATGGTCTCATGTCAATCTTTCCGAGGGAAGAAGTATCTCAAACATTATCATTATATGAGGACATAATATCATGTGATAGAAAGATAATGAAAGAATTATCTATGTATTATGGCTTTAGAGGGAAGCACAAGAACAAGAGTACAACTAGGAAAATGTTAGATAAATGAAAGAAGATAAAGAAGTTTTTTTTCAATATGTGATACTTGTGGAAGTAAACATCTTAGTACACACTTAAAAGGAAAAGGAGTCTACTACAAGTGTGGAGAAAAAATACACCATACTTAGGATTTAAAGGGAAAGAAATGATCTTATAATGTTCAATGATTTAACTGTAAGAATATGGGTAACTATGCAAATGAATTCCCTAAGCACTAAGAGAATATATACCAGAAGAAGATAAGGGATCAAAGTCAAGATTATGTTATTACTATTGATGAAGTGTAATTATTAATGTTCATGCAGTTGGATTCAAGAATTATATTAAAATATTATATTAATAAATGATATTATGGTTGAAATAAACATAAAATATATATTTAATGTACTGCAATACTTTTTCATTAAGGATTTGAAAGTGTGTGTTGAATGGTACCAAGAAAAGTGATTCAGTGGAAAGTTGATCTTTTGGAAAACACATGATTGAGGGAAGATAACCCTTAATATGTGGTTTTTGTTGAGATAATAATGCTAAAGATATGTTTATGGGATAGTATTGGTGACCATGAAGCTAGTTAGCGATTTGATGGTTTATATTATATTTATTAGGATTATTAGATATTTGGATTTAAGTAATATATTCAATAACCTGAGAATTTTACTCTTGGAAGTATGCTTTTTTTCATTAAGGTTTTAAGTTAATCAAGGTATTAATATTTTTGGTATGTGACATTAAGAGTTACATTATGCTATTTGGGGAATCTAATACTATGTTTATTTTGGAAATTTAGTGACCTTCCTTCTAAGTTTTTGGTTTCTAAATTTGGACAAACATGTTTTGGACGAGTCTTAAGATTAGCTACTTATGGAATGGATTAATAATATTATTCATTAAGATTAAAGTATGATTTATAATATTGAATATCATGTTATAAGTATTCTTATTTTGGTAAATATTTAAATTCTAAAGGAATGAATTATGGATTGTTAGATGTAAGTGATTCAGGCATAATAATTCATCTTGAATATCTATATTTTGGTTTAAGAAATGAAGAGGAGATAGATCAAAGCACAACCAAATGATGGGAATATTGTTATGAAAAGGAAATAAATCAAGTAAGTTTATTTTCTCAAGTTTCTATCTATATATTAAAATAATCCTTCAAGTATAGGAAAAGAATTTTGGAACAAAAACAGTATCTGTTTACTTTTCTTACTAAGAAATCAATGGTCTTTTAACCGATCACAAATCTACTGTTTTGTGATGGTAAAATTTATAATGACCATGTTCTCTATCACTCTCTATAATAACTTGATAGTTGGATTTTTATTCCATATTTTCACTTCCCACTAATGTTATCCTATTCAAAATCCTAATTTTGGGGTGATTTTTTATTTCCCTTTCCCTCTTATGAAGAAGATGTTTTGTTAGCCCTATTTCCAATATGGGTTTCCCATAAAGAAATTTTCAAGTATCAACCTTTGACATTTAAAGAGAAAATTAAAATTACGAGGACACAATTTATTGAAGGAGGGGATAATATAACACCCCAAAGTTTTATGGTATGTCCCTTTTAAATTTAACATTTTTGATTACTTATGTTTCATGCAACAATGAGCTTAAACAAACCGTGATATACTATTAAATATTAACATGACCGTTAGAATGGTAATGTGATCGTTAGGAATAATAATATGGCTATTAGAATAATAACCTCATCAATAAAAGTTTAAATAAAATTCATGTATCTTATAAATGAAAATATGATATATTTATATCATGGTATAAGTAAATAGATGTTTTAAAAATAATAATTTAAGTGCTGATATTTTTTGTAAAACGTAAATGTTTATTTACGATTTTATAATTAATATGATAATTTAAAAGAAAATTTATTTTCATAAAATAGATTCATAAATTAATATTTTTATTTATTATTATTATAATATAATTTTATGAGACCATAATTAATTTTCAATGTGTCAAAAAATCATTATAAAATCAGTATTTTTCAAATAAATGATGGTTTTAATTAAAAAATAAATTTCTCATATTTATAAAATTATTTTCAAAAAATGGAGATCATTTTTAAAATCTACGCATTGAAAAAAATTTAGGGTTAATTTTTGGGGGTTTTATAGAATAGTTGTATTTTTGGTGAATAGTGATATACGGTAATTTACAGTATTTAACATTAAAAGTAAATAAATGAATTATTGAGTCATGAATGACGTATGGATGAGGTAATAACCAATTGGTTCAAACTCACATGCACTAGTTACTATATTTAGTTATAAGAATCAATATTATTCCTAATCTTGACCCAAAATAATAAACAAATGAGTAAAATAATAAAAAAACACCCCTCTCTTCTCATATAAATACAATCCCTCACCACCTCTTCTCCTTGAAAATTATAAGCCTTATAAATTGATTTTATTATCCAAAATTCATCTCCCAAACCACTTCCCCTTGTTAAGGTCTTACTGGTCTCACCAAAAGGCCATTTCTAACTCTCTTAAGGTGGCTCTCAAGGATACGACACTCAAGAGGTAAAACCCTCCCCCTTTCTCTTTTAATTTATTTTCTTTTCTTATCCTCCACCCACCTCCCCTATCCAAATTAAAATGATAACTCTAGTATCATTTATATAATTTAGTTTCATTTTGTTAATGGAATATCCACAATCAAATCTCTTAACTTCTCTTTTTATTTTTAAAAATGAAAACATAGTTTGTGATGTGTCAATTCACCACCTTCATAGACAAAAAGTTTTCATTGTCCATTACTTCCTTCAAGGATGGTCATAAAACCATTATTATAGTTAAAAAATATTTTATCATACATATTATAAGTTATATAATGTTCTATAACCAATATATATACATGATATTAAATAAAATTATATAAGTATGTGATGGTCGTAAAACCGCCAAAATAAATTAAATTATTTTCAATAACATTTTTATCTAATGAATCATCCTCATAATATCTAAAAAAATGATATATAAGACTATTTATAATTATGGAAGTTCATTAATAACATATAATTTCAATTCTGTAGAATTATTATCCTTTTACATGAACTTCTATACTTGTATACAAGTGAACCGAACGTGAAAATCAAGAAAATGAACACTCCCAGAATGACGAAATTGAACACCATAACTCATTGAAATGGCCACAAATGAACTTAATAAAATTATAATAAATAAAATATATATTTAATAGGATCTTAGTTAAGTAATTAATTAATCTAATTTTATTATCCAGTACATTAAGTATAAGTGAAAAACACTTTCGAACTTAAGGTAAGGGTTTTCTCATCTCACTTTCACTTCTGTGAGATATGACCTATACACCACCATTTATCATTTTTGGTGTATGTATAATAACATTTGATGTATAATATCATGAATATATTTATATTATTGTAAATTTTTTATTTTATGATCATTAATTTTATGGGGGCACATGGTTTGACTGTTTGGTAAGAAAATTCTTAACCCAATTTGCATTCTTTGGGTTAAACTTTTACTTCCTTGATTATGTTGTACTAAGATTGTTTGTGAAATGACTTTTGAATATATTATGTTGTATTTAAATTATTTTATGTGTATTTATAATGGGTACACATATTCAATTCATTTGATTAATTCTTACTTCAGTATTTTTATGGTACTTTCTTTTAGAAATTATATTTTTAAAAATCTCCCTTAAAACTCTCTTTTCTTCCTTATCTATGTTCTCTAAAATTGTTTCCAAAAATATTTTTATCATTCTATTATGATTATTTTAATTCATTTTTAATCTTGTTTTACTTTTTACAATTTTATCTTAAAATATAATGTTTTCTTTTATAATTGCATGATTTTTAAAATAAATGGTTTTAAAGTAAAAAAGGGTATTTATCTCAAGAAAATTGAGAAGATTTTGATAGAATATTTTAATCTATGTCAAAATCCTCTATTGAATCTTATTATTAATTGAGGTTGATCACTTATGACACCATCTACCATATTTTATTGAATGTTTTATGTTTATTTGGATTGGGGATGTATAATATTGATACCATTCTCCATATTACTCTCGATAGTTTATGATTATGTTTACTGATTGGGGAAATAATTTACATTTCATATACTCATTTTAATATGAATGTATATGTTGATTATGTTTCACCCCTTTAATATGATGAATGAATTAGACTTAGTAAGTGTCAGGTGGGGCCTGCTATAGCCCCTCGATGCATCGGTAGGTCTCACGAGACAAGCTAGACTAGGTTTTGTCTAAGGCCTAACACATTTATGTAGACTTCTTGGTCGAGACCTTGATCATATGTTTTAGACGTCCCACGTTAGGAATTAACTCATTATTAGATTAGTTACTGATAATATATATGATTATTTGACTAGAAGAATATACATGGTTAAGTATCTTTCTCATGTGATTATTATTGTGGTGTTATTTAATCAGATTTTATTCGTTCCATATTATGATCAAGATTATGTTTTAATGAAATGTTTTTTATTTATTAAACTTTATTTATTGTTTATATTTATTTATGATAGCTTCTTCTATATTCTTAATCTTACCGAGCATTTGGGCTCACCCTTTTATTTCTTTTCCTTCCCAAAGTTATGAAGAAGAGATCATTTAATTAGTTTTCAAGGATGCAGTTTATTAGATTTTGTTATATATTATATTGTATTTTATTTTCCCAATGTAAAATGGGTTCCATGTATGTATCTAGTTATTCAAGACTAATAAACTGATCAATCCTTAGTGATGTGATCTCTTGCATCTATGAAATTGTAATAAAATAACCAATGACTCTCAACTACTAGGGTCAAGGTTGTTTCATTAAGTCACACCAGTCACATCTTGTATCAGTTTAATGTGAGATTGATTATTACACATCAAAAATGACTTATGAATTATTTTACTAATGTATCAAGACATGCGGGTGTGTTTTCTCGACTTTTAGTGATTGACACATGTTTTTAACTCAATTTTCAATTTTAAACTAAGAACAAAGACTTTGAATCATATCAGGTACAAGATGCATTGGATTAAGGTGAAAATAATTCATAAACATCACAAATAACTTATGGATCACTATTATAAAGTATAAAAACAATCAAAATGAGTTTTCTCAGTTTTGAGTATGTAACGTGTGTTTTGAACTAAAATGTCAAATTTAAATAAAAAGAAACACTTAGAGTTATACCAGTCACACCATGCATGAAATTGACATGTGGTTCATTCTTACATGTCAAAAATGACTTAAGGGTTGTTTTATTAAAGTATAAAAACAATCCAAATGAATTGGTCAATTTTGAGTATGTCACATGTCTTTTTTACTAAAATGTTGATTTAAAATAGAAATATGCACTTTGAGTCATATCGGTCACATCATGTGTCAGTTGTATGTGAGACTAATTCCCATATGTCAAAAACGACTAATAAATACTTGTTCTAAAGTATCAAGACAATGCAATCATGTTTTCATGATTTTCTGTGAATGAAACACATTTTAAACTAAATTATAAATTTTAAACTAATAACAGACAGTTTGAGTCATACTAGACACACTATGTATCAGATTGATGTATGACTGATTCATACACATTATAAATGACTTATGGATCATTTTCCTTTAGTATCAAAAAAACTGGAATGTGTTTTTTCAGTTTTGAGTATGTGACATATGTTTTGAACTGAAATGTCAATATTAAATAAAAGGACACACTTGTAGTTATATTGGTCACACTGTGAATCAGATTGACGTGCAGTTGATTCCTACATGTCAAAAATGAATTAAGGATCAATTTTCTAAAATATGAACACAATATGAATGTGTTTTCTCGGTTTTGAGTATGTCACATGTCTTTTTTACCAAAATGTCAATTTAAACTGAAAACACACACTTTGAGTCATACCGGTCACATCGTGTGTCAGTTTGATATAAGACTAATTCATATATGTCAAAAATGACTTATGAATTGTTTTACTAAAGCATCAAGACAATATGATCTCACTTTATCAGTTTTTAGTGAGTGACACATGTTTTTAACTAAATTGTCAAATTTAATTTGATAACAAACACTTTGAGCCATATTGGGCATGCCATGTATCAGATTGACGTGTGAATGATTGTTACACATAAAAAATGACTTATGGATCATTGTCCTAAAGTATCAAAAAAATATAAATTCATTTTCTCATTTTTGAGTATGTGACATGTGTTTTGAACTAAAATATAAATTTTAAATAAAAGGACACACTTGGAGTTATAACGTTCAAACCATGCATCAGATTAACATAAAGTTGATTCCTACACGTCACAAATGACTTAAAGACCATTTAATAAAGTATCAACATAATCCAAATGTTTTTTCTCAGTTTTGAGTATGTCATGTAACTATTACAAAACAAGCTTTTAACAGTGCTAGAAAAATCCCTTTTCAATGCTAAAAAAATGTTGTTGATATGATCACCGTTAAAAGGGGAGCCCTTTTATTAGCTTTAGAAAAGAACTGATAAAGGGGGCCTTGATCTATTCTAAAAAAACACCAATAAAGTTTCCATTTTATCATCTCTACTTCTAGCGCTGATAAAGCCCATATTTCTACAGTGTGCTTTTAAATTATTGCACACTGCAACAACAAATACAGGAAAATAAAGGACATATCTAATTCAAAATTTAATTAAAAAAAAATTACATCACAAATAAAAGAAAAAAACACTATTATAGTCATTACAAATATTGTTTTGTATAATTAAATCATCAAGTAAAATTTATCAAAAATATTCAAAAACATCAATGGTTTCATTATCTTTGGCACCTGACCCCCTTTCAAAAAATCTCGATCATGGTATCAATTTCCAAAAAAACCACCCTAACCTGATAAAAATAATTCACCTATATAATAAAACAATTCTTATGTTAGTAATACTATAAAGAAATAAACTAAACATAAATACAAAACAATACATTAATAAAATGTCATTTTTAAATTAAAACCACTCAATTTGAGTAAAAGCAGTAACACTGTGCATCAAATTGAGGTGAGGCTGATTTTTATATGCCGAAAATGACTTATGAATCATTTTCCTAAAGTATAAAAATGATTTGAATGTTTTTTCTCAGTTCTAAGTATGTCACTTGTTTTTTTTACTAAAATGTCATTTTAAACTAAAAACACACATTTTGAGTCATACCGCTCACATCGTGTGTCAGTTTTACATGAGAGTAATTTATACACATAAATAATAACTTATGAATCATTTTCATAAATTATCAATATAATGTGAGTATGTTTTCTTGGTTTTCAGTGAGTGACACACATTTTGAACTACAATGTCAATTTTAAATTGATAACGGACATTTTGAGTCATATCAGGCATACTGTGTATCAGATTGAGGTGTAGCTGAAACCTACATATCAAAATTGACTTGTGGACCATTTTACTAAAGTATCATAACAATATGAATGTTTTTTTCTTAATTTTGAGTATATCGCTTGTCTTTTTTTACTAAAATGTAAATTTTAAATAAAAAGACACACTTGAAGTCATACCGGTCACACCATGCATTATATTGAGGTGAGGATGATTCCTACATGTAACAAATGACTTATAGATCATTTTCATAAAGTATCAAAACAATATAAATGTGTTTAATTGATTTTGAGTATGTCACTTGTTTTTTTACAAAAATATCTTTTTAAATTGAAAACACACACTTTGAGTCATACCAATCACATCGTGTGTCGGTTTGACATGAGACTAATTCCTACATGAAAAAATGACTTATGAATCATTTTAATAAATTATCAAGACAATACGAATGTGTTTTCTTGGTTTTCTGAGGGTAACACTTGTTTTGACCTAAAATGTCAATTTTAAACTGATAATGGACACTTTGAGTCATATTGGTCACACCGTGTATTAGATTGATGTATAAATGATTAATATACATAAAAAATGACTTATGAATCTTTTTTATAAAGTATAAAAACAATATGAACATGTTTTCTCTATTTTGAGTATGTCAGTTGTATTTTTTACTAAAATGTCAATTTTAAATACAAAGACACACTTTGAGTCATACCAGTCACACCTTGTGTCAGATTATGTTGTGCCTAATTACTACATGTCAAAAATGAATTATAGATAATTTTTATAAAGCATTAGAGAAATCCAAATTTTTTTATTGGTTTTGAGTATTTCACTTGTGGTTTTGAATAAAATATCATTTTAAACTGAAGACATGCACTTTGAGTCATATGAATCACACTGTGCATTGTATTGAGGTGAGGATGATTCCTACACATCAAAAAGGACTTATGGATTGTTTTTATTAAAGTATAAATTTTTTTGAATGCTTTTTCTTGGTTTTTTGTATATCACTTGTTTTTTAACTAAAATGTCACTTTAAAATGAAAACACGCACTTCGAGTCATACCAGTCACATCGTGTGTCTGTTTGATGTGATATTGATTCCTACCTATCAAAAATTACTTATGAATCATTTTCCTAAATTATCAAGATAATCCAAGCACGTTTTCTCATTTTTCAGTGAGTGACACATGTTTTGAACTAAAATGTCAATTTTAAACTGATAACATACACTTTGAGTCATATTGAGAACACTGTGTATTATATTGATGTTCGAATGATTCCTACTTATCAAAAATAACCTATGGACCATTTTCCTAAATTATAAAAAGAATAAAAATGTTTTTTCTCAGTTTTGACCATGTCACTTGTCTTTTTTACTAAAATGTTATTTTAAATAAAAAATACACACTTGAAGTAATTCCAGTCACATCGTAGTTCATATTGAGGTGAAAATAATTCCTACACATCAAAAATGATTTATGGATCGTTTTTACAAATTATTAAAACAATCTGAGTTTATTTTCTTAGTTTTGAAAAAGTCACTTGTGGTATTTACTAAAATATCATTTTAAACTGAAACCACACACTTTGAGTCTTACCAGTCACACCTTGCATTGGATTGAGGCGAAAAAAATAACTTATGGTTATATTTAATAATGTATCAAACCAATTTAAATGTGTTTTCTTGGTTTTGAGTTACTTTTTTTTACTAAAATGTCATTTTAAATTGAAAACATTCACTTTGAGTCATATCGATCACATCATGTGTCTGTTTGATGTGATACTGATTACTAAACATAAAAAATGACTTATTAATTGTTTTAATATATTATAAATTCAATACAGGCATCTTTGATTAGTTTTCAATGAGTGAGACATGTTTTGAACTAAAATGTCAATTTTAAACTGATAGCAGACACTTTGAGTCATGCCTTGAATACCATGAATTTGATTAAGGTAATAATGATTTCTAAACATCACAAATGAATTATGAATAATTTTCCTAAAGCATTTAAATAATTTGAATGTGTTTGATCATTTTTGAGTATGTCACTCATCATTTTTACTAAAATATAAATTTTAAATAAAAAACACACTTGGAGTCATACTGGTGAAACCACGCTTCAGATTGAGGTGTGGCTAATTATTACATTTTAAAAATGACTTATAGATTGTTTTCATAAAGTATCAAAATAATACAAATTAATTTTCTCATTTTTGAGTATGTGATGTGTGTTTTGAACTAAAATGTCAATTTTAAATAAAAGGATACACTTGGAGTCATACCGGTCACACCATGAATCAGATTGACATGAAGTTGATTCCTATATGTCAAAAATGAAATAAGGATAATTTTTCTAAAGTATCAACACAATATGAATGTGTTTTATCAATTTTGAGTATGCCACATGTCTTTTTTACTAAAATGTCAATTTAAAATGAAAACATGCACTTTTAGTCATACCAGTCAGATCATGTGTCAGTTTTATGTGAGATTAATTCCTAACACATCACAAATGAATTATGAATATTTTTCTTCAAATTTTAAGAAAATATGAGTGCATTTTCTTAGTTTTTAGTGATTGAAACATATTTTTAACTAAATTTACAATTTTAATATGATAATGGACACTTTGAGTCACACCCGACATATCGTGTATCAGATTGAGGTGTGGATGATTCCTACACATAAAAAATGACATATAGATCATTTTACAAAATTATCAAATTAATCAGAATTAATTTTATTAGTTTTGAGTATGTGATGTGTGTTTTCAACTAAAATGTCAATTATAAACTAAAAACACGTAATTTGAGTCATATAGGACACATCATGTTTCGAATTGAGGTTCAATTGATTCCTACATGTCAAAAATAACTTATGGATAACTATTATAAAGTATTATATAAAAATGATAAGTAAATTAACTAAAAAAACTAGATAAAGTGATGATAAAATCAATTAAATAAGTAGTAGGAAGTCACCTCTTTATGATATTTGTATATATTCTGACCCCAGGTATACTGCCCATTCATTTCTAAAAAAATATATTTCAACTTGTGAATATGAGAATTTTCAATAGTTCTAGTAGTATTTAAAAATTATAAATAAATTATTAATAAATATTTTAAATGAAATTATAATTATCTTAGAAAATACCTCTTCAGGGATGCTAGTTTGTTTATGTTATACAATATTTTTCATAAATTTGCAAACATAACAACCATAATATTTTCCATTAGTTTGTTTCAAACACTATAGAAACATTGAAAAAAATAAGTAATTTGTTTTTGTATATGTTTTTATAGTGAAATATTATTACATACACCCTAATACTTATCCACTTGTAGAAGTCGATGGGCTCCTTGTTCTCATGGACTGTCCTCATGCCACGATCTTGATGATATTTAAACACCACCCTATCATAACATAATTTTCATTAAAACATAATATAAGATATATTACTTGAAGTTTATTTGTAAAAAATTGCATGTAGTGTATTAAAAATTGATAAACCTCATCATGTGTGGTTGGTTTTTTGGTCATCCATGCATTGAATACAGAAAATAAATCTTTGGAGTATCCAAATTAACTATAATGAGTGACTAATGCTGCCTAAAAAAGGAATAAGTAATGAAATGAATGATAATATATTTTATATAATTAAATTTTATAGTTTTACCCTTAAATCGTGGGTGTTAATAAGAGTTTGTTATCTGTAAGTTTTCTTTCAAACATCATGTCCAGTTTGTCCATTATTCCTTCATATTTCTTTGGTTCTAATGAGAATTCTTGTGTATAAGTGATGTGAGGACTATGAGTCCAAATTTCTTTTCACATGGTTTTAACTTCAAATAGTATTGATATATATGCCTAAAAAAATTATGAATGGTATCTAGTCATAATTAATATAGTAGATAAGCTATTGGAAAAAAATCATGAAAACACACCTCATGTATACATTTACAACTGAGACTCCAAGCCATTCATACATGAGTATTTAGTTTACATATTTAAGACCAATATAGTCTGTAATGGAATATTTGTACATATGTTATTAAAAATAAATTGTGATAGTATCACCACTTTTTAAAATTGTATCCTCATGAACCTTTAATGTTAGTAAATACAGAAGTTCAATGAGTGGGGTAAAGGTACTTTGTAAAGATATTTTTGATTGGTTGGTTGATCCTTTAGATCATTTTGATTCAAAATTCCATTTCACCCCTTCAATATGTCTATCTATAATAAAATTTATTGGTTCAATCCCTTTTCATGAATTGTTAATGGTTTTGTATAAAAAATAAATTAGAAATGAATACCTCCTTATCGACATGTTTTTTACAAGATTTAACGACCATGATATGAAAGTTCCAATAGTTTTATTGACTGTATGAATATCCCCATAATCCAGTAGAACACGTATCTTGGAACTCAACTCATGAGCTATGTGAATCCTCACTCTTACATGACCCATTGGAAGTTGTTTTCCGTGTAGAACATCTCCTTGGATATTGTACATGGTACCCATCATAACATGGAGATGAGTGTGTGTTGATAAATATAAATCACAATCATTTTCACCATCTATAATATCATCATAGTAAAGGTATCAGTGTTTTCATGATTCAAATTTCACATAAACAGTTATGATAATATTTATTACCTCTTCCAAGATAGCTCTTTGAGGGAAATGGATCACCTCAAAGCGGGTGGGGGAAGGGGGGTCATTGCATAGTGGTTGTTCTTATGTTATGTATTCTCTTTGATTCCTCCCCACAAAATTTTATAACTTTTAATTCCAATTAAGTTTTTCTTCTAGAGAATCTAATTGTGACTACAAATCTTCTATTTTCTTATCTTCATCACCCTTTTCATTTATTTTCTCAAAATATGTTTGAGGTGACACCCAAAAACCAACTCCTCTAACACAAACATACTATTCTTGATGCTTTAAGGAAACTGATATTAGCTATTCATTGAATATAGCTAATGATGATTCTTGTGTCTGAGTAAGATAAAAAATATAGGAAAATAATTAATAATTATTATATAATACCAATTTAAAGTAAAATAATTTTTTATTATGTCATACTTATACATGCTTCCCACACTTTTTGTGTGTTTTCATCTATTATTATCCCTTCTTTATTTACAAATGCCTCCCATAGAACATTATGTGGGATAGAATTGGATTTATATTTTGATTTATCAATCTACATATAAATAGAGGAACATAATTATGTTGTTGTTTCATATCATATAATAGTATTATGGTAGATTTAAAATACATACCATTTTTTTCAAGTGAAGCGTACCCCATCCTTGCTTTATGGTAGAGTTATGATGGTTTTGCTGATCATTTCTTATTTTCAGTGCTCAATTTTCATTTCATAAATTAAGAATTCTTAATCAAATTTATTGATACATGTATTATCAAGAAATGTATTAGTAGTCATAATTTACCTGAAAAGATGTATCCTCACGACGACCTATAAACGTATCCCATTCTTATAATGACCCATAATTTTATCAATAAAATTTCCCTTATTATAATTATGTTATATATTATAAAACAAATATATCACATAGAGAACCTAATAGAATTTTTTTCTCATAAATTAATAATGAAATAAGTGGTATTTATAGAAATTAATAAACCTATTCTGATAGAATATTAACCTGACCATTGGAATTATAATATGAATATTAGGAATAGTAATCTGGCCAATAGAATAGTAACCTCACCTATCAAAATATAAATAAAATCTATGTATCATATAAATGAAAATATTATATATTTATATCATGTCATAAGTAAATAAATGATTTAAAAATTATAAATTAAGTGTTGATATTTTTGTAAAATGTAAATGTTTATTTAAAATTTTATAATATAATTATTAAAAAGAAAATTTATTTTTATAAAATAGATTCATAAATTAATATTTTTTTGTCTTATGATTATAATATAATTTTATGATACCTTAATTATTTTTTCTAAGTTTCATAAAATCAATTACAATATTAAAATCAGTATTTTCAAATAAATGGTGAATTTAATTAAAATTAAATTTCTAATATTTAGAAAATTATTTTCATAAAATGGAGTCCATTTTTTAAATCTACACATAGAAAAATTGTTAGGGTGAATTTTTGAGATTTTTCTAAAATATTTGAATTTTTATGAATAGTGAAATATGGTAATTTACGACATTTAACATTTTAAGCCAAATACATGAATTTTTGATTCATGGATGATGTAATAACCCATTAGTTCAATATAAAATTTACATGTTACTGTACTTAGTCATAATAATCAATACTATTGATAGTCTTGAGACAAAATAATAAACAAATGAATAAAATAATCAAAAACACCCCATAATCCCCCTATAAACACCACCCCTCACCACCTCTTCTCCTCACACCTTTTAAGAATTTTATCTTGCTAATATTATGCCCAATTACTCTAAAAAGCCTCTTCCCTACATCCTAGTCTTTATGGTATCACCAAAATACCATTTCCAAGTTCCTTAAATAGGTTCTCAAAGAGACGATATTCAAGAGGTAAAACCCTCCTTCTTTGTCTTTTATTTTCTTTTTCTTTTATTATCCTCCCCTCACCTCCCATCACATCCCCTATCCAAAGTGACATGATAACCCTAGTATCACACATATACTATAATTTTATTTCATTGATGTAATATCCATCATCAAGTCTCTTCTCATCTCTTTTTAATTCTAAAAATGAAAACATCATTTGTAAGGTGTCAATTCACCGCCTTCATGGACGGCGAGTCTTTGTTTTTCATTACCACCTTCAAGGTTGGTCATAAAACTATTTTATGGTTAAAAAGGATTATAATATGTATATTAAAACTTATTTAATATTCTGAAAGTATTATATAAACATAATAATAAATAAAAAAATACTAGTATGTGATGGTCTTAAAAACTGCAAAAATAAACTTATCATTTTTCTTTAATGTTTTATCTAATGAATCATCGTCATGTAAAAAAAGAAAATGATATATGGGACCATTTAATTTTTTTAAGTGAATTAATACCATATAATTTCAATTCTTTAGAATTATTACTATTTGACTCGAACTTCCATAATTATACACAAGCGAACCGATCATAAATCCATGAAACGAACGCTCCCAAAAAAATGAAAATACGTTCTATAAATCATAGAAATTTCTATAAACAAACTTAATAAATTTAAAATAAATCTAATATATTTTTAATAGGTTATTAATTAAATTATTAATTAATATAATTTTATTATCTAGGACATTACGTATAAGTGAATAACACTTTCATACATAAGGTAAGGGATCTCTCCGAACCTCCAAATTACCTTTGGGTTATGCTTTCTCTCTCTTTTCCCCAATCTAACTCTTAATTATTATTATATAATTCTAAAATATTCTATTTATATGTACCAAACATATTTATTTATCTTAATTCATATTTCTTTGATGGGGAAATACATGTTTTATAAGGCCCCCTTCTCAATTCCTCCCACTAAGCATGCCCTATTAAAGGGAACATCCCAATTTCTTACCCATTTTCAAGTACACCCCATAATCTATTTTAAAGCCACCAATATTTTTCTAAAATAACTCATTTAATTATAAAAAACTATCTTATTTTTTTATACAAACAATTATTCCTTTTTCTATTTTAAATATTCTTTAATATTTTTCCTTAAACCGCACTAAAGTGGATCATTTCTAAAGTTTCTTAAGAAAACTTTTTACTTGTTTTTACTTCAGTTGAACATAATTTATAATGATATATTCCTAATTTACCTCATTAATTTCCTGGTATGATTTAAATCCATTATTTCATGGAAACCTTTTTGATACACCCATTTGTTATGCCATATGACATGATCATGTTACCCATTTCTTTACATGGGTAACCCTTACATTTATTACTTATATTCGATTCTTCATGTGGAACATATTTTCATGAACATGTTATTATGGGTTAATATAGATGGTTCTCCAATGCATTGGGTAATTTTTTGTCTCATGAGATGTCATGTTGGGATAAAGAGTAAACATAATTCCTTTATGGGACTTTATCCACCATGTGATATAGTATTGGCAGTTAGCCTTAACTCATGTTTATGTCATGTTATATGTTACTACCACATTCTTATGATTCCATGACTACATGATCCCATGTTATATATTTCATGCTTCTATATGTTTATTTTTGTTCCATTCCTTTTTATTTCATTGTTTTATGCCTTCTAACTGATGTGCTATTATTTATTCTTATATTTATTCCCTTATTGGGATTTTTAGCCCACCCCTTTATTCATGTATTCCTCAGGTTATCCTATGTATATGTAAGATCCTAAAGGAAGTTATTATCTTATTATGGATTTTAAATAAAAGTTTTCTTTATTTTGGTTTCATGATTTCTAATTATTTACCGAATCTTACAAAGACACTAGAAATTACGATCCTTGGTTTTTATTTGATGATTTAATTATGATTAAAATCATGTAATAATATTTGTAAAAGGATAGGTTCTTTATAGTTGGTATCAGAGGATAGTCTAGTTATATTTTGAGATTAGGACTATATAACTTTATTAATAACCATGGGGATAATTATATCACTATGGGTAACCTAGATTGAAACTTAAGGGGATAAAATGTTAGGATATAATTTTAATTTACAAGTTTTTCCTTCCATGTTCAAATTTTCCTTTTATTATTCTTATTAGATAAGTATTAAATCCTCCCTAATTTTATTTTTTTCTTTTTATTAGTTAATGGTGTAAAATAGGATAAATAATTCTAATAATAAATGTGATTGTCAATGTGACAATTTACCTAATAAAATGAAAAATTTTATGGGAATAGGATCTAAAAAGTTCATGATAGAGCCTGATCAACTAGATCAAGTTATGAATAATAACATAAATCGCGTGGAATTACCTCCTTATACTATGAAATAAAAATTTTCAGTTGAATCATTTATGTGACAAAGTACTCATATATTTAGTGTATCTTATGATCCCATCATTATAGAATAATGGACTAACTCCATTGAGAAGATATTATATGTCCACCAATAATCAGAAGAAGATAAATTTGTGCTTTCAGTCTATCATTTTGATGGGGAAGCTAATAAATGGTGGAAAATAATCAACAACACAAAGTCTAAGGAGAAAATTGATTCCATGGAATGTGAAGCATTCATGAAAATATGTTTTAATAAATATTTTCCCTAAACTCCCCATCTTATGATGAAGAGGGAGTTCTTCAAACTGAAGAGAAAGGAGGAAGAAACTATAAGAGCATATGACGTGAACTTTACAAGGCTTTCAAAATACACCTCTATATTTTTCATGAACATTGATAGCATGGTGGATCACTTATTTATTGAACTAAAGTTGAGTCTATGAAAATCATTGGAATTCAAGACATTGACAGCTATGAGGCGATTGTCCGTTGTACCCTTAAGGTTAAAATAAAGATCAGAGACTCTTAGTTGTCTTATGAGCCTGAAGATAAGAAGTGGAAAATGGAGTTTTATATCAAAGGATCAATAGATAAATATCATTATGTAAAGAAAACCCAATATCCCATGTGTAAAAAGTGTGGGAATAATCATCCATAAAACTGATTAAGGGGAACCCAGAGATGCTTCAAATATGGAAGATAGGGTCATTAAGCTAATTTTTCCTGAAGGGATTTAAATAATCCCACAAATTTGGAAGAATAAATGAATTTTCAGATCAAAACTCAACCTATAGTGTAGTGTTTTAACTATAAATAACATCATCATTATGAGAGACAGTGCCCTAAGCCAAGGGTTTTCAGAGGAAATCAACAACAAAAACCTCAAAGGAAACAAGTAAGGGAATATGCTATCCCTATTACTAAGGTGGATCCCAAAAATGATGTGGTGAAAGGTACATTGGTTATTCATTCAAGTATAGAGAATTTACTATTTGATTCTGGTTCTACACATTCTTTCATATCTTGCAAGTTTAGTAGAACTATTCTAACACCACCTAAAAATATGAAGGTTGGGTCATCTATTAGAATAAATAGGTAAATTATTGCATCCAAAGTATATAAATCCTACCAAGTTAATGTTTATATATTGAACCTCACATAAAATATTTTCATTCTTCCTTTAGTGAAGTTTGATGCTATATTGGGCATGTATTGGATATCTTTAAATAAACCCAACATCAATTGTCAAGAAAGGGTGATCACTCTTCACATCCTATGGTATGCTCCAATTCTATAAAAGTATAAGGAAGAGAATGAATCTCCTAAAAAATCATCACCTCAATTGTGGATATTATTTTTTTATGAGAAATCATATCTAGCTCAAATCATTGAGACAAATGAGAGAATCATGCTCAAAGACATTCCCCTTATGAGGGACTATACTGATGTGTTCACCGAATAATTACTCAGTCTTACTCTTAACTAAGAGGTTGAGTTCTTGATTGAACTTATTCCTAGATATATTCCTATATTAAATACACCTTATAGAATGGGCACTATTGAGTTGGAAGAACTAAAGAACCAGTTACAAGAGAATCTAGACAAGGGTTTCATATTCTTGAGTGCTGCACCATGGGGTGTGCCAGTCCACTTCAACTAGAAAAAGGATGAATCAATGTGAATCTATATTTATTATTGTGATGTCAATAAAATCATGATAAAGAACAAGTATCCCCTGTCATAGATAGATGAATTGACCGATCATCTACATGGGCCTAGTATTTCTCAAATGTGGACATTCGGTCGGGATATCACCAATTAAATGTGAAAAAGGAAGATATTCCCAAGACTTCTATTCAAACAAGGTATGGACACTGTGAGTTCATAGGGATTCCCTTCATACCCACTAATTCTCTAATAATTTTCATGGACTTAATGAATAGAGTTTTTAGAGATTACCTTGGAAAATTTGTGGTAGTCTTTATCGATGATATTATGATATACTCTAAGAGCAAGGAGGAACATGAATAGAATTTGAATAATGTTATAAATAATTAATGAAGGGAGAAACTGTATGAAAATTATAGTAAATGTGAGTTATAGATGGAGGAACTATCATTCTTGGGGCATGTTATCACCAATAAAGGGATATCTGTGGACCCTTCTAAAACAAAGGCAACTGAGGTGTGGGAAAAACAAGAATTTTTAACGAATATATATAGTTTCATTGGTCTAGTTGGTTATTAACAATAATTTGTGAATAACTTATCATGATTGTAAAACCCACTAACTAAGCCGACTCAAAAGAGAGTAAAGTTTTTTTGGACCAGTGAATGTGAAGATTGCTTCAAAGAGTTGAAAAGGAGGCTTATCACTACACCTTTAATAACACTACCAACATGTGGAGAAGGTTTTTTTGATACAAAGTGATGATTCAAAAAATGGATTGGATTGTTTACTAATTCAGGTTGATAATTTTATAACCTACTCCTCAAGAAATTTTAAGATCCATGAGAAGAACTACCTGATGCATGATCTAGAGCTAGTAGCTATGACTTTTCCTTGAAAATCAGGTGGAACTACCTCTATAGTGAAAAGTGTGATATATATACTGATCACAAGAGAATAAATTATATATTCACACAAAAGGATCTCAACATGCATAAAAGTATGTGGTTAGAGCTAACCAAGAACTATGATTTCTCTATTCACTATCATCCCAAGAAGGAAAACAAGGTAGTTGATGCTCTTAATAGAAAATAACATACTATTCTATGCATGATTTAGATTGAGAAATAACCTATATTCATGGGAATAAAAAGTATGTATCTAGAAATGAAAATATAATGGAATACATCCCACCTTTCCTAAATTATTTTCCAACCATCTATCCAAGATAAGATCAAGGATGTATAAAGGGATGATTTAGAGCCACAAAAGAAGGTTAAAGTGGTAAAGGAAGGGAAGGTACATGAGTTTAACATCGATTATGATGGTGTGATTCAGTTTGGAACTCTTCTTTTTGTTCCTTAATTACCCGAGATAAATAATGAGCTACTAGATAATGCACATAACTCATCTTTCTTAATCCATCCTGGAAGTACAAAGATTTATCATGATTTTTGAGAACACTTCTAGTGGAAAATATTTAAAAGGAGATTGCTGAGAATACCTCAAGGTGTTTGGTATGTTATAAAGTTAAAGCAGAGCAACATAAGTCTAAAGGGATGATACAACCATTTTCTATACCCACAAAGAAATGGGAGAATGTCACTATGGACTTTTCACTGTAACATCCCAGGTAATTATACAATAATACATTTTCATATATAGTAATATTTATGAATTAGATATTAATTTTACTTAAAATGGGATAATATGTTTGATAGCATACCCGATACATAACAATTAGTTTCTCTAAGATCTTATGTTGCATACAAGATTGAGATATATCGAAAAATAATACATTATTAATATTATTATTTTAAACTGTAGTTATTTCCTAGACATTGTATTGGTAAGAATTAGAAAAACTAACTATATTATGTTTAAAAATGTTTATTAATTTTTTTTTACTTTCTTATAATAAATTTTAGAGGCTTAAAATGAGAATAAATCAAATGTTAAGCCTAAAATACTTTAATATTTTAAAAGGTAGTTCTACCACCTTTTGATGGAAAACCCTTTTTAAATATAGTTTTTGTAACTTTTATATGTTCTATTGGAAATAATAAACTTCTTATTTAGAAGCGGGATATAAAAATTTACTTTGGTTGAAATTATGTTATTTTTCTGATAAAATTCATATTTTAATGAATAGTAAAAAATACAACATTTTAGTTTAAAACTACTTTTCCATATAATTTATTTATATAGTTAGGTTATAATTTTAATTGGTTTTAAAGCATAATTGAATTAAGTTTTTCTAATTTAATACAATTTTGGTAATTTTAAGTAACTTCACATTTAAATTGGATATAAAAACATATCAATCGTTTGATGATTTTATATAAAAAAACCCATTTTCTTATTCCATCAATGGGATTAATTTTTAATTAATTTATACCAATTATGTGTTTTGAATTTGTAAAAATGGATTCCATATTTGTAATCATAAGGTTAAAATTATGTAAATAGTTCCCTTTTATTTTTGGACATTATGAATAGTAATATTAGTAATTATTTTTATTTACTGCGGTTAAAGGGTAAATCAGGTAAATAAGGGTAAAAATAATATTATAATAATCTAAAACTACCCTAACACTTGTCCTAATACTATTAAATGAGATATGGCCAACTAATAAAACCCCTGGGATGAAAATTTGGACTTTGAAATCCACTTGGGTGTGATTATGACATTTATAACTTTTAATTTAAAGTAAAGGCACAATTATTTTAAACATGACTCTTATTACTAAAGCAATTTTAATATGGGGTTATATAAGTGATATATTTGACTATAAATAGTAATTATAAATCTAAAAATATTACCTACATAATGGTATTTAATTTATAATTTTTAGATATTAAATAATTAAATTAAATTATGACACAATGATGATGTAGTGATTGGTTTATTAACGAAAGAATCAAATAAATGATATTATAAATATTAAAATAAATATTATTTTATATAATTTATGCCACAAATGAATTTTCTAGGTTAATATGACATGTTATAAATATATTCAATGGTTTTTTTTAAGTTACCGTTTTTTTGGATTTTATTTAAATTCAATGAAATGATTAGTGTAAAAATTTACATAATTGATATTTTATAAAAATAATAAATTATTAAATTATTTAAAAAATCTAAAAAATGTTTTAAAATCAAAGAGTTTCTATTATAAGGTCTAAAAGTTCCTTAAGCATCCAATTATGGAAAATTGACCCCATATAAGTAAAATTTATAGCCTCTTAATATTTAAAATGTTGTTACCATAATTAAAATTAAAAGAGAATAATTTAGGGTAAACTAAAAAGATAAGGTTTAAAATAAACTAAATATATGTCTGAAAATTATTGGATGATACGATTTAGAACTTTCCTCATTTTATCTTATACATATCTCAATTTGGAGTTATTTTGATTAAAAATTAATTTAAATTAATTTAATATTTTAAGAGTTTTTAAGGATGCCCCTCCCCTCTCCTATAAAAAGGTACCCACTCTTTTCTAATACTCAAAATTAAAGAACTCTTTGGTTCATCCAATATCTGACCAAACCACTTCCTAAAATACCTCCCCACATTATTTAGGTCTTAGTTTTGGCAGAAGACCCTTCTTATAGGTGTTAAGGTGTTCTTCAAGGGTGATCAATCGAAGAAGAGGTATACTTTTCTTTATGTAATTCTATTTTATTTATTCTTCCACTTCCATAAAGTCTCCTCCAAACAAGATGATATAATAACTCTAGTATCCTAAATATACTTAGGTGTTATTACGTTAATATCATCATCTAAATCCATCTCCACTTCCATCAACTGTGAAAGGAATTAATCATTTGTGCGTACGTGTGAACTATCACCTCTACAAACCGATCTAATTTGTTCTTCATAAACATATCTTAAGACTAGTTATAATAATGGAATTAATGTTCATATGTGATATTAATGACATATTAATTATTCTATGATAATAATATATCTATTACATTCTTACTTTCTATGCGCATAATAATGACAACGTCGTTCATGCGTACATGTGAGCTATCACCTCTACAAAGTGATGTGACACGTTTTTATTCATTATATCACTTGTATGACATATATAATTATATTTAAATGATTAAAATTATTTTAATCAATTTATGGTCATTTTTTAGAGATAAAATAATACTTAAATTCTTTCCATAATTATTGATGAAAAATAGAAAACGATACTCATGCATACGTACAACTTACCATATCCATGATTATAACGTTGTTAATTTTTCATAACCACACTTCATGGTTTTATTTAAAGGTATAATTTATGTATAAATATGATAATAATTTCATCAGTATTATTTTTGAGATTATTTACTTATGACCACATGGACTAGTGACATCAAAACCATGTTCATTTTCGACTCAAGTACCAAATATCGACTAAACATCTGATATGAACTTCAATAATTATGTAATTTTTATAACACGGTAATAAGTAATATAAAAGAAATAAAAAACTTGAAAAAGGTTATTAGGAAATTAAAAATTAATATAATTTTTTTATTTCATAAGAATAAGGAACATACGCGATGAGTCTGACTCACGGTAGTGGACTTCATCTCAATCTTCTTTCATTGAGGCTTATTTTGATAATATACACCAACTTATTTTATATGGTGTATAATCAACCCCCTTGAATTTTAATTTCATTAAAAGGTTTTAAAAATGAATCTATTTCTACTAATCATTTTACTAAATGAAAAAAAGAATGTTTTTAACATATTCGGCGACAACGGTTTTTCTACCGTTGTGACCATTATTTGGTAATTTGCATCCTCTACAAGACATAATGTTTTTAAATGAAAATTAAATACCATATTACCTTTTTCAATATTTTTTTATTGAAAATGGTTTTTAGAATAGATTTATTATTTCAATATCTTGAAATGATATCTTATGCTTTCAATGTGGAAATGCTATTTTTCCTTTATGTATGTTTTGTGTGTTATGATTATGTTATGGTTCTTGGGCATTGCTTATGTATACTGGTGGTTTTGTGATAAATCAAGGGAAGGTGAGCCCGTGATGGCTCTATGATGCATTGGGTAATGATACAAAGTTAAATGATAAAGTTTTTCTTAACATATTTAGGGAATATACTGTTATGGGTATTCCAAAAGTAACCATGAAGGTTACTCCATATGTTGATGCGAAAGATACAATGTATGTATGATATGGATGCCACAATTTACCTTTATAACTTATTATTTCAATGAAGTTTTTAAGGATTCTTATGATTTCATGGGTTTATAAATATTCATGGACTAAAATTTTCTTTTCTTATTTTATATACCTTACTAAGATTTTTGTTCTCATCCCAAGTTTTTAAAATGTTTTCATAGGGTATAAGGATGGGTAAGATAAAGGAAGAAGTCAATAATATTTATATTAAGAAAAAGAAATCATATTTACTTTTAAAAGTTTTATATTTTGAAAGAAATGGATACTGTTGTAGTTGTATCCACTTTTTATAAATTTGAGTTGTTATGTAATATCTATGTCCTAATTCTCTAAAAATATAAACCTGAAAATACCCTCAATGTGAATTCTTTAATTAACTCAAGATTATGTAATGTTTAAGGCTGGGGCCTTATAGTCAATGATCTCCCAAAAACATCTAAAGGAAACACTGTGATATGGGTTGTGGCGGTTCTACTCCCCAAGATTTCCCAATTCATTTCTATTTAGGAATATTCCTCACCTGAAAACTTATAACAACCCCAAACTTTTACACATATCATTACATGATTTTAAGCATAAATTAACATCAAATTACAAGACAAGGATCGTAAAGTCTAGAGTCTTGGAAAACTAGGTACATAATTAAACATCATAAAATAAAATTTTATTTAATATCCATATTGAGATCCCAACTTCCATTATGTTCATACATATATATAGGATAACCTAGGGATAACATGGACAAAGGGATGAGCTAAAAATCCTCTTAAGGGAATAAACATAAGAATAAAGCTTTAGAACATGGGTTAGAAGGCATGGAATAATGATATAAAAAGGCATGGAACAAGATTGATCATATGAAATCATAACATATAAAATATGGGATCATATAAACATGGAATCATAGTAATGTGTTAGAAACATAAAACATGAATTTAGCACGATTTAAGGCTCATTTCACATAGAGGAGCACAAGTCAAGGCTAACTGCCTCGACCGTTGTACATGGAGCACTAGTCAAGGCTAACCGCCAATACCATTGCATATAATGTCTCATGAGACTAAACTTTACCCAATTCATTGGGTATCTATCTAGTAACAACTATTATAAAATATTCATGAATATTTTTTCCATATAAGGAATCATACATAGGTAATCAAACATCACATAAAGTTTACCCATAGAAAGAAATGGGTACCATAATCATGTCATAAGGCATTACAAATTGGCATATCATAAAAGTGTCCATTAAAGAATGGATTTAGAAAATACATGGACATTAATAAGTTAAAATAGGCATATATAAATATAAGTGACATCAAAATGAAGTGATAACATGTAAAAAGAGTTTTTGAGAATCTTTAGTATTAAAAAATTTTAGTTTGGTTCAAGGAAAATATTAAAGAGATTTTAAAACAGAACATAGAAAAATATTTTGTATAAAACTTTAAGTGAACCAAGAAGGTTTTAATAATAAAAATATTGATTTTATAAAAGATATAGTGGCTCAAAACATATTATATAGTTCACTTAAAAATGGGTAAGAATTCAGGAAGTTCCCTTAAAATGGGCTTGCTTATGAGGAAGAATTGAGAAGGGAACCACTTAAAAATATGTAAATTCCCAAAAGAGAATGATGAGTGGATATTGATACATGAGTTTGGAAAATATATAAAAAATTTATAATATTTACATAAAAATAAAAAATAAATTTATTTGGGTAAAAATAAAGATAGATCAACCCGAATAAATAATGGAGGTTCGGGTAGAATCCCTTACATTAAGTCCAAAGACGTTCTTCAATTGAAATTAATGTCATGGACAATCAAATTATATTAATTAATTAATAATTAAAAAACCTATTATTCATTTAACTAATTTATTATAACCTTACAATGTTCATTCATGACATTTTTGATGGGTTAAGAGGTTCAATTTCATTGTTTGGGATCGTTTTGTTTCCTTGGTTTTCATGATCGGTTTACTTATATACATGTAAAAATAATAATATAAGATGAGGATGGTTGAACAGAATTGAGGTTATATTTTATTAGATAACATAAATAATATTAAATGGTTATAAAATTCATTTTGTTATTTGGATTGATGATGAATCATTATATAAAACTTTAATGATAACCCGTTTGGGTTAATTGGCAGTTTTTTAATCACAACGAACTCATTTGGTTTTATAAATTAATAACATTTGTAAAAAACAATTATATAAAATTTCATAGGATATATTAAATACATAATAATCTGTTTCAACCATAAAAATTGTTTTATGACCAGAATTGAAGATGGTAATAGAAATTGAAAACTCATCATCCTTGTATGTGATAAATTAACACATCTCGGATGGCGTTTTTATTTCTATTATAAAATGAGGGGAAAGGAGAGATGATGAATAATTAGTCCATTATCATAAAAAAATTCTAGTATGTGTAAGGTATTGGAGTTTTCATACCTTTTGTATGAAGATATTTGAGGATATAAAATAAAGTAAAGGAAATTGAAAAGAAATTAAAAGAAAACAAAAAAGGGTTTTACCTCTTGATTATTTCCTCTTAAGAATCTCCTTAGGGAAGAGGTTTTGGTATTTTAATAATACCAAGAGCTCCTATATGTGGGGTGGAAGATTATTTATATATCTCGGATGGTGTTTTTATTTCTCAAGAAATGATTTAATGGTAGTTCTTGAGACTAAAAAAGTAATGTGTGCATTTTAATTCGAACAAATGGTCACTTAAATCATCTATGACTCAAGCATGATTCAAAAAATTAAGTTTTAGCATTTATCGTAAATTATAGTATTTTACTATTCATAAAAACTTCAAGTATTTTAGAAAAATCCCAAAAATTCACCATAATTTTTTGACATGTAGAATCCAAAAATGAACTCCATTTTCTGAAAATAATTTTCTAAATATGATAAATTTAATTTTTAATTAAAATCACAATTTACTTGAAAAATACAAATTTTAAAATTGTAACTGATTTTATAACACTTTGAAAAATTAACTAAGGTTCATAAAATTATCTTATAATCATAATGAATCAAAATATCATCTTATGAATACATTTTATGAAAATAAATTTTCATTTAAATTATTAAATTAATCATAAAATTGTAATTAAATATTTATGACTTACTAAAAATGCCAGTACTATCATATTGTCACTTATAAGATGAATAAATTTTATTTATTATTTCATTGGTAAGGTTACTATTTACTTAGCCAATTTACTATTCATAAGGTTCATATTAAAATTCACCAGGTTAACATTACTATTCATAAGGGTAAGTTACTATTCACCAAAAATTTATTTTGTCCTATCGGACTCCAATCATCTTACTAATCACAAACGTGTATGTCATATTTTTAAAATTCTAATCATACAAGTGGTAAAATTTTGATTAAAGGTCACATAGTATTTAGTAGTTCATTTAAGCACGATGTGGCATTGTGTTGTGATTTCATGTGATTATACAATATTAAATAATTATAAGAAGGGAATTTCCATTGATTAAACTTTGGGTCGTTATATTCTTTCCCCCTTATGAAAAATTTCCCTCAAAATTTCATTTTACATTATAAGATGAAAATAGGTGTGGGCACTTTTCTGTCATCGTTTCCTCCAGTTCCCATGTTTCCTCTTCATACTTATGGTTCTACCATAGTAATTTGACCAGGTGAGTAGTCTTATTATGTAGAACTTTATCTCCCCGATCCAATATCTTCACTGGATGCTCCTCGTAAGAAAGATCATTCTCAAACTGTATGACCTGTAAAGACAGTACATGTGATGAGTCTGGTATGTACTTCCTTAATAAAGATACATGGAATACATCGTGTACTTTAGACATGGTAGGTGTAAGTGCTAGTTGATAGACCACAACTACAACACGATCAAGAATCTCAAAGGGGTTGATGTACTTAAGACTTAGCTTTACTTTCTTCCAAAATCTCATGAACTTATTCCATGGAGATATGCGGAGGAATACCATATCTCTAAATTTAAACTCAAGGTCTTATCAATTATTGTCTGCATAACTATTTTTCTGAATTTGGGATTCCTTCATATGATGATGAATGTTTTTCGCCTTCTACACCATTTCAGTAACCATTTCAGGTCCTAGCAGCTTATACTAACCGACTTCATCCCAGCACGCCAACGTTCTACAACATTTCCAATAAAGGGATTTATATAGAGCCATTTTGATGCTGGATTGGAAACTATTATTGTAGGATAATTCAACCAGTGGAAGATGTTGGTCTCATCCTCCTTTGAAGTCCATAGAACATGCTCTCTACATATCTTCCAGTGTCTGGAAAGTTTTCTCAGATTGGCCCTTAGATTGAGGATGATATGCTTTAATGAAGTTCAGTTCAGTGCTTAGAGCATATTGAAGACTTTTTTAGAACTTCAAGGTGAATCTAGAAACTATATTGGATACAATATATAATGGTACTCCATGCATACTTACTAAATATTTGATGTATATTAATGCAAGTTTATCAAATGAGAATTCCTCTTGAATTGAGATAAAGTGATATGTCTTTTTAAGACGATCTACAATGAACCATATAGCATTGTTTCCTCTAGATGTCCTTGGAAGTCCAGTGACAAAGTCTATGGTGATGTTCTCCCACTTCCATGTTGGTATGAGTAGTTGTTTCATCACCCCCTTAAACTTTTTCTTTTCAACCTTCACTTACCAACATACCAGGAAATTTGATGTATACTCAGTGATCTCTTTCTTCATATTGTCCCACAAATAATTCTCCTAGATATCTTGATACATATTTGTTATCCTTGTGTGAATAGAGAAGGTTGAGATATGTGAGTCATTCAGAATATCCTTCATTATATCTGGATCATATGGTACACATAATTGTGACCCGAATCTTACGAATCCATCCTTTTCAATCTTGAACTCCGAGGATTTCCCATTTCTGATAGCTTCCACCCTTTTCTAAATTTCTACATCAATTTTTTGATCATCCTTTATTTTCTCTATGAGGGATGGTTTAGAAATCAATTTATAAAGGATTTATGATGTTACTTATTGATGATTCTCATTCCCATCCTCTAAAAATCTAAGAAGATTGGACACTTTTCAATTCTCATCATTGATAAAGATGTAGGACCCATTCTACTTAGATAATCCACCCCCTTAATTTCCTTTCTTGGATGGTAGTGGATTGAGTAGTCATAATCCTTGATGATCTCTAACCATCTTCACTGGCGCATATTAATCTCTTTCTATGTGAATATATATTTGAGACTCTTGTGAATAGTATATATCTCACACTTCTTCCCATAGAGATAATGCCGCAAGATTTTCAATACAAAGATCATAGTCTCAAAATCCTAATAATGCGTAGGATAATTTTTCTCATGGATTTTCATCTACCTTGAGGTATAGGCTATCAATTTATCATTTTTCATCAGCACACAATCTAATCCCTTTTTAAAGCATCACTGTACACCACAAAGAGTTCCCCACTTATTGGGAGTGTGAGTAATAGTGTAGCGATAAGCCTCTTTTTGAGCTCCTTAAATCTTTCCTCACATTATTGAGTCTATATTAACTTCAATCCTTTCCATTTCATCTTGGTAATTGGGTTTTAAAATCATGAGAAGTTATTCACAAATCATTTATAATACCCAGCTAGACCAAAAAAGCTGCAGATCTCTGTTACAGATGTTGGCATGGGCCACTCTTTGAATTCCTTTGTCTTTGAAGGGTCCACAAATATTCCTTTTATAGTGGTAACATACCCCAATAATGAAACTTCCTCCATCCATAATTCAAATTTTCTATACTTTTCATAAAGTTTTCCCCTTCAAAAAGTCATCAACATAGTATTCAAATTCTCCTCATGTTTCTCCTTGCTCTTGGAGTATATCAGAATATCATCGATAAAGACCACCACAAATTTTTTGAGGTAATATCTAAAGACTCTATTCATTAAATCCATGAAAATTACTGGATCATTAGGGATTACAAAGGGAATCACTATGAAATCAAAGTGTTCACAACTCATCCAAAAGGCTGTCTTGAGAATATCTCCTTCCTCACCTTTAACAGGTGGTATCCCGAATCAAGATCCACCTTAAAGAAATAATTGTCCCCACAAATCTGATTGAACAAGCCATCTATCTGAGTAAGGGGATACTTGTTATTTATCATGATTTTATTTAGCTCACGATAATCAATGCAGAGGTGCATTGATCCATCCTTCTTCTTAAAAAAGAGGACTGGTGTACCCTATGGTGAAGCCCTAAGACGTATAAAACCCTTCTCTAAATTCTTCTATAACCATTTATTCAGCCTTTCCAGCTCTACGGAGGCCAGTCTATAAGGTGTTTTTGATACAGGTAGGGATATAGGAATAAGTTCGATTGAGAACTCAACCTCTGGATTAGTTGGAATACTAGACAATTCTTTAGGGAATACATCAGTGTAATACCTCATGATGGGAATACCTTCAATAAGCATCATATCCTTTGTCTAAATCATTTGAGCAAGATACGCTTTCTCAAAAGGTAAAAATATCCACACTTGAGATAATGATTTTGAAAGATATTCATCTTCCTCCTTACACTTGTACAAGATTTAAGGTTACTATGTGATGTGAAGTGTTAAATCCCTTTCCTAATAGTTAATGTTGTTATTCTATAAATATAGACAATCCATGCCTAAAATAGCATCAAACTCTACCATAGGAAGTATGACAAGATTTAATGGGAGGTTTAGTCCACAAAAATCACTAAGGAGGAGTTATAAACCTTGGATGCAATAATTTCCCCATTATCTATTCTCATAGATAACTCAACCTCCAAATTTTTAGGTGGTGTTTGAATAGTTCTACTAAACTTGAAGGATATGAAAGAATGCATATAACCAGAATAAAATAGTATGCTTTTATATTCTTTAATGAATAAATAGCATACTTATCACTAAATCTTTGTCTATATCCACCTCAGAAGTAGTGATAGAATAAAACCTTCCTTATTACATTGGAGGTTGTTGTTGATTGCCTCTGACAGCCTTTGGCTTTGGGAAATTGTTTTCATAATGACCATGTTCCTTGCAGTTGTAACACTTTACTATAGGATGACTATTGATCTGAACCTTCCTTTATTCTTCTATATTAGTGGAATTCTTCATATCCCTCCTGCAGTTTTTAGCCAGATGTCCCATTCTTCCACATTTTATGCAATTCTAGGTTCCCTTTAAATAGTTTCTTGGATTCTTCTTCCCATGATTTTTACATGTGGGACATTTGGTATTCTTTCCATCATGGGATTCATTTTCCTAACGACCCATATTAGACTCCATTTTCCACTTTTTTTCACTAGACCCATGAGACCCTTGAGAGTCTCCAATCTCTATTTCAACCTTTAGGGAATAATGGAAAATATTCTCATCACTATCGAAGTCATGAATCACCAATTATTTTTGTAGGATTGACTTTAGTCTGCTAAAGAATCCATCAACCTTGCTTTTAGTGTTAATGAAAAAGCCAGAATCATACCTTTCAAGCCATGTAAAGTTTTATTCATATGCCCCAACAGACACATCTTCCTTCTGATTAAGTCCAAGAAACTCTCTTTCCATATTAATATAGAGGGTTCAGAGAAAACATTTATTGAAATTTTTTTTCTTGAATTTCTTCCAATCCATGGAATCAATTTCCTCCCAGGACTTCATATTCTTGATCAGTGTCCAGCACTGATCAGATTTTCCATCAAAATGATAGACCTCCAACATGACTTTCTCTTATTCTAAGAACTGGAGGATAGATAATATCTTTTCAATGGAGTTAATACACTTTTTAGAGAGGATGGGATTAGAAGATCCACTAAACATGGGAGGCCTTTTCCACATGATGGATTCAAAGAAAACTTTCTATTTCCTTGGAGGAGGAGGGAGTTCCACATGATTCAAGTTATTATTCAAAACTTGAGCCAACTGAGCAAGTACTATCATGAAGTTTTGAGCACTCCTTCCCATCATATTTTCCATACCATTAGAGAAATATTCACATTCCCAATCACATTGATTTTTTGTATGTGTTCTTCTATTTCCTGCCATTAACTAACAAAATAAAGTGAAATTAGGGGGATTGAATACTTAGCTAATAATCATAAAAGGAAACTTTGAACATAAAAGTATAAAGTTGTAAAGGAAAAGTATATACTACATTGTGATTACCTAGTTTTAAATCTAGGTTTCCCTTGATATGTTTCTTAAATTATATTCTTATGAGATATTTTTTATTCCCTTAATATTGGTTCATAATGATCTTATGAATTTACCAAAGCATATCCCTCGAAAGTGTCAAACTAGGTTCGTAGTAAGGCCCGTTGTCATGTACCAGATTACCTTGAGTCCGGCCTGGAACACATTATAAGATTTTTTACTCCTAGGTACATCTGTGGTAAAACCACATCCACTTGTAGTATCCAGATAGTGATGTATTTTCTTAATAAACCACTTACTCTACACTAACCAAAATTTAGGGATGTTTTCTTATACTTAGTATTATCCATAAGGTTCTTACTAAAGTGCTATATTCCTAATCTATAAAAATAAATAGACCATCCTATGATACCAACTATAGAGATCCCAAAATTTTATAAAAATCATTACATGATTTCAAGAATAAATTAATTTCAAATTACAATCTAAGGATCATAAATTCCAATGTCTTGGAAGACTAGGTACATAATTAAACATCATAAAATAAAATTTTATTTAATCTCCATATTGTGTTCCCAACTTCCATTGTGCTTATACCTCTGCATAGGATAACATGGGGATAAAATTAATAAAGCAATGAATTAAAAATCCTAGTAAGGGAATAAACATAAGAATAAAGCTTTATCACATGGGTTAGAAGGCATGACATAATGATAATAAAAAGGAACGAAAAAAGATTGATCATATGGAATCATAACATATAAACTGTAGGATCATATAAACTGTAGGATCATATAAAAATGTAATCATAGTAATGTCGCATCAATATAAAACGTGAATTTAACATGAGTCAAGGCTCGTTAAACCTAGAGGATCACGAGTCAAGGTTAAATTCCAAGACCGTTGCACATGGACCACGAGTCAAGGCTAACCGCCAAGGCCATTGCATATAGCATTTCATGAGACCAAAATTTACCCAATAAATTGGATCGATATCTGGGAACACCCATCAGAACATGTTCATGAATATTTTTTCCACATAAATAATCATACATAGGTAATCAAATATAACATAAATGTTACCCATGGAAATAAATGGGTACCATAATCATGGCATAAGGCATTAAAAATTGGAATATCATAAAATTTTCCATGAAATAATGGATTTAGAACATAAATGGACATTAATAAGGTAAAATAGGAATATATTGTGATAAGTGATGTCAAACTGAAGTGATAACATTTAAATTTTTTTTAAGAATCTTTATAATTAAAAATTTTAGTGTGTTTTAAGGAAAATATTTAAGAACTTTTAAAAAATAATGTGGAATAATATTTTATATAAAACCATAAGTAAAACAAGAAGGTTTTCATAATAAAAATATTGATCTTAGAAAATATATGGTGGCTCAAAACTTATTATAGAGTTCACTTAAAAAAGGTTAAGAATTTGGGATGTTCCCTTAAAACAGGCTTGCTTATTGGGAAGAATTGAGAAGAGAACCACTTAAAAATATGTAAATACCTAAAAGAGAATGATTAATGGATATTGATACAAGAGTTTGTAACATATAAACAGTATTTATAATATGTACATAAAAATAAAACATAACTTCATTTTGGAAAAAATAAATATAGAGCAACCCAAAGGAATAATGTAGGTTCAGGTAGAATCCCTTGCCTTAGGTCCGAAGGTGTTATTCACTTGATCTTAATGTCTTAGATAATAAAATTAGATTCATTAATTAATAATTAAATAAAATATTATATATTTAATTGATTTATTATAACCTTATTAAGTTCATTCATTTTTTTTATGGGTTAAGAGGTTCAATTTCATTGCTTGGGAGCGTTTGTTTCCGTGGTTTTCATGATCAGTTTACTTATATACATGTATGTATAATCATGTAATATGAGGATGGTTGTACAGAATTAAAGTTATAAGTTTATAAATATAATAAATAAGATTAAATTGTTAAAAAATTTATTTGGTTATTTAGAGTTAGGATGAATCATTATATAAAATTTTAATGAAAACTGTTTGGGTTAATTAGCGGTTTTTTTGATCACAATGAACTCATTTTGTTTTATAAATTAATACCATTTGTAAAAAATGATTCAAGAACATTACATATGATATATTACATATATAATAATCTTTTTCAACTATAAAAATGGTTTTATTATTAGAATTGAAGATGACAATAGAAATTGAAAACTCGTCATCCTTGAATGTGATAAATTAACACATATCGGATGGTGTTTTCATATCTAGTATAAAAGGAGGGGAAAGGAGAGATGTTGAATAATTATTACATTATAATAACAAAATTAAATTATGAGTAAGTTAATATAGTTTTCAGAAATTTTGAATGATGATAGGTGAGGAGTGAAAATAAAGTAAAGAAACTTTAAAATAAATTGAATGAAAACAGAAAAGGGTTTTACCTGTTGATTCCTTCCTCTTGAGAACCTCCTTAGGGAAGAGGTTTTGGTCTTTTTATTAGACCAAGAGATCCTAGACATGGGATAGAGGCTTAGGGAGATATTTGAGTAGAATTTGGACAAGGCAAAAGGTTTGAGAGGTGTGAGGATAATAGGTCGTGAGGGGAGATTTTTATAGTGGAGAAGAGGAGTGTTTTTTCTCAATATTTAATTCATTAGTTTATTATTTTTCTCAAGACAAGAAATAAAGATGATTATTTAGACTAAAAATAGTAATTTGTGAATGTTAATTCAAACAAATGGTCACTTATATCATCCATGACTCAATCATGACTCAAAAAATAAAGTTTTAGCATTTATCATAAATTATCGCATTTTACTATTCATAAAAAAATTCTAGTATTTCAGAAAAATTCCAAAAATACACCCCAAACATTTTTTTATGTGTAGAATATAAAACTTAACTCCATTTTATGAAAATAATTTTATAAATTTGATAAGTTAAATTTTTATTTTAAATCATAATTTTCTTAGAAAATACAAATTTTAAAATTGTAACTCATTTTATAACACTTTGAAAAATGAACTAAGGTCTCATAAAATTATCTTATAATTATAATAAATCAAAATATTATCTTATCAATAAATTTTATGAAAATAAATTTTTATTTAAATTATTAAATTAATCATAAAATTGTAGTTAAATATTCACAACTTACCAAAAATACCAATATTATCATATTATCACTTATAAGATGGATAAATTTTATTTATTCTTTTATTGGTAAGGTTACTATTTAATTGTACAATTTACTATTCATAAGGGTATTATTACTATCATTAGGGTAACATTACTATTAATAAGGGTAATTTATTGTTCCCCAAAAATTAAGTTTGTCCCTTCAGACTCTAAACATCTTACTGATCACAACCTTATATGTCAGATTTTTGAAATTCAAATCATAGAAGTGAAAACATTATGTTTAAAGGTCATATAGTATTTAGTAGTTTATTTAAGAATGATGTGGAATTATGTTGTGATTTCATATGATTATACAAAATGTCCTAATTATAAGAAGGTAATTTCCATTTATTAAACTTTGGGTCGTTATAAAACTTTCCATGTTATATGTGAAGGAAGTGGTGAGGCTGCATTGGGTACCACTTTTGATCATAACTGATCATGATCTAAGTTTCACATCTAAATTTTAGATAAATTTTCAATGTGATTTGAGTATTGAATTGAATTTCAACATGACCTATCAACCCTAAACTTATGGTCATTATTGAAGGACTATTCAGACACTTAAGGAAATGCTGAGAGCTTTCTCAGTGTAATTTAAAGGTGGATGAGGTGAACATCTCCCATTGGTTGAGTTCTCATACAAAAATAGTTTCCACTCTAGTATTCAGATGAATCCATATGAAGGTCTATATGGGAAGCGATGTATAAATCCAACCTATTGGGATAAAGTTGGTGAATTAAAGTTACTTGGACATGATATTGTTCAAGAGATGAGAAAGAAGGTTTAATCCATCTGAAAACATATCAAATATTCTCAAAGTCGGCAAAATATCTATGCTGAAAACCATTGAATGGATTTGGAGTTCAATGTTGGAGACAAAGTCTTCCTTCAAATGTCATCATGGAAGAGAGTCATGTTGTTTGAAAATAAATGGAATTGTAGCCCAAGGTACATTGAACTCCTAAGATCCTTGATCACATAGGAGGAGTGTCCTATCATCTTTCACTTCCACAAAATATGGCTCAAGTCCATGACATGTTCCATGTATCTCTCCTGAGGAAGTATATACCTTACCCATCACATGTATTGAATCTGGAGGTGGTATAACTAGAGAACGATATCTCATGTGAAGAGTAACCATTGAAGATCATGGACCATAGAAAAAAATTCCTATGAAACAAGAAAAACCATCTTTTCAAAGTTTTGTGGAAGAATCATAAGTATTAAGAGGAAACATGGGAACTAGAGGAATCAATAAAGGAGAAATACCCTCACATGTTTTCAACTTAGAATGCAAAATGAAATTTTGAGGGTGAAATTTCATAAGGGGAGATGAATGTAATGATCTAGAAGTTTATCAATGAAATTTAACTTCTTATATTTATGTTATATAGTATAAAATACATACATCACATAGATAACTTAATAATTTTTTTCTAATAAATTAAGAATGAAATAAGTAGTATTTATAGAAATTAAGAAACCTATACCAATAGAACAGTAACCTAACCATTGGAATAGTAATATGAACATTAGGAACAGTAATCTAGCCAATAGAATAGTAAACTCAACTATTAAAGTATAAATAAAATTTATGTATCTTATTAATTAAAATATGATATATTTATATCATGCAATAAGTAAATAAATGTTTTAAAAATGATAAATTAAGTGTTGGTATTTTTGTAAAATGTAAATGTTTATTTAAAATTTTATAATATAATGATTTAAAATAAAATTTATTTTTATAAAATATATTCATAAATTAATATTTTGTTGTCTTATGATTAATTTTATGAGGCGTTAATTAATTTTTCAAAGTGTCATAAAATCGATTATAATATTAAAATCAGTATTTTTCCAATAAATGAAGATTTTAATTAAAAATTAAATTTATCATATTTGGAAAATTATTTTCATAAAATGAAGTCCATTTTTTAAATATACACATTGAAAAATGGTTAGGGTGAATTTTTGGGTTTTTTCTAAAATAGTTGAATTTTTAGTGAATAGTGAAATATAGTAATTTAAGGTATTTAACATTTTAAGCCAAATAAATGAATTTTTGAGTCATGGATGATTTAATCCCCCATTATTTAGAAATAAAATGAACTATTTAATATACTTAGTCATAATATTCAATACTATTGATAGTCTTGAGCTAAAATAATAAACAAATGAATAAAATAATAAAAAAATAACCCTCTCCTCCTATAAATACCACCCCTCACCACCTCTTCTACTCACACCTTATAATAATTGGATCTTTCTAATATTCTAACCAATTATTCTCCTAGTCCTGTTATCCATGCCTTGGTATTTCTGGTCTCACCCAAAAAGACCAAATCTAAGTGCCTTAAGGAGGTTCTCAAGGAGGAAATATTCAAGAGGTAAAACCCTCGTTTTTTCTTTATTCTATTTTATTTTATTATCCTACCCTCATCTACCCTATCCAAAGTAAAATTATAACTACATTATCAAACATATACTATAATTTTATTATGTTAATATAATATCCATCATCAAATCTCTTCTCCTCTCATTTTTATTCAAAAAATGAAAACATCGTCTGTGAGGTGTCGATTCACTGCCTTTGTGGACGACGAGTCTTCATTTTTCATAACCGCTTTCAAGGTTGGTCATAAAACCATTTTTATAGTTAAAAAAGATTATAATATGTGTATTAAAACTTATTTTTTTAATTAGTATATAAACATAATATTAAATAAAATGTTAATAGTTCATGATGGTCATAAAAACCGCCAAAATAAACTAATCATTTTTCATCAATGTTTTATCTAATCAATCGTATTCATGTCAAAAATGAAAATGATATATGAGACCATTTACATTTATTTAAGCAGATTAAAACCATATAATTTCACTCCTATAGAATTATTCCAATTTGACAAGAACTTACATAATTATACACAAGAGAATCGATAATGAAATCATGAAATGAATACTCCCGGAACAAAGAAAATAAACACTATAACTCATCAAAATTTCCATAAATGAAATTAAAAAAATTAAAATAAATAAAATATATGTTTAGGTAGTTCTTAATTAAATTATTAATGAATCTAATTTTATTATCTAGGACATTAAGTACAAGTGCAGAACACTTTCAAACATATGGTACGAGATCTCTCCGAACCTCCAAATTAACTTTGGGCTATCAATACGGGAAAAATGGGTATTTGCGACGGGTCATTTTCGACGGGATCCCGTCGCAAATGGCCTTTTTGCGACGGGGGCCTGTCGCAAATCGCCCGTCGCGGAAAACGCCGTCGCAACAACAATTATTTGCGACGGGCCCGTCGCTGAAGCTATTATTTGCGACAGGGATCCTTCCCGTCGCAAATAATACTCCGTATATTTGTAAAATCTTTTAAAAAAAGGAATTGCGACAGGCCCATCGCAACAGTTATTTGTGACGGGCCCGTCGCAAATAGTAATTGTGACAGGCCCCGTCACAATTGCTTTAAAAAAATAAAATAAAAACTATTATTAAATTATTTTAATGGATATAATAATAATACTATTTGGGATGGGCATAGTATCCCATCGCAAATACTATAAAAAAAATATTAATAAATTATTTTAATTAATATAATAATAATCCAATTATAATTCAAAAATAAAAAAAAATAAAATATTAATAAATGATTTTAATTAATATAAAAATAGAATTATAATTCACAAATAAAAATAATAAATTATTAATAAATTATTTTAATTTATATAATAATAATAGAATTATAATTCAAAAATAAAAAATAATAGAATATTAATAAATGATTTAATTAATATAATAATATTAGAATTATAATTCATAAATAAAAAATATTAATAAGTTATTTTAATTAATATAAAAATAATAGAATTATTTTACATTCAAATATTAAAATAATTCAAATATTACAAAAAAAATAATTAAATTATAATATTATAAAATTTTAATATATATATAAAATTAAATATTATAAAATATAAATAATATTATTATTCATATTAATATTGTTATTTCAAAATATAATATTATTAATATTTTATAATGAGATAGAAACTACGAATAGAAAAAAATTCATATTTTGATTTAACAAACTTTATAACATAAAAACAAACTCTAATCTGAAGGAGGGGGGGGGGGAGGGGGGGATCTGCAGATGCTGGTGGAGGAAACTCCATCCCTAAAGCATGAGTGAGTCGGCGCATGTACTCTATCTGCTCCTGGTGCTGCTGCTTCCACCAACTCATCTGCTCCTCGTACAACTGCTGATGGCGTCGACGCTCCTCCTCATGCTGCTGCTGCTGTTGACGCATCTGCTCATGCTCCTGTCGGAGACTCTCTATCAATGCAGTCTGAGATCGCAACTGATCCTCATACTGTGTAGAATAAGAAGATGCACGAGCTCCTCTCGAGCTGGACACCGACATCGCAGCACTTCCATAATAATCTCCAGGAGTCAGTCGAGATCTAATACCAACTACCCGATCGGATACCAAAAACCCTACAAATAAATCAAAATATCAAGTTAGAAATGAAATAATTTTCAAAATAAAAATTATGTATTTACGTACGTACCAACCAATGACCGAACATGGCCTGCTGCACATCAATGGGAATCTGCTCCCATGTGGTCCACGACTGAGAGAAATAGTTGCGCAAAATAGCGCTGCCTTGTCCGACTGCTATATGCGGAAAACTGTAAAAATAATAAACATTTATTATGTGAATAGATTAATGAAATCTTAGTCAAATCCACAGATTATCACACAGGTTATCACACCTCCATATGCGTGGATCAAACCCAAGACGTGGACGTCGCTCGGGGACGGGGTCAGGAATCATCAATCGTGCAAGACCGCGGCCCCTCCACGTACTCCCTGGAGCGCCTGCAGGCTGAGGGTCATTTTCCAGCAACTCATTCGCATCGAAATGCAGGTCAGCATCCGCCAACTCACGAAATGTCTCGTCGTCCATCTGAAACAGAAAATGTTAATGTTGTTAGCAAATAATTGATAATTACTATTATATATATATATATTATGATTGTATATAACTACCATGGAATTCTATCAGTGTTCATCTTCATCATCATCTTCATATATGTCAATGTCATCTTCATATTCCTCCTCAACATCATCGATATCCATTCGAGTTCCAGTTGCTTCATCTCTTACCATTTCAAATTCATATGTGACATCATTAACATCATCATCATCAACGACTCTTAAATGTGGGGTGTCGTCATCGATACTCATGTCTCTCTGTAAAAAAGATTGATTTTGATGACTCTCTTGAAAAAATTCAATTCTTTGCACATCAGTGAAAGCACATTCACTTTGACTAAACTGATTGTCTCAAATTTTGATTTTTGTTAAACTCTACAAATCAGTGAAGTCTCTTGATGTAGCACAGTACTTTGCGTAATAAACTTGATGTGCCTGTTGAGCCAATAAGAATGGTTCATTTACTGCGAGAACACTTTTACATTTAATATCGATGATTCCATGAGTCGGATGAACACGCATGACTCTCTCTGTATCCAACAACCGACATTTGAACATGGTTATGTAATGTTGTCCAAGATAACAGAGTTCAATGATTTCATCAAGTATGCCATAAAAGTCAACTTCATTTTCTCGATGATGAGATCCTCTCAAGCTAACTCCACTGTTCATTGTTTTTTTCGATTCCCCATATGCATGTGTGTGAAATCGAAATCCATTCACCACATATGCATTATAAGTTATAACAAATTTGGAAGGTGGGTTACTCAATATACACAGCCGTTTGTCAATTTTATCAGTATTTCGAGACACCTGAAAAGTTTTGAAATAAATATCAATATAGTAAACTATAGATTGAATGAGTTGCTAAAAGATAAAGAATTTATGTTACCAGTTTTTGAAACCACTGAGAGAAATTTTTCAGTCGGCGTTCTTCGAGAGCAGCTTCTATAATTTGTGAAATTTGTTTCTTGATATGATTATCATAAAACCTACAAAAACCAAAGTTATTTACTGTAACATAAATGATAGAATAAGTGATATAAACACTTACAGTACAACTGATGTCATCTCTTCACAGTAGAGCAGAACATACGTATGAGCTCTGTTATGTTCATCATCCGAAAGCCAGTGTTCATAAACTCCACCAAAACCAAGCTATGGCTGGTTGAAAACAGATAATTGATTGTCGATTTCATCAATATTCCTCTCGTTCCGTCCCATTCGGTTGTGTTTTGAAGGATACTCAGATTCAAAATAATGGGAGCAGAAAAAAGATATTTCCTCTTGCAAATAAGCTTCTGCAATAGATCCTTCAACAGATGCTTTGTTATGTACTTTTCTTTTCAATTTTTGCATGCATCTTTCAAATGGGTACATCCATCAAAACTGTACTGGACCACCACATTTGTCTTCATATGGCAAATGTAACATCAAATGTTCCATTGAGTCGAAGAAAGACGGCGGAAATATTTTTTCCAGTTTACATATAATTACAACAACATCTTCTTCAAGTTTTCATAGAGCATCATAATCTGCTGTAGCCACACAAATTTCCCGAAAAAAATGAGACATGTCTGTTATGGAATCCCAAATCACAGAATTCAACAGACCTCTTAATCCAATGGATATAAGTTTTTTCATTATAACATGACAATCATGACTTTTTAATCCAGTAATATGACCATTCTTTACACATCTACCCAAATTGGAAGCACAGCCATCTGGAAGTCTCAAATCTGCAATCCACTAACAAAATAATAAATGGTTTTCTTTAGACAGTGTATAAGCTTCTTTTGGTTTCAGTAACCTTTCTGTTCTGACATTCTCAAACAGTTCCAGTTCTGGACGCCTGCAAATTTGGGCAAGATCTAAATGTGCATTTACATTGTCTTTGCTCTTTCCTGGCGTATCCAAAACTGTATGAAACAAATTATCAAAACAGTTCTTCTCAATGTGCATGACATCTAACATGTGTCGGACCAACAAATCAGACCAATATGGCAAATCCCAAAATATGCTATGTTTAATCCAATTGTGTTCTTTCCCAAAACCAGAAATTTTTTGTTGGTTTATTGTGGGACCAAAAGTGATGGGAGGTAATGAAAATAAAACTGATTTTAACTCCGAACCTGATAGCATTTTTGGAGGTCCATCCCTTTCAACTGTTCCTTTTCTGAAATGAGATCTATTTCTACGAAAAGGATGATCAGCTGGAAGAAATCTGCGATGACAGTCAAAATAACAAGGTTTCTTTCCATGAATGATCATAAATGCTTTGTTCTCTCCCATACAGTAAGGACATGATTTCTGACCATGTGTACTCCAGCCAGATAATATCCCATAAGCCGGGAAGTCACTAATTGTCCACATCAATGCTGCTCTCAGTATGAAATTCTGTTTCGTTGCAACATCATATGTACTGACACCAGTACTCCACAATAAACTTAATTAATCAATCAATGGTTTCAAATAAACATCAATATTTTTCTTCGGATGTCCTGGAATTAGTAAAGTCAAAAAGATATATGGCTCCTTCATCAACATCCATGGAGGTAAATTGTACGGAGTTAAAAAAACAGGCCAACATGAATATTGACTACCATAAGATCTGAACGGACAGAAACCATCAGTGGAAAGGCCCAGTCGAACATTTATAGCTTCTAAAGAAAAGGATGGATGCACTCTATCAAAATGTTTCCATGAATCACCATCGGTTGGATGATTCAATCTTTTATCGGTTGAAATATTCTCTTTATGCCATGACATCATTGTCGCTGTATTCTTAGGCATGAATAAACGCTGAAGTCTGGATGTAAGCGGAAAATATCTCAACTGTTTTACAGGAATCCAACCAGACTTCCCATGTTTTCCTTCTTTATATCTCAGTTGCCCACATGTGGGACAACTATCCAACGACTCATTTTCCCCAGAATACAAAATGCAGTCATTTGAACATGCATGAATCTTCTGACAAGTAAGTCCCAAATTTCGAACCAGCCTCTTACTCTCATAGTAATTTGCAGGCAAAACATTTCCTTCGGGTAACAGTGTTTTAAGCAAAGAAAATATCTGGTCAAAACAGGTGTTTGACATTCCGTTATCTGATTTGATAGCCATAAATTTTGCAACTGCTTCTAATTTTCTCATCTTGCAGCCAGGATATAATGCATCCTCAGCAGACCTCAACAACTCATAAAATTCAGATGGTGCCAACTCAGGATTTGAAGCTATATCAGCCAGAGTTTCTGTATGTTGAACAGATGAAACTGCAACATCATGTACTAAATATTGAAACCGGGATGGATCCGGAATCAAGTTGGTATCACCTGCTCTGGAACTGCGTTCACCGTGTTGATACCAAAAAACATAACCTGGTTGAAAACCAAAACGCAAGAGATGTCCCCCCACTTTGTCAAACGTGTCAAACGTTCTCAATGCACATTTTCTACAAGGGCATTTTATTTTTCCTTCTGAAACAAATTCTGGATTTGATGCCGTAAATGATAAAAAAGTCTCTACACCCTCTACATTTACTAGATTTAAACCAGAACCGTTTGGATTTCTATGTTGATTTATCCATATGCGGTCACCTAATAATGATTGTTGACGACCTCATTGTTCCATATTTTTCTATAAAATATAAAATCATTACTGGTTTTGAATAATTTGTTAGAAAAAACACTCAAGCAAGGATAATTATAGAGTTTACATCATACACGACTAACGCAAACTTTTTATTGAGATAGACCAAAAAATTGACCCTTTAAGAATTGAATATGTTGAGAATAAAGCAAAAACTGTTACAAATATTGATAATTTTAATATTATATAATTTTTTTATTATTTTCATAGTACAAATATTATTGGTAATTATTCCTAATTATTGGTAATTATTCCTAATTATTGGTAATTATAGGTAATTATTGGTAATTATTGGAAATTATTACTAATTATTGGTAATTATTACTAATTATTGGTAATTATTACTAATTATTACTAATTATTGGTAATTATTACTAATTATTGGTAATTATTACTAATTATTGGTAATTATTACTAATTATTGGTAATTATTACTAATTATTACTAATTATTGGTAATTATTCCTAATTATTACTAATTATTACTAATTATCGGTAATTATTGGTAATTATTGGTAATTATTCCTAATTATTGGTAATTATTACTAATTATTGGTAATTATTACTAATTATTGGTAATTATTACTAATTATTACTAATTATTACTAATTATTACTAATTATTAATAATTATTTGTAATTATTACTAATTATTACTAATTATTACTAATTATTGGTAATTATTACTAATTATTACTAATTATTACTAATTATTGGTAATTATTCCTAATTATTACTAATTATTACTAATTATTGTTAATTATTCCTAATTATTGGTAATTATTCCTAATTATTGGTAATTATTCCTAATTATTGGTAATTATTCCTAATTATTGGTAATTATTGGTAATTATTCCTAATTATTGGTAATTATCGGTAATTATTGATAATTATTGGTAATTATTACTAATTATTAGTAATTATTACTAATTATTGGTAATTATTCCTAATTATTACTAATTATTACTAATTATCAGTAATTATTGGTAATTATTAATAATTATTACTAATTATTGGTAATTATTACTAATTATTGGTAATTATCGGTAATTATTGGTAATTATTGGTAATTATTACTAATTATTACTAATTATTACTAATTATTTTTAATTATTACTAATTATTGGTAATTATTACTAATTATTACTAATTATTACTAATTATTGGTAATTATTCCTAATTATTACTAATTATTACTAATTATTGGTAATTATTCCTAATTATTACTAATTATTACTAATTATTGGTAATTATTGGTAATTATTGGTAATTATTCCTAATTATTAGTAATTATTACTAATTATTGGTAATTATTGGTAATTATTCCTAATTATTGGTAATTATTCCTAATTATAGGTAATTATCGGTAATTATTGTTAATTATTGGTAATTATTGGTAATTATTACTAATTATTACTAATTATTGGTAATTATTACTAATTATTACTAATTATTGGTTATTATTACTAATTATTACTAATTATTGGTAATTATTCCTAATTATTACTAATTATTACTAATTATCGGTAATTATTGGTAATTATTGGTAATTATTGGTAATTATTGGTAATTATCGGTAATTATTGGTAATTATTGGTAATTATTGGTAATTATTACTAATTATTACTAATTATTGTAATTATTCCTAATTATTGGTAATTATCAGTAATTATTGGTAATTATTGGTAATTATTACTAATTATTACCAATTATTACTAATTATTGTTAATTATTACTAATTATTGGTAATTATTACTAATTATTACTAATTATTGGTAATTATTTCTAATTATTACTAATTATTGGTAATTATTGGTAATTATTCCTAATTATTACTAATTATTACTAATTATTGGTAATTATTGGTAATTATGGGTAATTATTCCTAATTATTGGTAATTATTACTAATTATTGGTAATTATTGGTAATTATTCCTAATTATTGGTAATTATTCCTAATTATATGTAATTATCGGTAATTATTGTTAATTATTGGTAATTATTGGTAATTATTACTAATTATTACTAATTATTAGTAATTATTACTAATTATTACTAATTATTGGTAATTATTCCTAATTATTACTAATTATTACTAATTATCGGTAATTATTGGTAATTATTGGTAATTATTGGTAATTATTGGTAATTATTGGTAATTATTGGTAATTATTGGTAATTATTGGTAATTATTACTAATTATTACTAATTATGGGTAATTATTCTTAATTATTGGTAATTATCGGTAATTATTGGTAATTATTGGTAATTATTACTAATTACTACTAATTATTACTAATTATTGTTAATTATTACTAATTATTGGTAATTATTACTAATTATTACTAATTATTGGTAATTATTACTAATTATTACTAATTATTGGTAATTATTACTAATTATTACTAATTATTGGTAATTATTACTAATTATTACTAATTATTGGTAATTATTACTAATTATTACTAATTATTGGTAATTATTCCTAATTATTACTAATTATTACTAATTATCGGTAATTATTGGTAATTATTGGTAATTATTGGTAATTATTGGTAATTATTGGTAATTATTGGTAATTATTGGTAATTATTACTAATTATTACTAATTATTGGTAATTATTCCGAATTATTTGTAATTATCGGTAATTATTGGTAATTATTGGTAATTATTACTAATTATTACTAATTATTACTAATTATTGTTAATTATTACTAATTATTGGTAATTATTACTAATTATTACTAATTATTGGTAATTATTACTAATTATTACTAATTATTGGTAATTATTCCTAATTATTACTAATTATTACTAATTATTGGTAATTATTCCTAATTATTGGTAATTATTCCTAATTATTGGTAATTATTCCTAATTATTGGTAATTATTCCTAATTAGTGATAATTATTGGTAATTATTACTAATTATTCTTAATTATTACTAATTATTACTAATTATTACTAATTATTACTAATTATTACTAATTATCGGTAATTATTCCTAATTATTACTTATTATTACTAATTAGTGGTAATTATTAGTAATTATTAGTAATTATTACTAATTATTACTAATTATTACTAATTATTACTAATTATTGTAATTATTGATAATTATTACTAATTATTACTAATTATTACTAATTATTGGTAATTATTACTAATTATTACTAATTATTCCTAATTATTGCTAATTATTCCTAATTATTGCTAATTATTGGTAATTATTCATATAATTACCAATAATTAGAAATAATTACCAATAATTAGGAATAATAACATTATTAGTATATTTTATTATTAATATTAAAATAATATAATTTTCTATATTATATACAATTCTCCTTTCATCTGTGTGTTTTCTGTCTCCACATACAAACATTACATGTGGAGACAGAAAACACACAGATGAAAGGAGAATTGTATATAATATAAAAAATTATATTATTTTAATATTAATAATAAAATATACTAATAATGTAATAATGTAATTATTCCTAATTATTGGTATTTATTACTAATTATTAACATTTATTCTTAATTATTGAAAATTATTACTAATTATTCCTAATTACCATTAACTATGAACAATACTAATAATTTAAATTTATTAAGTAACAAAACAATGTAAACATAATTAAATTACAACTAATTAAGAATAATTGAAACTAATAAAAAATTTAAAATAAATATTAAATTAAAATGAACATAAATACCTTTAAAATTGATCTGAGGTTGATCTCTAATCGTTCTTGAAAGCTTCAATATCAACTCCGGAGAAAAAAATTATACTTAAGAAACGCTGAACTCTAGAAATAGAATTTTGAGAGAAGGAGAAGATGAAGTTTTAGAATGAATTGAAAAAAACGGATGGGGGTATTTATAGGTTAGATTATTTGCGACGGGTCCATTTAAGACGGGATACCCGTCGCAAATAATATTATTTGCGACCGTACCCGTCGCAAATGCCTTAGCCATCATTTATTACGGTCAACAGTTAAATAGTTATTTGCGACGGGTCCCGTCACAAATAATAACCTGCCGACATACTATTTGCGACGGGGGTATACTCCCGTCGCAAATAACTTTCCCGCGATTTGGCGCGCAACCGCGCCAGTCCTTTTGCGACGGGGTCAGTTAAACCGTCGCAAATAAGTTTCTAACGGGACTATTTGCGACGGGATTTTTCCTCGTCGCAAATAGCCATTTTCCCGTAGTGTATGATTTCTATTTATTTTCCCCAATATAATTAATCATTATTATTATATAATTATACAATATTATGTGTTTATATACCAAAAATATTTATTTATCTCAATTCATCTTTCTTTGATGGGGAAATACATGTTTTATAAGGTTCCCTTCTCAATTCCTCCCAATAAGCATGCCCGATTAAAGGGAACTTCCCAATTTTTTTATCCATTTTCAAGTATATACCATAATATGTTTTAATAAACCAATATTTTTCTAAACTAAATAATTAAATCATAAAAAAATATCTTAGTTATTTTATGGTTTTATACAAATAATTATTATAACAACCCATCTTTTTATTAGACACTTAAACATGATTTATTTCATAAACTTGCACTTAATACAACCAAGAAGAGCGAGAGGTCTAGTATTTGGGGCTTAGAAACATTACATGAAAAATTAAGACATAAAATAAAACATATTTATTGAAAAATTCTTTTACATGACCAGAACATTCCTTCATACTTAGCATTGTATGGGATAACCTGAGGACATACATATGAAAAAGGGTGAGCTATAAAGTCTAGTAAGGGAGTAAACAAGGAATAACATGAATAATACAATACATGTTAGGAAATATGCATATTAATGGAGCATTAGATTAACATGAACATAAAGTCATGATATAGAATTATTATCATAACATGGAAATGTGGCTATGACATACAACATTATATTAGCATGAGCCAAGGCTCATTGCACATGGATTAGCATGAGTAAACCCTCATTGCACATGAATTAGCATGAGTAAAACCTAATTTCACATGTATTATCATGATTAAACCCTCATTTCACATGGATTATCATAATACTAAACATTATCCAATGAATTGGAGTGCTATCAAGGTGCACCCTTTAAAAACATTTCAATTCATGTATAAGTGTGCCACATGGATCATATGATATGGACTCATTCAACATCATAAGTTATTAAACGACTAATGAATTCAGAATAAATAAATTTAAGTACCATTAAACATGTATATGTGTATAAATATGAATACCCTTTATAGAGAAATGGGTATGTTATTCACTACATGATGATTTTGGCTTTGAAAAATGCAGTGCAATTTCGGCAGCATAACATCGTCATATGAAAATTCAAAAGTTCAGTTGATGAGAGATAGAGAGGTCTATAATCATTTATACATGAAATATATAGTAAGGGGATAATGAAACATAATACCCCAAAATATTAAATGGAATTTAGATTTATAATATAAGAGAAATATTTGAATGGAAATAAGAAGAGAGAAATCCCTTACAGAATTTCGGCCTGGTAATGGGTGTACATGGAAGGAATTAATGAGAGAGAAAGTGGTATATAATCATTAAGGAGGGAAGTATGGGGGAGGTGATAAATCATATCCCAACATTTTTAATTGCAGGTAAAAGGGTATTACAACATAAAGAAACTTGGATAAAAAATGAGAAAGGACGGAATCCCTTACTTGAGTGTGTGACTTCAAGAGCTTGAAGAGGGGATTCTTGAGATATTGGGGAACCTTTGGAGGATTATAGAGAGAGGAGGGAAGATTAGGGATGTGATACAAGGATTTTGAGTGAAGATAAGTGGGATATTGGGTGTGTTTATATAGTAAATGAGAGGGAAATTCTTTAATATTTCACAAACTTAGGTTTTAGAATCTATATAATTAAATATTCAAAACCACAAACCTTCCTAGGGTTTTTGCCCATGATTTTTTCCAATGTGTAGTGAAAAAATCATTTTATAAGGCCAATAGCCGAACATATTAAAATTTTAGTTCTACTTATGTGGTGCTGAGTCACATTATTAAGGAAATGAATTTAAAATCATAAAGTATATTATACATTTTGGAGGATTCATTAAGGCTTTATAAAATAAGTAAAATAAATCTAAAATTACATTATTTTAATTTTAAAACATATATTGGGCCTATAATACCCATTATAGTATTTATTATATCATTTTGGGGTTATTATGATGTCATAAAACACATATTTTATTTATATGGTATTTAATTTTTACCCAAAAATTCGACTGCCTCAGAAAATTATGAAAAATTCTTCTTTGGATAATTTTTATGTAATAATTCCAAAAATAATATTCATTTTATCTAAATAATTTTTTATATATGTTAATTTTCACTTTTAAAATGAAAATCAAAATTTATTAAAAATTCACGGGTTTTGACCAAAATAGTTTTCAAACCTTGTTAAAAATTACATTTGAATTCATAAAAGTTATATAATAATTTATTATTAATAAAATTAATTTGATAATAATATTTTATTAAAATATTAGTTATTTAAAAAATTCATTAATTCCTTAAAATAAATTCTTTAAAAAAATACACTTTTTTATCATATAAAAAATATAACTCTTATCAAACTGATTACCTAATAATTTAAAGATAAGGAACTAATATAATCATAATTTATAAGAGTTGTTTTTTAATAATATTATTAATAAAACCCTTATTTTAATATTATAATGTATATATTTCTCAAAAGTACCATTTTTACCTAAAAAATCAATTTATCAAATTCATCATTTTTTAGAAAGACTATTCTTATAAAGGAATTGATGGAATAAGACTTTTATTTATAAAAAGGGATTACACAATAAGTAGTTAATGCCTTATTACGTAACCCCTTATAACACCCTCATAAGAACTAAGGGTAAGGTGTACGATGGTAACAAACTGTTGGGGCGACGTGGATAACATCGCCCAGGTGGTAATCTCTATTAACTTGAGCTTCTCCCGTAGACGATTGCATTCAAGTTTAACATATTGAAGCTCAGCTTAGGTTTAGTCAAGAGAGAAGCCTAATGACGCTACCTCCTTTTCAAGCTCCTACAAAAGAGCTTCATATGACTCGAGTCTACTGGATGAGGCCATCCTCTCCTTTTCTATGTTGAAAAGATTATTTTTTAAAAACCTTATATTTATATAAATCATGTTATCACTATTCAAAAACTAAATTATCAATGGTAATGAAACTTAACAGTCATTTAAACCCAATAATAAAAAAAGAGTGCATGTGTTTTCTATAAGACATTAAAAGAAATTGAATTTTATTCATAAATGATCGGGTCGTTACAACATTCCCCCCTTAAGAATTTTTTCCCTTGAAATTTTATTTTCCCATATGAAAATAGATGAGGGTAACTCTGCCACATCACTTCCTCTGGTTCCCACATTGCTTCTTCAAAATTTTGGTTTCTCTACAACACTTTGACGAGGGGAATTGTCTTATTTTGTAGAACCTTTTTCCCATGATCTAATATATTTACCATATTCTCTTCATAGGGGAGTTCATTATCCAATGGTACCACCTCTATATTGAGTACATGAGATGGGTCTGGTATGTACTTCCTCAAGAGTGATACATGTAATATATCATGTATTTGAGACAGGTTCGGTGGGAGTGCTAGTTGATAGGCCACTGCTCTAATGTGATCAAGGATCTCAAAAGGGCCGATTTACCTTGGACTAAGCTTTCCCTTCTTTCAAAATCTCATAACTATCTTCCATGGTGATATGTAGAGGAATACTATATCTATAACATAAAACTATCGGTCACGTCGACGATTATCATCATAGCTCTTTTGTCGACTCTGAGCAGCTTTAATGTGCTGCTGGATGGTCTTAACATTCTCCACCATTTCTTTGACCATTTCTGGACCTAGAAGTTTTTTCTCCCCAACTTCATCCCAACATGTCGGTGTTCTACACCTCTTCCCATAAAGGGATTCATAAGGATCCATTTGGATGATTGAGTGGAAACTATTATTGTAAGATAAATCTACCAGAGTAATATGCTGATCCCATCCTCCATTGAAGTCTATTGAGCATTCTATCAACACGTCTTCAAGTGTTTGGATAGTCTTATATGATTGTCCATCAGTTTGAGGCTGATTAGCCGTACTGAATTTCAACTCAGTATTCAAAGCATGTTGGATACTCTTCTAGAACTTAGAGGTGAATCTTGGATCTCGATCAGATACAACCGATAGTGGTACTCCATGCATCCTTACCACTTCTCTGATGTATATCTATGCCAGTTGATCCAATATGAAATCCTCTAAAATTATAATGAAATGTGTAGTCTTTTTAAGACGATCCAAAACAACCTAGATAGCATTTCTTCCTTTGGATGTCTTTGGAAGTTCAATGACAAAGTCCGTGGTGATGTTCTCCCATTTCCATATTGGTATGGGTAATGGTTGCATCATCCCCTTAGACCTCTTCCTCTCATCCTTCATTTGATGACATAATAGGCACTTTGATATATACTCAGTGATCTTCTTCTTCATGTTATCCCACCAATAATTCTCTCAGAGATCTCGATACATCTTTATGTTTCTTAGGTTAATGGAGAAATTCAAACTATAAGAATCATCCAAAATTTATTTCTTTAACTCTGGATTTGATGGAACACATATTATTGACCCAAATCTCACAATTCCTTCTTCATTGACATTGAACTCCAAGGATTTCCTTTTTCTGATAGTTTTCACTTTCTTTTTAATTCCAACATCATTTTTTTAAGCATCCTTTAATCTTTCCAAAATAGATGGTTGAGAAATCTTTTGTGAAAGAATTGATGATGTTCCCTTCTATATGATACCCATGTCTATATTATCAAATATAAAAAGATATAATCCTTTTTAATTTTCTTTAATGAAAGAGTCACTGGATCCTTTTTACTTAGATAATCTTTCACCTTTTTCTGTTTCCTAGGGTTGTAATGGATCGAGCAGTCATAGTCCGTGATCATCTTTAACCATCTTTGTTAGTGCATATTCAACTCTTTCTATGTGAATATATACTTAATGATTTTTTGATTCATATATATTCCACACTTCTCCCCAAAGAGGTAATATTTCCAAATTTTCAAAGCGAAGAATACAACAGCCAACTCCAGATCATGTGCTGGATAGTTATGCCCATGAACATTCAATTTCCTTAAAGTATATGAAATGAATTTTTTATTTTTCATCAACACACAAACCAGGTCCTTCTTTGAATCATCACTAAATACCACAAAAATTTCTCCACTCATGGGTAGTGTGAGCACAGATGTAGTGATAAGACTCCTTTTCAACTCCTTGAAGCTCTCTTCACATTCATCATTATAAGAAAACTTGAATCCATTCCAAGCTAGCTTGGTAAGAGGGTTTTACAATCATGATTAATTTCTCACAAAACAGCTATAATATCTAGCTAACCCAAGGAATCTACAGATATCCATCATAGATGTTGGACTCGACCATCCCACAATTGTATTTTTCTTGGAGGGATCTATAGATATCCCATTTCTTGTGATGATATGACCTAATAATGAGATTTCCTTCAACCAGAACTCACACTTGCTGTACTTTTCATAGAGCTTATTCTTTCACTAGGTCTCTAGTACAGTGCTTAGATTCTCCTCATTCTCCTCCTTGGTTTTGGAGTATATTATAATATCATCTATAAATACAACCAAAAATTTGTCGAGGTAATCTCTAATGACTCTGTTCATCAAGTCCATGAAGATTACTGGAGCATTAGTGAGTCTGAAAGGTATTACTATGAATTCATAATGTTCGTACCTTGTTCGAAATGCAGTCTTGGGGATATCGTCATTCTTCACCCTTACTTGGTAACATCCTGACCGCAGATCCAACTTGGAGAATTATTGTGCTCCACATAGATGATTGAACAAGTCATCAATTCCTAGAAAAGGATAATTTTTCTTTATCATGATTTTGTTGAGTTTATGATAATCAATCCAAATGTACATTGACCCACCCTTCTTCTTAACGAATAAGACTAGTGCACCTCATGGTGAATCACTTGGGCATATAAACCCTTTATCCTTATTCTATTATATTTGTTTCTTTATCTCCTAAATATCTACAATAACCATTCTATATAGAGTCTTGGATATTGGAAACATCCCAGGTATAAGATCAATAAAGAATTCAACATCTATTCTAGGAGGAAGACCAGACAATTCCTCAGGAAACACTTCAGCGAATTCCCTCACAATAGGCATGTCTTCGAGGATGCTTCCTTCCTTAGAATAAATAATATGAGAAAGATATGTGTGATCATAGGGAAGTAATATTCACACTTGAGATGATGGTTCTAATAAAGATTCATCCTCCTCCTTGAACTTGTACATAATCAGGGGTCGATTCTCCATATGGAGAGTGATTTTCCTCTCACGACAATTTATGTTGGCTCGATCTAGGGAAAGACAATCCACGCCAAGAATTGAATCAAATCACACCAGAGGGAGTATTATGAGGTTCACCAGGAAGTTCAATCCAAAAATTGTGATAGGGGAGGAGTTATATTCATGGTATGAAATAATTAACCCATTTATTGCTCTCACTGACATCTCTACTTCAATGATTTGTGGTGGTGTTTGGATTGTTCTACTCAAATTTAGGGATATAAAAGAATGCATAAAACCAGAATCACAAAGTATGTTCACTATTATTGAATGAATAACTAGCGTACCTATCACCACTTTTTTGTTGGGATTCACTTTGACAATAGTGATGGAAAAAGCTCATTCTAGCTTCCTTATAGTTTGTGGGTTGCCTCTGAAAACCGTTATCTTAGGGAATTGGTTTGAAAATTGCCTTGGTTCTTTGAAGTTGTAGTAATGAAAAATACATTGAGGGTTGAATGGATCGTTCCTCTCCTCTGTCATAATAGTGGGTTTTTCTTGTCAGCAATTAATGGCCATGTGACATTCTCTTCCACACCAAAATCATTTCCTCACCCCCTTCAGGAAACTTCTGGGGTACTTCTTTCTACACATTTGGCAAGTGGGGTGATAGAATTATTAGCACCATTAGATTTATCCATCAGACTGCCAGAATTAAAGTCCACTTTCCACTTCTTATCCTCATGATACCCCTGAGATTTTCCAATCTCCATTTTGACTTTGAGGGAACATTAGACAATTTCCTATCAGCTATCAGAGTCACATATTAGTAGAGATTTCCGTAGGATAGGTTTTAGCCCACCAAAGAAGTGGTCAATATTACATTAATGGGTAATGAAAAAGTTGGAGGTGTATCATGAAAGCCTTTTGAATTTTTCGTCATACGCTCTGATGGATTCGTCATCTTTTTTCTTGAGGGAAAGGAAATCCCTTTCCATATTATGTTGTAGGGTGTGAGGAAAATATTTATCAAAAAACATTTTCCAAAAATCCTTTCATTCCAATGCCTCAATATCTTCCTCAAGATTCATATTTTTGATAAATTTTCACCATTGATCAGCTTCGCCCTCCATATGATAAGCATCCAGAATAACCGTCTCTTGTTTGGAACATTGAAGGATGTAGAATATCTTCTCAATGGAGTTGATCTATTGTTCGGAAATTGAAGGATTGGATGATCCATTGAAAGTAGGAGACCTTTGTCTCATGAATATCTTGATTTCATCTTGTTATTTATTAGGGGGGGGGGGGTGGGGTTGAACTTTCCTCTTGATTCATGTTTCTTTTAAAATCTTGAGTTAATTGAGAGAGTATCATGACAAAGTTTGCGATTCCAACTCCCATCAGATTAGGCATCTCATTAGAACAATCAGCACATTGATTTTCACATTGATTGTTAACCAGAGTACTCCTATTACCATCCATTGAATAGAATAAAAGGAAATTTAGGGTAAATTTTATTAAACACATAAATGGGAATCCAATGACAAACAGGGATAACTTATAAATTACATTGATTTCCTTAACTTATGAATTTATAGGCTTCAATCTATGTTATCCATGATCTATTTCCTAATGTATATTCTTATGGGATTTTTTATTCCCTTAATAATGGTTCATACTATGATTATGATTTTACCAAAGAATATCCCCCTGGAGTGTCGAACCAAGAGTGAAATAAGACCCGTTGTCATGCACTAGTTTCTGTTCGAGTCTAGATCAAAGTGGTGTTTTCAGGTTTTACCCCTAGATACATCTGTTCCAGAGCCACCTTTACTTGTTCGTATCCAGATAGGGATTTACTTTCTTTAAAAACTACTTAATCTATACTAACCAAAATTTAGGGATGTTTTTCTTATACTTAGTCTTATCCCTAAGTCTTTCATTAGGGTTTTTTTAATCCTAATACCAAAAATAGCTAAACCTATCCTATGATACCATTATAACAACCCTACTCTCTATTACACACTTAAACATGATTTATTACATAAACTTTCACTTAATAAAACCCATAATGTCGATAGGTCTAGTGTATTTTGAGATTAAGAACATTACATGACAACTTAAGACATAAAATATAACATCTTTATCGAAAACCTCCTTTACATGACCATAATATTACTTCATAATTAGAAATGCATGGGATAACTAGAGGAAAACATAAGAAAAGGATGAGATATAAATCCTAGTAAGGGAGTAAACAAGTCATAAAATGAATAATATAATAAATGTTAGGAAACATGCATATCAATGAATCATAAGAGAAACATTAACATAAAGGCATGATATAGCATGATTGTCTTAACATGGAAATGTGGCAACAACATACAACATGATATTAGAATGATCCAAGGCTCATTGCATATGAATTATCATGAGTAAGCCCTCATTTAAAATGGAGTATTATGATACTAAACATTACCCAATGCATTGGAGTGCTATCAGGGTGCACCCTTTATAAACATTTCATTTCATGCATAAGTGTGCCACATGGATCATATAATGTAGAATCATTCAACATCATAAGTTATTCCATGATTAATTAATGTGGAATACGTAAATTTAAGTACCATTAAATATGTATATGTGCATAAAGGTTAATACCCTTGATAGAGAAATGAGTATGGTATTCACTACACGATGATTTTGGCTAGTTAAAATGTGGTGCAATTTTGGAAGCATAACGCCGTCATATGGAAATTCATAAGTTGGCTTGATGAGATAGAAATGGGTATATAATAATTTATACATGAAATAGACAATAAGGGGATCATGTAACATATTACCTAAACATATGAAATGTAATTTATATGCATAATATGGGAGAAATACTTGAATGGACATAAGAAAAGAGAAATCCCTTATGGAATTTCGGCATGGTAATGGGTGTACACAGAAGGAATTAATGAGAGATAAAGTGGTATATCATCATTCAAAAATATTTAGGGTAGTATGGAGGAGGTGTGAAATCATAAAACAACATTTTTAATTTAATTTAAAAGGTTATTACAATATATAGAAGCTTGGATAAAAAATGAGAAAGGAAGGAATCCCTAACTTGAGTGTGTTACTTAAAATTGCTTGAAGAGGGGATTATTGAGAGTTTGGGGAACCTTGGGAGGATTATATAGATAATATTTCTTAATAGGGATGTGATATAAGTATTTTTAGTGAATATAAGTGGGATCTTGGGTGGGTTTATATAGTAAATGAGAGGGGAATTCTTTAATATTTCACAAACTTAGGTTTTGGAATCTATATAATTAAATATTAAAAAACAAAAACCTTCCCGTGATTTTTGCCCATTGTTTTTGAAAAATTTTAGTGGAAAAAATTATTTTATAATTCCAATATCCAAAAATATTAAAATATTATCCTTGCTTATGTGGAGGGGAGTCACATTATTAAATAAATGAATTCAAAATCATAAAGTATATTATACATTTTGGAGGATTCACTAAGGATTTATAAAATAAGTAAAACAAATATAAAATCATATTATTTTAATTTTAAAACATATATTTGGATGATAATACCAATTATATTATTTATTAAATTATTTTGGGGTTATTATGATGTCATAAAACACATATTTTATTTATACGGTATTTAATCTTTACCAAATTTTTTTGACTATTTCAGAAAATTATAAAAAATTCACCATTGGATAATTTAGACATCCTAATTCCAAAAATAATATTAATTTTCTATAAATAATTTTCTAAATATGTGAATTTTTAATTTTAAAATGAAAACCGACATTTATTGAAAATTCACGGGTTTTGACAATAATAGTTTTCAAACCTTGATAAAAATTACATTTGAATTCATAAAATTTATATAATTATTTATTATTCATAAAAGTAATTCGATAATAATATTTTATTAAAATATTATTTATTTCAAAAATTCATTAATTCCTTAAAATAAATTCTGTAAAAAAATACATTTTCTGTTTTATCGTATAAAAAATATAACTCTTATCAAACTACTTACCTAATAATTTATAGATAAGGAACTGATATAATCATCATTTATAAGAATTTTTTTAATAATATTATTAATAAAAACATTATTTTAATATAATAATGTATATATTTCTCAAAAGTACCATTTTACCCTAAAAATCAATTTATCAAATTCATCATTTTTTAGAAAGACTATTCTTATAAAAGAATCGATGGAATAAGATATTTTCTTTTATAAAAATGGATTACACAATAAGTAACTAATGCCTTATTACATAACCCCTTATAACACTCGCATAATACTTAAGGGTATGGTGTGCGATGGTGACAGACTCTTGGAGCAGCTCAGATAACATCGCCTAGGTGGTAATCTCTATTAACTTGAACTTCTCCCGTAGGTGATTCTGTTTAAGCTTAATGTGTTGAAGCTCAGCTTGGACTTGGTCAAGAGTGAATCCCAGTGATGCTACATACTTTCTGAGCTCCAAAAAATGAGCTTCGTATGACCCAAGTATACTGGATGAGGCCATCCACTCCATTGTCTGTGTCGAAATGATTCTTTTTTAAAAACATTATATTTATATCAATCATGTGATCACTATTCAACAACTAAATTATCAACAACAATGACACTTAACAATAATTTAAGCCCTATAATAATAATAAAAAGATTTCATTTGTCTTCTATAAGGCATTAAAATAAATTTAATTTTAATTAATAAATGATCGGGTCGTTACAATTATTCCTTTTTCCATTTTAAATATTCTTTAATATTTTCCCTTAAAACACACTACCGTGGATGATTTATAATGTTTCTTAAACAATATTTTTACAAGTTTTCACTTCTGTTAGAAATAATTTATCATGATATACTCATACATTACCTCATTAATTTCCACATAATATTTAAATCCATTCTTTTATGGACACCTTTATGATATGCCCATTTATTATGCCTTATGGCCTGATTATGATACCCATTTCTTTCCATGGATAACCCTTATGTTTATTAATTATGTTTGATTCTTCATGTGGAACACATATGAATGAACATTTTATGATTGGTGTGCCCAGATATTAGTCCAATTTATTGGGAAATTTTTAGTCTCATGAGACTTCATGTTGGGATATGGAGAAAACCTAATTCCTTTATGGGAATTTATATGCCATGTGATATAGTCTTGTAAGTTAGCCTTGACTCATTTTTATTTCATGTTATATGCTACTACCACATTCCTATGTTTCCATGATTACATGATCCCATGTTCTATATGTTATTATTCACTATGTTTATTCTTGTGCATGCCTTTTTATGTCATCATGTTATGCCTTCTAACTCATGTGCTATTATTTATTCTTATGTTTATTACCTTAATGTTATTTTTGATCATCCCATTTTTCATGTATTCCCTAGGTTATCCTAAAAATATGTAATATCCCTAATTAAGTTATAAGATCATTATGTATTTTAACTAAAAGATGTCTTTATTTTGGCTTCATGATTTCTAATTTTGTACCTAATCTTCCAAAGACAATATAATTTATGATCCTTGGTTTTTATTTTATGATTAATTATAATTAAAATCATGTAATAATATGTGTAAAAGGATAAGGTTTCTATAATTCTTATTATTTTATCAAATGTGTATATATCTGTGGGGGGTGTGGGTTTATTTTACCTTTACCATCTTTGAGATGATACTTTATAATAATTATGTGAAAGCCTTTATGAGCCTTACCAATGAGAATTGAGAAAAATTTAATTCAGGAGTAATATACTATAAATTCACTTTTCAAGGGATAATGAAGAGTAATCCACAATTTTATTATTTTGTTTTTTAGTAAAATATATAAAGTATATCATCATTTTACCTTAATATATTCCCAAATTAGTGTATTAAGCGTGGGAACAAAATTTAGCCATGAGTCCACATCAATCGGCACATGAATGAAAGTGGAGAGCCAATATAACTACTAAAAATGGGATTTTGGGGTTAAAATTTTGGCCACGTTCATTCCATCCAACCTTAAATTTGATGATTTTGTTTATCACCTTAATAATTTTTGCTAAAGCCATCTTGTTACGAAGCTCCTATTTTTTGGGACCTGGGATGTTCATCATCTAACATTTCCTTAGCAACAAAATCATCAATATGTTGTTCCTATGGATTGGTAGCATCGACATGTGTAGAAGGTTGTTTTTCCTCTACATTAGTAGCACCAACATGTTGATAAACCTATTGTTCCTCACTATTGGGAGCATCAACACATGTAGAAGTCATTATCTATATAAGTGGCTTTTAGATCCCCCAGTTTTAGGTTATTAACCCTTTATTTATGTAATATAAGTATATAAAGTTTTTGGGTGAATTTTGTGGAGGTTTTTAGGAGTTTTAAAAAGTTTTGGGGCTTTTATGGAGGTGCCTAATTTGATAATGGTTTGTAGAAACCATGAAACACCTTCAAGGAAACCGTGCAACTGAAATAGTGGGAATTGGGTAGGCACATGGTTAGGTGCATGATTTGACCAAACCGTGTGGCCACCTTAGAGAAACCCTAAAAATTTGGACATAGGGGTTTATTATGATTTACACATGGTTTTTCTAATCGTGTGATCCAACCATGTGGGTGGTGCTTTGAGGTAGTGTCCAGCACACGATTATTGCATAGTTTTCCTAACCATGCACCCTAATTGTGCACTGTTAAAAACAAGATCTTTATTTTGTGTATTTAACTCAGTTTACCCCCTTAATGGATCAGTTTACCCCTAATCTGAACCTAATACGAATTATACTCCTTCCAAAGGCTGTAGAGACCCTTATTCTTGATCTGAGAGTGATCTGTTGGCGATTTTAAGTGGATTGGAGGCCCATATTCCTTAGTAAGTGCTATTTCTTAGTTGTTTTCCTTATTTTTCTTCTTCTTACCTCTCTTGGATTCATGGATATAATCCATTGGGTAAATATCTATTTTTTTTATTCTATTCATGACGAGTTATAATTGTTTGGAATATAGGGAACAAGACTAAGGATGATTTTTAGAGTTTCAAGATGAGTTTTTGAATTTTTGTGTTGTTCTTCATTTTCACTAATGTTTGAGAGGTAGGTGGCTTCACTCTAAACTCCTATAATTATAAATTGAAGGCTTGATTTCAAATTTATTTAATTTTTTGAATTAAATTGTGAAAGTAACATGAAAATATTAATGGAATCCCTCTTTAATTATGGTTTGTGAAATTATGGAAATTGGTTATTTTGTGGAAAGTGAAACTGTTTACATGATTTTAAAATGAAGGTTTAAATTTTTTGATTGGATTTGATTTACAGAAAAAGTTTGGAAGAAATTTTTTCAATAAAAAAATTGTTTTATTGAAATGGTTTGGCATGGAATTTGGTATACATTCTTGGTGTGTGTTCATTTTCATTGATGTGACCCTATGTAAGGGGTGTGTGCCATTGGGGCACTTGGTATATGGTTACCTTTTTATTAATGGTAGATTGATAAGAGACCACTCATGAGTATTTAACTATCACCTGGGCATGCATGTGTGGAATGGAATGAGTAATGCCAAATGGATTTGTATAATTGTTTGAAATATTTTTTGTTATTTTCCATGGAAAAATATTTTTCTTATAAATGGTTTTGGTTTTGATATAAACCACTTTAAATTGTTTTAAAACAATTTATATAAATGTGCTGACATGTTCTATCCTAGTGGCATGAGTTGGGAAGTCATTAGAGAAATCCTACTGACTTTTATACTCACCCCCTTCTTGGGAAATTTAGTGAATTTATAGATATTATCTAACAAGAAATAGGTAAAGGAAAGGTATCACAAATATTTAGTGATGCATCATGATACTATGGTCATGGATTATTGAGTTGGAGATTGGATCATGTTGGGAGCTATTGAGTTTATGTCTTTGGTGTATTTAAGTTTTCTTGGTTTTGTTTTATGCTCTGTATTCTAATATAGTTTGGTTTGGTTTGGTTTACTTTGAGTTGTATTTGGTTTTACTCATGCATCATGTAATGTCCCGACCCTGATTACCATTGAAGTAGTAGCCGGACTGGTGGGTCACATAACCTCAGGCCCATCTCCTCGTACGCTAGATGTTTCCTACTAGCAGAAAGGGTCTCAGAATCTTATGGTGGGGAGACTTTACCCTAATATCAGAGATGTACAACGATACAAAAAACTAAATAATGATCAAAAATAGAATTAGTATACATAATTTACAAAGCAACATAAGTTAGATTTGATATAACTGAACAAGAGTGGCAAAAGACATTTTATGCAATAAATGAATGTCATGGTGATACATAATTTGAAAGTAGTAAACAAATAGAATGATTTTCATAATAGAAAAATACAAGACTCAAATAAGAAAAATAACTAAAAAGTTATAAGGAAAACTCCACGAGCATCCTATGATCTATCTTAGTCCTCTAATCCAAACTCTAGGTATGAGAAGAAAACAACAAGCAAAGTCCAAGTTCTGTAGTCCTATGAAAATGAAAGGTCTACTTGGGTACCTCAGTGCGATGAAAACCCGAGTAGGGTGTGAGATATAAATCTTAGTTGGTCGGCACCACCGGTGTCTGGACCTATCCAAATAGTGTAATATTAATTAGGCAATGTGAAAGTATAGATTGAAAATGAAAAAACTAAATAAATAAACAACACCCATCCAGGTTCCCAGGGGACACCTGACGGCTATACCAGCTTCAGCTTGGTTCCAGATTAATAGTCTGACCGTTTCACTATATATAAATATATAGGTTATCACTGGGAAGAGGTAAGAATTCCTCTCATCCCTATATATATATATAGATTATAAATGGCATGAGGTAATAATGCATCTCGTCCATAGGGAGTTATAAATGGAATGAGTTAAGAATGCCTCTCATCCATGGAGATTATATAAATAATGGCATGAGGTAAGAATGCCTCTCATCCATTGAGATTGTATAAATAATGGAATGAGGTAAGAATTCTTATAGTCCATAGGAATTATGAATGGAATGATGTAATAATGCCTCCTGTCCATGGATATTGTATAAATAATGTAACGAGGTAAGAATGCCTCTTATCCATAGGAGTATAAGACTGGCATAGGGTAAGAATTCCTCCCATACATATTCGAATATAAGTGGAATGGGGTAATAATGCATCCCACCCATTCATACTAGATGGTAGCAATGACATGGGGTAATAATTCCTCCCACCCGTCCATATATAAAGGTCATAATCATTTTCATAGTTATAAAGTAATGCATAAGTCAGTACCTCTTATACATTTCAACTAGCCATACTATATACACATAAGCAACCACACTCACATTTTACACTTAAGGAAACTCCTATTATGTATTTCAATTAAAACATAGACATAATATCAGTCACATTTAAAACATACCATGAGGTAAATACTTCTCATGTATGTCCTTAATCATGCACAATTCCATTTCAAGGGAACCTTTTTATTTAAACCCCTTTTTATATAAGGAAAGCAGTCCATTATGACCGAACCATTTAATCAAATCACATTATTTACTGAAAGTTCCCTATTCAAGGTTATCATATCCAATTTTCCTAAACATGGAAAATCAGTAAAAGGGTACAAAGTAATAAGTGGGGCCAAGGCTAGAAGGCATGTGCCTACTTTGGAAAGTGAAACAGAAAGGGGCCAAGCAACCTAAAATTTCCTTTACTAATTCTAATCCAAGTATAAAGAATGCATCAAGGAAAATAAGGTAGACAACAATATAGTTTATCACTACATTTTTAGCTTGAAGGCATTACACCTCCGTTAGAGGGGTTTTATTACAAAATAATGACTTTGTTTAATAAACAAATCATTTATGTCATTTAAGATTTTCTTCCATTTCACTAAAGGAAATAATTTAAGACAAAGCTACTATATAAGGCACAACATTAATAAAGGTGCAAGGAAGTGAAATTAATTAATTAATGCTTTATTAAGTAAAAAGGGAAATGGAAAGGGACCCTACCTCATGTAGAAAAAATTCGTCCACTTCAGCTCATGGAGATTTCTAACTAAAAGCTACTACTCCCCCACTGAGTATACACACTTTCACATACATTCAAGGAAACATAGACCCTATGCACACACCTGCATGTACATGAGCATGTGCATGGGGATCCTTACACATATGCTTATATGCACATACCCATCTACACTTACCTATGCACGAATTTATATATATATATATATATATATATACATGGGAACACCTAGACCCATACATGTATAATCACTGCCATAGATGATTATATACATAATGGGGGAACCCACTTAAATATATTCACTTACCTATGCATATGCAGATGAGTTTCCCTTGACTTGGAAACTTGAAACCAACAATCTGGGACCAATGCACTACACATTTAATACTATTAACCTTAAAACACTAAAATAACACCATATAACATGGTTGAAACCAAACCGACGGTTTAAAACCTTACCTCGGGTGATATCAGCGAACTAAATCAACCCGAAACCACACAAAACAATACAACGCCGTACCAAATAAATATTTGGGAGTCAATAATACACCTATATGCTAATAAAAAAGGTGATAAACAAAGAATAAATCACAAGACTTACCCCAAAACATTTGTGGCGAACCGAAACACCCCGAACCGCCTCACCTTCAGTGGCGGTTTCTAAAACATGCCCAAATGAATCGCGATAGGCCATTTTCACATCCTAAAACCAAAAAAGAGAACAAATATCCAATTTAGATTCAACCCTATGTTCAAACAAACCATGGGCAGTGATAGATAGACCGAAATGTGATTGGAAATAGGGATGAGAAGGTGTGGAATACCATACCTTGAAGAATCATGTGAGAAAATGAGATAGATCTGGCCGGAATCGAGGATCGAAAGAGATCTGAGGGAGAGGGGATGTGCACGTCGAGAGGGGGAAACCCCTTGGGTTGCGCTACCTATAATGAGAGATGGGTGAGGTTAGATTGTAAATTTGGTTTTAGTTTTATTTTAATTTAATTTAAAGACAATTTAATTTCTAAAATATGGATGTCACACAAAATTAAGCTGCATAGTTTGGAAAACCATGCGAAAATCGTGCATCCACCACTGGAAATCTGGAGCACCCCACATAAGCTAGGTACATGAATTGGAAAACTGTGTGAAACCTGTGTGAAATGTATCTTTCCCCTTAAATTAGGGCTGCACGGTTACCTGTAGTGGTCCGCATGGTTTCAAACAAACCGTGCACCCTCTACAGTTTTCCAAAAACCTTTTTTATAGGTCTGGTGGTCCAAAACCCTTTGAGACACCCTGGAAACTTAATGAGCCTTCAACCAAGTCCAAAAACACCACTTTAAAGTGACCCAACTCTCAGAATTCCATTCTGTGGCTTAGTTTTTAAAATGACCCATTTAGTAATTGAAAAAGTTAAAAAAACCCTCATGTTTTAGCCCAGTTCAAAACATGAATCATTATAACCTTCACACCTTAGAACTTATCATCCACCAGAATCCTTAGGGAACACCATAACACATCACCCAACCTATAGGGGTTGTGAAGCTTCGATCAAACGGTCGCGTTGCGTTCCCAAATGCCGAATTTACCCTTAATAATTTCAAAGGAAAATGTCCCTTAAGCCATTAAAACTCGACCAACACTCATTTTCAACTGAAACACCATGATAGATCTTACCCGACCCCGTTCAACCGGAGACATGATCACATCATGGTCTCTCCAAGCACCTAATCGAAGGTACTTCTGTAACACCCCTATATTTTTCAAATAAATTTAATTTTGAATGCATGAAACACTGAGTCTCTACCAAACACCACTTTGTTATAACCTAGCCAATAAACATAATTTTACCACCTTTGTGATTTGAATTTTGAAAAACTGACATACACAGTTGCGTTCAATAAGATATTTAGAGTGTTATAAGATCAACTTATATTTTTGGTGAATAGTAACTTGACCCTTATGAATAGTAATATACCATTATGAATAGTAATATGACCCTTATGAATAGTAATCACACCCATGAAGGTATTAATAAAATTTAGACACCTTATAAATGAAATAGAGTATTTTAGAAATTAATAATTAAGTCTTGGTATTTTTGTGAGTAATAAATATTTAATTAAAATTTTAAATTAATAAATTAATTTAAAAGAAAATTCATTTTCATAAAATGTATTCCTAAATAAGTATTTTTTTCCTATATATTTAGGATAAATTAATAAGACCTTAGTTAATTTTTTAAAGTATTATACATTCAATTTTAAATTTACATCTGTATTTTTCAAGTAAATAATGATTTTATTTAAAAATTAAAGTTCTATTATCTAGAAAATTATTTTGATAAAATTGAGTCCATTTTTTAATTCTAAAATTTTAAAAATATTTAGGGTTATTTTTTGGGATTTTTCCAAAATACTCGAATTTTTTGTGAATAGTGAAATTTGATAATTTACGAAAAATGCTATTTGAGTGAATTTCTGCATCATGTTTGAGTAATGGATGATGTAAATGGAAATTTTTTATAACTCACATTCACATATTACTATTATTTCCCACAAGATTAAATACTATTTCTTTTCTTGAGCAAAATAATAAAATAATGAATAAGATAATAAAAAATCCCTCATCTCCTCTAATATAAACCCCTCTCACTCCCTCTTCTCTTCCCTCCTCTCAAGCCTTGTGCCTTGTCTAAATTATGGATAAATATCCTCCCAAGATCCTCCCCCACTTCCATCATTCTTTGGTCTCATAAAAAGACCAAAACCTCCCCCCTAAAGAGGCCCTCAAGGAAGATTACTTCAAGAGATAAATCCCTCTTTTCATTTCTTTTATTTCAAGTTCCTTTCTTTTCTTTTTTATTTTACCACCTCTTTTCATCCAAATTTTGTGATGAATTCAATACCTTACATTTACTATATTTATTATAATAATTAAATAATTCTTTATCATCTCTCCCTTCCCCTTCTTTTATACTAGAAATGAAAACAGTATCCAAGATGTTTTAATCTATCACATTCAAGGACGACGAGTTTTCAATTTCTATTTCCATCTTCAATTCTAGTCATGAAACCATTTTGATGGTTGAACCAGACTATAATATATTTATTATAACCTATTTAAGGTTCTGTAATCCTTTTTGAAACATGATATTAATTTATAAATCAAAATGAGTTTGTTGTGATCAAAAACCACCAATTAACCCAAACAATTGTCATTGAAGTTTTATATAATGATTCATCTTTACTCCCAATAACCAAACAAATTTGATAAACATGTAATATTATGTTTGTTAACTAATAAAATAAAACTTATATTATGGACAACCATTCTTATTCTACATGTTTATCCATACATGAATATAAGTAAACCGATCATGGAAAAGAAAATGCTCCCAAACAGTGAAGTTGAATCTATTAATCCATCAAAAATACATGAATGAACCTAATTAAATGTAAAATATGTTCTAGAATCATCAATTTATGAAAGAAAATTTTATTATTCTGGTCATTAAGATCAAGTGAGGAACACCTTTAGACTTAAGGTTAGGGTTTCCTACCTGAATCTCCATTTTCTTTCGGGTTACTCTTTGTCTCTCTTTATCCCCATTAATTTCTTAACTATTCTTATATACTAAAAATAAATTCGGTGTGAATTTTACATGTATGTTTAAAAACCATAATACTTCTTTATTTCATGGGAGTTACATGTTTTAAAATGAACTTTCAAAATTATTTCCGAAATACAAGCCCGATTTAAGGGGATTTCCCAAATTCTTACCTATTTTCAAGGGCACTCTATAATCTGTTTTTATCAATCATTATTTTTATAAAATCACTAATTTGATTATAAAAATTCTATCTTAATTCACTTCTAGTTTTATACAAATATTTTCCAAAAAACTCTTCTTTCCAAAGTAAAAGAGTACTTATCTTAATAATTACACGATGATTTTATAAGGGTATTTTCATCTATTTCAACACTCTTGTTGATTCTTGGGTATTATTGGGTATAATATTTTATGATATCATATTAAATATTATATTTAATGGTTTATGATCAATTTTACTATGTATGTTCTATTTTTATACCATTCATCTTACTACTCAGAATGGTTAGTGATTATGTTAGAGATTGGGGAAGGTTATTTACATATCATGTGTATATGTTGTTTATGTTTATCCTCTTTCACACTAGGAATGAATTAGAATTAGTAATTAATGGGTAGAGGCATCTATATCCCCACGATGCATCAGTAGGTATCATGGGACAAATAGATATGGACTTGGCTGAGGCTTTTCCCATTTTTAGATATGGTTTTGGCCAAGGCCTTAATCATTTTTGGATGTCTTGGCTGAGGGATTGATGGTATCTTTCAGAATGTATGGAATATGAATTTACCTCATTATAAAGCTATGAATTAGTATTTCATGAGGTTATTTGACTAGTGAAATACCAATTATTATGTTTTATTATGGAAATATTTAGTCATCTCATATTCCTTCCATATTATGTTCAAGTTTATTTTTAAAGGCACGTGTTTTCAATTATTCACCATGCCTAATGTTTATGTTATCTTACACTTTAATTTTTACCCTTACTAATAATCTGATATCACCCCTTCTTATGTTTCATTTTTCCAGGGATATGAAGAGGTATATTATGATTGACTTTTATGGATAATATCAGAGTGGTGGATGTTCCCAACTAAACATATATGTTGTTTTTAATTTCATATTGTAATGTTGAACTTATGTATGTATCTTGTTTCTAAAGCTACTAAACTACTCAATCCTTTGGGATATATATTCATTTTTTATATTCCAATGTAATAAAATAAGGCACTGACTCCTGGAAATAGGGTTTGGGTCCATATAGTTGGTGTTAGAGGAAGTTTAGTAGAAAACTTGGAAACTAAATTTAGAAATTTTAGATTAGAGAACAAACCCCTAATATAGTCTTGGAGGCTAAACATACAAGAGCATCCTAGAATTTTGTTAAGGAATATATTATGTGTATCTTTTTAGAAAATAAATTTATTTCTAGATAGTACAAGTGGACGTGGTTCTGGCATATATGTACCTAGGAGTGAAAATTCTAACAAGGATTTTTGGGCTTTTCTCGGGGTATCTTGGTACATGACAATGATCCTTACTGCACACCTGGTTTGAAACTCCTAGGGGATATGATTTGGATAGTTTATATTTTATTTATAATCCATTATGAAGGATTTAAATGTGAATTTTTCCTCAAAAAAACCATGTCTATGATTATGGTATTATCCATGCATTGGATTTCAATTTATGCTAAGTATTTTTCTTAGTTGAGATTCTAAATTATGATTCATAACATAATCCACTGTATTCCATTATTTACAAATGGTGCATAGTTGAAGTAATGGAAACTGCATGAATAAACATATCCCATGTAGGGATTTTCCTATGATTCAAGATAATGATGTTGGATCTAGTTCTACAACTGGCGATGAGATACTTATAACTATACTGGGATAGTTGACTCAAGTTATGAATAATAACCTTACCCGTATAGAACATACTGATCCACAACATGGAGGAGCAATGATACATATCTTTATGTGACAATATACTACATCATTTAATGGGACTACAAACCCATTCGTATTGGATCAGTGGATAAGTTCCTTAGAGAAGATATTTCTCACCTTGAGAAGTAATGATAAGGAGAAGGTTTTCATGGAAGTTTATCATCTGTTGGGAGATGCTGATCAATGGTGGTCACTAATTCAAAACACAAATAAGTAGGAAGAAATAGAAAACCTGGAATGGAGTGAATTTAAATAACTTTTCTTAGAGAAATACTTTCCTCATGAACAACGAGCATATATGGAAAGGCAGTTTCTTAATTTGAGGGAAAAGGAAGATAATAATGTTGCAAAGTATGAAGCTAACTTCACAAGGCTAGTGAGGCATGCAATGGACTATCTATATAATCCATGGAGAAATATTGGTCGATTATTTGATGGCCTAAATCCATTCCTCTACCGGGTGCCCGTTTTACAAACTTTCTCATCATACGAAGATATAATCTCATGTTTTATCAAGACAAAAAATGAGTTCTCTAAGTATTATGAATTTAAAGGAAATAAAGAGAAGAAGAGGGCTTCTATAAACACTAGAAAAGGAAATAAGGAAATGGGGAAAAGGGAATAGTTGACTTTCCACCCTATGATAATTGTGGAAGGAAACATCCTGGTGCTTTCATAAAAGGAAAATGGGTACACTACAAGTGTGGATAGAAATTCCATCACACAAGTGATTAAAAGGGAAATAAAGAAGCTATTAATGTTCAATGCTATAATTGTAGGGAGATGGGACACTATGATAATGATTGTCCAAGGTTTCAAGGAAATGTGCCTCAAAAAAGGACATGGGAGTAGAGAAAAACTTTTGCGATCACAACTATTGATATTTAAGTTCCTAATGATGTGGTGGCAGGTAATTTAATCATTTACTAAAACTTAGACAATGATTTATTTGATTTTGGATCATCTCATTCTTTTATATCTTCCTAGTTTTCCAAGAAAATTAGAAGCATTCAATTTTATTTAATAAAAGAGTTATCGTTCAAAACTCATAGGGGATGTATCATCGAAACAAAGATGTGTCAATCAGTCCCCCTCATGACTCATAAATGTGATTTAGTTTCTAACATTATCATCATACCCATGATTGAATTTTATATAATACTTGGTATGAGTTGACTTTCATGTTATGATGAAAAAATCTATTGAAAGAAGTGGGAAGTTACGATTTTTGAGAATGATGTTCAATCCCTTATCTTTAGAGCAGAAATATCACGAGATGATTCTTATCTAGATCCACCCCTATTAGCTCTAATGAAATCAATTATTGGGGAGGAAGGTAATTCAATAGCTACGGGTGAGGAAAGGAATGTTCAAATATAAGATGTACCTATTGTGCAAGAATATGTTGATTGTTTCTAGAGTATTTACATGTATATCCTCTAGAGCGGGAAATTGAGTTTTCCATTTACTTAATTCTTTGTTCAAGGCACATATCAAATACCCCTCATATAAAGACTAATGTGGAATTAGTATAATTGAAGAAACAACTAGAGGAATTGAGTGATAAGGATTTATTCTCCCTAGTGTTTATTTATAAGGAGCCTATGTCCTTTTTGTTAAGAAGAAAGATAGATATATGAGGTTGTGCATTGACTACAGGGACATAAATGCTATAACGATAAAGAAAAAGTATCCCCTACCTTGCATTGATGATTTATTTGATCAACTTCATGGATCCTAATATTCTTTGAAGATTGAACTTCGATCTGGATATCATCAGTTGAGAGTAAGGAATGCCGACATTCTAAAGGCAACATTTTGAACCAGGTATGGGTATTACGAGTTTATAGTAATTCCTTTTGGACTGACTAATTCACCCTCTATTTTTATGGATTTAATGAATAGAGTTTGTAAGGAGTATCTTGATAAATTTGTGGTGGTATTTATTGATGAAATTTTGGTTTACTCTAAAAGCTATGAAGATCATAAAATTCAATTGTGCACTATTTTGAAGACTCTTAGAAGAAATGAATTATATGTGAAGTTTAGAAAGTGTAAATTTTGGATTAAATTAGTTTTCTTTCTTAGAAACATTGTCTCTAAGGATGGAATATCTATTTATCCTACAAAGACAAAGGTTGTGCAATAATGGACTAATCTAACAAACATAACTAAGGTACGTAGTTTTATTTGTGTAATAGGTTGTTATCGGCATTTCATTTAGAACTTTTCCCATTTAGCCAAACCAATGACCAAGCATACATATAAAGGGGTTAGGTTAATATGGTGAAAATAATGCGAGGAATTTTTTGAGGAATTGAAGAGTAGATTAGTGAATGATCTGATCCTAACACTACCATCGAGGAATAGTGGATTTGTGATCTATAGTGATGAATCAAATAAAGGAGTTGATTGTGTCCTTATGCCGAATGATAGAGTTATTGCCTATGCATCTAGACAGTTAACAATTCATGAACCAAACTATCCTACTCATGATCTTGAGTTAGCAGCTGTAATATTTTCTATGAAGATATGGAGACATTATCTCTCTGTCAAAAGATGTGAGATATATACGGATCATAAGATATTCAAATATATCTTCTTACAGAAATAACTCAATACGAGGAAAAGGTGATGGTTTGAAATAATCAAGGATTATGATTGTTCCATACACTACCACCCAGGAAAGGCAAATAAGGTAGATGATGAATTGAGAAGGAAGGATCATGGAGTTCTAAACAAAATGAGTATTGAAAGGGATCCTGTATTTATGAATCTAGTAAATATGGATATGATAATTATTAAAGAAGGTGAAACATCACTAATTTTTTATTTGGTTGACCAACCATCTCTATTGGAAAGGATTAAAACTTCTCAGTCTAATGATGTGAATTTTCAAAAGAAAATTAATGGTGTGAATGATTGGAAGTTGACTAAATTCATGTGTGAAGATGGAATTATGCAATTTGGGAAGAGGATTTGTGTTCCAGCTATACCTGAGCTAGAAAGGGAGTTATTAGATGATTCCCATAGTTCAAATTTCTCTATACATCCTGGAAGAACTAAGATGTATAGATATTTGAAGGAACATTTCTGGTGGGACAACATGAAGCAGGAAATTACTGATTATGTATCAAGATGTCTAGTCTGTTAGCAAGTAAAGGCCGAAAGAAAGCATTCCAGAGGAGTCATGAAACCTCTAAATATTCATACACGGAAATGGGATGACATCACCATGTATTTTGTCACGGGATTACCCAAAACTCCAAGGAAGAATGATGGGATATGGGTAATTGTTGATCAACTTATGAATATGCATATTTCCTCGCTATAAGGGAGAATTTGACACTAGAGCACCTAGATCGACTCTATATCAATGAATTTTTGAAACTTCATAGAGAAACTCTCTCAATTGTGTCTGATCATGGTCCATGATTTACATATAAATTCTTGAAAACTCTTCAGAAAGCTTTAGATACTGAGCTTCCTTTGAGCACTGCTTACCACCCACAAACTGATGGGAAATCGAAAAGGATGATCCAAACCTTAGAAGACATGTTGAGATCATGTTCAATTGACTTTCAAGGTATGTAGGATTAATATTTACCTTTATTGGAATTTTCCTACAATAATAGTTTTGTTCAAGTATTCAAATGACACCATATGAAACATTGTACGGAAACAGATGTCACACACCAACTTTTTGGGATGAAGTCTGAGAAAGGAAGCTTGTGGGCACAGAGATTGTGGAGGAAACAAAAACAAAGGTAAAGAATATTCAAACCCATATCAAAGAAGTTGAAAGCATGCAAAAGAGATATGCCTACAATGGAAGGAATTATTTGGAATTTCAAGTGGGAGATCACGTTAGCGTGAAAGTATCTCCATGGAAGGGCGTTATCAGATTTGGGAAGAAAGGGAAACTGAACCCTAGGTACATTGGACCTTTTGAAATCCTAGAGAGAATTGGAGCTGTTGAATATCGATTGGGTATGACACCTAGCCTGTTTAAAGTACACAATGTGTTCCATGTCTCATTATTGAGGAAGTACATGCCAGACCCAATGCATGTCCTCACTTCTGAAGGAATTGAATTGGAACCTGACCCATCATATTGTAAAGATCCTATCCAGATTCTAGACACTGAATAATAGGTGTTGAGTAATCAAACAACTCTATTGGTAAAGATACTTTGAAAAAAATCATAAAATCGAAGAGGTAACATGGGAGCCTGAGGAGCTTATTATGAAGACCTACCCAAATCTTTTTATGAGGTAACATTCTGTGAATTTTAAGGAAAAAATTTTTGTAAGGAGGGGAGAATGTAACACCCCAAGATTTTTCAAATAAGTTTAATACTGAATGCATGAAACAATGAGTCTCTATAAAACACCACTTTGTTATAACCTAGCCAGTAAAGATAATTTTAACACCTCTGTGATTTGAATTTCAAAAAACTGACATACACGGTTGTGTTCAATAATATATTTAGAGTATGATAAGATCAACTACCATTTTTTATGAATAGTAACTTAACCCTTATGAATATTAATGTACACTTATGAATAGTAATATGACCCTTATGAATAGTAACCACACCCATGAAGGTATACATAAAATTTAGACATCTTATAAATGAAATAGAGTATTTTAGAAATTAATAATTAAGAGGTTCCATTTTTGTGAGTAATAAATATTTAATTAAAATTTTAAATTAATAAATTTATTTAAAATAAAATTAATTTTCATAAAATGTATTCCTAAATAAATATTTTGTTTTCTTATAATTTTAGGATAAATTAATAAGACCTTAGTTAATTTTTTAAAGTATTATAAATTTAGTTTTAAATTTAAATATGTATTTTTCAAGTAAATAATGATTTTATTTAAAAATTAAATTTATCTTATTTAGAAAATTATTTTGATAAAATTTAGTCTATTTTTTAATTCTAAATGTTGAAAAATGGTTAGGGTTAATTTTTGGTAATTTTCCAAAATACTCAAATTTTTGATGAATAGTGAAATTTGGTAATTTATGAAAAATGCTAATTAAAGGAATTTCTGCATCATGCTTGAGTAATGGATGATTTAAATGGAAATTTTTTTGAGATCACATTCAAATATTACTATTCTTGGACACAAGAATCAATACTATTTTTTTCTTGTGCAAAATAATAAAATAATGAATAAGATAATAAAAAATCACTCCTCTCCTCCACTATAAACCCCCCTCACTCCCTATTCTCTGCATTCCTCTAAATCCTTGTGCCTTGTATAAATTCTACCCAAATATCCTCCCATGATCATCCCCCATGTCCATCAGCCATTGGTCTCATAAAAAAACCAAAACCTCTCCCCTAAAGAGGCCCTCAAGGAAGATTACTTCAAGAGGTAAATTCCTCTTTTCATTTCTTTTATTTCAAGTTACTTTCTTTTCTTTTTTCTTTCCTCACCTCCTTTCATCCAAATGTTGTGATAAATATAGTACCTTAAATTAAATGGAATTTTTTTATGATAAAGGAATAATTATTCATCATCTCTCCTTTCCCCTTTTTTTATAATAGAAATGAAAACACCACCTGAGATGTGTTAATTTATCACATTCAAGGATGACGAGTTTTTAATTTATATTACCATATTCAATTATGGTTATGAAACCATTTTAATGGTTAAAACAAACTATAATATATATATTATAACTTATTTAAGTTTCTATAATCTTTTTTTACACATGATATAAATTTATAAATTAAAATGAGTTTGTTGTGATAAAAAACAGCCAAATAACCAAAACAATTGTCATTAAAGTTTTATATAATGATTCATCTTCACTTCCAATAACCAAAATAATTTTATAAATATGTAATATTCTTATTGTTCACGAATAAAACACAACTTATATTATATACAACCATTCTCATTCTACATGTTTATTCATATATGAATATAAGTAAACCGATCATGAAAAAGAAAACACTCCTAAACAATGAAGTTGAATATTTTAACCCATAAAAATGCCATGAATGGACCTAAAAAGGTTATAATAAATCAATTCAATGTAGATTAGGTTCTATAATCATTAATTTTTGAACCTAAATTTTGTTATTATGGTCATTAAGATCAATTAAGGAACACCTTCGTACTTAAGGTAAGGGTTTCCTACTCGAACCTCCATTTTCTTTCGGGTTACTCTTTGTCTCTCTTTATCCCAATTAATTTCTTAAATAATATCATTTAATATAAATAAATTATGTTTTAATTTTATATGTATGTGTAAAAACTATAATCCTTCTTTATTTCAGGGTATTTACATGTTTTAAAAGGAACTTTCAAAATTCTTTCTGAAATACAAGCCCGGTTCAAGGGAATTTCCCAAATTCTTACCTATTTCCAAGGGAACTCTATAATTTTTTTTTCAAAACCATTGTTTTTATAAAATAAATAATTTTATTATTAAAATACTATTTAATTCACTTATAGTTTTGTATAAATATTTTTACAAAATAACTCTTCTTTTCAAAGTAAAAGAGTATTTATGTCAAGAATTACTCAATGATTTTATAAGAGTATTTTCATCTATTTCAGCACTCTTGTTGATTATTGTGTATTATTGAGTCTAATATTTTATGATATCATATTACATATTATATTTAATGGTTTATGATTAATTTGACTATGGATGTTCTATTGTGATACCATTCACCTTACTTCTCATAATGGTTAGTGATTATGTTACAGATTGGGGAAAGTTGTTTACATTTCATGTATATGTGTTGTTTATGTTTATACCATTCATATGAGTAATGAATTGGACTTATTAAGTGGTGTTTGGGGCCTGATATAGCCTCTAGATACATTGGTAGGTCTCCCGGGATAAATAGATATGGACTTAGATAAGGCTTTTCCCATTTTTAGATATGGTTTTGGCTGAGGCCTTAATCATTTTTAGATGTCTTGGCTGAGGCCTTGATGGTATGTTTCAGAATGTCCAGTATATGCATTTACCTCATTATGAAGCTATAAATTCATAGTTCATGAGGTTATTCAACTAGTGAAATACCCATGACTATGTTTTATTATGGAGATATTTACTTAGCTCATATTTTTTCCATATTATGTTCAAGTTTATTTTTAAAGGCATGTGTTTTCAATTATTCAACATGCCTAATGTTTATGTTATCTTCCACTGTAATGTTTACCATTACTGATCATCCTATGTCACCCCTTATTATGTTTCATTTTTCCCGAGACATGAAGAGGTATATTTTGATTGACTTGTAGGGATAATCTTAGATTGGTGGATGTTCTAAACAGAAAATATATGTTATTTTTCATTTCATGTTGTGATGTTGAACTTATGTATGTATCTTGTTTCCAAATCTACTAAACTAATTGGTCCTTTGGGATGAATATTTCGTATTTATATTCCAAATTAATTAAATAAGGCACTGGCTCCGGGAAACTGGGGTCCGGTCCTTACAACTTCCCACCTTAGGTTTTAACATTAAGTTACTAAAAAAACCATAGTTCAAACCACTGTTGGTATCATCATGAGAAGCACACCCTTAGGTGTTTGGCAATGCTCTTGACATGATTTTAAAACAATCAAACATTCAATTTACCCATCAACCCCAAATCCCAAGTCAATACAGCTTTTCATGTAAAGCCTCGGTCAACACCAACCACACTCACCTCACCCTGGCGACGTGCCTTAAAATAGTTCTTCACCAAATATAACCACTAAACAAGAAATGAAATAGTCAAGAAACTACAACCAATTAATTAATAAGATGTACGAATTAGATGATGGATATTTCATAAGCTGAACCACAATGCCTTCTCCCAAGTTATCTCACTTTTAGCACAAACACGCTCATTAAATCCTACACTCAACTTATGATGATGTCTCTAAGTTAAAACCATGAATAAAACCATGCATCTGATGTGCAACACCAAAATATAACCACCTAAACAATCCCAATGTATTTAAATAATTAGCATAAAATAAGACCGACGTTCTCTTAGTAAATTTAGGATGAAGACAAGATGGGGTACATGCTCATCGCTTAGTATAATAAACTAAGAATATTTCAATGGTTTCTAGTAAAAAAAAAGGTCGTCGTGATATCGAGAAAGAACCGATGCACTTCCAAAACTTGAAAGACTCAAAGGAATTCAAGTAAGATCAACCAATACCAAAATGCATTTTAGGTATTGTATCTTCTACTTAGAAGGAAACATTTACCAGATTCGAAAAGACGCTCCCTGCTATAGGACTGTTCTAGTATTTGAAGGAAAATAAGATCAACTAGCTGCTCACAAGCACGCTAGTACAAAATAACACAAATAGATGTGTGAATCTCCTCTGAGTAACCATCACAACTTCAAGAATAAAAGGAAGGTCAAAATCCAAACTGAAACCATAGCCAAAATGACTGGAGGTGTCATAACTCCCGAGTATTTATAACTCATCCCAAGCATTGGGATGGAACCACTCTTTAACTCACATGCCACTGTATGACAGAGAAAACCTGAGCATGTACTCAACAGCACAAGGGTTTACAACTTTGCCAAACTCAACCAGTCAGTTACCATATTTAACAGTCGACGGTACCATGTACACCAATGCATACTACCAGAGGAAAAGATAAGGGGTCAAACAACCAAATAAACAACTGACCATGACCAAGGAATTTCTAACCAGCTTTGAATGATCATTACCCGATGCTCAATCCCATAACAAGGTTAAAGAAAGCACGACCACCCATCCAAACAAGGGTTTTATTTAAAAAATAAAAGTCCAACTTGGGACAAAGAAACCTGAATGACACCAAGCATCATAAAAAAATGACACTAGAAAGGAATTCACGTTCTAGGGGCGCTACCTACCATGGGCTATCCCCAAATGAACGCGTGTCAACCCAATAATTTGGTCATGCAAAATAAAATTCATAGGCTCAACATCCTTACATTTTAATCCATTGATAAAAAGATTATAGCCTACAGAAAACACCTACGACTCCGTTCCAAGGAAACTAAAAGGAAAAGCTCAGGCAACCCATACATGAGGATTTTACCAAAGACACCACTAGAGGTTCCATTTCCAATCCAATTTGAATTTATTCACTTTTAATCTTTAAACATTAAAATATTTAATCCAACATCAAGTACCATTTTTCAAAACAAACTCAAGATAACTTATTTTCAAGAACACCCCAAGGTAAAGACAGGCAAGTTTCACAAACTTCCTTTTAAACATTTAATAGCTTTTTACATCCCATCATGATAGGAAATTTAGCATCTAAATTCCCTTTTAACAATTAAGTAAACCTACAAGGGTTCTATTAAGACAACTTGGGTTTTCAAGAAAACAAACCAATATTAGTTTCTCCTCTCACTTCAGATAAAAATTAAACAGCTTTCACATAAATAAGCATGCATTTCAGATAGCATCATGTCATTACATTTAACATGGGTTGCCATCTCCCAATTCATGAAGCACCCGTACACTTTGTGGATTGAAAATTAGATCCCATTTATCAAAACCAAAATCAGTTTAGAATGATGACATGATATCTCTAACACACACACACAGATAAATAAATAAATAAATATATATATATATATATATAATAGTGCAGATAGATGGGTGACCATCTACCAACCTATAAAGCACCCATACTCTTTATAATTTGGAATTTGGATCCCATTTAATCAAGATGAATTCACCATTGTATTTAAAATTTAGCAACTCTTACATTTTATTAAAAACCTTAAAAATATATTCATATTATGATAAAAATGGTGTGAATATACGGGTTTCCATTTCCTCGTTAAAAGTTGACTATACACCTTACAATCGAAAACTGGGTCCCATTTATTCACAACTCATATATTTTCAGCGCATGAAACGATTACATTTTATCCAAACATAACATGTTATCGAAGACAGTAACATAGAAGCATGGAATATCATTCAGTAAAGGCATGTTAAAAAGTTACCTAACCATGTTACTAGGATACTTAACATGGCATATAACAGTTGCTACTAAAAAAATTCATGGCCTAAAATATATCAAATCAACAGACATCCTACATATGCAACTACATGGCATGACACTATGTATGACATGTTAATTTATATGTGCCTAATATGATGCATGGAATGTAAATTCCCTACCATAACAGACCAAGGGGAGAAATACTAGAAATTCTATAAATCATCAGCATCATAAATACAATAATCACTCTAGGTGAAATCATATCAACTGTAATAGCAAATGGTACAGACAACAAATCCTAGCACTGGTCACTTGGTCATTTCCTGTACATGGGGTGATCAGTCCCAAGCACGACTATTAACCAAGAACCAACACGTTCCTAATCTTCTATCCACCAACCCAAAATAGTAAGACAAAGGAAATGAAACAACCTCTAATACCACTTTGTAATGTCCCGACTCAGCTTTCCATTGAACTGGTAGCCGGACCAGTGGGTCACACTACCTCAAGCACGTCTCCCCATATGCTAGAGGCTGCAGACTATTAGTGAGGGTATTAGAAGGGTATGTTAGGGAGACTATACCCTTGTATCAGAGATGAAAAATGATATAATAGAGTAAATAATGATAAATAGTGGGATCAGTATACATAATTTAAAAACCAGCGGAAGACTGATTTGATATAACTGAACAAGAGTGAAAAAATCCAGTTTATGCAATAAATGAATGTCATGGTGATACATAATTTGAAAGCAATAAAAAAACAACATACTATTCACAACAGAACAATACAAGACTCAAATAAGAAAAAGAACTAAAAAGTCCTAAGGAAAACCCCACAAGCATTCTGATCTCCAGCTCTATCCTCTTCTCCAAACTCTAGGTAAGACAATACAACAACAAGCAAAGTCTTAGGTTCATATTCCTACAAACAATAAGGGTTTAATCAGGTACCTCAGTGCGATGATGAACTGAGTAGGGTGTGAGATATAAATCTTAGTAGGTCGGCACCACCGATGTCTGGCCCTATCCAGACAGTATAATATTAATTAAGAAATGTGGAAGTATAGATAGATAATGATAGAACTAAATAAATAAACAACAACCGTCCATGTTCTCAGGGGATACCCAATGGCTATACTAGCTTATGCTTAGTGTCAGATTAATTGTTTGACCATTTCATTATATATATATATATAGGTTATCACTGGGATGAGGTAAGCATGCCTCTCGTCCCTATATGTGTGTATATATATATATATATATATTATAAATGTAATGATGTAAGAATGACTCTCCTGCATAGAGAGTTATAAGTGGAATAAGTTAATAATGCCTCTCATCCATGGAGATTGTATAAATAATGGAATGAGGTAAGAATGCCTCTCATTTATGGAGATTGTATAAATAATGGCACAAGGTAAGAATGCCTCTCATCTATAAGAGTATAATGCCGACATGGGGTAAGGATCCCTCTCATACATAATAAAAGATAATTGGCATGGGGTAATAATGCCTCCCACCCATACATGCTAGATGGTAGCAATGGCGTGGGGTAAGAATTCCTCCCACCCATCCTTCTATGAAGGTCATAATCATTTTCATAGTTATAAATTAATGCATAATTCAAAACCTCTTATGCATTTCAAATATCCATACCATATACACATAAGTAACCACACTCACATTTTACACTTAAGGAAACTCCTCTTAAGTATTTCAATTAAAACATTGACATAATATTAGTCACATTTAAAACATCCCATGAGGCAAAGACTTATCATGTATGTCCTTAACCCTGCACAATTCCATTTCAAAGGAAACTTTTTATTTAAACCCATTTTTATGTAAGGAAAGAAATCCATTATAACCGAACCATTTAATCAAAGCACGCCATTTAGTTTATTTACCTATTCAAGGTTATCACATCCAATTTTCCTAAACATGGAAAATTGGTTAAAGGGTCCAAAGTAATAAGCGGTTCTAAGGATATAAGGCACGTACCTACTTGGGAAAAAGAAACAGAAAGGGTCCAAGTAGCCTAACATTCCCTTTATCAATTCTAACTCTATTATAAAGAATGCAGTAAGAAAAATAAAGCAGAAAACAATATAGTCTATCACTACATTTTTAGGTTGAAGTAAGTGCACCTATGTTGGATGGGTTTTATTATAAAATAATGACTTTGTTTAATAAAAAAAATAATTTATTTCATTTAATCTTTTCTTCCATTTCACAAAAGAAAATCATTTAAGAGAAAGCTACTATATAAGGCACAACATTAACAAAGGCACAAGGAAGTGAAATTAATTTATTAATGTTATCTTAATTAAAGAGGGAAATGGAAAGGGACCCTACATCCTATGGAACCAAGACATCCACTTTGACTCTTGGAGATTTCTAACTAAAAGCTACTGCTCCCCCATTGAGTATACCCACTTTCACATATATGAAAGGACGCCTAGCCCCTATGCACACACCCGCATGAGCATGAGTGTGTGAAAGGGGATCCTTACACATATGATTATATGAACATACCCTTATCCACTCACCTAAATGTGCATTTATATATATATATACACACACATGGTCACACCTAGCCCCATACATGTATAGTCACTACCATGGATGATTATACACGTAACAGGGGAACCCACATATATATATTCACTTACTTATGCATACACAGGTGAGTTTCCCTTGACTTTGTGACTAGAAACCAACAAGGTGAGACCAACACACTACACATTTAATACTAAGAACCTTAAAACACATAAAGAACAGAATCTAACATGGTAGAAACTAAACCGTGAGTTTAAAACCTTACCTCAGGTGGTGGAGGTGAACCAAATCAACCCAAAACCACACAAAACATTCCAATGCCCAAAAAAAAATATGAGGGAGTCAATAACACACCAATACCCAAATAAAAGAGGTTCAAAACAAAGAAACAATAACAAGACTTACCCAAAAACATTTGTGGCTAACCGAAACACCCCGAACCGCCTCGCCTTAGGCAGCAGTTGCCAGAACATGCACAAACACATCCCGATAGACCATTTTCGCATCCTAAAACCAGAAAAGAGAACAAAGATATGAGTTAGATTCAACCCCAGGATCGTCCAAACCATGGGGGTGATAGATGGACCAAAATCTAGCCGAAAATAAGGAGGATAAGGTGCAGGAGACCTTAATATGAATAGTTGTGTGAGAAAACGAGAGAGAATCGGCCAGAATCAAGGATCAGAAGAGATCTGATATAGTGGATATGTGCACATTGAGAGGGGGAACCCCACATTGGGGTGAATTGCATTGAATTAGATAAGAACATAAAATACTTATATTTCTTGTGATTCCATTATAAATGGTTCATATTTGTACCCTTCCTTACTGAAATTCAATTTTACAAATCCCGATTCATCAATTTTAATAGAACTCCTGTTATTAATCCACTTTTATTAAAAAATCAACACAAAGAATTTGTATAATCCAACTCCCATAATTTTTGGATGATGTAAAAGTATGACATATTCACATAAATTGTATTTCTATCCTTTGTATTAGATACATGCATCATTTCAGCCACAATTGTAACTCTACCATTTTTCATGGTACTACATAATCACGTTCATTTATATAAAATGTATAACCATTAATTACATAACCATTATAAAATAATACACTCACACTTGCTCCTATTGATAGTCATCGAATTCATTCTAAAATTGAATCTGGATTTTTAGGTGAATTCTTAAAAATATGATCTCAAAACCATCCTATAAACTGTTGATTTTGGATATTTGATATCGAGTTTTCATCCCTTGATGGATTTAAATGATTAATAATTTATTTTTTGGTTTTATCATACATTGAAACCTCTAAAATATTATGAAAAATGTAAAGGTGGGTCTACTCTCGATTTGTAATAGTAATTTAAAAAACATCTATTCCAAAAATGCCTTCACTCACAAGCCACCCGGTGTGATGATATTTTGGTAGAACAATTCTTTCCACATTGGAAAGGTAGTCGATACAAAATTCAATGACTTCCTCAACAAAAAATCACCTCAAAATACAACATTGATGAATTTTATTTTTGACATACCCTATCAAAATATTCATATACCATTCAATGGGTTATATCCATCTATAATGTATAGGAACATATAGTCAGATCTCTCTTACCAAGTGAACTATAAAGTGAACCATCATATGAAATAATTCTGGTGGGAAGAAAATATCCAATTCACATAATATAAAAACAATTTCCATTTCCATAATTGGAAATTTCACTAGGTCTATAACTTTACTGCATATAATTTTGAAAAATAAATAAATAATAGTAAATATATGATAGGAATTTTTAGGAAAAATGAAACACAAATCTACAAGTATTAGATCTTTCATCAAAACATGACATTTATACGATTTTAGACCCTTTAACTTGAAATCATTCATTGACACAATATTGTTGATATTTAATGAATACCCATATAGAACCTTTACATCATTCAAGAAGTTAAAAAGACAATATCTCTATTTCCTTGAAATAGTGAAAGTAGTAAGAGGAAGAAAAGTTTATTTTTCACTCTCCACTAGCGCCAACTCTTCCCATATTCCCATGTCAATCATGTCTAACCTAGCTTTAATTACATCCTTTGTTTTTTTGGGTGCATTTTGTAACATGCCAATGACACTATCAAATACATTTTTTTCAACATGCATAAAATTTAGGAAATGAACTAAATACAAAAAAATCTAGTATATTAATAAAAAACTAATCTATTTTTCAAGAATTTTTTTAAGGTTTTCCAAAAAAGGTTTACTAAAATCAGTTTCCATATATTTTACTTTCTCAAATATTTGATCACCCATTAGTGGAGATAGTGTTTTAAATTCTTCTAAACTATTATCAAATGATGTTTTCCAAGATCATTACTTTTTTCATCGAGGTAGAAATGAGTGATGTACTAGAAACATAGTCTTCAACGAATGTTTAAACTTAATTGATTGTGTCCCTTGTTCATAAATGGGACACCCTTGAGTTCCTTTAATTATATATCCTTAAAATTTTCTGTAAATAGAAAATTTATTTATTGTCTCATATAACATAGATATTAATGTGAAATATTCATTTCTATAATCATCATACGACATACCACTTGAATCTCACAATAATTTGAAATCTTTGATCAATGGATCCAAATAAACATCAATATCATTACCCAGTTGTTTTGGTCCCAATATAATAATAGATAATATAATTTATTTACATTTTATTCATAACCAGAGTGGAAAGTTTTAATTTACCAACATAACAGTCCATGTACTATGGGTGTTACTTTGAAAACCAAAAATATTCACTCCATCTATAGATAGCGCAAGCCAAAGGTTTCTAGTCTCATTTCCAAATTCAAGATACTCATGATCAATTCTCTTCCACTGAGGAGAGTCTATTAGGTGATAGATTTTCCCATATTTATTTCTTGTATCTGCGTGCCACATCAATTTTCTTTCAGTATCCTCACTTCAATATTGGTGTCTGAACATTGGAACAATTGGAATGTACTATAAATTTTTTATAGGAACCAATTCATCTTTATTTTATTGAGAAGAAATACACTTTGGAAAATTTTTAAGTGATTTTTGGTCCTTACGAAACAATATATAGTCATTTTTACATGCATGTATTCTTTTATATATCAAACCCATTGAACGTAGCATTCATTTAACATCATATGTTCAGTAAGAAAGATCATTATCTTCTGGGAGCATATCATTCAAGCGAGAAATTAGTTTAGTAAAACTGGAATCATTCCATCCATTTTTAGTTTTTAAATTATACAGTTTCATTATGTCTGAAAATGATATATATTTATTACAACCATCATACAATGAAATCTTTGCACAACTATTCAACTTCTCAAACAAATTTGGACAAAAATAAATTTCATATTCAACTATCATTTTCATTTCCTCAATATGATATTCATCACAATTCACACTTTTAATCAAATCCTAAATATGGTCTTCAATATTTTCCACATTTGTAATCATATCACTTGATCCATAAAACACAGTGTTATCCCAGTCACCGGATACATTCAGTTTTCCCTATGTTTAGTCCAACATTTATAACTTTGATCTATTCTAAAAAAGGTAAAGTGTTATTCTAACTCCTCTGGACTAATTTTTCTTGAATAAAAACAACATAAACACAAAAAAAGATTTGAGGTGGTTCATATGCATGAAGTTTTTCAAAATTGATGAAATCTTTTACCCCATCCTCATAATATTTTATCATATGATTGGATTCCATCCATTTTTATTTATATACATCCTATTTTATTTGGTAATATTAATATTTAACAAAATAAACAAATCATAAAAACAATTTCATAGAAAAATTTCATCTTATGATTAAAATATTTATGTAAGTTAATATTTTTAAGGGTTATGATTTTAAAGACATAAATTGGTTTATTAATGGTTATGATTTTACTAATGTGGGTTATCAATAATCTTTTCTATATTATATGAACCTAATATACCATATGTTTCACAAATTTAGGTCTCATGAGAGTCTTATTCCCTATCATAACCCAACATAGAGGAGATAAATATATGGACTTTAATAAAAAGCTTCAAAACTAGCTATCAATATCAATACTTGATAACTATTTTTATAAAAAAATTACAATTGGTCAAATTAATATTTTTCTCTCTCAACATTTGGCACAAAATACTTTCCATATTTTGGTTTTCTAAAAATAAAAATAATATTGAAAGATACTACTCTAATGGTTACTAAAAATAAAATACATAAGGCAATAACATATTTTCACAATACATTGTGGCTTTAATTCATGGTAGTAGGAGGGATACATGGAATAAAATGGATATAATTGTTTGATTTTAATCCATGGGATTAGAAGGGATACTTGAAACTTTAATTCTATTAGCATATGTGCATCATAAAAACTTTTCAACTTATCATTTTCATACACCACTTTACATGATAAGAGGATAGGGTTTTTGTGGTGCATAGCTAGGAGCTTCATACAATCAGAGTGAGAAATAATGAAAAATTGGTGAAAATGAGCATGAAGGGGAGGGAGAGGGTGGAATAACAATGTCTCAAGGAAAGAGAGATTAGGTGGAGAATCAATAAGGTATATAGAGGACAAATAAGATCATTTACACATGCACTGTTTAAACCATTTGGGAAGATTAAAAACTAAAAAAGATGTTCAAGGAGAAGCAACAAATCACAACTGATCACATACCTTGATTTTAATATATCATACTAATTTCAAGACAAAAAGATTAGATAAACATTAAACTAATAAAAATATATTAATAAAAATTTTAAAATTTAAAAAAATGTTTAAACAAAATTTATTTCAGATATTCATTAAAATCATTTACGTAATCCATATATTTATTTATTTTAAAATATATAGTTTAAATTTATACATAGTTATTAGTATAAGTTAATTTTTAAACCTTTAAATTTCAACAACTATAAAAATTATTTACATAAATATTTTAAAATATTTACGTACAAAATATTTACATACATATAATTATAATTATTTATAAATTACACGGATGGTCACAAAATCAGATGCATCACCCCATCAATCACCAAGATTCTAATTGGAACCACTATACACATTGTTGACATGCGTGAACACCTAAAAAATATGAACACAATCATAATTTCCATGAAACAAATGCCGCTAATTAAATTCGTTCACCCCAATGACTATTTATCATAATCAAAAAATGAAACATTAACCAAAAAATAGACAAACACCACGAAAAATCTTATTTTTGTATCTTTGATAGTGATAGTTGACTGAAACCACTCGCAAATGGTGGGTTGTTACAATGCAAGAAGGAGAGTGTGATGATGGTTATATTCAATTGAGGATTTAGTCATGGAATCACACTAAAAGTCAGGTTGAGACTTTGATTGGTATTTCAGAATGATCTTGGGGTGCCTCCAAGAGTGAAGCCATCAGGTTTGGGTAAATGAATAGTTCCTTAGTGGTGGAAGTTGAGCATTTTTGGAGGGGTCAACCAATGGAGGTTAGATCTGTTGTTTTTCATGTAATGAGATATGGTGGGATATGAATCAGATTAGGTGCATAGCTTGGAATGAAATGGTAAAGTTCAAGAATCATGATTAAATAGGAGTATAAATAATCACATAACATAGATTTTGATAGTATCGATTCATAGAGAATATTGGTGAAGATCAACCAAAGAAATTAGGATCCGCGACAGCTTGAACGATGCGTGTGAGGACTCTGTTAGGTTTCAATTTAAAATATTACGAATAATTTTATCAGAGATTTAAAAAAAGTGCTGATAAAGGGTGCCTTTATCGGTGCTAAACTATTAATCGCTGATAAAACATATCTTTATCAGCACTAAAATTCTAATGCTCATAAAGATATGTTTTATGAGTGCTTCTTTAGCTATGATAAAGGCCTAATTTTAATACTATAATAAATATAATTAAAAAATTTAAATGCATATAATTATAAATAAATATTTAAATAAATAAAAATATATATTTATAAATATAATTATAAATAAATATATTTATTATTTAAATATATTTATTACAAATTTATTATTATTTAAATGTACCGAAAATTTTATTTAACTACATTTTAATCAGGCATGTTAGAGGAAATTGTTGTAGGGGTTTGAGGTGTTCTAATTGTAGGAAATATGGGAATCATGTTGAAGACTATAAATTTAATATGCCCACTTCTGATGGAAATAATGATGCATTAAGAATTCATGTTGGATTTGTGGTGAAAAAGGATTGATTGGGGAGAGATATCAATACTAATTAGTTTCAATACAATAATAGGGTTGTGATGGGTGATAGACTTTATATGTTTGGGTATAACTACAGTTAACCTAATTTTGGAACTCATGTAGAGAACAATGCTCTTCATAAGAAAATATTTTTTGATGTGGATGTTGCCCCTTATAATTTTGGATCTAGAAAACATGAAAATACTACTTCTATGATGAATGTTGTTGGAAGTGTTATGTTAACCATGATAGATAGGGGTGGTCCAGATGTGAAATATAATCATAAATTTTCTTCTTTGGGAAATTTGGATATATATGTGCATATTGATGCCCAGGATGGTGATCTCACTGTACAACAGTTAGATCATGACACCCAAGGGGTAGTTACCTTAATTCACAAGTCCTTTCAATAGGGTAATAATTTGACCAACACATGCTTGGTGTTGGGATCACCCACCTTGGGAGGTACTAATCCAAGTGAAAACATTGAGACTGCCCTAGAGGCATCCTCACATGTTGAAACATCATACATGAAAATGGTTATGAAATAGTATCTGACCAATGGTAATAAAATAATAGTGGATGAAGAGGACTTCCAACTGGTTATCCCTCAAAAATCCAAAATCATATGAACCTCATCTTCAGTTTGTGCAGGCTTCACCCACTCTGATCCAAATGAAAATTGATGTAGTTACTCTCTCTAGTGGGTATGAGAAGAACCTGTTTCCCATTTCTATTTCTTAGGATGATTGTGAAGATGGGTTGACTGAAACAAATCCTCTTGGTGATAAGTCTCTACAGGTTTCCCCTTTTAGATGGAGAAACCTTCACATCCTTATAGAATGAGTACTGTGGGAATTATTGGACATATCCATCTCATTTTTCCGATTTAATAAAAAATGATTATGGAATTTTTAGTATGGCCTCTAACATGGAACATGATAATGCAAGGGTTAAAAATTCCAATGTTAAAACTTCTTTGCAGTACCATGAATGTGGAAGTCCTCCCCATGGTATCAATAAAGACACTGAATATTTTTTTGAATCATAGGATGAATTTAACCTTTCCATAATAGAACTGGATGTATTTGGATATAGGGACTACATAATTGTCTAGAAATATTTTTCAGTCAACATTGAAGACAACTTCTAAGGAAACTCTAAGATGGAATTTCGAGACTTATCCTAGAAATACAGGATTTTCACCATGTCAGAGGATTCCTTTGATTCTTCATTTGATTACTACATGTTGAAAATAGATTATGGATTGTTTTCCTAAATCATTAAAATGATCAAAAATGTGTTTTATCGGTTTTGAGTATGTGATGTGTGTTTTGAACTAAAATGTAAATTTTAAATAAAAGGACAAACTTGAAGTCATATCGATCATACTGTGTGTACGATTAATTTTCGTTTGATTATTAAATGTCATAAATGACTTAAGGATAATTTTACTAAAGTATCAACACAATCTGTATGTGTTTTCTTATTTTTGGGTAAGCCACATGTCTTTTTTAATAAAATTTCATTTTAAACTAAAAACACACACTTTAAGTCATACCGCTCACATCACACGTCAGTTTGGTGTGAGACTGATTCCTATATCTCATAAATGACTTATGAATCATTTTCCTAAATTATTAAGAAAATATGAGCATTTTTTCAAAGTTTTCAGTGATTGACACAAGGTTTTATCTAAATTTTTAATTTTAAACTGATAACAGACACTTTGAGTCATATCGGTCACACTGTGTATCATATTGATGTGCGGATAATTCTTATATATCAAAAATCAATTATAGATAATTTTTCTAAAGTATCAAAACAATCAGAATGAGGTTGCTTGGTTTTGAGTATGTGATGTGTGTTTTGATCAAAAATGTCAATTTTAAATAGAAAACACACACTTTGAGTTATACCAAACTCACTGTGTATCATATTGAGGTGTGGTTGATTCATAAATTTCAAAAATGACTTACAAATCATTTTTATAAAGTATCAAAATAATCTGAATGCATTTTATCAATTTTGAGTATGTGGCTTGTGTTTTGTACTAAAATGTAAATTTTAAACAGAAAACACACATTTTTAGTCATACCAAACACACAATGTATAAAATTGAGGTGTGGTTGATTCCTACATATCAAAAATGAATTATGGATCATTTTCTTAAAGTATCATATACATATTATAAGTAAATTAACTAAAAAAAGTAGATAAAATGATGAGAAAATAAACTAAATAAGTCCCAAGAAGTCACCTCTTCATAACATCTGTATACATTCTGACACTAGATATGCTGTCAATTTATTTCTAAAAAAGTTATTTCCTCCTTTTAATATGAGGACAGTCAAAATTTATAGTATTACTGGGAAAATATAAATAAACAAATGATTATTAAATATTTTAAATGAAATTCTAATTATCTTCAAAAATACCTCTCAAGGGATGCTAATTTTTGATGGTATATGATATCTTTCATAAATTTTCAAACACATTAACCATAATATTTTTTAATAGTTTATTTCATAAACCATGGAAGCATTTTTAAAAATAATTAATCTGTTTTGATATATGTTGTGGTAGTGAAATCTTATTATACATACCCTAATACTTATCCACTTGTAGAAGTCTATAGGTTCCTTGTGATCATGGACCATCCTCATGTTATGATTTTGATAATATTTAAACAACATCCTATCATAATATAATTTTAAATAAAACCTAATATAAAATGTATAACTTGTAGTTTTTTTGTAAAATGTTTCATGTTGTGTATTATAAATTGATAAACATCATCACATGTGGTCGGTTTTTTGGGTATCCATGCATTGAACCTAGAAAATAAATCACTGGAGTATCCAAATTGACCACAATGAGTAACCAATGATGCCTAAAAAACGAAATAAGTAATGAAATGAATGAAAATATATTTGATATGATTAAATTGTAGAGTTTTACCTATACATCATGATTATTAATAAGAGTGTGTTGTCTGTAAGTTTTATTTCAATCATTGTGGAAAGTTATTCCTCTATTCCTTCATATTGCTTTGGTTCCAATGGGAATTATTATATATAATTGATGTGAGTACCAATGATTCTGAATTTCAGTTCACATGGGTTTCCCTTAAAATAGTATAGATATATATGCCTGTAAAAATTATGAACAATATTTAGTCATAATTAACATAGTAGGTTAGCTGTTGGTCAAAAAAATCATGAAAACACACCTAATGTATAAATTTATATCTAAGAATCCTAGCCATTCATACATGGGGATTTCATTTTCATTCTAAAGACCAATATAGTCTATAATGGGAACTCTGTAAATCTATTCTTCAAAATAAATTGTGGCTATATTACCACTTTCTAACATAGTTTTTGTATGAAAATTTAATGTCAGTAAATGTGGAAGTTGAACGGGTGGTATAAAGGTACTTTTTGAATATATTTTCAATTGTTTGGTTGATCCGTTAGATATTTTTTATTCAACCTTTTGTTTAAACCCCTTCCATTTATTTTTCTATAATAAAATTCATCATTTTAGGCTTTTTTCATTAATTGTTATAGGATTTTCATAAAAAATAAATTGGAAATGAATACCTCTTTTTCAATTTTCTTTACAAGATATAATAGCCATGCTATGAAAGTTCCAATATCTTGCTTAACTATATGAATATCCACTTCATCAAGTGGAATAGGTAGCTCAGTTCTAGGCTTGTGATCTACATGAATCCACACTCTCACATGACCTATTGGAAGTTGTTTGTCATGTAGAATATATACTTGGATATTGTACATGGTACCCCTCACAACAAGTTGATGGGTAGGTATTGATAGATATAAATCACAATCAATTTCACCCAATAGAAAATTAGTTCAAGAAAGGTATCGATGTCTTATTGATTCACTTTTCATATAAACAATTATGAAAATATTTATAACATATTATAAGACATCTCTTTGAGGGGAATGACTCACCTCAAAGATAGTGGGGTGTGGGGATCTTCATGTAGTGGTTGTTATTGTATTATTTCTTCTCTTGGATTCCTTCCTATAACATTTTATAACAAATCTGACTACAGATTAAGTTTTATTTATAGATTGGATAATCATGCTGAAAAATCTTCCATTATATTATATTTATCCCCTCGTTTATTTCTTTTCTCAAAATTTGTTTGTTGGGACACCCCAAAACCTACACCTCTAACTTGACCATACTGTTCTAGCTACTTCATGGTCACTGATAGTATATGTTCATCAAGTTTAACTGGGGATCATTAATATGTATAATTCGGATAAAAAATATAGAAAAATAAGTAATCATTATTATGTAATACCGATTTAAAGGTTTTTTTATTATTCCATACTTACACATTCTTCCCACACTTTTTGTGTGTTTTCATATACTTTTATCCCTTCTTATTTACATGCGCCTCCTTCTATAGAACATATTGTGGGATGGAATTGGATTTCAATTTTGATTCATAAATATTTATATAAATAGAGTAATATAATTATGATTTTTTTTCATGTCACATTAAATTATTATGTTAGATTTAAAATACATACCATTTTTTTTCAAGTGAATCATACCCCATCCTTGCTTTACGGTATGGTTATATTGGTTTTTCTGCTTGTCTCTTATTTTTAGCACTCAGTTTTTATTTGATAAATTAAAAATTATTAATAAAATTTATTATTACACCTATTTTTAAGAAATTTATTTCTAGTCACAATGTAACTAAAAATATGTCTCCTCACAAAAACCAATAAACACATCCCATACTTGTTTGTTTATCAGGTGTGCATACATATATGGTGGGTGTGGGATTATTTTCCCTTCAACATATTTGGGATGATACTTTATAATAATTTTGTGAAATCCTCTATGATCCTTTCTAGTGAGTGTTAATAAAAATTTCATTCGGGAGTCATCTACTATAAATTCACCCTATACAGGATAATGAAGATAAATTCAACATTTAATTATTATTTTTAGTAAAATAAAGAAATTATATCATAATGTTACCCTAATATCATCCCAAATTAGTGTCTAAGCACAGAAACAACATCACACAATGAATCTACATCAATCAGAACACACATGAAAGTGTTGATCCCAATGTAACTATTGAACATGGACTTGTTGGGGTTAATGGGATGGCCACATGCATTCCATACAACCTTGAATTTGATGCCTTTGTTTCTCACCTTAGTAATTTTTTCTAACACCATCATGCTACAGAGCTCCCATTTTTTCTAAGACACAAGTTGTTAACCATATACCATTTCCTAAGCTTCAACATCATCAATATGTTGTCCATTTGGATTGGTAAAATCATTATGTACAGAAGGTTGTTGTTCCTTAGAATTGGGAGCACCAACATGTTGAGAAACCTATTTTTACTCATTATTAGGAGGATTGACATGTGCAGAAGTCATTATCTGTAGAATTGGTTTAACATTTAATTTAGATTACATAAATTCATTAGTGAACATATAATAATATGAGGTAACACATTTTAAATTAAAAATATACAAAAAGATTAATGAAATATATTTTATTAAAGGTTAAATGGATTTGAACCCTCTATGAAGTATCTAAATCCCATCATTGTATTCTTCTATTACATACAAGACACCATCTACATTGGGACCAGTGTGAAATTATTGCGATGTCCCAATGAAAGGGTCGTCTTTAGTTGAATTTACATCTAAACCTTAAATGGTTTTGGTTGATAACAAAACAAGTTACCCCTTTTTATTTTTGGGATTTGGAATATAAAATACTTGTAATGCCTATGATTCCATTATAAATAGTTCTTATTTGTACCCTTCCTTACTAAAATCCACTTTCATGAATCCCAATTCATCTATTTTAAAACACTCTTATTATCAACCCAGTTAAATTTAAAAATATACACTTGTAATATTTTATAATCCAACTCCAATATTTTTTTGATGATACCAAATTATAAAATATTTTCATAAATTGGATTTCAATCCTTAGTATCAGATACATGCATCGCTTTATCCATAAGGAATGGATGGGCTCGTAAGGGGCGCGACTTCAGCTAGGGTTTCCCCCCACCGCTGCCTTCATCTTCTCAGCTTCAGAGGTCTGTGGTCATCTTTCCCTTGTGTTTCTTCCCTGCAACCTCGGTGTGTGGTCTGTGACGGCTTCAAGGGTCTGGATCTGTACTGCCGCTTCTTCTCATCGCGTCCCGGTTGATGTTTCAATCGATTCTCTGCCCTATCACTCTTTCAAGCTCCATTCGCCTTCGATCATCTGTCTCTCTCCTGGATCATTGGAAATACCATGGTGGCAGATTTCTTGTTGGGTCGTCTCAGGGGTTGTCCACAGAGGCCTTCTCAGGGTTCAGTGGCGGCGCTTCCAGCCCTGGTGGCACTGCTCTGCTTTTATTGATCTGTGGAGAGCAGGTGCTCGTGGGTGATCTGAAGTGGAGGGATCAGGTTTGTTCTTCCTCCAGAGTTGAGGTTGTGGTTCAGCGTGGGTTTGTGGCTCCTTAGTAGCGCGGCGAAGGTCCAGTGGTTGAAGCCTTCTACGAGGCGTGGGATGGAAGGTGCAGTCTTCTTGAGCAGTTTTGATGGTGACGGCAGGTGTTGCATTTTTGGTTCGGTTTAATGAATCAGGATTGGGTGCGGCTGTGGATGGTTTGAGGTATTTCTTGGGATGAGTTTGATCTGCTATGTTCTACTTGATTTGGGTTTGATCTACTTCGGAAATACTAGATAGGGGTCAGTGGCGTGCTGTTTGGTATGAGGTTGCACTGCGTTTCCTGTGGAGTATGGTGTAGTGTCTAGAAGGCCCGGTATTCCTCGCTCTGGTTTCTTCGTCACCCTTTGTGGATGTGCTCTTTTCAGGGTTCATCTCACTTCAATGGAGGGTTTTGGTGAATTCCAACTAGATTCCGCCGGTGGGTTTTTGGATTTGGGCCTGTGTTGACGGTCACACCAGTGGGCGTTTGTGGAGACCAGTTATGAGGTTTGTCCAGCCTTCCCAATGTTCATCTTCCCTAGTTCGTGGTACCTCGACCTTCGCTTAGTGATTTTGGCTCCAGTTGTGATGTTTTGTCAGTCTTTTTTCTAGAATGGATTTTTCATCCATTGTGTTTGTATGTTTTAAGTGTTGAAGTGGTGATTTGGTGATGTGATGAAGTTGTGTTTGGTTTCTCACTTTTTTCCTTAAAAGTGTTTTCATAATAATAAAAAACAATTTTCAGCTTTATCCATAAGTGTAACTCCACCATTTTTCATGGTATTATGGTAATCATGTTCATTTATATAGAATGTATAGTCCTTAATTATATAACTATTATAAGATAATACATGAACACTTAGTCCTCTGGATATCCATAGAAGTCATTCTGAAATTGAATCTGGATTTTTTGTTGACTTCTTAAAAATATGGTCTTGAAACCATCATATAACTGTTGATTATGTGTATTTTAAATCCAAATTTATGCCCTTGATTGATTCAAATGAATACAATTTTCTTTGTGTGTTTAAACATATGGGAAAACCTCTAAACTATTATGAAAAACATAATGGTGTGTCTGCTCCCTATATGTAATAGTAATTTTGACAAAATCTATCCCAAAAATTCCTTAACCCACAAGCCACCTTGTACAATAAGATTTCAGTAGACCAATGATTTCCACATCAGATAGGTAGTCGATACATAATTCAATAGCTTCCTAAAAACACATCACTCCACAATATAACTTTATGGATGAATTTTATTTTTGATATATCCTTTCAAAGTCTTCATATACTTTTCAATGGGGTATATCCATATATAATATACATGACTACACAATCTATTGGTCGGAGTGGACACTCAAGAGGGGGGTGAATTGAGTTCCAATTAAAATTTCTGCTAAAAATAATTTCTATTAAAATCCCCCAATTTCAAAAACAGATTAAACTGTAGTGAATTTATACAGATTATAAAGGTTCAATTAGTTTCTCAAAGATTGATTAGTTCTCAGTTAACTTAATCTAATGATTAATTTAACTTTTGAAACTAACTTACTGGTTTACAATAAATATAAACACTTGCGAGTTTAACTATCAAAGTAGCTTTGAAGATAAATTATATTTCAAAGTAATAGCAGCAGAATATGAAATAAAAGTATTGTATGGATATAAACTTTAACTAAAAACACAGAGGAGTTAACCAAGAGGTTCAGTCTCAAGCCGAGACTTAGTCCTCTCAAAAGTTTTATATAAGGATGATCCACACCCTAGATCAGGGTTCAACAGTTTACAACTGTCCAGGTCCAAGACCTCTACCACTGTTAGTCGTGGGAAACAAAACAACAGCAACCAGCTGTCCAGGTCACACACGACCTCTACCACTATCCACAGTGGGAAAAGGAATGAAAAGATAATGAGTGAGGATTTACAAATCCTCTAGTTATGGTTCAGGAGACAGTGTGTTTGTAAAATACAACAGATAACACACACTGCTCGTAATGTAAAAAGTAAATCACAGAGATAAAGATTTAGAGATTAGAAATGGCTCTAGTGATCTTTGTGCAGCTCTTGACTTCTTTTTTTGACTAGAATTCCTTCTGAGTCTTCTTCTGATTTTTGTCTAGAAAACAGAGTGCCATCTGCTTCCTTGACTTCGAGGTTCAACTTGCTTATCGGCTCAAAAGAATGATGAGTTTTGTGTGGTTCTTCTTTAACATAGATTGCTCGATGTATGCTCTATGTTCTGGAGGCTGGTAGTAGTAGTCTCGTGAGTGCAAGTTCTCCCGTTGATCTTGGCACATTTTGAGTTTGATCGCCAATGTGTTCTTTTTGCTTGATCTCTTCTTGTTTTCTTTTTTTTTCACCCCCCGTTTTGACACATACATAATGTCCTCTTTATATCCTTTTTGTTTTTCTGACAAGGAGTGATTATGCTTTTTGATCGTACTTGGTACGGTTTCCTGAAATGGCAACATAAATCATTTAATAACATTAAATGCATCAAAAGTAACAAATGTAACCGTTAGTATAATAAACAATTAGTGTCGTATAATAAAAAAATAGTGTCGAGGATATAGGATTTGACTCCACAGTTCATTATAGGTAGTCGTTTTTTTGTAGACGTGTACAGTTGACTCGGTGTAGGGATCTTCCATCGGTAGCTCCGTGTGCATCGGTAGCTCTGTGTGCATCGGTAGCTCTGTGTGCATCGGTAGCTCTGTGTGCATCGGTAGCTCTGTGTGCATCGGTAGCTCTGTGTGCATCGGTAGCTCTGTGTGCATCGGTAGCTCTGTGTGCATCGGTAGCTCTGTGTGCATCGGTAGCTCTGGCTATCGGTAGCTCTGGCTATCGGTAGCTCTGGCTATCGGTAGCTCTGGCTATCGGTAGCTTGGCTATAGGTAGCTTGGCTATCGGTAGCTCTGGCTATCGGTAGCTCTTATGCAAACCAAATCTGAGTGACTTAGAATTGTTTCAAAGCTAAACCGGGATAATCGAGATTAACATAAATCAGAGATTATTTAAACATTATTATTAACTTGATCAGCGATTTGAAAGAATTAAAATGTAGATCATCAGTAATTGAGAGTAGCATAATATATGAACACATAATTGGGATTATCAAAACAGGTGAGGTCAACAATCTCCCCCTTTTTGATAATCACAACTTATGATAGGACAGAAAAAAAAATAGTATAAGAATACCAGAAAAGGCTCAAAATTTCTTCCCTTGGATATTACCCCCTTTCTCTCTAAATTTTCTCCCCTTATAATTTTCTCCCCCTTTGTGATAATCAAAAAGCGGGAAAGCAGACAGAGAAAATTGAGAAACAGAGATAGTATAAAGAAAAGCATTTGTATTAGACCAGACAAAGCTTACATAAACAAAATAGGAGAGAAAGAAGAAAAGAAAAAAAATAATTCATATCAAACAGCCTGGACACTTCAGCAATCCGGATCTTCAACATGAGATTTGCCCTTTGGATCAGAAGAGGAGGCAGGAGGTGAGGATGTGAGTGAGGGCTTTCGAATCCCAGAAATGATCACTGGAGGCTGAGCCACTGACACAGTGCCTGGCCTGTATTGGGAGGTTTGTTGAGTGATCATAGGTGTGAGGCTTTGGATGGCCTGAGTAGGAGTCATCTGGAGTGGAGACTCGGTAGAGGCAGAGGCAGGCAAGGCAGGAGGGACAATAACAGGTCTGGCATCAACATGCAAGAAGGGCAGCAACAGATTTCTGAAATCCATAATAATTCCTCCTCCTCTTTCCATAGCAGATATAAAATCATCTTTTTTCTCCATAAATTTGTCTAAGGCAGGAGTCAGCTCTCTTAGCTTGCTCACTTGTTCTCGGAAGGCTTGAGTTACAGGGGGTAACTTCATGTTTTCCAACATCAGCTTGAAATGATGGGTGAGTTGTTGCTTGGTAAAAATCCTTTGGAAATAATAATCTACCTTGTTCTTGATTTCCTCCTGAGAGGCAGAGGCCTCTTTCATAGTGTCATGGACAATTTTCATTATTTCCCTTACTGAATCTCTTGTAGAAAGCACTACCCGGCTTAGATCTGATGAGTCCCCAGAGCCACTGGTTGAAATAGAACCAAGCTCCTCCTTCATCATAGCTCGTATTTGATTCAAATCAAGTGTGGTTTTTGAAGCTAGAGGACCAACCGAGAAGGATACAGTTTCTTTGAAACTTTTGGTCAAGCCACTAATCAGAGTTTGCAGTTGAGAGTCCGGATTTTTAACATGATCCTTTATAGAAGATTTGAAATCTTCAAATACTGAGACCATTTGGCTTACAACACTTTTTACATAGGCTAAATCCTTATCAGCTTGAGGCTTTGAGCTCATGTAAGAATCTAAAGCAGTAACAGACTTCTGTAATGCTTCAAGATCTGCTTCTATTCTAGAAGATTGGGTCTGGCACTCTTTAACTGCTTCCATCAGCTCACCCATAAAAGTTGACAGATTGAAACCAAGAGAAAGCTCAAAAGATTGTTCCAACAACTTCATTTCTTCACGAAAACAGTGCTTCAAATCAGTAACTGAGGCAGTGAAGGATTCTTTCAGCTCATGCTTCAGAGATTCAAGATCAGACTTTGTAACAAAATCAGTAGGTGTAACTGTAGTAGATACTCGTGCAGAAGCTAAGCTGACTACTGAATCATTCATGACTGATTGAATCGAGGAGACTAAAAAAGATTCCATTGTCTTTACTTCTTCTACAAAACTGACTTTGATATTTTATTTCAGCACATCTAAATCATGTACTCGGACCACATCATCAAGCAATAACTCAGAATTGATGTCATAGCTTATCTTTGGTCTATTCAAGGATACTTCATTATCCGAATCAGGATAATCCAAACCACAGACTATGAAACCTGGGTCTTCTACCCAGTCTTCAATCTCAACAGCCACTGTAACATTTCCAAGATTGGAATGATGCTCCCCCTCAATGGGTGCATTCCTATGTACAACAACTACATTTTATGCTGGTCTTTATTCATCAGAGTCTTCCACAACAGCTTCTATCTCAGCAGCAGTAAGGAGATTTTCTGAAACAGGTACAGCTTCTTCTCTTTCTTTTTCTACTTCAACAGTAGGCACAACTGAGTTTTCAATTAATGGACTCAGACTCAACCTAGCAGAATCAGATGATTCAGATACATTCTCTTTTCCTCCTTCTTGCTGAGGAACTGGCTGGTCTTCCTCATGAGTAGATAAAACTTCCTCTACCTTTCCTTTTCTTGAGTATACAAACTTAGTAATAGGACTTGGGGGCAAGTCTGGATCTCCTCCAATATCCATAGGAGTTTCTTCCTCTTCTTCTTCTTCTTCTTCTTCTTCTTCTTCTGACTCATCACTGTACTCGGGATCCTCTTCATCAGATCCCAAACCTGGATCTCTTTTATCCTTTGGCCTTGAAGGATAATCCACAGGATTAAACTTATCATACATCCTCTGGTCATCACTGAACCATTCTCCTTTCCATGGGTTCCAATTGATTTTCTTGTACTTACAAACTGTAGTAGTGATACAGAAGTTATTCTTAACTACAACTGTCTCATCCTGAGACTCAGCTATCCCTTTCACTTTTATCATCACATAGATCATTTTGTCAAAGAATAAAGCATTAGTCTTTGATTTTGGCCTAATCATATCTTCCATTTGATTCAACAACAGTCTGCACTGATTAACTTTCACACCATGTCTTAACAGATGTAGAAGATAAATATCTTGATATCTCAGATTAGAAAAGTCTCCTCTCCTCGGTATCAAAACATGTTGAACAAATTTGAAAAGTAGTCTGTTCTCTCCATCCAATTCAGTAGCAACCACTTGCCTTTGACTTCCATTACCCGTTAGCTCTTTTAAAGCTGTCTCATAGTCAAAGATGTTACTGGTAGGTGGAATTGCTCTTGCGACATACCCGGATACACCTTCATGTGGGACTTTGAGACATTCTGCCCACTCTACTGAAGAAAACGACATTTCTTTTCCATTTAAAAAATAACTTACCCGATTCTCATTTTCAGACTTCTCGAAGCTTACGAATTCGTAGAACTGTTTCACTAACTTCGGGTAGTATGGACCATTGTTATTTGAAAAACAATCTACCCATCTCTGATTTTCCAGAATTGCAAGCACCAACGACTTGCTTGGTAGCAACCAATCTACGCATAGTTCCTTTTCAATCACAATATCTCTATTCTGCAAATGAGGGTTTACTGGTCGCTTTCCCGACCTAGTTCTGACATTACTTCCATGAGCTTCTTGCTGCACTTTCTGCTTCTTTGTTTTAGTCTCTACACTGTCATCTTTGCTGGCAGGAATCTTTTGTTTTGGCCATCGTGGAATTAGGGTTCTCAGTTGATTAGGGAGCTAGGATTCAAAGGTGAAAAGTTTTGGGTCTGGTGGAGTGAGAAGTGGTTTAGGCTTAGTTTTATCACGTAGGAATCATAAATGAACGAATAAAGTAAAATAACATAAAAAAAAACGATTCATATTCTTGGCGGAAGGCAGAAGTTTTTAAAAAAGCATCGGTGAGAATTGATCATCGGTGAGAATTGATCATCAGTGAGAATTGATCATCGGTGAGAATTTCACATCGGTGAGAATTTCACATCAGTGAGAATTTCAACATCGGTGAGAATTTCACATCGATGAGAATTTCAACATCGGTGAGAATTTCACATCGGTGAGAATTTCAACATCGGTGAGAATTTCAACATCGGTGAGAATTGATCATCCCCAGCTCGTGCCTAATGTAACTTAACCTATCAGAACTTAAAGGTTTAGTGAAAATATCGGCCAATTGATGGTCAGTGCCAATAAATTCAAGAGTAATGTCACCTTTTTGATAATGATCTCTCAGAAAATGATGTCTTACATCTATGTGTTTGGTTCTAGAGTGAGATACAGGGTTCTTAGATATGTTTATTGCACTAGTGTTGTCACAGTTGATTGAAACATGTTTAAACTCAAATCCATAGTCCAATAAAGTGTGTTTCATCCACAGAATTTGTGCACAGTAACTACCAGCAGCTATATACCCTGCCTCGGCAGTAGACAATGCAACTGAGTTCTGTTTCTTACTACACCATGACACTAGGGATTTACCGAGTAAATGACATGTTCCAGATGTGCTCTTCCGTTCTAACTTACATCCAGCAAAGTCAGCATATGAATAGCTAGTTAGGTCAAATGATTGTCCTTTTGGATAAAATAAACCTAAGTTTACAGTATGCTTAAGATATTTAAAAATCCTTTTAACAGCCAGTAAGTGTGATTCTTTAGGATTAGCTTGAAATCTAGCAGACATACATACACTGAACATAATGTCTGGTCGACTAGAAGTAAGATAAAGTAAACTACCAATCATACCTCTGTAATTGGTTTGATCCACCGGTTTCCCAGTTTCATCTGTATCCAATTTACAGATTGTACTCATAGGAGTTTCAATTTCCTTAATACTGTTCAGACCAAAACGTTTTAAAAGATCTTTGGTATATTTACTTTGATTTAAAATAATTCCATCTCTAGTTTGAAAAATTTGTAAACCAAGAAAATACTTAATCTCTCCCATTAAGCTCATTTCAAATTCATTTTGCATACTTTTTGAAAAATCAGTACATAGAGAGTGTTTATAAGATCCAAATATAATATCATCAACATAGATTTTTACAACTAAAACATCTTTAGAAATTCTTTTAATAAAAAGAGTTGGATCAGCGATCCCTTTAGTAAAACCTTTTGAAATAAGAAAATTGCTGAGTCTATCATACCAAGCTCTTGGAGCTTGTTTTAAACCATATAAAGCTTTAGAAAGTTTAAAAACTTGATTTGGAAAATGAGGGTTTGTAAATCCAGGTGGTTGTTCCACAAAAACATCTTCAATTATAAAACCATTTAGAAATGCACTTTTGACATCCATTTGATATAACTTGAAATTCAAATGTGATGCATATGCAAGTAAGATCCTAATAGCTTCTAGTCGAGCTACAGGTGCAAAAGTTTCTCCATAGTCTATACCCTCTTCTTGACTATATCCCTGTGCAACTAGTCTAGCTTTGTTTCTAACTATGTTTCCTGATTCATCAACTTTATTTCTAAAAACCCATTTTGTGCCTATTGTCAAGGTGTCCTTGGGTCTGTCAACTAATTCCTAGACTTTGTTTCTTTCAAATTGATTCAACTCTTCTTGCATGGCTATTACCCAGAATTCATCATTGATAGCATCATTGATATTTTTGGGTTCTAGCTGTGACAGAAAATCTTGATGTTCAACCTGGTTCCTTAGAGAATCTCTAGTTTGTGTTCCTCTATCAAAATTACTAACAACAGCATCTAAAGGATGATTCTTTAGAATCTTAGTCGATTTGGTAAAGGTTGGACTAGAAACTTCAGGTTCATCTATAGGTTCGGGTTCAACAGAAGAAGATTCTGGAGAAAGTCCAGAACTGGATGTTTTTATAACAGGTTCTTTAGATTTATCATTAAGGTCCAGAATAGACAAATCTTCTTCAAGATTCTCAAGAGAGGTTTTAGGCTCATGTGGATCAGTTTCATCGAATTTGATGTGAACAGATTCTTCCACACATTTGGTTCTCTTATTGAAAACTCTATAAGATTTACTTGAAATAGAATAGCCCAGAAAAATTCCTTCATCACTTTTGGGAGAAAACTTATCCAGATTATCTTTAGTATTAAGTACAAAGATTTTGCAACCAAAAACTCTGAAGTAATTAACCTTAGGCTTTCTATTGTTCCATAATTCATATGGGGTTTTCTTAAGAACATGTCTGATCAAGACTCTATTAATAACATAGCAAGCTGTATTAATAGCTTCAGCCCAAAAGTAAATAGGCAATTCATATTCATTGAGCATAGTTCTAGCTATTTCTTGAAGGGTTCAGTTTCTCCTTTCTACTACACCATTTTGTTGGGGTGTCCTAGGGGCAGAGAAATTGTGAATATAGCCATTGTGTGAGCAATAAGATTCGAACTCATGATTTTAAAACTCATGACTATGATCACTTCTCAAGGTCTTAATCTTAAGTCCACTAAGGTTCTCTACAGACTTGGAATATTTAATAATGTAGGAACAAACTTCACTTTTGTGAGCTAGAAAGTATACCCAAGTATATCTAGAAAAGTCATCTACAAGAACATAGACACAGTGCTTCCCATTTAAACTAGAAACTCTTGATGGTCCAAACAAATCCATGTGAACCAACTCAAGTGGTTGAGAAGTTGAGACTTCTTTCTTTGATTTAAAAGAAACTTTGTGTTGTTTTCCCTTTTGATAGGGATTACACACTTTGTCATTTGGGAATTCTAACTTTGGTAAGTCTCTAACTAAGTTCTTCCTAGAAAGTTTTCTAAGTGAGTGAATGTTGCAGTGTCCTAATCTTCTGTGTCATAGCCAAGACTCTTTATGAAAAGCATTTAAACAAGAAATATTTTGTTTAGCTAAAGAGTTTAAATCAACAGCATAAACATTTTCATTCCTTAGAGCAGAAAATACTAAAGAATTTTTAGAGTTAAAAACATCACACGAGTTATTTTCAAACTTGACATTGAAACCATCGTCACATAATTGAGATATACTAAGCAAGTTATATTTAAGTCCATCAACGAATAAAACTTTAGAAATCAATACTGAGTCAGTGTTACCAATCTGGACTAGGCCGATGATTTTTCCTTTAGAGTTGTCACCAAAGGTGACATGACCTCCATCAACCTTTATTAAGATCTTGAAGCAAGAATAATCTCCAGTCATGTGTCTTGAGCACCCACTGTCTAAATACCATATCTTCTTGTGACAGCTCTTCAAGCAGGTCTCCTATAAAACAGATTTAAACAGGAAATGACTTTGGTACCCAGATTTTCTTGGGTCCAGATAGGTTAGCAATCAGGGCCTTAGGTTCCCAGATTTGTTTTATGGGTCCCATACAATTAACAAAAACAACAGATTCTGAAAGATAAACTTTATTTGGTCTATAATCATGTGAATAACCTGTTGAGGCATATGAAATTCCAAAATTGGAACTAGCAGAATTTTTTTCAGATTTAGGAATAAATCGGGTTCTAGTGAACTGTCTCTGTCCAGGTTGGTATCCCAAACCAGTAGCATATCTAGGTGCAACTTGCTTTCCTAGCATTTGAGTTAACGCATCCTTTCCGTTTGTGAATTTTTCTAAGTCCTTTCTAAGTTGGTCATTTGACAGTTTCAGTTCTGTATTTTCCTTTAGTAGTTGAGCATTCTTTTCCTTTTATATATCAAGATCAGATTTATGCTTAACACTTAAAGCATACTGTTTCTTTAAATCTTTGTATTTGTCTTTAAGCTCATTACAGGTTTCTTCCAACATATCACAGTACTCAAATAGTTCAGATTTTGACATGTTTTCTGAATCAGAATCATCTCCAGAATAATATGAATTTAAAACAGGAGTGTTAGATGTTACCTCAGAAGTATTTGTCATGAAAAACATGTTGGCTCGATTTCTTTCAGAGTCCGAAAATTCTGCTTCACTAGTGCTGTCTTTTGAAGCACTCCAGGTAGCTTTCATGGATTTCTTGTACTTCTTGTCTTTGTAATCATATTTCTTTTTGAATTTTAACTTTGGACATTCTGCTTTGATATGTCCTTTTCGCTTACATTCATAGCAGACAACTTCATCAGTCTTGTCAGCCTTCTTCCAATCCTTTTTCCATTTGCCTTGTTGATCATACTTTCCCTTGTAATTTGGTTTCCTAAAGAATTTCTTTTTCCTATAAAACTTTTTGAATCTCCTGGCTATTTGAGCCATTTCTTCATCATTGTCAGAATCTGAATCTTCACTAGACGAGCTTTCAGTAGGCACATGTATTTTCTCCTTGTCTTTACTCTTAAAGGCAGTAGTTTTAAACGCTACAGATTTTCTTTTGGGTTCCTCATCTTCTTCTTTATTTACTTTAAGCTCTTCTTCATACATCATCAGCTTACCAATTAACTCCTTGACTGGCAGTGTTCCAATGTCACAGGATTCTCTAATTGAAACGGATGTACCTCTCCATCTATCTGGTAAACATCTCAGTATTCTCATAATTTGTTCTTTTGCAGGAACAATCTTTCCGAGTGAGCTCATTGTGTTCACTATCTCATTGAACCTGAGATACATGTCATAAATAGGTTCATCAGCCTTCATTTTGAAATTATCATATTTAATAGTATAAGTGTTTAATCTCATTTCTTTAACATTGGTTGTTCCTTCGTGAGAAACAGCCAAGGTATCCCAAATTCCAAAAGCAGTTTCACATGCAGAAATTCTATTAAATTCTTCATCTCCTAGAGCACAGTACAGAGCATTCATATCTTTACAATTATTATTGTAAGCAGTCTTTGTAGGTTCATCCCAAGTAGATCTATCAGTAGTGGGAACTTTATATTCAGATTCAATAGCAGTCCAAATATCAAAACTCATGCTTTCTAGATGAATTTTCATTTTAAGTTTCCACTGAGCATAGTTATTTCCATTAAAGAAAGGTGGCCGGTTAGTAGCAGCACCCTCAATTCTATTATCCATGATATTACAAAAAGAATTTTAAAGAGATAAAAATTTAGAAATAACAGAAATTTTAAGAACTTTAAAATACAACTAAAATCACAGTTGAAAAACAGAGTACTTTTAGAAAATATTAACCAACCTCTGATACCAAATGTTGGTCGGAGTGGACACTCAAGAGGGGGGTGAATTGAGTTCCAATTAAAATTTCTGCTAAAAACAATTTCTATTAAAATCACCCAATTTCAAAAACAGATTAAACTGTAGTGAATTTAGACAGATTATAAAGGTTCAATTAGTTTCTCAAAGATTGATTAGTTCTCAGTTAACTTAATCTAATGATTAATTTAACTTTTGAAACTAACTTACTGGTTTACAATAAATATAAACACTTGCGAGTTTAACTATCAAAGTAGCTTTGAAGATAAATTATATTTCAAAGTAATAGCAGCAGAATATGAAATAAAAGTATTGTATGGATATAAACTTTAACTAAAAACACAGAGGAGTTAACCAAGAGGTTCAGTCTCAAGCCGAGACTTAGTCCTCTCAAAAGTTGTATATATGGATGATCCACACCCTGGATCAGGGTTCAACAGTTTACAACTGTCCAGGTCCAAGACCTCTACCACTGTTAGTCGTGGGAAACAAAACAACAGCAACCAGCTGTCCAGGTCACACACGACCTCTACCACTATCGACAGTGGGAAAAGGAATGAAAAGATAATGAGTGAGGATTTACAAATCCTCCAGTTAGGGTTCAGGAGACAGTGTGTGTGTAAAATACAACAGATAACACACACTGCTCGTAATGTAAAAAGTAAATCACAGAGATAAAGATTTAGAGATTAGAAATGGCTCTAGTGATCTTTGTGCAGCTCTTGACTTCTTTTGTTGACTAGAATTCCTTCTGAGTCTTCTTCTGATTTTTGTCTGGAAAACAGAGTGCCATCTGCTTCCTTGACTTCGAGGTTCAGCTTGCTTATCGGCTCAAAAGAATGATGAGTTTTGTGTGGTTCTTCTTTAACATAGATTGCTCGATGTATGCTCTATGTTCTGGAGGCTGGTAGTAGTAGTCTCGTGAGTGCAAGTTCTCCCGTTGATCTTGGCACGTTTTGAGCTTGATCGCCAATGTGTTCTTTTTACTTGATCTCTTCTTGTTTTATTTTTTTTTCACCCCCCGTTTTGACACATACATAATGTCCTCTTTATATCCTTTTTGTTTTTCTGACAAGGAGTGATTATGCTTTTTGATCGTACTTGGTACGGTTTCCTGAAATGGCAACATAAATCATTTAATAACATTAAATGCATCAAAAGTAACAAATGTTACCGTTAGTATAATAAACAATTAGTGTCATATAATAAACAAATAGTGTCGAGGATATAGGATTTGACTCCACAATTCATTATAGGTAGCCGTTTGTTTGTAGACGTGTATAGTTGACTCGGTGTAGGGATCTTCCATCGGTAGCTCTTCAAATCGGTAGCTCCGTGTGCATCGGTAGCTCTGTGTGCATCGGTAGCTCTGTGTGCATCGGTAGCTCTGTGTGCATCGGTAGCTCTGTGTGCATCGGTAGCTCTGTGTGCATCGGTAGTTCTGTGTGCATCGGTAGCTCTGTGTGCATTGGTAGCTCTGTGTGCATCGGTAGCTCTGTGTGCATCGGTAGCTCTGTGTGCATCGGTAGCTCTGTGTGCATCTGTAGCTCTCTGTGCATCGGTAGCTCTGTGTGCATCAGTAGCTCTGTGTGCATCGGTAGCTCTGTGTGCATCGGTAGCTCTGTGTGCATCGGTAGCTCTGGCTATCGGTAGCTCTGGCTATCGGTAGCTCTGGCTATCGGTAGCTTGGCTATCGGTAGCTTGGCTATCGGTAGCTCTGGCTATCGGTAGCTCTTATGCAAACCAAATCTGAGTGACTTAGAATTGTTTCAAAGCTAAATAGGGATAATCGAGATTAACATAAATCAGAGATTATTTAAACATTATAATTAACTTGATCAGCGATTTGAAAGAATTAAAATGTAGATCATCAGTAATTGAGAGTAGCATAATATATGAACACATAATTGGGATTATCAAAACAGGTGAGGTCAACACAATAGAATATATCTTACCAAGTGAACCATCAATTGAACCACCATTCTAAAGAATTTCGATAGGAAGAATATATACAATTTACATAAAATGATAGAAATTTTTGCTTTCATAGTTAGAAATATTTACAGGTTTATAACTTTGCTTCACATAGCTTTGAAAAAGAAACATACCTTGGTTAATGTATGAAGGACATTCTTGGAAAAAATTTAATGTAATTATATAGGTTTAACATCCTAGATTTTTCTAGAGGTACAAACCATTTTTGGTTTAAATTATTTTATTCGGCCCTAATAATGATTCGTAATCAAGTAAAGGATATCTTGGGTGCATCTGGGGCTCATTTAGAGCCTGAAGCCCCAAAATGGGAAGAGGAAGTATGATTCTCACAATTAGGAGAATTGTGAATCCTAACCTACATAGTTTCCATAAACTATGTAGTTATAGATAGTGGGGACCAGGGGCTATATGGTTTGTTTTGAACCATGCGAACCTAAGTACATAGACGTGTGGTGTTGCAGACATCTTGGACAAAGTGAATTTTCATGGTTAGCACATGGTTAGATAAACTGTGTGTCTAACAGTGCGGGGTGCCCCTTTGAAGTAGATCACGATGCACGATTAGCACACGGTTTGGCCAAATGTGTGGCCAAGCCATGAACCCTTGTTTTTTAGGGTGAAATTAAAATGACCCCCTCATTAAATCTTTTAAACATCTTCTTTTTCCTCTTTATCTAGTGGATATTTTCTCCTCCTCCCTCATGTACGAAGCCATCTCCTCTTCCTTTGTAGGTTTTTTGATAACTCCTTGATCCATCCTCTATTTCTCTCGTCGTCAAACCCATCAGGAAGCTATAGGTATGTTCTTAAACCCTCTCATGTATTTTTCAAGTTATTATTACTATCTATTATTCTATCTAGGTGAAATCTCATTTTCCCCATTTTCAAGGCATTTGACAATTTCTTCACTTTCTTCCAATCTAGCTTGAAACAATGGCTGATACTGGATGAGGAAAGCTCTATGAGGAATAAGTAAGTGGTCTAAGATCTTTCCCCTTGTTTCTTTTAATTATATAATATTCATCATTATTCCTCGAGCCATACCTTTCCAGTGTCATCTCTAATTTTTTAAATTAAAATTAAATGGATTCATTAGCTTGCCAATGGAGACCTGAGCTAGTGGAGAATCAACTCCATAGGTTGATCACCTTGACCTATGCCACCCAAATGGTCATGATTCACCTTTGAGCCTTAATTTACCCTATTTCTTAGTTGTTTAAATTACCTTGAGGGTGTTTCTTTACAATTGATACCTTGACTTAATGAATTAAGTTGAACCATTTTATATGGCCATGAGTTTAGGGTATGTACATTAAGCCTTATGACATAAATGGTTTGACCAATAGATATGCCTAGTCCAATATTCCAATTGTGATAAGTACCTAAACTAAATGAATTGGACCTTATGATAAACATGTAATATGTATGCATTGATTGATTTAAATGTTTGTTCTGTTGGATGGTATGGCCTTGCTAACCAAGTCATATCTTCATATAGAGACATGTGAGATGCAATGGGTTCCGAATTAAGGACCCATTAGATGTGCTCAATGTGACTTAGAGTTAGAATTTGTTAATGATTTGTAAACATGTTGGGGGAGACACTAGCTATGCATGTGATGGGTTCATCATGCATTTATATTTTCCCTCCAGATGAGTGACACCAGTTCCCTAGGGGAAACCCCATGTATGGGATTAATGGAACGATGGTTGTACCATGCCATGATAGAGACTCTGGCCCCTATGTGTTATAATGGGTACGGACTTGAAGTTTAGTTATTGAAATTATCATGCCATGATTAGAGTGACACTTGTAAATTCATTCTTGGGTCACCTTGGATGGAATCCTTAGGCATTGGACTTATACTGAGCCCCTCGAGAGATACTTAGAGTTCTTTAAGAATTGTCAGGGATAGGCTCAGGGTGACCCATACTACTTTATTTAAAAGGTATATTGAATTAAAAAAAATAAATTAATGTTTTTAATGTTAATTGATCCCTTAGTTTTGAAAATGCATGGATGTGTCCTCCAACCCAAATCACAAGCTTTGGGATAGTCCACCTTCACACATATGATCCTACTCATTTTAATCTTGGAGGATCTCCTGGTTTAGACTCATCATCTTAGGTCAAAGTAGGTAAATTGGATGGATGTCCAAGTAGAACCTAGTAGAATGTATGTATGTATTTATTTCTATTTTGAATTTAATCATTATGGCACATTGTTCATTTTATAATTAATGAATGGATTAAGTGAGACACCGTTGGTGGTGGCCTACTAAGACTGTATCTTACACCCTTCTTGGGCTGCCTTTGGTACTCAAGTAGACTTTTTGGTCTTAGGTATTAATAAAGGGAAGAAGCCAACTTTTAATGCTTTATTTCTAGTTCTAGGATGGAGTTGGGGGTAGAGGATTGAGCCTATGCTCGAGATTACTATTGTAGAAGTTCTTTCCTTTTTATATATTTTGTTATCATGTGGTATATGCTTGTGTTATCTTACCCTTAGATACTCATTTTTTGTATAGTACATGCAATGAAATCATCATCAATTTTATCTGTATTATTTATTCACCTTACTTTTATTTTTTATCCACCTTACATATTTTTTTATTATTGTCCGCTGCCATCTGTTTTTTATTTCAGTTCATGATATTGTTTATAATTATCTACTGTTGTTATCACTTTTATCTCTGATGGAATAGTTTCTCCACGGATACACCATAGGACCTCACTGTTAGTCATAGGCCTCTGGAATTTGGAGAGGAGTTCTTGAGGTCCTATGGCCACTATCTTGGGGAATTGTTGAGTGAATACCAGGGTGGGACACTATAACATTCATTATATCTTCAGACCCTTTAAATTTAAATCATTCATTGAAATGATATTTTTGATATTTGATGAATACCCCTATTGAAACTTTACATCATTCAAGAAGTTGAAAAACTGATATCTCTCCTGCTTGGAAAGAGTGTAAGTAGCTAGTATAAGAGAAGTCCATTTTTCACTCTTCACAACTTCCAAATCGTCGTGTATTCCTATGTTAATCATGTCCAAACTAGACTTAATTCCGTCCTTTATTTTTCTGGGTGCATTTAGTAACATTCCAATGACACTATAACAAATATTTTTTTTAACATACATAACATCAATAAAATATCTGACATACAAACCATTCCACTATTGTAATTAAAAAAAACTGATTTATTTTTCTAATCGGTTTTTGTAAGTTTTTTTTTGAAAAAGGTTTCCCAAAAGGAGTTTTCATATGTTTAGAAAGGAATTTCATTATCTTAGGGGATTATATGATTCAATAGAGCAAGTAGTTAAGTAAAATTTGGGTCACTCTATCTATTTCTATCATTTTAAATTACAAAAATTCAGTATGTTTGACAGTGTCTTATATTTATTACAACCAACATATCTTTACACAACTCTTTAACTTCTCAAAAAATTTTGTAAAATCACAAAGTTCGTCTTCAACTTTCATTGTCATTTACCCAATATGATCTCCATAATCTTGAAAACCTATAATCACATCCTTGATATGGTCTTCATCATTTTCCACACTTGTAATCATATCAAATGATCTATAAACACAATATTATCCCTGTCGCGAGCTACATTCAATTTTCCCCATGTTTAGTCCCACATTTATAACTTAGATATATTTCATGATAGATAAAGTGTTCTTATAACTCCTCTAGACTAATTAGTTTTGAATAAAAATAATTTAAACACATAAAAATATTTGAGAAGGGCCATATTCATGATCTTTTAAAACTTGATAAACTCTTTTACCCCATACTCATACTATTTTTTAGATGATTTTTATCTATCATTTTTAGATTCATATCCATCATATTTGATTCTATAATATTAATATTTAACAAAATAAAAAATTACAAAAATTTATGATCCTAGAACCTATAAAAGGTCATTTTTAAAGAATCATTTAAACTACAAGAGTTCATTGTTATAAGATAATAAGAACTGAATAACATGTATTGATGTTATTTTGTGTTGGTGAAAATCATTGAAGGGAAGGAATTTGTGATATATAAAGTTACAAATAATCCAATTAAATTCATATATTGAAAAACATAGAGATAAAGGGAGGTTTTTGAAACTTTGTTAGGTGGGAGTAAAACATGAGGGCGGAGTTGATGTTTATTAATATTTTCACTTGGTACGAGGATGGTTACGTAGTGTTTCAGTGATAGGATTCTTAGGAGTAGAATTTGATCCTTATACATAAATTCGGTTATAAATTTGGATACTGTTATGTGGGGAAATCGTGGGAAATTTGTAATTTGTGTTCTTCTCGTTTGAATAATAAAATATCCTCTCTCTTTCACTTTTTTATTAGTTATTTTACTTTGTTTTTTTTCTTTTCAATTATTATTATTATCACTAAGAAAATTCTTATATATAATAATTATGTATACAAATCATGTAGATGACTTAGACATCAATCTAAAGTACATACCATTTTTTAAAATTATCCAGATTTAAGTATAATCCTCATATCTTACATACATACATACATATATATATGTACCTATATATATGTATTGATATATATATATACATATATTTATAGGAACATAAATTAATTTACTAATAATTTACTTCTATTTAATTTAATTTTCTTATTATTTTCATTATAAATTTACTTGAAAGATACTATAACATTTATTTACCTAAATAAATAATATATTACTATTCAATTCTATAATTATCATTATTTATGTTTTTTTTCTATTATCGTTACCTTATATATATTCTTAAATACATTTAAGTTTTATTACTATTATAATTTATATGTTTATTTCAATTAATAATTTTATTTAGCATGATACAATAAATTCACTATTATCCATCAGTACTTGTTAAATAGTTTCATTTTATTAACAATGAAAATTTAATTGATATTTCATTAAAGAATCTTTAAAGAAATATTTTTGAAAGGAAAAGATATTAAATATGATTTTATGATTAAGAATATATTTTCATATTATTTACAAGTTAATATAATTATCTTATACATTATATACACCTATCTAAAATAATGTATGGAAATAATTGTTATATTATTTACAACTTACTATCTCATAAAGACTAATATTATTAAAATATAAATTTGTAATATGTAAACTAGTTTTATGAATAAAATTTATATTATTTATTCAATGATATAAAATTAAAATATACCTATAATTATATATTAAAAACCTAGGTCACAACAGATGTTCATGTCAATTCTATACAAGGAGTGAGAAAGTTTGGGTGACCAACAATTGTCGGTGGTGAAATGTCATGTATGATAAGTATCTTCTACCCAAACTTTCACACTCCTTCCAAATGTGCAAGAGATGTGAAGAAATGTTCAAATCCTTCGGGAAATATTAAATCACCTAAATAAAAACTAAAAAAAGTAACACCTTTAACTATGGATGTCAATTCATCCAAGAGAGAGCGTGCGACAGTAAGGGAGAGTGGCATCACATGTGGAGGTAGAGAGGGTGAGTCGAGGAAATGATGGTAAGGAGTGAGAGAGATGACAACGAAGAAAGGGAGGGAGAGTGGTGGAGATGGTGTGTGGCGGTGATGATGACATGGAGGGAGAGCAATGGGGACGGTGCACGGTGGTGATGGCTATAAGGAGAGAGAGTAGCGGTGACGACGTGACGACGATAGAGAGGGAGAGCGGTGGAGAAGGATCACAATGGCGAGGGCTCGCGATAGCAAAGGAGGGAGAGCGACGGCGAGGGAGGGAGAGGAGTGGTCATGTTTCACTTCCACGAGAGCTTGAAAGGTGTGACTAAATCGCCTGGTTAGAGTTATATTTATACACCAGTGAAGAGCTTTTATCAGTGCTTCTAAAAAAGCATTGAAAAAGAGGGATTTTATCATCTCTAAAATAAAAAACGCTAATAAAATACTTCTTTATCCACACTTTTCTAGATATATAATTAAAATTAAAATTATAAATAAATATTTTTATATAATTATAAATATTTACATAATTATATATATATATTTAGTAATATAATAATATATATAATTATAAATATAAAAAATATATTTATTATTATTTAAATATATAATTATTTATTTATAATTATTTAAATATATAATTATTTATTCATAATTATATAAATAGTTTTTTTTAAAATTATATATATTTATTTATAATTAAAATATATAATTTTATAGAGATAGAAAATATACATTTATAAATATATTTATATATATAAATATAAATATATTTATTTATAAATATATTTTTATTAATATATTTTTAACATTATTAATGAATATAAAATAATAAATGAATAAAAATAAATAAATAAAATTAAATAAATTACAAAAATATTTAAAAAAGTGAATTCGTATCATTTACGTTACTTACAGACACATAAAAAATGAAGATAAATGAATAAATAGATGATATTAATTATATGAATAATAAGATTATTAAAAATTAATTGTATTGAATATACAAAAATATTAATAATTGAATTAAATTGAATTAAATTAAATCAAATTAAATTAAACACACATACATATATTCAGGATGAATAGAGTAAAATAAATATATATTAAAAATGAATAAATATTAAAAATGAATAAATACAAAAAATACTAAAAATGGAGAGATGTTAAAAAATAATAAATACTATTAAATCAATAAACATACTTGCACAAACACATACATGTACACATAATAAAAATACATCTGTACAAATATATATCCACACACACTCATACACACACACACATACACACATACACATACATACATGTACGTGTATGTATATTTTAAATTATTTAATATCAATATAAATATTTAAATAAATATATTCATTTATATTTTATATAATTGTTTAAATAAAATATTAAAATATTATATTTATTTTAATTATGTACATATTTTTCAATTAATGTATATAAATATAAACATTTCGACTAATATAAATTTGATAATTTTATAAATATAAAATTATGCAAATAAGATTCATTTTTTATTAAAAGTGATATAAATCATATTTAAATATTATATTTACATATATGTAGACTTATTTTAATATAAATCTTATTTAAAAAATATAAATATTTATATGAAAATTAAATTACTCAATAATACCTTTACCATCGCTAAACAAAAAGCACTGACAAATGTGTCACTTTTATCAACACTAGAGAGAAAGTGATGATAAATGGAGAGATTTTATCAATGCTAAAAAAGGGCTAAAAAGGGGTACCCTTTATCAGTGCTTTTTCTCTAGCACTGACAAAGGTCGACGTTGAATATCGACTGATATGCAGTAGTTAGTTTTTTAATATATATTTAGATTTAAAAAAATGGTGTAAGATGTATAATTTTATTATCCCAAGTTTATTTAAACATTTATATTTACTATTTGAATATATAATGTGAAATTCGGGAAATAAATTTTGTATGGATAAAATTAGGAATAATTTACCCATAGATGCACCTCAATATGCTAAATATTTGAAGGAATATTTATATTGTAAAATTAAAAATTGATTGAAGGATTATTGAATAAAATGTTCATAACCTAATTCCAAATTATTGACTATAAATGAATTTTATGAGCACTTGATATGGAATTTTTTTTCTAGTTGATACACATGTTGGATTTGACATTGAAAATTGAATGTTGCATTACATCAAAGTTGTGATTATCCTATCAACAGACTACATTGTAATTTGGAAGTAGAGAATTTAATTCAAAACATGATAAAATATGAAATTTTCTTTTCATGATACCATGAACAATATTTTAATATATTAATGGAACCACCGATTGATCATGAACAGATTAATATAGCCGACAACTTAAGTAGGCAAAGAAATGAGTTTTATGAATTATTTAAAGAAAAAATATCAAAAATCACATGAAGGGCATACCAAATATATGATATTGTCATTACTATTAAGTTTTACCATATCAAGTGCTAATGTGGAATTAAAAATAAATTTGTTTCCATGATGTTAAAATTGTTACATGCTGTATTTTATCAAATAAAGATCCATAAATCATTACATGAGATAAAGAAAACCATTAAAAAAACTTGGAATTAATTATGAAAAATAAATGCATGTTTAATTAATTATTTACTTAATTGGTTTTACTTGTTATATGAAAATGTTCTCCCATTATGATGTGTTTGACTCAATTTCATGTCTATGGACACTGAATAACACAGATAAGAAATTTAATAAATTTATGTAGAGATAGTTTCATGAGTTTAACAACACATCTATGATCATTAAACTGTTGTATGAGAAGATTTATGAAGGGGTATCTCAGAACTAATGAGAGTTTTTTTTAATATTAACAATGATACACCTCATAATACATTATCTGATTTTATAGTAACCTATTAACATAGAGATAACATAACTAAGATTTTATTAGTATATCTTTTCTTTTTAGGATATGTGACTGAAAAATGCATTGATTCAAGAAAAACAAATAATTCCTCACAACTGATTGTAAGATATTTTCAATAAATGATCCAACTTTGTATTCTTTTAGGTATTATGATTTATATCTTTATACTATACTTAAAGATTCATTTTTCTAATTTTTATGCATATAATTTTTTATATAGGATAAAGAGTTAGTTCATTACTATAGATAGATAATAATGAAAAATCAACTAATCGATAGGCCCATGTCAGATTAAAATTGATAGAACCATTTTATGCATATATTTTTTGATATAAAATTTCCCATTTTTATAAATTAATCGATTAAAATTTGAAAATTTTGATTGTTTTTATCTTTTGTGTTAAGATACAGATTTTCATAAAAAATAAACAAAAAGAGATGAATATAGTGAGCCAAATTTTTGAAGCTAAAAGATTATGATTTGGTGATGTATATGATGGCCCGTGATGAAGGGAAAAGTTAAGGACCATGTAACACCCTGACCCTAGTTACCCAGAGTCGGTGCATTATTACATAACATTGGCATGATCACAAGAAAGATCAAGTCTCGAAATACCGATTAGTTTAGTAGACTTGGAATAACTAGATACATTAATAAAGTTTATATTACATCATAAAATGAAAACTACAATAACATAGTCTCCATAATCCACACTCATACTATCCCTGAAGGTCATTCATAATTTACTTCTTCACAATCCTGGAAAAAATAAAACATTGAAAGGGGTGAGATCAGATGCTCAGTAAGGATAACAATATAGCAGAAGCTTTAATAGATAATCATAAACACTTAAGGCAATGTATAACTAAAACAAAAGCCTTTTAAACTTCAACTTCAACATAGTATGGAAAAAATAAAATGAAATAATTCAATTTACTTATTCTCATGGATATTATACTAAATGAATAATCACATGAAATATCAATAACCACTTTCATAATGACGGAATGCATAATGCCAGACTATCATAACCACATAACCAAGGCCTCATGCCAAGACTAAAAATAAGATTTTGTCAAGGCCTTGTGCCAAGACACTAGTTTGTCTCATGAGACCTACCGATGCATCGAGGAGCTATAGCGGGCTCCACCCGTCACTTACTAAGTCCAATGAATTCCTCATATGAACATGTTTAAACATAACATAAACATTTGTATTAAAACTAGCATACGAAATGTCAATACTTTAACCACAAACCATGAATGGTATAAAAATAGCACATCCACAGTCAAACATAACTCATTCGATACAATATGGAAGATTGTATTGTATCATATTAACCTCAATCGATAATAATGAATGATATTGACATAGATGAAAATAACCATCAAAACTATCTGAGAGAAATATCCCCATTTTCTTGAAAACATTTAAAAGTCACACTATTTGTCAAGAAGCCGTTTAAAAATAGATTTTTGAATCAAAGTGTCCCATACCACTTTGAAACTTTTAAAAGGAGTTTTAATTTTAAAACTTTAATGTCCATATAAATAAATCATTAAAACCATTTTTTAAAACATGGACATTAATGAGCAAGATTTAGAAGAATAAGTCTTTAAAACATTTAAAAAATGGTATTTTAGTTAGAGTTTCTAACCAAAAGAGAGACCCTTGAATACAAATAATTGAGGTAATCAAAACATTGTAATATCATGACAATAAAGGGATTCATGATATACTATGTCAAAGTACATTATATACCCCACATAAAAGTGATTTAGTGTATAACAACAAAGAAGTCTCAATGGAATGTAAATCGAGATGAAATCTCTCATAAAGGCCGTATCCTTAGGTTAAGGATAAATCAACGACATAGTTATGTGTGAAAAATATAAATACACTAAATATTATTGGATATTCAGTGTAAAACAATCAAAGTACATTCACACATAATCTTGTAAAAACAACACCAATGAATTGGATGTTTAACTCAACAAATGGAGAATGAGTTAAAATTACTCTTTTCAAATTCATATTGATGACTTGAGAAATTATAAATGGAGTGATTATGTGTATCAAAAGTATATCCACAGAAAAGGGGAGTGGAAATTATGACATAAGAAAATGAGTAGTGATTCCACACATAATCTCGGAGTAAGATAATCAATGAAGTTTATGTAAAGCCGAATAAATGGAAATTGAAATTTCAAATTCCCTTATCGATTAGGTAACCTATGAAACATACACCCATGAAAGAAGGATCATACAATGATGATGTAAATACCCATAAATTAAATTATATTACACAATTAATAAAATCATGGGCAGTACACATACACCACATGCAATAAATAAGTGGTGAACAATGGAATTCTCACGAAATTAAGAGTGAGATAAGAAACCCCTTACATTGTAATTTTTCCTTGGTCGACGGTAGTTTAACCTCCTGTATAATGATGAAATAATTGTTATTGAATTATACAAGAATCATTTACATTAATATGATATCATATATGATCTTGTAACATTGATTTGTTAATAATATTTTAGTATTATCGTCATTTCGGGTGTTAACTTACTCATTTTACTTTATATTATTTGTTACGTAAGCCATTTTTGTTATGGATAGGTTGAATCTTATTCATATACAGAATTACATCAAGTCCTTAAACATTATTTTTAATCATCAAATGCTAATTATACTTGAATGGATATGATGGAGAATGAATCTCATCGCGTTTGTGGAGACGGTAGTCCGTACGTACGCACAAGTGACAATATCATTATTTTTCTGTTAAAATAATATATAATTGGATGGTATACCGTATAGAAAGAATAATTATCATGTTATATTTATTATTTACATGAATTAAACATCATTATTATACCCATCCAAATAATAATTTATTGAATGACAATTACACCACGACGTGGAGATGGTAAGCCGTACGTACACACGTATGGTGACATGCTATTCAAAGGATGGATAGAATACTGAATATGGTTGTAACATATTTATAATAACATCACAGTATATAGAAGATACTAGAGTTATTATAATATAAATAACAAAGAAAGAAGAAGTGCAAGAAGAAAGGAACTTGAAAAAGGGTGGTCAAATTATTAGCTCTTCTTCGGGTTCTTCCTTTTGATTTGATCAAAAGGGCTCCTTAGGTTGGCTCTCTGATAAAAATAAGGACTCTAGGTTGTAGTGAGGGAAGTTGAAAGAGTATTTGGGCAGGGTTTCTCCAAACCAAAAGGCTTTGAAGGTGTGAATTAATGAGAAGAGGGAGTGCCCTTTTATAAGAGGGGTGAGGGGCACCTTTGGAAAAGCTAGAAATATTATTTTATAATAAATTCATATTCGGTTTCTAATGGATCCAAAGTGGATTATTTAGAATTTAAGATGGGGATAGGTCTAAAAACACTCAACCAATAGGATTTATACAGGTTTGGGTTACTATATTAACCTTATCTTTAAGTATTAACTCTTAGTTAATTAGTTTCACTTTTACAATGTCTCTTTGTATTTTTATATTATATGGTTAATAAACTTACTATATGCATCAAAGAGAACCCAAAGTGGTCCATTAATGATACACCTATCATGATATAAGTCTCTTGGCCGAAACTTATATTTTTTAGGAATTTAATATCAATTAATAATATAATATTAGTTTTAAAAACTCTTTTATGTCAATTTTGACACTATTCAATAATTGATTTTTTTAAAAATCATAACAGAATGATTACTTCGAAAAACGTTAATTAAATCAATAATAACATGTCATATTACCCTAGAAAATTATTGGTATTTATAAATAGTCTCAAATTACATTTATTTGGGTATTTATAATATCAATTATTCTAATTTTTCATTAATTTAGTAATTACTGCATCGCCATTGTGTCATAAATAAATTAAATTATATAATGTATAAAAATTATTAATAAAATATAATTATGTAGGAAATCGTTTTATTTTTCTAATGAATATTTATAGTTAAAAATCCAACATATATAACCCTATGTAAAAATTGTTGTTCTAAAAGATATATGCTTGTGTCATTTTTGTATTCATTTTTACTTAATTAAAATAAAGTATCCCTATCACTTACAAGTGGCTTAATGAGGTCCAAAAATCGACCCAAAGATGCCCATGGTTGAACATGTATCAACCAATAAGGTTATGACACTTTTTAGGGTAATTTTGTATTATTATAATATTATTTTTAACCCTTATTTACCGGATTTACCCTTTAACCATGGTGAATAAAATATTTACCGAAGTAATTATTCAAATTCTCTAAAAATAAAAGTTACCTATTTACAAAATTTTAACATCCTGATTACAAATATGGAATTCATTTTTCCAAATTCAAAACACATAAGTGGCATAAATTAATTTAAAATTAATTCCCGTTGTTAAAACAAAAAGCGTGTTTTTAAGAGATAATAACTATCAAAAGATTGGCACTTGTTTATGTCTGGTTTAATTGTGAAATTATGTCCAATGACAATCATTGAATTAAATGGTAAAAATATATTCTAAATATACTTTAAAACCACTCAAATTCATAATTTATCAATATTAATTATTTCGATTAAAAAAGTTGTTTTTAATTAAAATTTAGTAATTTTCACTATTCATCAAAATATGAAAGTTATCCGAAAAGTACCAAAATTTCACCCTAGGCTAATTTCAATATTAAGAATCCAAAAATGAAGTCCATTTTGAGAGATAGAATTTATAAAATTTTAAAAAATAGGTATTACAATTCATAACGGTTAGTTTGATTGGTTGTGGTGTGTTAGAATCTCGAAGTTGCGTACAATGCACGCCATTGCATTATTCAAAGGGAAATGTACCGTGGAAGATTGGGGTGTTACATTCTCCCCTCCTTCAATATATTGCGTCCTCGCAATTTTTTTAAAATTGGGCTTGATAATATAATGGAAAGTCCCACATCGGAAAAAGAGTCAATAAAACTATCACTTTAAAAGAAAGGAAGAGAGGTATAAAGGTCACTCAAGATAACCCATACTAGGATTCCATGTGGGAAAACATGGATATGGACGATAAAATAAGTGTTCAGTTCTAATAGAGAGGGATAGAAAACATGATCAGGAGAAAGTTGACAATAAGAAAATCACAAACTTGTGTTGGGACAAACGGTCCTTAGTCTCCCAGTAGGAAAAGTAAACAGACAACATTTTTTTGTTTTAAGTTACATTACATAAGGAAGAGGAATTAATTTATGATATTGACTAAGAACATAAAGAGATATACTTACTTTTTAAGTAGAGTTTCATTCTTTAATAACTTTTTACCACTAACTCATTTTTTTGAACAATGAGTATTCAAAAAGACTTGGTCACAATGGAAGAGCTAGAATAAACTTCTATAGAAATACATGATCCACATAGGATAAAATATATATTTACCTTTTATTTAGAGATTAATGAAAACCAAAATGGTTAGTATAATATCTGATGACCCCTAAATGGATATTCCATTAGAGAAAAAAAAACACTAATCTTAATTTCTAAAATTAAACCATCAATACCCCAAAGTTAAATAAATACCATTCAATAATCAATTGTCCTTAAAATACTTCAATATAATCCAAACTAATATTGAAACTCAAAACTTATAAGAATGTAGTCTTCCAAATTAAATTGTATCTCCAAATGACATTAATTACTCTTAAAGTCACATACTTAAAAGTAATTAACCTAATCATTTCCATAAACAACCCAAATCAATATAAATCCACAATAAAAACATAGATAAAAATCCACCATTACTCCTCAAATGAAATACCATACTATTCTATTTTCCTTGGGCATATAGTGTTCACAACAAAGCGAACAACTTCCAAAATAACATCTATCACTTAATCACCAAATCATTTTCCTATACTAAGGGTATTCATTTGATAAGAAATAAGATCCCAAATCAAATTATTATTGATCAATAAAATCATTTAACTAAAAATAATAGTCACAATAACAAGGGACTTCATGTAGTCTAGTGGTAGGCGATAAATCCCAATCGCATTTTGGTTGTGGGTTTGATTCCCACAGCTTTGTTCGACGCGACGGGTTGTCACACGGTCTGCGTGTTGTCCTTTTTCAAAAACTATATTTTATAACATTACCAAAATGAGATAAATTCCTCAAAATAACCATAACATAATTTAACCACAAATCTTATCTCATACCTTGAATTTTCATCCAAAATTATGATAACTTATAATTTCCTCAAACCCAACGATCATATAAAACCAAATGGTTATTTATAACTATATCCACAAGAGAAAATATAATTCTTCCCCAAATATCATTCTCACATGGAAAAGTGCTGGGTTAAAAATACAAGAGAAAATTATTCCAAAGTAAACCCATTAACAAGGAGCACTAATACTTTTTAAACATTTCTCCAACCATTTATTTCCACATAGCTTCTTCTTTGACCAAGAAAATATCCAATAGAATAGGGCATTCACTCGGGTAATGGCCAGGTCCCCTACATTTACGACAAATGACTGTAAATGGATTCTTGGGACCATTTTTATCTTCTTCCATAGTACTATTCATTTTGCTTCGGCAATTCTTCACTTTATTTCCTTCCTTCCTGCATGTAAAGCATTTTTTTGTCCCATTGAGACACTTTCCTGGGTGTCTCCTTCCACATTTCCTACATGATGGAAATTGTGGATTTCTTTCTCTATGGTCTCTACTACTGGAGCTCTTATCATTCACCACCTTTCTCTTCTTTGTTGAGTCCGGGAATTGGTGAATATATATATTGTTGATCATATTTTTGGAAAATTGATTTGGCATAAAGACGATATCTTTTACGCCTATCAACATTCCATTTTGTTGCTCATTTCCACCACCGTTCCCACCTTCTACATCATTCTCAAAGTCACTATGACTTCCTTGGAATCCAGCCATTGACTAAAACTAGAAAGCATTATGTGAGTAACAGTAGTCATAAAATCATTTAGAGATTAACATGTCACCATATTCTCAATTTGAAACACATTAAGATTTACCAAGGTCATTTACTCTCATCTTATATATATAATACTTCAAATCGGTTTGTAAAGAAAATGTAAATTATCCTAAGCATATCCCCTGGGAGTGTCGTAACCAAGAGTGCAACAAGGCCCATTTTCGTGCACCAGTTCCCATTCGAGTCTAGCTCAAAGTAGTGTTTTTGGGTTTTACCCCTAGGTACATTTGTGCCAGAGCCGCCTCTACCTGCTCGTATCCAGACAGGGATGTATTTCTCAGAAAACTCACGAAATCTCTACAATACCAAAATTCTAGGAAGTTCTTCTATACTAATCATCAAAGTTCATCTTAGGTCTACGTGCTCTAATCAGAGTTTATCTAACTCTAGCTTCCAAGGTTTGTATTAAACTTCCTCTGATACCAACTGTAACGCCCCGACCCCAGTTACCCAGATTCGGTGCATTATTACATAACATTGGCATGATCAAAAGAAAGATCAAGTCTCGAAAGACTGATTAGTTTAGTATCCTTGGAATAACTAGATACATTAATAAAGTTTATATTACATCATAAAATGAAAACTACAACAACATAGTCTCCATAGTCCACACTCATACTATCCCTGCAGGTCATTCATAATTTACCTCTTCACAATCCTAGGAAAAATAAAACATTGAAAGGGGTGAGCTCAGATGCTCAGTAAGGATCACAGTATAGCAGAAGCTTTAATAGATAAGCATAAACACTTAAGGCAATGTATAACTAAAAAAAAGCCTTTTAAACTTCAACTTCAACATAGTATGGAAAAAATAAAATGAAATAGTGCCATTTACGTATTCTAATTGATATTCTACTAAACGAATAATCACATACAATATCAATAACCACTTTCATAATGATGGAATGCATAATTCCAGACTATCATAACCACATAGCCAAGGCCTCGTGCCAAGACTACAAATAAGATTTTTTCAAGGCCTTGTGCCAAGACACTAGTTTGTCTCATGAGACCTACTGATGCATCGAGGAGCTATAGAGGGCTCCACCCGTCACTTACTAAGTCCAGTTCATTCCTCATATGAACATGTTTAAACATAACATAAATTTTTTATTAAAACTAGCATACGAAATGTCAATACTTTAACCACAAACCATGAATGGTATAAAAATAGAACATCCACAGTCAAACATAACTCATTCGATACAATATGGAAGATTTTATTGTATCATATTAACCTCAATCGATAATAATGAATTATATTGACATAGATGAAAATAACCATCAAAACTATTTGAGAGAAATATCCCCCTTTTCTTGAAAACATTTAAAAGTCACACTATTTGTCAAGAAGCCGTATAAAAATATATTTTTTAATCAAAGTGTCTCATACCAATTTGAAACTTTTAAAAGGAGTTTTAATTTTAAAACTTTAATGTCCATATAAATAAATCCTTAAAACCATTTTTTAAAACATGGACATTAATGAGAAAGATTTAGAAGAATAAGTCTTTAAAACATTTAAAAAATGGTATTTTAGTTAGAGTTTCTAACCAAAAGAGAGACCCTTGAATACAAATAATTGAGGTAATCAAAAAATTGTAATATAATGACAATAAATTGATTCATGATATACTATGTCAAAGTACATTATATACACCACATAAAAGTGATTTGGTGTATAAAAACAAAGAAGTCTCAATGGAATGTAAATTGAGATGAAATCTTTCATAAAGGATGTATCCTTAGGTTAAGGATAAATCAACGACATAGTTATGTGTGAAAAATATAAATACACTAAATATTATTGGATATTCAGTGTAAAACAATCAAAGGACATTCACACATAATCTTGTAAAAACAACACCAATGAATTGGATGTTTAACTCAACAAATGGAGAATGAGTTAAAATTACTCTTATCAAATTTATATCGATGACTTGAGAAATTATCAGTGGAGTGATTATGTGTATCAAAAGTATATCCACAGAAAAGGGGAGTGGAAATTATGACATAGGCAAATGAATAGTAATTCCACACATAATCTCGGAGTAAAATAATCAATGAAGTTTACGTAAAGCCGAATAAATGGAAATGGAAATTTCAAATTCCCTTATCAATTAGGTAACTTATGAAACATACACCCATGAAATAAGGATCATATAATGATGATTTAAATACCTATAAATTAAATTATATTACACAATGAATACAATCATGGGCAGTACACATACACCACATGGAATAAATAAGTGGTGAACAATGGAATTCTCACGAAATTAAGAGTGAGATAAGAAACCCCTTACATTGTACTTTTTCCTTGGTCGAAGGTAGGTTAAAATCCTGTATAATGATGAAATAATTGTTATTGAATTATAAAAGAATAATTTACATTAATATGATATCATATATGATCTTGTAACATTTATTTGTTAATAATATTTTAGTATTATCGTCATTTCGGGTGTTAACTTACTCATTTTCCTTTATATTCTTTGTTACGTAAGCCATGTTTGTTGTGGATAGGTTGTATCTAATTCATATCCAGAATTACATAAAGTCCTTAAACATTATTTTTAATCATCAAATGATAATTATACTTGAATGGATATGATGGAGAATTAATCTCATCGCATTCGTGGAGACGGTAGTCCGTACGTACGCACGAGCGACAATATCATTATTTTGCTCTTAAAATAATATATAATTGGATGGTATAACATATATACAAAATAATTATCATGTTATATTTATTATTTACATGAATTACACATCATTATTATACCCATCCAAATAATAATTTATTGAATGACAATTACACCACGACGTGGAGACGGTAACCCGTACGTACGCACGTATGGTGACATGCTATTCAAAGGATGGATAGAATAATGAATATGGTTGTAACATATTTATAATAACATCACGATATATAGAAGATAATAGAGTTATTATAATAGAAATAACAAAGAAAGAATAAGTGGAAGAAGAAAGGAACTTGAAAAAGGGTGGTGAAATTATTACCTCTTCTTCGGGTTCTTCCTTTTGATTTGATCAAAAGGGCTCCTTAGGTTGGCTTTATGATCAAACTAAGGCCTCTAGGTTGTATTTAGGGAAGTTTAGAGAGTATTTGGGCAGGTTTTTTCCGAACCAAAAGGCTTTGAAGGTGTGAAGTAATGAGAAGGGGGAGTGCCCTTTTATAAGAGGGGTGAGGGACACCTTTGGAAAAGCTAGAAATATTATTTTATAATAAATTCATATTCGGTTTCTAATGGATAAAAAGTGGATTATTTAGAGGTTAAGGTGGGGATAGTTCGAAAAACACTCAACCAATAGGATTTATATAGGTTTGGGTTACTATATTAACCTTATCTTTAAGTATCAACTCTTAGTTAATTAGTTTCACTTTTACAATGTCTCTTTGTATTTTTTTATTATATGGTTAATAAACTTACTATATACATCCAAGAGACCCCCAAGTGGTACATTAATGATAAAAATATAATTATATAAGTATCTTGTCTGAACCTTATATTTTTAGGAATTTAATATCAATTAATAATATAATATTTTTTTGAAAACTCTTTTATGTCAATTTTGACACTATTCAATAATTGATTTTTTTAAAACTTATAACAGAATTATTACTTCAAAAAAAGTTAATTAAAAAAATTCTAACATGTAATATTATCCTATAAAATTATTGGTATTTATAAAAAGTCTCAAATTACATTTATTTGGGTATTTATAATATCAATTATTCTAATTTTTTATTAATTTAGTAATTACTGCATCACCATTGTGTCATAAATAAATTAAATTATATAATGTCTAAAAATTATTAATAAAATATAATTAGGTATTTAATCTTTTTATCTTTCTAATGAATTTTTATAGTCGAAAATACAACATATATAACTCTATGTAACAATTGTTTTTCTAAAAGATATATGCTTGTGTTATTTTTGTATTCATTTTAACTTAATTAAAATAAAGTGTCCCTATCACTTACAAGTGGCTCCATGGGGTCCCAAAATCGACCCAAAGATGCCCATGGTCGGAAATGTATCAACCAATAAGGTTAGGACACTTATTATGGTAATTTAGTATTATTATAATATTATTTTTAACCCTTATTTACCGGATTTACCCTTTAACCATGGTAAATAAAATATTTACCGAAGTAATTATTCAAATTGTCTAAAAATAAAAGTTACCTATTTACACAATTTGAACATCCTTATTCCAAATATGTAATCCATTTTTCCAAATTAAAAACACATAAGTGGCAGAAATTAATTTAAAATTAATTCCCGTTGTTAAAACAAAAAGCGTGTTTTTAAGAGATAATAACTATCAAAAGATTGGCACTTGTTTATGTCTGGTTTAATTGTGAAATTATGTCCAATGAAAATAATTGAATTAAATGGTAAAAATATATTCTAAATATACTTTATAATTTATCAATTTTAATTATTTAGATTAAAAAAGTGTTTTTAATTAAAATTTAGTAATTTTCACTATTCATCAAAATATGAAAGTTATCCGAAAAGTACCAAAATTTCACCCTAGGATAATTTCGATATTAAGAATCCAAAAATGAAGTCCATTTTGAGATATAGAATTTATAAAATTTCAAAAATTAGGTATTACTATTCATAATGGCTAGTTTGATTGGTTGTGGTGTGTTAGAATCTTGAAGTTGCGTACAATGCACGCCATTGCATTATTCAAAGGGAAACGTACCGTGGAAGATTGGGGTGTTACAGACCAAGTCTAAATATTAAAAATAAATAACCCAGTTGATTTAGAGAGAAACTGTCTAAAAATAACATTACACATTGTGTAAATGATATTCATGATGTTAATCTCAAAGGAATACAATCTGTGAAACAAACTGTGAAAACAAGCCATGAAAAGTTTGGCCCACACAATACATGTCATGAATCCAAAATTTATGATATGAAATATTTTTGGAAATTTAAATTCCATTCCCACAAATTATACACTGATAATATCATTTACATGTTGTGAAACTCTCAAAAAGTGACAAAATATGCTGATTTATGACGATTTTTTGGTGGAAAAACCTTTAAACACCATGGGACAACCCATTATAATGGGACGCCCATTAATGAACCATTTATGACACCCCTAGGTCTCTTCCATGCCTATAAATAATAGTCCAAGGGGGTTTTATAGAGGATCTATTGATGAGGGTTGCTCTGAATGGTGTCCTGCTCCTATGCTATGCTGTTAATTTCTTTTATCTTTTTCTTTATTTCTCTGTAATGATGTATACTCTCTACCGAATCAAATCGAATTCCACATCCATTGAGGGCTAGTTTTCTCTTAGTGATTGGGAAAGAGGGAGGCTAGACCTATGTGATTTTTTTATTTTGTGTGTTTCAATTTAAAAAATAATTTCTTCTTTCTATATCTTTTTTTTTCAATTCTTATTCTTAATTTTAAATTCTAAATGTGGTTGTGTTAGGTTTTGATTATTTTAATTTTAATTACCTTGGCCAATGATCCATTTCTCCCACCACTCAATTATTTTCTGTATACAGCGGAACAAATTATGATTAGCTGGTTGGTTATCGATGATTGTCATCATGTGTGTTAAATTGTAAGTTGGGAATTTGGGTTTATTATAGAACAATAATTCCTAGTTAGGTATTTACCTAATTAATCAAGAGAACCCACTGCAATGCCACACACACAAAAAGGAGGGTATACTAACCTTATGTTTTAGATAGGATTACTCTCATCCTAAAAATTTATCCAAGGTGGAGAGAGGACTTGGTAGATGAATCTCTCTCTTACCATATAGTAGAAGAAAAAGGAGAAAAAATTTGGAAACCATGGTAGCATAGAACTAGGTCTTTCCAAACCGGCTCTAATCATTGTATTTATAAATTGTTTTAAAATCAAATTAATCAAACTGCTTCCTACTCTCAATTTTTAAGAATTAATTAAAACTATCATTTTAGAAAATCAACAAAAAGTGGCACCATTTTTTTGTGTGAACACATCCTTTGGATAAAACCTAATGGATAACCCATAGATTATACTCAGGTAATATAAAAACATTATTTTTCCACATGCCACAAAAGGTGTGCGTTAAGAACACCCTAGGGGTGGGGGTGAACAAGTGGTTGACATAAAATACTAACTCTCAAATAATGATTTTTTTCATTGACTAATGCATATGGATCTCAATGGTGTTGATGTGATGATGATTGAAAGAGCGAGAAAGGACACTCATAACACAAGGGTAAATACAAGGTTTTCTCAAATATTTTTTTCAAGTGGACAATCCCTGACATGAAATGATTGTTATCATACTACCCAAATTCCTATATTATTATCAACAATAACAAATAAAGGATCAAGGATATGGCCTTGAACTCCCAATTACAATAAATAATGTAAAACGTCAACAATTTAAATGATCTTCACTTTCTCAACCTCAAGTGCCTACATAATTTGGATTATGCACGCACCCTTGTTCTTCTATGAAAATCATACCAAGACCCTCCTTTTAAATCTACCTAGAATTAATGGAATACTAACGTAAATCTTTGTCATAATTGGTCACTCTTTCAGTTTAGGAATTCCACCTTATCATTTATAGAGCATTCATGTGTTTGATGGATATGCACTAAAATGTATGAATCATATTATATGATTCATCTATATTTTAAGCCTAGATATGTATGTTATTCATATTGTAGGATACGAGTAGGGTAGATCATAGAAGGCATGAAGATGCCTATATCACATGGTATCATATATCTATTAGCCTGCAATATGTGATATTGGGTGCATTGGTTGAAACCAGATATTACAATTGGTTTTCTTTATTTATGAATCATATAAATTTTCTATTTATGAGATTAAATACAAATTATTATCATTGAAAATTTTGATGATCATAAACATTCCAATGGGAAAGCATTATGGTAACACAAGTCAAATGCCAAGTGTTGGCAGTTGACGCTCGACTCCCTTCATTAAATAAAGGGAGTTTATATAAAGGATAGGATCCTCCTATTGGGTGAGTAATAATTATTTATTGACAATAAAAATTTCTATTATACCTTGTTCTCCATTTATATTCGAGGATAAGGTTCTATCACACCTTTGGAGTCTGAGGGGATCTATCATAGCATACAAGGTTTCTAGTGGCTAGTGTACTACCCGTGGAGGTGAGAATATTTTGATTGTTACTGAGTTATATTTTTAATACAAAAACCATATAGATAAATCTTGTTGGACATGAGGTATGATTTTTTATATTATGTTTTTCATTTACAAGTTGATTTTATGATGATATATCTTACTATTTATTGGGTTTTTTCTGTTGTTGTGATCATGGTATGTTCCTAAAAAATATATCAATGGTATGAAATCCACCTCATCGAATAATTTTTTTTTCATACATAATTTATGAAGAAAATTTGTATCATATAGATATAAATGTGATATCATGGAATATGATATGACATGGATAAACATTCATGGTTGTATCGCTCTGCCGTTATTTATGATATGGGATATCATAATATGAAATTTTATGTTTTGTATGGTTAGAGGGTATGACTGGATATATCACAATGTATGATTTGTAGAAACCCATAGTTTTATATGGTTTTGTAAGATACGATAATATTTATCATATGCTCATATATGTGATATCTCCAAATAAGATTCAATTCACCATGCTATACAATTGCGCATGTCATAAAATATAAAAATCCTTCGATGATAGAAAATATTATTTTCCACAATAGGATCATAAATTATGACAGATAGTTTCAATATCTAATGTAAAATATGATATGGTCTTAAAAATAAGAAAAAATTATTTTTATGAAAAATTGTTTATAATTTATAAAATGTATATAAAAGATAAGTGTTAGGCATTATAAAAGGGATGTTTTTATGACTGAATAAAATATTAAATGTTCATATTGATATCTAATGTTGCTAAAATAAATAAAATATTTTTTATTTATTAATTATTATTCAAATATGTTTGGAATCATAGCTTATGCTGTTGAATTTATTTTGAATTAGGAGTTACTTTACTTGAAAGCTTTTTAGAAATTCAGAAATTATTTCTCAGAAGTTGGCTGAGGATGAGTTTAAAGGATTAGAGCTAGTTTTGGTAAAATGGTGAAGTGTGAGAGTAATTATAGAAAAATATGGTTTGAGCATATTTTTGGGAAAATGGATAATTCTCAAAATTTATGGGTAAACAGTTCTATTTATAAGATTAACCAATGTTGAGTAGACAATATTTCAGTAGAGTACTGGGGTCTCCCCATGTGAATAGGAGTCACCAGGATGTACTCCTAGAGAACCAGAAAATTCATGAAAGAATCCCCCCATGTTTGTAAAGATATCCTAAAGTGATATGTAAGAGTCGGATTTTCCGAGTTCACATCAAATTAGAAAAGGATGAAGAATCTCTGTATACGCAAGAGTCATTTCATGGTAAGGATGAAACACAAAATTTATCTTTGGAGTTCATAAGAGTATTTTATGTGACTCAAGTCAATGCATAAGATCTATTTTGTGGAAAAGGATGAAAATGTAAGGATTATTGGATGACTACATAAGTGTCCTTTCTCATATAAAGGAAAAGCATAAGAGTCACTTCCATGACACAATAGAGTGTATGTAAAAGCCATATAACAATAGAGGAGTGGTGTGTAAGGTTCATACCCTTTTTCATTTCTGGAGAAGGATTATCTACATCAGTAGATTAAGATATGTTTTATTAATCATAAAATATGATTAATAGTTTTGTTGGAATGGATGTATAAAATCATGGAAAGATTAAAGGTGGATTCTTCCATGATATTTTAGCAATTTAAATTGTAACTTATTGGGCTGGATTCCGTTGAACCGGTTCCCTGAGCCAGTTCACCACATGAACTCAAGTGCACCTCCTCATATGCTAGAGGATTCTGATTAGCAGTGATAGTATAAGATGGTATTGTAATGTAAAGGCCCTGAAATTTTAAGGAATTTTTTTTTCTTAAATACTTTGAAATTTTACGAGTCTGTGGCTTCTGACGACACTTGATTCCGAGGCCCGGTGTGCCCGGACTAAATTTCCAAAGTTTAGATTGGGTACGTTCAGTGAACGAACAAGCGGGTTTTTCTATCTTTTGAACCGGTGCCCAGAATTGAAATCTGAGGGCACCGATGAACTCGCAACACCGGTATTTGCTTAAATGGACATTTACCACAGTTGCGTTTTATGTGGGATTGAAGTTGTTTTTGGGGTTTAATTAAGAGGTGAATAAAATGTTTTGTACAATTTTATTGTAGGGAGGTTAAATTCTTCCCATGGGTAGTTAAGGGTGGGACCCACAGCCACCTAACTACCCAAGGGTGGATGTTAGGTAGGTGGGGCTTACAAGAGCCCCAACCATTCAATTTCCCTCTAACTCTTTAAAACACCCTCTTTAATTTTGGCAAACCCTCCCTATTAATTATTTGCCAACGCGTTTAATTAATGGGGATCTACCTCTCCCTTCCTTTAATCAATGGTCAACTAGTTATTAAATGTGGTGATTTAATTTTGGGAGTTTCTTTGCATGTGTAATTAAATAATAGGAGGAGCATATTATTTAATTTGGTGGAGGAGATTTCGTTGTGCGAGGGAGATCGAGAGAGCTCTTGAGCTTTTGGAAGAACGCCAGCTTCCGACGAAGAACGACGCCTCTTTCGATGAAGAAACGCCGGTTCCTTGGAGAATGACGATATGCCACCCCTTTCTATTCTCCGTGACAAGAGAGGAGATGCCACTTCCTCCTCGGCGCACTCCGAAGACGCCTACGTTCCCTTTCCCCGCGACGCCGTCTACCACGACACCGACGTTCGACATCAATTGTTGAGGTAGGGGAAAATTTGTATATTTTTCTTTCATGAGAATTATACCCTTTTACTTGGTGTTTAAATTTTTGGGCGATGATTTAAACCTCTAACGCGGTGGGTGCGGGTTAACGAACAAGCCCAGACCCACCGCTATTTTGTTCTTGATGCGCGAGGTGATTGGCGACGACAAAACAGGACCGCAACGGCAAATCGAATCCTTCGCAGCGAAGCTCGGGTCTTGAGATGACTGCAGGCATAGACCAGAGAAAAAAAGGACCACCAGAATGACTCCGGTGGCCTGCGGAGTACCACGGCGGCGAGGGCGGAGGATCCCGTGGCCGCACGGGATCCGGGGTGAACAGCGGCGCCACCCTGGTGCTGCGTCCGCGGAAAACGGGGGCCACGCCCCCAGCTCGGCTAACTGGACGAGCCAGCGCACCCCCCCGGCTGGGCTGGGGCGGGGTAGGTCGCACGGACCGGGCTGCGCCGGGGGGGGGGGGGGGGGTTGGGCCGGGTCGGACCGGGCCCAGACCCCCACTTCGGACCGTTTTTTGGTCTTTTTCCCATAACTTGAGCTACAGACTTCTAATCGATGCACCGTCAGTTTCTTAGGAATAATTGGATAGATACGGTAATTTTGGTATATTACACTCGAGGTTTCGGCAAAGTTTGTGTATGGCCGGGTTGGTTCGAACTCGAAACCAATCGAGCCTTTTGAGCAGAAACACTTATAACTTAAGGACATGACGTCCGATTGATGTGCCGTCAACTGCATCGAATTCCTTTTGTTGAGATGGTTCTTTTGGAATAATCCACTTGAGGTTTGGACGCAGCTGGAGTATGGTCAGGTTAGTTTTAGCTTAAAAACCAACAGGGCCCCTCGGACTGAAAAGCCAATATCTCTCAGACCGGGCGTCCGATTGACGCACCATCTGTTGCATTGGATTTATTTTGATGAGACAAAACTTTTGGATACATAAAATCTAAAATTCATGAAAGTTTATGTATCAACTCTCTTGCTCAAGGAACGGACCCTCCCAGAATTGAGCATGCTGTGTGCGGGAACCCTAGAGTTGGCTGTGACTGCGACGATGACGACTGCACTTGGATCCTCTGTGAGTTTGGCAGCGAGGACAACTGTAATTGGATCCTCTATGGGTTCAGCAGTGACGAAGACCGTACTGAGATCCTCTGTGGGTTCGACGACGACGACTACTGTTCTTGTATCCTACGTGGGTCTGGTAGTATTGACCTCTGTACTTGTATCCTGAGTGGGTCCAGGAGAGTAGCTGGTCTTGTATCCTATGTGGGTCCGACAACCTAGCTGGTCCTATATCCTATGTGGTTCTGACATCTTAGATGATTCAGTGACTACATATGATCATCTCTATCGCTATATGAAAGATGTATACCTGTGTTAGCTGAGTCTTGATTTTCAATCATTATCATCGATGTGATTGACTTACTTTCCTATGTGGACTGAGTTGTGCTTGGGCTCAAGAGTTGGAGCCATTTTGTAATTGATGACTTAGGTATATGTATGGGCATATACCTAAGTAATGTCGGTTGATACTTCGTGATTGTATCTTTCCTTTGTGGTTTGTCCTTCGTGGATTCCGAGAGACCTTCAGGGGTCTCAGGGTCCCTGCTGAGTATTGTATACTCACCCCTGCATGGGCTATACCCGCACTACATTGTGTTGGATGCAGATGACGGACATCACTGATCGAGGTGGAGGCTTGTGGAGCTGGACGGTACCCAGAGGTGGACCACTTGGCGGGACGTACATGGAGAGGACGGCCGGACCCGGGGAGATGAGGAGACTTTATGTACCCACCCTTCAGGTGGGATTTTCAGAGGAAGACTCAGTGTTGCTGTTTTACTTACTGTTGTTGTACTTTCCTTTCAGTTGTACTGTACTTTCAGTTGAGTTTTTATACTTGCTCATTTACTTTTCAACACTTACTTTTGTACTCAGTTTTACTTAGTGCTTAATTCGCTTACGTACTCTATTGTGTTTGTTTACTTTATAAATTAAATGTATTCCCTTTATTTTGGGATTTATGCCTTTGGTGCTAGTCGCCATCCCCTGGCCTACGGAAGGCGGGCTTGGGTAGTCACAGCACGGGCCCCAAGGACGGGTCGTGACAAATTGGTATCAGAGGAGTCGGTTCTACCACAGAACTTAGGACTCTGATCTTTCGTTTCTATGAAGCAATAATGTTAAGGGTATTGAGTGTGGTTTTCAGTCCCGGGATTATAGTGTTGGTGCGGCGGCCAACGTATCCAAACACCAGGACCCTGACCTCTGATTTCTGACTCAGTGCACGAAAACACTGATTGTGTGTGTGTTTCCTTTCAAAAGTTTTCTTTGTGATTACTTTGTGTCATCTCACCAGGTATATTGTTTGACCGTGGAACACCTGTTTCTTTTTAGGATGGCCCCGTGAAGGCAGGCAGCCTGGGTTCCTAGTTACGTGCGGGGTGGTAGCCCACCGAGCGATGAGGCCTCGGTGCAGGTCCCCATTACAGCAGAGGCACCAGCGGTACCACTACCCGCTGAGCCAACGATGCTACCAGCCCCAGCGGCGGAGAGTGCACGCCTCCTGAGCACGTTGCATGAGTTTCAGAGGTAGAGGCCGCCCAGGTTCCGCGGAGAGACGGATCCTCAGGAAGCCGGGGATTGGCTGGAGGCTATCGTCAGAGTCTTCAGATTGGTAGGGACGCCAGCAGACCTTATGGTGATCCTTGCTACGAGTCTCCTGCACACGGCAGTAGGTAGATGGTGGAGCCTCATGCTCTAGGTGCATGACGAGGCATCACTACTTTGGATGGACATCGAGAGCCTCTTCCACTCGAAGTTTGTACCAGCCACCCTCTGTGCGGTTTGCATCCAGGAGTTACTATAGCTGCGACATGGCATCATGATAGCAGCCTAGTACTCGGCGAGATTTACCGACCTCTCACGCTACTCCATGGACATGGTACGGGACCCATTCTTCCGGGCTCGGACCTTTGAGCAGGGACTAAGGCATGAGATCAGAGATTCGACGATTCCCCTCAGCATCTCGATGCAGGCGGGGGTGCTGGAGCAGGCCCTTTTAGTGGTGATATTTCTCACCGAGCAGCCATCAGTAGCAAGACCCACTGCAGGATGACACAGAGCAGAGTCTTCTGCAGCCGACAGTCGACAGAAGTCATAAGGGTCCAAGCAGACCAGGCCATCAGGTGGGAGACCTCAGGATACAGGTTCGGCTATGTGGGGCACACAGCACAAAGCCAGCCTTACGAGGAGCATGCAGTGCTATTCATGCGGCGGGCAGGGCCACTTGGCTCGTGACTGCCCGACCCACCATGGAGACGAGCAACAGACAGTGGAGGGACCTCCTAGGCAAAGGCAGAGTTTCGACCGTGGCGGTCCATAGAGAGTAGGCGGACAAGGCAGAGGAGCTTTCCGAGCAGCGGGTGGTGGATGACGTTTTGAGGATCTACCACCACCACCCCGAGGAGGTCCACCCCGACCATAGGGAGCTGGCAGGCAGAGGCGGGCTCAGCTCCAAGAAATGGAGGCTTACAAGCACGACACACCTGAGATGATTCGAGGTATTATCTATGTCTACTTCACCCTTGATGTAGTTCTTATAGACACAGGTGTGAGTCATTCTTTTATTTTCGCTGCCCCTGTTCGGAGCTCGGAGATTCCGATGGAGCCATTGGCTCAATCCTTACAGCTAGAGACTCCTATGGGAGAAGACGCAATGATTACGCACTAGTTTCGGCAGTGTGAGCTTACTCTAGGAGGTGAGATATTCGACTGAGATCTTCTTGTAGCGGCGTCGAGGCCTTACGACATCATCTTGGGTATGGATTGGTTATCTACAGTCCATGCCCAGATCGACTGTATTAGGCGCAAGGTGCGGTGTGTCCACACGGATGGGACCAGGTTCACCTTAACCGGGGAGAAGGGAAACTTTGCAGCACATGATAGACTTACACTGAGGAGAGGATAACCGATCACACATCAGTTGGCTAGTCTCATCCTCAGAGCAGTTGATGTGCGGAGTCCGAGTTTTCCTGTTGTGGTGGATCAGTATGCAGATGTTTTTCCTGACGATGTTTCAGGACTACCTCCTCGTAGGGAGGTAGATTTATACATAGACCTGTACCCCGAGACATCACCGATATCTACTCCAGCATATCGGATGGCCCCCACCGAGCTTCACGAGCTGCAAGTACAGCTGGAGGACTTACATGGGAAAGGCTTCATCTGACCCAGTGTTTCACCCTGGGCTTCTCTGATCATGTTCTCCAAGAAGGCGGATGGGATCTTGAGACTGTGTGTCGACTACCATCACCTGAACCAGGTGACCATGAGGAACAAGTACCCTCTTCCAAGGATTGAAAATCTCTTCGATCAGCTTAAGGGGGCACGATGGTTCTCGAAGATAGACCTCAGATAAGGCTATCATCACCTCAGAGTTTGGGATGGGGATGTGCAGAGGACGACCTTCAGGTGTCGGTATGGCCACTACGAGTTCTTGGTTATTTCCTTTGGCATGACCAATGCTCTAGCAGTGTTCATGAGTCTCATGAATAGAATCTTCCAGCCTTACCTCGATCGGTTTTTCGTAGTCTTCATTGACGACATATTGATTTACTCAACTACCGAGGAGGAGCACGCCTTCCACTTGCGGGTTGTACTGGATACACTCTGAGAGCACTAGCTTTATGGTTAGCTCTCGAAGTTCTAGTTATGGATTTCATAGGTTCACTTCTTGGGGTGCATCATCTAAGAGGAGGGAGTTGCAGTGGATCCCGCGAAGATCGAGGCAGTGCTTGCTTGGGAGCCACCCAGGAGCGTGATGGAGGTGCGCAGTTTCCTAGGTCTGGCTGGGTACTATCAGAGATTTATGCTAGACTTCTCCAGAGTTGCATAACCACTTACAGCTTTGAGGAAGAAGGGGAAACCCTTCGTGTCGTCAGACAGATGTCAGCAAAGCTTCCAGGAGCTGAGGTGTAGGTTGACCAGTGCGCCCATCTTGAGGCTGCTGAAGGAGGACGTAGGGTACGTAGTTTACTGCGATGCATCAGAGACCGGACTCGGGTGTGTCCTGATGCAGGAGCATGCAGTGATCGCTTACGGTTCACGGAAATTGAGGTAGCACGAGCAGAACTACGCTACCCATGACCTGGAGTTAGAAGCAGTGGTATTCTCCCTGAAGATGTGGCAGCACTATCTGATGGGCGAGCGATTTACAGTCTACTCTGACCACCAGAGTCTCAGGTACATTTTCTCACATAAGGATCTGAACCTGAGATAGCGGAGATGGCTCGAGTTACTATAGGATTATGGCTTTGAGATTGTATATACTCCTGGGAAGGGGAATGTTGTGGACGATGCTCTCAACAGGAGATCGGGCATTCAGCTACTTGGAGAGGCAACAGAGTAGTTATCCACTTTGCAGATATCCTTCGTGGATAGAGATGGGGAAGCCTATCTACAGTCCCTCACATTCACTCCTACACTACTTCAGTGGGTCAGAGAGGCACAGCGTGGGGACGTTTACTATGAGGGATGACGTGCTCAGATATCCTTAGGGCTGGCACCCGATGGATTTTCTAAAGACAGGGAGCACGTCATCCTCTTCATGGGGCATACCATGGTATCAGTTGCACTACAGGAGGAGGTGCTGAGGGAGTTCCACACTTCCCCTCTAGCAGTACATCCAGGAGTAGTGAAGATGTATCAGGACCTCAGACGACAGCACTGGTGCCCGGGTATGAAAAAGGTTGTAGCAGAGTTCATTTCTCGATGCCTCACTTGTCAGCAAGTGAAGGCAGAGCACCAGGTACCTGCAGGCTTGGTACATCCCTTAGAGGTCCCGGAGTGGAAGTGGGATGGGATATCCATGGATTTCATGATGGTGCTCCCACGCAATTCCAGAGGACACGACTCTATATGGGTGATTGTCGACCAACTCACCAAGTCGGCCCACTTCCTACCGATCAGGGACCAGGGCTCAGTAGAGAGCTTGGGACGCCTCTACATCTAGGAGATCATACCACTTCATGGTGTTCCATCATCTATCATCTCTGATCAAGATTCTCACTTTACTTCCCATCTTTGGAAGGGGTTACATGAGGATTTTGGGATGCAACTACACCTGAGCACTGCCTTTCACCCTCAGACGGATGGCCAGACAGAGAGGACCATTCAGACACTTGAGGACATGATCTGTGCTTGTGTCCTTGACTTTGGTCGCAGCTGGGAGGATCACCTACCATTTTTGGAGTTTTCGTACAAGAAAAGCTACCACTCCACCATCGGGATGGCTCCTTACGAGGCACTGTACGGCCGACCATGCATATCACCTCTGTACTGTACTGACCCAGGGGATTCAGCACTTGTAGGAGCAGAGATGGTTCAGTCTATGATGGAGAAGGTGCAGATCATCAAGGAGCGGATGAGGACTGCACAGAGCAAACATAAGTCCTATGTTGATAGGAGACGGAGGCCACTGGAGTTCGAGGATAGCGACCACATTTTCTTACGGGTCTCACCTCGTCGTGGGTTGCAGAGATTTGGCTGGGGCGACAAGTTATATCCGTGCTTCATCAGGCATTTTCAAGTCCTCAACAGAGTAGGCGAGGTGGATTACCACCTGACCCTTCCACCTCAGCTGCACCGGGTGCACGACGTCTTCCACGTATCTCAGCTGAGGAGATATGTGCACGACCCAATGCATATCATCGACCATGGGGAGATGAACATCAATGGCAGGGTGACATTTTACGAGGTCCCGATAGAGATCGAGGATCAACAGGAGAAGGTCATACGTGGGTGGTCGATTCCTCTTGTGCGCATTCTTTGGCAGCACATGAACCTCCAGGAGAGCACATGAGAGTGGGAGGCTTAGATGTGTGCTCAGTACCCTCATTTATTTCCCTAGTTTATGTTGTACCTTTACGGGGAGATAAAGCCCTGAGGTGGGAGTATTTTAAAGACCCTGAAATTTCAAGGATTTTTTTCTTAAATACTTTGGAATTTTACGAGTCTGTGGATTATAACGACACTTGATTCCGAGGCCCGGTGTGCCCGAAATCAATTTTCAAAGTTTAGCTTGGGTACATTCAGTGAACGAACGAACTGGTTTTTCTATCTTTTGAACCGTTGCCCGGAATTGAAATCCGAGGGCACCGATGAACTCGAAGCGCCAATATTTACTTAAGGGGACATTTACTGTAGTTGCGTTTTATGTGAGATTGAAGTTGTTTTGGCGGTTTAAATAAGAGGCGAATAAAATTGTTTGTACAATTTTATTGTAGGGAGGTTAAATTCCTCCCATGGGTAGTTAAGGGTGGGATACAAAGCCACCTAACTACCCAAGGGTGGATGTTAGGGAGGTGGGGCCCAAACGAGCCCCAACCATTCAATTTCCCTCTAACTCTTTAAAACCCCTTCTTTAATTTTGGCAAACCCTCCCTATTAATTATTTGCCAACGCATTTAATTAATGGGGATCTACCTCTCACTTCCTTTAATCAATGGTCAACACGTTATTAAATGTGGTGATTTAATTTTGGTATTTTCTTTGCATGTGCAATTAAATAATAGGTGGAGCCTATTATTTAATTTGGTGGAAGAGCTTTCGTTGTGCGAGGGAGATGAGGAGAGGTCTTGAGCTTTTGGAAGACCACCGACTTCTGAAGAAGAAAGAAACCTCTTTTGACGAAGAAACACTGGTTCCTCAGAGAACGACGATGTGCCACCCCTTTCTATTATCCGCGACAAGAGAGGAGACGTCGCTTCCTCCTCGGCGCACTCCGAAGATGCCTACGATCCCTTTCCCCGCGACACCGTCTACCGCGACGCCGACGTTCGACATCAGTTGTTGAGGTAGGGGAAAATTTGCATATTTTTTTTCATGAGAATTATACCCTCGTACTTGGCATTTAAATTGTTGGGCGACGATTTGAACCTCTAACGCGGTGGGTGCGGGTTAACGAACAAGCTTGGACCCACCGCTATTTTGTTCTTGATGCGCGGGGAGATTGGCGACGACGAAACAGAACCGAAACGGAAAATCGAAGCCTTCGCAGCGAAGCTCAGGTCCCGAGACAACCGCAGGCGTAGACAAGAGCAAAAACGGACCACCAAAATGACTTTGGTGGCTCGCGGAGTACCGTGGCGGCGTGGGTCGCCGGCGCGGCCGCGCCGGCGGTCGGAGGCGGGGGCCGGCACTGGCCGGCCGCCTGGAGGCGGCGGTGCCCCGGCGCGCCGCCGACAGAATCCCGTCGTGGAATCAGCCTCAACAGTGAGGGCGGAGGATCCCGCAGCCGCGCGGGATCTGGGGTGACCAACGGCGCCACCCTGGCGCCGCGTCCGCGGAAAACGGGGGCCGCGCCCCCCGCCCGGCTCGCAGGCCGAGCCGGCGCACCCCCCCGGCCGGGCCGGGGCGGGTCGTGCCAGCCGGGCCGCGCCCTCCCGGGCCTGAACCGGACCCGGGTCGGGTCGACCCGGTTTGGGCCGACCCAGGGGGGTTGGGCCGGGTCGGACCGGGCCCAGACCCCCACTTCAGACCGTTTTTCGGTCTTTTTCCCATAACTTGAGCTACAGACCTCCAATAGATGCACCTTTAGTTGCGTAGGAATCATTGGATTGAGACGGTCATTTAGGTATATTACACTTGAGGTTTCAGCAAAGTTTGGGTACGGCCAAGTTGGTTCGAACCCGAAACCAACCGGGCCCTTGGAACAAAAACGCTTATAACTTAAGGACCAGACGTCTGATTGACGTTCCGTAAACTATGTTGAATTCCTTTTGTTGAGAATGTTATTTTGGCATACTCCACTTGAGGTTTGGATGCAACTGGAGTATGGTCGGGTTGGTTTTAGCTTAAAAATCAACCGGGCCCCTAGGACTGAAAAGCCAATAACTCTCAGACCGAGCGTCTGATTGACACACAGTCTATCACATTGGGTTTCTTTTGACGCGACAGAACTTTGGGATACATCAAATCTGAACTTCGTGACAGTTGATGTATCATATCTCTTGCTCGAGGAGCGGACCCTCCTGGAATCGAGCATGCTGTGTGCGGAAATCCTAGAGCTAGCTGTGACTGCGACGATGACGACTGCATTTGGATCCTCCATGGGTTCGGCAGCGAGGACGACTGTACTTGGATCCTCCGTGGGTTTGGTAGCGACGACGACCGTATTGGGATCCTCTGTGGGTTTGACGGCGATGACTACTGTTCTTGTATCCTACGTGGGTTCGGTGGTATTGACCTCTGTACTTGTATCCTGAGTGGGTCCGGCAGAGTAGCTGGTCTTGTATCCTATGTGGGTCCGACAACTTAGCTGGTCCTTTATCCTATGTGGGTTCGACAGCTTAGATGATTCAGTGACTACATCTGATCATCTCTATCGCTATACGAAAGATGTATACCTATGTGAGCTGAGTCTTGATTTTCAATCATTATAATCGATGTGATTGACTTACATTCCTGTGTGGACTGAGTTGTGCTTGGTCTCGAGAGTTGGAGTCATTTTGTAATTGATGACTTAGGTATATGTATGGGCATATACTTAAGTAAAGTCGGTTGATACTTCGTGATTGTATCTTTACTTTGTGGTTTATCCTTCGTGGATTCTGAGAGACCTTCGGGGGTCTCGGGGTCCCTGCTAAGTATCGTATACTCACCCCTGCACGGGCTATGCCCGCACTACGTTGTGTTCGATGCAGACGACGAACAACACTGATCGAGGTGGAGGCTTGTGGAGATGGACGGTACTAGGAGGTGGACCACTTGGCGGGACATACACAGAGCGGACGGCTGGACCCAAGGAGCTGAGGAGACTATTTTTGCCCACCCTTCCTGTGGGATTTCCGGAGGACGACTCGGTGTTGCTGTTTTACTTACTGCTGTTATACTTTCCTTTCAGTTGTACTGTACTTTCAGTTGGGTTTGTATACTGGCTCATTTACTTTTCAGCACTTACTTTTGTACTTAGTTTTACTTAGTACTTACTTCGCTTGCGTACTCTGTTGTGTTTGTTTAATTTATAAAGGCAATGTCTTCCCTTTCTTTTGGGATTTATGTCTTTGGTGCTAGTCGCCATCCCCTGGACTGTGGAAGGCGGGCTTGGGGTAGTCACAGCACGGGCCCCGAGGACGTGTCGTGACATGTGAGGAGGCTATAACCCCATATCAGAGTTCAAAATAAAAATATGAATAACCAAAAATCATTTACATCAGAGTACCCAAAAATAATAAATAAAATAAAACATAAGCATGATGTAATAAGATGAAATAATGTAAAGTCCCAAACATCCAGGCCATACGTACAACCCTGATCACCCAATTGGCCAATCACATATAAAAAATAAGAAGCTAAAAATATATACATCAAGCTATACTGTAAACTCTGATCCATGCCATATTTCTTGTCTCCAATACCCTGTCGAGATACTCTAGTCCAATCATCAAACTCCACATGAGCGAATCGCTCAATCACGTAGCCATGAGACTCCACCCTACCTGTCATGCATCTGTGATCAAAAAGAAATAATACATAAGGTTTTCACGCACGTTGAGGTGAATGTACAGATGGTGAGAAATAAATCTCAGTATTACACCCCAACAGTAAACCTATAATCTACTATCAGAAGTGAATTTTCATTCCATTCACTCATCCTAGAAAAAAAACAACTGAAATAAAGACAAATAAAACCACCTTTGATCCTTAGGTTGGTGATTTTGATTGAACATACTCACTTAGACCAATGCTAGGTGTTTCTAAGAATGTCTTGATGACTGTGCATCCAAAGAGACAAGCCATATTTACTTCCATGGAAGAACCAACCAAAACCTCATGAATGCACTTGTTATCACTTACTTGGTACGTTGACGCATTAGTCCCAAGGACTCATACCATGTTAAAGTACTACTAGTACCAAGATCATTCTTATGACATCTAACCCATGTATCATAAACAACATTTCCTAGATAATTATTCCAGCATATCAACTACATATTTGGAATTCCATGTCCACTATTCTCTTCCATATATGTGGAATTCCTTGTCCACCAATCTCATCCATATTTGTGGAATGCTGTATCCACCAATCTCATCCATATCTGTGGAACACCATGTCCACCAATCACAACCATATTTTTGGAACACCATGTCCACCAATCTCAACTATATTTATGAAACTCCATGTCCACTCATATCAACCATATATATAATGAATCAACCTAACTCAACTAGATAAGTCACCAAAGGTGGTATTACACATGGTGAGACACAAAAAAGAACCAAAAGTCTCATGTAAAAATAATGAAACATCAAAGTACATCATGGAAGAAAGAAATATATATCCAAGAGACATAAAAAGTCAAGCCACATGAGCCAAACTGAAAAGATAAAACATACCAAACTAAGCACATCTCCATATGACCATCTGTCACCACTAATCCATCCCACTACGAAGGTGAAAATGACAAGAGATCATAACATGATACATGATGGACTTCCCTTTCCCTGAGTCCTTCAAAATGATATATAAAACTACCCAAAGGAAAAATTAGGGTTTGGGAATAGATCCCAGTAGTACATCACAAAATAATCTATACATGTTCTAATATCAAGAATTCACAAGTTCTATATTCATAACAAAATCTAGTTTATAAATCATTTTAACAAATCAAAACATTGGTAAACATTCTTTTGTTTTCCATAAATTCATATCATATTCACCAAAACTAGGAATATATTAGGTATAAAATAGAAATTGGTAAACTAAACATGTGAGAAAATATCCATGAAATAAATCATCATGCGATAAACCAGGTATAAAAGACAAATCATACCATTTGGGCTCTAGCCTGTGGGAATACATAATAGAAATAAAAGAATCCTAAACTAGGAATATGTTGGTACCAAATAATATATATTTCTTACATAGTCTATAGATATAAAAAAACTAACCCTAAGTGGTGCCAAACACACTAGGTTTACATATCTCCATTTCCCGATGCAGCTAGGGTTCCAAAGGTGTTAAGTTTTCCAAAACCATTTCTAAAATCCATGCTCACATTTAATAAAAACCATTTTCACATCAAAATAATATATTTCAATGAAAATAAAAAAGGGATCAACAATAACATATAACAATTCATGAATTAGAAACACTTTCATAAATACTTCTACCTCAGGAATGATGGAAAATTATCCATATTCAACAAAAGAGATTTAAAAACCACATATAGGACTTCAAAATACAAGGAAAGAAAAGAAACTGGAAAGGATCAATAGAAACCCCAATTAATCATGAAAATGAATAAAAAACACAATCAATGATGCCAGAACAATCAAAGAAAATGAGTAAGATGAAATATCTCTTACCATGGATATGCAATGTAGCCACCAAAGGAGTAAAACATCAAATAGAGTGATCTGGAACAAGGGAGATGACCCAAAATCACCCAAAATCACTAAAGGGTGTGTGAGGAAAATCCTATGTACCAAATGAAAAAATATTCAGGCATGAAACATGTTTAAAACTACTGGAATTGAGGAATTCGTGTCATGAACCCCTTTTATGTAATGAAATCCCATGAATTATAAATACGCCGAAAAAGACATCCCTTTGGATTAAATTAAATCCCAATAAATATTTTCACATTGTGAAATGGTTTCACGGCTTATTAAATATTCACACCATGAATGAGACTCATGAAATATACCTTAAAATAGATTCATGTTATGTAACCCTTTAACGATGTGAATGTGTTTAGTAGGTAGTACTTAGCCTAGTTTTCTACTAAAAACCATTAAACCAAAACTTAAGGCTCTTTGGACCCAAGGAGAACTGTCTAAATCCACTGGAACATTTATAACAAGAATCCATTAATCCAAAAAATACATCCCCATACTTTAGTTCATTTCCCTAGAAAAGGCTCTCCATTCTCGAGAAGTACACAATGCATGTAATAAAAAAAGGGAAACCAAAACAAGAGTTAAAGTATGCTTGAAGAAAGGTAATAACGTGTTATAATCTCCCCACCATAAACTCTTTATACCCCCAGAAATTATTCAAAATTCAGTAATAGAAAAAGTGAATGCCACTACTTTCTCTTAAAAAAATCATGCTCCCACATCTCATGGATGTCCCATTCGCACTTCCTTATACACAAAACAAAGGAATCATTTTACCGCACAACAGTTCCTCTTGATAATCTATAATCTGAACTGCCTGTTCAACTATAGTGATTTTAAGATCAAGATCAACATTTTACCTTCAGTCATATGGGAAGGATCTAGTCAGTACCTCCTTAGCTGGGAAACATGAAACACATCATGGATGGAAGTTAAATGATATGATAATTCTAATAGATAGAACTCCTTTTTTAGTCCTCCAATTATCTCATAGGGGCCCACAAACCTTAATGTCAACTTAGTCAGCTTACCCAACCAACGATGTCCTAAGTGAGATGAAATATTAAGAAAGACTCAATCACCAACCTCAAGCTCCAGCGACCAATAATGACGATTCACATATGATTTTTGAGGACTCTATGTCATGATCAGTCTCTTTTGGATCAACTGTACCCTCTTCTTCATTTCTTGAAGAAGACTCAGCCCAACCAAGGACCACTCTCCCAAATCTACCCAGCATTAAAGAGATCTACATGGATGCCCATACAAATCCTCTAAGTGCACTATTTTGATCGAGACCTGATAACTATTTTTAAAGTAAAACTTGACTAAAGGTAAATGATTTTCTTAAGAACCACAAAAATAATGCACACAAGACTCAAGAATATCCTCAAGAACCCCAATAGATCTCTTTGTTTTTCCATCCTTATATGAATGATATATTGTACTCAATTTCAACTAGGAACCCATCACCTCCTACAAACCTTTTCAAAACCCAGATGTGAATCTATGATGCCTATCAGAAATAACCATAGAGGTAACACCATTAAGTCTCATAATCTATCAGACATACAAGTCCCCAATCCATTCCACCCTTGTCTTCTCCTTCATAGGGAAGAAATGCATCGATTTTGGGAGTTGATTAATGATCAAACAAATTATATCCTTCCCACTAGGATTCCAAGGTAAACCATTACTTAAATCCATGGAAATATCATCCCATTTCTATACTAAAATGATTAAGGTCTTGAATAAACCATCAGGTCTCTGGTGTTCCTCCTTAATTCTCTGACATGTAAGACACCATGATATAAAATCTAAAATCAACCATCTCATCCCCAACCACCAATAATGATGTCTCAAATCATGATACATCTTGGTAGTACCTGTGTAACGACCCAACCCACTGGGGTCCGCATGCCTAATGGATAACTGGGCTGTTACAACCCCAAGCCCACCTCTATAGGCTAGGGTCTAGTGACAAGCACTGAGAATTCATAACTAAAATGGGATTCCTTTTCCTAAAGTAGAAGTACGCATGCACCAAACCCTCTCCATGCATAAGTGCAGAGGAATAATAATAAAAGATAGTAACATATAGAGTAAAAACCATGCATGTAATATTCTATTGGGAATACAAAAGAGTACAACAAAAAAAATCCAAAAAGTAAAGGAAAAAATACATACCCACCTTGAAAAGATGTTCTGACATAACAATAACATGAATAAAGTAAATATGAGAGAGACTGAATCCTGATCTCCAAGACATGACAACCATATGTGGTCAAATGAACCCAAGTATCCCTATACTCCTCTAGAACCACTACCAATCTGTTCGTCACCTAAAAAATACATGACACAGGCAGTCAAATCCTATGCAGGGGTGAGTACATACGTACCCAGATGGATGCCCTGAAAATCAAAGAGGGATAATTAAAAGACTTGATAGAAGTAGTAATCTCAACCTAAAGAAAGAGGGAAACAGAAAACAATAACATAGATATATGCTCATATATAAAACCCAAATGAGATAGAAATAGGATATCCATATCACAACCTCACACAGATTGATGAGTCTTCCAATAGCTCAAAGAAGTCTATATCACTACTACAAAATAGTCCTTTAATAGCACTAAACTTTATCAGTGCTATAAAAATACGTAGATAAAAGCTGACCTTTATCAGCATTTTATTTTTAGCATTGATAAATAGATCCTTTATCATCACTTTTTTAGTGATGATAAAGGTCCTAAATAAAATGAAATAATGAAATAAATAAAAAATGAGTTTATGAAAAAAATATTAAATTTTTTATTAATTAAATAATTATTGATAAAATTGAACAAATTGATTATACTATATATAAATTATAAATAATAATAAATAGTATATATTAAATATATAGATATATGAAAAATTAAAATTAAATAAAAAAAAATTTAAAAATAAGTGAATTGATAAAAATATTAAAAAATTTATTAATTAAATAATTATTGATAATATTAGTAAATATTATATATTAAATATATATATATGAATGTATATAAATATAATTTTTATAATAAAAAATATTTATTCTTTACATTAAATAGTCATATATTTAGTGAATAATGCTTTATAATTAAAAATTAATACGAATTTAAAATATTGACTAATTACATTGAGTAATGGACATAATCGAATGTCATTTGATTTTTCAATTTAACATATATCAAACATGTGTTATATTTATTTCACATACATATACGCAATTAATTCATTTTTATAAATAACGCACACACACAAATATTTACGTAATTAATGAAATCTTATATAGAAACACATACACCTAATATTTATGTAATTTTTTCAAATTTTAGCATTCTTTTTAGAATTTAATTATAACATGATAAATTTAATATATCATGTAATTAATCAATAATTTTTTTAATTTTATTACAGTTAGGTATTAATTCATTTTTAATATTTTTGTATTTTGTATTTTGTATTTTTTGGGAATTTAATAAATTTTTATTATATATATATATATTTACTTTGTTTTAATATTTTTAATATGTATTCATATTTATTTCAATATATATCCACATTTTTTTAAACAATTTATATTTAATTAATAAAACTTATCCATTTTCTCAATATTATTGAATTGTACTCATTTTCAATTATTCAATTTCACTCATTATTAACATGTATGCACTTAAAATTAAATATTAATTAATAATGTTAAAAATATGTTTGAAAATAAATATTTATAAATAAATATTTATAAATAAATATATTTATAAATGTATATTTACTATATTTATACATTTATATTTTTATAATTATAAATAAATTTAGAAGGTATTTATATAATTATAAATAAATAATTATATATATTTAATTAATTATAAAATTATAATAAATTTATTTAAATAATGAATATATTTACTATATTTATTTAATATGTATATATATAATTATATAAATATATATAATGATATAAACATATAAATATTTTTTTTAAAAAATTATTTTTATAATTATAAATAAATAAGTATATATTTAAATAATTATAAAATTATAATAAATATATTCAAATAATGAATACATTTACTATATATATATATTAAATATATATACAATTATATAAATATATTTAATTTTTTTTATAATTATAATTATAAATCCTTTATCAACGATTAAGTAATTAGTGTAGAAAAAAGAATCTTTATTTGTGTTTTTTTAGTCCTGATAAAGATTCATTATTCAGTGCATATTAATTTAGCATTGATAAAATAGATCTTTATCAGTTCTTTTTTAGAAGTGCAGATAAAATTTTCTCGATCTATTTTAAGAACCCTATCGAGTCATGAACCAATCATGATATCCAAAGTATTCTGCGGAATCCACTTACTATCGTCACTCTATATCATTGAATCCAAGCTTGAATCAAGGCTCAAATAAAGGATTAAACAATTCCAAGGCTCGAATCTAAGGCTTTAATGATTCAAGGGTTGAACGAATCCAAGGCTTGAATGTATTTCAAGTTTGGAGATATATCTAGTTTCACTCGGATGATTAAAACTTTCAATATAAGGTATCATATTTTCTCCCCCTCCTCACTTGTTGATTGCTTATTTGGAAATATCTATTTATATTTTTTTATCATCATCATTTTCTCTTCCACCCTCGATTTCCATCAGGTTGCCCTTGATTTTTGTTGTCCCTATACCCATGATTTCCACTGCCATGTTCCCCCCAATTTCGGCAGCCAGTGGTGTGCCATTACCGTGCTTGGGACTATAATTCCTCTCAAGTTGGCACGCGAGGCGTACACCTTTGGCGTTCCTCAGTGAGGTCGCACCGCCTCACTAGTGGTAAGGTGCACCAGGTGTGCCTCATCTCACCTCATGCCCAGGCGTATTAAGGAGCATACCCTTGACAACAATTCCATAATCTAATATATAATTCTTTACCACATAATGAAACTCGTTTTTAATACTTCTTAAAATTTTACTCCCCTTTAGAGCATTATATATATATATATGAATAAAACATAATACATATGATTTGAGTATAATTATAAATGGTTGAAATAAAATACCTATAACAATGCATTCATAAATACTTTGAGGGTCCATATATGTCATAGTGAATAATCTCTAAGGGGTTTTTATTTAAATCTCTAATTTATTATTTTAATTATTAACCATCTCCCCATTCTAATTAGTAAAAACTATCTATCAATTTTTTCTTGTCATCATAAAAAAATCTCAACCCACCCTTTTTAAGTCATTATTTAAATGTCTCATAATCTAATATGATCAATTTCTCACCACCACAAATCAATTTCCTTTTTCAAACACAATTACTATAATTTTTTACCAACCCCAAATTAAAATATGGTTCTGCTAGTTTTCTATACCTTTATAAAAATATATCCATCTTTGAAATGATAACCCACTCATTAATACTTCTTAAAAATCACTTCATTTCCTTCATCACACATCTAATAGACACTATGTATGTTTTACTTAATCCATCAAAAAATATATCATTCTTTAACATTGCCGTTTATTTCCAGCATCTTTCAAATGAAAATAATTTTTATTAAGAGATCAACCATTTCTAAAATAATAAGTACCCTTTGAACTTGTCAAAAATCATTAATTACATCAAATTACCCATCATAGGTAATATAAACAACCAATATCTAATATGAAAGGATGTTTCTTTTGTAAATCCTTTAGTGTAAAATCAATAATAAATTCCTATTACATTCCATTCTTTTTCATATAATACATTTCTAATTCAGTATTCACATTCATCTATGTTTTTATAAAATCTTTACAATCCATCATAAAACTGTTTAATTTTTCATTTGTTTAATAGAGTTCATTAAATTGTTCAAATTTATAATAAAATTTTACTTATGAATATTTTTCTCACTTCAAAACTATTTTTGTCAGAGTGGGTCATCTGTCCTTTAACTTAAAACCTATATATCTTTCATAATTACTATTATTTATCTCATTATGACTAAAATTTTATACTATATTCCCAAAATCACCATATAACCTATAATGGCTATGAAAATGAAATTTTCTTATAAAGCGCACTCTTCTTCTTCTTGAAAATAATTCTTGTTTTCAACCTATCTATACAAAATTCTTGAATCAAATTATCAACTAAGAATTTTGATATGTTTAAAACCTTTATCATTATTAGGTATATTATTTTCCTAAAATTATTTTTTTCCATTCCTTATTGATTTTTAATTGAAATTTAAATTATAATTTTGAGATTTTTCAAATATTTGATATACCATTAATATTAAATGTAATAATTCCTTTGGTTTCTACGTCACTTGTTCCAAAAAATAGAATGAAGGTTATCAAATTCTATATATGTTGGAATAATTATTAGAAATTATTTTTATGTATTCATCATTTTAGGTCTATATTTATTGGTTCCTCCCCTAGGAATCTCCAATTACCATCCATGTATATGAAATAACTATTTATTTATTAAAATATTTTATCAATACATTTTTATATCTTCTAGTTTATGGAATAAGAGTTTATTATTATTATTATTTATCATATTTTAGTTTCTTATTACTCCTTAATTTCCTATATTATATTTTCATTTGTTTAACTTTGTGGATCATTTTAATAGAGGTAAGACTAATCTTATTTAGAGGACTGAAAGTATTAAAAGTGTTATTTCTCTTATAAATATAGAATTCATAGAAGCTCCAAGGATTCATATATCACAACATGTCCCCACAAAGACCCATGGAATCATAGAAAATAATGTGTATTCCCCCCCCAAATATCACCTTAAATAGTCCACGAGTTAATAACTAGTTCCAATGCTATAATTCTCACAAATGGGAGGCATTACCCCTTTTAGAGAACAAAATGGAGTACAACTTTCTTTATCATCAGCTTCATCTCCCAAACAATTTTTATTGCAATTTATTTTTTGAGACTCATCCCTCATCTATTTTATGTTTATTATACTACTTTGAGTAGTAGTCATCCCATGGTTGAATTCTTCTTATATTATTTCAAGAAACATAGGTTTATGTTCACAATAGATGGGTGATGAGTGTCAAAAAAAAGAATGCAATGATAAATGTTCGTAAGTTGAGCTGATGAGGATGACAGTTGTCTGTAACTTTCACCTTTGGATGAATTAATGGGAAAAAACCAACCATAGTGGAATAATTCTTTTCTTAAATTTAATTACCCATTTTCTTCAAATCATACTGAAATTATTTGAAACTATCAAATGTTGGGTTTCCCTTATTACAATTATCTATAAATTTTACCTTTGATAATGAATATTTTATATTTATTTATTTATTCATTTTATAAAATTTATTTTTTATGAACCCAATAGGATGGATATGAATTGAAAATGGATGAAATCTAATAACTTGAAAAAATAGTATGAAGATGTAGTGAAATAGTTCATCAAGTTTTCAATAGATCATGCATACAACCCTTCTCAAATACGTTGTCCGTGTTTATATTGTTGTTATTCAAGAAAATTAGTCCATAAGAGTTAAAAGAATATTTAATTTGTCACGGAATAGATCATAGCTATAAATTTTTGATTAAACATGGGGAAGAAACAAACATGAACACTGATTGTGATGATACTATAGTTTATGTATAATTTGATATGAATACGAGCGTAAATAATGATTGAGATCACTTGGAAGAAATGAAAATGGAAATTGAAGATGACCTTCATGATTGTCCAAAGTTTTTGGAGAAGTAAAATAACCGTGATAAGAGACCATTGTATACCAGTTGTACTAAATACACAAAATTGTCAGATGTATTGAAGTTATATAATTTGAAATCTAGAAGCAGATGGAGTGACACCAGCTTTATAGAACTACTTGGTATCCCGAATGATATGCTACGAGAATAAAATAAACTACCTTTTCAAACATATGATACTAAAAAAATTATACATTCAATGGGCATGATCTTATAAAAAATACATTCTTGTCCAAATGATTTCATATTATTTCTCAAGGACCATGAATCACTCATAAAATTCCCTAAGTGTGGTGCAGATTGATACAAGAAAAATGAATCAAGTCCTTAAAAAATTTTAAGGTACTTTCCTATCATTACATGGTTTATATGACTATATGAATTCCATGAAACCATGAGATAATTGACATGGGATTTAGGTACAAAAATTAAATATGAGAACCTACGTCATCTATATGATTCTTCTTTGTGGAAAAAATTGATTATGAGTATCCTGAATTTGGAAAAGAGCCGAAAAACTTTCATCTTGAATTATCTATAGATGGAATAAATTATTTCTGTGTATAGATTAATACTCATAGTATATGTCCCATCATGTTGGTAAATTATAACTTTCCACCAAGCTTATGCATGAAACCAAATACACTATATTGTCTCTGCTTACATACGAACCAAAGAAACATGGAAATGATATTGATGTTTATTTGTATCCATTGATCGAAGATTTAAAATTGATATGGGATACATGTGTTAAAATAAATGATGATCATATAAGTGAAGAATTCACATTTATGGCCGTGTTGTATAGGATGATAAATGACTTCCCCACTTGTGTAAATTTATAAGGCTATATCATTAAGGTGATGTTCGAGTATCCCATTTGTGAAGAAAGTATACACTCATTTGGGTTGAAAAATTCCTTAAAGACTGTGTTTTTAAGACATAGGATTTTTTTACTTCAACAAAATAAATACTTATTCTGAGTGACAACATTCAATGGGAATATCGAACAAGGTACACTAGTATCTCCAGTAACGGGTGATCAACTATTCAATAAAGTAAAAGATATTGACACTATTTTTGGTAAACTATTTTAAAAAAACCTTATGAAATTAGGTTGGAAGAAGAGATCAATTTTCTTTAAATTACTGTATTGGACTTTTTTTTATGTCAGATATTTTCTTGATGTCGTGCATGTAAAAAAATGTATTTGATAGTGTTATTGGCATGTTACTAATTGTTCCTGGAAAATAAAAGATAGAATCTAGGCTAGGTTGGAAATTATTTACATGGTAATAAGGGAAGTGTTTCCACTGGTGAAGGGTAAAGGGTTGACTTTTCTTCTTCCAATTGCTTACACTCTATTCAGACGGGAAAAACTGCAATTTGGTCTTTTCCTTAATAGTGTAAAATTTATATAGGGGTATTCATATAATATCAATAATGTTGTGTCAATAACTAATTTTAATTTACAAGGACTAAAATCACAAAACTATCATGTTTTGATGAAAGATTTGATGCTTGTTGCTTTCCATTTTATTCTGCCTCAAAATGTACGACATACATTAAATAGAATCTACTTTTTTTCAAATCCATAAATAGAAAAGTTATAGACCTGATAAGGTTTCCAATCATGAATAAGGAGGTTTCAGTCATATTATGTGAATTAGATATGTTATTCCCACCATAATTCTTTGATATAATGGTCCACATGATGATTCACTTGGTTAGAGAGGTTAAACTCTATGATATTTTCTATTACAGATGGATGTATCCTATTGAATGGTATATGAAGATTTTGAAATGGTATGTCAAGAATCGAAGTCACCCAAAAGATTGTTTTACAAAACAATATATTTTTGAAGATTATATTGATTTATATTCTGATTACCTATCAGATGATGACAACATTAGTCTCCCAGAGTCCCATCATAGCGAATGCCTTATGGGTGAATGGATTTCTGAAAGAGATGTTGTTACAATTACCTTCATAGAGAAGAAGCGGGAACACCTTTACATTTTACATAATAATGAAGATATTGATCCATACATTAAAGCCTAAAAAGAAATTATTAAATATTTGAATCTATCAATGGATTAAGGATGAATATAAAATAAACATAATCAAGAATTTATAGGATGGTTCCAAGATGAAATTTATAAGGAGTTACCTAAAAATTTGATTTCAATTACTGAACGACTTCGATGGATAGCCAGTGGAGTGAATGAAAATTTTATATCTTATACTAGTTTTGTAATTAATGTTTATACATTATATATAAAAGAAGATGATGGCTATAGTAAAATGAAAAAAATGGTGTTATACTTGTGTAGAAAGCGATGAATATATCTATTTCTGAGTATATAAATCCAATTTATGAAAATATTTCATATTTTTTAATTATTGAATATATATACGAGTTAGATTATACAAAATTTCAAGTGTATATTTTCCACTAAAAATGTGTTGACAATATGAGTACAATGAAAGTTGACAAAATGGGCTTTGTGAAGGTGAATTTCAGTGTAGAAGGTAAAAAAGAAGATCTATTCATAATGGAATCACAAGTAGTGAAAGTATTTTATGTCTCAGATCCAGCAAAAAATAATTATTCAATTGTCCTACTGTCAACTAAAACAAATTTCAGGTCAGATGAAAATTAAATCAAGGATGACCCTTTTATTGGGAGATCACAATCAGTTCATGCTGGTCCTAATGTAGAAAATTTCTTGTATGTTTTATGGGACTATATAGAGGGGATTTAGATTCTTGGTAGAAGAACCTAATCTATAAAACCTTAAAAAAATAAATAAAATTCAATGAGAATGTATAAGGGTTTTTAATATAATATGTTTTTACTCAAAATATTATATATTGTCTACTTTATTAACATAATATAAATTAAATATTTGACAACTCATGCGAACAATGTATTATACACATTACGATGTTATCAATCCTAAATAATAATAGACTATAACAAAGGAAACCCTTTGGAAACATGTAAAGGTAATGTTATGATATACTTTCTATATTTTACCAAAAAAGTATATAATGAAACATTAATTTAATTTTCATTATTCCTTGTAGAATTCGTTTATTTTAGAATATTTATGTCCATCTTTCATTCCTTTATTCACCAAAACCTCCACATAATTATTCTCCCTAAATTTTTTTTCACCCCTATAGTGTTGGAATTTATCAATTTCCTTCAAGTTCCCTCCACTTCCTTTGAAGGAAGAGAAAAAACACTACCTCTGCTCAAACAAAGAGTTAATATTGATATTTTCACAGTAAAATCATTTTTTTTAGAAAATATGATCTTATAGGATCTTTATTAGAACATAATAAAAAATTTATAGGAGCCTGAAAGAAGGCATTTTAAATTTTTCACAAAAGAATATTAGAAACATGTCATGAGGAAGACTACTAGAGAATATGTGCCTCTCTGCCAAAGACCTTTGTTTGCAAGACAATAAGACATGTTAGCTTATCAATATAGAAGAGTGATGATGTAGTTCATTGAAAAGGATTATCAATATAGTTTATCCATTTTTCTGTTAACTTCTATGAGAGATGAATTGTTCCCATCCTAATGACTTCCACAATTGTAGTGGATTCACACTCAAACCAATCATTACACAAGCCTATTTTACCTGAATGATTAACATATCTTATAAATTCCATCATTTATGTTTCTAGGGCAGTGACAATGCCACATGGACCCTAAATACATTTCACAACATTGTTATTGTAGTCTCTGAAGATAACCTCGTATCCTGATTGACATGGATTTCCCCTCAAAGAACCACCTGTATTACATTTTATCCAGCTTACAAAGGGAGGGAGCTATAAAACATCAAAATTTCTAGACGTTTTCGGAAATTTACCTACAATATTCAGGCGTCATAGGATGGTGAAGTCCTTAATCGAATTAATACAGCATTTAGCATGCAGTGAATTAGTATGATGCACTCCTGGGATAAAGTTGGACAACACCATTTTATAGTTAAAGCGAGTATTGGAGTGGATGGACTAATTTCTCCCACTTCAAATGGCATGAATCAGTTTAGCACAAGCATCCTTGAGGTGAATATCAACCTATTTTGAGAGCAGAAAATCAAGCAGCGCACATTGGAAAACATGTAGCGTGTTTATTTGGGGTAAGTGAATTTCAAATATATAAACCACATCCTTCTATAGATATACAATTGGTTTGCAGGATAGAAAGAGGTTATCATCATCCTCTAGTTTTTGATTAAAAAAGGCACACTAGGAGCATAATGAAATACCCACGTGTTGCAGATTTTCATTAATAGGAAGTTTATTGATCGAGAGTCTCCAAACCAAGGTGAACCAAGAAAGGTAAATCCATTTCTTATTGAAGTTTACAATCCAATATTAAAATTATTGTCCATATAATTAATGTGTTGTTTCATATTCATGTTTAATTTATTTATTTTTAGCATTACTCCTATAATAGTTTTTTCTTATACAGGTGGATTCTTTTGTTTGATTTGGGGTGGTTTCTTCAACACTGTGCATACTCATGAGATATTGGACTTTGAGACTGCAACTGAGATAATTAAAACAAGGAAACTAATCAATAATTCATACAACCATCATGAAAATGTGAATTCATACTACTTATTTAATTAATTTTGCCATCATTTTATCTACAATCTGTAAGTTAATTTCCTTATAATTTTTATCTAATACTTATTTAGTTTTTTTCATAGATATTTTGGGAAGTCATATTTTTCTTTAAACTATCTATAACAATCCATAAAAGAGATAAGATCTTAATTTCTTCCAATGTTACCCTGATTTTTATTTCTTTTCTTTATTGAATTTCAACAATGTATATTGGGTAGATGATCTTAGCTGAAAAATATTTTTTGGCTAAGAACATGGACTCAATATGTAGTGTTAGATGTTTGATAAATAAATCATATTGAAACTATAGTAACATTTGTATTTGGGATTTTTTAGAGTTTGGGGCATGTAGGAATATATTACACATCAATCTGACAAACAATGTGACCAATATGATCCCAAGTGCTTCTTTTTATTTAAAATTGACATTAATTTTAGTAAAAAAGGAAAATAAAATAAACAAAACTAATAAAACATAATCATATTATTTTAACACTTCCAGATAATGATTCGGAAGTCATTTTTCACATGAACGAATCAACTGTAACTCAATCTGATATACAATGTGCCCAGTATAACTCAAAGTGTCCATTATAAGTTTAAAATTGAAATTTTAGTTCAAAAAGTTTCACTCACTAAAAAAAGAGAAAACACACTCATTTTGTCTTTAAAATTTATGAAAATTATTTATAAGTCTTTTATAATGTGTTGGAATTTATTTCATGTCAAACAAATACATGATGTGACTGGCATGACTCAAAGTGCATGTTTCCATTTTAAAATGACATTTTAGTAAAACAAAATCAAGTGACGTACTCAAAACCAAGTAAAATCTTTCATATTGTTTTTATACTTTAGGAAAACGATCCATAAGTCATTTGAGATGTGTAGAAATTATTCGTACCTCAATATTATGCACAGTGTGACCAGTATGACCCCAAGTGTATCTTTTTTATTTAAAATTGACATTAATTTTAGTAAAAAATACAACTGACATACTCAAAAAAACTGAGAAAAAACATTTGTATTACCTTGATACTTTAGGAAAATGATCCATAATTTATTTTTGATGTGCAGAAATCAGCCTCACCTTGATACACGATGTGCCCGGTGTGACTCAAAGTGTCTGTTATCAGTTTAAAATTGAAATTTTAGTTCAAAAAGTGCCACTCATTGAAAAATAATAAGACATTATTGAATTATCTTTATAATTTAGTAAAATTATTCATAAATCACTTATGATGTGTAGTAATTTGTCTCACATAAAACTGATAAAAGATGTGACTGGTATGGGTCAAAGTGTGTGTTTCAAGTTTAAAATGATATTTTTGTAAAATTGAAAAGTGACATACTCAAAACCAAGAAAAAACATTCATATTTTTTTGATAATTTAGGAAAATGATCCATAATTAATTTTATATGTGTAGGAATAGTCCTCACCTCAATTTGATGCACAGTGTGGACGGTATCCATCCAAATGTGTACTTTTATTTAAAATTGACATCAATTTTAGTAAAAATGAAAACTGACCTACTCAAAACCATGAAAACGAATTTGAACTGTTTTTATAATTTTAAAACTATAATTAAGTCATTTTTTATTTTTATGAATAATTTGCACCTCAATATGATACACGATGTGCCCAGTATTACTCAAAGTGTTCGTTATGAGTTTAAAATCGACATTTTAGTTCAAAAAGTGTCACTTGTTGAAAATCAAGAAAAAATACTCGAATTGTCTTGAAAATTTAGTAAAACGGTTCATAGATCATTTTCAATGTGTAGGTATCAATATCACATCAAAATGGTACACGATGTGACTAGTATGAGTCAAAGTTTGTGTTTCTTGTTTAAAATGACATTTTAGTAAAAAAGAAAAGTGATGTGCTCAAAACTAAGAAAACTAATTCATATTGTTTTTATGATTTATGAAAATGATCTATAATTCATTTTAGATGTGTAGGAATTAGATAAACCTCAATTTGATTCACAATGTGACCGGTATGACTCTATGTGTGTCTTTTTATTTAAAATTGACATCAATTTTAGTAAAAGGACAACTGACCTACTCAAAACTAAGAAAAAATATTAATATTGTTTTGATATTTTAGAAAAACAACCCTTAAGTCGTTTTTTATGTTTAGCAATCATCCAAACCTCAATATAATACATGAAGTTCATAGTATGACTCCAAGTGCCTATAATCAGTTTAAAATCGGTATTTTATTTAAAAAAATGCCACTCATTGAAAACCAAGAAAACATGATTGTATTTTCTTGATAATTTATGAAAATGATTCATAAATTATTTGTGATGTGTAGGAATTTGTCTCACATCAAACCGATACATGATGTGACTGGAATGAGTCAATGTTCTTATTTCTAGTTTAAAATGACATTTTATTAAAAAAGACAAGTGACGTACTCAAAACCAAGAAAATTCATTCATATTGTTTTGATACTTTATTAAAATGATAAATAAGTCATTTGAGACATGTTGGAATAATATTTACCTCAATCTGATACACAGTGTGACTAGCATGACTTCAAGTGCATCTTTTTATTTAAAATTGACATCAATTTTAGTAAAATAGAAAACTGACCTACTCAAAACTAAGAAAACACATTCAGATTATTTTGATACTTTATTAAAACAATCCATAATTCATTTTTTTATATGTAGGAATCATCCATACCTCAATGTGATACACTATGTGACCGGTATGACTCAAAGTATCTGTTATCAATTTAAAATTAACATTTTAGTTCAAAAAGTGTCACTCACTGAAAATCGAGAAAGCACATTCAGATTGTCTTGATAATTTAGGAAAATGATTCATAATTCATTTTTTATGTTTAGGAATTAGTCTCATATCAAATCAACACATTATGTGATTGGTATGAATAAAAGTGTGTGTTTCCCATTTAATATGAAATTTTAGTAAAAAATATTAGTGACATACTCAAAACAGATCAAATGAATTTAGATTGATTTGATACTTTAGTAAAATGATTCATAAGTCATTTGGGACATGTATAAATCATCCATAACTCAATTCAATGCACAGTGTGACCGGTATGACTCTAAGGTTTTCTTTTCAATATATAAGTGTCATTTTAGTTTAAAAAGTGCATCACATCGCCAAAACCAAGAAAATGAGCCTAGTTTGTTTTCTCATCATTATATATACGGTTAGTTAGTTAATTTCCTTATAATTTTTATCTTATAATTATTTAATTAATTTTTATAGAGATAATTCTTGAATATGAACAAGATATGGTGTGATGTGCAAGAATCAAATTCATCTCAATCTCATATAGAGTGTTCCTGATATGACTCAAAGTTTAGTTTAAAACTAACACTTTTTCATAATTTATTTCTTTATATTATTACTAATATAAGAATTGTTTTCTCATATAGGTGTTTTATTTTTCTCGAGTAGGTGTGGTTTGTTCGAAAATATCATGAGTCAGGATCATGATCAAAAGATAAAGGAACATTTATGTTTTGAATGTATGTAATAATTTTTACTTAAGTAATTTTGTAAACCAATGTTTTAAATGTCTATAATAGAGTGTTTTTATCTCTATTTTTTATGTTTTAAATTTTATTTCATTTAAATTATATATTGTTATTTGATTTTATTAATATTTGGTGGTGTTCTGTTGATGTAGTGTGTTGTTATAGAACACTGTAGTTGGCCCCTTTATCGACACTTTTACAAATGCTGATTAAGGACCCTTTGTCATCACTTTTACAAACACTAATTAAGGTACCCCTTATCAGTGATTCTATAAGAACCGATAAAGTCCCCATTTATCATTACTAAATAAAAGAACTGATAAATTTTTTCGTTTATCAATACTTTTTTAGTGATGATAAAATTATAGGGATTTAAATATCACTACAGAAGTCAGTGATTCCCTAGCACTGATAAAGGACATATTTATTGTAGTTAAAGAACTATTTTGTAGTAGTGTATCTAATGACCAAAATATCATGTGTCTGAGGAAGTAATAGTGGGAAGGACCCACACCTCCCCACTATGCTTCACATATAAGGGGGAATGATTTCCAACTAGAGGAACCACTCCCTAGCACGTCAGGGGGGTGCCATTCAGTAAATAGAGGACCTACGCCCTAGTCCGTTAGGGGGTTCCACTCAAAATATAGAGGATCCACACCATAGTCTATTTGGGGGGGGGGGGGTTCCACTCAATATGTAGAGGAACCACACCCTAGTCTGTCGAGGGGAGGGTGGGTCCACTCAGTAAACAGAGGACCCACTCCCTAGTCTATCTGGGGGTTTTACTCAGTAAATAGAGGACCCACACCCTAGTCCATCAGGGGGTGCCCCTAAATAGGTAGAGGACCCACACCCTATTCTACCAGGGGGTTCCACTCAATAGTTAGAGGACCCATGGCCTAGTCTATTATGGGTGTGACAATAAGTCTAGTGTGAGGAGTATGGGGAATCCACACCCTGGTACGATAGGGGGGTTGCCAACCCCGACCTCTCTCTAATGATCCTGGCCGATTACCACCATCATTGAACACTTCCTAAATAATCATTTCACTCATAAAATTTCACATCATATCTTAAATTCCACTATGAAGGCCACCATCACATTCTACAAGGAAAGACACTCAATATAGTCTTCTTGTAGGTCAAAATTCAGGTCCAAACGAAGGATATACGAGGGGTATATGTTGTAGAGGGAAGTACACAGTGTGTATGGGGGCTCAAATGACATGTGACCCCACTTATTCACTAAGACATGTCTCCAATGAACATGTATCTAAGTCCACATCACCATACATGGAATGTATGGGTACCACATGATGTATCTCATCCACCTAGAGTCTGCCTGTGTGCTCCTGGATGTGGTCGTGTATATCAGCCTGTGCCCATGCACCTGGATGTGTAACTGGCTGTGTCCCAACCTGGGTATCTTACCATGTCTAAGCCCACGTTCCTGGCCTTTTCTATGCTCATGTACTCCCATAGTACATTCTAGGCCACCAACACTAGGTCAAATGGTATCGGGGGGGGGGGGGGTCCCACATGGCGTGTGATACTTATATCCACCCAGAAAACCTAGCCACCAAATCCAGAGTACTACATGGTTTTTGTTTATCCCCGTACATACTGTTTAGTAAGTATTTTCATATAAAGTTATATCTTCTACATGGATCCCATATACACCAATTTTTCCTTTATTTCTACTATTTAACCAACCAAAATCTGGGGGGGGGGGGGTCACCAATGGCCATCTTTTCTTAGACTCCAACCATATAAAAATGGATTTTATCCATTCACAGGAAGCTCTCATGCACATAACGCTTCTTCAATTGCTGTCGCTCGGTCCTAGATATGAGATCTATGAGAATTATCACTCGTATCCCGTAATGGAATTTGATCCATTCACAAAAAACCATCCCAATTTTCCTTTACACAACTGCCATGAATCTTGAGGTTGGATCACACTTGGTCCCACCTCAGTGAAGTCAAATTATGACCACATAGGCCAACAACTAAGAATGTGAAGAACGATGGGGGAAAACACCATAACAAGGGTGATAGACATCATTGTCCAATAGTTCTTGGAAAATGATTACAAAGTGGGGAATAAAGGTGATACCATGTTATAATAAAATAATAAATTGAATAAAACAATATATTTCAACAATGGTCTCATTCGAAGGGTGTGAAATCTCCAACAAGAGATAAATATATCAAATTCATGATTTAACAATTTAATTAAGAGGGAATAAACAAAAATTGACATATCCTACCCCGATTATGGATTGATTTTTATTGAAGAACACATATGCCAACGATGGGGAAGATCCGCTGCATTCGCTGCCACTCATTCCACCTCAATCTGGTTGTCATTCTTTGTCTGATTCTGATTCGTCAATGAAGAATGCTCTGAATATCATCTCAATGATCTTAGGGTTATGAAGCTAACCTTAGTGAATTTCCATAACATGATATTTAAAGAGGAAATTAGGTTATGTGTATTTGATGAATTTAATTAATTAATTAATTAATTAATCCACTTAACATACCCACCAATGACTACCTTATCAAGATGTTCTTCTCTGACCAACTCTAGGTTGCACCTAGGGTAAAACCCATGTTATGGATTCAATCGTGGCCCCAAATTTTTGATCCAAGTATCTATTAAGGAGATATTACATTGTTTATAAAAAAATTTATTTGTGTGATATAAATATATTTAATGTTTTTCTAAAATTAATTTTGGGCTCACTAGGCCTCAGAAACTTGCGACATCTCTGCATATGACTCCAAAAATATTTCTTAATATATTTTAAAGTCTAAAAAATTGTTTCTACATTATTCCCTCCTTCATAATTTTTGTTCCCAAAAATAATAAACTAAGAAACAATATTGGGATATTGATCCCACATCTGGTTATATCGATCCCATGATCTCTCCTAAATGCTTCCATACTGCCACATCATACAAAATATGGGAATTATCCATCCTCACAAGATCCTTTACTACCAATCCTTGATCGACACTAGGTACTACATAGAGGTGGATCCTTCCTCAATGTCTAGATCACCTCAATCCATAACATTCATATAATCATGCATGTATCTCCTCAGTTGTGACACATGGAAGACATCATACACCGCTCTAACCATAGAGGTAAGGTGAGGTGGTAAAAAACCTCACCAACCCTCTCTAGGATCTAATATGGCCTGATAAACCTTATGGATAACTTTCCTCCCTATTAAAATCTATTCAATCCTCATTAGAGGGAGACTCTCAAGAAAACATGGTCTCCCTAATTGAACTCCAAGGTCCTATTATTTAAATCTTCATAATATTTCTATTGGATTTGGGCTATCCTCATTTTCTCATAGATCACCTAGACCTTATCCACCATCTCCTTCACCATTTCAGGACCAACAAGAGATGCCTCACTAATCTCAATCCATTATAAGGTTGACCTTCAAGGTATCTAGTATAGGGCCTTGAAAGGTTCATATTGATAGTAGAGTAATAGTTATTATTATATAAAAACTCTACCAAAGTTAAGTGATCCTTCAAGATCTATATGAAGTCTAACACACAATCCCTCATCATATCCAAAAACCCCTTGATAATGTGATCAGTATTCTCATTTGTTTGGGGGTGAAAAGATGTACTCATCCTCAATTGGGTCCCAAATTCCTCACACAGGCCTCTCCATAGTTGTGATGTGAATCACACATCATGGCGAGAGATAATCATTATGGGAAACCAATAAAGGTTTATGATATACTGCACATAAAACTTCCCCAAACTCTCCACTAAACTTTTCTCCCTGATAGTAAGGAAGTGCACCAACTTAGTAAGTCAGTTAACTATCACCTAGATGGCATCGTGGTCTCTCATTATCCATGGAATCCCTATCACAATGTTGATGAATATGACATATCATTTCCAATCTGATATCTCAAGATTCTATAACAAACTTTCTAGAACCTGGTGATCAGTTATCACCTACTGAATTTTGAGACATAGAGAGATGAACTTGGCCATGATTTTCCTCATGCTAACCCAAAAAAACTACTACTAAAGGTACATGTACATATTCCCTATAACAGGATGTAAAACCAAAGGAGAAGCACGAATCCCCCTCTTCAGCTCCTCTCACAACATGACTGGAACCACCATTCTTCCCTAGAAAAGGATGTCGTGATTCTATCCTTTAGAAAATAAATCTGGTGAATCTTCTGAGGATATTTGGTCATGTAGTACCTCACAGTTAATGTCTACCAACTAAGACTCCCTCACATGTTGAAGAATCTTAATATTAAAAACCATTTTCTAAAGATTATTTGAACCCCTCTCCTCTATCAGGGTTATCTACAAGTAAGAAAACTACCCAGAAATCTCATCCACCAAATGATAATGGAACTTCCTAGGGGATTTTCCACCACATTTTCGTTCCCAAGAGTATAGACTATCTCAAAGTCATAGTCATATAGGAACTCCAACCAGAACCTATGAATCAGGTTTGGATCTATCAATTTTAATACATACCTAAGACTCTGATGGTATGAGTAAACAAAAAATTAATCTCCTAGAATATAGTGCCTCTACATCCTCAGAGTGAAGACTATCACTACCAACTCTTGTTCATGAGTCACATAGTTATACTCAAGGGGTTTCAAATTCCTTGAACCATTTGTGATCAATTCTTTCATATGCATCAACACACATCCAAACCTAACACTAGAGAAATAACAATAAACTACTTACTTTACACCCACCTCTACTAGTCTCAAAATAGGAGCACTCGTCAGCCTCAACCTAAACTCCTCAAAGGCTCTTTGACACTGCTCATTCCACGTAAAAAAATCCCTTTCCACATCAAGATAGTCAAAGGGAATTCAATTATATAGAAGTCTTCCATAAACCTCTTATAGTACCCTTCCAGGATAATAAATCTACTCACCTCTATCATGCTCTTAGGTGACTCCCAAGCAACCATTACATCAATATTTGTTGGTTCCATAACTAATTCATACTCATAAATGAAATTCCCTAGAAAGTGAACCTCATAGATCCAGAACTAGTACTTTAATATCTTACCAAAAGATGGTTCTCTTGAATAAATTCTAGAACCATGCTTAAGTGCTTTGTATGTTCCTCCTCTGATAAAGAGTATATGAGTATGTAATCAATGAATAAAAGAAAAAATCGGTCCAATTATGGCTAGAAGTTATGTTTCATCATATCCATAAACACAATGAGGGAATTTATCACACTGGAATGAATCACTAAGAACACATAGTGTCCATAGTGGCATTAGAATACCAAATTTGGAATATAAGTCTTTAAAACCCTCAAATGATGGTCTCCATATATGAGATTGATCGTAGAGAACCATCTCATGCATCAAAACTGATCAAAGAGGTCTTCAATCCTAGGAAAGGGTTTCTTTTTCATTATCATTCCCTGGTTGAGGAAAATATAATCAACACAAATCTGCAAGATCCCATAAGCCTTTTTCACAAAAAAATTGAAGCTGCCTATGGGGACACACTGGGTACGATAAAACCCTTTTCTCAAAGGTCTTCCAATTGCACCCTCAAGTCCCGAAGCTTGGTAGGACCCATAAGATTTTCTATAGAATATATCAGAGAGGTATCACCGAAAAATTCGATGAAAAACTCCACCTCACACCTCATGGGTAGACCTGAAATGTCCTCAGGGAAGACATCCATATAATCCTAAATGACTAAAGAATCCTAGATACCTGAATAGCCCATTACACTAAGTGATAAACTATCCAATCAATGAGTGATGGGTTACATATTTCTACTTGTAAGACCCACTCACTCTTCCATGATACATCTCTTACCCACAAAGAAGAATCTCGTCCCTTATGTTTGAAGGCATTTGACTCATCTATGTTGATAGTAAATATGGGATTAGACTATGGACAAAAAATATATACCCAAAATGATTTCATAAGTTATCATCATGAAAATAAAGATGTCCCATGAAAAACTATCTCTAGCAAGCGATAGCTCGCACTTTCGGTAGATAAGTGATATCAAAAAAGTGTTTCCCATAGGAACCTCAAGCCAAAGATGCTGAGCTAAAGTTTCAAATGGGGTATCTAGCTCTTGAATTAGGAGTAGATAGATTAAGTAATGACTTGCACCTGTGTATACTTGTACTGAATCAAGGGTATAATAAACACAAATTGTACCTCTAATCATGTCGTGAGTTGCTGGGTCATAAGCCTCCATGTCCTGTAGCTACCCACAAACCCAACCACCAACTCTCTAAACCTAGAATGGGATGCTTGATGGTGGTTATAGTGGAAGTTTATCATAATTCCATCCACCACCATTAGCTCATCCTTCAAGATCCATATATGCTACTCTACTAGCTACACCTCCCTGGGGCTGTCCTGGCCTCTACTAGGAGATCCATGATCATGGAGCTACCTATTCTATGGTGGTATATCCACTTTGTACCCATCCACGTTAGAATTTAGGGTTAGGAAATTATGTTCCATGTGACCTCACCTATCACATGCATAGTATCGCCCCTCTCTGGGATACCCTGGTACTTTGTGAAATCCCTGCACCGCATGACCGTGTTCCTAAGTCTGACCATTAAAAGGTATCCTATGCAAAGACCCTACTGACTGATGCCAGATAGATACTGTAGATGACTCATCCCCTAGACATCCACTACTAGCTCTAGCTACATGGCCTCCCTTATATAGGAAGCTCTCCATTTCCAGCGCCCACTCTAGCACTCTAGAATATGTGGTAATGAACAATGGTAACACACTGACACAAATTTTTTTACAGAGACCCTTATCAAACTTACACACATGGAATTAACCATTGAAAATCATGTTGAGGGAGTACTACATAAGGTCAGTGAACCTTGAAGAATACTCAAAAACCATCATCCCAGCCTACTTTAGATCTAAAAGATCTTGAATTAGAACTGAGTGTAAGCATGATGGGTAATACTCCTCATGAATCAGATACTAAAAGCTAGACCATTAGAGTTCTTAATAATTATGTCTCTATGTGACTAGGCTTCAATAGTTCCCAACTACTCCATGGAAAATATTGGATGCCCGTGTAACCATCTGGCCAGTCAGGGTCTGGACAAGTCTAAAAACCCAAATCACTAACTTATGCCAATCCTCTACTTTCTAGGGATCTATATCACTATATAAACTTAATGGACTATGGTGTTTGAACTCACAAAGTGCGCTAAGATTGTGCACATCCTTAGCCTGCTCTGTTGGTACAATTTTCTTTTCAATAGGCATGGGTTCTACTACCAGCCTGCTTGGAGGAAAGATATCGTGAGATGAACCCTGAACTAAGGCCTCATCACTCATTAGATCATTATCAAAATCCTCAATCAGTAACTTAGATGGATTCTTTTACAGAGGCATCCTGATAGTAATCAAGACATACCATGGGCAGATGAGCATATATATATATGGGGACTTGACTCAATAAATTCAGTCAAAGGACTCAATCCTTTAAGATTTATGTACCAAAGTTCCATGAAACCAATGTCTCGGTATTTTGAGTTGATAAATAGGTAGTAAGAGTCTTGGTGAATGTATACATCGTTTGTTACACCAAAAATGGGTTCCCTAGCCTAAAATATGCACTCGAAACACTTTGACATTGTTGCCCTAAATTACCAACCAAAACTTATAAGGGGAAAAACTCTAAACACCATATTAAAGTTGGATCACCTTTGATACCAATTTATAACAACCCGAACCATTGGGGTCCACCTAGTCAGGGGAACACCAATCTACCACAACCCCAAGCCCACCTCAATAGACCAATTGATGGAGACAAGTTCCAATAAGGCATAACTAAAATGAGAGGCCTTTTCTTAAAGTAAATATACACATGAACCCAACCATATCCATGATGAATTGTATAGTAATAATAATAAAATAAAATTAAAAATAAATTAAAACCATGCATGTAATAATATCTAGGTAATATAAAAGAGTGAGATAGTGAAATGAAAAAAGTAAAGGAAAAAAATACACTCCCACCTAGAAAAGATGTCCCAAACTGACAATAACTGGAATAAAGTAAATATGAGAGATCTTAAATCCTAATCTCAAAGCCCCAACCACCGTACATAGTCAAATTCACCCGAGTATTCCTATTCTCTTATAAAACAACTGATGATCTTTCCATCATCTATATAAGACACAACATGTGTGGGAAAAGCCCATGTAGGGGTGAGTATATACAAACCCAGTCGGATTATTTGAAAATTGAAGAGGGTGATATTGAATTCATGATATAATTAGTCAACTCAACCCAAATAAATACGGAAATGAAACCCAACAACATAGATATATGCTCATATAAGAAACTCGGATGAGAGAGAAGGGGGATCTCCATCTTACAGCTCGAAACATATTGATGAGTGTTCCAATAGCTCTAAGAAGTCCATCTCTAATGACCAAAATATTGTGTGTTTGAAGAAGTAATCATGGGGATGACTCATACCCTACCACTGCACCCCAAAGTTATGGGGGGAATGATCTACAAGTATAGGACCCACACTCTAGTGCATCAGTGGGTGACACTCAGTAAATAGAGGACCCATTCCCTAATCCATAAGGGAGTGCCACTCATATAGTAGAGGAACCATGCCCCATGACTTAGTCCTTCAGGGGGGGTTCCAATCGATAGGTAGATGACCCACTCCCTAGTTCATTAGGGAGTTCCACTTGGTAAATAGAGGACCCATGTCCTAGTCTTTTTTGGGGGTTTCACTTAGTAAATAGAGGACCCACACACTAGTTCATCGGGGGTGCTAATAAATAGGCATAAGACCCACTCCCTAGTCTATCAGGGGGTTCCACTCAATAGGTATATGACCCACATCCTAGTTTATTAGGGGGTTCCAATCAAAACATTGTGAGGTATATGGGGGAAACACACCCTGTTATAGGGGATTCCAACCCTGTACTCTCATTGATGATCATTCCTAATCACTACTATCATTGAGCATCACCTAAATAATAGTTGTTCTCATAAAATCTCTCATCATTTCTCAAATTCCACTAAAAATGACACCATCATGTTATAAACATAAAAAAAACTTAGCATAGGCTATTTGCATTAGAAAATTTGAGTTAAAACAAATGAGATATGAGAGGTATAAGTTTTTGAGGTAAGTAAATGATGTGTATGGGGGTTCACACAACACGTGGACCTACCTAATCACTTGGATTTGTCTCCCATAGACACAGATCAAAAGCTATGTCACCATACATGACATGTATGGGGCTTACATGGCGTGTCTTATTCACCAGGGGCCTGCTCATGTGTTCTTGGTCATGACCATTTACATCGGCCCATGCACCTGGTTGTATACCTGACTGTGTTTTAGCCTGGGTACCTAGCCATGTGCAAGACTGTGTACCTAGGCATGTCTATGTGTCTGGTCATGTCTATGCCCATGTACTCCCGAAGTACATTCCAGAATACCATCACCAGGTCACACGGTGTGTGTGTGTGGGGGGGGGGGGTATCCCATACAATGTGTCATACTTATATTCAGTTAGAAACCCTAGTCACTATATCTAGAGTACTGCACAAAATGTGTTCATCCCAATACATTCTGTGTAGTTAGTATTTTCACAGAAAGTCATATCTTCTATTTGGATCCCAGATCTGCCATTTTTGCCTCTATTTCAACTATTTTACCACTTGAAATTAGTGGGGGTCACCTCCAACTATCGTTTTCCAGCCTCTGGTGTCCATAAAATGGATTCCATCAGTTCACATGAAGTCCGCATGCACACACCAATCCTTTGGTTGCCTCCACTCAGTACCGGATCCCCGATCTCTAAGAATCATCACCACCATCCTAATATGGAACCCAATCCATCTGAAAATCACCATCCTGATTGTCATTCACACAACCACCATGAATCTAGGTGTTCGATCATGCTTGAACCTTCCCCAAAAAATTCAAACCGCAACCCCGTAGGCCTACAGTGAAGAATGCGAAGAACGATGAGGGAAAAAACCATAACATGGTTGATAAACATTATTAAACAATAATTATTCACCAATTATTTCAAATCATGTAATATATGGTGATATCATAGTATACAAAAATAAAAAATTGAATAAAAAAATTATTTTGACAATGGGATCATGTAATGTGCATGCAATCACTAACAAGAGATAAGCAAATAAAATTCATGATTTAAAAATTTAATTAAGAGGGTTGAAACAAAAATTTACGAGTCCTACCTCAATTATGGATCGAAAATTGGTGAATAATGCATTCACCAGTGATGGGGAATTTCTGTTGCATTCATTGTCTCTCAATCCACCTCAAACCAGTCATCTGATTCCGATTTTCCAAGGAAGAATGCTCTGAATCCTCTCAAAGCTCCCAAGGTTATACAGCTAACCCTAGAGAATTTCTATAATAGTATATTTATAGAGGAAATTAGGTTATGGGTATTATATGAATTAATTAATTAATTAATCCACTTAACATACCCGCTAATGACTTTCTTATCCTAATGCCTGATGCCGACTAAATTTAGGTCACTCATATGGTAAACCAAATGTTCTGAATTCAAATGCGTTCTTAGATTTTTGATCCTAGAATCCATTCAAGATATATTCTATTATTTATAAAAATATACATTCACGTGATATAAATATATTTAATAATTTTATAAAATCAATTCCAGGATCACTGGGTCTTAGTGTCTCACACCGTCTTAGCACCTGGCTCTGAAAATATTCCTTAATATATTTCAAAGTCTTACAAGGGAAAAAATAGAGCCTCTAAAACCTAGGTGTATTGAACAATAATAATGGTGTACACTTTCCATAAAATCATTCCTAATAGAAAAAGGAATTAAAAACCTATTTCCAAAACATAAAGCACCACTAAGAGACTGATACCACTCACCCGAGGTCTCCCCACCATAAAGGATTTTACTAAATCCCTAGAGCATGGGGTCAGATATCTCCTCGAGATGAACCCACTCATCAAATGAAGAGTCAAACATCATAAAATCCAGACACACATTCCCACCAACTTCTTCCATTACCAAGATCATCTCAGTAAAAAAACTCATCAAAGACTTCTCTTCCATTAATTTTTTTCACTACTTGTGTTGGTAATTTCTTTCTTAGACCATCAGTGACCATATTCCCTTTTCTAAGAGTATAAGTAATATAAAAATCAAAAGTATAAAGACTCTCCACCCAATGTCTGTATCACAATTTTAGATTCCTCTAAGTGAAAACATACCTCTATTTCTTATGATCAGAATATACCATAAACCATTTCCCAAAGATGTGGCAAGGCCACGTTTTGAGTGAATTCATAACTACTAAAAACTAAAGATCACGAGTAGGGTAGTTCTTATCAGAAGGGAATAACTAGAAAGAGCCATAGTCTACCACCTGTCTCCCCTACATCAAGACACACCCTGAAACCTATACCAAAAGCATTATAGAAAACATCATAACCCAAACTTTGTTTTGGAAGAATCAAAACTAGATCTGAAATAAAACTTACCTTCAGTTACTAAAAATATATCTGACACTAGTCATTCTACTCAAACTTTTCAGCCTTATGGGTTAAAGTTGACATCATGGATGAAAGCTTGGAGAATTACTAAATAAATTTCCTATAATAACCATCCAACCCCAAGAATATTCATAACTCAAACAAATTTTTGGTCCACTCAAAGGAAATAACTGCCTGTACCTTTTCAGGATCCACTGATATGGAACCCTTAGATTTAAAATTACCTAGAAAATTTACTTCTTGTATAAAAAACTCACATTTTGAAAGATTACCATATAGACGATGTTCTCTAAAATTTCTAAGAGTAATATCCAAATGGTCCATATTCCCCTCTTCTAACTTAGAGTAAACCAAAATATCATCCTCAAAAAACTCAACAAAAGAGTCCAAGAACCATTGAAATATCATATTCATCAATTCCATAAACACCACATGTGTGTTAATTAGTCTGAATGGAATATCAGGAAACTCAAAATGAACATATCGAATCCTAAATACTGGATTAAGTATATCCTCTTCTTAGAATCTCAGTTGGTGATACCTTAACTGTAGGTCAATATTTGAAAACCAACAAGCCCCTCTAAGCTGATCAAAGAGTTCATCAATCCTAGAGACGAGAGATTGGTTCTTTACTATCACCCAATTTAACTTCCAATAGTAAATAAAAAGTCTGAGGATTCTATTTTCCTTCTTATAAAAGAGGATATTCAAATCCCATAGTGACATTATAGGAAAAATAAATCCCTTAGCATTGATATCTATAGGTGGGAACTTTGGTTATAGAAAATCAGTATGCTCCATACGTTACGATGGAATAGAAATGGGTATTATACCAGGTAGTAGGTCTATGGTAAACTCAACCTCACTCTGGGGAGATAAACCAAAAAATAATTCACAAATACCTCAAGGTATGCACACACAACAATAGTAAGATGAATTCTCAAACAAGGATAAAAAATATAAAGAAAAATCTCTAAAAACTGACATGAGATTACCCCATAATAAGGAACAATATGCCCCGTCCCACCTGATCTAGAGTCTCAATCACCCTATTAAAACATGAGTTACCCCATAAATAGTTAAGAACTAAACCTGATGGTGATTAAAGTATTTCTGCGCTTTAACACTGATCCTAAAATCCAAACCAATAATAAATTTGAAGTTGTAAAGATTGATAATTAAGAATTCCCACTCCACCTCATGGTACGCTATCATCACTCGACATGTTGGGCACTTGAAACATTGTTCATAACTCTTTCCCAAAGGCGTTGAAAGATCCAATAATAAGGAAATAACCACCAAATTCATGAAAAACACATCAACTATATTTGATGATATAAAAAATGAGTACCACCTATATCAAATAAATATGGAACCAAAGAAGATGAAATAAACATCATGCCTATAATTATGGCTATCCTTAATTTTAATTCCTATAGTACACACTCCACCACATAAATTCAACCATTTTTAGCTCATACCTAAGATTTATTTGCCACATGTACACCCCCTTGCCCCGAGGATAATATATACCACCCTTGTAAGCATTAGTATGAATCTTTAATCCATTATTGAAAGTGGATCCAGCCTTACTACCTTAGGAAATCCTATTGTAAAAATGATTACAGTGGAAATATTTTCCACAACGATGAGAAGTATTGTGATACTCTATAAAATTAGCCTTGGTATGAATAGAAAACCCACATTGATAGAAAAATATGCTAATATCTAGATAAATCCCTTGAAATTGGTCCAAAAGAAAACTGGATACCATTGCGCTTCATTTTCTAGCCAGGAGATACACCCTGGCAAATGAGAGTACCAACTGAATATCCTATCATACCTATTTTATAGATATTTAAATGTCTTCAAAATATTCTTTATCAACTACCTCTATAAATTTCGGAAGTAACATGAGAATCATCATCAAACAAATATTATCTGTCAACCCCAACTCAGACCTCTGAGCCTTTAGTTAATCATTAGTGACTACTTTTAGTGCCAATTGTACCAAATCAGCAAGATGGGTGGAATACTCTTGAATGGTATTCTCTCCCTACTCCAAGGTAAAAAACAACTAACTATTTTCTCCATGTAATGTTAGAAGATTAAAATTCTGGTTGAATATTTTCTTAAAGAATTTCCAGGAAATATCCTCATGCAAATTATCTCACACAATAGAGTCCCACCATCTCCTTTATAGTATTTTAAGCATATATGTAGAAAAACCCACCTTATAATCCTCACGAGTCTTTAGAAATTTGAAGATCCTCTTAGTCTTCTAAATCCATTCTTTATATTCTTTGGGTCCATTGTCACCATCAAAGACAAGTGAATGGTGCTTTATAAATTTTGAGTCATAATACACTTTTGATCTGAGGTTTCTGACACTTGCTTGACCTGGATTCTAAATAGAGAAGATTACAAATTCTACCAATGAAGCTTCTACCAGAGGATTTGACCACGAAACCTGTCTCACATCTTCCTCACTCATATCTGGAAGATCTCTTCTAGGAGGTATTTTTTGACAATCATAAGACAAAACCCAACCAGTCAGGCAAAGATTCCAAAATCATAGGATCATCTTTAGGCATCGATAAAAATGATTTGAAATAATAATAATTTAAAGAAATTATGAATTATTTGAAAAGGATGGTTCCTTAGGAAAATAATAGGTCCATTTAAATAATACTCATATTTAGTTCATTCAAATAACATCAACCACTAAGTCTGAATCTTGGAAAAAATCCTGGACCACCCATGGTAACTCAGATTAAGATATTAAAGTGAGATATCTAGGTCCATTTTCTACACTTACTACCTGAATTCCGATGGTAAAAACTCTAGTCTATCAAAAAACCAAACCAAACCCAAGAAGTGTCAACAAAAACTTCAGACTAGGTACCGACTTTGATACTAATTTGTAATGAACCAGCCTGAGTCAACTAGGAAAGTCACTTTAGTTGGTCCTCCACATGGTGAGATATTGAAACAACAAGTCTCAAGTAAAACTAAAGAAACATAAAATTAAAACATGGAAAAAATCAATACATTTCCATGATACATACAAAGTAAAGCCACATTGGACAAACTAGATATATAAAATAGACTGAACTGAAAAAGTCTCCATGTGATAATTTGTCACCACTAATCCATCCCACTACAAAGGTGAAAAATGACAAGAGAACCTGGAATTCTACATAAGGACCTTCCATTTCCCTGAGTCCTACAAAACAAGGTTTATAATTTCCCAAATGAAAAGTTAGGATGTGATAATAGATCCTAGTAGGATATCACCAATGAATCTATATAAGTTCTAATATCAAGAATGTACAAGTTCTATATTTAAAAAAAAATCTAGTTTATAAAACATTTTCAAAAAATAAAACCATTTATAAAAATTTATTTATTTTATATAAATACATACCATATTCAAAAAATCCCAGAATATATCAGGTATAAAAGAGAAATAGGTAGACTAAACATGTGATCAAATATCCATGAAATAAATCATCATATGATAAACCAGGTATAAAATAAAAAGCACACCATTTGGTCTTTAGCCTATAGGAATATGTACTTGCCATAAAAGAATTCTAAAAAAAGAATATATTGGTTCCAAATGATACTGAGTCCCACCATTGTCTGTATATATCACAAAATTAACCCCTAGTGGCTCCACACACACTAGGGTTACCTATGTCCATTTCCCAATGCATCCAAGTTTCTCAATGTGATAAGTTTATCCAAAACCCTTTCCAAAATCAACAATCACATTTAATAAAACCCATTTTTACATTAAAATAACCCATTTTAATTAAATAACTAAAGGTTTCAATAAGAACATATAGAAATTAATGAATTAACAACACTTTCATAGATACACCTACCTCAAGAATGATTGAAACCTATCCTCCTTCAATAATGGAGATTGAAAAGAAATAGATCGGACTTTGAAATAAAAGTCATGATAAGAATCTGTAAAGGATTGATAGAAACACCAATAGATCATGAAAATAAATCACAAAAGTATCCAACCCTATCCGTGAGACCATAGGAAATGAAGAATTAAAAAGACCACTTACAAAGGATATGTGATACAACCTCCATCAGAGTCAAAAATTGAATAGAGAAATCTAAAAGGATGGAGATGAACCAAAATCACCCAAAATTTCTATGGGTTTGAGAGGAAATAATATGCATTGAATGAAAAAAAGATGGGTGTATAACATTTTTAAAATTACTAAACCCAAGGAATTCTTATTGTGAATCATTTTCATGGCGTGAAATCCCACAAATTATAAATATGATGAAAAATGTGTCACCTAGGATTAAATTAAATCCCAATCGACATTTTAACATCATGAAATGGTTTCATAGCCTATAAAATTTTCACACCATGTATGAGCCCCTTGGAATATTCCCTACAATAGATTCTCATTGTGTAACCCATTCATAATGTGAATGTGTCCAGTAGGAAGTGCTCAGAATAGTTTTCTACAGAAAACCTTCAAACTAAAACTTAGGGATCCCTGGTCCCAATGAGAATCCTCTAAATCCATTAAAACATTTATACCCAGGATCCATTAATATAGAAAAACATACATCCTTAGACTTTAGTTAATTTTCTCTAGGAAGGGATCTTCATTCCTGAGAAGCCTACAATACACCCAAACAGAAAAAGGGAAACCAATAAAAGAGTCAAAGCATACTTGAAGGAAGGTAATGGGGTGTTACAATATATGTGTAACTCTATGTATACCAATATAAACCATATCTGTGGAATTATATGTCCAAAAAATGAAACCAAATCTATGGATTTTCATTTCCACCAATCGAAACCTTGGATGTGAAGCATTATGTCAAACATCCAGAACCAAACATCATAATAGTAGTGCATGAAGAATTCTTCCAACATATGATTCATCCCATAAAATCTCAAATAATAAGGTTTAACATCCCTACCTTTCAAAACATTAAAAATGGACTCAAATAACCCCTTTTAAAACCTTAATCATTTACTAAGATCCCAAAATACCATTAGCACTCAAATAATTCTATCAATGTCGATCCCTTCATACATCTCAAAAAACCATTCCAACACTTTTTGGAAGATGATGGATTTCACAAATCCATTTAAAATGTTTTGAATCCACCCTTAAACCATGGGTCTTCCTCTTTAGCATCCAAAAAAGTCCAAAGCCTCCATTTCCATCAAAAAATTTAAAAAATTCCATTATGACATTTTCACTTAATGGGAATACACAATTATTTAAAAGAAACATTTGAAATCCACCCATACCCCTTTTTTTAAATCACTCAGAGGTTAGCACCTCACTTTAAAACAAAACACAATTCAAAACACAATTTTCACCATTTGAAGACCAAATCTATGTCAAAACCCAACAAACATGTGTGAAACCATTTCAAGAGATATCATAAGCATTTCAAAAACCTCAACATATAATAATATTTCCAGTTCCAATGGTTGGAACACCCCATGGGTGGCTGTAAATATAGTCTCATAATAACCAACAAATACATCATGTCTGTGGATGATCTAAGGACTCAAAATAAAACCCAAAACTATTAACTTAAACCAAGGGATACAACAAATCAGACATGGAATTAGGATCATACTACATTCTCATCTAAATCAGTTATCAAGACCATGGGTAAATCTATTAAACCACCTACATCATCAACAAATATTTCCAAACATTTCAAAGTCCCAAAGAATTTTCCAAGGCATGTTAATGACTCATCCAAACTACTTTATGTCCAAATGATCTCATATCAATAACCCAATATCTAACCTCATACCAAGAAACTGCAAACATTTAATATTTAACTTAACCATTAAAATTTGATAATGGTCTCCATTCTCACCAGGCACTCTCCTCTTATAAAAAATCTATGAAAACACCACAAGTGGTCCAAAATGGACTCCCGACACCATTCCTAGGAAAATCCATAAGAGGCGATACCATTACAATAATCAATTAAATTAATTCATTAGGGAAAAATTAAGAAAATTCAACATGAATTCATACCTTAACAAAACATCATTCAATGACATGAGGAAGTCATCTAAGAATCTTCTTTATACAATTCAACCAAAATCCCCATGTGAAATATATTATTCCCCTATTTTCTTGTGTAATTATCAATAAAACCTAAACTATAGGACTATAAAATTAGAGAGGAGGAAGAAGGAGGAGGAAATGATGACATAAGAGGCTAAATCTTACCTCAAAACACACAAAGATCCCCATGAACAGACCACAAATAATGGGTTGGAGAAGTAGGAAAGGGTTATGATCACCCTTGGTCCATGTGTTTCTAATGGGAGAGAAATAGGGTGGGGGAGTGGATAAAAACTTGAGGGGGGGGGGGGTATTTTGGTCAATCCCCCCATTAAATGAAATTATTGGAAGATGCATGACTTGGACGCATAGTTTTCTAAAATATGTGCCAACCGTGTGAAATTACTTTAGAATTATAAAATTACTTTCATAGTTAGTATACACGATTAAGCAAACCATTCCCCAACCATGCTATTAGCACTACCTCCCATTGAAATACACATAGTTTTTCTAAAATTTTGTGTAAACCATCTTCCATAACTCAGGATGTCCACCACATTATATGGTTTCTCTTTTGTATCACATGGTTTACCCCAAAAAATTCTTTAACCAAATAAATTAACCATGATTAGTTCAAAATGAACTAAAAACACCCTAATCATCAAGGTATCACATGGTTTATCCTAAACCAATAACATAAAACCGTGTACCCTATCCATAGAACTCTAAACTCTTGAAACTTAACCCAAGCCCCCTAGGGCTCACCCAAACACCTGAACTAACTTCTGAGCCTCATTCCCTAAATAATAATAAAATACTTTGAAGCATTCCAACACTCAAAATGTCATTCTGAGTCTTGATTCAAAATATCACTTATCCAGTAAACAGGAACTAAAATTCCTTCTAAAAATTTCAACTCATACAAACCCAGGATATTAAAACTCCCCCCCCATAATAATTATCAGCCTTGATAACTCTCACCGGTCATTTATTATCGCTACCTAACCTAAGTTGGTCACCTGTTATAGCCAAAAGCCCCATTCATTTTTTGAATGTCTGAAACACAACTAAGAAACAACCTCTATCTTAAGGCACCCAACCAGCCAAAACCCGATCCAATTCCTATTTTAAAAACCAAAACACCAAGATGGTGTTTACTCGATCCTATCTAGCTAAAAAAATAGTTATATCATCGCTCATTACTTGTCAATGCTATGGTACACTCCACTAAAAGATTCAATTTATTACCACCAACTTCTGATGCTTGGAACATCCCCCATTAGCAAATCCCAAAAAAACCTCGAAATCATGCTCCCATAACACACCTAACATGGTTCCCAACCTTTTAAACCCAACACCCATGAGATCGACAATCTAAATTATCACCTGTCCTCTTCATTTAAATCCAATTAGATTGGATGCATACCCACTTCCCATATATAAACTAAGAAAAAACCAACCTTTCCTTAAAAATCATATTTACTTTCTAAAACACACCCATCATTCAAAGATGAACCACTGGGTCTAGTTTACAACTTACCAAACCATTCTATATACTAACCCAAGTCAGACTATCCTCAACCAACTCATCCTGAAAACACTCTACTCTAACTACCATCATGTCACCACCTCTCTTGATTATGATACCTTCATGTAGAGAGGCATTCCATGACCACCCGAAAACACCCACTAGATTTTATAACTGACTCCTAGTGAGATTGCATAGTTAGATCCTACACTAGTTCAAAAATGTAATCTTTCTGTACTAAACCACTGATTCACCTGTGACACAAGCACATCATATTACTTTTCAGAACCACCTTAATCCGGAATCCATTCCCGGATCAATCATCCAACACACATGATTTACTATTAGAATCCTCTATATATTTTAAGCATGAACCTCATCAATTCCTCACTGTATCACGATGCCACAAAGACTAATCCATGTCCAGTTCTGCACACTTGTGACCCTTCCAGCACAAGGTTCATAAGTTCATTCCCAATACTTCACTCCCCAATATAGGGGTGTTGTTTTCACCACCTCACTCAATAAATCACAACTTCTATGACCCATGTTATATTACCTACAAACCCAAGAATTGGATGTGGTCATCTCGCTCTCACTAGAGTGAAAAAATGAAATTTCATCCATTACTTGTTCCCATATTTTGAGAACGACACCCATGATATACACCGATATATGAAAAATCATGAGGAACTTATTTATAGATGTAATATGGTTTATTTACAACCGTATGACTCCACTTACACCTCTCCATGAGCACCACCTTAAAATAGGCCCTTTATCAAACAAAAAAAACATTTAGTTAGCTTGGCATATAACTGATGATCTATTAGTGTACTCGGGATGAATTAAAGATGTTAGAAATGATCATCTATAGACTAATAATATGATAATATTCCATCAATGAATACCACCATAAACCTGTACATTTATGAAACATCACAATTCTATCATGAGAGACTCAATCCAACTTTCCTACATGCCTCTCATCAAATCCACATTGGTTCTTAGCCTACTCATGGATACTATTTTAGTTTAAGAATCATAAAAATATAATTTCATAATACCCAATCTATAAACCAACTAACATAGCACATCACCACACGTTCGTGCCTCTATAATATCATTAACATCCAAAAATCACATGCTCTTACATAACCTAAACAAATAACCTTCTATAACAGCAATGATTCACAACCCAAAAAAACTCATCTCACAAGACCTAAAATCATATCATTGAGTACATCCTATGCTCCTAATCCATACCATAACCACAAAAAAAACCCACCTGAACAATCATTTTCTAGCCTTTTTAGCTGAATGAACCTGCCCCTCTTGAAACCAAACACTTGTTTAAAGCACCAATATATAGGTGCTCATACTCAAAACAAAAGGCCTCCAATGTTCCTAAAACCCATACTACAACACACCCTTAATCAACCACTTTAAATTTCTAAACATCTACCCATGCCTCAAATACCCAAGGGAACACACAAATCAGTAGACTCCTCTCATGGGTCACCCTCAATAGTCGAACGACATCAAATCCATAAACATGAGTCACTTCAAGAAGGTCACTAGGCTCTCCTATCTATCCCCACTAGTATGGTTTTGTGATAAGACACTAGGTCCAACCACCTAGGTCTATGCCAATTCAAAAATTTATTTAAATAACAAGGATTAAAATATGATCCCATCCTAGTGAAACATGACATCAACATACCGAACACTCATATCTTGGGCCTCACATACAAAATACATCACATGCCAAACCAACATCCCACAACCAGGGCACCTATAATTTCCAATAATCTACACATTAGACTACTCCCAAGATGACTAGGCCACACAACTAACTTTGAATAAGAGCCACACACAAGGGTAAAAAAGTCATATCCCTATACCATATTGAACCACCAGGGTTACTGGACCAGCTATGCATGATGTCCTGATCATTTCCCTTAACATTGAGAATCTCATCATAGATCTACATAACCTACCATTAGAAATATATCCATCGTAAAATTCATCCTAAATAAGTAGAATTCCAACAAGTAATTATATGGGAGAACAACCAATGAGAATTTGTTAAAACTTTAAGCAACAGAGCCTTTATCATCAAAAAAATCACACTAGAAGGACTATAACATGTGGATCTTACATACCTACCATGATGAATAAGATGTCTCTTTCCTATTGAAATAGTGGATGCCCTAAACCCAACTATGTAGTGATTTTGATTACCATATCATGTATACAGTTATCTATCCATGATATTTTCATACCATTATAGTGTAGAATTATCTGCATCCGCTTTTGTAATGGTAATATCCATAGATTAATTATTGTATCAAGAAAGGATATAGCAGATCCCAAGCTATAATGAGAACCATGAGACACCATTAAATTAGTCTTAGATAAAGGTCATATGGTTTAGATACGTCTTACTAATTGAACATAGTATATATTTGACTATCAGGTGTTGGGGGCTCATAAGCATTGAAACTTCTTCTCATGAAGTTTGCACTTGGTGATCTCTGGTAGTGAGATCATGAGAACAAACTCGTCAATAAGAACACCACATATTTCGGGTGTCATTGGATGTTCCTATCTAAAAAAATGTGTAATGGTATTCTAACTTGAGATCATTTCCAATGTGTTCCATTTGATGGTGTACTTTGATGCAAGACAAAAACCATGATATTGAAATCATGGAAAGATAATTTGTGTTGGGGGCGTTGTTGGTGGCATAACATTGGTTTAATGGTCAAGAAATGATTTTTTGTTTTTGGGTTTTGGAATTAATATATCTTAGGCCATATTGATCGAGATGTTGGTACCTTTATAAGACCATGGACATTGCAGTCGAGGGTAAATCCATCCAGTTGGATCAATAAACAATAAAGATAAAAAGGGTGATGAAACATGAATGCATCCTTCTTTACGAGATACTTACAGACGGAGAGATTATATTACATAGTGCATGTTCATAGGTTGGTTTTTACTATTGTGACAATCTTTATCTCTTTAGAGACCATGATGGGTTGCTGGATCCCACTCTTGGTCTATGAATATATTCACTGCTATCAAGATAATGGCCTATAGGGTCACACACAATAGCGTATTTGAGAATCTATCCTATTAAGTTGAATAGGAGTTTTGGACATGGTGGGACCCACCACTGGGGTCCGAGATTTTTCCAAGGAGATATGATCACCAATGTAATAAATAAGTTAATTCATATTATTCAAGTTAAGAATAATGAGCAACAAATTTATTTATTAAATTTATTTATCAGTTTTTAAGTAAATACATGAAAAATATTATTTGAAAGAATATTAAAAATATTCAAGGTTCAATTAATATTTGTGGGAATGAAAAGTCGAGTAAATTACTCATTTTTCATCACACAATATATTTAATATATTATAAGAAAAAATGATAATAATAATTGTTGCTCATTTTAGAAGTCATAATAAGTTGTTTAGAGCCTGTGACGAATTATGAAGGCCAGGTGGAAATATTGGATATTTTTTTAACCCTCTATAAATAGAGTAGGAGAGGAGTTTTCCATAGACTATTAAATACCTATCCCTCCCCTATTCTCTCTCACACATCCTAGAGAGAGAGGATATGGATCCAAGGAGCTTGGATCGAGCTCTCTCTGAAGCATCGCAAGTGAGGTGATGCAATGATCGTCGGAGCATTGAAAGCATCATCAAAATTCCGCACTAACACCCGGATTTTGACGAACGATGATCCCACAATTTCTTGAAGCTTGCATGAAAAATCTTGAGGAATTAAGCTTTGGATTATTTGAGTAGCAATCGCCAACGATGACCAGATGTCGTATGCGGATTTGGATTTAAACCAGGTATTTTACAGTTTAATTTTGTGGTTAACTTCTTTCAGGTGAGATCATTGGCTTAAACTGGATAGTAACTCACTAATGTCGAATATTTCATGTCGAACATCGGTGAAAGTTTTTGAAAACCCATTTTTGGGGCTTCCTCTGCATACACGTTTACTTCAAGTGGTATCAAAGGAAAGGCGTGATGATTTTAAGGAAAATAAAAATTAAATTTTCATTAAGTTTAAAAGAAGGCGTTGTTATGATCCTAACACCGTAGAAAGATTTTCAATATAACCTCGGATGTCCAAGTTATATCCATCTCAAGTTTTAAATATTGATTAAAAACTCGTTTGATGAGTTGTTTTTGAATAATATATATATATATATATATAATTTTACCCTGAAGTAATAACTAGTGGAGGTGTTTTTGCGGTGCATGTTCTTGTTTTAAACCTTTTAACTGTCCAGAATTCTGTTGGATAGAATAGTAATTCCAACCAGTGAGTTTTGTTCCACAATTTTGTGGAATCCTTTTATTTATTATAATAATAATATGGTGTATTATATAAAGGGACTGGACCATTTGGTGGGTTAATTTAAAAGAAAGGGGTTCAAGGCTGTCTGTCACGGGTGTACAAACAAAACAAAAAAAGGTTTGGAAAAAATTGTAAAGGAGATGGTTTTCAAGTAAAAAGAAGGCAATTATTAGGGGTCTGAGCATCACCCTATCTCACTCAACTAGTGGTCAGATAGTAAATCACCTCAACCAGTGGCGCTACCCAACTCTGACCCGCCGGACCAGTAATTCCCTAGGTCCTGATTTCCGCAGGCCGACCGCCCTTCTACATCTAGTGAGTCCTACCTCCCCGCACTGCCTCGATCTTTCCCCGCAGGACCACCTTAGCTCCACCAGCTAGTTGCCCCTATCCGTTGTTTTTGGGGCCGTGTAATTTTTATTTAATTAAAAATTAATTAATATATTTAATTTAATTTCAGTTGATAATAAAATCAATTAAATATTTATTTTTGATTAATTATTATTGCGGTGTAAATTAATTTAATTTGGTTTTTAATTAAATTAATCAATTGATTTATTCTTTAGTTTTAAAATTAAATTAATTAATTGGGACCGAGCGATTTATATATATTGAATTAAAAATTAGCGTGAAATTTTTGATTCAATTAAATTCCCTCAAATTTATTTAATGCAAGTTTAATTTATTTTTGTATCTATTTAACATATGTGAGTTTAATGTGTTATGACTGGTCATAAGCCTCAGACTGACCAATGCATGTTTGATGCGTTTTTATTTAATTTTGTTTATTTATTTTAATTATTTGATTATTTCATGGTGTTGTAATAATTAGTTTAATTAATACAAAATGATCTAAGTAACATTTCTGAGTCACTATAAGGGTCTACGCGTCCACTTCTGAGTTATTTATTTTATACCTCAAGACCCATTCTCCTGCATGTGAGTAATGTTGTATAATGACAAGATGAAGATAGAGGCATTTCAGGCCAAGTTATGGAAACACACTAGATAGGAGTTGGATGCATTGGATGGACAGATGCTGCTATTCGAGTTGTAAGCGATGCGACTCAAGTTATTGCCCTTAGGGTCTATGTTGGTCCATTATTCACTCAACGGATCAACCATTAGTATCGTCTCATGATCAGGTCATCATTTTATTTTTTCATGGTTTACTATTTTTGTGTATGTGTAGTTAACACACGAACACATAGTGTAATAATAAAAAAACATGTATAAATAAAATGAACATGTGCCATGATGATTTTTTCTATTTTTTTTCACAGTCAATTGTGAGTGAGATCACATAGAATATGCTTAAAAATAGAAAATCATATCTTTCATTATATTAAAAACAATAAAACCCTCAAAGAAATATTATGTCCCAACCATCTTCCATCATTCGAATTTGGACAAAACCGATTGTCCGGTGTTCAAGTCTTGACAAAGGTGAGGCTACGTATTACAATCAGGATGTTCTTATGAGTGTGGTGGGTTAACTTAACTAAAATTTCAGCAAAAATAGCCAAATTTAGCTTTTTGTAATTTTAGAGGCAAGTTTTGAGCAAATCAAATAACGATCTAAGAAGCTGAGACTTCCCTCAATAGTTTAAGAAACCATGAGTTCATGCAGTTGGCTAGCCAAAAACCTACCTTGAACCCTCCAAGTAGTGGTGTTTCCAAATATTGTAGACTATGAGGGGAGGTTCAGGGATCCTTTCCACTAGAATACTCAAGTGATAGATTATTGTGATTCTAGAACAGTGGGTTTCTAGAATCCAATAAAATAGTTGGGGGTATTTAATAATTTAATTAATTAATCAAAATGTCAAATTGGTAATCCAGATTAAAAGTTCCAAACTGTTAAATTTATTTTTGCAGAAAAACAGAAAGTTATACCACATGTTTAAAACTGCGATAAATAATGGACAAAGTATATGTCCACACTGGCATGAGTATCCAAAAATAGTACGGGCACTTGCGTATAGTTGGTTCTCACTCAAATTTACCCAAAAGAAGAAGGTAAGACGATCCTTGTAGTCTAGCTTGGGTTGTCGAATCCTCAGAGACCTAAGAAGTACCTACAGACGCGTACATTCTATGGATTGTTTTTGGATATGAAGTGACCAACTTGGATTGATTTTAGATAGGTTTAAGGTATCACTAATAGTTTTAAGTTAATTCAAATTAAGGTAATGAGTTGATCCTAGGTTATCGCTCGGAGTGGATTGGATGAATTCCTTTTTTTAATGATTTCAATTTCTTATAATTGAGATGGGTTCATTTAAGAAGATCAAACATAATCATCACTTACTGGTTTAATGCCTTCACACCCTAATACTAATCACCCATACACTTGAAGGATCAAATCATTGAGCACTCCAAGGTAAAGGTTCGTATTAGCACTTGAAATGTGTGACCTTAAATTCAATAAGGATGAAGATGTTTTAAAATCATCAAATAAAAATATCATTTAAAAGAAGTGATTAGCCATTAATGGAGTGAGAAATAACATCCAATCCAGCCCCTTTCTACTCCCTTGGATCAACCCATAAAATATTTATCCCTCCATTGATGACATGTCTTCAACGGAAGCAGGAAGTAGACTTATGAGGGTGGAATTGAAGAAGTAAAAAAAACAACAAAAAAAATCGATCACTGCACCGTTGTGTGATAAATATCACAAAGTATTGTGTGAATAAATTCACACCTTGAACCAACATTATCAATGTGATATATAGAACAACATAATAAGAGTATAAGAAGAACTTTTATTAAGAAACTAGGATGAATTAAAACAACTTACATGTGAAAGAAGAACATTACAAAGAGAAATTGGCAGCATAACATTAAGATGAAAACAAAGCTCAAAGATGATAAAATCCTCCACCACCACTGCCTTAAATAGGCGTTTTGGAAGCCTTGGGTCGATCCTCCAATAGTACAAAGCATATTAATTAATTTTGGTAGGCCATAGGTGGGTGGAAAGCTTGTGGAACTTGGACTTTTCCACACTTGACCCGAGGTGGCAGCCAATTTTCATCCACCGAACACATGCGCTTGTAAGACCTTCTAGATGGCCAAATCAGAGTAGGAAATAGATCATGAAAATGGATCTCCAGATGTCTCCTACCCGCCTGTAAAATTTGGGCCCATTTGGAGTTGGGGATTCAGAGATATGATTAGATTAGTGGACTATTTTTCTGGGCCACAGAATCTGGCCCAGAATTTTATCTCTAACTTGGGCTGCCTAAATGACCACAATGGAGGACAAATTAGCGCTGGCTCATGAATAATGATTTGTTCCTCTACATGTCTTCTAGCATCCAAAGAAAGTTGGGCTTCATTGGGTCTGGAGTTTGGGCCCCACTGTCTCATGAGTGGGCTGGTATCCAATCTGACTTCTCCAGAATTGTTTCCTTTCTTCACAAAATATCCCCATCTTCTTCCATGAATTATCCATTGATCCCTAAATGAAACATGAGAATATTGAAATGTAGATAAATTTCCCAAAATATAAAATTGAAATATGGATAATTACATTCCTCAAAATCAGATGAATCATTGGGTACTTTAAATGATGTTAAAAAATGTACCACATAAAAGTGCATTTTAAGAAAGAATTACAATCATAATGTGAAATGACGTTCAAAGTGTAAAATGCACTAAAATGGTGTTTATGAATAATAAATCACATGAATATTATATATATTAACAATGAATATTAGCCTCATTTAGTGTCTAATCACACCCCCAACTTGAGTTTTGTTAGTCCCGAGCAAAATATATCTCAACAATTTGAAATTCGAATTCCCTTTTCCAAAAACATTTTAATACACAATGATCACCAAAAAACCTTATACCAAACAATCATAAAACCCATCAAATATTTTAATACAAGATAGTTTCATAAGCATATCCTAATCCCAATCCCATTCCATTGTTCAAATTAATTGTCATATTTCATCCAATATCAATTAAGTATGAGGATGTGTTGTGCATCACAATAGACATGAGGGTTCATCTTTATTCAAGGGGGAAACAACAGAAGCGCTAGGTGGAATCACATTTCAATATTAAGATGAGTATTCAATTTTTTTTACTGTATTATTTGTTTGTTTTTTTTTGTTTTTGCAATTTTTCCATGGTAATTGAAATTGCACTCAAAAGAGTCAACCCCTATAGCGAGACTTTGCCGATGACTCACAGGCTCAAAGACCTTAGGGAATCAAGTGAAGCCCACATACTCGGGCATCATCTCGAGTTGACTTAGTCAAAAACAAATTCAAATTAAAAAAAATAGTGATAAAATTACTTACTCTGGGCCAGACAACTATGGAGTCACGATAGCCAAGTGCCGAAAGCCACGCATTAGGTCATTTCATTTCTCTACGTGTAAATTTTATTTTATTTTTTTGTTTTTATTTTTTTATTTTTTTTTGAATACTCATATTAAACTAAAATGATCACCAAACCTATGCTATTTATTTGGGGGACCCCATGAACTCAATCTAATACCCCACTATCAAAAGGACGTGCATTGTGATCTTTTTTTTTATTTGGATGAAAATATAAACAATGAAATATCACAATGGACAACCACACTTTCCAAAATCTATGCTCCTGAAATTATACAAGGATTAAAATCAGAATCAAGGAATGCTAAATTATTTGATATTCAGTTTCAAAGTGTGCAATTTGTATTACCATGTTCAAAGTTAAATGAATTTTTTCTTCTATTTACAATTTTTTTCAAATCATTTTTTTTTCACAAAAGAATTTTTTTTATTTCATCTCCCCCCAACTTAAAACAACACTATCCCCAGTGTTTGAAGAAATGAAAATTTAGGAGTATAGGCAGATAATGGAAGTTCAAAAAGGAAATTGAAAATGAATATCATGGAATGATATCACCTTGTGGTTGAAGTTGAAATTCTTGCTGCTCCCTTTTAATCCTTTGATATCCATGTCACTTGCAGAGTTCCCTAGTAGAAAAAGGAAAAACAAAACAAACAAAACAAAACAAAACAATATATATATATATATATATTTATATAATAAAGAAAGTAAAATATAAGTATATATATAAAAATTATAGAATAAGGAAGCACGAAAGGCCATAGGTCAATGGTAAGCGCGTGCCCCTGTCTCCCTTCGGTCCCAGGTTCGAATCCCTGCGGCTTCGCCGGTTGTGATGGGGTTTGAACCACGACCCACAACGTGTCCCTTTTTATTATTATTATTATATTTTTATTTATTTATTTTTGTATTTTTATTTTTACCTACAAAAACATTAAAGTAAAATAAACTGATGATACATTGTCTTCTTTTTAAATTTCTGGGTAAGACATTACTCAAGGATCACACCACGTGACACGGATGAATATGGTGCTCCCCTTTCATACCCATCCATACTCATAATATAAGAACAGGTCAACAATCTATTTTTTTATTTTTAAATATCAAAATGAATAATTAATCTTATTTGAAGAAAAAAAATGATTCACAAAGATGAAAACCACGGGTTTCCTTCTGTGCAGCGCTTTGGTTTAATGTCGCTAGCTCTACTTGAACACCACAACTTACCCAATACCAACTTTCAACGTTTTAAGGACCACATGTTTCACCAATTCTACTAGGTTGATATTGATTCTATTTTTATAATTTGTTTAATGCACAAACCTATGTTCTAAAATGAATGGTAAAATCAAAGGAATATCAGAAATGGTTGATCTAGTTTCCTCTATAGTCTTTCCTAAGACATCAATGATCATTCCAAATTTTTTGGTTTCAAGAGAAGAATGAATTACAATTGAAAAGTCATGATTATAAATTATTAAGGTATTCTTTATAGGGGAGGGAAGGACAATAATTTTTAGCTCAGGTTGGATAGGACATTTAGACACAAGTTGATATTTTGAATCCATCGCAGTTTCATTTTCCAAATTTCTCAACAAAATTGGTTCCTTTTGAATAGAAGATTCAACCACCAAATTAGAAAGATCAGTTTCAGGAATGGGTATGGACTCAAAATTTTTTGATTTCTCTTAATGGTTTAGTGGTTGGTGTTTTTGAAAATTTATCAATGGAGTTATACTTAGGAGACTCAATCCATGATGTCAAATTCTCCTCTTTTGAATCTAAAAAGTCAATTTCATCTTGATTTAAAGACCCTTCAACAATTACTTCATGATCTTAAGGTATCCTAGGTTCAAAGGAAATTTCTTTAGCATTTTCATAAGATGTTTGTGTATAACAATATTCCTCTATGAATGATTAGGAATTGACAACCTGACTGGGAATGGGTTCCATAACTATTTCAATGCTTTGTAGTTCTACTCTCAAGGATGAAACTTCAGAAGTAATTCTATCCATTTGTTGAAACAATTTCTCAATTAATGGATGTGAATCAATATGGTCAAGGTGTTGGGACATATGGTCTATTCCAAGAGGATAATTAAGTTGTTGGAATTCCACATGAGGATGTTCTGATTGGCCTTGTTGGGATTGGAACTCATAATAGGTTGGAATGTATTGTGGATCATATGAATAAAAACATTGTGGTTCAGTAGGTTGTTGATGATCCCACAAGTAGGAATTAGGATAGTCATTGTACATCATACATGGGGTTGGGTGATCAAAGTAAGGATAGGTTTCCCATGTTTGGACTTGTTAAAAATTGACTTCCATAGGAGCGAGGAGTGAGAAAAGAGAAGTAGAATGAAAAAAAGGATGATAGTGTCTAAGATAACTTACTTAGGTCCCCAGAAATGACGCCAAAATTTGATTCTCACTCAAATTTACCCAAAAGAAGAAGGTCGGTCAGTCCTTGTAGTCTAGCTTGGGTTGTCGAATCCTTAGAGACCTAAGAAGTACCTACAGACGCGTACATTATATGGATTGTTTTTGGCTATTAAGTGGCCAACTTGGGTTGATTTTAGATGGGTTTAAGGTATCACTAATATTTTTAAGTTAATTCAAATTAAGGTAATGAGTTGATCCTAGGTTATCGCTCAGAGTGGATTGGATGAATTCATTTTTTTAATGATTTCAATTTCTTATAATTGAGATGGGTTCATTTAAGAATATCAAACATAATCATAACTTACTGGTTTAATGAATACACACCCTAATACTAATCACCCACACACTTGAAGTATCAAATCATTGAGAACTCCAAGGAAAATGTTCATATTAGCACTTGAAATGTGTGACCTTAAATTCAGTAAGGATGAATATGTTTTAAAATCATCAAATAAAAATCTCATTTAAAAGAAGTGATTAGCCATTAATGGAGTGAGAAATAACATAAAATCCAACCCCTTTCTACTCCCTTGTATCAACCCATAAAAGAGTTATTCCTCCATTGATGACATGTCTTCAACGGAAGTGGGAAGTAGTTTTATGAGGGTGGAATTGAAGAAGTAAAAAAAACAACAACAAAAATCAATCACTCCACCGTTGTGTGATAAATATCACAAATTATGGTGTGAATAAATTCAAACCTTGAACCAAAATTATCAATGTGATATGTAGAACAACAGAATAAGAGTATAAGAAGAACCTTTATTAAGAAACTAGGATGAATTAAAACAACTTACATGTGAAGGAAGAACGTTACAAAGAGAAATTGGTAGCATAACATTAAGATAAAAACAAAGCTCAAAGATGATAAAATCCTCCACCAACACTGCCTTAAATAGTCATTTTGGAAGCCTTGGGTCTATCCTTAAATAGTACAAAGCATATCAATTAATTTTGGTAGGCCATAGGTGGGTGGAAATATTGTGGAACTTGGACTTTTCCACACTTGTCCCGAGGTGACAGCCAGATTTCATCCACCGAACAGATGTGCTTGGAAGACCTTCTAGATGTCCGAATACAAGTATAGAATAGAAGAAGAAAATGGATTATCGGATGTCTCCTAACCTCTTGTAAAATTTGGTCCCATTTGTAGTTGTGGATTCTGAGATATTATTAGATTGGTAGACTATTTTTCTGGGCCGCAGAATCTGGCCCAAAATTTTATCTCTAACTTGGGACGCCTAAATGACCACAATGGAGACCGAATTAGCACTGGATCATGAATAATGATTTTTTTCCTATACATTTATTATAGAATCCCACGAAATTTGGGATTCATTGGGCCTGGATGTTGGGCCCCATGGTCTAATCAGTGGGATGATGTCCAATCCGACTTCTCCAGAATTGTTTCATTTCATCACAAAAATATCCCCACCTTCTTCCATGAATTCTCCATTGATCCCTAAATGAAACATGATAATATTGAAGTGTAGATAAATTTCCCTAAATATCAAATTGAAATATGGATAATTAAATCCCTCAAAATCAGATGAATCATTGGGTACTTTAAATGATGTTAAAAAATGTACCACATAAAAGTGCATTTTAAGAAACAATTACAATCATAATGTGAAATGATGTTCAAAATGTAAAATGAACTAAAATGGTGTTTATGAATAATAAAGAACATAAATATTATATATATTAACAATGAATATTAGCCTCATTTAGTGGCTAATCATTAGTACTATGATATTGGAAACTCAAAGTGCGAGTGTCCCAAACACATATTAAATTACCCGAGGAAGCGAGGGTGAAATTACTTACAGGAGACTAATGTACAAAGAATATGGTGGTTATGTCATTATGATTTCTTCATTGTCTGATGTTGTTGTGGTCACTACATCAGGACATGGATTAAATAACATATAGTCTCATCGCTGAGGAGACTGAGAGGAGAAAGTTGAGTAATGATATGAATAAGTAATGGTTACACTGGATCAATGTAAATTGAATGGCAGGTTATGATCTTTAAATACATCCTATTCTAATATCATATTCACCCCATTAATCAACTTTCATTTTAAGTTAAAAAATGAACAAGTATTGAGTAAACTCTTCATTACCAATTTAGGTAAGGTTTTCTAAGTGAATAAGAATAAAAAAGACAGATTCACCTTTTATTCTTATGGGGAACAAATTGAGATACAAGGTGAAAAGGGCAAAGGCATGTATTGAAAAAGGAATTTTTGCAACATCCATCAATGAAAGAGGTATTAATAGGAGGTTATTTTCATTGCATATTATGAAATGAAACTATGGAAGTGTAAATGCAATTAACTGAATAAAGAAGCAAGTTACCCACTTCTTCTTCAGAAATATTCATCAATGTAATGTTTCGGTTTTACTACTTGGGTTTTAAATAGAATATTAAAATTACATATGTGTATTATAATATGGTAACCAAGTAAGTATATAAACCTTACTGGAAGTTAGGCGTGTTCTCTTAGTGGCTGATAAAGGGTTATACTAAGGCTAGTGGTGAGAAGTACACGACTTCTTTATTGCCAAGTGAAATATTCATGTAGAAATATTATTGAGTATAAACAAAAAAATTCATCTCACATGTCATTTTTGGAATAAGGAGACATTATTACAGGTTCCGAAATGGATGTTGTTTTTGTTATTTAATACTAAATCACTAGTTTAGTGATACATGAATCGTAGGCAATGAGTAATGAATATAAAAATGTAATACCTATACCTAGTTGTGGCAAGATAAATTTTTTTCAAGTAAAACTAAAAGTGGATATCAAGAATATACCTAGTATAGTATTTTGGCTCAGTACAGCTAAACACATTTGGTATTATTGATTTATTTAGTTTGGATAAAGAAACCTTTATAAATAAAGTTACATCACAAGGTTTCTGAAATTAGTTCAACAAGTTAGTATGAACTGTTTCAAGGAAAAGATAGAGGTATATATTGACTTCATAAGATTCCTTTAAATAATTAAGGAATGGTAAAATGAAATAAGTGCGTGGTCAGAAGATATGAGTTGCTTTGATCCAGCATGATGAAGAATATCTTGACTATGCAATCATCGATTATGTTAATGTAGTGTGGAGTAATTACTAAATGAACATTACCTTATCAACATCATGAAATCGATGTTAATAAGGTGGTTCAATGATGAATCATTACATGTTAACATTGATAAAAAATGCAGTGTGGAGTAATTCCTAAACATACATTTTATACATCATAGTTTTGATGTATGAAGTATCAATGTTTCTACTTGCAGCAACTTCCATTTTATTTCATGACGTGTAGTGCAAATAACAGTGATACCACATAACTATATGCCAAATATAATGAAAAAATGGATATCATATGAGTCATAGTATGATGGAAATCTATTATGTCATAAAGACATGTTTTTATGTAAAGAGTTTTTTAGGACATAAACAAAATTTCATCAAGAACAAACACAATGTGCATCTATTGTAATTATCCTAACAATTGCTTAGGATATTACATAAATACCTAATATAGAAAAGTGGTAGTCAAGTGATAAAATACATTTCAATAAAAGGGTGCACATCTATTTTGAGATAGTGGGAGCCATATTGACTCAGTTTTAGTTAATGCCTGAGATGCAAAAATAGCTGACATAGGAACTAGTTCCACAAGTGCATGTGGAACAAGAAAGTTCTAGAGACACAAACTGTGTAGGAAGGTTAAAAACCAGGGTGATGGTTTTGAGTTCACTGCAGCCGATGATACATTATTCATTGTGAATAATAATTCCTACAAGTGACTAGTACATGAAAATTAGATAAGATTTAAAATACCAATTAGAATTCAATAATGGTTTCCATGTATCACAATTCAAAGGGGATTTTTATTTTGAATACTACGGTGGCTATTCAAATGAGTTGCTACATGGATGGTACAAGTTTAGTACCAGTAAGGCTCGATTGGTTATACCAAGTAGGTATGCCTGAATCCATTATAATTATACTTGTTATAGCTAAATTTCTATGACCATTATATTATACATTATATGTAATGACCACCAATCATGGAAGGTGTCTATATGGTGCAACCAGAAAGGGATGGTCATGTCACATAATGCTAATAAAGGTTGAAAGTTACTGAAATCCAGTTTAGGATTGAAGTAAGCAACAATATCATAGAGTATTCATTTGGAATGAATGTGGACATGTGTCTACCATAGGTTAGTAGGATCACTATTGTATTCCAGGTAAAATATGTTTGGAAACTTATAAATGACTAGTCTTTAAGATTAGTTAAAACAAGGATGGAATATATTCTATAGTTATTGACTTAAAGTAGCAACCTAAGTTCTAGGGAACATGATCTATTGAGTTAGATCTAAAGGTTGATTAAACCTAGTCAATTGTACATATAGTGATATAGCATTGAAAAATACAAGTAGGAACAATTCAAGAGATGAATTGTTGCCAGTGTCAAATGAAATTATCTCTCCAAGTTCACATGTCCGAGACATGGGAGGAGAGAAACATGGTGAGTTGAAATCCATACTCTTATGCGATAGATTAATCACCTAAGCCATGATATGTACAAGAATTGATATTTCCAAAAGTGGAGATGAAAGGATACTAGTTTTCAGGGGCCACAAACTATTCTTCCTTAGATCCATGTGATATAGTATCACAGTTAGGCTAAGGTGATGTGCGAGACAAGTTCATTAAATTGTGTGGTAGCCATAACTACAAATACCAAGTACGCTGTAGCTTCTAATGAATCCAAGAAGCAGTTATATGCAATTATTTATTCGATTTCTTGGAATCAAACCTGGTAAGAGAAGTATTATCATAATTTAAATTATGATATTCTTACTATCCAATATGTCAAGTTATGAGAGAGGAAAAAAAGAATATACTTAAGAATACTATCTCTTGAGAAGATTTTTCTCAATGAGATGAGGTCACAATCGTAGAATTACCACACGACAGAACCATGGTAGGACTAACAGCTAAAGCCATTACTCAGTAGAAACATGATCTATATAATGTGAATAGCTAACAAGTATGGTTGGAATGTTGGCTCTAGCGAAAGTAAGAGTTTTGAAATAGTGGGTGTCCTAGACCCAACTTTGAAATGATTTTGATTACCATATTGTGTATACATTTAGTTATACATGATGTTTTGTTAACATTATAGTGTAGAACTCTATGAATCTACTATTGTAATGGTAATGTCCGTAGATTAATTTTCATATCAAGAAAGGTTATAGCAGATCCCAAGATATAATGAGAACCTTGAGATACCAAGACATTAATATGAAATAAAGGTCATATGATCTAGATACATCTTACTGACTGAAAACATTATATGTTTGATTGTCAGGTGCTAGGGGATCATAAGCATTGAGGCTTCTTCTCATGAAGTTCGAACTTTGTGATCTCTAGTAGTGAGATCATGAGGACAAACCCACCAATAGAAACACCATATGTTTCTAGTGTCATTGGATGTTACTATTTATGGACTTGTGTAATTGTATCATGACTTGAGAACATTTCCAATGTGTACCATTTGATTTAATTATTTGATGCAAGACGAAAACCATGATATTGAAATTGTGGTGAGGTAGTTCGTGTTGGGTGCATCGTTGGTGGCATGACATTGGTTGAATGGTCATGAAAGGATTTGTCACTTTAGGGTTTTTGAAGTAATATATCTTAGACCATGTTGATCAAGATAATAGTACCTTTATAAGACCATGGCCATGGAATTTGAGGATAAATTTGTCTAGTTGGATCAAAAAACAATAAATAAAGAAAAAAGGCGATGGCATGTGAATGTGTTCTACTTTATGATATACTTAAAGACAAAGAGATTATATCACACAGTTCATGTTCGTAGGTTGATTTTCGCTACTGTGATAATCCTTATCTTTTTATAAACCATGATGTGTTGCTATATCATGCTCTTGGTCTATGAATATTATTCACTACTATCTAGATAAAGTCCTAGAGGTTCACACATAATAGAATATTTGAGAATTTGTCATATTCTGTTGAATAGGAGTTTTGGACATGGTGGGGCCCACCACTGGGGTCTGAGATTTGTCCAAGGAGATAGGATCACCAATGAAATAAATAAATTCATATTATTCAAGTTAAGAATAATGAGAAATGAATTTTATTATTAAATGTATTTACCAGTTTTTAAATAAATACATGAAAAATATTATTTGAATGAATATTAAAAATATTCAAGGTTTAATTAATATTTGTGGGAATGATAAGTCGAGTAAATGACTCATTTATTATCATGTAATATATTTAATATATTATAAGAAAAAATTATAATAATATTTATGACTCAGTTTAGAAGTCATAATAAGTTGTTTATAGAATGTTTCGAATTCAGAAGGTCGAGTGGTAATACTGGATATTTTTTTAACACTCTATAAATAGAGAAGGAGAGGATTTTCCACGAACTATTCAATAAATCTCTCTCTATCCTATTATATCTCCCACATATTAGAGAGAAAGGCTCTAGATCCAAGGAGATCAGATCAAGCTTTCTCTCATGCATCGCAAGCGAGGCAATGCAGTGATCATTGGAGTGTCGAAGGCGTCATCATAATTCTGTGCTAGCACCCGAATTGCAATGAATGATGCTCCCAAAGTTTATTGAAATTCATGTGGATGATTTAGAAGAATTCATCTTTGTATTCTTCGATCATCGATCACCAAGGATGACCAGACGTCGTGCGCGACTTCAGATTGAAATCAGGTATTTTATATTTTAATTTTGTGCTTAACTTTTTTCACATGATATCCTTAGCTTAAACCAGGAAGAAACTCACAGATGTCGATGAATTCATGTCTACCATCAGTGAAAAATTTTGAAAACCCATTTTTGGGGCTTCTGATGCATGCCCGGTTCCTTCATTTCCTATATAGGCCAAGAGTCAAAACAAAATCACAAGCCTATTTCCATAAAACCAAGAGCCATAAATTCATCATAAGTCATCAAATCTAAACCACATGTGTATGTCCCAAGGAGAAAATCATATACAACCATAACATCATAATAAGAATAACAATCATAGCCCTGGTAACTTGGACCTCCTATAGGAACAAATGTTTGTGACACATTGGTCTGATATCCATTATAAACTCGAAAACATTCATATATATCTAGTCTACTAATTTCCAAGGAGTAAAACATGAAATTAACTCCTATGATACCTCTTTGTAACATCCCATCCCGAATTCCATTAAATCATTGCCCTGATCAGGTTCACCATATGAACTTGGGTGAGCCTCCTCGTACGCCAAATGCTTCCAAATAGAAGTTGGGGTATATGATAGTATTGTGAGGAGACTATAAACCCTTATCAGAGTGTGTAATAACAATACAAATAAAAAACATAATATACATTAGATTACTCAAAAATAATAAAAAAATGAAGTAGAATCATGCAATAATATGATAAGATACAATAAATGACCAAACATCCATGCCATACATACAACACTGATCACCCATTGGGTTGATCACATATACAAGATAACTAAATTAAAAATAAATACATCAGGATCTATTGATAAATCTGAGCCATTCCATGTACTCGGTCTACAATAACCTATCGAGATTCTTTGACTCGATTATCAAACTCCACATGAAAAACTCTTCTCAATCATGAAACTCTTGGCCTCTTCCTAATCCATCATGCATACATGATAAACCTAAAAGATTACATAAGGTCTTCAAACACATCGAGGTTTACATACAAGGGGTGAGAAATACATATTAGTAGGCCACCCCTAATGGTGAACCTATAATCTACTGTCATAAGTGCATGATCATTCCGTATACTCAATCTAGCCAAAACAAAATTGAATTAAAGAAAAATAAAACCACTTTTTATCCTTAGGTCTGTGACTTTTATCACCCATATGTACTTTGAACAATGTCGAGTGTCTCTTAGCATATCTCTATTACCATACATCTCAAGTAACAAGTGGTCTACACTTCCATGTAATACCCAACCAAACCTCACAAATTCACTTATTATCACTTACTTGGAACCTATAAACATTAGTACCAGGTACTCATACCATGTTAAAGTACTATCATTACCAAGAGAATCACTGTGACATATAACCCACGTATCATAAACAACATTTCACGAAGCATCAGTCCAACATCTCAACCACATATGCAGAATTCCATGTCCACTATTCTCATCTATATATGTGGAAAAACATGTCCATATATATAATCCATATTAGTGGAAAACCTTGTCCATCAATATCATCTATATCTATGGAACACCATGTAAACCAATCACATCTATATATATAGAACACCATGTCCACCAATCTCAACTATATCTATGAAATTCCATGTTCACCAATCTTAACCATATCCATGGAACTCCATGTTCAAAAATCTGGACCATATATATTGAATTCCATGCCCAACAATCTCAAACATATCTATGGAACACCATTTCCACCAATCTCAACCATATCTGTTGAACGATATGTCCACCAATATCAACTATATATATGGAACACCATGTTAACCAATCTAAACTTTGGATGTGGAGTATCATGACAGACAACAGAAACAAAAAAATCATAATAGTAGTTCTTAAGGCATCGATTTGACACCTAATCCATCCCATAAAATCTAAAATACTAAGGTTCAACATCCTAACCTATCAAAACATTCAAAATGGAATCAAAAAAACCTTTTTAAAAACATAATCATTTACCAAGGTCCCAAAATTCCTTTATCACTCAAACATGCCTCGTAATTATGATCCCTTTATATATTTCAAAACACAATTCCAACACATTTTGGAAAATTATGGATCTCACACATCCATTTAAATTTTTTTGAATCCACTTGTAAAGAATGGATATTTATCTTTAACATCCAAAATATGGCCAAAGCCTTTCTTTCCCTCAAAACCTTTAAAAATATTCACCATGAAATCTACACCCAAGGGGAAACAAACACTTATTTCAAACCAACATTTTAAATCCACCCAAACCCCATTTCAAAATCACTTGGGAGTCAACATATCACTTTAAAGAAAAACCCACTTCAAAAACATAGTTTTCACCCTTAAAAGACCAAATCCACACCAAAACATAATGCACACGGGTGAAACCATTTCAAGATCCTCATAATAAATTCAAAAATTCAAAATTTCCAATGGTCGAAACACCCCATGCATGTCCATAAGTCCAATCTCATAATAACCAACATATCCATAGGGTCTGTGGAAGGTATAAGGTATGAATCTAAGATGAAAAACTATTAACTTAAACCGAGTGAGTAAAAAAACCACACATGGACTTATTCATATACTACATACACAATAAATCAATCATCATGACTATGTATACATATATTAATCCACCTACCACATCAAAAAATCTTTCCAAACATTTCCAAGTCCCCATGGATTTTTCAAGGCCTATCCAAGACCTATACAAACTCCTCAGTGTCCAAACAATATTTCCTCGACCACCCATATCTAACCTCATTCCAAGAAACAATAAAAATTTAATCTCAACATTTAACAATTAAATTTACCATTTAAATTAAAATCACATAACGGTCTCCAATTTCACCAGGCACTGACCTCTTATCTAAACTCCAACCAAATGACATGGGTGGTCCACAAAATACTATCACCACCATTCCTAGGAAAAGGCCAAAGAAGTGATACTATTAAAATCAATTAAATTAATTCATTAGGTAATACCTAAAATAATTCACCATGAATGAATGACTTAATTAAACATCACACAATTACATACATAAGTTGTATCAGGATCTCCTCTATGCAAGACAACCAAAAGCCCCATGTGAAATAGATGATTCCACTATGCTTTGGTGGAATTGTTAACAAAAACTAAACTGGAGAACTCAAAAATTAGAGGGGAGGAAGAATGAGGTGGAAAGGAAGCCAAAAAAAGTTAAATCTTACCTCAAAACACCTAAAGATAACCATTAACTCACCCCAAGTTAAGGTTTAGAGAAATATGAAAGATTTGGGAGCACCCATGGTCTTTTTACGCCTAATGGGGAAGGAATAGGTGGAGTTTATAGAAACCCAGGGTCATATTTTGTTCATTTACCCCATTAAATGAAATTATAGTGTCCACATGATTTTACAAACTATAAACCCTTCACTAGGCATTAAAAATACCTCACCTGTTTAGGCTACATAGTTTAGAAAACCATGCATCAACCATGATATTAGCATTGCCTCCCTTATGCAACAAGGAACACAAATTTTATAAAACTATGAATAGATAATGCACTATACCTTATTCTATACACCACCTTACACAATGTCTCCTTTGGATTGCTCAGTTAACCCCAAACCACACTCTAACCATGAAATTTAACTGTGATTAGTTCAAAATGAACTAAGAACTCCCTAAGCCTTAAGGCATCAAACATTTTTCTCCTAAAATACACACACAAAACTGTACACCCTAGTCAGTGAACTCCAAAACTAATGAAACTCAAACCAAGGTCCCCAAGGATCACCCAAACACCCGAACTACCTTTTGAGCCTCATTACTCTTTTTGAAATAACACTTTACAACATTCTAAATCTCAAAATGTCATTTTGAGTCTCGATTCAAAATCTGGCCCATTAAGTAAATGAGAATTCAAATTCCTTATGAAATTTTCATCTCATATGAATGTAATATATTAAATAAATATACAGGTTTTTATCATTTTATTCTTGACTTAGTTCACTCTGTGAATTAGAATTAATGAAATTAATCATCTACATGCATGTAAGAGAATTTCAGTAAACCATGTGGATTAAAATTATTATTATTGATTTAAATTTATGATTGATAATTTTGTGAGAATTGGTTAAGGTTTTTTGTATTTTTCAAAAGAATATTATACCATGATATATGGAAGAAACCACAAGTATTATGAATAATTAAAGGTGATGTTTTTTTGTGACTGATTTCATGGACTCTCCATATTGAAAATATGTAAAATATTGTGGACAATTATTCTACAAGAGGAATAAGAAGAAAAAAATATTTTGGAAGAGAAGAATATACTAATGTTGTGAGTGTAACTATGAATATAAGAAGATATGATGATACAGAGATATAATTTGAAGATCTATAATTTAAGATGGAGAAGAAGGGAAAAGAGAGCACTCTCACAAGTTCTGGTGTTCACTTTCTATTTTGTGAATAATCATTATAAGAAACCTGTGTGTTAACATCCCATTTGTAGCCCTTATCTCAACATAGTAAAAAAAGATACAATAAGAGGAAGTGATACTAGGATCTATAGTTTTTCATTTATAAATATTTTCAAGAACTATAGTGAGTAATATTACTTCTTAGTATATCAACACATTATCAGCTTATTCTCCCTATACCAGCCTTTTGTGGTGAACTAGGTAAAACACCTGTGTCCCTAAATTTACTTTCATTATCTATAATGTATATATGTATCTAAAGTTTGAAAGGATCATATTGTTTTTTCTAACATAAGGATATTATCCCATGAGAGGAAAAAGAACCGAACACCCTAATTCACCCCTCCTCTATGGGTGTATTAGGCTACTAGTTGCAACAAATGGTATCTGATCTAGGTTTTGGGTGTTGAATCTATTGTTTAGGGTTTATCACTATAAATAATAATGTTAATTTAAAAGTAATTCATTTATTTTATGGTTTTAATTACCAAATCTTGAATAATATAATGATATTTCATCTATGATCTCTTGGACATGATGACTTCTCCGCTGTTGTGCATGGGATACATGTAAGTGATGATTTAGAACTATCCATGACTGAAGTAGATATAAATCTACTGGATATTGATATAAAAGATTTTAATGACCTTTTTGGAGCATTTTCTAACCAACTTTACATGAAATTAATGATCCGTACTAATGAAAATTCCAGGGAAAAACTATTCAATATATATGAAGAATATAACAAAGTAAATGAGGCTAAGATTCTAGTCCAACATAATAAATTTGATGAAAAAAAGATTTACCCTAATGAAAATGTTTATGGATTATTTAACCAAATCATAGAGGTTTTTAGATCCATTCAGTGTCTTGGTAAACAAATGAAAGATGTAGAGATTTTGAACAAAATCTTTATAAGTCTTTTTGCTATTTATAATCCAAAAATATGATCTCTTAAAGAAATTAATTTAGAATAATTTTCTATTGATGATTTATAAAGAAGATTTATTGTATATAAGATTCATGTAAGGATGGAAGGAATATCAAACCACCCAAACAATAAAATAGATTTTAATGTTATGAATAATCTTGACATTACTAAAGCTGAAAATGATGAAGAAGGTGTAGCTGATGAATTCCTATCTCTTATTACCATAAAATTAAATAGAGTAAAGGTTAGGTTTCAAGGAAAGACACCCTTGGAATGTTTTAGATGTGGTAATGTTAGAAACATTATAGAAAGGTGTCTAAGGAAATTTGATGATAATTGTGAAGAAATATAATCTACATAGAATCCAAGAAGTAAATTATCTCCTAAAAGATACTTTGGATCAGAAAGTTCATCCAGAAATAATTTTCAAAGGAAGATCTTGGTGAGTAAATAAAAAAATGATGATGAATATTATTTAAAAGAAGTTAAAATTTTATTTTAGTTAGATATAAAATATGTAATGATGGATATAGTTTAAAATGAAACACCTAAAAAATAGTAATACAATCAAACCAAGGTAGAACCCTAGGGGGTACTTGAAGAGATTGATATTCAAAGAAAAATATAAAAATTAGTGTATTGATGAAATAATATTTTGAATATGTGGACCAACTTGATGCCGAGATTTCTCAGCTTAGAAAATAAATAAAATACCAATCAGTTAGTTAAGAAGTCTCAAGAGAATTAATATATTTCAAACAAAAAATTTAATAATATGCTAAGGTGATTGATGACTTGGATGCTTGTTTAAAGGATAGATAAAAGAGTTCTGAAGCTCTTCAATAATAAGTGGTTACTTTGAAAAGTAAACCTAAATATGGAATGGAGTCAAGTGACCCAAAAAAGAAGATGCAATTTGGTAAATTCTTAAATATATAATTATTAGAAATATCCAAATGATGTTCAAACTACATTGAGAAATTTTTGGATGAAAAAAGTCTAAGATACATGGGTAAAAGTAGAATTAGTTGTGATGGAGGGAAATTAAAAACATGAGTAGTGATGATATAGAACAATGGGAAGAATAAATTTATATAAATTCCTAAGTCTTCAAGATTTAATAATAAATCAAGGATATATTCAAAAGGTAGATACATATGGAGGAGTGAAGGTGATAAGATAATTCCATAAGCGTGGTTCTAGTTTTGTGGCTAACTTGGCTGCACTATATATTAATGTAGAGAGGTGAACATCTATTTAGAATGATATTTTCTTGGAATTAGATAAATAAGGATGAGACCACATCCTTCATATGAAGGAATAAATAATATCTATGGATAATGATTTCATTGTTCTAAATTTTTTCATAACGCCATTTATTATAGGTAATAAATAAGTGGAAATAGACACTATAGAATCCAAAGGTGTATACATATAAAGAAAATGAACATGATTCATTTTATATATAAATACCCCCTTAGATGTGTGAGTATTTATTACTTCCTAGTACATTCAAACATTTTTAGTATATGATCCGTGGACTAACCCTTTGTGGTGAGCTAAGTAAAACACTCATGTCTCTATATTTACTTTAATTATCTAGAATGTCTATGTGTATGTGAAGTTTGATAAAATCATCATTTTATTACTAACATGAGTAAAATATCATGTAAGAAAAATGATGAATTAAACATGAAAAATAACCCCTTTTAGTGTGTATTAGACTACAGGTTGCAAAAAATATTCATGTATATAAAGTGAATATATGATGTAAATATTATGTATGCTTAAATTTATCTGATAAATTACTTCTTATAAAATTGTGATTCCATGCATTATATGTTTGTTAATATAAAATAATATTTAGTTTTCATCTAACTTGACTTTTATTTTTTATGAATTTATTAGATTGAATTTAGAGGTTGAATATAGTTTATACATAGGTATTATAGTTATGATGGAATTGAATTATCACTTTAGTGAAGTACCCTTAGGTATAGGGAATTTGGTTAAGACTTATCATTAACTTGGAGTCTTATTCCCGGTCCAGAAAAGTGGGGGTTAGATATATTTCTCTCCAAGCTTACTCTTGTAGGGATTTTTAATTTCATATAACTTTATGTATTGACATGAATGGGTTTATATAACTTATGTATGGGATGTATTGGAATATGTATAAATATGATGGGCTTTTATTTTTAAGTGAGTAGCACAAAATATGAGTTGTATAAAGAGTTACACATTAATATGTTTTGAACATATTAATTTGGTGTGTAGAATAGGGATTAAAAAACCATAATAATTAGAAGCATGCATACATAAAGGAATAAAACATGTGATAATAAAGATTTTATGTGATATAATCGTTATGAATTTAATATTCATGTTAATTATATTAAAATTATTAGAAAAAGAAGACCCCTAAAATATCAAGCATAATATTCCTTCTAAAACAAACACATGTTAAGAACCTGATCATCCATCTGGGTAGGTTCTAACAAAGCAAGGTGCCCATGGATTATCTTGTTCATGGAATGGTGGAAATAGTTAACCTTAAGAGTTAAGTAACCAAATATAGATATGAGTTTTGGGTGAATATTAGATGGTAAACTCTAGTAGTTATAATAATATATTAATAAAGTTAATATTATATCTATAAGTTAGATTTTGGAAAATAGTAGTCCACTCAATTATCCAAGAATCATATGTGATATGACTAGCATGACGGTCTACCTAAATAACCAGGTGGTGATATGAATAAAAAATTGGACTCATTACTTAGTGAAATATGGATATTATCCCACTAAAGGTATTTATGTATGATATCATAATTTTAATGGGAATAGTTTCATTGAAAGTCCTTGATGAAAATATATAAAACATGACACTCACCCACAGATATGTCTATGTTGTAGATTATAGAATGTATCATGATTATCATTTTGATATATCGTATAGGTATGAACTATAAATTAATACTAGATTAGTATATAATATTGAGGATTATTCTCAAAGACAATAACTATGATCATATGGATGTGAATGTTTTAGAAATAAATTTCTACAATTTGGAATCATGAGTATTAGATATTGGGTATGTATCACAAATTTGTTCAAATAAATATAGCCTTAGATTTAAGAGGGAATTGAAGAAATTAGAATTTGATATATGTGTTGGAAATTAAGGAAGAGTTATTACATTAGTGGTAATCATTTATGATCTAAGTTTATAAAGTGGATTGGTTTTTGAAATAAAAACATTTATTATTTCCCTTAGATAAATAGAAATTTGATTTATGTATCTTGTTTGGAAAAGATGGGGTTTTTCATTAATTATTAAGAAGAAGAGTTTATATATATATATACATATATATATATATATATTGCCTGAATGGCCTGAAGGACTTCATCCTTTTATTCCTTTTTGATAATAACCTGTTTAAGGATTTAAGGGGAACCCTTACATTATATTTCCCGTAGACTTTGTGACATTATCAGACTCGAAGGTCTTAATAGAATATATAAAATACAATGACTACTTGCAACTTTCCATCCCCAACATCTACATTGTGATCAACTCTCCACCTTTGCATGGCTGTTCAACTAGCTGTCCTGTGCAAGTATGCACAAGCATGGTACAGAGGAAAAATTCCACACCCTCTCATTCTTCCAAACCCGATAGCTTTGCTCCGGCGAATGCGCCTTACTCTGAATCCTCCTATGGAGCATGTTCCTTATATAATTTGTCTAGTTTTAATCTGCACATCAGGTGGCTCAATGGCCTTAAGGTGGCCCTAAGGGCTGAAGGTGGCCCGAAAGCCTTACTGACCCGAAGGACTGGTTGGCCCGAAGGTCTTAATGAATCTAGGCCCAAATCGGTGATCGAAAGGTGAATAGTTATGACTGTTACAGTACAAAATAGTATCAAACAGTACATACTAAAGTACCTGTAATAGTACCTACCACAGTACCTACTACAATACTGCTATAGTACCCAAAAATATGCCTCTTCTTGGATTCAAACCTTGGTCTCATGGATGCAATTGAAGATTCCTCACCAACTATACTGGGGCTTATGTGCTTTAGATATATATATATAAATGTATTATTTTATGGAATTAGGAATTCATAGGATAGTTTATAAATTTTATTCATGGATAATCCAATCTATAATATTCAAAATAAGAATTTCAAGGTTTATTCAAACCTAACTTACCTTTAAATTTTCTTCCTTGGACATATAAATGAGAAACACATTCAAAGAATCCATAGAGATGGATTGTTGGAATCATTTTATTATGAATCATTTTAAAAAATGAGAATATTATTTGTTAAGAAAAATGACCACAAAACATTTTTGTGGAAAAGGTGATATGGTGAGTGGAATATTAGATCTTACCATAGTGATGTATGAAAAACAATGAGAACACAAGAAAGTGGTGGGCATATAAACTTCATGAAGGAACACAAGGCACAATAGAAGCATGAAAAATATGATTTTTTTTGGGTTTGGAATCATGTTAAAAAAACTGAATCCACAAAACACTTTTCCTAGATTTTTCAAAGGATTGTGTGCAATTCAATTTTAGCATGAAAAATAAAATAAAAAAAAACCATAATTGGTACCTTTTTTTTTTGAAATCGCCAATTTTATTTGCTCACCATCAGCGTATCTTGGATAAAAGGTACCAAAATATGTATCCTCCAGGTTTTCCACATGTGCACAACTCTTGAATTTTCAATATTTGATTCTTGGGTGCTATAATGGAAAATTTAATAGCTTTACTACATACCTTCAATCATGTGAAGTACGCATACTCGATCAAGAATATGGGATAGATCCAAAATTTGTCTTCTTTTGATTTTTGTAATAACCAAAACATTTATAAATGAAATTTTATTTTTTAAATGAGTAAATTCCTTATTAAAAAATGAAGTTATAGAAAACACATGAACTACTTTGGTTATTTTGGAATGTTATATGGTCTATTAAATTTAAAATATCATTAATTGTCAAAACTATTGATAATATATTCATTTTGTAGTGATAATTATGATTAGTATATTGAGGGTTCTTTTGACATATACAAAGGAATAAATTTCCTAAACTAGTAGGATCATACCATACGAATCCCATTTATTAGAGATTTCAAGGGAGATAACAACACTGGGATTTTCCATTGACCAATCCCAAGCCGAGATTCAATAACTAAAGCATGAGTGAAACCATTTATGGGAGAAGTTTAATCACATCCAGATCATGACCCAAACCATGTTCACTAAACCACCACATGAAAATCTCACCATCACATAACTTTTCCTTTGGGAATTCATTAGTGTAATAAAGGTATATGTATATAGAATGTAATAGTATTAATTTGTATATATTATTTCGATAAAATATTGATTATATTTATTCATTTTTATTATTACCTTTTTAAATAATTATATAATTAGTTTGATAAAAATTAGATTTTGATACAATGAAACGAAAATTGCATTTTTAGGTAATATATCATTTCAATAAAGACACACTGTTTTATGAATTCAAGAATTTTTGAAATAAATGATATTCTAATAAAATATTATTATTAAATAATATGTGTTAAATATAAATGGAAATATAATTTTATGAAGACAAATGTAATTTTTATAAGGGTTAGAAAACTCTTGTTGTAAAAAACTATTATTTTTAAATAAATGGGTATATTTGATTAAAAAGTTTAAATTATCATATATATAGATTTATTTTGATAAAATAATTTTTTTTTTTGAAATTATAATGTTAAAATTATCCAATGGTGATTTTTTCATAATTTTATAAGATAGTTGAATTTTTGGGTAAAAAAAAAATACGATACAATTATATGGTATGTATTATGACATCATAAAATACCAAAAGTGATATAATAAATATATTATAAAGGTTTTAAACTACCAAAATCATTTTACCCTTTAAAATAATGTGTTTCTTAATTCATTTGATTAATTTTATAAACCCTTAATGAATCCTCCAAAACCTATATTATATTTTAAGGTTTTAAAATCAATTCTCTATAAACATGAATAACTTCCACATCACCAAGGAAATTATTTAAATGTTTTTGGTTATTATCCTTATAAAATAATTTAAACCAATCCTCTTTGGTAGAAACCTTGGAAAAAGACCAGGGTAATGTTTGTGGTTTTGATTACTTTATCATATAGAGTCCAAAGCCTATGTTTGAAAATTAGTGAAGAATTATCCTATTTTTTCTATATAAACCCACAAACCTCCCTACACTCTTCCCCAAAAAATCTTGTATCATGAATTTACTCTTCCCTTTATTCTCTATATTCCAACCAAGGAATCCAAAAGCTCTTAAGAAGCATCTACCAAGCTTTTAGAAGTTCCCTTTAAAGGTAAGGGATCCTATCCTTCTTCTCTTTATTCAAGCACTTTGTTTATATTATTCATTTTTATTTCCAAATTTTCATGTTGGTATATTTTTTTAAACATCCTTATTACATTACTTATGATTAAAAAGTGATTAGATACCCATTTCACTCTCATTAAACCCTTACATGAATATTTATGTACCCCTGTTATGCTGCCAAAATTATCCTGTGATTTTCCATGACAAACATTTGTGTAATGAATACCCATCATCATTTCTACTCAAGGGTATTCACCTAGATGTAACTTTCCTTCATTTATTTTTTACTTCCATGTATATATCCAACACTCCTTAATCATGGTATTAAAATTGAATAGATACACCCTTATGTTGTATGATCTATGTGGAACACTTATGCATATACATGATATAAAAGTGACGAGTGGGCCAAGAATTATATAGCCCTATAATGCATTGTATAATAGTCTTATCTCATGATATTACATGTACTGTGCATGAGATGCTATTCTAAGAACACAATGTTATTTTTTCTTGGCGGTTGTTTCCAATGAAAATGTGTGACGCTGTGTGTACATTGTACATGTGATGGTTTAATTGTTGGTGTTTGAATGGTTACACACTCAGTCACACCAGGTTCACTATTTTCAAACAGCTTCCAATGGGTTTTGTTCATAGATCCAGAAACACCCAACAGTTCCCTTATTCTAGATATTTCATGAACCTACGTTTTAAAGGTAGGTGGTCATTGGGAATGGATCCAATGATGCTTAGGGACTCAAATCGGTCGAGAGGATGGGTGGTCAGGCTCATCACACCCTTTTGGGGAGAATTATTTATAACTCTGAGACTCTATTAAATATCTAAGACATATTCATAAATCCTTCATTAAATACCAAGTATGGCATGGGTGGCCCATAAATTAACAATCAATTATTATCATGGATGGAATTTAGAATCATCTGTATGTATCTGAGGTTCTTCATCAACAAAGACATCTGTATGTTTCCAAGGTTCTCCATAGATGTTACCCTTCTTTGAATGAATTATATATTATTTGGTAATTTATCTTTATGACGGTATTTTTAATCCACAAAGTGGTGCATTCTAGAATTTATCTTTATCTAGAGATATATGAGTTACTTTTATGTTAGGATTGGACCCATAAATGGAATTCCTACATATCCTTGTGAAAGGAATTAGAACCAACATAGTTCTATTCCACTTAATGGTACACATAATACATTTTAAGGTCATGTAATGAGGACAAAATCATGTAGTTTAAATTCATGTAGCATGTATTTCTAGGTGAAAGGTTCATGGTAAAAGGTTGGTGTGGGACTTACGCTGAAGTGGACTAGGGGAACTGAAAGGGATATTATCTCCCAAGGTGGATATGAACCTACTTGTAAATTTTCCTAGAGATAATTAGTGTTAATTTGGGGTGCTTGGTTTGGACCTCAAGTAGGATTCCTATATATTCCATTTGGACATGAATCAAATCCCACACAATTTAGAGGACCCACACCAATGGAGGTCCTCTAAATGTTTCTCTTATAGGGAATATGGCTCTTTGTGGGGATTATGACATGGTTCTAGGAATTATACCAGATATAAGGACCATTTTGAGTACACATAGTTGTGGATTATACCAAATTTGAGGTCCTTTTGAAGTCTCGTATGGAATATAGCCCTTTGAGATGGATACATGGTTTTGAGGTCCCATGTATACAGAGGCCCTTTGAAATAAGGTGAGAGGAAGATCCAGAGAAATATTCTACATTGAGTCATACATCTAATCATGAATATTTCCTAATCATTACTGACCTCTAATACCACATGATTCATGCTTGATGTGAGAAACAAGAGGAAGTGGAAGATCCGTCAAACTACATATTCTATTTCATCCATTTTTGGATGAGTCCAGGACTACAGGAGAGAGAAAAGGATTTTACATGCCTGTATCCTCTATTATTTTTTGTAACCAAGGTATAAGGAATACAAGAGGTTTCTAGCCTCATATAATAAATACCTCAGGCTAACTCCAGGAGGGATGATATATTCCCAGTTCTAGGGAATATAGGAGGATAAAGAATTGACCCTCATCAAAGGGAAAAGTAAGCACCCCCACCTCACCATCTGAAATGGGAGGTCCCTGGTCTTATAGATGACAAGGGAAGGACATGGCCCTAGCCCTCATGTCTGAAACAGGGTGTTCCCTAGTATATTCTCCAAGGTTGGTACCCTCATTACCATGGGAATGTATAATTGAAAACACTCTAAGGATCCCACCTATGAGGGAGATTAAATGTAAGAACTCCATTACCATGTGAATGTATAACCTAGAGGACACATTGGTGTTCCCTATGATCTAATCACACATATCCGGAGGCTTTGGGAGAGGTATTGGATTGGTCCCTCTCATAAAAGGGATCCAAGGAAGAGACGACCTTTCATTGGTGGAATACAATATGGATCAAAGGAATCTCACACAAGTGAGGGTTGAGAGAGTTAAAGATGGATCATTCATGTGAAGGTTGGGTGAGCTGATGGGTAATCACATAGGTGAATGAAGAGTGAGATAAAGGGGGTCTCGTGTAAGGTATACCTAGGTGATCTGAAGAGATCCTTGGGTTATGGGAAACATGGGAAACAACACACAGGTAATGCCTTTTTCTAGTCTCTAAGGGTCTCTTCAAGTGTCTTTGGATGACTAGAATTTAATTCCTAGGATTTAGAAGAAGATTTCACCCTAGTATGTTTGACTTTGATGGGGTGTCTCATGTAGGTGTTTGGTTTTCAAAACACTAGAGTAACTGTAATAATAATACCCTCCTTAATTCCATATTATTTCAAGGCTAAGAAATCTACCTGAAAGGTTCTGAGGGCCTGGGAGAAGGACTAGGGATAACAGAGCTTCGAGGATTCTTTAGGTTTTCTAGTCATCCCAAATAAGGAGCCCTATGGTCCTATTTATAGGAATTCTCGAGATCCTAGAAAAAGGAGGATCCTAGCATAGTTATGTAATTTTGTTCATCACATAGGTGTACCCTGTGTGAGTCTCCTTGGCATGAATTTTTTGGGATTTCATGGTGATGCTGACATGCCTTTCTGGGGCCTGCATGGTGATGTTGTCCCGTATTCTAGACCGACATGGTGACACTTCTACATAGGTGGTACCTATGCAGTGACACTGATTTAGTCTTTCATAGTTCACCTGGGTGAGTGAATGAAATCCTTGATATTCCTCACTTATATTTCTCTTTTAGGAATTCCCCTTTGAAAAATCTTATTCTCATGTGAAAAAAGGAGCGTAACCAAAATCCACCCTAGGATTGGATATGATTGGAAGAAGAGGGTCTAATCCTAAGGTAGAAGAAAAAGTATGTTGATGTATCCTTTATTCAATAGGCACTATGTGTTTGTGCACCTTTATGATTAGATTTGACAAAAATGATGACTTTAATGCTATACAAGGGAGAAGTGAAAGGGTGTATAATGTAGATAGATCACTCTGGTGGATCGAACTGGTGGGTTGTTCTAGTAGATCACATAGGTCAACTACATGGGGGTTTCATGCGCATAGATCGCACAGGGGTCCTTTTATCTATAAATAGCATCGATGGAATCGATGGTTCTTATTTTCTACCTTTAACTACTCCTTTCATTGTGCTAGTAATCCCATCACACAAGTCTATTCGCTGATGCTCCATTCACATAGACTCAGTATGCACTTACCTGCATGACGCATGTACCTGGGTGAGTGACTTACTTGAGGTTACCTGGGCAAGTGACCTCTGTGAGGTCACTTATGCGAGTGACCTGTGCAAGGTCACTTGGGCAAGTTTCCTGGGTGAGGCCACTCCTTTGTCAATTTTTTTGAATCTCAATTTTTTTTAGAAATGATGATTTATCTCTAATTAAAATATCGGTACTTACTTGAAAATTCCCAATGGATTCCTAGAAGATTATAGTTTATGATTCACAGTATAGTAATCATATTAAGAAGATAGTTGATGTCATTAGGCCAGATTATTACAATTTATGCGACACTACTCTCCTAGACTTGATGAATCAAATGAAAAAGCATCATCGGTAATATACCGAGAGTAAATATATGCCACTCTATAGAAATTAACATCTGAAGAATGTATTTATCCCAAATCTAAATAATTATATCTTGCTTTCCTAGTTCAAGAAATACAAGAACTTTACCACTTCCAACATCTCATCTAAGGAAGGTACATCAATTTGGGAATATCTTTCATGGACCGCATGTTATGAATCACAATAACTATGACCCAGACATGAAGCCTCATACCCAGGAGTTAAATCCACACTATTAATCTTCTATATTCTATGATTCCAGGAAAGATAAATCGAAAGGATGGAGGGAAGACTATGACCTCTTACCTCTTCTCGGGAGGTGATGTTATACTTTAGTGGATGTGGGCGTACTGGGTGTACCAAAATTGTGCTGATTTCAAATTGAACTGAAGGAAGTTGGAATTTATGAGGCCATCTGGGTACTTTAGTCACATGTATACAAAAACCCAGACACTATTCCTGAGCTATTAAGCTGATGGATCCCATAGACCAACTCCTTCTATATGATGCACAAGGAAGTTGGAATCTGTCCATGGGATGTCTATAAGATTTAAGGAGTTCCCATCCTTGGAGATATGTATGACGAGTTTATCCAAATAAAATCCACATGGGAAGATACTAGAATGATTCCTGTTCTTTCCCATGATCTGTTGAAGATAGATTGGTATATCAAGAATGGAGACCCTCATCTAAGGAGGGATGTTCATTTCAAAGCATGAATGAATGATTTCTTAGAGACCAAGCGGGAGGTACCCACATGAAAATTTCCCACGAGATTTCTTTCAATGGAGAAGTGGGTCATTATTAGTAAATTATATCCCAAATTATAACAAGGAAAGTAAAACTGATGGGGGTATACCATAAAGTCTGACATACCTTCCAAGATATGTCTTTTAGTATTCTTATCGATGTGGATAAGCATCTACATGATTCCAATTTGTGAATCCAATGGTGGTGTGAGGTCTGGAACCTTTTCCATAGTGACCAAGCTAGAAGTGGGAAACCATATAGGGTTGGAAACACTTATCTTAGTGATGATCCATCAGTTCCTACTACATGTTCACATAGGGAAGGAACCTTTAAGAATTACTGAGCCATTCCAAGTACCGTGGGGATAGATTGTGACATATTTCTCCTCTTACACTGTGTTTAGAGGAATAAAAGTTCCTAGGAGATGGTTTTAATCATTTCTTCAGGATATTTCTGGTATCCAACCCCTATCCCTGAATCATGGTTAAGCCTTTAAGATACTGAATCTTATTAAGGAATTAAAATTCTTTCCTTTTATGGATCCACCCATTGGGACATTCAATGATAATGGAAAATATGGGGATTGACTGAGATCATATATTATTTCCTTCAAGGATGGTGTGCTGGAGGCTTGAATCAATGGTTAGGTTATATATGAGTCCTATACTCCATATAGATTATCATGACAATTTAAGCATCAACAAAAAATAACTATATCCCCTCCTGTGCTCGTTTTGTCAGAGAATCACCCAATAGTGGCCCAAAAACTCTAGATTCTCATAGCTATGGAGGTGAATAAAGTATGATTAATATACCTTCAGTAAATGATTCCACTGGTTTGATTGCTTGGTATGCCTAATACTAGATTTCATTTTATCCCCAAGGGGCATTAACAATGACCATCCCCCTAAGTTGGATCTGTAATGATTGCTGGGTAGGGAAATCATGGCAGAAAGGATCCACTCATTCCAAAGAGTGATAGTGATGAGGATCCAAGATCGACCTTACGACCCCATGCACATTTTAGTCCACCAATAATGGTTAGAAGGGATACACCGACTAAGTTTGAGCCTAGATAGTCCAACTGTGATTGCTAAGAGGAAACTTTATCTCTAGTTTTCCTCCCTTCAACCATAATAGAGAGATCTAGAAAGCTCATGAAATGAAGTAGCGTCAGGTATGCTTGACAAAATACCAAAAAAACTTTAGATTTTGTGTGACTGGAGGTGGCCCAAATGTGATAGGGAAGGCCTTCTGATTCCAATGACCTATTGTCACTCATTCGTGCCAGGTTTTAGATTCCACATATTGGAGATGTTCGAGTACCATCCAACCTCCACCTTGATGCTGACCCTGTCGAGGAAGGAACATATATCTGGGATATATAGATGCTCATTGACTCCACCAATGATCATATCCTTGATACGAGGTGAGTGGTGGATATGATGAATTGGGGATCTGTTAAGGGGGTGGAAGATATATCTACTAATGAATGGGATGAATTCATTGATCCAAGTTTTCACTTCCCTTATTTTCCTCATTCGTCCTATTCTTCTCAATTTTGAATAAGAGGTCATTATTTAAGAATGGGTGACCCTGATTTATAGAAGGTAGATGGATAATTGGTTGAGATACTATCATTAAAATATATCCTGATAGGCTCACCTGTGGATGATGAGGAATCAAATCCTGATTTGGAGGACCTATCCTTAAAATAGATGATGATAGAGGATGATATGGTGGGAGAGTATTCTCAACTGCCACCTCCAATACCTTTTTTTGAGGAGGCAATTACTATTACCCCTCTATAGAAAGTGAAGGAATAATTGCAAGTGAATAAATTAGAAAAGAACATCATTAGTCAGGTATAGTTTTCCTGAAACTATTTATTCTTTATTTTTCTAGAATAAATGCTTAGTTAGGATAATGGTTTTCAAGATCCACTACCCTCTTCTATCTCAAAGGGATTAGAGATGAACCTCCAAGAACTGAGGAGGATATTTCAGATGAGTCACAGTTTCCTATTATCGAGTCTTCCCATTTGATAGGAGGAGTGTCCAGGGACGAGGCTACATCTTCTCCTATCACTATAGAAAGAGATAGAATAATCTTGGTAATGTCAAATTCACACCATATGATGTCATGCATCAATCATCAAATTTTCTTCTTTATAATGTCTCAAATTCATCGTATGCACAAGAGGACCCTATGATCACCGTTGAATGCCCTATAACCACTTCTAAAGGGGCTAACATAGACTTTAGACAATATAATGAAGGTGTTGGTGATGAAATTGATCTGAAAGGGTCTAAAAGGGTTGTTCCCATTGATAGGACCATGTATGCTGCTGATGGTAGATCTAATTTGGGTCCTGAGATCATCATCTTATCCACCTTTCATGGGGAGTATTCTATGAGAATTGAAATGATGTATAATGAAATTATAGAATCAATTAATCCAAATATAGATATTTATGGCTCCTTGGAGAGGTTCAGGGACTTTAATAAGGAGTTGGAGAGACAAAAGTTTTTCTTTTTTTCTCTCATGGCCTACCTTATTATATCTAATGCATTAAATTAATTAATCTTGATTGGTGTAGCTATGTATGCATAAAATGTCACCAAGGTAATCCCTGACCAGGGCATTGAGGCCCATCCTTATTATACTAATCGATGAGTAATATTTAAGGGTCTCAGAGTGGGAGATTCTTGGGGGCATTCTATCATAGGAATTGATAAAACTCAAGAAAATGTTCCTTAGTAGGAAATAATAGTCCAAATTGTTAAGATTGAGGATGTTAGGGAGAGTTTCAACCAATAAAAGGATCTATCAATGAGTGAGTTCTGTCAATTTATTGGATTTCCTTTCTATTTTCTATCATGCAATGTCAATGAATGATTTCATTATTCCTTTAGCACTGATAGTTTGAGTGGATAAACCTGAAGAAGAGTACTTTGGACCAACTTAATCAACTTCACACTAATAGGATGACATTTATCCATGAAGGATAACATAAATTTCTTCCATGAGTAGACTAATCTTATCATACACCTCTCCCTCTGTGACTGTCTCCATAACAAGACAAGAATCTCATGATACTTTTTGGGAAATTATTCGTTTCATATGGTAGGAAATCTAGGAGTTATTCTCAAGAAAACCCATGGAAGATTAACCTTTAAGATTCCCTCAGATCTAAGACATTCTCCTCACATTGGGGTATGTTGGATTTGACTACCATTTGGTTCACACTATCATTAAGGACATCATATTCTGATGATCATAAGAGGATGAGTCACAATAGTCTCTCATTAAAGAAATATTGTTCATCAGAACTGATGGAATCTAAGTTACACTATCCCTATAGGAGATCAACCATGGAAAAAAAGTTGCAGAGTTAAAATAGGGGGTTAAAGAGAAATAATCTCAAATACAATACCTATAACAAGAGATGGATTTCACCTAAGGGGAGTTTTTAAAACTTAATCATATTCTAGAAGGGGTTCAAGTTGGGAGGAAGCTACTATTGTGACTTCGGTAAAGGAAATATTCCTAGATGAGGAGGCTGAGGCTGATCAAATAACCGAGTTTCAATAGGCCGTCAATGGGGATTAAGAGACCCTCAAACAACTGAAGAGTTATGTTTACAACATTTTATAGAATTTGATAGATAGACTCAAATTTTTTTGATGCTACTCTGATTTATTTCTATATAAATGAAAATGATTGTATTTAAAAACATCTATGTCTTCATCTATATTTTACTCTATAATTATAACATAACATTGAAGTTGGATTATTTATCTAACCTCCTTGTGTCAATGAGCTGTAATCACAAAAATAGGGATGTGGAGGTGCTCTAATTTTTTCCTAGGTATTTGGACCCAGTGAGTGTAGTTCAACTATTTCTACAGTCACCTGGAAGACCCTACATATTTTGCGTCTTTTGTGTCAACACCCTAATTTATATTCCAAGACAAATAAGAAGGAGACTTAGCAAGTGAGACATGGATTTTTCTTAGACCACCCTTTAATGGGTTTTAACCTAACATATTTTATACCTATTTCTTTTCATTGTTCAATTTTTTTTATAAACCATGTGGAGTTCATGCCTAGTAAGTCAAGATCTGAATTATACACAGGGTTCCCTTTTATGGATTTTCAACCTACTGAGTATTATGTCTCTTTTTTTGTTAGTAGTTAAGATTCTTGTAATCTAAACTAATTAAACTTGTGTTTTAGGTTATAGAATTTTGACCATAAGTTATATAATGACAACCTAAGTATGTATTTTAATCCAAGAATGCTCCAACATTCGTTAGATACCTAAAGCGGGATTTTGAGCCAATATTTTGTGATTTATAGATCTAAAACATGATGTGGGAAAATATGCAAGGGATAATCATAAACCATATTCAAAAAGTGGTTTCTAGCATGATGTTATTTGGGATTATAGAGATAGAATAGGTATATCTTGGAGATGAACGTGCCCCTAGTTGACATGCCCTTTTTATAGGTGACTTGTGAATATATATATGAGGTATATCAATACATAGTCAATGAAGTCATACTCAAGAATATTATATTCTATCACCGATGGCTGGGGAGTTTATAAAGATATGGATTTGTCAAGATAATGAAGGGTGGTTTATGAAGGGAATGTGTATGAGAATGAAGGGAACATCTATATTGGAATTTCCATGAATAGGAAACTAGTCCTATAAAATTTCTTTTATTAAGGAGGGGGGATTCTATTTCAATCATAAGAATGCAAAGTATTGGTCCCAGAAGAAGTTCAGAACCTCCCACCTAGATCGAGCTTGTGTCCATGAATGGTGGGATGCAAATACATTGGATGTTGTCGCATTAGGGTATATAATGGAGTATCTAGGAATCAATACATGTCTTTATGTAATTATAATCAAGTTTTAGGTAGTTATTTGGGGTGATATGGTTGGTGAAAAACATCAAGAGAAAATGATCCTTGTTGAAAAGGTTTGAATCATCATGTAGTTTAATGTCATATGACTAGGACATGGACAATGAATTTTAACATCTAATAATGAGGATGTATAGAGATATAATTTATGGTCACTTAGATTTGAAAAAAAAGATGATTACCTTTCCATTCTATGGTAATATAACTAAGAATGTCCCATCATCTTCAGGCATGAAGGGGAAAGTTGTAAGCTGCAATATGAGGACTTCCAGATATGATAAGTGATATGGGGAAATTATTAAATGAGTGTCCATATACCATGTTCAAAAAGTGGTTTCTAGAATAATGTTATTGGGGATTATGAAGATACAAGAGGTTTCTCCTGAGGAAAAATGTGCCTTTGGTTGATAGGCCCTTTGGTGGGTAACTTATGCAAAGTGAGATTGTGGCGTATCAATGTGTAGTAAAAAAATGACATCCTATAATTGATAAACCCTTTTGTGGGTGACTTATGTAGAGACAGACTGAGGAATATTATGAATAGTAAAAAAAGGTGTCCTCATGAATTTTACATTCTATTACCGATGTCCAAGGGAAGCTTCTAGAGATTTGATTTTTTTTGGAAACATAATTTGGTTTGTGGAAGGAAATGGTCTGAATATTGAAGGATAATTTCATATAAAAATTACCCAAGAATGGGGAGAAATGTTTTTCTATGTAGGTCTTAACCATACATAGAAAAGGGGTTTTTTTAATTATGGCTAGACCCGAGACATATGATCCAATCATCGCTACATATCTTGTCCAAATTGAGAATCAAGACTCACATAGTTCTAGAAAATATTCCACACAATGACCAAATTATTTTGTGGAGAAGATATTTTTTAATAATAGCTCATGAATGGGGTGATAAAATGTACTGGAACCTCCTGTGTAGATCTGAATCATATATATGAGGATGGGAGAATTTTCCTATACTGTGGCTGGACTAGGATGTGAGATCTGAAAATCACTACATATCTCTTCAAAGAAAGAATCAAACCATACATAGTTTTAAGATTTTAACAGCAAGTAAGAGAGATGTTAACCATATTGTTAATGTCATGCAGTCAGGATGTTTGGTGTTACTTTTAATGTCTTGCATCTAAGACTATGCTAACCCTAACATGAATTGATATGGAATTATCATGTGAGAAAGCCTCACTAAAACCCCTAAGATCATGTGATCCATACTTGGTGCGGGAAATAAGGAGTGAAAAAGGTTTCTTTCACCATACAAAGGTGATTAAAATAAAGGACATGTGAATTTTTATCTTTTGGTGGATTTAACAGGATATAAGATTCAAGTTTTACTATACATCTCATTGGAACAAGAATCAATCCATACACAGTTCTAAGATTTTAACATTGATTTAGAGGGATGTTAACCATGTAGTTTAGCATCATGCAGTAAAGAAGTTTGATTACCCAAAATGAAATGAAATGAATGAATCCCCATAAATTCTATTTAGGTATTCGGGAAATAATCTCATTAAAGGAATACCACATTTATGATACGAGTCTTCCTATTCTAGTTGCCTAGGGTACCCTATTCTTGGTACATAAGGTAATAAAACATTTTAACATCATGTGATTAAGATGCTGTCATACATTTTAATGTCATGTTATTTAGACGTCATGGTGTTTTACAGTTTCAATTCATACATCTAGGACCATATATCGTGGAAATAATGTGTGAAATAAGGATTATCAGACCAAGGATGTTCTTACATACTTTAGATATGAATGAGGAAATTTTAAACTATGGTCATGGGAATTAATGGCTCAATAGAAATGAAATGGGGCTAGAATTCAAGGAATTACCACTAACCAATGTTTGAAAAGTGAGTTTCCAACATAATTTTGTTGAATATTATGGAGACATAAGTGGTCTCTCTGAAGAAGAATGTTCCTATGGTTGACAATCCCTTTTAGTGGGAGACTTATGCAATGCTATACTGGGGTATATCAATGAAGAGTCAAAATAAAGGTGTCCTCAGGAATATGAAATTCTTTTACCTATGGTTGAGGAAAGCTTATGGAGATACAAAATTGACCAAGACAAGGAGTCTGATGTGTGGAAGGAATATGTCTGAGTACAAAGGGATCATTTTGAATGGTATTGTCCATGGATTGTGAAGTACCTTGAATAGGTCTATGTTTACATGTATGAGAGGGGGAATTTTATTTTCCTTGTGGCTTTGCCTAAGAAAAAGGGTCTAGGAATCACTATTTATCCAATTTTAGGAGAGATCAAGCCACACCCAGTTCTTGTATGAAAGATACTTGTAAAATTATGACCCATACATAGGGAGGGGAGACATTTTTATGGTGCAGATAGACCCATGATTGGAGATCCGGGTGTCACTACATATCATGTGATGGAAAGAAATATGCTAGAAGAAGTTCTTCAGTGGAGGTATAAAGGGTTACTAACACCAAGGATCATAATATTCTTAAGAACATATCAAAATATTATGTATTTTTACATTGTTCAATGAGGAAATTATTGTACAGTTTAACATCTTGTGACTTGGACCTTAGGAAATGTAGTTTAAATTCTTACAACTCAGACTATGGTGTCATGTAGTTTTATTTCATACAAATAGGACCATAGGTTGTTCCTTTTAAGGTTGTTCATACAGTTCCATGATGCTATACAGTTTAATGTCATACAACAAAGATGAGGAAACCATGTTGTTTAATTTCATACCTCCTAGATGGAGGTGTCATGTAGTTTATTATATATTAGAGTGTACTTGTGTCTGAAATAAGGTACCTCCCAATTTGGCTCAATATTTGGAGGTTTCTTCCATGGTATCTTTGGATTCTTGAGGAATAGTACTAGTTCTCCTTGGAGGAATGAGAAGAAGTAGAATGTCTTGTTAAAATCCCTTGATATCTGATTTTAGTAGACCTAAAATTGATGCAAGGTATGAAATATTTTCTTATCAAGTCACTCCAATTCATCCAGCTAATTTTTGGATTTTTCATCTATGGATATTTGATCACATATGGAAATGTGGAATGATGGAAATTAGACCTCAATGGGCATGACTACTTCTGTTCTATATACAAGTGAATACGGGGCCACCTATGTGGAAGTATGAGTTATAGTCCAGTGGGCCCACAAGGCATGAAATATCTTTTCATCCTAATAATTTTTACCCTTATCCATATTATTTTTGAGTATGTTTGATAAGATCTTGTTGAAGGCCTCTATATGTCCATTGGAAAATGAATGATAGTTGGAAGAATGGTTGGATTTGATATTATACGCATGATATAGATTCTCCAACTTAGTAGAACAAATATTGGTTCCGTTGTCCATAAATATTGTATAAGGGACACCAAATCTAGTAATGATGTTGGATTTTAGAAAATTGAAAATGATTTTGGTCTCAGATTCATTGAAGGGTATTATCTTATCCCATTTGGAGAAAAATTCGGTAACAATGAGGATGTATTTTAATTTCTTATTTATAGATGAAGTATATGGTTCTACAATATCCATTACCTATATAGAGAATAGACATGATTATTTGGATGTGTGTAGTAACTTTGGGGGTTGATGGATGAAGTTGGTGTTCACTTGGTAGGAATGATAATTATTGGTGAATTTTGTGAAATTCTACATCATTGAAGGATAGAAGTATCTAAGCCACTAGATTTTATTGGAAAGATTGAACCATTACTAATGAGAACTATAGGCTCCCATATGTAGTTATTTCATAACAATAACATTCTATTCTGCATCAATGCACCAGAGAATGATTCCATTAAAGCCTCATTTATAGAAGACTTTTTGGTGAATTGGGATGTCATAAAGAGTGTAGTTTGTCACTCATTATCATAATTTCAATTTTTTTTTGGATTTTTATGATGAGATCACTCTATTTTGAATATAGTATACAATGGTTATCATATAACTACTTATAGGATTTTTTGGTTCAGGTATGGAATTAAACTCATTGATTTCTTTTACATTGACATGAATAAAAGGAAAGACCATTTGGCAGTGCGCAATGTTGATGAATGTTTCATCCTAGTCTGGATCTTATAAATCAATGGATATATTCACTAATGAATTAGCCTAGGAATTATATGATCATGGGATTTGATTCAATGTAGGATTCAAGGGTAATTTTTCAATTATTCCATATACATAGTCAATCAAGGGGATTAGCTCCTCCTTTTTGATAGCATAATCCCCATTGATCTGGTTAATTTCCAACTCTAAATCGCCTTTCACCATCAAGTGGTCTACTATCATTTTAATTTCCAGTTATATCCCATGTAATGATAGCATGATATTCTACTTCATTATTTTTACATCCATTTGAAAACAAGGAGTAAGGAAATATTTCCTTCGATGGAGAGATGAGCAAGACTCCCAACCCAAATTTATTGAGCTTGAGGTACTCCATTTTCTTCTCTATTGGGCTTCTAGATGAACTGTCAAAATAAATATCCCATGACTAGGAGTCCTCTTAAAAAGATATTATTTATTAATTGATAAATTCAGTATTCAATAAAATTGTTTCTGCAAATGGATGCTCTGTAAGGAAATCTGCCAAAGCCTAGAGTTTTACCGCTTTTGGAGGCATGAACTGAATTTAAAATTATTGTAGGAGGACCAACCATAATGAAAAAAATTCTAGTTATAATAGCATGGTTGAGGTTATATTTTAGTGGTTTTTTTCAAGAGACTAAATGTACCTCATGGTGCTATAGGTAGCGCCTCAGTTTCTGAACTGGGAAAATTAATGCTAGAAAGCTATTATTAATATCTAAATAATGAGTATTGGTGTCAATAATGGTTTGAATGAGATAATATGGGATTTTTTAGTTCCCAAAATCATTATTTCTTGTAAGTAAAGTACCCAATGATCATTCTAGAGTTCTCATATACAAAATGATAGGTTTCTTCTTAACATGTGGAATCGTGGAATCAAGAGATATTTCTTAAGTATTTCAAATGATTCTTGACAGCCATTGGTCCATTGTAACCCCCTTCTTCATCAAACCAATGAAGGGAAAAAAATTTCCTATAAGGTTTTCCATAAGAACTGAATGTAATCCAGGTTTCCTGGTAAACCCCTCTACTCTTTGAGGTTCTAAGGAGGTGAAATATTGAATAAATACTTAGTCTTCTTAGGGTTGAATTTGATTCCACAATGGTGTATGATGAAGCCAATAAATTTCCCTAAGGTAACCCCCAAATCACATTTAAATGGGTTCATATTTAGGCTATGCAATCGTAGTTTGTTGAAGACGGTCTCAAGATCAGCCAGATGGTCAGAACACTATTGAGACTTAACCACTAGATCGTCAACATAGTATTTGAAAAACCTTTCCAAGAGGGGTTTGAAGATGCGATGCGTGGAACATTGATATGTAGTGACAACATTATTCAAACTAAATGGAATTAATTGATAGAAAAATAGTCTCTAGGGGGCTTGAAGGTCTTGGATTCTTCATCTTCTTTTTGTATTTTGATTTTATTATACCCCGAATGGCCATCCATGAAGGAGAGGGATTGATATGTAGCCATTGAATCAATAAAAAGTTCTATAATTGAAACTGGGAAATCATATTTTGAATAATTAGAGTTGAGATATTTGAATTTGATATAAACCCTTATTTTCCCATTATTATTCTTCACTAGGTTTATGTTGGCTATCTATTTTGGATAATGGACTTCCCGAATGAAATTTTCCTTTCACAATCTTGTCAACTTCAACATCAATTTTGGTGTCATGAGTTAGGTGTGTCCTTCCAGATGATTGTTTATATCCCCAGTGGTTTTTTGGAAAGCCTAGGTGGTGATTGACCACCTCAGGATCAAGTCCTTCCATTTATGTGTAATTCCAAGTGAACAAATCTCGATGCCGATTCATAAAGGAGGTATATACCTCTTGTTCTTTGGAATACATGGTTGTACTGATCAAAGTGCTTAGTAGGTCCTATTATGTACACAAATTTATTTATCTATGTTTATAATTGATGGTAGGGACACCTTCCTCAAATATTGTAGGGGTGTCCCTCAAGTTATCCTCCTATTTCTGTTCCTCTTCCTCTTCCTCTACACCTCCCTCTTCTACCTTACTATTAGGGGGATTAGGTAATGAATTAAATTTTGTAGAGTTTGGAGATGAGTGAACACTTTGACATCCAGAATATGAAGAGAATTACTTTAAACTAGCTGATGATGTGGGGTCTCCTTGAAGTTTCAGTGGGGATGGAGTGAGGGATAGAGAAGGAGTATTTTTATCCTCTCTTAGGTAAATAACAAACACTTCTAAATTAGATGATGAGGAAGAAATATATTGAAGATCAAGGAATAGAATAAGAGAATTTTCATATGAGATTTTACCACTTTTTAAAGAGTCAATGACCTTTTCATCATTTTTGGGATTTGTTTTCATAATTGATATCATGAAGGTTATTGAATATATGACTAAATTTGGGCCCATTCCTTCAATATGATGAATGAGAAACAAAAATTCTCCACTGGAATTCTTGATGGGATTGACCATGGTCCTTTACAAAAAATTCGGGTCCATGAACTGAGAAAGACTTTCAGTCATAGGTTGTTTCCCCTATGTCTGATAGAATCCCACATTAATATACTGAGTTTTGTTGGATTCGAGTGGGTATTTTTCACCATAAAATGTCCCAATTTGACCATTAAAATAATAGTTGAGGCATTGGTGGCATGATGGGGTAATTTTTTATGCTAATAGAACTAAGGCCTTTACAGAAGAACATTTAATGTCGTGTCTTGCTAAACAACCATAAATTATGATTCCGATATGAGGTCCCTAAACAGGTCCCCGATCTTGATTTTATCAATATGGTTTTTATCACTCTTATAAAAAACCTATAGAGTTAGAGCGGAAGGGGACAAGTGGGGATTTCTATAACCCAGTTGACAAATCATCTGAACCAGATCGACGTTAACTCCTAATCCATTTTCAATGAAAATCCATCAGATATAAACATCATTTATCTTACTAGACACATAAAAGGGGTTGATGTGTCCCTTTAGGAAAACAGATTCATATTTCTTCATGAAAGATATTATCATGAGGAAAATTGGTCATGGGTTAAGAAAATATAAGAAGATTCATTTTGTGGAATTCCCCTTAATGAGGAGAAGATAGAATTCCACTGAGGAGGATTTTGAAGTAAAAATCCCCTAGCCCCCATCCCTATGGGTTGAGATTATTCCTTTTACATTTCCAAAACCTTTTGAGCCTATTTTTTTTCAACCTTGATGGTTGTGTTAAAAAAATTCCCCAACCCTACTGGTTGGGGTTTCTCATGGATTTTTGTGGTTTTTGCTGCTATGACTACTTTCTTGATTTTATGGAGCTATGTTTGATCATGGGATGGGTGCATTGTATTGTATTCAACCAATCCACCTACTTAAAAAGATATTAGATATGATTAAATATTGTACTCCCTTATGTAGGAGGCTTACTCAATATTTTTGAATGATTGAGATAGGTGTTTTTTGGTGGATCTATCTCTTCTGGACTGATATTTTCAGAATTTGGTCAGGGATTATTTTTGTTGATCATACCATCTATTTTGAATAGGGATTTTTTCTTAAGGCTGGTTTGAATCTATTAAATTGAATGATGTCACCTTTTGAGGGATTTGATGGTTGGGTATAAAAGTTAAGTGCATTACCCCATGATTTCTCCATCCTCTAATATAAACACTAGGTAGGGTGTTGGTGATTAGATGAAACAACTTTTTCAATGTGTTAATACATGAGTGTTGAAGGGATCTTTGATGTTTTTTCAATTTCAGGTGTTGTGAATCTAGGAGAGATTCCAAGTTGATTTGGTGGTGTATTTATTATATTACCTTTTCATGATTTGTATATCCATCATAAGGAAATACTTTTTCTTTTAAGTGATAAAGAGAATTCCATACATTTAGGTGGATGTCATGTACACAATCTTTAAAGAAAATCGCTGGAATGCAGTATTGGGGAGTAAATAAAGACTATACCACTACTGGTATATTGTTTTTATCCAACTATATACTCATGATTAACATGCGTTCTTCATATTTTTCTAGATTCTCACTAACCTGGTCCAACCAAAGTGGATGTTTCCCTGATGTTTTTTTTCAAACAATAGGATCTGAAGGGATTTAATCTGTCATATTAGAGGGAAGGTGGTACAAGGGAAATTTAGAGAATGAATGTAGCCTCGAACTGTATTTTGGTTGAGAAAGGATTATAATTGTTAATGAAGAGGCATCAACCATTACTGGAATCATGGTAGGAGGGATTTATCATAATTAAATCAGTAAGGGGAGGAATTTTTTATCGAAGTGAAGTTTCACTACAGGGAGGACCATTATACTGAATTCCATCATGGGGAGGACTACCATCATGAATTGAAGTCCAACTAGAAGGATAATTCTTATAGTATATACCCCAAGGAGGACCTTCAGGGTAGAATATAGAAAGTGGAGGACCTCCTTACTATTTGATCTTATAGCCATGTAGAGGGATGTTGTGGTTCTCATTAAGATATGGGATCTCGAGATTGACCAGATTACAAACATGAAGCAAGCCTTCATATTAAGATGTCCAGAGAGGGACTCTAGAAATACTGCTATTATTTTCATAATTTGGTAAGAGAAGAGTAGGACCCTGAACTGCCACATATAAACATATTAAGACTTTAAGAACTCCAAAATTAAGCTGAGGGGGTATCATAGATCAACTTTTCATTTTCTAGTTTCATTTGTTGGGGATTATTTTTGGATTCTTTCTTGCGGTTGACTGGGGATGCTTGATGGGGATGTCGACTTTCATATAACAAATATTGTTTTATTATATCCTTTATCAATGTTGGAATTTTATGATAGGTATCTATAATTTTGACATGATTTGTGCCTACCCTAGAGTTCCCATTGGGATAAAATGATTTGCTCTAGTTTAAATGAGGATATGGTATTGGTTCAATTGTGCGTATATCATGGGAAAATTTGGTCCATGACCCTCCAAGATTGGAGAATAGATGGGCTTCTACTCAAGAGTGACCCTCGATTTATGTTGGAGAGTGACCCAAATTGCGAGGATAGAGTTTTATTTCATCCCCTCTACCACTTCCATTTCCATTATTATGTACTGATAGGTTTTTAGGATTTGAATATGAATTTGTGTCAGCACTTTCACCATTTTTAGAATGTTTTGGGTAACTTCGATAGCTGGAATGGGGATATTTTCCTATTTTGTGTCCAGATCAGGGGTGTGTGCCTGACGTTGTCCTCAATTTATTGTTTTTATATACCAAAAGTACTTAGGTGTGGGGGTATATATAGGGGTCTACCTCTTATTTATTTATGGGACTTGCCAGCTGGATTTAATGAATGCTATAAGCTGTGTCAGTAAGCTTGATAGATGCGAGCTGGTGTGTACGCCTACTTGTGATTTTCCACTATATTTTATTATAGGGTTTGGTTGATGTGAGAAGGTGTTTGTTCTTACTTTCAGGTTGCTTCTGAGTTTGAGTGGTGGACTTCTTTGGATGCTGTGAAACTCTTCCAGTATGCTTGGATGGTGCATGTAGGTTTTTGTGCCTTCTTATAGTTTGCTACTAAATTTTAATGTCATACTTCTTTATAGGGGAAAAATGTTTAGCATTTCTACCTATTGTTTTCATACTTCCCTTTGTGGGAAATATTTCATGCCCAGTTCTGAGTGTCTTGGGATAATGTGGCTTTGAATGCTTGTAGGATCCCTTTGGTGGGACCCGTATGTCATCTAGATGAGGATATTGGTGAACTCTTGATATGAATACACAAGACAAGGGAGGATCTGATTGTTTCATTATGAGGATAGGATACTAAAATAGTTGGATATGATTACTAGTTCCATTTACTTCAAGGCCCCCATCCATCATTTAGTGGACAATTGGTAGGGATTCATGTGATAGAGGGATTGTTGAGAATCCTCCAGGGTTGGGATGGTACCATTTAGGTGGTAATCCCAAACCATCACATTTACAGACCAACATTTAAGATGATGGTTTTGATAAAGTGTCCTCTGTTTAGTCGATGGCCCAACTTGTGCAGTGGAAAAAACGTACATCTGCTAGAACTGTTATGATGCCTTTTGGATTGTAGAGATATTTTTTTGAAAGTGCCTAAAACATATGTGAAAAAAACAAATAATAAAACCCCATAAAATTAGCACATCAATAAATTAACACATGAGTAATCGATTTTCCTTGATCTATGTTTTCCCCTCTTTCATTTTTTGTAAAAAAGGGGCATGACATGTGGGCAACACAATCATCTTGGTTGAGGATTCACATCAGATTCACCATTTTTTCTCTGATGAGAATGTGTGAAGATATATATATGTTGTACGCACAATAGTATGATTGTGGGGATTTTAATGGTCGCACAATCATTCAAGCTGGGTTTACTATTTTTTAATGGCTTCAAACGAGTTTTGTTAGTAGAGCCAAACACACCCAATTGTTCCCTTATTCGAGATGTTTGACGAACCTACTTTCCAAAGGAAGGTGATCATTGGTAATTTCTCTAATGAAACTTAGGGACTAACACTGGTGGAGAGGATGGGAGGTCAGGATCATCACACAATTTTTGGGGGAATTATTGCCTACTATGAGACTCTCTTAAGTATTTAAGTCACATTCCTAAATCCATCATTAAATCCCAAGTATGACATGGGTTTCCCATAAATTAACAAAATATTATTAGCATGTATGTAATTTAGAATCATATGTATGTATCTGAGGTTCTTCATCAATATAGACATCTATATGTATCCAAGTTTCTCAATAAATAGTACCCATTTTTGAATGGACTAGAGATTCTTTGGTTTTTTTATCATTATGATGCTAGTTTTAAGCCACACAATGGGTTGATTTGGAATTTTTCATCATCTAGGGAGAAAAGAATTATTTTGATGTTAGGATCAGGTCCATAAAATTATATTACTACATATCCTTGTGAATGGAATTATAATGAACATAGTTCAGTTCTACTTAATAGAACACATCATACCTTTTAAGGTCATGTGGAGAGGACCAAAACGTGCATTTTAACATCACGTGACAAGGATGTCTAGGTAAAAGGTTCCTAGTAAAAAAATGGTGTGGGACTTACACTAAATTGGCCCAAGGGACCTAGAAGAGATACAGAATCCCATTATGGATATGAATCTTCTGGGAATGTGTCCTAGAAAGAATTAGGGTTGATTTGGGGTGCTGGGTTTGGATCTAAAGGAATCTCCCTACCTATCCCATTTAGATAATAATCAAATACCATGTAGTTTAGTTATGTTGAGGAAACACCCCTATGGAGTTCCACTGGAGTTTTGTCTTGTGGGGAATGTGTCCCTTTGAAAGGATTATGGAATGGTTTTGGGACTTATACCAGATAGTAGGCCCATTTTGAGTGCACATAGTTGGGGATTATACTGAATAAGAGGCCATTTTAAAGTATCACATGGAATATGGAACTTTGATATGGATATATGGTTTTGAGATCCCACACCAATGGAGGCTTTTTAAAGGAAGGTGAGAGGAGGATCTAGAGAAGGATTGTCTACTGAGACATGCATCTGACGATGCATATTTCATGATTGTTACTAACCTCTAAGCCCATGTGAGTCATGATCAGTGTGATAAAAAAGAATAAGTTGAATATATAATGAACCACACAATATCCTTCATCCATTGGCGGATGAGGCCAGGGGTACAGGAGATATAAAGGGCTTTGATGTGCCAATAGCCTCTCTTATTTTTGTAGCTAGCGCAGATGGAAGACACGAGGAGTGTGGACTCCTATAAGAAAGATCAGGGGATTAATCTAGGATGGATTCCCTATTATCAGTTCTTGGAAATATAGGAGGATAAGTCACTAGCCCTCATCAAAGAGAAAAGAAAGAATCCACCCTCAACATCTGAAACAGGAGGTCCTTGGTCTCCGAGATGATAAGGGAAGGAAATGGACCTAGCCTACATGTTTGGAACTATGAGTTCCCTAACACTTCCCTCAAGGTTGAGACTCTTGTTACCAAGATAATTTATAATTTAAAACCCTATGAGGATTCCAACTACAAGGGAGGTTAAATTAAGGACCTCCATTACCACAAGAATTTATAATCTAGAGAACATGATAGTGGTCCTTATACATTGATCACACTTATTTGGAGGATTTGGGAGAGGTATTGGATTGGTCCCCCTAAGATGAGGAATCCAAGGGAAGAGATTCCATTCCATTGGTGGCATAAAATTGGGCTCAAAGGAGTCTTACATAGGTGAAGTATGGGAGAGATGAAGACGGATCACGCAGGTGAAGGCTGAGTGAGATGAAGGGGGATCACATAGGTGAAGGTTGGGAAAGCTAAAGGGGGTCTAAAAAATGTTATATTTGGTGATATAAATAGATCCTTGGGAGATGGAAAACCTAGGAAATAACACTTGGGTGAGGTCATTCTCTAGTCTCAAAGGGTCTCCTCTGGTGTCATGGGACAACTGACACTTAATTCTTGATCTTGATAAGGGGATTTCTTTCCATGTTTTCTTGACTAAGGGGAGGTGGATCACAAAGGTGTTTTGTGTTCAAAATACTAAGGTAAATTTAATCCTACTACCCTTTTTAACTCTATTGTATTTAGATCATAAGAAGTCTACGTAAAAGGTTTTGAGGTCTTGGGAGAAGGACTAGCATGAGTATATCATCGAGGATTCTTCATATTTTCTAGTCATCCCAAACGATGAGCCTAGGGTCCTATTTCTAGGTATCCTCAGGACCATGGGTGAAGGACGCACCTCACATAGGTATTTCATACCAGTCATCATGAATTTATTTCATGTTTCTCATCACGTAGGTGTACCCTATGTGGGTATACTGGGTGCGCCTTTCCTGGGCCCACATGGTGCTACTAGAACACCTTTCGGTGGCTAGCATGGAGATGCTATAATGCATGATGGACCTATGAGGTGATGTTTATGACAACCCTATTCTTTATTACACACTTAAAAACGATTTATTACATAAAATATTAACTTGATACAACATGGAAGATTGAGATTTATAGCATCTTTGGGGCCTAGGAACATTACATAACAACTTAAAGAATAGAAAACAACATCTTATTGAAATCTTCTTTACATGACCACTGCATTCCCTCGTACTTAGAATTGCATAGGATAACCGGAGGACATGCATAAGAAAAGGGTGAGCTATAAATCCTAGTAAGGGAATAAAAATGGAATAACATGAGGAATATAATACATGTTAGAAAATAGGAATATCAACGGAGAACAAGAGAATCATGAACATAAAGGCATGATAAAGCATGATAATCATAACATGGATATGTGACAACAACACTTGACATGGAATTATCATTAGCCAAGGCTCATTACACATGGAGCATGAGTAAAACCACATTGCACATGAAGCCCGAGTAAACCCTCATTGCAATTTAATTATCATGATCCAACACCCCTTGCACATGATGTATCATGATACTATACTTTACCCAATGCATTGGAGTGCTATCAGGGCACACCCTTCTTAATTATTTCATTTCATGCATAAGTGTACCACAAGATCATATAACATGAATTCGTAAAACATCATAATTTATTACATGATTAAGGAATGTGGAATTAATACATGAAACTCTTACATAAATATGTAAATGTGCATAAAGGTGAATACCCTTGATAGATAAATGGGCATGGTATTCACTACATAATGTTTTTGGCTTGGAACATTGCAGAGCAATTTCGGCAGCATAACAGTATGACATAAGACTTCATAAAAATGGTTGATGAGAGGGAAATGGGTGTCTCATCATATGTACATGAAATGGACAGTAAGGGGATTCATATATATACCTTTACCAACATAGGTAATGGAATTTAGATTCATGATACAAAATTACTCCTTGAATGTAAATGAGGAGAGAGAAATTCCTTACGGAATTTCGACATGGTAACAGGTATATATGGAAGGCACAGATGAGAGAGAAAGGGGTATCACATCATTCAAACATAATGAGGAAAGTATAGGGGTAGTTCATAATCATACCCCAACATTTATAATTTAAAATAAAAGGGCATAATAATATTAAGAAACTTGGATCAAATGAGAAAGGAATGAATCCCTTACTTGGAAGTGTAACCCCAAAGGCTTGGGAGGGGCTTGAGAGAGACTTCTTGGGAGCTTGGGGTGCCTTGGGAGGATTCTAGAGAGAGAAGGGAAGATGTTGGATGAACTCCAAAGGATTTTAGTGAAGAGTAAGTGGGATCTTGGGAGATTTTATATTGGGAAGGAGAGAGAATTCTTTATTATTTTGGTTTGACACACCACACATTAAACTAATCAAAAACACAAACAATACCATGGTTTTTGCCTATGGTTATTTACAAAGGGGAGTGGAAAAAAATATTTTATAAGTCCAATGTCTGAACTTCTTAAAATAATAGGGTTTCTTTTATGGAGGTGAGTCACACTCTCAAAGAAAACAATTTAAAAAGACAAAATGTTTAATAAGTCTTGAAGGGTCCACTAAAGAATTGTAAAATAAATAAAAAAAAAACTAAAATCACATTATATTAATGTTAAAACAAATATTTTCCAAACATAATGTTTAGAGTATTTTATTAGATCACTATTGGGTCATTATGATGTCATAAAACACATTATATTTTTAAACGGTATTTAATTTTTTCATAAAAATTCAGCTGTCTTAGAAAATTATGAAAAATTCACCATTGGGTAATTTCGAAGTCCTGATTCCAAAAATAATATTCATTTTATCTAAATAATTTTTTAAATTTGTGAATTTTTTACTTTTAAAATAAAAAACGACATTTATTGACAATTCATGGGTTTTGAGAAAAACCACTTTCAAACCTTTATAAAAATTACAATTGCATTCATAAAAATATACGATAATTTATATTTAATAAAAATTAATTTAATAATAATAATAATATTTTATTAAAATATTATTTAATTCAAAAATCCATTAATTCATCAAAAAATATTTCTTAGTTGAATATTAACTAAAAATACTATTTATGCTTTAAAAACTATTTACAAAGTTACAATAATAAAATGAATTTATATTCTCTATACAAGAATAATGTACATAATCGTAGTACTAGGTTCTTGTTACATAACCCCTTAAAACACCCGCATAAGACCTTAGGGTAAGGTGCAAGATGATGACAGACTCTTGGGGTGGCTCGGATAACATTGCTCAAGTGGTAATATCTATCAGCTTCCAATTCTCTCATATGTGGTTTCACTCGAGCCTAATGTATTCAAGCTCAACTTGGGTTTGGTCAAGAGCGAAGCCCAATGATGTCAGCTCATTTTCGAGCTTTGAAAAATGGGCTTCATATGGGGTAAATCTACTAGATGAGGCCATCACTTCCTTTTTCAGAGTAAATTGGATTTGATAAAGCCCTAAATTTATACTAATCATGTGATCACTATTCAATGACTATATTAGAAACAGTCATAATTCTTAATGGTATTTTAAAATCCAAAACATAGAGCCAAATAAGTGCATAAATTTTACATAACCATAAGAAGACATTTAAATATACCAAGAGGAATTTTCATTAATGATTTTTTGGGTCATTACAATCTTCCCCCCTTAAAAAAAATTGCGTCCTCACAATTTTATTACATACAAAAAAAACTATGAAATTTAAACACAACTTCAGGGTTTCTTATGCACTACCATTAAGCATTCCCTAACCCTCATTATCACATCGATCATAGAGAGTGAGGTTTCACTAAGTGAAACAATACCTCAATGTACTTTCAATGTCTTCCACTTCCTTAGTCCAAGCACAGTCCATACAACTTGGATTGTACAGATTTAAAATATGATGCACTTTTTGAAAATAATTGTTTCTATCATAAAGTTTCAAAACATCACTATGTACCAGGTTTTTGAAAAATAGTGTAATAGAGTCAGCTTTGAAAATTTTAAAATATGGTTCTTCTAATATATAGCCTATGTTTCCAAAAATTCTGGAAGCCAAGAATATATACATATAGGCTGCTCAGAGGTCTCCCTCTTTGAAAGCTATCCTAAAATCAAATAGTGCATCATACTCTCCAGACAGGGTGAAGTATTTGAAAATACCCTGATAGTAACTCCCTTTCTGATAAAGGTGAGTGATTTGGGAGCTTAAGATTTGTTCACAAGTGATCCATAATCCTTGATGATTCCACAGTATGGGGGTGGTGTTTGATATGTCATAGAGAATCTTGCAAGAAAGTTGGAAATTGGAAAAGGTTTCGATACTATGCGATCTTGAATTCGCAATAATTATAGCTAGTAAGTCTTGAGGAAGGGACAAGAGTGGTTTATGAGGTTCTTCCCCTTTCATCTCAAAACTATCCTTTATCCTACTGACGAAACATATCAAATTTTGAGTTACCCTCATGACATGATAAAATTATAATATTAAACTACTTGAAGTCTAACGATTTATTATTCCTTAATGAAAGGAAAGTTAAGGGTAACACGTAAAGGGTAAACCAAGGACAAAAAAGATGACTTATAAATAGCTTTTATTTACTTAACTTATGAATCTATATGCTTCAATCTATGTTATCCATGATCTACTTTCTAACATACATTCTTAGGGGAATTTTTTTAATTCCCTGAATAACGGTTTATACTAAGCTTTCGAATTTACCAATACATATCCCTAGAGAGTGTCATTACCAAGAGTGTATCAAGGCCCATTTTCATGTACCAGGATACCCCGATTCAAGCCCGAAACTCCTTGTCGAAGTTTTCACTCCTAGATACATCTGTTCCAGAGCCGCCTCTACCTACTCATATCCAGACAGGGATGTATTTTCTTGATAAACCACTTTCCCAATACTCACCAAAACTTAGGGATGTCTTTTTTATACTTAGTCTAGTCTCTAAGGCTTCACTAGTGTTTTCTAATCCCAATCCCAAAAATAACTAAACCTATCATCTGATACTAACTATGACAACCCTATTCTTTATTACACACTTAAATATGATTTATTACATACACTCTTCACTAGATACAACATGGAAGACCGAGTAGTCTAGTGTATTTGGGGCTTAGGAACATTTCATAACAACTTAAAGAATAGAAAACAACATCTTATTGAAAAATTCCTTTACATGACCACTACATTCCCTCGTACTTAGCATTGTATAGGATAACTTGAGGACATACATAAGAAAAGGGTGGGCTATACAGCCCAGTAAGTGAATAAAAATAGAATAACATGAGGAATATAATACATTTTAGAAAATAGGAATATCAATTGAGAACAAAAGAAACATTTACATAAAGGCATGATAAAACATGATAATCATAACAGGGAGATGTGGCAGCAGCACTTGACATGGAATTAGCATGAGCCAAGGCTCATTGCACATGGAGCATGAGTGAAACCTCATTGAACGTGGAGCATGAGTAAACCCTCATTTCACTTTAACTAGTATGAGTCAACACCCACTGCACATGACGTTTCATGATACAATACCTTATCCAATGCATTAGAGCGCTATCAGGGCGCACCCTTCTTAAACATTTCATTTCGTGCATAAGTGTGCCACAAGATCATAGAACATGAATTCATAAAACATCATAATTTATTCCAAGATTAAGGAATTTATAATTCATACATGAAACTACTTCATCAATATGTAAATGTGCATAAAGGCGAATACCCTTGATAGAAAAATTGGCATGGTATTTAATACACATGGATCTTGGCTTGGAAAATTGCGATGCAATTTCGACAGCATAACGACATGACAGAAGACTTCATAAAAATGGTTAATGAGAGAGAAATGGGTGTATCATCATATGTAAATGAAATGGACAATAAGGGGAGTCATATATATACATGTGCCAAAATAGTTAATGGAATTTAGATTCATAATACAAAATAATTGCTTGAATGTAAATGAGGAGAGAGAAATTCCTTACGGAATTTCGGCATGGAAATGGGTATATATGGAAGGAAAAGATGAGAGCAAAAGGGGTATCTCGTCATTCAAACATAAAGAGAACAATACAGGGGTGTTGAGAAATCATACCCCAACATTTATAATTGAAAATAAAAGGGCATAGCAATATTAAGAAACTTGGAAAAAATGAGAAAGGAATGAATCCTTTACTTGGAAGTGTGATCTCAAAGGCTTGGGAGGGGATTGAGAGAGACTTCTTGGGAGCTTGGGGCACCTTGAGAGGATTCTAGAGAGAGGAGGGAGGAGGTTGGATGAACTCAAAAGGCTTTGAGTGAAGTGTAAGTGGGAGATTTGGTGAGTTTATATTAGGAAGGAGAGGGAATTCTTTATTTTTTAGGTTTTGGACACCACACATTAAACTAATAAAAACCACAAACCAGCCAATGGTTTTTGCCCATTTTTTTTCCAAATATAATTGGAAAACAATATTTTATAAGTCCAATGGACTAACGTCTTAAATTAATAGGTTAGCTTATGTGGAGGTGAGTTACACTCTCAAGGAAAACAATTTAAAAAGGAAAAATGTTTTATAAGTCTTGAAGGGTCCACTAAAGCATTGTAAAATAAATCAAAAAAAAACTAAAATCACATTATTTTAATGTTAAAACATATATTGGCTGAAAACAATGTTTATAATATTTTATTACTTCACTATTGGGTCATTAGGATGTCATAAAACACATTATATATTTAAATGGTATTTAATTTTTACCCAAAAATTCAACTCTCTCAGAAAATTATGAAAAATTCACCATTGGATAATTTTGACATACCAATTCCAAAAATAATATTCATTTTATCTAAATAATTTTCTAAATATGTGAATTTTTACTTTTAAAATGAAAACCTACATTTATTGAAAATTCATGGGTTTTGACAAAAACAACTTTCAATCCTTCAAAAAAATTACAACATCATTCATAAAATTATATGATAATTTATATTTAATAAAAATATATTTAATAATAATAATAATAATATTTTATTAAAATATATTTAATTCAAAAATCCATTAATTCATCAAAATATATTTCTTATTTGAATATTAACTAAAAATACTATTTATACTTTTAAAACAATTTACAAAGTTACAATAATAAAAAAATGTATATTATCTATAAAATAATAATGTACATAATCACAGTAATAAGGTCTTGTTACATAACCCATTAAAACACCCTTATAAGACCTTAGGGTAAGGTGTGCAATGGTGACAAACTCTTAGGGTGGCTCAGATAACATTGCTCGAGTGGTAATCTCTATCAACTTCCACTTCTCTCGTAGGAGGTTTTGCTCAAGCTTAATGTATCCAAGATCAGATTGGGCTTGGTCAAGAGTGAATCCCAATAATGAAAAATCCTTTCTGAGCTCTGACAAATGTGCTTTGTATGAGGAAATTCTACTGGATGATGCCATCGCTTCCTTTTTCTGAGTAAATTGGATTTGATAAAACCCTAAATTTATACTAATCAGGTGATCACTGTTCAATGGCTATATTAGAAACACGCACAATTCTTAACTGTATTTTAAAATCCAAAAACATAGAACCAAATAAGTGAATATGTTTTACATAACGATAAGAATACATTTAAATAGACCAAGAGAAATTTTCATTAATGAATTTTTGGGTCGTTGCAATCTTCTCCCCTTAAAAAAATTGCGTCCTCACAATTCGATTTCATACAATAGAAAATCTAAAATTTAAACACGACTTCAGGGTTGCTTACACACCACCATTAAGCATTTCCCATCCCTCATTATCACTTCAATAATGGAGAGTGAGGTTCCACCTAGTCCTACAATACCTCAATGCACTTACAACGTCTTCCACTCCCTTAGTCTAGACACAGTCCATGCAACTTGGATTGTACTGATGGAAAATATGACGCACTTCTTGAAAATAATTGTTTCTATCATAAAGTTTCAAAACATCACCATGTACCAGGTTTTTGTAAAATAGTCTGAATGAGTCAGCTTTGAAATTTTCAAAATATAGTTCTTCTAATATATGGACTAAGTTTCCAAAAAGACCGGAAGCCAATACTATATTCATATAGGCTGCTCGGAGGTCTCCCTCCTCCGTAGATATCCTAAAATCAAATAGTGCATCATACTCTCGAGACAGGGTGAAGTATTTGAAAATACCCTAATAGTACCTCCCTTTCCAAGAAAGGTGAGAGAGTTGGGAGTTTAAGATTTGATCAAAAGTGATCCATGATCCTTGATGATTCCACAGTATGGAGGTGGTGTTTGATATGTCGTAGAGAGTCTTGCAAGAAAGTTAGACATTGGAAAATGTTTTGAAACTATACGATCTTGACTTCACAATAATTATAGCTAGTAAGTCCTCAGGAAGGGACAAGAGTGTTGTATGAGGTTCTTCCCCTTCCATCTCAAAACTATACTTTATCCTGCTGATGAAACATATAAAATTTTTAGTTAACCTATAGACATGATAAAATTGTGATGTTAAACTACTTGAAGTCTAATAATTTATTATTTCTTAATGAAAGGAATGTTAGGGGTAAAACATTAATGGTAAAAAAAAAATAGATGACTTATAAATAGCTTTTATTTCCTTAACTTATGAATCTATAGGCTTCAATATATGTTATCCATGATCTACTTTATAACATATATTCTTAGGGGATTTTTTTTAATTACCATAATAATGGTTCATACTATTATTTTGAATTTACCAATGAATATCCCCTGGTAGTGTCATAACCAAGAGTTTAGTAAGGCCTATTTTCATGTACTAGGATACCTCAGGTCAAGCCCAAAACTCCTTGTCGGAGTTTTCACTCCTAGGTACATCTCTTCCAGTACTGCTTCTATCTACTCGTATCCATATAGGGATATATTTTCTTGATAACCGACTTAATAAATACTCACCAAAACATATGAATTTTATTTATACTTAGTCTAGTCTCTAAGGATTTACTAGGGTTTTCTAATCCTAATCCCAAAAATAACTAAACCTATTCTCTAATACCAAATATGACAACCCTTTTCTTTATTACACACTTAAACATGATTTATTACACAAAATATTCACTTGATACAACATGGAAGATCAAGAGGTCTATTTTATTTGGGTCTTAGGAACATTACATAACAACTTAAAGAATAGAAAACATCATCTTATTGAAAACTTCCTTTACATGACCACTATATTCCCTCATACTTAGCATTGCATAAGATAACCCGAGGACATTCATAAGAAAATGGCGAGCTATAAAGACCAGTAAGGGAATAAACATGGAATAAAATGAGGAATATAATAAATGTTATAAAATAGTCATATCAATGGAGCACAATAGAAACATTAACATAAAGGAATGATAAAGCATGATAATCATAACATGGAGATGTGGAAACAACACTTAACATGGAATTAGCATGAGCCAAGGCTCATTGCATATGGAGGATGAGTAAACACTCATTACACATGAATAATGAGTAATCCCTCATTGCACTTGAATTATCATGATTCAATACCCATTACACATGATGTATCATGATACTAGACTTTACCCAATGCATTAGAGTGCTATCAGGGCACACCTTTCTTAAACATTTCATTTCATGCATAAGTGTGCCACAAGATCATAGAACATGAATTAATAAAACATTATAATTTATTCCAAAATTAAGGAATGTTGAATTAATACATGAAACTCTTAAATAAATAGGTAAATGTTCATATAGGTGAATACCCTTGATAGAAAAATGGGCATGGTATTCACAATATAATGATTTTGGATTAGAAAATTGTGGTGCAATTTCAACAGCATACCGGCTTGACATAAGACTTCATAGATTTGGTTGATAGGAGAGAAATGGGTGTACCATCATATGTACATGATATTAAAATTAAGTTAAGTTATATAGATACATTTCCCAACATAGGTAATGGAATTTAGATTCATAAAACAAAATAATTGCTTGAATGTAAATGGGGAGAGAGAAATTCCTTACGGAATTTCGGCATGGTAATGTGTATATATGGAAGGAACCGATGAGAGAGAAAGGGGTATATAATCATTTAAACATAAATATGACAGTATAGGGGTGGTGAAAAATCATAACCCAACACTTATAATTGAAAATAAAAGGGCCTAACAGTATTGAGAAACTTGGATAAAATTAGAAAGGATGGAATCCCTTACATGGAAGTTTGATCCCAAAGGATTGGAAGGGGATTTATAGAGACTTACTGGGAGCTTGGGTCACCTTGGGAGGATTATAGATATATGAGGGAATTTTTTGGACGAAATATAAAGGCTTTGAGTGAAGAGGAAGTGGGATATTGGGTGAGTTTATATTGGAAAGGAGAGGGAATTCTTTATTATTTAGGTTTGGGACACCACACATTAAACTAATCCAAACCACAAACCAGCCCACGTTTTTGCCCATGGTTTTTGAAAAAGGGGAGTGGAAAAAAATATTTTATAAAGAAAATGGCCAAACGTATTAAAATAATAGGGTTTCTTATGTGGAGGTGAGTCACACTCTCAAGGAAAACAACTTAAAAAGACAAAATGTTTTATAAGTCTTGAAGGGTCCACTAAAGCATTGTAAAATATATAAAATAAAAATAAAATCACATTATTTTAATTTTAAAACATATATTGGCTGAAAATAATGTTTATATCATTTTATTACATCACTATTGGGTCATTATGTTGTCATAAAACACATTATATATTTAAACAGTATTTAAATTCTACCCAAAAATTCGACTGTCTCAGAAAATTATGAAAAATTCACCATTGGATAATTTAGATGTCTTGATTCCAAAAATAGTATTCATTTTATATAAATAATTTTATAAATATGATAATTTTTACTTTTAAAATAAAAACTGACATTTATAAAAAATTCATGGGTTTTAACAAAAATAGCTTTTAGACCTTAATAAAAATTACAACTGCATTCATAAAATTATACAATAATTATATTTAATAAAAATTAATTTAATAATAATAATAACATTTTGTTAAAATATTATTTGGTTAAAAAATCCATTAATTAATAAAAATATATTTCTTAGTTGAATATTAATGAAAAATACTATTTATGCTTTAAAAACTATTTACAAAGTAACAATAATAAAAAGAATGTATATTCTCTATACAAGAATAATATAAATTATCATAGTACTAGGGTATTGTTACATAACCACTTAAAACACATAAATAAGTCTTTAAGGTAAGGTTTGCGATGGTGACAGAATCTTGGAGTGGCTCGGATAACATAGCTCAAGTGGAAATCTCTATCAACTTCCACTTCTCACATACGTAGTTTTTCTCGACCATAATGTATTCATGCTCAGCTTGGGATTGGTCAAGAGTGAATCACAATGATGCCACCTCCTTTTCGAGCTCTAAAAAATGGGATTCATATGGGGAAAGTCTACTGAATGAGGCCATCACTTCCTTTTTTTTCAGTAAATTGGATTTGATAAATCCCTAAATTTATACTAATCATGTGATCACTGTTCAATGACTATATTAGAAATGATAACAATTATTAACGGTATTTTAAAATCCAAAACATAGAAACAAATAAGTGTATATGTTTTACAAAACCATAAGAAGACATTTAAATAGACCAAGAGGAATTTTCATTAATGGATTTTTGGGTCATTACAATGTTGGCACGTAGGTGGTACCTGCACAATGATGTTTTTTTGGGCTTGCAAGATTCACCTAGGAAAGTACATGTTATCCTTGATAGTCCTCAATTATATTTCTCTTGAGGAATTCCCCTTTCAAAATTCTTATTATCACTTGAAAAAAAGGATTTTCAATAATGGTTATCCTTACCTTATGTTTATTATTCCATGTTTTATGTTGTTACCAAATTCTTATGATGACTTTATGTTATCATGTTATATAATGCCTCATTGTTCAAAATTATGATTCTCACCCCTCTTATGCTACCTTGATATGCCTCTTGGATCACATGTACCACTTTAGCTTATGCTATTATTTGTTTATTCCCTTACTGGGATTTATATCTCACCTCTTTCTTATGTATTCCCCTAGGTTATCCCATATAGTTTTGGAATCTACAAGGAATATAAGGACACATTCTAGAGTTTTTAAATTATGATATTTTCCCCATGTTTCAAGTTAATGTTCTATGTTCCTAATTTATTAAAAACATTAGGTCTCATGATCTTTTAGGGTTGTATTAAGTGTATATTAATGTAATAAATTATGAATTAATGTGTAATGAAATATGGATTGTCGTAGTTGGTATTAGAGAAAAGTATAATTATTTTTGGGATTAGGAATAGAAAACCCTAATGAAAGATTTAGGGATAAGACTAAAAAATAGGAAAACATACCTAAATTTTGGTAATTTATATAGTATGTGGTTTCTAAGAAAATAAACCCCTATCTAGATACTACAAGTGGATGTGGATTGTTCACAACTATACCTACGATTAATAAAACTAAAAAGGGAACATTGAGCTAGACTTGATCATTATTTGTTTCACAAACCCTTAGAGGATCAAAATCACTCTTCTACTCCTTCCATTTTAAAATCACATCAAACAATGACAAATATATGGATTGGAGTAGATAAAATACCAATAAACACAAAAAATTAATCAATTATTTAGTGAGCATGTTCTTCGATGAATAATGATAAAATATCTTAGTAGGACTCATCAATTAGTGTTTAACATACTTACTAATTAATGTGATTCAGTTGAATCATTCCTTCTTTATTATTTTCCAATTTATAGACTTTCCATGTTCCAGAGTATTGACATTTAATTGTTTATTTTTTTTGTTTCTCAGACTTGATATAACCATTCATGATATTTGGAAAACAACACTTGGAAACTCTTGATAAATATTTGTTCTTGATTCCTTTCCCACAAATTTATTCAAGTTAGTCATCGATGGACCACCAAGTTGTTATTGGAAATTTCCAAGCAAGAATGAGTCTAATCAGACCCCAATATTAAATACCCTTTCTCATACAATGAATATATCAGCAACCGAGGACATGTCTGAGGCTCAATGGTGGAAACATTTGGCCACACTTTCTTATATATTTCATATTTAAGACCAAAGGTATGTGTGTAAGACAATCAAGGTTTGTGTGGCCTTTGATAATTTCAACACGTACCATATCCCAACCACCAAATGGTCAGAAAAAATAGACAATTTCTAGATCCAATAATTTTAGAAGGAGACAAGGATAGATATGAAGGTAGAAAAACTCGATCTAGACACCCAAGTATAGATATAATGTTATTTTAAAAACAATACAACACACCATGTATCAAAATAAACTCCCAGCGTGTAGACCCTATGTTGTGGTAGCTAGGGTTTTAGAGAAATATATGGTTACAACAACATGTAAAACTCCTACACATCGTGTACCTCTTCCTTAGATGGATAATTCATGTGGTGGAGCACCTTTGTATAACCTCATTTGAAAATAACCAGCCATGATCATGCTATATTTATGAGTACATGGACTTTAACAAGGACATGATTGGAAACTCATGTGGAAGGACACACTGTGTAACAAAGTAAACAAACATAGGATGGATATATGGACAAGGAAAAAGAGCACGGTCAGGACCCTTAGTGGCTTGGACACGCCATGTATACCCCCTACACGCCTTGTAGACCAACATGGGTAGTGATCCATGGACCACCAGGGACATGACCAGAAAATTGGGTGGGGCTACACACCATGTGGGCCCCCTCAAATGACACGTACCTCTTAGTTCCATTTTAAGAAACCTCAATTTCTCTTATCTCATGTGATTGGACATATATTTTGGATCATGAGTAACCTATACTGAGTTTGTTTCCATTTAGAATGCGATGTTGACCTCTGTTGTGAATTTTGGGATATAAGTTGAGATGTTTTGTGCATGAGGGTCATTTAGGAAGTACCCAATGATTGTAGTAATCAGGAATAGGATCACCAATGACATATAGAGTGGAACCCCCATCAGCATGGATGTGGGTCCTCTACCCACCCAATGGAATACCCCTTTAGGATAGATTTTTGGTCCTTAATCACCAGATTGGACCCCCTAATAAACGAGGATTGGGACCTTGATCTATAGTGGAACACCTTATCATCTTTGGAATAGTTCCTCTACCTACTGAGTGGAACCCCCTATCTCAAAGAGAGAAGGTCCTTTATTACAAGGGTGGACCCCCCTGATTCACCAGGGTTCGAGTCCTTGATCTATAGAGCACAAACCACCATCATCATAGGATTGGGACCTCTACCTACCAAGTGGAACGCCCTATCAGATAACGTGTAGGAACATAATGACCAAATTGAAACCCCCTGGATGCACCAGGGTGCATGTATTTGAACTATAGTGTGGAATCCTCCTAATATATAATTGAATGTCCTTTAAGGATTCTTGATGAATTGGAAAGTATATGGTGGTCAGATCTTAGAGATCATGAGGTCTGATCTCTTTGTATTTTTTATAGTTTTTCAGGTTGTGACTTAATTCATGTTACAAATTTATTTTCCCCTTTAATTTTAATTTTTCATTTTCCTAGTCGTATACACCCTATAGGTTTTGCATCTATGGTTATTATTCTATATTTTTCATATTTTTTTCTTTTAATCTATACTTTTTTGTTGATATTTTTGGGTGTGTATGTAAATCTAACTTTGGAAAAGGCCTCTCAATTAAGATATGTCTTTTGATGATTATCCCCACCCCTATCCTATGGTGGTAGGTGTGTGGTAGTTTAGGCTCTAACCCTAGTTATAGTCAGTTCATGACATAAAAAATGAAGGATTGAAGTAATTTTATATGGATTTCAAAGGAGGTAGTGGTCAACACCTTCCTAGGCTAAAATTTTCTAACAAAAAGATCTTTCACTTGAGAATTTATATGAAACCTTATAAAACCCACTATGGAAATAAGTATAGAAATCCAATGTGTTGGGATGAAGAAAGAGGATGATAGATCTTGGGGCCTTATCTAGCCACATAAATAGAAGATATAGTCTAATCCATCCAACAACACAATAAGGAAGCTTAGATTTGACACCACAATTGTGGTGAAAATCATTGGTAAGATCTGAAAATCGAAGTTATTGAGAAAGAATTTGCGAAAATTTATTCATGGAAAATGGTTATGTGATTTAGAAGGAAGGGTAAGTTGAGTCCTATAATTATTGGCCACTAATAAATTATTGGTCAATTTGGTGAAGTTTATTATCTATTGGTACATAGAGAAAACCACTCTGAAGATCATGATTTGTTCTACATATGTCTCCTAAAAATAGATGTACATAATCCTCCACATGTATAGAACTCAAAGGTCATGAAACTAGAGAATGATATTTTATATGAATAAAAACCAGTAGAAATATTAGAATGTAGTGATAAATTCTTAGAGAACAAGACCGTTGACCTAAATAAAGTCTTCTAGAGGAATCAAAAATTTGAAAAATCTACATTCCAAACTAAGGATGTGATAAAATAGGGATATCCTCATTTTTTTGTATTATAGTGATATAATTTCAATTCTGAAATTTAGTTTAGGTTTTGGTAAAATGTAACACCTAGATATTTTATGATAATTATTTACTAAGAAACTAATTTCTTCAATAACGTGAGACACACACAACCCCAAGTCCAAATGAACCATAAAATGCTATATTGTTATAACATAGAAGTCAAATAGATTCCATGAATACAAATTATCACATTTTAAAAAATTAGTACAGTTTTTTATAATGTATATATATTCATAAATAAGTATATAATTTTTAGAAAAGTATTTATATGCTTCAAAAATATATATTTTCCTCAAAATTTGAATTTATTTGTTTCTGTGAGAAAATAATATAATTATTTTTTTACCACTATCAGAAAATTTATTTCAAAAAAGTATGTTAATTTTTGAAATAAAATTTTAAATTAATCATATAGTGAATATTTGATAATTTTCTTAAAATATTAATTTTTCAATGAACAAAGAAAATACTTCTTTTAATTAAAAAATTATTTTTCTTCTATTTAATTTAAAAATGTCCATTTTACTTTAAAATGATTTTAAATTATTAATTTGTTTATTAATATTATTAATAATCCAAATATTTTTATTGAAATTAATTTTAGGTGAATTTTTTAGTAAAAACATTTTTTAGTTAAGAAAAACTATTTTCTAAAAAACTATTTTTCATCACCTTTTTTGAGTTAGTTTTAAAATAAATATCTGTCACTTTTAGAGAATTAATTTAATAAAATTCATTCCATTTATATAATATGAATTTTTGTATTTTTTAGTGGATCCACATTCATTTTTTTGCAAAATTAATAGTAAAAATAGTAAACATTTGTTTCAATGGTTAAGGTTGAAACAAGTTTACCAGCTAGTCATACCAAGACATAAGATAATATTTTACAACTAAAGAATCCTAAATCCTATTTTATATCCATATTTATATCTATTATTATACATTATTTTAATCTCTATTCATTTTAATTAATTTTTCTAGAGAATTATTTATTATTATTTAATCTTTTAATATCTTCCAAGCGTATCATTTCCCACACTTTTAAAAGGAAACCATTAATTTCTCTTATTTACCCAAATTTGAGCCATATAAATCAATTAAATTATACCCCAATAACATATAAACATCCCCATCAATGATTTATAGGTTAAATATTTCTTCAAATACCATTTAATTTGTGATTAAAAAATTATCAATTTGAGGACAACTGAAGGAGAGGAAACTGTCATACCAGACCTATTTCAATTTGATTATTATAACTTCTAAGAATCTATGTTGTTAATCATAAATTAAAAAAAATCAATATACTATATATACCAAAATTTTATTATAATTATTTTTACACCATTATATAACTCTATTTCATCAAATGAAATGTAAAGCTATATTGCATGCATATCAGCAGATTATCGCCGGTACGTAGAGATAAAATTAATTTTACATAAAAATATTTCATTGATATATAGTTGGATGTTGTTAAAATTTATATATAATATTTATTATATAATTATACTTATTCAATTATAATATCACATCCAAATTATTACCTTCCAATCCTTTTGAAAATGATAATGTCACTCGTGTTTATGTGTGGACTACCGCCTCCACAAAGCGATATGATTCATTTTTAATTTCCACTTTACATGGTTAGAAATTAGGATAGATTTATCGAATATATGTTATATATATATATGATATAATATTGGTTCCTTAAAGATTAATTACTATTTATCTTTATTTCGTCCAATCATTCAGTTTGGGAAAACAAAGTTAATGTTTATGTATGATTTATTATCACCATAACAGAGTAATTCATTTTTATATCTATATCATTTATGGATGAAACTGAACATATATATACACACACACACACACACACAATATATGTTATATTTGTTTCATGATTAAAAATATATGGATAATGGAACCACAATCAATGTACACGTATTGGAATTACTATACTGAAATTCACATGTAAAAGGAAAAGCTTAAAACCCATAAATGATGATTTAAATAATGAATTATTAATAAGTGGGTGTTGAAATATTATAATTTTATTAAATACGATATCATAGGTTTTTAAATTATTATAATATTGAGTTATATTAAATTAAAATTTATTAAAAAGGAGGTTAGAGAAATTTTGAATCATTTTGAAGTTGGGGTAAGGGATTTATGTTTCAATTTCATTATTTTTTGGGATTGTTTATGATTATGCTTCCTATGATAAAGTTTTATGACTTATATCCCAAGAGTATCATAAACTTTCCTCTATAGTGGTAATTTATGAAGAATACATGTTTTCCATTCATTTTCTCTTATTAATATCTCTATAGAATGAAATAATTTCATTAAGGAAAATTGAATTTGTTTCTCTCTTCATTCAAAAATAAGTTTTCATTCATGTACATATATTCCTTAAAATGTTTTCAAGAATGTTTTAATATTGTTATATGATTATCTAAATAAATTTTTACCCATGTTTTTTATTTTTATAAACATGTTTAAATTTCACATTCATTTTATTTTATAAATGCGTTATTTCAACTTTTTACCAAAATTTGTAAATAAATATTTTTTTAATCTAAAAGGCTTAAATAAAATTTTCATATGTAATTATTTCTAAATTCCGTGAGTATTTATTAATATGATTCTAAGTATTTTTGAAAGAATTTTTTTTCCTAATTGTTAAGATATTTTTTCAAAAAAATAATTAATTGCAATGTGAAAATGGTATTATCCTTAAGAAATATTCAATGCGATCTTTCAAAGGAATTTTAATTTTGATAATAACCTTGGAACATACTTATTATTTCATATGGATATGATCCAAAGATAATATCACTATTATTTATAAGGATGGTAAATTATTATAAGGATGAAATGTTTATGAAACCCATTTATTTTACACATGTTATGATATAATAAACATTTTGACATGCTTATGAAACCCGTTTAGTTTACAATGGTTATTATATATAAAAAATGATATATGATGTTGTTTCACACATAAAAATGGAGTGTGATTATTTTTGTGGCTATATAAGGCCCCAAGAACTATCATCCTTCTTCTTCATCCCAACACATTAGAGTTCTACAATTATATCCATAGTGGTTTTTATAAGGATCCATTTAAATGCTCAAGTGAAATATCTAATTGTTAGAAAATTTGAGCAGAGGAAGGTGTTGAAAACTACCTCCTTTGAAATCCATAGAAAATTACCTCAATACTTCAGAGTTTCTATCATGGACTAACTATAACCAGGGTTTTAGCCTAAACTATCTCACACCCACCACAATAGGATAGGGAGTGGTGATATGCACCAAAATACATATCTTAAATGATAGGCCTTTTCCTATGTTACATGTACATACACACCCAAAAATCTCAATGAAAAAGTGTATATTAAAATAATAAAAAGATGAAAAATCTATAATAATAACCATAAATGAAAAAACTATATGGTTGATAAGAGTAGGAAAATGAAAAATTAAAATTAAAGGGGAAAAATACATTCGCAACCTGAATTAAGTCACAACCTGAAAAACTATAAAAAATACTAATAGATCAAATCTCATGATCTCTAAGATCTTAGCACATATACTTTCCAATGCATCAATAATCCCTAAGGTCCTATGTAATCACCACTAAATCTATGAAATATATAAGACACGACACGTGCGGTCAACGCCCATGAAGGGGTGAGTATATACATACCCAGTAGGACGTCATGAAAGCTGAAGATGGAGAAGTATGAGACATAATTAGAATACATAAATAGTAAAAAATACAACCCAAATAAAGAGAGTAAACACACACACACACCCACACATATATTCTAAAAATAAGAAACCCAATTGAGAGAGAAGGGGATCTCCATCTCACATACCAGCCCGAGAAATGAGTCTCCATCAGTTCCTTAAGTCCATCAATGATTTCCAACATCTAACACATCTTACCAAAATTAATTGTGTGGTGGGGGTTGGGGGAGGCTAGAACTTCACCAATGTACCACACATCCATGGTGTAGAAACTACATGTAAGGGACCCTCCCCTAGCATGTTAGAGGGTTTCACTCATTTTTATCTGTAGGGGACTCATTCAATGATATGTTAGCGGGATTCCACTCTATAGGTCAAATACCTTCACCCTGGTGCATCAGGGGGGGGGGGTTCACTTTGTTCATTATGTTCCTACACCTTATCTGATAGGGCGTTCCACTTGGTAGGTAGAGGGCCCAAGCCTATGATGATGGTGGGTTCCACTCTATATATCAAGGACTCGCACCTTGGTGAATCAGGGTATTCCAGTCTTGTAATAGAGGAATTAATCCCTACCAGATAGGGGGTTCCACTCAGTAGGTAGAGGAACTATTAAAAAGATGACAAGGTGTTCCACTATATAGATCAAGGTCCCGAACGCTGGTGTATTAGGGGGAGGGGGTGTCCAATCTGGCCATTGAGGGATAAAAACCTATCCTAAAGGGGTATTCCATTGGGTAGGTAGAGGAAACACACCCATACTAATGGGGGGTTCCACCCTATAGGTCATTGTTGACCCTATTCCTGATCACTACAATTGTTGGGTGCTGCCTAAATAACCATCATGCCCAAAACATCTCAACTCATATCCCAAAATCCACAACAGAGGTCACCATCACATTCTACATGGAACAAAACTCAGGATAGGTTACTCATGAGCCAATATATATTTCCAATCAAATGAGATAAGAGAGATTGAGGTTTCTCAAAATGGAACCAAGAGGTATATGTCATGTGAGGGGACCCACATAGCGTGTAGCCCCACTCCATTTCCTGGTCGTGTCCCTGGTAGTCCATGGATCACTATCCATGTTGGGATACAAGGAGTGTAGGGGGTATACATGGCATGTAAAAGCCACTAAGGGTCCTGAACATGCTCTTTTTCCATGTACATTTACCCATCCTGGGTCTATTTACTTTGGTACACATTGATTCCATCCACATGAGTTTCCACTTTTGTCCTTGTTAATGTCCATGTACTAAAAAATATGTCATGTTCATGGCCATTTTTTTCCAAATTAGGTCATACAAAGGTGCTCCTCCACATGAATCGTCCATATAAGGAAGAGTTACATGGTGTTTTGGAGTAATACATGTTATTGCAACCATATATTTCTCTAAAACCCTAGCGGCCAAAACATAGGGTCTACACGCCATGAGTGCATTTTGATACATGGTGTGTAGTATTGTTTTTAAAATAAAATTCAATCTACAATTGGGTTTCTAGATCGAGTTGTTCCACATTCATATTTATCCTTGTCACTTTCTAAAATTAGTGGATCTAGACATTGTCTCTTATTTCCAACCATTTGGTGGTCGGAATGTGGTACATGTTAAAATTTTCAAAGGCTACAAAAACCTTAATTGTTCTACATGCATCCATATGGTCTTAAATATGAAATACATGAGAAATGGTGACCAAATATTTCCATTATTCAACCCCAGACAAGTCCTTGGTTTTTGATCTATTAATTGTATGAGAAATAATCTTGAATATCGGGGTCCGATCGGACTCAGTCCTGCTTGGAAATTTCCAATAACAACCCGATGGTCCATCGATGACTAACTTGAAGAAATTTGTGGGAAAGGAATAAAGAGAAAAATTTTATCAATAGTTTCCAAGTGTTGTTTTCCAAATATCATGAATAGTTATATCCATTGTGAGAAACAAAAAAATAAACAATTTAATTTCAATACATTGGCGCATTGAAAGTCTAGATATTGGAAAAGAATAAAGAAAGAGTGATTCAACTCAATCGCATTAATAAGTATGAATGTTAAACCCCAATTGATGAGTCATACCAAGATATTTTATCATTATTCATTGACGAACTTTCTTACTAAATAATGGATTAATTTTTTTGTGTTCATTGGGATTTTATCTACTCCAATCCATAGATTTGTCATTGTCTGATGTGATTCGATAATGGAAGGAGGATAAGAGTGCTCTGGATCCTCCAAGGGCTTCACTACTATAATTTGAGGTATTTTTGAGGGTCTATTTCTAATGAGATCCCATTGCAAATGAGATTTTGCGACAGGGTCCCATCACAAATAGCCCATTGCAGAAAACGACATCACAAATAGTATTTTTTGAAATGAGCCCATCACAAAAAACTATTTTCAATGATAAACCGTACCGTTTCAAATAGATCTTTGATTATATACATTATATATATAAAAATGTGTTGTGACGGGCCTGTCACAAAAATTATTTGCGACATGCCCATTTTTTCCATCGAAAATTGTTCTCCATTTATATATGTTATATATATCAAAACCCTTTGCAACGAGACCGTCACAAAAAAGTATTTTCGATGGACCTTTTTGCCTATCAAAAATACCTATTTAAAAAATATATATAAACTATTTATGAGGGGACCCCGTCGCAAAAGGTCCCATTGCAAATAATGAATAAAATAAAAAATATATATTTAATAAAATTATGATAACTTGATGAAAATATAATATTAATATTATTAAAATAATAAAAAATTAAAATTCTCAATATTCTAAAAAAAATATAAAAAAATCAAAAAATATTATTATTATTAGTAAAATAAACAAACATTAAAAAATAGAATACTAATAATAAATAATAAAATAATAAAATATTAAAAATAATAAAGAATTTCAATTATGAAATATTCGTACCAATGTAAAAGATAAAAACATTAAATAGTTCATATTACAAAAAATCTTGAATTCAAATGTTTTTAACTTAACAAAAAATTCACTGGGGGGATAGTATTCTGGAGGAGGTGGAGGAGATGGAGGAGATGGTGGAGGAAACTCCATCCCTAAACTATGAGTCAGAAGACACATGTAATCCATCTGCCCATGCTGCTGCTGCTGCTGCCATTGAAACATCTCCTCCTCGTTCTACTGATGCTGTGGCTGCTGCTGCCATCGACGCATATCATCCTTTTACTACTGCTGCTGACACATTTCTTCCTGCTGCTTCTGCAAACTCTCTATAAGCTAACTCTAAGTTTGTAGTAGCTCATAATACTGTGATCCAGAAGATGATTCCTCTCCATGACCTCCTCTCAAGCTGGATGCTGACATCGAAATAGTACCATAATAAGTCATAAGATTCAAATGAGAGCCGATAACAACTACTCATCCCTTCTTGAAGAAATATTGGGTCGCCTGCATCCATGTCGCCTCATCGAAATGGTGGGAACAAGTTTGATCATCTATCTCAGCCTGAATCTCAACCTATGTCTGAGAGGTCACAACCTCATATGGCTCCTTCAATTACAATTTGAAATTAAAATAGTGAAAATATTATATGCAGTTAATTTTCAAACTGAAAAAGAAATAATATTGACCACAATCTGATGCTGGTGATAATATCTAATCTCTCTAGTGTATGGATCACTGTACATCCTCTGATAAATGCCATACTCCATAATATCGGGCTGCTTGTCTTCCTATATGAATATAAAAAAAACTTTTTATATTTAATGTTATATAAAATATTTAAAAAAGATACTTACCAGATTCTCTCTATGCATACTGAATGTACGACTACCAACTCGATGCATCACCTCATGTCTCCCCCGGTTCTGCCAGTCTAATGAATATCTCCTCTGAAATCCAATACCCAACCAGTGTGAACATAATCCATCTCAAATGTGAGATGAAATGTACTCTGGTCGGTGAGATCTAAATGACTCATCAAATACTGTCACTCTTGCTTTCTTCATGGCAGTCCTTCTCAAATTGTACAAATATTGATGGAAACGGTCACACATATACTCTTCCCATGCTGCATGGAAAACATCACGCATGCTATCATCGATGAGATACCATAAACCCTACAAATAATTTATATTATCAAGTTATTAATTAAATAAATTTAAAAATAAATATTATTTATTTACGTACCAGCCAATGATTGAACATGCTGAGATTCACATCAATGGGTATCTGTCCCCATGTGATCCATGACTAAGAAAAATAATTGCGCAAGATAGCGCTCCCCTTTCCAACAAATACATGCACAAAACTGTGAAAAAAAAGAATAAATAATGAAATAATTAGTATATAAATAAATTAATGAAAGCTAACTAAAATACACAGGTTACCATACGTCCACGTGTGTGGATCAAATCCAAGACATGGACGTCACTCAGGGATAGGGTCATGAATCATTAGTCGCGCAAGACCGCGCCCACTCCATGTTCCCCTTGAACCACCAGTCGGCTGAGGGTTAGATGATCCCAAATTCTCCTCATTCAATGGTAGCTTAGACTCCTGCAACTCACAAAATAGATCATCATTAATCTGAAACACAAATTTATTATTGTTAGAAAAAATTTGAAAATAACTATTATATATAGATATAAATTAGTTATGATTATAACCAGCATTTAACTATGTCAATGTTCACCTTCATTATCATCTTCATATCTGACGATGTCAATTTATTAATATTCCTTCTCAGCATCATCAATATCCATATGAGTTTCCGTTTCATCATCTATTTCCACTTCAAATTCATTTGTAGCATCATTAATATAATTATCACCATTGACCATTAACTGTGGGGTTTCATCATCGATATTCATGTCTCTTTGTAAAAAAGTTGGATTTTGAGTAGTCTCTTGAAAAATTTAAATTTATTTCATTTCAGCGGAACCACATTAACATTGAGTCAACTAATTTTCCTAAGATTTCATTTTTATTATGCTCCACCAATCACTTATGTTTCTTGAAGTAGCACAATACTTTGTCTAATAAATTTAATGTGCCTATTGAGATAGTAAAAATGGTTCATTTACTACAAGAAGACTTATATTTAATATCGATGATTCCATGAGTCAGATGAACGTGCAAGCCTCTCTCAGTATTCAACCACCAACATTTAAACATCATTATGTAATTTTTTCCTAGATAACACAGTTCAATAATTTCATCTAGCATGCCTTAAAAGTCAACTTCAGTTTCTCTATGATAAGATCCTCTCAAGAAAAATCCATTGTTCATTGTTTTTCTGATCCCCCATATGTACATGTATGAAATCTAAAACCATTCACCACATATTCATTATAAGATTTAACCATTTTGGATGGTGGGTTACTCAATATACACATTCGCTTATCAATTTTATCATCAGGCTGAGACAAATATTTTTTTAGAAAAATTATCAATATAATAAATTATAAACGGAATTGATATGTTGAACCATTAATAATTTATGTTACAAGCTATCGAAACCATTGATAATTGTTTTGTCAGTGTTCTTTAAGAGTAGATACTATAATTTGTGCAAGCTATTTCTTGATATGATTATCATATAACATACAAATAAAATAAGTTTACTTACTATAACATAAATTATAGAATAAGTGATAGAAGCACTCATAGTATATATGATGTCATTTCTTCACAGTTGATCAGAACATATGTATGAGCTATGTGATGTTCATCATCTAAAATCCATCGTTCAGGAATTCCACCAACTCTAAGATCTGGCTGATTAAAAACTAATAATTTATTGAACGTTTCATCATCATAATTCTCCTTGTTCCATACCATGCAGTTTTATTTTGAGGGATATTCAAATTAAAAATAATGAGAGAATAAAAAGGCAATTTCCACTTGCAAATAAGTTTCAGCAATTGAGCCTTCAACTGATGATTTGTTTGATAGTTTTTTCTTCAATTTCTGCATGTATCTCTCAAATGGGTACATCCATCAAAATTGTATCGGACCTCCACATTTTTCTTCATATAGAAAATGTAATATCAGATGTTCCATTGAGTCAAAGAAAGACAGTGGGAAGATTTTTTCTAGTTTATAAATAATTACAACAAAATCTCTTCTAGTTTTCTTAGTTCATCATAGCCTGTTTTCGCCGCAAAAATGTCTCAAAAAAATGATATGTCTGTTATTGAATCCCAAATCATAGAATTAAACAAACCTCTTAATCCAATTAGTATAATTCTTTCCATTATAAAATTACAATCTTGTCTTTTTATTCCGATAATATGACTATTTTTAACACATCTATCAAAATTGGAAGCATATCCATATGGATGTCTCAAATATGTAATCCACTAACAAAATAATAATAAACTCTCTTTGAAAAGTGTATAAGATGCTTTTGGATTCATTATCCTCTGTGATCTGACATTTTCAAACTGTTTAAGTTCTGGTCGTCTCTAAATTTGGGTAAGATCTAATCATGCTTTACATTATCTTTGGTACTACCTGGTGTATCCAAAAACAGTATAAAATAAATTATCAAAATAGTTCTTCTCAATATGAATGACATCTAACATGTGGTGGACCAACAAATCAGACCAATATGGAAGATCCCAAAAAATGCTCCATTTTTTCCAATTGTGTTCTTTCCCAAATCCATGAATTTTCCAATGGTTTATTATTGGTCCAAATGTAATGGGAGGTAATGAAAATACAACTTATTATAACTATATACCTAATATAATTTTGGGAGGTTTATCCCTTTCAGTTGTGCCTTTCATGAAATGAGATTTGTTCCTCAGAAAAGGATGATCATCTGGAAGAAATCTGCGATGATAGTCAAAATGGCAAGGTTTTATTTCCATTGAAGAGAATAAATTCTTTGTTGTCTCCCATACAGTAAGGAAATGATTTAAGACCAGTTTTACTCCAACCAGATAACACTCCATATTCCAGGAAGTCAACAATTGTTCACATTAATGCATCTTTTAGTAGGAAATTTTGTTTCTTAGCAACATCATATGAACTCACACCATTAATCCACAATGAATTTAACTCATCAATCAATGGTTTCAAATAAACATTAATATTTTTTTTGGATGTCCTGGGATTAATAATTTCAAAAAGATATAAGGATCCTTCATCAACATCCATAGAGGTAAATTTTATAGAGTTATAAAGATAATCTAACATGAATACCGACTACCATAAAAACTAAATGGACGGAAACCATTAGTAGAAAGACCCAATTACCCGTTTTAGGCTTCTAAAACAAAAGAAGGATGCACTCAGTCATCATATTTCCATGAATCACCCTCAGATAGATGATTCAAGCTTTTACCAGTTTAAATCTTGGTTTTGTGTCATGATATCATTGTCACTCTATTCTGAGACATAAATAAATACTGAAACCTTGGTGTATGTGGTAAATATCTCAACTACTTCACATGAATCAATCCAGACTTCCCTGGTTTCACTTCTTTATACCTTGAGTGTCCACATGTGGGAAAACTATTCAACAACTCATTTTCACTAGAATATAAGATTCAATTATTTACACATGCCCGAATCTTCTGATAACTAAGGACCAGATTAGGAACTGGCCTCTTACTCTCATAGTAATTTTCTGGAAACACATTTCCTTCAGGTAGCAGTGTTTTAACCAAAGAAAATATCTAATAAAAATAGTTTTTTGATATTACATTATCTGATTTAATAGCCATAAATTTTGCGACCACTTCTAATTTTCTTATCTTGCAACCAGGATATAATGCATCCTCATCAGACCTCAATAACTTATAAAATTCATATGGTGTCAACTCGGGAGTTAAATCAATATCATATTGAGTTTTAGTTTTTTGAATAGATGGACCTGACATCATGTAATAAATGTTGAAACTTTGATGGATCTAGAATCAAATTATTAGTATCTTATCTGGAACTGCATTCACCATGTTGATACCAAAATGGAATAGATGTTCCTCAATGTTGTCAAATATGAAAATGTTATCAGTGCACATTTTTTACAAGGACACATAATTGTGACTTCTGAAACAAATTCTAGTTTTGATGATGCAAATGATAAGAAAGCTTCAACACCCTCAATATATACAAAATTTAAACTAGAATCATTTAGATTTTTGTGTTGATTTATCCAAGCGCGATCATCTAATAATGACTGTTGTCGACTTCCTTGTTCTATATTTTTCTAAAAAACATAAAATCATTACTGTTTTTGAATAATTTGAAATAAGAAAAACACTATCAAAAAATGAGAAGATAAATAATTATATCTACTTCTTACTAATTACCACTAATTACGAGTGACATAATTTCCAGTGGATTGAAGGCTACTCTTTTGTTTGAGGGCACATTTACTTGAAACTTTATCACACTGAAATCACAATTAAGAATATGCTTGGAGGTACGTATATCCATTCCTGTGAATATGAGAATGCATAATCATACCTATAACCAAATTCTTCATTGTGATTTCATAATGAGAAAGATACAATTAAATGAGCCGTCAGACAAAAGCACCCCTTTTTGTTGATGGATTATCTTCTTCTAACTATCACTGCTTGAAAAAATTATGAAAAATATGGTCCTATGAATGCATATCCAATATCATGCATATGAGATTGGATATGCATATGTAGAAGAAATTTTTTCATAATGTTTTGAGTTGGTGAGAGTTGAATAGAGAAGAGTCATCAAGAAAAGGGAGTGCCACCGATCCACTAGAAATGGTGCCAAGTTCTTACAATTTATTAAAATTCAGTACAATTTATTCCTAATCATTACTAATTATACCTAATTATTCCTAATTATTGCTAATTTTTTCTGATTATTCCTAATTATTACTCATTATTCATAATTATTGCTAATTATTACAAATTATTCCTAATTATTCTTAATTATTCTTAATTATTCATAATTATTCCTAATTATTTGTAATTATTGCTAATTTTTCCTAATTATTGCTATTTTTTTTTCTATTTTTGGCTAATTTTCATAATTTTTCCTAATTTTTCCTAATTACTCCTAATTATACCTAATTTTTTTAATTATTCCTAATTATTTCTAATTTTTCCTATTTTTTCCTAATTTTTCCTAATTTTTCCTAATTATCCTAATTATCCCTAATTATCCCTAATTATCCCTAATTATCCCTAATTATCCCTAATTATCTCTAATTATGACTAATTATAACTAATTATGACTAATTATCACTAATTATGACTATTTATCCCTAATTATCCCTAATTATCCCTAATTATCTCTAATTATCCCTAATTATCCCTAATTATCCCTAATTATCCCGAGTTATCCCTAATTATCCCTAATTATTCCTAATTATCCCTAATTGTCCCAAATAGTAATAAATAGTAATAAATAGTCATAATTAGGGATAATTAGGGATAATTAGGGATAGTTAGGGATAATTATGGATAATTACGGATAATTAGGGATAATTAGGGATAAATAGTCATAAATAGTCATAATAAGTTATAATTAGGGATAATTAGTGACAATTAGTGATAATTAGTCATAATTTGTCATAATTAGGGGTAATTATGAATAATTAGGGGTAATTATGAATAATTAGGGATAATTATGGATAATTAGGGATAATTACGGATAATTAGGCAAAGTTAGGGATAATTAGGAATAATTAGGGACAATTAGGAAGAATTAGGAAGAATTAGGAATAATTAGGAATAATTAAGAATAATTAGGAATAATTAGGAATAATCAGCAATAAATAAGAAAAATTAGAAATAATTAGGAAAAATTAGGAAAAATTGGCAATAATTAGGAAAAATTAACAATAATTAGGAATAATTAGGTATAATTATGAATAATTAGAAATAAATTTTTATAAATTGTGATAAATTGTAAGAGTTTGGCACAATTTCCAGTAGATTGGTGGCACTCCATTTCCTCGATGAATCTTCTCATTTCAAATTTCACCGACTCAAAACATTATAAAAAATGTGATTGTATGCATACACATCCAATCTTGTATGCATGAGATTGGATATACATTCGTAGGACCACATTTTTCATAATGTTTTGAGGTAGTGATAGTTGAAAGAAGATGATTCATCGACAAAAGGTGGCCTCTTTTGTCTGACCGCTCATTTAATTGCATCTTTCTCACACTGAAATAACAATGAAGAATATGTTCGGAGGTATTCTTATGCATTGTTGTATTCATGGGAATGGATATGTATACCTCCGATAAGATTCTACATTGTGATTTTAGTGTGAGAAAGTTGCAAGTAAATGAGTCATCAGACAAAAGAGCAGCCGTCAATCCACTTGAAGTTGTGTCACACATAATTAGTGGTAATAGTAAGAAGTATCTGTAATTCTTTATCTTCTCATTTTGGGATAGTGTTTTTCTTATTTCAAATTATTCAAAAAAAGTAATGATTTTATATTTTTTAAAAAAACACAGAACAAGGAAGTCAACAAGAGTCATTATTAGATGATCACACTTAGATAAATCAGTAGAGAAATCCAAATGGATCTGGTTTAAATCCTGTATATATTGAGGATGTTGAAGCTTTCTTATCATTTGCATCATCAAAACCATAATTTTTTTTTCAGAAGGAACTATTATGCGTCCTTGTAAAAAATGTTCTCTAAGAACGTTTGACACATTCGACAATGTTGGAGGACATCTCTTGCATTTTGGTTTTCAACTAGATTATATTTTTTGGTATCAAAATGGTGAACAAAATTCTAGAGAAGATACTAATAATTTGATACCAGATCCATCACGATTTTAAAAATTAGTACATAATGTTGTTGGTCCATCTGTTCAACTAACTAAAACTCAAGATGACATTGATTTAACTCCCAAGTTGGCATTATCTAAATTTTATAAGTTGTTCAAGTCTGTTGAGGATGCATTATAACCTTGTTGCAAGATAAGAAAATTAGAAGCAGTTGCAAAATTTATGGCTATTAAATCAGATAATGGAATTTCAAACAATTGTTTTGATCAGATATTTTCTTTGTTTAAAACACTGTTACCTAAAGGAAACATATTCCTTGAAAATAACTACAAGATAAAGATACTAGTTCATAATCTGAGCCTTAGTTATCAGAAGATTCTTGTATGTTGAAATGATTGCATCTTATATTCTGGTGAAAATGAGTCGTTGAATTGTTGTCCCACATGTGGAAAATCGAGTTATAAAGAAGCTCCACCAGGGGAGTCTGGATTGATTCCTGTAAAGTAGTTGAGATATTTCATGCTTACACCAAGGTTGTAGTGTTTATTTATGTCTCAAAACATAGTGACAATGATGTCATAGCACAAAACCATTATTTTAACTGGTAACAGATTGAATCATCCATATGATGGTGATTCATGGAAACATTTTGACCGAGTGCATCTATCTTTTTCTTTAAAAGCCTGAAACAATCGATTTGGTCTTTCTACTGATGGTTTCTGTCCGTTTCGTTCTTATAGTAGTCAGTATTCATGTTGACCTATCTTTATAACTCCACAAAATTTACCTATATGGATGTTGATGAAGGATCCTTATATATTTTTGACCTTATTAGTCACAGGACATCCAAAAATAATATTGATGTTTATTTGAAACCATTTATTGATGAGTTAAATTCAATTTGGAGTAATGGTGTTAGTACATATGATGTTGTTGAAAAACAAAATTTCCAACTAAAAGATGCATTAATGTGCACAATTAGTGACTTCTTGACATATGGCATTTTATCTGGCTAGATTACCCGTGGTATGAAATCATGCCCTTACTATATGGGAGACAACAAAACATTTATGCTCATCAATGGAAAAAAACCTTGCTATTTTGAATGTCATCCTAGATTTCTTCCAATTGATCATCCTTTTTGGAAGAACAAATCTCATTTCAGAAAAGGAAAAATTGAAAGGGATGAACCTCCAAAAATAATCTCAGGTACAGAGTTAAAATCAGTTGTATTTTCATTACCTCCATCACATTTGGACCAATAATAAACCAACAAAAAATTCATGGCTTTTGGAATGAGCACAATTGGATAAAACAGAGAATTTTTTAGATCTACCATATTGGCCTGATTTGTTGGTCCACCACTTGTCGGATGTCATGCATATTGAGAAGAACTATTTTGATAATTTATTTCATACAGTTTCGGATACACCATGTAAGACCAAAGATAATGTAAAGTCAAAATTATATCTTACCCAAATTTACAGGTGACAAGAACTTGGACTGTTTGAAAATGTTAGATCACAGAGGATAATGAATCAAAAAAAAGCTTATACACTATCCAAAGAGAGTTTCTTATTATTTTTTCAGTGGATTGTAGATTTGAGACTTCCAGATATCTATGCTTCCAATTTGGGTAGATGTGTTAATAATGGTCATATTACCGGATTAAAATGTTGTGATTGTCATGTTATAATGGAAAGACTTATGCTGATTGGATTAAGATGTTTTTTGAATTCTATGATTTAGGATTTGATAATAGACATATCATATTTTTTCAAGAAATTTGTGTAGCAACAACAAACTATAATGCACTATGTAAACTGGAAGAAGATGTTGTTGTAATTATATATAAACTAGAAAAAATCTTCCCACCAACTTTATTTAACTCAATGGAACATTTGATATTACATTTTCCATATGAAGAAAAATGTGGAGGTCCAGTACAATTTTGATGGATGTACCCATTCAAGAGATTCATGCGGAAATTTAAGAAAAAATTACATAACAAAGCATCAGTTAAAGGTTCAATTGATAAAGCTTATTTGCAATAGGAAATTTATTTTTTATACTCTCATTATTTTGAATCTGAATACCCCTAAAAACACAACCTCATGGGTTGGAATGAGAGAAATGTTAATGATGAAAAGAACAATAAATTATCAGTTTTTAATCAGCCATAGCTTGGCTTAGGAGGTGTTTATGAACGATGGTTTTTACATGATGAACATCACATATCTCATGTATATGTTCTGCTCAACTATGAAGAAATGATATCATCTGTACTATGAGTTCTTCTTTAACTTATTTTTCAATTTATATTAGAGTATGTAAACTTATTTTATTTGTAGGTTATATGATAATCATATCAAGAAACAACTTCCATAAATCACAATAGATGATCTTGAAGAACGCTGGCAAAAACAAAATTCTCAATGCTTTGAAAAACTGGTAACAGAAATTATTGATGGTTTGACATATCAATTCAGTTTAATTTTTATTATATTGATAATTGTTTTACAAATTTTCAGGTTTCTCAACATGCTAATAAAATTGATAGGCGACTATATATATTGAGTAACCCACCATCCAAAATGGTTAAATCTTATAATGAATATTTGGTGAATAGATTTTGATTTCATACATGTTCATATGAGGAATAAAAAGAAAATGAACAATGAATTTTTCTTGAGAGGATTTCCTCATAGAGAAACTAAAGTTGAATTTTACAGCATGATGGATGAAATTATTAAACTATGTTATCTAGGAAAAAATTACATAAAAATGTTTAAATGTCAGTGGTTGGATAATAAGAGAGGCTTGTGTGTTCATCTGACTCATAGAATTTTCGATATTAAATATAAAAGTCTTGTTATAGTAAATGAACCATTTTTACTGGCTCAATAAGCATGTCAAATTTATTAGGCAAAGTACTATGCTACTTTAAGAGACCTGAGTGATTGTTGAAGCATAATAAAAATGAAATATCAGGAAAATTAGTTTACTCGAAGTTAATGTGGATCTGATGAAGTGCAATAAATTGAAGATTTTCAAGAGACTACTCAAAATCCATCTTTTTCACAAAGAGACATGAATATCGATGGCGACACCCCACAATTAAGGGTCGATGGTTATTGGGAAAAATCCCTCATGGTAACATTGCATCATTTTTGGGTTGATTGTGTTTGTTGACAAAGCATGTCTCCATGGTGAATTGTCATGTTCCCGAGAGGTTTTTGACAATCCATGTTGAAAAAGAACCTTGACAAAGGAATGGATGATCTGAAAGTGGTACAAAAGAACAGATAAAAGGTGGCGCTATTTTCCAGTGTTTTCCAAATTTTTGGGGTCCAAAATTTGGAATTTGGTGAGCATTGAAAAAAGTGGATTTCCATGAAGATCTCATCAAAATGTGGAAAATGCATGAATTTCGTGAATATAGGCTTCATGGATTGGATTTTGCGAAGACATGAAAACTCTTGACAGTGATTCTTCGTGATTACGATAAGCTTCACAAATAGAAGCGTTGAAGAGAATTATGATGATTAAGGGCATTACGAGTGGAGATTCTCAATGAAGGCGCACAGTAATTGATGGAACGCTCCCCAATTACAACAAGCTCTGTGATTAGAAAATTTCCATGGTGCTTCACGATATAGATAGAATTTCAGCGGAAATTTCAGAGATTCGAGATCTAAGATGACGTGGCGCTAGCTTTTCGTGGAATATTCGTGGGTTAGTGGAATCACCTATAAATAGGCCTCGACCCCTCGGGAGAAGTATAGAGTTTTCAAAGAAAATATTTTTCTCTTGGATCGTGAAGGTGGTTCGCGAAGGCAGTGTGTTTCGCGAAAGGAAGGAGCGTCACAATGGCTAATCTAGCTCCGCGAAAGTTGCGTGCTTCATGTTGGCTCAGTGAGTTTCACAAGGGAAGTCTCTCTGCAACAACATGAGCTCCACGACGGCCTGAGCTCTGCGAATGTGTGAGATTCACAAAAAGGCAAGGACTTTGCGAAGACTTGTTTGAGCTTTGAGAAATTGGGAGCCTTGTGAAGTAGGGTGATTTGCGAAGGTATTTCTAAAGGTATTTCCCAGTGGTTAGGGGAAAAGGGGTATTCATCAGTGGATGAAATTTTTACTTCAATTAAGCATCTACATACAATAGATGATGCATTCATTAGTGATAATGAAGAGACCTACATGTCTTTAAACTGTGAGTGGATATTCTGAAGAAGCAGTGATCTCACTTCAGTTGAGAGAGCAGTGAGTTCTAAAATTTTGAGTGGTTGTAAACCAGGATGGGCAGTGAGTACTCTTCGAAGTTGTAAACAAATGTGCACTTATAGTGGAATTGGTACATCGGCACACAACCAGTGTATACTCTTTGGACGTAGCTCTGTAGGGGTGAACCAAGTAAAAATTGCTGTGTCCTTTGCATTATTTAAGGTTTATTCATACTCTGCAATAGGAAGGAGAGAGAAGTGGGTTTTTTCTAACAACAAAACAAGATCAAAAGGGGATGTTTTTTAATCGGTCATACTATGATTCTCCCCCCTCTCAGGGTATCTAGCCTAGTGGACCTAACAATGGTGATGATGATGTTAATGATGTTACAAATGAATTTGAAATGGAAAAAGATGATGAAACAAAAACTCATATGGATATTGAATAATTCCAATGAAGAATATGAAGACATTAATATCGTCAGATATGAAGATGATAATGAAGGTGAACATTGAAACAATTAAATGCTGGTTATAATCATAACTATTATATATCTATATATAGTAGTTATTTTCAAGTTTTTTCTAACAATAATAATTTTGTGTTTCAGATGAATGCTGATTTATTTTGTGAGTTGAAGGAGGATGAGCTACCTTTGGATGAGGAGGATTTTTGATCATCTGACCCTTAGCCGACTGGCGGTTCAGGGGGTATGTGGAGGGGGTGCGGTCTTGCACGATTGGTGATTCCAGACCATATCCCCAAGTGACGTCCACATCTTGGCTTCGATCCACTTACTTTTGGGTATGGTTACTTGTGTATTTTAGTTAGCTTTCATTAATTTATTTATATACTAATGGTTTGATTATTTATTATTTTTTTCACAGTTTTTCACATGTAGCTGTTGGATAGGGGAGCGCTATCTTGCGCAATTATTTTTCTCAGCCTTAGATCACATGAGAATAGATTCCCATTGATGTGCAGCTCGACGTGTTCAATCATTGGCTGGTACATAAATAAATAATATTTATTTTGAAATTTATTTCATTAATAACTTGATATTATAAATTATTTATAGGGTTTATGGTATCCCAATGATGATAGCAAGTGTGACACTATCGATGTGGCATGAGAGGTCTCTATGTGTGACTGTTTCTGTCAGTTTTTGCACAATTTGAGAAGGAGGACCATGAATAAAGCAGAAGTAATTGTATTTGATGAGTCATGTAGAACCCACTGATCAGAGTACATTTAATCTCACATTTTGGATGGATTATGTTCACACTCGTTGAGTGGTGGATTTCAGAGGATATCTTCATTAGGTCGACATAACTGGGATAGATAGGAGGTGACACATCGAGCTGGTAGCCGTATATTTAGTACACATAGAGAGCATATGGTATGTATCTTATTTAAATATTTTATATAACTTTAAATATAAATAGTTTATTTTATATTAATATAGGTAGTCGAGTAGCCCAATATTACAGAGTATGGGGTTTATCAGAGGTTGTACAATGATCCAACCACTGGAGAGATTAGAGGTGATCTCCAGCGTTGGATTTTGGTAAGTATTATTAATTTTTCAGTTTGAAAATTTACTACATATAATATTTTAAATATTTTAATTTTATATTGGAATTGAAGGAATCATATGAGGTCGGCACCTCTCAGACACAGGAAAAGAGTCAAGCCGAGACGAATGATCAGATAGTGCCCACCATTTCGATGAGGCGACATGGATGAAGGAAACCTAGTATGCCTCCAAGAAGGGCCGAGTAGTTGGTATTGGCTCTCATTTGACTCTTAGGACTTATTATAGTAATTCTATGATGTCGTCATATAACTCGAGAGGAGCTCTTGGAGAGGAATCATCTTCTGGCTTATAGTATCAGGAGTAGCTGCAAGCTTAGAGTGAGTATATAGAGAGTTTTTAGAAGCAGCAGGAAGAGATATATCAGCAGCAGCAACAGCAGTATGAGGATGATAAGTGTCGATAGTAGCAGAAGCTACAACAACATCATAAGGAGGAGATGCGTCGATGGCAGCAGTAGTACGAGTGGATGGAATACATGCACCCTATGACTTGTAGTTTAGGGTTGAAGTTTACTCCACTATCTCCTCCACCTCCTCCACCTCCTCGAGAAGACTACCCCTAGTGATTTTTTTGATATGTTAAAAACATTTGAATTCAAGATTTGTTTTATTATGAACTATTTATAGTTTCTGTCATTTATATTGGTGCAAATATTTCATAATTTAAATTTTTTAATTTTTTAATTTTTAATTTTTTAATATTTTTCTTATTTATTATTAGTATTCTATTTTTTAATGTTTTTTATTTTAATAATAATAATAATAATTTATGGTTTTTTATATTTTTTTTGAATACTGAGAATTTTAAAATTTTTTATTATTCTAATAATATTAATATTATTTTTTCATTAATTTATCATAATTTTATTAAATATATATATATATATTTTATTTTATTCAGTATTTGAGATAGGACATTTTTCAACGGGGTCCCGTTGCTAATAGTTTATATATATATTTTAAATAAATATTTGTGATGTGCAAAAGGGCCCGTCGCAAATACTTTTTTTTTGTGATGGGCCCATCACAAAGGGTTTTGATATATATAACATATATAAATGGAGAACTATTTGTGATGGAAAAAATGGGCTTGTCGCAATTGCGACCGGACTGTTTCCAATCACAAGTAGTTGACAAAAAATTCTATTTTTGAAGCTGTTTTCTACAACAGGCTATTTGCGACGAGGACCCGTTGCAAAATCTCATTTGCGATGGGATCCTATCACAAAAAGCCCATCGCAAATACCTCAAATTCTAGAAGTGAAAAATAGGTCTTTTTTCACACCTAGTTTAACACTCTTGGGGAATATGATTTTTTAAATTCACAAGCTTTTTATGAGCCATTATGAAGGGAAAAAAATTCCCATAAGATTCTATATCAAGAAATAGATTAGATATGTGAATAAAAATACTTCTCTTAGGCGGATCTTCAATCGAGATATTATCAAGTAAAGGTGAAGAAGGTGGATATCCCCAAGACTATTTTTCATACAATATATGGGCCCTATGAGTTAATTGTGATTCTATTTGGAATCACTTATTCTCTAGAAATATTCTTGGACTCTATGAATAGTGTCTTTAAAGATTACCTCAAAATATTTGTGGTAGTCTTTATATATCATATTCCTATCTAATCCAAAAGTAAGGAGGAACATGAGGATAATTTTAATTATGTACTGAAAACATTTCGAAATAAAAGTTATTTGTAAAGTATAGTAAATTTTAGTTTTTGTTGGAGAAAGTAACCTTCTTGGGGAATGTTATCACCAAGAAAAGGATATCTATAGATCTTTCATAAATAGAGGCAATATACGGATGGCTCAAACCAACATCTGTGATTGAAATCTATAGTTTCATTGGATTAGTTGGGAACTATCATCAATTTGTGATAATATTATCATAAATTTAAATCCTATTTTACAAGTTTACTCATAAGGGAATCAAGTTGGTATAGACTGATAAATGTGAAGAAATATTTAAAGAGATGAATCAGAGGCTAATCAATGCCCCTATGCTCACATTACCCACCAGTGGGAAAGGATTTTTGATCTATAGTGATGTGTCTAAAAAGGGATTGGGTTGTGTACTCATGAAAGATATCAAATTTATATCCTTTTCCTTCTTCCAATTAATGATCCATGAGAATAACTGACCCTCCCATGATCTAGAACTAGGTGTAGTGATCTTCACATTGAAGATTTGGAAACATTATCTCTATGGGGAGAAGTGTAACAAATATATGGTTCATAAAAAACAAAATTATATATTAAGACAAAAAGATCTTAATATGCTATAATGAGGGTAGGTAGATTTGATGAAGGATTATTATTATTTAATCTATTACCATCATAGGAAGGTAAAAAAAGTGGCATATTCTATAAGTATAAAGGATCCCACCACCCTATCTATGATTAATATTTATAGGGAACCAATATTACTAGACATGAAAAGAACGAATATAGGAATAATAAAAGGATCTTCAACCAACCTTGATCAAATAACTGCTCAACCATCTATTCTTGATAGGATCAAGGAGACCTATAAAGATGATGAGTTTCTACATAAGTAGGTAATGAATATTATGAAGTTTAACTTTGATGAAGATAGATTTAAAAGGTTTTAACCCAGATATGTGTCTCATCAAAACCATAACCGAAGAGGGAACTTTTGGAAGTTGAACATAGTTCCTAATTTTCTAATCATCTTGGAAGTTCTAAGATGTTTAAATATTTGAAGCAAAAATTCTAGTGGGATAACATAATGAGGGATATTATAGAGTTTGAATCTTTATGCTTTTTATTACGAAAAGTAAAAGCATAATGATAAAAGTATAAGGGTATGATTAAATAATTCCCATACCAGTATGAAAATGTGAAAATAGAACTGTGGATTTATTCATAGGGATCCCTAGGACACCTAAAGGTAATAATGTATTATGGGTGGTATTCAATCACCTTACAAAGTTGGAACATTTCGTTACTCTCAAGGAATATTTGTATCTTGACCAAATCACCATGATATAAATAAGAGAAGTGGTAAGGCCACATAGAGTTTGACTCACTATTGTATCTGATCGAGATATAAGGTTTACCTTGAGGTTTTGGAGAAGTCTTCAATAAGTGTTAGATATAGAATTGACCTTCATCACTGCTTATCACCCTTAGATGGATGTTTGGTTTTAAAGGACCATTAAAAATATTGAGTATATTTCGAGATCATGTTCAATGGATTTCAAAGGATGTTGGGACCAACACCTTCCTCTAGTAGAGTTCTCATATAACAACAATTTCTATTATAGCATTCAAATGTAACTTTATTTCGATTTGTGTTAGAAAAGGTGTCATAATTTGATATATTGAGATTAATTTGGAGAGTGGAAGCTAATGGGACCTGATGTTATCCATGAAATGATAGATAAGATTCAAACCATTTTGCATCATATGAAATCCTCCCAAAGTTGATAGAAAATCTAGGCTAAAAATCTTCAAAGGAATAAGGAATTTGAGGTTAGAGATAAAGTTTTCCTTAATATATTTTTGTAGAATAAACTAATGAGGTTTGGGAATAAGGGAAATCTTAGGCCTAGATACATCTCCCCCTTTTATATCCTTGATCACATCGAAGCAGTGGCACATTGACTAACACTCCCCTAAACTTCTCTCATGTACATGATGTGTTCCATATATACCTCTTGAGGATGTACATACTATACCCCTCACATGTACTGAATAAAAAGGTGATACAATTAGAGAATGATATTTCATTTGAGGATCATTCGGTGAATATCTTAGATCATAGAGAAAACGTTTTATGAAACAAGAAAACTCAACCGGTCAAAGTGTTGTGGCATAACCACAAGTTTGAGGAAGCAACATGGTAACCAGAAGAGGTGATGAAACAAATGTACCTGCATATGTTTTAGTGTATGAAATGAAAATTTTGAGTGTGAAATTTCTTAAGGGTGGAATAATACAATGACTTAAACATTTATAAATTAAATTCCTTTTTTAAAATGAGTAAATTCCTTATTAAGAAATGAAGTTATAGAAAAAAATGCACTACTTTTGTTATTTTGGATTGTTATATGGTCTATAAAATTTAAAATACCATTAAAAATCATAACAATTGATAATATATCCATTTTGTAGTGATAATTAATATTTATGATAAAGTCATTTTGATATAGGCAAAATAGGTGATAACCTCGACTATTAGAATCATACCATATAAAGCCCATATATTGATAATTCTGAGAGAGATATCATCATCAAGATTTACCTGTGATAAGACCAATCCAAGATTCAACCAGTAATGTATGAGATAAACCATTTATAGGATACGTTTCAACTCATCAAGATTATGACCCAAACCATGTTCACCAATGCACCCCTTGAAAATCTCATAATCACACACCTTACCCTTATGGAATTCATTGGTGTGATAAAGGGATATGTATTTAGAACCTAAAAGTATGAATTTTTACTATTTATTTTAATAAAATAATTATTATATTTATTAATTATTATTATTAATTTTTAAATTATTAGATAATGGTTTTGATAAAAGTTAGTTTTTGATACGATGAAACACAAATTATATTTTTGGGAAATATATAATTTCAAACAAGGAACTCTTTTTGATGAATTCAATATTTTTTTAAATTAATTATATTTTAATAAAATATTTTTATTAAATTATATTTATTAAATATAAATGATAATATAAGTTTACAAAATCAAATGTAATTTTTATATGGGTCAGAAAACTGTTATTTACAAAAAAACTAGTATTTTTTAATAAATGAGGATATTTGATTAAAAAAGTTTAAATTATAATATTTAGAGAATAAATTTGATAAAATAAATATTTTTTAAAATCATCACTTTAAAATTATCTAATGGTGATTTTTTCATAGTTTTCTGAGATAGTCAAATTTTTGGTTAAAAATTGAATGAGGTACAATTATACGTTATGTATTATGACATCATAAAATACAAAAAAGTGATTTAATAAATAAATTAAAGTGTATCTAAAATATAAATTATTTTTCCCTTTAGAATAATGTGTTTTTAAGTTATTTTATTAATTTTATAAACCCTAAAGGAATCCTCCAACACCTATTTTATATTTTAAGTTTTTAATATCAATTCTTTATAAACGTGACTCACTTACACATCACCAAGATAATTATTTTGATGTGTTCAATTATTAGCCTTATAAATGAAAAATGATCATATTTTGTAGAAACCATGGACAAAAACCATGAGAAGGTTTTTGGTTTTAATTATTTTATCATATAGAGTTCAAAACCTATGTTTGGAAATAAAAAAGAATTATCCTCTCTTTTTCTATATAAAACCAACAAAACTCCCTTACCACTTTACTAAAAACTATTTAAGCATGAATTTTCTCTATCATCGCCTCTCTAGATACCTCCAATGGTTCTTCCAATCTCTTAAGAAGCTCCTCCCAAGCTTTTAGAAGTGCCCTCTCAAGGTAAGAGACCCTCTCCTTCTCCTCTTTATTCAAGCACCATCATTTTATTATGTTTTTTGATTTCTAATTTTTCATGTCATGATATGTTTTTACACATCTCTATTATTATCCTTATAATTTAAAAGTGATGTTATACCCATTTCACTCTCATTAAACCCTTATATGAATCTTTATTTACCCCCGTTATGCTGCTGAAATTATCCTATGATTTTCAACACAAAAACTTTATCTAGTGAATACCCATACCCATTTACAATAAAGGGTATTAACCTAGATGTACCTATAATCCATTGATTGGGAAATCCTATGTATGTAACCCAAACTCCTTAATAGTGAGTTTAAAAGTGACGAAATACATCCTTATGTTGTAAGATCTTTGCGGCACACTTATTTATGTACATGATATGAAAGTGATTAATGAGACAAAAATTATATAGACCTCCGATGCATTGTGTAATGTTTTTATCTCATGAGAATCCATGTATGGTGCATGGGATATTATCCTATGCACACTATGTTATGTTTTCTTGGTAGTTATCCTTGACTTATGTTTATTATGTCATATTTTATGTTGTTTCCACATTCCTATGTTTCCTTTATGTTATGATGTTTTATCATACCTCATTATTCAAGATTATGATTCTCAACCCTATTATGTTACCTTGATATGACTCTTAGATCACATGTGCTACCATACCTTATGACATTATTTGTTTATTCCTATTGGGAAAAAAATCCTCATAGTGTCCTCTCAGTATGTTTAGGGTGTGATTGTGTTTGTTGAAAAAGATAGATGACTGCAAATGAGTATGGTTTGTGTTTTCAAAAGCAGGTGTTTAAGGTGATGTAGTTTCTCATAATTTTCCAAATTTTTGGGCCTCAAAATCAGAGGTTTGGTTTTTGGAAAGGAAGATTTTTGCATAGGAGTACATGGTACGTGTACTAGGAACCGCACGTCACGGAATGCCTATAGCGGTTTGCGTAATGTCAAAGGGAATCAACGATGGAAGGGAACCGTGAAGCGTGATACATAGACTGTATATGGGAATGGTTCGTGGGGAGAAAATGGTTTACGGAAAGGTCATGTGGTGCATGGAAGGCTTGTGGTACGTGAGATGACTTGTCATTCACGGAAATTAATAGGTGATTTGAGAATCTATGATGGGGATTGTTCATGAAATCGTGATGATGATTTGGGTTTCTGCAAAGGAAGAAAGGCAGTATGCGGACCATATAGGGAAATAGTTTGTGGAAGGAGTAGTAAGCGGTGAAGTAAGTACCACATTGAAGTAAATGTCAGAATAACAGATTTTATGGATATATTTTTCTAGAAAAAGAGCAATAATCCTATAATTAATTAGATATATTTTCATAATAAAACATCTTTGCTTCGGGAATTCGATGAAGTCTGAAAGAGGTTCGTAATGGATAATTATATGAAGGGTAAAGTGGTTCACATAGAAGAAATTCCGTCAAAGGTTTTTTCAAAGAACTATAACCCACAAAGGAAGTGGTATACGGAGAAGGAAGACATGGTTAATGGAGGAGGAAGATGTGGTACATGATGGAGGAAGTCCTAGTATACGGAGGAGATATGGTCTATTGAAGAATACATAATCCGCAAATGAGAGATGGTTCATGGAAGCAGAGATATTCCAAGAAGCTGGGATGATATGTAGAGGAGAGATGGTTCATGGAGAGATGATATGTGAAACATACTTGCTATATAGTTCATAGATTACGTAAGGTGGTTCCCAAAGGATTCCATGAATCTTGAAAAAGCACTAAAACAGTTCATGAAAGTAATTTCTGCTAACCTAATAGTACACAAAAAAGTGAATTTCATATACAGGTGAAAAAATGACTCCAGCAGAGAATTTATCTATAGTTGAGGATGTTTTCTTTCATGAAAATTAAGGGACATAAATGTCTATAAACTATGAGTGGATCCATTCCAAGAATAGTGAGTAGAGGAAGAGGAAGAAAATGATCCTTCCCACTGATAGTGAGCCAGAGGAGTAAACATATGGAGTGAAATTTGGGAATGCAGTGAGCTGACCCTAAACCTTGTAAAGGTAGTGATCATAGGAATAAAAGATCTAGGTTGAACCTTGTATTTGGTAGTTAACTTTAATGTATTTATTACATCATCACATCACCATTGTATACTCCTTGGACGTAGCCCAGTGAGGGTGAACCAAGTAAAAACATCTATGTCTTGTGCTCTATTTTATTTATATTCATCTATTTCTACAGGAGAAATAGGGAAGTGTGTTTTGGTTAATGAAAAAACAAGATATGATGGTGCATTAGTATTAATCTGTCATACCATGATTCACCCCCTTCTTGGGGTATTTGACCTACTAGACCTAACAATTAGTATCAAAGAGAAAGGTTAAAAGTCAATGATTCTCTCTATGTAGAAGAAATTAAGGTGGTTAATCATAAAGGAATTCCGATCTTAGATGGTAACAATTTCCAACTATGGAAGAATCAGATGCAACACAACTTTTTATCATTAATAATGGATGTATTCATATTAACTATGTATGCAATATCAGCCGATATTGATTGTAGTACTTTATCAAAAGATGAAAGAGGATAATTGGATGCAGATACTAAAGGGATCAATGATTTAAGATGGGCCCTATCAAATGCAATTTATATGAAGTTGATGTCATTTAAAACATCACATGATATATGGGAAAATATTCTGAATATCTATGAAGGAGATTCAAAGGTTAGAGGGGAAAATATAAAGGTTTTGTAAAACAAGTATGAAGATCTAATAATGAACACAAATGAATCGGTTAATACATTATTTGATAGGGTGAATGCTGTAAAGGAAGAAATGTACGGTCTTAGATAAGTCATTGAAGATATAAAGATTATGAAGTATAACTTGAGGAAACATCCACCTCAATTTAATCTGAAGGTTTTTGTATTGGAAAACAAAGATCCAAAGAAGATGAATCTGGATAACTTGCATAGTACTCTCATTGCATATGAAATGAGAAATAGTGATAATGATGCAGTTGAAAGGGGGAAGTACAAAGAAGTGGAATTAAAGGCTAAGAATAATATGTTTATTAAATATAGTAATAAGGAAGATAATTTTAATGATTTTTGTCATTTCTCTCTTAAAACCTGCAAAGAAAAAGAGGAAAGTTCAAAGGTAAACTTCTACTTGCATACTTATAATGTAGAATGATTGGACACTTTGTTGTAAAGTGTCCTAAGTAGTTTGAAGATGAAGATGAATACAATGATGAAATTCCTCAAAATTGAAGAACATAAAATAGAGATCAATAGTTTGACTGAAACTAGAAAAGATCAAATCAAATATATTGAGGAAATTGAAGAGGAAGTTTTCAGTCTGAGACAAAGTGTTAAGAATCAATTAAAATTGGTGTCTCATAGAACAACATTAGGAAAACAGATAACACAAGAATCAGAAAAGATAAAAGTGGAGCATATATGTCCAGTAGAACAGAATCCATAATCAAATTCAAATAAGGATGGTATGGGGATTGATCGAAAACAAAAAATAGTAATAGTTGAAGATAGACCACAAGCACCCGCTCTGATATTGAAGGGTGATTTGGGTACGAAGAAGAATTAATAGATTCAGAGAACCCAAGGGACAACCAGTGGTGTAGTATTACCACACATGAATGTAGACCACATAATATTCTACTTTTGTGGAAAGATGGGACACTCACAAAATGATTGTTCTTTTAAATAGAGGCACCAAAGGGAATAAGACCAACAAATGCAGTCATACATAGCTCAAATTTTTAGGTCATCATTTGATGGTCAATTTTTATGGTGTGAAGGATTTAAATACATGGAATGATATATCGCTTAAATAATATAGAGGAATATGTTGAAGAAAACTAAGGTTGGTTACCGGTAGCTGGAAAATGTATCATCAAATGAGCTGAAAATGAATAATCTATTTGTATCCCTACAAGATGAAGTTGGTCCATAATATTTCAACAAATTTTAAGATTATGAATACATACAAAGTATGAAGTCAGAGATATGGATAAAAAAGAAAAGATCTGAGCGGGTAGTGGTTGTAGATATTTCATTCAAGGCATTAGATCTCACTGGGATATGGATCATTGATAGTAGATGTACCTCCCATATGATAAGAAACAAGCATCTGGGGAGGGGAATCAGGTACAACAAAGAAGGTATCATAAGATTTGGTAATGATGAAGGGTTGAAAATCATTATCTCTGGGAAAAAAATTTGGGGGAAAATACACGAGACATGCAAATGTGTTGGTTGTTGAAGGTCTTAGTCAAAAATTATTAAGCATAAGTCAATTGTGTGACTCAGGGTATTCCATAATATTTTCCAAGAAATTATGTGTCATCAAGGAAAAATATGGTGCTTTTTTATTGAAGGTAAATCATAAAAAAGGTAATCTTTATCTCGTGAGTAGAGAAGAATATTTGTGATTTCTGTCTAAGGAAGAATTAAACAAGTTGTTGCATAAACATCTTGGCCAAAAGACCCAGACATCCTTGGAAGATCTAGTGAAATATGACACTACTTGATACCTCCCTAGATTATCATGTGATGATACAGATAAATGATATTTCTTCTAACAAGGGAAGATCATTTGAAATACATATAAAGAAAAAGAGAAAAGGTCATCAAGATTACTTGAGTTGGTTTATATTGATTTGTGTTAACCAATTTAACCAAGATCTCTTTATGGGAGGAGATATTATGTTGTCTTAATTGATGATTATAGAAGAATGACATGATTTTAAATCATCACCCACAAATATGAGGTATTTAGTTGCATAAAAATATATCGAAGGGAAGTTGAGAAGATGCTGGGTCAAACAATCCAGAAGATTCGAACAGATAATGGAACAAAATTCAAAAATTTCTAAGTAGAGGATTATCTTGAGAAACATGGGATAAGGCATCAAGTTTTAGTGGTAATAACTCCACAACATAATGGAGTAGTTGAGAGAATAAATTGGATTTTCAACAACATGGTCAAAACAATGCTCATTAAGGAAGTCCTTCTAGAGAAATTTTGGAAATAAGTAGTGATGGTAGCAGTCTACACTTCAAATAGATTATTGATATGTCCTAAAGAAGAGAAGACTCTATATGAGATATGGTATGTAAATAATACATCATTGAAGTTCTTTAGAATCTTTGGAAGTAAGTGATTCATTCTCAATACGTAGAAATTCAAGAAGTTTGAATCCCCTGGAGATGAAGGGATATTTCTTGGCCACTCAAAGAAAATCAAAGAATATAAATGTTTTAACTAGAGGTTAGTAAATATTTTTGAAAGCCATGATATAACCATAGTGGAAAATGAACAGAATATTCAGAAAGTATGTGATCACTTTTAGGAGGATAGTGATGAAGAAGAAAAAAAAGATCACGGGATACCCTAATTCTAGAGGCTGATTCAGAAGAAGACTCATATGATGAGAAGTATGATGATAAATTAGTATATACACAAAGATATAAGAGAATAACCAAAATTGATAGACAAAACATAATTGGTGACTAGAAAGTGCCAGTTCAGACATGGAGGATGAAGACTCTAAAATAATCATCATACTTATCATAGGTAGAGCCTAAATGTTTTGGTTAAGTAGTTTATGATGAGAATTGGGTTCATGCTATGAATGAAGAGCTTGACCAAATTGAGAAGAATCAAACATTGTATATTGTTTCAAGGCCAACAGACAAAAATCTCTTTAGGACTAAATGGGTCTTTCGTGACAAAATGAACGAATATAATGTTGTGATTCAAAACAAATCACAACTAGTGTGCAAATGGTACTCCTAGATAGAGGGTAATAATGTTGATGAAACATTTTTACCTGTTACAAGGATAGAGACAATTAGATTATTCTTATCCATAAAAGTGAAAAGAAAGTTCAAGGTTTTCTAGATGGATGTCAAGTTAGCATTTCAGAATGGGATTCTGGAAGAAAAAGTTTATATTGAGAAGATAGATGGTTTTCTAATTCATGAATATGATAATAGAGTTTTTTGGATGAAGAAGGATTTATATGGTTTGAAGCAAGCACCAATAGAATGGTATTCAAGACTAGATCAGTTTTTGAAAAAGCACAATTTTCTGTGTAAAGGAGTTGATTGCAATCTATATGTCAACCATGGCAGTAATCAAAGGATGATGGTGCTGGTATATGTTGATGACATAATATTTAGAGGAATAGATTGAGCATAATGTAGACAATTTTCCTAATTTATGAAAAGTGATTTTGAAATGTCAATGATTTTTGAACTAACATTTTTCATTGATCTACAAGTGATATAAAGAAAGAATGACACATTAATTTCTCAATCCAAATATTCTATGGAAGTTTTGAAAAGGTTTGGAATGGATAGTTCCAAGGAGATAAACACTCTAGTGGATACCCAGATGAAACTATCTTGGGATGATAAAGGCAAAGCTATCAATGCCACAAAAATACAAGTAGATCATTGGATGTCTGTTGTACATAACAATGACATGAACAACTATTGTTTTTTCCACTTGTCAAGTAGGATGATATCAAAGTAATCCCAATGAAGCCCACCTTATTGTAGTAAAAATAATACTTCGGTATATCAAGGGCACTGTGGATTTCAATTTGATGTATAGTGAAAAATATTATCCATAGCTATTGGGATATACAGATTCATATTGGGATGGTTCAGTAGATGATAGGTAATAAACACAGGGAGATGATTTTTATCTTATTGGATTGTGTATTTCTTGGATAATAAAGAAACAATATTGCATTTCATTGAGCACCACCGAAGAAAAGTAAATTGTGGCCACTCAAGAATGAACACAGTTATTGTGGATGAAACAATTTCTTGAGGATATGTGGGTTGAAGTGATGTCTCTGATCATAATCCATTACGATAATTAATTTGCTATAAATCTTAGAAAAAATTAATTCCATCACTCAAGGACAAAACAAATTGAAATCAAGTATTAATTCATCAAGGATAAGGTGGAGAAAGGGCTTGTGAAGTTGGAGTATGTACCTATAGAACTACATATTGAAGATATTCTGAAAAAGGCCTTACCCATAAAAGCATATAAAAGACATCGACTATCTATGAGAGTTTAGTTGAATCCAAACACTTGAAAAAAGTGTGGATGTGGATCCCCCCTCTCCCTGTGGTATGGTGTTTTCCCCTAATATGTTAATCTCTGTTCTTTACCCTATGACAGACCTCAACGAATGGCCTTCAAGTTCTTTGACAAAGGGGAAAAATTGTGATATTAATAAGGGGAAAATTTCTTAGTCAAGACATGGGGGATTGTTGCTAGGTGGGTTAGTGAGATTGGGGGAATTGAAGCTGTTAGGGAGAGCAGTGAGATAGGGGGAGTATTAAATCTAACAATGCTAGATGTGATTGATCAAAGGATACATATCACATGAGATAATGTTCGTGATGAAAGTACAAGAGTGGTGTTGGAATGGAATGAAGTGATTCATTGATGAAATTTTCATTATAATCTTGTTTCTCACGATGATCATGACTCATGTGGGATTATAATATGTGTTGAGTAAATCCTTGATTGTTATGTTAATCATAAGAATCAAATTCTATAGAAAGTTGGAAGAAGATTTAATACGATATCAAATTCTGAAAGTGTTGTCAACAAACACAAAGGGGGATATTGCTGGGAAAAAATCCTTCAAGGTTTCCTCTTGGTATGTTTTGGGTGTGATTGTGTTATTTGACAAAGACACATGACCATAAATGAGTATGGTTGGTGTTTTATAAAGCAGGTTTTTAGGGTGGCATAGTTTTCCAGTGTTTTCCAAATTTTTGGGCCTCAAAATTAGGATTTTGGTTTTTGGAAAAGGAATACTTTCACATAGGAGTACATGGTATGCAGAACATGAAACAAAATTAAAGAAATTCATATAGTGGTATGTGGAACATCGAAGGGAATAAACAAAGGAAGGGAACCATGAAGCGCAAGATGCGAACAACGTATGGGAGTGGTTTGCGGGGAGAAAATGGCTCGCGGTAAAGTCATGCGGTATGCGGAAGGCTTACGGTACGTAGGATGACATTTCATTCACTGAAATAAAGCAGTGATTTGGGAATCCGCAAAGGGTGTCATTCCCAAAAATGTGATAGTGATTTGGGCCACCACGAAGGAAGAGAGGCAGTATGCAGACCACATAGGGAAATGGTTCACAGAAGTAGTAGTACGTAGTGAAGGCGTTATCACATTAAATATTTGGGTAAATCTCAAATTAGTGGATTTTGTGGATCTATTTTTTTATATAAGGATCACTAACCCCATAATTAATTAGAGTGATTTTCAATAGAAAACATATTTTCTCCATGAATTCGGTGAAGTCCAAAATAGGTTTGTGAGGGAGAATTCCATAAAGGGTAAAGTTGTTCGTGTAGAAGCAATTATGTCAATGGTTTTTGTGGGGAACTATAGCCCGCAAAAGAAGCAGTACGTGAAGGAGGAAGACATAATATGAAGAGGAGGAAGACCTTGTACATAAAGAAGGATGACTTAGTGCATGGAGGAGAGCTGGTCTGTAGAATAAAAGGTAGTCAGTGAATGAGATATGTTTTGTAGAAGGAGAGAGAGTCTGCGAAGTAGGGATGGTATATGGAGGAGAGATAGTTCATAGAGAGATGATCTGCGAAGCATACCCACTACACAATTCGTGGATAAAGAAAGGTGGTTCTCCTAGGATTAAAGGAAGCTTTCAGAAGCATAAAATCAGTTCAAAAAATCATTCCCCACTAATGTAAAAATACGAATAAAAGATAATTTCTTTTACAGGTGAAAAATAGACTTCAACAGAGAATCTATCTATAGTCGAAGATTAATTATTTTAGGAAAATTAAGGGACCTTCAAGTCCATAAAATGTGAGTGGATCCCTTCCAAGAGAAGTGAGCAGAGGAAGTGGAAGACGATGATCCTTCCCACTGGTAGTGAGCCAGAGGAAGAGACATAGGGAGTGACCCTTGGGAATGTAGTGAGAAGACTGTAAAATATGCAAAGGCAGTGAGCCTAGGAATAGAAAATGTAGCCCAGACCTTAAAATTGGCAGTGAGATTTTGTGTATTTGGTACATCGACACATATTCACTGTATGATCCTTGAACGTAGATCAGTGCGGGTGAAGTAATTAAAAATTGATGTGTCCTATGAATGATTTCATTTCTATTCATATAAGTCCAAATAAGAAAGAGAGAAGTGTTTTTTTAAAGAAAAAAAAGATCTGAAGGGGTAGTAGTTTTAATCTATCATACCTAGATTCACCCCCTCTTAGGGTATTTGACCTAGTGGATCTTACAATATGAAGGGGTAGTAGTTTTAATCTATCATACCTAGATTCACCCCCCTCTTAGGGTATTTAACCTAGTGGATCTTACAATTCCCTTACTAGTCTTTATAGCTCACCCCTTTATTATGTACATCCCTAGGTTATCCCTTGTAATTTTATAAGATACAAGGAATATAAGGGCACATTTTGAAGTTTTTAAATAATGATGCTTCACCCATGTTTCAAGTAAATGTAAAATGTACCTAATTTATCAAATCCACTTGGCCTCATGATCTCATAGGGATGTATTATGTGTATATTTATGTAATAAAACATGAATTAATCTGTAATAAAATATGGGATGTCATAATTTATGACTCTGGAGATTGAGAGATATGGTAGGAGACCTCAAAATTCATCAAAATTATATAATTAACTATTATTGTGTCTAAAATTCACTTATATACTTTGGTTATAATTTCAAAGTTTTATTTTAGTTCCTGTAAAGTAATAACGTTTATTTTAGACCCTTTCAAACAATTATGACTTAATTAAACTTTTTATAAATGTCACAAATATTTGATATATTACTTGTAACACTTTATCATGTTATTTAAATAAAATATTAAATATTAACTTAGTACTCAATATCCCTATATATTTTAACAAACCTTGAATGTGTTATGTATATTCGAAAGATTATACTTTTCCATCTTCAATTTTATGATCAAGAAACTTATGTATACCTTGAGAAATAAATTCAATGATCATTATTATAAACATGAACAATAATTAAATTATTTTACTTTTGATCACTCACACTCGGATGTTCACCTACCCCTGCACATGGGGCCTATTATGCCTTAAACTCATATTTATCTAAATAGGTAGAACATGTGGATACAATCATTGTATGGAAATCTTAGTCCTTATACTGATAACATTGAGTCTAACTCATAGACCAAGAGTGGAGTCTATAAACACATCATAGACCCTAACACTGTAAGAAAAGTCTGAGTAGTGGCGGTTTTTTTATTTGGTGGCGGTTTAAACCGCCGCTACATGGTTCTGTGATGATTTCAAAAAACCACTGCTAAATCATGTGTCGACATCCAATATTCGGTGGTTTCTTTCATTTAGTAGTATTTTTTGGTAAATATCATAGAAATCATATATAAAAGTGGTTATTTCTTTTTTTACAGTGGTTTTCTGGGGGGGGGGGTGAGGATTTTGCAGTAGTTAAAACTGTTGCTAAATCCAAAAGAAATTTCCCCCAAAAATGATGCTAAATCGATTACAACTGTTGATAAATAATAGTGTGTCATATTTAGAAGTGGTTTTAACTACCAGAAAAATGAAAAATACAACTTATAGTGGTGGTTTTAACCACCGTGAATAAAAATATGCCATATGTAGTGGCAGTTTAAACCACCGATAGATTTTAATTTAAAAAAAATGAAAGCTGCAGATTCTGTGCCCCAAAAACTACCCTGAAAAAAAAATGAAAACCAAGTGTATCACCCATCAGTAATACATAAAATATCTATTAGAAGAATAGAAAATCACACATATATAAGAAATATGGCATCAAAGAAAAGTATATTAGTTTAAATACAACCATAAATTGTTTCAAGTATGTGTACCAAATAATACATCAACAAACCCTCTCATTCCATATTTGTCCAAAACATCAAAAGTACCACTAATCACTTCCATATGAACTCTTCTCATCCCCCTCTCCATCTCTATCTCCATATTCGAATCCATCTATACTTTCTAATACCGGTACCTATAAGAAAATTATATTGAAAATTAAATAATGTTTTATATTTATATTTAAACTTAAAACCAATAAAAGTTTGTGCACTAAATGATTTTGAATTTGTGTGATTTACCTGCTCACCACCAGTTATCGATGCAATATCACCATGGGAAGATTTGGTTGTCTTCTAATATAAATCAACTAATAATTTCAATGTCCACTTTCAGGCTATAACATCAGTAATGGGAAAGTGAAAAAACATCGATAAACAAATATTTTTTTGAATATATTGGAATTTACTAACATATTGACATTCAATTACACTAAAATGTATTAAAATTACCATATGTGAATCAAAAACTTCTTTTTTCCAATATGAGGGTATATATCTCCAATAATAATACATAATCCGAAGGGTAACTGACTCCGGCTCTAGATAGCCTAGAATTTGGCCAAATAATCCCACAACATTATTCTTAGGGACCCCATAGTAGTCAAATGGGACCAATATCTTTAGTCCATTTAGATTATAGACATTTGAACTTTTCATATTTTTCTTTTTATTAGCATTGTTTCCATATTTTATAAAAAATAGTTAGTAGTATAAAAAAATACAATATTGTTATTCACATTAAAATTTGTACCTATAACAATCAGCCTCCAATATTCTCAAGAAGAACTAGAAGTGGCATACCGCCTCGCTGCCGATGGTCGACCGACACCAATATAATGCTTCCTCCTTGGCATTCTTGTCATTTAATCAAATAAAAGTAACTTCAGAATATATATTTCAAAAAATTCATGCAGAAAAAATATTATCAATGATAATAGATGCATAATACTGACAAAAAAAATGTACACAACTATAATAATGAATAAATATACAAATGACACATGTGGTTGATAAATGAATGGATGACTACACATACAATAATTTTCTCCTTAAATCATGTTTTTTACTCTATTATTACTTCATATACTTCATCCATAATTTCAAGACTAATATTTTTAATATAATGATGGACAAATAATTTTTCTTCTTATTTTTGATGGGATTCATTGTCAGAGGTCAAATATTCCACTTCATCAGTCAAATAATACAAGTATATTTATTTTATGTGAGTAACTACACTCCTCCCTTCATATGCTAAATATTACACATAATGTGCCATTTTCTCTTATGATGAGAAAATATACGAATCATGTAATTCATGGTCAGTAAGATCTATAAAGCGAGAGAAGTTCACAGAAGTAAATTGCAAGGAATCTATCTTAACGCCGCTGATAAAATTAACCCAATTGCATTTTAATAAAATAACTAAAAAAACCCATGGTAGTATAATTTTATAATATCAGCCAATTTTCCATATTATCCCACTTTATAAAGTGTAAATATACCATTGTTCTATGTTTTCAAAACCTCTTCATGATTGACTGTATGAAATTTAAATCCATTCACATTATAAGCATTGAAATTTCTAGCCTATTTTAGATGAGCTCAATCAAGAAACTTAAAATATTATGACAACACATCTTGAGTACCAATATTCAAGATCTAGAAAAATTAATATACCAGATTATATTTACATAATATTTATGTGAGCCTAATATCTGTATTGATTTCAATATTTATGAACTCACATATCATGAAAACTATTATACAAGATCTTTATTAATATCTTTTTTATATATTTATCATTTTGTTTTCATCCTCTCATTCATCTTCTTGTTCGTATCATCAAATCTTCAATAAATGGATTTTCAATTTCACTATTCATAAGCACATATCTATGTGCATGCGATAATTCCATTTCTTTTAGTTTAACATTTAATCTCCTCTTAACTGATTAGTTAATAACAGTTATGATTTTGTATTTCCCATGTAGTTGAGATTGAGTCAATGTGACGTCAACATGTCCAACTCAATTGAATATTGTCTCAATATCATTAAAGCATCTAAAAAAGGTCAGACCCTCCTCTTCCAAATAGCCTTCAGAAATAGAGCCTTCACGTCGAGCTTTATTTTTCACGTATGATTTCAAATGACCATGATATCTATGAAATAAAAGAAAATAACATAATTGTGTATTTAATAAAGTGAAAATATTTTTTTACTTAAATTAAAAAATATAATAAGGTACCTCTCAATGTCATACATCCATCGATAATGTATGAGGCCTTCTAATTTAGCTTCCTTAACCAAATTCACAGTTAAAGTCATCATGATAGTAAAAAATGACAGAGGAAAGATCATCTCCATTACACAAAGTGTCAATAAAAATATATCCTGAAGGTTTTCAAGCTCAAATGGTGGTATATTTTTCATAGAAAGTTGTTGGAATAATGTTCAAAATTGGAGTACAATAGAAGTAACATTTTCAGGTAATAATGTAAGCAATTCCAATGGTAGCAACTGATATAACAAAATATGTGAATAGTGACTTTTCAATCCATGTAACCAATGATTATTTAAGTCAAAAAACATTTATATGTCACTTAAATACCCATCATATACCTTGATATGTTTTAAAATCAAATGAATGTATATTTATCCTTTTTTTTTCATTGCAAAAAATTCTTGAGCATACTTTCCATTCTCATCTGGCCAGAGATCACGCTTTATGTTCGTTGCTTGTAAGTATTTCGGAGTATTGAGATGATTCTTATATTTTCCATGCTCATTAATAAATTTGAAGATTAAATTTTTAGAGGCATTCTTCTCAATATGCATCACAAGAAGATTATACCACAAAAAATTTAGTTCTAAATATAGAAGCTTGAATAATATACTTTTTTTCTTCCATTATTGCATTCTGATTTCAGTTGATGATGCAATTTGAACTTGTTTCTCATTATCATTCAAAGGATACACCTTCAAAAATTATGTTTCAACATTTCCAAGTTATACCAATATTTTAGAACCTTTCAACAACTTTAGAGGTGGTTTACGATCAATTGAACCATTTAATTTTGACTTGTTCAACTAAAATCTATGAGATGCATCGAGAAATATTCGATGACACAAGAAAAACCATTTTATACTATGAGGTAGTCATTTGGGATTAAAATCAAAGTTACAAACAGGACAATCCAAACCCATGTAAGTGTTCCAACAAGCTAAATTACCAAGTCCGTGGAAGTCACTAATGGTCCACATTAGCATATATTTTATTTTGAACATTGTTCTAGAAGATGCATCATATGTCTCAACACCGTTGCTCCATAACTCCTATAATTATTCAATTAAAGGCTGAAAGTACATCATAAATATCATTTCTAGGAATTTATTTTCTAGTAATAATCATTGAAATGATAAAAGATAATTTTTTCATACACATCCACAGAGGCATATCATAAGGGATAAAAACTACCGACCAAATGCTATAACTGGTGCTCAAAGTTCCAAATTGGTTGAATCTATTGGAAACCAATCCAAATCCAATATTCCTAGGATTAGATGAGAAATCAGGATGTTATGAATCAAATTTATTCCACGGTTGTGAATCTCTTGTATTTCTCATTAACCCAATATTATTATTATCTATAGAATTCCACTTCATGTATTCATTGATTTCTTTTTATGAAATGAATAATCATTACAATCGAGTCTTTAATGGAAAGTAACAAAAAAACCTTTTTTGGTGTGTTCCTTATCTTATTATTCCTAGTAGCTTGTTGATTCATACTTCCAACATCACTTAATGAATGCCATCTAGACGAAGAACATTTTTTGCAATCCTGTCTTCTTGAATCCTCTCCGTAGTAAAGAATATAATAATTGGGACACACATATAATTTTTATATGTCAGATCAAGATTGTTAACAACTTTTTTTATATCATAAAATGTCTCAGAAATATTTGTTTCCAGAAATACATCATGCAAAAATTCCAATATTATGGACATCACCTTATTTGTAATTCCACATTGGCATTTTCTATGGTACAAATTCATCAGAAAAGAAAGTTTTGAATATTTAAAACATCCACTATAAAACTCTTGATTTCCATCATGAACTAAACTATGAAACACATATTTCTCCTTAGTGAATTTTTCTCTTACATTAGTCTCCACAAAATCAATAGGAGGATCCATTGCTATTTTATAATCTGGTTCTGGTTTTCCTATAGTCTAAAAACATCAGTTGTCATGTTGCTATTTGTATCACCCTCCACTGGTTGTTCTAATATGTATTGATGTTGATGTTGTTGTCTTGAAATGCTAAATGCATCACTAATAAGGTTTTGAATTTCATTTTCCATTTTCTATGGATTTAGGAGCCCATTCTATTGATTGACCTCATTGCTCAAAGTTTCTATAACGTTCAATTCTCCATGCCAAATCTAACACAAATATTGAACAAGGAATTTCTTCAACATCAAGTGTTCATAAAATTTATCTCTCTCAACTATCTTCTAAATTTATATTTACAAAATGGAAATCTTATTCACCCATTAATGGATCAATTATTAATTGAAAAATCTAAAAACTCCTCTAAACCCTTAGCATACTGAGGTGTGTTCCTCGGCAATGTGATCCAACTTTTATCCATATATATCACAATGTGCCTACACATTATTAAAAACATTTAAAACACATAACTATTACTAAATAGTAAAAGAGATAAATGTAAGTTAAAAAACCACAAACCAAGTAATTATAAGAAGATTTATATAAGAAGAGTCATATAAGAATTATAGGGTATATCACATAATTCTTCACTATCATTTCTGGTGGTGGAGGACCTCATGAATACATCACTTAAATTTTCTAGTTTGACAACTTTATTTATGTCAGTAATCATTAAATTTCCTATAGATGTAGATAGATGTTATTATACTAAATTTTTATTATTAAATGTTGAATTTATCATAATATGATAACTTAATACTTAGAAAATTATTCTTTGATTGTATTCCATGCTCTAACATTTACCTCTATCAATATAACTAGTATTAGATCATTAATGTAGGTTTAATGATTAAATAGAAATATGTATATAAATGTATTCTAGAAATTGATGCCTAAAATGACAAGTTTTGTAAATCTTCTTAATTAACAACTCGAAGAGGAAAAGTAACATCAATACTATTTGAGAGAAAATATTGTCGAAGAAAAAATCAAAATAATTTATCAAGGTGATAAAAAAGATTCACTTAAACATACACAAAAAATGGGATATAATGTCTAATTTCTATTTAATGATACTGTATTTTTAGGATGATTGAGTATTCCTATTCAAAAACTACACATAGTACTATGTGATCCTATTGCAAAACTATACATAGTACTATGTGATCTTATAGATACATATGTTAAATAATTAAGCGTTTAAAAAGGATAGTTGAAATCCATTAATTCCAGTTATGAGGAAAATGGTGTGTAATAGTATTACATTTTTCATTTAAATACCATTAAGATACTCAAGAGAAAAAATACACATTGAAATCAATTTTTAATAAAAATATTATTTTATGAAATCTTTGAATAAAGTATCACAATCCAATGTCAATAATTTATATTTAAGCTATGAGTATGTATCATGTATCTATGAGGAATATATCATATCAAGGAATATACATAGGTAAAAAATGTACCTGATAACAATAAAGAAGATATAATAAAAGAGTAAAAATGTTAAATTCTAGTGTCGAGTAACTATGAAGTGATTAATGATACATAAAAACTACCAATTGAAAGTGTTTAGGTCATATATCATTGGACAATTCTAGGTATATAAGTGAAACCATCAATGAAAAGAAAAATATAATAATGAATTTCTACATTCCAATTTTGTATCTACTATGTATCCAAGATTACCGACTCAGAGCACACCTACTTCCTCGTTGCATGTCCCTAGAATAAATTCAAATTTATAGGTAGATTATAGTTGGGGTGTGAGTCTATAAAATACTAGAATACACACCAATGTTCATATGGATGGGGCTAGTAATCATACCCAGTATGAAATCCAACCAAAATATTTCCACACACGCCACTAGGAATTGAACTGCTTAGCTCACAGTTCAGAATATAAATAAAAATATGGGGAAAAAATACCAAACAACATACTAATTTATTTTAATCAATTATAAACATCAAAAATAATTTATCCATTTTATCAACTTGGAATATCAATTCCACATTCACAAACACAAAAAAAAAATACATGCATCTAATTAGGAGTTGTAACATCCTGGTTTCAGAAGCCACCTAGTGACTCCTCACACTTAGTAGGTCACATGGAGTCAAGCACATTTCCCTAAACGCCTGAGGCTGATGACTAGTAGTGAGGGCCTTGAGTGTGATAGTGGGGAAAATATGCCCCCATTGGTAGAGTAACACAATAGAAGTAAAACAAATATCCAATAGTGGAAGTAGTAATATTTCCATACAAAAAGAAACAATGGAAGACTGGAGAATAAACAGATGGAGCACATATATAATGATGCATGATACATATGTCTAGTAAGTCAGCCAAACATGTCACATTGCTGAAATATAGTACTAAACCATAGTACAAGAAAAACAGTAAATAGCTCCACAACATCGCAAGCCAAATCTTAGTCCCATGCTCTCTAGCTCCAAAGCAGTCAAGTACCTGAAGTAGAAGGGCACTTTCCCTTTTCTATACCTGCAAAAAAATAATCTGTTTGGGCCCAAAAGCATGGCCAAAATAGGGTGTGAGACTAAATATCAGTAGGAAACCACCAAAATATATGTTCCTAGTAGTCAGTGAATATATATGGTAGGCAATAAAGAAAGAAGTAGTAAACAAGGAAGTACTCAACAATAAACAATTCCACAATTTCAAAGCATTCAGTTCCACATAGAAAGTAAGAAGAAAATCACAAACATGTAACCCTATAGGATGTAATAATAGCCTAATCCCCTTTGTCCCTACCTAGAAAACACAAGAAACCCTCTGGAAATTACACACAGTCTAACCCCTATGGTTCAGCTTTATTATATACTCTTTGGGGAGGCACTCACCATCAATTCCCCCCATAGTCTCATATCAGTAACTAAAAGGAACTCTGGGGAAGCACCTACATCTCATTACCCCTTTGGCCTATGTCAAAGAACCACAAACACTCTAAAAAATAACTTACATCAATTCTCCCTGTGGCCTCGCATTGTAACAATAATAACAGACACTCTGGAGAAGCCCTTACGTCCATTCTCCCTATGGTCCACTACACTAGGTTTTCACGGCCCTGTGTAAGTCAAACAAGAATAGCAATGCAAAGCATCCAAATTAAACCTCAAGAACTACTTGGATAACCAGTCTACAGTATAACAACATGTCTAATGAACAATTACTCCATCCTAACAATACTAGGCATGGGAACAAACAAGGCATCCTAACAGGCTAAGCAAGAAAAAACGATCATAACCAATACATGCATAGGAAAACAATTCCAAAGCATAGAAATTAACCTTATTCACATTCAATTAACCTCTACTCAAGCATACAATCATAGTAGGTAAATAATAGGGCTAAAATCATATACATGCAATACGCCGATTAAGGGTATTGGGAACTTTTTCACATAAAACTCAAAGACTTTCTACAGAAAGGCACAAACCACCTAACTCAGTGTTGTAGGATCGTTATACGTGTACCTCAAGCCTTTAATCACCCAAGAACACCGTAGATCTACAAAAATTTCTAAAACGTTCAACTAAGGATAACTCTCGAAAGAGGAGGAATTAGGAAACAAAGCTCTAGAAGAAGTAAGATCTTACAGAGGCGATCCCAACTCAATCAATGGTGGTAGATTCAAAGAACAGATGCTTGATCGGGGGATCAAGGAAGAATCATAGCTTTACAGACACTCTCGGATGACCTAGGTCGAGAAGGGGGTGTTTCTGTCCATCAGAAGCGACCCTGGTATATTTAATGAAAAAAAAGAAAGTACACTACGTGTAATTTTGAGGTACACAGTGTGTACTTGCCCTTACCGAGCCCCTCTTTAGGCGGCCTCTGGTTCACCACACATGACTGTGTACACAACCATTACACGGACATCACACAGCTACCCATGGTAATTGAGTACATGACGTGTACTCATAAAGTACATGGCGTGTACTTAATTTTTTTTCTAGAAACTCCTATTTTCCTAAAAACCACCAGAAAAAGGAAAACATACCTGAAAAAAAGATCCTAGTTCTTACAAAATTCTCCCCTTAAAGAAATTCATCCTTGTATTTTCTTAGCAAGGCAGCGTAGAAGAATAATCCCTGAACAGCTCTGGCCACTGTGATCATACCTCAGCCTCCATCTCCCAAGTCTCATCCTGTACTTGCCTGTGTTGCCATAACACTCATACCAGAGGAAAAGACTGTCCATGGAGAACCTTCACACTTCGATCAACAATCCGGATTGGATGATCCTCAAACGAGGCGTCCACCTCCAACTCAACCTCTTCAGGTTGAAGGACATGAGATGGGTCTGAGAAGTAAAGTTGAAGCTGAGAAACATGAAATATGTCGTGCATAGAACAGTACCTCTAATGTAACTCCATCCGATAGGCAACCTGACTGACTCTCTCCAAAACCTCAAACAAATCGACGTACCTTGGCGAAAGCTTACTCTGCCTCCTAGTCCTACTATGTCCCATCCTCGGTGTGACACGTAGGAAAGCTTGATCTCTGAACTCGAACTCCATAGGTCGTCTCTGCTAATCAACATAAGACTTCTATCGAGACTGTGCAGTAGCCATCCTCTTCAAAATCAACTCTATCTGCTCTGTGGTATCCTGGACAAGATGAGGTCCCAACATAGCTGCCTCTCCTGTCTCCAACCAATATATGGGTTATCGGCATGGCCAACCATAAAAAGCCTCATAAGGTGCATTCTGAATAGTTTCTTGAAAACTATTATTTCATGAAAACTCAACAAGGGGTATGTGATTCTCAAAAGAACCTCCAAAATCAAGGATACATTCTCGCAACATGTCCTCAAGCACCTGAATCGTACACTCGGACTGGCCATTTGTCTAAGGATGGTAAGCTGTACTCAAAAGTAACTGTGTGACCAAATCCTTCTGTAACCCTTTCCAGACTCGAGAAGTAAAACGTGCATCCCTATCTGACTCAATGGATTGTGGAACTCTATGTAGACGTACAATCTCACAAATATACAACCATCCCAGCTCATCAACACTGATGGTCTCATTGATTTAAAATAAGTGAGCAACCTTCCCGAGTCTATCAATGAAAGCCCATACAACATCATTCCCTCAAGGAGACCTCGGCAATCCTATCATGAAATCCATCGCGACGTCGTTCCACTTCCACTTAGGAATGGGTAACTACTTTAAAATCCCTACTGGTCACTAATGCTCCGCCTTCACCTATTGATAGGTGGAACACCTCAAGATGAAACCATCAACATATCTCTTCATACATGGCCACTAATACTGATGGTGTAGATCATGATACATCTTGGTGACACTAGGATGAACTGCCCAAACTGAGGAATAAATGTCCCGCATTACCTACTCACGTATGTTTGCTGACACCGATATGCTCTTATGAAAATGCAAGATCTTATCCTTTACTATGGTCCATCTAGGAATGGGGTCCTCTCTTGAAATGCTCTCTTATAGGACTAGGCCTTCAAAATCAGATAGTTGCCTCATTTTTACTTGATCAAGTAGAGTAGAGGTAACTGCTATAGAAGAAAGAAAATTCTTCCCTTGTTTGTCGTGCACCTCCAAATGCATCTCAGAGAACATATACATAAGTGCCCAGTCATTGCTGGCCTCCTAAACTACCTATATCTGAGTCCTTTTTCTCAACGCATCAGCTACTGCATTTCCTTTCCTAGTCATGTAGGCAAGCTCAATGTCAAAAGGCTGAAGGTACTCAACCTACCATCATCATCTCAAATTTAGGTCATGCTGAGTGAAGATATACATGATACTTTTGTGGTTGGTGAAAACCACAAAATGCTATCTGAGAAGATAATGTCTCCAATAGCATAAGGCATGGACAACTGTAGCCAGCTCGAGATCGTGTGTCGGGTAGTTCCTCTAATGTGGCCTAAAGTGCCAAGACCAGTACATAACAACTCCTTCTCCGTGCATAAGAACTGATCCTAGCCCAATACTTGATGCATCATAGTAAACAGTATAGCTCCTTCTTGGATCTGGAAATACTAGTATCGGTGCTGAAGTCAACCTACCTTTCAGCTCTTGAAAGGCTGACTCACAAGAATCTGACCATAAGAACTTTGCACCATTCTTAGTCAGGCCCATTAGTGACACTGATAAGCATGAAATGTACTGTATGAAATGTCTGTAGTATCCAACCCACCCTAGAAAACATAGTACCTAAAAGATGTTCTTTAGCTGCTCTGAGGAAACTATTGAGCTCACTTTCTCTGCGTCTACTGATACTCCTGTCTCTAAGATAACATGACCCAAGAAGTGAATTTGGTCCATCAAAAAGTGGCATTTCAGGAGATTAGCATATAACTGATGATCTCTTAGTGTACTCAAAATGATCTCAAGATGTGTGTCATGGTCTTGTAGATTGTGAGAGTACAACAAGATGTCGTACACAGATACTACCACAAAGGAATACAAGTTTGGATGGAACAATCAGTTCATCGGTGCCATGAAAACTGTAGGTGTGTTCGTGAGACCAAAAGGCATAACCATATACTTGTATATACCATATCTGCTCTGAAAGGATGTAAGAGGTATATGTGATGGTTTAATGCACAACTGATGGTAATCAGAACTCAAGTCAATCTTAGAGAACACCCGAGCTCCTCAAAGTTGATCAAAGAGATCATCAATCCTTGGTAAGGGATATCGGTTCTTAACTGTCAACTGGTTCAACTTCCGACAACCCACACAAAGCCAGAGGGTACCGTTTGCCTTCTTTGCAAACAATACAGATGAAACCCAAGGAGAAGTACTGGGTTGGATGAAACCCTTTTCCTACAACTCTGCCAACTACTTCTAGAGCTCATGCAACTCAGGTGTAGCCATCCTATAAGGAGGAATGGACACTGGTGGCGCTCCTGGCACAAGCTCAATAGAAAAGTCCACCGCTCGCTTTAGAGGGAAACCTGAAATGTCATTTGCAAAGATGTCCCTGAAACGCTCCATCACTGGAGGAAAGTCTATCTATGAAGTCCCCTGGTCATTCAAATATATACTAGAAATATGAGCTATAACTCCCCCCAATCCATGATGCTCGGGTCTCGCTCTGCTTGCATGGACGTCCCACTCACCCTTACAAAGAAACGATATGCCCTATGGTGATGTGAAGCTTCCCCTATGATGATAGAAATTGACTAAAACCTGGAAGGGAACTAACTATTCCATTCTGAGAATGACATCATAGCCTGTCACCTCTAAGACATAGAGGTCCCATAAGAAGTGACAACCACCAACATCAAGAGGGAACTCCTTACACTGACGTACAATAGCTATTCTTGTCCCCAACGGTGTGTCCAACATCAAGATATTAGTAGAATAAAAAATAAAGAGCCCAAGGTTCTCCACAACAACAAATATAAAGCTATAAGAAGCTACTTTATAAAAAAAAGCAGAAGCTAAAACCGAGGAAACTATAATCGTACCTAGAACTATAGAGGGTCCGGGATCCTACTCCAGCTGGGTTTGCTCAACTGCAAAAGTCTGGCCTATACCGCGACCTTGTGACCCTACCTAACCACTCTGATCTGATCCACCATGTTTTCACTTAAATCCTAGAGACTGAATACCATGGCCATGACCTCCACCTCTGCCTGAATGACCAGAAGAACCCTAGTTCCTAGACTGGTGAGAAATTGGTGGTGCTGCTCCTGAACATGGAGTCATAGAAGAAACTCTGTCCCCAACTCCTGGTGAGAAGAACTGACTGAAGCGCTGAAGATGACCCATCTTGACGAAAGATCAGCACTCAACTAGGTCTCTTGGGGGATGCGTCCTCATATGCCCACTCTTCCCGCACTAGTAGAACACCACCTGGCTACCAGAAGAAATGTCCCTCCTCCTTGGATCACCACACGAAGACCCCCTGTAATGTTTCCAGCTATTAGTAGGAGGGAATACAACTTTGGATCATGAACTGCCCTAGCTCACAACTCCAGAATCCCTCAAATTTCACTCCGTGATCAGCGTCTAGTTGACGATATAAGTGATGGAAGTCAACTTGAAGATGTTCACCGACGATTAGATTTCATTCCTGAGACCATCCTCGAGCTTCCTTTCCAGGAATAACTCATCACCCCCTAGAAAGGGTATAAGTCACTGTAGCTCGGTGAAGCGAGAAGAGTAATCCATAACAGAAAGAGTACCCTTCTTTAAAATCTTGAACTCTTGGGCTCAATCGACCCTCAAGGTCTCCGAATAGAAGTAATCATAGAAGGTACGCTGAAACTCATCCCAAGCCATATCCTATTGGAATCCCTCCTATGAGATCACATCCCCCCATCTCTTGGAGGAATCCCAAAGCATATATGTAGCAAGCATTTCCCTCCTCTTCAGAGGTGTATCTAGGTGATCGAAGATAGACATCAAGGCTTCTAACCATGACTTTGCAGCCTGAGGTCCTCCTTCCCCTATGAAGGTGGGAGGATGATACTGTTGGAAAACCATCGTCAACTCTTCCATAGATGGGGCAGGATATGGTACTCCTCGGAAGGTCTGCATAAACCTCATAAAGCCCTCTCAGAACTGTGCGTCAGCACCTGTTTCTAAAATGACGGTTGGTTCCAAGACTGGAACAACTGGAGGATCTTCTGGAAGTCCCTGATCAGCCATGTCTGGTGTCTGATCACTGTCCTATAACTGGAGGACAACAGAAGGACGTCTCAGTGGGATGACTATGAAAGATCTAGCGCACACCTTAGATCAAGATTTTCTAAGAATGAAAACTATAAGTGTAAGAAGGGAACAAGAGAAAGAAATAATTCAAGTTTTTCAAAAAATGGATACACGAAGTGTATAACGACTACACGGAGTGTTCCCCAAAGCCTTTCACATGGGAATGTACTCTTCCCAAAACTGGCCATGTAACACCCCATACACGACATATTGTCCTAACACACGATGTGTACTTGAATTTTCTTTCCCTTCCTGAGTTATTCTACATGGCTAAGCCACATGGTTCTCAAAGAACAAGACTACATGGCATGTTCATGCCAGACACGACGTGTATTAGGTAAGCTTCACCGACCCGTGTTGTTAGTGACACGGCCGGATACATGGCTCACACTACGCAGCTTGTTCAAACATGACACAACGTGTATAACTTAAGCTTTCATCCATCCGTGTCGTTACTCACACGAGTGGGAACATGGTCTAAACACATGGTGTGTACATCCGGTACACAGCGTGTCCCACCAAGATTTTCCCAACCCCCTGTCTCTTCCCACACAGCCCGTGACATGGTTAGAGACTACACAGAGTGTACACAAAGTAAACAACATGTAATTAAGAAAAACAGTTTCTTCACGAACAGAAGAGCACGTGGCATGTATTGAAAACTAAATGGTGTGTATTCTGGGTTTTTCCAGACAGTAAGCCTCAAAAACTACTCCAGAAGCCTGTAAAACACTGAAATGAACATTAAAGTGCCAAATTCCGATCTTTTAGGGCCCATACTCCCTACGAATCAAATCTTGGAATCTCTTACATGTTATTATAAGGAAAACAAGGCAATGATCTTCCAAATTCTGGTCAATGAGGACCCATAACACCTCAATAAATAAAGTTTTTCATTCATTAAAACAAACCTTACACAAATAAATACCCTATCAAAAGCAGGTATTCTATCTAGACATCTATCACAATAGCATGAATATCTAGCACAATATCTATCAAAACAACATTCCATCACTAATGCACCCTAAATGGCATGACAAGAATGAATGACATGCGATTTCCAGCAAGTTCCTATGTGATGCATGAGATGGAATACCCTCATCTCATTAGGTTGAAAGAGAAATATAACCTCAATAACATCAATAATAACAGAAAAAACATGTGAATCACCCAATGGTGAAAATCAAATCAACTATAAAATTACAAAACCAGAAAATTATAGTAAACGAGGTAGATTGGGTTTTACCTATACACGTGTTAGCTACTCTTGGGCACAAATTATTAACAAGTATGCATTCCATCCTACCCCTGGCTATAGACTCCAAATAGTAAGTCAAGAAGAAAAGAATCCCCTGATACCACTTTGTAACGTCACAGTTCTGGAAGCTGCCCAGAGACTCCCCATACCCGGTTTTTCACATGGCCTCAAGCACATTTCCCGAATGCCAGGGGCTGCCAACTAGCAGCGAGGGCCTTGGGTGTGATAGTGGAGAAACTATTCCCTCATTGGCAGAGTAACATAGTGGAGGTAAAACAAATATCCAATAGTGGAAGTAGTAATATTACCATACAAAAAGAAAAATTGGAAGACTGATGAATAAAAAAATGGAGCACATATATAATGATGCATGATACATATGTCTTGGAAAGAAGCCAAACATGTCACATTGATGAAATACAATAATAAAAAAAAGTACAAGAAAACTAGTAAATAGCTCCACAACATCCCAAGCCGATGTTTGGTCCCATTATCTCTAACTCCAAAGCAGTCAAGTACATAAAGCAGAAGGGTTCTTGACCTTATCCATACCTACAACAATATAATTGGTTTGGGCCCAAAACCATGGCCAAAATAGGGTGTAAGACTAAATACCAGTAGGCAACCACTAAAATATCTGTTCCTATTAGTCAGTGAATATATATGGCAGGAAATAAACAAAGTAGTAAACAAGGAAGTACTCAATAGTAAACAATTCCACAGTTTCAAAGCATTCAGTTCCACATAGAAAGTAAACAGATAATCACAAACAGGTAACCCTCTATGATGTACTCAAGCCTAATCCCCTTTAATGATACCTAGAATACACAAGCAACCCTTTGGGAAGTACACACAATATAACCCCTTTGGTTCAGCTTTAGTATAGAATTTCTGGGGAAGTACTCGCCATCAATTCCCCCTATAGTCTCATATCGGTAACTGAAAGGCACTATGGGAAATCACTTACATCTCATTCCCCCTATGGCCCACATCGAGGAACTATAGACACTCTGAGGAAGCACTTACATCAATTCCCCCTATGGTCTTGCATCGTAATAATAATAACAGACACTCTGGAGAAGCCCTTACGTCCATTCCCCCTATGGTCCACTACACCAGGATCTCACACCCCTGTGTAAGTCAAACACACATAACAATGCAAATTAGCCAAAGTAAACCTCAAGAACCACTTGGCTAACCAGTCTACAACATAACAACATGTCAAATAAACAATCACTCCATCTTAACAATACTAGGCATGGGAACATAAAAGGCAACCTAATATGCTAAGTAAGACCAAATGGTCATAATCAAAACAAGCATAGGAAAACACTTCGAATGTATAGAAATTAACCCTATTAACATTCAATTAACCTTTAATCAAGCATACAAGCATAACCGGAAAATAACAGGGCTAAAATCGTATACACGCAATACCCCGATCAAGGGTATTGGACAATTTTGTATATAAAACTCAAATAATTTCTATATAAAGGAACAAACCACCTACCTCGGTGTTTTAGGATCGTTATACATGAACCTCAAGCCTTGAATCACCCAAGAACACCATAGATTTTTAAAAACATCTAAAACGTTCAACCAAGGATAACTCTTGAAAGGAGAGGAATCAGGAAATGATGTTCTAGAAGAAGGACGAGATTACCGAGGTGATCCCAATGCAATTGACGGTGGTCGATTCAGATAATGGATGCTCGATCGGGGGCTCAGGGAGGAATCAGGCCGTACAGACACACTCAAATGAACTAGGTCGAGAAGGAGGTGTTTATGTCTGTCAAACGTGACCCCAGTATGTTTAATGAAAAAAAGTACCTGGTGTGTACTTTTTAGGTACACGTTGTGTACTTTTCCTTACTGAGCCTCACTTTAGGCGGCCTCCAGGTCACCACAAACAACTATGTGCACAACCGTTACGTGAAGAGCACACGGCTACCTGCGGTAACCGAGTACACGGTGTGTAATTCATTTTTTTCTAGAAACTCCTATTTTCCTCAAAAACACCAGAAAAAGGAAAAAGACCTGAAAATAAGATCTAGGGTCTAACAAGATCATTCCTAACTCATGATAAAAATCTCATACTATTGGTCAAGTCATCACATACACATGAATCCAAGGTTCCCTTATCTAGAACAGACCCATGCTCTAACCTAAACATTTTTTAAAATCAAAAAATATATTATAAAAGGGTTAATTACCTCACACTAGGGAGTGATAGTGCGTCAAGGTAGCAATAACGATGGGGGTTGGTAGAGAGTGGGAGAAGGGGGGTTACGACAAGGGGATATGGTTCGACAAGCTAGGGTTCGATGGGGTTGGGGGATGGCGATGAGGGGCTTGGGTTTGAAGGGGATGGGGGCCAGCGGTGAGGGGATAGGGTTCGACAAGGAGAGGGGTTCGACAGGGTTTGGGGCTGATAGTGAGGGGTTTGACATGTTTGAGGGAAGAGCATGTGTGTGTGTCGGGCCCGAGGGGGGGGGGAGAGGTGTCGTTTGTTTAAAAAAAAAGTGTTAGCAACAGTTTTTTAAAAACCATTTCTATATTTAGGGAGAAAATTAGAGGTGGTTTAAGATACCACCACTAAAGAACCTTTAGTAATTATTAAATTTTCAATGGTGTAAGGATATAAGGAATTTCTTAGCTACGACTACCTCCTACAAACACGCTCTATGTAATATAATCTTGTTGTCTCATAATATCTCATAAATAAGGATGAATACTCGTGTCGTCACCCTTTTGATGCTTTATATATTTCACGACCTTAATGGACAACCATACTTTCTTATACCATGGACATGGATTTAATGAAGGTATGACCATCTTTTCCAACATGGTCTTAAGATATTTATCTTCCTTAATGAAGAATTGATAAATTCTATCATGATCATTTAACCAATTTCTTACCACCAAGGATGCACCCAACACAAGCTAAATCGCCAGGAATTCAATATCATGGTTTTTGACTTGCATAAAAGTACATGATCAAATGGTACACATAAATAATGATATAAATTCCAAATACCAATAAACATGTTTATAGATGGGTACAACCAATGACACCTATAACATGTGTTGTTCCTATTTGTGGGCCAGTCCTTATGATCTCATCTACTCGATATCACCATGTGAGTACTTCATGAGAAGAAGTCTCAATTCTTATGAACCCCCACCACTTGATAGTCATAAATCATATGCTTCCCTTCAGTATGATGTATCTAGACCATAGGTCATATATTTAAGATTATTATAGTATTATTTGAGGTCCTCAATATATATTGAAATTTCTATAACATTTTTATATGACACATAATCTAAGGACATTATTATGTAAATAGTGGATGCATAAGTTTTAACAATATTATGGTAAGAATAAGAACATGTATATATCAAACTGTATACATTTAATGTTAATCAAAGTTCATAAAGGAGTTGGGTCTAGGGAATCCACTTAGAACACTCCCACTTTAACTAGATCCAACTGCTGATAACTCTAAACCTTCTAGATCTCACATGGGAATCATGTTTATGATAAGCTATTTATTTAGTTTGAGGTATTCCATGTTATCCTTTGTGTCTACATTGTTAATCATGAATTTTAATCTCTGAGTAAAATTACTCATGATTTGAAACCTTCAAAGTATACGCTTTATCATCGGGTGTGACCCTAGATCCTTAGAAAGAACCATTGTTGTTGTATTATCACTAAATAATGTAATGGGGTATGAACTTCTAGGTACAACACCAAGCTTGGAAACAAATCCATATATACAAACTAATTCCTTAGCTACATCATAATATTCTATATACTTTAATTGTACTATAAAATTGGCAGCCGTAGAATACTTTAAGACTCTCCAGCTCATTGAACCACTATTTAGGAAAAAGACATAGCCTGATTATGATTTTAGATCCTCATGATCTATTTAGAATCTAGAATCAGTGTATCCCATCACTTCTAGTTCCTAATCTCCTCCATATACAAATAACAAATACTTTTTATGACTCAAGTACATTAAGATAGTTTTTATATCTTCCCAAACCAACTCTCTAATATTATCTTGATATCCACCTATTATACTTAAAGAAAAGGCCACATCAAACCTATTACATAGCATGGAATGTATGATAGATACCTATGCATAATAATAAAGGATTATAATCATCCTATCACAATACTACTTTTTATATGGACACATTTTCTTAGAGATATTAATGCCACGTGGAAATGGAAACAATCCTCTTGTAGATTGTTCCATATTATACCTTTTGAGTACCTTGTTAATATATGTACTTTGATTTAGCTGAAAAATCCACTAAGATCTATCTTGATAGATATTGATCCCTATAATATTGGATGCTTTACCGAAGTCTCATGAAGAAACATTCATTTAACTATGAATTCATTTATTATATGGTCTGTACTTTATTTTCCATTAACAATATGTCATGAACATATAATTCAAGTAAAACAATGGAACTCCCATTAAATTTATTATAGATACATGGATCACATTTATTGTTAATAAAACAAAATTATCTTATATCCTCGTCAAAATGAAACTTCCTGATCGTGATGTCTGCTTCAATACATAAATGTATCTATGAAACTTGTATACTTTATTAGAAATATTTGAAATAATAAACCCTTTAGGTTGTGTCATATAGAAGTATTCAACCAACTTCCCATTACAAAAATTAGTTTTGACATCCATTTTCCAAATTTAATAATCACTGAACTCCTCTACTACAAATATTATTCTGATGGATCTAAGAATCTTGAATAGTGAAAAAGTTTCATCATAATCGATGCCTTTATATTTCTTGAAACCATTCGCTACTAGACATTCCTTATGGATTTTAACTTGACCATTAGTGTCCCCATTTTTCTTGAATTAAAAATTGGACCCAATGGGTTTTACATCATCAAGTGGATCTACCAAACTCTAAACATGATTTTGTTATATAGATTCTATTTCAGAATGCATGGATTCTTTCTATTTAGTAGTATCCTTTCCGTATACTGCTTCTTTGTTGGTTAGAGGTTCATCATTCTTTAGAAGTAATGTTTCACCTAACTCAGTGCTAAAAAAACCATATCTATATGGTTCTCTAACCTCATTAGTAGACCTATATAGTGTTTGTGTCTCAGGAATATCTTCCTCTCCCACTTTCTCTTTTAGAGATTGTTACCTTACCAAATCTTATGCACATGGAGTATCAAATTCATCTAAGTCAATATTTCTCAAACTATCTCCATTAAAAATGTGATTCATTTATAAAAATATGGAATTCATCCACACAATCACCTTTATATCTAAAGTGTTATATAGGTAATATCTTATTGTCTCCATAGGATCACCTATAATGAAACACATAATGCTCTGAGATGCTAATTTATCACTAGGTACAGTTATAAAAAAATCTTTTCATCCCAATACATGTATGTGTGAAAAAATGGTATTATTTCCATACAACAACTCATATGGAATCTCATTTTATGATTTAGTTGGTACTAATTTTAGTGTATATGCCACATCCTATAGTGCATATCCCCTAAAGGATAAAAGTAGATTTGCATGACTCATCATCGATATGACTATGTCAAGAAGGTTTTGATTCCTCCTTTCATGAACACCATTAATATGAGATGTATAAGGAGGAGTGAGTTATTAAACTGTCCCACAACACTTTAAATGATTTATGAAAGCTTGGTTTAGATATTCCCCACCATGTTCTGAGTGTAGTTTCTTAATCTTCATACCAATATTATTTTCTACTTCATTATGATATTCCTTAGATATATGAGAGGAATATGAATTGTACCTCATTAGGTAGATATCTCAATACCAATTACAGTCATCAATAAAAGTAATTAAATAAGAAACACCACCCTTTTCCTATACTAGAAAAGGACCACATACATCAGTATAAACTAACTCCCATAGTTCATTTTCTCTTTTTCCCTTATAACAAAAATTTTATTTGGTCATTTAATCTTGTAAACATTCATGGAATATATCCATGTGTTTTAACTCAATAAATTATAAATACCTTGCTTGATGTGGTTTTCTTAAATTATTTTCATTTGTATGACCTATCCTGAAGTTCCATTGGTGGGTTTGATATGAATCATTCTCATTGGATTCTTAATTTATTTCCATAACTAGATTCTCTATTATATATATATAAAATCCATTATTAATATGTTCCATACCATAAGATATTTTGTCATTTTATATAAGATAACATTTATTTGAAAACTTGAAATAAAATACCATAGTGTCTAAACTCAACACCAAGATTATGTTTCTAGTAACAGATAAAACATAATCACAATTATTTAGTATAAAATCCATTCTACTAGGAAAAGTAAGATGATAATATCCCCCTGCTTATTCTACTAGTCTTACACCATTTGTTTCTCAATGATCTACCTTAAATTTTGAAATCATCTTGAATCTAGTTGGTTCCTATATTTGAATACACATTTTTGGGTCACATATAATATCCAATACCCAACTTATAGAAATATAAATATTCCATTCTATGAAAAATGTTCCTCAAGTATAAGCATCACATCAATTCTTATTCCAAATTATGAAATTCTTATTCCAGTGGAATTTCTTTGCACATATAAATCATAATTCCTTCTTCCCATAGTTCTACCTTGGTATCTATGGATTCTTCAATGGGTGGTGCATTGGTGTCTTTGACTGGGATTATCCTTTGACACTTTTACCTTGATTTTATTATTCTTATTAACCAAAAGTACTAAGGATTTTGAATTCTTTATATCCTTATCTTCTTGGTGAACTAAATCAAAGAAATATGGGAGTGAATTATTAATGTTATTCATATTATAATTAATAATGAATGTTAAGAACTTATGAAGTAAATATGAAATAATGATATTAGTTTATAGTTCTTGGTTTAGTTTAAACACAAGAGACTCTACTATCTTGATGTACCAAATCATCTTGAGTACATGAGGTCCTGCCTGATTCTCTTCTGCTAGCCTATATTTATATAGTTAAATGTTTATCATATACATTTCTTTCAGATCTCTCTCTTGATATAATTCTTATAGATAACACAACATTTGGAGAACAAAATTTTCCTGATGAATTTTTTGTATATCATGAAACAAATATGAAAACATGAATCACTGAACATATTGTGAATCATCCATTTGTTTATTGTATTTATCTTTATCCACCTTGCTTGCTCCTTGAGACTGCTTAATAGGTAGTGGGGATTCTAAGAAATAAATCTTTATGTCTTGGAACATTACAATGTGAATGCGGCTATACCACTCATGGAAGTTATGACCAGTTAGGATATTGTCTATCCAATATAGATCACAATGAAATTAAATTGGTGGTGGCTTCCATTTTATCTACAAAAAATAATACTAAACAATTATTAATTTATCTTGATTACTTGGAATAATTTTCAAATTTTTAATTTTAAATGTATTCCACTATTTTATCAAATCCTAGTATCCCTCGACTACTAGATTCAGAATACTCATTTTCTTGAGTATTCTTGTAGAAAGGATCCTTAATCTTCTATTCATATCCCAAGTTATGGCATTTCCACTATGTTGAGATTCTAAGTCAGGATTTTCACAGACCAATTTCATTAACTCGTGGCTCCTTGATTTATTGTGTGGAGTCTCATCTCCTATGAAGGAGTACATTTAAATGCTCAATAATTTTCATCCAAATTTTCAACAAGCTATCCATGGATACTTATTTTATACTAAATTCAGTTTTGTTGACCAATAGTTCTCATAATAACTCCTTGGTAGTAAGAGGAATCCTCAACTATGGATGATGGGTACCTAGAACAATCAGTTATGTCTAAATTCAAGATATGTAAGGCATTTAATGACTTAAATATTTTTTAAGGGATTTGTTATTTTAATCTCAATGAATTTAATGATTTTATATTTAATATGTGTGTTATATATGATCTCTCCCATAAATTAACCATGATTTAAATATAAAACATTCACCGCACATGTTCATTTTATCTATGCATGCTTGTTTATTGCTATACTATGTAATTTCACATAATAAATACACATTAACAAAATAAGAGACCATGAAAAAAATAAATTAATAATGACATGATCACGATCCATTAACTATTGGTTAACCCATAAAGTGAATAATGTATAAACCGAGACACTAATGGAATTCCTTGGGTTTATACCTAACTCAAATTATTGCACCCACATCTCTCATGCACTTCATTTATTTGGTTTACATCAACTCTTGAATCGAACCACAATACAATAAACTCCACTAATATTTACAATGTACACACACATAGGTGAGGGGAACCCAGGGTGAAATAATACATTTCATCACATAAATATGGATATGAAAGTACTTATACAATTTAAATATAGAGGGATGATGCCCACAACATCAAAATAAAATAATTATTACATTTTAAAACTTAAATAAAAAAATTAAATTAAATAAATAATAAACCAAACATGAATGGAACAATCACTTCTCTTGATTCATCAACATGCAATTATATTACATTATAATAATTAAATTTTCTAAAATTAAACTAGTGTTATTTTTATTGGTTTACTTGAATTATATAATTTCAATTAATTATCAACATGTCCCACAACACCTGAAAGAATTTTTTTAATTCCATAAAATTAAATTAAATTTCTGAAAATTTTCATCAATTTATTATTTCAATAAAGACCTAAATAAGATCCTAATATATTAATTTAGGTGTTGTGATTGAGTTTATAGGTTAGGCAGGTTGGTCTGAAACTGGCACGATCCAGTTCGGGGTGGGGTGAGGTCAGACATTCTAATTTGTAGTGCCAGATATGTAAATATACACAACATATATATATATATATAAAGTTATGGTATATAATTTATATAATATTATATAAATATATAATACATATATGTTTTTGTGAAACCCAACAAAAGGGTGGCTCCAAACACACCCAAACATATAAATATCAAATCACCCATATATATGAGTATGTATTATTCAAAATCATATATATATATATATATATATATTAAAATATATAAAGAAAAATTTTCAACATAGATTTTACACAAAACTAATCGATCTTTGATCAACCATATCTTAAAAATACGAACACAGATTGACATGTTTTTAGTTTCATTGGGATCATATCTAAACCGAATTTCTTAATTATAGAAAATTTAATTTAATTTTTAATGTTTTTGACTTAAATAAATACAAGTTCTATATAATAACAATCTAAGGAACACGGGGAACAACAGAAGCATGAAGTATTTGGAAAAAAATTTGGTTCATATTCATGTTAATAATACTAAATCTTCAAAAAACCTTCCCCATATTTTTAAATGGATTGTTTTCCATTCAATTTAATCATAAAAGAGAAAATCAAATGAAATCATAAATGTTACCTTGTTTGTTTGAAATCACCAATTTGATTCAATCACCGTTGATGTGTTGTGGATAAATAATGTCAGACTAAGAAATATCTATAACATTCACATGTACGAAAAAACTCAGGGATCATTGATATTTGATTCCTAGCTACTCGTACAATAAATCTAAGAGCTTTATGATTCCCATTCAATTATATGAAGGAAATAGAGTCGATCGAGAAGATGAGATCGATCCAACATTTTTCTTACTTTAGTTTCTCACTCTAGGTTTTGAGAGACATGAGTGGAGAACTAAAAATTCATGAAAATAATGGAGTGAAATATTATTGAGTATAAAATTGTCTTATATAATTGTTTTATACTTTCCAAAATTTCCCTTTGGTCCATAGAAATTTATAACATTCGTTTTAGATCCTTTCCCACACATCTGATTTAATTGAACTTGTCATAAATTTCACAAATGTTTTATTACTAACTTTGACACTTTAGCATGTTACATGATAAAATAATAACCATTAAATGATCCCATAAGCTCCCAAAATAATTTAACAAACTGTGAACATGTTACGTTCATTCGAAAAATTATATTTTCTCATATTCAATTTTATGATAAAAAAACATGTGAATACCTTGATAAACAAATCCAATCATAATTATTATAAAATTGAATAAGATAATTGAATTATTTTATTTCTGATCACTCATACATAAACATTCCCTAGCCCTCAAACATGGGGACCTCTATGTCTTAAACTCTATTTCATCCAAATAGGTGTAACTTTTGGATACACTTAGCATTTTATCATTTAGGTCCTTATCTCGATAGAAGTGATTCTAACCCAAAAACCAAGAGTAGAGTATAGAAACCCATCATGGTCCCTAAGGAGATAAGGTATGTCCTAACCACAACTAACTCTTATGGAAAAGATCTGTGTAATATGATCTCTTTGTCTAATGATATCTCATAAAGAAGGATGCACACTTATGTCATCATCCATTTGATGCATTATATATTTCATGAACGTACTATATGGACATGACTTCTTGTACCATGGACATGAATTTAATGAAGTCACTACAATCCTAGTCAACCTGGTCCCCTAAGATATTTATTCCTCAAATTTTAAGAAAAAAGATTCTATCTTGATCATTCGACTAATACCATAACACTAATGACGCACCCAACACAAACTACCTTGCTACAAATTCAATATCTTGGTTTTTTACTCATGTCAAAGTACATGATTAAATGGAAGACATCAATAATGATCTCAAGTCTAGAGACTAGTACACATGTTCATAGATAGGAACAACCAATCAAACCCAAAACACGTGGTGTTCCTATTGGGGGGTTAGTCCTCATGATCTCATCTACTCAAGACCAAAAAGTGTGAAATTCATGAGAATGATTCACAATGCTTATAATCCCCCAACACTTGATAGTCAAACATCATCTCCGCCTCATTGGTATGATGTATCGAAACCATATGACATATATTTATGAAAAATTTCATAGTATCTCGAGGTTCTGATTATAGTTGGTAACTTCTATAACCTTTTGATATGAAATAAAATATAAGGACATTACCCTGTAAACAATAGATACAAAAGTGTCAAAATTATGATGGTAGTAATAAACACATGCATATATCAAACTGTATACATGTAATGGTAATAAAATTATATAAAGGAGTTGGGTATAGTGAACCCACTCAAAAAACTTCATGACCATTAATAATGAATTTATTTAGTATGATTATGTGTTTCTGTTGATACACAAGTTTGGAAAAATTTAAATGTATAAAGAGTTTCAGAACAAAGATCAAAATCAACTAGGAAAAAAATATTAAGATTCTTTGATTAGATCAAGGTGGTGAATACTTAATCCAAAATTTTACTAATAATTTTAGAGAATGTGGAATTGTTTCTCAATACACTCCAAATAGTACACCGTAATGGATTGATGCTTCTGAGAGAAGAAATTATACCCAGTAATACATTGTTTAATTGATGATGACTTAGCGTAATATTTCTATATTATTATAGGGATATTCTTTTAAAAATAATGCATTCTTACTTAATCAATTTTCTTATAATGTAGTAAAAAATACACCATATAAGATATGGGCTTGGAGGTGTCTTAATTTGTCTATTATGATTATTTGGGGTTGTGAAGCATACAAAGGATGTTTTTATTTTGATAAACATGACCCTAATTCAAATAAATGATTATTTATTGGTTATCACATGGAATATAAAAGATATTATTTCTATAGTACTACTAAACAAAAAGTATATATATCCATATTTTCTATATTTCTTGAGATGAAAATTTTCATTAAAAAACACTCCCATAATATCACAGCTATATCCTTCATCCCATGATGTGATTCAACTCAGTAAAACACTATTCCTTTTCTTCTTTACTCAACTTCAAAGAGCCACCAACTCATAGATGATCATGTATTTATTAAATAAAAAATGAAAAAACATCCAAAACCCATGAATGAATCACCTTCATAAACTAGTCATAATATTCCTCTGATGTAAAGTTTATCTATGAAAAAATCTATAGGATATAATAGTGTTTCAACAATTGGTGTAAGATAAATTTAATTTTTACCATGTCTAAATTTATATCAACTCACAAATCCCCTTTTTCAATTCAATTATTGATTGGATTCTCCAAAATCCAACAATCATCAACTACCCAACTCATCTAGGAACCTTAAATACCCCCTTTATATTTTTTAGAAACATGAAATAAAGATAAATACCTGATATCTTCTATATTTTACTTCAGACACCAAGACTACAAGTATCCCCTTGATCATTACCTAAAAAAAGAAACTATAGACACACCCCCTTTATAATAATATCTCCTTCTCTATTTATAAATTTTTTAAGAAAATAAAAATGAATAAAAGAGTTAAAACAACCAAGAAAATTTATAGATATTTTGGGAGATAATGCACTCCCAAAAACACTCTCAAGATATGGAAGGTATAATTCACGATGGGATTTATTAAGATATCCATGAATTTTTTCTTTGTTAAAACATAATATAATGATTGATCACCATTCTATATATTATTATTAATGATATGGTACATTATGTATATATGTTTTGAGCTTGAATGTTGCTACAAATTCTTTGATAGATTGATTTCACTTTGATTTTCATACTTAATCACCATTGGGTATGAAATATTTAACCTCATTTTTTTGAAATATGAATCCACACACATACAAAAAATCTTTAATAACTCACTAGAATACTTCTCCTATGGGATACAAAGAGAACTTGTTGTGTTTATAACATGAAAAACCAATAAGAATGTATTCTCACCAATAATTAAAATATTGAATCGTTTCTTTATTATCATATCAAAATAATCTCAAATATAATCTTTTTTTATCAAGAATTATTCCATTGATATAAAAAATCACTATGAGTTAATTTGAATTATCTCCTTTGACATATAGAATAGAATACACATTGAATTTATTTAATTTCATGCTCTTTAATATATTTTACAATTATGAATTCAATGCTTATAGCTATTATTTTAGATCCTACAAGGACTTCCTCATTTTTTAAACTCTAAAACCATCACCATAAAGTAAAAACCCTTTTAGTTGTTCAATGCATACCTACTAATCAAGTTCATCATTAATAAACAATGAATTTATATCCATTTGGAAATCCTTTTAATTTAATTGAGGATAGTTAAAATGAAATATTAGGATTATTTTAAGACTTATGAATATTGGAAACATCTCTTCAACAACAATACCAGAAATTTGAGAGAATAATTTGCAAACAAGTTGAATTTTTTTCCATGCTACTTCACCATTATCATTGAGTTTATTATTGAAAACCCATTTACTTATCATTTCTTATATTTAGATCATGACACTAATTTCCAAGTGTAATTATTCTCAAATTTACCAAGATCTTTCTTCATATCTGGTATCTAATCATCATGTTGTAGTGATTATTAAAAAATATCCAGTTCAAACTATAAAAACAAACTAGTATTATTTTAATTACTCAAACTAATATAGGTTTGAAATCATTTTTTTCTATCTAAAAGGATTTTATCTGCTTCTGCATGATTCATAAGTATTGAAAACTTAGTTTCACATTGATCAAGGATTTGATCATCACTAAATATTTCATAAATTTTCTGAGAGTTTTTGAAATATACTTGTACATATATTATACTCCCATGCTATCTAATGTTTTCTTTAAGAGCTTTAAAAATGTCATTGTAAATGATAAATTATGTTCCTAACATAATAATATTTTCCAGCATTATTACATTAAATTTATTAATGATTTTTCTTAAATTTGTTTTGTAACATTGGTAACTCCATCCATTGGGTGTGTATCTAAGAAATATGACTTTATTATCTCTCTAATTTAACTTTACCATAAGTTTTCAATTAATCATAATATGTTAGTGGCTACTAATTACCTTCAAGATTCTCAAACATGGATTTTTACTAAACCATAACTCATATGGTGTATTTAATTAATTAGTTATGAGTAAAAATAAATTGATAATATTGATTTCCATAATTATAGGTCACCCCCCAAAGAATTTAAAAGCTGCACGCTTCAATATCATGGTTCTACCCTTGTCTGCTAAACTTTGATTCGTCTTCTCAGCTACTTGATTTTTATGGGTTGTGTATAGAGCACTATATTCATGAGTTATTCTATAATTCTTAATATATTCCTCAAAGTATTTATTTTTTAATCATAAATATAGATAAAATGAAATCTTTCGATAGGATATCCCATTTTATTATTAGTATTAATTCAAAAGTGTTTAAATCACTAAAGGCCATTTGGTTTACTTGATATAAAATAGACATAATATATATGAGTGAAATAATTAAAAAAAATCATCAAATTATTATCTTTACTAGTTGAATACACGCTCATTGGTACACACAAATCTGAGTGCACTAACTCAAGAGGTTTGTTTCTCTAGATCTCCACTGTATTTTGGATTCTATTAACCATTTTTTCCTTTGTGACATGTTTTATAAGTTTTGAGCCATTCATGATTTAGATTTAGTAGATTTATCATAGAATATTGTTTTATTAACTTAATTATTTTATTTTTCCATAAATGGGAAAGTATTATATGATTTAATTTATTCCCTCAATAATTATGAAAAATTTAAAATAGAATATCATTTTCTCGTTGTCTGTTCATCAATATTATTTCATTATTTGAATAACTTATAATAAATCTATTATTTTCAAATATCACCTCATTAATATTGCATAAAATCTAATAAATACTCAATAAATTATTCTTCTACCCATACAAAAATAATATCATTGGATTTATTCTTACTAATATTGGTGAGTCTAACTCCTTTGACATTAGGTGACTTATCAATTCCAAAAGCAACAAATCTTAGAACATACCATGAAATACTATTCAAGATATTTTTGTTGATGGTCATATGTGATAAGAAACCATTATTGTTTATCCATGTATTATATAACTTTCTATATTTTTAAGAAACCATAACCACCATTTCTTATCCCAACTTATTTTTCTTCTTAATAGAATTAAAATTATTCTTCTTTTCTTTAGCTACTTTGGTATCACCGTGAGATACTCATTTACAATGATTTTTGGGTTGGTTATAATACTCAAATGTTTCCTCAAGGAAATTAAATGAATTATTAAATTGAATAATCTATTTTAGATGTTATCACAAATATAATTATAAATCTTTAAGTTGATTCCCCTTTGATTCAAAGTATCTTTTTAATTGGTGAAGTGAAAAATTATGCCAACACACACATGATTTGTGTCTATTGTTTTTGTAGCACAAATATCTTCCTTAAAAAAATATCTTCAGTTAATTAATAATTTTATTTTAAAAAACTTGTTGAATTTCTCTCTAATTTAAAATACACTACTTTTTTCATGTTTCTCATGATCAAGAGTCTTACCTTTCACCTCGAATTTTCCATTAGTATTAGTCTCATTGTTGCACAACACTTTTATTTTTTAATTGTCATAACTATTAATAAAATTTTAAATAGAATTGTTCACCTTTATGGGTGATGTAACTATATTATTTCCTTTATTGCTGCTGCCACCTTTTTTATTAAAGGCCTATGTGTTCAAAACAGTGGTTTTTTCTACCATTTAAAAATCTAGGAGTTTATTAATAGAATTATAAACCTTCTCTCTTACTTTAGAGGTTTCACTGATTTAACTTATATAATTTTAAAACATATATTGATTGATCCACAAATAATTTTATCATAAAAAACATTCCCTCATGATTTATCACCTATTTGTTCTTATAAGTGATATTTTATATGGTAATGTCTATAATTTTATACTGAGATTCAAGGATGGTATAAATATCACCCATAATTCATGTGAAATACATTTATATCACACCAATGTATTTGTATTTTTATTCATAAAAAGTTTCCTCAATGAATAATTCTCATATTTCAATGTTTTATTTTCTCTATGAAAATTTTCATTTCACTTTATGTATACCAAAACATTCATTCTTATTTATAACTACTTTGGTGTTCCATCATAATTTATTTATTCCTATTCACTACTCCCTTATTATTATTCACTTGATGGATATTTAGGATGATTTTTTAAGATACTAAGTCCATTGGAAATTTATCCTTCTAGTACCCTTACTCTCTTTTAATGTCCTTATCACAAGTTAGGCACTATTTTTTGATAATAATTTTTTTATTATTCTTTGTATAGGCCTTCCTTTTTTACTTTAATGAACGTTTTCCAATTATGATCACTTTCTTCAATATTTTTTCTACTTTATGATATTTTCTATTTTTCATCATTCTTATATTCTTTTTTATTCTTAGGGGAACTAGTTTGAAAATGTCCAATATTTCCATAATTGAATCATTTAAATGGAGGTTTACCTTTGTATTTTATTTTTCCTTCTTACATTCCATTTTTGAATAAGGATATAAATTCAACAAAATTTATGGTAGCATCTACAAATTTTGATTCATCCTCATGATACTTATTTGGATGAAGTTATTTCATATCTTATATAAATTTAAAATCCATATCCTTATTAGATTTTTATTTTCTCATTAAGGTTAGACTCTTATCATATTGAAATCAATAAAAATGTTTTTGAGTTTATCGATGGTTCACTCTTCCACATCATGATATTAAAGGGAATGCATCTTCACATAATATTTATCTGGGAGGATTATAATAAATTTATTTACTATGGTTGAATATTCAGTAATTTATGTATAAAATTGAATTGATCTTGCAATTTTGTTTATACAAATGAATAAATCATCCACCATTACAAACTCCTATATTAGATAATCCTTAAATTGAGCCCCAATTTTTTATAACTATAAATATCTCAATTTCTTGTCTCTATTTTGGATATCATAAAGTTTTCTCAATATCCCATTAATTATTTTTAACCCAATGAATCATTTAAACTCATTATTCATGGGTGATTAAAATTTAATGTTGTGTTCTCTCCCATAAACTTTGATATTATTCTTTTAAATTATCATATTTGTTTTACAAACTTTTGGAAGGTGTACACAATTATGGATTATGTTAAGAACATCCAAGACATATAATCATTATATCACTCTATAGCCAAAATCATTTTCTATCAAAAAATGTAACACCTTTATTTTTTATGTTGTTCATAGATGTAACACCCCAAATTGATTCATCATGATGAAGAAAGTCTTCTAAAGGGCCTCATGAACACCTTTCCATTTATATGGGTGTAAATAAGTAGTTTGGGACTAATCTATTCAGTGGGGAGACTTTGCACTCGATATTAGTAACCTTCATCAATATAAATAGTGTATGTAATAATAAGAAAAAAATCATAAAATTTTAGTGGTGATATAACTAGATAAACATCATCATGTTATATAACATAAATGAGATACATGACAATTATAAATTAGTAAACAAAAATTATCCCCATTTTCAGTTTATAAATACATGTGACATAAAAAAAGTATAGACGAATGAACAAGCACAACTAAAAAATGTTCCCAATAAGTCTTAGCATCACCTCTATCCTGAACTAGCTCCACCTTCCTAGTAACCTAACAGAGGGACCTTTCCCCTAAAAAATCCCAAAAAACTAAATTTGAACTTGTACCAATATTCATATGCATGGTGTGAGTAATAAACCATGTTGGACACCACTGATGTTTTTTTGTATAAGAGAAACAATTATATGTGAGTATATATAATAATAGAAATAAATAAATAAAAGGCATGTAGACATAAACCCATGCTGGGTCATTCTGTGCTAAAAAGGCTTCCAAAAACCATAATCATACATAAGGTAATAAATTTTTAAGGAAGAAGGTGTCGCCTAATTCAGGAACCCACTGCTAGTAACTAAAAAGTGATATAAGGGGATAATAATAATATAAAACCTCTCATATGTGCCAAAACCACCCATTAGGGTATGGTCCCATGACAACATATAATGTATAATAATAATCAAGGAAGCTACCCAAGGAGGTAATCTCAATAACAAACCTTCCTCATAATCCATATAATCCCCTCGATGTTGGTTCCCATGGATATAACTAACATATCAACCATCGAGAAAGTTGTATGAGGAAGAAATAGTAATAACTAACCTCCCACATGATTCAAACCAATATCCACCTCAGAGGTAAGCTAGCATGACTATATCCCATAATTTGTCACATAAAACTAGAAAACGAATTCACAAATCCATCATATAATCCCCTAGGTCCAATCCCCAACCCAAACAAGACACCATATACACAAATATTCCACATGGATAGCCCATTGTATACACTCTAATCATCCCCTTTAGGTTACCCAAACTAGCTATTCTTACTCACCTAACACTATCTCATTTTGAATAATTCATTACCCATACCCACATGCTAGGACATAAGGTCACAAAAACCTTAGTTTATCTAAAACAAATCAAACTAATCCCAACCAACTAAAGCATACATCCCTACCTCAACCTATGAAGCAAAGTGTAGTACCATCATAAATAATCCAATTCACCCATATCAACCCTCCAAGGGGTCAATCCAGCCACTCTGATACCCAAATAAGAATAATTTAAAACTATTAACATACCTTCATTCATTAAATACCATACAATTAAATACAAAATACATATCATAGTAATGAATTTCTACCTTTATATTAAATGATCTCATTCACCAACAAATGCCTTTCAATCTAAGACAAAACTACCAAATCCATAAATTTTGTCATAAACCTTATGAATTTGGAATTTAACATGGAATAAGAAGGAAAAATAATATAAGGATACACCTAGGGAACATATGGGGTCGAAATTACCTGGATAGAAACCCCATAATGAATGACCCTTCAAATGAGGAAGAGGAGATCTTCAGGGAACTTATAAAGCCAAGGGGGAGTGCAAAACCGAGGGAAGTGTGAGTATGGGAGAGGGAAAAAGATATAGGAAGTAAAAAATTGGTTATAAGGGGTACATTATAGAAATTTCCCTAAAAAATAAAACATATATCTACTAGGTACCCGTTTAAACTGTACTGGGTAATTAATGCACCGCCAGGCACCCAATACTCCCCCACAAGCAGGCCGATGGGGCTTTGGGACCTATAGGGACACTTCCCATGCCACTAGGTACCCATGGGGAATAAACTAGGCACGAAGTACCCCTATATTGTATTTTTAGTTGGGTATGAACTTGGTTCCCTTCTCTAAATACCCACAAGCCTCTGCCCCCTAAGCACATCTAAAATCACCCAATAATAACTAATTTAAATAAAAAAACGAACCTTTAATTCATAACATAAATTTGAGAGTAATTATAATAGACTCTATTTATCTTATTTATCAAATATATAATTAGTAAAAAATAAACTCAAATGCATGGTAAAAATTTACCTAGAAACATTTCATGAACACACTGAAAACAACCTATAGGCCTAGGTGAGAGTAGAACACCACTGATTGGGGGGGGGGGGGGTGAATAAGTCATTGAAATATAATATCTAAAAATTATTTCCCTCCAATAATTCATATGTATTGATCTCATTGGTTATTATTCGATGATGAAATAAAGAGGGGAAAAAATACACACAACACTAGGGTGAATACAAGGTTTTCCAACTCTTTTTCCAATTGGATAATCCTCAGTGTGAAATGGTTGTGATCCTTCTACCCATGTTATTATTTTATTATTATTAATAATTATTAAAGGATAATGGATATATACATGAAATACCATGTATATAAAAAAATGAAAAACATCAATAAGTCAAATGATCATTGACTCCCTGACCTCAAGTGCCTTCATATTTTAGCTTGTGTGTAAACCCTTTTTCTTCTCCTCAATTCATAGAAAACCCCATTATAGAATTATATCTAGAATATATGGTTGGATAAATCAAGGTTTCTTCCTAATATCTCACTATTTTAGATTTGTAAATAAACCCTCCCATTTATAGACTAGACATCCATTATGGCATTACTACTTCCCTCAAATTGTGATTTCTAGATCTAAAAGACACTAAAACTGAATCACGGAGATCCATGAACATCATTAAAATGTGTTGAAATGAATTTTAGAAGGATAATCAAATTTTATTATATATACATTAACCTATGTAATACATTTTATAACATGACTAATTTCATTGTTTTACATTAAATTATTTCCCTCAAATCCAGTGATTTTTTTTAAATTTTAGGGCTTATATATTGTTGAATGGATCGATGCTCTACGGTTTGAGAAGTGAAGTTGTGGCATGAGGACATTTTGATTAAAAATAGCATGACATAAAACACTCATGAACTTCTCATCATAGTGACATCACTACCCACAACTCCTTAGGTAAATGTGTGACAACACGATTCATTATCCTACATTATGACGCTCCTTCTCCTCAATTTTTATAGATAAAACACCAAACTATAGAATGAGGTCCTATATTCGAGTCAAAATATTCCTCAATATAACTTCCATCATGTATCAACTATATCCTATAAAAAACTATGTTCTTAAACTTATAAAATCTTCTTCCCTTTAAATATTTACTCAACTCTAAAGAGCCTTCAACTATTACCTGATAATGGTGTTAATAAACCTAACCCAAAAAACATTCAAAAACCATAAATAAATTACGTCAATAAACTAGAAATAACATAATTATGTTGTTAATGTTATATAAACACAAAAACATATGATATAATGGTGTTTTTGAGAGTACTATAACTCTTGATATAAGATCAATTACATTTTGACCATGTCTCATTTGAGATTAACTCACTACTCCCCTTTTTTAATTCACTTTGTGATGAGATTCTCCAAATTATAACACTAATCAATAACCCCTACTCATATAGGGACCTTCACTAATTAAATAATATTTTTAATTTTATATAATTTATATTAATATTGTTGATATTTTTGTATAATATACTAAAATTCAAGATTCATGTGATGAAAACTCATCATAGTCAGCAACAGTTTCCTAGAACTATGAAATTAAACAAGTTTTACCGAAGGATCATCTTAGTTAGGCTTGAGGAATGAGTTCTAAACCAACCCCGCCAAATGTTATTAATAGTTCTTAATAATAACATAGTAATATTCTACTTTTTGATTCTCTAAGATCTTCCTTTTATCTAGAACCATGAAGGATAATTTTAATGGTGAAAGAAAATATGAAAGAACATGAGTCATATAAGAAATCACATGATGGGTGGTGACCAAAAATGGAAAATTATTTAGATCTTTTTATTTTAGATGATGATTTTCTAAATTTATAATTATATTACATTTTGATAGATCATTCCCTATAGGTAAATTGTACCCATATGTTTATTTATTTTATCTAAATAGTTACTCATTACATAACAATATTCTATTATTAAGATGTTTTTATGATTTTCTACAAATATGTCAATAATTTTAACTATATAATTGAAATTATTTTTTTAATTTTATATGTAATTATATAAATTATGAAGGTAATATTTTAAAATATCAAAATTATTCATGAATTTCATGAAACTTTGATTAATTTTTATAATCAAATCTATCATAACAATCTATTTTCCAATTGTTGTATCCACTTTATGTTGAATAACTCTAATAGTTTCAAAAATTTATTTTGATACAATCATTTAGATTATTAATATAAATCACATTAAACCTGTGAGTCTCTATATAATTATATATGTAAATTATTTTTGGACTTTTATAAGTGGAAATAAATAAAGTTTCAATTATAATTTTTTATAATTTTTTTTGATTTTTAAATCAATTCCCATACAAGGACTAATTGAATTGATTAAATGTTGAAATCATCCTCTAAATCATTAACTTCACAATATCCTCATTAATTAACGAACCTTTAGAGTACTTAATATTTTTAAAATATTAACTAGTTAATGTTTAAGTACAAAAGTGTTTGGATGATTATTATTTGTAAATACTAAAATAAAATTTAAATATATATTTATAAGAAATTTTTGTTTATTTTTTCCACGTGTGTAGTTATTATAAAGGAAATAGAGTTAAAAAGTTTAATTATATATCATTGCACGATCATGATTAAAAAGATCTATATCTTACATAATTTATCAAAGTTTAAGGAAATTATATACCTTTTTAAAATGTTTTTTAAATTATTTTAAATGATAGGATTAATAAAATTTATTATAAATGTCTAGTATAGTTTTATCTAAGAAACAGATGAGGGTGTTGATAAATTTTATATATCAATGTTCAATAAATATTTAATGTACTTGTTTGGAGAAATGTGATGGTTAATCTAAGCGATGTAAGGATTACCATGGGTTATAACAACCCACATTGCAATGGGTTTGTAATTCTAGAGGGAATTTGAAATTTAAGTCTTAGGGAAGAGGGTGTTTTTGAGAAATGGGAATAATATTGGAATTCCAAGAGTTAGAACATATGTAAGTGGTTTTTTGTATGTATTTGGAGGTTTAAGAGGTGGATTGGAATATTGGGTATGGGTTGGAGTAGGGTGGTGTTATAGCCAATGGTTACAGACAATACCAAGTACCTAGCGATGGTGGACCAAGAACCTAGTGTTCCCCATGTAGAACTAACATGTTTTCAATAGTCCCTGAGTACCCAATGGAGGTGTACTGGTTATATGGTGGTTTTCCCATGCTTGGTGGCATTCTTCTTAGGCCACAGAGTACTTGGTGTAAGGATATTATGGATTTTGTATAGTTATGGTTGATTTTATATTATAGGCATAATCATAATTTTATGGTTGGGCCTCCTTTTAAAGGGATAATGGGTTATTCGGGGAGGACCATTTATCCTTCTCCTCCCACCCCTTCTTCTCTTGATCCCCTCCTAGATGAGGGTTGGTTATTGGATATTTTTTACAATTATTTATAGGTAAGATACCTTCCTCCCTACTTAGATATTCTTCTATCAATTATACTCTGATTTTTTATGGATTTGGGACATGGTTCTAATGTTAATGCCACCAGAGCATAGTGGAATCATTCCCAAACCATGGTATATGTGGCATATAGAGGAAACCATAGAGCGATGAATGCATAATGTATTTCATAGTTTTAGTTTACCTATATCACACACATAATTTAATTATGTTTTTTTCAAATTGGATTAAATTGGTGGATGGACGGGTGTCAGTTGATCTACATTTTATTCATAGAGGTTCCAAGGGTATGCTGTGGAACTTTCAATGTCATCAGATGTGGTTTTGGAACATGGATTACACTAGGTGATATTTTAGGGATTATTCCTATTGGGTATAAATTATTTAGTTAATTATAAATTGTTATAAATAATTTTTTAAGTGTCATGGTATAATATAGGGGATCCTTACATGGCTTGATCTTAGCATAACTCGGCATAATCTTGGACAAGGATGGGAAAAAAGGCTTGAAGAGCACATCACTAATATTGAGGTAGGTGGTCCCAATAATACTTAAACATATTCCTGTTTTTATATGGATGTTCATGACTACAATGGGGTTTGGGATTTGGTAAATTGGATAGGGATATTGAGTGTCCTAGGTAGAAAATTAAGTGACATTGAGTCTCTCAGACTTGGAGAATGTGTTCTATTGTATGTTGAGTAAATTGGAATTTCCCTACGTATTCATTCCCATGGGGTGGGGATAAAAGTTTATTTAAGGGGGGTCTAGGTAAATTCTTTTATATAAATATGATTTTTGTATAAAATAGGGTAGTTTCCTATGGATAATATGGTGTGTATAGTGGTATTAGACCTATGGGTTATGGGTGATATGCCAGTTCATCTCATGAATAGTTGGGATCACCCTATTGAAGGTGGATAATGGTATTAGTGCATGTGGTGGGCATGATAATTCTTATGGGTATTGGTAATGTGTGATGAGGGTTTCTACCACATGATAGACTTGAGATCTCTCTAATGGGAGATTTAAGATGGCCCCTAAGTGTGGGATGGGGGAATGGTTTTTTTATGGCATCGTAGTGATTTTCAAAGGGTCCTTGAGAGTTTTTGGCATGGAATGGTCCTTGGGTATGGGGTCTAGGTTGATGATGTGGTAACATAGAGGTAAACTCAAGACATCCTATTGAGAATAGGGTCACTTAAAGCTTATAATATGGGGTTCAACATGGGGTATTGAATATAGGTTGGTATCTATGAGTAAGGACCAGGTTAGATATAGGAAAACTAGTGGAAGCCTTCGTGAGTTAGAGGGTTGTGTTTATGGGTTTGTATTACCACACCCTATTTTCTGATGCAAAGATTTTACATGTTATACTTTGGGGATAAATGTGATCAGATGTGATGAGAAATGAGTATCCATGCCATGTTATGAATGAATAGTTCATTGGTTATGAGTTAGGTAATTTGATGTGCTAAGTGTATGATATTTTTAGTTTATATATGGATAAAGAGATATGATTACTTAGTGCATATGCTATCCATGGGGCCTACCCTGAGGGGGATGGTTCAAATAATGCAAGATGTTCAATTCATTATTTACATCTTTCAAATTCATTTCTTTTCTATATGAATAGACATGGGACCCACCCTAAGTGGTATGGTTTATCTCATGCAGGAGGATAGATTCATTGTTAGCCTCATCTGAATCCACTTCTTTTCCCTACTAATTTCCATGAGATCTACCTAGAGGGGGATGGTTTAACTCATATAGAAGGCCGAATCAACTTTTACCATCCTGGGGATCCATTTATTGTATATGTATTTAGGCATGGGACCTACCCTGTATTGGTAGTTCAACTCACATGGGAAGTTTTCTTTGTTTTTTCCTTCATTAGGATCTGCTTGTTATATGTTACACTAGTTCTAGTGAGGGAGTTGTCTGAATTATTCAAGGGTTACTGAGAGAGGATATCTGATTCCTATGTATAACAAGGTTTGACTCTATCATTCTATCCCTTTATGGGATTCCTATGACATGAGACTATAATGGACATGGATCATGAGAATGTGATCTATTAGGGAATTTGAATCTATAACATGCATCACTCATTTGTTATAGCACAACTATATCTTATTTTGTTATGATTTTGTTTTGGTGGTGTTTCCTTATGCCTAATCTAATATGTTATGTTTGTTTATTTATTTATTATTGATTACTATGACATAAAGAGTATGGTTTCCTGAAAAATTATTACAGGCTTTCACCACTAGTTGAAAACTTGTAGTATCCTGAGAGGTGAGCTTGAGGTCATGTGGTGACCTCATATTGGGTCACGCTCAGGAAATATGTACTGAGGTATTACAAAATGATATCAATTCCTTTTTTTAATATTGTATATTTGGTAGTCAGACATAGGAAAGTTTTATATCTTGTTATGGGCCTTGGATTTTTTGTTCCTGAACACCAATCTGGTAGGAATTCTAGGTTACTAATGTTATGGGATTTTGGTTCTTAGTTTTCAATATTATAGTTGAGATATTTATTTATTCATTATGTATTAATTTTAGGTTATTATTCTATGGTTTTTATCTTAGCATGTAGTGGAAGGAGTTACATACACATGTATCATATTTATCATGTAGGATCTATAAGATATTCATGTATTTATATGTGATTAATTTTCTAATTATAATAGATGGTTCAGTTGTTTAATGTTTTATAAAAAAATTATATAGAATTTTCCTATTAAAATTGTTGGTGGAATTATATTAAAAAAGACCCTAGTTTTTTTAATAATATGTTGCATTAAACATGTAGTGGGATATCATTGGATGAGATAGTTGAAGGTGATCACATATGGTTGAGTCTAGGATGACTGGAGCATCCATGGATGCTTCTTAGTTTTGGAACAACACCCAAGTGATGTATGATCATGAGGATAACTTTTAAATAAGTGATATACCTTAGGTTCATTATTAAAAAATCACCAATACTGCTTTTGGTACTATGAATTGTATTTAAAGGATGCATGGTTAGTATATTAGGCTTGTGAACCAATGTTTGGTGAGATAAAAATCATGAAAGTGTGAGTTTGGTGGTATGATCAAGTGATATAAGGGTATAATATTGTTTTGGTTTAGATTATATTGAGATGGATGGTGGAATAATAACTATTTATAAGGTTATTAAGTATTTCACTCTTTCTGTGGAAATAGGAGAGTGATTAGTTGGGTGATCTCTTGGGGTGGGATATCTAGTAATAAAGGAAAAATGCACATTTCTACCATGTAGTGCCTCTTCTATATGTGTAATGTTATAATGATCCATATATGGGTATTTTGAGAATCTTTTAGGTTCTAGGGCAGCTCAAGAAGTTCTATAATGAGGGTATATTGGTGAGTACATTTTATTTATTGTTTGAATAGAGGTGAGTCATGGGACTCTAGTGGATGTTGATAAGAGACCACCTTAGTGTGAAATCATATATTAGATATGGATCATATTCTTTTGTATTGGTAAAGGAAAAATAAGTTTATTGGGGCACTAATATATTGGGTAACTCAGATCCTATAAAAAGGAATGAGGGTGGTGATATATATCTATGGTGAGATAAGACTTGAAGTATATGAAAATATAGGGGTAATTTGATAGTGTTTTGTTTTTTTTGTCTTGAGAAACACTATTTCATAGACAATAACAGTTAGTATATAATAGGTCCTTTGAAATCATAAGAGTGTGGGTCATGTGTGACAATTATCAAGTGAGTATGGTTTCAGGTCGAGTTAGATCTCTAGAAAACATGTAAGGTAATTTCTATTATGGAGAGTTCCCCAATGAATATTGAGGGTGTGACCCTCATTTTATGGGTGGTCTAGTGAACATTGAGGGTGACATTCCTAGTGGTCCAAAGATTTATAGTGCTCAATGTTCTTATTTGTGATTCAGTATGACCAGGATAGTCACATCCATTATTTAAGTATTATATTTGATATGACATGTGGTTTATGGATTATATATTCTAGTTTAATAGGATTACGATAGTTATAGACCTATGGAAGGAAGCATCTTATAAGTCACTTTGTATATGACCTTCTTATCTGAAAGGTTGTGGCTGTAGTGAAATCGATAGGTGGGTGGTAGTGATATTTCCCATATCATCGGTGTGTAGGCAAGAAAAATCCATTTAGTTCTTCAATAATTACTAATTTTTGTTGTAGTTGTGATTTTCAAGAAGAGTCAGTGCCTTGGGAGGTTGGCTTGGTTGGAATTTGATATTCATTCAATAGGGGTATGAACCAAAGGTTTCCTAATTTCCACAGAAAGAGTACAATAGAGAATTAAGTTAGATCAAGGATTCAACCATGGAATTACACAAAATGGTTATTTGGGACTCTAGTATATGGTTTTGTGATTTTTTTGATCCCTATTAGAGTTAATTCATTGTGATCAAGTTGAGGTGATGTTGCATCAGCATGAGAGGCCAAGTGTTTTAGGAGAAGTTGTATGGTAGATGAATAATTGATGTTTTTATATATAATTGGATATGGTGGCATGAAAATCACATCTAATTCATCCCATTGTATAAAAATTTTGTGTTTTAAATACCATACAATGGGTTTTTGGAGAAGAGATGGTGTATGCAGGTTTAGTGTGTTGGTTTTACCCAATTCTATTTGGAATCAAGGATAAGGAGTGGTATAAGATTATGATTGAAGGATTATAATTTTAGATACATTATTGGGTGATTATTAGGTAATGTAATTCCTATGATGGGAATTTTTTAATGAAACAAACTTTTATAGGTTGTTAATTTTAGAGGGAATTATAATTTTGAGTGTTAAATTAGGGGTGTTTTGTGAAATTGGATTTGAATCAAAATTCTTAGAGTTAGAACATCTCTACGAGGTGTTTTTTTTGAAGTGTTTAAAAGTTTTGATTTAGATCAAGAGATCATATAAGGTTCATATTTTTAATTCCCAAACCTAGATCACTCCACATTAACTTTCTCGGTGTTCAAGTTGACCATAGGCATGACTCACCATATGCCAAAGGTTTATGAATAACAGTGAGGGTCTAGGAGGTGAAAATAGGAAGATCGTAACCCTTGAATAATAATAACAATACCACAACACCAGTGGAAGAAATTTTAAATAATGTAAATAAAAATCCAAGATACAAATATAATAAACTTAATATATCTAAAAATTCAATCCAATCATACATAATTGAAAGGATCTCCCATATCCAGATCAAATATATATAATTTTAAAAGATTAAAAGGCAATTTTCATCCCAAACCAAGGAACCCCCAAACCATCTGCAAAACCATGCCATCCAGCTAATTCACTATCTGTACTCTCATATGCACTAGGTTCTAGAAGGAAAACCTTTAACTTTACTTATACCATGAGACATAATGTCACTATATACACTAGAGGATCCTTATAGTGTGTGAGTATGAACACAGTAGGCCACTAACAATGATATAAAAAACCAAACATTTCATACATATATATCACATCATAATATAAAAATATTCATTACATAACAAAATGATCTATTCCAGAATCTTATTGGTCTAGTAGCTTTGGAAACAGGGAAACATAATCAACTACTTCATAGGTTAACTACATCATCTACAACTTAGTTCTTTATAACTATCACAGTTCATAGAAACATAACACATTAAACCTTTGTTCATACCCTAGGGAAAGGAAACATAATAAAGGGTGAGATCTAATGCTTAGTAAGGGTAAACAAGGGATATATCAATGTTCACATAAGCATAACATGAAAATAAAGGAATGAGAACATAAACACAACTTTTGAAAACCATAACCTGTATATCAATGACTATAACCTTGAGTCATGGAATAAATATTGGTAGTTTATAAGACATGAATCATAATGGAATAAAAGAACATGAGTGATGGGATCGTAACATAGACATAAGACATGGATTTTTAGAATACACATAAGTATATAAAGTCATTTCTTTAATAGTCAAGGATCATTTCTAAGGCTATCATAGTGGAATGAGTTCACTACCCAAACTATAATAGTAGTCTAGTTTCACTCCCAAGACTATCATAGTGAAAAATTTCCCATATATATATATATAGGTTCACTCCCCATTATGGTCTTATTTATCTCATGAGATATTAGTCTTTACACAATGTGCTAGAGGGCGATATAGTTCCCACCCACCACATAATAAAAATCGTACATATGTGTGAAAAAATATTATAAAACATTCATCATATTAGAATTAATGAAAATAAATGGGTTTCATAAAAATTTTATAATGGAATAACCCACGAAAAATAAACATGTTTCATAAACATTTAATCTTTCCATCATAGTATAACCCGTGAAAAAAAACAAGTTTCATAAAAATTTCATCTTTTCATCATAGCATAACCCATTGAAAAGGTAAAAAATAAAAAAAAAATATTTTTATCATAAATATAAACCATCTAGATAATTAATAAGGATTGTATCATTGGATAATATCACCAATAAAGCTTAATTAACCTCAAAGGATTTCATCTTAGATGAAAAATGATTTTGAAAGATCACTTGGAACATTTATTGAGGTAAATATCATTTACACTTTGAAAAAACTTACTTAAAAAATAAAAAATTATTAAATAATAAGGAAAAAATTTTCTTTAAAAATAACCTTGTGAACTTTTAAATAAATCTTTACATTATTGAGTGGTCATGACAGTGGAAAATAATGTTCATGCTCTTTGAATTAGAACAAATATTTCTTTCATATTTTTGGTAAAATGTCAAAAGTGCCTCATCCAAAAAATGAAAATAATATTCCTTTTAAACCGTTTTATAAAAAATAAAACATGGGTAATTTTTTAAACAATTATAGGAAAATATTAAAAATATGGATATGGAAGAAAAATTTTTTCTAATGAAGAGAGAAATAAAGTTAAATTTCCTTAAAATATTTTTTTCACTCTCTTGAGTACTTAAAGAGAGAAAAATTAAAGGAAACATTTTATTCTATGTAAATAACTATATGAAAATAATATTATCTAAGATCTTGAGTGATATATCATAATATTTAGTCATTATAAAATTAATCACAAATAATCTTTATAAACAAAGAGATTTCAACATAAAAGCTTTACCACTTTTGAAAATTTTGAATCATAAGACCCATGAAAGAAATAATCTTAGATAGATATATATACCCATAATTTTCTTTATAAAAATATTAAAATAAATTCACGATCAGTATTTACACCACACCAAAAGAAACAATTGGTGTATAAGGCATGAGTCCCAAATTAGTGAAAGTGAGAAGGAAATCTCGTACCTCTGGTCTTAAATTTCTACATATACATTAGAAACTTTTCTATAATAAATATATGTTTTTTATAAAGGTATTACTAAATAATAATCATATATATAATATCACATATTATTTACTTATACCCTTTTATCACCCATTCAATAACAATTCTTTGTTAAAATCATTAATTTGGGTAAGAACTGGTTTTTTTTCATGTATATTTTTGTTCAATAGTTTTGATCCTTATACATTTATTATGGTTCCATAATATATAGAATGTTAATAATGATATAAAAATAATATATACTCATTATATCCTTGTTTTTAACCATCCATAAAATTTATATATAGGAAAATGAATTGCATTGTTCATGTAGACAGTTGATCGCACATACACATGAATGATGTATACATTTTCTTGGTGGATGGAATGAAAGAAAGGTAAATATTAATTCACATTTATGAAATCATTTTTATGTTATTGATATTATATATTTTCATTTAATATATTCATATTAAATCTATTTTAAAATTAAATGAATAATGTATCACTTTTCTTCGTGGAGCGGTAGTCCACATATACACATGACAAACATTATCATTTTTCAATGGATTAGAAGATAAGAAGGTAGGTGTGATATTATAATTCCAGAAGCATAATTATGTCCTAAATATCATATATATACTTTAAATTTATCATTATATCCATCTATGAGAGGTGATGATGGATAAAAAATTACATTGACTCGCGAGGCAGTTGTCTGTCGTACACATGATTGAAGGTTTCATTTACCATTTGATAGAAGAGGAGATAGATATGGGAAATTATTAATAATGTCTTATTATATTGGAGATAAGGATGTTATTATATCATTATAGTTTTATAATATTTGTATTAATTGTAATAATAAATAAAATAAAAACTCTCGTTTGAGAATGATACCTCTTCTTCAGACAACCTCCTCTGGTTGGCACCAAAATCCTTGTTAGGGGGGTTTACTAATCAAAATTCAAGATCTTGAAATTTTTTGAGATTTATAGTGCCAGTTTTTAGGTATTATTTTACCTTTTTTGTTTATAAATTGGTTTTTTCTTTTTTTGAGGTCATTTTGGGTGAACTTAGAGAATTTTGGAAGCCATTGGGGTTGTGCATGATTGGCGCACAGTTAGGGAAAACTATACAGGTTTCCAAAAAAAATCATGCACCCTATTTTGATCCACTAGGAGGGGGTAAATGGTTTTTCCAAACCATGCATATAGATCCCTAAAACTCTCAACCTTTGGAGAGAGAGGTTTACCTGGTTGGTGCATGGATTGTCAAACCGTGCACCCCCAAGTGAAAACAATGCACCCCAGGATAATAGGGGTGCACAGTTATGGTGCATAGTTTTTCTAAACATGTGGCCCATCTTGAAAAAAATGTCCATGGTTATTAAAATATAAAAAATTAGATTAAAAATTTCCAAACACCCCATTTTACATCCCTAATCACCCCAATCATTCTAATGTAGTTTTCCTTACTTTTAGAGGCTTCTGAGAGGTTTCCTAGGCTTCTTCAAACTATTTTAAAATAAAATATTCGGTGTAAGGAATAAACCTCTCTCTAGTAAGTGATATATTATTTTTTAGGTTCCCCTTTCTCCCTTCTTTCTTAACCTTTTAATATAGATGAATTCCTCCATTTTTGATTGTATTGATATTGGTTTTAATGGTTCTTATTTCACCAGATCTTGATCATATGTTATGATCCAAGATCTTCGTCTCCATTGGGAATCCAAACGTTCTTCCTCAAATTAAGGGACAATTTTGGGTGAGAATTCATCAATTATCCTAAGTTATGTGTCTAATATGATAAATCCCATAGTCTTGATATTGATCTTTTTTAGTGGTATTATTGCATTTTATTATTGGGAAATTTCCTTTAAATTAAAAAAATGAAATGAATCCCTATGAAATTGTGAGACCATTCTTGGATCCCACTGGATCTATTAGAGATTATGAGATTAGGCTTATTGGAAACCCAAGGGGTGCGACAATATCCTTAAAATTATGACTCATGAAATGAAAAAAGAAACTTGGGGGTTTATGAAATTAATTGAATTGTGAATATATTGGAATGATAATATGTTATAAATGAGTATTTGGCCTAACAAGGAAGTGCTATTGAAATGTTTGATGATTGATGGAAATTGGGTTAAATGGAAATGTTGTGAATGAAATGGGAACAATATTAACAATGGTTGATAAATGGGTTATTAATGTGGAACCATGATATATATATATACATATATATATATATATATTTGTGTGTGTTTTTAAATGTGAACAATGTGGAGATAGAACTGGAATTATGAACTAAGTGACCATGGTGTGTTAGACTACTTCTCTAGGCCCTCGAAGTATTCATGTGAATTGGTGTTGTACGGATACTTCAAGTATTCGTGATTTTGGGGCTATAGTTATTCTCTATGTACCCATGATATCAATGCTAGAATAATGCTCCGGGTTCCTAAGATAATGATGCTGGTCCGACTCTACAAGTATTCGTGATATTGGTGACTTTATAGACGCTTCAAGGAATGAAATTGAATTTGGGTTAAATTTAATAAAGAAATCCCTTGAATTGATAAAATGGAAAAATCTCAGTGGAATATAGTTCAGACTCTAAGATGGAATGAAACAAGTATGATTAGTTTGATTTTCACCTTGAACTCAAGGGCTAACATGGTTAATTAAATAATAATAAATGTGAAACTTGTTAATTTTGTACTTTATTCTTTAGACAACTGGATACACTGTTATAGACTGGATATTGTTTTAGACACCATGGATGGTGGTTTAGTTAGTTGTAATCACACCCAACTCATTCCTCTCTGTGGTACCCGAATTGACTTGATGTTTTCAAGACATGATAAGGGAAGGATCCCAATATTGGATGGTTGAGTTGGGATTCAGTTTTGATCATATATGAGGGAACTAAACATAATATCAGGAAAACCTTGGGCATTATCAATGTGTCTTTATTTCGGGTTCTCATGTGACATTTGAAGCTTATATGGAATGACATAAATACTATTTGGGTTTATGGTCATTTCCCCCATTTTGGGATTATTCATGTGATGTTTGGTCTTTAATGGTTATTTTTTTATTTTTTTTTATTGTATGAATTTTTATTGTTTTCATATTCTGATAAAGAGGGTATAGTCTCCCCATGTGACATATTAGACCCTCACTACTAGCCAGAAAACTTTGGCATATGGGGAGGCACACCTGAGGTCATGTGAAAAATTATCTCATAGCACTGGTATGTTAAACCAAGTTCAAGACATCATAATGTGGTATCATTGGGTTTTTTATTTTATTTTTAGTTGTCTTATTATTTTTTAAAGGTATACAAGAGTCCAGGATGAGTCGAACCTTAGTAATGATCTCATGCACGGAAGTATCTAACCCATGTGTAGGGGAAGACCCAAGTTCCCAGGGTGGGACTGATATTATTGATGTTTTCTTTTATAGTTGAATGTTATTTCACCTTGGGTGATACACTTATTGTGTTATGTTTTTGTTTTATGAGATTTTACACAAGGATTGGTATAGAATGAGATTTGAGTATGTATCTATCATTCTAGAATGATAGATACATACTCTTCACTCATCTAAAGCCTTGTTCCTGTTGGATCGAATATGTAGATGTATATGTATATTAGATGGAACAATACAAGAGGGGGGGGGGTGAATTGTAGGTTTAAAAACTTTGTGTTTAAACACTTAAGAGATTAGTTTAAATGATCTTAAACTAATATAATTCACAACAAAAACAAACAACCACAATTGTATTGAATATAAAGGTATGATGTGATGTAATACTATTAGAAAAGTAAAGAAATTGTATTCAAGATGAATACAATAATCAGAGTAATACAAAAGTGTGAGATTCAATCATAAAACGCATAGAATATAAAAATATAAAATGTAATAGTATAAGTGTAATTGAAACAAATAAAAATTCATATGAAATAGAAAAGAAAAAAAACAATTTCCATTCTAATACAGTTGGCAGCGGAAATGTAAAAAGTATTACAATTCTTTTAACCCAAATAGAAGGGTTATATTTTTCTCTAGGATAAAAGGTCCGTCTTACCACCACCTTGGTAAGCCCTCGATACGATGATCGGTACGTCTGTCTGCCTAACCCTAGCAGCCCTCGATACGATGATAGGTACGTCTATCTGCCTATCCCCTGCAGCCCTCGATACGATGATCGATTCGTCTGTCTTCCTATCCCCAGCAGCCCATTATTTTGTAGGTAATCGGAACCTCTGTCTTTCAATCACTTGAAATCCCTCGATACGGTGATCGGTCACACAAAGCACAAACGAATCACTTATAGAAATACAAAAACTAAGAACGATCCGTTCACATTTTGTAGTTTCAAGGATTTTGCACGAAGCAAGAGAGAAGTCACAATATCTCTATCTAGAACTTGATAGCATAGAATGATCAGTTTCATACACGTTTGTCGTCATCGTCTCTTAGCGTCAAATGACCTCTTATTTATAGGCCTCAGGTTCCAACGGTCATATTTCTCCGAAAAACTCGGAGGGACTTGGACACCTGTCATAATAATGGTCATATTGAAATAGAAGACACAACATCATTTTGAGTAGTTTATAACTAATTCCACGACATCGTTTTGATTAAAAAAAGGATATATGAAGATGATAAACAAGAGTACGATTAATATGAAACAAGTGTTTTTGATAAGGCAATGAGTGAAAGTAAATAATGAGTATTATAAGTATGTGTAATGTATTGATACGATACAAACTAAGTATGATTCATCAACTTTAGTATGATTAACAGAGTTGGAACAATATCCAGAGTAAGTATGATAATCCTAATCCGTACGGTAAACATGGTCAGTACGATTAGAATGATCAGTACGATCATCATAGTTAGTACGATCAGTATGGTCAGTACGATCAACATGGTCAGTACGATCAGCATGGTCAGTACGATCAGCATGTTCAGTACGATCAGCATGTTCAGTACGATCAGCATGGTCAGTATGATCAGCATGGTCAATACGATCATCATGGTCAGTACGATCAGCATGGTCAATACGACCAGTATGGTCAGCACATTTTTGATTTCCAAAACAAGACATAAAAGTCAAAAGAAAACTTTTGACTCAACAATCTCTCCCTTTTTTGAAAGCACAAAACACAAAGTAAATACAACCAGAAATACTTATCTCCCCCTGAGTTATTGGAAACTCTTATGAATATGAATTTGAATACAACTAACTCCCCCTTAGGTATATACTTTTCTAAGAATAGTATTCATGGATTTTTTTTGATTTATAAGTGTTTTCTTTAAGACACTCCCTCTTTATAAAACATTTTACCCCTTTATAAAACATTCTCTCTCTTTGTGATTTTCAAAAATATTGGGGTAACTTGAGTTCAATGAAAGAATTAGAGAAAACAATGCAGGAAAAAAGGAGTGGTATAAATGTCATTACAAAGCCAAAGATTATAGAGTACACAAAAAGAAAAACAACAGTCATTTTTTTCTCTTTCTTTTTCCTTCTTTATCAACTCATGAAGAAAAACTTTCATCTTTTTGATTTCTTTATTGTCTTCAGAAATTGAATCACCCTGAGATCTAAGATGCTCTTGTTGGTCGGCAAAAAGCTGATCTCGATTCTTGATAGTCTCCTCCTGGACTCTGATTACTTCTTCAAGGGTATCAATTATGTCTTGTAGATTCTTGTTATCCTTGGATAACATAGAATTTTGTTTCTTCAACAAAACTATTTCATCTTTGAAAGATGAAAACTTCAATAACTCAGACTGAAAAGCATTCATTCTGTCTTGCAATTCTTTCACTGAAGGAATATCGGCTCCATGAGTTACCTGATTAAGTCCTTCAAAAGTTTCTTTGTCAAGTTTATTGAAAGCAATAGCAAGATCATTTGACAACCTCTTTATGTCTTCAATTGCTATCTCATGGTCATTCACTGAGATTTCTGTTTTGTATGACCACTTTGTCATCCTTTTGCAAGCCTTCTTATGAGCAGCCAAAGTTTTAGATATAACTTTCAAATCAGCTTCAACTGACAAAACTTTCTTTCATAATTCTCTTACGGAGCCGAATTTCTTTCTCTAATTGTCAGTGATAAAATAAATTTTCCCTTCAAGCCTAGGGAAATAAGGAATAGTCTTTTCAACCCTCCTTAAAACATGAACAATGTAATCACTCCTCTTGAGAGAGATTGTTTGTTCTCAATCAGTATCTTCATCGAACGAATCCAATTCATTTGATTGGCTAGAGTCATTAGCTGGCTGTTTTCCTTTTTCTTTTTCCTTATTTCTTTCTTCTTCTGCTTTGTCACTGATGACAATAAGTTTTTTTGTATGAGAAGACTGAGTACCTTTCTTTGCTTGAGAAGAGATTTTGTTCAAAGATTCAAAATATTCAATAGGTTCTTGATCAACATGAGGAACTTGTTTAATACCTTCAATTTTCTTTTGGAACAATTCTTCTCTACTTTTCTTCGAACTTTGAAGGAATTCTAAAAGAAAGTCTCCTTCCTCTTCTTCAACCTCCTGTATTTTTTCCAATAACTATTTCCCTTTCTCTTTTTCTGAAAGACTCTGTACGATTGGTTCTTGATGTATTTATTCTATTAGTTGAGAACTAGCATCCTCAACCATATTCGGGACTTTAGAAATATCAAATTCTTAAGACTTTATCTTCAAAAGAGTCTTCTTTTTCTTTTCAGCTTGATGGGTTTCCTTTACCCTTATTCTCTCAAGAACGACTTCAGCTAGATCAAGTCCAAACTTTGGATCACCTTTCTTTCTCTGTTCCCTATCTTTTCTCCACTTGGCCACAACTTCCTTACTGTATCTTGGTTTCTTCTTTGGATTTTAACTGGTTTGCGGATCTGACTTTTTAGGAGCACCAATAGAAGGATTGTATTTTACTGGCATAGGTGCCGATTGATTCTGAGCCAATTTAGCTACTACATATTTTACAAAAAGTTTTGAATTCTGATCAAAACAAACATTCAACTTCTTCAATGTACTCTTACTAATCCAGGATGGCTTCATATCTACCAAATTTCCTTTCAATGGAATATTACCAAACTTAATTATCTTGAGAATAAACATTGTAAGTATAGTTGGATACATAATCAAATGGGATTTGATTGCTCCTGACTTAACATTCCTAATCGTTTCAAAGATGTATCCCATAAGATTTACTTTTCTCATGTTGACAAGATAGTCCAACATGAAGATATCAGAAACCTTTAAAGTCTCTTTATCCCCTTTCCTTGGGATAAGAAAACCTTGCATCCACAATGACACAAATCTGTTATCTGGTGAAAGATGAGCCACTTTTCTCTTATCTTCATTTATAATGAACAAATACTTTTCATCATTCTCTTTGTAAAATGTACCAACTTCCTCTGGTAGTTTATGATATGGACAGAAAGAATCACCTTCTATCGGAACATTCAGAAAATGAGCTGCTTGATTCACAGACATAGAAATCTTTCTATCGTACACAACAAAGTTGATATTCATGTTCTTATCAAATGATACGGTTTTGTAAAAATGACTGACTTCATCAATAAGAACTGGATCTTGGGATACTGGGTTTTCAACACACAAATGCTCCCAACCTTGAAACAAAATGATTCTTTTGATTGTAGAATCATATGAATCAAGATAATCCCGAGAAACTAACCTTTCTCTGAAAAAAGATTTTTCTGAAAAGATATTTGAAGACATTTATGCAGGAGTATTGGCAGAGGACTGAGGCATATAGTTGAAGCTACTGAAAGATCGTACGATGACTTAAATTGGTGGAGCAGAGCTTCGCCACAAATCCTGAAAAACTGGTGTGGGTTTGGGGAGGAGGGGGGGTATATTTATAGGCGGAAAAAGGGTGACCGTTGATCTTCTACAGTTGAGATTAGAAGAAATGAGATCAATTGATAGGATTAAAACGATTTTTTATAAAAAATGTACCTTCCAGAGATCGTAAGGTAATTGTTGGTTTTAGTAGTATTAACAATAAAAGAAAACACAAGTGTATGAAGAAAAAGAATACAATCAACTGTCATGCCGATGGAAAACAAAGTTGTTATCATGAACTGACGTGCCGATGGAAAACAATCTCGTTACCATGAACTGAAGAGCCAATAGAAAAGAAATTCATTACCATGAACAGACGAGCTGATGGAAAAGAAATTCATTACCATGATCGGATGAGCCGATGGAAAAGAAATTCATTACCATGATCAGATGAGCCGATGGAAAAGAAATTCATTACCATGAACGGACAAGCCGATGGAAAAGAAATTCATTACCATGATCGGACGAGCCGATGGAAAAGAAATTCATTACCATGATTGGACGAGAAAATGCAAACAGGAGAAAACTGATACTAGACAATCAATTCGATAGAAAGGGAATTAATGATAAGTAAACAATCAATATGATAAACAGTCAATATGATAAACAGAAAGACAAAAGTCAATACGATAAACAGAAAGAAAAAAGTTAATATGATAAATAGAAAGACAAAATACATAAACTAAGAGAAGAGAAAGAAAAAAAAATCAAAAACAAATGTTCTCCCCCCTTTTTAAGAGGAGGTTTTTTAATGTAAGGAGAGAAAAAATTCATGAAGTAGACATGAATGATTACTTTAATGTGATCATTCCTAACTTATGTTTTATAAACTCAAATCTGTCGGAAGGTAATGGTTTTGTAAAAATGTCAGCAAGTTGTTCTTGCATTCCGATGAATTGTAAAATAATATCTCCTTTTAGCGTGTGATCCCTAAGAAAGTGATGCCTAATATCTATGTGTTTTTCACGAGAGTGATGTGCTGGGTTTTTACTGAGAGGTATGAAACTAGTATTATCACATAGAATTTGAGTTTTTGAAAACCTCAACCCATATTCAGTGAGTGTGTGTTGCATCCACAACACTTGAGCACAACAACTTCTCGCTGCTACATATTCAGCTTCAACAGTGGATAGTTCTACTGAGTGTTGTTTCTTGCAAGACCAAGAAACCAAAGAATCTCCTAAGAAATGACATATTCCAGATGCACTTTTTCTATCCATTGTACAACCACCAAAGTTAGCATCTGAAAAACTTTTTAAAACAAAATCATTTCCAGAAGAGTAAAAAAGTCCTAAATACATAGTGCCTTTTAAATACCAAAAGATTCTCTTCACGACTTTTAAATGAGTCACTTTTGGATTAGATTGGTATCTTGAACATAAGCATACAAAAAACATTAAGTCTGGTTGACTAGCTGTCAAGTATAGCAAACTTCCTATCATACCTCTAAAAATTGTTTGATCTACTAGTTTTCCAGTTTCATCAAGATCAAGTGTATTTGAGGTACCAATTGGAGTTATAATACTTTTAGTATTTTCATATCCATACTTTTTAAGTTAATCTTTAATATACTTATGTTGGGATATATATGTTCCTTCTGGTTTTTGAGAAATTCGAAAACCTAAAAAGAATGTTAACTCACCCATCATACTCATTTCAAACTCATAATTCATTAAATTTGCAAAAGAATTAGTTAAAGATTGCTGAGTTGAGCCAAATATGATGTCATCAATATAAATTTGAACAATCAGAACTTTTTTATTTTCCATTTTTATAAAAAGGGTTGGATCCGCTATACCTTTTGCATAATTGTTTTTTAAAATAAATCTTGTAAGTCTATCATACCATGCTCTAGGGGATTGTTTAAGACCATATAGGGCTTTGATAAGTTTGAAAACATGATTAGGATGTTTTGGGTCAAGAAAACCAGGAGTTTGTTCGACAAAAACTTCTTCTTGAACAAAACCATTTATAAAAGCACATTTAACATCCATTTGAAATAGTTTGAAGTTAAAGTATGTTGCGAAGGCTAATAGAATACGAATAGATTCAAGTCTGGCTACCAGAGCATATGTTTCTTTATAGTCTATTCCCTCTTGTTGATTATAGCCCTTAGAAACAAGTCTTGCTTTATTTCTTACCATGATTCCATTTTCATCACATTTATTTCTGAAAACCCATTTTATACCAATTACAGTTGTTTCTTTATGTATTTCAACTAAAGTCCAGACTTTATTCCTTTCAAATTCATTTAGTTCATCTTGCATTGATTTAATCCAATCTTCATCTCCTAAGGCCTCACTTGGATTTTTAGGTTCATATTGAGAAAGAAAAGCAAGATGTTCTATTTCATTTCTTAAGGAATTTCTGGTCCTTACAGGTTGATTTACATCACCAATAATGTTATCACTGGGATGATTCCTAAGAAACAATTGATTTGGGTTTTGTAAAACTTGTTCCTCAACATATGGTAGAAAATCTTCTGGGGTAAAAGTTTTAGGAATACTTCCTTGAACATTTTCCTTATCAGAAGGATCTTCTAATAAAGGTTGATGAACATTTTTAGAAAACAAATCTGATGTAGGTTGGGTTTGGTTGAAAACAAAAGGATTAGTTTCATCAAATTTAACATGTACTGTTTCTTCAACAGTACAATTGTTTTTATTGAAAACTCTATATGCCTTAGATGTTGTAAAATATCCTAGAAAGATTCCTTCATCAGATTTTGGTGAAAATTTGTGAAGATTATCTTTCGTATTCAAAATGAATACTTTGCACCCAAAAACTTTGAAGTAAGAAATTTTAGGTTTTCAGCCAGTCCATAACTCATAAGGTGTTTTATTAAGAAAAGGTCTTGTTAAAACACGATTTATAGTATAGGAAGAAGTAATAATAGCTTCAGCCCAAAAGTGATTAGCAATTGAGTATTCACTCAACATGGTTCTTGTCATTTCTTGAAGAATACAATTTCTTCTTTCAATAACACCATTTTTCTGAGGAGTTCTTGGAGCTGAGAAATTGTGAGTAATACCTTTCTTACTTCAAAAAGTTTCAAAGTAAGAATTTTGAAATTCACCACCATGGTCACTATGAATAGTTATCAATGGTAGGTTTTTCTCATTTTTAACTTGAGCTCTAAATGTTTTGAAATAGGAAAAGGATTCAGATTTCATTGTTAGAAAATAGACCCATGTAAATCTAGTAAAGTCATCAACTAAAACAAGTACATAGTATTTCCCTCCAATGCTTCCAGTTTTTGAAAAACCAAAGAGGTCCATATGCATTAGCTGTAATGCATTAGAAGTTGAAACTTCATTAATTTATTTAGAGCTAGTTTTATGTTACTTACCAAATTGACAAGAATCACAGATTTTTGAGGAATCATATCTAAGATCCGGTAGTCCCTTTACAAGTCTTTTATTTGAAAGTTTACAAAGGTTTCTCAGGTTACATTGTCCTAGTCTTCTATGCCATAGCCATGATTGGTCTTCTATTACGCTTAATCAGGGTAGATTTTGGCTCATAAGGTATTATATGTTAATAGTGTATACATTCTCTTGCCTATGGGAAGATAGAATGAACTCATCCTTGGAATTGTGAAATAGACACTTATCATCTCTAAAATTCACAAGGTATCCTTCATCACATAATTGACTTAAGTTGATGAGATTATGGCTAAGACCTTTAACAAAAAACATTTGAAATAAGAACTTTTCCAAGAAAAAAAATATTACCTATACCAACAATATTTCCTTGAGTATTATCTCCTAAGGTAACCTTTCCACCTTTTGTTTTGATAATATTTTCAAAGAAATCATTGTTACAGGTCATGTGTCGAGAACAACCGCTATCCATGTACCAAATATTCTTGTTGGTACACTTCTTATTTTCTTGAAAAATAAACAATTAGTTTTTCGGAATCCAAACTTGTTTGGATCCAGAAGGGTTAGAGAAAAGAATTTTAGGAATCCATATTTGTTTTGAAAAATGAGCTTTATGAAATCCTAAAGACTGAGTTCTATTTAGAGAACAATATTTTTTCCAGTGTCCACCACATTGACACCTAGAAAAAAATGGGGTATTTTGAGGAACAAAATAACTATTACTAAAAACAGGTTTAGGATGAGTATAACCAAGTCGAGAATGATTTCTCAAAGGTAAGATTTGAGAATACATTTTGTCAAAGTTCTCCTTGCCATAAGTAAAGTTTGACAAACATTTTTTCTAGGAAAAAATTTATGACTTTAGTTTTAAAACTAAATTTTTATCCTTCAAAACATTTTATTTTGAACTAGAATTAGGCTCGAAAACATTTTTCTTAGAAATTACATTTTCTATATTCTTAGAAAGTATATCCTTTTCAGAATTTACTTCCTCAAGAGTTTTCAAAATACTTATAAAATCATCATTTTTCTTATCAAGATCTTTAGAATGGTCTGATACTTCTTTTGTTAAAATTAAATTTCTAGAATTTGCCTTTTCAAGTTTCTTTTTGAGTTTAGAATTATCATTCTCAAGTAATTTAGCAAACCTAGATACTTCTTCAAAAGAGGGTATTGTATTCTCTTCTGAAGATGAAGACTCATCTGAAGATTCATAACACATATTATCAGAAAAATTTTCTTTTAAAGAGACATTTGTAATAGCTTCAGCATTGTGTACCTTATCCATGAAAGATTGGTCTTCAATTGGTAATCTGAAAATAAGTCCAATATTCCTTTTCCCAGATGATTCATATTCTAAAGAATTATCTGAAGAATCACTACCACTTGCACTCCAAGAATCATTTTCCTTTAATACCTTCTTTGTCTTGGTCTTGTAATAATTTTTCTTATTTCTTTCAGAATGTTTCTCCTTTCTATCTTTTCTATTTAGTAAAGGACAATCAGGTCTTATATATCCTACTTTCTTACATTCATAGAAATTTACCTCTGAATCTTTCTTGCCCTTCCTATCTTTTTTTTGAATCTATATTGGAAGGTTTTTCTTCCCCACAATCTTGTTCATTCTTCGAGAAAGATTGGATAACTCATTATTTGAAAAATCACAATCACTTGAATCTGACACAACAACTTTCTTAGCTTTGGATCTTGTTATCCTTTCAGGTGTTTTAGCTTTAGATGTAATAGTAAAAGCTACACTTCCATTTCCACTTTTCTTATTGTTGAAATCAACATCTCTCTTCATTCTTGTCTCGTGCTGTAGAAGAGTTCCAAAGAGTTCATCAAGAGTAATCTGGGGAAATTTTCTATTTTCATCAATAGCTGTCCTTTTGACTCCCATTCATTTGGCATTATATCAATAATATTATCTACAAGAGCTTCATCATCAAGACATTTTTCTCCCATTGATTGTAAACTGTTGAAAATCGTTATAAATCTTTGTTGCACTTTACATACTGGTTCTCTATAAGGAAAAATAAATCCATGATACTCTGCTCAAAGCATTGCTCTTCTTGTTTCTATAACCTTGGATGTACCAAAATGTGTGACTTCCAATTTCTTCCAAATACAATTGGCTGCTTCACAAGAAGATATCTGGATGTATATATTCCTAGTCATGGAACATAGTAAAGTATTGTGTACCTTGTAATTCAGTTGATATTCTTGCTTCTCTTGGTTAGTGAAAGTACTGAATTCTTTATCATAAATTTTGTAACCTCAGTAAGCATGATACAATTTTCTACACCTGTATTGATAACAAATGTCTTCATTCGATCTCTCCAGTACTCATAATCATTCCCATAAAAGATCGGCGGTCTAGAAGGATTTATATTGTCAATTGATCCAATATTCATTACTTCCATTTAATAAACACAATCTTTTACACTCCACACGTTCGTGTAGTAAATAGTTTAAACTAAAAATATGAAAGAAATGGAGCAAGTAAAAAAAAATTAGTGGAAAACCTTCCTCTGATAAAATTTGTTGGATAGAATATGTAGATGTATATGTATATTAGATGGAACAATACAAGTGGGGGGGGGTGAATTGTAGGTTTAAAAACTTTGTGTTTAAACACTTAAGAGATTAGTTTAAATGATCTTAAACTAATATAATTCACAACAAAAACAAACAACCACAATTGTATTGAATATAAAGGTATGATGTGATGTAATACTATTAGAAAAGTAAAGCAATTGTATTCAAGATGAATACAATAATCAGAGTAATAAAAAAGTGTGAGATTATATCATAAAGCGTATAGAATCTAACAATATAAAATGTAATAGTATAAGTGTAATTGGAACAAATAAAAATGTTTATGAAATAGAAAAGGAAAAAAACAATTTCTTTTCTAATAAAATTTGTAGCAGAAATGTAAAAAGTATTACAATTCTTTTAACCCAAAGAGAAGGGTTATCCTTTGACCTAGGATAAAAGGTCTGTCTTACCACCACCTTGGTAAGACCTCAATACGATGATGGGTACGTCTGTCTGCCTATCCCCGACAGCCCTCGATACGATGATCGGTACGTCTATCTGCCTATCCCCGACAGCCCTCGATACGATGATCGGTTAGTCTGTCTGCCTATCCCCGGAAACCCTCGATTTTGTAGTTAATCGGCACCTCTATCTTTCAATCATTTGAAAGCCCTCGATACAATGATCGGTCACACAAAGCACAAACAAAGCACATATAGAAATACAAAAACTAAGAATGAGCCGTTCACGTTTTGTAGTTTCAAGGCTTTTGCACGAAGCAAGAGAGAAGTCATAGTATCTCTCTCTAGAACTTGATAGCACAGAATGATCAGTCTCATACGCGTGTGTCGTTGTTGTCTCTTGGATTCAAACTACCTCCTATTTATAGGCCTCTGGTTCCAACAATCACATTTCCTTCAACGGTCATATTTCTCTAAAAAATTCGGAGGGACCTGGACACATGTCATAATAATGGTCATATTGAAACAGAATACATGAGATCATTTTGATTAGTTTATAACTAATTCCACGACATCATTTTGATTAAAAAAAAGGATATATGAAGATGATGAACATGAGTACGATTAATATGAAACAAGTGTTTTCGATAAGGCAATGAGTGAAAGTAAAGAATGAGTATTATAAGTATGTGTAATGTATTGATACGATACAAAATAAGTATGATTCATCAACTTTAGTATAATTAACAGAGTTGGAACAATTTCCAGAGTCAGTATGATAATCATAATCAGTATGGTAAATATGGTCAGTACGATCAACATGATCAGTACGATCAGCATAGTTAGTACGATCAGCATGGTCAGTATGATCAGCATGGTCAGTACGATCAGTATAGTCAGTACGACCAGCATGGTCAGTACGATCAGCATGGTTAGTACGATTATCATGGTCAGTACGATCAGCATGGTCAGTATGATCAGCATGGTTAGTACATTTGTGATTTCCAAAAAAAGACATAAAATTCAAAAGAAAACTTTTGAGTCAACAGTTCCTTGCCTACGTTCTTCCCAAATAACTCACCAAGATCCTTCCCCATGTACAACATCCCTTGGTATTCTCAAAAGACCAAATCCTCTCACCTTAAGATTCTCTCAAGGTAGAGAAACTAAAGAGGTAAATTCATTTTTCCGATTATTTTATTTTCTTTCAAGTTCTGTTCTTTTCTTGTTTCTTTCCTCACATCCCTTCAACCAAATGGTATGATATATCCAGTAACATAAATGTACTGAAATGATATAATTATAATGGTATATTTTATCATAACATCTCCCTCCTCCTCCTTTTATTCTATAAATGAAAATACCGTCCGAGATGTGTCGATTTATCTCATTCAAAGACATCGAGTTTTTAATTTTCATTACCATCTTATAGACTAGTCATGAAACCATTTTAATGGTTGAACCAGATCATAATATATTTATTTTATCTTCTATCATGTTCTTTAATCATTTTTCACATATGCTGTAAAATAATAATACAAAACAAGTTAATTGTGATCAAAATCGCAAAGTTAATCCAAGCGTTTATCATTAATGTTTTATATAATGATTCAACTTCACTTCAAGTAACCAAATTAAATTTACAACCATGAAAAATTATAAATGTTAAATAATAAAATATAACTCCAATTATGGACTACGATCCCCATTTTAAATTATTCTCCATTAATGAAAATAATTAAACCCATCGTAAAAACAAATAAAACAAACAGACCCGAACAAAGAAATTGAACCACTTAACCCATAAAAAAGGTCATGAATGCAATTAAAAAGGTTATAATAAATCTTATATATATATATATAAGATTATCTATAATTTTTAATTAATGAACCTAATTTTATTATTCAATTCATTAATATCAAGAGGAGAACACCATCCGACTTAAGGTAATAGATCCTCGCTATTTCACTTTTATTCAAGAATGTCTTGTAGGTTATGCCTTTTATATTGTGTAATCCCTAATTATTAGGTATGATTTAGAACCCCCCATACTTCCCTCATGGTGTATAAGTGATTATAAACCCATTTATCTATCATTAATCCCTCCTAAGTACACCCGATACCATACTGATAATCTAAAATGGATTCTACCCGAACATCCTTTGTTCCTTCAGGTTGCCTTATCTTTATTTTACCAAAAATAAGTTATCTTATCTTTTTTTAATCATCTAAATAATTTTTAAATGTAAAAAATTAATATATCAAGACCCTTTAATCATTATCTTTTGTGGATATACAATTTTTTAAGTGATTCCCTCCTCAATACCTCCTGATAAGCAAACCTGTTTTGAGGGAACTTCCCAAATTCTTACCTAATTTCAAGAGCACCCGATATTCTGTTTTAAGACACCCCTATCTTTATAAAATCATTATTTTCATTATTAAAAACCTCTTGGTTTAATTCTGGTTTTATATAAAGTATTATTACCTTTTATATTTTAAAGGCTCTATAGTATTTTCCTTAAAACCGCACAAAAAATACTTCAATGAAAAAATTTCTTAAATAATTTTCTTACATGTTGTCACTTCTACTTGAAATAAATTACCATGATACATACCTATTTTATATTATAAATTTACACATATATTTTTAGTTCATTTATTTCATGGACAATTTTATGATACGACTATTTGTTATGCTTTATAACATTATTGTGGTACCCAATTCTTTCGATAATAAATCCTTATATTTATGTTAGATTGATTATATATGATTATTTATGTGGAAAACATATTCATTAAAATTTAATATGAGTGGGACCAGATATATATCCAATGAATTTGGTAATTTTGATCTCATGATACGTTATGTGCGACGGTCTTAACGGTTAGCCTTGGCTTGTGCCACCATGTGCGACGGTCTTGGCAGTTAGCCTTGGCTAGAGATATCATGTAAAATGGTCTTGGAAGTTATCCTTGACTCATTCCAGAGTCATGTTTTATGTTACTTTCATATTATTACTCCTCCATGTCTATATGATTCCATGTTTATATGTTATGATTCCATATGTTACATGCCTTTTTATATCATCATGTCACACCTTCTTTCCCATGTGCTAATGATTTGTTCTTATGGTTATTCCCTTATTAGGATATTTAGATCATCCCTTTGTTTATGTTTTCCCAACGGTTATATATGTATATATTTTATCACAATGTAATTTAGGAGCTCAATTTTAAGATTTAATAATGAAATGTTTTATTTTGTTCCATGTTTTTTGTTTATGTACCTAGTCTTCCCAGACACTAGAATTTATGATCCTTGGCTTGTACTATGATGTATAATTATGATTGAAATCATGCAATATAATATGTAAAATTCTAGGGTATCTATAGTTTGTATCAGAGTATGGTCTTGTTTTTTTGGAGATTAGGAATAGAGAACTTTAGTAAGAACCTTAAGGATGAGACTAAGTATAAAAAACACCCCTAAATTTTGGTAAGTATATGTAGGTGGTTTATCAACTAAATACATCCCTATCTAGATAAAAATAGGTAGATGTGACTCTGGAACAAATGTATCTATGGGTAAAACCCAAAAACACTACTTTGAGCTAGAATCTAACATGAACTAGTGTACGACAATGGGCCTTACTGCACTCTTGGTTTGACACTCCTATGAGATATGATTTGGTAAATTCATGATCTTGGTACAAACCATTATTAAGGGAATAAAAAAATAACCCATAAGAATATAATTTGAGAAATAGATCAAGGATAACCTATATTTAAACCAAATGAATCAAAAGTTAGGATATACTTCTCCTTTACAAGTTTAACCTTTTATGTTCAAGGATTCATTTATAAGATCAATAACTAAGTAATCATGCCCTTTAATTGTATGTTCTTTTTCTTAGTTAATGGAGAGAAGTAGAAGAACACTTTACAATAATCAATGTGATAGGGAATGATAATATTTCCCTAATGATATGCCTGATATGATGGGAATGGGTGCTCATAACTTCATGAAAGTACTTGCTCAGCTGGCTCAAGTAATGAATAATAACTTGAATCATGTAAACACCCTCCTCCAAGAAAAGTGAAAGTTTCCATTAAATCCTTCATGCAGAAAATGCCTCCCATGTTTAGTGGATCTTTCTATCCCTTACTTGTAGAACAGTGGATTAACTCCATTAAAATATATTCTTTGTCCTTTAGTGATTAGAAGAAAAGAATGTCATACTGACAATCTATCGTTTTGATGGGGAAGCCGATCAGTGCTGGACACTGATCAAGAATACAAATCCCCATGAGGAAATTGATTCCATGGATTGAGAGGAATTTAGGAGAATGTTTTTCAATAAATTTTTTCCCCAAACACTCTATCTCAAGATGGAAAGAGAGTTCCTCAGACTCAAACAGAAGGAATATGAGTCAATTGGTGCATATGAAGAAAACTTTACAAGGATTGAAAGGTATGCCTTTTTATTTTTCATGAACAACAAAAGAAAGGTGGATCACTTCTTTAGTGGGATAAATCCATGTCTATAAAAAGCATTAGAAATTCAAGACTTTGAATGTTATGAGGAGATTATCCATTGTTCCCACAAGGTTAAAATAGATATTAGAGACTCTCAGTGGTATCGTGGGCCCAACGACAAGAAGAGGAAAATAGAATCTAATGTGGGTGGTCCCAAAAATAAATTCCATGATATAAAGAAGCTCTATCATCCCACATGTAAAAATGGTGGGAAGAAGAATACTGTGAAATATTTGAAGGGAAATGGGAATTTCTTCAAATGTGGAATGTTGGGACATCTAGCTAAATGTTTTCTATGAGATATGAAGTATCCCCCTAACGTGGAAGAAGAAGGGAAGGTTCATATCAACACTCGGCCTTTAGTATAGTATTAAAACTTCATGGAGCATTGGAACTATATGAACAATTTACCAAGGATGTGGGTTGTTGGAGGCAATAAAAAACAACCTCAAAGGAAACAAGGAAGGGATTATTCTATCACAACTGATGTGGTAAAGCCATAAAATGATGTGGTGACATGTATTCTAGTTATTAATTAAATAAAAGTGAACATATTATTTGATTCTAGTTATATGCATTCTTTCATATCTTGTATTTTTAACAGAACTATTCAAACACCACCTCAAAATTCGGAGGATAAGTAATCTGTGAGAAGAGAAAATGGGGAAATTATTGCATCCATGGTTCATCACTCCTCCCTGGTAAATGTTTTTGGATTACACATCCAAGAAAATCTAATCACAATTCCTTTAATAGAGTTCGATGTTATATTGGGAATGGATTGAATATCTTTATACAAAGCCAACATCAACTATCTGGATAGTGAGATCACTCTTCACATTCCGAAGCATCCTCCAATTCTTTAAAAGTGTAAATAGGAATATGAATCTCCTTTAGAATCACTGTCTCAATTGTGGATATTAATTCCTTATGAGAAATCATGTCTATCTCTGATGATTGAGAAAAATGAGAGAATCTTACTCGAAGATATGCCCATTGCAAGTGATTACACAATTGTATTATCTAAAGAGTTTCCCAGTCTTCCTCTTAATCAGGAGGTTGAGTTCTTAGTTGAACTTATTCCTGGATCTCTGCCTATATCGAAGACACCTTATAGAATGGACACCATAGAGATGGAGGAGATGAAGAAGTTGTTATAGGAGAATCTGGAGAATGGTTTTATACACCCGAGTACTTCACCATGGGGTGCGCTAGTCCTCTTAATCAAGAATAATAATGGATCAATGAACCTCTGCATTGATTATTAGGGGCTCAATAAAATCATGATAAAGAACAAGTTTCCCCTACCATGGATAAATGAATTGTTCGATAAGCTTCGTGGGTCCAGTTATTTCTCTAAGGTGGACCTTAGGTTGGTATATCAACAATTAAAGGCGAGGAAGGAAGATATTCCCAAGACTACCTTTCGAATGAGTTATGGACATTATGAGTTCATAGTGATGCCCTTCAGAATCACTAATGATTCGAAATTTTTCATGGATTTAATTAATAGAGTCTTTAGATATTACCTCGACAAATTTTTGGTAGTATTTATTGATGATATTCTCATATAATCTAAGTGCAAGGAGGAACATGAGGAGCATTTTAATACCATGTTAAAGACTTTGTGAAGGGAGAATCTATATTGAAAGAAAAGTAAATGTGAGTTCTGGATAGAGGAAGTACCATTCTTGGGGAATGTTATCACTAGAAAAGGGATATCTGTAGACCCTTACAAGACAATGGAAATTGAAGACTGGTCTAGGACAAAATCTGTAATGGAGATCCATATATTTCTAGGTCTATATGGGTATTATCAATGATTTGTGAAGAAATTGTCATGATTTTAAAACCCAATGATCAAGATGACATAGAAGGGGGTGAAGTTTTTATAGACATAAGAATGTGAAAACTACTTTAAGAAGTTGAAAAAGAGGCTAATCATTATGCCAGTACTCACACTCCCGATAAGTGGAGAACTATTTTTGGTGTACAGTGATGCTTCAAAGAAGAGATTAGGATGTGTGATGATGAAAAATAATAAAGTTATATCCTACGCCCAAGGCCTCTGAAAATACACGAGCAAAACTATCCTACACATGATCTAGAGTTGGAAACTGTGATCTTTACTTTGAAAATTTGGTGGAATTATCTCTATGGGGAGAATTTTGAGATATATACTGATCACAAGAGTCACAAATATATATTCAAACAAAAATAGCTTAATATGCGCTAGTGAATGTGGATAGAGCTCATCTAGGATTATAGCTGCTCAATCCACTACCATCCTGGTAAGGCAAACACGGTAGATGATTCTATAAATAGAAAGGATCATACATCTTTATCAATTTTAATAGTTGAAAAGGATCCAATATTTGTAGATTTTTATAGGATGGACATTAGAATCATTAAGGGTAGAACATCATCAATCCTTTCTCAAATGATTTTTCCACCATCTCTCATGGAGAAAATAAAGGATGCTTAGAGAAAAGATATGGAAATTCAGAAAAGGGTGGAAGCCATTAAAAATAGGAAATCCTATGAGTTCATGATTGATGAGGAAGGAGTTTTAAGATTTGGGCCATGATTATGTGTACCATACAGTCCAATGATAAAGAAGGATATTTTGAATGATGCACATAGATCAAACTTTGTCATTCACCAAGGAAGAAAAATGATGTATCAAGATCTCTGAGAGAACTTTTGGTTGGACAATATGAGGATGGAGATTGCTAAATATACATCAAAGTTCCTAGTATGTCAACAAGTTAAGGCTAAAAGACCGAATTCTAAGGGGATGATGCAACCACTACTCATACCAACATGGAAGAGAGGGAACATCACAATGGAATTTTTCACTGGACTTCCAAGGACATCATGAGGATATAACGCTATATGGGTCATTTTGGATCATATTATAAAGACAACTCACTTTAGCGCGATTGGAGAGAAATTCTCATGGGATAAACTTTCAAAGATATATATCAAATAGGTGGTAAGGATTCATAGAGTACTACTATTTATTGCATCTGATTGAGATATAAGATTCACCTCAAAGTTCTATAAAATTCTCCAACATGCTCTAAGCACTGAACTGAACTTCAGTATGACCAATCATCCTCAAACTGATATCCAATATGAGCGCTCTATTCAGACACTATAAGATATGTTGAGAGTGCTTTCTATGGACTTCAAAGGAGGATGAGACCAAAATCTTCCATTGGTTGAATTCTCTTATAATAATAGTTTCCACTCGAGCAGCCGAATGTCACCATTTGAAGCCCTTTATTGGAAAAGGTGTAAAACACTGGTGTGTTGGGTTAAATTTGGTGAGTGTAAAATGCTAGGACTTTAAATGGTTGAATAAATGATGGAGAAGGTAAAAACCATTCAGCAACACATCAAGGCATCCCAAAGTCAAAAAAAGAGTTATGCAGCCAATCATAGATGAGACCTTCAGTTCAAAGTTGGAGACATGGTATTCATTCTCATATCTCTATGGAAGAAGGTCATGAGGTTTGGGAAGAAAGGAAAGTTAAGTCTTAGGTACATTAGGCCCTTTGAGATCCTTGATTGCGTCAGAGCTCTGGCTTATCGACTAGCAACTTTCCATGTAAAAAGTAAATGATGTCTTCCATGTATCCATCTTAAGGAAGTACGTACCAAACACTTCAAGTGTAATCTCTTAAAAGGTGGTACGGTTGGAGAATGATATTTCTTACGAGGAGCAGCCAGTGAAGATATTGGATCATAGAGATAAAGTTCTATAAAATAAGACTACTCACCTGGTCAAAGTACTATGGCATAACCATAAGTACAAAGTGGCAACATGGGAACTTGAGGAGGAAAATAAGGAAAAGTACCCACACCTGTTTATGGATTAAATTGAAAAATGAAATTTCAAGGAAAACATTTCATAAGGGGGGAACATTGTAATTACCCAATATTTTATCAATAGAAATTTTCTTCTTATAATTACACCATATAATCACATGAAATCACAACATAATGAACTACTGAGAATTATATAACCTCACCCTTGAATGTATAAATAAAAGTTAGGAATCTTATAATTGATAATATGACCATAGTAAAAGTATTTTTATTTTTGTAAGTCATAAATAAATAATTATAATTAATTAATTAATTTAAAAGAAAATTCATTTTCTTTAAAGGATTCCATAAATTAGTAATTTTATTTCTTCTAGTTTTAAGATAATTTTATATGGCCTTATGTAATTTTTGAAATCATTATAAATTCGATTATAGTTTTAAATTTTTTATTTTTCAAGTAAATTATTATTTTAATTAAAATAAAATTAATTATATTTAGAGAATATTTTTTAAAAAATGGAGTTCCGTTTTGAATTCTACACGTTAAAAATGGTTAGGGTGATTTTTTGGGATTTTTCTGAAATACATGAATTTTTGGTGAATAGAATTATACATTAATTTACCATATAAATACATTATAATTTAAATACACTATTCCTGACATCATAAGTGATGTAAGCACCAAAATCTTGAACACACATGCACTTATTACTATTCTTGTTCATGGAATCCATACTATTTCTTGTCTTATGAAAAAGTATTAAACTAATGATTATAAAATTAAGAAAACCTTCCTCCCCTCCACTATAAAAATCACACACACTCCCCTCTTCTCTTCACTTCTATCAAGACTTGTGACTTGCCTAAGTTATACCCAAGTCACTCCTCAAGATCCTTCCCCACATCCAACAACACTTGGTATCCGTAAAATACCAAATCCTCTCCCCTTAAGAAGATCTCAAATGAGATAAACTCAAGAGGTAAATTCCTCTTTCCGATCCTTTTATTTTTTTTCAAGTTCTTTCCTTTTCTTATTTTTTTACCCACCTCCCATCACCAAAATGTTATGATAACTCCAGTGAAATAAATTTAATGTAATATTATTATTCTAATGGGATAGTTTATCATAATCACTTACTTCCCTCCTTTGATTATATATATGAAAATATCATCTGAGATGTGTTGATTTATCACATTTAAGGACGATGAGTTTTAAATTTTTATTACCATATTCTAGACTGGTCATGAAACCATTGTAGTTGTTGAACCATATCATAATATATGTATTTTATCTTACGTTATTTTCTAAAATCCTTTTTCACACATGATGTAAAATACTAATACAAAACAAGTTAATTGTGAGAAAAGTTTCCAAGTTAATCCAAGAGTTTATCATTAATGTTGTATATAATGATTCAACTTCACTTAAATTAACCAAATTAAATATTCAACCATGTAACATTATAGATGTTAAATAATAAAATAAAACTCCAATTATAGAAAACCATGCTTTTTTACATGATTCTCTTTTCATGAATATAAGTAAATCGTTCATAAAAACCATGAAAACAAACAGACCTGAACACTGAAATTGAACCACTTAACCCATCAAAAAGGTCCTGAATGAACATAAAAAGGTTATAAAAAATATTTTACATATATAATTTTTTCTTTAATTATTAATTAATGAACCTAATTTTATTATTCAGGTAATTAATATCAAAAGGAGAACACCATCAGACTTAAGGTAAGGGGTCCTCTCTATTTCACATTTATTCAAGAATGTACTGTCCATTTTTCCATTTTTTGTGTAATACCTAATGATGGGGTATGATTTCTCACATCACCCATACTTCCCTCATGATTTATAAGTTATTAAAAACCTTTTTATATCTCATTAATCCATCTTAAGTACACCTGATACCATGCCGATAATCCGTAAGGGATTCCATCCGAACCTCCTTTGTTCCTTTGGGGGTGCCTTATCTTTCTTTTACCAAAAGAAAGTTATATTATATTTTTATGTGAATATTATAAATGATTTTTACCTATACCAAATTCATTTATCATGTCTCTTTCATCATATTCTTTTGAGGATATACATGTTTTTATGTGACCCCCTCCTCTATACCTCCCGATAAGAAAACCTATTTTGAGGGAACTGCCCAAATTCTTACCCGGTGTCAAGAGTAGTATATCTTCTATTTTTAGACACCATTGTATTTATAAAATTAATGATTTTATTAAAACATTCTCGGTTCAATTATGATTTCATATAAAGTATTATTCGCTTTTCAATTTCAAAGGATCTATAGTATTTTCCTTAAAACCTTACAAAAAATGTTTCAATGCTAATTTTTTTAAATAATTTTATTATATGTGGTCACTTTTAATTGAAATAAATTACCATAATAAATTCCTATTTTACCTTATGAATTCCCATGTATATATTTTTCCCTTTCTTTCATGGACACTTTTATGATACGACCATTTATTGTGTTTTATGACATGATTATGATACCCAATTCATTCAATGGGAAACCCTTATGTTTATGTAAGATTGATTATGTATGATTATATATGTGGTAAAAATATTCATGAAAAGTTAATATGGGTGTTCCCAGATTGTTCTCCAATGCATTGGGTAAATTTGAGTCTCATGAGACGTTATGTGCGATGGCCTTGGCAGTTAGCCTTGGCTTGTGCTACCATGTGGGATAGTCTTAGCGGTTATCCATGACTTGTGCTACCATGTGAAATGGTCTTGGAAGTTAGACTTGACTCATGATAAAGTCATTATTTATGTTTCTTCCACATTATTATGACTCCATGTTTTTATGATTCCATGTTTGTATGTTATGATTTGATATGTTGCATTCCTTTTTACACCATCGTGTCAGTCCTTCTATCCCATATGATAATGCGTTCTTCTTATAGTTATTCAGTTACTGGGCTATTTAGATCATCCCTTTGTTCATGTGTTCCTCAGGGTAACCTATGATAAGTTTTGAGCAAAATGGATATTAGGATCTCAATTTTAAGATTCAATAAACAAATGTTTTATTTAGTTCCATGTTTTTAGTTTTATGTACCTAGTCCTCTAAGACACTAGACTTTATGATACATGGCTTGTACTTTGATGTATAATTATGCTTAAAATCATGTAACGTTATTTTTAGAAGGCTAGGGTCACTATAGTTATGATATTTCCCCTGTTTGGAATCTAGGGTTTTATATTTTGGATAATATTTTGTGGATTTATGTGATTCTATCTTATTTAAATGTGTTAATAATGCTTCATATGTCCTAAAACATGTTCTTGGAATTTTGGAGACATTCATCCAAGATGATGTTTTTTGGTTGGATCATAAGAGGATATTGTTGGAAATGTGCATCCTATAGCAGGACAAGAGGCATTAATAGTTCCGAGTGAAGCATAGGAAGAGAGGTTTCATGAGAAATTTTCTCACTTTATGTAATTCATAGAAAGAGACCCAAGGTACGACATGTGAAGTATGAATGATATGACTAGGGAGTTTAAATTTAATTACCCATTGAAATTATCTAGAGAGGGTAGACCTGAGGTATCTACATTTTGGATTGATTCCATCCAGAAAATTCTTTACCATTTAGAAACTCCATCAAAGAAGAGAGTCATGTTGATGGATTATATGTTGCTAGGAATAGTGAAGCGTTGGTGAGATATTTAGGGTTGGGATGAGATGTTGGATGACATGGTGTAGAAGGAATTTTAGGAAAGGTTCATAAAATAGTTTTACCTAGAGACAATGATATAGGAGAGGGTGAAATAGTTTATATGGTTGAACTAGGGAATCATGTTAGTGATTGACTATATTGGCCGCTTCACAGGCCTGTAGCACATTGTTCTGACATTGGTAAAATTTGAGACAAATGTGGAAAGACATTTTCAAGAGGGAATTAAATGTGATATTAAGTCCCAAGTTAACATATTATAATTGAATAAGTTTTTTGAAGTAGTAAATAAGCCTCTCATTTATAAGGGGAACCTATAAGAGGATTACAGTGGAGTATATGTGGTTTCCACTCTATGACCATGAGGTACGTCTTATGAGGGTAGGAAGCATTTTTATGAGACCATTAATGAGATTAGTGGAAAACAGAGTAGTAAGGGGAAGGATAATTTTTTAGGGAAGTAATGGAGTGTTGTTCAATCTGTATGGTAGGCTGTATCACATTCATAGTTAGTGTCCCTGAACACTGGTGGAGTTCCTATTCTGTGATAAGATGAGATACTTACAAGGATACTTCCAGAACCATTGACCAATGGGTAATGATGGGGGATCTTTCCCAAATCAGAGTACAGGATGGGGGTCTTCTACCTTATACAGTCAAGAAATTAGAGTTATACTAGCCATGCTGGTTAGGGAGGTGGACACGGTACTTTGGGGAAATCATACTCATATCAGTAGAGGAGTACAATATAGGGTACATAAAATGGAGCACACGATATAGGGACTAGCCAGTTGAGTGAAATTCAACCTACACTTGTGGAAATTGAATCTCACATATCAATAGTTATAGGTACAATTATTGTAGATTATATATGTGCAAGAACTTTTTTTGATATAAGAGAATCATTTTTTTATCTCTTCTGAAATTGTGAACAACTTGAGTCTAACTATTGAGTTTGTGTGTGGGTTTATGACAATCGACACACCTCTAGGTATACGGTTGAAGGAAATATATCTATGTAAGGGGTTTTTCCTTGAGGTTGGTGAGTATCTTTTATCTTGGTATCTGTACGTACTTGATATGTTAGGTTTTGACTTTATTTTGGGTATGCATTGGATGGTATCATACCAAGATTACATTGATTATTACAGAATGAGAGTAACTTTTACATCTATTGAGGGTGACCAATATGTTCATCATGAAGAGTCGGATATCTGGGTAGGATACACGGGGCCAATTCAAAAATAATTGGGGGACATCACTATCCAGGTTGCAATTATTTTGTTAGATGAAAGTTTTGTGGGGCATAGTTTCTTTCCACCCATAGAGCATTGGTTTAAGTATGTGATTCCTGGGAACTTCTCAGTGCTACTACCAGAGTTAGATGACATGTTTTTTATTGGTATTATGCCAGGATCTAAACCAATATCCATTTCAACTTATAGAATAAAATGAGAAGAGATTCAAGAGATTAATAATCAACTAGAATAATTGATGTATAATGGTTTTCTCTATTTTGGTATGTCATAGTTGGTTCTACAATCTTGTTTTCCAAGAAGTCATATGGAACGTTTTACTTGTGATTTGATTAAGGGAATTTAAACTGGATGATAGTCAAGAACTGGTATCCTCTTCCATGTATCAACAATATTTACGGCTAGTTGAGGGTTGATTATGTGTTCTCTAAGATTGATTTTTTGTTAAGATATCATCATTTGAGAGTTATTCCCCTTAATTTACCACATACTAATTTGAAGAGTAGGTATGGAATTTATGAGTCTTTTGTAATTCATTTTGGTTTAAAAAACACACATGTAGTGTTTATGAATTTAATGAGTTGAATCTTCCACCCATACTTGGATGAGTGTGTGGTTGTTTTATTTGATGACACCTTGGTGTATTCCCAGACTCCTGAAATTCATGAGAAATATATTGACATCATCCTGAGTACACTAAGATAGCAATGAATATACACTATGATATTTTTTTTTTTTCAGTTTTGGGTTAACAAGGTAAATTTTTTGGGTCACATCATCTCGAAGAAATGTGTGTAAATGGACTAAGATAAAGTTCAAGTAGTTGTTTCTTGGGAAGATCCCATGAATATTTTTGATATCTAAATATTTTTGGGTTTAGCAGGCTATTATAATAGATTCAACCAAGACATTTATCACATGGAAGTTCTTATTTCAGGCTGAACAAAATGGGTATCAAATTTGAATGTTCTTCATCATGTTAGAATTCCTTCCAGAAGATAAATAAGTATTTTAATACCATACTAATTTTTATTCTACCCAAGCCGAGTGCGAAGTATACGTTTTTTGATGCATCTAGAATCAGTATTGGATCAGTGTTAATACAGGGAGATCAGGTCATAGAATATGAATCATGAAAGTTGAGGACAGAAAAAAATGAAATTATCCTATGCACGATCTCCTATTGTCCATGGTGGTTTATTTCTTAAAGTGATAGAGATTTTATCTATTGGGAAAAAGTTTTACTGTGTATTCCAACCACAAAAGCTTAAAGTACATCTTTTCAAAACGAGATTCTAATCTTTGGAACTAGGGATAGATTTATTATCTGTATTAATTTTATTTTTGAGCTAGACTATACAAAAGGTAAGGGAAACAATTTTAATGGTGATTTGATCTAGAAGACATAGGCTCAAGTAGTTCAAGATTATTATTCTAAGTGGAAGTTGATGGCATTGCGGGTGGATATGCATATAGGGGTTTAGAAGGGCCAAGAGAAGATGAAACTCATGTCCATATCTATTGATTTCAAACTTCTGAGTTGGATCAAGGAGAGTTAGTATGAGTATGTAGAGTGTTTTCCCTTGAGGGAAAGCCTTAAAGGCGGGGGGTTTACTTTTGATTAAATTTTAGATAAGGATGATATCATCTTTTTCCATGGTTGGGTTGGTGTATGTGAGAGGATTTGATGCATGAGTTCCTTGTATCAAAGTGGAAAGTACATCCTAGATTGAAAAAAATGTACCGTGGACATTATAGGTCATATTGGTGGCCACAAATAAAGAAATAGATTGCGGGTTTTGTGAAAAAATGTTACACCTGTCAGTACACGAAGGATGAGCGTTAATGGACTGATGGATTGTTACATATTTTACCATTATAGAGTGGAAAAGGGATGATGTCACCATGTAATTTTTAGTAGGTATTACGAGGAACCATTAGAATAATGAAACAATATGGATGATTGTGGACCAATTGATAAAATTATCCAATTTTTTTCTAATTAGGGAAACATTCAAAATTTATCAGTTGGGTGATATGTATGTTCAAGATATAGTCCATTTTTATGAGGTAACACCGAGTATAATTTCATATCATACATCATTTTTTAATTCAAACTTCTTGAAAGGCTTGCAGAAGGTGTTTGGTAAATAGGTTTTTATGAGTACATCCTTTTACACACATACAAATGAGAAATCTGAACGTACTATTTAGGTGTTGGAGGAAATGTTGTGGGCCTGAGTCTGAGACTTTAGGGGATCTTGGTAGAGGAAATTAGTGTAGTTTGAGTTCTTCTATAACAATATTTACTAGGAAACTATTCAAATGGATCTATATGAGGCACTTATTACAGACTATGCATATCTCCTCTATGTTGGATGAAGGTCGGAGAGTCAATGTTTTTGGGACCAAGTCTCATGCATGATATGTCAGAATAGGTTCAGTTGATTAAAAAATGAATGGCTACAACATAAAGTTGAAAAATTATTATTCTAATCGACGTCATTGAACTATTGAGTTTAAAGTTGGTGATATTGTGTTCTTTTGAGTGTCTCTAAGATTGGGTCACCGTAGGATTCCGAAGCAGTGCAAGTTGGCACCCAGGTTTGTCAGACCGTTTGATATTGCAGAGAAGATCAGACTGGTGACTTATAATTTGGATCTTCCATGGAGGTATAGCTATTTCACGATGTTTTTGATGTGTCAAAACTTTAGAAGTATCACCTAGACCCTTCTCAAGTGATCTATGTTGATGATGTTGTGCTTGATAGTGATGTTTCCTTTGAGGAGCATCCTATTTGTGTTATGGATCAGAGTGAGAAAGTTATGTGGGGAAATATTGTACAATTGGTATAAGTGCTGTTAAAGCATGACCATGTTTAGGAGAAAACTTGGGAGAGGTAAATAGATATATGGGCCCAATATCCCAAAAATTTCACCTTAGAAGCTTAGTGATTCTTTGGAGTGTATCTTGAGGATGATATGTTATAAGGTGGGGATATTTTAAGATCCCTACCCTTCTTGAGATGTATCACACTCATTTTTAGGTATTCTTTAACCTTTTATCATTTATACATTCATTGGGTCTTGATTTGGGGTTATTTTAGGTGAATTTGGAGAATTGTGGGAGCCTGTGGGGCTATGTACAGTTGGATCAAGGTTAGGGAAAACTATGTGGTTTTCCCCAAAAAACCGTGCACCCCATTTTGAGCAACTGGGAGGGGGTGCATGGTTTTTTCTAATTGTGCAGCCAAACCCCAAACATTTCACCCTTTTAGAAGAGGGGTTTTCATGGTTGGTATAAATTTTCCCAAACTATACACCCCCTAGTGAAACATTTACACCATATAACAGTAGGGTTTCATGGTTATGGAACACAGTTAGTCTAACTATGCATCCCATCTAGGAAACCATGCACATGGTTATTAAAAGCCAATTAAATTAGATTAAAAATACCAAAACCCCCAAGTTTTTATATATATATTAACCCCACTCACCCTAATATGGTTTTCCTTTCTCTTGGAGGCTTCCGATGGGATTCCTTCTCTTATCAAACTAATTCCTTTTCAAATCATAGATTTGGTGGAAGGAATCAACCAATATTTAGGAAGTGATCTATTATTTGTTTTGGTTCCTCTCTCTTATGTATTTATTCCCCTTTGTGGAGAGAAATATTACTCCATTTTTATGGTATAAATGTAGTTTTTAATGGATCTTGTTTTGTTGGATCTTTATCCCTAGTTTTGATCCTATATCTTCTTCTCCATTATGAATCTAGTTGTTATACCTCGAATTAAGGGATAATATTAGTAGAGAGTTTATCAATGATCCTACGGGAGATGGTTGATATGCTAAATCCCATAGTCTTGATATTTATCTTGTGTTGTAGTGGTATCGTTTTGTTTCCTTGTTGGGTAATTTCAATTAAATTAAAAAAATGAAATGAATCCCTATGAAATTGTTTGACCCTTCTTGGATACCTTTGGATCCTTCGGAGATTAGGAAACTAGGATTAATGGAAACCCATGGGGTGTGCCAATATCCTTGAAGTGATGAATAATGGAATGAAAAATAGGAACTTGTGAATTTATGAAATTAATATAATTTTGAATATATTTCCATGGTAACATGTTTTAAATGAATATTTTTACTAACATGGAAGTGATAATGAAATGTGAGATAATTGATGAAATTTGGGTTAAATGGGAATTTTGAGAATAAAATGGGAACTATATTGATAATGGGTAATAAATGGTGTGTTAATTTGGAACCATGATATATATATATATGTGTGTGTGTGTGTGTGTGTTTAAATGTGAACAATGGGAAGAGGGAACTGTACTAATGCTCCAAATTCCCATGGGGTGCCTGAATACTTATATAGGCCTCTAATGCATTCATGTGAATTAGTGACAGGCCAATTATCAATGTACCTAAGATTCTGGTGATAGATTGTTGATCTAAGTACCTATGATATTGGTTTTGGACTGATTCTCTAATTGATCTTGATAAAGACATCGTACTGACAATCCAAGTATCCATGATAATGGGGCCTGGACAGACACTCTGAGGAACCAAATTGAATTTGAAAATAAATTGAATAAATTAATACCATGAAATGGAAAAATGGAAAAATACCTATGGTTTATGGCTCATATTCTTGCATGGGATGAAGTAGGTATGATTAGCTCAGGTGTCACCTTGAACCAAAAGGCTAATGTGGTCACTTATAGAATAATAAATGTGAAACCTATTAGTTTCAAAATTTTTATTTTATTCTTTATACAAAAATATAAACTGTAATATACTTTATAGTACTTTATACACCATTGGTGGTCGCCTAATAAGTTGTACTCACACACTAGTTGGGTCATCGTGGGGTACCCAAATAGACTTCATGTTTACAGTACAATATAAGGTAAAGAGCCCTATGTTGGATGTATGAGTTAGGATTCGAGTTGGAGCATGGATAAGGGAACAAGAAATGATGTCGACGCCTACTTGGGAGTTTTCAAGGTGTATTTATTTTGGGGTTTCATTTGAAACTTGACACATATATTGAATTACATATGTACTTCTTGTGTTTAGGGTCATTTACCTTATTTTGGGATTATTCATGTGATGTTTGGTATTTAATGGTTATTTTTATTATTATTTGTCATATTTTTTTTTTCTATTTATGATGTTTTATTATTTTGATAAAGAGGGTATAATATCCCCATTTGACATATTAGACCCCCACTTCTTGTTGAAAGACTCTGGCTTATGGGAAGGTGTGTTTGAGGTTATGTGGTGAACCAGTTCAGGGCACCGATATGTGGAACCTAGGTTGGGACCTCATAAAAATGAGGAATATAAGACATAGTGATTGAAGAAAGTAACGTATTTGGGTAGGGAACGGCTGAACCAAAAGTCTTTGTATGTGTAAAGAGAAGAGTAGAGGAGGTTCCCTTTTATAAGTGGGGGAGTGTATACACATGAAATTTTTGAAAAGTAAAAGTTATAACCACATTTTAAAAATACCAAAAGGCCAAAAAATGGGTCATTATTAAAATTTACTAGATATAAGGATACAATATGGATAAAATATAGTAATTGGACATGTTTTTAGGTTATTTAAATGCTTATCCTTTTAGTTTATCTCTCTCGTAAACTTGTTTTAATCCTAGAAAAGACAATTAAATTTTATTTTTTTAATGTCGATTATCAAAAAAATTAATTTTACCTCATTATATAATATTAATTATGATGAATAAAAATATGAAATCTATTTTTACAAATTAAATTCTTAGATTTGGTATAATTTAAATTAAAAATAAACCCGTAGACGCGATGAAAAATCGGTTTTCCAAAGATAAGATTTTCAGAAGTATGAAAAGTTTTTAAATCAAAATCCAAAATGAAATTGAATCCAATGATAGAAATTGAATTAATCATAATATAATTGAACTAATTTTACTTTTAAATAATTTTAAAACAATATGAAACTTTTTAAATAATTTAAATGAAGAGATAATGTTTTAACAAAAATGATTATTTTTCAGTATTCATCAAAAAAATAAACTTTTTAGAAGATTATAAAAAATTCACCCTAAACTAATTTTGAAATGATAATTCTAAAAATGAATTTAATTTTTTGAAACCCATTTTACAAAATTAGAAAAAATTTAATTTTATTATTTTTTCACTAAAATCATTGAAAATCATTTTTATAAAATCAAATTATTTTCTAAGTATATAAATAATTTACCAAAAAATAATTACTTATTTATCAATATATTTTATTTATCTATAAATATTTTTTTAAATTTTTAAAATGAGGTAATTATTATTCAAACCACTTAGATTAATTATTAGTTTATCAAAATTGTAATAATATTTATTGTATATGATGGTTTATTTAAACTTGTTGTTGCATGTAATGCAAGATATCGAAGAAATTAGAATTATTTGAAAAAAACTTCATAAATATCATAGTTTTAAATTATAACCCCCTTAAAATTAATTTTACCCTCAAAATTATATCACTATGATACAAAGAACTGAGGATAATTCTACCTCATCATATCCTCAGGTTCTCTCATAGCTTCCTTGAGTTAGTGGTTCCTCCATAAAACCTTAACCAGGTGAGTGATTTTTTTCGTAGAATTTTATCTCTATAATCTAAAATATTCATAGGTTTTTATTTATAAAAAATATCATTATTTATTGGCATAAATTATATGTTCAATACATGTGAATTATCAGGTATATAATTCCTTAGGAGAGATACAAAGAACACATTGTGGACTTGAGAGAGGTTTAGTGAAAGTGAGAATTGATAAGACACTCCTTACTCAATCAAGAATATCGATGGGGATAATATAACTTTGGATCAACTTTACTCTCCTCCCAATCCTCATAACATTATTCTGTGGATAAGTTCATAGAGAAACCTTCCCACCAAATTCATACTCCATATCATGATGGTGATTTTCAACATAACGTTTCTTTCAAATTTGTATTGCCTTTATCTATAACCAAATAGATCTCGCCTTCTATACCTTTTCTTCAGCCAGGTATGGTCCTAATAAATTATTTCTCTGAATTCATCATGACATATTATATTTATAAACTTATTGCTATAGAGTAATTCATAAGGATCCACCTGAATTATTGATTCAAAGATATTCTTATAAGAATAATCAACAAGAAGAAGGTATTGACCCCAAACACCTTTGAAATCCATAAAACAAGATCTCATAATATTCTCTAGGGTTTGAATTATTACCTAATAGTGACCATGTATCTGAGGATTATACACAATGTTGAAACACGATTCCATATCAAGAACATGATGAAAAATTCACGATAACTTTAAGGTAAACCTCAGATATTTATCTGATATAATAGAATGTGGAACTCCATGAAACCTTACACCTTCTTTAATGTATATGATGAAAAGATAATCCAAAGATAAATATTCTTTGATAGTAACAATGTTTACTTAATTTTTAAGTAAATCTACTATTACCCATATAACATTGTTCCCTTTAGACCTTTTGGGGAGTCTGATGACAAAATCCATGGCAATTTTTTCCCATTTCCCTTTCAGTGTGGGTAATAGTTATAAAATCACCTTATAATTTTTTGTCTCAACCTTAACGTGAAGATACAAAAAACATCAAGATACAAACTATGAAATATCTCTCTTCGTTCTATCCCACCAAAGATACACTTTCAGATATTAATAAATATTTTTATTTCAAGGATAAATAGAGAATGAAGAACTTTGATATTTCTATAGTATCTCCTTCTTCAAATCTTATATGGATGAAAAAAGAATGATTCTTAAACCTTTTAACTCCATCATAATCAAGGTTAAACTCAGGAACATTTTAACCCTTTTATGCATCTCTACATATTTCTTCTTAACCTATTTAATCATCACTTGGATAGATGTTTGAACACTCATCTGATAATGATAATATTTTTCCCCTTCCTTTAAGATATCTAGATCCATCATATGAAAAAAAGAAATATTGGATCTTTTTTGATCCTCATCATAGATAATATAACATGATCTTTTCGACTAAATGAATCAACTACCTTATTCACCTTCCTAGGGTGGTAATGTATCAAGAAGTTATATTTTTAATCAATTCCAACCATCTTCTGTATTGAATATTCAAATCCTTATGTTTGAATATATACTTTTATTTTCAATATATATACATATATCACACCTTTCTTGGTAAAGATAATTCCTCTATATATTTAATGAAAAAATTACTATTGCTAACTCCAAATCATGAGTTGGGTGATTTAGATCATGAAACTTAAATTGTAACGAAGAATAATATATCACCATATAATTCTACATGAGGATTCATCCTAAACTCTTCTTTGATGCATCACTATAGATTACAAACCCTTATCCACTATAGGGTAGTGTAAGAATAGGTGTGCCGACTAATTTTCTCTTCAGTTCCTTTAATTTTTTCTCACATTCATCTTTCTTGAGGGAATTGGATCCATTCTTAGTTAACTTAGTGAATTTATTAGAAAACTATGAAAAATTATCCCCAAACCTTTGATAATATCTTGTGAAACTAAGAAAACTTCAAGTATCAGTAATAGTGGTTGTTATCAGCTAATGCTCAATAGCCTCTATCTTTGATGGATCCACCGATATACCATAGCTTGTGATTATATGACCAAAAAATGAAACTTTTTGTAGCTATAATTTACAATTTGTAAAATTTTCATACATTTTCTCCTTCCTTAATGTCTTCAACAAAATTCTCATGTGATATTTACGCTCTTACTTGCTATTTTAATGGATTAAAATCATATATAAAGACTACCATAAATAGATAAAGGTAATATAAAAATAATGTATTCTTAAAAATCCATAAAGATAGAGTGGAAATTATTAAGACTAATCGAATCACTATATATTCATAGTGCCCATACCTTGTATGGCATGCTGTCAAGGGTATACCCTCCTTCTTAACCCTTAATTGATGATATCCATAATGAAGGTCAATCATGGAAAAGTATTTATCTCTTCATAGTTGGTCAAACAAATCATCAATATGGGGTAGAGGATACTTGTTCTTGATTGTGATCTTATTCAGTTATCAATACTCAATAGAAATTCACATTGATCCATATTTCTTCTAAACAAAATGATAGTTGTACCCCAATGAGACACAATTGGATCAATGAATCCATTGTAAATATTCTTTTGGAATTGCTTATTTAATTCTTGTAACCCAATCAGAGATATTGTATTTGGAGTCTTTGAAATAGGCGTAGATTCAGGAATGAGTTCAATTGAGAAATCAACTTCATGATTCAGTGGATGACTAGGAAACTCTTCGTGAAAGACATAAAAAAATTCATTTACAATAAGCATATAATCAATTTTAAGTTTATCCCCATCCATATTAGATAAACTCTCATGTCCCAAACCACTGGGTCTTACCTAGATGGTGATAATACAAGGGAAATAACCCCAAGACCACCTCCAATAGGTCTGGGGATAGATACTAACACCGAGTAGTCATATACCACATATGAGAGGTATTAGAGTATGCACCTATATGAAGATACATATAGGTAAAAATTACCGAAGGCAATAAAATGGGCCAAACACAAGCCTAACGAAAACTAGAAATAGATTTTAACCTACTCCAAAAGAAGGAACTACTATCAAATGAAACACCATAAAGAACCTCAGTCCATTTAGCCCAATACTAAGCACAACTTTCTCCTGATCCTCCTAAGACTATTAAATGGCCCATATGCATAAGAAATTACATGTGTAGGTAGATCCCATGCACATGTGATTACAAAAATACCAAGAAATACACCATGAAATAACCGAACACAAATAATTAATGGTAGAAAACTCATCAATACATAGGTATTTTAATAAAGATATGATACATAATGATAAATAGGGATAACCCAGATATAGACATAACAGAAAACCACTCTCAATTAGTCTAAAACAATACTTTCATCTACACGATTTTACTTGAGGCTTCAAGTTAATTATAATATTATAGGTCTTGCACCATGATCCGTGCTATCACTGATGACACTCATTCGAGAGGTCATGCTCATCTACCCTCACCAAGATGTACTTATCCGATCTCTAAAGATCACATTATCTAGATGGTGGATCAAATCCAGGATTGCTGGGGGATGCCACCAACCCTACTTAATTAAACTTAAAGATAAGGGATTGATTCTAGATTCATGGTGCTCATGTCAATACCATGAACCCCACCAAGGAAAGATATTATAAAGGATCACACCCAGGCCTGATGGAGGGATACTTCAAACTATATCTATAATAGAACTCGTAGAGGGGATCAAAATCCTATGCCAATGACGTAATTCCATACATACCCTCATAGGGATGGATAAAGGTATATCAATCTACTAAATTTCATCTATACGGAAGAAACAAAGGTCCCTACACTGCCCTGGAAATAGTACATGATATGTACCATGGATACATGATGTGTCTTCTCTTCTGAGGGTATACCCATATCTTAGTGTCTCATACGGTTTGTAAAACTCCTTATACATGACATGTACTTTAGGGGTATATAGTGTGTAGAGGTTCACTGGAACTCGTCATGCCTCTTACACATGTTCATGTACATCTGGGCATGCTAATGTATAGTGGCCATTCTCATGTACTTGGTCATGTCTGAGTATGAGGCTGTGCCTGGGTACTCTAGCCATGCTAGTGTGCTTGGTCATGTCTATTATCATATATCCTCCAAGATACACACCCATCCACCAGAACCGGGTCACATGGAATGCGGTATGGACCACACGATGTGTGATATTTTATTTTTATTTATAGACCCAAATGCCACAAATAAGGACCCGACACAACAAGTGTTCTTCGAGTACACACTGTACAACATGGGATTTTATTGAATCCTATGGTTCACATATACGTCTACTGAATTCACCACCACCACCACCAATCACACCCAAGAAACTAGTATTGGGCCTCGATCGAGCCTTCCTATCACTTCTCATATGAATATGACCATCAAATTTGAATGGGAATAACCTCCACAATATAACATCATCCGAACACAAAAATAAAAAATCTAGGGAACGTTTGGTCTAATATGATCTACTTATAATTATCCATCATTTTCATTGCACCACGATCACACCCTTGATTGTGAACCGCACCTATTGTATAGATCTATTGTTCCAAATAATGGTCGTGCAATGATCTAATATCAGGTATTCATTGAACTTCCATCCAAAAAAAGTAACAGAGATGAATATGAAAATAAATATCGGAGAGATTCCCAAATAAAACAAATTAGGAATGAACCTCATCTAGGTTCAGGTTGTCCTTGATTAGTTTCCATTATAATGATTAGTGAAGAACAAAAAAACAATCAAATAATATCATCTATAATCAACCATCGATCCATGAACCAATTTTGTCAGTTAAATTGTTTTAAATTCAACATGGGAAATCAAAATGAAATAAACCCAAATAAATAAAACTCACCAAATTGGGTTTGGATCTATCGCTGATGAAGATCGAAGTTATGTCATCTTCATTGGAGAGACCCACTAACTGCATTGTCATTGGAAATCCTTGTGGTATACCAATCATTAATGCAGGATCCTGACATCTGACAATGCTCATCCATGCTCTCCTCTCAATTATTAGGGTTATTTGGCTAACCTTGTTAATTTTTCATAACTTTTTATTTATACAAGATATCTAGGTTTGGATCTTTAAATAAAATAATAAAAATAAATATTTCATTTCTTTAAGTATTTCACCCAAGGCTTCAATGAATCCAAAACCGAACACCTACATTGATTATGTCACACCTTGGTTAAAACCCACGTTCTAAACTCAACATAGATATTATATTTCCTTTCTGAGTCCTCATTCAAGATTTATTCCATAATTTCAAGAGAACTATGCACACATGAATTAATATATTTAAAATTATTATTATATCAATTGTGGGCTCATCGGGCCTCATAATCTCATACCGTATAATCACCTATCTCTAAAAAATATTACTAAATATATTTTGAATCTTCACATGGAAAAAATAAATATGATACATTCTCGACACCTTTGGGATTTTTTCCCTAAAAAGTGAAAAAGGATACACAAAAAGACATGGGTACTGAGCTCACATCTGGGTCTCCCACTCCTAGGTGTTCTTCTGAAGATTCTTATGCTTCCACTAGACACAAACTAAGAGAATCGTTTGACCACATAGGATATTATCCAGTGGATCCTTGATCTCAACTAGGTACTTCGTAAAGATAGATCTAGCCTTGAAGTCCAGCACACCCTAGTCAATAACATGCAACAAGTCATGCACATACCTCCTCAACTACAACACATGGAAGATGTTGTGTGCTTGGTCTAATTACGGTGGTATATAAAAGCATTACTCCACCTCACCATATATTTATTGAATCTATAAAGGGACAATGAATATTGGGGATATCTTTCAACCCTGTCCAAATTTATACAGTCTATGTTGAGGTGATACATTTAGGAACACATGGTCTCCCTCCTCGAACTAAAAATTCCTCCATCATTATTCCATAAATGAATTATGATGACTCTGGGAAGTCCTCATATACTACATGATAACTTGCACCTTCTTTATCATAGCTCACACCAACTCTGGTCCCATATTGCTAACTCACCTTGATCATTCCAACATAGTGGTGACCTACAGGGTCACCAGTACAAAGCCATGAATGGTGACATAGCGATGGTGGAATGGTAGCTATTATTTTATGAAAAATCTATCAAGGGTAGGTGATTCTACCAATTACTACTAATGTCTAGCATGATAACCTATAACATATCCTCCATAGCACAAATAGTTTGCTCAGTCTAGCGGTTATTCTGGGTGTAAAATTTAATACTAAAGAGAACTCAGTCCCAAAGGCCTCCAGAAATCCTTTCCATAATTCTGATGTGAATCAAGTATCATGGTATGAAATTATTATTGATGGAAATCTATGGGGACACACTATATCCTATATTTGAAGGTGCCCCAAGATCTCTATTGAACTCTTATCTCAGATAGCTAGAAAGAGGGTAGACTTGGTGAGCCTGTCTTCGATCACACAGAAGGAATCATGTCATTGAGATATCCATTGAAAACCCTTAATGAGGTCTATATATATTCCATACCACTTCAAATATGGAACCTCAAGGGGTTGAGATAAACCTGATGGAACCTGGTTCTCACCTTTCACCTGATAATTGGTGAGGCATCAAGAGACAAACTCTATTATTGACTTATTCATATAAGGAAACCAGAACTGATGTCGTAAGTCTTGGTAAATCTTTTACACATTTTTATATACCACCAAAGGATATTTATGAAACTCCATCATCAAACCCTCATACAACATCACTGACACCATCATTTGTCCTAGGAAAAGGATGTTTTGATCCTAACCTTCGAAAAATATACCAGGGGCATGTTTAATGGATATTTGAGCATGTAAAGTCTCATAGTTGGTATCTCTATGCCAAGACTCCCTAACATGATGAATAAGTGGTAAGGGTAATAACCATCAAAAATAGATAATCTAGACAATCCTCATTCACTATAGACAACTTTAATAAGGCTAACTACTCCAAATCCTCAATAAACAACCATGAATATGATCCACTACTAAGAGAATATTCCATTATGTTCGTCTTCCAAGGACTATATAATTTCTCAAGGTAAAAAAGCTAGAGTAACTCTAGGAGTCTCCTCTATCTCATGTTAAGATCCTTTGGAGAGATAATATACTTGAGACTATTATTTTCAGAATATGAGATAATCCACTCACCCATGAGGTAGGGTTTCCACATCTTCAGGGAAAAGACTACCATTTCCAACTCTAGATCATGGCTCTCATAGTTCTTCCTATGTGCTATCAAGTTCCAAGATACATAGGCAGTCACTACATACCTCTACATCAAAACACAACCATGTCTAGTTAATGAGTTATTGTAGAATACTATTTACTCAACACCCTCCTCTAGAAATATCAATACGGGAGTTCTCATAAACCTCTTCCATAACTCTTTAAAATATTACTGGAACCTTTCCATTGAAATTAATTGTTTCCTGTTATGGTTCAAAGAAATAAAAGGTTCATATATCCTTGATTAATTGGATAAAAACATCCAATAATATCCAAGAAACCCAACAAATCTCCACACGTCCATTAATCTATTTGGTGACTCCCAATCTAGCACTGCATCAACCTTAGATGGGTTCACTGCTACAACCTCTTATGAGATGAAATTTACCAGAAAGTGTTCCTCTAAAATCTATAAGTGATACTTTGAGAGATTCCCATAAAGATAGATCTCTTGAAGTATTCCTTGGTCCATCCTCAAGTATCTCATATATGCCTCCTCCGACACCGAGTACACTAGAATTTCATCATTAAAGACCACTAAAAACTGGTCTATGAAAGTTGGAAAGATCTATTTCATGATTCCCATGAACACTACTATGGAATTAATCATGTTGAAATTCACTAAAAAGTACTCATTATGACAATTTCAACATTATAATATTTTCTTCGGTATATCCTCAATATTTACTGAAAGATGATGATTACATGATATGAGGTCAATCTTAGAGAACCATCTCAGCCATCTCAAAATGATAGAATATGTCATTGATCTTTAGTAGTGGTTACTTATTATTTAAATCCACTTGGATATAGTGAGGGTAATCTACACAAAACCTCAAGATCTCATCTTTATTTTTGGTGAGCAACATTGGGGCTACCCAGTGAGACACATTGGGTATAACAAATACCTTCCTAAAAAATTCCTCTAAATGAAACTTCAGATATTGAAACTAAACATGAGATAACTAATATGATAGTGTAGATATTAGGTTCATACATTGGTATAGTTCTATGAAAACTATATATCTCAATAAGGAGGTAATCTCAAAACATCTTCAAGAAAGACGTACTCATACTCTGCCACCACTATAAAAAGCTGAAATCACATAACATCCACCACTCCAAGGGACATACCAGAAAAAGGTGATTAATTGGCTATATCCTCATATGTGTGATCTCATCATTCTCTTCCCAAGTTTTCATCTCACACACTAAGAAAATCTCAAATTTTCACCATAGGTACACCTCATCATCTACCTGAAATAGTCATTCTGAGCATGAAATGTGGATATAAATTCCATACCTAAGATAACATTGTAAGGCCTCAAAACCACTTCCAAGAGATACAACATGAATATATTTCCTCCAAGATTCAAGTCACACTATCAGAAGAAGTGTGTGATCAATGAGTTACCTTTGTTGGGAGTCTCTAAGGGTAAGGGTCAAGTCTGGGGATCCACTAGAATATCTAAGTATTGAACCAGATAAGTTGATAGAAAAGAGTGGATCAAACCTATGTGTATCTGTATTAGAGATAATTTATAGAAGAAACATATCGTACTTTAATCATCCCTAGATCCTCTAGGTTATAGGCATCCACTACATACAGTTTCTCTCATCCGTAACCACATGCTCCCTAATCCTGACATGGACCACCTCAGGGTAGTTGTGGAAACAAAAAAATGCATTCCACCTCCAACTGCTCTCCCCACTCCTTTACCAAATTCTATACCTTACAGACCTCCCTATTCTTTCCACTATCTATCCCAAGGTATTACATTGACCATCTCTCTATCAGTTGTATGATGGGTCTAAAAATATTGAGAAATATGTCCCCAACCATCATAAGAGAATAATCTCCTCTATCTAGGTTTACTCAAGACATCTTGAGAGTCCTAAACCACAGATCCTCTATCCTAGGATCATATCCTACAGTGTCTCATATTCCTAGATCCCTATGAATTTTACTGGCTACTAGCTTTTGAGGTCTCAAATTCCGTTTACCCACTACCAACACCCGCTGTTGGATTTTTCTTTTCCTGGAAGCTCTATACTACTAAATCTTAGTCAGGAACCCCAAAATAGGTTGGAATGAAATGATATATTACTCAAACCTGATATCTCAACATATTACCTTCTTATAAGCCCATGATTTGAAGAATAGATCCTGAATGATATCCAGAGAGTATAGTGAAAGGTCAAAAAACCTTACTGAATACTCTACCAAGATCATACTACCATCTTGAAACTGAAAAAACTCTTGAATATGTTCCAATAAAAATGTTGATGGATAGAACTCCTATTTAAAAATACACTCAAAATATAACTAGGATAGAGCTGTATTGTCATGTGACTGGGTCCCTAGACTCCAGCATTGCCCAGTGGATCCCTGAAGAAGACTCACTACTATGACCACCATTTTATCTATTGGTGTCCTTACAAGGTGGAAAATCCAAGTCAATGCCTCTATCTAGTCCTCAACTATATGGGGGTATATCGTACCTAAAAATATGTGAGGCCACTGCCTCTAAAATGCATGGAGTAAATGAATCCTGTGCACATCCTCATCTAGTACTACCAGTGCAATCTGATTCTCAGTAGGTGGTGGTGTAAATGGAAATCCACCTAAAGGTACCACCTCATATACAAGTCCCTACAATGAATCCTAATCAATTAGCGGATCATCCTTGTGATCCTGTAGTGGAATCTAGGATGGATCTATTCATAAAGGAATCCTGAAATAAACAAGATTCACTATGGTTAATGAGTATTTTTGGGGAGCTAACTCAAAATGGACATAGAAACTTCAAACCATTCATATATGATTCACGCACCAATGTGTTCCCCAAAACCAATTCCAACACATACCAAGTCATCAAGTAGGTTATCATAGTTCTAGGGAATGGATACATCATCCACCATACTAATAATAGATTCTGTGGCTTGAAATCTTGACTCAAAATAATTAAACAAGATTTCCATAAATCTCAAATAAATATCATGGATGGAAAATAGTCAAAATCCAGTCCTAAGGTAGAAAAGAATCATATAATACCACTATATAACACACTAAACCACCATGATCTACCTATCCGATGATAAGTTGAGTGCGAAAACCCAAAGACTACCTCCAACAGGGTTGGGGTTGGTGACCAATGCTGAGTTGGCATATACCACATATGGGAGGTATTCACCTAAGTACCTATATGAACTAAAGAATATCTAATCCCATATAATTATGAAATATAAAATAGCACAGTCGATACATACGCATACATAAAATTATATCCCAAAACCAGGGTATGAAAAAATTACTAAAAGTGATAAAAGAGGCCAAATACGTGCCCACAAAAAATTGGATACAGAGTCCAAGATACTCAGAAGGACGGGAATAGTTTCAAATGCAACACTAGAAAGAACCTCAATCAATATATCCCAATAATAAGATTTTTCGACAACCGTTCCCCCCAATACTTTGTTAAATGTCTTGTCATGTACATAAGACATGTCATGTGTGAGAATATCTCATACAAAGTGAGTATAACAATACTCAGTAGAAAACCCCAAAATAAACCATAATAGAAAACTAGACTCAAGAGGTATGAACCAATAATACCAGCCACATGATTTTACTTTAGGATTTATGGTAACACTCGTTCGAGAGGTATTGAACGATGATCCATTCTTTCACTGATGAAAATCAACTGAGAGGTCATTATCATCTATCCTTTCCAAGATGTACTCCATGAATATTAGAAGATAATACTATCTAGATATGGGATCACACCCAAGACCAATTGAGGATGCTAAAAACCCTACTGGATCAGAATTCTAGATAGGGAACAAAGGAATAGTTCATCGTGGTCACACCAATACCATGAAACCAAACTAGGAAAGATATGATAGAGGATCCCACTATTGTCCTCATGAAGGGATACCACACACTCTATTTATAATAGGAACTGTAGAGGAGATCATAATACTATGTTGAGGATGTAATTCCACACTATACCATCATAGGGATAGAAAAAGGGATCTTAATAAACTAAACATGGTATATATTGAAGAAACATAGGGCCTTACACATCCCTGGAAAATGTAAACAACATTTTTTGTCTTCCTCAGGTATGCCTTTGTCTCACTGTCCAACACGACATGTAAACATCCTTATACATAGTGTGTCCTATAGGGGTATAAAGAATGTGGAGTTTGGCTTACACTCATCATACCACATACCCATGATCATTTACATATGTCTGAGCCCTGGTATAATGGGAATTCCCTTGTACTTGTCCATATTCGAGTATCGGGTTGTGCCCATGTACTCTACCCATGACTATGTGCTTGGAAATTTCTTTTCTCATGTATAATCTAAGATACACACCATTCCACCATCATTGGGTAACATAATTTGTGGTAGGGACCACACAACATGTGATATCTTATTTTTTTGTGTAAACTTTATCACAGCGTTTAGAGACCCCACCCGACATGTTTTCTTTCAGTACATGATGTGTAATGCATGATTTTCTAGAATCTATTGGTTCTCCTATGGGTCTCCAGATTTTTCCACTATCCACATTGATCATGCCTTAGAAACTAAGATTCAAACTTGATTGATCCATGCAGTCTCTAATCACTATAATATAGTCATCAAATATGATCGGGAATCACCTCCACTGCATGGTGTCATCTGAACTTCAGAAATATGTAAATTAGAGAACATTTGATTTGATCTGATCTACCATTGATTTCCGACCATCATTGTTTGACCTTGATCACATCCTCCATTGTGATATACACCCTTGATACTAATTTTTTGTGATGAAGAATGATCACACAACATTTGAATACCTGGTATTTGTAGAACAACCATATAATGAAATTGACAGTGATTAAAGTGCAAAGAAATTAGGGAGAAATTGAATAATAAAAAATGAGGAATGAACCCTAGCCATGTTCCAGTTGGCCTCATTTAATTTTCCTTAAAACAATAAATGAAGGACCAACTAATAATCAAATAATTTCAACCATAATAAAAAATGAATCCATGAACCAATTTTTTAAGTTGAATTGGTTCATGTTTGACATGGGAAAGAAATATGGGATAAATAAAAATCTATAAAATGACCTAACTTTGGGTTGTATCAGTCACTGATAAAGAAATGAACTATTTCATCATCATTGGCGAGATCCACTAACTTCATTTCCATTGTCTATCCTTCTAGTATACAAATCATCGATGCATGAACTAGATGTCTACCAATCCTCCTCCAAAATCTCCTCTGGATTCTTTGGGTTATGTGGATAACCCTTGGAATTGTCCATAACTATTTATTTATTAGATATACCTATGTTTTTATTTTTAATTAAAATAATTAAATAAATATTTTATTTATTTATTCATTTGTACCACGGTGGTGTTCAAGACAAAACACAACTCTGAAAATATTATGTCATGATTAGGGTAAAATCCATGTTTTGGACTCAATGATAGTGTCATATTTCCAATCCAATCGCCTATTTTGGATTTATACCACTATTTTTGAAAAAATGTGAATATGTGATCTTAATATATTTAATATTTTTATTAAATCATTTCTGACCTCACCGGGACATAGAATCTCATGTCGTCTCGCTGTTTGAATTTGAAAATATTATTATATATATTCTAAAGAATCACATGGAAAAACATAGATGTTTCATAAAATCCCCATTTGAATACGAATCAAGACCCATAAAATTGATGTGATCTTCATTAGAAGTTCATATTTGTCATCAAACTATTATTTGATCATAGTTTGGTTTGGAATGTCAAACACGGCTTCCATTCCTCAAAAATTGTTTTGGGATTTATGTAGGGAAAGGAAATAAATGCCTAATATAAAAAAAATTCAACTAGAGGGAGAATAATAAGATTAGAGGAATAACATTCCAATAAAATTCAATCAGATAAGAATCATAAACTTAAGATGCAATCATTGTACTGTTAGGGGTTTTCACTCCTAATTAAACATATAATAATTGGCGAGGAATTTTTATACCCAAATAAAATTATTTAGATATAAAATAATGGGTAGATCCATAGTCAAATAATACATTAGCAGTTCTAGAGCGGATAGTATGCATACCTTTCACCATGTCATTATTGTACCCCTCATCCAAAATTGTGATCACATTACATTTCCCTTTTTCTCTCATCCTAAGAGGTTGCTGATGTCGATCATCATCCTTAACCTTTAGATTTGGTCACTAGTTAGCATATTGTTCACACTCCTTTCATTTGAAACACCAGAGTGTGGGTGGTGAATTCTATAGAGATTTCTCTCTATTCACATCATTAGCTATCTTTTTCCAAACACTTGAGCATTTTATTTCCCGATGAATTTCCTTTCCACACTTAAAACATTTATGTTTCGGTGCGGATGTGCGTCGGGTTACGCTGTTCCGCCAGGACGCGTTCGCGCGTGCACCCGTCAACCCGAGGGGATGGGCGCGCGGCTTGTGGCCCCGCAGTCCCGCTTTCCAAGGGCGGGCGGCATTCGTCCCTTATTCAGGGGCGTCTGCTCCTTGATCGAAACCGGGATGATGGGATGTCGGCTCCTCCTTCCTTGGACGTCTCCTCGGAACTCGTCGCCTAATCCGGGTCTCCCTCATAGACTTAAGAATGTTCGTGAATCTCGTTCCCGGCGCCATATCTTTATGGACACCGGTTAATTACGCTGCTTCCGCCCGGATGCTCCAAGGAGTCTGGGCGGGGCAGCAACCTGCAGTGAGAAGGCCGGGTGGCTCTGGGTGCTGGGGGCGTGTCGTGACACTGCGGCTCTGCACGTCTGTCTTCCGTCCCTAATAGGGCTTCTCGAAGGCATGATGGCCTGAGGCATCCCGTACTGGGTGCGGGGAACTGTGTCACCTGAGGTTTTCCTCAGCTTCCCATGTTTAACACGGGGTATGCCGCGAGTTTAACGTCCAGCGGGGACGGCATCGGACCGATCAACACGAAAAGTGGATCGGATGACAGAACCCCTTGCGGGGAACCTCCGACGCTGGGGCCAGCACATGGGAGGCTTCCCAAGTGATATGGAGTGGAGTGAAGTGGCATGACCCCACCGGGATGTGGCGGCCCGGGTAAGGATCAGGATGGATGATGGAGTGAAGAGCTTGGACCCCGTAGGGGCTTCCTACGTACCGCGCGTTAGCACGGATCAAAGTCAACGTAGTTCGGGTATACAGTTTAACGTCATGCTGGACGTCGGCAAGCCGACTCACGAAGAGGTCTAGGCCGCCGGGCGGAGGATTGAACCGAACCACCTCGCACAGAGGGGGGTGGAACGGCCGGGTGGATCACAGTTTCACGTCATGCTGGACGATGAAAGGAGAAATGGAAAAAGGGGTTGTGGGGAGGCACAGTGGAGATACACACGGGCAGTCTCCCACAGGGGCGGATTCATAGGTGAATCGACGCAAGCGTGAACCCTGGAGGGGTCCACTGATGGACGAACCGACGTAAATACGACCGGGACGACCAGGTGGCGGGCTTGGACCTCAAGAAGGCTTCCTACGTACCCTGTATAGAAGACAGGGATCAAAGTCCACGTAGTTCATTCTGTCAGGACTTACGCACTTGAGGCAGCCCGGACGCGGAAAAACTCAGTTGGAAGGGACTTGGGCCGAAAGCAGAAGACACCTCGATCCCAGTCACACCCTCTACTGGCTTCGGCAGTGGGGAGGCGCAATGGAGATACACATGTGCAGCCTCCCACGGGAAACTAGGGGTTTGTAATACCCTGCCCCCGTAGGGAAAATCCACTCCCATTAAATCGTCCCAAAAGAGGGGCAATCCCGACATCCCTGCAGAGACGAGCGGGTGGGGGCCACATCCAAACCGGGGGGGACCCTGCGTGCGAGGCACGGGATCAGGTTGCGGACGGTTTAACGTCTTGCCGGACGAAGTACAGTTTAACGTCGTGTGTTGAGGACGAAGCGGACGGTTTAACGTCTTGCCGGACGAAGCACAGTTTAACGTCGTGTGTTGAGGACGAAACACTTGGCAGTTTAACGTCTTGCAGTGCGGACGAATGTGCAGTTTAACGTCATGCTGGACGTGTGGGCAGTTTAACGTCATGCTGGACATCTGTGCAGTTTAACGTCATGCAGGACGAATATGCAGTTTAACGTCATGCTGGACGAATATGCAGTTTAACGTCATGCTGGACGAATATGCAGTTTAACGTCATGCTGGACGAATATGCAGTTTAACGTCATGCTGGACGAATATGCAGTTTAACGTCATGCTGGACGAATATGCAGTTTAACGTCATGCTGGACGAATATGCAGTTTAACGTCATGCTGGACGAATATGCAGTTTAACGTCATGCTGGACGAATATGCAGTTTAACGTCATGCTGGACGAATATGCAGTTTAACGTCATGCTGGACGAATATGCAGTTTAACGTCATGCTGGACGAATATGCAGTTTAACGTCATGCTGGACGAATGATTGCCGCCGATGGGTCCGTGTCACTTCGCACGAGCCTGGAAGGCTGCACGGGAAGACAACGCACGGTGCGGGCACCCAGGATGAGGATCATCGAGCGCCGCGCAGGCGGGTACCCGCAGGGGGTCAAGGGAGGCGACCCTGGCGGATTGCGCGCAAAAGAGGAGCTTTGCGCGCAAAACTGCGGGTCGGCGCGCAAAATGGCGGGCTGGCGCGCAATTGGGCCAGCTCTTCGCGCGCGGATGATGGGGATTGCGCGCACCGGGCTTCGGGTAGCGCGCGGGGGCAACGGCTCATTCTCTAACAAATGGCCACTTTGAAAATGGGGGGTGCGCGCAATCGGGTCGGATTGCGCGCACCCGGGGGGCAATTGCGCGCAAGAGGCTTCTTTTGCGCGCAAAGGCCTTCGGGTTGAAATTTATTCAAAGGAAATGAGCCAAGGGGATTGCGCGCGAAGGCGGACCCCAAGGCTCTATTGCGCGAAAGAAAGGAGGTTACCTGAAGATCGGCATTGCGCGCGGAAGGGGTTGAATTGCGCGCGCGGGAGACCGTTCGACTTCCAGCAACCTTTGAAACGTTGGGGGTCGCCTAGTATTTATAGGCAACCCCGGGCGCGGAATCCAAGGCGCGAGCGCGGAATTCTCCTCGCGGGCGCGGAATCGGGCACGGCGCGCAAGGGAGTTGCGTGCATCCCGGGGGTTTTGCGCGCGGATCATCATCTTTGCGCGCAGACCTCTGAAATTCCACGCAAGGCCTCCGGGCCCTCCGAAACATTCTTCCGACTCCAAATATGACCTCGCTTTCCGCATCCGGAGCTTCGTTTCGGAACAACGGACTTTTCCGGCGTCTACAATTTACTATTACCCTTTTTACAATCTCCACTATGTTTTATTCTATACTTTGAGAATAAGGTAATACTTATATTCTTCTCTACATGATTTTTAGAATTTCCTTTGAATTCCATCTTTCTTTTCATGTCAAAATCATGAAACTAATGGTTAACTCCAATATCCATTTCCACCTTGAGAGAACATCAAACGAATTATTCATATATTCTGAAGTACCTCATGGATAACAGCCTTAAAAGACTTTATTTTAATTCATCGAAGAATAGATCCACCTTAAATTCAGGTTGGATGATAAAACCATAAGTATACCTCAAAAGTCTTATAGAATTTCCCCTCATATGTACCAACATATTCATTATCCTTCTGATTTTTCTCAAGGAACTCATTCTCGATTTTATCTGAATAATATAAGGAAATTACATATTGAAAAATAGTTCTCTTGAAATCATCCCACTCAATGGATTAAATTTCATATTATTGAATCACATTCTTGATAAGTATCCACCATTGACCATTTCTCCATCTAAATGACAGACAACTAAAATGATTTTTTCATGTTTCAAAAAATAGAGAATAGAAAATATATTTTCAAGGGAGATGATCCATTTCTCATAAACTATTGAATATTTCGATCCACTAAAAGAAGGTGGATGTTTCTTTATGAAGGACTTAACATAATGTTATACCCTTCATTGACAGTTTGGAGGCTTAATGTGATTCATTAATTGGGAAAGTTGTTTGATCATAAAAATGATATTTTCCATTCTGTATCCCATAAAATATGGTTTCTGATGAGGATAATCATAGAATTTACATCAAAATTACTATTAACATGGTTCCTTTAGGTTCCATCCATCGACTAAAACAAAAAAACATATCATGATAAAAATTAATCATAGTGGAAAACTACATAATAATTAAAATTAAATTATAGTATGTCTAAAACATGGAACATTAAAAATATTTTCAATATATGAAACCATAAGTTTTACTAAGGTCATTCACAGTAATTATCTATTCAAATCCTTTATGATGGTTTGCAAAGTGTTTGTGAATTTTATAAGAATGTCCCCGAGGAGTGTCAAACTATGTGTAAAACAAGGGATATTTTCATGCACCAATTGGCAATCAAGTCAAATTCCAAGATTACTTTTTTATAGTTATTACCCCTAGGCACAACTATTATAGAGACCCATCCACTTGCAGTATCCATAAGTGGATGTAATTGTTTGGAAAACACTCATGAAATTCATCACCAAAATTCTAGGATATTTTCTTATACTTAAACTTATTCTTATGATTCTCACTAAAGTTTTCTCATCACAGTTTCTAAAGGATAACTAAACCTTTAACTGATACCAACAATAATGACACAAAATTTTCATAAATAGATATTACATCTTGATATATGAATATTCATTACATAACAAACATTACATGCCAAAATTATATAGGTCTACTTCATTTGTAAACCTGTAAACATAAAAAATTGGTTCATAGGTGAACTACATCATCTCCCACTTATTTTTTCATAACTCGTACCCTTCATAGACATATCAAACATAAAACCTTTCTTCATACCCATGGTATATTTAACCTAATAAAGGGTCATATATGGTGCTCAATAAGGGTAAGAAGGGGAGATATTGATTATTACATAAGCAAAAAAAGAGAATAAGGTTATGAGAACGTGAGCATAACATTTTAAAACCATACCCTACATGTCAAATATAACAACATTGAGTCATGTAATAAATATTTGTAGTTAATAAGTCATGAATAATAAATAAACTGAATGGGCACAGTGTGTAATCTCAAGTACACGACGTGTATTTTTTTAATGATTAAATCATTCAGTGGTATCATTTTTCTTCAGATGTATAGAAGACTTGTTTGGGGTTGCGAACAGTAGCGCCAAGAGCCTGTTTCCTTCCCGATTGATCATTTATACCTTGATTCCTTCACCACCGGTTGCGTTTGAACTTGATCAGTGAGATCTTGATTCCTCTTGATCCTTTATTCCTAATTTCTTCTATCAATCTAGTTATTTATGTTCGATCATTTATACCCATTTTGTATATCTACTCCATTCTAGGGTGAATCAAAGCCCAATGTTGGATGAGGAGAGTCGTACTATGATGAGGTAGGTGTCTTGTGCCTTTTACTCAATGTTAAGTTTTTTATATATACTGTATTTCCATTCACCCATGTTTAGGGTGAAACCATGAATGAGAATTGGATTTTTTGTTTCCTAATAATTATTAAGTCATGAATTAAATTTAATTAAGCATGATTTAGTTTGTTGGTTTGATTTAGGGCCACCCCATGGCTGCGTTCCCTTGGAATGACCATTATGGTTGTTTATCTTAGATTGCCTATGAGTAATGCCTTATTTTCACTTATTGGGTTTTTATGTATGAATTAAATTTATAATGGAATTGGAATTTTGGTAAATTGTGATTGATTTGGTTAAAGGGTTTGAGATTAGTGATTTACCCTTCGCCCCATGATAATCCAATTATCGTGTAAGACTTGTGAAAGTTTAATTCACTTGTTTCTTGATATGTGAGATTCCTACACGATTTATTATATGTTGACCATGTAATAGTGTAATTTACATGTGTTGTTTGAAATGATGAAATGTTGATATACCGGGCTTGACCTTGATTTATTTGATATGCCTGTGGGTGATAATTTTTTATCCATGTGGGAAAGGATCTATTATCCTTATGGGAAAGGATTTGTTACGCCTACGGGCGAGGATTTGTTATGCCTCTGGGTGAGGATTCATTAAGTCTAAGGGATAGGATTTGGTTTTGCTGAAAACAAGGTTTTTCTATGCCTATGGGCATGATGTTGAGTTGTATATTAAAATGGAATGATTTATGACGCATTTTCTAAGACAAAGCAAAAGATTGGATTCTCTCTTCACTTTATTTATTTAGATAGCCTTATGAGGCATCTGTTGAGCATTCTTTATATGGGGGATTGATGAGTTTAAGATAGATCTCAAGACTTATATAATTTAACATAATAAAATGGTTGAACTGAACATAATGAATGAAAATAGGAAACATTACTTTTAGGATTGTTTACTTTTGGGTACTTTCTAGTTTACTACTTTTCCTTTTTGTAAACTACCTATTTCATATACTCACTGACAGATGGGCATAGATCTTTGGTGGTTTCCAACTGGGATTTATTTCTCACACCCAGTTTGGGTCATGATTTTGGACCCAAATAGATTATATTGTTGCAGGTGTCGATAAGGGATATTTCCCTTCTACAGGTACTTGAGATGCTATTTAGGAGCTAGAGAACATCGGACCGAGACAAGGATTTCCATGATTCCTAGTATGTTTTGTTTATTTTGTGATTTTGAGATATATATTGTGTATTTTTATATTGTACTTGTTTATATGCTTTCCTAGAACATGTGAAATGCTGCATAATCGTTTCTACCTAATGATGATTGGTTGTTTATCTTATTAGTCTTCCACAGTTTATTTTAGTTGTAGGTTGTTTACTTCTTCTGCTGTTGTACTATTATTTATTCCATTATGTTACACTCTTCCAATGAGGGAATAGTTTTTCCACTATCATACCCTAGGCCCTCATTTCTAGTCAACATACTTTGGCATTTGGGGAAATGTGGTTGAGGCCTTATTGCCAACCTAGTACGGTGCACCAGTTGAGTGGAATCCAGATCCAGGAAGTTACAAAGTGGTATCATAGGATTTATTTCATGGTTTCATTTATTGTTTGGAGATGATATAAAGGAAATGAAATTTGGTAATTATCTGTTATCAGGATTAGCTACCCTGTGTATAGGGAAAATTAAAATTACCTTGAATGAAATTGTAATTTTTAGATTTTGAGCGGTTACTGATGATTTGATTTCACAATTGAGTGATACACTTGTTTTGTGCTATTATTATTGATATAATTGTGGTTATATTTTGTTGAAACCAGATGAGATAAGGGTATTTCATCACATGCATCATATAGGCACCTCTTATAAATCACATGTCATGCATTATTTCCATGCCATTTAGAGAGTATTAATGATTTAATGCTATTGTGATAGATGTATTTCCAGATATACATGCTGTTTTGATAGATATGGTGATAGATATTCCTGCTGTTGTGATAGATTTATTGGTTTGTGCCATGGTTGAATTGTATGAATGCTAAACTTTGGTCTATAAGGATTATGGGACCTCTTGGATCCAAATTTGGTGGATCACGTTTCAAACATGGGATATAAGTTTTTTTGTTTATTTACTAGATGTGGATGCCAAGATTTGGTTCGTGGGGTGTATGGCCGCCATAGAGCGGAATTTAGAACACTGTTTCTTTATTTTAAAAAAAATATGGGTTTCAGGGATGTTTCTCAGGCTTACTGTCTGGAAACCAAAACGACACGGCGTGTGGTCCTATGAACACACCATGTGTTCTTATATTTGGGAAGAAGAGAACTTTTCCAAGTATATGCTGTGCACTATGAGTACACATCATGTGATTTATGATTGTGTCACTGGATGTGTGAGAGAAAACATGGGTAATTGAGTTTTGATATGAACATGTCGTGTACCTCATGTACACTCTATGTAGTTTTACATAGGTAGACCCGTGTAGCCTTGGCCATGTAAAAGTACATGGCCAGGAGGTAAGATTTGAGTACATGCCATGTGTCATCCCGACACACTATGTATCTAAGACGTTTACACAACCAAGGTAGGAAAAGTAACATGCCCATGTGAGAGTTTAAGGGGGAACGTTGTGTATAGTTCCTACATGATGTATACCTGAGGTGTTTACATGCACCAGCTGGTAGAAGTACAAAAATATATAAGGGATTAAGTGTACACACCTTGCATGATTCCTATATGTAGTATACTCATATTTTGTGAACTTTTTAGGCTTTACTTCCCCTATTTAGTTCTTGTGTTCTTGAAGTGCGTACCTTGATGAATAGAGATTATACTGATGTGTGTGTGATGGACTTTATAGAGAAATTCCTCCACGACGACCTCTAGTTGTACGCTAGGAGAGTGGCAATGAGCATACCCCAGAGGTGGTAGGCCATGGGATACCAGTGGATCCTCTAGATGTTACAGTCGTGACACCAGTTGTTATACCAGACACAGGTGAAGATGCATAGTTCCATGGAAGCTTCATGAGGTTTACACAGACCTTTTAGGGAGTACCTCATCCTTCCACGTCTTTGGAATTACTGACATACGTATTCCAGTAGAAGCATCCACTTACATTCTCGGGGGATGGTGGAACACAGGTTGTAAAGTCATGGTTGGATTCCATGATTATGATCTTTGAGCATCAGGAGACGCCTCCTGAGAGGAGGGTCAATATCACAACTTATATGCTACATGATTCAACCAAGAGGTAGTGGGATGTTATCACAAAGATATAGCATCATCGAAAAAATGGCATAGGGATAATTTCAGGTGGTCTTCAATGAAAACTATTTCCCCGAGATGTTGAGGGATGATATATGGGAGTTCATGTATTTGGAATAGGGTGTTATATTAGCGATGTAATACTCTTCACGTTTCACTATACTTCAGAGGTCCAAAACTATTCTGATGGGTGATAAAACATCAAGGGATAGATGATTCACGGATGGTCTCAGGTATGACATCCGATCATAGGTGAACATTTTGAGGTTTCCTTCTATATATGCAATTGTAAATCTGAAATTGATTGATGAGTTTAAACTACAAGAAGCTAGGTTTTTGAACTTGGGCGGTTCGGCACTGAGATATGGTACGGTCTCAACAAGTAGCAAGAAGCATTATATGTAGCTTTCTCGTGGTGAAACGAGCAGTCAAAATGTTTCTTCAAGTATCCAGGAGGGGTGCAATCTGTGTGGAAGATCTAGGCATATGAGACCGCAATGCCTGATGTACCCATTCAAGTGTCGAGAATGAGACATGACGATCCATCTATAATGGTACTACATAGAATTTCCATCAGCATCTAGTGAGAGAGGTTCTACAATATCTCTGCATTTTGGAGCTGGTTCAGTGGATTCTACCCAGTTGGGGAACTAGAATACATCAGGCCGCTTAGGCTGAGGTGGTGGTCATGGATGAGCAATCCAGACTCTAGGTTTTTAGGGAAAATAGAGTGTATCAGCTCAGGGTAGCCAAGCTATGTCACAAGGATTCAGTACATGCCAAATTTTTTAAGTGTAGTAGACCCAGCAGGAGCAAGATCCTAGACCTTATACTATCGGAGGTACTATTCTATTCACCTTCATTTTATCTTTTTCACTATTTGATATAGGGTATTCTCATAGTTTTATATATGTGACTATTTTAGAGATCCTTGTGCTCTACATCTTCTCTTCTGAGAAAGTTGTGATGGTAGACACTCCGTTAGGGATAAGGGCGGAAGGTGTGTGCCTGTGTAAGGAGTGACCCCTTGAGGTTAGTGGGTGTCACTTATTTTTGTATCTCTATGTATAAAAGATGAATGGTTTTGATGTCATACTCAGAATGGACGGATTAGTCTCCTTTCAAGCCTTTGTCGATTTCTGTTGCTGTAGAGTGAGTTTTACGTCACGAGGAGGTGGATAATTTCTATACAAGGGAGAGTGGGATGTCCAAGAAAGACGTGTGGGACCTAAGAAAGATGGGTTTAGTGGGATGAAAACACAAATTTCTAGTTTATATCTGGATGACTAGGGAACACATTCGATATTTTTTCTTCCTATGGTTGATCATTTTAGGGATTGTTTCCCATACGACTTTTCAGGCTTACATCCAGTAAGAGAGGTGGAGTTATCTATCGAGCTTGTTCCAGGAGCTACACCGATATCCATTCCTCCATACAGGATAGATAAAACAAAGCTGTAGGATCTCAAGAGGTAGCTAGATGATTTATATGGAAATGGGTTAATTCAACTGAGTACTTATCTATGGAGTTCGCTGGTCCGTTTTACGAAGAAGGCAGATGATACCCTCAGGTTATGCGTGGACTATCAGAAGCTGAACCAACTAAAGGTTAAAAAATTATATCATTTTCCAAAGTAGATAACCTGTTTGATCACTTTATAGGAGCTTGGGACATCTCAAAAATTCACTTATGTTTTTAATATCATGACTTACATGTTCGATTTTTAGACATACCTCGTATCGCGTTTTGTAGCAGGTATAGTCTATATGAGTATCTGGTTATTCCGTGCGGTCTCACAAATGCGCCAATGATTTTCTTGGATCTAATGACCATAGTGTTTTATACCTATCTTGATTCTTTTTTTTTGTGGTTTTTGTGGATCATATCTTTGTATATTCTCATAATCTATATAACCATGCCACACATCTTGAGATCATTTTGAGTACATTAAGAGAGCATCAGTTATATAATAAGCTCTCAAAGTGCCACTTCTGGATGGATCAGATTCACTTCTTGGGTCACGTCATCTTGGAGACAGAAGTATCAGTAGACCAAGAGAAGGTTATATTATTAGTGAACTGGGAGCATCCAATGAACTTCTTTGAGGTGAAGAGTTTTCTTGGGATGGATGGTTACAATAGGCATTTGCAGGGTCCTAAAAACTTCTCAAAGGGAAGTAAATACTTCCACAAGCACTTTGTAGAAGGAAGAAAACATTCTTATAGGTCCAACAAGGAACATGGATGAAAATTGAATTGAAAAATTTGGAATAAAATTGAAGGTACCAAATTTTCAAGGGTTTTAAGTGATTCACAAACCATCATCGGGAAGGGTTTGTGGAGCGCATGACTATGGACCATTGGTATGTGGAAGGACCCATGAGGAGATTTCCAGAGAACCCAGGAAGCTGTGAACCATATAGTTAGTGTAATAAACACATTGAAGGCTATCCACATATTGTCTTTACAACTGAGTAGTTCGTAGATGAAGTAAATCGGCAGGGTTCTACGCAACATGAATCGCGAACCGCAGCCTCCATAAACCCCAGTTTACTGAGTCTTCTGTGAGTTGAAATATCACTTCATGGGCTTAGGAAAATGGTGTCGCATGCCTATAGATATGATTTCCCCAATGATCTATAAAATTATACCAGGAGGAAGAATAAATGGATGTAAGAATAAATCCTGAAGGAGACCCTAGATATTGGAAGAAATAATTCATAGAGGATTCCAACTTCGGTTTTGAATCATCACCGAAGTGAAAACCAAGAACCACATTTCTGCAGGTATAACCTTCCACACACTATAAAAATAAGGAAATTAATAATAATGGGTAAACTGTGAACCTAATTAGTCTCATCAAGAACCAAAAATTCCTCGTGGATGATCTCTCTGTGAGCCACAGGTTCTAGGACCCTTTTTCAGTACGACGCTCCGCATAGTGCATAACTATGTGGATCGAACCGCATGCCGCGTACTACATCAGTATGTGGATGGAACCTAAAGAGGTATGACACACAACATCCAAGACCACATACCACTTTGGTATGTGGTGGTCCATACCCAATCTCGTGTACTACTTTGGTACGCGGACAAACCCTCTACCCGTATACCACTATGGTATGCGAATATCCCCCCACCCCGCATGAGAAAACAATAAGTGGAATGGGATGTCTTCAGGAGTGTGTCTTTCCTGATCCCATATCGCCCCTCTATTACCATCAAGTAATCTATATTTCCTTCACTAACCATTCCAACGACATTAGGCCCAAGCCTCCTCTATATCCACTGGACCCTTATTATCAGATCATTGGGCGCATCAGTTCTCCCCTTTGAGTCTATATACCCATGGTAAATGGAGTTAAAAACGCTGTCCCTACAATGGTTCTGACTCCTAGGATGTCTATAATTATACATTCCCATGGTAACCCAGAGTCCAACCGTGGGATGGTAACATGAACCTCCCTATTCTAGGGATCAAGGGAGATCACTTGCTTTTCCATTCAATGAGGAATAGTGACCAGTCAAAAGAATCACGATCACTTCTCCTTTTGATGAGAGGCGAAAATACTCCACTTTCTCAGAGCACATTCTGGGGGGAACTTCCACTGAGGTAAGTCCCTAACCTTCCAATGGCTGAGCCTCACTAATCCCACTATCATCTCACATTGAAGGGTTTATTTCTAGGGGCCCTCACTCATCGCCGCCTTAGCTTCTTCCATTGTAGTCCTGTCCTCTCCCATCAGTGGGAGAGAAGGTGTGTGATTGGTTGAATCTCCCATATCCTATTGTTTCTCACAATGAGTATAAATCACGTAGGATTATAGATTTGTGATGATTACAACATCCACACAACCTAACCATAGTGAACTATGAGAGCTATGTTTCCTATTAAAATCAGCATACATAGGATTCCATCATGAAGGCCCGAGCTCAAAAGGGTTCCCTTCTAAAAGGATCCACCCAATAATGTTCCCCTCAAATGGGAAAATTATTTGCGTAAGCCCCAACCCATAATGAAATATGAGAACTATGATTCCTATTCAAAATAGGATATGTAGGATGCCTGCTTGATGGCCCGAGCTCAAAGGGGTATCCTTCCAAACGGGTCCACCCCAATTATGCCTCTTGTAAATGGGCCACCTCCCAGGTCCAAGTATGAAGCTAACCAAACTACGTGGGATTTTATTACTCTCCTGAGGATACATAGGAAACCCATATTATGGGTCTGATCCCAAAATCAAATCACCTTTCATCCCTCCCGGATGACAATAAACTCTATATCACCTTATTGCATGGCTTAAGTCAGCATTGCCTCTCTAGCGTGAAATTAATGTATATCCATAATGATCCTGCAACCCAGGGGTAACCCATGGATACACTCTTTGGTAATGAACCAAGGATTAAATAACATATGAACATGACTTAAACCTATAAGGGAGTCTCAGAATAGGCAATAATTCTTCCCAAAAGGATGCGATGAGCCCGACCTTCCATCCTCTCGACCTATGGAGTCCTTAAGTGTCGTTGACCAAACTGTCATCCATCAAACACCTGACTTTGGAAAGAAGGTCCATGAATCATGGATACCAAGGTCGTTAGGTGTTTATGGATCCACAAATAAACCCATTAGAGACCATCTGAGGAAGTTATATCCTAAGAGGACCAATTTTACAAAAACTTAACCCCATGAAATCGCCTATTGAGACCATTTGACTGTGGAACCTCCTTCATAATGTGGAAGGGATAAACTACCCAGTCCCCACAAGGTCAGTCCAATTCCCCCTGAAGAATAACAATGATAATCAGGTTGAAACTAATACTAAGATGGGAAAATCTCCATCAAAACGGACGAATGCTCGTCACTCGTTAGACCATTGTTTTACTTTTTCACAAACTCGTAAATGTGAAACCTGAGAGGAGAAACAAAATTAGTGAACCCTAAGTGAATCCTTAACCAAGGTGGAAATTATACCCACTCAACCCCATTCTCCTCATAACAAAAAAGGGGAAGGGGCCAAGTTGAATCATCAAATATGCATATGTTCAAGAGATGATACTTTGACTGGGTTTTTTGTCTGTATATGTCACATATATATATTGTAGGTTCCTATAGGGAAACCTTCAATCTAAATGGATTCCTAAAAACCAATAAAGACATGTGACTCAGTGATCCCGTAGATGGCTAGGCCACCAATGAAGATAAGGACCCCCTCGCCAACCCATCATCTTCAACACTGTGTATCCAACATGATGATTAAAGAGTACCACCAAAATGGTACTCTCCCTGTAGTGGAGGCCGCAGGACAAGCCCTCCAATATGAAGAAGATCTCCAGTCACCTCCTTATCCATGACTGGCACCCAAACACAAGGTGGCCCCTGTGGTCGTCTCGAACCATTTAGGGAGACTGTCCCCAGAGCATGACAAGAAGTACATCCCTTATCTCAGGGAGGTAGATGAAGTCGATGCTGATGAATTTATACTAGCTGCACAAGGGTCCTACTCATGGGCCCCTACCAGACAACATCCATTCCAAAACCGAATGACTAAGTATCCTCACTTTGAAGATGATCTTATGATGAGGACACCTACTGAAGTCCATAAGACACATGCCCCTCGGGCTACCCACCAAGGGAGGAAAACATATAACCAGGAACATGCTATCACCCTGATTAATAAGGAGGAACTCTCCATAGAAATGTGGAAAAATTCAATGGGAAGTCATAAAAATCTTCCCCTCCACTCAATCCCACCCCCAAAATAGGGTGGCATAATATGATCACATGCACATTCCTACTAGTGCTCCTCGACCCCACAATGCAGATAGAGCAGAAAATTATAGGCAGATACTGATATCTGTTGATACACAAGAATCCCATCATCTTAATAGAATGAAAACTAGCTACAGGCAGGCACAAATACCCGCTAATTCATATAAGGGCTTCCTTCCAAATAAGTTGGCAAGAAAATATGATCAGTGTCAAATTCCTGTAGATGCATACAAATCTAGTGAGATAAATACAACAGCATGCGAGCAGATGAAAATTCCCACTTGTGAATATGAAGCCTACCAGTCAAATATGGTGGAAATGGGAGAAGAAAATCGGTGAAAGACTCATTCCTCTGTCCCGACACAAAAAAACTGTCAGTATATACTGGAAACCTTTGGAGGACCGGAGTAGGCACAAACTCATGCTCTAACATCAGAATTGGCCTTCAAACCCATTCCATCCAAAGATGTATCTCAGCACATAATGGAAATTATGGAAGATCAGACATTGATTCCGGACCATATCTTCCAAAAATTCCAAGATATCATTGCATCAGTGGAAAAAGAGAGGAACCAAGCCCATGACCCATTTTCCTCGAAAAAAATAACTTACCTGCAAAATGGGATAGTCACTTTGGGGAAGTTATGCATCCCTACCCCAGTCCAGGGTGGTTGACTATAATATCCCATATTACACAGACAACTGAATCAGGAACAAATAACCTTTCCAACTAGGGGACACTGGTCTAACATGGAGGCCGCTCCAGGGCAGACATATATCATTTCTAAAACCCAAGATGTTAGTCGGAATACCCCGACGACATCACAAGAACCAAATAATAGGGACCCATATATGAAGGTAATTACCAACATCAGACGACCCTAGTTACCCAAAAGAGAGCACCAAAAAATGAAATGTGTCAAAGGAAATTGGAAAATGAAGAGCACATACCTGATCCAACTCTACTAGAAGCTGGAATTCTCAATACCCTCGATCATATATAAATAAAGGCTCAAGGTCCTGTCAGTTCATTACCAAATTATGGACTTGGTTGTAGTAGTTGTGAAGGCCCTCCCTGTAATGTTGCTACTAGAATATCTGAAGGTCCTCCCTATAGAAGCCAAGGGGGCTTACTCTGTGGGCCAGGAATGATCAATAATGGGATCCTATCTCTTAATGTGTGTCAGGGTATCCCTCCACTTGACCAAAATATCAAACAACAAGAAGGTCCTCCCCTCAATTTCGTCCAACCTGATGGTCCTACCCAGGGTATACATTCAAAATATGCTTCTACATATATTCGGATATCGAGTCATGATGGTAGTTCTCACCATGATGACATCCATTTCATAGGCCCTACACACAATGGCAGTTTCTGTGAAATCCCTCTCCATAGAAACATCAAGCAATGAGAAGGTCCTACCCTCATTGCACTACATCCTGAAGGCCCTCCCTAGGATGTACACTGTAGAAATTATCCCTGCAGCCAGATATCAAGATGTGATGGTAGTCCTTTCCATCATAGCAGTCATCGAGTGGGTCCTCCCCTCAGTGACATTAGCAACCCAAAATTCCTCCCCTCGATGTAGCCTTCCCTAAAGGTCCTTCCCAAGGTATATTCCATTGAGACATTCCTCAAAGCTGGGAATCAAGTTTAAATGGTATCCCTCACCATTGTAGCACCAATTGTGAAGGTCCTCCCCACAATCTAAATAAATTCTATTAAGAAGTCCCTCCCCTTTCTTGGAGAAATGTGAGAAAGAACTCCTACACCGAGGTACTCAGAAAGATAGAGTCAAACATATCAGAAACTCAGTCCATAATGAGTAATATCCTTTACCAACCATATGACATTCTTGGTCTATGATCATCTTCTGATCCACCCCGCACCACTCACATATCAATGAGGCTTCCACCATCCCTACTACATGGAAAAAAATCACTAAGAATCAGTTAAACTAGGCATATCAAGTAGAGGAGTCCCTGAAATAACAACTACATGATATATTTCTCGTGAGAAGACAAATAGTTAAGGATAATATACCAGTGATGTATTGGCCCACAACCACTTCTCAGTTTGACATACCAAGGGATTTTTCTGAGTAATGTATGCCTAACATTCTCCTCAATACTTGGATGACTCTTCACCAAGTAAAAAGAATTTTCTTTCCCTATGAAGGGTATGCAAACCATGTCAACATATTAGGAGGGATTTTTTGTCTAATTGTCTTGGAAGCCCTCCCATCTGCATGGTGGAAATGATCATAAAGGAAAAAGAAAAACCTTGAACTGGCTTGCCTCCACGCAATTCACAAATTTCATTACCTCATTGGTGACACCCCATCCAGAGTTCATATTCGGGGATGGGGAGAACATGGAGCTCTACAGTTCACTCCATGTCCCATACAACAAACCTCAATGGAAATAACATCTTGAAATTTCGTTACCCAAAGATAGAAATCAAATTAAATCCCCACACAGGAAATATGAGATACTCAACAAAAACTAGTCTGGAGTAAGTCTCAAAAGTGTCAGGCCCAATGAGATCAATCCATCGAAAATCTTCTGAGCCAGCCAACCACGAACATCTCGCAGGCTTCTTGCATAAGGGAAGCCAACCAAAAACCAGTTCTCATGTCTTTAAAATCTATTAAATCCCTTGGGGATCTAGTGCCATACTCGGATCACACCCATGAAGGAGTGTGTGAAATCAAAATGGTAGAAATAGTAGTGGATGCCTCCACAATATGAGAACAACCCCAACCCACCAGACTAGGGTCATTTTTAACTCAAAATTCCCCTGTAAGACCAAAAAATCCAAGCCGTAGTGCATCAAAAGAAGAATGGGAGCACCCCCAGCTAGTAGGGATGGGGGAATTTTTACTTTATGTTCCCACATAACAGACGTTTATCTTCTCCCATATAGGAAGAATGATAAATAGAGAGGTCACCTGTTGAACACTGTCCCATGATTCATACCCTCCTAGATGAAAGAATATCATGAGGTTAGATCAAGGCTCCCTTTGGGTCAATATTTGTCGAGAAACCCAAAGAAAACCACAAAATAGAAGGAGAAATTCCAAAAAAGGATTCATAATGATTTCCTAACATTTAGCACCGGGTACACCAACCCCAATGCAGTATGCATCAGTGAACGTGGTAAACATCAACCCCATAGATCTGAAAGGAAATGATATAAATGGAGAGGACATAAGAGAAGATGGTTCCCTTCTAGAGGCGGCCCACACCATGCCTGATGGTGTGCACACTCAGAACCAGAGAGCTGTCCTAAATTTTGGCACCCCTCAGTTAATTCACAATTACCTCCCATACAAATCCTCAACAAGGATAAGAATAAATCCAAGGTTTCATATGACGCACCCCCCCAGAGAATGTGTTCCTCACACTCGAGGAAATATTCTCCAAGCAGGAGAAAGAAATGAAAGATCTCAGGCGAATCAATGCTGAGATTTATCAAGGGAGCAGTCTTTCTGGATGCGTTCCCCCTATGGAACATCAATAGGTGTTCCCAAAAGAGGTTCCCCTACCATAATCACTCATTCTGGTAAATTAATTTAAGATCATATGCCTATCTAATCCAGCACTGGGACCATTAACATACTTGAATATATCCACAAAAGACCTAAATACTTATATCTACTAGGAAATTAGCCAAAATACATTTAGGAAAACCCACAAAGGATACCCCCGGCAAGGTATCCACCCCAAATTCCATCAATTTCGACACATCCAATTTTTCCCCCTACTGTACCGGCCTAAGCTCACGTTTGAAAGGATATCCATCAAGGGATCCTGAATACCATTGAGAAACAAACAACCCATATAGAATCCATGGAAGGGTGGAACACTCTAATACAAACAAAGTGCAAACCGAACCCTAATTTGGTGAGCAATATTCCACCACATCCAAACTTTGGGAGCCCTGTATTCATAGTGTTTAATGGATTGGGGGACCTAGAACAACATATAATGCTCCATGACTCTTACTGTGACCCTATGATGGGAACCTAGAAGTAATAAGAAGTAGTGAAACTTAGGTGCTTCATGCAAACTCTATAGGGTTCCGCCTTCATGTGGTATACTAGCTTTCTAGCTAACCCAGTCACTAGATTGGAGGACCTCCAATGATAATTTCTCTTTCAGTTTAGTTCGATATTATCTAAGACAATAGTCACTTATCTCATGAACTGGAAGCAGCGATAGGATGAAATATTTTTGGACTTTGTTTCTAGATGGAGGGTCTTGACCTACTTCCTTACCATGCGACTTCCCCTGAATAAAATTATCTCTATCCAAATTCATAATCTCCATGATGAATTACAAACACTTCTTATCCTAGTGAAGTACACAAGTGGTTTCTGAGACTTCTCCTCCATTACCCAAAGGATAGAAGACTCCTTGCACTGGACCAATCTCAACTCCCAGGTGGCCCCTTCAACTCCAGGGAAAATAATGGGAAAAGACAAAGCGAATTCTATCATGCTTAAGAAACCCCCATCATTAACTCTAGTTGCATGACCTCCACCAAATTGTGCAGGACCCCCTGGATGCCAACAACCACCCCAACCTCTTCAAGATGAGTGAAGGGGTGATAAAAGAAATCAGTTTTAGGAGTGAATAAATAAAGTATACTCATTCTGATATGACCATGTTCGTGGCTACTTCATAGCCACAATGAATTGAAACTTTCTTCGGCTACTAGATCCAAAGGGAGTCGATGAATTCGGTCTCGATGACCATAAAAATTATTGTCCCTATCACCATATACTGGGGAAAACCATCCAAGAGTGATTCATCTTCAAGGACCTCCAGCAAAAAATGGTGGATTTTGAACAAGTCAATTTGGGTCTGCCGCTATCACAAGTGGCATATGTCTCCACCTTAGACCCAAGATATGAAGAAGAATGGAAAATAGTCACCAAAAAAGGGAGAAAAAATTGTTAGTTTGATGAATCAGAAAATAGTCAATTGAGCTCATGACATACTATAGGCCCAGTTGAAGCAACCAATCATGCCCCCAATAGTTCCTGATGTAAGATATCATTTATCCTTAGCCCCACAATCCTCTAGAGGCTATAAGGGTAGAAAGAAGGTGTAAGAAGATAAGACGACACCAAATCCAAAGTTGGTCTTGACACTTTCTGACTTCATGCAAGTAGACATGAATGAATGGGCACCACCCCTCCAGACAGAACCATCCAAAGAAGACAATCAGACAAAATCATTATCGAATCAAGAACTGATATTCAGCTCCATTAATTTCATTCACTTGATGGAACCCTTATTTGATGGATACTATGACCATGAACCTAAATTCTCCACATCAAACTAGAGAGCTGGAGGAAGATTCCATAAAGGTTGAGGGTTTCCTAGAAGGCATGGTTGTGGGAGGAGTCAAATTCCTGAAAGTGCCTTAGATCAATGTGTTAACATTGTGGAAACTTGAAAAATATCCCTCCAACAAGAAAAAATAGGAACCAAAGTGTTTCTCATCCCCTTCTTGAAGAAGTCAGATCCTATCCATCTTGTAGTATCCATCCGAGGAGGAACAATTGTTCAATCGCCTAAGGAATACCAGCAGACCAGTTCAGATGAACTCAAAAAATACAACAACAAAATTAGCTCCTGTCATAGAGGCCAGTCCATATACTTCCAAAGATCAAGACACGAAAGATACCATGAAAGAGAATCCTAGAGCTATGAAGTGCTGACCTTTAGAGATAAAATATGATATTTTGAAGGAGTTATCCTTAGTACTAGAAAAGCTATCGATCCTGGATGTCTTGAATCTATCAGCAGACCTTATGGAGGCACTCATCGAAGCCTTACTAAGTCCCAAGTAATTCCATGCTGAAGTAGAAACAACCAATATATACCAGATGAAGACCAATTTCGAAGAATTCCATGGTTTTATCTTATTCATAGATCAAGATGAAGACACCATCATGCAAGGAAACATAAAACCCTTAAATGTGTCTGGAAAGATAAATGACATTGATGTTTGAATAATTTTAATCGACAATGGATCTGGAGTCAACGTCCTCCCACTTCGAACACTTTTTTGGTTAGGTTATGGTGAGGACAGTCTAACACCCTGCACTAAAACACTGCTGGGATATGAAAAAAGTTTTCAAAAGACATTGGGATGAATCACGATTAAAATTTTTCTTGAAGACCTCATGTCTGATTCCGAGTTTCTAGTAGTGTGGAAAAGTACGACCTTCAACGACCTATTGGGAAGGCCTTGGATGCATCAGCACACTGTGATTCCCTCATAGTACCATCAGTACATCAAATACTTTTCTAATGGAAAAAATGGGACATTGCACCCTGATAAATCCCCACTTGAATCATGTGAGTCACATTACATTAATGTAGTGTTCAATGAACCAAAAGAGAAGCAGCCTTTGGTCGATGAAATTGATTGGATCACCACCCCAAATGGGTTGTAAATGGATCCTGAAGATCCCCTCTAATAGTTTAGAGAAGTGTATGTTTTACCCATCAACCACGTTGAATGAATAAGTTCAATCTATGATATAGAATTTTTCATCTGCATGATTTCTGTTATGGATGCCAAGTAAAAAGAAACTAAAGAGCACAATGGCTTCTATGATGTCAGGGAAGGCCCAAAAAAAGATGCTCCCATCCCGTCCTCAGGACCTGAGAGAGTTTCCGCCTTATTCACTAAGGCTGAACACGATTTATCTCCCAATGCTAGAGAATTTATCTCTAGAATCCTCTCTCTATCAGAAGAGGAAGAATATGAAGAAGAAGAATCCCTCAAAGATTCCCCTTCTGCATTCGAAGAAGGTGTATCCAACACAATCTATGAACTTGGGGAGATAAATCTTGGCACCAAAGATGACCTGTGACCCACTCTGATTAGTGCGTATATTCATTTTCTGGAACAATATTCATATACCTCCTTCCTAAAGAAAAATCGAGATGTGTTTAGGTGGAACTACACAGAAATTCCAAGCCTAGAACCTGAGGTCACCACTCATCATCTTAGTCTGCCAGAAAACCATCGTGGCTATAAATAGGAATCCAGAAGGACCCACCTGACACATGATACCTAAATAGAGGCTGAAGTTGACAAACTAATCAAAGATAGCTTGATCTGGGATGTACAATATTTGATCAGATTGGAAAACATAATCCCTATTGAAAAGAAGAATGGATAGATTAGAATCTGTATTGACTTTAGGGACCTCAATCGGCACTGCCCGAAAGATGATTTACCAGTCCCCATAAAAGAATTGTTGATCAATACAACCACTGTATATGAGTCCCTCTCTTTCATGGATGGCTATTCTGGATACAACTAGATCCAAATGGCATAATCAGATGAGGAATCCACTACTTTCAGGGCCCCTAAGGGAGTTTTCTTCTATAAGGTGATTCCCTTTGGTCTGAAAAATTCTAGCTCTACATATCAGCATGACATGCATCTCATTTTCAATCCCTTATTGGGAAAATTCATCAAGTACTACATTGTCGATATGTTGGTTAAATCATGAAAGTGCTCAAACCACCTGATAGATCATGTAACTATCTTCAACAAACTATGATAGCACATTTTAAAGATAAATCCCCTAAAGTGTGATTTTGGTGTTACCTCTGGGAAATTTCTTGGCTTTGTTGTATGCCATCATGTCATCGAAGTCGACCCCAATAAGACAAAATCCATCCTTGGAATGTCTCCACCTCACAACCTCACCGAGTTGAGGGGTCTACAGGGTCACCTGGCATACATTTGACACTTTATATCCGATCTTGTGGGTAAATGTCTGCATTTCACAGGTTAATGAAAAAATGGGTTACATACAATTGGGAAAATGATTTTCAAGAAGTATTTGACAATCTCAAAAGATATATCATAATCCCATTGGTCTTGTTTCCACGAGTTGAGGGAAGACCACTCATTTTGTATGTAACCACCGTAGAATGGTCATTAGGTGATTTCATCATAAAAAATAATGATACCGATACCGAGAATAGTCTCTATTACCAGACCCAAATAATGGTTGATGATGAGACTTGATATTCATGAATTGAAAAGAAATTCATAACCATAATCTCTACAGTTTAAAAAATTTAGGAATTACCTGTAGCACCACGAGGTCCATCTGGTCTCCTACTGTAACCCGCTCAAGTTTATCCTCAACCGACATATGCTAACTGAATGCCTATCATGGTGGGTAGTAATATTACAATAGCTTGAAATACAGTACATGCCCCAGAAATCCATCAAAGGACAAGAATTAGAATACTTCATAGCAGATAACCCCTCAAAAGAAGTGACCCCGTTGGATATTGAACTGCTAGATGAAGAAGTATTCTCTATCCAAGAAGGCCCATAGGCATGTAAAATGTACTTTGATGATGCTTACAGAAGCCCTATAGGGAAAATGATGGAGGATCCCAAGCTAAAAAAATTAGGGAAGGGAGTTATACTAATATCCCTAGAAAATATCGTCTTTCATCATTCCTTCCTACTTTTAGAGGGGTTCACAAATAATGAAGTAGAATACCAAGACCTCATTGCTGGCCTGAAGCAAAAACTTCATGCGTGAGCAAAAAGCCTGAGGAAAAAATGTTATTCAGAGATGGTCAGTAAGCAGGATAGTGGTGTCTATGCCATTTTGAAATATATATTGGTACCTTTTAAGAACCATTCTCAAGAACTAATGTCAGAATTCACATTAGAACCGATGCTGACCTATGTCCCCCTGACACAAAATACTCAAGCCGACACATTTGAAAATGTGGATCCAACCCTGGCTGATCTAAACTGGGATGAAATAGTCATAAACATTCCCACCATCAGATGGTATTTCCATTTATTCAGAATAATACAGAGGAAATAGATGAGATTAGCCCCATTTTGAGCCTTATGGTCACACCACCGTTTGGGTGAATCCCTTTTCAAAATACCTCTGGAGGGGGTAAATCCAAATGGATTGGGATGGAAGATAATAGACCTAGAGACAAGAAGTCAACATTGTCATGTACAATGGTGAAAACCAAGAAAAGGTTCTCTAAAAATAGGGCCTTGATGAGGTCCTTCACAGGTGAATCAATGGACAAGAGACTGCTTCCATCAAGAAAGAAGAGCAATCTGGAGCTTTTGGAGAACACCAATTGGAAACCATGCTCTCCCTTTAAATTCAAAGCCTTGGATACTATTGGACCACTATGATACATGATTGCGCCACATTCACCAAGAAGTTTCATTCCAGCCAAGTTTATGCCGACTTTATTCACCAACCCCAAGAGCTACTTCACAAAACTAATTAATCTTTGCCATTTACCGTATGGGGAATGGATGTTGTGGGACCATATCCTCATACCACAACAAGACAATTCAAGTTCATTCTCACAGCGACTGACTTCTTCTCCAAATGGGCCAAAGCCATAACCCTTAAATAGGTCAGGGAAAAAAGCATTGCAAGATTTGTGAAAGCCAAAATCATTACCATATTTGGTGTCCCTCATACAATACTGATAGACAAGGGAACCAAATTTTATTATGATGATATAGAAAAGTTTTAATAGAAGTTTGGAATTAAACCCAACCATTCATCCCGCTACCATGTAGTGGCCAAGAGGAAGATAGAGGATTTGAACAATACTCTATCCAACATACTCTAGAAGATGGTGGATAAGGATAATAAATCATGTCCAGACAAGCTTCTTCATACTTTAGGGGCTTACCAGAACATGACCCACACTACCACCTAGGAAACCCTGTATTCATTATTATATGGGACATAATAATTTTTTCCCATTGAAGTTCAATTTCCACCACTATGTGTGGCCATTTGTGATCAAATGACTATGGATGAGAAACCCCAAAAATGGTTTGATGAGTTGGAGTAGCTAGATGAGAAAAGGATTTGCACTTTGCACCATTTGGAAGTCTATCAAAATTAGATTGCACAAACCTTCAACAAAAAGGTTCTCTTTCTATCTTTCCTTAAAGGAGAGATGGTGTTGGTCCTCATAACCCCAATGATACTTAGGAAGAAACCCCCAAATATTGATCCAAAGTGTTAGGGACCATATTTTATATATAAAGTCTACTCCAATGGAGCATACAACTTGATATCAATGGATGGACAACTCATCATGGCTCCCACCAATGCAAGGTTTCTGAAGAAGTACTTTGCATAAAAACATTAACGTATATGGTCTAAACTTTATGACCCAAAACTATGAGTTATCATCCTAACCACATGACATTAAACTATATGGTATTATTCCCTACAATTTGACATTAAATTGTGATCCCAATGTCCTCACTTCATGACTCTAAACTACAAAACATAGCATCCTAACTTCAAGGCATTAAAACACACAACATAAACATCCTAATCACATGAAGATATATTATATGGTCCCCAAATAACTACTTACATCTTGATTCCCATTCATCAGTGGGATACATAGCAATGCCCTAACCCTTGATCTTGGCCTAGCCCCCACATTGAAAATGCATCTACTGTATCCTATATCACCCCATATTATGAGGGAAATCCTTGCCATGCTTTGTTTCTCACATCTAGTAAAACTCACACGAGCTTAGGATCAGTGGTAAGGATCCCCTTACATGAAAAAATCATAGTGGAATATGATGTAACTAACACCTGTAGTAGATGAAACCATAATTCACATACTCCTACATCTATGTCAGAGAATTATAGGGAACATTAAGAACAATGTATGACTTGATTATTTTCCTTTCAGGATACATAATGATGCTCAGATGTAACAACTGGTCCTATACATCAAATTAAAGAAACAAAATTCCCTCTTGTTTCCCTACAGTTGGACCAAAACTTTATAGTGAACATTCAGAACTATGCATGTTTTGATTCCCATTCATCAGGGGGATACATAGTGATGCCCAGTTCATCTATCCCGGTACAACTGCCCCAAATTTTTTTTACCCTTCCTATTTGTATAGTTTTTACTTGCACAGAGGAATCCAGGAAAGGTCCTAACCACATGACATTAAACTTCAATGTTCCTCAAGAGTCATGTACGGACTGATTTTCAGTGTTACGAGATCCCGAACATGCCCCCAATTTTCTACACAACAAATTCAAAGAGATGATAGAAATTACAAATCTGAATTCCAACACTCCTAAGGAATAAAAAGATCATCCTTCCTCCTACATATGAATCAGATTTATGTGGAATCTTTAATAGATCATGGATGATCACGGTTTGGATGTTTCCTACGTTCTCAGGCACATCTTTCCCATTTGTCAAACTACATACTCTGGGAAATCTTGGATCTCCATAAACATCCATGGCCATCAAAGATGGAAGTCCAGTGTCCTGCGAACACCTTAATTTGATTATACACATCATGCCGTGACGGATCCACATATGCCACCTATAAAACGACCATCAACCAAAGAAAAATTCATCCTTAGGAGAGTCCTCTTCTACCTCAGTATGCCCAATGGATTCCAAGACCCCTGTTATTACTGCTAATACAAGGGCCCCAGATACTAAGGTTTACACCTTCTATCATCAATAATGTCTAAGGAATTCCAAAATATCGTAACCATAATTAACTCAAAAATATGTTTGGACTTTTTGAAAAATTTTATATGCAACACAACAGTGAACGGTGCTGCCAACGTCCTCACTGCACGATGCTAAACTGCAAGGCTAGAAGTGTCCCGGTTGCACAACATCAAATTACACCACTCAATTGAAATAATTAGATTTCTATCTTGGATCAAACTCCTAAAAATGAAAAACCTTTATTTCCTGTGTAAGGGAAAAACCTCCTCAACAGATATTCATTTGGAATCTTGACTAACTTGGTTTTCCCCTAAGAGGATATGTGGTGGAAACGAATTCTATTATTCGGATCCAACTACAGAATGCATTGAAATTTCCCCTTCTCTGTGCACAAACTGAATCAAGATAGAGAATCCTCAGAAAACTTCCATCTACATGGCTTCTTAAGGGTGATCATACTTCCCTTCTCTCACATATTTATTACCCTACATCCACACCACATGATGATTAATTGTGAGGAAATTTTCCTTTTTTCATGACGTTAAACTATATGACATTGATCTAAGTGTGAAATTATCCCTTACATTGGTTATTCCATTATTATGTGTTGATCCAGAATCATATTAATCCCTTGTTTCTCACACTGATCATAGCTCACGTGAGCTTAGGGACCTCAGCAGGGGGATACACCATGACATCATGTCAAATCAGTCCAGAAGTTTGGTTATAGTAGAACAACTCTAAAAGGTATGTTATGGTTCCCTTCCCCATAAGGAACCCCAAGTCCTGGCCATACAATGTTAAACTATAGGGTACTCCAAATATAGGATGATTTCTTGACAGTGCATATGAGTCAGATCTATCTTGGGGATTACTAGATCCTATGAGTGAATCATACCTGGAATGTTTCCAATGTATCTGGATACAAGATTTCCATACATAAATCTCCATGGTTTGAGTAATATTGAATCTCCACAATCCTCTATGGCCATTGGAGGTGTATGGTGATTGTCTTGCGGACAACTTTGTTTGACTATGCACATCATACCCCGGTGGCTCTGCATATGTCGCCTACAAAATGATAGTCAACCAAAGGAAAATTTATCCTCCAGAGAGTTTTCTCCTACCTCAGTACTCCTAACATCTTTGAAGCCTCATAACATACCTCCCAAATCAAGAACCCTTAAATTCATGGTTTACATTCTCTTTCCAACCCATGTCCTGAATATATTAGAATATCTTGGCCCGATTCACCTCTGGTCTCTCTTGAGGCTACTAAAAAATGAATATACCCCATCCGTATGTGTGAAGTTGATCTGTGTATGAAAAATTAAATACCCCCACCTATTTTGGGGTTTCTTGAAGAAGTTCAGCCAAATAAATTCTCTCTATCATGCTTAGTCACACCCCTTTTCATAAGCCACATACCATTTCCAGAAAGGTCCCAATCTCCATAATCCTTCATGTCCATCAGAGATGGAAGGCTAGTTTCTTGTAGACACCTTTTTCTGAATATTCACATCATGCCCCAGTGGCTCTATATATGTCGCCTACAAAACGACCATCAACCAAAGGAAAATTCTTCCTCAAGAGAGTCCTTTCCAATTTCTGTATACCCACATGAAATTTATGTCCCCTCTAACTCCCCATATTCAGAAAAACCCTAGATTAAATCTTTTATTTATTTCCCTTTTAAAATTACCTGAGATGTAAATAACTTATAATTAAACTAATTAATCACTTACTCTCCCTTAGTTCAAGTAAAATGATCTCCCATAATAGGGGTCAGGTGTCCTGGTTGTATGACATTAAACTTTACCATTATCCAACCATCCCCGACACAATTAAAATTTGTGTGGGAGTGGTTTCCCGTTCAAAGAAAATATAAAGACCCTTGATACTTTCAGACATCATTCCTCAGGAAGTCCACCCACCATATCCCCCAACCTCAAAACAAACCCAAAGTATTATAAATTCCCCCAGGACATTAGAGATGGAAGGCTAGTTTCTTGTAGACACCATTCTTTGACTATTAAAATCATGATCTAGTGGCTCTATATATGTCGCCTAATAAACTACCATCAAACAAAGGAAAATTCATCCTTAGGAGAGTTCTCTCCTACCTCCGTATGCCAAAAATATCTGTCAATCCTCATGTTCTTCCAAAACTCACAAATTCTTGGTTAATAAAAATCCATCATTTATGTCTAAAATTTATTAGGGAATTCTCAAATGATGAATCCCAAATTGGGGCCACTACCCCAACAATTTTGGTCAATGTTTTTTGACCTAAAACATCAGTAATAGGTCTGTGTTGAAAGAATATAAACTGCAAAAAAAAGATGCAATAATCTCTTGAGTAAAAACCCACAAAGGGAACCCCTGGATAAAAGTTGAGTATCGGCTCACTAAACCTATACTATGTATGGTTTAGGTAATAAAATTTTGAGCTATTAAATACCCAAAAGTGACATAAATTGTTTTAGTTTGAAAACCCACAAAGTGTGGACTAGGAAAAAGTCAAGTTATACCCACTAAGCCCATATCGAATAGTCTTAGGAAAAAAATAGGGTAAAAATGGAAAAGACGCAAAAGTTCCGGAGGTTTTCTATAAAACCCCATAAATAGTTTAACTACACTCGCTAAATCCCACAGCTCAGGAAATAATTAGCTCTTGATTTGATTATATCAGTTTACTAATTTTGAATCACGGTTTATGATAAATACCTGATCGAAACGATGCTTATATTGTTGATTGTGATTGATTGACATGATAGGAATAGTAAAATAAGAAGAATTGTAGGGAAATATAATTCCATTATACTTCATAAAGATATAGTGGGTTTCCACAGCTTATAACCTCTCCTCGCAAGTGGGACATGATCATTATAGGAGATGTTTGACATAATCACAATGTTGCATCAAGATTTGATGTGACTCCTCAATAGATTGGAAAATATTTAACAAATTTGTAGTCTCATCCTCCACACCTGCTCGTAGTGCCTCTACATCCCTCATATCTTCAGGTCCTACCATTTATCCTTCTTTCATCTTCCATCATCCCTCAACGGTGACTACGGCCCAAGCCCGCTCCTATTTAAGCTGTTCTAGCTTCGGGCTCTACTGCTCCACTTCTTGGTCAAGTTGTTCCACTAAGGGATCTTTCTTCATGAAATTATTTTCAACCTCACAACAGTTCAATCTTGTTTGGCAGTTTCTTCAATAAGAATTTTCTATGTAGTAGCAAGATGAGTCTTCGAATCTACCGCATAAAGTTGAGAGTAAAGTGTACTAGTTGCTTCCTAAGAAAAAACAACCTTCCTCACTATATCATAGATTCTATGGTAGTTGAATCTACCAAATACTAGGACAAAAAATAGGTGGTGTAGTTTCAATTTTTTTTTTCGAATCTCAGTTAGTGGAGTATGAGAGATTTATCTCCAAATGTTCATCCATGCCTTTTTGACAGATGGGACGAAGGTCGACTAGGCCTTCTCGGTTAGTCTCGAAGTCACTCCCTGAGGAAGAAATATAGCCAGGGGTGAACTTCACAAGAGAGGGAACTGATCAAGTGAATATATAATGACTCAACCCCACAACAACCACACCTATGATAATTGAAATGGAGGATAGAGTTGGAGCATCTTCCACAATTGCTAATGCTTGTAGTTGCAATTTTGAGAATAGAGGAGAGACTGATTCAGTACCTCCCACCTCCTCAGCAATATTGCTACCCATAAATGGTGGAACCACATCTTTAATTGGTAGCAGCACCTTGCAGTCGCTCTGGAACACTAATGGCCCAGGACTGTGCCCAACTGAAGTATTAATCCCCAGGGTATCCCTCAAAAGGTTACTTACTGATATCATGCATGTAGGGAGAGTCAATCTGGAGAAGGGTACTATCCTTGAGATTCTAGTGATTGAAAACACAACTTCTCTCTAAATTGGAGTAAAGGAACAATATCCCGCTCCAAATTTTCAAGGGTTGGGGAAATATCTTCCCCAGTGATTGTAACTTCCAAAGAGGTAGAGTCATCATGTGCATGTAGGGTATCAATCTTCGAAGGGACTTCATCCATGGGGGTAAGGACCATTTGGTTAGGAATGATTGGTTCCTCCAGATTTAAATCCCATCTAAGATCCAGTAGGGCTTGGGGCTCGTCATTGGATTCAACCCCTTCCATAAAGGTTACACTACCTCTCTCCATAGGAATATGCTTAACCTAATCAAATGTGGTCTCAACTTCTGGATGTTCTTATACTATTGAGGCAGAGACTCTTTGAGTAGGAGAAGTCACTCCCAAAGGGTCAATAATAACTCTGGCCTCCTTAGTTATCCATATTCCACTACTTGGGTCAATCATAATGGAAAGTGACCCTTCCTCTACTATAAAGGTAAAGAGAGATGTATATGCCTGTGTAACCTCCACCTCGTTATCGATAAGCCTCATATTGAAATATTCACACAACAGTGATTCAGCAAGATAAGGGTACTCAGTTCAACTACCAAGTGAACATATGATTACTTGTGATTCCCCTCCTAATGCATCATGACAGTTGGGAGGCCTACTTGCGTTTCTTCGATTTTCAAGGATATAGTTCCTGAATAAGATAACCTAGAGGATATGGAGGGGAAAATTACCTGGAGGGGTCTACGATAACTACTTCCATGTGTTATTGGGATCCAGGGGAGCCTTCTGTAGCACCCCCCACAATCAGTTGGCCGTACTTCCCAGCTATGATGCCCCTGGGAGAATAAAGAGGGGAAAAAATGTTTCCTGAGATCCTTCGAGCTCCTTAAAAATAAAGGGGGGGGGATTTAGCATCTCCACAATAAAGGAATTTAATGCCAGGATTTGTAGATAAAAAACTCTCCCTCGATGGTCATTGACTGTGGGAGTAATTCCATCAGTACCACTCGGCCATACCACTAATTTTAGTCTTTGGGGGCATGAAGACACTTTTACATTTCATTCAAGTAAGAAGCCACCTCATCATGCACTTCTTCAGTGTAAATACATGTACGATAAATGGATCCCCGAAAACCTTGAAGGTTGAAACGTGATCGCTAAAGAAGCCTCCAAATATTATCATCGTAATCATTCACCCTCAATTCATCCCAGACCTTCTAGGCCTCAGAAAATGTAGCTTTTAATGGGGTGGCCAGTGCTGGAGGATTCATACGGGGGAGCGGGGCAGTTTTCATCAGACGAAAATGTTTCATAGGGGATCATACAGACTTAGGAATCCCAGTAGATGAATGCTTACGGGATTTTGGGAGTAGATAAGAAGCTTCTCCCATGCCAGCTGTAATAGGATATCCAACGAAATCGGCATCCTCATCATAAATTTCTAGTAGAAGCATGGAAAGTACCCGATACGAGTATTTATGGTGACCATTTTGGGAATGGATGAGTGTGTCGAGATCCTCATGGTAACAACCTACCTTCTTAGGATCCTTATCAAAAGAGACAACAATGGGAGATAACACACAACCAATTTCGGTAAGAGAAACTTCCCTAGTCCTGAGGAGCTGCCATAAAACACGAAGGGACCGGTCTCGAGTGGATTTGAGGCTATTTAAAAAATTCCATTGCCTCCAAGCCATTGGGAAATCATCCTCGGGAGGGATATATGGTGGGATCCCAGTAGCAGCTTCACCATCTCGTTCACCCACCTGTGAAGTTACGACCCCATATTTCACAACTTTCCTTGGGGGAGATCTGTGAGGATTTTTAAGGACTTTTCATAGATGAGAGTGCCTAAAAACTCCCTTTTTCTTCTCCTTAACCTTGGCCCCATATGCATTGGTTGTTTTCATGATAGGAATCAAATTAGCTAATTGGTCATGTGGGTATGATTTAACACAGGCCTCATTATATTTTCTAGTAAGGAAGGGAATGGAATCCCTAGAGTCTGGATGTCTGACCTGGTATTGGGTGTCTTCTAGGGTAAGCATCAGCCATAGTTTTCAAGCTATAATTAGATGATTCTCTTGAAGGGAACTATTGAGAGTGGGAGGACACAACTTCTGGAAATAGTTAAATTCACGACAGAATCTGAAAGGTTCATATCCCTCACAGATGATCCCCCTTCGATAAGAGTAACCAAGAAGCCTTCTCTCAAAGAAAAATGTAGCATTGAAAAAGTATTTAGATGAATTATTCATAATAGTACCGACAGAGGAATCATATGGATGATAAGAAAAATGTTAATAGATGTTGAGATGAGACATTAAGTCTTTCTCATTCTTTTCATTCTGCTCCTCTTTCTTATCCTGCAAGGCCCAATCCATGAGAATAAACCCACTTGTACTCTAAGGATACTGTTAGAGGATGGAATAAGGAATTGGTAAGGAATTGATAAAGGTACAACCTCTTATGTGAACTTATATCCATCCCCAAAGGATTTGTAAGGTCCAAATCATCCTGTAAGGTGGCCCCCTTCACTGATCCAACCCAATAAGTGATAAATCTTGAAAAGTAATGGAATAGCTAAATTGATACATCTACTAATGGCCATATGAGCATCCATGATGAAATTTGAGGCCCTCACACCACCAGATTCTCATACGGGTAAGAGCCACCCACTAAAAAACATGGCCAATAAGGCCGCTAGTCGAAATAGTCGATCAACATCAGGGACGAACCCCCATCCCCACTAATGAAATTTACCCTCTTCCAAGGTGGGCCAATAGGTACCCACTCACCTCTAGGTTTTCTTGGTAGGATAGGCCCTGGGTATATATAGACTGGGATGTAGACCAATTTTCTTAACAAAAGCACCAAACCACTCAATGAAAGGAATGTCCTTCTTCGGACAAGGATTGACTTCCTTAAAAAGTTTCTTCTCCAAAACAATATGTTTCTTGGCCAAATGAGGGGTCTTCTCCTCATCATTCTAAGAAGAGTAAGGAGGAAGGAATTCATCATACATTTCCTTGACAATAGGGACTCCCAAAATCTGTCGGATGTCCGAAAGACTAATGACAACTTCCCCGTGGGTTAAATGAAAAATATTGGTGTCTAGGATCCACCTGCTCAGGAGATGTGAAATAAATGCATTGGGTCAGTGAGTGGATGTCTGAGATACCCAAGCGGCCTCTTATAGTTCCACAGCCTGCAGCTCGGCCTGAAACTCTTTGCAACTTTGGTGAACCCAAAAGGGCCACCCCAGTCTAAGCTGAAAAAGCCTCTAGAGAAAAGATTCCTCTTGGATGACCAGCTGTGTTATTCATTCGATGCAGCCTTCTGCACAACACTTTGATAACAATGGGTCGTCTTGTCTGGATTCCATTGCACCTACCCTAAGGTTTGAGGTATGTTGACCAGCATAAACCCACTAAATAAATATTTTGAAGGTATCGTCCCCTAAAAGAAATCAATTCCCTCAGGGTGGTGGTGTTAGTTATCTAGGGAATAGGCTGATCGACTGGATTTGGTGCTGGAATCGCTGTATCAGACAATAGATGAAACCCTATAAGTTGGAAGCCCATCTGAAATCGGGTATACCCTTTGAATCACTGTAAGCATATTTTCTAGAGATTAATGTTATGGAATGAACATAATTTATTCATCAACCAAACCTGCCATGCTCTTCAATCATTAATCAATAGTAGAAAGAGGGGTAGCAGTGGTAGCCTTAGAAGGAACAATGACATCAACAACGGTATATAGAAGAGCCATTTTAGACATCACAGAAAGATCCAAAAGCCTTAAAAAATTCATTCAAATGAGAAAATTTTTGGATAACGTACACATAAATATCCCAAGGGTCTTAAAAGAGGGTTCATATAGAACTCTGAGTACTACTCCCAAAAAAGATACACAGAAAACAGTTTTTGCATACTATACGATACGTGAAGGCCATTTCCCACATACTAAAATGGTATGAGAAATCTATATACCGCGTATAGCCATGGGATGAGAAAGTCCCACGAGGCGCTGACCCGTAGATCATTAGTCAGAAAACAGAAGGGTTTGCATAAGGATGAAACTGTGAACTAAGGCATCGCCATGCTGATAGTCAATGAATGTTGATTAAGAGTTTAAGTTAGGTTTATTAAGGATTAAAGTTCAGTTTTCCAGTTTAAATTTGGAGTGTGGAACAAAAAATCTTGTATCATTCTTCTTCATGGAAGTCTCAACATTAGTTTTAAATTGCACAATACAGATCGCAAAACCCAAAATTCAGTTTGCATGTAGAAGCAATTGTGAAGAGTTAGGTTTTCAGAACATATAGAGCGGTTTGAAAATACCGATTTCTCAATGGAAACAGTACGCATATATAGAGGAAGCCGAGGGAGAGTCGATATAAATTTTCACCATGAAAAAAATTATAATAAAAATGAGTTTGGACCCTATAAATAGGTGTGGTACCCTTTTACCAGACCTATCCATTTTTCCACAAACCACTTTAGTTTAGGACCTCTTCTACATAGAAATAGTCTCTTTTTCATTCTGAATGGACCCCATTCTAATGGTGGGGATTTTTAGGATCCTGAAAACTTTTCAAATGGAAGTAAATACTCCCACAAGTAATTTTCATAAGGAAGCAATAATTCTTATAGGTCTAACGAGGAAAATGGATGAAAATTGAATTGAAAACTTGAGAAGAAACTTCTAGGAATCCATTTTTCAACGGTTTTAAGTGACCCACAAACCATCACAGAGAAGGGTTCACAGAATTCATGAACCATGGACCACTGGTATTTAGAAGGACTCGGGGGGTGTTGGCCTATGGGAAAATGGCCAGAGAACCCAGGAAGTCGTGAACCGCATCATTAGTGAAATAGACATTGAAGTCCATATGTATACTATCCTGTGAACTCCATAGTTTATAGAAAAATAAAATCGATAGGGTTATGAGAACCATGAATCATGAACCATAGCCTCCATAAACCCTAGTTGACTGAGTATTCTAAGAGTTGATATATCTCTTCATGGGCTTCTGCAAATGGTGTCGCATTCCCACAGATATGATTCCCCAATGCTCTATAAAATGATCACATGAGGAAGAAGAAAAATGATGAAAGAATAAATCACAGAGTAGACCCTATAAATTTTAATAAAGAATTCGAAAAGGATTGTAACTTCGATTTTGAATCCTCGATGAATTGAAAAACACAAACCATATTTCCATAGGTATAACCAATCACACACCATAAAAAGAAAAAACTTAATAATAATGGGTAAAATGTGAACCAAATTGGTGTCACTGTGTACCAAAAATTACTCGAAGATGAACTTCTCTTGAACCACATTTTCTAGGACCCTCCTTCAATATGGCACTCTGTATACTGCATCACTATGTGGATCAAACCCCATTCCGTGTACTGCATTAGTACATGAATGGAACATGAATCAACATGGCAGATCGCATCCAAGACCGTGTACCATAGTGTACGTGGTGGTCCATGACCAAGCCCACATACTGCTTCAGTACATGGAAGAACTCTCTACCCGTATACCACTATGGTATGTGGATCTCCCCCTACCCAGAATGAGAAAACAGTATGTGGAATGGGGAATATTCGGGTGTGTTTTCCTTCGGCTAAAATCTCACCCCTCCATTACCATCTAGTCCTCTATAGTTCCTCAACTAACCAGTCCATCAGAATCAGGACAAAGCCTCCTCAAAATCCACTAGACCTGTATGATCAGATCATCGGGCACATCAAAAGGCCCTTTTGAGTCTATATACCCATAGGAAGCAGAGTCACAATGGCTATCACAAAAATGGTTTAGACTCTTGAGATGCATGTATGTATAAATTTATATGGTAACCCAGAGTCCAAACTTATGATGCTAACATGAACCTCCCCATTCTAGGGATCAAGGGTGATTACTAGATTTTCCATTCAATGAGGAACGATGATCAGTATAAGGAATCATGATCTCTTATTCTTTCGATGAGAGGCTACATTCCTCCCCTTTCCCAGAGCGCATTCTGGGGGAAATCCCATTGAGGCAAGTCCCTAATCTTCTGAGGGATGATCCACATGACCCCCACTATCATCCCACATTGAAGGGTTCATTGCTCCATGCCCTCACCCACTGTCTCCTAAGCTTCTTTCTCCATAGGCCTGACCTTTCCCGTTAGTGGGAGAGAAGGTGTGTAGTTAGTTGAATCTCTAGCGTCCTCTTATTTCTCACACTGAGTATGAAACACATGGGATTATAGATTTGTAACAATTACAACATCCACATAACTAAACCACAATGAAATACTAGAACACAGATTCCTATTCAAACCAAGATATGTAGGAAGTCTACTTGAAGGCCTGAGCTCCAAAGGGTTCCCTTCTAAAAGGGTCAACATAATCATGTTCTCCACAAATGGGTATCTTCCATGTGTAATCCCCAACCTATAATGAACTATAAGAAATATAATTCCTTTTCAAACCAGGATAGGTAAGACACCTTATTGGAGGCCCAAGCTTAAAGGGGTACCATTCCAAACGTGTCCACCCTAATTATGCCCCCATCAAATGGGCCTCCTCCCAGATCAAAGCATGATGCTAACGGAACTATGTGGGCTCTGATTCCTCTCCCGGGGATACGTAGGAAGCCCATATTATGGTTCAAATACCAACATCAAATCACCTTCCATTCCCCCTGGATGACAATAAACTCCAGAGTGCCTTATTGTATGGCTTAAGTCATCATTACCTAAGTAACATAAAATTTATGTATATCCATTATAATCCTATAACCCAAGGGTAGCCCATGGATATACTCTTCAGAATAATATAAGGATTCATGAACATATGAACATGACATAAATCTATAAGATAGTACTATAATAGGCAATAATTACCCCCTAACAGGTGCGATGATCCTGAACACCAATCCTATTGACCAATGGAGTCCTGAAGTTTAATTGGCCAAATCATCATCCAATGAGCACATGACTTTGGAAGGTAGGCCCAAGAATCACGGATATGAGGGTCGTTGGGTGTTTTTGGATTCATGAATAAACCCACTGAAGACCATCTGAGGAAGTCATATCCTAAGAGGACTGATTGCACAAAAACTTAACACCATGAAATTTCCTTCTTGGACCATTTGACTGTGGAAAATCCTTCATAGTGTTTTAGGGATAAACTACCCAAACCCCATGGGTTCAATCCAATTCCCCCTAAATGATAATGACGTGGATTGGTTTGAAACAAAGATAGAAACGAGAAAGTTTCCATCATAATGGATGAATTCTCGTCACCTATCAAACAATTCATTTCATTTTTCCCAAACCCATAAACACGCCACCTCAGAGGAAAAACAAACATTTATATAGGACTTCTCATGCTTAGAAGAACTGGTTAAGGTCTTGAAAAAGAAGGATATGAAGTATATATGCTCAGATTCTTGAGAGATGTCCTTTTAGGAGCTAAAAGCGAGATTAATGTCAGCACCGATACTGATTTTTCTAGATCTAGGTAGGAGTTACACTATGTATTACGATGCATCAAGTATTAGGATGGGAGTAGTGCTTTTTTAGGGGGATTGAGTCATTGAGTACGGGTCTCGGCAGATGAGGCCTCATGATAGGAACAATCTGACACACGATCACAAGTTAGCCACGGTTGTTCATGCCTTACACTGTTGGACACATTATTTATTGGGGAGCGTTTTGTGGTGTACACAGACCAAAAAAGTCTCAAGTACATATTTACTTAGTGTGATCTAAATCTGAGGCAGTGAAGGTGGGTGGAGTACCTTCAGTCTTTCAACTTTTGTCTTTTCTACATGCCTAGAAAATGCAATGTAGTGGTTGATGAACTGAGTAGGAGGACTCAGATGTAGGTAGTTCGAGAGGCCATTAGTGAGTGGAAACTTATGGCATTGTTCTCTAAGATGTATTTGGAGGTGCATGATTGTCATGAAATGACTTCACTTTCTTCTTTAGTTGTGACTTCTACCCTCCTGGATAGAGTGAGGATGAGACAACTATCATATTCTGAGGGTCTAGACCTATGGTAGGGTGAAGAAGGTGAGAATCCACCTCTTGGTTGGATGGTAGGTGATTATGAGATCTTTCATATCCATGGAAGTGTCATGGTTCCAGTTGAAATATGTAAGGAGTTGATGATGGAACTTCATGCTTCATCCTGGGTATTGAATCCCAGAATTACCAAGATGTAATGTGACTTGTGTTGTTAGAATTGGTGGATGTGTATGAAGAGAGATGTGGCTGGTTTTGTTGTGAGGTGTTCCACCTGTCAGCAGGTGAAGGAGGAACAACAACAACCAGCCGAGATTTCACAAAATTAACCTATTCAGGAGTGGAAATGGGATTATGTCATGATGGATTTCGTGAAGGGTTTACTGTGGTTTCCCCAAGGTAGTGATGCGCTGTGGGTGGTGGTTGAAAAACTTACAAATTTCGTTCACTTCTTGCCGATAAAGGAGACCTTTAGTGCTTATGAGTTTGGGAAGCTATATATTCATGTGGTGGTATGACTACATGGGTCCCTTATTTTATCATTTTAGATAAGGATTCCCACTTTATGTCTCACTTCTCGTAATGTTTTCTGAGGGAACTGGGTACACACATGCTTCTGAGCACAACATACCACCCTCAGACTAATGTCCAGTTAGAGAATTCGATACAAGTGATGGAGGACATGCTGCGAGCATGTTTCCTAGAAATTGGGGGCTCTTGGGAGAAGAATATTCCCATAGTTGAATTTTCCTATGATAATAGTTTTTAAGAAACTATAGAGATGGAACCTTATGAGGATATTTATGGTAGGACATAATGATCACCCCTGTACTGGCTGGAGGTAGGTGAGATAACTTGTTTAGGACCATGTCTCATACAAGATACTTCTGAGTAGGTCCAACTGATTAAGAAGTGGATGGCTACTACATAGTCTCATCAGAAATCTTATGTCGATCGTATAGATGACCTATGGAGTTTGAGGTCGGGGATTGAGTTTTCTTTGATGTTTCAGAGAGGTTGGGACACAAGAGAATCTGGAGATAGGGTGAGCTTTTGCTGAGATACGTCGGTCTATTTGAGATTATAGAGAGGGTTAGTCCAGTTGCCGATCAATTACAGTTACCTCGGAGGTACAGGGCTATTCACAACATCTTCCATGTTTATCAGTTTTGACAATTCTTTTTGGACCTATCTCACATTTTTCAGCTCGAGGAAGTGGAGTTGCAAGAATATGCATACTTTAAGAAGCGTCCCATTCATATTGTGAATTGTAGCACAAAGGTTCTCTATGGATAGTTTGTTCCTTTGGTATTATGATATGGAATCATGACTGTGTGTAGGATAAGACTTTGGAGAGGGAGGCTGACATATGATCATTGTGACAAGAGATATTCTCAGATATTTCTTCACCACCCTTGGAAGGGAAATTCGGGGATGAATTTCTTTAAGGAGGGAGTTTTTTAAGAACCCATTTATTCTTTTTTAGAATGGATCTTTTCTTTTCAGTTGATACTTAAGAAATTTGGGGAAAAGAGGTCGAGGGGATGGCTACAGGCCTATTACACGACATTATTGAGAACTACATACCATGTAATTATAGGTACACACAACATATGGAAGTCTACATGCCATGTATTTCATGTACACGACCATGTAAAGGTCAGGCCAGAAAACTGTACGGACACGATGTATAATATCAAGTATATCCTGTTTATTTTTTTTAATGATTAAATTGGTCAGTAGTGTCCTTTTCATCATATGGATATAATTATTGTCTAAGGTCATGAATAGCATCACCAAGAGTTGTTTTCCTTCCCGATTGATCATCTGGACCCCAATTCCTTCGCCATTATTTGTGCTCGAAAATGATTGGTGATCTCTCGATTCCTCTGGAGCCTTTTTCCTAATTTATTATCTTGGTCTAGTTATTTAAGGTTGAGAATTTATACTCATTTTGTAGAACTAATCTATTCTAGGGAGAATAAAACAATGAAACTAGAGGAGGAGATTCGTACTATTATGAGGTAGGTGGTCTTGTCCCTTTCACTCAATGTTGAGTTTTTTATACAAGTTGAATTGACGTTAGCCTTTGTTTAGGATGAAACCTTGAATGGAAATTGAACTTGTTTTTGTCTGATGATTATTAGGTCATTAATTAAATTAAAATAAGCATGATTGATCTTGTTGGTTTTGATTTATGGTAACCTCATGGATTTATACCCTTGGAATGACAGTTATAGCCATTTGGATACTTTTCCAATGAGGCTTGCCTTATTTTCCCATATTGGGTTGTTAAGTACGAATTAAATTTATATTAAAATTTCAATTGTGGTAAATTGTAATTGATTGGATTAAAGGGGTTGGGATTAATTATTTCCCCTTTTCCCCATGATATGCCAATTATTGTGTAAGCCTTGTGATAGTTAATTCAATTTTTTCTTGATATGTGAGATTCTCATGTGAGTTGTTATATATTAAACATGTAAAAGTGAAATTTACTTGTGTTGTTTAATATGATGAAATTCTGATATACTGGATTTGAACCTGATTGATTTTCTATTCCTGTGGGTGAGAATTTGTTATGTCAGACAGTAAAGATCTATTATGCCTCTGGGCAAAGATTTTTTACGCTTGTGGGTGAGGAGTTGTTTTGCCTGTGTGTGAGGATTCGTTAGGCCTGGGGGAAAGGATTTGGTTATGCCTACAGGCATGATTTTTTCTTTTCTTGAAGGAAATATGTTTAGTTGTATATTGAAATGGAATGATTTATGAGGCGTCTGCCAAGCCAAAGCACAAGCTTTAATTCAGTATTCACCTTATTTGATTAGATATCCTTCTGAGGTATCTGTTGAACATTATTTATAAAGGAGATTGACAGGTTTAAGCCGGATCTTGAGACTTATATAATTTATATATAATTAAATGGTTTAGATTAACATATTGGATGAAAATGGGAAACATGAATTGTAGGATTTTTTACTTTTGGGTACTTCCTAGTTTTCTACTTTTCCTTTTTGTACACTACCTATTGCATATACTCACTGATAGATGAGCATAGATCATTAGTGGTTTCCTACTGGGATTTATTTCTCAAACCCTATTTAGATAATTCTTTTGGACCCAAACATATTATATTGTTGTATTTATCAGTATGTCAAAGCTCCATTCTACAGGTATTTGAGATACTGTTTAGGAGCCAGAGAACATGAGACTCAGCCGAGGATTGCGATGCTTCCAAGACTATTTTTTTCTTTTTTTCTTTTGAGACATATATTGTGTATTGATTTAGTGTACTTGTTTGGATACTTTCCTAGAACATGTGATATGTTGCATCAACTTTTGTACTTAATGATTCTTGGTTGTTTATCTTATCAGTATACATATGTTTATTTCAGTTTTATGTTTTTACTGCTTCCCCGGTTGTAAAATTATTCATTCAATTATGTTATACTCTTCCAACAAGGGAATATTTTCCCTAATATCACACCCTAGGCCCTTGCAGCTAGTCAACAACCTCTGGATTTTGGGGAAATGTGCTTGAGGCCATGTGGCCAACTGGGTACGGGGAACCAGTTGAGTGGCGTTCAGATATAGGATGTTATAATACCCATTATTTTTATTACAATAATAATAAAATACATTCATTAAAATTATATATATTATAAAAAAATAAAAAATTGTTGTATATGGCATGTGTCCCATAGAAACAAAAGTGAGACAAAAATATCTTACATAAAGTATTGAATTTCAATATACACATTAAACACTACTGTACAATAAATATATATTAATTATTAATGTATTATATAACCATAATGATTTATATGATACCATATAGGATTTACTAATACCATTTTATCACACATTCATTAATAATTCTTGGTTAAAATCACTATTTCGGGTAATAAGTACTTTCCTTTTCTTTTATGTTTCGGTTAAGAAGTTTTGATACTTTTAATTTGATTATGGTTACATCATCTATAGAATTTTAATCATTATATAAATATAATATAATCTCATTATGCACATGTTTAGATTCATCCATAAATATCATATTTATGTGATATCATAATTAAAAAAGAATAATTATGTCCTAAATATCATATTTATATTTTAAATACATCATTAAATGTATCCATGATAGGCAGTTATGGAAATCGATTTACATTGGTTCATGAGGGGGTATTCCTCATTACACACGATCAACAGTTTCATTTCCCATTTGATGGAAGAGGAGATGGATATAGGTATTTAAACTAAAATAATAAAATATTTGTATATGAGATATAATTATGTTTATATATCTACAAATTCTAATTACATTTTAATGAGGTGTAAGTAGAAATAAAATAAAAATTCTTGGTTAAGGACAATACCTTTTATTCGGACAACCTCCTTTGGTTTTCACCAAAAGCTTTTTAGAAGGGTTTCCGAATCAAAATAAGGCCAATTAGAAATTTTCAGGTAATTAAGAAATTTATTTTTCAGTTATTTTATGAAAAAATTATTTTTTAGTGTATCATATAGGGGAGAGGTGGTGGCCTTTTATAAGTAGCGGAGGGGACACCCTTGGAATATTTAGAAATAAAAAGTTAAACCCTTTGTTTAAACATGACAAAAGGATAAAAAATATATCATTATTGGAAATTATATGAGAAAAGGTCTAAATATGGCCATCCAAAAGTAATTTGAAAAGTTTTTAGGTTATTTTAACACTTATAATTTTAGTTTAACCCCTGTTAGACCTTCTTTTACCTTAACTGTAGTAATTAATTTTTACCATTTTTACTATTAATTATGACCAAAAATTAATTAGAAAATATTATATAATATTAATTATTCTGATTCATAATATGGAATACATTTTAAAATTTTCAATTAATAGAAGTGGTAGAATTTAAAATAAAATTAAATCCACAGACACAATGAAAAAGATGTTTTCCAAAGAGAAATTTTTTATAGGTATGAAAATTTTATTATATGTTAATTCAAAATTAAATTGATTACAATGAATTAAATTGGATTAATATTAATATAAAATAATTAATTTGAAATTTAAAATATTTTAAAAAAATATGTATCTTATTAAATACTTTAAACGAAAAAGTATTTTTTAATAAAAATTGGAATTTTCACTATTGATGAAAAATCAATATATTTTGAAAATTCTCAAAAATTCACCCTAAGATAATTTTGACATGTGGATTATAAAAATTAGTTTTAATTTCTAAATAAAATTTCTAAAAGTCTAAAAAGTATAATTTGATTATTTTTTCATAAAATCCAATGAAAATCATTTTTGATAAAAACATATTTTTGAAGTATATAATGTCTTTTACAAAAAATTAAGAAATTATTTATCAATATATTTTCTTTATATATAACATTTATATTTAATTTCAAAATTTTGGTTATTACTATTCATATGACCAAGTTTAATAGAAAGGTTATAATGGTCATAATAATATTGATAGTATATCGCGGTTCGTTAAAACTCATTGTCACGTGTAATAGAAGCTATCAATGAAATTAAATTTATTTGAATGAAATTTTTAGTAAAATATTTGGGTGTCACAAATGATGTAACATGTTAATAAATATATGTATAACAATATATTAAGATAGTAATAATTAGTAACCCAAACACATCACACAACCTTCTCCAATCTTTCTCGACCAACCCTGAGTGTGTCGTTTCCTGCTCTGGCCAGTGCCAAAGTGGGATGATATATCCACAATCTATCATACTCAAAGTTTAATTATGCTTCCTAGAAATATTTTTATACCTTGGAATAAAAAATCATCCCATAACTATTAATCATTCCATGTACACATCTTTTCTCTAACAACATGTCCTGAAAACATATCTCAGGACCACTGGTCTTATGAACCCTTTACCAAATACTATATTAACAATTAAATACAAACCACATATCTAGATAGCATTGTAGTCTCATCTAGTAATATTTATCACTTTCTATGGACAACTACATTATATCCCTCCAATGTATTTATGGTTAAAACCATCTCCCCTAAGATGCTAAACCATTGAGAATACCACCGATGATGAGTGGACTAAACCACCTTATTAGACCTATCCTAGGTGAAAATGACCCTAATGGATGTAATACCATAGTGAGTGAATTTAATTTTCCCTAAGGACATAAATAATATGATCTACATCACTACCCATGATAATAGTCAATTCTATCCATAATCACACATGTTTCACCATTCATGTTCCTAAGGAACATCATCAAGCATTTCATTTGAAGAAACTTGATCCAAAACACATGAATCATGCCCAAAAAACTTTATAAACTCACAAAAAATCCATGATAGGACAAAAAACATTTTATATATGACACTACCCCTAGTATTTATTAGGAACAGTGTAATCCCCACATGTTTCCATTCCCAGTCACACATACAAAACCCAACCCAGAACCATTTATTACACATTGCATAGACACATGTATAACACATAAAATAACTAGTCACCACCTACCTGGAGTTACCATGAATCCAATAACCAAGAATATCCATTTTATCTGGAATCACTTATAATAAATTAGATAATTTGAAAAAAAACCATGATTTAGGGTACAACCTATATAAAGAAGAGAAAAAATATAAATTAGTAATAAACACCCAGGGACAACCATTCTTACCATTTTCTACTCACTAAAAATAATGATATAAAGAACCAAAAAAGAATCAATGAAGTTATTTCAATAAGGAAGGAGAAATGAAATAGGTAAATTAACTAGGACACCTTCAATATACACTGGTCAAAATAGATATATTTCCCTTTTTATAAGTAAATAAATTGGTTAATATTCATTTTAGAAAAATCTGGACAAAAATATCATTTTCAATTTTTTATAAACATGGGGACCCTTACTTATGGTTACACATTTATATATGACCCATTCATATGAACCCCTGATGATCCTTGCATACCACCCTTATCCATTAGAAGGACTCTTATGAATTTTAGAAAAGACCCTTATGTACCATGGGGAACATCCATAATTTATCATTTTCTAACCCTTATATATCACAAAATGATCCTTACATACTGAGAAGTTACCCTTACATATCAAAGGATACTTCCAAGATTTTACGAAATTTATATAATAGGTAACGCTTATTTATTAAGGAGTTATTATTACATATCCCCTTTTTCACAAACGTATTCTTACATATAGTGGATGCCTCCGGATTTACTCTTACATATCACCTATAAAATTTCCCAACACAACATAGAGTTAATTTTATGCATAAAATAATTACTTTTACATATAGGTAGACTCATAATATAGGTAGCTCAACGCTTATAAATTTCTACATAAAAGGAGGAATCTTATGTATTAGGTACCCTTATATAAGAGTAACATCACTTGGGGAGATTTTAGGACTTATACCAATTTTATAAACACTAGTACATTTATGCACGACGAATCTAAGACGTCATAAAATTTACTCTTATATATGCGATTTTTCTAGAATTCTATAAATATGTTGTAACTCTAAAAAATCCTGAAAAACTCCCAAAATTAATTTGTAACCTCCCTAAACACATCCATACCTCCAATTTTAGAAAGAAAATTCCAAAATAATCCCTGAAATATAGAACTCTTATAAATAAAACATTTTCTATATTTTTGACAATAATTTAACCCCTAATAATGGGGAAACTCTAAATACTTGATCCCTAGACTATACCAACACCCAAGATACCATAAAAGGGTATAAATTCATATTTTGACCAATGGTAAAACAAAAAATTTCCATTCTTGAATTCTTAGGACCTTACAAACTCTCCATCATATGGTAGATTATCCATGAGATATCACAATCCATACACTTTCCCACTCTTATAAAAACTCAAGTGTTTCTCTCAAATAATTCCCAAAACACCAAGATAGTGTCGAACACATATGTTTATTTCCCAATCACCCTAGCTACATGATTCCAATGTATTTATCCTTCAATGTAATTACCCACCATACAAATCACTGAAAATGTATCATCCCAACTAAACTGGATGATACGATGATTGTGACATACACTTCTACCATCTTGAAACCTCTATGCATTACCCATCCACACATAGCCACCCATATTAGTTATTTTCATCCCAAATCATCCCGATGCCCACTTTCTTATGAAAACATAATCTATGTACACATTAGGAATGATGATTAAGAATCCTGTAATTACATGTATCATATCTGATGCAACATATTAAAAAAAACCTAGTTAATCCATTTATCATATAGACACCTCATGATCCAGAAACCATCATAAATAAAGAAAGTCAACATACTCAAGAAATACTTCTAACTATCAAAATATCTTCTGCCTGGTTAGAGTATGTCATCTTGATCATGCACAATTGACATGAAGCCCAACTTCCCAATTTCTATCCTCCCTATAGAGTCATACACACTATTGATTACTCCCTTTACTATCAGGCATCCCGTCCTCTGCCTCATCTTATATGTTTTATAGTATCTTAACTACCAGATCTGAGTACCACTCCATTTTCTACCTCTAATTCTCAAGTATATCATTGTTCATGACCCCATGAAGAGTATAAGGTCCTCTTATAAAACCTCTCCATATGTCTCATTTTTCCACATTCCTAACACTCCCTTATAGGTTAATCACACTGGTATTGAACATGAACCATATTCCCAAATTGAAAAAAACTTCTTAAAATACACACTCTTCATTGGAATTGTCAAACCTCTACTCTGACCACCCAACTTTCTCTCCTCATGTGCCTGATTTAGTATAACCAGATCTCTGCTACCTATCTCACATAACACCACTTCCTAGCTAAATATACTCTCATATTACAGGTTATGATCCACTATCATCACATGAATCACCACCTCTAAAAATTATGTAAATATGAAGATGTTTACCGACACCCTAATTGAATTCCATATACCATCCTTTAATCAAATCAATTTACAGATATCATCTACCACTTGTGTTAGTGCAAAATACAACAAGTTTGTGAACGTTGTAGAATTGTCCATGATCAAAATATTTCCCTATAACTAATGTATTTCCCAACACCTATACATCCCAATAGTGTTTTATTGGACATATGAGTGTATATGTATCCGATTTCAATATCTAACTTGGTGGAATATTGATCTGATTAAAAATTGTCTTTACTAACTCAATCCCATAATTCACTGCCTAGAATCCACTCTCTTCCTAAAATAATAGAGGATATTTTGACTGAAAGTCATGTGTAAAGTATAAAATGGATGTCTGAGATCCCTAATATCCTAGATAAATGATCTATATAACTTACACCAGGCTCACCCTGAGCTTCTCATCCCACAATTTCCCAAACTCTTATGGATGATGTGGCTGGATTTACTACCTCGAAGCCTCCATTTTTGGATTATGATCACCCACACACCTAGGGGCCCCATTAAATGCATGCCTTGGTGACACCCTATCCCTACCCAGTTAAATCCCTAATAGAGGAAATCTTGGTGACATATCAGTGATAATAAAATACCATAATCAATACACATGAAACAATGTAGATATTGAAAATAGGAAAAAATTTAATAGGCAGTGTGACCCACTTTCCCTTACACTTCTCTACCACACCCAAGTCTCATAACATTCGGCCTCATAGTCCCACCTACAGATATAAAGGTTCACTAATACACACACCATACACTTGCATAATACAAATACTTATTCAAACCATGAATCATATCCATGAGATGGAAGATTTGAATTCAATCAAAAATCTGTACAGGAAAACACAATATAGGTTATTACAAAAATTAACCAAGTCCCTTTTGTTTGATAACAAAAAAAATAATCACAAGTACCATACACATATCATGTGATCCCAACATGAATACAATTATTCATGAGTACTACATATTTCCTCTCGAGGATAAGAGCCCAAAATAGAAGTAAATAACATTATATATTACATTCACCCAAATCAAATAACACATATGTAATCCTGAATAAAAAGAAAAAAAACCCCAATATCTCTGGTAACTTTTACATCAACTCATATAGGTGTTGGATAGACACACAACATAACAAACATCCCATGTTCTATTTCTAAATATATTTGAAAACATTTTCTAAGTATCAAAACTACTATATAACAAATAGTAAAAAAATACCTACTCAATACCACTTCAAACTAAACTTCTATAATACCACTTTGTAACTCCTAAAACTGCGTCACTAAACACTAACTAGGTTAGTGTGCTATATAACATTAGGTGCCCCTCCCCAAACTAAAAGTCTATTGACTAATAATGAGGGTCTAAGAGGTGATAGTGGGGATACTAAACTCACTTAATAATATTAATAATAATAATAATACAAAAATATCAATGAATTAAATTTTAAATAATGTAAGTAACAAGAAGAGAAACACATATGATCAATTCAATCAAATCTACCATGTCATTTCAGTCATTCGATATTCAACTGATTATGAATAGGCTGTTCACATAGGTAAAATTACAAATTTAAACAACGTGACTACCATCTCCATAATGAGGAACCACTAGGTATATCTTTAAAAACTTTCCGTTCAGCTCTTGCACCATCTACACTCAAGTACCCAATTACATACAAAGAAACTTTACCCTTACATGTACCCTAAGATATAAATTCTTTACAAATCTCGGAGGGACTATGTAGGGTGAGAGTATGAATTTATTAGGACACTACCAATGGTACCCATAGATAATATTTCTACATATACAAATATATGATAATAATAAAAAACTAAAAAATATCACACAAATATCTCTACTTTTTCTCAAGTAGCACTGAGTGAGACTTTACCTAGTTCGGCTAGTGACTAAGTAGAACAATACATCCACAATCTTTCATACTATAAGTTCACTAAAATTTCTTACCGATTTTCAAATCACATGGAATAAAACCTCATTCTATGTATTTTAATCATTCCATGTTCACCTATTTTTCACAAATGAAATTTTCATAAAAAGATATTAGGACCTAGGGTCTTCCGAACCCTTTACCAACTATCAACTTAATATCCTAACGCCAAACACATGTTCGATGAGCATTCTTCTCTTATTTAGTGGTCTCAATCATCGTAATTTGGGAACTATAGTGTATTACTCCTCCACTTCTATGGTCAACACTATAACCCCTAATCCACTCAACAATAGAGTATATCACCCATGATGAGTTGATTAAACCACCTCATAGTTATTTTCTTTTTTAAACATGACCCCAATGACCCAATCCAAAGGGTGATAGGTTATTACCATATATAATCCCAAGACATGACTAACCTCTATTTTCACCTATGATAATGATTTGCACAATCCACCATCACAAAATTTTCACACCTCACATTCCCAAGGAACCTAACCAAACAATGAATCTTGAGAAACATTATCCAAAACATGTGAATCATGACCAAAAAACTATAGAACCAACCAAGTAATCCATTCTTGGATAAAACCATAATTTTATATATGAGGCCACCCCAAGTATCTATTAGGAAAAATAAAAACCCTAAGTGGTTCCATTATTTTTCATACATACACTACCCAACCCATTCCCATTTTTTATAAATTTTATTGAAATATGTATAACATATGAAATATCTTGGAACCACCAACATATAGTTAGAAGTACCACACTCACCAAGAAATAGTGGATGATGAAGAATTTATAAGAAGAAATATGATAATAAAAAAAAGTTTATTTTGGTTTCAATTGATAGAAAATAGAGAAATGATGGGAGAACTCAGTAATAAAAACCAAGAGACATATTTCCCCACACTTGGCTAATGTCTACAAAAATCAGTATAAATAACCTCTAAGAATAAATGATTTTTTTTCAATAAGGAGAAATAAAAGAGATGAAAATACTCATCCCCCTCACCATGCATTTTTTGATATATATATATATATATTTCCCCTTTTATACATAAATAAATAATTTATTAATTATTTTTTAAAATATTTAAAAAAATCAACATTTTTAAATTTCCACAAACATTGGGACCCTTATGTTTTGATTCCCTTATGTATATTATCCTTACACAAGACCCCCCCCAAATATCCCAACATATCACCCTTACGAGATTTTCTAATCCTTACATATTATAGAATAACCCATACATGTAAAGAAGCTAACCTTATGTATCATAATATACTTCTATACATATCCAGAATTCAGATCAAAAGAAACCCTTTTATATAAATGAGTTACTCTTACATATAAATGGTGAATTTAGAGTAATCATTAAGTATTACTTAACAATTTTCCAAACGCATCATCAAGTTACTTTTATGTATGATAATTTTCTTTTACACATGAAGAGTTTACATTGAAACACTAGATAATTAGTTTTATGTATGAGGATTTTACTCTCATAATTCACATGTAGCTCAACATGTATCTATTTTCACAAAAAAGATGACTCTTATGTATAATGTACCCATATATAAGATTGAATAGACACTTGATGTTTTCAATAATTTTTAAAATTCTACGAACACTATGACCTTGGAACCTGATGAATCTTACACATTATAAAATTTACACTTATATACAAGATCTTTCTAAAATTTTAAAAATCTACTAAAACTCCCATAGAATCACCAAACTACCCAATTTCATTTCCGACCATTCCAAATATACCAAAGCCCTAATTTCAGAAAAAACACCCAAATCACTCCTCACCAACTAGCCAAATATAAATACAAAATGTTTCATATTTTCAAAAAATTATATCTCCCAATTATAGTAAACTCCAGATACTTAATCCCTAACCAATATCTAAACCCCAACACCTTTATATGGTCTAAATTCACATGTTTGAACCATTAGACAACTTAAATTACCATTCCAAAATGAATAAGATATTATAATAATGGGGTGGTCGAAGCATGAATGATTACCACATAGCTATTGTTCAAAGGTCCATTGATATTCTATAATGTGTACAGTGTCACTTGGGTTGAATCCTTGATTATAATACTATTTTTGGAGTCAAACTTTTAATTTTTCTTTTGAGGGGGGGGGGGGTGTTTAAAGATCCAAATTAAATTGGTTTATAGATGAATTTAATTTTAAAAAACTTATAAATATTTTGGTGATTTTATTATTGGGGGTGTAATATTATGATATCTTTGATCTTTTAAAAACATTTAATTAAATTATCATCCACTTTACAAGATATTTTCAATGGAAATTCCAAACTATTTTGGATTTAATCCAAGCCTTGACTAGGGTTCTAATCGTCATCTATTATTTTTTATGTAAGGTTCTATATTTCATTATCCCATATATATATTTGGTTCCAATAATCCATTTAATCTACATGTTATGAAAAATATGTTATTAATCCATAAATGTTCTTGTTTGACATACACAATATCAATTCAAATAATGTAAAATGAGCGAAATCTCTCAATCACTTAATATCCCAAAATTAGATATTACCCAAATGAAATATTTTCACATAAGTTTGGATGGTTAATAATATGTTTTAGGATGTTTGGGTTGATGAGTTAAAAAGTGAAGGAAATAAATGGAAAATATAACATCAATGAATCGAGCACACCCATAAATAGTGAAGAGAGGAAAAAACACATTTTGGATTGAATAAGAAAGTGGAAAAGGGAAGGGGTTTTAACTTAATTTAAACTATTTTAAGAACATTAATATTGAAAATCATAATGTGTATGAGAATAAGAGATTATTTTTTGTATAAATTCCTTAAAATTCAAATGAAATTATAAACAAACTTTTGTGATTACAATTTAAAGCAATGGAAATTAAACAAGAGTAGAAAAGTGGAGAAGAGGTTTCTCTTATTGAAACAAAAGTGTGAAAATTAGTTCAAGTACTTTATAAAGTATATGTTCTTTAAAATTATCCTCAATAAGTTCTGAAGCTCCAACCTCTTTCAAGGATAATAGGGGTGTGTATTTATAGCCTAAGGTGGTGTACCATTTGCATTCCAAAACTACCCCTCATGTTGGATCAACCATTTGACCTTGAAGAAATAAAAATAATGTGAACTCATCTTGTTAAATGTTTCAAATATGTATGTTGAGAGTTTAAACTCAAAATTTGGAATCCATTGTAATATTTTACCAAATTTATGGTCATTTTCCTAAACCTTGTTTTGTTGTCTAGTTTTATTGGCAGTTTTGAAAAGGCCATAATGTTAATGGGTTTTATGCAAGTAATATGACCTAAAAAATAAACTATTTCTTCAGAAAATTTTGGATCCTATATATTGGTTTTCTCCTCACTAAATTTCACCTCAATTGGGTTAGTGTATTTGGAGAAAAGTCTATAATTTTGTGATATAATAAAATCCTAGATAGAATTGTGGGCTGGACTTTCATGCATCAATTGGGTAATTTATTGGTTAAGTTAGGCCTTGAAATATTTATACAAGATGTAATGGAATGTAGTGAGAAATAGGATGGAGTATAAATTAATTTTTATTTCTATATTGATCCTAGAAAATATAACATCACAGCTAGTCCAGTTTCATTGGGAGATTCATTGGGTCTTTTTGTGTGGTCCATATTTCCCTTAAAATTTCCAAATTGGCCAAATATTCAGATGAATGATTTTTTTTTAATTTTAATCTGGAACACTAAAAAATAATAATCACATCATTTGGATCCTTTGTTGAAATATATGATAAAAATATTAAACTATAGTGCAATTTAATGTATTTAAATAGTTTTATCTAATAAAAACATGAACATTTAATAGAAATTAATCATTTTTGAGTGAAAATTAAGTGATGGGAGTAAAGTAAAATATTTAATTAATATATAATATAAAATACCCCACACATAATATTTTGAATTTCACCATTAACAGTAACAAAAAAACAAAACAAAATCATTTTCACTCACTAAAAAATATTAAATGTTTTTTCACCAATCAGGGGAGGACAAGACAAGTGCACACATTCATAAAGAATTCCACCACAATTTGTTACTAAAATAATGTGTCCAGAAAATTCATTTTTCAGGTTCAAAATTTAAATTGGAAAATGTGGGAACTCAAAACTTACTCCTATAAAGATGATGTTAATTTATTTAAGGAATTTAAATAATTCACCATCCAAAGTTAAAATCATAGAGTTTGTAAGATCTCTCAGCTTCCATTCCCTATTCTAAGGTAAAAAATAATCAAAATTCCTATTTAGGGGGTTTTTAGTGGTTATGGATTGGTAGAAATATAATGTCCCAAAGAGTGGAAAACATGGGTAAAACACCAATATGGAAAAATTAATGCACATTCATTTTAAAAAATATTTTTAAGTTTATGGAAAAAATATTTATATGGGAATGAATGTTTAAAGGAATAAAAAAAGAGATATAAATAAATGAAAAAAGAAAGGATAATGAAAGTGTACCTTTTTGTCTATTTTTCCTTCTTTTTTTAGAATATGAGCATGGAACAAATAGTAATATCATCTCCCAATACATGTTTTATCTATTTACAAAAATTTTTGTAATATTTATTACAAGATCAAAGGATGAGGTAGATTGATTTTTGACCCGCATAAGACACAATACATTATTTTTTCAATTTTTTTCACTTTTCATTTAGTTCTAAATAGTTTTAAGTAAATTTTGTACAAAATGAAAAAACATATATACATTTCCAAACCTCACTGAATGGAAACCTCACCCATACACTTAAATGGATTATTTCCCTTAAGAATATGTTCACACATTGAAATCATGTAAAGGATACCCAAAATGAAATCCATTCCCACATACTTAAATTTTAATAAATCATGCAATTAAAATCCATATAGATGTTGGGTGGGACAAGGTTTTGGAAATGTAATGGGAATATAAAAAAGGTATTCATAGTATAGAAGGGGATTTGGAAATGAGTATTAATGTAAGGGTAATGGGTATATGTTTGGATATTTTGATTCTTTTGTGGTTTATAAAATACCTCAATTAAATTATTGCACACCAAGTTAGTAAATTCATCTAGAAGTTCTAGAAAATAAAAAATCAAAATTAGGTGAGTGGGGTGAAAAACACATAATATGAAAAAATGGTTATATGTGACCTTGGCCAGAAATATAATATTATTCCTCATAGGTTGGGGGAAAACATTTTCCAATAAAAACTAGGCATTAAAAACTTATTGGTCTTGAAACAAAATTATTTTTAAAAGTTTATGATGAAAATTTAAGATGTTTGACATCAAAAAGTCTTTTGACTCTCCAAAATAGTTGGATAAAAATTTAAATATTTAATGGTGAATAATTGTTAATATTTTTTTATCTTTTGATTTTCTTAAAAAAACACATATACAAAAGAGTGAAAAAAATGAAATGGTGGATGAAGATAATGGTGATTTTTTATAAGAAAGAGTGTGATTGAGAGAGGAAGAAGAAGAAAGTGGGGCATAGAGAGAGATAATGAGATATATAGAGAAAAGAAGTTGGAGAAAGAGAGGGAGAGAGAGAGTTAAAAGGAATGAAGTGCCCCTGGTTTGGATTTATTGGGATGACATCCCCATCCCATGGTGGGTAGACTCCAGTGGTTAGAGATTCAGTGGTAGTATATGTGGTTCCTAGAGTTTTTTCTTCTCATGGTGATTATTTATTATATGTAAATTAACCATGAATGTCCTTTTGGAAGAGGGTTATTATATTTGAACTGAACCAAATTAGTAAAAATAGTAACAATAAATAGGCCCTCCTAATAAGAATAAATATTACCTAGGTGAATCAGAAATCAAGAATTGAATATTATCACCTTTTCACATCCCTAAAATACCTTTCATTGGATTGTTTTGTCACAGTTCACCTTGGAATATTCTTTTTAGATATTGGAATTCTCAAAAGAATCAATTTAAATCTCCTCCAATTCATTCAATTGAAACAATATCTCTCCCCCATATTTTTCACAATAAAAATTACTATAAGTTTTCCTAGACCAAAAAATCTTATGTAGTATTTTTTAGATGGTAAATTACATGCTCTACCAAAAACTATCCTAAATGCAGACACCCAAATCATTGTCTTATAGGTAGTTCAAAATTCCCAGTGCACATCAATAATTGTTACAAGATAGTATTTTCCTGTGAGATTTAAAATTCTCTCAAGCACTATTTTTTCTTCTAGATTATATATTTAATAGATTTCATTTTTTGTGGGTGATATATATTTGATGTTTTATTTAAAATCCTATTATTTTAAAATAGATATTCCATGGTTTGATTTTAGAAATGGGTTCCCAATTCACTTTCTCTTATATACAGAGTTCCAAATTAGTGGAAAATATAGTTTTTGAGGAACTCACTATTAGTATGTACAGGATCTTTCCTAGTAGGTTTATCCTCGATCCCCCTAGAAATATAGTCAACTATAAGAAGAATATTGGAATATCTATTAGAAGGGGTAAATGTTAATATGAAATTGATTCCCTTAACATCGAAGATCTCATAGAATATTAATGGTTTTTGGGAATTTCATTTCTTTTGGAAATTGTTCCAAACATTTGGCTAGTGGGACATGATTAACAGAACTCATGTGAGTCCTTGAATAGTTAAGTCTAGAAGGATCCAGAGTCAATAAAATTTTGGGAGGTCCTTTGTGGTCTAAATTGGCCACCATAAAGAATTTATTGGATGAATTATAATATGGAAGATTTTTTATATTAATCAATACATCTTCTAATAACCATGTCATTCCCAGTTTTCCAAAGTTCATTATCTTCCCAAAACTAGTATTTTGAATCACCTTTTAGTTTTACTTTTCCTTTTTTTGAAACATTTTATGAAAAATATGAGAAACAATTAATTTACAATTGGATCATACCATTGCAACATTGGAGTGAGTGATAAGAGGTGTTCTATAATAGATTTAGGATTAATGATTTCAGAATTAGAGGAATTATAAATTCTACTCAGTTGATCAACCATAGGGTTTTATTTTATAGCTATATCATTGATCTCTTCGTCAAATTTTGGTGAATTACAATCAATATTGTTATCCTCAGTTTTAAATCACTTTTCTTAGTTAAGAAATTTAAAGCTGAATGGTCTTTAAAGATGATGACATTAAAAGCTAAGAGATAGGGATACCATTTATCCAAGGAAAAAAACATATCTAGAAGTTTCTTTTTCAGTGATGGTATAATGATATTGAGTTTTATGTAGTGTTTTTGAGAAATAATAGATGAAATGAGGAACCTTTTCTATTGTTTGACTAATAAAATATCTAATGTCTCTATTATAAGAATAATACAATAAATTTATGGTCAAGGACCAATATGAGGGTTGGATTATTAGGGAATATTTAAGAATAACTTTGAGTTCAATGAAGGTTCTCTTTTAAGTCTCATAAAAATTGAATATTACATCATTCTAGAATATTTTAGTGAGTGGGAAGGAAATCTTACTGAAGTTATAGATAAATCAATAATAGAAACTGTCCTGACCATGGAATGATTGAATGTATTCAATTGATGTGGGTTTAGGAAGTGACTATATCACCTCTATATTTCTTGGATTGGCTTAAATACCCTCTAGAGAAATTATGTGTCATAGAAAAATCCCATTAGTATTAATTAAGTGATTTTTTTCAAAATTCAACACATGGTCACATTTTACACACTTTTATAAAAACAAAGAGAGTGAATGCGATCATGATAAAAATGAATCACAATGAATAATATAGTCATCCATGAATATCTTCCTGAAATTATCAATTAATTCCAAAAAAATACTCATCATACACCTCTAAAATCTTGTAGGTGAATTAAAAAGTCCAAAAGGCATTTTATTATATGAATATGTTCTAATGCGTAAGTGAATGTATTATTTTCTTGGTCCTGAGGTGTGATTTGGATTTGTAATTAGCCAGTGTGTCTATCAAGAAATAAATAATGTGTATTTATAGATAATATTACTATAATTTGATGAATTAAAAGAAGTGGGTAGCGATACTTTCATGTTTTAGCATTCAATATTTGATAACCTATGGACACCCGACAATTATTTTTCACTCAAGTCACGACCACATCTCCATTATAATTTGTGACAACTATTATCCCACCCTTTTTAGGTACCAATTTAATTAGACTAAACCATTAACTATCAAAAATTGGGTAGATAATACCAGCTTGAATAATATTGGTAATTTCTTCCATAACCACCTCAAGTATGAGTGGATTGAGACTTCCTTAAGGATTAATGATTATATTTAATGATTATTAAATATGGATGTGATGTATATAAGGGGAAGGGTTTATTGTTGGTATGTGATCTATGGTCCAACCTAACTCCTTTTTTTTCCTATAACCCCTGAATAAATTTAGACTACTCAATTTCAGTAAGTGAAACAGACACAATGATAGGATATGAGTGATATTTAAAAAGAAATGCTTACTTTAGGTGTATAGGAAGGGGTTTAAGATTTGTTTTATACTTCACTTATGGGACATAAAAATTAGGAATATATTAATGGATTTTGGTTTGTTTTGATCCATTTTCCACATTACAATCCAAGGTGGAATAACATAGATTATAGGTGATATAAGATTCCAAATAGTTTTCAAGATCCATTAGATTTATAAAGTCAATAAATGAGATTTAAACATAAACTTAACCATTTATTACTTGGTTAATCATGTATTAAATTTCACAAATCCTAATATCATTAGAATAAGAAGAACATAATGGAACATGATTCAATTGAATCTTAAAAGTGTCTTCATAAGTTTAGATTTATAATGTAGGGTGATCCTCTAATGGGTATCACAAGACTTGAAAAATATTGAACTTGACCACTTGGTCAAAAAATTCCATTGACAATATACCCAAAAGGACATAAATATTATTTCTAGGAGTCATAGGGAATTTTATTTCTAGAATTAGGGGTGATTAAGAAGAATATGTCTCACCATACATGTCATGGAAATATAAATTAGATTGGAAGATAAGGCCATTTACTCAAAAATGGATATCCTCGATTATTACTTCAGGAATGGAAGTGATTAAATTTTCTATCTAGATAAAAACACTCATTGATTGAAAGGGAACTAGACCAAAGTTGGACAACATGGAATGGGTATGAAATTTATCGAGGCTGCAAGGTCTACGAGTGCATCATTATAGTTAAAACTCCCTATTTGGAATAGAACCATAAAAGTACATGTATATTTTCACTTCATGGGAATAAAATTTTGTGTTAAAAGATTTTAAATGTTCATAATATGACTCTTATAGGTTCATAATTTCTTAATAAACTTATCATAATTATGTATTTTTTATGGAATCTAAGAGGATATTGTTGACTTCAAGACGTCTAAACAAGTCAAGAATTCTAGAATCAAGTTCAAAGGGATTATTAGGCTTAGATATAGCTTTAGGAAAAATAATTTAGTTCCTTAAATGGATGTAAGGAGGTGAGGGAGTGTCTCTATGTTATTTTTCTATTTTTTATATTTTATTTTTCTTTCTAAACAACTAAAGTCTATTTATAGGATTATTTATTAGGAATAGAAATTTTCTTTCTAGATCGAAGTGTAGTTTCACTTATATTACCCTTAGGGGTGGGAAATGGTCGAGCTTGGAGTTGGGAAGAATAACTTGGTTGTTGCAAACTTAGTTGAGATGTAGGTTTAATAATTTGTTTTTCATTTTTTAAGGATATAACTAGAGAAGGAGTCAAGATATTCTATAATAGTTTCCCATGTTTTCCTAGAATAAGAGGCATGCCCCAAATTGGAATTTAATTGATTTGGGTTAATGAGGAATCAATTGGATTGGGTTGGGAATTTTTAAGGGTCACTAAGATTGTGGTATCGAGGAGGAGTAGGAGGAGGATTTATCCTTTGAGGTTGAGGAACAAAAGTATAAGGTTATCAGAGGTTACTCCCACCATGAGAATATTGGAATTGGTTTCTATTTTGGGGAGTGAATAGAGGGGTTTGGGAGATAGGACCGCCATACCTCAATCTTGGATGGTCTATCTAGGTTGCTTCATAGGTAGGAGAGATGGGATTATAGTGGGGTTGATTGGTGTTTCTAATTAACTAACACAGTTGTTGGGGGTCAGTGTTCCTCAGAGAAAATGTAGTAAAAATCTCAATTGGTCCCACTGAATCTGATAGTTCATCTTATAGTTTTTAACATGTGTTAGTTAGATGAGCTTGTGATCTATATATTATATTATTTTTGATTTGTCCAGGGAACTGATATTTTGGAGAAGATGAGGTTAGGTCTTTGGTTCCAACAACTATTTGTCAAACAAAACCTATAAGTTCACTCATACACTCAATATTTTTATTAAGATATATGGATTGATTCTCTTGGCCTTATTTTACTTGATAATGTTGTCATGTATGTTATTTATATGTTTTTCAGCCATTTTTCTTGTGAGATCTCATACTTCTATAGGTATTTTGTCAATAAGAGAACCACGACTTGAAACATCGATGAGAGTTCACTCCATAGCCAATAACCTCTCATAGAAGTATTGTATGAATAGTTGTTTTAGGATTCAGTAGTTTGGTAAAGTTTCCAAAATATTTTTTATCCTCTCCCAGTACTCCTGGATTGATTCATAAGGTAATTAAGGAGTTCCACTAATTTCCTTTCAGATATAAGTGGTTCATGAGGTAGAGAAAATTTTTTCTAAATAAGGTGCTTCATTTCATTCCATATTTTTATGAAAATATGAGGGAGGTTTTAGATCCATTAATTGGTGGAGTAATCTATGGATAAAGTTAGTTCCCAATATTTTATTTGTTCTTCAAAAAACCCTTGATGTTTTATGGCAGAGCACGCCACTTTGAAATATTCGAGGTAAAGATGTGGATCCACACCAAATATCTCATGGAAATGATATTGAAGATGAATCAAGCCTAATTTGAGTTTAAAAACAACATTAATGTTTTCATATTTACTACTAGGGTTTTGGTAATTCATATTTGGTGTCGTGAGTTCTTTAAGGGTCTTTTCAATAGAATTGGAAATATCTAAATCAATTGGATGTGATTTTTTTGATTATACCAAATATTCCTCTTAAGTTAGAGAATAGTTCACTTTATTTTAGGGTCAAAAAAATATGATCGATTTTTTAGGATATTTTTAATTTAGAAAAAATTTTAAAATATGATGAAGACAGTTTTTTCTTTGTGTTCTTTCATATTTGTTTTCTTATGTTTTTTTGGTTTTTTTACAAAAATAAAAAATAAAGGACAACTGGTTTCACCATTTGTGACAAGAAAACTATTTTAAGACTAAATTTTTTTCACCTATTAAGAGTTTAAAGTTATATTTATTTTCTATAATATTTATATAAATAATCAGGTCACATCCTTTATGATGGTACTATTTTTAGAGTCGATTATTCTTTTTGTCTTTGGGGGGGGATTTGTTTTCACAATATAATTAAATTTATTGATTGTTGAATTTAAGTTTAAAAATTTTATAAATATTGGTGTGACTTAATTATTAGGGATATAATATTATGACATCCTTTATATTTTCAAATGATTTCATTAATTAAACATCCACTTCACAAGATGATTTTAATCAGAATTCTCACGTTTTTTTTGCCCGAATCCAAGACTTACCTTGGGTTCTAATTGTTATAAATTATTATTGATGTAAGGTTTAATATTTTATGAAACCATGTGTACTTGTGGTTATAATAATCCATGTAATCAACATGTCAAACAAAACATGTTATTAATCTATAGCATTTCTAGTCTGACATATACATTATTAATTCGAAGAATGTTAAATGAGAGAAGAATCTCAATCACTTAACATACCCAAATTATAACTCAACCAAATGAGATATTGTTTTAACCATTTGGGTGGTTGATAATATAGTTTATTATGTTTACGTTTATGAGTAAAAATAACAATGAAAATAATAAGATAAGATAAGAGTAGTGCACCAAACACACACACAAATGATGAAGAGAGATAAAACATGAACTTTGTATTGAATGAGTAAGTGGAAGATAAAACAGTTTAAAATTTAATTGAAACCATTTTAATACCATTAATATATCACAACAAAAATTGGAATAGAATAAGATATTATAATTTTTATATATGCATTAAAATTCAAATGAAATTATAATCTTACTTACATGATTACAATTGAAAACCAACAAAAATGAATAAGAAAAGAAAATTGGAGGTGAGGTTTCTTTTATTGAAACAAGAGTGTGAAAATACCTCCAAGGAATTTTAAAAGGCTATGGTTATTTCAATTATTAGTTTTAAGTGATAATGTTCTAACCTCTTGCAAGGAGAACATGGAAGTGTATTTTTATCCTAAGGTGGTGAACTGTTTGCATTCCAAAACTTCCCCTCAAGGTGGCTATTGGAAAATGAATAATGAAAAATATCGAGAAATCATATGAATAAAATTTTTAGATATGGATGTTTGTAGTTTAACATCCAAATTTTACATTAATTATAATTTTTAGCCAAAGTTATGGATTTTTTCAAAACAATTTCCTTCATTATAATTTTATCTAGACCTTGTCAAAGCCTACAATTTGAATTGCTTTTAGGGTTGGATGTTTCCCTAAAATATAAACCACATATTATAAAAAACATTTATCCTATATATTTACGTTTTCCTCCCAAAATTTTATCCCAATTGGGAATGTTTATTGGTAGAAAACTTAATAATTGTGGGCATTGAAAGTGTTTAGGAATTTAAAGTCTGAACCATATTTTATTGGTTGGTTTAGGAATTGAAATTTTTATCCATTATGTAATTGAATGTCCCTATAATTATGGTGGATTATAAATTTTTTTACTATTGCATTGATCTTATAAAATATAGCATCATTACTGGTTCAAGCATATTCATTACGTCATCCTGTATGGTCCATATAGCCCTTCAAATGGTTAAATAGACCAAAGATCCAATTTAATGATTTGTTTTAATTTGAATAAATAACACTAAAAAAGAAGGTTAAAATAATTTGGATAATTATTTTCAATTATATGATCAAAACATTAAACTTTAGTGCAGTTTAATGAATTAGAATGATGCTCTTTATATGTGTTTATGATCAAAACATGAACATTGAATGGAAATTAATCATTTTTCAGAAATAATTCATTTATCAAAGTAATGTAAAATATTGAATGAAAATTTAATATCAGTGGTGTTACACTCAAATCCCATAGAAACAACTAGGTACCCATTGGTGGTGGATCTGTTAGTTAGTGATTTCTATGTAGTGTTGACACACTATCAACAACCATTGGGTGCCTGATGAAGGGATACTAGGTATCTGGTTGTGTGATTAAGACTGATAGAATTCATCTTAGGCCACCAGGTACCTGGTGGTAGTGTACCAAGTAACTGTTATGGTTCTATATGTTTTTAGGGGAATGATCATAATTTTATGTTTAGGATTTCTTAGAATTAAGGGAAAGAGGGGAGACAGGGGAGGTCCATTAAACCAAATACTTACCTCCCTATTACTCTCTTGAATCACCTTAACGAGGTATGGTTATTGGTTGTTTTCATAGTGATTTGGAGATTTTATTCCTTCATCATTCCTCTGTTACACTTCTTTCAATTTGTCTCTAATTTATCGTGGATATGGGTTAGGGTTTTGGTAGTGATTTCACAAGATCATGGTTGTATCATACCTAAACCACAAGGCTTTTGTTTATGGTAGATAAAGGATACATCGTAGAATTTAACACACACAATATTTTCCTATTTTAATTTAAGTTTTTTGTTTTATTAATTTATTTGTGATTTTTGGTCATATTGGACTAAATTCGTGGATGGTCGGATGTCTCTTAATATAGATTTTTAATTTATTTGTTAAAAGGGTACACCTTAGACCTTTCACCTATTTTCAATCACAATTTCAATAAGTTGAAAATTCTTATTGAAATTTTAGGGGATATGCATATAGGGTTTAAATATTTTAATTAATTATAAATTTTTATAATCAATCATTTATGTTTTTTGTTATTATATAGGGTTTGTGGCATGGTGGGTGCTTGTTGTTTCTTGGTGCATGCTAGTATGAGGATTAGTGGATTATAGTTTGAGGGGAATAAATCCAGTATCGAGGTAGCTGGTCCATTTAATACTTAACCAAATTATGGTTTATGTATGATTGTGAGTTCCAATGTGGGGGTTCATGATTTGGTAAATTAGACAGGGAAATTGAGTTCCATATGTATATAATTAGGTGGAATTGATCCTTTTAAAATTAGAGTAAGAGATTCGATGCATATTGAGTGAATTGAAATATCCATGTGAATTTTTCACTAAGGGGTGACAATTATAGTTTATTGAAAGGTTCCTGAGTTATATTTTTGGTCCTAGATAAGTTTTAGATATCCTACGTGATTTTACTATGTCTAGTATGGTGGGAATAGTGGGGTTATGCATATTGGAGATAAGAGAGATATATTTTTATCTCAAGAATGGTTGGGAGCACCCCATTGAAGGAGGTTAATGATCTTTGTGTATGAGGTGAGTGAGATAAGTATTTTGTGTCTTGGTATAGTGTGATAAGAATCAATTACTCTATATAACTCATTTGAGAGATCTCTTATGGAAGATTTGAGATAGGGACAAACTGTTATATATGGGAAGTTTTTTCTTATATAATGGAAATGAGTTTCAAATGGGCCTTGAAAGTGTTTGGATTGATATGGTACTTGGGTATTGAGACCAGGATAGTGATGCAAGAACCTGTAGGGAAAGTAAGAATGACCTATTACGGCTAGGTTTAAGTAGATTCTAGGGGACATGGTTCACTATGAGGTGTTGTATATAGGTTGGTAGCAGTGAGTATAGATTGGGTTAGGTCTGAGAAACAAAGTTGTATTCTTATTGAGTTAGAGGTGTATGATTATGGGTTTGTATTACAATACCCTATGTGTTAGGGTTAATCTTATAGGTTTTATCCTAAGGGGATAAATGTTAGGGGATGAGATTTGAGTAGCAGGTTTATGTTATGCATGAGTAGTTATGGGGTAGAGATTTAGGGCATGTGATGTGTGGAATATTTTGGACTTTTAGTGAATGTTTTATAGGGGGATATGATTTTATAGTGCATGTGATAGTCATGGGATCTACCTTGAGAGGGATGGTTCAACTCATGAGATAGGTTGGATCCATTGTTTACCTCACTAGGTTCTGATAATTGTCTATGTGATTAGAAATGGGACCTACCCTAATGGGTATGGTTTAGATCAGGTGGGAGGTTATCTTTGTTACTTCGATAATTATGATCCACTTCTTGTTTATCCAACTAACCATGGGACATACACTCGGGGGGGGGGGGGGTATGATTCGTATCATGTGAAAGGTTGGATCCATTGTTTACCTTATCATTTTCCAATTCCTATATAAAACTTTAGACATGGAACCTACTCTGCAACGGGGGTTTATATAATAAGAAAGGTTGGATATTTTTTCCTACATCAAGATCTATTTATTCCATGTTACACTAGTTACAATTTGGTGGTTTCTTTTATTTATTAGGGTTCACTGAGAGAGGATACCTTATTTATCTTTACACCAGACTCTGGATATGTATTTCCTTTACCTAATGGGATTTATATTACATGATATTGAAATAGACATGGTTCACCAGAGATGATCAGACAAGTTATGTGTAACATCCTACCCCATCCCATTGGCTTGAGAGGGTGGGGGAATGCTATTTGGCCTTAGATGACGTTCCCAAGGTGCCAAAGGCTGGAAATAAATGCCGATGGCTTCGAGAACAAATTGGGGGACAATTTTCCTTTATGAAAAAACCAACCAGACCATCCACTAACAAATACTATATGATGCATGTCAACAAAACATTCAATCATGTATTTCCAAAATAAAACCAAGTTGTTCCACAATACAACCCAAAACCAATAAAATCTAACAAAATATCATTGTACAATGTGGAAGACTAAACAAGAGTCCCCAAAATAAACCAAGACACACTCCCCAACTCCACACCAAGATCCATGCTCCAAGAACCAACACATATCCTAAGAATCACCACAAGACACTAGAAATGGAATTATTTACCTTTACCTGTGTCCCGGAATACGACATATGCAAAATCATCCAAGTGCCCAAGCAGGGGGTGAGTAATAATACTCAGTATGATTTCCCCAAAAGACTTCCACACAATCCACTAGGATAAAACCATTAGAAAATTTATATAAATCAATTTATATAAAATAATCACAAGTGGATCCATTACCATAAGCCAAACACACCCTTACCAAGCCACCTCACCCAAACCAAGAAACAAAGGGAAATCCAAAAAAACACGCCACAAGCCACTTCATCATTTACACATTATCACAACAATTTCCATATTTCAAATCAATGCACAAAAAGGCAATCAAAAAGGTGGAGATTACGTCCAACCCATTCACCCATTCCTACTAGTGGTACGTCTTGTCCACTTATCATTTGTTGGTGGCCCTTATGTCCACCAACCATCCCCTTATTATAGTTGTACTTCCTCCCCACTTCCACACAACATTTCAAACAATCCATAACCAAGCATATGACCCACCAAGGCCACAACAACATGCAATCAACCATATCCATTACATGTCAATCCACTGCAATAAATCAAAAATTTATTGAAAACACCCCTTAACAATTTTACACGCTAAATAACCATTTCAATAAAACCAACCCATTAGTGAAAAACCATTTTCATCAACCATTTTCACAAATCAATCCCAAAAGACCATTTTAAAATCTCTTTTTTAAAATTCATTGCCAGATCATTTCACCACAAAACCACTTTTCCCAAAAATCCCCAAAACATCATTAAATGGATTTGCAACCAAATTCACGCATCAAAACAAAATTAATATAAATCTCAACGAATTAATTTTAACCAAGCTCCAACTCATCTCATGCACTTTGAAAACATAAAAAGGTATAAACAATGGAAAAATACCTCAAACTTAGGTTTCTACATTCTCCCCACCATTGGATTATCCGTCCTTAGAATGTAAGGAACCATTACTTTACCAAAAGAGCTCAAGCCATTTCTCCTACATCTCTTTATCATACTACCAAGTCTCCTCTTGAATATAACTATAATGCCACAAAAAACGAACTAAACCAATGCTTTTACCATGCAAGACTTTCTCTTTTTTTATCCACATTTCTCACTAGCATGTGCACCAAGGAAGCATCTGGTTGTAGCTCAACATGATCCCAACGAATCACATTGTCATGATCCGGGTGATAATTTTTCAACTGCGACACATGAAACACATTCTGCACCACACTAATCCATGGTGGAAAAGCCAAATGAAAAACCACCTCTCCAATCCTCTCAAGTATCTCAAAAGGCCCAATATACCTTGGAGAGAACATACCCTACTTCTCAAACTGACGATGTCCCAACCTAGGAGAGATTCTCAAAAACACATGATCACACACCTCTAACAAAAATAGTCGTTGATGATTCTCCACATACAATTTCTGACAACATTGATCTATCTCCATCCTCTTCGTGATCAACTTTATTTTCTCCAAAGTCTATTGGAAAAGGATCAGTCAGATCATAGAAGTCTCACCTGTTTCCACCCAACATAGTATAGAATGACACAGACTCCCATATAAAGCCTCAAACAGAGCCATATATATCGAATCCTGATAACTATTATTATAGAAGAACTCCACCAATGATAAGTGATACTCCCATGAACCAATAAAAGTCCATCACAAAATCCCTTATCACATCCTCTAAAGTTTGTATTTTCCTCTTGGATTTACCATCCTTATGAGGATGATATGCCATGATCACAGTCAACTATGTCCTAAGGGCTTGCTACAATGATTTCAAAAAGTGAGATGTGAACCTCATATCTCTATATGATACAATCCAAACTATAACACCATCCCTCTTTACCATATCCCAAATATATATTTTGGAAAGATCCTACACTGTATGAGATTCATGAATCTGGTTGAAATGGAATGAATTTTTGTGCCCATCCACTATCACCCTTATGGAATTGTGCTTCCTGACTATTCATGGTAGACTCGTCACAAAATCCATTTCTATCTGCGCCTATTTCCACAATGGGATAGGTAAAGACTGCAACATGCCTACCGTCCACTGATGCTCTGCCTTAACCTGCTGGGAAGTCAAGAATCTTGAAACAAACTTGAACACATTACTTTTCATACCTAAACACCATAACTACGACTTCAACACATTATACATTTTCTAAATTCTAGGTTGGACAACCAACATAGAATGATGATAATCCCTAATAAGTTCTTCCAGGAAATCCACTGGTACCACCCTATGATTCCGAAAACACAATAATGAATTCCCATTTAGTTCCCAGTTCTCAATAGTCTCCCAAACATTGAGTTTCGACCTCATCGTCATATACTTGGAATCGTATGCCTATGCCTCTTTAACCAAACCAGCCATGTCAAGAACCAACTAAACTGGAAAGAAGACCCCTATGTCACCCTGTTTCTCATTATCCAACTACATATCGACGATGATTTACATCAACTGCCACTGATCTGATACCTTCTTTACCACTTGAGCATATTATTTATTACTTAATGCGTCCACCACCGAATTTTCCTTACCCATTGTGTGAATTATGTCAAACCAAACATATGGAGATATTTCATCCCTCTCCTTTGCCTCATGTTCAAATCTCTATGTGAGAAGATATTCATTAACCTCATATTGTCGGTAAACACTGTAAATTTCTCACTGAATCGATAATGATGCCACATTTTTAAAGCATGAACCACTAATTCCAACTCCGAATATTGTGTTGGGTAGTTATTCTCATAAAACCTCAACTACTATGAGCCATATGAAACTGCACGATCCCCTTTCACGAGAACACACCCCAACACTGATCTCGATGCACCACAATACACCAGATACCCTTTCCCTAGTTTTTGAAAAACCAAGATTTGTGTTGTTCTAAGGAGACCCTTTAGCTCTTCAAAACATTTTTGACACTTCTCATCCCATTAAAATAGAACATTATTCCTTGTCTAAGCTGTCATTGGTGAAGCCAATCTTGAAAAATCACAAACAAAACGTCGATAATACCCAGCTAGAACAAGGAAGCTCCGTATCTCAAAAAATTTATTTGGCAGTTTCTAGGAGATAACTACCTCTATCTTTTCCGGATCAATAGAAACAAGCCTCTCATAAATAAAATGGCCAAGGAAATGAACCCAATGTATCCAAAAGACACACTTTGTCAATTTGGCATACAATCGATGATCCCTCAATATCCCTAATATGATTGCCAGGTACTGCTCATGATCTACCCTTATCCTCGAAAACACCAATATATCATCAATAAATACCACCACAAAAGTATCCATATATCTCTAAAATATCTGATTCATCAATTCCATGAAAACCACTGGTGTATTCATTAGACTAAAGGGAATAACCACATACTCACAATGGTCATATCTACTTCTGAAAGCTAATTTTGGAATATCCTACTTACACACCCGCAACTGATGATACCCTAATCATAAGTCAATCGTGGAGAACCACTGAGATCCCCTCAACTGGTCAAAAAAAATCATCCATTCATGGAAGTGGTTATCAGTTCTTTATCATAACCTGATTAAGTCTATGATAATCAATACAGAGCTGTAAGGTTACATCCTTCTTTTTAACAAACAAAATTAGTGCTGCCCACAGAGATGTACTATGCTGGATGAACACTTTGTTTTATAACTCTTCCAATTTCACATTTAATTCCCTCAATTCTTATGGTGCCATTTGGTAAGAATGAAGTGAGATAGTACTGGTCCCTAGAAGGAGATAAATCAAAAACTGCACTTCTCTCATGGGTGGAAACCCTGAGAATTATTTAGGAAATACATCCATAAACTGATCCACGGCTACTGGAAGAACAATCTTCTCAATACCTTTGACTACTACCAATAAAAAATCCACTAATCGTTTTGATATCATTCCAACCATTGGTTCCAAAAATCTTTTTTGACCCTACTTCTCATTCTTCTCCCCTCCTAAGATATTTTTCACTCCATCCTCCATCACAAAACCAACGTTCATTAATAATAGTCAATATGGGCCTTAAAAATTGTCAACCAATCCATTCCCAGGATTATATCATATACATCCATCTCAAAAACAAAGATTTCCCACATCAATTCAATTTTTAACACAACTAAACAACAATTTAGACATAAGAAGGCTTGACACTCTCTTTAACCCAGAGGAGTTTGTAGTTTCAAAACAGAAGGCATCATTTTCATGTGTAAAACCAACAAATCGATGGTTAAAGAAGAAAGAAAAGAATGTGAAGCACCTGTATCGAACAATGCTTGCATCAATGTGGAATTTAAAAGAACCATACCTCACACCATTGATGGTTCTGACTGATCAACCACCACAACCTGCTCAGCTCCAAAAAACTATTTTCTTTCCATGCTCCACTCTTTATTCCCCGGATAAGGATTCGTGGTATTCCAAGAATCACCATAACCCAATTTACCCTACTTCCGAGGGGTATGCTGCTGCCCTAGTTCCATCGAGGCATAAGACCCCTATGACCCCTGAGGAGTGTCATGGACACCCGAACATAGATCATTCTGTCCAAAACGCTACAGATGCCCCATCTGCTTACAATTATGACATGATCAAGGTTGTGTCATACAATCCCTCTTTATGTGGCTCATATAACCACACTTAAAACATCCTGGATTTATTCTGAGGCTTCAGAGGAAGATTCACCAATCCTATAGTTAGATTCTGAGTCATACTCCCACCTTGGAAATAAGTATCTCTCTTCCACTTGAACCCAACGTTTGAGTTCCCACTATTCCCCATAGGTACTAATACACTCCCTCTTCTCGTAGCCCCCAAGAGACCCCTTTTGGCCACTGAGGCTCTATTCACAATTTCTGTATAATCATATATACACATCCCTACTATCTTGGACCGAATTTCCCCCCTCAAACTAGCTTCAAAGACACGAGCTTTCAATGATGTACTACCCCCACCTTGGGTGAAAATCTCACTAAGTTCATAAACATACCTACATACTCCGTTACTGAAAGGTTATTCTATTTCAAATGGAATAAATATGTTGTGTGCTGAATTCTGAATGTATGAGGGTAGAATTGTTTTTTAAACTATTCCTAAAATCCATCCTATGTCAAAACTTTTTTCCATTCCATCTTGTACTGAAAACTCCCACCACTGAAGGGAATGATCATCCAACATATATGTGTCCAACTTCACTTTCAACTCTACTGGTGTTCCCAATAATTCGAAGATCTTGTTCATTCTAACCAACTTTTCTTATGCCCTATCTGGCTCTGAATCACCCCTCAAGATGGGTGGATTATTCCTTTGAAACCGATACACCTGATCCACATGCCTTGGTTCATCCGATTTATTCGTACTTCTAACTAAATGGAAATCTCACACTACTCTCTACACTAGCTGCTGGTTCACCTGGGTATTATGTGAAACCACATTTTTAGCAGTCTCCTCCGGTTGGTCTCTATGACGCATACTCATCGCCTTTTCTATGAATAAAAAAAAACAACCATAAGTCCTTCTATTTTGGAAACACATGATTCAAAAACTCCAGTTCTGTTACAATACAACTATCACAACCAGGCTTCCCACAAGTTCACATTTCCCATATGGCAGTATTTTAAAAAATCCACCATGTTTTGAAAATCTACCCATTTTCAAAATACCACCAGTTTCCATATTTCAAATCCATCTATTTTGAAACCCAATATAGATTTTCCAAATCAACACATTCATATCACACCATAATTCATTATACCCGAATGAATTATTCATCCTAGTGGTAAGTCATTTCTACAATGCATTCCATGCTCACCTCATTAGCTACACCCACAATAATGAGATATCCAATTCCTATAAGTGTCTCCAAACACTTATGTACCCAAATCCCTCGTAACTTGACGTTCAACATAAAAGGGGTAGTTATGTCCTTTTATGCTACACATTCCATGTTCCAACAATCCTATACCTTGATACCATCCTAAGTCAAGGAATAAGACAAGAATGAATGTCAACACCAATACCAACGATCAACACCAATGATCAAACAACTGCTCTCACTTGAAATCAAAGGACCAAACAAACTGATACCACTTGTAACATTATACCCCATCCCATTGGCTTGATATGGTAGGGGAATGATACTTGGCCTTAGGCGATGTTCCCCAAGTTCCAAAGGAAGACAATAAATGGTGAGGGCTTCGAGAAAAAATTGGGGAACGATTTTCCCTTAAGAGAAAGACAACCAAAAAATCCACTAACAAAGACTGTATGATGCATGTGAATAAAACATTCAAGCATGTATTACCAAAAGACACCCAATTTGTTCCAAAATACAACCGAAAACCAATACAACTCAATACAATATCAGATTACTATGTGGAATACTAAACAAGAGAACCCAAAATAAACCAAGACACACTCCATAACTCTACACCAAGCTCCAATCACCAATCACCAACACATCTCCCAAGAATCAACACAAGCCTCTAGTAATGAGATTCTTTACCTTTACCTATGTCCTGGAATAAGACATCTACAAAAGTACCCAAGTTCCAATGTAGGTGGTGAGTACTAACACTCAGTAGGTTTTCCCCAAATGACTTCCATAGACCCGCCACTAGGATAAAACCATTAGAAAATTTATATAAAGCAGTTTATATTAAATAATCACAAGTGAAACCATTACCATAAGGTAAATACACCCTTATCAGACCACCTCAACCAAACCATGAACCCAAGGGAAATCCAAACAAACATTCAATAAGCCATTTCATCATTTACACATTAGAACAACAATTTCCATCTTGCAAAGAAATGCACAACAAGGCAACCAAAACGGTGGAGCTTCCGTCCAACCCGTTCACCCATTCCTACTAGTGGTACTTCCCGCCCACTTATCATTTGATGGTGGCCCTTCCATCCACTAACCATACCCTTATTATAGTGGTACTTTCTACCAACTTCCACACAATATTCAAACAAGCCACAACCCAGCATATGACCCACCAAGGACACAACAACATGCAATCAACCATTTCCATTACATGTCAATCCACTTCAATAAATCCAACATTTATTGAAAACACCACTCAATCATTTTACACGCCAAATTTCCATTTCAATAAAACAAACCCTTTAGTGAATAACCATTTTCATCAACCATTTTCAAAAATCAATCCCAACAACCCATTTTAAAATCTATGTTTTCAAATTCACAACAAGAGCATATCACCAAAACCCCGTTTTTCCAAAAAATCCCCAAAACATCACCAAAGGGATTTCCAACAAAATTTTCTCATAAAAATGTAATTAATTTTAATCACAACAAATTAACTATAACCATGATTCATGTTTTTAGAAAAGTGGGGTTGAAAGAGAAGCCACCTACCTTAGGGTTCTAGCAAAATCGACCCACAAGAAATCACACCTCAAATCTGGAGAACGCACCACTGAACCCACTCTATATCCCCTTTCCTAAAATATACAATACTTAAAATCAACACCCAAGGCACCCCCAAACATAGATCTACCTGCAACGTATGTAGATCTAGAAAACTGAGAGAGAGGGAGATGTAGATCTAGAGGAAACCACAAAGAACCATGAGAGAAGACTTACCTGAGAATAAACGCCTTCAATAGACCAAGAAAACCCTTCAATTTGATTCCAAAATGAGTGGGAGAGCACCTTAAAACTTATAGAATGAAAAATACTGAGTGAGTCTTGAGTGGGAGAAGAATTTGAGTGAAATAGGTTAATCTCTAGGGAGCCCGAATTTAAAAAAACCCTTCCTTTAATTGGCCACACGGTTAGTCTGCACAGTTTGGAAAACTGTATGCTAACCGTGTGGACACCACTACTTCGAGAAGAGGGGTCCACATGGTTTCCTTGAACCATTTCGAAAATCATGTGCAGGTTGTGTGAATCTTATTGTCTCCCCCTTCACAGTTTCATTGAGAACCCACATAAGTTCCCCTAACTATGCTCAAACCGTGATCCATTCGAAAAGCCTCCAAACCTTTTCAAAACCATTAAAAAAACTCCCAAACTCATCCCAACTCATTCCATGCACATTAAACACATAGAAATCCATAATGAAAGGCTGCATACCTCAATCCTCTTATGCTACATTGTCTCCACCATTGGACTTTCTGTCCTCGGAATGTATGGAACCATTGCTTGGCCGAAAGAGCTCGGAACATTGCTCGACCATATCTTTATCCCACACCCAAGTCTCCTCTGGAATCTGACCATGTTTCCACAAAACATGAACTAAACCGATACTTTTACCATGCAATACATTCTCTTGCCTATCCACAATCCTCACTAGCACGTGCACTAAAGAACCATCCGGTTCTAGCTCAACATGATCCCAATGAATCACCTGGTCATTATTCGGCTAATAATTTTTCAATTACGACACATGAAACACATTGTGAACTGCACTAAACTGTGGTGGAAAAGACAAAATATAATCCACCTCTCCAATCCTCTCAATTTTCTCAAAAGGCCCAATATACATTAGAGATACCTTACCCTACATCCCAAACCGACGATATCCCAACCTAGGAGAGATTATAAAAAACACATGATCACGCATCTCGAATGAAAATGATTATTGAAGATGGTCTGTATATGATTTTTGAAGACATTGAGTTGTCTCCATCCTCTTCTTGATAAAATTTATTTTCACTATAGTCTCTTGGACAAGGCTCAGTCCGATCATCGAAGTCTCACCTGTTTCCACCCAATATAGTAGAGAACGACATAGATGCCCATATAAAGCCTCAAATGGAGACATATGTATCGAATCCTGATAACTGTTATTGTAAGAGAACTCCACAAATGGTAAGTGTTACTCCCACGAACCAGCAACGTCCATCACACATTTCCTTAACATATCCTCCAAATTTTGTATCATCCTTTCAGATTACCCATCTATTTGAGGATGATATGTCTTGTACATAGTCAACTGTGTCCCAAGGGCTTGCTACAATGATTTCAAAAAACAAGATGTGAACCTCAGATCTCTATATGATAAAATCAAAACTAGAAGACCATGCCTTTTTACCACCTCCCAGAAATATATTTTGGACAGATCCTACACCATATGAGATTCATGAATCAGGATGAAATGAGCCAACTTTTTGAACTGATCCACTATCACCCATATGGTATTGTGCTTCCTGACTATTCTTGGGAGACCCATCACAAAATCCATTGCTATCTATTACCATTTACAAACTGGGATAGGTAAAGACTGCAACATGCTTGCTGGCCACTGATGCTCTGCCTTGACTTGCAACCAAGTCAAGCATCTCGAAACAGACTCGACCACATCCCTTTTCATACCTAACCACCAAAACAGCACCTTAAACGCCATATACACTTTCAGAGTTACAAGATGGAAAACCCACCTAGAATGATAATAATACCTAAGAAGTTCTTCCTGGAAAGTCACTATTACCACAATCCGATTCAGAAAACACAAGACTGACTTCCCATTTAGTTCCCAGTTCTCAATGGTCTCCCCACCATTGAGTTTTGACCTGATCACCATAAACTTGGAATTAGATGCCTATGCCTCTTTAACCAAACCGTCTATGTTAGGAACAAATGAAATAGGAAATAAGACCGCTCTGTCACCCTGATCCTCACATTCGAACCACATGTCATCTAAGACCAACCTTAACTACCACTGATCTGATACCTTCTTCACCACTTGAGAATATGATTTACTGCTTAATGCATATATCACCGAATTTCACTTACCCGATGTGTACATTAAGTCAAAATCAAACATATGGAGATATTTCATCAATTTCCTTTGCCACATGTTCAAATATATTTGTGATAAGATATTCTTTAACCCCTTATGGTCATTAAACACTGTCAATTTCTCACCAAAGAGATAATGATGCCACATTTTTAAAGCATGAACCACTACTACCAACTCCAAATCATGTGTTGGGTAGTTATTATCATGAAACATCATCTTCTGTGATCCATATGCAACCACATGATCCCCTTTCATGAAAACACACCACAACCCTAAACTCTATGCGTCACAATACACCACACACCCTTTCCATGGTTATGGAAAAACCAATATTGGTACTGATGTAAGGTGACCCTTTAGCTCTTTAAAACATTTATGACACTTCTCATACCATAGAAATGGAACATTCTTCCTTGTCAAAGCTATCATCGGAAGAGACAATCGTGGTAAATCACAAAAAAAATGTTGATAATACCCAACTAGACCAAGGAAGCTCCGTATCTCAAAAACTTTCTTTGATGGTTTCCAGGAGATAACTACATCTATATTTTTTGGATCAACAGAAAGACCCATATAAGAAATAACAAGGCCAAGGAAATCAACCTACTATATCCAAAAGTCAGACTTTGAAAATTTGGCATACAAATGATGATCCCTCCAGATCCCCACTAGAATATCATAGTGCTGCTCCTGCTCTACCCTTGTCGTCGAATAAACCAGTATATCATCAACAAATACCACTATAAAAGAATCCAGATATCTTTGAAACATCTAATTCATCAATTCCATGGACACCACTAGTTCATTCCTTAGACCAAAAGACATAACCATATACTCGTTATGGCCAAATATACTTCTGAAAGTTGTTTTTGGAATATCCTCTTTCCGCACCCGCAACTGATGATACCCTAATTGTAAGTCAATCTTGGAGAACCACTGAGCTCCCGTAAACGTGCAAATCAAATCATTAATGCATGGAAGTGGATATCTATTATTTATCATAACCTGATTAAGTATAAGATAATCAATACAGATCTACAAAGTTCTATGCTCCTTTTTAAAAAACAAAACCGGTGCTTCCCATAGAGATGAGCTAGGATGGATGAACCCTTTGTTTTCTAACTCTTCCAACTGCACCTTTAATCCCCACAGTTCTACTCGTTCCATTCAGTAAGAGGGAAGTGAGATAGGACTGGTCCCCAGAAGAAGATCAATCATAAAATCCACTTCTCCTAGGGGTGGAAACCCTGGTAATTATTTGGGAAATACATTTATAAACTAATACACGACTAGTAGAAGAACACTCAACTCAATACCTTCCATTGATACCAATGAAAATGTGGCTAACCAGTATTATATCATGCCAACAACTGGTGCCAACAAGCCCGTTACACCCTGTTTCTCATTCCTCTCCCCTATGAAGAGATGTCTCACTCCATATTCTTTCCCAAAACTAACCATTTATTAATAACAGTCAATGTGTGCCTTAAATATTGTCAACCAATCCTTTACCAAGATTATATCATACACATCCATCTCAAGAACTATGAATTACCACATCAATTCAATTCCCTCCACAACTAAACAACAACCTTGACATATGAAGGCTTGACACTCTCTTTGACCCAGAGGAGTTTGTAGTTTCAAAACAGAAGGCATCATTTCCAAGAGTAAACCCCACAAATCGACAATGAGAGAAGAAAGAAAAGAGTTAAAATTACTCGTATCAAACAAATCTTAATTTAAAAGAACCCTACCTCGCACTGTGGATGGTCCTGACTGATCATCCATGAAAACCTGCTCATCTCTAAACAACTTTTTTCTTGCCACGCTATGCTCTTTATTTCCCTACTGAGGCATTGTTGTATTTGAAGAATCACCATGACCCACTTTAGTCTACTTCCAAAAGGTATGTTGTTTCCCCCATTCCTTTGAGGCATAAGACCCCTGTGAACAATAAAGAGTGTCACATACACCCAAACATGGAGCATTTCAACAAAACACTGTAGATTCCCCATCTAATTACAATTATGACATGCTTGATGTTGTGCCGTACAATCTCGCTTGATGTGGCTCATAGAACCACACTGAAATTATCTCATCTTACTCTGAGGCATCAAAGAAAGATTCACTGATCCTGTAATTGGATTCTGAGTCATACTCACACCCTAGAAAATAGTGTCCCTCTTCTTCTTGAAATCAATGTTAGAGTTCACACTATTCCTCAAGGGTACTAATACACTTTCTCTACTCGTATCCCCCAAGAGACCCTTTTCAGACACCAAGTCTCTATTCACCATCTTCATATAATCACTTATACACAACAATTCTATCTTGGACCGAATATCCTCCCTCAAACTAGATTCAAAGATACGAGCTTTCAATGATGTACTACCCACCACCTGAGGTGAAAACCTCACTAAGTTCATAAACATAGCTACATACTCAGTTACCAAATGTTTCCCCTATTTCAAACAGATGAAATCCGTTGTGCGCTGAATTTTAAATGTATGAGGGTAGAATTTCTTGTTGAAAAATTCCTCAAATTTTTCCCATGTCAAACCTTGGTCCATTTCAGCTTGGACTGTAAAATCCCACCACTAAAAGGGAATTATATTCTAACCTATACATGTACAAATTCACTTTCAACTCTACTAGTGTTCCCAATAATTCAAAGATCTTTTTCATTCTATTCAACCATGCTTCTTCCCTCTCTGGCTCAGAATCACCCCTAAATATGGGTGGATTCTACCTTTGAAACTTAACTGCATGATCCACATTCCTTAGTTCATCTACTTTATTTTCACTTCCTACTACATGGAAATCATTCACAATACTCTAAACTTGCTGCTAGTTCACTAGGGGCTCAGGTGAAACCACATTTTCAGTAGCCTCCTCCAGTTGGTCTGTATGACACCTACCTAGTTCCATTTATTTCAATACAAAAACAACCATAAGTTCTTTTATTTTAGCAACACATGATTCAAAAATTCAAGTTCAATTACACTAGAACTATCACAACCAGGATTTCCACAAATTCAAATTTCCCATATGGAACTATTTTGAAAAATCCACCATGTTTTGAATATCAACCCATAATCAAAATACCACTAGTTTCCATGTTTAAAATCCTTCTATTTTAAAACCAAATATAGATTTCAAAATCAACACATTCATATCACACCATAATTCATTATACCCCAATGAAATATGAATCATAGTGGGAAGTCATTTCTACCTTGCATGCCATGCTCATCTCATTAGTTACACCCACACCAATGAGATATCCAATGCCTATAAGTGTCTCCAAACACTTATGTACCCAACTCCCTAGTAAATTGAAGTCCAGCATGAAAGGGTTAGCTATGTCCTTTTATGCTATACATTCCAAGTTATGACAATACTACACCTTGTTAACATCTCTACTCAAGGAATATTCCAAGAATGAATATCAACACCAAGACCAATGATTGACACCAAGGATCAAACAACTGCTCTCAATTGAAAGCCATGGACCAAAAAAACTGATACCACTTGTAACATCCCACCCCATCCCATTGGATTGAGAGGGAGGGGTAATGCTATATGGCATTAAGCGACATTACCAAGGAGACAAAGGATGATAATAAATGCTGGGGTCTTCGAGAAAAAATTGGGGAATGAATTCCCCTTCAGACAAATCCAACCAAACCATCCACTAACAAAGACTCTATGTTTCATGTCAATAAAACATTCAATCATTTCTTACAAAAATACAACCATGTTGTTCAACAATAGAACCCAGAACCAATACAACCCAAACCAATACAACCCAACACAATATTAGAGTACTATGCGGAAGACTAAAAAAGAGACCCCAAAATAAACAAAGACACACTCCACATCTCCACACCAAGATCCATTCTCCAAGCACCAACACATCTCCCAAGCATCACCACAAGACACTAGCAGTGAGATTATTTTACTTTACCTATGTCCCAGAATAGGACATCTGCAAAACCACCAAAGTGGAAAAGAAATGGGTGAGTACTAATACTTAGTAGGTTTTCCCCAAATGACTTCCCAACACACGCCACTAGGATAAAACAATTATCAAATTTATATAAGGTAGTTTATATAAAATAATCACAAGTGCAACCATTTCCATAAGTCAAATACACCCTTACCAAGCCACCTCACCCAAACTAAGAAACCAAGGGAAAAACAAAAATACATGCCACAATCCATTTATCATTTAAACATTATCACAATAATTTCCATCTTGCAAAGTAATGCACAACAAGGCAACCAAAACGGTGGAGGTTCCGTCCAACCCGTTCACCCATTCTTACTAGGGGTACTATCTGCCCACTTATCCTTTGACGGAAGCCCTTATGTCCACTAAACATCCCTTTATTATAGTGGTAATTCCCTCCCACTTCCATACAACATTTCAAACAATCCAAAACCTTGCATATGACCCACCAAGGCCACAACAACATTAAATCAACTATTTTCATTACATTTCAATCCTCTTAAATAAATATCACATTTATTGAAAACACCCCTCAACCATTTTACATGCCAAATTCCTAATTCAATAAAACAAGAACTTTAGTGAAAAACCATTTTCATCAACCATTTTCACAAATCAATCCCAACAACCCATTTAAAAATATAATTTTTCAAATTCAGAACAAGTGAATTTCACCACAAAACCCCATTTCCTCAAAAATCCCCAAAAAATCACCAAAGGGATTTCGAACAAAAATCACACATCAAAAATAAATTAATTTTAATAACAAAAAATTTATTGTAAAAAAGATTCAAGTTCTAGAAAAGTGTATTTGAGAGAGAATCCTCCTACCTTTAGGGTTCCGGCAAAATCGACCCACAAGCAATCGCACCTCAAATATGAAGAGCGCACCGCTGAAACCACTTTAAATCCCATTACCTAACATCTAGAAGACTTAAAATCAACACATAAGGAAACCCCAACCCTATATCTATATTAAATGGATGTAGATCTTGAAAACTGAGAGAGAGGAAGATGTTGATCTAGAGGAAACCACAAAGAACCATGAGATAAGACTTACCTGAGAAGAACTGCCTTCAATCCACCAGAAAAACCCTTTAATTTTCTTTAAAAATGAGTGTTAGTGCACCTTCAACCTTTGGAAATCCAATATCCTGAGTGTGGCTCGAGTGGGGGAAGAATTTGAGTGAAATCGGTTAAGCCTGAGGGAGCTCAAATTAAAAAAACCCCTTCATTTAAGTGGATGGACAGTTAGTCTGTACGGTTTGGAAAACCATGCACTGGATGTGAACCTGAAAATGTCTTGAGAGGAGGGGTCTTCATGGTTTCCTCACACAGTTTCGAAAACCGTGTGTAGGCCGTGTGAACCATACTGTCTCCCCCTATATGGTTTCATGGAGAACCTACATTGTTTCCCCTAACCATGCTCAAACTGTGCTCCTTTGGAAAAGCCTCCAAACTTATTCAAAACCATTAAAAACACTCCTAACCTCATCCCAAATCATCCCATACACTTTAAACACATAAAAAGGCATAAAAAAGGCTACATACCTCAAACTAGGGGTGCTACAGTATGGTTGGGTGTCATGGTGACTTGGTCATCACACAATGTCCCAATGTGTATACTTATTTTCTATATATATATATATATGTCAGTTATTTTTATTATGCATACACTTTCATATGATGATGTATATTAAGGTATATTTGGGATACCAAATTGATATTTACTTCTCATTCCCTACATAGGTATCCTAGTGTGTGTGTATTGACACACACCTATCGTGGGGCGTGGCAATAGCATATTTTTATGTTTTCCTAATGCAGCATAGAGACTGGCGATGATCGTCTCACTTGAAGATATTTCTCAATTAATTCACCTACTTAATATAATTCAACTAAGAACTACTTATTATTATTATTTTTTGATTTATAAATTAAAATTAATAAAATAACTGAAATTCAAAATTAAAATCTAAATAACATTCAATGATAAACAGAAAGGAATTTGAGAAGAAAAAAATTTATCCTGAGATAACATTTATGGAGCACCATCATTGACCAGCTTCATATCTCCTTAGTGAACACACTCCATGTTATGATTACACACCTCAATCTACACTGGTTATGAATGAAAGTTCCACTTAGAGATCTCCAAGAACACCCTCCCTCCACCTCCTCAATCAAGAGAAAATGGCAGTAGATTAAGATGTTAAACTTTAGACGACCACAATGAGAATTACACAAACTATAAATTATCATTATAATTAACTCAAAGAATATTGAAAACATGGTATTGAGTTAAAGAACCTGATTTATACCTCAGGATATTCCTTAGTTTAGTTACTAATGATCAAGAGTATTATAGTTCAGGATGGTAAGATGAGAAGAAGAAAAGAGGGTGGATGGGTGGACACAGAAATAAAAACAATGCATGAATTTATTAAAATATAAATTATAATTGAAAAATAAAACAAAACAAAACAGAATAAATAAATTAATAATAAAATGGGAATATTTGTGGATGACCTCCCTTGGTTGAGATCTCCTCCTTGTGCCTTGAAGGAATGGGATGGAAAATGGGATACTTTGAGAGGGATGAGCTCCCCTCCTTTTATAGGAAGAATTGGTCCCAACAAAATTTGACACATTTTACACCCAATAATGACCTATTAATTAATTTAAACCTTATTTAACGTTTTTCATAAATATCTTGGATGTATATCCTAAAAATTTTATTGTTTTTAAACATGTATTCTAAGAGTTATTCTCATTTTACTATTTCAATTTATTGTGTCCACTCAGGCTCTCCAAATTGAAAACCACCAGATTATAATTCCTCAATGGCTAATAAAAAGGCCAATTAAATCACACTATACTTCATGAAATATGTTGAGAAACTCCTTTTATGTCCACCCACCAAATTTCACAGAAATGTATCCCACCATGAATAATTTAGGGACACAACCCCAGAATACACAGATGTGTAAAAAGTTTCATAGTCCAAATTTTGAGCTTCTTTTGAGCTTCCATATGGTTGATTATGATTTTGGTTAAGAAGGATGAAATGAATTCCTAGATGTTTAGAATCCTAAAAATAATAATTGAACAATTTTTATTAATATAGTAAATGTTATAGTCATAATACATAAACAATTTAAAACTGTTAAAAATCCAAAAAATGGGCCATTTTTACAATTAATCTCAAAACATAACCAACATCATACAATATGGCAATTTATCTTAAAGTAACAAATTTTTGGGATTTAAAACAATAAAATTAAACTTACATTTATTGAAAATATTTTCTATATCATGTATGCCTTATGTTTGGTATGTAGTTTTATGCTCAGGTTGCATAGTGTATTATACTGAACTTGATCAATTGGGATTGGTGATGGGGTTGATTTGAGGCTCAAGGTTTGCAGTGGAGCCTCTTTTTACATTTATTTTTTTGGTTATTTTATATATGTGATTGTCCCTATGGGAGATATTTTTGGACATTTAACTTCATAACCTACATTGGTCATTCTTCTACAACATGAGTGTATGTAATTTTGTTATTTATTTTTTATCGATGGATTTGATATAGAGAGTTTAATCTTCCCAACATTGATCAAAGACTCCTAGTACTATTTGATATCCTATTTAATATGTAGAGGCACAACTAAGGTCAAGTGATGACCACATATTAGGCCCATTCACAAATCTTTGTTGGGGAATTACATGGGTCAATCATATAATAATTAAATAAAATTAAGGAATAATTACGAGTGTTATTGGTTTGAATATGTATAAAATTATATATATTAATTACTGTTATATAATTTTTTTTACTAATAAATTGGGTTTCTTATTCAATTATAACATACTACAGGAACCCCAAACTATTTTGAATTAAATATTTATTTTTTTGATAATAGAAATTTAATTTTGTATTCGTGTATAATAACTCTACCTCAACCCAATGCGATTGTTCAAATTTTCACAAAATAAAAATGTATAATCTAGGATGGAAAAATATATTTTATTAAGTGAAAGATAATGTTTCAGTTGTAAAATTTGATTCTTGAGGGGATTTAATTTACCATTTCGAATAATTTGCATCAGAACCACTCTTAATCACCCATATGACATAAAATTTGGATGCTTATTTTCTAAATATCAGCATTATATTTTTTTAAAATATATTATTTTTTTAATATCACATCTATAAATATAGTATATTGATTATTTTTGTCCCAAAAAATGAAGGGGTCCTTATTTCATTAGTACGTGGGATCTTCATTTTAATGCGAATGAGAGAAAAAATAAAAAGACATATATTTTGTAATAATTTATTATTTTTTGAAAATGATTACCATATAAGAATAGAGACAATAATTTTTTTTTGATATTATAGAGAATATATTATTAATTTCCATATTTTTAATCATGCTTAGTAATTAAAAAATATATTATGAAACACATTATTCTCATGTTTTTCATCATATGGTTGCGTTTTTTATTATTTATCTAAAATTTTAGAGATTTATTTTAGGGAAGGGATGCTAGAAGTTTCACTATGGGAAATCACTCCTATAAAAATGCCTCTATCCCAAATGGTTTAGATGAACCATTGGGATATGGTACCTATACCAATGATTTGTTGAAAACCGTTGGTATAAGAGTTTTTAGGGTGTATTTTCCCAACATTTTGAAAAACTGTTGGGATAGACCCTGGTAGTGACATTTTTATCAACGATTACACATAACTATTATGATAGGGGAGATTTTTTCCTATGGTTTTTTGAAACCGTTGGGATAGTGGAATGTGTATCCCCTTATTCCAATGATTTATTGAAATTGTTGGGATAGTTTTGATAAAATTTCACCATGGTTTTAAGAAACTGTTGGGAATTTTTTTTACAAATGAAGCTCCCAATCCCGATCCTTATCCACCTACATTGTGCCCTAAATAAGAGCTCCCGTTATTCAATTGTGGAACCCTTCCTTTAAAAACCGATTTTTTGTTCTTACACAAAAAATATGTAAGTTATATGTCAGTTTTACGTTCTATCTCCATTTATTCCATTTTTAATTTTGATTTATTTAAAGACAAGGTTGTTTTTTGTTTTTTGATAATCCCTAAATGATAGATACCATATTCTTTGCAGTCCTTCTTCCCAACCTGCGACCCATCCTTGATTCAAGTCAGTGTTTTTTCTTTCACTTCAAATTGATGATAAAAAAGTGTAGAATAATTACCCTAACATAACACATAATTCCTACAATAGAATATCTATTCAAATAATTATTCATCCTGTTCAGAAATTTATATCTAGGTATTGTTATTCCCTTTCATATAATTCCTTTGAGCATCATTCCATATTAGTTTAGAATGTTTCCCTTCAGATATTCTTCCATAGTATGGAAGTATTCATGATCTATTTCTTGTGTCTCTACTATATAGGTAGATGACTTGTATTTCACATGTGAATGACTATGAAAAAATTGAGTTGGATCCTTACACATCATTCGAGGAGTGCTCAATACATATATCAAACCGCATCGAGAAAGTGTAGTGAGGGAATATGCTACCACTTTTCAAAGTCCTATGGTAGGATGGTTGGGTTAAAGATGGTACTTGGGGAATGATTCAGATGTTTGGACATTGTGACTTGAGTTATTCAATAAAGAAAACTAAAGACACTACTTGGGGATGATACTCCTTTAAAGAGGGAGAATTTTAACATCCTTGACTTTAAAGGCATTTTTGAAGATATTATGTGTTCTCTTTTATTCTACCTTAGAGGTGTATCTTATAGATAAAGGGGGTCTTTCAGTTAATTCATATGGGATGGTGGCTGAGTTGGGTGCATGGTTGCGGAATCAAGGCCATTGGATATCTAGTGGGGTGCACTACAAATCTAGTGGTGCTTGTAGGGGGACTTGAAATTATGCATATCTCAAGGATCATCCAGTGTCCAAGTAAGAATGATAGCATTCTTACTTGGTTCATTGGCCTCCTGGTGGTTCCCAGATGAATTTTTCATTTATAATTATTTCATCATTTTTATCTAATTTTATTATTTGAATAACCATGATAGTAATCTGACCCCATTACAACCAAATCCTACCAAAGAGATATCCTTTCGGTCTCTAGGCTTCCTCATCCTCTCAAATAGTTTTTTAAGACTATATTGATTATTTAGAACATTAAAGTATGATATATCCATTGTAATAATAAAAATTATTCTTCCTCTAAACAAGTTAATAGATTAAGGACATATTGGAAAATCTATAAATATACACCATATCTAATGAATGATTCATGATTGATTAATATATCATTTTTGGATCATGAGAATTGGTGACATATAGAAGAAATATCCATGATATTCCATTGTAAATGTATCTATTTTGGAATTTTGATGTGGATTACAATTCTGGGAATGATATCCCCCTTGAAACCTAATATTAGAGACTCTATTATGATGTATTTATAGTTCTTCTAGTGAACATTATTTTTTGGGAATGATATGAGTGTAAACCTTTGGTGGATCATATAAATTTTAACCAACATGATGAATATTTTAATTCCATAAAATATTATACTCTTTTATAAAGTTTATTGACATGATGGTCTTGAGTATATGTTCCTAGTATAGAAAACCTTACATGAAATAGTTATTTTTGGCTTATATGGTTATCCTGTGAGAAATTTTCTTGGTATTGTTTTTATTCATTACTATGTCACACCTTAGAGATGGTTATTTCATCGATGGAGTAATATTCAATAAATTATTTTGTTCATTAATATGTTGTGCCTTACTTGTGTATTATTTCATAAATTGAAAATTACTTATTAGGATATATTTCTTAATTATTTTTTATACCTTACATGTATATTTTGACATAGTTAGTGGTACTGAATTTTTAGTGTTCATATTGATCAGTGACCCTATCTGACTTAGTATTACCTTTAAAAGGGGGAATTGCTTGAAACTAATCAAAAATCATGGCTCTAGATACAAGAAGGATAGTTCCAGATAATGGAATGTGATTATCCCATGGGTGGTGAATGTCATATTCCATTGAAGAGGGTTTACATTCAAGAATGATATACCAATGTGAAACATCCTTAATTATGTGTAGTGTTCTATTTATTTACTTATGATAAGACACTATGCCTTCAAACGAGAGAAATTATCGATGGGTTATGGGTGTGGAATTCCCTTTAAGGAGGGCATGGTGATGTTACTTAAAGGTGGACCTTATATTGTTTTTAAAGGAAAATAGAGTCACATATCATGATCTATGTCCTGTGATTACTAACCAATAGTGGAACCACCAAAGCTTATTGCAACATAGTTAGTGCACAATCTCTTTGTATATGATACATTGTTTTCTAGTATATGAATTTAACTTTCCATATTTTAATACACAACTATATACATGGTCACTTGTTATATGGATGCTTTAGTGATTTCCTACTAGGTTTATATGCCCACCCTACAAGTGATTATTAGTTATCCTTTTCTAATTACTTCCAAATTTGTTTTCAAATGCAGGAAATGAAACCTATTGAAGAGATGCAGAAAAAAGGATGACATACAACAATCGCCGCATGGTTGAGATGGGAGTTCCTCATCTAGTTCATATTGTCAGTATTTTATTTAAAATATATATATTTAAATAACATATATTATCATTTTATTAATTTTTTTTAAATGATTTTAAAGGATCCACCATTGAGGGGTTAGTTTTTTGATGAGAAACCTAGTATTTGTCCCAGTACTCCAGCCGGTGGTATGAGGGAGGGTGGTATGAGAGATATGCGATCTAGTCGGCATACCCGATTAAACTCCACCCCTCCCACTAACGTACCATCTATCCCACATTCTGATCCTGGTGTGATGTTAGGGACAAACAAAATATTTATGCCTCCCATGTTTTCACCACCATTTTCATCTGAGTATCCTCACCCATCTATATCTTATCTGATGATGATTCCCACTCCTCATCCATATCATGCATTTGGCTAGCCATACATGCCATCTTATTTTACTTCTACTTCATTCTATATTCTATATTCTTGGACTACTCCTTCACCATAGTCTATCCCTGTGGAGCATATATTGGGACCCACTGCACATATACAAGGTGTTCCTTCAGTTTCGATGAATTGAGCGGTTCCCATTGATTAAACTTCCATAAGTATATTTATAGAACCACAATTTTTTTTATCGATATTTATTTTCATTATAACATGTACTGATATAATATTTGTTTTTATATAATAAAAGATACATATACTGATAGGAGGTGGGGGAGGTGGCATATACACACACGTGTGGTGTGGAACCGCCATACAAAGTTGATAGTGAACTACAATGAAGACAATCAATTGATTGAAAAAATAGGGCAGAAATGTCGGATTTTTTTGGCGATGATTGGAAAATACTCCGACAACCTTCCCATCAGCCTGCTCTCATGGAGACAGTTTCCAAACGAATTAAAGGATAATGATTGGGCACATATATGGGTAAAAAAATCTGTTTTATTTAATATAATATATTATTTTTATATTTATATGAATTAATATTTGGGTGTTAGGTTCACTTTAATTTCTCCGATGGTGAGGGTGCACGACTAGAACACCTAAAGGATTTAGTTGAGACTTGGAGAACCTATAAGAAAGAGTTATATATTGGGTGGCATGCTATAGTTAGCATAGAGTTAAAGACGGTACCTATCATGGATTATTTTCAAATAAAATAGTATCGACAAATGATTACTCATTAGATGAATATCATGTTTAAGGTATTAATCACATTTGAAGAATTTAAATTTAAATTTTCATGTTTTACCTTAATATTATATTTTGTATTATTGAATTTTATTTAGGAATCATCTGGAAAAAATAAAAAAACATTGATTATAAAAAATACCTCCACACATTTGGGCGTACTACGATGTCATATCATGAGAGGAAGTAGGTATGATAATTGTTTATAATTTATCATTAATACTTTCACTTTTTATTCTTTCCTCCATAATTTAATATATTTATAATTTTTTCAAGTAATCTTAGTAATAAAATTCATTATTGGTAACAAATTTTTAATTAGGATTCCCTATATAAAATGTCATTCTAGAGGCAAGAATTGAATATTGAAGGATGTGTGCCTCGAAGAAAACTGTTTTGCTCGAGTAGAAGGGAAAATATAGAAGTGTGGTTAACGAATTGACACAACAGCAGATTGTAAGTTTTACTTTGTTGATTTCAAATTTTTAATATTTATTTTAAAAATTAATAATCTATTTATATTTCTAACTAGATTTTTTAGAGGCCCTTGATGCCCATGAACCTAAAATTTTTGGGCCAAAGGATCACTTACATCAGGTGTTGGGAGATGACCACCCTTAAAGAGTACGATGCTGACCTGGAAAGGGTATCAACATAATGAGGAATTGGACCTCTTCAGGTAATAGTTGTAGTTCCATCGAGTTCAAACAGTTTAAGGCAATGAAATAATTAGCTGAAAGAAGGGCCACAAAGGTGGAAGAATGGTCTTCTAGGGAAAACACTGAATTTATGAAACTGAAAAGAGTTTTATATCCATCACTTCCAATAGAGTCCAAAAAAACTTGTGATGAATATATATCATCGATTAATTAAATATATAGTTCTCATGGTGGAAGTTCTAGTGGTGGTCGAGATGATTTCATTCCTGACGATGATGATGTTTAGGAAGAGGCCGAGGATGAGGATGATGCCAATATAGAGGTTGAGGAAGAGACCGAGGCAGAGGGAGAGGTAGAGACCGAGGTAGAGGATGAGGGAGAGGGTGATGCTGATGATGAGGATGAGGATGATGCTGAGGATGAGGATGAGGCTGGGGGAAGGGATGGGGACAAGGATGAGTTTGATGATGATGGTGGTGATAGTGACAACGATGGTGTCAAAGGAAAAATTGATCTATTACATTTTTAACTGATATTAATGACATGTGATGTTTTCTAATTTGATGTGATTGATTATATGTGTGATCAATTAGGTCACATTATTCTTGAATTGGGTATCCTAAGTACTATATAGTTTTAATCACAACACCTTTTACCAATGTATTGTCATCTGTTTTTATGGTGCATGCTTTTAGTTTATACCTCCTCCAAATTTTGTTCCTAGTTAGAATAATGTAAATTGATGACTCAAAAGTACTTATTTTTGGGATTTCTATAAGGCCAATTGGGGAATGATTTCCTTTAGTAATATTTATGATTTTGTGAATTTTTTAGAACTGTATGTTTCTTTGTGGATTTAGTAGATGTGTTCTGTTTAGGTGTTCTATTGAGAATCTTTTGATTAGAAGCATGGTCCATGTCTTATAGTGATATTTTAGTGATGTACTATTATATTGATACACCATTCTAGCGAGTTTCTAAATTGTTGGGAGACCTTATATGGGTCTCTATTTTATAATTTATTTTTTGAGGTAATGGGAGGGGGGTTGGGCAGTTGGAGGGTGGGGGCTGTGTAGTGGGAGGGGGGTTGGCTATGGGGGGGGGGGCTGTTTAGTGGGAGGGGGGATGTGGGGGGGGGGGGGGTTCATGTTTCTAGGATACTCTGTAGGGGGGAGTGTAGGGGGTGTTTGAGTAGGATGGGGGATGCAAGGGGTGAGGGGGGCTGTGTAGTGATGACGGTGGGGGATGTAAGGGGGAGGTGGGGGAGGGGGATGTGTGTGTGTGTGTGTGTGGGGGGGGGTTATGCAGTGGGAGGGGGGTTGTATGTAGGGGGTATATTCAATGGGGGGAGGGTATGTAGGGGGGTGGATGTGCATGGTGGGGGGGGGGGCTGCAATGGGTGATGGGGGCTATGCAGTGTGGGAGGTGGGGGTTGTAGGGTTGAGGTGGGGGAGGGAGTTATTAGGTGGGAGGGGACTTTAGCTGGGGGGGGGGGTGCAGTTTGAAGGAGGGGGCTGCAGGGGGGATGTGGTGGGGGGGGGGGGGTGTAGGGGATATGCAGTGCGAGGTGGGGGAGGTGTTGGCAAAAGGGGGTTGTGCATTGGTCGGGGGGATGTGGGGCGGGGGGGGGGGGATGTGAAGTGGGGGGGATGTGCAGTGGGGGGGGGGTGTTGTGCAGTGGGAGTGTGGGGGGGGGGGCTGTGTAGTAGGAGAGGGGGTTGGATGTAGGGGGCTGTAAAGTTGGGGCGGGGGGTCATAGGGGGTGGCTATGTAGGGTGTGAGGCTGCATGGGGTGAGGGGGGCAGTGCATTGTGAGGGGTGGGGGCTGTAGGGGAGGTGGGGGGACGGGGGATATATGGGGGTTATAAAGTGAGAGGGGGTGGGGTCACACAACACTAGTCATGGCCTTCTATGCCAAACACCTTCTCCGTACCAACGATCAACACCATATCTATGTTGCATAATCTACAGAGGTATCCACCCACAAATATTGGCCAACACCACCTCAATGGGTTGTATTCTATGTTCACAAGATTTGGATGACTATATTGGCTAACCACAGAGAGATAAATCAAAAACAATCCTAGGCTCCACCTTTGGAAAACCTCTATCACAACCTGTGAACCATTTTTTCGAACAAAAAAATGGTCAAAACCCTCTAACTCATCCTAAAAAACCATGTCGCCTCACTTATATTGATTAACATCACCCATAGTCACATGGAACTTTCCTAACAAATACCCATAAAACCATCTTAGTGATCACATCATGAAACAATTTCCATTCCCAACATCATCATGAAAAACTAACAATAGAGTCATAAATCACACTTACCATTCCATAATTGACTCCACCATACCATTTCACACATGAGACTACATTCTAATGTTTTTCTAATAACCATAAAAATATTAACAATATCATTAATGTTCTCACCCATATCATCCCTCTCACACCTATTTACCACACTTCACATAACACACATATAAATTTAGGAGAAATCTATGCAGCACCTTCCTTATAATCATATATTCCTACTCATGGAAGACTAAAATCTAATTTGATTTCGAATAGGAAGAATAAAAAAGGAATATAAAAATATAAAAATAGGGTATAATATTCATAAATACTTCAACACCTCAAGTATGTGGGATAAATAATATAATAATGGATGTATAACATTAGAATTTATCTATGATTCTTCCTAATTCTAATGATTCCTAGATCTAGAAGAAAAAGAGTGACATCCCTCACTCGAGACTCATAATTAAGGAGAAAGAGAAGTATCTTGGCTGAATGGCCAACCGTAAATCCCCATCTTAATATCAAAATAAACAAAATTTTTCTTTCTCTTAAAACTATTCATTGTGTGAACCGTATATTCATTCCACGGGTCATTAGGACCCCTGCCTCTTTATAACTATTTAATTCCACGGAACATAGTGTCATGATGTGAATGGAAATAGACCAGCATGAATCTCTCAATACCCTTCCTTTTACACTACCAACCCTCAAAGATCTTAAATCCACGAAAAATGCATATGCCTTGCCATATCATAAGCATATAATAGATCATCCCTGCTATTTTGGCTATACTTAGACCAAAACTCTCTTCCATCTCGAGTGCCAGATCTTCATTGTCCCCAAAATTTATATGACATTGAATGTAGATAGATTATCCCCACAACAACCATCACCCCATAATGCCCATATTAGAACCATCATACACCATCATTTCACACATCCCATCATATTCTCATTTTATAATCATGCCATACATTATTACAATAAAATACCACATCAAACTTAATGCTCATACAAGTCCTGCATCGCTCTTAATTACCATATATTAACCACAATTTTTTAATTCACTTATCACACATACCATTCATGTACCAATTTACATAATAAAAAATTAAAAACCATAGTCACATGCTCAAAATGTTACTCTAACTATCATGGGATCTCTGAAAGGTAAGTGGCCTCTTTCCATTATGATATGTCTACAAAAAATATATTGAAATGGGTTAGTTGGAAGAGTGATTGTCATGTGAATATTGAAATGGGGAAAACTATGTTGTGGTACATGCCGTGGTTGGTAGAGTGTTATTTTTATGTGCTATTGTAGGTGTTTTTTGTGCTGTTTGTAGGTGTATGCAATAAAGGGGATGGGTGGATGGTGCACTATTTTCTGTAAATACACCATACCAACAGTTTAAAAACATTGTAAAAGTGTATTTTGAGAATAGTTTTACCAATAGTTTGAATAAACTATTGTTAATACACTATACCAATGGTTTTGATCTATTGGTAAAGTGTATTTCTAGATTAATATTACCAACAGTTTTAATAAACCATTGGTAATACTATATTACAACAGTTTCTAAATCATTGGAAATATATATGTACCAATAGTTTATTAACCATTGGTATAAATATATACCAATGGTTGATGTAAAACCGTTGGTATACTAAAACTTACACTTCCATATACCAACGGTTTGAGAATAACCGTTGGTATAGGACTTTCCCAATACCTTAATAACCCACAGTTTCTATAACTGATGGTATGTAGTATACCAATGGTTTAAAACTATTAGTAAAGGATATATTTCTAGCAATGTAGGTAGGAAGTGAAGAAAAATAATATCCTAAACCATAAAAAATATTCATATAATAATGATGATGAAATATAGTTTTGGAGTATTATTTTTGAAATATCATCATTAATTATAATTTTAATATTGTTTTCTATAATCATTTTTCGATGTTGTTGTTGTGGTTTTGTTCCAAATAGTCTAATAGTGATATTGTGGGATACTAGTAAAGTTTTTATTTGATATATAATGGTTGAACTGGTAAATCAATATAAGTAATTTTTATTTCCTTATGGGTTGTTTCTAGATATGGCATTAATATCCTTCTATTTAAGAGAAGTTGTTTTTTGTATTCTAGTTTTTATGTTTGACTAAAGTGATGATGGTAATTTTAGGATATATCCCCACTAGAACCCATCACAGGTTGGTAGTGTTAAAAATAGTGATCCTCAAATACTTCCTCTAATAGGACACATGTTGGTGACTAGCACTAAGGGTAGATTATATATATATGGGAATCATTACCCTCTATAATCCAAGGAAAAATAAAATAATCCCAAATAAACACCAATTATATAAATATAAAACGATGCATATTATTAAAAATTTCACCCTATTGCATGTGATATAATAGATGAACATAAAGTGTCTAAAAAAATATTAAGATAAAACAAAACCTACAATATAGATTCCAAAAATTCCAATCAACCACTAATCCAAAAGCTAGTAATGTTTATCCTGATCATTAAATCTATCCAAAAAATATAAAAAATAATATTATATAAGTATATTCCATCGCTTGTACACAATAAAATTCCACCCAGACTAGTATTGAAGATGAGAGTGACCCTCAAATCTCACCTCCAATAGCCAACTGTTGGAAACTACTTCCGAGTTGATGAAACATATATACAAGGGGTATTACCCTCCATAATCCTAGGAATGATAAAAAAATCCACCAATTAACACCAACTCTATAATGATAAAATTATCAATAATCCCAACAATCATAACATAATGCATGTAATTGCATACATGAATATAAATTCTTTAAGGAAAATACCAATATAAAACAACTTATTCAATTATGATTCCACCCTCAATAAACAACTACCAATCCACAAGATCATAATGTCCATCTCGATAACTAAATACAACTTGAAATTTTATAAAAACAAGATACATTAGTAGGGGTTAAAATATAATCATACTCAATAGGTTACTTCCTAGACACTATTATGCCAATGTGAAATAAGAATACTAAAGTATTGGAAAATAAATAGTGAAACTGACTCCTTACCTATCCCTGGACAACTACTATACAAAACTCTCCAATTATCTCTCAACAAATACACATAAAATAATATAATGTATTAACCTTGAAAATATATAAATTAGCTACCCTAAACCTGCTTGCCTATAGATATAGTGTCCCTCACATACCAAAACGTACTTCATGGAACTCTTATCCCTTCTATATCCACATACTGCATCTTCATACCACATCACAACCATAATCACAAAATGATAACCATATACATAAAAATCACAACCAAAAAACACATACCACATAACTATTACATCACCAAATCACTACCACATTCCATCACCATATATATAGTGAGAGTGCGAGAGTAATCAACTGTCCACATCACATATAACCAAGATATTGTGGGTACACCTATAACCTAATTATTATATTGGCCTCGATAAGGTTACCTAACTTGTGTGGAAGTTCATAAAAACAATTATACAATATATATATAAAATCACATAGGCCCAACATAGTGCCCACTTTCTATCACAACACCTTTACCACTATAACCCATCATTACACCACCACCACAAGAAAATAATAAAAATTGTTGCTACCTTTAACCACACAATAACTTGTATTATAACCATACTATAATCCCAAAATTTCTCACATACACTTACATATAAATTAATCTCTAAAATCTTTCATAATACCTCCGACACCACTAAACCATAAAATGGAGTACCAATGAAAAATGGGCCTCTATATTAGATAACTCTCGAATAGTTTTTTTTCATGTATAAATAAATCAAATCTTCAAAGTAATAATAAATCTCAAAAATCAAATAACCCATTATTTTATCATAAATATGAATCTCACCATCACAAAATCCCAATTAATCATAAAAAATAGTAATAAATTCAATCATATCAATGGAAAAAAATCTCATCAACAATATAAGAATAAATCTCAAAAATGTCTCAATGATGAGCCTATATCTATATCTCACTATCCCACAAAAATTACTTTAAGCCACCATACATTAATTGTAATTCCACGACCCCAGTTAGCTAGTGATGGTGCATTATTTTAATACATTGTCTTGTTTATAAGGAATCAAGTGATGACGGACTGATCAATTTAGTAGTCTTGGAAAATAGATTACATACTTGAACGTTACATAACACTTTCTAACACAAAACACGACATAAATAATCCATTGAAAACTAAATTATTCCCCTATATTAACCTTAAATATCAATCATAATACAGTTATTTTCATCCTTGGAAAATAAAACATAAGAAAGGGGTGAGGTTAGATGCTCAGTAAGGGTAAATAATTCTGTGGAAGCCATAAACATTCAATGAAAGATGTATAATAAAAATAGAATAATTTTTAAAATAAAAATGAACATAATATGGAAAAAATAAATGAAAAATTACCATATAAACATGCATATGGATACTCTTCTAGTCAAATAATCACATATAATAATTAATTTCATAACTAGAGAATGCATAATTCCAGACAAAATAACTATTACGCCAAGGCCTTGTGCCAGGACCATTCAAAAATCATCTATCAAGTCCTTATTCCAAGAAACTAGTTTGTCTCATGAGACCTACCAATGCATCGATGGTCTATAGCGGGCCCCACCTGTTACTTACTATGTCCAATTCATTCCTCATATGAAAAAGAATGAAACATAACACAAACATTCATATTCAAACTAGCATATATAATTTCAATACTTTAACCATAAACCACAAATGGTATAAAAATATCACATCCATATTAAAACATATAATAACTCCTTCAATACCATATGGAAGATTGTATTATAATCAACCACCCTCAATCAAGAATAATTTCTAGTAAAGGATTTTGATATAGTTGAAAATGATCAGTAAAACTCTTTCAGAGAAACATCCATTTTTATGAAATCATTTAAACGTATACACTTTATAAAAGAATACATTTAAAATATATTTTTGAATAAAATTTTCCCATACCACTTTGAAACTTTTTATAGGATTAACATTTTAAAACATTCATGTCCATATAAGTAAATCCATAAAACCTTTTTGAAAACATAGACATTAATGAGAAATGTTTTGAAGAATAAATATTTCAAAAATTTAAAATTAAGTTTTAGTTAAAGAGTCTCTTAAAAAGGATACTTTTGAATTTTTTTTGTGAAACATAGACATGGATGATAAATATGTCCCAGTAAATACTTACCCATAAACAATCTCTGATAATAACGAGATTGAGGAATTAACCCTTACCTAAGATCCGATACTCTCCATACATGTCTGAAACTCTTGTATAATGTTTTTAAAGTTATTATTAAATTATATCAGAATCATAATAATATTTATGATTTCGTATATGATTCTTTTATGACTTTATATTACCCATTTGTTAACAATTCCAAGTTAATTCATCATTTCAGGTAATATCACTTTGTTTATCGTACATGTTTTGAATTGTTATTATTGATCATATTACTTAGATAATGATTTACATACTTCTAAAATGTATAATATAATTTATATAACATAAATATAAATATATTTAACAAATAGATATATGAAATGGAATACACCGTTCATGGAGACGGTAGACCGTATGTACGCATGGATGCTGTTTCCATTTTTGTATCGTATGGAAGTAAGTAAATGAAACACACACACACACACATATATATATATCATACCAGTATAATTATTATGTCATATATTTCATAATTATTAATTATATTTATTCTTATAATCATTCTGGGATGGTGAACATGGAAGATGAGTCTCATCACATCGTGGAGATGGTAAGCCGTACGTATGCATGACCGACATTATCATTTATTTAATGGTTCAATGGTTCAATGGTATGGAATTGTATGAAATACGAATTTTTAAAAAAATAATATAATGTTATATTTATTATTTAAATCCATTATATTCATCGTTAGACCCATTGAAATAAGGTTACATGAAAAATAATTTACACTACTGCGTGGAGACGGTAAGCCGTACGAACACACGAATGGTGGTATCGTTTTTCATAGGATGGGTAAAAAGGGGGAATATTGTTGTCCCATAAGCTTAAATACATATAATAATATATTAGATTCTAGATTTATAATTTTATCATGGTAACAACTTAGTAAGAGGTAGTAGAAGAAGAAATGAACTTTTAAAGTAGGGATAAAACGATTACCTCTTCTTATGGTGTTTCCTTTTGATTTGAACAAAAGATCTCCTTAAGTTGGATTTATGTTGAATTTTTTCCTCTATGATGAATTGAGGGTATTTGGGAGGATATTTGGTTTGGGGTTTGCCGATTCAATGGGATTTGGAGGTTTGAATAAGTGGGTAGAGGTGGTTCCCTTTTATTAGAGGGAGGAGGGTCACTTTAAGAAAGTCTAGAAATATTAATTTATTATATATTACATTTCAACTAAAAATGGTACAAAAATAATTTAATTCTAAGTTAAGATGATTTTGGTTCAAATACCCATCATAAAATAATTTTTAGACAAGTTTTTAATATTTTTTATCCTTATATTTTTTGTTTAACCCTTACTTTACCCTTTTTAATCTTACCGTGATATCATGTTGTTTACAAATTGTAGGTTAATTTAATTACCATATCATGTATAAAAACTCATAAAAAAATATCAATGACATATTTGGAATTTTATTAACAATTTTTCCAAATCTTAGTTATTTATGAATTTAATATCATTTAATAAATGATTTTATGTTTTATGTTTTGAATTATGTCAATTTGGGACACTATTTATACATTACTTTTTTACAAATTCATGACAACATGATTCCTTATAAAAAATGAATTAAATAAAATATAATATGTTAATATAATTCATGGAATTCTTGGATGACATCAAAATAACTAAATTAAATTTATTTTAACATTTATAATATCATTTATTTGAATCCTTTATTTACAATGCAATCCCTGCATCGTCATTCTGTCATTATTAAATTTATTAATTTTATGTCTAAATTTTTTAAATATAATATCATGATGTTGGAAATATTTTTATATTTATAATGAATATTTACAATTTAAGAGATCAATTATAAGTATTTTTATATTTAACGCCTTGACCCCAGTTACCTAGAGCTGGTGCATTATTTTAATACATTGGCAAGATTACGTGGAATCAAGTCCTGAAGGACCAATCTATTTATCAGTCTTGGAAAATGGATTACATAATTGAACATTACATAACACTTTATAAAATAAAACACAACATAAATAATCCTTGGAAAATTCCATTATTCCTCTAGCTTAACCCTGCATATCAATCATAATACACTTCTTAGCATCTTGGAAAAATAAAACGCAAAAAAGGCGTGAGCTTAGATGCTTAGTAAGGGTAAATTATTCAGAGAAATATGAAAAAATATTAAGGAAAGATGTATAATAAATAAAATAGAATTTTTTAACATAAAAATGAACATAATAGGGAAAAATTAATCAAACATTACCATATAAACATGCACATGGATATTTTACTAGTTGAATAATCACCTGTAATAACTAATTTTAATAACTCGATAATGCATAATTCCATACATAATAACTAATATGTCAAGGCCTTGTGCCAAGAACATTTAAAAATATTATTTCAAGGTCCTGTTCCCAGACACTAGTTTGTCTCTAGAGACCTACTGATGCATCTTGGGGCTATAACGGGCCTTTCCTATCACTTACTAAGTCAAATGCATTCCTCATATGAAATGGGTGAACCATGACATAAACATTAGTATTAAAAATAGCATAAGAAATTTCAATACTTTAACCATAAACCCTGAATTGTATAAAAATAACACATCCATAGTCAAACATATCATAACTCATTTAATACAATATGTAATATTGTATTATAATAAATCAACCCCAATCAAGAAAAATATCCAGTAAAGGATGTTGACATAGTTAAAAATGATTAGTAAAAACTTTGAGATAAATATCTATTTTTCATGAAACCATTTTAAAGTCATACAATTTATAAATTAAGACATTTAAAATATATTTTTGAATCAAATTTTCCCATACCACTATGAAACTTTTGAATGTATTAACATTTTAAATTATTCATGTTCATATAAATAATTCTTTAAAACCATTTTGAAAACATGGAAATTAATGAGAAAGGTTTAGAAGAATAAGTATTTAAAAAATTTAAAATGATGTTTTAGTTAAAAAGTCCATTAAAAAATAATTCTTTTGAAAACCCTTTTATGAATCATGGACATGGATGATAAATATGTCCCAGTAAAAAATTAAACATAAAAAATCTCGGATAATAATGAGATTGAGGAATGAACCCTTACCTAAGATTGGATACTCTTCGTATGTGTATAAAATTCCTGTATAATGTTTTTAAAAATACTATTAAGTTAAATGACAATCATAATAATATTTATGATATCATATATGATTCTTTTATGAATTTATATAACCCATTTATTAACAATTCCAATTTCAAGCAACATTTTAGGTAATATCGCTTTGTCTTTCAGACAACTTTTGGCTCTTATTCTTGATCATATTACTTAGATATTGATTTAGTTACTTAAAAAATGTGTAATATGATTTATATATCATAAATATAAATATATATATGAAATATATATATGAAATGGAATAGATTGGTCATGGTGACAGTAGGTTTTACGTACGCATGAACATTGTTTCCATTTTCATATCGTATGGAAGTATGTGAATTAAATATATGTATATATTTATATATCATAAAAGTATCATTATTATTTCATATATTTCATAATTATTAATAATATTTATCCTTATAATCATTATTTTATGGTGAACATAGAAGATTAGTGTCATCGCATCGTGGAGACGGTAAGCAGTACGTACGCACGAGAGACAATATCATTTTTTAACGGTTCAATGGTATGGATTTGGATGAAATATGAATTTTAAAGAAAAAATATAATTTTATATTTATTATTTAAATCTATTATGTTCATAATTATACCCATATAAATAAAGTGAACCTAAAAAACAATTTACACCATAGTGTGGAGATGGTTAGCCGTACGTACGCACACATGGCGGTATTGTTTTTTAGAGGATGGGTAAAAAGAGGAATATGATTGTAACATACTCTTAAAAAAATCTCAGAATATAGTAAATTCTATAGTTATTATTTTATTATGTTAACAACTTAGTAAGAGGATGTAGAAGAAGAAATGAACTTTGAAAGAAGGGATAAAATGATTACCTCTTCTTTGGGTGACTCTTTTTAATTTGCACAAAACAACTCATTAAGTTGTATTTCTACCCAAATTTTTGCCTCTAGGATGAATTTTGGGAAGGTTTAAGGATATTTGGTCAGGGTTTGGCTGAGGAAAAGGTCTTTTGAGGTGCTAATTAGTGGGTATATTTGGTTCCCTTTTATAAGAGGGAGGAGGGGAACTATAGGAAAGTCTAGAAATATTAATTTATTATAAATTTAATTTAAATAAAAAATGGTCAAAAATACATTTAATTCTATGGTAATATGTTTTTGGTTCAAATACCTATTATTCAATAATTTTTATACAAGTTTTTTATATTTTTTTATCCTTATCTTGTTGGTTTTCCACTAATTTTACGCTTTTTAATTTTACCTTGATTTCATGTTATTTACTACTTGTTGGTTAATGTAATTACCATATCAAGTTCTAAGACTCACAAAAAGTAATTTGTGACATATTTTGACTTTTATTAACCATTTTCAGAAATCTTATATTTTTAAGAATTTAATATCATTTAATAAACTATTTTATGTTTTTTATTATGAATTATGTCAATTTTTTGACACTATTCATAATTGAATTTTTTAAAAAATCATAACAAGAATATTACTTCAAAAAATAGGCATTAAATCAAATATAATATTTCAATATAATCCATAAAATTCATGGATGACCTCAAAATAACTAAATTACATTTATTTTAACATTTATAATATCATTTATTTGAATCCTTTATTAATGAAGCAATCACTGCATCATCATTGTGTCACTGTTAAATTTATTTATTTAATGTCTAAAAAAAATAAATAAAATATCATGACGTAGGAAATTTATTTATATTTCTAATTACTATTTATAGTTCAAGAGATAACTTATATAACCCCATATAAGAATTGTTTTAGTGAAAGATACATGTTTATATTTTTCTATACTTTAAATTAATTCTTATAAAATGTCATTTTCACACCCAAGTGGTTCAATGGGGTCCCAAAATCGACCCAATAAATCCCATGGTCAGAAATATCTCATAAAATAGGATTATTAAATATTTTAGGGTAGTTTAATGTTATTATAATATTATTTTTAACCTTTTTTACCATATTTACCCTTTAACCATGGTAAATAAAATAATTACTCAAGTTATTATTCATAATATTAAAAAATAAAAGGAACCTATTTACACAATTTAAACCTTATGACTTCAAATATGGAATAAATTTTTTGAAATTCAAAGAATAAAGCTGGTAGAAATTAATTTAAAATTAATTCCCATTGTTAAAACTAAAAAATGGGTTTTTATGAAGTAAAAACTACCGAAAGATTGACATGTGTTTGTCCAATTTAAATGTAAAAATACTTATAATGACCTAAATTATATTAAAAGATAAAAATATAATCTAATTATTATTTAAAACCACTCATATGTATAATTTAACACTATAAATGATTTTGATTAAAAAAGTTGTTTTCAATTAAAATTTAGAATTTTTCACTATTCATCAAAATATAAAAGTTTTTTAAAAAGTACAAAACATTTATCCAAAATAAATTTTTATGTCCCAATTATTAAAAATAATTTAATTTCATCAAATTGAATATATTAAAGTGTCAAATTTTGGATTTAAAAAGGGTTCTCCATTAAAAGGCAGAAAAACTGTATTTTTAAAAAAATACTTATTTTATCTGAAAAAATGAGTTTGTATTTATATTATGTCTAATAAAAACAAATTATGAATTTTAAAATTATATTATGTATATAAAAAATTCAAAATGCGGTTATTTATATTCATAACTTATTTTTAAAAGGCTTGTTTGATATGTAGTAGCGCGCTTGAACTCGGTGTTCCGTACATTGTATGCTATTGAATTATTTAAAAAGGAATAATACCTTGGAAGTTTGGGGTGTTACATTCACAAAACATGGACCAAGGGAATTATGGGTATATATAATACATTATCCTATTGATCCTAAATTTCAAAAGGTTGTTCCACAAACATTGAATCATTTGTAATATCTAAATCACCCCATTTAATGACATGAATTTCATATTGATTATATTTTTAAACCCCTAAAGCATGTGAGATTTAATGTATCTGATTCATCTACGAAGGAAGATCCAATTGATGCACCGCCTTGAAAACTCTCTCCATCGCCTACAACATCCAAAAAAATAAGAGAAATCTTACTTCCTTAACCAAACCTCTATTTCCCTTGATATGGGAAACCTTTAAAAACACTTGAAAATCAAACTAAAACTATCCTTTAATAAACATAAAACTTCTTATTTACCTAATAATCATTCATTCACTGATAAATTACTTTTAATTTCATTTTTGTACTGTATGATAAATCTATTCTAAGAATCACTAACTTTCCAACCTCGGTCTAGTAAAATGGATATCTACATGGCCACCTACTGACAAGATTAAATGGATATATTCCAGGAAAAGATTCAAATATATTATTATAAAGAAATCAACCATGGTAAATTTTTTAGTTCACAAAATATAAAATCAACAAGACATGAATGGAAATTTTCCTCTAGCATCAATATAACACACTCCATCTACCCATCCATATGAGAATGAAAAATATTTTTAAAATATATATGAGTAAAAAATAATGTTAGACTGTTCCACATGTTCAAGGTAAAACATGTATCTTAATCCGATGTGATCATTCTTAAAACTCCATAAAGCCTAACCACCTTCACTATTTACAGCCTCACCAAAACTACCACTATAGTTGAGTCCTTGATTATGAATAAATGTTTTGAATTTATAAATTGGTTCATAAATACCCATATAGAATTAAATAACCCCAAATATTGAGACACAACAGTCAGTAAATCCATCAATATATCATCCCCATTTCAACTAAGGAACCTCCAAGGGCTGAAATTAACCTATTAGAACTCGATGCTCATCCTTAAACCACTGTAAAACTTATCATTGTGACAAAAAATCCACCTCATACCTCGTAATACATGGACCTAAAAAGTTATATCTCATGGTATGATAAATATTTGATATATTAGGATTTTCTATTATAGTTTATCTATGAAATTTACCTAGAAATACCTCCCACATCTTTGATAAAGAGAAAATATTCACACAAAATAACACCTGATAATCATCATCCTTTAATAATTCCTCAAAGACATATGTACAAAAAATATGATCTCTCAAAACCTCCACCTTTAGATCCACTATCTTAGACCCCTCTATATACTAAAACAAGCATCAATTATCCATTTTCAGTTATAGAATATGACCACCACAAACTTCATCTATATCTAGATATATGGATGAAAGTTCCTCTATCTCACTATATGAATATATTTAATCAAAAATAACTTCACCATGATTCTTCTTAATCAATTAACAAACCACTACATTTCATTTCCCTCTAGTATAAGAGATTTTAAATTCATATTCTTATAATAACTCTAAAGAGAATACACTTATGATGTGTCAATATAAAATATAAATCACAGTACACTTTGTGATTAATTTATTTTAGCAAATTTTTATTTCCAACCTAAGGGACATTCTATAAAATTATTTCTCCATACACTTCTTTAATACAAAAAACATAAGAAACTTCAACATGTAGTTCACTCTCACAAGAGGATCAATAAAAAAATAAATCACTATTCAATGAGGGTGTAATTATTTATATTATAACCTTCATAAAAACATATGGATTATTTATAAAATAATTCATATTTATAACTCTTCTATATAGTTTTATTGTACAGTGAAATATATTTTAATTTATCTGAAAATTTATTTCCAACCACTTCCTATATTATATTTGAATATCCTTTATTTTCTCTTCCAAATTTTTTATCCATTGATTCCATATGTTAATCCTCGATTGTCCTTTAGAACTATCCATATGATTTTAATTAAACCCCCCAAAACACAATCCAATATACTTAAATTTAAAAAATATTCAAATATCCAAATTAACATGTGAATAACCAAATTACAATATGATGATATCCATTATGGTGTAATGTTTCCCATTATCATATCCTCTGAAAATAATGGAATGATCTGAATTTGAAATTCAAAAATAATTGTGTTGATATATCTTTGTATTTCTGAAAAAAATAAATTATGGGGCTCTAAAAAACATGATATTGTAATCTCCATTTCTTAATAAAATAATGATTTTCAATTATTCCAGGACCTTTCGAGTGAAATATATAACATTGAACCACTTTGTTAGTTCACAATACCTCACAATGAATTGCACAAGTGTTGAAAAATGATTTATACCTTGTAAAATGTCACCTTTATTCCACCATAATATTTTTATATAATTTTTTATCTAAAATAAGAAGTTCTTGAAACTTGTTCTCTATTAATATTTCACATCACCAAGAAGAGTGTTACAAATTAACATTACAATGTAATATTAAATCCATTTTTAAAAATTCAATAATGAATATTATGATGTGACCAATATGATTCCACTATAGTATTTTATATTCTTTTTAGGATTATCTCCAAAACTAATTGGACCATCACTAAAATTATCCATATCATAATCATGGTCATAATATTTCTAAAAAAACATTGTTAAAAAACCAATTTCTGTTATACTTCAACAATTCATTTTTTTTCACCAATATAGGTTCTAGCATCCTTAAATGTGATATATTTACTTCTTAAATTCTTTATAATAAATTAAATTAGTTATAACATCCCTCCTTTTGGTTTTTTGAAAATCCCAAGTGAAATTAAATTCACTTAAGGTCTAGACAAAGACAAATAAAAATAGGATGAATTAGTTGTCCCACCAATTCCATATAAGAAATACCCAGTGTAGAAAACATGAAATAAAAATATAATTATATATCTGAAGACATACCTCTTTATATAATTTTTTTTCCAAAAATACACACTGATGTTAAGAGGGAACTCATTATATATATCCAAGGAAATAGAAAACATTGAATGTCAATAGGCATCCATATTTTATTCAGGTGAGGGATATCAATACTTCCATGATAGGAAATTTATGTTAAAATGATGATATCCGTGAAGGTTTTCATATACAATGGAGGAAATTAAAGCAATAACTACATGGTTTTAGTCATAGAAAAAAAATTGGTTACATTTTTGTATAAATGGATTTATCTTATAGGTATACCCATACATCTAGATCTAAAGAGTTTCCGTATGAAATATTATATATGTGTGTGATAGATATTCCCCAATGATTTTATCTCTACCTATATTTAGTACCAATAATCCTACTCAATCCCCTTTAATAAGAGAATTATACTCTAACTCCACCTTTTGATCTTATTGACTGTTGATTCCAATTGTTTATTCCTCAATGTTTTAACCAAAAATAATGATTTAATAGATATATTGATGATTTTATTGATTTATACCCATTTTAAAATAAAACCAAAGGTTAAGACCTATAAAAATATTGAAAAAATAAGTATGGAAATAAATTCATATCAGGAGAGTGGACTTTCATCCTCTTGAATTTTATGAAGGTGGTTAAACATCGAGATTCAACCAATGCTTCTAAAACATTTGTCTGTCCAATGATTTAGAAAAAATAATCATTACTTTTGGATATTTTCTAATGTGATCCACTATTATAAATCCTTGTTCCACTTTCTACTTAATATAATGGAATCAAATCTCAATGTGTTTTTTATGAGAGGGTCATAACTTATTCCTCATCAACTTAATGATAATTTTTTTACCATAATAAATCACCATAGGTTCTGACACCTATTCCTCAAGATCTTCATATTTTTTATTTCTTCATTTTAATTATGCGCATGTATTTATAGTTTAAATATATTCTACTTAAACAATTTTAATATAAGTGATCTATTTTTTATTTCCAATCTAACCAATATACTTTTTATTGATAAATAATTTACCTCCAATTAGAAAAATTTTCTCCACAATTTCTCTATACGAGTCTATATCCAAATATACCATTAAATCTTGATATTTTATACTATAATCAACCAAACCATAATAAGTCATAACTTTAATATAGATCAAGATTCTTTTCATATTAGTAGGATGTTATTCAATTGGGTTACTTTGAAAACTTTTATCCAAATTAGTAGGAAAACTGTATTTGATTTTTTACCATCAAGTACAATAATCTTATTATAATTATATAGAATAAAGTTTGATCCACTATTTTTTCATCATTTTTCATTCTAATATTGTTTCCAACAACGATAAAAATTTTAATTTATTTTTAATAATTCATTTTAAACATTATTATAATCTCTCTTGCATATTTTTCATCAGAAATAAAATTGTATTCCATATTTTGATTTTCTCGAATACTAATAAAGCATTCAAGATTTTGTATCATAGATATATCAAAATCTGATCATATTAGGATTAAAAAATTCCTCCAATAATTCTTTCTTTCTTTTTATAAAGGTGATATGATAAACATAGATGGATACCATGAATTTTTATTCCATTACCAATTTAATAAAAAAATTTTGATCAACAAATCCTATCTTAAATTCAAGATTCATTAAGTAACACTTCAATAGAGTATACCATTTCAATGGTGATTTTTTAAGCCATATAATTCATTTTTCAATATATACACCTTTTATTCATCATCTCTAATTTGTACTCTCACTTGATATTCAATATTCAATTCCTCCTGAAGCACTGTATTCAATAGTTTGAGATAAACATCCATCTGATAGACTTTGAAACTTATTTAAATACAAGTCACAATTAAATGTTGAATTTAATCAATTTTATCCATTGGTGGGAATTTTTATTCATAGTCTATTCATTTTATATGAGTATAGACTTTACATTCCTGTCGATCCATAATTCTAATCCACTTTCCAAGATCTCTATATTTATTTTCATAAACAGAATTAGATCTAATGACATTGTAATCATTTGGACTATTCATAAGACCTCTAGTATGATTTTTCTTAATTTAATCCAACTCATAATTCCTTTATTTAATATATGACTCATCTTTTTGTGCTATTTTAAATATAATCAAATCATCTTGTAAAAAGATATCAGTGTGATCAATAGTGTATATTCACTATATTTATGTTAGAGTATGTTTTTCACCAATAAAATTTGATTCATTAATTTCATATCTTATTCTTATTTTTTGAGTTCAAAACTGAATATATTTAGTAAAAACTTATTCCACTAATTTAGCCTCAAAATAATTTTCATTTATCAAGGGTTTAGGTCCTCTTAAATTTGATTCACCAACACTATCCATTCTGAAAAATTCCTTTGAATATTATTTTTTTATATTTGTTTCCAACTTTCTATTAAATTATGTTAACATATTTATTTCAAAAAAATTATTCAACCACTTTTTAAAGAATTTATAGGCTTTACTCTGGTTTGAGTTTTCTAAAAATACACCTTCACCCACTCCATGTCTATATTTACCTCAATTTACTTTTTCTAGATATATCATTTACTTTAAACACCCTATAGTGTTTTAAGGTTGGTTTTTATGCCACATTATTGGAGTTTTCTTCTCTAGGACATAACAAAACCTGATTTTGAGTGTGCACGAAAACTCACACTGCTTCCTTCAATTAAAGACATGAGATTCCACATTCAATAATCATTATATTTTCTATTTTTTTACTATCTAATTACACATTTTTGTGAATCCATTTTTTTGGATTTCTCATAGATGGCACTTCATGCATAATTCCATGTTTCTAAAAATATTTTCCAAAATCAATAAAAGTTTACTCCCTGACATTATTTGATTGAAGATTTTCAATTGACCTCATGGTTTATTTTTTTATCTTTCCACTAAAATATCTTAATGCATTCCATCACTATATTTTTTTTCCATAAACATAATGTAACATATCTTGATGTAGTCATCTAAAAATATTATGACATACATTTCAGCTTATGATATGATATGTATCAATATACTACACATATTGGCATGGACCAAATAAAACATGTTTTATGCCCTATTCTTATTTTATCTATAGTGATTTATCACAATATTCCCTCTTTTGAATGAATCACATGTCATTTATCTATTAATTTTTTGTTTAGAATATCTACTGTGGACTTTATCTTGGAGGGTTTTTATACGATATTGATTTATGTTCATGTTACTTTTATACCAAAAACTATTTTATTATTCCACCATTAGAAGATAAGTGTTTTACTAACATTACAATTGATTAAAATTCCTATTTATTTTTCTATCATTTCAATAAAGAATTTATATATTTTACTTTAATTTCTCTACCCTTTCTATTGAACAAAAATTTGAGTTTGTGGATGCATAATTGTCTTATACTCAATAGATTTTATCAAATTACATTTACATAAAGTAACTTCATATTCTTCAGTTCATATCTAGAAATAATTATCGTTCCTTTTCCTTTGATTTCCAGGGCTCCATGAATAGAAAATTCAAGGGGTCAATTAATATGACACTTCAAGTTCTTAAAAAATATATTATTCTCACTCTTGTGGGATGAGCACCCATAATCAATAATATACACACTACTATTTTTTGTTTCCTTAATATCTATTTAAGATTTTATATCATTCTAATTATCTTTATTTTCCTTCAATGATACTCCAAATTCCTTTGAGAGAAGTATGGGTTTCTCCCCATTTATTTTAGTATATGCACTGATGTATTACATTATTCTTATAATGTATAAAATTTATTTCCCAATGGAATCAAGTTTATCTATCTCGTGTCATTTCTCATTAAACTTAAATAGATATTTTTTATTATTATAATTTTTCTATAATCAACAAATTCATGTCCAAATATAATGTAATAAAAATAATATCCACAAAAAATTCTTATTTAAGGGTGAAGGAGATTTCATTATTCTCTTTTCTTGGATTCTTAGTGGATCTTTTATTTGGTAGAATTTTTTACTTTTCAAAATAAGTCATCATGTGACCAAATTAGTCACAAAATTATAAATTTATATGGGGGATATTTTGGTCTCTATGTCTCATCATATTATAATCCTTTGAAATGTTTCATGGTTTTAGGTGGCCTCTCACTAATTGAGGGTTATCTCAAATATTTTTCTTTCATTTATATTTATAACTTGTTGTTTTAATGAATTTATTTCATAGAAAATTAAATATTTTCTATGTTTTTTGTCTTTGGTTTTTCAATAATCTCTTAAAAATCCTGATGAATCTATCATATATTTCCATAAACTATTCATAAGATAATTTCCCAAATGGGTTTTTTATATTTACCACTTTATTTTATTTATCCTTTAATGTTTTTAATTAATTCAACTAATTCACCATCAAGAGTTTCAATCTTCTTTTAGGAATCCTCAATACTAGAATTAAGGAAAAAAATTACCATATTTTTATCTTTTTGTGTTCAAATCCATAACTTATATTTGATGTTGTTATAATACATTTTCAAAATCTATAACCTTATATAGATAATTAATTTTTGGTTTGAGTTGGACAACATTTTATTAATAGTCCTTTAATAGAATCACTATCATGTGGTTTTATTTCTTTATATATCAATCTCCTCAATATCACCTTCAATTTTAACTTTAATATTGAAAACAACCTATGATTAATTTGTTGATTCAATTTATGTTTGAACCTTGTAAACCATTTATATTATAAAATCTTATGAGTTTGATTTAAACTTATTTTATCCTTCTTCAAAACATGATTTATCTTCTTCATCTTCCTTTCTCACTAACTTTTTTTTTGTTGAAACCCCATTCTAGATGTGTTTCTAAGTTTAAAGTTTCATTTAAATGGAAACATACTTTTCTATTATTATGGTAAATAACCATTTTAATCTCCAAAATACTTCCTCATACACCTTGTAGTAATATACCCTACCTTTTCACAATTGAAACATGCAAACAGTAATTTCATTTTGTGTAAACTTTTGAAAAGTTTTAGTTTTCCATCCATAAGTGATATAAATTAACAACTTACATCATTTTATACATAAAAAAATTCATTTTTTTCAAGAATATTCATGTATTTAAATTCTATATACATAGATTAATGAGTCATTATCCCTTTAATATTCACACACTTGTCAAATACAGTGAAAAAACATTACAAATCATCTAATGAAATATCAATAAGATTTATTTCCTCCAACACTGATACATTTTCTTTGTTTAAAGTTGGAAATTTCTTCATGATTTTATTTAAAGTATAAACATGTATTATCTACCAGAAAATTATATGAATGGATCTAATTACATTAATGATTTAGTTGAATAAACCATCAATGCATTCATTAAGATATATCTTGAATTCATTAAACCTATTGTGAATAACCTGTTACTTTTGCTCCTTTACTTAGATACAACATTTATAAATATGATACAATTTATCCAAAATAAATTTAATAGACACATATCTCATCACTTTCATATAAATATGATTTTATCAAGCTTTTGATAATGCCTTATGTGCCTTTATCTAAGCATTATGTAACTTCTTATCCATTTTGGTGAATGATAACTTTGTGGAATCAATTACTTGAATTCCATGTATATTAGTGTATAAAACATAAAGTTTCAGAGATCATATATGTTATGTCATATTATTTTTCTAGATATAGTAATTCCACCCATCAAATAATGCAACTACTTTCACATTCAAAAATTCACTATATTCAAAATCTTTTCAAGAAAAATTCATTTAGTCCTAATAAAGATCTAATTCCAGTTTTTATAACCTGTGTGTGATATCACACCCTATATTGTGGGATTTATTCATGTTTTTAATTTTCTTCTTGACTTAAAATAGATCTTGTTCCTGTATTTTTAAGATCATAATGAATTTTACAAATACAAGATTCATTGGGAATAAAAAAAGTACTAATATTAAATGCAATAACACAAAAATTTTACTTGGTTCATCACAAAAGAAGACTAAAAAAGTGTACATAGATAATATTTCAAAGAACCAAATAAATCACTATACGATTTTATGATTAAAGATGTTAGAAAACTATTACTACCAATCCAAGGGTCAATCCATCAACTTATCTCTCCACACACTACTTCAATACAAGGAATAAAGGAAACATCAACATGTTGGTCACTCTCAGTGGAGCTTCAATAAAAAATAAAACACCACTAAGTGGTGGATATCTTTATTATTATCCAACCTTCCTGAAAAAATTCAAATCATTAATAAAATTCATCTTAATAGATATTCGTATTCTATAATTATAGATGAAAAGAAAAAATCTAACCAATATCTATATTTTTTGTGTATCACCACTCTCTATTTTATATCTAAATATCCTTGATTATTTTTAAAACTCCATCCTTTATAAAATTCCACAAGTTAATATCTAATTGAATTTAAAAAACATCCATAATAATCAAATTAAACCAACTAAATATATACCTATCTCCTAAAATTTGAAAAATATTCTAACTAAAAAATTAATTTTCAAATCACCAAATTATGATGTGTTGACATCGATTATTTAATATTTATTTCCGATTATTATATACTCTTAAAATAATATCTCGATTTGAATTTTAACTTTTAATATCATAGAGTCTATATGTCAAGATATATCTTGCATAAATAAATTACATCTTAAAGGAAATAATTATGGTGAAATATATATTTCTTAATCAAATAATGGTTTTTAATTACAATATAACCCTATGGATATAATTCCTTGTGATAGACTACTATTTTAACTCACAAAGACTCGTAGAATAATAGACTATTTTGTTATCTCACAAAGACTCATGGAATAATACACAATCATTGTATCATGATTTCTCCTTGGTAAGAACCTCATTATCTTTCTATTATCATGTTGCAGTGTGAAGATTTTATTGTAACATGGAATGGTTCACAATTATTCCCCTTTAATTTTAGACAACACAAATTAAAATTTAATTTATTAATATTATAGTGTAATATTTATTCCAATAATTTTTGTAATCCAGTAACAAATATTACATTGTGAAAAGTGTGGTTATTCCATTGGTTTTTTATCCTCTACAAAATTTTCTCCAAAACTACTCAGAACATCCCAAAAAATATAAAAATATTTCTCTATATTCATAATGTATTAAAAAAAATCCAATAAAAGAACCAATTTAAATTAAGATTTAAAAAAATTTATTTTTCACCAAATTAAGTTCCAATATCATCCCATGTACTATGATAACTTTCAACATTATTCATCATGAATTACCATAGATATAGTTAAATTCTATCCACCTTAAGTCCTAATTCTCACACTAAGGAAGTTATAATCAAGGATTTACATGCACTTGAATCAATATAAGTATAATATAGGGTATAAAAAAGACAAATGGTACCATGAAAACACCTGGTCCTCAAGGAATTTGTAACTATATATATTCTAACTACTCGCATCCTATATCATTGTATATCTGTACTGGATTACATACACCACCTCATCCATTATCATCTTGATGTACCTATGGATGGGGAATATATTAGGTCTATCCTTTTCCTACTCCATAACCACTCTATAGTTCAAAAATCTTGAGTAACTTTCTTCTATTATGGTTAAATTTGAAATTGTTAACCATCTATATAATGGTTTCTATGTATGTGAAAACACATAAACTTATAACATTCAAACTTATTATAAAAATATAAAAAATATTGTGATCTCATTAGAATACTGAAAATAATAGGTCCAAATTAATGGAGAAAATAATGTTGAGAATGACTTCTCACTAGAGAAAACCTCAACAGCTTAGGAAATTACTCCTATCCCCGGCTATACTACTCTAAAATATCTAATAAAAGTCTCTCATTACCCATCCCACTAGAAACCATCCTATTCTAGTAGGGAAAATTGGGGTGACCATCAAATCCTACCTATGAATATACACAAGTTTGTAACTAGCACTGAGGGTATAAAACATACTGTTGGGAGGAATTTATCACTAAAACCATTGCAATGATAAAATAGTCCTCCAACGAAAAAAAACTTGATAAATATTAAATGAACCATAATAACAAAAATTTAAATATATTTCATTTAATATAATATAGAGCACAATTTATCTAAAGAAAATTCCAAGTTAAAATATATCCTACAACAATGTCTCCACCAATGAAAAAAATACTACTAATCCACAAGCTATTAATATCGAGACTAATTATAGCACCCATTGATTGTGGAATTACCCTATTTCTTAGTTTTATATTAATTTTGGTAGTTTATGTTGGTTTAAATAGTCATTATAGAGGACCTTTTTTTGATTGAGAAGGTTTTAGTTATTTTGACTTCACCACAAAATAATGTTGGCTACAGTGGAAATTATGGTCTTGATCAGGTTTCTACTTTAGGTATGGAGTCTTGATGTAGTGTGCATGGAGGGTTTTGGTGTGGGAATTGGAAATTAAACTTGGCGTGGCCTTGGGAATTGTGCATTGGGAGACTAAATATGGAAAAAAGTCACAATATCATGACCACGGGGGTGGACGTGGTGGAACATGGTCTTGAAAACATTGAGTGATGGGCATACTTGGTGGGTGAGTAGGAAAGAGGGAACATGACTTTACCATACCATGGTGGAAGCTGATATCATTGGAAAATGATCAAGTACATCACTATTCCATGGTGGATTTCTATGGTAGGTGGGTTGATGTAAAATTGACATTATATAGGTGGTATTTCCAACAAATCATGGGAAACACACCATACCATGGTTTAAGGAATGATTCCAGTCATCATAGTTTTCAATGGATAATTTTGTTCGCAAATATTGGGAGAAGTTATACATAATTTATTGGTAACCACATGAGATTTTTTTGGGAATTTTATTAACATATTTTGGACTAGATTAATCTCTCCAAAACTCCCCATTCCTTCTCCCTTGATCTAAATCTCGATCCTTGCCTTATATAAGGATATTCAGAATTATTTTCTCTTATGGACAAAGATATTCCTTTTTTACTTTCTGGGTGATTATGTTCCAGGTAGGTATATTCTATCTCACTCTTCTTTCCTAATAAATCAGTAGATTGTGACATCTAATATTATTTTATTATTTTATTATTTCAAATACTTGAAATATTATTTATGAAAAATTCCATGGATGATGAATGGTTTTGGAATAAATGTATAAGGATGAAATCCACAAAAAAATTGATTAAGAAAATAAATGTTATTTGATTCTAAAATGTTGAGAATTGTGTGTGTATGAACTTGGATTTCATGGGGTGAAAAGTGTTCATAAATTCATATAGATGGGGCCTTGTTGATAAATACTTAAATTATATGTTGATTTGGGGTAACTAAGGATTACATGGGGTGGTGTGTGTTCATGATATATTTTATGGGGCCTTTTTTGGGTTTGTACTTGGACAATGGTTCAAAATATAGTGTCCCCTTGAAATTTTTAATCCACCGAGTGGATAATTGGGTTGTAGGAATTGTGTTCCACTTATGAATTGGTTCTGTTTTGGATGTATTCATTGGGTGTGTTAGTTCATGGATTGTGTGGGTGAATTTTTTTGTAGATAGTTTCATTGAAACTATGGATTTCAATAGAAAAGTGGATTTTTGTGTGAGTTTCTAATATGGTTTGTTATTTATCATCTATTAATGTTTTATATAATTGTGATATAACAAATTCTTATTTTAGTATCATGTGTGGGATCCCTTTGGTGGACTACATACCGAGTCAATGTATGGACCCCTAGATATTCATTCTAGTTAATATTTAATCATTATTCTAGTTTATATATGTAAGGGGAAGACCTATTAAGTGTTAGAGGGATTTGTTTTCTATTGTGAACTAGGACGGAGATGATACCTTGGTGGTAGTGGTTATATAGAGCATGAGAGTGTGCTATTTTGGAATCTTGTCTGTCCTTTGGGTATTTTTGTTCTGTGGTCTTGTATTAATTTTGGCCACTACACTCTGATTATATTATATAGATATATTATGTATTGTATATTGGTCTTATGTTTATTAATTCATCATTCTAATGTATATTCTTGGAGATATATCTTTTAGGTTGTTGTAGATATATATAAATAGGGAAAATTCATTCCCCATGATGCTACTAAAACTTATAAACTTATTTCCAACCTTTGGTGTATGGGGACTATCACATAAGGTTAATGTCATCTCAGTCCTTCCCAATCCAATGTGTTGGTGTTGAGATGTTACAAATTATATCATTTTGGCATGACCCCTAAGTCAAATATGGTTGGCATGGGGATAATATGTGTAAGGACTTGAAATATAGATCATAAAAGTCATAAATGACTTATTTATACGCTATATAAATTCAACTGGGCGGTTTAGGTACAAAGAGTGTTGTTGAGTACCTCTATTTTCCTCATCGTCTAATTTTCACAGGTTTATCCAATAAGAGTTTAGTATCATGTATTCATAAAGAGGATTTCCACTAGCATTTAATCATTATTTTGATATTTTATTTTCTATCTCCTAGAATATTGTTCTAATAAATTACTTATTGTCATTTTTATTGGTGTATATAAATTGAAGTGGGATTCATAAGAGATTATTTTTAGTACAAGATAAAATATTGCATTGTCCTATGATAATTTTTTATTTCTCTGTCATCAAACTATTATTGGATCTTCCATGTTTTTTTATATATAAGAACACCTAAAACTATAATTGAATTCTATTTATGAATTATATATTATACATTAAAGGTATCATGCAATTAAGATGGAACTAGAATGTAAATTGGTAATTAGAAGTAATTAATTAAATGTTAATTATAATCTATGAAATTTTAGGATAATTTTAATAAGGCCATGATAAGTAATAAAAAGCATAAATATATGTTTATTTCCTAGATTTATTTGTCATTTTTTATATGTTAATTGCATAATTTTTTTTATATTGGATAAATTGGACTATTTTAGCCTTATATTTTAGGATTTTTATGATATTCCTTGTGATTAATTGAAATTGATAATTTTAAGATTGATTACATAATGATTATAAATTGACTAAAACAAAGAAATAGGATAATTTTTTTTATGATTTAAAGATATAATAAATAATATCATGATGTTTTTAATCAATGTTATATACATAGTATGTGAAGAAGGTTTAGTATAAGAACAATAATATTATATAGAATTGATATATGTTAAAAAAGGATAAATTCTGTTAATGTTTGATCTATTTACTAATTCTCACATTTGTTATATTATTAGTTATCAAGGCATGAATAATTTTATGATATATTAATGGTATCTGTTTAATTTTTTCATTGAATGAGAATACATAACTAGTAACATAATGTTTTCAGTTAAATGATCTACCTAAAAACATAATGGAATGAAATTTGGAAGAATAGTTTGTCTTACATGAATTTGATTTATTTTTTTAAAAATAATTACATATGGTTAAGTTTTTTATCACATGAAGTAATTTTATTTTTCATAAACAATTATTTTGATAATAAGTTGTTAATAAATTTTGTAACCTACTCATGTATATAAAATATTTAGTACACATTTCTCAAGTGATACTTATTTTTGTTTACATTATTTGTTTGTATTTTTATGTGATCTTGTTTGATGATCCATGTTTTTATGGCGAAACAGTTTTTAAATTGAAGAATTTTAATAGCAGGTTTTTAACAATTGTTTTCTGGATTTAAAATAGTTATTAAAAGAGTTCTATCAGAATGATTTTTGAAAATTTCCATATATTTTGTATTTGAAAAAATATTTTATTAATCTCTTTTAAATGAAGCGTGGGGGAAAATAATTACTGAAACGAAACCTTTTATTGTCTTAAAATAACTAATTGTATTGATTTTAACATTTTTTATTTTATAAAGGTGGAATTGTTGCATGATGTTTTTAAGGAGATTTTATACAAATGAATTTATAAATGGATTTATTGATGTTTGTATTTTATAATGGTTTATTTAAATGTATTTTCAAATAAAGGATGAATGAAAACCTTGTATTTTTTTGGGAACATGAGAATTTGGTCTGAGGTTTTTGGGACTATTATAATATGGTGAATTATTTGATGAAAACCTTTTGGTTTCTCACTAGAATGGGTAGTAGAAATATATGATTCCTATAAAAGTTATTTTTAGATACTCCTTTAATTTATTTTCTTTATTGTATGTGTTTTCTATGCTATTTTTTCTTATTGTTCATGTTATCCTGGTTGGGTTTTTATGATACTATACTCTCACAACCCACCTTCACCAAGATGAAGGAAGGGACAACAGATTTCCAGACCCTTCCTTCTTTAAGATGAAGGAGGGATAATGACCCTTGTGACTCACCTTCAACAGGTCCCGGAGTGGTGACTAGAACCAAGGGAATGAAATTACATGAAAAATGGAAGGCATTACCCTTTTTATTTAGTAGGATTAGGAGACAAGATAGTAAGTCCCAAACAACACAAAAACTAAAACTAAAAGTAAAGCCCAAATGATCCATTCCCATATGCATGTTTCAGTAATAAGTGCTACAATACAAGAAAAATCCAAAGGTAAATACCAAAGAAAGGAAAAACAGAAACAAAAACTACCCCAATGTCTGAACTAGTATGGTCTCGCATGTTTCTCAAAGTCCTTTTGGAAACCTGAAAGTAGTTTTATATGCGTATGATGAGTATACAGGTATACTCATTAGGGAAAATCCAAAATCTCTTGTACATAAGTGGGGAGTAATTCTAATTCCTTGTGAGAAAAAATATAGGTAACCAAAACACCTAGAAAAGAAAACTATCCACTCAACCTCAACAAGGCACACTCCCAAAATAACGCAGGTTAAGTAAAGAAATAGTAATATCACTTCGATGTTTGGGTACCCCAAACCACTTTCCTTCTGGTTATTGAACTCATCCTATGTGTCAGACCTCTCCCTCCATTCTCACCGTAGTCCCACAACCATACCCGCTCGCACCCACCTAGGCAACCATAAGCACACATCCCGCCCACAAACACTTGGTCCACAACCACCACATGTAGCCACACCCACATACACTTGGTCTAGAACAACTACCACCACGCCTGAAGACACCTGGGCCCAAAAAACTACTGGCACGACTGAATACACCTGTGCCTCATCCCGAAGATACTTGGGAAACAACCTACTTGCACACACACACATGGGATAACCACCATAACTACCCTGCCCAAATAATAATAGGCTATAAGGGACCTTAGTCCATCACATCCTGCTTGAAGAGTCTTGGGCTACTCGGGAAAGGGAGTAGAAAAAGAGATAATAACCAGCCACTCATAGGAGTGTTGGGGAAAACAGCCTCACCCATTGAAATGGGGGTTTTCGCCACGAAGTGCTCATCTTGGGTGGGGCGAAAATAAGAAACATAAGAACTAACATATACATATAGGTAATCAAGCACCCATCCCAACCTAGGGGTTCCAAGACCATCTTATACACAAACACACTTATTACTATTCATTCATTAAAAGTACTCCACCCACAGCCAAGTCACAACTCATTCCTAGAAAATAATTCTCCATTGAACCCATTCTTGTTATCACATTCGAGTGGTTTTATTTTAAAAATTCTTCACTACTAGGAAACTAACAGGAATATGCACTATCTAAGGAAGTAAAAACAACCAAGCAGCAGATTTAGCATTCACATCCCGTTCTGTTGTAAACTCACAACAAAAAATGGGATCCGTGAGATCCCTCAATGTACTAGAACCTAACCAAGATCTACTATATGTCCCCACATGGCCTTAGATCCACAAAAAAACAACTGCACCACAATAGGGGATCCCATCCCCATCCATGTCACACCACACGAATCAAGTAGAACATCCACCCATATTACCAAGATAAAGAAAGGGATTTTCCAGATTCTATCACACCATTCACTGAGTTTCTTCTTTTCATTTGGCTAACCGGGGAGTTCCCACAATGATTCTTGTTCACTAGACATTCATTTAATCAAATGAGCTTTCATGATTGACCAATTTCCATTTTATAGCCATTCAATCATCACAGAATATAGGGGTCCATTAGTTCCCAAATAAATACCTCCAACAACCATGATTTTTAGTGGAAACATGACCATACAATTCACAACATGTGAGAAAGGGTAAAAGAGTACTTCAACATCATCAAACACACCCCTTCATTATTTAAAAGTCCATTTATTTTCTTCATTAAGGTTTGGTTTCATCAATTACCATAGAAACATTATCATACCCTCCACGCATGATACACATTAAAGAAATACGAAGGAAGAAACCTACCTGGATGATTAACAATCAAAGTTTCTCTCCACTTTCCATGAACTGGGGATGCACAACATACAGATGAGGAACTCTGAGGACTCCAAGAGTGAGCAGAAAATCTCCAGCACCGATGCACCACTTGCCTCAGGAAGGGGGGGCTCCAAATGAACCAAGAAGAATAAGAAAAATAGACCATCACAAAAGAAGAAGGATTACTGTGCGATAATAAGGTGAGATCCTAGAGTTATGGGATATCAAAATCTTGAACAACTTTTAAGGCGGATCAGGGTTTCACCATGCGATTGGGTGGTTACACATGATGAAATTTTTTTTCCGTTTAACAATTCTCATTGGAGAGGTGGCAATAACAACTGTGCATTAAATGGTTTCCTTTAATCATAATAAATTGCATAATAGGGGTGGAACTAGAAAGGTACGAGAATAAAATGTGACACCGATGAAAGACACACATTTTGGTAAGTCAAAGGTCGCCCAACACTTGTGGAATTTTAGATATCATTTATGGTCTATAAATGGATTTGGTGAGACACTGTAATCGGTGCCACAGTCATGGTGCCACGGTCACGGTGCCACGGTCATAGTGCCACAGTCACGGTGCCACCCTCAGGGTACCACCGTAAATTGTTCCACCACCATGGTTTCACCTTCATAGGTGCCACCACTTTGATGTGCAACCGTGACGGAGTGACCGTTACAGTGTCACCATTACGGTGCCACCCTCACTGTGACACCATCATAGTGCCACTATTTCGGTGTGAGACGATGACCGGTGCCACCATTTCAGAGGAACTATTTGATGGTACCGAGTTTTTTTTGGAAAACTCCTTAATGAGTCATTGTCCGGGCCATTACATTAGATACCTCTCAATCTATTTTTTCCCTCAAGAATAAAAACTAGACCCAAAGAAAAAAGAGGGGTCCAAACAACCACCTTGAAAAATACCTCTCAGGAGTGAACCTCCTCGACATATAGAAACACCTCTACCTCAAGTAACCACACAACATATAACAATTCCACTATCCAGACATATGGATTTAGGGATTCCCGTCCCCCATGTCATGATACTTTATGCTTTGGATGGAACTGGATCACCAACATGGGTTTAATCGTAGCCACCTTAATGCGTCTTGATTAGGGATCAAGTCCTCCCTTCCCCATAGTCAGGACTCTTCCCAAACATTTAGAGAATAAAGAAAATGATGCATTCCATAGTTCACAAGGTTAAGTACTATATCAAAAATTAGTACAAAACAAAAATAGGAAAAAACTCAAAACATCTCTGGGTACTTTGCATGCATATGTGCCTCTCTTTCCCCGATAATCTCCTCAAGGACACCATGCCTCCATAACACACAAACCAAGGGAATGGTTCGTCCATGGAGCACCTTCTCCTCATGACCTTCGATCATCCCTGGTCGTTCTACAAATATCATGTCGTCCTCGATATCAAGATTTCCCTATTAGAAGACATGTGAATCATCATGTAGATACTGACGAAGCTAAGACACATGGAATATGTCGTGCACTCTCAGGAGTGGCGGTTGTAGTGCTTACAGATAAGCCACTTTGCTAACCCGCCACAACACCTCGAAGGGTTCGACAAAACGTGGATAAAGCTTACTCCCTATGCCTAACCTCCATTTTCATGCCGAGTTGCGACATTAAAGAACACGTGGTCCCTGACCTTGAAATCCAAGGGTCTCTTCATATTATCAGCATACGACTTCTAGCGGTCCTGGGCTACCTTCATCCTCTCTCGTATAAGCTTAACCTTCTCCATCGTGCTTTACACCACTTCTAGGCCAAGAAAACCTACTTCCCTGACCTCTTTCAAGCACACGAGTGAGAAACCCTACCTCCCGTATAATGCTTCGAACGGAGCCATGCCAATGGTAGACTGATATCTATTATTGTAGGAAAAATCTACCAGAGGCAAGTGTCGTACCCACGATCCACCAAAGTCCAAAACACATTCCTGTAGCATATCCTCCAACGTCTGGATGGTGCACTCTATCTTCCCATCTGTCTGGGGGTGGAAGGAACTACTGAAGCATAGTTGGGTTCCAAAAGCATGTTGAAACCCTTTATAGAGCCGTGAGGTAAACTAGGTATCCCGATCAGAGATTATGGACCTTGTAAATCCATGTAACTGCACACCTTCATCCATGTACCACTGTGCTAGGGAATCCACCGCACTTGAATCCATGATTGCCAGGAAGTGGGCTGATTTCGTCAGCCAGTCCACCACTACCGATATGGCATCACAACCCCCTTGAACTCAGGGTAGTCCTATAAAGAAATCCATCGAGATGTCATCCCACTTCTACTCATGGACATTTAAAGGTTGTAACAAACCCTCTGGGATGTGGTGTTTATCCTTCACCTGCTGAAATATATAGAACTTTGCCAAAACATCTGCCACTGCCCGCTTCACCCCAGGCCCCCAAAACTGACCCCTCAAGCCCCAGTACATTTTGAAAACTCCTAGGTGCACTTCCAGGGGTGAGTTGTGGAACTCACCAAGTACTCTCTTGTGCATTTCCATCAGGATGAATGACTTCCCATGTAACATCATTTGATTCTTCCCATATTTTGACCATCCTCCTAGAGAATCACCCTAGGTAACATGATCAAGCATCACTTCAACCACTATTTTCCCCACTGAGACTCCTCCACATACTATAATAGAGAGGACTGCACTGTCATCTGGAATAGACAGCCTCTACCATATTCCACCCTCGCATCCAGGTATTGGTCATCCAACTCCTCCATCACCTTCCAAGAATATTTTGACACTCGAACTGCATCCTTGTGTGACTTCCTACTCAAGTAATCATCCACCACATTCCCGTTACCTTTAGTGTAAGAGATTTCAAAATTTCTGTCCTAAAGAAACTCTATCCAGCCCCACTGCCGCATGTTCAAGTCCCGTTGGGTGAAAATATACCTCAATCTCTTGTGATATGTGAAGACCATAAAGCACTACCCAATAAAGTAATGTCGCCACATATTTAGTGAGAACACAACTACTGCAAGCTCCAGATCTTTGGTGGCATAGTTACGCTCATTGGGATGTAACTGCCTAGACCCATAAGAGATCTCCCCTACTGTTGCATCAAAACACACCCCAAGCCATGGCCTAAAGCATCACAGAATACCTCAAACATCACTCCTTCTTATAGAAAACTCAACACTAGGGAACTAACCAACTTCCCCTTCAGACAACTGATGGCTACCTCGCCCAGCCCATTCCACACAAAATCCCGGTCCTTCTTGGTCAAGGCTATCAAAGGTGTCACAACTCAAGAGAAGTTGGGAACGAATCTACAGTAGTAACCTATTAGGCCTAGGAAACTATGAACCTCCATCACATTCTTGGATTCCACCCAAGAAACAATATCCTTGACCTTTGACAGGTCCACCACTATTCCTTGCTCGCACACCACGTATGCAAGGAAGTGTAATTCTGACATCTAGAACTTACACTTGGACAATTTCCTATAGAGTTTGTGCTGTCAGAGGACCTCTAAAACCATCCTCAGATGCTTAGCATGGCCCCCTCTGATCTTGGGTTGATTAAAATGTCATTAATAAACACAACTACGAAATGGTCCAGATATTCCCATAAGATGGAGTTCATGAGCCCCATGAACACGGCTGGTGTGTTCGTAATGTAGAGCGACATGACTACGAACTCAAAGTGCCCATATCTGCAACTAAAGGCAGTCTTCGAAATTTCACCCTGCTTCACCCTCAAATGGTGATATCCTAAACATAGGTATATCCTGGAGAACCATCCTTCCCCCTTCAATTGGTCAAATAGGTCATCAATCCTCAGGATGGGGTAACAGTTCTTGACTGTTACCGGATTTAGTCTCCGGTAGTCTATGCCCAGATTGAGGCCACCATCTGACTTCTTCACGAACAAGACTAGATCACCCCATTGTGAAGTTCTTGGTCAAACAAAACCCTTCTTCATCAGATCATCAATCTTAATCCGTAACTCCCGCAGCTCAGAAGGTGCTATCTAATAAGGAGGCATCGAAATCAGATGGGCACCAGGTTGCAAGTCTATCAAGAACTCAACATCACATTGAGGGGGTAGAGTCACCACCTCCTCAGGGAAGACATCCATGAACACATTGACAAGCCATGAGACATACACCATCTCTGTATTCACCAACTCTACTGACAGCTCGACTAATAAGGAATGAAGGGGTTCCACTCGCCAGCCGGCTTCCTGGAAACCCCGCTCGCTGACGAAAGTCACACGTTGTCTGACCATATATGAAAACATGATCCTTCTTAAAAAACATTTGATAATAGAACATATAGAGGAAAGCTAGTCGATGCTTATAATGACATCATATAGATGTATCTATAGAAAAAGAAGGTCCCCACTAAACTGATGTGGTCCCAACATCTGTCTACCTCTTAAAAAATGAGACAAGCTGGTGTGACCTCCGACTTGCGTACTGAAAAATAGGGGTACAAGAAGTTTCTATGTGTCTAGGACCAAAGCATGGGCTAGACTGGGTGTAAAGAAGGAGTGTGAAGCTCCTGAATCAAACAAGGCATAGGAAAGAGTACTAAAAATGATGATCGTACATCAAACAACTTCCAGCCCTACTGGAACTGCTGCCTCCATGGCATGTAACTACCCATGCCTTGATCCTATGCCCCTCTACTGTCGGTCGCCTCCCCGACAATGCCATAGTTGAGGTCACTGAGGAGAACCCTGAGGCCGACCTCCTCCTACAATGTCTACTCTCGGAGGAGCGTGAGCTCGCTGCCCCTGCCCCTGCTGCTGAAAGGGCCTGGCTGTAAATTATTATTATTTATGTGAGCGATGAACAGACCCACCCCCACTATACTTCACTCGGTCTGGGAACCGATTCAAAAGGTTCCCATGACTGCCATAGATAAAGAATCTTTATCCTAGGCTCAAAAAGAAAGGGCGAGGGCTAGGATATCGAAACTAGAACTGCTGGGGCTTCCTCTCCACTAAAAAAAACCTCGAAGGCCCTGATGCTGGAGGCCTGCTACTGATGAACTTCCCCTTTGGAAAGTGTAACTATCTCCCCTCTCGCGGCACACCTCCTAGTGTGTGCAACCTCTATACCACTCCATCCTTATTCTGGAACTCCATTTATGTTAGTAGAGTGAATGGAGTAACAACATGCTGGAGAAGAGGTCAGAGTGCCTCCTCTAAACATCTCGAACAAGACTCGTCATTCAGAAAGAGGTACAAAGAAAAGCGAAGAAGATTCCTGAACTTGATCCCCAACTCTCTCACTGACATACCCCCAGGTGAAGGGAGAGTATCTCCTACCTCTTCTCAGCCTTCATTGTGGAAGAGAGGAATTCTGCCAGGAACTCCCTCTCGAAGTTAATCCGCGTAACCTCAGCCTCCCTCCTCTCCCCCAAATAGAGCATCCACCATTGACGCACTGCTCCCCACATCTGTCTTACAGCCAGAGGAACCCAGTACTCCGTCGGAGCACAGATCAAGCTGAAAGATATCCCCATATCCTTGATCCATCTCTCTATCTCCATATCCAAGACGATGCCCTCGTACTTCCCAAGGGTCTATCTCTAAAAGGCATGAAGCATACTCTGCCACTGATCGTCCTCCTCCTCCCAGTCAGCCTTCTGCTAATCTACCAAATAAACCTCCTAGGCCTCGATCACCCTCACTACTCATGGTCATCATCCAGGTGCCATAACTACAAGGTAAACAAGGAATGCCAAAGCCTGAGTTGTGTAGATGATATATTTTAATTTTTCTTATACTTTTTATTCATTTTAAATCCACCAAATGCACAAGACACACAAGAACACAAGTCAATATGATGCATTAACCCCTCATAGGGTCTCTACCCTATAATCAGTGTAGCCTCACTTGGTCGTTTGGTAGGCCCAGGGTCCTTTCATCGGATCACATGGGGACCTAAAATCCCATTCCCTAGCCGGTCATCCCGGGACTATTTTACACACCGTGATTTCCTAACATTATTTCCCTACCATACCATTCAACCCTCACAATGCTTAACCTCGGGCTCCATCCCATCTCTCAACCTCTCCTCTGATACCTTTCTATCACAATTTGCCTTCACCATGATGAGGGTGGGGACAACAGATTACCAGACCCTTCCTTCTTCAAGTTGAATGATGGATAATGACCCCTGAGACTCACCTTCAATAGGTCTCGGAGTGGTGACTAGCACCAAGAGTACGGAATTACATGCAAAATGGAAGGCATTACCCTTTTTATTTATTAGGATTGGGAGATAAGATAGTAAGTCCCAAACAACAAAAAAATGGAAGTAAACGTAAATCCCAAAAAATCCATTCCCATATGAATGTTTCAATAATAAGTGCTTAAATACAATAAAACTCAAAAGGTAAATACCAGTGAAAGGAAAAACAACATCAACAACTATCCCAACGTCCGAACTAGTATGGTCTCACATAGTTCTTGAAGTCCTCATGGAAACCTGAAAGCAGTTTTATATACGTAGGGTGAGTATATAGGTATACTCATTAGGGAAAACCAAAATCTCTCGTGCACAATTGGGGAGGCATTCTAATTCCTTGTGAGAAAAAATAGAGGTAACTAAAACACCTAAAAAGGAAACTATCCACCCAACCTCACCAAGGCTCACTCCCCAAATAATGGAAGTCAAGTAAAGAAATAGTAACAAAATATTGATGTTTGTGTGCCCCTTACCAATTTCCCGCCGGTTATTGAAGTCATCCTATGAATTAGACCTATCCCGCCATTCTCACCGCAGTCCCACTACCATACCTGCCCACACACACCCAGGCTTCCATAACCACACATTCTGCTCGCAAAAACCGGGGCCACAACCACCACATGTAACCACACCCGTATACACCTAGGCCAAATCAAATACCACCATGCCCAAAGAAACCCGGGCTCGAGCAACTACTGCCATGCCCGAAGACATCTGGGCCTCATCCCAAAGAAACTAAGGAAACAACCTGCCCAAACACACACCTGGGCTAACCACCAAAACTAACTTGACCGAGGAATCTTGGGCTATAATGGACCTCAGACCATCACTGCCTACCCAAAGAGTCTTGGGATACTAAGGAAAGGGAGTATAAAAGGAGATAATAACTATCCACTCATAGGAGTGTTGGAAAAAACACCCTCCCTCATAGAAATGGGGATGATCAGCACAAAGTGGTCACTTGGATGGGGAATGAATAAGAAACATAAGAACTAAATTATACATATAGGTAAACAAGAACACAACCCAACCTAGGGGTTCCAAGACCATCTTATACATAAACACCATCATTACTATTCATTCATGAGAAGCACACCACCCAGAGCCAAGTCACAACTCATTCCCAAAACAATTCCCCATTGAACCTGTTCTTGTTATCACATTCGAGTGGTTCTATTTTAAATAATTATTAACTGCTGGGCATATATCATGCATAAACACTATCCAAGGGAGGAAAAACAACCAAGTAGCAGATTATGCTTTCACACCCAGTTCTCTTGTGAAGTCACAAAAAAAGGGATCTCTAAGTTCCCTAAAAGTACTGGAACTAAACCAAGCCCCACCATACGACCCCACACAACCTTAGAACCACAATCCAACAACTGCACCAAAATAGGGGATCCCATCCCCATACATGTCACCCCACAATAATCAAACAGAACAACCACACATATTTCCAATACAGAGAAAGGGAGTTTCCATATTCTATAACACCATTAATTGAGTTTCTTCTTTTCATTTGGTTAACCGGGGTGTTCCCACAAGGATTCTTGTTAATTGGAAAATCATTTAATCAACTGAGTTTATGTGATTAACTAATTTCCAGGTTACATCCATTCAATCATCACAGAAGACAGGGGTCCATTAGTGCATAATGAAATACCACCAACGACCATGATTTTTAGTGGACACAAGCCCATACAATTCAAAACATGTAAGAAAGGGTAAAAGAGTACAACAACATCATCAAACACACCCCTTCATTCTTTAAAAGCATATTTGTTATCTTCATTAAGGGTTGGTTTCATCCATCCTCATTGAAACATTAGCATACCCGCATGACATGATACACAGTAAAGAGAGACCAAGGAAGAACCCTACCTATAATATCAACAATCTAAGTTTATCTCTATATGCCAAGAACTGGTGATGCATGACTTGCAAAGGAAGAACTACGGGGACTCCAAGAGTGAGAAGAAAAGCTCCCGCACCAGTGCATAACTTTCCTTGGGAAGGGGGGATCCAAATTCACCAAGGAGAAGAAGAAAAAGGGACCATCCACAAAGAAGAACAATTCTCTTGTGATAAAAAGATGAGATGATGGAGTTAAGTGATATCTAAATCTTGAACACCTTTAAAGGAAGATCGTGGTTTCACCATGAAGTTGGGTGGTTTCACATGATGGAATTAATTTCCATTTAATAATTCTCATTGTAGAGGTGTCCATAACATCTAAACATTAAATAGTTTCCTTTAATTAGTGGAAAATGTGTAACAAGGGCGGAACTGGAAAGATATGGGAAAATATGTGACACCGAGGGAAGCCACACATTTTGGTAAGTGGAGGGTTGCCCGACTCTTGGGATATTTTTGATATCAATTATAGGATTTAAATGGATTTTAAAGGGTTATTAAAACACTATTATGTAAAAATATATGTTGTGGGGGGAGGAACTGGAAAAAGAAACAAGCGTAGGACACCATTTGGTGAGACACCGTAAGCTATTCCACAGTCACAGTGCCACCCTCACAGTGAAACCGTCATGGTTCCACCATCAGGGTGCCACTGTCAGTGGTTCCACCACTTTAGTGTGAGACCTTGACAGCATGACCATCACGGTGTCACCAACAGGGTTCCACCCTCACGGTTCCTCTGTCACAATGCCACCGTCACGTTGCCACCATTTCAGTGTGAGACCGTGGTTGGTACCACCATTTTAGTGGAACCGTTTGATGGAACTGAGTTTTTTTTGGAAAACTCTTTAATGAGTCATTGTTCGGGCCATTACATGTACTTGTTTTGATTTTTTTTTATAATTGAGATTACGTTTTTCATCAACTAATTGTTTTATCCATTTAGGTTATTGTTGTTCGATGATATACGTAGTGCATGGAATGTAGAAAATGAGGTTATGTGAAATAATGGATCTTGGAATTAGAATCAATACATCATGTGTGTAGTGGGATATTGAGGGATACTGATTGGTCACCAAGCTCAATTACCATTGAAAAAGCCTAGATTGGTTGGAATTCACTGTCATAGAAGGTTCTGTACTGTAATCTTGGGAATATAGTGGTGTATATAAATATATTTATATGATTTTTATGACTTGAAATTAAGTCACATATCTTCTAAAGGAGTGTCCATATTTTCATTGGAGTTTCAACATGGATTGGGTAGGAGTATTTGTGAAAATATAGGATCACATTTTCTTGCAACCACTTGAATGAGAAAAAACTGGTAGTCTAGTTGAGGGATTATTGGGAAATATTATTCACTTTACACTACTGGAACTAACCTTGGTAGAATTTACTGATTAGGCGTGGTTCTTCTTAGGTTGTATTAGGACTAGTAACTTACTTTGATGGTTTGTTAGGTAGAGGTAAATACATGACTTTGTATATGGATTTGGCAATGTGTGAACTGTCTTCATAGCCTGGTTGAATGGGATAATTTCAAGATATATTAAAGGATCTTAATTTTGTGTGTAGTTAGTTTTAAATAGTGCCATGATCGTGTATTCTCATGTTTGGTCTCAACAAGGACTACTCTGACTAGGTTTTATAGTTCACGACTATTTAGGTAGTTGAAATCTTAACTCACAAGCCTCTGGGTGATTCTTCTTTTAAATCAGTAACATGAACTTGAGTCATATGAACTAATATCATCATCATTTTTTTGAGTGACTCTCACTCCTCATTCAGGTGACCAAGTCCCAGTTTGTTATGTGGGTGATTTTTCAAAATATTTCCCTCAATAAAAACCTTTATAGTGGGGAGTTGTTGTTGGTTGGGTAGAGAATGGGAATTCTATCTTGCCTTTTTTGGATCTAGTTTTTCTTTTTTCTGTAATTGAATAGTTTGAAGTGGTGTATACTTTTACATGTTGGGATAGTACGCTAACTTATTAATATTGAACATTGACTAGTGGGCATATTGAGACTGTTATCTATACCTTTTTATTAGTTTGAGTGAATTCTCATGTGATTTAAAATTTTCATGTCTACAGGAACATGAGGTCATCAACATGGTACTTGACCAACTCAATCGAGTAAGTGTATTTCGTTCCAATGTTTGGGGATAGTATATGTAATATTAGGTAGTAGGATATATTTGAGATGTATTGACCTTGCATATGTCCATTATTTCTAAAATATCTGATAGAGACTCCAATTTTCATGTTGGGTTATCTGGAATATATTTATATTGTCTTAATAAGATATTTTTATTATCTTTTGGGTCAAACCCTATTATTTGATTAGAGGTTTGGGAAATTACTCACCTTAGGGGGAGTTTCCTATAAAAAGATATAAAACACTAATAGTGTGGATAAGCATGAATATATCTTCAATCTAGTGGATACCTTAACCATCCTATCATTGTTTTACATGGTTTTTAGTAGTAGGAAGTCATTAATTATTTTGGGAACATCATTTTTTAGAGAGTCTTCATCTCGAAAAGGAAGGGAATTTAGCTTATTGAATTTTGAAAAAATTTAATATTCTTAACAATTTTAGTGGGACAATTTTTGGGTTGTGTTTTATGACCAATTAAATATAGTGATATATGTTCTCATATATCCATATAGTCAGAGTGTCTGTTGACCTTTATTGTACAATCGGTTGGGATCATGTTTCTCTTGAGCCGATTTAAACAATGGGTTCTCACCATGCACTATATATTGGTATTGGAATAATAATATATTACTATATTAATACATAAATTTAGTATGTTTTTCTTCGTTGCATTTTTATGGTTTAATTTTGGGTTAGTGTTCTATCGGATATTTGGATCTTTCTATATCTAGACAACCACCTCCATATTTATAAGGATTAAAATCCTAATGGATTGGAAGGATGTTACAATCATAGTTTTTGGTATTTCTCCATTTATTAGTTTTTATGTATTTTTGTGGTTTACATTGGTTGTAATAATATTTTGATAGGACCTGGGTTGAATAGGGGACGCTTTGGTTATCTAAGATTCACCATGATGTAGTGGTAGTCATGGTGGAAGATCTGGTCTTGACTGAGTGTATATTGTGGGTGTGATGTTAGGACATAGTGTTCATAATTGGTAGTATGGTGTGAAATGGTGAGTTTTGTGGCACTTCCATTGAAGATAGTGTACTAGTAGTCTACTTGGGGGAAACAGGCACAACAATATAGCTGTAGGGATGGTCACGGTGGGTCTGGGGTTCGACAACATCTAATAAAGGTCATTTTGGGAGGGTGAGTTTGAAATGGGGAGGATCTTCAGGGGGTGGGCCGGTGCCCAGCCTTTTCTTATGTGATATTTTGAGGGGATTAAGTCTTAGATCAATCTCTTGGAGACCATATTGGAAGCAACATGGAAAGAGGAGTTGTTCTGGGAGTTGGGTGCAAAGAAAGATGCTCTGGTGGAAATGATCCTCAGAGAGGATCGTGTGTCCCTCGATGAATCGAGAGTAAGGTGGCTTCACGAGGGGGACCACATCATTTATTTTCTTTTTCATGCATGCATCAAGTAAAGATGAAGGAATGAAGGACCCAATTTAATTTTGGAGGATGGTTCTTATAAAGATGATCAAGACATGGTGGGTGGCTTGGAAGATGATATTTCCAAGAGTCTTCTTGCTGGAGCTAATACTAGGATGCCTGAGGTGCACCAACAGGGACATGAATCCATCAAAGAAATCATTCCCAGGGTGCTTTCTGATCAAGACAATGCCCTACTTGAGCCCTTACTGCAGGAGGATGAAATTATTTGGGACATTGTGAACGTGAACCTGGATAGTGCCCCAGGCCCGGATGGGTTACCTGGCTCTTTCTACCGATCCTCTTGGAGCATGATCAAGGATGGTGTAGTGCTCACTATTCAAGACTTTTTTTGAGGGGGTACTCTTCCCAGAGCCGCCACCACCAGCACCATGGTCGTCATACCCAAAGTCAAAGATCCCTCCCTGCTCCACCATTATTTCCTCATGAGCATGTGCAATTTTTTTGTACAAGATCCTCACCTCCATTCCTAACAACAGACTGATCAATTATCCTCATCTATGGGTCTTTTGTGAGCAACATGGATTCATTAACAAATGGTCCATTCAGGGGGAGATTGTGCTCACCCATGCGATCATCGGAGGTTTTAACACACATGTCCATGGACAAAACATAGTGGTCAAGCTAGACATGGATAAGGCCTATGATAGAGTGGAGTGGGCATTAATCATCAAGGTTTCGATAGGTATGGGCCTATCTCTATGGGTGATGGATCTTCTATTCTACTACTTTATTTCATCATGGATGGCAATACATTTCAAGGGCTAGAACTATGGTTTCTTCAAGGATATCCGTGGTCTAAGTCAGGGGGATCCTCTCTCGCCGACCCTTTTTGTTCTATCACAAGACATCCTTAGTCATCTTATCAATAGAGCCATATCGCATGGATCCATTAGGCCTTATCAATGCAGTCCTAGTACAAGGATTATCTCCCATCTGATGTTTGTAGACGATTCTATCATTTTTATGAATATAGGTATGTGGTCTGTTCAAGGGTTTAGAAAGATCCTTGAAGAATATTACCGATGGAGTGGGTAGGTTTTTAACCACACAAAGAGCACCTTATATGTCCCTATGAGGTGTCTGGACAGTAAGGTGGCTTCCTTGAGCTCGCAGCTTGGCATGCGGTGGGGCTCTTTCCCCATGAAGTATCTCGGTGCCCCGATCTCCCCTGGCAGGATGCGTATCCTCAAATTTGATAAAATTGTTGGGTGGATGACCAGAAAGATTCTAAACTGGATGAAGTACTTCCTATCTTTTGGAGGTAGGATCACCCTGGAAAACTATGTCTTATCTTCTATTCCCTACTATGAAATCCCGACATCCAAGGTCCCAAAGGGGGTGATCGATAAGATCTATTCCATTATATCCTATTTCATTTGGGATGCTCATGAGGAGGAAAAGAAACAATGGGTGTCTTGGGTTAGGCTGTCTAAGCTAGTGCAAGAGGGGGGTATTGGTTTCAAGAGTATCTCCGATATGCTGTATGGCATGTGGGATAATATGGCGTGGGAGGCTATGGAGGGGTGCACTCTCCAGGGTAATTTCATGGATTCAGGGATCACTGGAGGGGGGAATGACAGCAATGTTTGTCAGTCACTACTACGTATAGTTGTTCTCTCCCATATACAGGCCCTGCAACCCTTTTCCAGATGGATTGTGGGGGTAGGGATATCTCCTTCTAGAACCACAATTGGTATGGATCTATTCTTGGGTTCCCAGGATTCCCTAGCACCCAAATCACATTCAAGGAGGCGAGAAGGTTCCCAGAGATCATCTGTGCGATGCTGGACAGCTCGCAGCACCAGACCATTGATATTATTGGTCCCTTAGACGATCCAGATCGATGTGTATTCACTGTATTGTTTTCAGTTATTTTCTCCTCCAAGAATTACAAGAGGGTACTTTCCAGTGCGGACTAGAATGACCCATGGGGATTGACTGTATGGGTTAAAGATGTCCCTATGAACTGCAATTTTCTTCCCTGGCACATTAGGAATAGGGCACTGGCTATAGATGAGAACGTGAAGCAATCTAGCATCAACCTGGCCTCTCGTTGTCTGTGTTGCAAGGTTCCCAGGGAGAAACAATCTACCCACCTCTTCATTAGTAGTGACTGGGCATGCCATGTGTGGTGATATTTGGTTGAATTCATGGGATTCTCAGTCGCGGGACTGAGGGACCTCCCCTTTCTCAATCGTTGGTTCCATAGTTATGGGGAAGGTGGCCCAGAGAGGAATGACCATGCCTTGATCCTCATATCGGGCTACTGGTACATTTGGATGGCTTGGAACTAAGCTAGGTATGAGGGGATTTAGTGCTTCAGTAGGACCTTGGTGGCTAGGACCAATTTTTCCTCCATGACCTGGTTAGATCATGCAACAAGTGGCACGAGGCCCCCCTCTTCACTTTATTTAGGAAGGCCTCCCTATGCGGAGCCCCACCACAGCTGGTCACAAGGTCAGATGGTATCCCCACCCACTCGGAATGAAGCTCAACTTTGATGGATCTTGCTCCTCAGATAACATAAAGGGTGGTGATGTGGTTCGGGACCCTATAGGGCATGTCATTATTGCCTTTACTGCTCACTTTGCCAGGGGCCATTCCCTCCTGGCAAAGGCCATGGCCATGCTCATGAGTCTACAACTCTGTAACCAGTGGGGTATCACCCTTAGAGTGATTTCGATCGATTCTCTCATCCTCCATGACTCCATGCATTGCAAACACAGCACCCCTTGGTCGGTTACCTATATTCTAAGGAGATGTGGGAATATTATCAACAGTGACATCATCTTTTTTCACATGTGAAGGGAGGGTAACAAAGTTTTAGATTCTTGCCTCGATGGCTATGCAAGGTCTCTGTGTGTTTTCTACTACGAAGGTGCTTTCCTTTCCTCCTGAACGGAGGAAACTTATTAGAGTGGATGCCCTTGGTCTACATTATTTTAGACCCCCTTAACTCCCCCTCCCTTTTGGGCTCCCTTTTGGACCCTTGGCTTTGTACCTTTCATGTCCCTAATAATGAAATGATGATTATAAGAAAATGGATAAGGGGATGTCCCTCCTCTGTGATGGATTCCTATGGTGGATGGGTCAATGTATAGCCAACCTTATGTTGTTATTCTGCCCAAAATGACTTTTTTAAAGACACAACACCATGGTTTAAGTGCGGTGTTGGTTTTCATATATTTACAATGGATGATTTAGAAAACAAAGTCTAGGGGATGTTTTGGACCTTTATGGGTAACCACATATAATATTATTGGGGATTCTATTAACATGTTTTTCACATGATTACTCTCTAGAAAAACCCTCATTCCTTCTCCCTTAATTTGATTATTGATCTATGATTCCACTAAGGTGATTTTGGGTGATTTCCCACTGCAATTTAATCTCTTCCTTTTTTTCTTATAATATGATTGTTTGGAGGTATGTGAAATCTCTATCACTCTTCTTTATTCAAAATCATGCCCGATACCCGATGGTTGGTTTGTAGGGATTCCACACTTAACTTCTAGAACACAAGTTGGCTCACACAGCCTCTTTGTGATTTTAATGTGCCGCCTGAGGCAGCCAATTTGACAATTTTCAGTTTTCTCGCACAGTTACAATCTTCTTCTATTAGTGTTCCTGTGTAGGTGGAGCATGAAGTAACTAGTTAAGTCTTCATGGAGTAGGATACTCTGATATGGATGCAGAGCAAAAACGAGCAATTCAATAACAGAGACTTTTACAGGACCCTGTGTGGGGATCATTCCCCTGCGCCTTCATGGTTGCTGAATTACAGAGCACGCTTCATCAGACCTGCTCGGTTTTCTCTGATCTGGAGAATCTAGAAAAATCGTCTACCTACATCGGATGCTCTCAAGAAGGTTGGGCTCCACATGGCCTCCATGTGTTCCATGTGTAAAGATGGTGAGGAATCAGTTCAACATGTTTTTGTGGGCTGCTATCATGCAAAGAAACTGTGGGATTACATCGGGTCTGTGTTTGGGGTGACTGTTGACACCTACATGCCGATTTGTCAAGTGCTGTCTACTGCTTCTCATGGAAGATTCAACGAACAGATTTTTAATCTGTTTTTGACAGCAATTGCGGTGGCTGTTGCTGTCCTTTGGGAAGCCCGTAATGCTTCCACTTTCACTGATTTGTGACCCAATGCTCATCAAGGTGTGAGGGTGATACATAGGTATGTTTATGAAGCATCTTGTGTGCAGGATGAGACAATGTCTCACACAGTTGCAGATCTGCAAATTCTGCGTACTCTTGGTGTCTCAGGGCAGCCACGCTTGCCTCGGATGCTGAAGTATATTCGATGGATCCCACCCATCGGACCCTGCCTAAAGGTTAATGTTGATGGGGCTGCGTTGGGTGCTCCTGGCCCATCGAGTTGCGGAGGCGTGTTTCGTACCTATCTTGGGTTAGTTAAAGGATGTTATCATCACGCCATTGGAATTGGTACCGTGTTTGAAGTGGAACTTTGGGCCATGGTATATGCCATCAGGTAGGTTGTCCGCTTTAACTTGGAACATATATGGATTGAATATGATTCTCAGGTCGCGGTCCATGCCTTGAGCACCAAGACGCGCCATGTTCCTTGGCGTGTACTGCCGCAATGGTTGGCATACCTTAATGATATTGTGCGGATGCGGGTGGAGGTATCACATATCTACTGAGAGGCGAATCAGGTGGCGGATGCGCTGGAAAAGCGGGCGCTCACTAACACATGAGAGATGTGGTCTTTTACGACCCAAGACTATTGTGCCCCACTGGTGGAGGCAGATAGGTGTGGGGTGGTGCACACTAGCTTTTGTAATATTCCCCCGTACGCATGACTCTTTTCACTTTCTTTCTTTATTTAATTTTATTAGGACCGGCTTGACCGGATCCTGGCTTTTCAGGTAGATTTTAGAGTGAGTTGATTATATGGTTTATTCTATCTCTTCTATTATATTATGATTCTCTATTGTTTTACATAATTATGAGCTTACTAGTTCATGTTTAAGTGGAATGTGTGGGAAGACTATAGTGGATTTCCTACTGAGTCAATATACTCAACCCAACATATTCATTCTTGTACATATGAAATCATTGTTCTTAATGATATAGGTATGGGGAATACCTTTATGTGTTTTCTAGACAATTTTTCCATTATTGAATGAGACTGTGTTGGGAACTTGGTGGTTGTGATCATGTGGGGCACTGGAGTGTTCCATGTGGGCATGTTGTCTTTCCTTTAGGAATTTTAGTTCTATGGTCATGTATTACTATGGGAGGTTTCAATCTAATTATATTGTATGGAAATATTAAGTATTATAGAATGGTCTTATATTTATTCATGCATCTTATTTATGTATCAACTAAGAGATGTATTATATAGGTTTTTATATATATATTAGGGCATATCAATCCCCAAAATGTTACTAGACCCCAGAAATTTATTTTTAACCATTGGTTTTTGGGGAAATTCACCTAAGGTTAGTGGTATATTGTTTAGGACCAAGCTAATGGGTTAGGGTTAGGATATTACACTAATAACCAATTTCACTTAATAAATTTATAAAAATAATATATAAAAGTAGGGATAATAATATAATTTTAATATATAGGTTACTCCATAGGAACTATCATGCTAATGTAGAAGAATTATATGAAAGCCTCGATGAATAAAAAGAGAAACCAATTCATTACCTATCCCAGGTCAACTATTATCCTAACCCCACTAAGGATCACTCAAAAAATTTAAATATAGGTAATATAATATAGTAACCTTGAAAATATATCAAGAAGGTACCCTGCATCGACTTGATTACTAATCTAATTACCGTAATAATTTTAATTGTATACATCTTAGTACTCACATACCTTCTATATCCACATGAAATATTATCAAATTGTATCAAATCTACAATCATAGAACCATAACCAGTGACCACATACCATATCACTACCATATCACCATATTACTAGCATATAAATTCACATCATGATAAAAATATGTATAAAAGAGAGATCAAGATAGGGGGAGTAGTAAACTATCCATATCACCTATATTTTTGATGTTGGGGGTATACTCTGAACATAAAATCTTATATATGAATAATTAAGGTTTCCCAACTATAGTAGTGGTGTGCATGAAATAAAAAGACACATAATGGATATATAATAGAACAAAATTCCAACCTAGGGTCTAATTTTTATCATAACTCCTCTATTAACACCGGTCATCATCATACGATGACCACCACCCACAATAACAATAAAAATGACTTCCATAACTTACCACACAACATCTAATACTATAAAATAACAATAAACACACATCTTATCATTTCCAATTCATTGTTCATTCATCATTAAACTCAATCTCAACACCTCTAAATTCAATAAACCATAATGTAGATGACAAAGAAAATCCATGCCTCTACAAGTGCTTAGTGAATACAGTGTGTAGATGATTATTTTTTAACATCATTGGTCTCATTTGTTGCAGTGGTGAGATGGTGTTTAGTCTATTTTTTTTGTCTTGGGTTTTTTTTGGTAAAATTAAAATTAGACATAAATATTTGATTCTATAATTTATGGAATGATTTTTTTTTTCAGGAATCACTTAAAATATGGTGTAATTTTATTTATTTTCCTTATTTTTGTTTTTTCACAACTATATTACAACAATCACTAATAAATTAGTGAAAATATTCCATTTTCTTAATTTTTTTAAATATTATAAATAAAAACCTTATATTAAAAATTTAGAAACAACTATATATATTAAAAAACATTTATTTAAGAAAATAAAGAAAAATTAAATTTAAATTACATCTAAATTAATTTAATAACACTAGAAAACATGGAAAACAACATTTTTTATAAACCAAAATAAAAAATTCCTATTAATGAAATGATGAAATTGATATATGTGGTAATTTTATAAACTAGAACCAATTTATTTATTAAAAATTTAAATAACCATTAAATAGAAAAATCATCACTTTGAAGTATTTTTTATGTAGTGGGTGACTGCAAAAAGTTTTTTAAATAATAATAATTATATGAATCAATGTAATAGTATTAAAATCAATATTTCTAGTTTATTAAATCAAGACACTATTAGTTAAAAATAGAATTATAAATAAACTTCAGTGACCAAAATTGATGATCCTTATTACTTGTAATTTTTTATTATATATTTGAATAATTTTACAACCACAGTTTTATAAATATATTCTTTTTAAAATATAACAATAACCTGAAAATTTATAAATTTAAATTAATATATATGATATTTTTAAATATTTTGAAAACTTATCTAAACGTAGCATGAACCAATATATATTTTTTTCGATTAATATTATGAAACATAATTATTTTTAAAAGTTATTTTTATTGTAATATAAAAAAAATATGAAAAAATTAAAGCCTTAAAACCACAAGACCCATAATAATTTCTAACTATATATAAAAGAATTATTTCTTATAAATAAACTATTTTCACAAAAAAACTCACTTTAAATTATTTTGAGTTCATCAAATATCATATTTCTGTGTAATTAATGCCTATATGTGACAAATAATTTTCATGTTGTAGTTCTAAATTCTTACACCAAACTGTGCTCATTTTCTCATTTCTTTAAAAGGTTTTACAAACATAAAATAACAAAATTGATAGTTTTTTTGTGAATTTTGATTCCTTGGAAATCCTCTTCATCTTTTTCTCATTATTAAATGTAGAAAATTTCACAATCATCATTTTCCTAAAAATTATTCCATTTATAACTTGTTTGATGATTTCAAGCAATTAATCCAAATAATTTTAAAAAACAGAGTAAAATTGTTTTTTTAATTATGAATGTCACAGGAATCATATTCATGTCAAACATACTTCTACAGGTACCAAATTATTTTATGATCATTTTAAAAATGAGGATGATAATTTTTTAAGAATGTTTGATCCTTTTTTATCATTTTATGTTATTTATGTAATTTATAACTCGTGTATCATTTAAAATGTACATATTGTGTTACTATGTGTATTCTTGATAAAATCATCTTGTCCCTCATTACTCTAGGTAAAAAAAGATTCAACAATTAAAATGATGTGATTTTATATAAATGAGAAATTTTTTAAGAACAATAGGATATTTAATGGACATTAATTAAAATATAGAGTTTTGGGTGATTTTTTGGTTCCTTATCCATTATATACAACATGAATATTTTTTAACTAGATATTTTCTTTATCCAGTATTAGAGAATGACACTAAATTTTAACACCAAACAATGTATAATATATTTTTGAAATATATTTCACATATTTTATTCCAAGAAAATAATGTGAGTGTATTGAAAAAACATGAAATCTTATTCACTTTAAAACCACACCACTCTCTTACCCAAAATAGCATCACCTAAAAAATATAATTCATCTCATTTCTTATTCTTATAGAATTATGTATATTACTAAATTTATTTCCCTCATTCCAATGATCATGACTACTCCACTACCACACCATTTTCCCCAAAAATTTTGTTGCGCCTCTAATGTTTCCAAACCCGTGTCATTATTTCCCACATAACATTCATTCAGTTTCACATTTTTTTACATTCCAACAACACTCAATATAGCTGGATTTAATTAAATCCATATGTTTATAGATATTTTTTTGATATAAATTTCATAGTCATGACTAGATATTAAGTTTTAAATTTAATATTTTTATGGATTTGACTTATTTTTCTTATGCATTTTTATAGGGAACTAATTAGGTTTATATAATTTTTATCTATTTTTTTACATGATTAATGGTTTCAAAGAATCTTAAATAAATTTTCAATGGTAATTTAAATATAAGAATGAATGGACTTATCCTGCATCGGGCCCAGATTCAAAATTTGGGTGCAAGAGATTTTTTTGGTATTCCTGAAGCATTGTAGCACCTCATAATCCCAATTTAGACTCAGGTTTAAATTTGGGTGGAAAATGTTTTTGTGGAAATATATAAAAAAAATATTTTTTACAATAGAAAGTACTATTGTATTGGTACTATTCATATAATGTGGTATTTTAGGCTATAAAATTGGGCCTCTAGGCCTCTTGGCCATCAAATAATGGGCCTCCAAGATTACAATGGAGTGGATTCTGATCCATGGTATATAATTTGGAGTGGGGTAAGTCACCATTGATGTAGTTAGACATAGGATGGTCATTAGTGATCTCCTATTACTAAATGCAACTACCAAATTTCAAGAGCTCAAAGACAAAGGCCCATCACACTTCTGTGAGGGGAGATGACGATAAACTAAGGATTTTTATTTAGAGTGTTGGGTAGTGTGGGGTGATAGAAGAAAATCATTGAGAGATATGTTAGTTTCTTACATCTTACCTCAAGGCCTTCAGGTTATATATCTGGGGATTTCAGGCCATATAAGGGTTCCCTCTAAAACCAGTTAAAAATTGGGATTATTTAGACAATTAAATAAAAATTGAATAAATATAAATAATAGATATAAATTATAACAAATGAATAATATTTCCAAAAGTATTTATTATCAATGATGTGAAGATTCAATATATTGATTGTAATAAATGTATGGAGTAATAAGTGTTTTATAGATTATACTTCAATATTTGAGTAGATTTCTATTAATGGAAATGTGGTTGGAGATTTAAATTATAGTTAAAAAAATATCTTATGTATGATATGGTTAGTATATAATGAGATAATGGAATGTACCAAATATTTCATGTTTTAAAAATGTAATATAAATATTTAATAGAGTTTTCTAAATATAAGATTTTTTGATATACTAAGAAATAAATATCTTATGTTGATATATTTTTTAAAAGGTTTCATCCATCATACTATGATGATTTATAATCTTCCAATAATACATCATTTGGGAAAATTTATTTTCAAATACACATGATGAAAAATAAAAAATATAATATATAAAAAAATATATTTACTAATAGATTATGACATATATTTGTTTCCCCATAATAGAGGGTGAATGATTTTTTAAATTGTAAATGAAGTGTTAAATTTGAGACTAGTAAATTTTATTAGTGGATTAATCTATTTAAAAGTATCAATAGCACAGATAAATTATATTGAATTGATGGTTTTGAGTTTTAAATGTCACTATTTCATATTAATTTTAAATTATTATATGATGAAGGTGTCATATTTTCTAATACATATATAAAAATGAATTTTTTCAATTTTAGACTGTAATGGACCTCATTTTTATGTAATTGATTTCTTTTTTTTTGGTTCTTTATATTTTTAATTGAAGAAATATTAAGTGTGAGATGGAAGGGAGGGTAGTATTTATTTTTACCCACATATTTTCAACTTATTTAACTATTCTTTTCATCTATTAAATATCATTATTGGTGTTGTTTAATTTTAGGGATAATTAGAGAAATTTTAGGTGAATTGGGGATGGGAAAAATGATTAAATGTATTGTGTGGACTGGGTACTTGGTGGGAATGGACTAGGTGGTTCTGATAGAGCCACCATGTACCTAGTGGAATTGTATAGTTACCCAATATACTCTTGAATAAAATCCCCTAAAAATATAATCTTTTTTATTTTAAACCCTACCTCTTAACTTAAAATCTAGGTGGTCAAATTTTTTTATTTATACAAGCATTATCCCATTCCCTAGGATCTCTCAAGATTCAATCTTCCTTCTTATGTATTTCTCTATTCAATCATGGATCAAATCACTTTTAATGTATCATGAATATATTCTATAACTAGGGGTCATTTTTTTATTTATAATATTGTTTTAAATTATTTTCCTCCATGGAAATTTAAAAGAAACCCAGAAATCGATGTAAATCAATATGAGGAGGGGGTGAATCAGTGATTAAAATTATTTTTTATGTTTCCTTCTAGAAAAAACCCCACCTTTATTTTAATTTATTAATATCATTTACAAACACAAAAAAGGGCACAAAATATTTATAAGGCTTTCCTCCTAGAATAAGAAGACTTATCCTTGGTAGGATCCATATTTCACCGAGACTATAAGACACACTAGTATCAATATGTGAGTAATAAAATAAGGGTGTGATATTTTATTTTCATTACATGTCTCCCAAAAGTGTTAAGTTCTTTCTACACTATTACAATGATAAATTATTATTTATCAAAAACAAGGAATTCTTTGATAGAACTTTGCTTAAAAAGTTTTTGTTTCATTTACACTTTTATTATTCTTCTTCAACTTGTATTGTTGATGTTTTTATTCTTTAAATATGTATAAAATTCATAGTATTTTATTCTTATTCTTATTTATCTCTCAAAATATTTTTGATAAGTTTGTAGGAATAGTATCCACTTTCACTCATTTACACTGTTGTTCATTCCAATTTTTTTTTCAAAATTAGCTTTAGGTCACTACGACATTGCGACCTTGGCGGTACCTCGACCAAGAATCTATTGAAGTAATCATTTCTTTTTACATGAGAAAAACTCTTTCTTCATAGTGAGAACTTTTTACATACTTTTCTTGATTCATAAATATCATTTTTGATGTTTAAAAACCAATCCAATATCTTTTGAGTTATCCAAATAGTTATTTTGACTAGAATAAATATTCTATAAATCTTATTTTTCAATCCTTATAAATATAAATAACTCAAAATGGAGAAATTCATATACGTACAATAAAGTCATTTGATACTCCAAAAAGTAATACATGGCTCAAAAAATTTCATAAATTCTTGTATTAAAGTATGATGCCTGTGACTTTGAAACTCATACATGGTTCTTGCATAAAGTCATATGCAACATTAAAGTCTTATGTATGCGACATAAAAAATAATACTTTGGCACAAAATTATACTGAATTTATCCAGAGTATTACAAGTTCAAATTTGGTAAACATTAAAGTATGACGTGTTCTGTGGAAGTATCATTCACTCCATAAAATTAATACACACATAATTAAATTCATATTATTGTTTTCGAAATTTATATAAGACATGAATTAACTATTTATTTTCTCCAAATCCAAAATCTATAATTCTATAAATTATTCACATAACCCCTTCAAACATTATACATAAAAATATGAACATGTAAAAACCTTTACGTCACATAAATAAAAATTATATCATGTGCTTTTAAATATAATTTATCAATGGATAAAAAAATAAATCACAAAAGACTATATCCACTTTAACCTTCTCTAGTCTCTTTCTCTAGAAAATCTCTATATTCTAGGGGAAAACTCATGTCACAAAAAAATCCAAAAGTTTTCAAATACTTCTAGAAATATATTGGAATCAATAATCTACCCCCTAACAATATTTGTGTGATGTTTAACTATTTCTATAAATGTTTTCTCCATCATTTTAATGATATTTTTATGGTATTTTTTTACCTAAATGAGTTATAAATGTGAATAATCTATAATTGATGATCTTGAGATGAAATGATGATTTAATGAAAATTTTCATTATATTGACTATTTTTGGTAATTAATTGATCAAATTGATCCTTCATTTTTTATTGATATTATAAAGATAAAATATTTACTCACTTTCAGATTTAAATTGAGATAATAAATTTTGAAGAACACATGATGTCATTAGAACTAAAATTTTAGTTTATATGTGTTTTATTTATGAAATAAATTTTATAGAACAAATTTTGGATTTATTCAGTGAAGTTTAAAAACAATTATGGGTATGTTGTTTATTTTTGTGTTTTGGAAGTTTAATTTCATATGTTCCATTTCGTTTTTTTTAAATTTTTTTTGGAAGAATTTTTAATCATTTTTATTCAATATAGAAATTTATAATTTAATAAATTATAGTTTTTTAATTCAAATTCATTAGATTTTATTTATAGTAATTAATGATTTTGATTATAATTACAGGTTGTTTCATATATCTTTTAATTTTGAGTATCAAATTGTCTTTAAAACATTATTTTTAATAATCTTTAAGCTAGGTCATAATAATTTTTTAATTTTGAAAAATTGAAGAGTATGATTTGAATGAATTTTTTTTGTATTATAAGATTACAGAAATATCATATGATCCTTGATCATATTATATTTTTGGACATTACTAATAAAAATTTGTCATTTTCCATTCCCAAACTCATGTATAGAGCTCCCAAAACCACTGACATGGAAATTAATGCCCAATATTATTAAGGAATATGGAATCTAATCTTGATTTGATAAAAGAAATGGCCAAAACAAATAACATCAAAAGCATTCATTAAAAGATGGTATACCATTGTGTTCCAAATATTGAAGAAATTCTAGTAGACCTTAAGGTATAATCAGACTTGAAATCTGTAGTGAGGTAGATAAAAATATTTCTAAAGAAGAATGAGAAAATGAAATAGAGAAATAATGATGAAGAAACCTTAGTTCCTCTTTTTAATATTGGTGATTTTTATACAGATCCAAACAAAGGTAAATAATTACAAAAAACTATAAATTTAATCACAGATGAGCCAGTTTTATAGTTCATTCAAGTTTCATAATGTTAGGGGAAATAAATGATGTTGTTCAAGACTAAATGTTAGGATATAGATAAACCTTACCATAGGGACCTTGAACACTTTATACCATCTGGATGGCTATAAACCACATGATCTTGATGGTATTCCAAGCTTGGTTGAAGGTTACTTTTTCAAAGTTGGATGAAGTTTAAACATTAGATCATAGCGATTTAGTCACTATTGGTCTATTGTAAAGTTGGTGCTTTTAGAGTGAGTCTGTGATAAAGGCCATTAAAATTCATCCAATTATAAGTTATAAAATGATATTTGTATTTATTGGTAATTCCTTATTTTTATAGTTAAATATTATGGGGATTTAATGATTCCCATTACGACGACGACTAATACACAAGCAGGTGCACCTCAGGTGCTCAATCTTATTCCTTTGAGGATTTGTAGATATGTTGTGAATTCATGAACACTATTAATGTAGCTGGTTTGAATGAGAGGATTCACTGGGTGATAGTTTGATACATTTACCCCACTATGGAAATTCCATGAGTTTAAAGTTGTGAGGATGCAATGTGATTATTTGACCAAGAATTTCATACTAGGAATTTTTGCTGTATTAATAAGAAGTAAAAACATGAGTGGAGTATTAAAATATGGTATATTTGGTAGACATTTGAATTATGGACATTAACTCTTTGGAACCTAAATATAAATTGTGGAGATTTTATGGAGTATAGGTATGAATTTTTTTGAAGGATAAAATAATTCTAGAAACAATTTAAGATTCATGTGAGGATGTTAGTATTTTGTAAGAGGGGTTTTGTTTCTATCATAGGAGTAAAATATGGATAATATAAAGATAAACTAAAGAACATTCCACACATATGACTATATTTTTCATTTTATCCTCAGATTATTTTCATATTTTTTCTTTAATATGGGGGACCTGTGAATGTCTCTCTTTGGCCCCCCAACTCCACCCTCCATCTTCCATTCTATAGTTCCTATCTTTTAAATAATATTTTGACTGTTATTCTCTCTCTCTATGAGTGATCTTAAACATCTATCCATGGAGGGATTACCCATGAATCTAAATCTTTGGGGTAAAGCTTTGATTTTTCTTAGAGATTGAATATCTTGAATATTTTCATAATATTATTTACTTTTAGAAGAAGATGATGGTAATGTCAGGAGTTGTGATGGCATGTCCATTCAAAAGATTTTTTTCGACTCTTTTTCCTTAATACTTCCATCTTATACATTTTTTCCCACAAGAGTGTGATGATTGAGGATTTTTTACTAAATAACCTTAAATGGATTATTATTTCTCATGAGACATCCTTCCAAGAGTAGTTAAATTGAGATATTCATATTATAGTTTGGAATATAACTCACATAAAATAGTCCATTTTGTTAATGAGTGTTAATTATTTTAATGAGAGGGAAGTTTTTGATTAGATATATCTATCGTTCATTTAGTGATGTCTAGAGTTGATGGTTAAAATTCATTATTAGATCTATAATATTCTGTGTAAAATCAGAATGACTTGAGACTTGTTTTTATTCACTCTAACATTTTCTTATTTGTTTGTATTATTATTTCTTTCCTCTTATGTTATTATTTTAATTTAACTCTTTTTATATTTTTTAATTCTTCTTTTAATTTCATTCAAAATAAAAAAAAATAAAAAATTATTTTAGAAGGATTGCTGAGATAAACATAGTGTCTCCTTGAGATCGACCCTTGGGTTTACCACTATGCAATAGCTAGGGAAATATAAATGAATATTTGATAGTTTATATGACAATATATTAAAATATAGTGTCATTTCTACATAGGTGCATTTTTCATTATGTTTTAAATTTTTATTTTAATTATCATTGATGAAATGAGTCATGGGATTAAAAATTATTGAATATTTGTTACTGTTAGAAACCTCTCAGTTATAATAATTCACATAAGTCATGGAATACCTCCATAGTTTGACTAATCAAATGGTTACTATATAACCTATAAATAAAGATGTTTTAGATTTTGAACTGATGCTACATTTCTATCATTCTATCAACCCAGCCTAGTAGAACCAAGTGAAGAAGGTATTAATCCAAAAAAACATGAAAGAATAACCAAATAAAGAGCTGGAGGTACCTACATGTTAACTTGATGTGCTAATGGATTAAAATATGGGATTTTAAGATCCACATTTCGATACATTTTTTGAGGGCTTCTGTGGGGAGGAACATAATTAATTTGAAGAAGCTGGATTCTTTTAGAAGATCAATCAATTTCTAATTTTCATTGAAATGATTTATTATATACTCACATTTCTAATGGTTTTTCAATTGCTAAATATATCTTAAAAGATATAGGTACCCTTTAAATCCCTTTTTATAAAATAAAATATGATTTGGGTTTCTTTAAGGATATGTTGGATGAGGCTCAATACCTTACTTAAAAATTTGGCACAATCTTAGGATCACTATTTTTTTCTGAAGAACAAAAAAAAATTTTATTCACGGAGATGAGTACATTATAAGACATTCCATATTTCTATTTTATTATGATTCTATTAAAGTTGATCATTAATATGTTTTTACCTGTGTAAGATCATATGAGTCATATAAACTTTTTGATTTCTTAGGGAGACTTATAGAAGTTTAACATACACCTATTGAGGCACTATTTGAGATCCCAGTGCTTATTGAAAACCTAGGTGAGGGAGTTATTAAAGAAGATTTTATTGATGGAAAAAATTAGCGGGACGATGATGAATAGTAAGTACCTCATCCATCCATTTTTTCCTCTCTATATTACTTTCATTTATATGATAAAAATAGATTTTATTTGGTAACATTTGAGGTTGGTTTTATTGTCACTGATGACTATAAAAGTTTATATGAGGATAATGCTCATCCACTTGTGAACTCATCTTCCTTTCACTTCAAAAATTTAAACTCAACAAGTAAAAGGCGGTGGATAATATTTTTATTAGTATTAAGGAAGACCTCATAGTTGAAGATTTTAAACTTGAATTTATAAACTAGTGTTTATGAAAACCCATTGGAAATAATAATATATAGTGGTTCTTAATAAAAAAACCATATCCACTATTTTATTGGGGCTAAAACAAGAGATTTCTATATGCGTAAATTCTAAATACAGAACCCTTGAGGGTTATTTCAATATTTCTTTTGTGTTATTTTTTTTTCAATTTTCATTTATTTGTTAGTAATATTTTTTTTCATTGTTGAAAATAATGTTCCAGTGTATCCAATAAATCAAAATAATAGTCTTTATATAAGTCTTACTCAGCCAAAGAATGTATTTTTTTAACTTGTCACCCTAAATTTATAGATATTTAGTTATTAATAAATGGTAAAATATAAGTTTTTGGTGGGGTAAATTTTTTTATATTTTCTTCTCTTGTTTTAGGGATATGATGGAACTTTTTGAATGCTGAAAATTAGTAAAATATATTCCTGGTCTATTTTTAATTGAAATTATTATAATTGTTTAATCAAATCATGTGTGTTCACTTTCGTATACACATTCTTTCATGGTAAATTGATTTTGGTATCAATCTATTAGGTGTTACTGATTACTCAAATGGTTTTAGTAAAAATGAAATTTAAAAAAGAATTTAAACCTATCACATCACCCTATAGATTATTTGGATTGAATGTTTTTTTCTTTATTTATTCCTGTAATTCATCATTATTTAGTTATCTTGAAAAATATTTTATGTTGGTAAAAAAATTTAATTGCTTATACATTCTAATTTTATTTTTATAGTGTTAATGAGAAGATTACACAACCTATTAGAGAATTTTTTTGAGTATTTTCAAGGACCAAAATGAGATACAAGCTATATTTTCTTGAACCAACCCCCATTTATATCAATGTTTGGTTATAATATACATGAACCGAAATTTTTGGAATCTTAGGTTAATTCTTTCTCAGTTTTATGATTTAGAAATAGTCATTTAGAGGTTACTTTCTCATAAATTGGGGGGGGGGGTGTTTAATGAATTCAAATAATAGATATTATAGTTTCAGTGGATTTAATGTTTTTCAATTAAGCACCTAAATACACTGGTCATCTATAAAAAACTTCAACTTTTTATTTTATTAAATATAAATGGTTTAAAGTTGATTCCAAAGTGGCAGTGCTTATTGATATTAATTAAAAAACATATTGTTGGTTATTGCTACTATTTTGGAGATCTTGTCTACAAATTTTTTTTCTTCTATTCCTGTTTTATAATTGATTTTAAAATCATTTTAGAACATAAAGTGTAAGAATCCTCTTTAATAAAATAAATTTTCATTTAAAAAAAAATTTATGTGTTAACTAGTGGAAATCCCTTACCTGATGTGATAGGTTTTTGTGAGTATAAAATATGTTTTCGAACCTTATTGTAACCCCATAGAACATGGTCCTAAACTGATGAAATTTTAAATCTTGATGAGCTATATTTTATTAAATTGTTTTTTATACCTTGAGATTAAACAATGGCGATAATATTTGTGTTTAAGTGTGGGGAAGGGGTTGTAATTTTATAAGATTTATTCAATTAAACATACATAATAAATTTCTTATATTTTTCTAATTTTTTTTCTCAATATTATATTTTCATTTTTTAATTGGGGAAATATTTCTTAAGGTTAAAGTTTGTGTTTCCACTATAAGGAGGTTAATATCTATTACCACATAGACTAAATTTAGTGCATCATTTTCCCCACATGACAAAACATTATTTTTTAAATTATAGGGGTATATCATATAATTATAATTGACTTTGATATTTTTAGTTTGAATCAGACTCATAATATATGCATACAAATTATTTTTTTAAATAAATATACCAATCCAAGTTGGAATTTTTATTGATTAATATTTTAATTGATCGATGGTTTGGTTATTATTCTATTTTAATTATTATTCCCACCCATAGATTCATTCGCATATATTTAATATGTATTTAATTATGTATTTTGGTTCACCTAGGGGTAAAGAGATTTTTTTAAGTTCTAGTTGGATGAAATTGAAGTTTATTTAATTCTATTCAAAATCATAAATTTCATTCATTTTTTGTAATAAAGAAAACCAAATTTTCATTGAAACTATTTAATATTGTGAGGGAAATTACATTATTAACTTGAGAGAATCCTTGAGGGAAAATAAACTTGAAAAATAATTCTTTATTACATTTTTGTTTTTTACAATTGAGATATATACCTTTCCACTATTTTTTAATAATTGATTACTTGAGAAATATTAGTATCTTAATTGTAGGGAAATTTGATGTGGATATTTTTTATACATGTTATCCACATCATTTTAATGATGTTTTAATGGTATATTTTACCTAAATGGTTTTTTAAAGGTGAATAATCTATAATTGAAGAACTATAGCTGAAATGATGATTCATTGAATATATTCATGATATTATGTGTTTTTGGGATTAAAATTGTCACAACCCCTCCCCCAGGACTCGTTTCGTGACTACCCCAAGCCCACCTCCCACTGGTTAGGGGATGTTGACTAGCACTGAGTAGGCATATCTCATAAGTGGGAGGCAATTTCCCTTTTACTTGTATGCACACACCCGTCTCCAAGAAAAAGACGAAACTGAAAACACTAATTAAACATGGATGAAAACCATAAAGAAAACCCACTTAGAGTGTGGTACAAAACTAAAAGAAAATGGGCCAAAATACAATCCCACTAAAAAGGAAAATTACAATACCCTAGGTATTATTTTTAGAAAACCCTATATGAAGGGTAGGTACAATAAGTTGTTTAAATGTCACTGAAGTGAACCACGGCCGCTGGGTCTCCATGAAGCACCCCTATTTCTGGTCCGCCAAAGACCCCATCAAAGCTACTCATCGTCTGCACAAGACGATACATGTTAGGGCGAGGCCTGTGAAGGGGTGTGTAAAAAAATACTCAGTAGGGACCCCAAACCATAAAGGTATCAATATGAAATATACTGTAAAGGAATCACAAGAAAAAAACCATAACGGAATTACATGAAGTATACAACAAAGGAACCACATAAAGAATACCACAAAGGAATCACTACAAATTACACCTAGTATACTACCAAATAGGTACACAAAGTTTAGCCTCTAATAAGTATAATCAAGATTGTCACTACAGTCAGATCACAACAAGTATTGGTCTATGGTATGTAAACATGATTGTTGTAATAATCAATAGTACTCTCAGGTAGGTAACACACAGAGTGTAGGAAACATACAGAGTATAGGTAACATATAGAGTGTCAGTAACACACGGAGTGTGGGTAAGACATAGAGTGTTTGTAACCCAAGGAGTGTAGGTAACATATGGAGTGCTAGTAACACACGATGTGTTGGTAACAAACGGAGTGTCGCCAAAGAATAAAGGACCCACACCCTGGTGGGATAGGGGAGTACCGACTCAATCTAGGTAAGACACAAAATATAAGAAAGACACACAATCTAGGTCAGACCCAAAGTCTAGGTAAGACACACTGTCTAGGTAAGACACACAGTATAGGTAACACTCACATTCTTGGTAATCACATAGCTTCTAGGTCAAAGCTATCCACATGATTCTGTCCTTATCATGCTCATATCGGGAGCACCTACTCCTCGAGCCAGAAGGTTTTACACCAACATCCATGGAAACTACCATATAAAATATCAAATGGACCACCTTCTCATGAGGGTCCCAATGATAAAAACTGATCATAAAATTGGCACACGGTTTGAGAGCTATGATCATTTTAGTAAAAAGGGGCTGGTTGGGTTCGGGACTGATCGGACCGACCGACCTGACTTAGGTCCCACCTGACCCGACTCATTGCGTCTGACCCAACTCGTCGGGTTTGACCTGACCTATCACCCCGCCCTGCCTACCCAGCCCGACCCGCTAGTGTGGGATGATTCGCTCCACCCGGATGTGGTGGGTGTCACATCCTTGCATGGTCAACGTGGCTGGCCGCCACGTTCAATGCGGTCTGCCACTGCATGAACCACCCTGCAGTCCTGCTGGACCACGACCTTACAATACATCATGTGGCCTCAATATGCATAATCTTGAGTCACGTAGGTGACCTTAGAGCCAACAAACTTGTCTGATACCCGTTGTAGTTTTTGTGGGTTCCTCCCTCCAGGTGGCTACGCCGCCGTGTATCATTGCAGCACACCGGTAGGTGGCATATCCCCTTTTCCTGGCCACTATCGTCACGGTGGGTGCCTTTTTTTGAGTTGGTAAGACTTTCATGATACTTGGGTCACCGTATTCACTAATATGGATGATTATTGTCTTGTAATCACCCTAGGGGTCCATTCATGTTTGGAACCTCCCTGAAAAGCCTGATGCGACCACATGTGTCCGTTAGTGAGGAACACAAGAAGAGGGATTAGAAAGGCACCAAAAACACCCTTTAGAGTGGTCCAACGCTTTGTTCATGTCCGCCCGAATTCATAATTGTTAGTATGATGATGAAGAATGAATTAAATTAAAAAATTTATAATTCCCACATTAATCCCGCATTTTTAACCATCCTGAATAAACGATCGAACTCCAGATCAACCTATTTGTGGGTTGGTCTGAGTTTGTCTTTGAAAACAGGAACAAGGAAAGAAAATAACATGAAAAGAAACCCCCAACATAAATAGGATATTATTCAAAGGAAATAATTCTTCTTTGGAGGCGATCCGTCCACAAACCTCCTCGATCCGTCATTCGTTGGTGTTCGTCATTCGTCGTCACCGATGAGAGATATGCCTTCTCATTCCATAGGGAAACTTTTGGGCTCCAGGGATGTTCTCCAGTGCAATTAATTCTAATGCTAGTCCCTAACCCTAATTAAAAGTGGAAACATGTTAACACATTTCAGTGTTACTGTTTCAGTTTGAAACAACATCGATGCACTTTTTTCCTTTATGAAAGGAAATAGGTTCCTTGTCAATGCATCGAAGAATTGTTGCGTCCTCATGAAATGCTAAAAGAAAATAATATAATGTTTTAAATTTAGTTTTATTCTTATTTAAAACTACTAAAAAGGATTTTTTGTAGTCAACCCACATCATTCGAAGTTAGGTGCAGCCTAAGAAAAACCCACTGCTCTGAACATAATGGTTCCTTGAGATTTCAAATCTAAGAACTCATTTAAAAGATACTAAAACTACACATGATCACAATTTTTAAAAAATTTAAAAGTAGTTCAATCATTTTATCTGGGAACCTTGGGCCTCAGAATGATGTTCCATATTAGCTACTTGTCTCAAAATAATTCTATTTCATTTTTAAAAATTTAAATGGAAAATTTGAGACATTACAATCTCCCCACCTTAGGTATTTATGTCCCTAAAAGCCAAACCAAGAGATAAAAAAGAAAATGGGGATTCGGAGAAAAAATTTGATCCTTCCCCTCCCACGTTCTCTCCTAGATATTCCCATGCTTCTACCAAACGTTCACTAGAGGAATCGATTTCCTACAGAGGTTCCTCTCATATCGATCCTAGATCTCCACCGAGAACTCCAAAAAAGTCACCCTATCGTCAACATTCAAATTTCCCTAGTCAATGACATGTGATGGGTCATGTACATATCTCCATACCTGGGATACATGAAATACATCACCCACCCTATCTAACTTTGGAGGAAACATCAAGTGGTACGCAACCTCACCCACTATACGTAGTATCAGAAAAGACTGATGAGCCTCAAAAATAATTTGTCGCCCCATCCAAATATCTATATCCCACGTCGAGGAGAGACCCAAAGGAACACATGGTCTCCCTAATCTAACTCCAAGGGGATTCCTTGCCTATTAGGATAGGACTTCTGACAGCTCTTTGTAGTTTTCATCTGCCCTTGGATGACCTGAAACTTCTTTGTAGTATCAATCTCATACTCCGAGCCCATGAGCATGGACTCTTCGGGGTCAGTCCAACAAAGTGATGACCTTTAGGGTTGCTCGTACAAGGCCTCGAATGGTTCCAAACCTATGTAGTAGTGGTATATGTTATAGTAAGAGTACTCCACTAGGGGTAGGTGATCCTCCAAACTATGACCAAAATCGAGGATGTAAACACGTAGAATGTTCTCTAGGAGCTGAATGGTCTTCTCTGTCCGACGGTCTGTCTGTGGGTGGAAAGTTGTTCTCAAGCACAGCTGTGTCCCAAATGCCTCTTGCAATCCATTCTATAATTGGGATGCAAACCATGTGTCACAGTATGAGACTATAAAATATGTGACTCCATTTATTCGAACTATCTCCTACATGTAGAGGTGTCCCAAGCTCTCTACTAAACCTTGTTCCCAAATTTCTATCACGTGGGACGACTTGGTGAGTTGGTCAATGATCAACAAAATGGTATCATTCCCTCTAGAAATACATGGTAAATCTCTCATGAAGTCCATTTATATTCCATCCCACTTCCACTCTGGAACCTCATGGGGTTGTGTTAATCCCACAAGAACGTTTTGCTCGACCATCACTTATTGACAACTAAGGATTATAGATACAAACTCTAACACTAAATTCTTCATACCCAGCCACCAAAAATGATGCTGGAGGTTCTGGTACATCTTTTCCACTCTTGGATGTACCACCAATGATAATTTATGGAACGCCCTCAACACCTCCTCCCATAACGTTACCGGTACAACTTTGTGTCCTCTAAAAAGGATGATGTGCTCCCCACCTTTCAAATATCCACCAGGAGCATTCCCTATAGACATTTGGTCATGTGTAGTTTCAAAGTTGATATCTCCAAGATTAACCTCCCTAACCTATTCTAGATTGGTGGGTTAACCACCTTCGACTAGTGATAAGCTACTTCATCTCCATCTAGGAAGGACATATGAAGTGAGGTCAACTACTCTGGGATCCCATTCAGTAGATGTGAACTTGATCTCCTATGAAGAGCATCTTCCATAATATTCCCCTTCATAGGAGTATAGACTATCTTGAAGTAATATTCATGGAGAAACTATATCCAAAACCATTTTCTCAGGTGTATATCCTTCTATGAAAAGATATTCCTAAGACTTTTGTGGTCTGAGTAGACAATTAACCACTCTCCCATAAGGTAGTGTGACCACATATTCAATGTGAAGACTCTAAATGCCAACTCTAGATCGTGGGTTGCGTAGTTCTACTCATGTGGTATCAACGGCCATGAACCATAAGAAATCACCTCTTTCCCCTACATCAGGATAGAACTAAGCCTGGTTCTTGATGCATCGCAAAACACCATGTACTTGACACCCTCCTCTGGAAATCTCAAGATAGGAGCACTCGTCAAACTCTTCCTCAGTTGAACAAATATCTCCTATCACTTCCCCATACACACAAAGGGTTTCCCCTTTTATGTCAAGGCTATCATGGATGCTGATACTCTAGAATAGTTGGGTACAAACCACTGATAGTACCCAAAAAACCCAATAAAACTCCACACCTCGGTAACGTTCTTGGGTGGATCCCAAGCAAGAACCGCCTCTATCTTGGACGAATATAAAACAAATATTGCCTCCAAAATGTTTTATCCTTTAAAGTGGACCTATCATATCCGTAAATGTAACTCATAGATCTTATAAAAATGCTTGTGCTCTCAAAGTAAGTCCAGGACCATCCTCTAGTATATCGTGTCCTCCTCCTTGGATGCTGAGTACACCAGGCTGTCATCAATAAAGGCCACTACAAACCAGTCTAACTAGGGCTGAAAGATCCTGTTCATGAGTCCCATCAACAATAATGGGGCATTCATCACACCCAATGTTTTAACTATGTATTCGTAGTGGCTATAGTGACATTTGAAACCCATCTTCGGGATATAATCAATCCACAATTGATTCTGATGATAGCCTGATATGTGGTGTATCTTCAAGAACCATCTTGCTCCAATCAGCTGACTGAAGAGGTCATCTATCCTAAATATTGGATACTTATTCTTTATAGTCACTTGGTTCAGGTGTTGGAAGTCCACACATAACCTCAAGATCTCGTAGGCATTCTTGAAAAAAAACTAGGGCTGCCCATGGTGAAACACTGGGTCTCACGAAGCCCTTCCTCTATAATTTCTCTATTTGTACCCTCAATTCACAGAGATCTAAAGTAGATATCCCATATTCTATTTTAGATTTTGGTGTCATCCCAAGTTATAGGTCAATAAAGAATTCTACCTCTCTACGGGGAGGTATTACTAGAACATATTTCAGAAAGATGTTCCCGTACTAATCCACCAATGCAGGAAAATGATGACTCGTCTCATCCACTCCTCCAAGGGTCTTTCTAGAAAACTAATTTGTGATTAGAAGCAACCTCATATATGTGATTCCATCCTACACTAATTTAGTTTCCTTCTCTCCGATAAAGGAAAACTTGGTCCCATCTCCGCGGACACACCACACTGTGTGCCTGAAACAACCAATCTGAGCTTAAAATATGGATAAACAGTCCATTCTTAGAATGAGGTCATAAGGCCTAGATGGTTACACCAAGAGATCCCACATGAAACTCTCACCCCCCAATAGTAAGGGCACACTATCAGCACTAGTGTGTAATCATCGAATCTCCTCCTGTAGGAGTCTCTATGTGTAGGGATTGAGTCAACAATTCCATTGGAATATAGATATCTCAAACAAAGGTCATGGAAAGAAAAGAGTGACTTAAACCCTTGTAAGAACCCAGATCTTCTTTTTTAGGTATGGATCCTATCTTTTTTGGTGTTTTGAGAAAAAATAGGAGAATCTGAGAATTTAAGAAGTACACGCCATGTACTTATAAGTACACGCTTTATACACAGTTACCACGGCTGACTGTGTACTGGTTGTGTAATGGCCGAGTACATAGCCGTTTGGGGTGACCTAGAGACTGCCTAACAAGGGCCCCAAATGGCATATACATTCCACGTACCTTTAAAAGACACACCATGTAATTTTTCTTTTCTTTCATTAAAGGGACCGGGGTCACCCCTCGTTCACAAAAACCCCTTCTCCTAACAATGTATTGTCCAGGATTGACCTAGGAGTGCGATTCTTCCCAGAACCCCTGATCAATCATCTGTGCTCGGAATGAACCATTTTCGATTACATTGGAATATCCACAATGAGTTATTCCTTCTTCTAGAAACTATTCTCTTGATTTCTCATCTCTCATGAGATATTCAAGGATGATCATTTTTGGTCTTTTTGTAGATCTATAGAGTTCTTGGCCGATTCAAGGGCCGATGCCAGAGTATATCGATCGTACAACGTCAGGGTTGGCTATTTGTGCCTTTCCATAGTTAGTCTCTAAATATTATATGTAAAAGTTCCCAATAACCTAGAATGAGGTATTGCGTGTTTAAGGATTTTAGCCCTGTTAATGAATTCTATTCCTTATGTTCCTTAGTTGAGGCTCTTATTTGTGAATAGGGTTATTTTTCCATGCCTTGTGTTGTTAAGATGGTGTGATATTATCTAATGTTGTTATACGATAGTGTCTGTTTAGCCAAGTATTTCTTTAAAGATGTTATCCAAGTAGTTATTAAGGTTTACTTTGGCTTTTTAACATCATTGTTAATGATTGACTAACACAGGGACGTGAGAACCTGGTGTAGTAGACCATATGAGGAATGGATGCTGAGGGATTCCTAGAGTGTGTGTTTACTTTTCACGTTGCGAGACCATAGGGGGGATGGATGTGAGTGCTCCATAAATGTTTCTATAGTTCCACTTATTTAGACCATAGGGTGAATTGGATGTTGAGTGATTCCCCAGAGTGTTTGTAGTTTACCGATAAAAGAACACAATGGGAATTGAGAATGAGTGCTTCCTCAGAGAGTATTTTTTAAAGTTGAACCAGAGGGGTTAGACTATGAGTACTTCCTAGAGGGTTGCGTGTGTTTGTTTACTTTTGAGTACTTCCGTGTTTACTTCTTCCTTTTGCTTATTGACTGCCATATATATTTACTAGCTTTTAGGAATAGATATTTGGTTGGTTATCGACTGCGATTCTTTTCACACCATGTTTGGGTCATGATTTTGGGCTCGAAAAGAATATATTTCACTAGGTATAGATAAAGGAAAGTGCCCTTCTATGTCAGTTACTTGACTGCTATGGCGATTGAGAGCATAGGACCAAGGTGAGGCTTGTGATGCTACTGGAGTTTATTTGTTTGTTTGTACTTTGTTTTAGTACTATCTTCCATCTTTTTTAATTTTTTGGATACTTTCCTAGATGTATGTATCATGAATTACTTATATATGTTCTCTAGTTGTTTATTACTTCAGTCTTCTGCTGTTTACTTATTGAATGTTATTACTGCTTCGACTATGCTTATCTGTTTATTTCCACTATGTTACTCTACCAATGAAGGCGTACTTTCCCCACTATCACACCCAAGGTCCTATCTTTTAGTTCGCAACCTTTGGCTTTTGGGGAAATGCTCTTGAGGCCATGTGACCAACCGGGTACGGGGGACCTCTGGGTGGAACCCGGAACCATGACATTACAAAGTGGAATCAGAGGAATTATTTTCTTCTTGACTTACTATTTGGAGGAAATAGTCATGGTTATGATGGAATAAGTAATTGGTAATAATTTTTTCCCAAGAGTAGCTAACCCATGTACAGGGAAAAGCTGATTTATAGTGATTATTGCAATTCTTCTGGTTTTTCAATTATCATAGTTGATTTGATTTCACCATTGGGTGATTCACATGTTTTGGGTTGTTATTGTTGATATTATTAAGGTTATATTTCTTTTGAAAACCGATGAGATGAGGGATTCCATCTCATGCATCATTTAATCAATTGCTAGAGAGCACATGTCATGCATTCTTTCCATGCCATTTAGGATGAATTACTGATTGAATGTTGTTGTGATAGATGTTGTTCTATATATGCTGTTGTTATGACAGATGACATGATAGAATATTTTCAATTGATAGGGGTTTTCTAATATGTAAGGTTTCATTTGAATGAGTACCAAATTTTGGTTCTTGAGGTGTTATAGGCCCCCATGGATCTGAATTTGATTGATCATTGATTTGTTATTCCTTGTTTATGACTTGTATAAGATGCTAAGCTTTTATTCACGGGGAGTATGGGCCCCCAAAAATCATAATTTGACACTTTAATATTCGTTTTAGTGTTTTATGGGTTCCAGAGTAGTTTCTAAGGCTTTCTTTCCAAAAAAACCTAGAATACACGATGTGTATTAATGAATACACACCATGTATCCTTGTTTTTAGGATGGAAATGTTTTTCATGAGTGCACGCCATGTATTGTATGTACACACCGTGTAGTTTCCAACTGTGTCACTAGCTCGGTGGGAAGAAACATGGGGATGGAAAATTCTTTGTGGAACACGCAATGTACCGGACGTACATGCTGTGTTTATAGACTATGTGTCCAGCCATGTGACCAACGACATGGGTGGATTTTGTGTAGATAGTACATGTCATGTTTGTCACAAACATGCTATGTAGATTCATCCATTTAACCAGCTATGTGAATAACAACATAAGTCAGAGAAGTTCTTTCTAGTACACGCCATGTCTGGCATGAACACGCCGTGTAGTCTTGCTCCAGGAGAACTGTGTGGGTTAAGTCATGTGAAAGAACTTGGGAAGGGGAAGAGGATTCAAGTACACACCATATTTTAGGACAAAAAACCATGTGTATGTGGGGAAACATGACATGGGTTGGAAAACGTACACGTCCAAATAAAAGCCTAAGGGAACACCCCGTGTATCCACCTTTAAGAAATCTTGATTGATTTCTTCTTCCTGTTCTCTTATTAAACTTATTTGTTTCAATACATGTTAATCTTGTTCTAAGGTGTGTGATTGACCTTGCAGAGTCATGATACCGTGACTTCCTCTGGTTGTATGCCAGTTATAATGTAGTGACAAGACACCAGACATGACAGATCAGGAACTGCTAGTAGATCCTCCAATCATTCCCATCTTGCACCATCCATTATCCTGGATATAGGTGCTGATACATTTATCCCATAGGGATTTATGAAGTTCATGCAAACCTTCCAAGGAGTACCACCTTTTGCCCCATCTATAAAAGAGTTGACGTAGGACTATTAACAAAAACATCCACCCACCTTCTCAGGGGAAGGAGGACCGTATGTTGGAGAGTCATGGTTAGAAGTCATGCTTCCGATATTCAAGAAAATGAAGACACCTCAAAAGTGGAGGGTGAATCTATTTACTTATATATTTTGTAAAGTTCCTAGTTAGGATCCAAGTATCACTGAGAGGGAGAGGGGTGAATCAGTGATATCTTTATCTTTTTAAGTTCTCCCTTTTTGAAACAATCTTCGCCTCCTGTTAAAGTGTTTCTTCCCTGCTGAACACACAGAACCACATGAACACAAGATTTACAAGGTTCACTACTCAACAAGAGTAGCTACATCCTTGGTATGGTACGGAAACAATCCAGTACCACACAATCCACTAGAAAACAATCCTTTGATGTGGAATACAATGAGTAGGATATACCCTTACACTCATGCAACACTTTGAAAACAATCCAATAGTGTGTGTGCTCCCTCTTAGCACAAATAGGGTAACACAATGTTTCAGTGCTTCTTTACAATTGAACATATGTATTCTCTGAAGTACAAATCTTCACTTTCTTACCCAAAAGCCGATAAGAACTCTCTTACGCACAACTGTATAGGTGCGAAGACCCCAAATATTTCGCGCAGCCTTGAGGGTGCCTTGGGCACAATTGAAATGGCTTGCGTGTAAAAATTCCCTTTTGGAACGGAAATCATTTTCGCGCAACTTCCCTTTTTCACGCAAAGTTTCACTTTTCGCGCAGCTTCCAAATTTTTCGCGCAACTGTCTTTATTTCGCGAAAAACTCTTTTTTTCGCACACCCCACTTAGCGTAATATTTTACGTGCACCAGAGCTCGGAATTTATTCTATGTGTCGAGCCTTACCAAACGAGAAGGGTTAGCCTCATATTTATAGGCATTTTTGATCCCGCGTGCAAAACACTAATCCGCGCGTAAAACCACCTTCATGCGCGTAAAAACTCTTTTATGCAACTTCATATTTCACGCCATGCTTCAATATTTCACACACCTCATGCCTTTTCCATTTTTCATCCTTCTAATCATGAAGCACCAATTGCGCGCAAAATTCCACACCGCATTCCATATTGCGCGCAAATTCATCCTTTCACACGCCATCATATTTCGCGCAATGATCCAATTTTTCGCGCAGCTCATGCCTTTGAAAATTTTTGAGCTTCTGATCTGGAAACACCTTTTGCGTGAAAAACATCATTCCTCTATTTCACGCATCCTGCAGATATTTCACGCAATGATCCAATTTTTCGCGCAACCCGCTACTATTTCATGCAACCCACATATATTGCGCGCACCACTTTATTTTTGCGCGCAACATGCCTAAATTTCCGCGCACTCCATGACTTTGTCATTTTTCGAGATTCTGATCTTGAATCATGACTTGCACGCAAAAATCTATACCATATTCAATCTTTCATGCTTCATCCATTGCCAAAAACACATCTTCATCCCCCGATTTTCATGCCCTAAAATTTGGAAAACACTGGAAAGCGGCGCCACCTTAAACTGTTCTTTTCTGTCGTCCCCAGATTGTCCATTGCTTTGTCATTTTCTCTCTTCACTGCTTCCCAGAACCATTCTTCTGCTCTTATCACGAATCCCACTATCGTGATATTTATCCATTGATAGATCAGCTTTAGCATCGTCAAAGTTGAAATGGGAACTGAAACTTCCCTATCCCCCAGCAGCATCATTCCTTCCAATCAAAACTTTATATGACTGGCATCATAATTTCTCCCTCTTTCCTTCATAAGCCTTGCATCACAAGTTCTCCTAACTCATGATATGTGTGAAATACATACCAGTAATGCATCGTCTGATTTGTGATCCTTCTACAAAGTGAATTGATTTATCTTCTTTGACAACAAAATACAACACTCTGCAGAGGCTAACTCTTCAAACTTTCTTCTCCATTCAACTTGGTCCCAAAATTTTGAGATTCCCCCAAGATATGGTGGGATATGATCTCACAGGTGGGGCGCCAACAGGTTATGGTGTGACACGAGTTCTATATTTCCCTGTATGATTACTTCTACCCAGAGACTTTTAGGGCTGATTGAGCCTAAGAGTTCATGAGTCTAGAATAGGGTACTCTCTCAGTCATGGAGTACTCTTCTCGCCTCACAGAGCTATAGTGCTTCACACCCATTCTAGGAGGTGATGAGTTATTTCTATTGTGTAATTTTGAGTATGGTCTCAGACATGACATCTAATCTCAAGTGAACATCTCCAGGCTGACTTTTATCACCTCTATAGTCAACCAGGGGCAGATCACAGAGTGAAATATGAGGGATTATAGAGCTATGGGCTAGGGTAGTTTAGCATCCATAGATGGCGATTCTCTGGCTAATAGTAGGAAGCACCATAGGGAGTCTATGCATGGAGATCTGAGGAAGCAAGACACGTCGTCTGGTTGCCAGGTGGCATTCTACCAGTGTGGGAATAATAGGAATATGAGGCCACATTGCTCGAGAGACCCAGTTGAGTGCCGATCTTGTGGAAAGATGGACCATCTTCAGAAGTTTTGTTAGTTTTTCTCCCAATAATCTAGTGAAATAGGTTCTTCTATGACTCCTCATTTAGGAGAAGGACTGCTAGTTTCTCATAAGTATGGGAACTAAAGTTTGTCCGAGTGCTCAGGCCGAGGTGGAGGTCACGACCATGGTATCCAATTTCCAAGATTTTAGTGACAATGGGGTGGATCAGCTCAAGGTGGTCCGATAGGGTCACGAAGACATAGTACAGTCTAGACTTTTGTAGTGGAGCAGACCCATCAGAAGTAGGATCTTGGACCCTCTACAATTTGAGGTACCATTCTAGTTGCCTCAGTTTTAGCTTCTGCACTTTTCGATACAATGGTTTCCCTTAGTGTTGTATCTATTTCTATTTTGGAGATTCATGGGATCCATATCTTTAATTTTGCGGATGTCTTGACGCTAGACACTCTGTTGGGGACTAGGAAGGTTAGTGTACATCAGTGCAAGGAGTTCCCTCTTGAGGTTAGAGGATGTCACTTCTTATAGGACCTCTATGTCTAGGAGATGACAGGCTATGATGTCATTCTCGGAATGGACTGGTTGGTTTCGTTATAGTATTTTACCAACTGTTATCATCATAGGGTGAGATTCACGTCACCAGAGGGTGAGTCGTTTCTACATAAGAGCGAATGTGATGTACAGGTGAGTAGAGTGGGACTCGAGCATCATGGGTTGGGGGGATTTACAACCCAGATTTCTATTATGTATCTTGATAACCAGGGAACTTCATAGATGGACTTTCCACTAGATGTGAATCGTTTCAGGGATGTATTTCAAGATGAATTTTGAGGTTTTCCACCAGATTGAGAGGTATAATTTTCTATTGATCTTGTGCCAAGAGTGGCACTGGTGTCCATTCCCCCCTATAGGGTGGCTACAACTGATTTAAAAGATCTCAAGAAGTGGTTAGAGGTGTTATAGGCGAATGGTTTCATCCTCTCGAGCACTATTCCTTGGGGTTCTCCTGCACTGTTTACGAAAAAGACAGACGGTGCCCTCCAACTTTATGTTGATTATCAGAAGCTGAAACAGTTGACAATCAATAACCAATTTTCCTTGTTGAGGATTGATGATCTCTTTGATCAGCTTTGAGGATCCTGGGTGTCCTCAAAGTTTAAATTCAGGTCCGATTATCATCATTTTCAAGTTAGACCTTCTGATATGCCTCTTACAGTATTTCAGAGAAAATATGGTCTATATTAGTATGTGGTTATGATGTTCGGTCTCACGAATGCACCTGCAGTTTTCATGAAATAGATGAACCTATTATTCCATCCATACATGGATTATTTCATGGTAGTCTGTGTGTATGATATCTTGGTGTACTCTCACACTCGACACGACCATGCCACACATCTTGAGATCATTTTGAGTACACTAAGAGAATATCCTTTATATGCTAAGATCTAAAAATTCCACTTTTGGATGGACCAAATTCACTTGTTGGGTCATGTAATCTCAGAGATAGGAGTATCTGTAGACCTAGAGAAAGTGAGAGCAATAGTTTCCTTTGAGCAGCTAGAGAAAGTCTTTGAGGTAAAGAGTTATCTAGGGCTGTCTGGTTACTACAGTCATTTTATATAGCACTTTTCATGCTTAGCAGCGCCACCGATGGACCTGACTAAGATGGGTGAGAATTACTTAAGTTCAGATTCTTGTGATTCATCCTTTAAGGAGTTGAAAGGGAGGTTGAATTCAGCACCGATACTAGTTTTTCTAAAGCTGAGAAAGAGCTATATTGTGTACTGTGATGCATAGGGTATTGGGTTGGGAGTACTGCTTATGAAGGGAGAAGGGTTCATTTTATACGGATCTCGACAGTTGATTCCACATGAGAGGAATTACCCGATGCACAATCTTGAGTTGGCTGCAATTGTTCATGGATTATGCTATTGGAGACATTTTCTATTGGGAGAGAATTTTTTGGTTTTCACAGACCACAGAAGTCTCAAGTATATCTTTACTCAGCACGATCTGAATTTGAGAAAACAAAGGTTGGTTGAGTACCTTCAATCCTTTCATTTTGAGTTTGCCAACATGCATGGGAAAGGCAACGTAGTAGCTGATGCGTTGTGCAAGAGGACTCAGATACAGGCTGCTCAGGAGGCCAATAGTGAGTGGAATCTTATGGCTCTGTTCTCTAAGATGCATTTGGAGGTGAACAACTGACAAGGGAAGAAATTTATTTCATCTGTGACGGTTACCTCTACTCTAATTGATCGAGTGAGAATGAGGCATATATCAGACTCTGAAGGGCTAGTTATGCAAGAGAGTGTGTCAGGATAGGACCCTATTTCTGGTTGGACAATAGGTGAGGATGAGATCTTGCATTTTCATGGGTGCGTATGGGTATCGGTAGAAATACACGAGGAGATGATGTAGGATTTTCATTCTTTGGTTTGGGAAGTTCATCCTGGTGTCAACAAGATGTATTGAGATCTATACCATCAGTATTGGTGTCTAGGCATGAGATGGATGGTTCTGGTTTTTTTATAAGGTGTTCCAACTATTAGAAGGTGAATACAGTGCATCAGCGACCGACAGAGCTTTTTTAGTAGTTACCTATTCCTGAGTGGAAGTGGAATGATGTCACAATAGATTTCGTGACTAGTTTTCCGAGGTTGCCTCAAGGGAATGATGATTTTTGGGTTGTCATTGATAGACTCATGAAGGTTTCATACTTCTTACCGATCATGGATACCTTCAATGTTGATGAGCTAGGAAGGTTGTACATCCAATGGATTGTATGTTTACATAGATATTTTCCCTCCATCATTTCATATAGGGATGCCTGTTTTACTTCTCGGATATAGTAAGAACTACAGAGAGAATTGGGTACATAGGTACTTATGAGTGAAACTTAGCATCCCCAGATAGAAGGCCACTCGGATCGTATGATACAGGTGCTGGAGGACATGCTTCGAGCATGCATCCTAGATTTTGGAGGTTCTAGGGAGAAGTGCATACCACAAGTATAGTTTTTCTACAAAAATAGTTTTCAATAAACTATTCATATGACTCCATATGAGGCTTTGTATGGTAGGCCATGCATATCACCCCTATGTTGGCTGAAAGCAAGAGATGTAGCTATACTGGGACCTCATCTTTTCCATGTGGCAACATAGCGGGTGAAGTTGATTCAGAAAAAGATGGATTTTTTGAATTTGCGATAGAAGTCTTACATTGATCTACAGAGACAACCTATGGAGTTTGAGGTCGAAGATCAGGTTTTCCTATGTGTCACACTGATGTTGGGACACAAGAGGATTTGAGGATAGGGAAAACTTTCACAAAGATTTTTTTGGACAGTTTGAGGTTTTGGAGAGTGTCTGGCTAGTTGCCTATTTGTTGTAGTTTCTTCAGAGGTACCGGGATATGCACAACATCTTCCACATTTCTCAACTATGGAGTTACCTCTCAGACCCTTCCCATGTTCTTCAAACTGAGGAGGTTGAGTTAAAGGTGGATGCCTTGTTCGGGGAGAATCCTATCCAGATTGTTGATCGAAGTACGAAGGTTCTCTATGGCCATTCTGCTCCTCTCGTACGGGTGCTATGGCTGCATAGGAGAGTGAAAGACAAGATTTGGGAGATGGAGGCCAATGTATGATTGTAGTGTCCAGAGCTGTTAGAGGATTATTTTTCTTCACCACCTTCTTATGGAAATTTGTGGACGCATTTCTTTAAGGGGGGAGGTTTGTAAGAACCCGAATCTTCATTTAAGATATGGATATTGTTTTTCTGGTGTTTTGAGAAAAAGAGGATAATATGGAAATCTAAGGCGTACACTCTGTGTACCCGTTTTCCACGGGTGATCATGTACAGGCTGCGTAATGGTTGAGTACATGGCCTTGTGGGGTGACCTAGAGACTGACTAAAGCTGAGCTTGGAAAAGGCATATATACACTGTGTCGTTTTAAAAGACATGTTTTGCACTTTTTATTTTATTTCACTAAATGGACTGGGGGCGCACCTCATTCACAGAAACCCCTTTTTCTAATGGTGTCTTGTCTAGGAGTGACTGAGGAGCATGATTCTTCATGTATCCCCTGACGGACCATCCGTGCTCTGAATCAACCGTCGTCGATGGCGTTGGAATCACCACGATGAGGTATTACTTATTTTGGAGCCTCTTCTCTTGATTTATCCTCTCTCATGAGATATTCAAGGATGAATGTTTATGATGTTTTTGTAGATCTACATCATTCTAGGACAATTCAAGGGTCGACACTAGAGTATATCTATCTTAGAATGCTGGGGTTGGTGGTTTTTACCTTTCTGTAGTTAGTATCTGAATATTTTATGAAAAAGTTCCCAATACCCTAGAATGGGGTATTGCGTGTTTAAGGATTTTAGCCATGTTAATTCTTGTTATGCCTTGTGTCTCTGAGTTGAGGATATTTCTTGTGAATAGGGTTATTTTTCCATGCTTTGGTTGTGTTTCCATGTTTGTTTTGATATTAATAGCTTGGTCTATATTTCCTGTTAGGATTCTTGTTTTTTATGCCTAATGTTGTCAGGATGGACATATAATATCTGAGGGTGTTATATGATAGTAGCTGTTTAGCCAAGTAATTATTTAAAGCTATTATCAAAGTAGTTCTTAAGGTTTAATTTGTCTATTGAACATCGTTGTGAACGATTGACTTACATAGGGATATGGGAACCTAGTGTAGTAGACTATAGTGGGAATGGGCACTGAGGGATTCCCCAGAGTGTCTGTTTACATTTCACATTGCAGAACCATAGGGGGGATGGATGTGAGTTCTCCCTCAGAGTGTCTGTAGTTCCACGTTGTGAGACCCTAGGGAGAATGGGATGTTGAGTGCCTCCCCAGAGAGTCTGTAGTTTACCGATAAAAGACCATAGGGGGAATTGATGATGACTGTTTCCTTATAGAGTCTTTTCTAAAGCTGAACCATAGGGGTTAGACTGTGAGTACTTCCCAGAGGGTTGCTTGTTTTTGTTGGGTTGTACCAAATGGGTAAGGCTATGAGTACTTCCTATATGGTTACTTATTTTTGATTAGTTTCATGGTTGATGTATGAAAATTAATGCAATTGAAACTATAGGATTGTTTACTCTTGAGTACTTCCTTGTTTACTCATTCAGTTTTCTTATTGTATGCCATATATATTCAATGACTATTAGGAATAGGTATTTGGTTAGTTTTCTACTAGGATTCATCTCACACATTTTTTGGGTTATGATTTTATGCCCAAACAAATTATATTTGTTGCAGGTATAGATAAGGGAATGTGCCCTTCTACGTTAGGTACTTGACTGCTATGGAGCTGGAGAGCCTGAGACGAAGCTAAGGCTTTCGATGCTACTGGAGTTTATTTGTTTTCTTGGTACTTTTTTTAGTACTGTATTCAATAATTGTGACTTGTTTGGCTTTTTTCCAAGACATATGTATCATGCATCACTTATATATGTGCTCCAATTGTTTATTACTTTAGTATTATGTTTTTTTCTTATTGCGTGTTATTACTGCTTCTACTATTTTTATCTATTTCTTTCCACTTCATTACTCTTCCAATGAGGGCATAGTTTCCCACTATCACGACCAGGACCCTTGTTTCTAGTTGGAAGCCTTTGGCATTTGGGGAAATGCGCTTGAGGCCATGTGACCAACCGGGTACGCGGAACCTCTGGGCGGCACTTGGAACCGGGACGTTACAACCCGTGTCTATAAAAATTGAAAGTAGGTTATAAATGAAATAGATCATACCTAAAATAATCATAGGAGTCTTGCGATCATATGCCTCCATCACATGGTGCTGCCTCTTCTCTGTCCACCAGCTCCCTGAGCTTGGGGTTGACCATATGGGGGTGGTGGAGGTAGTGACTTAGACCATCTTCCACCTCCTGGCACTCATCCCACACATTTTCCAAACCTTCTTCATAGAATAATTCCCTTTTCCTGCCTCCATCATGAAATTGGAGGTCCTTTGACTGTGTCCTTATCAGTTGTATAGCTGGTCAGACAATATCTAGAAAAATTCTCCCCGATCGACGTACAGGTAGCACAGTCTAACCTTTGGCAAACTTCCTCTATCCTGGGAGACCCTCAATGCTAATGCCATGTCCTAGGGTTGTCCCATGGACTGTCTGGTCCTCTTGGACTCCTGTGCCAACTGTCAGCTACCCTCTTCCAAAGACTCTGCTACATGTTGCCTGATGATAGCTCCCATCGCTGGTGCTTACTTCTCATAAAATCTCTCTACCAGTAGAGCACACTTGAGCACCCCATCATTCATAGGGAAGCCAAGGGATATCGTCGAAACCCCAATCTACTAAATTAGTCCATTATTGAAGGTGTGGGTCTTGACGAACGGGTCCCACACCATATCTATAGACTAGTGAGAATGTTCTGTGAATCTTGCCAAATACTCTGCTACTAACTGGTTGCCCTGCTGCAGGTGCAGTAGCTACTATATAAGCACATAACATAACACCGCTGGATAGAACACCTCCCTAAAAAGGTAATCAATGTCTGTCCAGGATACTATCACTTTCTCATGCATCTGAGTCATAAGGCTCCACCATCTCCCTACCGAGCCCTCAAGAATGGTCTCAGCTAGGACTACCATCTGGTTGGGAGGCATCCTTAGTAAGTGGAAGACTCATGTCAACACCTCCAACCAGACCTCAACTACCTAAGTATTTGTCTCACCTTAGAACCTAAGAGGTCACTTCCTATTGAACTCATGCAATTCACTAATCCTGTGTGCATCCTCTACCAGTAGCACTAGTAGAAACTGCTACTCTCCGGGTAGTGGTATCAGTCATACACCACCGGGAGTTTCTATCTCTAAAAATAGTCCGTACACTAATGCCTCATTGATTAGTAGACCATCCTCATGATCATGCCCCAGAATCTCAGCTAATTATCTATGTAGAAGCATCCTGAAATAGAACAAGATGTACCATATTCAATAGAGTATACCCTGTGAGATGACTCTGACTCAATATGGATATGAGAACACAATCAATTACTTTATGTTTCATGAACCATTGATTTCCCCTACAACTAGTGTTTTCATGTACCATGTCAGAAATTAGAACTCATGGTCCTGGTGTATGGATACTTTAGCCGCCAAACCAACACTGGGTACGCTAGCCTAAAAGTCTAACTCGAAAACCTTAACACTATTTCCACAAAACAAGAGTAAAACCGACTATCATTTTATTCCACTTTCTCACTACCCATCCCCAAGGACTCATGCCATGAATACCCTAAGTCTGTCTCCCATAGGTCAGAGGCTAGTAAATAGCACTGAGTAGGAAAATCTCTCAAGTGGGAGACGTTTACCCTAGTATATGTACGCACACATCCATCTCCATAAAAAAGCTAAAACTGAACACACTAAGTAAACTTCGATGAAAAATACTAAGAAAATTAACTCGGATTATGGTACAAAAATGAAATGAAAGGGGTAAGAATACAGGCCCAACTAAAAAAGAAAACTTCAATCTCTTGGATCTCATATGTAGAAATACCTACCCATATAGTAGGTACAGTAAGATGTCTCAATGTCACTGACGCATACCATGTCTATCAGGTCACCTAGAATCACCCATATATCCAGTCCACCAAGGACTTTGTCAAAGATATCGATCATTTTCACAAGATAAAACATGTGTGGGTGAATCCCGTGTAGGGCACTCAGTAGGGAACCCAAGACATATGGGAATCACTAAGAAATATACCACAGAGGAATCATACGAAGAATACCACAACAAAATCTAATAAAGTATATAATAAAGTATACAATAAAGAAATCACATAAATAATACCATAAAGGAATCACTAATAATTACACCCACTAGACTACCAAAGAAGTGGATGAACTGTATCCTCTAAGAAGTATAATCAAGAGAGTCACTAGAGTCATCTCACACCAAGTATATGTCTATGGTAGGTAAACAAGAATGGCATAAAAATCCACAGTACCTTCAAGTAGGTAACACATGAAGTTTATCAAACACACAAAGTGTCGGTAACAGACAAAGTATAGGTAACACATAGAGTGGCGATAACACATGGAGTGTAGGTAACACATGGAGTGTTGGTAACACATGGTGTTTTGGAAACACACAGAGTGTTGGTAACACACAGAGTGTCGTCAAATACCAGAAGACCTGCATCCTTGTGGGAAATTGGGGTACCGAATCAATCTAGGTAAGAAACACATTCTATGTATGACACATAGTCCAAGTAAGACACACAGTCTAGGTAAGATACACAATCTAGGTAAGACACAATGTCTAGGTACCACACACAGTCTAGGTAGTTAGTTATCTTCCAGGTCGCAACAAGCCATATGATTTCATCCTTAGAACACCTGTACTGGGGGAACCTACTCTTAAAGACAAAAGGACATACGAATACTTCCACGAACACTCACTTAGAGTATATCAAAAGGACTCACTCATCATAAAAGTCCCAATGCCGTATACGGGTCATAAAAGAAATACACAGTTTGAGAGTTATGTGAATTTTAGAAAAAAAGGGACTTGTTGGGTCTGAGTCTGGTTTGACCCAGGCAGACTGATCTGAACCGGGTCCCGTTTGACCTGAACCACCATTTCTAACCCGAACCATCCCACCTATCCAGCATGAACCAGTAGTGCGGGCCAGTTTTCTACACCCAAATGTGGTGGGTGCCACATCCTTGCCTGGTCAATGCGGCATACAACTGAGTTCAATGTAGTCGGCGCCATGTAAACCGCCCTACGATCTCACTGGACCACAGCCTCATGCCACGCCCGCTCGAGCCCCTCCACCAGCCATAGATTTTTCATCCTTTTCAGCCACCCACAGTGATTTACATGGGTTCCTCCCACCAGGTGGCCATGCCTCCATGCACCATCGCAGAGGCCACCACGAATCATCGGTGACTCCCCTTCCACAGGCCTCCACCGTCACTGTGGTGGCCTGTTTTTCAAACTAGGAAGACCTTCATGGTCCTTGGGTCGTATTCTTCATGAATGTGTCTCATGATTGACTTACCATTGCTTTGGGGGTCTATTCACATTTGGAACCTCCCAGAAAATCCCAACGTTACCATGAGGGTCCGTCGGTGAAGAACACCAAAACAAGATAAGAAAGGAACGAAGAACACCCTTTATAATGGTCCATGGCGTTCTTCATTTTGTCCCTAATTTGTTCTTTTTATAAGAATAATGATCAATTAATTAAAATTAGAAAGATATAATGACCACATTAATCCCACATTTTTTACCTTCCCGCATTAAAAATAAAACCCCGGATCATCATTTTCCTGGGTTGGTCTGTGTTAGTTGTTAGAAACAAGAATGAGGAAATAAAATCACACAGAAATATACCCCCTACCTAGAGAGATGATCATTTGTAGGAAATAATTCATAGTTGGAGGTGATCCATCCACGAATGTCCTTGATCTGTTGTTCATCAGCGTTCGTTGTTCATCGTTGCCAGTGAGAGATCTTCCTTCTCCTTTCTCCGAGAAACTTCCATCTCCTGAGAAATTATCCAGTGTTAGAATTATAATGCTGGTCCCTAAACCTGATTAAAGGAGGAAACACATTAATGCATTTAAGAATTATGGTTTCGCTTTAAAAAAACATCTCCATACAATTTCCTTTGTGAAATTAAAGAGTTGCCTTATCATTGTGTCACTGTATTACTGCGTCATCACGAAACACCAAAAGAAAATAAAATAAAATTTTAATGTTTACTTTTATTATTCTTATAGATTTCTAATAAACTTTTACCATAGTTTACCCATGCCTGTCAAAGTTAGGTCCTGCCTAAGAAAAACTCATTTCTCTGAACACAACAGTGCATTCAGATTTCAAATCTGTTCACACATTTAAAAGAAACTAAAACTGAACACAAGTACTATTTTTAGTAAACTTAAAAATAGTTTGAACTTTTATTCCGGGAACTCCGGACCTTAGAATCACTTTCTATCTAAGTACCTGGTCTATAAATAATCCCATTTAATTTTCAAAACATTTACATGGAAAATATATAATATTACATAAATGACGATGTTGATCCTTGTTTTTTTCCTTTTATTTTTATTATAAAAAAATTTCATTTAGATTTTAATGGAGATAAAATTTTTTAGAGAACATATGATGTTTTTAGAATTATGTTTTGAGGTTTTATTTCTTTATTATATAAAATATGTTTTTTGGAAATTTTTTTTTATTTGATATTGTTTGAAAAGGGTTTTACTGTAGGTTGTTTATTTTGTGGTACGAACATATAATTTCTAAAGTGATATATATTTTTAATATTTTTTCATATAATTATGTTTAATCATTTTTTCCATTATAGAAATACCTAATTCAATCAGTTTTTAAATTTTTCTTTGAATTCAAATTCATTTGATTTCATTTGGTTATGATTTTAATTACATATTTTTTAACTAAATTTTAACTCTGGGTGTGATATTTTTTTTAAATATCCCATATGATGATTTTTGAGTTGTCCCATAGAAAATTTTACTTTGAAAAATTTAAATAAATGGTGGATCAGATTATTTTTTTTTTGGCTTTTACGATAACTCAAATATTCTATAAGCCTTTCTTGTATGATTTCTCTAATATTCCTTGTATAAACTTTTCATTTTTTATTCTCAAAATTAGATGAGAACCTCTCAAAGATGAATTAATGGAAATCAAAGCCTATGATTACCGAAGAATGTTTATTTCGAGCACAACTAGCTGAAATCTAAGGATGAAACAGACTATGTCTAAAGTATTCACAAATAGGAGGTAGACTAAAGTGTTTTGAATTATAAAGAAATTCCAAAAAAATTTGAGAAAAATTGTTGGAGTTGGTTCTCTCAAACCAACTTCTATGTTATTTATGATTATCTATATTTATATTTTTGTATATTAATAAACTAATTTTCACATATTCATTTTTCTTTTACATGACATAGTATGAGATAATTTCTTAAGAGTAGTTATCCCAATGAAAGGCCATAGAAGCTCCCCACTCTGATGAGAACCCCGATGTTCCCGAACAATATTCTTAAATATATGTTTTATTGTCAAATAAAATAATTTTTGGGACACAAATGATATAGGATTTCTGGGGTAGAGACTCATAGGATTTTGAGGAACCTTATCAAGGATTATAACCTTGGTAATTTCCAATGTATATTATTATGAGACTAACACTCACCATTAAAAAATCCACATTTATGTGTCACTGGATGTTCCTATATATGGAAGTTTGTATTGATACTTATATTTTAAGATTATTATTAATAGATTTATTAGTTGTGTTCTTTGATGTATTGATGAAAACCATGATAAAATATGTCTGGGTTAAAGTAGAATACGTTGGGTGCACCATGAGTAATATTTCATTAACGAGTAATCAGAGAAAAGATACAACCCTTATATTTTTTTAACAAAATTTGATATCTCAGGCCATTTTATAGAAATTATAAAAGAAAAATAAATCCATATCCATAGTGTTCTATTGTAATGTTCATTTTCGAAATATAAAAGAAGGAGACATCAAACAAATATGTTGATGACACTAGCATGTGACCTATTTAATAATAGATATCATGGTAAAGATATTATGTCGCACAACAATCATATTTTTGATGATTTATGTTTTTGTGAAATTAACTTCGTTCTCTATTGGTTCCTAGCGTTTTTCTAGATGCTAAATATAGACTTTTGGCTGCTGCATCTAATACCACTGAGAAAGAGGCTTAGAGAGCCTCTCACTGAGTGTTTCTAGAACCTAAGTAAATAATTATATAATTTATTATTTATCATGACGAACAAATATTATTCTAACTTTTAGTTTAATAAGTATTCATATTTTCTTTATCTCATATATTTTTTCAATAGTTATTTAAGATAATATTTTTGAGTAGAATATTTCATAAATATTTATTTTCCAGTTGTTGAAAAAAAAATTATTTATTTATTAGATAATAATGAAATTGTTTTTTTATTAAATACATTGTCATTATTCAAGGATCGATAAATGTTTAGTTGAAATCAGAAACTGATTTTAATGGTCTTATGAGAAATAATATATATTATATGTTATTTAATTAAATAATATTTAATCTATTATCTGTTTTTTATATGTCTATAAATAATAATCATATTATTATTATAGACATGAGGTTCTTTTGGGATTAAGTAAATAATATGGACACATGTTCAATTATTATTTTCTAACCGTAGAAATATATAAACCCAATTATTTTATTTTTAACCCCAAGGGTTTCCATTAGTATTGTTGTGCACAATTATATTAAGAGAATCATCTAAAATACCTAGTGATCTCTCTCACTCAAATAAAACTCTCCAAAATAGAGGGTGATCCTCCAATTCCACTCTCAATTACAGAGTGATCAAGGAAAATCTTTATTGAAGTTATCCTTGAGGTGATCAAAGGAAAATTATGCAAGCATTAGGATCTATTGCGCTTTCACTCAAGGATTCTTACGCCACTATTTGAAGGTTTGTAGGGAACTTTTGGATGACTGTTGGTAGGTATATTGAATGAAAAAAAAATTCCTTAATTTTTGACTTTTATTTTAAATTTTTTAATACTAAAAAATTTGTTATTTTAAGGTCAATAGTCACATTTTCTGGTTTTAGTGGTATTTTGAGCATAATTGGGAAAAAATTGCCTATTTTGGATTTTAACTATTTTAAATTATTTCTATATTTTATCCATAAGAATTTCTACTCTGATTTTAATTTTAAAATAGTTTTTTTAGAACTATATAAATCATGTTATTCATTAACTTATTATGTTTCAAAATATAAATCCACCATTTGGAAGCCCAAAACCTGCTCACAAGTTGGGCTTTGAAAACTGTTCACCAATCCAGATATTTTTGTTGTTGGGACCATATCTTCTGATTGGATAGAATAAATATGCTTCCATTTATAGGGTAGATAAAAAATTCATTTATGAAAAAATTTCATGAATGGGTTCACATGTGAATCAACCGTTTTCAAGACCATTAATTCATGGGATTTATAGATATGGAATATGGAGTGTCTTCCAGAGTAGAATAAATTCTATGAGTAAGACAAAAAAAATCTCTCTACACATAGAAATATAAGATGCAATTTTTAAGAGATAAGAACGATAAATTAATAAACAACAATTATGGAGAAACCATTAACCAATTCATTCATTTAATGGGTTTATCATCTAGAAACTTTCAAAGGAGAATTACGGCCTATAAAAGGATGTAATAACCTCCTTTAAAAATCATCCCATGTCATCAGTCGACCACCGAGTATGAGATATACACCAAGGAGACGCACTCCACCTTCTTATCCCTCCCCCATTTATTCTTCATAATTTTTTTCCTCTTTTTATTTATTTTTTTAGTTGTAGCTTTGATTTTAAATCTTAATTTGAGTTATTTAATCAGTTTAAAAAATTAATTCATGCATGTTTTTAATTTTTTTCCACCATCGTTATAAATCATTTATTATTTTTAAAATTATTCTTATCTTATTATTTTTATTATTATTATTAATATTATTATATAATAATTACTTATAAATTATATATTTAATTTATTATTCCTCCTATTTTTTTATCTCTCTTTCTCATCCCCCATTATTTATATTTTCTATTTTAACCTCTCATCACCCTTCTTTTTTATTTATTTATAATTATTTCTTTTTATTTTATTTATTCTCTTTTTATATCACATTCCACCAAGTAATATCTTACTCTTCAGAATGAAAGGATTACCGAGAGGCTTGGATAAGGGGGAGGTTAAAGTGTTATTGAATTTTTGTTAGAGTTTTTTTTTCAATTTTTAGTAGATTTGTGTATCATGTATGGGTGAGAAGAATGTCACCAATTTATTGAATTCCCACCAATGAAATGAAACTCAACATATTGTATAATTTTTTACAACGATAATTTAATCAATTAATGGAGGAATTAATCTCAGGTTCAAGAGACAATAGCTAAAGCACTCGGGTCTATAGTAGATGGTGTTTCATTATAGTCTATGTAGATCCGAGGGGGGGGGGCAGAGACAAACTTTTATAGAGGTGTAATTTAAGAACCTCATCCTTGATCTGCAAGAGATCCTCAAGCAATTAGTAGTTGAAGGAATAGCTTGAGAGATCACTAAATTATGGGAGTACATCCTATATTTATATTAATAAGTTTCCATGACACAAGACAAGTGATCCTCATTTCCTCCAAATACTTTTGAAGAAGTTCCACCATAATATTTTTTGGAGTAATTTACAATACACAAAATCAAGTATGATATTCTTGGGTTTTATGGAAAGTTAAAAAATATACAAGGAAAAATGGATTGCATAACTGCATACTTTTAAGAATCATCAGAAGAACTAGATTCTGAATGTGAACTAGAAGATGAGCCACTTTTTTACCTAAGGAGGAAAAAGAGGAAGAATTTTATACTAAGATACTTGTGGTAAATCAACAAGAATTGGATGACTTCTGTAATGAGTACTGGGAACTTCTTACTCTCCCCGCCCCTTACAAAGAAGAAGAGCCAACACCACTAAATAAAGGCACCTCCCAAGTGGTGGAATTTCAAGTTAAAATAGAGGAATCTGATACCCTACCCCAATCCAATGAGAATCTACTTCAAGAGGCACTTAATACTAAGTAATTGATTGAATATGAGCCAATAAAAGAATTTGATTTTTTCTCATGCCATATCCCTTATGATTTTATTGAAACTAAATTGTGAATCACTCTCTATTGATTTGAATTTTCAGATTCAGACAATCTTTGATATGCCTTAGAAGAGGATGAAGAAATTGGATATGCACCTACAGAGGAACTCCCGGAGCTCCCTGATTTCAATGAAATTCATTTTAGGAATCCCATGATAAAATCCTAGTTGTTGAGCTTGAGGAAATTTGAAACGATTCTTCTCATTTTGAAGCCCAAATAAAGCTATAATTAAAAGAGAAATAGGTTTGAAAAGTATTAACGAAGATTGAGGACGATGCATACTTCATCATACCTCCTCCATGCATGTTATAACTAGCTGCGAAGGGGGATGATCTAGTACACTCTCTATATGGATCATTTCTCATCCTGAAGGATAAATAGATATGGGAAAATCCACATGTGGTGGTTCAAATCAAAGAGGATTCATCCACCACATGACTTTGGATAACAGTTGGTACTTCCATATGAAGGAAGTAGAAATTCAAGGTGGACTTTGGGGATCATACCAAGACTTATACCTTTCACTTGATTTATAAGAATTTAGATTTTAATTTTTTTCATTGAAGTAGTGTAGCATATAGCCCCGGTCCCTCTATCATTTTGAGATGTAGTGAAATTAACATTATTCTTAAGAAAGTAATGTTATTTTATATGTTTATAATTGAACAAGGTATCCCTCAATGTATATTGATGAAAGAGGACCAATAATTCATTGTAAAGGGAGTTCACTTGGTTATAATTATCTTTTAAACACTGTGTCTATTGTGTCCAAAATGCTTTTTAAATATTTAAAGTTAAAATTGAATTCCCATTATCGAATTCATGTTTTAATTCACTTATCTAGGAGATATAAGTTTTCTAAGAATCCTAACCATGTTTTGGATTTTGATGTTAATAAATTTGAATCATTAAAATGGAGAATTTAATTATTAAATTGAAACATGGATATTAAAATATGGTCTCATGATTTAAGAAATTAATTAATTCATATAAATTAAATTTACCAACCATTTTCCATTCTTTGAATTTCTTAAATTTATGTGAATTTATATTTTTTGTAAATAATTCCTTGAGTGATTGTACAATAGCATATTACCATTCCTGATAGTATTTGAATACCAATTACATCATATTTCTTTCATGAGAAGATATCTTGAGTGATCTTGGGACATGTCACTGACTCGAAATTGTATTTGAACTTATCAAATCTATGACTGTGAAAAAAACACATCTAAAATTTTTGAGGCAAATTTTGACAAAACACTTTTCGTTTAAATATTATATTTACATCAATCCTTCCTTTTCACATAGAGACTATTAAGGGCCTTGTTAGGGATGGACCATGTTTGAATCCATTTTATCCATTCCTACACTCCTCTTGGTATTTGCATGATATTTCTAAGTTAAAGTGTTGGGGTGAATGAAATCATGGTGAAAGGTAATAGTTTTATTACAAGGAAGAAGTGTGGGGGTTATTATTGTGGGAATAATGTAAGGTTGTTTATTCATTCATAATACTATACTGTCTTCCCCCTGTTGTATATAAAAAAAGGGAAAATGAAAAAAAGGAAAAAATGTGGAAAATGGGTTGTGATTTGGGAAAACCAAAAATCATCATTAATAGACCTATGATTTCTATAATATGTGGTTAGGTGGTGGATGTGAGTTTTATTCGGAGAATAAATTTTGAAAAAAGAAAAAAAATTAAAAGGATATTTGGGAAAGAAAAATTTCATAAATGTATAGAAAATTTCAATCGGGTGCACAAATAATTTATTATGCTTAATGTGATCATGATCTTTAGTTTTAGTTTTAGAGAAGTTAGGAGTTGTTAATAATTTAAGGGTAGAGTTTCATGAAAATTTTACTTTTAATATCATGATTTATGTTATAAGGTATAAACCAAATTTTTTAGCCTTAACTTCTAAACGTAAATTTCTACCAACCCTGATACTTTGAGGCATTTGAACCTTAATTGCAAGCCCTCATTATTTTTTGTGTCTTTTTATTTAAAAAGTGGATAATATTGTTCCTTTACAATACTATATATAAGGATAATTTTCTCATAATATAAGAATATCTACAATTTAATTGTATCATGAGTTACGGGATAAAATATTCAAATGTGCGATAGATAATAATTTGAAATGTCTAATAATAATGAATTGAGGAGCTTGAATGAATGAAAGGACAAGTTCCATAATTTTTGAAAGGAAAAATTAAAATACATGAATTGAATATTTCTTTGAAAAATGAAAAATTGAATTTATATTTCATATCAAATTTGATAATTTGATTTTACATTGATGATTGTTTAATTTTATTGCCTAGGAATTTTAATATTGGTAAAATTTATGCCCTCAGATTTCCAATGTTGAGATTATATGCCTAAGGATAAGCATGGATTGATTATGGGGAATTGAAAGAAAAAATATTTTGCATAATTTTATTTTGAATTTAATTTTTTTTGATAAAAAATAATTTTAAGGTCAATTTTCACATTTTATGGTTTTAGTTGTATTTGGAGATTAATTGGAAAAAATGGCATATTCTGGATTCTAACTATTTTAAATTATTTTAGTATTTCCACCCAAACATTTTCTACACAAATAAAAAATATGAAATTTTTTATTATTAATATTTTATACATCAGGCTCTTCATTTCATTCCGCGGGACCGAAAGATGAATCCACCATTTGGAGGCCCAAAACTATCTCACAATTTGGGCCTTGAAAACTATTCATAGATCTAGATAATTTTTATTCTGGGACCATATCTCTTTATTGGAATGAAAAAATATTCTAAAATTTTTAGGGGAGATGTGAAAGGAATTTATGAACAACTTTCATGAATAGTTCCTTGTGTGAATCTACCATTTTCAAGGACATTAATGCATGGGAAACCAGAGATATGGAATATGGAGAGTCTTCATGGGAAAAATAAATCCTCGGAAGAAAATGGACATAACCCAAGATACACATGGAAAGATACTCTGAAATTTGGAGGAGAGACGTAAAATAAATTTTTGAATAACTTTTATGAAGACACAATTTCCCAATTCGGAAATACAATTGGTATAAAATGAAAAAACTTTCAAAGGCGAATTATTTCCTATAGAAGGAGGCAAAAACCTCCTTTCAAAGTCATGCCATACCATCAGTCGACCACCAGGGAGATCTCTACCAAGGAACCGTATTGTACCAACTCCTTACTCTCCCATTTTTTCTTCTTAATTTTTTCTCTTTTCATTTAATTTATTAGTTTTTGTTTTTATTTTAAATTATAATTTGAATTCTTCATTTAGGTAAACATATTAATTCATGCATGTTTTTAATTTTTTTCCACTATCGTTCTAAATCCTCTATTTTTCTTTAAATTCTTATTCTCTTATTATTTTTATTAATAATAATATTATCATTATTTAATAATTATTTATAAATTATATATTTAATTTCTTCTTAGTCCTTATATTTTTTTTCTCTCTCGCGCTTTATCTCTCTTATCCCTTATTTGTTTTATTTTTTCTTTTAATCTCTCATCACCCTTATTTTTATTTATTGAAAATTATTTAGTTTCATTTTATATATTCTCTTATTCTCTCATCTTTCACTATGTAATATTACTCCTAGAAATGATATTTTGGCCCCTAGATGTGGCTAGAGGGACGTTAAGCTATTTTTTGAAATTTATTTAATTTTTTTATGTTTGTAATATATTTGAGTAACATGCATGGGTAAGGCGAATATCCCCAATGTGGTGACTGTATAGAAATGAAATGGTAATAAATATATTCTGTGTTTTAGTTATTTTTTTGCCTCTTCATTTATTATTTCTTCACATGATGAAGTTGAACTAATTAATGGATGGCACAACCTAGATTGAGTTAGGTCTTGGAAGATGGCACATACTAGACAAAGATGTGTCATAAAACTTCATTAAACGAGGAGGTGGAATTGAGATTCCTTATGCATTATTTGATATTTACAATTTATAAATGTAGAATTTTTGTTTAAAGATGATATTTTATGTTTGGAATTTCATACTGAAATAAATGATATAAAAGAGAATAATGATTGAATCCAAAATTGAACCCATGCCCAAGTCCTTTTTCAACTCATTCTTTCTAGAAAATTGAATGCGATTTTAAATTCTCCTTTTTTCATGACATTTTTTTAAATATTAAAATCAAAAATATTTATCCTTATTTTCTTTAATTTATTAACCAAATAAAGAATTAGTTTATGGGAATTAGATAAACTATGTGAATCAAACTGAGAGGACTCCTCAAGTCAGATGACCCTGGGTCAGCTACTGTATTGCACTAGGATAAATTATAATTGATTTTGACGATGCCTTGCAACATGAATGTTTTAAATATACACAATATTCATAAAATGTAATGATGATATGAAATAGATATGTTGAAAGATTCATCAATTGAGAAAAAAATCATCACTTGGTGTTTTTAAATTACATTAATTAACTATATATATAATTATGTGACGATCATGCATTTTAGTTCCAGCATTCTCACATCAATTAATCTTTGATTTAATTCCATTGGTCACATAATATTACATCCGTTGGTGAAGGGGATGAAACAAACCAAAAGCTACCCTAATTCTCCCTGGGAATGCTCGAAATCGAGACCTCCCAAAGACCGCCAGAGGACGCAACCACTAGACTGCACCTATGGGGCAATTCCATCGGTCCCATAATTTATCCTTGATATAAATATCTTATTAATCATCTATTTAGAAAAAAATATGAGTTAGGAATCCCCCATATGGAACTTCCATTATACCCACACTATGAGAATTTCAGCTTTTTGTGACAGTTTAATTGCAACAGGAGAAGGACCTGTTGCAAATAGTCTGTCAAAATTGAAAACATGCGACGAGAATTTTGACCTGTCACAATAGTCGATAAAAAAGAGGTATTTTCAACAACCTGTTGCAAATACCATTGTCGTTCCATGTATGCCAAAGCGCAGGAAGAGTATTAGGGATGAGGCTAAACCCCCGTTGCGAATACTCTTCCCGGTTTTCTGTTATTTACGATAGGGCTCTACTCCCATCACAAATACTATTTTTACCACCGCCTCAATTAATAATCGTCTTACTATTTACGGCAGACTTCATTGCAAATAATCCCTTCGCAAAAGATCTAACCTATATATACACCCCGATTTTTTTTTCATTCACTACATCTCTAAACTTCTTGAACCCTATCTGATCTGATATTTTTTAGTTTAAAATATTCAAAGTTTTAAACATTACAAGGGACGAACATTCAAGTTTTACACCTACTGAAAGATTATGTTTCAAGGTATCTATTTGTTTTTTATTCTATATTTTAGTTATTTTATTTAATACTAGTAATAATTATTATTGAGTAGGAGTAATTAGATTTAATTAATATTCATTCACTTTTTTGCACTAAATTTATTTAGAAATATTTCGTTCTAATTTTCATTAATGTTTTTAATTTAAATTAACTAGTTTTAATTTGAAATATTTTTTTTTAATTATATGTAAATGGTAATAATTAGCTGTAGTTAGTAATTCTTTTAATAATTAGTGATAATTAGTAATAATTAGTGGTAATTTGTCAAAATTTGTGGTAATTAACAACAATTTATAATAAATTATAAAAATTGGTATTAAATTGTTATTCATTAATAAAAATTAATGTTAATTAGTGATAATTAGTAATAATTAGAACTAATTAGTAAAAATAAATAAAAAATTAGTAATAATTAGTGGTAACTACTAAAAATTAATGGTAATTAGTAATAATTAGTGGAAATTAAGAATAATTAGCGGTTAACCGTAATAATTTGTAAACAATTGTAAAAATTAGTTATATATATTCACAAACAAATAAAAATTAATGTTAATTATTAGTAATTAGTCACAATTATTGATAATTAATAGTAATTAGTAATAATAAGTAATAATTATTACTAATGATTAATAATTAGTAAAAATAGTAATAATTAATAAAAATTAGTAATAATTAACAAAAATTTGTAATAATTAGTAAAATTTGTAATAATTAATAAAAGGTAGTAATAATTATAAAGATAGGAATAACCAGTGTTAATTAGATATAATTAGGAATAATTATAAATAATTAAGAATAATTAGCAAAAAAATAAGAATAATTAGTGATTTTTATGATTAGTAATAATTAGTAATAATTAGGAATAATTAGGAATAATTAGTAATATTTAGTAACACTTAGAAATAATTAGGAACAATTAAGAATAATTATAAATAATTATAAATAATTTTGAATAATTAGAAATAATTAGGAATAATTAGAAATAATAAGAAATAATTAGTAATAATTAGGAATAATTAGTAATAAATAGTAATAAATAGCAATAAATATTAATAAATAGTAATAAATAGTAATACATTATAATAAATTGTAATAAATAGAAATAAAAATTAATAAATAATAATAAATAGTAATAATTTTTAACAATTAGGAATAATTACGAATAACTAATAATAATTAGTAATAATTAGTAATAATTAAGAATAAATAGTAATAATTAGAAATAATTAGGAATAATAAGGAATATTTAGTAATAATTGTTATGATTAGTAATAAATAGTAATGAATTGTAATAAATAGTAATAAATATTAACAATTAGTAATAATTAGTAATAATTAGCACTAGATAGTAATAATTATTAATAATTAAGAATAATTATGAATAATTAGGAATAATTAGTAATAATTAGTAACAATTAGTAATATTTAGTAAAAACTCGTTATAATTCATAATAAATAGTAATAAATAACAATAAATAGTAATAAATAGTTATAAAAAGTAATAAAAAGTACTAATCAAAAATAAATTGTAATAAATTGTAATAATTATTTCTAAATAGTAATAATTAGTAATAATTTGTAATAATTAGTAAGAAGTGTAAGTAAACTATAATAAATAGTAATAATTAGCAATAAATTGTAATAAATAATAATAATTAGTAATAAATAGTTACAAATAGTATGAATTGGTAATAATTAGCAGTAATTAGCAGTAATTAGCAGTAATTAGCAATAATTAGTAGTAGTTAGAAATAATTAATTTAAATTATAGTAACAAATAGTAAAACTTGTAGTAATAAATATAAATTAGTTGTAAATAGTGGTAATTTGTATTAATTATCAATAATTAGTAATAATTAGAAATAACTCGATATATTTTTTTTAAAAATTAGTAGTAAATATTAAAAAAATATTATAAACAAATAAAATTTAGTAATAACAAGTAGAAATTAGTAGTAATTAGTAATAATTATCACTAATTAGTGATAATTAGTGGTAATTAGTAAAAATTTACTATAATTCGTAAAAAATTGTTATAAAATAAAAAATTATTATTAATAAGTTGTAATAAGAAGTAATTAGTAATAATTTGTGGTAATTAGATATAGTTAATGGCAATTAGTAAAAATTAAGGGTATGTTGTAAGAAGTAAAGATAAATAAATATAATTATTAAAAATTATAAGTAATTAGTAAAAAATTATAACAAAATAATAAAAATTAGAAATAATAATTTTAATTAGCAATAATTCATAATAATTACCAGCAATTAATAATAATTATAAATAATTATTAAAAAATTGTGGTAATTAGTAAAAATTAATGGTAATTAGTAAAAAATATCATTAATTAGTCAAAATTAGTGGTAATTAGTAAAAAAAGTTTATAAACTAAAAATGATTAGTAATAATAAATGGTAATTTACAGTAATTATTAAAAATTATTTGTAAATAGTAAATATTTATGATAATTAATAAAATTTAGCGGTAATTAGAAATAATTACCATTAATTAACAAAATATAGCAGTAATTAGTAAAAATTAAACGTAATTAGTTAAAATAAATGGTAATTAGTAAAAAATAGTGATAATTAGCATTAATCTGCAATAATTAGTTAAAAGTATCGATAAATAGTAATAAATAATAATAAATAGTAAAAAATAGTGTTAAATAGTAATAAAAATTAATAATTAGTAATTAGTTTCTTCCCATGAGAAATAAAAAATTATACATATATGGTCGACCCGAATTAGTAATGACGAATTTACACAAATCCTAAATTTGTAGATACATGGTTGAAAAAGATAAGTGATGACCAGGTTACGCTAACCATATCCAAATACATCATTAGGTTGCCAAAACCAAGATAGATATGATGTGATGCATTGATTACAGTAGTAGTAGGAGGGGGAGATACGTCGATGAGATGACATAATTTACATAAAATGATGTAATGATAAATCCAGACATGGTTTGCATAAATTGGTTTCATCACATGGTGATTGTAAAATATATGATTTATACTTTTTAGTAGATCATTGAATTTCCAATCTTTATGAGATTTGAAATGACTAATTTATGTCAACCATTTCCAAATTTTTCATTAGGTCACCTAAACTGGGACAAACATGATGTGATGTGTTGATGGCAGCGGCAACAACCGGAGGAGGAGTTAAATCGATGACATGAAATTATTGAAAAAATTTGGTGCAATGAAAAATTTGGATATGGTTGGAATAAATTGGTTTCATCACTAAAATATTGTAAAATCTATGATTTAAACTTTTTTAGTAAATCATAGAATTTACAATCTTTGAGTGATTAAAAAATTTAGTAAAATTTAGTGGTAGTTAGTAATTATTAGTAGAAATAAACAATAAATCACCATAACTAGTAAAAATTAATGATCATTAGTAAAAAACAACAACAAATGGATAGAGTTGACCGTATTTAGAAGTAAATTATGATTGTTTTAATTTTCACACTTTTTTGGATCTAAATTTATTATATCAAATCATAAAATTTTTATTTATTTTATATTTTTAGAGTAATATAGAGAAAGGAATTCAACAATAGTATTTATTACATGATCAGGTTTGGGTAAATCATTACAGGAATCCAAATGGTTCTGATATAAATCTTTTATATATTGAGGATGTTGTAGCTTTTTTATCATTTTCATCATCAAAACTAGATGTTTTTTAAGAAGTGAAAATTAAGTGTCCATGCAAGAAATGTTATTTGAGGAGGTCGGAAACATTTGACAACATTGGGTGTCAGTTATTGTGATTTTATTTTTGAAATGATTATGATTTTTTGGTATCAACATGTTAAACATTGTTCTACAAAAGATACTAATAATTTGGTTCCATATCTATCACTGTTTCAAAACTTAGTACATGTGTGGCAAGTATGTCTTTTCAACAAACTAAAACTCTGGATGATATTGATATAACTCAAGAGTTTGAACCATCTCAATTTTATCAGTTATTGAAGTCTTCTGATGATTCTTTCTATGATGGTTGAAAGATAAAAAAATTCAAAGTGGTTTCAAAATATTTTTCTATTAAATATGATAACAGAATGTCAAATAGCTATTTTTATAAGATATTATTTTCTGTTAAGGAACTGTTACATGAAGGAAATGTGATTCTTATAAATTTATATGAGAGAAAAAATATTTTTTTTGTAATTTGGGTCTTGGTTATTAGAAGATTCATGCATGTTCAAATGATTTCATCTTTTATTATAATGGAAATGAGTTGTTAGTTAGTTTTCATACATGTGGAAAATCGAGGAACAAAGTGGTTCAACTAGGGAAGTATGCATTTATTCCTATAATTTTTTTGTTATTTTCCAATTACACCCATATTACTGCATTTATTTACACCTCAGAACACATCATCATTGATATCATATCCCAAAACCAATTTTACAACCGATAAAGGCTTAAACCATCATAATGATGGGTATTCATTGAAATTTTTTGACCAAGTACATCCATCTTTTTCTTTAGAATCACAAAATATGGGATTGTGTCTTTTTATTAATAGTTTATGTGTGGTTGGTTCTTATGGTGTCATTATTCTTATTGGCCAATATTTATAACTCTATTCAATTTAATTTATTGGATGTTGATGAATGTTATATATATATTTTTTACCTTATTAATTCTAGGACATATAAAAATAATAATAATGCATTTTGGAATCCATTGATTGATGGGTTAAATTTATTATGGATTAATGTTGTCAGTATATATAATGTTTTTATGAAAAAAATTTCCTAATGAAAGCTACATTAATGTGGACAATTAATGAATTCCCAAAATATATCTTATTATATGGATAAAGTAAAAATGGTTTAAAATCATGTGCATACTATATGAGATAAAATAATTTTTTTATGCTTATCAATGGAAGAAAACCTTGTTTCTTCGACTGTTATCAAATATTTCTTCCTACCAATCATACTTTTCATAAGAAATTATATCATTTTAGAAAAGGTACAATTGAATGAGATGGACCTCCAACAATGATCTCAGGTATTGGGTTAAAATAAATTGTCTCTTAATTACCTCCAATTACCTTTGGACCAACTATAAACCAGAAAAAATAAATGGCTTTGGGAATGAACACAATTGGATTAAACTGAGCATTTGTTTGGGATCTTCCATATTTTCCTGATTTGTTAGTCCATCACACGTTGGATTTCATGAATATTGAGAAGAACTATTTTGATAATATATTTTATACAGTCTTGGACACACCATATAGGACTAAAGATAATACAAATGTGGGATTATATATTGCCCAAATTTGTAAGCGACTAGAACTTAAACTATTTGAAAATGATAGATCAATGAAGTTAATGAAACCGAATGTGGATTATATAATTTCCAAAGAAAATAAATTAATATATTGTCGGTGGATTAAAGATTTGAGGTTTCAAGATGTTTATGTTTTAGATTTGGCTAGATGTGTTAGAAATGGCCATATTACCGGATTAAAAAGACATGACTATCTTGTTATTATGGAAATAATTCCACTGATTAGATTTAGAGGTTTGTTGAATTCTATGATTTGGGATGTGCTAATAGAAATATCATATTTATTACAAGAAATTTGTGTGGCGACAATAGAGAACTAAGTATTCTACTAGAAGATTCTATTTTAATTTTATGTAAATTGGATAAAATATTCTCATCGGATTTCATTGATTTAATGAAAAATTTGATATTACATTTTTTGCATGAAGAAAAATATAGAATTCCGGTGCAGTTTCGATGGATGTATGAATTCAGGAGATTAATTCGTAAATTGAAGAAAAAGGTATGTAATAAAGTATCAGTTTAAGGATCAATTTTCAAAGCTTATTTTAATGAGGAAATTTATTTTTTTACTCTCATTATTTTCAATCTCAATATCCATAAAAACAAAAATTCATGAAAATTAATGGGAGAAAAGTTTATGATGAAATGAAAAATCAATTATCAGTTAAAATTTACCCTAAACTTTGATTTGGTAGAGTTAATGAATGATGGATTTCAGATGATGAACATCACCAGGCTCATAAACATCATCTGATCACATCTGAAGAAATGAAACCATTTGTAATGTGAGTTATCCTATCAATTAATCTATAATATTTGTTAGATAAATGAATATTATTTTATTTATTTATTATATTATAATCATATTACAAAATATATTTTCACAAATTATAGAAACCACTTTTGAAAAATGTCAATAAAATAATTTTTCTTAATGGTTTCAATAACTGGTAAAATAAATTGTTCATGGACTAACATGTAAGATCAATTTATTACTTGTTATATTGATAATTGTTTTATAATTTTTTTGGTATCTCAACATGATGACCAAATTGATAATCTATTTTTTTATTGAGTACCCCACCTTCTAAAATGGTTAAATCTTATGCATATTTGGTGAATTGTTTTCAATTTCATACACATGTATATAAAGAATCAAATAAAAAACAATGAATAGTGGTGTTTTCTTAAGAGGATATCATCATAGAGAAAGTGAAGTTGACTTTTATGGAATGATGGAGGAAATAATTGAACTATTTTATCTGGGATGGAATTACATAACAATTTTTAAATGTTAGTGGTTGGATACAGAGAGAGGATGGAATGTTCATCCACGCCATGGAATTGTTGATAATAAATATAAAAGCCTTATTTTAGTAAATGACACATTTTTATTGGATAATCAGGAATATACAACATATTATGAAAATTATTGTGTGACTTCAAGAGTGTTAATTGATTGAGGGAGCATAATGAAAATTAAGTCTCATGAAAACCAGTTTATTAAAAGTTAATGTGGTTCTGTTGAAGTGAAAGGTATTGAATTTTTTCAAGAGACTAATCTAAGTTAAACATTTCCATGAAGAGACATGAATATCAATGATGAAACCCCATAGTTAATGGTCAATGGTGAAGATGATGTCACTGATGTAACAAATGAATTTGAAATAGATATATATGATGAAACTAAAACTCCTATGGAAATTGATGATACTAAGGAAGAATATGAAGTTATTGACACCGTCATATATGAAAATGAAGATGGAGATGAATATTTAAATAGTTAAAATATGGATATAATCCTATAGAATATATATTTACATGTAATAGTTGTTTTCAACTATTTACTAATAATAGTCATTTTATGTTTCAACTGCACTAAGATCTATTTCGTGAGTTAGAGGAGGCTGATTTACCTAGAGAAGAGCATGATGTTGCATCATCTGACCCTCGAACTACTGGTGGTTTAGTGATGGATCATAGGGGTCATGGTCTTGCAAGATTATTGATTCCTGACCCTATCCCAAAGTGACTTCTATATATTGAATTTGATCCATGCATGCAGAGGTTTGTTTACTTATATAATTTAGTTAGTTTTCATTAATTATAATTAATTTATTTATATACTATTTATTTGATTATTTTTTCTATTTTTTCATAGATTTTCACATATAACTATTGGGAAGGATAGTGCTATATTGCAGAATTATTTTTCTAGAGTATGGGTGAAATGGGGTCAGATTCCCATTGATGTTCAGTGATGTATGTTTTATAATTGGATGGTACATAAATAAATAATAGTTTTTTTAAAATTTATTTACATAATAACTTAATATTATTAATTATTTATAGGGTTTGGGGTATCCCATTCATGATTGAACACAAGACTCTCTCTTGGAGGAATGTGAGATCTGTATGCATGCGAATTGACTTTAGTTTTTTCTATAATCTGAGGAGGAAAACTATGTAGAAAGCGAGTCACAGTATTTGACTAGTCTTGCCCACCCACCGAACAGATTACATCTCATCTTTGGTTTGGGATCAATTATGTTCATATTAGATGGAAGATACTTTTCAGAGGAGAGTATAATTCAGTCAACATTATCAAGGGAGGCAGGAGGTGACACATTGAGCTAGTAGTCAAACATTTAGTACACATCTACTACATATAGTAATTAATTTTTTGTAATAATTTATAAAACTTTAAATATAAACTGTTTATTTTATAATCATATAAGTAGTCAAAAAACCCAATATTATGGATTTTAATGTATATAGGAGGATATATATGGATATTGTCACTGGAGATATTTGAGGTGATCATTAACATCATATTTTGGTTAGTATAATTTCTGTTTTAGTTTTAAAATTAAAAGAAAATAATATTTAAACTATTTTAATTTTAAATTCCAATTGAATGAGTTATATGAGACTGTGATATCTCAGAGATAGGATAAGCGTCTGGCCAAGACTGAGGATCATATATCCATATAGAAGGTTTTGATATTGCAATGTGGATACATGGGACATAGTAAGCCTTCAAGAATGCTAATTTGTTGGTATTAGATCTTGATTGATGTTGAGGAGTTCTTATGGTACCACTGTGATATCATCATGTAGTTATAGAAGAATTCATGGAGGGTCATCATCATTTTCTGCATAGTATAAGGAGCAGTTATGAGCTCAAGGTGAGCTTATAGAGGCCATGTATTGGGAGTAGAAAGAGATTTGTTGATAGTAGAAATAATAGAAGAAGGAAATGCATTGATGAAAGCAGAAACTACACAAGCATACTATGGAGTTCATGAGACATCTGACTCATAGTTTAGGGATGGAGTTCCCTCCACCATCTGCTCCAATTCTTCAATATGACCCACCCCCTCAGCTATTTATATAACTTTTTATAATAATAAATTGAACATATTTTTTTTGTTATTTTTTAATAATCCATATATTTAAGTGCGTTTTTTATATTGTTGCGAATATTGTTTTATTTTATAAATTATTTATTGTTTTTATAGTTTTATTATTTATTTATATATTATAATTATTATTTTTTATATTCTTTCGTATATATTGTTTTTTATTAATTTTTTATTTTTTATTTTTTATTAATTTGTGTGTGTGTGTGTGTGTTTTGCGATGGGTAGTAAATCCTGTCTCAAATACTTATTTTCGACCGGCCCGACACAAAAATAGATTTTTAAAAAATCTTGATGAACTATTTGTGACGCTGTTTTACGCAATTATTCATTTGTGATGGGACCCCATCACAAATGACTTTTTGGGCGGAGATTCCATTGCAAATTACCCCTAAAAAATGCTTCATTTTCTAGTTATGAAATGACATGAAACTCAACTTCTTATATTATTTTGTTTAATTCCTTTTCCCTCTCTCCATTGGTTATTTATTCACATGATGAAGTATAACTAATGAATGGATGAAACGACATCGATTGATCCTATTATTCGAAGATGAAACATACTAAACTAAGATGTGTCATCAACCATGATTATAGGAGGATGTGGAATTGATAATTCTGAGGCATTAATTGATTTTCACAAATTATAAATGAAGAATAACAGTTCAAACATGAGATTTTAGGTTTGGATTATCAAACTGAAATACAACATATAAAAGATAATAATTATTGATTCCAACACCGAACCTAAGACCCTGTCCTTTATTCCTTAACTTATTTTGTCTAGAAAATTACATGATAGTTTAAATTCTCTTTTTTAATGTCATTTGTTTTAAATATTCAAAACACAAAAAATATTTATCATTTTTTTCTTTAATTTATTAAACAGAAAAAGTATTTTAGGTGAATTAGATAATTTAAGTGACCCCAACTGAGAAGGCTCCTCATGTGAGATGACCCTAGTCAGCTACTGTGTTGCACTACATAAAATTATAATTTATTTCGACCATGCCCTGTGATAGGCATGTGTCAAATATACACTTGATTTCTATAAGGGAATGATGATATGACATAGATACGTTGAATGATTTATCTATGGAGAAACAATTCATTACATGGTTATTCTAAATAAAATAAAATAATTATATATAATTATGTGATGATCATGCATTTTAGTTCCAACGTTCTCACATCAATTAATCTTTGGTTAAATTACATTGGTTATAAAAATTATCATTGATGTACAATAAAGATTAATCACTACTTTCGAAAAAAATATAAGTTAGGAATTCCTCTTTTGGAACTTCCATTATACTTAGAACCTTTAAGTTTTATTAGAAGGAAAACATATTTATATATTATTATTAAATTATCAATAATTTATTTATAAATTTATCAATAATTTTACATTTTGGATTAGTCATTATTTAATTAGAATCACAATATCTTCTCTTATTTATTTTAGTTATCACAAATATAATAAAAATTGATTGATTTTATTAATTAAATATAAAGAAAGAACTTATCTAGATGTGATAAGGATTTTGGGTTGATATCACAAGAGTACATGATATATTGCTTATTTGTACACATCATGGTACCATGTTTAATGCACCAAGACAACTCATGAATTAAATTAGAATTAATTAAAGTTGTAAGAATTTATTACAAGAAGTGTGAATTTAAATACACTGTGTTTTGACTAATCCAGCCCGACATATGATCAGATGATCTACATGGTGTGCAAAATTCATAAAAGATGTGTAGTCCATTAGTCAAAGATGAGACATGTATTTTCTTACATGACTTACCTTACTGGTGACCATGTAACTCAGAGGTGACATGACATGTATCCCATGAACATTTCATGTAATTCATTAATATCTATGACATTATTACACATCTAGTCTCTAGAAATGTATCATGGATAGACATTGATAACTATACATGACGTGTAGTTGGATTGTACACAACATGTATATTACCAAATTACATAGAATAAAAATTAATTTATTATACAGATTACACCTTATCAACACATATTCCATGTTTCATTTATTAGACTATTTACATTCCATGTGATGAGTTATATATATATATATATTAAATGTTTAAATAATTTCCGTGTAATATTTAGAACTACATATCATGTATAAGTCGTAATACAATCATTACTATACATGAGTTGAGACACACCACACTACATAAATAAAATTTGTTCCATGTGTCATTTATTATAATCATACGCACCATGAAATTATGTGATAAATACTATATTCCACATTCCACATAAGTAAACAATATAAAAATATAATAAATGTTGCGTAGTTTGGATTAGTACTCACCATGTTTACTCTTATGTATATGTTTTTTACAAAGATAACTTTAAATACATTAGTTTAATTTGTTTAAAATTATTTTTGATGAGAATTTTAAGAAAAATTTGGTTGATAATTAAGATAAAAGAGTTGATTAATTAAAGAAGAAAATTAATTTATTCAAAAGGGAACGATATTAAACAATAAAAATCAAGATTTAATGATAATTTATTAAATGTTTAATTCATTTATTATATCTGGATGATCATAATCATAAACCAATCATTTTTATGTGAGTTTTTTCCTTTTAAATTTGTCATTAAATTAAATTTATGGCATATACATCATGCCTCCTCTCATTATGTAAGGGCATGCTTGTGGTTTTCTTTTATGTAATAACCTTAACCAATTATTTGTTTCCCCTCACATGTGCGTGAGTAAAATCTTATGTAATGGATAGATATATCAGGAATGTGGAGGCAACTCATGTTTAGATCTAGGGTTAAACCAATCTAAGAGGTACATGGGTGGATATAGAGAAAGTAGTAACACGACCCAGGTCATGTTTTAAGATGTTTTCCCATAGGATTATGGCTAGTTTATAATCTTCTAGATAAAATAACCATTAATAAAATATTATGATCATTCTAATCTGATATTTTATTTCCTTCAAGATGCATGGTTAATTTTAGTTTGGAAATTTTATTAAAATTATATGAATTAATGAATTAATTAGAATCAAATATAGAACTAAAATAAATTGGATTTTTCATAAAAATTATGTAGGTCATGGTTAATCACTTAAGTAAATCCTCCTATTATCAATAAGAATGTAATTAAGATAAAATGGGTAATTTTAATAGAAATATAAAAATACCTCAATTATTTATATTATTTCAGTATATCATTTAACTACTTAAGTTAAAATTGAACCATAGTTCAAAGTTCCTGATCAACCCAATTCAGGGTGATTTAAATAATCATTGAATTATAAATTGATGTTCTGGGTTGACTTAACATAGTTCACATCAAGGTTTTATTGCCTATGTTGGACATTGTTTAACTAAAATGAAATGTTTGAGGAAATGAAATTTATGGATTTTTTGATTGGGGAGTCCCCTCAATCGATCAAGGAACTCTATGTTAATGTTGTTTCCATTTTTATACCTACCTAAAACCCCGAAAATTACATTTCATCCCAAGTATGAGTTATGAGAAGTGGAATATGGACCCTTGAAACCAAAATGTCCAAGAAGAAGGATATTATGAAGCTAATGGTGAGGCTCATTGGGTTTTAATATAATAACAAGATATTAATAAATATAATATTTATATATATACTTTTATTTAATAAAGAACTAAATTTAATCTATTAATATTTATAGTAATGATAATGAATATGACCTCAACTATATCAATGCAATCCATAAATGAGAAAGATAATCATCTCCCCATAATTAATGTCCAAGAATAGAAAAGGAGCTTATGCGTTATCCTATGTCACGAAAAGAAATTATATGTGTTAGAAAACCCTATTTTTGAAGCACCTAGATAAGTAGATGGTGATGAAGGATTTGATATTTATGAGAAAAATTTAGAGGATTACATTGATGTCCATTATTTCATGATATCATCCATGAAAAATGAGATTCTAATGTAGCATGAGGATATGGATGCATATATCCTGATGTATCACTGTTGTGATCTCTATAAAGATAATTCAAGACAAAAGAGACATAATATCTCCAATACAATGTTTACATGATAACTTAGAGAGTTGGTTCCAACTTGGAATCATATAGTAATGATTATTGTTAATGAATAATTCGTAGATGTATTGGGATTTAAATTCCCATTTGAGTTTTGCACAGATCTCTCCCTTTTCCCACCACCCAAGTACTTATCTAGTTTTATTTTTAATTATAACAAAAATAATAATGAGAAGAGACTTTAAAAAAATCCTACTATAATTCAAAATGTTGATTAGGACATGGGGAGTGATAATCCCATAGTCTTTATGGTTAACAAGAAAATTAATAACATGGAAAAGGTACCTAAGACTCCTAATAAGTATAAAGATCCCAAACACCATCCTTCAAAGAATTGGAAGATCCAAATGTAGACTTGGGAAGATGAAGCAATATCTTTTCTTGTGGAAGGAAATGCCACTAAAAGGGGAACTACACTTAGAACCAAGTGGATTATAAAGGTTCATTAATTAACCGGTTTTATCTTTCTATATCTATAAATTGGGTATCCAATATATCTTGTGGTGCTCACATGTGTATTAAAATAATGGAACCAAGTATATTTTGAATTATTTTTAGAGAAGATGTAGATTTTTGAGATGTAAATGGTGTGATGATAGATACTCTTTCCATTAGAGACTACAACGATTCATTTCCAACATCAATGATATTGGTTTTAATATATTGTTATTATGTATTGATTGTAACAAAAAATATAATTTCTATTTCCTACCAAGATATAGATGGTTTTGTTTTCAAGTTTAAAAAAAATATATTTCTTTTATAAAGAAAATATATGTTATGGTATGATAAATTTAAATAATGGTATTTATATATAAAATTATGGAAACCAATTATTTGAAATTGATAAGGAATCATTTCCCAAAAACTCATATAATATATAGTTGTACAATCACCTTATTGGTCATGTAAATGAGAAATTTTAGAAAAATATATATTAAGATGGTCATTTTAAATATTTTATGCTATAAACACTTGGAATATATCATTCTTGTTTAAAAGGCAAAATGAACGAAACTCCATTTTGGGGATAGGGTTAAATGGCCATAGAAATTTAAGGATTAGTATACACTAATGTGTGCGGCCTATTTCCATTAGAAGCCAATGGTGTGTATTCTTTCTTCATAAATTTTATTAATGAATTGAGTAGATATAGTTATGTCTACTTGATGAGGTATAAGTTAGATTTGTTTAAGAAATTCAAATTTTTAGGGAATGAAGTAGAGAATCATCATGGAAATAAAACAAATAATCTTCCACATGATTAAGGTGGTGAATATCTTAGCTAAGTGTTTATTGACCTTTTATTGAATTTTGAGATTCCTTCTCTACTCGGTTCACCTTAAAAACAATAGTGGAATGGGGTTAATTAAATGAGGAACCATAATGTATAAGAAATAGTAAGGTTGATGATGAGTTATGCAGATCTTCCATTATCCTTTTGGGTATATACGTTACAAACTAGGGAATACACCCTAAAATGAGTACCAAATAAAGCGGTAAATGAAATTACATTCATGTTATGGAGTGGAAATAAACATGTTTTTTCACACACACATGCATGGGGTTGCAACGGGTTTGTAAGTCCATTTGAGAAAAAATTAGCACCCTGGTGCACAATGTTTACATTATATGGTATCATAAAAAAATAAGGGGGTATTACAAATACAACTGGATAAATAAAATATGAATTTTCACTAAATAAGCATTATTTCTTGAGAGGGATTAAATCCCCATGAAGGATAGTGGTAGAAAGATTGAATTTTATAAAGTTGAACCTAAATATACACAAGATTTGATATATTAATAGATTATATAGGTCCCAATAGAAGAAGTTATTACTAAAACACAAATACTATATAGAAGAACCAGAGAGTTAAGAGAACCAGAGAGATATGTTTTTCTTGTCACTAAAGATGGTGTATAATTATTGATTAAAAATAATTAATGTATCTTCTACAAAGATTTAATAGAGAGCTCAATAGTTGCAAGATGAAAATAATACTTGTATTATGAAATATATTCCATGTATCAAAACCATGTTTAGATTATATTGGATCCACCAATTGATGTAAATATTCTTGGTTGTAAATGGATATTCAAGTGAAAACCAGACATGGAAGCTAAAGTAAGTACTTATAAACTAAAGTTAGTGTCTAAATGGTTTAAACAACGTCAAGAAATTGACTATGTAGGAACATTTTCTGCAGTTTACATGTTTAAATCCATTATAATTCAACTTGATAGAGCATTTTACTATGAGTATGAAATTTAGAATATGGATTTGAAAACAAATTTCATTAGAGGAAACTTGTAGGAAGATGTATATGTGAAAAAAACAAAAGGTATTGTGACTCTAGGTGATGCCAAATCATATGTAAGTTATGGAGATACATTTATAGACTAAGGTGATCATCTAGGTCAGAAACATTTAGTTTGATGAAGCTATAAATTTTTTTGGTTTCATTAATAAGGAATGTTAGTCACATGTTTACAAGAAGTATAGTGGGAATGCAATCGTTATAATAGTAGTATATGTTGATAAAATATTACTTATTGGAAATGATATACCAGTATTAGAGTTTGTTAAGGACTAGTTAAACAAATTATCCATCATGAAGGACTTTGGTGTAACATCCTACATTCTAAGGATCAAGATCATTCATGGTTTATCCAAGAGTCTGTTTGGACTAAGTCAAGGTATATAAACTAACTATATACTAAATAGATTAATAATGGAATAATAAATAAAGGGATTGGTTCCAGTGCCACATGGTATACATCATTTATAGAAAATGTGTCCTTAGAGATGGTAGTAGAATGAGAGAATGAGTAATATCCCATACACTTTAAAGACATGACCAATCATGTATTCTATGTTGTGTACTAGACATAATATCTCCAATGCATTCAGTATGTTAGGTTGATATAAAGTTGATCCAAGTGAATTATATTGGTATGTTTTTAAGTCCATCCTTATGTTACTAAGAAGAACTAAGGATACGTTCCATTTGTATGGAGGATATGAGGAGTTGGACATGAGGTGTAATACATATTCTAGTTTTTAAAAATATCCAAATGATTTAAAGACACAATTAGGATATATATTCAGCATAAATGGAGGACCAATTAGCTATAGGGGTTTAAAACAGCCAGTTTTCCTTAATTCTACAAGGGAGACCGAGTATATAACTACTTATGATACTACCAAAGAATCTGTATGGATATAAAACATAATTCAGCTCTTTAATGTGAACTACTACAAAAACAGGATTTATCAGTACACAAAACGAGCTTTAACAACCCTAAGAAAGCGCTGTAAAGATCAACGTTGATAGGGGTCCCCTTTATCAGCGCTAAAAGAGCGGTGAGAAATGGATCCTTTATCATCACAATAAAGGCACTAATAAAGGTGTCCTCTATCAGTTCTAAAAGAGAGATGATAAAGGCTCCCTTTATCAGTGCTAAAAAAGAACTAATAAATTCCCTACCTATTGTAATATAAAAATCATACAGAAGCACACCCAAACAAGACCTGCAAAAAAATCAGCATATCAACAAGTATACCCATAATAAAATTAACACATAATTCATAAGGTAGTTACAACAAGTGTACCCATACAACAAGTATACTTGAACACCATTAACACATAATTAATAAGTTAATTAAATACATAAAGAAAAAAATTAAGAATTCAAGGGGTTGGGGGGCTGTTCAGGGGATTGGGGTGGGTGTCCAAGGGGGTAGGGGGTATCCAGGGGGTGGGGGTTTATAGGGGATGGGGGTGTCCAGGGGGATAGGGCTGTTCATGGGGGTGGGGTGGTGTCTAGGGGGGGGGGTGGGGGCTGTCCATGGGGATGGGGTTGTCCGGGGGGGGGGTGTCCATATTGTGTGTGTGTGTGGGGGGGGGGGGGGGGTCCAGTGGGTGGGGTGGTGTCCATATTGTTGTGGGGACTTTCCCAGGGGTGGGGGTGTCCAGGGGGTGGGGTTGTGTCCAGGGGGGGGGGGGGCGAAGTCCATGGGGTTGGTGGTGCTGTCCAAGGGGGTGGGGTGGTGTCCAGTGGGGTGGGGATGCCTGTCCAAGGGGGTGGGGGTGTCTAGGGGATGGGGGTGTCCAGGTGGTGGGGTGGTGTCCAAGAGAGGTGGGGGTTTCTTCCAGGGGTAGGTGGGTGTCTAGGGGGGTGGGGGTGTCCAGGGGGGGTGTCAATGGGGGTGTCCAAGGGGTAGGGTGGTGTCTAGGGTGTGTGTGGGGGGGGGGGGTTCTAGGGGTGGGGGTGTCCAGAGGGGTGGGGTGTCCAGGGGGTGGGGTGGTGTCCAATGGGGGGGGGTCTAGGGTTTGGTGGGGCTGTCCAAGGGGGGTGGGTGGTGTCCAGAGGGGTGGGGGTGGTTGTCCAATGGGGTGGGGGTGTCTAAGGGGGTAGGGGTGTCTAGGTGGTGGGGTGGTGTCTAGGAGTGGTGGGGGTGCTGTCCCGGGGGATGGTGGGTGTCGAGGGGGGTGTCCAGGGGGGTGGGGGGGTGGCAATCTGGGGGGGGGGGGGCTATCCATGGTGTTGTCCATGGGGGTGGGGTGGTGTCCTGTGGGTTGGGGGGGGGGCTTTCTATGGGGTGGGGGTGTCTAGAAGGGTGGGGGTGTCCAGGGGGAGGGGTGGTGTCCAGGGGGTGGGGGTCCAGGGGGTCGGTGGGGCTGTCTAAGGGGGTTGGATTAGTGTCCAGGGGATGTGGGTGGTTGTCAAAAGGGGTGGGGGTGTCCAGGTGGTGGTGGGGGGGGGTGTCTAGGAGGGTTGGGATGCAATCCAGGGGGTTGGTTGGTGTCTAGGGGTGTGGGGGTGTCCAGGGGGTGGGGTGGTGTCTAGGGGGATGGGGGGGGGGGGGCTTTCTAGGGGTGGGGGGTGTCCAGAGGGGTTGGAGTGTTCAGGGGTGGGGTGATGTCCAGGGGATGGGGTAGGGTGTCTTGGGGGTTAGTGGGGCTGTCCAAGGGGGTGGGGTGGTGTCGAGGGGGTGGGGGTGGCTATCCATGGGGGTGGGGGTGTCCAGGGTGTGGGGGGTGTCCAGGTTGTGGGGTAGTGTCTAGGAGTGGTGGTGGGTGTCCTTGGTGTTGGTGGTGTCTAGGGGGGGTGTCCAGTGTGGTGGTGGTGGGGGGGGGGGGGCTGTCCAGGTTGTTGGCGGGGCTTTCCAATGGGTGGGGGTGTCTAGGGGGGTGAGGGTGTCCAGAGGGGTCGAGGTGTCCAAGGGGTGGGGAGGTGTCCAGCGGGTGGGGGGCTATCAACCGGGGGTGTGGTGGTGTCTAGGGGGTTGGTGTGGTTGTCCAAGGGGGGTGGGGTGGTGTCCAGGGGGTGGGGGTGGCTGTCCATGGGGGTGGGGGTGTCCAGGGGGTGGGGTGGGGTCTAGGAGGGGTGGGGGTGCCATCCATGGGGTTGGTGGGTAGACTCGTAGATGTCAAAAATGACCCATGGATCATGCTTCTAATGTATCAACACAATCCGAATGCACTTGGTCGGATTCCCGTACGTCAATTGTTGTTTTCACTTAAAATTTTGTCCATTTTAAACAAAATAGAGACACTTTGAGTGATACCAGCCACACTGTACCTCAGATTGAGTTGGGGTTGACTCGTACACATCAAAAATGACCCATGTATCATTCTCCTAATGTAACAACACAATCCGAATGCGTTTGGTCGGAGTTCCATATGTCAGTTATTGTTTTCACTTAAAATTTCGTCCATTTTAAACAAAAGAGAGACACTTTGAGTGATACCGTCCACACCATGCCTTGGATTGAGGCGGGGTTGACTCTTACACGTCACAAATGACCCATGGTTCATTCCCATAAAGTATCAACACAATCTGAATGCGTTCGGTATGATTTATGTAAGTCAGTTGTTGTTTTCACTTAAAATTCTGTCTATTTTAAACAAAAGAGTGACTTTGAGCGATTTTGGCCACACCATGTCTTGGATTGAAGTGAGGTTGACTCATACATGTCAAAAATGACCCGTATATCATTATTTTATTGTATCGACAAAATATGAATGCGTTTGGTCAGAGTTCCGTATGTCAGTTGTTGTTTTCAATTAAAATTCTGTCCATTTTAAACAAAAGAGAGACACTTTGAGTGATACCGGCCACACCATACCTCATATTGGAGAGGGGTTGACTATTAAACGTCAAAAACAACCCATGGATCGTTCTCCTAAAGTATCAACACAATCAAAATGTGTTTGGTTAGATTTCCATAAGTCAGTTGTTGTTTTCACTTAAAATTTTGTCCATTTTAACAAAAGAGAGACTTTGAGTGATACCAGCCACATCGTGACTCATATTGATAAGGGTTTGAATCATAAATGTCTAAAATGACCCATGGATCTTTATACTAAAGTATCAACACAATCTGAATGCGTTTGGTCTAAGTTACGTACGTTATTTTTTGTTTTCACTTAAAATTCTATCCATATTAAAAAAAAGAGACACTTTGAGTGATACCGGCCACACCATGCCTCTAATTGAGGTGGGGTTGACTCTTACATGTCAAAAAATAACCCATGGATCGTTCCCCAAAATTATAAACACAATCCAAATGTGTGTGGTCGGATTTCCGTAAGTCAGTTGTTGTTTTTAATTAAAATTCTATCCATTTTAACCAAAAGAGAGACTTTGAGTGATACCTGCCACACCGTGCCTCGGATTGAGGCGAAATTGACTCATACGCATCAAAAATGACCAATGAATCATTCCTATAAAGTTTCAACACAATATGAATGTGTTTGGTCATATTTCCATACGTTAGTTATTGTTTTCACCTAAAATTCTATCCATTTTAATCAAAAGAGAGACAATTTGAGTGATACTGGCTACACCGTGCCTCAGATTGAGGCAGAGATTACTTTTACACATCAAAAATTTGTCACATATCGTTCCCCTAAAGTATCAACACAATCCGAATGCATTTGGTCAGATTTTCGTAAGTCAGTTGTTGTTTTCACTTAAAATTTAGTCCATTTTAAACCAAAGAGAGAATTTGAGTGTTACCGGCCACAATATGCCTAAACTTGAGGTGGGTTTTACTCTTAAACATCAGAAATTACCCATGGATCATTACAATAAAGTATAAACACATTCTTAATGCGTTTGGTCTGATTTCCATACGTCAGTTGTTGTTTTCACATAAAATTCTGTCTATTTTAAACAAAAGAGAGACACATTGAGTGATACCAGCCACACCGTGCCTCAGATTGAGGTGAGGTTAACTCGTACACATAACAAATGACCCATATATCATTCCCCTAAAGTATAAACACTATCCGAATGCATTTTTTCATATTTATGTATGTCAGTTGTTGTTTTGGCTTAAAATTCTGTCCATTTTAAACAAAAGAGAGACACTTTGAGTGATACTGGAAATACCATGCCTCCGATTGAGGTGTGGTAGACCCGTACACATCACAAATAAACCATTTATCATTAACATAATGTATTAACACAATCCGAATGCATTTGGTTTGATTTCTGTACATCAGTTGTTGTTTTCACTTAAAATTTTGTCCATTTTAAACAAAAGAGAGACACATTGAGTGATACTGGCTACACTGTTTGTATGATTGAGGTGGGGTTGACTTGTAAAGATCCAAAATTACCCACGGATCATTCACCTAAATTATCAACACAGTACGAATGTGTTTGGTCATATTTCCATACGCTAGTTGTTGTTTTCATTTAAAATTCTGTCCATTTTATACAAAAGACACACTTTGAGTGAAACCGAAAACACCATGCCTCGGATTGAGGAGAGGTTGACTCGTACACGTCAAAAATGACCCATGGATCATTCCCAAAATGTATCAACACAATCCAAAATCTATTGGTCATATTTCCATATGTAAGTTGTTGTTTTCACTTAAACTTCTGTCCACTTTAAAGAAAAGAGAGACTTTGAGTGATACCAACCACACTATGCCTCAAATTGATGGGGGGTTTACTTTTACACGTATAAAATTATCCATGGATTATTCCCTAAATTATCAACACAATCCGAATGTGTTTGGTTTGATTTCCATACGTCAGTTTTTGTTTTCACTTAAAATTCTGTCCATTATAAACAAAAGAGAGACACTTTGAGTGATACTAGCCACATCGTGCCTTAGATTGAGACAAGGTTGACTCTTACATGTATCAAAGGACTCATGGATCATTCCCCTAAAGTTTCAACACAATTCTACCATGTTTGGTTGCATTTCAATACGTCAGTTGTTGTTTTCACTTAAAATTCTATCCATTTTAAACAAAAGAGAGACTATGAGTGATACCAGCCACACCATTCCTTGAATTGAGGCAGGTTTGACTCATACATGTCAAAAATAAGCCATGTATAGTTACCCTAAAGTATCAACACAATAAAAACACATTTTTCAGATTTCCGTATGTCAGTTGTTGTTTTCACTTAAAATTCTGTCCATTTTAAACAAAAGAGAGAATTTGAGTGATACCAGCCACACCGTGCCTCAGATTGAGGCGGGGTTGACTCATACACATAAAAAATGACCCATGTATTGTTCCCATAAACTATCAACACAATACTAATGCGTTTGGTTATATTTCTGTATGTCAGTTGTTGTTTTCACTTAAAATTCTGTCCATTTTAAACAAAAGAGAGACACTTTGAGTGATACCGACCACACTGTTCCTTGGATTGAGGCGAGGTAGGTTCATACACTTCAAAAATGACCCATGTATCATTCTTCTAATTTATCAACCCAATATTAATGCTTTTGGTTGGATATGAAGGTATTTTGTGGATTTTACCGGTTTTTCTTATCCAAAGCCCAAAGAAAAGTGGTTTATCATTCTTTCATGTTTCTCATGCATCTCATCTGTTAAATTGGGAAAATGAATCATTAGAGAATGGATGTTTTATTTAATAAAAATTACAATTTTCATACAAAAATTTACATACAACAATGTTTCATCTTTTTATCCCCTTAACCCCTCTCAAAAATGACCACCAATTGTACACGTCCCCAAGTCATATCTTCATTTTATTTGTATAAAATCTTCCATTAGGTATGAAGCCCACTAATTTCTTAACAAATATATATCATCTTGTGAGTAAGAGGCTTTTCGATAGTCATAGTAGTACTGTGAAATATATAAATGAAGAATTTAAATGAAATATTAGTTGTTTTTTAAAATACCTTTTTTGGGATGCTAGTTTGTTGATGAAAAATGAACTCTTTCATAAATTTACAAATATAATAATTGAAATAATTGTCATTTGTTTGTTTTGGACACTGCAAAAAAAAATTTCATTTGGAGAATAAGTAACTTGTGTTGATATGTGTTTGGATAGTGAAATTTTATTATATATACCCTGATATTTGTCCAGACGTAGTACATGCTCGCCTCTTTATGCTTATCCCCTGTCCTCATTCCTTTTTGTAGAAAATAATTATACACTGCCCTATCATAAAATAATCCTTAGTAGAAGATATTATAAATTATATTACATGATGTTTAGACATAAAATGTAGGATGTAGTGTCTTAAAAATCCACAAACTCCATCATGTGTGGTCGGTTTGTTGGATAGGCTTGCATTGAATCCAGAAAAAAAATCTTTGGAGTATCCATGTTCACCGTAATTAGCGGCCAATGTTTCTTAAAAACAAAAATAGGAATAAGTAATAAAAGTAGTGAAAATATAATTTATATCCTTTAATTGTAGAGTTTTACCCCTACATGGTTGGTATTAAGAATATTTCGTCATCCGTAATCTTGCAATCAAATTTTTTTAGAAAGAAATTCACTATTTCATCCTTTTTTGATGGATCTAATTTCGTTAGTTGTATTGATGTGGTATGAGGACAAATGAGTCAAAATTTTTGCTCATGGGAGTATTCCTTCAATTGTTTTTCATATATACATCAGTCAATAATATAAAATGCATTTAGTCATAATTTTCACATTATATCAGCTTTTAGAAAACCAATTCATGAAAACATACCTCATATATTAATTTACAAATATGAGGCCTAGACAACCGTATTCAAGGATATCATTTACATTTTTAGCATCAACAAAATCTTGAATTTCCTCTCCGTATATATCCTTTTCAAAAACCACTATTTGACTACTTCCACCTCTTAGATTCATATCCACATGAGTCTTCAATGCTAGTAAATATGGATAGAGAATAGTTGGTGTTATTGTTCTTTAAATAGCTCTTTGGGATTGGTTGGCCGATCCTTTAGATGCTTTTGATCTGATGTTTCTTGTCACCACCTTCCCTTTCTCTGTCTATAATAACATTCATCGCTTCAGACCCTTTATTATTAATTTTTAAAGGTTTAGCTTGAAAAAATGGAAATAAATACGCCTTTGTCCACATGTACTATTACAAGTTGTGAATACCATGAAATTAATGTACCAATATCTTTTTCGACTGTATGAATATCATCATCATCAAGTGGAATAGGTAGTTATGCATTTGGATGATGATCTATAGTAATCGTCACTTTCAGATGATCTTTCAGAAGTGGTATATTATGTAGCTTTTCCTCTAGGATGTTGACCACTATAGCCCTCGCTACAAGGTGATAGATGGGTGTGGACAGATATAAATCACAGTCATTATCACCTTGTATAAGATTAGTACCTGAAAAGTATCAGTGTTTTTATTATTCACATTTCATGGGAACAATTATTAGAAAATTGATCACCATGGCTAAGATAGTTCTTTGAGGGGAATGGCTCGTCTCAAAGATAGTGGGGTTGGGGTGGGATCTTCAGGCTCCGGTTGTTACTAAGTTGTGACTTCTCCTTGCTTCGCACCCATAAAGGTTCTAGAAACTCTCCCTGCCATTGAAATAATTTTTCAAGAGTTACTAGTCTTTCGCTCATTTTTTTCATTTTTTCATCTCTATCATCTGTTTGTTTTTTTCTCATAATACACTCGGGGTGTCACCCCAAACCCCGCACCTCTGACATGACCGTATTTTTCTTGCCACTTCAAAGCCGTCGATAATAGGTCTGCATCTACTACAAGAGTATCTAATTTCTATGACTATCAGATATAGGAAAATAATTAATTATTTTTATATAATAGAAATTAGAAACAAATATTTTTATCATGTCATACTTACTCCTATTTCCCACAATTTTTGTGTGTTTTTATCTAGTTTCTTCCCTTCCATAAACACACGTGCCTATTTCCATATCACATGACATGGGATGGAAGTGTCTTTGGATTTAGACTCATCAATCTACATATAAATATAGAAAGATAATAATGATGTTGTTTCTTGGCACATAACAATATTTCTGTAAATTTAAAATACGTACCATTTTCTTTTCTAGTGAAGCATACCCCATAATTGCTTTACGATAGGGGTATGTTGGGTTTAATGCACATTTATTATTTTTAGTACTTAGTTGATATTTCATAAAATAAATATTGACAATTAAAGTGATGAATACATGTATCCTCAAACAACGTATTATCAACTACAATGTACCTGGAACTTCTCATCCCCATGGTGGCTAATAAATGCATCCCAGGCTTCTTGGGTTATCAGGTGAGTGTAGAAAAGGGGTGGGTGTGGGTTTATTTTACCTTTGGAATCTTTCAGGTGACATTTTGTTAAAATAGTGAAAAAACCTCGATGACACCTTCATGAAATCTTTAGTACATAATTATTGTGTGAATAATCAACTATAAATTTACTCAGCAAGTGATTGAGAAGAGTAAGACACTTTTTCATTATTTTATTTACTCGTAAATTAAATAAATAGTATCATAATGTTATCGTAATTTCTTCCCAGATCACAAACATCAGCCCAGACACAACATGGTTCCATGAATCTCTGTCAATCGGCATGCATTGCCGAGTGACAATTCTATTGTAACTACTAAACATTTCCTTGTTGGGATTCACATGTGGGCCTTGTTCATTACATCCGACATAAAATTTGATGCCTTTGTTTTTCTTCCTTAAGAAATTTGGCTAAGACCATCAAACTACAACGTACTTGTGTTTTCTATAACATCGGTCCTTAATCCCCAACCATTTCATCGATATCAACATCATCTATATGTTCATTTGAAATGATAGTAACACCATGTGCTGATGGTTTTTGGACCTCAAGACTAGGAGCAGTAACAGGTTCAGAAACTTGTTGTTGCTCTGCACTGTGAGTAGCCACAGCAGCAGCAACAACAACAACCGCTTGAGAGACTTGTTCATCCTCGCGGTTAGGAGCACCAGAATGTGCCTGAGTCATTATCTGCAAAAGCGGTTGAATAGTTAATTTAGATTAGATAAATTTAGTAATGATATGATAATAACATGTGATAACAATATTTATATTACAAACAAAATATAACCGATTTATTGAACTCTCTTTATTTTTTTCAAAGGCTGAAGGGATTTGACACCTATATAGATTATCAAAATCCCTTCATTGTGGTCTCCTCTAACATATAAAAAATCATCTACATTAGGACCACTGCAAAATGATTGCGACATACCACTGAAATGATCATCCTCAACTGAATTTTCACCAGACCCTTCAGTAGTTTTGGACAATAATAGAACAATCGACCACTTTTATTTTGTGGGATCTAGAACATAAAATACTTGTACCGCTTGTGATTCCATTATAAAATGGTCATCTTTATAACCTTCTTTACTAAAATAAACTTTCACAAATCCCAATTCATATATTTTAACACCACTATTGTTATCAACCAATTTTCATTGAAAAATTGGTAATTAGAATGTTTTATAATCCAACTCCCATATTTGTTTGATAATGCCAAAGTATGAAATATTTTCATAAATTGGATTTATGTCCTTACTACAAAAAACTTGCATCGCTTCAGCCACAAGTGTAACTCCACTATTTTTCATGGTAATATCTTCATCAAGTTCATCTGTATAGAATGTATAACCATTAATTACATAACTATTGTAAGATAATACATACACACTTGTTCTGGTGACTAGCCATCAAATTCATTCTGAAATTGAATTCAGATTTTCATCTAACTCCTTAAATATATGGTTCTAAAACCATCCTATAAACTGTTGATTATGTATATTCGATATCCATTTTTTAACCCTTTATGGATTAGACTACCTAAGAATTTCTTTGTGGGTTTCAATATATGATGAAACCTCCCAATTTTTATTCAAAACATTAAGGTGTGCCTGATCCTGATCTGTAATATTGATTGTCACAAAATATCTTCCAGAAATTCCCTCACCCTCAATGTGTCCAGTGTGACCAGATTTTGGGAGACCAATTCATTCCACATCAGGTAGGTGTTTGATACATAATTAAATGGCTTCCACAAAATATATCGCTCCAATATACAACCCTATGGATGACTTTTATTTTTGACATACCCTTTCAAAATCTTCATATACTGTTCAACAGGGTACATCCATCTATAGTGTACAGGACCACAAAGTCGAATCTCTGTCTCCAAGTGAAGCATCAAATGAACCATCATATCAAATAATGTTGGTGGTAATAAAATTTCTAATTCACATAATATGATGAAAATTTCTCTTTCCATAGCTGGAAATTTCTCTAGGTCTAAAAAATTACTATATATATCATTGAAAAAGAAACAAAGATTGGTTAACGTATGACTAACATTCTTCGGAAAAATGCAACGTAAAGCTATAAGAATTAAATCTTGCATCAAAACATGGAAGTCATGTGATTTCAAAAATTTTAACTTAAAATAATTCATTGAAACAATGTTCTTGATATTTGATGAATACCCCTCTGAAACCTTTACATCATTGAAGAAGTTACAAAACTGATATATCTCCTCTCTAGAAAGTGTGTAAGAAACTGATGGAAGAAACATTCGATTTTCACCCTTCATGAGAGCCAACTCTTCTTGCATTCCCATGTCAACAATGTCCATCGTTGCCTTAATTCCATCCTTTATTTTGACAGAGGAATTTAGCAACATTCCGATAACACTGTCACATGCAATTTTTTCCATATGCATCACATCAAGAAAATGTCTGTTGTACTAACAATTCCAGTATGGTAATTAAAAAAAAATTGTTCTCGTTTTCCAACTGATTTTCATAAGGTTTTTTGACAATGGTTTACCAAAAAAAGTGTTCACATATTTTACATTCTCAAACAGTTGATCACCTATTAGTGGAGATGGTGTTGTTCATTGTTCTTAACTTCCTTTGAATGATGTCACCCAAGATCGGTACTTATGCTGATGAGGTAGAAATCTATTATGTCCTAGAAACACAGATTTCAATGAATGTTTCAACCTAATTTATTCCATATCTTCTTCACACATGGGACACCCTTGAGTTCCTTTAATGCTATAGCCTGAAATATTTCTATAAGAAGGGAAATCATATATCTTCACATACAAAATCGCTCTCAACGTGGAGTATTCACTTTTATAAGAATCATAAAACATAACACCTGAATCCCACAATAACTTCAAATCCTCGATAAAAGGAGACAAATAATCATTAATATCGTTTCTAGGTTGTTTTAGTCCTGATATAATCATAGATAACATGATTAATTTCCTCTTCATGCATAACCAGGGTGGAAAGTTATAATTTTCCAACATAACAGGCCATGTACTTTGAGTGCTGGTTTGAAAACCAAAAGGATTCACTCCATCTGTAGATAACGCAAGATGAAGGTTTCTGGGCTCTTTTCCAAATTCAGGATACTCATGATCAATTATCTTCTTTTGAGGAGAGTTGGTCAGGTGATGTAATTTCCCATCATTATTTCATTTATCATCATGCCATGACAATTTTTTTGTAGTTTTCTTCACTTCCATATAGACGCCTAAACATTGGAATGATTAGAAAGTATCATACAAATTTAGTTAGGTTGGATTCACCTTTCTTGTATTGAGAATAACTACACTTTTGGTCATTATATAAGTGATTTGTTCTCCTTCATAAACAATATACAATCTTTAAGGCATGCATGTATTCTTTCAAAAATCAAACCCATCGAGTGTAGCATTCATTTAGCTTCATATGTCCAGTTTGAGAGCTCATTATCTTCCGGGAGCATGAAATTCAAGAGATAAATTAGTTCCATTAAAATGGAATAACTCTATCCATTTCCTGCTTTCAATTTATACAACTTCAGTACAGATAACAATGCTGTGTACTTTGTGCAACCAGTATACAATGGCATCATTTCACAACTCTTTAAATTCTCAAACAATTTTGTGCAATCATAGAGTTCATCTTCAATTGTCCTTGTAATTTCCTCAATACGATCTTTATCATCATTAACATCTATAATCACATCCTTCATATTTTCTTCTTCATTATCAATATTTATATTCAAATATGATGATCTATAAAATGCAGTTTTATCCCAGCCAGTAGATACATTCTCCTTTTCTCTGTGTTGATTTCAAAAGTTATAACTCTGATCTATTCTATGACATATCATATGTTCTTCCAACTCCTATAGAGTAATTAGTCTAGAATGAGAACAACGTAAACACAGACAAAGGATTTTAGAAGAATACGTTTCGCGATCCTTTGCAATGTTGAAGAACTCTTTCACTCTGTTATCATACTCTATTGTTAAATGATTAGCATCCATCCAATAATTATTAATCTCCATCCTATTTGAATCTCAAATATTATTATTTATGATTCAAATACACAAAACAAGACTTCCAAATACAGTAGAACATAACCTCTTCCACATAAAAATAGAGATTAATATAGCCTATCCATTTCCAATAACGATTTGGAAATCAACAGAACTATGATATATGCCCCCTTCAAAATCAACACACTTTCCAACCCCCTTACAAACAGTTCTAGCACCCACCACACTTGAATCAAAAAATTAAACATCCTTTTAACCTCCCAAACTAGCCACCTCATTCATAATAAAATAATCACATTAAATAGCCCAAAACTAGTGACCAAACTCAAATAAAATGAAACAACTATACAATTTAGATGAGAAAAATAATATTGTGGATGCATTTACAAACACAAAGGGGTCCATAGGGGAAACAAATAACCTTGGTTTTTCCAAAATTAATGTGGAATATCATAGTTTTTGTAACCGAAATTAACATAATAAATATAAAATTAAGGTTAGTGAACACAAATTCTACCATGAACATATAAAGAATATGCAATAACTCTCCTTCACTAACATGGGTCTCTACCAACGCCTACCATATACCTAGAAAATAATTGAAAAAATTAGGAAAAATAGTTTCTTTTACCTATTTCTAATAGTGCTACAAGAAAATTATAATGAACATAGATTGTACTTCCAAACACTCCTGGAGCCTCCTGGTAAAAAGACTCTAGTGGCTACTACTCTCCGAATTTCTAACCACTGACTTCCCAATATAAGAGTAGTATACTTAGGGGTAGTATTAGTAGAATCAAACCAAATTTCCCTCCTCCTCATGCTGCTCCCCGATCTCCTCCATCACCTTAGTGTTGTACATACCTCCTTTCTCTAGTTCCTTCCTCTACCTAGGCTATTCGTCGACTGCCTCTCTGATTGTAGCATGAATGTTAAGAAAATGAAATGTGATATGTCTATACCCATCAAAATCATATTAAAGTCCTTATATTAATGGGATATACTTGAGGTAACTATGGATTAAAATGCCTCCTGAGATAAGACTTGCATCACACCCCTACTGTGGGTTGGTGTTGCTAACCCTACATTCGATAAGATCACTACCATATAACATTATGATATCAACTCAAACCATAGGCATAATCATGGAACACTAATATAGCCATCCACTGATTAGTATTACATGTTGAATTCCCCCAAACCACTAGAGGTCGTTCTACGAATTGATCAACACAAATTAATGGATTTATTAAAAAGAGCTGAAATACAATCCAACCAAGTGAAAGAAATTTAAAATCTCCTGAGAATAAATTCACCCCCATCACATAATTGGGTTCTCCATAGCGTAGGTGTATTTAACCAAAATCACTTGTCCTGATACACCAAGGGTAGTTCTTTAGTAGAGAAGTCTCCATTCAAAAATAACAATCTTGATACCCATAATAGGTATCAGGGAAGAATCGCTATCTACCAAATGAAGTGCATGGGTTTTCCCCATTTTCAAGAAAAAACCTTCTAAAATATCACCTAGGAACAACTAGTCATAGAGGTTCACTAAGAAGACACCACCATTAAATTATCATTGATATAAAATAAAGATTTATGGAATTTACCATTGATCGAAGTCAAGAAACATCCCACAATCCTAAAAATAATTAACCACACAAATAAAACTGCTCACTTGTTCATACCTCTATCTAAACCCAATGACCTATTCCAAAGAATACCATTCACCTTTCTAGGGATGTGCTACTCTGATCACATCATCTTCTGTAGCCCAAGTGAATGAAGATAAGAGGCCACTCCACGAATCTTGGTTTAATAATAAATGAACCTAAATGGATTATAGGCTCCACTATGAACCATCTCAAGGAGAGATTAAATTTCTAACACTATAACATTACAAAGAGACTCATTGTATCTGGTATATGGGTTGATGCATTGACCATATCCTTACCTAGAATTAACCATAAGCCTCCCTTACTAAGCATTCCAGAATTCCTCGACATTAATAGGGTAGAAAATTATTTTTCTTGCACACATCACATAAAACCATGCTCACCAACTAAGGGAAATATAACTTAAAATCCATAAGGTTGGATACAATTTCTATATTTGAGGGGTCCTAATCACTATCACAAATAGAACCTTCCCTATAAACACAATCACCATCACATCATGACACCCAAAAAGTTTAACCAATTAATAATGAGGCGGGTACTATCAAAACACTTATTTTTCATGACGGGGTTTACAAAAAGACCACTTTCCCCAGTATAGATAAACACACTCTTCTATAAGGATGAGTAAAAAACACTCAATATTAATAGAATATTCATGTAAAACAAGGTCTAGCTTGAGGTTTCATGAGAATATCAAACCCTCATACATATAACACTCGGTGAAATATAAATTCCAGTTCCAAGGATCATAAGGACCCATGGGGAATCATAAAAAAGTCATACTTTAATTCAAATAATCTTCTAACCAAGTATAAGAATCCACTACGTGTGTTATTTCGTGACATAGATGGTTATAACTCTATGTTATTTAGCATCTAATCCAAGGGTGGTGATCATAAGGAAGAATCCAAACATCACCCTAATGAAAACTACTCTCACAAAACTTACCCACAAAAAATAAATCTAAAAGGAGAAGTGGGATACTTACCAAGAGTAGATTGCACCAATGATGGAGGGAGAGAAAAAGTGTTGAGAAGTCAGGGAGTCTTCTGCGCTATGTCGATATGGGAAGGTGCAACCATGAGGGGGAGGTTCATGGGAGGAGCTGACATCATTGAGAAATGGAGTAGTAGGGTTTTCGGGGAGTAGGGTCTAGCGGAGAGGAGGAAGTAGGGTTTGCAGGGAGGAGGATCCACAAAAGGGGTTCAAGGGGGAGGATAAGGAGCACAGCTATAACGACCCATACTTTACATACATTGTTAATAATTCAAAATTGAAGCATACTTATTAAAACATATAACAAAACCACGAAAGGACCGTATAGGTATAGTGTCTTTAGAAACTGGGAAACATAAACAACTGGTTCATAAAGCATCAACTTTGCCTCCCACTGATTTCATCATATCTATAGTCCCTTTAGGCATATCTTACTTAATAACCTTCTTCCTGACCTGGGGAAAGAAAACATACAAAAGGGTGAGCTCAAATGCTCAGTAAGGGTAATCAAAAGAAATATCAATCACATCATATACATAAGCACATAACTTTTGGAAATCTTAACCTGCAAAAGAGATCATAATTTCATAACATGGGATAAATCATGGTAGTGAAATGTAATCACAATAATCATAACTTAAAACATGAAACTTTGTGGCATACACACATAATCATAGAGAATCATTTCTTGTTAGTCAAGACTCATTGCCAAGACTATCTTAGTGGACAAAGTCCCTTTCTGAACCGAGTCACCCTCGTTTCAATCCTGTTTCACTGAACCGGTATAACCTACCGTTCCAGCCATGTCTATCTCATGAGATATAAAATCTTTACCCGATGCATTGGAGGAAGATATAGGTCCCACCCATCTCATAATGATACCATTCTTATGTGTGCCACAAAATCATAAATCATACATCATTTCATAACCCATGTAATAAAAATGGGAATCTTAAACATCATAAAACAATTCATATAAGATAAAGGAATTCATAAAAATAATTCCATCACAACATAATTAAATCAATGTAATAATAGGGATAAAAATAGAAACCTTTATTATCTTATATGGAATATAATTTTGATAAAACACTTGAACTCCATTCTTGAGGAAAATATCCTTTCTTCTTCAAAAACATTTTTCCTTTCTTAACATGTCATACAACTTTAAAATAAAAGAAGTTGACTAAAAAACATGAAAAATTTTAAAGGAAGCTTCTTGGAAATAGTGTTTTAAAAATCCATTCATGCCGTGTAAGTTTAAAGAAAACATTCTTCTCGTACATTTGTCGGAAAAGTCAAAAAGTACCTCGTACGAAAACGACAAAAGATTCCTTTCATATCTTTTACAAAAAACTCACCGAAGTGTAAAATTGGATATAAACTATTGTAGAAGGATGGAAATAATATTACATATTGAGGGAACATGGATGTGGATGATAAAATACACCCCAGTAAATACCAAAGTATAAACAATCTCGGATAAAAATGAGATTGTGATATTTCCCTTACCTTAGGTCCGACTTGCTTTGTAAGTGTCCGAACCTCCTGTATAATGATTTAAATAATGTTATTTACTTATTCTAGAATCATACTTATTTTTATGGCATCATATATGGTCATATTATTAGCTTCTTAATAGTAATATTTCATTGCTACTTGTTATTCGAGTGTTTATAACTTTTTGTTCTTATGCGTGTTTTGTCGAATAAATTCTTATTATTTTCTTTAGGTTATAGATACCTCATTTCCAGAATGGTATTAGTGTAATATATATCATATTAATTCATTCAATTCATTTATATAATCATTATGAAATGAAGATCATGTAGAACGAGTCACATCACATCGTGGAGACGGTATTCCGTACGTACGCACGAGTGATGATATCGTTCCTATGATCGTGGAATTGTATTGGAGTATATGTATACTATTTCAGAATCAATATCACTTTATAATAGTCATTATTTACACCATTATACCCATCCAAGTAATGTGGTGGTGGAAAATAGATCACTCCACGGCATGGAGACGGTATTCTGTACGTACGCACGCGCGATGATTTCTTTTTCCGTAGGATGGATAGATGGTGAAATAGGGTTGTTTCATACTTATAATAACATATCTGTATATGAGTGATACTGATGTTATTACTTCATAATAAAAAAACTAAAGAAGAATAAGTGGAAGAAGAAATAAAGATGAAAGAATCGGTAACGGAAATTACCTCTTCTTTGAAGTGCTTCTTTGAGACCTTCTTTTAGGGAACTAAAATTGGCCTTTGAAGAAGACCAGGACCTCTAGGATGTTGGTAACGGACATTACCTCTTCTTGTGCTCTTATACTATAAGGTTAATAAACTTACTATAAGCAGCCAAACGAACCCCAAGTTGATTATAATTAATATATATAACCTAATCTAAGTCATTTGGCCGAACCTTAGATTTTTAGGAATAAAATAACAATTACCAATATAATATTTGTTTTAAAAACTATTTTACGTCAATTTTGACACTATTTAGTAATTGATTTTTCGTGAAAAACATAACAGAATTATTAGTTCGAACCAAGTTAATTAAATCAATACTAACATGTCATATTAACCTATAAAATTAGTGGGATTCATAAAAAGTCTCAAATTACATTTATTTTGGTGTTTATAACATCAATTATGTCAATATTTCATTAATAAGATAATTACTGCATCATCATTGTGTCATAAATAAATTAAATTATTTAATGTCTAAAAATTACAAATAAAATACAATTATATAGGAAATCTTTTTATCTTTCTAATTAATATTTATTGTCGAATTTATCTTATGTATAACCCCATATTAAAAATTATTTACTTAATAAATTTTGATTTTAACTATTTTAACCCTTCTTTAAATAAATTAATAATAAATGTCCTAATCTAATCCAGGTGGGCCTAAATGGTCATATTTTATTCCTAAGTTTGTTTTTGGTTGAATTACACTTGTCCAATAGAATTAGGACATGTGTTAGGGTAATAATAATATCATCTTTACCCTTAATTACCCTATTTATTTTTAACCGTGGTAAAAAAAAGTAAAAAGTTACTATTCACCAAAAAATTATTTTCATCTCATTGAACCACATTTTACTTACTGACATCAACCGTGTCTCTCGGATTTTTGAAATTCCACTCACAGAAGCGGTAAAATTAAGTTTTATGAAAAATTCAGTTTTTTTAACTACCACTTAGTGGTTTCACTAATCATCAAAAATTGAAAGTTTTCAGAAAAATACCAAAATTTTACCCTAGGCTAAATTCGATATTCCAAATCCATAAATGAAGTCCATTTTGAAAAATAAAATTTATAAAATTTCAAAAAGTGGTTATTACTATTCATAATGGCTAGTTTTAATAATATTTTAATAGCATATCGTTGTTTAGTGAAACACGGTATTGCGTACGACGCAAGCTATCGAGGAAGGTCGCGATTTCGTGTAAAGCAAGCCAAGCAAGTGTTGTGTAGAAAAAAAATTTCCTTTGATGATTTATATAACATAAAAGTCTCAGGTGTTACATTCTACCCCCCTTAAAATGAATTTCTCCCTCGAAATTCGTCACTTTGTAACAAACAGATGTGGATACCTCTCCCTCATCATATCCTCAAGCTCCCATGTAGCTTCTTTTAATTGGTGGTTCCTCCAAAAAACTTTCACCAATCGAGTGGTCTTGTTTCGTAGGAATTTTTTGCTACGATCCAGAATCTCTATCGGTTGTTCTTCATACGAAAGATCTTGCTCCAGCGGTACAACTTCTGAGATGAGTACATGTGAATGATCAGGTATGTACTTTCTCAGGAGAGATAGATGGAACACATTGTGAACTTGAGAGATATTTGGTGGAAGCGCCAATCGGTAAGCTACCTTCCCAACACGATCCAGTATTTCGAAAGGACCGATATATCTAGGGCTCAACTTCCCCTTCATTCCAAATCTCATAACCCTCTTCCAGGGAGATATTCGTAAGAACACTTTATCACCCACTTCAAACTCTAGGTCTTTTCTTCGGTTGTCGGCATAACTTTTTTGTCGACTCTGAGCTGCTCTTATGTGTTGTTGAATAGATCTGACCTTTTCTGCCATTTCATCAACGAGATCAGGTCCTAATAGCTTTATTTCCCCAACTTCATCCCAGCAAGTTGGAGTCCTGCATTTCTTTCCATAGGGAGCTTCATAAGGAGCCATCTGAATACTGGAGTGAAAGCTATTGTTATAATAAAATTCCACCAAAGGTAGGTGTTGATCCCAACAACCTTTGAAATCCATAGAGCAAGCTCTGAACATATCTTCTAGGGTTTGAATTGTTCTCTCAGACTGACCGTCTGTCTGAGGAAGATAAGCAGTGCTGAAACTCAACTCTGTATCCAGAGTATGATAAAGACTTCGCCAGAACTTCGAGGTAAATCTCGAATCCCGATCAGATATAATATAAAGTGGTACTCCACGCAACCTTACCACTTCCTTTACATATATCCTGGCAAGCTGATCCAGAGATAAATCCTCTCTAATAGCAATGAAGTGTGCAGACTTTGTAAGATGATCAACTATGACCCAGATAACATTATTTCCCTTGGATGTTTTAGGAAGTCCTGTGACAAAGTCCATAGTAATGTTTTCCCATTTCCATTCGGGTATGGGTAATGGTTGTAACATCCCCTTAGACATCTGTCTCTCAGCTTTAACTTGTTGACAAACCAAGCATCGAGAGACATATTCAGCAACATCTCTTTTCATGCCATCCCACCAGAAGTACTCTTTCAAGTCCCTATACATCTTCATGCTTCCAGGATGAATAGAGAATGACGAACTATGAGCCTCATCCAGCTGCTCCTTCTTTAATTCTGGGATGGGAGGAACACAAACCTGATTCCTGAACTTTATTATCCCATCACAATCAAGGTTGAATTCAGGAACATTTCTCACCTTCTTTTGTAACTCGACATCTTATTTCTGTTCCTCTTTAATATTCACATGTATAGATGGTTGGACATTCATTTGAGAAAGATAAGCGTTTTCCCCTTCCATTATAATTCCAAGATCCATCCTTTGTAAATCCATAAATATTGGATCTTTTGTGATCCTCATCATGGATAAACTAGCATGGTCTTGTCGACTTAATGCACCTGCCACCTTGTTTGCTTTCTCAGGGTGGTAATTGATTGAGCAGTCGTAATCCTTAATCAGCTCCAACCATCTTCTTTGACGCATATTCAGCTCCTTTTGTGTGAAAATATACTTTAAACTTTTATGATCAGTATAAATATCACACCTTTCACCATAAAGGTAATGCCTCCAAATCTTTAATGCAAAGATTACTGCATCTAACTCCAAATCATGTGTTGGGTAATTTTGATCATGGATTTTCAACTGTCATGAGGCATAAGCTATGACCATATCATTTTGCATAAGAACACACCCCAATCCCTTCTTGGATGCATCACTATAGATCACAAACCTATCTCCACTACAAGTTAGTGTGAGCACAGGTGCACTGGATAACCTTCTTTTCAACTCCTTGAAATTCTATTCACATTCCTCCGTTCAGACAAACTTAACTCCTTTTCGAGTCAACTTGGTGAGTGGATCAGATAATCGTGAAAAATCATTCACAAAACGTTGATAATATCTAGCCAAACCAAGAAAACATCAGATCTCAGTTACTGTTGTTGGTCTCGACTATCTTTCGATAACATCTGTTTTTTCTGGATCCACAGATATCCCCTCTTTTGAGATTATGTGACCCAAAAATGCAACTTTTTGAAGCCAAAATTCACACTTGGTAAATTTGGCATAAAGCTTCTCCTTTCTCAGGGTCTTCAATATAATTCTCAAGTGATCTTCATGCTCTTCCTTTCTCTTTGAATAGACAAGAATATCATCTATAAAGACTACCACAAATTGATCAAGATAGTCTCTAAAGACTCTATTCATTAGATCCATGAAGATAGTAGGGGCATTAGTAAGACCAAATGGCATCAATATGAATTCATAGTGTCCATACCTTGTACGGAAAGCCGTCTTTGGTATATCCTCCCTTTTTACCCTTAATTGATGATACCCTGAATGAAGATCAATCTTGGAAAAGTATTGAGCTCCGCATAGTTGGTCAAATAAGTCATCAATGCGCGGGAGAGGATATTTGTTCTTGATAGTGATCTTGTTAAGTTCTCAATAATCAATGCAGAGTCTCATTGATCCATATTTCTTCTTAACAAATAGAACATGTGCTCGCCAAGGTGATGCACTAGGGTGTATTAATCCCTTATCAAGATTCTATTGGAGTTTCTTCTTCAATTCCTGCAACTCAATTGGGGCCATTCAATAAGGTGTCTTTGAAATAGGCAAAGCACCCGGTACTAGTTCTATTGAAAACCCAACTTCACGATTTGGTGGAAGACCCGGTAATTCCTCCAGAAAGACATCATCAAACTCCCGTACAATGGTCATATTCTTAATCGTGAGTTTCTCACCAACCATTTGAGATAAATAACCTTCATTTAGTGGAATCAATACCCATAAAATGGAAGAAATTTCCACTGGAAGGTTATGTTCATCCTTGCATTGATAGATGATCATAGATTGATCTGGAATATGAAATGTGACTTCCCTTCTTTGGCAATTGATATGAGCTCCATATAAAGAAAGCCAATCCATGCCAAGAATCACATAAAATTCCACAATAGGAAGGATCACAAGATTTGCAGGAAGCACTTTCCCAAAAACTTCGATCGGAGAAGAATTATAAACTTTTGACGCGACTGTTGTGCCATTAGGTGTTGTCACAGCTAACTCAACATCTAATTGTTGAGGTAATACGGTGATACCCTTAGAAAATTCTTCAGAAATAAAAGAGTGGGTGGATCCAGAATCAAATAAAACATTTGCTAATTTAGAGTGGATGGTAGGTGTACCTTTCACCACATCATTATCGTACTCCACATCACTGATAGAAATTGCATGTGACTTTCCTTTGTCTTTATCCTTAAGAGTTTGTTGACGTCGACCATCATCATCAACCCTTGGATTAGGGAATTTATTGGCATAATGCCCCATCTCCTTGCACTTGAAACATTGAAGTGTAGTAGGTTCATTCTGTGTATCCCTTCCTTTGTTTGCATCATTAGAAATCTTCTTCCCATCATCGCGGCATTCAAATGCCCGATGACCTTCCTTTCCACATTTGAAACATTTACTTGTCCCTTTAAGACAACTCCCTCCATGTTTCTTTCCACACTTTGAGCATAAGGGAAAGCTCATGTTCTTTTCAGTGTGCTCTTTAGATTTTCCTTTGAATTCCATTTTCCTCTTCTTATCAAACCCATATGACTGATGGGTTACTCCAATCTCCATCTTGACTTTGAGACCACATCGAACGATTTCCTCATAGCAATTGAAGTCCCTTATGGCTAACGCCCTTCGAAGACTTGGTTTTAAGCCACTAAAGAGTCGATCGATCTTACTCTCAGGTTGGATAATAATACTAGAAGCATACCTTGCATGTCTTGTAAAATTTGCTTCATAGGTACCAACAGATTCATCATCCTTTTGCTTTAGTTCAAGAAACTCTTTCTCCATATTTGTTCGGAGAATACTAGGGAAGTACTTATTGAAAATATGTTCTTGAACTCGTCCCATTCCATGGACTCAATTTCAACCCATTGCCTCGTACTCTTAATAAGATTCCACCATTGATCAGCATCTCCTTCCAAACGATACACTGCTGGGATGACTTTATCATGTTCAGAACATTGAAGAACTGAAAATATCTTTTAAGTAGTACTAATCCATTGTTCAGCAACTAATGGATCAGTAGACCCACTGAAGGAAGGTGGAAGCTGCCTCATGAAGGATTCAACAGAATGTTGCTCCTTCCTTTGCTCGTTTGGAAGTCCTGCATGATTCATAGCTTGAGAAAGTTGTGTGAGCATGGCTACAAGATTTTTCATTCCATCTCCCATAACGTTTGGTTGCTCAGGGAGACAATCATTGCATTGCCCGTCGCATTCCGCATTTACATGGTTCCTTCGGGTTCCAGCCATTGAATAAAACCAAGAAGAATAGTGTGAGCAACACTAATTATAATAGGAAAACCACATAATCAAGAATAAAATTTCACACTTAAGGTCTTATCCTAGGTTATTCATGGCCATTTTTAAAACACTAATATTGTGTTCTATGCTTAGACTTATCCTTAGGGTTCTTACTAAGGCTTTCACATCCTAGTTTCCAAAGGTTGACTATACCTTTCCTCTAACACCAACTATAATGACCCATACTTTACATACATTGTTAATACTTCAAAATTGAAGCATACTTATTACAACATATAACAAAACCACGAAAGGACTGTATAGGTATAGTGTCTTTAGAAACTGGGAAACATAAACAACTGGTTCATAAAGCATCAACTTTGCCTCCCACTTATTCTATCATATCTATCGTCCCTTTTGGCATATCTTACTTAATAACCTTCTTCCTGACCTGGGGAAAGAAAACATACAAAAGGGTGAGCTCAAATGCTCAGTAAGGGTAATAAAAAGAAATATCAATCACATCATATACATAAGCACATAACTTTTGGAAATCTTAACCTGCAAAAGATATCATAATTTCATAACATGGGATAAATCATGGCAGTGAAATGTAATCACAATAATCATAACTTAAAACATGAAACTTTGTGGCATACACAGATAATCATAGAGAATCATTTCTTGTTAGTCAAGACTCATTGCCAAGACTATCTTAGTGGACAAAGTCCCTTTCTGAACCGAGTCACCCTCGTTTTAGTCCTGTTTCACTGAACCGGTATAACCTACCGTTCCAGCCATGTCTATCTCATGAGATATAAAATCTTTACCCAATGCATTGGAAAGAGATATAGGTCCCACCCATCTCATAATGATACCATTCTTATGTGTGACACAAAATCATAAATCATACATCATTTCATAACCCATGTAATAAAAATGGGAATCTTAAACATCATAAAACAATTCATATAAGATAAAGGAATTCATAAAAATAATTCCATCACAACATAATCAAATCAATGTAATAATAGGGATAAAAACAGAACCCTTTATTATCTTAGATGGAAAATAATTTTGATAAAACACTTGAACTCCATTCTTGAGGAAAATATCCTTTCTTCTTCAAAAACATTTTTCCTTTCTTAACATGTCATACAACTTTAAACTAAAATAAGTTGATTAAAAAAAACATGAAAACTTTTAAAGGAAGATTTTTGGAAATAGTGTTTTAAAAATCCATTCATGCCGTGTAAGTTTAAAGAAAACATTCTTCTCGTACTTTTGTCGGAAAAGTCAAAAAGTACCTCGTATGAAAATTACAAAAGATTCCTTTCATATCTTTTACAAAAAACACACCGAAGGGTAAAATTGGATATAAACTATTGTAGAAGGATGGAAATAATATTACATATTGAGGTAACATGGATGTGGATGATAAAATACACCCTAGTAAATACCAAAGTATAAACAATCTCTGATAAAAATGAGATTGTGATATTTCCCTTACCTTAGGTCCGACTTGCTTTGTAAGTGTCCTAACCTCCTGTATAATGATTTAAATAATGTTATTGACTTATTCCAGAATCATAATTATTTTTATGATATCATATATGGTCATATTCTTAGCTTCTTAGTAGTAATATTTCATTGCTACTTGTTATTCGGGTGTTTATAACTTTTTGTTCTATGCGTGTTTTGTCGAATAAATTCTTATTATTTTCTTTAGGTTATAGATACCTCATTTCCAGAATGGTATTAGTGTAATATATATCATATTCATTCATTCAATTCATTTATATAATCATTATGAAATGAAGATCATGTAGAATGAGTCGCATCACATCGTGGAGACGATATTCTTTACGTACACACGAGTGATGATATCATTCCTATGATCGTGAATTGTATTGGAGTATATGTATACTATTTCAGAATCAATATCACTTTATAATAGTCATATATAGTCATTATTTACACCATTATACCCATCCAAGTAAGGTGGTGGTGGAAAATAGATTACACAACGGCGTGGAGACGGTATTCTGTACGTACGCACGCACAATGATTTCTTTTTCCGTAGGATGGATAGATGGTGAAATAGGGTTGTTTCATAATTATAATAACATATCAGTATATGATTGATACTGATGTTATTACTTGATAATGAAACAACTAAAGAAGAATAAGTGGAAGAAGAAATAAAGATGAAAGAATCGGTAACAGACATTACCTCTTCTTTGAAGTGCTTCTTTGAGACCTTCTTTTAGGGCACTAAAATAAGACTTTGAAGAATACCAGGACCTCTAGGATGTCTCTAGGGAAGTTGAGAGGAGAAAGTGGCAGGGTTTGGCCGAGCATTAAGGCTCAAAGTGGTGTGAGGAAGAGGGGGAGGAGGTGTCCTTTTATAAGGGAGGAGAGGGGCACCTTTGGAATAACAAAAACTATTATTTTATTATAAAGTCATGTTCGGTTTTAAATAGCTCCAAATTGATATATTTCGAAGCTAAGGTGGGGATGGGTCGAAATCCTTTAATCCAATAGAATTTAGACAAGTTTAGGTTCCTATTTTAACCTTATCATTTAGATTTAACATTAAGTTAAATAATTTTACTTTTACCATGTCTTCTTGTGTTCTTATACTATAAGGTTAATAAACTTACTATAAGCAGCCAAACGAACCCCAAGTTGTTTATTATTAATATATATAACATTATCTAGGTCATTTGGCCGAACCTTAGATTTTTAGGAATAAAATAACAATTACCAATATAATATTTGTTTTAAAAACTATTTTATGTCAATTTTGACACTATTTAGTAATTGATTATTTGTGAAAAACATAACATAATTATTAGTTCGAACCAAGTTAATTAAATAAATACTAACATGTCATATTAACCTAGAAAATTAGTGGGATTCATAAAAAGTCTCAAATTACATTTATTTTGGTGTTTATAACATCAATTATGTCAATATTTCATTAATAAGATAATTACTGCATCATCATTGTGTCATAAATAAATTAAATTATTTAATGTCTAAAAATTAAAAATAAAATACCATTATGTAGGAAATATTTTTATATTTCTAATGAATATTTATAGTCGAATTTAACTTATGTATAACCCCATATTAAAAAGTATTTACTTATTAAACGTTGATTTTAACTATTTTAACCCTTCTTTAAATAAATTAATAATAAATGTCCTAATCTAATCCAAGTGGGCCTAAATGGTCATATTTTCTTCCTAAGTTTGTTTTTGGTCGAATTACACTTGTCCAATAGAATTAGGACATGTGTTAGGGTAATAATAATATCATCTTTACCCTTAATTACCCTATTTACTTTTAACAGTGGTTAAAAAAAGTAAAAAGTTACTATTCACCAAAAAATTATTTTCATCTCATTGAACCACATTTTACTTACTGACATCAACCGTGTCTCTCAGATTTTTGAAATTCCACTCACAAAAGCGGTAAAATTACGTTTTATGAAAAATTCAGTTTTTTTAACTACCACTTAGTGGTTTCACTATTCATCAAAAATTGAAAGTTTTCAGAAAAATACCAAAATTTCAACCTAGGATAATTTCAATATTCCAAATCCAAAAATGAATTCCATTTTGAAAAATAAAATTTATAAGATTTCAAAAAGTGGTTATTACTATTCATAACGACTAGTTTTAATAATATTTTAATAGCATATCGTTGTTTAGTGAAACTCGGTATTGCGTATGACGCAAGCTATCGAGGAAGGTCGCGATTTCGTGTAAAGAAATCCAAGCAAGTGTTGTGTAGAAAAAAAAATTCCTTTGATGATTTATATAACATAAAAGTCTCGGGTGTTACAATGGCTAGTGGTGGAGGTCCGTCAAAAAGAAGAGTAGGGGAGAGGGGAGTTGTCACAGGGGTACAGAACCATGAGGGCATAAGGGTGTGATAAATAGAGGATACCGTGCACCATATTTTATAAATTATGGGACTATGATTTTATCAGTGCTAAAAAATCCATGATAAAGGATTCATTTATCAGCCCTAAAATTTTAGTGTTGATAAAGGAAGCCTTTAGCAGTTCTTTTTCAGCACTGATAAAGGAATACTTTAACAAATATTTTTAGCACTTATAAAGAATACTCTTTATAAGCGCTAAGAAAAAAGCACTGGTAAAGGGCATCTTTATCAGCACTAAAATTTTAGCGCTCATAAAGGGATCCTTTATCAGTACTTTTTTCTTTGCGCTAATAAAAGGTGGTTCTTCCCTTGCCCGTTTTTTTAGTAGTGGTGATACCTAGAATTAAAGACACTATTACATTATATTGTGATAATACTATAGTGGTGGATCTTGCGAAATTTCTGAGGGCACACTAGTGTAAAAAGAACATACTCTACAAGTATCAACTATTTAGGGATTTTTCTTGGGGGGGGGGGTGAGGTTGTAGAAAATAGAGTTTCCATAGAAGAAAATTTGGAGGATACCTTGACAAAAGAGTTATCTTAGTAGAAGCATGAGTATCATGTGAAATCTCATTATCTTAAATTTGTTAGCAGTTGGATCCAGTGTATGTGGGAGTTTATTGGAGTTGGTTCTGAAAAACCAAATTATGTTTACTTTATGATTAATTGTATTCATAATTATTAATATTAATAAACTACTTATCACATTAATATTTTTAATCTCTATGATATATTATGTGATAAAGCTCTAAGAGTAGTTGTCACACTTAAAGGCCATAAAGGTTCTATACTCGGATGAGAACATAGAAGTTCCAAGAATTTATTCTTAAATATATGTTATATAATTGGATAAAATAATTTTTGGGACACAAATGATATAGGATATCAGGGGTGGAGACTCATAGAACTTTAAATCGCCTTCTCATGGTGTATTCCCTTGGTAATTTCTAGTGTAAGAGATTATGACAATGAGACCTGCCAATAAGAATCCACATTTATATTTGTCATTGGATGTTCCTATCCACATACATCTATGTTGATACTTATACTTTAAGATCATTATTAGTGGATATTATTACTAGTTTTCTTTGATATATTTATAAAAACAATGATGATATATGTTTGTAGTGAAGTAGGATATTTTGAGTGTGTCATGATTAATGATTTATTAATGAATAATGTGTGAATGTATTTGTTCCTTGTTTTATTTAATGGAAGTTTATATCTAATTCCATTTGATGTAAATGATACAAACAAAATAAATCCATGACCATGGTGTTTTTTTTGGGAAAGTTCATTTTCAAAAATTTAAAGAAAGATACATCAAGTACAAAGGTTTATTACAACAGAATGCTACCTTCTTGATAATAGATATCAGGATAAGGATATTATATTACTTAGTGAGCATCCATATGAGGTTTTATGTCATTATGAAATTCTATTCTTTCCTTATGTGTGTCTTGGCATGTTCCTAGATGCTAATATTAAAATTTGGGCTGCTTCCTCTCATACCCCTGAGAAAGAGGCCTAGAGGATCACACACTAATTGTGTTCAAAACCATAATTAAATAATAATATAATTTATTATTTAAAATTTTGAATAAATATTATTCTTTCACATGTTTTATTAATTATTCATATTTTCTTGATAATATATATATTCATTGACTTCTTATTTGAGAGGATATTTTTTGAGTTGAATATTTAATAAATATTTATTTTTTATTTTGTGAATATATAATTATTTATTTATTGTTTAATAATGTAATGATATTTATTTATTAAATAAATAGTCATTACTCAAGGTCTGATAAATATTGTGGAGGAATGTCAAATCTGGTTTCAAATTCTAGTGATAAATCATATATATTAGATATTATTTGAATAAATACTATTTAATTAATTTTTTTTGTTTTGTACATATAAATAAATAATAATATTATTATTATAAGCGTGGGGTTATGCAATTAATATGAAAATAATAAGGATATGTGTGGAATTATTATTTTATATCCCCATAATTATTTAAACCAAATTATATTATTTATAATCTAAATGGTCTCAATTTGATTTTTTATGCACAAAAACATATGGATAATTATATTAAATCCCAAGAGAGATACCAATCCAAGAAAGCTCTTATGAATGGAGTGATATCGTCCTCCAACCCCACTCACGATTCTAGGGAGTTCAAGGAGAACCCCTCTTGAAGTGATTTTGAGGATGATCAAAGATGAATGATAAAAGTGTTAGGATCTTCCATGCTAGCACCCGAAGATTCATATGGTTAAACTTGGAGGTTTTTGGAGAAAGTGTGGATAAAAAGTTGGGGGAATCTATATTTTATTCCCAAAACTCAATGATGATATGATGTTGTGATGTTTTCAGATACATCAACATAGAATTAATTCATCACCAGGTAATTATTTAATACTTAAATTAATTATAAATAATTATGTGATGATGCTATGTTTTGGTTTAAGTATTATTAAATAAATAAATAATTAATTCAATTTCATTGGTCTCAATATTTATCATTGATTTAAATCTAACATTAATAATCATTTAGTGAAAAATCTATGTTGGGTATTCCCCATCCGACGCTTCCAATGTTCCTGAAACCTTTAAGAACTAGACCAAAAATCTAAAGCAAGGATGAATGGAATATTTGTAGTAGAAATTTTTTTAATAGATAATTAATGTCAATGAAATTTAAAAATTGACTATGCATACCAGTGATTTCATGATCGATTCAAAATCGGTGAAGGAATTTTTATGAATTGGTAATTGAATCAAAGTTGAGACGAGTTTTTGTTTATGTTCATTGGAGCATTATTATTTACGGTGAAATTATAGAATTTGTTATATAATATATCTTTGTATCTGGAGAAAGTATAAAACATGGAGATAAAACTCTTTAAACCGTGTGGATGGGTGAACGAAAGAAAATTTTATGGGATTTTTGAGCTGAAATAAAGGTCAATGTTTTTCAAAGTTAGACATAGGTTGAATTTGAGATCATAATGATTCATACAAAGTGGGTATATTTTAATGATGAAACTACTTGAGTGAGTCTGGGATTGATATTGTAAAAATAAATATGAGGCCAATTCATCTAATGATATTTTTGTTAACTTGTATTTCTTTATTTTTAGGGTTGAAGATGATGGGGCCTAAATTTTTCCCATCACTATAGCTTAGGATATACAAATGACCACACATCAAGCACTAAATACTATGATTATGAGGATATTAAAATGTGTTGTGCATACCTGGATATTATTTGAGAAGAATGTGTAAAATAGAAGATTCATTTGGAAAGCTTGAGAGAAGTTTACGAAATGATGGTGAGACCACCAATTTCAATTCACGAGGTTTGCAAGTGATTATTTAACAAAGATGTTCACAATAGAATTTTTATTTCATTAAGAATAATTAAAATCTAATTTTAAGTATTAAAATAAGGTACAACTGGTAGAAACATGATTTCTGAGAATTAACTCTTGAGAACATAAATAAAAATTTATCATATTTTCTTGAGGAGAATTGGGGAGATTTTTGAAGACCAAAATGTGTATAGAAGCACTTTTTGATTCACATGGTGATATTATAATTCTGTAAGATGAGTTTTATTGATGTAATTGGAATATAATTGGGAGAAAATGAAGATAAACTATGGATCATTCCACATGGATGATTCTACGAGTTAATTTTTCCTATGGATATTTCCGTATTTTTATTTAATAAGGAAGAACCCCAATATCTGTCATTTTTTCCCAAATATTCCCTCCATGATCTATTTTGTATTTTCAATCCTGTAAGTAAAATCATGTTTTTATTCTTTTCTCTCCATGTATCATCTAGAACCAATCAACATGGAGGTCTAAACTATAAATCTAGTTTTTGAGGGTGAATCTTTGATGTCTTCTAGTGATTGAATATCTTAATGATTATCTAAATATTATTCACTCTTGGAAGATGGATAAGGTGAAGTGGGGGGGATATGATGAAATTATAACCTGCATTATTTGTTTTCTACACTTTTCCCTCAATATTCTTATCTTCTCAATTTTTTTCTTAGTAGAGTTTGATGTATGAGGTTATTCAACTGGATAACCTTAACTCAATTATTATTTCTCATGAGACATACTTATGAGAGTAATTTAATTATGAAATTCCAATTATAGTTTTCTAGAGAACTCATTTATATAAGTACATTACATTCGTGAGTGTTCAAATCTTAAGTGTGATATAGGAGTTTGACTCAAAAAATCAAAAATTCATTGAGTGATGTTAACAGTTAATTTTTAAGATTATTTGTTAGACCTATTAAACATAGTGAAAGAGTTTAATGACATTGGACTAGTTTTTATTTTATCTAACCTTTTCTTATTTCTTTATGTTCTGGTTTCTTATTTCTTATAATATAATTATAATATAATTATTTTTATCTTAATTTTCACGTTTCATTTAATTTATTTCAAAATAAAAAAATTCAAAAAGATTTTAGAAGAATCAATTGGATAAAAACACTGCCTCATTGATAGTGGCCCTTGGGTTATCCACTCTGTTATATCTAAGGAAACAAAAAAAATATTTGTTAATACAGATGAAAAACTATCAGATGGAAACCATGTAACATAAATCACCATCAGACTCAATCATCCTAGAAACAAATCATCACTCAGTAATTTTAATACCACATAAAAGAACTCAATGTAAGAAACAAGAAAATTGAATAATAATGGCATGGGATCCATAAAATATAGATTTAAATTCATACAACTTCGTACACGATCCTCTTCATTCAGTAATATGAAGTAATATGACGAGAAAATTGATCTCAGAATGGATAATTTTTTCAATCAATACTTCATCATCACATCATATATTCCCTCAAATTTACAAATTTATCTACAGAATATTTAATGCACAAATTACTATATACACCTTAATGAAATATTATAAAAAGTTACACATACATAATAATGAATTTATATCTTTTACCTTTTAATAACTCTCTTTAAAAACATTCCAACCTTAATAAATCCATCCATAATGGGTTAAACATATATCAATTGATTATTTCCTAGACATAGTTGTTCTCCCCCTTTATATATAAATTTTTAGAGTAAACATAATGATATTTATCTTTATAAATTTACTCCACCTTTGATAACAATAATCCAAATAACTCTATGTGAGAGGGGACTAAATCACCATACCTTATCCTTGAGGAAAATTAGGTTGGACTCCAATCACCAACCTTAATATATGATAATCATCCTTTGGTAAATTTTTAGTGAAAATATCCTTCACTTTCTCATTTATAGGAACAAAATTGTAATTTCAAAACACTCATCTCCAAAATTTGCTTAATGATGTGATATTTTTTATCAATATAATTTGACCATGAATACTAAAAAATATTTCTGGAAATATTAATATAACTTTGATTATCACAACCCATGATTATTGGTAATTTTACTTCCAATTTTACATTTTCCATAAAAGTTATAATATGTATAAGTTGAGTTATAGATATAGTAGAAGCCACATACATTACTTTAATATTACCTAGAGTCACATAAATTTAGATTACCAAAATACACACCCATCTATTAGAAAGATAATTTTTCCAGATGTATACCTCATATCATCAACATTTTCTACCCAATATACATATGAAAATATAAATAGATTAAGCAGTAATTTTCTTCCATATTTTAGTCCCAATGAAATTATGAATTTTATATACCTGAGAACCCTCTTTGTATCCATAAAATTTGACTCTTTTAGAGAAATTTATATCTTACACAATATGTTATAGTGTAAAAAATTTATATCCTTGAAGCTATCAAGTAAAAAAAATTCCTATAAGATTCCATATTTCCCTTGTATCCACTCAATTTCCTTTCATATATTTAGACAAATTAGATACCACTAAATTTTATATGGAAACTAGATTTTAATCATTTATTCCAAATATCTTTATAATCTCTATAATATAATTCCATTGAGAAAGAAATATTTGATCATCCTTTTAAGATATTTTAAAAGATAGAAAATATATAATCTCGCCAATCAGGGTAACTTAAAATAACTTCGTCATATCTTAAAAAAAATATTGAAAAACTCTCTCTTTATTGGAAGAAAATATAACATCATCTACCTTGAAAATAATAATCAGAGATTCCTCTTTTTCCTCAATGATGTTGAGGTTGTTGTATACTCTTCCTTTTCAAAAATCAAGCTTATTCGAGAAGGTTTGTATATTAGAATACGTAGATATTAGGGCTTGTCAGTTTCCATATAGATCACTCAATAACTTATAATCATACCTTTGATATTTACCATGAAATAATCCAATAGGTTTTTCAATATAAACCTCTTCTTCTAATTCACCATTAAGGAAGTAAGACCTAGAATATATGTTTAATATCATATATTACCTTTATGATGAAACTGCAAGAAAAGTTATAATGGTTCATATTCTTTCCACTCGTAAAAAGGTCTCTTAAAAATAATTCCCTTATACTCAAGAACACCCTTTACAAATAATTCTTGGTTTTTTTATTATATATAATCATTTTCACTCAACTTGTTTTGATTGACCCACTTTATTTCAATAACAGTCTTATCTTTAGTTATGAGGGAGAATTTTAAAGTCTTATTCCTATCTATATGGTCATGTAGATCATTCATATCATCATTCAACTATTTATTATATGAAACTTATTTTAAAAATCTGTAGAGTATCAATTGGGGTATGCTATACACTAAGATAGAGATAGATAGAGAGGGAGAGAGAGAGAGAGAGAGAGTGTGTGTGGGGGGGGGGTGAATTAGTGTAGGTTTTCAATTAGTACTTATTCAATCCTTTCTTCTCAGTTTTTACTCTTTCACTATTTGGTGAAGATTCTATTTCTATCTCAGTCTCTCTCTTATTTCATATTCTTTTAAGAAACATTGATGAACAAACACACACAATAGACATAATTATTTTCAAGTTTTACCTTTCAAAATTAAAGGATATTCTTTTGTATGATCTAGATTATTCTGAGATAATACTATCCATTAGAATAAACTCGCGAATAAAATTTTAAAGACTTTACTCTTACCAAATATTAGTGCATCCAACACCCTCTAGAATTTCTATGGTTCTTTATACTATCACCCCGATAATTGAACATTTTTAAAGGCAATAAACATAGTTTTTTATTCAGATCTGATGGAAGGTTATTGGTGCAATACTTCTATTTTTTCTTCTTACTTTACTTTCACTTTCAAAGAAGCATACAAGGAATTAACATCTTTTATATGAAAAAATAAAGTCACAAAACTTCCATATTTCTTCATTACTTTAGATATATATGTGTGAAAACTTTATTCCTTTGAAGCAATAATTCACTCTTTTTCTTAATTGTACAATTGTTTTCCACAAAAAATCTTCTTATTACCTCTTTTATTTTTTTATTTAGTCCATGAATATATTTAAATTAGCTATTATTACATTTTTGATACACAAAAGATATTCCGGTTTAGTGGTTTATATAATCACCTTAAATCTGGGTGAACACCCAAAGATTATTCTCTTAGAAAATGGTACTATCTAACTCCTTTCCAAGAGACTAAATTGTATCTTTTCTGAATACCAGTGTCGAACTAAACACAAAAAATTCTCACATCCCCCTTCTTTACTTTTCTAGGAATTTATAAACTACTTTACATAGTTTCCCTCCTTATGTTGGAATTTGAATGTAAAATTCAAACACTCAAAATTATTTTAACATCTTCTATAACTTCCTTCATTTAAATTTGAGCCATTAAATCTATTAGATATTTGAAATGCCATTTATTATACTAAAAAACCTTATAAATTAATTTAGAGAGCCCTTGATTTTTCCATTAATCCATATCATCAAAAACCAATCATAACTAAATGGAACCCCTTATAAAACCTTCCCCAAAACATAGTTCTCATAACTTTTCCTTTTTTCCCTCAAAATAAAACCACTACAGAAAAGTCTTCATGCTTTTGTCCATTTTAATATTCACATCTACCAATCAACTGTGACATGATTTACCACAAGTGGGGTCTCTTACCTTATACCATTTGGTTTACTAAATTATTTATAAACCATGTATTGTAAATCATCACTAATTAAATTTTTGTCTTGACCATTTCACATAGGTATGCTCCAAAAGTACCGTGATAACTACCACAACCATGTTATCCTTGTAAATTTATCTTAGGAACACCATTCCTTCAATACAGAATCTAGCATGGATTCATCAATCCATTTTTATTCTAGTGTTATCCTTCTCTTACAATATATCTTTAGTGAAATATCCCACATGGACCATGATATTCTCTATAGTCATTTTAGAAATTGATATTTCACACAATCACACCATCAATTCACAAATATAATAAAAAATTTGCACTATTTGTTTGGCCTTTCCTATTTTAGGAAATCCCTTTAAAAATCCCCTAAACCATTTGTGTGGTCATCCGACCATGACCCTCCATTTATCAAAGAACCATTATCCCTTCAAGAACCTTTTTACCACCAAAAAGTCCCCATCCATCATCATAATAATAATGAATCATGATGAACTAATCATGATATATATATATATATAAATGATGATCATTTCAAATATAATTGAGAGATTTATGCTTCATCGAAAAATCCATGGTTGAACCTTGTTCATACTAATTCATCATGGAGATATTAAGATAATCTATATAGAACTAAAAATATTTAATTCACTTTTCCTTCAATATATCAACCACTTCCAAAGAAATAACATCAAACTCCACTATACTAATCTTTTAAATGTTTTTATCCAATATTTGAAGATATGTATACTTCTTCTTGGGTAATTCTTATCTTCTTCAATAATATTGTATACTTTAACTAAAAAAAATACATCATAGTAACTAGGATTCTTGTTCTCTTGTTTATCATAACATGCTTTTGTTATTAGACATAATCATTAAGAATCTACTGATTATTCATTAATATATTGACATCAATTAATTTTTCTTAATTTATTAAAAATCATTGACAAAATATAAAAATCACAGAAAGGGGGCTAAAAAATATTCTCGATTGTATTTTTGGAAATAATGATATAAAATTAGGTTTCAATATGTGCTCATAAATATCTCTACAAAATTTCATTTTTTTATCTATTCATTTTTCTTCAATATTTTTATTTTACTTTCTCTCCCCCTTATTGAAAATAAATACAATGTATTTTGGAAAGGTAATCAATTTATACCTAGGAAAGTACCATTAACCATTCAACTCTAAGTTTACTAAGCCTTGATTGGTGTAGAAAACAATACGGTTTGATTTAAAGAACTAAGATGTCTAAAATCATTCAAACTTGATAACAATCAGAAATAAAAGAACTTTCAAAAAATATTTAAGAAATATACAACAATTATAATCTGTAAAAACCGAGATACCACTTTATGTACCAACAATGATACACATTTCTCAAAAATATTATCAAAATGAATTTTATTTACTCAATTCAATAAATAGGTTAGTACATATCACGTATAAATGTCATTAAGTAATAGCCTTGGTACTTCATCAAATTTATACTTTTGGTCATTGATTAAAAATTCTCCCCATTATGTTATAATCCAATTTCGATGAACAAGAATGAGAGATTATACTATTATATATCTTTAAATTAATACACTTTAAAAAACTTTCCATAAATTTTATATTTCCATGTGATATTGTTTTCTAGAAGATTCTTTTTCTTTATTATTTTCTCTCTCCCTCAAGAGAAAAACTGCTCAACATATTCATAATGGTGAATTTCATCTTGAATGCGTTTCATGATTTTCTAATGTACATAATATTACAAAATGGATTTCTTCTTATGGATATACAAATTTTAAAACTTCCACATCTTTACTAAGGATGATCTTCTTTGATACATATTTATGACAACAGATAAATCAATCTAGGATGGAATATCAATTTTTAGATGTCCAATAGTGACAAAAGTTTCTTCAAAATAAATAAAGATGAATCTATATCAAATTTCTATAAAATATGAGACAATTAAAGGATGGTTAATTGTCTATATTTTTTTCAGTATTGAAAAAACACTTTACTTCTTAGGTTCTACCCCTAAAACCATGAAACACCTACAATTACTTGAATTTTGGGTGAGAATAAAACACCAAAAATATATAAAGGAGTAAGGTGGATTTCTTTTCTCCTAAAATGTGAAAAACAAGGTTGTTATTTTATTAAAAATGTTTCTACATTTCTTTATGCCTCCATGATTCCACATTTTATTTTTCAATCTGATTTTTTGGGTAGCATGGATGTCATCAATTATTCAATTTCATTATGTGAGATAATTATTCTCTTTCTAACCATTAAATCATATGCATATATTGATGCATATTAATTATCTTAAAGGCTTAATAATTTACTATAAATGTGGTTAAAAAACCTGTTAAAATACTTCTATATTTAGTGAACCTCTCACATATAACTTATATAATACAAGTGTTGTTATTTATTTATAACCCATCTCAAAATTAATCTTTCTTATGTGGAATTTTCTATTTTTCTTTTTCACCAGTCTTTGATTGTGCTTATTGATCCTTTATTAATCTCTCTAAATCTATTGAAAAAAATTAAAATAATGTCTTTTGGTTCACTGGAATCATTAATTTAGTTTCTATATATATTCTCTTGAGTGACATTATTCACATCCTTATTCGAATCTGTATTACTCTTCTTGATAATCTTCTTGGACCAATTTTGACTGTACTCATTTTGGCGCATTGTTTCTAAGGATGAATTCTTCGAAAAAATTTTGGGTGTAATTTTTTATAACGTTATTCAGATTTATACCCATGGAAACTGTTCCTTCTTCATCACAAAATTTTTTACTCCCCACTTCCAATTATCTTTTTATACAAGTTGATTTGTAAATGCAGACCTTTTGTGACTACCACCTCTTTCAACATTAAATAATTATATAGGCACATTAAATCTATTTAGTGTAGATATATTCTACTGATTTTGTTAATATTTCATCTTTATTTATTTCTCCTCCTTGAAATAATATTACTTTTTTTAATTTTTAAAGGATTTTATCGACAATCTAGTGCACAATGCCTAAATTAAAAGAGATATTTAATAAATACTAATATATGTATATGTATTGCATGAAAATTATGATTTAATTCATGGTATATAATTCCATGAAACTTAAATGATAAAATATTTTCAATTATTGTTCTCATATATTAGATATCATTTATTATACTGTTTCATAAGATGAAACAATTGAGGGTGAAAATGAAAATGATGCAGGAACCATCCATGATATTCATTTATTCATTTAAAAACATGAATAACTGAGACACAAATTATGGAGTATCCTTAATTAAATTTTAAACTACTACCTTGTGAAGTTAGTGGGTGTGTGAAACACCCAAAGATATTGGGAAATTTTTCTTTATAAATAAATTTCATTTCTTTTATAACGTGCATTACATTTATCCTCGAGTCTATATAAACCAAAATATTGAGTAAATTTATAATATGGGCATTACATTCATGGCTATGAATAGTAATAACCAAATTATAGATAAATGAATAAAGAAAATAAAGTCATCGATTATCAATTGATTAGAAATATAAATAAATATAATTTGAAAGTAAAATAGTTGTTTTTATGATTTTTTATGCACGTGAAATGATTTCAAGTTTATAAATTAAATTAATAACTATTGGTTAAATATTTTAATGAAATATATATATTTTATATTTTATATTTTTTTTTAAAATTCCTTTAATATTTTCACTTTGCATAGGATATGAATAAATCCAGGTTTATGCTTAAAAATTATTTTTCCAAAAGAGGTTTTCGTTGTGTTTTGTGAACTTAATTTAAAATCAATTTATTCCACATATTGGTATTGAATTTGATAATATGTATTTAATATTTATAATTTGGATTTTCATATTAGGTATATAAGTACATTTTATTTTCATGGATTATGAATAGAAACAATCATAAAATTTATCACCTTAATAAAGTGTAAATCAAGTTTGTCTACATTAAAAATAAGTGTTAAGGTCACCATGTTCCATAAAAATTCCTTTTTGATGAAGGTAATTATACACTTATCACCTTATTACCCAATTTCAATTTTTAAAGTAATTTTTTCCATGAAAATTACCTATATAATATTTAAGAAAAATAAAAATACAAAATGTCACTCTCTTACTTTTAAATATATCTTAATTGTTCTCACATGAAAAAAAGTGGTGAAAGAATATATATTGTAATTTTTAGAATACTAAAATTATTTCCATTATGGTAATTTGTTTATAATTTTTAGTTATTATATAATTAGCTAAAATTATTATGAAATGTTGTTAAAATATTTATTAAATTAATGGAGACATAAAATAAATGATTCTAAAAATACTAAAAGTAAAAACAATTTGTTGTGTAATTTTGATAAATGATTTTTTAGATAAATATAACATATTAGGGATATGTGAAGTGTTTATTTTATAATTAAAATTTTATCTTGATGTATTTGATGTCAAATTAAATTAATAGTGTAAAAAATGACAATAATAATATTTTATGAAAATAATATTTTGTTAAATTATATAAAAATCATTATAATCATGAAATAGAAAACTAGGAATAATATGTGGTTTCAAAATTAATCAATTTTTTATTTATTACCTAATTTTTACCTTATAAGTAAATTTATAACCCCTTAAGATTAAAAAATACGTTACTGTAGTTATGGTTAAAATAGTTAAACTAATAGGTTAAACCCAAAGATAAGGGTTAAAATACCTCTTAAGCCTATAAACGTTTTATTGGTTGATGATATTTATACAATATAATATCTTATATTCTAATGTATGTAAACTTGGAGTGGTTTTTATTGAAATTGACTTAGTCATATTTTAATACTTTTAATAATTCCAAATGTGTCCTCCCCATTATAAAAGGAAACCCCTTCGGTCAATTATTCACACCACATTGAGTGAACTAGATCAACCAATAACTAAAATTTAACCTTAAAAAAATAATTATAAAAGTTTTATAGGTGATAATATCCCCAAAATAGCAACCGTAGTTCCCTTAAAAAATGATCTAAAGGAGGTCTCCCAATGAAGAGGCAATTGTCTTACCTGAACTCTGTCCATATATTTATTTTTTAACTCATATTAATATAGGGTATTTATCCTAAAATAAATTATTTATTGTCAAAAAATACTGAATTATTATTATTATTATGAAAATACCATTATCCACCCTTTTTCTATAAAATAAGAAGTGAATGTATCACTTGTGCGTATATACGACATAACATCTGCACGTAGCGATACAATTTATTTTTCGTGACATTATTTTATGGATGGGTATTATTATAGATTTAATATTTATATATAATATTTATTTCAAAATCATGATTATATAATAAAAATATCATATGTAAATTCATATCATCCAATCTTATGGAAAACAATAATGTTGCTTGTGCATGCTTGTGGACTGCAACCTCCACAAAGTGATGTGATTCATTTTTCATTTAATATTTACATGGATGGTAATAAGGATTTATTTAATGAATATATATGATATATAAAATATACACATTATATTTTAATGTTTAATTATTATTTACCTTTCTTTTGTTCTATCCATCGAAAATTGAAAACAACGTTCATGCATACATACGACCTACCGTCCCCATAAATGGTGTAGTTCGTTTTTATATCTCTATATTTTATGGATTACTATAAATACATATATCATGAATATATATGATATTTATATCATTTTTAATATTATTGAGTTTATGAAACCATGCTAAAATTAAAATGACCAAAAATACCAAACCAAAACATACATAGAAAACAAAGTAGTTATTACCCGCAACATCGAATATAACAATGAATTGTTAGTAAATGGGTGATAAAAGAATAAAAGTAAATAATATAGGATATTATATATATATATATATAATATTTTTATTAAATTAATTTATAATTAATAAATATATAAAAATATACATTATACAAGAGGTTATAATACATAGGAAAAAATTCGAACCTAAAGTAAAGTGTTATTTAACAATCTCATCATTATTCCGAATTATTTTTTTAAGTATCCATTGAAGTATTATTTGATATTTATGTATTAAACCAAATATATTTTATTATATTTGGGTTATCTATTGATAATACAAGGTTTACTTTCAATTTCCAATGTTTAAGTACTCAGTATAAGAAAAGAATGTTTTTTAAGGAAAGATGACATTGTGTTTTACTACCCGATGTGGTTTTTTTCTTAAATGTCCATAATTTACGTAATATATATTAAATAATATTTTAAATATTATATAATTAATTAATAAATACATTTTAACCCTTTTTGTATTTCTAAAAAAATATTTAAATGGAAAATTCTTTTTTGTTTTCCAAATATGGTACTTTTTGACATTTTTACAAAAGTGATAAAGGAATGTCTTATTTTTAACTTAGACGACATGATAAAAATTTCATGCTATAATAAATATTGAATGATTAAAATATTCCATAATTTTTTTAGAATTTTCATTTACATCAAATTTAGTTTATTAATATTTGAGTAAATTTTATATTTTAAATAATTGATTCTAAAGTGAAAAGGTTATTTCCCTCAAGAAAATTTTGAAGTGATATTTTTAAAGTGTTTTTATCTACGAAAAAATCCATTGATGAATATTATGTTGATTATATAATATAATGGCACCATAAAGTATATTTCTATGTATGTTTTATGATTAGTTTGATAGGGTAAAGTATTAATATTTCATAGTTTATTTATTTCAGTACAAAGAAATATTGATTTTTAATGAATTTTGATTACGTTGTGTAGTTTAGTCATATGATGAATGACTTGGACTTGTTAAATGTTGAGTGGGGACCATGATTAGATATCCCCTTGATTCATCCATTGGTCTCATGAGAAAAACATTATTTGGAGATTGGATGAGGCCTCACCCATTTATGTAAGATGTCATGTCATGAGGCCTTGACAATATGATTTAAATGACTTGACAGAAGGTCTAAATTGTATGTTTAGATGTTGAGAATAATGAATTACATCATTATGAAACCAGTTATTAATTACTATAATTTTATTTGAATATTTCTACATCCTTTTATAAGTTCCAAGTTCATGTAATTATTTATTCGGAATTATTTGGTCATCATTTATTCCCGCTACATTTTTGATGCCCGGTTTTTATTCCATTGTATGAATTCCATTAATGGAAATGTGATATCTCCCATTTCTTATGTGTTCGTTCCAAATGATGGTAGTATTTTTTTATGATTGAAATTTAGGGATATACTAGAGGGAATAAATATGATCCCAAAAGAAATACTTTTTTGTGTTTTATATTTAAAAATATAATTCTGGGATTCAAATATATGTATAGTCTTCCCAGAAAACTAATATCTTTTTTACTTCATGTTATGATTCCATATATATAGTTCCAAGGTAATAATTTAATCACCAACTATAGGCTACCAAGGTTAGAGTATTTAACATTCTTATTAAAGGCATGTTTAATAGAAACATTGAGAAATAGATTTGGGAAAACATTGATCAGGAAAATTAACCCTATGAAGAACCTTGAGAATATTCCCAAAGAAACCAAGATTATGTTTTTAAGTTACATGTACATAAATTTTAAATTTATGTTATTTGTTTCAAAATTTTTAAAATCATACATTATGATTCATAATGATATGATATAATCTAGTGTGTGTGATATTTTAGAAATGACACTTAGGGGAAGGAATGAAAACCATATCAATACACATAATCCATATAGGGATAAACCTTTTAGAAAAGATAATTAATCTACAAATAGATCTATGATTTGAGATAAACAGGTTATTACTATATTGGGGCGGATGAGTCATGTTTTGATCAATTTACTTGTTCGTATGGATCATCCTACTAATCCAAAACAAAATGTAACATGTTAGACCAATTCATGAATTAGTAACATAAATTATTCAATACGACTACAAATAAATTTATAATTGAGAAATTAATCAGTTCATGAGAGAATATTTTTCTCTCTTTGGGATATAATGAAATAGAGAAGGTTTTCATGGAATATTATCATCTCTTGGGGGATAAAGATCAGTAGTGGTCATTGATTCAAAGAACTAAGGATGAAAAGGAAAGAGAGAGTATAGAATGAAAGTATTTTAAGGAAGTTTTCTTAAAAAATATCTTCTTTCTGAGAAGTGATTTAATAGGGAGAGACAATAATTGAGTCTAAGACAAAAGTATTGGAAAATATTACTAGGTATGTAGCAAACTTTTCAAGGTTAGAAAGACATGCTGAAGACTATGTACATATTCTAAAGAGTAATATTGACTATTTCATTGATGGATTAAAACCAATCCTTTTAGGCGAACTTGTCTCCCAAAAATTCTCATCATTTGAGGATATAATATCATTTGATATCAAGATATATAAATAATTCCCCACATATTTAAGGTTTTTAAGTAAAGTAAGATAAAAAGAATAAATTAGAGAAAAAATAGATAAAGGGAAGAGTAGAAATAAAAAATTTCCAACATGTTATACTTATAGAATGAAAAACCAGGGTACATACCTAAAAAGAAAAAGGATTTTTTAAAATATATAGAAAAAGGAAATTATGATAATGAATATAAGGGTAAGGGAAAATCCATCAAAAAAATGATTTAACTATAAATTTATAGGGAACTACTCTAACCAATGATTAAAATATGAAGGGAATTTACTAAAAAAATAAGGCAAGGGGAGATGTTAAAGATTATGTAATTACTACATTAGATATGTAAGATCAATGCGATGTGGTTAAAGTTAGACTTAATATCCACTCTATAATTGAAATTGTTTTTTTATTTTATTTATACCCACTCTTTTATATTTGAATAATTTTTAAAGGTATCATATCACCACATCTATGATTATATATTGATTTGATGGAAAAAAATCACAATGGTAGGATAACTAGATCTCAATCCTAGAATAACTATGTGACATAATTTTGTGGGATATCTCTTCTTGTGAATTTTTCAAATCATCCCTGAATTTATTTTGTTGTAATTTTGGGTTTGAATTTCCACTCTCAGTATAGATCCCATATCACTTGTTGAGGAAGGGATGTTATATTTGATATTATGAATCACCCTTCAATAATATATTAGTGAAAGAATAAACTTTAAAACTAAATGGAAATTAATTACATCATATAGATTTTCTACCTATTCATGTGGGGGATTTATACAAAATGGTTAGGGAGAAACTCAACATTTAAAATGTGCCAATTTTTTTTGAATGTGAAAATGTGTTTCCTTAGTAATTTACAAGTCTTCCTCCAAATTTTCAAGATGATTTATCAATAAAACTCATACGTATTTCTATTCCTATTTTGAAGAATCCCTATAGAATTACCCCAAATGTGTTATAAGTGTTTCACCATTGGGTGAACATGTAATTTTTGTTTATAAGAATGACGTGTGAATGCATATTTTTATTGATTATGGAAAATATAACAAAATTAATATTAATACCAAGTAACATATACCTTGTATATATGATTTGTTTGATCAATTATGTGGTGATTTTTTAAAGATTGATCTTCAATGTGGATATCATCAACTAAGGATGAAGTAGTGGATATAATCAAGATCACCTTCTTTAAGATGTATGGTCATTATGAATTCAAATTAATTACATTTATACTTACTAATTCTATTTATATATTCATGGATTTAATGAATAGAGACTGTAGAGATTACCCTAACTAGTTTGCAGTAGTCTTTGTGGACAAAATTATTACATATTCAAAGAGAAAGGAAGATAATGAATAAAATTTTAGAATTGTGATAAAGATAACAAAGAAGGAAAATTTGAATGATAAGTTTACCAAGTATGGAATTTGGATTCCTAAAGATTCATTCTTAGTTCATATAATTTATTGTGAGGCTATATCATTGGATCCTTTAAAGAAAAAAGTTATTGAATAATGGACAAGAACAACCACTGTATCTCAAATCCATAGTGTTCTTGGGTTTTCTAGATACTATCGATGCTTTGTGAGAGATTTCTAACAACTTTTTAATCCACTAAACAAATGGACATGAAAGGGGGTTGTGATTTTGTGGACTGATGAATGTGAAGAGAGTTTCCGATAATTGAAGAGAAGGTTGGTTAGTGTTGTTATTATTACACTACCATTACACATGAATGATTTGTAATATATAGTAATGCATATAAATAAGGGCCAAGTATAAATCCTTATATAGAATTATATTGTGATATCTTATGACTCAATATAACTAAAGGATTGTGAGAAAAATTAGAAAACTCATGAATTGGATTTAGCTATGGTTATTTTTGAATTAAAGAAATGAAAGAATTATCTTTATTAATAAAGGTGTTATATTTATATAGATCATAAATGTTTAAATTATACATTCAAAGAAAAGATTAAAATATACATTAGTGAAGATGGTTGGAGTTGATTAAATATTATTAATGCTCAATACATTTCCACTATTGGAAATCAAAAAAGTTTAAAGATGCTCTAATTCAAAAGGATCATGCCATATTATCTATGATGATTATTATAAAAGATTGAATATTTCTAGATTTGAAAAGGATACATATGGAAATATTAAAGGAAGGGGAGAAATATTATCTTTCTTAAATTGATGGTTCAAACATCAATCCATGTGAGGATTAAAGAGACACAAAAGGAATACATGGAACTATAGAGTAATGTAAAAAATATTCCTATGTTCAACCTTGAAAGTGATAGAATGATAAGGTTTATGAAAAATGTATGTGTTATATCGATACAATATTTTAAGGAGTTGTTTGATGAGTCTTATAATTCATCATTATATATTCATTATGGAATTATTTAGAGTTATAGAGATATTAAAGAGTATATCTGATGGGGTAACAAAAAGATAGATATTGTAGAGTATGTATCTTAGTGTCTAGTATGTCAATAATTAAGTTTGAGAGACTAAAGTCTAAGGTAATGTTACAACAATTACCCATAATAGAATAGAAATTTGAAATATTCACTTTGGATTTTGTCATATAACTCCCTAAAACCTCTAAATTATACAATTTAATTTGGTTTATAGTTAAAAAAATTACAAATTCATCACACTTAATTGATATTTGATAAGGTTTATCTCTTGAACAACTAGCTATAATACAAATTAAGGTGGTTTGAAGGTTTCATGTAGTACCATTGTTTGTTGTATTTGATTAGGATCCATTGTTTAACTCGATATTCTGAAAAATCATTTCTTAATCTCTAGATACATGGTTGAGTTTTAGTAAGATGTTTTATACTACGATAGATGGGTAGTCTAAGAGAACCATTCAAAATATAGATCATATGTTTTGATTTTGTTATATTGACTCCAATGGTGATTGAGATCAGCACCTTCCTATGATGATGTTTTCTTACGACAATATATTTCACCTGATAATTCAAAAGGATCCTTATGAATAATTATATATAAAAAAGTGTAGAAAAATAACCTGATGAGATGATGTTGGAAAAATAAGGCTATTGGGACCTAAACTAGCTAAGTAAATGGTAGATAAAGATAAAGATATTCAAAATCACATCAATGAAGCTCATAGCCGATATAAATATTATGATAAAAATCCTTAGGGTGATATAGAATTTAATGTTGGTGATAAGTTTTTTCTAAGAATTTTACCATGAAATAGTGTTATGAGATTCTTAAATAACTTAAATTTTAGGCCTAATTATATTGTCCCTTTCACGATTATTGATTGATTTGGGATAGTAAATTATCTCCTAGAGCTTCCAATGAGCCTCTATTAAGTTCATGATATTTTCCATGTATCTCTCCTAAGGAAATACATACCTAATATGTTATAAATACTAAAATTATAAGCCATACAATTAAATTATAATATTTTATATGAGAAAAAACTGGTAAAAATATTTTATCATAGTGATGTTATTTCATGGGTGAAATTATTTTGAAGGGTATATACTTTAACCCCATAATAATTTAGGAAATAGTTCTCTATAAATAAATTTCATTTAATCAATAGTATGATTTACATGCAATCCTGAGTTTAAATGAACCATAATATATTATACCCTAAATATAATAGATGTTGAAATGGTTACTATAAATTTGAAGTAAATAATTATAAAAACCATTAAGTTCAATAAAATTCATTTTTTTTCAATTTATTTGAAATGGAAATAAAAATTATTGGAAAGAAAAAGATATGGTTTTCTGTAAATTGTTTTTATGAATGTAACATGTTTTTATGACATTAAATTGAATTAATAAATATTATTTAATTACTTTAATTAATTTTATATAATATATTTTTAATTAAATGTTTTAACATTCCTATAATATTTTACTATGTATAGGATAAGAATAAATTGAGTTTTATGCATAAAAACTATAATTTTCTAAAAGCAATTTTAGTCATGTTTTATGTCCTAATGATAAAAATTAATTTCTTTCACTTATATGTATTGAATTTGATAAAAGGAATTTGATATATATAATTATTAGTTTCATCTTTTAAAATATGCCTATTTTATTTTTAAGTATTATGAATAGTAATTGTGGTAAAATTTATCACCCTAGTAAAGGGTAAATTAGGTTAATATAGGTTAAAAATAAGTGTTAATGTTCCTATTTTCCATCCAAATTTATATTTGATGAAGTTAATTAGACCATTATCACCATAGGATTTAATTTAATTTTTAAAGGGATAATATTCTTTTAAAATTACCTATATAATATTTAAGGCAAAGAAAAATAAAAAATTCTTGTTTCTTGCTTTTAAATACATCTTATGTTTTCATATAAGGACAAAAAAATAGGTGAATTGATATATATTATTATTTTGATCTTAATAAAATTATTTTCATGATTTTAATTTACTAATATTTTTATATATTATATAATTACCTTAAATTCTTATGTAACACTGTCATAGAATTTATTCAATTAATGGGAAAATAAAATAAATAATTTTAAAATATTAAATATAATACAATTTAGGGGATTTATTGAGATCAATGAATTTTCTATATAAGTATAAAATTTATGGATATGTAAAAGGTTTATATGCTAATTGAAAAATTTTATTTATGTATTTGAATTAAAATTAAATAACTTCTATAAAAATTGACAATAACAATATTTTATGGAAATTATACTTCATTAAAATATTTAAAAATCAGTAAAATATTGAAAGGGAAGAAGGGGAATAATATATGATATAAAATTACATAAATATTCTATTTATGGATAAATTATATAATTATAAGTAATCTTATAACCCCTTTAGATTGAAAAAGATGAAACCACAGTTATGGTTAAAATAGGTTAACTAAGGGGTAAAACCAAAATATACAGTTTAAAATACCAATTAATCATGTTTTTTTTTATTTTTTGATGATATTTAAGCCATATAATACCTTATATTATAATATATGTCTATTTCTAATCATCTGGATTGATAATGACATTGTTATATTTTAATATTTCTTATAATTCCTTGGTTCTCCGATCCCTCCCTTAAAAAAGGACCACCCGGGCTTCACTTACACCGAATTGAGAAACCTAGATCGACGAGTCAAAAAAATTTATATAATAAAAATATTTATACAAGTTATAAAGTTTAAATTATTTCCAAAATACCAAACCCTCGTTCCTTATGAAAGGATATAAAGGAGGTCTCTCAAAGAGGAGGTAATTGTCTTATCTAACCTCTTTAAATCTATTTACTATTCTAAATCCTATAAATATAATGTATTTATAATATAGTAATAAATTAAGTATAATAAATAAATAAATTTTATTATGATTATGAAACCTCTATTATCCACACTTTTTCCATTAAAAGAGAAGTGAAAGTATTGCTCGTTCCTACGTACGACTTACTATGTCCACGTAGCGATATTATTAATTTTTCATCACCATATTTTAGGTATGAGTACTATTATGGGTTTAATTTTTATATATAATATTTAATAAATAATTATTCTTTTAGAATAATAAAATCATATCTACATTATTACCATAAAATATATTGGAAAACATTAACATTGCTCGTGTGTATGTGTTGACTACCACCATTAGGAAGTAATGTGATTCATTTTTCATTTCTGATTTACAAGGATGGTAATAAAAATATATTTAATTAATATATATGATATATATTAAATAAGAATGATATTTTAATTGTGAATTATTATTTTCCTTTCTTTTTTCCATCCATAGAAATGTGAAAACAACATTAATTAGTACACACGACCTATCATCTCCATGAACGATGTAAGTAATTTTTCTATATGTATCTATTATGTATTAATGTACATATATATATAATGAATATATATTATATTCATGTATTATTTTAAATTTAAGAGATTACAGAACTATGATAAATGTAAAATTATTGAAACTAACAAACCAAAACATACATGAAAAACGAATGAGTTATTACTTGGAATAGTGATTTTAAGGAAGAATAGTTAATAAAAAGGAGATAAAATATTATAATTAAACCATATGTGGTATGATATATATTATTATGATTCTTTAATAGATTTATAATTAATCAATATTTATTATATATTAGGTTTTGAGACATTCGAAGAAGTCGAACCTGAGGTAAGAGTCTATTTCACAATCACATCCTTATTCTGTATTGTTTACATTTATGTCTACACTGTGGAAGTTGTGTGATATTTATATATTAAACATAGTATATATTGTTATAATTTTTTTATTTCTTTATCATACATCTTTTAATTTCAATGAACACTCTTTAAGTACTCAAGAGACCAACAGAATATGTATAAGGAAATATGATGTTGTTTTTTCCTACTAGGTCAGGAATACTTTTCTTCAATGTATATATTTTCCATAAAATGTTTTAAATAATTTTTTAATATTATATAATAAATTATTAAATAAATTTTACCCATTTTTAAAATATTTATTTATTTTAAAGTAACCCCCTTAAAATTTTCCAATCTAGGTACTTTTTGAACTTTTTACAACAGTGTAAAAGGATTGTTTTATTTTTAACTTATACAGAATGAATATAATTTCCCACTATCATGAAATATGAATTATTTGAATCTTAATTTAAATTTTCTCAAGTTTAATTTCAAATAAAATGTTTTCCTTGAGATTTGGGACAATTGTATAATTTTAATAAGTGATTTCAAATTGAAAAGGGTATTTCCTCAAGAAGTCTTCCAAGTGATCTTTTTAATGTATTTTTATTTATTTTAACATATTTTTCAGAATATTATGTTGAGAATATAATATAATAGTACCATCCAATATATTTCTATCAATGGTTTATGATTAATTTTACTGGGGAAAGTGTTTATATTTCTTATACTAGTTCTTCAAGTAGGAACATTTAATGTTTATAAGGAATGTTGATTATATTGTGATATTTATTCTTATAATGAATGAATTGGACTTATTTAGTGATTATTGGGGCCCAAAATTACATATCCACTTGATTAATTATTATTTATATTGATATAAACAAGATTGGGTATTTGGATGAGGCCATACCCATTTATGTAAGATGTATTGGCATGAGGCCTTGAAGATACGCTTTAGATGTTTTGGAATAGGGATTTTATGGTATGTTTAGATGTATGAAAGTATGAATTCCATTATTATGAAATCAACTACTAATGACAATGATATTATTTTAATAGTTTTTATATCCATTGTTAATTTTAAAGATCATGTGTTTATTTATATGGCATTATTTGATCATCATTTATTTAATCCATATTGTCCATACCTTATTCATCTTCCACAATATGCATTCCCTTGATGATATTCTAAGATCACTTATTTCTTATGTTCCCTTTCCTTAGGATTCTATGTTTTTTATGATTTAAATTAAGGGATACGATACAGGGAATAAATATTACCCCAAATAAATTACTATATTGTATTTTATGCTTACAAATTTAATTTTGGGACTCAAATATCTATCTCATTTTCCAATACTACTATACTCTTTTTTCCTTAGAGATGTGATTCCTTTTATTTAGTTTAGATTTAATAAAGTAACAACTCACTCTCGTATAATAGGGATGGGTTATTTACTATGTGTGCATGGATTCAGATGCTTATGTTTGGAAAAAAATCCTTGGAATTGATGTTGTCATCTCTATCCTTTACATATAGAGGTACAACCGTATTGTGGGGAGAAGATGGATTCCATTAGAACGTTGGATGATTAATCACTTCCCATGGATACATAATAAGATGGGATACTTTTAATTTATACTTTAGTGATCTATATCCAACACATAGAATTAACATCAAGGGTAACATAATCACTTTATGGTACACTATTCTAGATTTATAACATTTATTCATTACATTTTTACACAGTTTTCATATAATATTACATGGAGATACCTAAACAAGGGGTTTCAATTGATTTTTCTTAATTTAATAATTGTTATTAGATTCTACAAAAACCCTTCAGTGGTATCCTCGGGTTACATGCTCATGTTTTAAGAAACTTATGATAAAATGAATAAGAGACATATGAAACAGAGGTGTGTTTCATTTTATAGATATTTTGTTTCATATATGGTTCACCCTCACATAGCTAGGATATGTAAAGGTAATGGAGATCATACTCTTACACAGTTGAGGCTTGTAAGGGTAACAAAGGGATTCCTCTTATGTAAAGTGGTCTAAGTAATGGTTGTATCACATTACCCTTACATATATATGTATATGTAAGGGTCCTCACAACATCACTTCACTTGAATTAAGGATTTCATAAACTTAGTTTTGATTTAAAATTGACTTCATAAATGTAAATAATCATTTACCAATAAGTGATACCCCTATGTATAATATTTTCATAAGGATAACCTCTTTGTTACCTGTATAAAAATGGTTTGTCTAATGATCATTGGAACTTTACTCTTATAGGTATAGGTACCATAGTCACTGTATAAAGGTCCTTGATGTTTACCTTTACACAACATAAGAATAGTAGAGTCTATATTTATGAAAATGACATATGAAAAGGTATTACCTATAATAATGGTACTACATAAGGGGGGTTTTTCACTCATACCGTAATTAAATGGATGCGACATAAGGGTTTTAACCTTACATGGTGCATCTATGTGAAGATATAGGCTATTTACCCTAATGTATATTGTCAATGTATGGTTAAATATAATATATTTTAAAAATTGTTTTTGAATTCTGATATTATATTTATGGTTTATGTAATATTTATAAATCACTATAAAAGTAATTTAAGAATATAAAATTTATAATGGGTTAATTAATTAATTTATTATAAATAGAGTATAATTAATTAAATAAATGTTTATGAGACATTTAAATTCAAAAAATATTAAATGTGAATATTTAAAACAATATTTAACAAATTATATAGAATTAATTATTATATAAAAATAAAAGGGCTTATTTGGAATTAATATGTGAAAATTTATAAAGGGTTACATATTATGAAATAAGAACATAATATAAAATATTAATATTTAAATTATCTATTTTTTATAATGAATTATTTTTATTTTTTCAAAATAAAGGGGGACTTATTTAGATATTATTTAAGCTACATTAAAAGTGTTTTGATGAGTGATATGACTAAGGTTTAAATAGTTATTAAGTATGTGATATTTAAATTATATAAAATGTTTACATAAAATAAATTGAATGATATTGTATTTTAAAATTCATTAAATATCATATATTAAAAATGAAAATGTTGTATAATGATAAATATGAATGTTTTGATATTGGAATGAATATAAAATTTTTATATTCAAAATTATTTAATTTTGAAAATGTTTGATCTAAAATTATTAAATTTTTATAATTATATTTTTTATATGAATTATTCATAAATGGTTATCTCATGCTTAAATATTTTATTTTTTCATTTATGTAAAGGTTATTCCTTTCGATATTCAGGTTTTGAATTTTTTTTAGGAAATGTGAATATTGTTTATGATTTGGAATAAAATGTTATACTATTTATAGGATTGAACCTTACATTACATGCTTGGATTTAATGTATAAGGAATTTATTTTTCCAACTACCTTGACCCGAGTTTGTAATTGAAGATATTAAATTGAATTTAATTGATGAATATTGTTTGCACATATTAGGTGAATAGAGTTATGTTAAATTTGATTCTATCATGAGTAAAGTATCCCCAAGTAGAGGGAATTGGGATCATAATACTTACTTCCCTGGAGGACTATACCTTATCTAGGAAATTGAATGAGGTTGGATATCTATTACTCTAGGGTTACTCATTTAGATGCTTTCAATTTCATATAATTCTATTTCTTTACCTAAAATGTTCATGTAACTCATGAATATGATATATCTATATATGTATGATTATGTTTGGATTATATTTTTGGGTGATTAATAAAAACACGCGGGTTGTGTAAAGGGTTACACATCAATATGGATTGAACATATTTATTTGGTGGAGGGAATTAGTTTTTAATCCAAAATCACTCTAATCATTCATATATAAAGGGAATACCATGACATAATATGGTGATCTTAAACCCCTCCTCAAATACAAAGTTTTATATTCCTTGAAATGTGATATTTTTAAAAACTTCGATCATTCAGTCGGGTAGGTTTTTAGCATGACCCCCCTAAATTATCTTGTGTAAAGAAACAAAGTAATGTGTGAGACTAGAACATCCTTGGGTAAGATCTTCCATATAGGGGTGACCTTGGGTTATATTTTTTAGTCTATTTTTAAGTTTTGTTTGGGTTACACATAGATGGAAAAAATTTAGGAATGATACCTAAGAAATGATGTTGAATTTATCCATATAAAGGATCGGAAAAGGGTTGTCTACTGAGTTATCCAAGATTAAAATATAAGATAACTGGGATGATTCCCTACGAAAATAATTAATTGGTGAGAGGTTCACCCAAGAGGACTCATTGATTAATGAAATATGGATCTTGAGCACTACTGGATATAATGTGTTTTTTAAAAGGGTCATCAATTTAGTGGGGGGGGGGCATTTAGAAAATTTCCTAATTTAATTGTTAATAAAATATGATACTCATATGATAAAATATTTTGTGGTAGATAATATAATCATTTTAATCAAGAAATGTTTTTATAAGTATTTCATAACTAGTAGTTTAATATAAACTACTACTAATATTGAGTACTTATGAAAATATCTTAAGAAAGATTAGTGATCTAATAAATGTTCTTAAGAAAAATTAATTATGTCAGAACAACTCAGTCCTTTTTAAATTAATGTTTTAATTGTTTGACAAGTGAAATTATATTCTTATGGAAGCATAGATGGAATCATTTATGGTTTCAAATTCATTATATGAAAACAAATTCTTTTTTTATAATTCATACTATTTTCATTTATGGAATATTTTTTAAAAAGGGAATGAATTAAAGAAATGTTTACCTAATATTCTCAAAGTCTTGAGAATAGATAAATATGGGCATATGATGTATAAATTTTGATACTGTATAGACTGTAAAAGTGTGTAAAAGATAAAATTGGAAGAATAAAAGTTAGTTGAAAAGGTAAAAAAAATTTCCTTAAGAATCCAATAAGGGTCATTGAAACCTAGGGTTGTGAGGAAGGGTGAATACTAATTCCATTTAATGGATTATCAATAATAATTGAAGGAGTTTATGAAACTTCATCGAGTTTACATGTTAGGTATCACTGTTATAGACATTAATTCTTTAGTTTTGAAAGGTATATGATATCGAATATATATTTTACAAAGTTTTTTTTAAATATATAAGATTTCAAAATCAAATTAAATTTAGTTGAGATTGTAGTTTATACAAATTAAGTGAGTGTTTACTATATATGAATATATAAGATAATTTTAAGCTTTGAATAATATTTGTAAGAGATATGTATCTTCATCTCATTTCTCTAATGTGATAAGAAAATATGTTTGATAACAAATAGTTACTATAAAAAACATGAGATGATTTATTGTATACGTATGGTTTATGATTCATTAATTTTAATAACATGTTTTTAAAAGAAGGTATGGATAAATTTTTTATCCAAGTATTTTTTAAAATATGAAGGAATTTATTCCCACTGCACATCAGTGGTATATCATAATAAAGTGTTATTGTCAGATAAAATGGTCCCTAACACATAGAATCCCATATATGATTTGAAAATAATAGTTTATTTGTTAAATATTCTTTCTAAAAGGAAATAAATATTATTTCCTTACAAAAAAGGTTTCTGTATCTTAGCTGGATATCCCAAAAAGAATATAGTGTCTGAGAGGCTAGTGGGAGCGTTTTTCTAATAATAGATAAAAATAAAGGATAAAACCAATATAATGTTAAATTGTTTTCCAATAAGTTTCCTAAAATGTTTAAGATTTTTATTGTAAAAATAAAATTAAAGTGTTGCATTTAGTTACCATTTAAAAGTGGATATCACTATTTCTTGAAGGATTATACCAACAAAAATGAAAGTCGAATTATCCATGATTTTAGAAATTGTTTTTCCTCTCATATGATGAGTATAATATCAAACCCATCAATTGATATATACTATGGGATTGTGTGTTCTAATATATATATTATTTTTATATCAGGATAGAGGACATGTGATGTTCTTACCCAAAAGGGTGAATGACATCTGATGTATTTCTGGATCCGTTCAGTATTTACTTTGATAATTGAGATTATATGAGTTGGATATATGGGATTTACATGATCCATGTCTAATGTTAACATGAGGACATGTAAAAAGGGAAAATATGAATATATATATATGTAAATTCTTCTTATGTATATTGTTGGACACATGTATAGAGATACATGTGTTTGATTGATATCATACCTGATCTATTTATATCTTGAGTAACATTAATGATTTTTAGAGGCCTCTCTTTTCTTATATTTTTTATGTAGATATTTGTATTTATTTTCATTTCTATAAAGGATATACAATCACACTATGTGGTTGAAAGAATAAGGTTTGATTTAGTGTTATAGAGTTTCACTAAAAGTGTTTCATGTTAATCCAAAAGTCTGTTAGAAGGGTGTTCACAAGGTATTTCACAAGATGTAATAAAAGGTGAAGTTAATGATAGATTTAAAAACTGTTTTTTAGAAGATATCCCAAAGTGTTTTTAATACAGTTTCACAAGTAATTATATTCAACATAATATAAGGTGAAACAATATACATTCTTTTAAGATTTAGCGCAATAGGTATATTGAAAGAGATATTCCCTAAATCCTGATATATATTACTTGGAAATTATTATTGATACCCGATATATAAATATATGTAACTTAAATGAAAAACAATTATAATTTATTATTATACTATATTATATATCATTTATTATACCATTTCATAATATGAAATGGACAAGGGAGTAAATGTGTATGATGCATAAACCTACCATGGTATTTATTCATGTGTTTTAGGGCACAATTAAATGAGAAAATTATTAAGTAGAATCCTTAATTTCCTATAAAATGTGATGAAGTTTCGTGTATTTGTGGATTTATTTCATAATTTTTTGATGGAACTATTTTATCTAATATTCCTCTTTTAGATATAGAGGTACTATTATACCATTAAGGGAAGATGAGTTCCATTTGAACACTAGATGATTCAGTGTATCTCATAGATACCAACAGAGGTGGGATTTTTTTTTGCGCTTTAGTGATCAATATAAAACATATGAAATAAAGATAAAGGGTAGTTGAAACTCTTCACTATAAGGTATTCCAGATTTAAATTATTTCTTCATTTCATTTATATTCAGTTTTTAAATTATTTTTCATGGAAATACTCATATAATAATTTCATCCGCTTGATCTAATAATTTCTATTATAATCTAAAAAAACACATAAAAACCTATTGAATCACTAACAGTAAAAAAAACATTGATATGTTATTCTCTACTATTTTTTTGTGTAGAAATTATAGACTTGCGATAAAACTATTTTCAGTATTTTTCCATAATTTTGTGTGTTCTTCTTGGGGAAAAACCCAAAATATTTTTCATCTTCCATTTATGTAATAGTAGAATTATCATCATCTATTTTTATCTAAAAATGAAATATTATTTATTTAAACCCTTCAATTTTCATGAAAAAATATTCATAAAATTCATGAAATTATGTTTTGGAAAGTACCTTATTATTTGAAATTTCTTTGGGAAGAAAGTAAAATGATGTCATGATCCTTTTTCCACATAATATAACTATTTTAATAACATAATCCCCCATATAATTTTCTAAGATTGAAAATTCATAATTATTTTGTTATGAAGTATCAAAATGTGTATTTTCAATATTTTCTAATTTGATTTCCAATTATGGAAACTTCATATTGAGATAATTCCCCCAATATTTAAAAAATTCCATTAAGTATTTATAGTATTTAATTATATTCTCTATATTATCTTCATTCATTAAAACCTTTTCTTGTAACAATATGTCATTATCATCGATCATATTTATTTTTATATACAATTTTAGATTCTTGAGGTCAATTTTATTTTTCAAATTTTCTATAATGGACTCATCCCTATCTTGGATTGTGTTGCGACCCTCTTCTAAAAATTTAGTGTACATTCCTTAAAGAATTTCATTCCCCCTTTATTTTTTAATAATTGATTATATATTTTAATGAAAGTTTGAGTTATTTATATCAATGTATTATGTATGTAATTTGTCTCTCCTTCGAGATGAGTGATCTCTTCTTATTGACATTAAAAAATAAATAAAATGGATCAATAATTACTTTTGGAAAATAATATAGTATATCATTAAAATCATTTATTGATATTTTAGATTATATGTAGTCACTCATACTTAGGATTTATTAATCATCAGAATAATTTTAATAATAATTAAAAAATAATTCAGGATTACATAAACCCCTTTATCCCATTGAGGCAATAATTCTGTCTATATTCTTGGTTTTTGAAAAAACCCATTTTTCCTCTCAAAAAAGTTCCGATATGTATTTATCATTACAAAGAGGGAATGAAAATTCTTTATTTTCTTTTGAAAAGTGGGGAATATTCCTAATATTATTCTTGTCTTTATTTTTCATGTTTATCAAATTATATAAATAAATGGAGTTTTAATTAGACATAGAAATAACTTCTCAAAAAATGCACATCATAATAATTATAGGAAAGAAACGTTAAATATTTGTAGAGAGAAAATTAAACTTTACAATATAACAGAGGTCAAATAGATTTTTAGATACCTATTGAAAATCCAAAAGTAAATAAACACTTCTTTGATACCACCAGAGGCAGATCAGTTGGTATATGATATACACTGAGATGGGGGGTGTGAATCCATTTATGTGTCCAATTACAGCTTAATGAATCCATTCTCACTTGCATATGTTTCCCTATTAAGTGATTATTCATTTGTTTTCTATATATATATCTATCTATATATATCTTTTTATTCTTTAAAGTATCACAACTAAACACTCACATGTAAGAGATATAGAGATTTAAAAGGTTTAACTTAAAAAATGAAAGTCAAGTCATTGGTATGATCTAGATTCTACCGATATCATAATATCCCCTATTATCAACCAATGAATACAGTTGGGATAATCTTATCATTTTACCCAAGATTTGTTAATCCCATAATCTACATAATCCTTTTACTTATTTATACCATCATCCTGACAATAAAATTTTTTTGAGATAAAAAAGTGCCTTCTTCAAAACTACTATGTGTTTTTTGATGATTTTATAATTTTATTATTCTTTATTTCCTTTCACTTTTATAATATCATGAAATGAATTAACATATTATTTATTCAAATATAAATTCATGAAACTTTTTTTATTCTTAATATTATTAAGGTCTGATTGCTACATTTCTTCATTAGATGCAATTCTTATTTCTTCTTATTTACCACACAGACATTTTTGCACATCAGCTATTCTTGTTCCCTCTTCTTTTTATTTATTAAATTTATGACATGATTTTCATTGGTTCTTATTTTGAATTTGATAAATAAAATATATCTATATTGAATTCTTTTTAGAATCACCTTCAATATTAGCACACACAAAAATATTCTTTTCTCAAAAACTAATAGTACCAAATTCCATTTATTAAAACTAATATGTATCTTCTATGAATTCTTGTTTTTATTTACAAAATACTATTCTCAAATTATCCTTCTTAACATTACTATTAATTTGTAAAATAATTTATACAAAAACAGTACTGATGTTTTATTTTTTACATTCAAACTGAAGTACTCACACTTCTTTCAACCACTTATATAACTTATTTTTCTATAATATGAGCCATTGAATCAAGCTAATCTTCTATGTACCATTGATTATACTAATAAATGACCTTATATATCAAGTTAGATATCCCTTTATTCATCCATTAAGCCACTTCATTAAAAAATTATCATAACTAAATTGATCCCCAGACACTACTTGCACCTCCACATAATGAGAAGTATTAAGACATTTTCCCCTTAAAACGGGAATCACCATTGTGTATTCCTCTTTGTTTTGGCCATTTTTATTTTCACCAATACTGTTTCACCACGACATATTATACCATAACTATGGTCTATTTTCTTATCCCATTTGGATTGCTACATCACCAGTCAACCACATCTAGTTATACATAATTACGACCATTTTTTAGCTTGATCATATCACATAGGCAGGATCATCAAACACCTTGAGGGCTACCATGGCCATTATAGACTTGGTCATTATATATAGAATCACTATTACTTACCCAAAACATATATAATAAATTCATCAAGATGTTTTATTTCATGTACTAGACTTTTTGTATATCATATCTTCAATGAAATATCTCACTTGGACCACATCCTTCTCTATGATCATTTTGTACTTGGCCATTTCACACAAGCACTACACCAATGCACCAAGGAAATAAAAAACAAAGAATTTATATTTTTATGATTACCTTCAAAAAATACCTCCACTATAGGTATGGTATTCCTATCTTGGCCCTCATTTTTTCTTATAAGATTCACCACTTAAAGAACCTTCAAACAACCAAAAATGATCATTCTAACTGCATAAAAGTCTTAAATCATTATAAAACTATCATGATATATATTTATATATATCAACACATATAATTTATCATGGAATTTACTAATTTATTATTCATTCAAATATCAATTGATAATAGTTGTGAATCCAAATATTCAAATCACTTTTTCCATCAATTTTTCAAGTACTTATAAGGAAATAATTGCAATATGAACAAACCCAATATTCCGAAATTTTTCCTGAAAATCCTTAATTATATGTATAATCCTTTTGGGAAACTCTTTATCATCTTCAATACACTTGAATACTTCAAATAACAAAAAAAAACATCATAATCACTAGTATTCTTCATCACTTATTCATATTAACATACCTGGGTTATTAAACATAATATTAAAGCATTTGCTACGTCTTAACTATCACATTTAAAAAAATTAATTTTAATTATTCATTGATAATCCTTGACACAATATATAAATCAGAAAATGTATACACCACAATCTGTTTATTTAACCTATGAAAAACAATGAGGTTTGTGATGTTGTTTGTAAATTTATTTTTGTTGGAACTTGTTTTCTTCATTCCTTAATGATGTTTTGAAAAATAATATTATTTTTGTTTAAATTTACTATAAAATGAGTATCCTATTCTATTTAGATTACAACCAAGTATGATCACATCACCACCTTTCTGCTCAACCTTCCCCAAGATTTTATCCTTTATCTTTTACAACACAAGGGTATTTGAACTACCTTAGATACTTAAAATATTAAGATTTATTATAGTGAATCTCATATAGGGACATATATAAATTTATCATTTATAAGAACTGATTTTGAATATCAACTGCTCCTCCAATGTATTTTCTCCAAAAATACCATGATGTTTCATGTTCTATAAATATAGTCTAAACCATTTTCACCAAACATTTATTCTTCCATTAAACCACACCATTGTATTTTAGTGTGTATGTTTCATAGAATTTTGGTTGAATACCATGATTCTCATGATAAGTTTAAAATCTTCAACATATCTATTGAGCAATATAATATTTATTAATCTTCTTTAAATGAGAAAAAGTATCTTTTTTTAATTTTTGAAAAAATTATTATACATTATTAGATATTATGATTTATATTTGACAAACATAATAAAAGTAATCTAAGTAAATTCATCAAAAAATGAAATAAAATAATTATATATATATTTCTATTACTTCCTCATGTTATTATAAATGTCTAATTATAAAATCTTTAAAGTATGATTTTATTGAATATATACTTTATTATGTGAAGAATTAATAACATTTCCCCTTTTCAGGTTTACAACATCCAATTCCTCTCTATTATGAGTATAGGTACATCATGAAAATAGTATACTTGAATGATTTTACTCTTTTTCCTTTTTCCCATATGTCCAAAACCATCTATTCCATAATTTATTTTCTTATTTCATGCTTAGGTAGAATGAATTTTTATCACCACCCACTTAAAATACCTTTACCCGTATTTGAGGACCTCTTTATAAAGTAAGTACATCTTTCAACATATTCAACAAAAATATATCCTTGTGAAAGACTATTTTATTTTTTTATCATATTAATGAGACACACTAAGCATATTGTGGTTTAGTCTTTCAACAAATAAAGTATTCTTGGATTTCAATTGATCTTTCCCAATAAAAGTTTATCAAATTAAGTTTATTTTTAGAGACTTATAATTTCCAATGGTTCACTAATACTTTATATTAATTTTCAACATATTTTTGGAGACTTAAATCTCTTATAATGTGATATGAACATCTATTTTCCATAGTTGTTAGATTATACCCCTTCGTTACATTATGTTATACTTCCATAAATAAGGATTTTTTTTTCCTTCAATATTATTCCTATAACGATTTTGAGTTTTATAAATCATATTTTTCTATATTTTTAGAAGTATGAGTAATTTATTTTCATAATTAATTGGCTGGTCACACCTTCTACATGATTCTTTAAAAAATTCAACCATGTTTCATGTTTTCTGTCCATAATATGTAATTTTTGTTGATCTTGCTTCCCTTGAAAGGGGTAAATCCCCATAGAAAATTACATCCAAAACCTCTATGTCCCATTATTATAATATTAATTACACTAAAATGTCTTTTTCTTATAGTATAATCCCCTACAGTAATAACAGATTCCATAAAAATCTTACATTCTTTTATAACAAACATGTTATCCAATATTTTATGTATGTATTCCAACCGTCGTTGAAAAACTGGAATTAGATTCTTTTTTAGAACCAAAATTGTTATGGATTCAAAATAACCCATTATTAAATGTAGGATTATTTTAATTACATTTTTATTCACATGTTATAACACCTTTTGACATCAATTTTAATTTCCTTGAATATTTAGATTTATCAAATTCACTTGATTTTGGAAAAAACATGGTCTTATTGACTTGTTAATTATTATTAATATTTTCCCTAACAAGGTTAGAATTTTATTTAACTCTTATAGTGTCTATTTTGTAGGCATTCAGAAACCTTATTATTATTTAAAAATTATCCGACCTCTGAAATTGAATTATGTGTGTTATATTTATAATTTTTCTATTGTTTTTATTCCTTAACAAATTTCTGTTGAATAAGGTTAAGATATTTATTTTTATCATCCACTATTTCTTTAATATTGTTATTAAATGTATTCTCATCATCAATAATAATTTTCAGATCATTGATTTCCTCTAATAAATTTTATTTTTATTAGCTATATACAAATTATTTGTTGTTGAAAGATTGAATATCTTTATTCAATATCCTGATCTCTTTACCCAATTTTCAGATATTTTAGAGACATTCATTCAAATAACTTTTGTACATAAATTTTATCTCAATCTATTTATTTTCATTTATAGAGCAAAAATTTCATCACTAGTTTTATTTTTATCATCTCTTTATATATTTTAAATTTCCCATCAAATTCATCATTGGAAGTACCAACATCCCCTTCATCTCCACTACCTTCATTTTTTTAAAAAATAATTTATCTTTTTATATTTAGATAATTTATTACCCTTATTTTTGAATGAACCCTTAAATTTATTAGAATTAGTTTTAGAGAATATTCTATTATTTTCATCTTCTTTATTACAGAATTCTTTAATTTTTGATAATGGGTAGTTTTTTGTGAGGTTCCCAATAACTCCAAACCTAAAACATTTTTATTGGAGCCTTCCATTGAACCTTAAAATTCCTCTTTTAATATTTATATATATAGGAATCATAATTTTATAAAACATTAAATCCACATTTGAATATGAATATGAGCAGTAAAGTTTATCTTTATCAATATTCTTCTTGTAAATTTCTTCCTATGAGGATTTAAAAAATATTTATTTTTCATCCTTCACTTTATTACTGAAAAAATTATATTTTATCACCACATAAGCAATTAAAATGATTTGAAAGTCAATAATAGAATTTCTTATTAATATATTATCTTATAAAGTTCATTTTTGTTTCATCAAACCTCTATTATAGGTTGAAATGATTTTTTTCTAAAATTATAGACTCTTATAACTTTCCACCAAATCCTTTGATTGTTCTCACAATATCATTTACCCCGTGAAAAATCTTTATATAGTTTTATTATTAATAATCTATAGGAAATAATAATTTAACCTCCAAATATACATGTTTTTTCACTTCAATATAGTATTACCTTCATAGATATTGTTGTATTACTTTTTCCATTTTTATTCCTTTAATTATAAAATATTAATTTTCTAAAATGGATGAAAATATAGAATTGTGAACATTTTTATCAATTTAGGATTCATTATATCTAAAAATTTTATGGAAGTAACTTTGGTATAAAAAATTAATTCATCAATTGTAACTACTAAGACATCATGAAAGATAGATAATAGTTAAGGAAACTACCTATCCTTCTATATGTGATAATCCTTCTCGTCAAACATGTAAATCCCCTTTATATTCACTAAATTGTTGTTATCCACTATATTTTCTATATATTTAGTTAAAAAAATATTTAAAAAGAGAGAAACATAAATAATACAAACTCCAAACTAGGGATCATAATCAAGGGAAAATATTTCTTTGATACCAATTGAAAAGACACCCAAAGATCAATGTCAACTATTTCGGGGTGATGAGAATTAGTGACTTGAATTATTTTTATGTTTAATTCTTGAAACAATCCTCACCACCTATTAAATTTAATAATATCACTACCAAACATGTATAAAAATTATATAACATATTTATAAGGTTATGTTCTGAAAATAAGAAGGATAATTTTTTAATGATCTGGAATTCACTAGGAACATATGGCCCACTAGTATAAACTTGCAATTACAAAAACAAGGGTATATCCTTGTACTTGAGTTATATGTATTACATTAGTTTTGATTTATTCTTACAATTTTTTGATGAAAAATGATTAGTTTTCAATAATAATAAATTGTTCATTAGAACCAGACTACCAAAACTTATTTTTACGTTGCTGATTCTCTTCTTCTTATTCTTCTACCTATACAATCATTGGTTTCTTACTCTCTATATTTAATAAATAAGTTATACATTATTATAATTTTTTCTCACTCAAAATATTATAGATAAATATATTGAGAGTATTCACTCCTTTACATCTTGTATACCCTTATTTCATCGATGATATAATTATTATAGAGTACACGAACTATAGTAGAAAAATACATTCTACTTTAAATTTCAAATTCAATCGAGTAACTCAGTGCAACTGTTTTATAACCACTTATTATTTTTTACTCTTCTTTAATATTATTTTCCAAATTGGTTATAGGTTACTATAGTATCATGTCCCATGTTTTAGCATGACCAAATATTTATATTAGAAAATCCTTCCTTATTACTTCACTACAATTCTTTCTCTATAGTGGGAAACTTTTTCATCCTTTTCTTGAAAAAGAAATTCTATATTATGATAATAATACATTAAAAAACATTATTATCATCATAATTATTATTTTATTCAGAATAAATATTATAGAAATTATAATTTTGAATATCTTGAAATCTCAAAAATTCACAAAGTCCAAAGTCATACATAGAAAAAAAGTCAAATGCAGCTCCAAAAAGTCATACGTGGATCATAAAAAGTTATAAAATCGTGAATAAATGTTTTACATGTGTGTCATAAAAAGTAATATGTGGTTTAGGAAGAAACTCACACGTGGAATCAAAGTGCTGCATGCATGTCTTATAAAGACTTACACTGTCTCAAAGTCTTATTCATGTGATTTGTAAAGTCATGCACTGGATAAAATTCATATTGGATTTCCATAGAGTCTTATGTTCTTAATATATTGAAAAATATATTGTATTAAAATCTTTAAAGAAGTCTTAATACATCAATAAAAGTCATACGTGCATCCTAAAATCCAAAAAAAAATATTTCAAAAGTCATTCGAGATATGAATTTTCCATTTTTATTCATCAACTCTAAAATACACAATTCATTAAATTCTCCACAAAACACATAAAACCTAATTCATACAAATATATAAATACTAAAACCATAACTTAACACAAATAAATTTTATATCGTGTGTTTCTAAATATGATTTATATAATGATAACAAAAGATAATATAATAGACCATATCCACTTCAATATTCTCCAATAATTGTCTCTTGATAATTTCCATGTTCTAGATGAAAATTAAAGCCACAAAAAACTCCTTAATTATTCAACAACTTATAATTTTCACTGGGGATCAACAAAGTTAACGGTATCTTCATGTTCTTAAAATTTAGGTCTTGTGAAACCATTTATTTCTTCTTATTTCTTCTAATTTAGCTACTATGAGAGCTCTTCCTAGGCGAGTCGAAGGTAAACATATTTATTTTCTTCTTGGATTCACTCTTTATGAATGAGTGTTATGAAATTATAAAATCTTACCAAATTTGTGTTGGTTTTATAGGATGTGTGGTGGAAAGTATTTTTCCCTAGGTCTTCAATGACTACACTACAATTATTTTTGCTTGGTGTACCCATTATTCTACAAATAATCATAGAAGATAACATGTTAATGTAATAGGGGTATAATAAACTTAATTATAACTAGTGGTTTAAAGCAATTAAAGGTTTTCCCTAAATATTTAATGATTAATGTGATTAATTTATGTTATTATTGATTTTGTTTCACATGTTCGGTATTCTATTCATGTTAAATTTCAAGTCCTATTTCCCATATATACATTATTATCATGTTTAATGATTTTATATATCTTAGTATGAATTAAATTGGCTATACTAAACTTTTAAAATACAATTTCTTATTTATTAAGTTCATTTTAGTAATTTTTACATTATTTACCAACCACTAGTGTTATACAACCAATTTTTTGTTTTTTTCTACATTGGATATGTTGGAATATATATATTTAATGGTGTATGAGTTTGAGAAGGTACACATATGTTAATGAATATGTGGAGGATGTGGGATTAGATTGAAATATCTTAATATTCTTTACCCATTACCCTATTCCTAAAGGATATGTTGGAAAATTTCATAGACTTGATTCGACACAACTACCTTTCAATCGATGGTATGGGTCTCTTGGGAATTGAATTTATTATATATAATACATATATACATATTAATGTTTGAGAGATTTTATAGGTTGGGGAACTGAATCCCATATGGGATTGCATGGATACATTGTCTCAAATATTGAGTTGAGGCTCAAAGTAGGTAGTACTAGTAAGGGTCATTCCAATGTAGGGAGTTACTTGTAATTACTCATTTTTATTTCTGATTCTTTGATAAAGAAAATGGATTACTAGAAAACCTATTCCTCTAGATTTGTATTATTTCTAGCACATAGTCTATGAGAGGTTGTTAGGGGTGAGTGGAATCTGTATATCGGGTATTTGTAAACTCATTCCCTACACATGGCGTTGTTTAACACATATAGATTCTTTTATATATAATTCAAGAAAAAAGTGAAATACATGTGTAGGGAGATATTATCCAAAGATCATGGGGTAATGGATATTTTATTTTATTTTGATGAGTGGACCATAGAATGAGGTGATGGATTTTCTTAGTACCTTTTTGGAGAGGTCACACACATGGGAGGACCACTTCTTGTTCTTAGGACATGTTTGGATTTCATCACTTATTTATATATATTTTTTGTGTATAATCATCTAGTTCATATATTTTATGGATTTTTTCTGGATATTTATTTTATGTTTATACATGTTCACACCATGATATTAATTTTTCTTTTCTTATATTTTCACTGACTTCTATTTATAATCAGTTATATACTTTGGATAACCAAATTAATAGATTGGTCAGGTCATATATATGTATGTACCATGAATAGTTTTATACATAAATTAAAAGTGGAAAACCATCTACCACTTTCATATTCCTTAACCCATAGTGTTTACTATAGCCTTTAGTGATCGAGAGGTTCACCTAAGGTGTTATAATGATGTATATTAGGAATCTTTTGAGTACATGGGTTATAGTATTTTTAAAATTCTATCACTACACACTAAGGGAAAATGGGTATAGGGTTTTAGAGTATCTTTGAGAAATGACTATTATCACACAGGAAGTAGCTCATAAATATTAACAAACAATATAATTAAGGTGGTAGCTGTAATTACTTGGGGTGGTATGGGGATGTATTTCTATTTCTACTTCAAGTTGGTATTAAACTTTTAAGTCTCATGGAACATATTAGGCATTGATATATATTATTTTTCAACCATGTATTGTAATGGTTAGTTTTTTATTCCACATAGGTCAAATTAATTTTTTTATGGTATGTGAAAATATTTTGAGATAAAATAAGGTATTTAGAATCATACTCTAAATAATATAAAAGGAGTATAAAAGGTTAGATAAAAACATGATAAAATTGGTATGTTCCATGACTATAGGTTTATGATGGAATAAATGTAAAATTATTTATATACATAAGGTTCCCTAGAAACCTCTTTATTATAAACAAATGTACTGAGAAGTTCTTGTATAATGGTTGTCATCTATATGCATAATAGTTTGAAGGATAACATTAAAATACATAAAAGGGGATAAATTATTCTTTATTTATACACAAAAGTAAAATTTTGGAATATGTAATAGAGTTGGTAAAGGAAAAAAATTCACCATGAACATATAGAGTCATTTTGGATCATATATAATATTTTATTTCAGTGACACAAGAGGGAATTTGTAAGGTTTATTCCCTATAAAATTTGAGGGGAGGAGCCATCAATTCTATATAAATACCAGACACACTATGATGGGTATATAAGAATATAACATGGTAATGGAATGGAATTCTTAATAGTGAGTGGCAGGGAGTTGTATGTACATAAGGAGAATCATCTATTGGTCATTACATGGGAAGGAATTCATTTCACGAATAGGTTTATGTGATTTTAAATGGTTATGTCTTTCTAGATATTATCACTCCATTGAAGTGTATCACACCAAAATTGGTATAAAGTTCAAATATATCCTGATTTTATAACACCATGGTATAACAATTCATGGCATGATTACATGAACCACGACATGACATTGTAATGATAAAGAATAAAGATATCCCCTAAAAGTTAAGCTTCATACTATTTGATAGAAATAAAACATGTTCATTCTATGAATCTTTACATCACACCACAAAATATCTAGTAGTTAAATAAAATACAGATTAAACAACACATCCATGTCACAATGAAATTTTCCATAACATGATTTCTATAAAATAGATAGTTTGAATATACTGGATGAATTTTAATTCCTAAATTAGTTTTGTATTTTTTCTTAAAATTATTATTAACTTTTATTTTAATTCCAATACTGGATATCTATTTAAAGATGATCCAAGGGATTGATTTGATGTATAATAGGTTTGAGTATTAGATCTATATACCTTATTTTATTTTATATTTTCTAGAAATATTTTATCATCTATACAAAATTAATTAAGAATAAATAATGGTGTCATATTGAAGATAAAACATAATTAAAATAGTGTGAACCAATAGTGGACTATATTGAATATCTTCAATTATCAATTAAAGCGTGATTAGGATAGATTCTATTGATGATCATGCTTTAAAGTAAAGAGTTATTGTATATATCATTGAAGATATAATTTTAAGGAACAAATCCCTTGAAATAACATCCATTGATATTTTTTGTTATATCTTTGAATAATTTCTTTTTGAGTTAAAATTGACTGTTGACATTTTATTTGAAACCATATTGATAATTAGTGAGTGGAAGAGAGGAAACAGTCATGGAAATTGGATAAATAATGTTCTTATCCAATTTATTATAATCACAAACTAGTGTAGTAGCGATTATTTGGAATCACAACACATCATTTATATATGCTCATGAGATGTATCCTAATGTGGGTAAACCAAGTAAAAATTATTGTTTTCATTTTTTAATATTATTTTAAATCTTCTTGTCCTTTTTATAGATTAAATTTTTATTTTCCAAAAAAATGGAAAAATACAATTGAACTAAAAATAAGTAAAAATATATATTTACCTTAATTCACTCCACTATTTGGGTGTTTAGTTGGACCTCCGGTAACAACAGGTGGTATCAAAGTGACTGGTTATTTTTTGGTGAATCTATTATTGAAAATTTGGATTCATAGAGAGTACTATGAATGAAAAGAGAGTGATCATATTTGATGGTCCCAATTTTCAAGCATGTAATAATATAATGAAATTAAATTTATGATATCTTAGTCTTTATTTTTTCTTGAAAATAATTAATGGAATTAAATTAAGTTATTCTATTGAAATTTTAGTGATGGAAGTAGGAAATAAATTGATTAATTATTGGACAAAGGTTATGATATAGTGAATTATATCATATGAATATTAAAATGAAATTACAATCCAAAAGTTTCCAAACATGAAGAAGTAATTATTGTGAAATTATATCTTGATGATCTAAATAAAAAAGTGGCAGAAAATTAAATGTTAGTGAATATGAAAATATTTTTATAACATTTTTCTAAAGTGTTTTAATTTAGAGTTCTAGAAAAGTAGTATGTTTAGTATTATGAAATTGAATAAGATATAAGTGATAATTTTTTATCAGTTGTGGCCATGAAGCTTAAGATAAAAAAATAATATTTAGGGGTAAGCTACCCTGAAAAAGTTTTTATTGTGGAAATATTGGTCACATCACTACTAGGTGTCAAGAAATATTTTATGGAGTGAATGATGAATTTTAATTGTTGAAAAATAAAATAAATAAGTTTTACTATAGAAGGAAATTTATTCTTCAAAATGAAAGTGGAAAGAAATTTTATAAATATGTGTTGATTAGAAATGTAAGGACCTGACCCCAGTTTCTAGGAGTCGGTGCCTTATTTGATTACATTGGCATACATAAAAGGAATAAGAATCCCGAAGGACCAAGTAGTTTAGTATTATTGGAAACAAGATACATACATAATCTCAACTTTACATTTTGAAAGGAAAAAAACACTAATTTATTCCACTAGAGTCATCACATCTCCTAGATTATGCTTGCAAGTCATTCATAAATTAATTCATGATGTCCAGAAAAAATGAAACAAAAGAAAGGGGTGAGATCAAATTCTCAGTAAGAGTAAGAAATACTGCGGAAGATAATATAAACATTAGACATGGTAAATAATTTAAAACACATGCCTTTAATAATAAACTTGAACACATTATGGAAGGAATATGAGATGAGTAAATAATGCCATAATAAAACATAATCCTTCGTCTTCTACTAGTCAAATAACCACATAAACTTTCAACTAATTGCTTCATAATGAGGAAAGTTAATATTCTGGACATTCTGAAACACTTATTCATGGCCTCAACCAAGACGTCTAGTGATTAAGGCCTTGGTCAAAATCCATATCACATTGGGAAAGGCCTCGGCCAATTCCACGTGTAGTTGTCTCATGAGACCTAACGATGCATCGAGGGGCTATAACGGGCCCCAACCATCACATAATAAGTCCAATGAATTCCTCACATGAGCGGGGATATACATAAACGACAAATACATTCATATTGAAACTATCATATGAAATGTAACTATCTTTCCCCGATCATTAAACATAAAACACTAACCATTCGGAATAATATGGTGAATGGTTTAAGGATAGATCGTCCAAAATAGAGTTAGTAATAAACCATTAAATCAAATATGTTAGATGACTTCACAAATTATTAATCCCAATAATACCATGGAATCAACAAGAGTGTTGAATTAGATGAAAACACTCTTATAAAATCATTAAGCAATTCTGGAGATAAATACTCTTTTATTTTGAAAAGAAGAGTTCTTTTGGAAAAATATTTGTATAAAACCAGAATTGAAGTAATATAGTATTTTCATAATAAAATGTGTGATTTTATAATGATAATGGTTTCAAAAAACATATTATATAGGGCCCCTAAAAATAGGTATGAATTTGAGAAATTCCCTTGAATTGGTCCTGTATTTTTGAAACAATTTTGAAAGTTACTTTTAAAATGTGTAACTATCCATAATATAAGGATGAATTATGGTTTGTAAACATATATATGATACTAAAACAGAACATATAATGAGTAAATAATAACACATAAGAATTACATCGAGCTAATTAGACAATGAAAGTATCTCGAATGAAAGTGGAAGTTCGGGTGGAAAAACCCTTACCTTAACTAAAATGTGTTACGCTATTTTACATAAGCTCCTGAAATATGAAATTATACCTGTTAATAACTTATTTCAAAACCTATTAGACATGTATTTATTTTACCATAATTCTGGTTAGTTCATTTATGTCTTTATTGATAAGTTATTGTATTGAATTTCATCATTCTGGAGTGTTCGTTTCCTTTATTTTCATATTTGGTTCACTTAATTTTAAGAAATGAAGTTCATGTGGAATGGTTATAAATATCAAGCACTAGAATTAAATATTATTAATTAACATAAATAATTGATAATTTTTATTTCTATCATTTGGTTTCATGGAATGAGGATGAATCATTAGATGACAACCACTTCGATTATTCGGCGGTATTTGGAATATTATGAACTAGTTTTGTCTTATAATTTAATTATATGTACATATTATGGGTAATGAATATTAATTAGGTTACAAAAAATATATTATAGTCTTTTCCAATCGTGAATATGGTTTCAAGACCAGTAATGGAGAAGAAATTGAAGAATGAAACTTCATCATCCACTAAAGTTATAAATTGGAACCTCATGGACGTCGATTTCATTTATAAAAATAAAAGGGAGGGAGTAAGAATATTTATGATGGTTCTTCCATTAACATGATATAAATCCAGTATATATATGGTAATGGAGTTATCATGGTCATTTGGATAGAGGAGGGGAGGAGAGGACAGCAAAAGAAGATAAATTGAAATGAAAACAAATGAAAAAGAAGGGTGCTTTACCTCTTGAAATAACCACATTGGAAAACTCTTTAAGGAAATGGGTTTTGGCCTTCTGGAAAGACCAACAGCTTCTTGGACGTGGGGAGTGACTAGGGAAGGGTAATTAAAAAGACCATTTAGGAGCTTCAAGGCTTAGAGGAGTGAAGAGAAGAGGGAGTGGTGGGGGGTTTTTATAGTGGAGGAGAGGAGTAAATTTTGAATATTTAATTCATTATTTTACTATTTTCCTCAAAATAACCAATAATGTGGTTTCATGTGACCCCTAACAGTAATAAGTGCATGTGAGTTAGAACCAAGTGTCATTTCATCACTTGTGATGTCATAAATAGTGTATTTAACTGAAAATTTTTATATACGTTATTTTATCGTATGTCACTATTCATAAAAAATTCATGAATTTCAGAAAATTCGCAAAAATTTACCCCTAACATTTTTCAATGTGTAAAATTAAAAAGTGAAATCCATTTTTCAAAAATAATTCTCTAAATATTATTAATTTAATTTTTAAATAAAGTCGTAGTTAATTCTAAAATTAACAATCTTAGAGGTATAATTAGTTTTATGTGACATTGAAAAATTAATTAAGATCCCATTTTCTTATTACCTTAAGAAAATAAAATAATATAATTATTTACTATTCACAAGGGTTATATTACTATTCATAAGGGTATGTAACTATTCACCAAAAATCAAGTTTGTTCTATCAGACTCCAAATGACCTACTGAATGCGACTCTTGATGACCATTTTTCAAAATTCAAAACTTAGAAGAGGCAAAGTTGTGTTTAATGGTTAGATTATAAAATTAAATTCTATATTTATTTTCAAAATCTTGGGGTGTTATATTCTCCCCTCCTTACAAAAATTTCGTCCTTGAAATTCAAAGAATATTACCTAAAAAGATTCGGGTATGTCTTTAACATAATCTCCTCAGAATCCCATGTTTCTTCCTCCATCTTATTGTTCCTCCATAGAACCTTTACTAGACGAGTCATCCGATTTCTCAATACATGTTATCTAGTATCAAGAATCTTGAGAGGCTCTTCACAGTGAGATAGATTGCGCTCAGGTTCCACTTCTTCATAAGTGAGTACATGTGTTGGGTCTGGCATGTACTTTCATAACATTGACATGTGGAACACATTGTGAACCTTGGAGAGACTTGGTGACATTGCCCAACGGTAAGCTACTGCTCCAATTCAGCCCAGAATTTCAAAAGGTCCAATGTACCTGGGACTTAATTTTCCCTTCTTACCGAATCGTATAGTACCCTTCAATGGAGATACCTTTAAGAAAACGTGATCACCTTCTTGAAATTCCAAATCCATCCATTGTTTATTAACATAACTCTTTTGCCTACTTTGAGATATTTTGATATGGTTCTGGATAATATTCACCTTTTTTGTTGTTTCTTCAACAAGTTCTGGGCCCATGAGCTTTCTTTCATCAACATCATCCCAACATGTTGGTGTAAAAAATCTCCTCCCATATAATGCTTCACAGGGTTCCATCTGAATACTTGAATAGAAGCTATTATTTTAGGAAAACACCATGAGAGGTAAATAATGATCCCACATGCCATGAATGTCAAGTGAAAAAGACCTCAACATGTCTTCCAATGTTTGAATAGTCTGTTCTGATTGTCCATCAGTTTGTGGGTTGTAGGCAGCGCTCAAACAAAGATCAGTATCTAGGGCCCTCTAAAGACTCTTCCAGAATAGTGATGTAAAACGGGGATCATGATCAGAAACAATTGATGAGGGTACACCATGATGTCTTACAACTCCATTTTTATATATTCTTGCTAAATATTCAAGTGGAAAATCTTCCCTTATAGCAAGAAAATGTGCAGATTTTGTAAGATGGTCAAAAATGAACCATATCATATCATTCTTTATTGTAGTCTTTGGTTTCCCCATGGCAAATTCCATCGTAATATTATCCCATTTCCACATAGGTATATGAAGGGGTTGCATGAATCCAACATGATTTTGTCTTCCTGCCTTCACCTGTTGACAAAATAAACATCTCGACACATAATCATCAATCTCCCTCTTCATGTTTTCCCACCAAAAATGATTCTTCAGATCTCTATACATCTTAGTGTTACCTAGGAGTATAGAGAAATTTGAGATATGAGCATCGTATAATAGTTCCCTTTTTAGCTCAGGTACTGATAGAATGCATAAACTCTTCCCAAACTTCAGAACTCCTTCTTCATACACAAAGTCATCCAGTCTCCCATCCTTAACTGCATTAATTTACTAATTGATATTCTCATCATCATATTGAGAAATTTTTATCTTCTCTAGTAAATATTGTTTAACAATCATTTGAAATAGGAGTGATGGTTCCCCTTCCTTAACAATTCCCATATTCATCTTCATTATATCCATGAACATAGGATCTCTTTCAATACTCATTTGAGTTAGAAGTCCATGATGTTTCCAGCTTAATGAATCTGCCACATTATTCACCATTCATAGGTGGTAGTGTAATGAACAATTGTAATCTTTGAGTAACTCGAGCCATATTCTTTGTCTCATGTTGAGTTATTTTTGTGTGAAAACATATTTCAAACTCTTGTGGTCCGTATAAATCTCACATCTCTCTCCGTAGAGATAATACCTCCATATTTTCAAAGAAAAGATTACAACTGCTAACTCAAGATCATGAGTTGGATAATTTTTCTAATGAGTATTCAATTGTCTTGATGCATAAGAAATAAATTTATCATTTTGCATAAGGTAGCAACCCAGTCCATTCTTTGATGCATCGCTGTATATTACAAATCTATCACTTCAAGATAGAAGAGTCAAAATTGGACCATTGACCAATCTTATTTTCAATTCACCAAATAATTGTGTACATTATTTTGTCCACACAAACTAAACTCCTTTATGTATGAGCTTGGTTAGTGGGTTAGCCAGTCGAGAAAAATTCTGAACGAAATGCTGATAATAACCTGCCAATCCAATAAAACTATGTACCTCAGTTATGTTTGTTGGCGTGGACCAATCTTGGATTACATTTTCCATCATAGGATCAACTAGGATTCCATCCTTAGAGACAATATGGTCCAGAAAAGAAATTGATTGGAGCCAGAATTTGAACTTTCTAAACTTCCCATATAATTTTTTCCTTCTAAGAGTTCTCAGAATAACACGCAACTGATTCTCATGGTCTTCATATATTTTTGAGTATATGAGGATATCATCGATGAATACCACAACAAATTTATAAAGATATTCCTTGAAAAATCTATTCATTAAATCCATGAAAACAGAGGGTTAATTTGTTAGTCCAAAAGGCATCACTGTAAACTCGTAATGCCCATACCTAGTCCGAAATGCTGTCTTTGGAATATCTTCCTTCCTCACACACAACTGATGATATCCAGATCGAAGATCAGTCTTTTAAAAGTATTAAGCACCATGAAGTTGGTCAAATAAATCATCATTCTAGGGTAGAGGATACTTATTCTTTATTATAATACTATTGATTTCCCTGTAATCAATGAAAAGCCTCATGGATCCATCTTCCTTCTGGACAAAGGGGACATGGGATCCCCATTGAGAAACACTAGGTCAAATAAATCCTTTTTCACTAAAATCCTCTAGTTGTTTCTTTATCTCTACTAATTATACAGTGGCCATTCTATAAGGGTTCTTTGATATGGGCCTTGAACCAGGAATTAAATCAATGGAAACCCCAATTTCATGTTCTGGAGGATATCTATGTAAATCTTCTGGAAACACATCAACATATTCTCTCACAATAGGTACATCCTCTATTTGAACATTCCTTTCCTCACCTATAGTTATTTCATTCTTTTCCTCCCCAATAATTGAATTTAGTCGAGCTAATGGGGGTGGATCTAGATAATAATCAGGTGGTGACGATTCCGCTCTAAAGATAAGGTATTCTTTATCATCGTCATCAAAAATTGTAAACTCCTTCTTCTTATAATAAATTTTTTCATCATGGTCCGAAAGACAATCCATACCGAGGATTATATCAAATTCAATCGTAGGTATGAAGATGAGATCAGCAGATAAAGAACATTTATATGCCCTAATGGGAACATATTCACAGAACTTTGTAGCAATGATACTTCCCTTAGGAGTTTGACTGAAAACTCATTTGTTAAATCAAACTGGAAATATCTAATTTTCTTAGAAAACTGGGAAGATATTAAAAAAATGAAACGATCCAAAATCAAATAAAGCATTGGATAAACATTAGGAAACAATTAAAGTACCTGCCACCACGTCATTAAGAACTTCAACCTCGGTAGTTGTGATTGCATAAGCTTGTCCCTGATCCCTTGGCCTTTTCTATTTCATATTTCCTTGACGTTTTGGAAAATCATTAGCATAGTGTCCCATCTCCCGACAACTGTAACATTAAACAGAATTGTATTCCTTCTTCCCTTTGCAATCACCAACAATATGGCCTTTCTGACCACATTTTTACCAAACTCCTTTTCTTTTTAAGCATGCTCCAGGGTGTTTCCTTCCACAATTGTCACATGGTGGAAATTCAACTCTTCCCATCTTCCCCATTTCCTTATTTCCTTTCCCAGGGTTTTCATCAGCCCTCTTATTTTCTTCATTTCCCTTAAAATCATAAGACTTAGAGAATTATTTTTCTCTCTTGATAGAACATGATACTATGTCCTCATGTGATGAAAAACTTTGAGAGACCAGTGCCCACTGGAGGAATGGCTTTAAGCCATCAGAGAATTGATCAATTTTGATCCTTGTATTTCGTATGTAGTCCACAACATGTCTTGCAAAACTTGTGAAGTTAGCTTCATACCTTGAAACATTCCCATCTTCCTTCTGCCTCAGATTCAAGAATTGTCTCTCTATATCTGCTCGCTTCTCATGAGGGAAATATTTTTCTAAGAAGATTTCTTTAAAATCCATCCATTCCATCTCTTCTATATCTTCCTCCTTTTTGTGTTTCGGATTAAGGACCACCAATGATCCACATCTCCTGATAGACGATATAATAACATGACAACCTCCTCTCTTTCATTACATCCCAAAGTAAGAAATATTTTCTCGAGGGAACTTATCCACTGCTCAGATACAAATGGGTTTGTAGTCCCATTGAAGGATGGAGGCTGTTGTTGCATAAAGTGATCCAAAATAGCTCCTCCATGTGGTGAATCCGGATGCTCCATATGGGTAAGGTTATTATTCATAACCCGAGTAAGTTGTCCCAGTATAGTTATGATTTTCTCAGCACCAGTCACAGCACCGAAGCCAACATCATTATCTTGCATCGAAGGAAAATTCCTATAAGGGACACATGTGTTAGTGCGGTTTCCATTCCTTCAACTTGGATCCATCTCTAGATAATGGAATACACTATATTAGGTTATGAATCATAATGAATAATCTCAACTTAACAAAATATTTAGATAAAATTGAGATCCTATGAATGGATAATCCCATATTCACAAATATGGTTTCTTTGAGGAATATTTTACATTTCAATCCTTAATAATGGATTATAAAGAAAATGTGAATTATCCTAATCATATCCCCTGAGAGTGACATAACCAAGAGTGAAAAAAAGGCCCTTTGTCGTGAACCAGTTCCCGTTCGAGTCTAGATCAAAGCGGTGTTTTTGGGTTTTATCCCTAGATACATCTGTGCCAGAGCCACCTCGACCTACTCATATCCAGACAGGGATGTATTTATTAAAATATCTACATAATCTATTCCTTACAAAAATAAAAAGATATTATTGTTTGCATATCCTCAAAGACTAACTTAAAGACTCTTCCCTAATTCTACGTATTCTAAATCTATTTTCCAAGTATTCTACTAAATTTCTCTAATACCAACTGTAAGGACCCAACCCCAGTTGCCTGGTTTCGGTGCTTTATTTGATTACATTGGCATACATACAAGGAATAAGAATCCCAAAGGACCAAGTAGTTTAGTATTATTGGAAACGAGATACATACATATGTTCAAATTTACATATGGAAAGGAAAGACAACACTAATATATTCCACTAGAGTTATCACGTCTTCTAGATTATGCTTGCATGTTGTTCATAAATTACTTCTTCATGTCCCGAGAAAACGAAACATAAGAAAGGGGTGTGAAAAAATTCTCAGTAAGAAAAAGAAATATAATAAGAAGATAATATAAACATTAGATATGTTGAATAACTAAAAACACGTTCCTTTACTAATAAACTTGAACACATTATGGCAGGAATATGAGCTGAGTAAATAATCACATAATAAAACATAATCATGGGTATTCTACTAGTTGAATAACCACATGAACTTTCAACTAATAGATTGATAATGAGGGAAGTCCATATGCCAGACATTCTGAAACATTTTTTCATGGCCTCGTCCAAGACTTCTAGTGATTAAGGCCTCGGCCAAAATCCATATCACATTGGGAAAGGCCTCAGCAAATTCCACTTCTAGTTGTCTCATGAGACCTACCAATTCCTCGAGGGGCTATAGTGGGCCCCACCCATCACATAATAATTCCAATGCATTCCTCATATGATAGGGGATAAACATAAGCAACAAATACATTCATATTTAAACTATCATATAAAATGTAACTATCTTTCCCCTATCATTAAATATAAAACACTAACCATTCAGAATAATATGGTGAATGGTTTTAGGATGGATCATCCAAAATAGAGTCAGTAGGAAACCATTAAATCAAATATGGTATATTAATTCATAAATTATTAACCCCAATAATACCATGGTATCAACAAGAGTGTTGACTTAGATGAACACTCTCTTAGAAAATCATTAAGCAATTCGGGAGATAAATACTCTTTTATTTTGAAAAGAAGTGTTCTTTTGGAAAAATATTTGTATAAAACCAGAAGTGACGTAAGATATTATTTTCATAATAAAATGAGTGATTTTATAAAGATAATGGTTTCCAAAAACATATTATACAGTTCCTTTGAAAATAGGTAAGAATTTGAGAAATTCCCTTGAATTGGGGTTGTATTTTTGATACAATTTTGAAAGTTCCTTTTAAAACGTGTAACTATCCATAAAAAAGGAAGGATTATGGTTTGTAAAAATATATATGATACTCACACAGAACATATGATGAGTATCTAACAATACATAATAATTACATTGAGGTAATTGGAAAATTAAAGTATCCCAAATGAAAGTGGATGTTCGTGTGAAAAAACCCTTACCTTAACTCCAAACGTTTTCTAATCATGTACTTATGCTCTTGGAAAATGAAATTATACTTGTTAATAAATTATTTCAGAAACTATTACACATTTATTCAGTTTACCATAATTGTGGTCAGTTCATTTATGTATTTATTTATAAGTTATTGTATTGAATTTCGTCATTCTGGAGTGTGCGTTTCCTTAATTTTCATATTTGGTTCACTTGTATTTAAGTAATGAAGATAATGTGGAATGGTTAAAAATATGTAGGATTGGAATTATATATTATTAATAAAAATAAATAATTGAGAATGGTCATTTATATTATTTGGTTATGTGGAATGAGGACGAATCATTAGATGAAAACCACTTCGATTATTCGGCGGTATTTGGAATATTATGAACTAGTTTTGTCATATAACTTAATAATATGTACATATTCTGGTCACTGAATATTAATTAGGTTATAAAAAATATATTATAGTATGGTTCAACCATGAATACGGTTTCATGACCCGTAATGAAGAAGAAATTTTAGAATGAAACTTTGTCATCCACGAAGGTTATTAATCGGAACCTCATGGACGTCGATTTTGTTTATAAAAATAAATGGGAGGGAGTAAGAATATTTATGATGTTTCTTCAATTAACATGATATCAATCCAGTATATATATGTTACTGGAGTAATCATGGTCATTTGGACAGATGAGGTGAGGAGAGGATATCAAAAGAAGATAAATTTAAATGAAACTAAATGAAAAAGAAGGGTGCTTTACCTCTTGAAATAACCTCCTTGAAAAAATCCTCAAGGGACGGGGTTTTGGTCTTTTGGAAAGACCAAGAGCTTCTTGTATGTGGGGAGAGACTAGGGAAGGGTAATTGGGCAGAGCCTTGGGGAGATTCAAGGCTTAGAATAGTGAAGAGAAGAGGGAGTGGTGGGGGGTTTTTATAGTGGAGGAGAGGAGTAAATTTTGAATATTTAATTCATTATTTTACTATTTCCCTCAAGACAACCAATAGTGTGGTTTCATGTGACCCCTAATAGTAATAAATGAATTTGAGTTTGAATCAAGTGGCTTTTCATCGCTTTTGATGTCATAAATAGTGTATTTAACTAATAATTTGTATACACGATATTTTTTCGTATTTCACTATTCATAAAAAATTCAAGAATTTCAGAAAAATACCAAAAATATACACCTACCATTTTTCAACATGTAGAATTTATAAGTGAAAACCAGTTTTTCAAAAATAATTTTCTAAATATTATTAATTTAATTTTTAAATGAAGTCATAGTTAATTCTAAAAATAACCATCTTAGAGGTATAATTAGTTTTATGTGACATTGAAAAATTAATTAAGATCCCATTATCTTATTACCTTAAGAAAATAAAACAATATCATTATTTACTATTCATAAGGGTCATATTACTATTCATATTACTATTCATAAGGGTATGTTACTATTCACCAAAAATCAAGTTTGTTCTATCAGACTCCAAATGACTTACTGAACACAACTCTAGATGACCATTTTTAGAAATTCAAATCATAGAAGAGGAAAAGTTGTGTTTAATGGTTAGATTATAAAATTACATTCTATATTTATTTTTAAAACCTTAGGGTTTTACAAGTAATTATAAAAAACATTATGAGGATGATCTTTTAGTAGGTGTTGAAATTTAGTTTATCTCAGACATGGAATTTTCTAGGATAGTGGTAGTAGATATATATAAATATGAAGTTGAAGATGGTGATCAAACAGTGGGATTTATTATTCTAAAAAACCAATTAGCTGATGTTCTAGAGGAGATTGAGCTATAAATTAAAAATAACAGGAATATTGGAGGATTTCGAAAGGAATTATCAAATTGTGTTGATGAACCTAAAGTAGAAATTGAACACATAGAGAAAATCTTAGAAGAATATGAAAATGTTCTTATAAAATGGAATAGTAGATTATCTAAAAGTTAAATATTTAGGAACAAAATATGATTATTGATTATCTTAATATATCCATTAAGGAGAAATATATAGAAATTAAAACCCTTGAATAAGAAGTCATATATTTTATATAAAATCTATAATTTAAAATAAAAAAATAATATATCAAATAAGAAGGTATAGTTTGTGTTGTTTTAGATGAAATATATAAAGAAATGTTTGTACAATACATAAGAACATTCAAGGAAGTGTTAAATTCCAAAAAACTCTAATTTCATAGGTAAAAGTTGTATATGATACAATTTTGGAACTTTTAATGAAAATTTAACTAAAGTGAATTGAAAAGGGAAGAATATTAATGGAGAATATTATCATTCATTGATAACATTCCAATAATCCAGTAGTTGTTCAAAATAATGGGATTTGTGGTGAGATTTAACCAACATGATGTTTCCAATGATAAAGTGGAAATTATATAGCTACTCAGTACATGATCCGTCTTATTATAGTGATGTTTAATGTCAATTAAGAGGAGAGACAATTGGAATATAACAAATAATATGAACATATACTTCATATCATAATATAAACTCATTCTATAGGCATTTTTTTACATAATATGAATTTGGTAATGAAGCGTTATATTTTAGGAAAAGAAGTTTATGTTTTTCCTGTTGAATAAAAAGAAGAGTGGATGAAGGACAATACAATTAAATTCCATCAAGTAATCAATTTTATTCACTAGAGGAAGAAGAATATGATATTTTATCTTGTGATGAATAAAATGTGAAGTGATCGACATATGTATCCACTAATTTTAGATTTTGATATAAATAAAATAATTTGAAGATGAAGGATAAATCTACTCTTTATGAAATATCCTTGAAATCTATAAGTAATAGCAGTGAGTGAATTTTTGGTAGTGGGTGCTTATTCTATATAATTGGTAACATTAATTTTCTAAATAATATATAAGGAAGAGTTTATGGAACTACTTATTTTGTAAATTATGGTTCTCTAAAGGTAATATGGAGTGATAAAACTCTCCCATATGAAAATTAATTAAAGAATGTTGATGTTTTCTTTGCAAGTGGACTTTCAAACAATTTTTTTAGTGTGAGTCAGTTTTGTGATTCAGGATTGGAAGTTTTATTCAACCAAAAAGGTCATATTATCAAAATAATGGTTTGAAATTATCTTATGTATGGATAGGGAATGAATGTAAATATTTATCACTTGGATGCTAGGGATAAAACATGTACCATTACTATATAGGACACAAATAGTGTATGGAACAAGATTCTTGGTTAAGTTAATAAGATATTTATATTGAATCTATAAAGGTTGAATGTTTAAATTTACATTCCTTTATTGAATAGGAATTGATAAAATTTTACTGATTCTTGTTTAAGGGGGAATATAGAAAGAAACCATTATTATACAATGAATACAAGAGCATCAGTTTTTCTAAATTTGGTTGACATTGATGAATGTGGTCCAACTGGTCATAATGGAACATATGGTGAGAATTGTTTCATTTTATTTATTAAAGAATACAATGGGATGGGTCATGATATGTTTATACGGTCTATGATAGAAATTTTTGAGTGTATAAATATATTCAAAAGAATGAAAAAATGAGACTGGAAGATTAATAAAGATTATATGGTCATATAGTTGAACCAAATATACTTCCATTGATGTTGAAAATTTTTCTAGAGAAGCATGTAATAAAGCATGAAGTTTTAGTGATGAGGTTTTCTCAATAGAATGTGTTTTTGGAAAGGAGTAACCACATGGTAAATAATATTGATAAGAAGTTGGGGATAAAATTCGGAATTTCTTACAATTATTGTAAATAACTAGTGTAAGTTGTTATATATGCTTAAAATTGAGTGTTTTAATGTCTCAAAGAAGAGAATATGACAAATATAAATTGGGGTGGTGGGAAACTATATTTAAATAATGACATATTATTTGAAAGACAATATTTAATTCATATTAAAGAGGGATATTTGGGATGTTTGGTGATTATGAAAATGATGGAATTATTTAATTTATTCATAAAATAGTAAATCCTATGATGTTTTTGATAAATAACATATGAAAATAGATGGAAGCATTGTTGTTAAAGTTATTGAACACAAAGAGAAAGAGAATTATAGAAATATTGTCCCTAAATAAGTGAATAATAAAAGAGAAGAGATAATTAATGATTTATGAGAATCTTGAAATCCTCCAATTAATGATTATTTGCAAGTTGAATTAGAGTAAGAGAATGGAGAATAATGGAGTAAACCTATTACTCAAACAATAATAATTAGAGTTGGATTAGATTTAAGAAACATTATTGGATAAAAATGTGATTGAAAATTGAATCTATGGTTGATAATAATGGATAAAAATACTTTGTTATCAGAGTAAAATGTATATTTATTTGAAGAAGTTAAAAAATAGTAATCCTGGGTTAATTCCATGAAAGAAGTGTTGATCCAAATTGATAAAAACCAAACTTTGGGGCTTGTTGACAGAACAAAACATCATAAATTGATTGGTACCAAGTGGGTCTTCAAAAATACACATGATGAATATGGAAGTGTTATATAATAAATCAAGGTTGGTGTGTAAAGTATATGCATAGGTTTAAGGAGTGTAAAATGAAAAAAAAACATTATCTGGTGGGAATAATGGAACTAATAAGACTCTTTCTTACATTTTTATTTTTGAGAAAGATTATTGTTTATCAAATAGAAGTGAAGAAATCCCTTTTAAATGGAGTATTTATTGAAAAAGTTTATATCGAAAAACCATACAGATTTCTTATTTGAGATGATGATTTAGAGGTGTGTGAGTTGAAAAGGGATTTTTATGGCCCAAAGTAAGCACCCCATGTTTGGTATGCATGGATGAAAAATTAATTTTTAATGTTTTATTTCATGGGATGAAGGGTTGGTCAAATCACCTATGTGAAAATCATATAATCAGAAACTAATCATAGTGATAGTGTATGTGGATTAAATCATATTTTGAAAGAAAAATCAAAATTATAATGAACAACTTTCAAAATTGAAGTGTTAATAATTTTAGATGTCAATGATTGGATAGTTTACATACTTTATTGGATGAAAATTTCAAAAATATTAAGTGAATACATTTACCTCTCTAGTGAAATATACAAAATATGTCTTAATCAATTTTAGGGTGGAGGAATATAGACTGGTTACAAACTTGATAGTAGTTGAAATAAAACATTGGTAACATAAAGACAGAGTGGGAGTAGACCCAACACTATATAGAGGAATTATTGCAATTTTTCTCCTTATTATAGTGAAAAGCTATGATGATTTCAATTATACATGCTTGGAATAAAGATTTAATTGTTTTCTAAATTAATAACATATCTCTTTAGTGAAGATGATAATGAGATATATTTATCAAACACTAAATATTTTTTTTTCAAGTAAAGATAATATATATATTTGATAGATTATTTTGATTCTAATAGGGATGAAGATATTATATATACAATATCCATAATCAGAAGAGGTTTTTTAGTTTGAATTTATTTCATTAGATGGATAATTAAAGAGGAATGTGTATCCTTGAGTATAATAGATGGTGAATATATTTTAGTTTCCAAAGATTGTACATAGTTGATATGGATATATAAATAGTTAAAAGATATTAGAGAAGTGGTGTGAAAAAAATGATAATTCTATGTCTGAATGGCCTGAAGGCCTTCGTTTTTATTTTTATTATGGATAATCCCCCTTTTAAGGGTTTAATGTGAACCCGTACATGACCCGTTGGCCCAAGTCACAAGGACTGACAAACCCGAAATACATTACCCGGAGGCCCAGATGCACACCATGCCCAATACATAACCCGTAGGACCAACCCTCTTGAACTTCCCCTCCCCATATTTCTGCGTTATTGATGACTTAGCTCCCCACCTTGCATTGCTAATCAACTAGCATTTCCCCGTACAATGTTGCACGGTGCCTGGTCCCGATGGCGGCTACCATACCCTCTCATTCTTCAAATCTGGTTAGCTCTACATCTAGTGGCTACTACTCATGTTGCTCTGATCCTCTTCTGGGGCCTGTTCTGTGTGAACTGGGCTACTCCATGGTCTACGTGACCCGAAGGCCCTGTGGCCCAAAGGCCTTTGATGACCCGAAGGACCTGGAGACCCGTAAGCCCAAACCGGTGGCCCAGAGGCCCAAATCGGTTGAATATTTCTGGCTGCAATAGTATCGAACAGTAACTGCTACAGTACTGCTACAGTACCCAGAAATTCGCTTCCACCTGGTTTTGAACCCGGGTCTCTTGGATGACAAGCTGGTGCCCTTACCACTCGGGTACGGGCTCGTTGGCATAATTCTATGTGACAATAACAGTGACAATGAGTTAATAAAGAACCTATTATAACAATCTCATAAAAAAATGAGATCCATTAACAACATATAAAATAGAAGCTGGATCAAAATATGGTAAAATTAATTTTTTCTGGAACTTAAAATAAAGTTTTAGATGTATTTACTAAACCAATGGATACACTTATGCTTGAATTTTTTTTATTATCCTCATATATTAACCAATATTCTTAGCCTAAGGTCGTTATAAATACCCTATCCCTTTTGTATAGAATGATTTATTTGGATATTGTGTATTCTTGTAGGAATTTTTCTTAGTTGAGTATAATACGACTTAGAGAGATACTATCCATGGGACTTGGAATTATAACAGGGTTTTGGTTAGTAATTATATAAAACATTTTAGTGATTAATTATTTACCTTGTTGTCTACAATGATATTTGAATCACATAGGCATATATAATTTGATTAAATAACTTAGCATAGTTTTTTTGAGAAGTTTAATTTTTAAGAATGCATATATATGATCAGAACTAGAATTGAATAACTCTTTGAATTTTATTATCAATGGTGGTGAAAGACTGTAGGTGTGTATGGTGGTCATGGTATAATTGAATAGTCTATAAAGTAATATATGGTGGATTGGAAAATAAAGAGGATTGAAAATAGAATCCAAAGAGGATTATTGTTTCAACCATAAGTTATAATGGTCATATTTATAATTAATTGGTTATAATTTGTTGTTTTTATGGTATGTGAAGATACTTGGGGTTATGATGGGGTGGCTGAAATTATAATTTGAAATTTTTTTAAGTAGGATGAAAAGTTTAGGTCCTGACTTGAGAACATTGGTTTACACCATGAGTAGCGGTTGATGTCTGAAGAAATGGAAAAGTACATGTGTACATAATGGTCCTTAGAACCCACCATGGTTTTTGTAATGGTACATATATTTTCATGTGTAAAGGACATCATCTTTATGTGTTTGGGTTATTAGAATATTCTTAAAATTTGTTATTGGGGTGAAATGTCCTACATGTATATATAATACTAAAATTATAAAAGAGGAAGAGGAATTGGAAAAGGAAAAAGCATTCATCCCATATATATAAGAGTCATTTTGGATAAAACGTAAGATTTAGTTCTGGTGACACATGTATGAATTAATAAGGTACATTCACTTTTTTTGATTCAGGGAAGAGTTGGAAATGTTGTAGAAATAATTTTTCATATCATAAAGGGAATAGAATGCTAAAATGTGGTATAGTCATTGAATGGTCAAAGGTAAAATACTGAGAGTAGCTGTTACATAAGGATCATGGTATATTCGTCATTCTATAGGATATAAGTTATTTTTTGAAGAATATTTGGTTATTTGTAGTGGTATTTTATTTCTAGACATTCTCAAACTTTGGAAGTGTTTCACTCTGTAACATGTTTGGTGGATAAAGATATTTTTAATATTTTATGTTGTGATACAATCATTCATGTCATGATTATAATTATCACATTGTGACCTTTAAAATATATAGAATAAATCTATCCCATGAAAGTTCGGCTTCAATATATTTTAGGAAAATATTTTCATGTTTTAATGATTCACATCACACTTTTACATATCAGGTAGTTAAAGAAAATGATGAAAAAGACATACCTCCACACCATGAAGCATGTTTCCTTTCCATTATCTCTATAACCAAGATAGTTTGAATAGACATGGTGAATTGGAAGTATCAATATAGTTTAATGGTTTTTGAGATAATTATTTAAAAAAACTATTTAAATTATAATGGTGGAGATTGATTTAAAGATGGTATAAGGGATTTATTTTAATTATAAGAGGTTTGAAGTTGAGATTTAACGTTATATGAATTCTTGGACCATTAATTAGTTATTTTGAGAGTTAGTAGTTATCAAAGGATGATTGAGGATGGTTTAGTGGATTTTGGAGCTGAAATTATGTTATAATGGTGGTTCAACACATGAAAGAGAATTTTTAATGTGAGAGTGTGTTAACAGCTTGGAGGCCAACGATTCACAACTTGAGTTTTAGGTGAGAATTCAATGCTTAATGAATACATGATGAGAAGGAATTATTCACAATGTGAATTATTTATAAAATGAGGTTCCCAGAAAATGAATTTATATTAATATTAATTAGAGTGTTAAACATCCATGGTCCAAATATTTTATATAGAATTAATTTTAGGGCTTCACAATAACCCATGAAATGAATCTAGTTTCATTTCAGGAATGAGCCGCGGTCTGACTTGTTAATAAATATCAAGAGTCCTTAATTATAACCAAATACTCACTTGTTCATTTTAGTTTTGGGTAAAACCTTAGAGATTTTGGGATATTTTCCTCCCCCTTTCCTCATTCATTGATCCTTAGATACCAAAAGATTATCATTGGTAATCTTTTGTGGGTTCTCCTCCTTTTACCTTATTTTATTTTGTTCTTATTTCTAGGATTCATAATGGTGATGATGTTTTGATTTAGTTGAGTTTGGGATATAATTTTGATGATACCTTAGTGAGATCTTGGTTGATACGAGGATCCCTTTTTTTGGTTTTGATCATTTTGTTCATTCATATTCACTATATTGTGTATAGTGAATTCAAAGGATTCTTTAAGGTACATGTTCTTCATTATATCCCAATATTTTAAACTTGTGGCATTTCATTATTTTTTCCTTCCATTGGGTGGATAATAAGGGTTTTATTAATATATATAATGAAATGGGTTAATCCCAAATTGATTCGAAGTGTGAGAAATCATATGCTTTATTACATTAAGATATTACTAATGAGTTTTGGCATGTTTGTTACCATTTCTAAAAACCAATTTTGTTGGGAGGCTTTCTTGTGATATAGTTAATATTTATGTGATACCCCTTCTATGTTGACTGTTTTATCAAACCATGATTAAAAGTATATGAATGTTTTATGGAAAACAAATTGGTACCATATGGAAATATGAAATTGTGTGATAATAAATGTGATAAAAAATGGAATGAAATATAAGATCTTGAAACTAAATTGTGGAAGTTTATATGTGATGTTATGTGTGGATATTATTTTTTTTCCATCATGTGATGTGATCTGTTGTGTGATGATGGTGATGATTGGCTGAGTTATAAAATTTTTGGGTAAGTGATTCATTGGTTTGTTGGAATGAGATGTGATGTGTGGTGGCCTTTTCAAGTTGTTGTGGTGATGTGTGGTGGTTGTATCATATGATGGTTTGGGTATGTGATGGTTTTCTTGTACAGTGGTTGTGATGTGTGGCTGTTGAAGTGAGATGGTTTGGAATGTATTGTGTTTTATCAATGGTTGATGTGGTATGGATGACCCATTGTGTGGTGAGGTTTTTTTAGTTTCCCAGTTATCCATGGAATAATTTATAATGATGAAATGAATTTTTAATGGTTGGTGAATAAATAAGAAAGGGATAGAATTGAGTTTTTGTAGTTTGATTAAATGAATTGAATGATTAATGAATTTTTATGTAAATATTAATGAAATGGATTAGTAAATGGGAGTTTGTGGAACTCAATTCCGTCTAGAACATAGTGGATCCTTTAATTAAAAGGTTATTTTTATTATTATTTTTAGATATTGTGCTATGTGATTCATTTAGGGGTGTCAGTAGTCATACATGATTTTATATAATAAAGTGATGGTTTTTAGTGTATTATAGTGTAGTTGATGTGAAAATACATGTTGGGTATTGTGTGATCTCTATCTATCATGTAATTTATGTTATTTCAATACATACCCCACCTGATATGGATAATCTTACAAATTATTAATTATTTTGGGTTCCGGGTGTTTTCCCTAACATCTAAGGAGGTGGTAGAATATATGGATGGATACCCCCTCTTCCTCACTCCTACTTCAACCATGATCATACAAGTTAGTGTTTGAGATTACCCAATGGGGATGAGGATGTGATATGTGTGTGTGTGGGGGGGGGGTCATGCATATTAGGATAAGGGGATGAGGTTGATGTCCTTCTTGTTATCATACCCTACAAATCTGATTGTGTGATGAGGATATGTTGTGATTTTGTTAGGATGTGATGATGTTGTGATGTGAATATGACTGATTCAAGCACCAAATGTTTGAACATCTTTCCATGTGGAAGGTATAGATGCATCCTGGACCACATCAGGTATTAATGGTAATACGTTGTGAAATATATAAGAGAGATGGGAGCATATGACATTTGACGTTGGGGAAAGAGAGGGGAAATCAATGGGTAATAGGTTTAATGGAAAATTTGATTTATGTTCATGATATTATGATACTATATTAGATGTGTGATTTTTGGAGGGATCCATGGTGTGGCTGTGATTGCTTAGTTTTTCTGTTAAGGTGCTTGGGGTTTTTGATTTTTTATTCACTAGAACATTAATATGATCTTTTCACATGTGCACTATATACCTTGAGTATGATCACACTAAGTATAAATGTTATGATCCCAATATATATATATATATACATATATATATATATCTCAGGTTTTTAGGAGGAATTTGGGGAGAGTGAAATACATTACTATCTTTGGTTTTGGAGATGCTATTGAGTCACACTCCTAGGGATTTACTTTTGGTATTTTCATGGATAATTTTATGTATATTGGTTGATTTTGTTCATGCATTTCAAGATAGTTTTTAGGTACTTTTATATTATGTTCTGGATTTTCTGAGGGTTATTTATTATATCTATTAATCCTATATTATTATTTAGGGTAATGACTTCCATATGTTATATTTGTAAACCATTAGTTCTTGTCACCAACTCGGGGCCAACTACAGGTGGGACTCAGTTGTCATTATCTCTATTCAATCATTAATTTCCCAGGTGGAGAACCTATGCAATGATGGATCACAATAGATTCATATAAATGGATTGGATTGATAGATATGATGGAGTTTAGAGTTAGGAAATGTGATTATTTCACAGATTGGTATAAAAATAGTACTTGTTGACCTTAATGTATGGCATAATATAGGGATACTGGTATAGACACAAGATTTTAGGGCCCCTAGTGATCCAATGTAAGGAATATGAGCTTATTTAATAACCAATTAAAGTGAAACTAATTTAATGGAAGAGACCTAGGAGTGGAACATGCATTCTAATTGATTATGTTCATGTCAGAATTTGATGATTGTGGGAAAATTTAAACGAATTAATTAAGTAATATTGTTAAAAAAATACATGCTAGCTAGCTTAGTGTATCTCCTTGCTATTTAGGAATGGATCCGAGCCAATGTACATGAGTATCATAGATTGTAGAGGTTCAATTGGATAATATGTATGACTATTAAAGGATCGACCCGATAGAAGAGGTTGAGGCATGTAAAAGGTCTTTAAATGCGTTTACCAGTAAATTTTAGATAAGTATGATGGGTGTGTCTCTAATTTTGAGACAGAGCACGTGTTAGAGGATCTTGAGAAAACTGTTGGTGGGATTAAAACAATTGATATATTCTAGGTACCATTGGATGATAGTCAAATTCAAGGGGATACACATCAGTAGTGGATGTTGTATCTTGATGATTGTAGGGAGGCAGTTGTGTTTTCGTAATACTTTTAGATGGAGTTATGTTTATAATTACTAATACCAATGCTGAAGGTAGAAAAGAGTTAGGAGTTACTTTCCATTTGTTTGGGTAGATTGTGTAGTGGTAGCTTGTGATCATGTTCATGGACCTCCTATAAATTTCCCTAGATTTCATACCATACGAGGATCTTAGATCAAGACATTTGGGGGAGTAGTTTCACCCAATGATCAATTATGTTGTCACCTCATTTATGATTTCTATATACTTTGAGGTAGAAAATTAGGTTAAATTTGTTGATTAGATACTTTCTATATGAGGTGATCCTTGGGAGACTGGACAATATGGAATCTCGTGGAGAAAATAATAGGGATGTGGGTTACATATGTTTAGGATTTCAGGGGTTTGACTAGGGGAAACTAACCCCATAAGATCCATTAACATAATCTTATGGTAGGAGGCTTCCAAATAACTATACGGGGATCCCTATTTTAATTCTATATGTATATGGTACATGGAAACCATTAGGCTCAATGACTGAAAGTCCAATGATGAAAGTTTCAAATGGGAATTCATGCCCCTTTTTTGTGTTAGAAGCTGTTTCCACTAAGGTAGTTTAAGCATTAGAGACCACTAGAACATATTTTATAGTTGTATTTAGATATATTTGGTAGTGAAATCCTTTTGATGGTCCCCATCCTCAGGGATCTAGGTTAGAGCCTGTTTTTGGAGGCTGACAATAGAGAGGTAGATTAGCTAGTCGTGGAAAGATACATGTGATAGAGGCGACAAAACTAGTATGTTAAGTGGTTTTTTGAGGTATGATCAATTTATCATCAACCCTTAATTGTGACATAATTTATTAAGTATCACAACAACACTTTATTACTCTGAATTTTTCCCACTCCTTGTGACTTATTGTATTTAGAGTTCCAATTCCCCTGGAATTATCTACCCATATTGGTGGTCATACATCATTTTTTAATGTGTGAGGGGGATGTAGGCTAGTGATGGGGTAAAAAAGTTAGTGGGGAGTTATTATTACTATAGATATAAACATATTATGTTATTCTTTGCATGGAGAATTTTTATTCTATGTATGCAGTCATTGAATGTTTCTATGTGATACTATCATTCTCCAATATGGATTGCTAGAGAGTGGTGTACATTGGAAAGTAGGGTTATCAGATGTGTGATAGGAAAGTGAAGCCTATTTTGTACCATTTAGAAGATATATTAGTGGAATATCAGGTTTAATAGGTTCCCAGGGTTGCATAGTAGTTCTTGTATGTTTTTATAGAAGAGGTTATGACACTACCCCCTTGATACTATTTCAATTTTGGGATTGATTTACTATTGGGAACATATCTAATTTATATGTATCCCTATATAATATATCATATAGAGTTATGTGAGTTGGGGATAAGGGTTAATGATCTTATGTATGGGGTCATCTTACCTAGCGTGTCTTCTTGTAGTTATCTAATTATTTTCTCCAAGAAGGAAAATAGTATTCTGAGGTTTTGTATGGACTATCAGAGGTTTAATCTAGTGATTATTTAGAGCCATTATATTCTCTAGAATATTTATTATTTGTTTGAAAAGATGAAGGGGTCTAATAGGTTTTTACAGATCAAATTATGTTTTGGATATCCATAGATAATGGTGAAATATGTTGATATCCTGAATAATACCTTCATATGCAAGTATTGGAACTTTGAGTTCATGGTCATTCCATTAAGTGTTATTAATACACCGTTTTTGTTCTTGGTGACTAGTAATTCTACATTAAGTGAGTTTCTAGTATAGTTTATCATCATGTATATTAGTGATATATCAATCTAGTAAAAGTCATAGGAGGAGTATGTTGATCATCCTATAATTGTCTTTTAGTTATTTAGATACCACCAGATCTATGGAAAGATGTCCAAGTACATGTTCTTGATGTGATAGGTGAAATTAATTGGACATGTGGTGTCTCAGCATAGTCAGGTCATTGACCAATCAAAGATCAAGTAAGTTATTTCTTTTCCAAAACCTAATAATGTTGAAGAGGTTTATAGTTTCCTTATTCTTAAAAACTGTCATAAGAGGTTTGTGTACAATTGTTCTTGGGTTTTAGACCCATTGGAAACTATTACTAAGAAGGAGAATGCCTTTGTATTGACTGATTAGTGAAAGGAATTGTATTTTTTACTTGAAGGAGAGGTTGATCAGTGCCCCGGTTCTTGGATTTCTAGATGAGAGATTGGTGTTTGAGGGTTTTTGTGACACATCCCATATGGTATTGTGATGTTTCATGATATAGTACAGGGTTGTGGTATCTTATCATTCTATCAAATTATGCCCTCACAAGAATAACTATGACAGCCGTGATCCAAAGTTTTAAATAGTTGTTTCTTCAATTTATTTATTGCAACATTACATCATCAAAGACCACTATTTGGTTTTGACAAACAAAAAATGTATGAAATAAATATTATCTCATGAATATTAGAATCTAATCTAGAATGGGTGGATGAAGTTTCTCATGGTTTATGATTTTGAGATCTTCTATGCCATATGAAATAATAATTTTTTTTACTGATATGTTAATTTATAATTCCCAAGGAGATTTCGTTCCAGAGCCAATATATATTATGAAACGGATAGAGGATCATCATGGATTCATATTGATATGGAGAAAATAAGTGTCCAAGGATGTCTATATTAGATGAATGTGGTGTCATCCTTGATGTATCAGGTGGAAAATTCTCAGCGGGGGAATTCATAGGTAGGGGTGATTTAAAACCATGTTGGCAATGGTGATTCCATATAGAAATGGTAATAAGTAAATATTATTCTAGAGGAGAAAATTTATTCTATTCTTAATGAATGAGGTTGTTCTTGGGGAGTTTTATAGCTCACTCGTAGTAGTACATTCTAGCGTGACTAAGATGTATCATGGATTAAAGAGAAATCTATAGTGGATGGTGATACAATGGTCAGTGGTGGAGTTTGGGGTGAAATGTATGGTTTTTAAGGCGAATGTGGAGATCCATGATTTTGGATATTTATTAAAACCCTGAAATATTTACGAGTTGAAATGGGTGGGAATATTAATGGATTTATTCATCAGTTTAACACGATATTAGGGATGATGTGATGCTGTTTGAGTGATTGTGGACCAGATAACGAAGTCATCTCATTTACAGTGATAAGTGAATTTAGTGTTGTGGTTGTTATAGCTAGGCGGTATGCAGATGATGTAGTTAAGATTAATGGGTTACTAAGTATTATAATCTCTAAATCCTCATTTTACGTCATGGTATTATTAGGGATTGAATCATGCCTTTGTCTCTAGGTTGTACCTTATAAATACTTTTCACCCACAAACAGATGGTCAGATAGAGTTGGCCATCCAAATACTAGAGGATATGTTGAACACTTTTGTCGTAGATTTTGGTGGATTATGGATAAACCACATTTGTTCGATTTATTTTACCTACAAAAATAACTATCACACATACATTGGAATGAATCAATTGGATTCACTTAATGGGTGGCTTTGTCATTCTATAATATTCTTGAAATAGGTTGTTGAGTTAGTAGTTCTAGGTGCTGATGCGGTGCCGAGCACGATTGATAAGATACAGTTGTTTTACAAGAAGTTGTTGGTGGTTTAGGACCATAATATTCCATATAATGATCATTGGTGGAAGAAACTAGAGTTTGAGGGTTGATACCACATGTTCTTGGGGGTTTACCCTCAATAGGGGCATTGAAGGATTTGTTGGGGATTAATATTTTCCCTAGTTCATAATAACTTTTGAGGTTATGGGGTGAGTTAGAGATGTTTCATATCATTTGTTAGTTCCACTTTAGATTGATAAGATGCGTGTTGTATTTTAAATATCCTAGATTCATCAATATCTTTGTGATTATTTCCCCATCATTGAATGGGGAGAGTTTGATATCAAGTATGAAATGACATTCATGCAATGACCAGTAGAAATCTAGGATTATTAATAGAAGGTTCTAGATGGATGAACCACCCCCTTGGGTCATATTCTATAGAGTCATGGGGCATTAATGAGAGTACATTGGAGAATGATATGTAGATTCATGCCAAATACATGGATTTATTTTATTTTTACCTTGTTTTTTTACTTTGGTGATGTGATTTTTCAACCTTACAGATTTATGTAATGCGCCTTTTTACTTTTTGGTGATATGAGTTATGGATTCAAGTTCATGAATTGTAGTAAAAAAATTTCGAACAAGATGTTTTATATTTTTGACTTATTTTAAAAACATGTGTGTGAGTTAGTGTTACCCAAATAAGATAATATCTTGAATTGGATGGTGGGTTTCTTTGATTTGGGTGCACAGGGCAGTGTTATGTGATGTTTGAGGTGGTTGTTGGATTTGGTTGTGAAGTGGTTTCAATGTTAGTTTATATGGTTATGTGGATAAGAGGTGGATTGTGGCTGGTTTGAGATTATGTGTTTTTGTTTCTTATAGGGGTGGTGGTTTATTTGTGTGGTGTATTTTTGGGAAGTTTTGTCTTGGATTTATGTGTTTGGTTTGTGGAAGTGTTTGGAGTGTAACAAGTTCCTTGAGAGTTATTTCAAAGTGTAGTTTTTTAGAACCTCCCCTATCATTTTATTTCTTTTATTCTCAAGGAAAAAATAATTTGATAGTTATCTAATGTTACTATCCTAACCTTCTTGTCCTGTTAAATTAATAGTTTGGGAGTTAGAGTTGGTTGGAGGAGGCTAAAGGAGGGTTCAAGGGAGTCTGGAGCTACAATTATTCTCTATATAGTAGTTCATTAGATGAAAGGGAGTTCACGACATGAGAGTGTTCAAAACATAGATGCGGGGTATTTATGAAATGAGTTTCATGAGATATTTTTGAGCTTAACAAACTTATAATGTGAAAGAATTGTTCACAATGTGAATTAATTATTATTTGAGGTTCTATGAAAATTGTAAAATGTTCTTCATATTTTGTGTTTGGTCTATTCATGTCCTAAATCTATTTTAGGGATTGAATTGTAGAGATTCATAAAAACTCAATATGTGAATCATAGTTTCACATTTTCAATAAACAAATTTCCATCTTTTTTTATAAATTATGGGATCCATTTATTTTAACCCATTCAAATATTATTCCACTTGGTTTTAGGAAAACATTTGAAAATTTTACCATATCTTCCATCCCATTTTTTTCTTCTTTGATCCTTGTACTTCATAGGTTGATCTTTAGAAATACGAGCTTGGTTATCCATATTCCCCCTTGTTTCCTTTAATTATTATTTTAGGGTTTTACAGTGGTGAAGTTGTTTTTATTGAGGTGTATTTGGGATGAAAATTTAATGACACCCTTTTGTGATCATGGTTTACTTGAGGATTCATTGCGTGATTTTGGTCCTCTAGTTTTTTAATTTTCCATGTTGTGAGAAACAAATCTTAAAGCTTATTTGGGGTAGGGGATCCACATTCTCTAACAATTTATGTGCATATGTAGGGATTACAATATTTTTTATTCCATTGGGTGGATATTAAGGGTTAGATTAACATAATAATGAATTGTATTAATCTATAATATATAGGATTGGGGATAAATTTAATTTTTTATCACTTCAGTGATATTACTACTAAGTTTATAAATGTTTGTTTCCATCGCTAAATATCATGACAATTTGGATCCATTATTTTGTTGTAGTTGGTATGAATATGAGACCCTTGTCATGTTAATTGTTTTATCTCACTCTGAATAAATGGATGAGAATTTATATGGGGATAATGAATTGGTTTCAAATATAAATCTAGAATTGTGTGAGAATAACTATGCTAAATATTAAATTAAAGTAATATAAGTCCTTTAACCCAAATTGTGGAAACTGGGATATGGTACTATGTTTGATTATTCTTTCTGGGTTTCCTTGTGCGATGTATGATGTTGTTCCAAGATAGTAGTGAATGAATAGGTTTCGAAATGTGTGGGGAAGTGATGTGATGGTTGGTCTAAATTGGATTTGATGTGTGGTGGGTTTGTCATGTAGTGGTGGTTATGTGTGGCTGTTTTGATGTGAAGAAGTTGTTTCATGTGATGGTAATGATGTGTGGTAGTTTTTTGAGTGGTGGTTGATATGTGTTTGTTGTAGTTATATTGATTGGCTCATGTGGTGCTATGGAGATGGTTAATGTGGGATAGAAAACCCATTGTGTGGTGTGGTTGTGTTAGTTTTCTAGTTATCTATGGAATAATTTTTAATGATGAAATGAAATTTAATGGGTTGGTAAATAAATAAAAATTGGATAGAATTGATGTGTATAAATTATCTTAAATTAATTGAATAATAAATGAATGGTCTGTGTAAATGTGAATGAAATGTCTTTGTAAATGGGATTTAGTGGAAACTCACTAAAATCTAGAATATTTTGGAACTTATAATTAAATGTAGAATTATGTGGTTATGTATTGTGGTTGTATGATGTGATGCATTTTTTTGGTTTCAATATTCATGAAAGATATTATATGGTATAGTGATAACATTTTGGGGTATGCTAGTGACATTAATGTGAACCTCATTGGTTAGGTAATGTGTGTTATATATATACCATTTATTTTATGTTCTTTTTACATGAACCCCATCATATTTTGATAAATTTACCAATAACCAAAGGTTTTGAGTTCTCTGTGTTTCCCCAATATCTCAGATGGTGGTAATATAAATGGCTAACTACCCCCTCTTTCCTTGTCTTCCATCAACAATGATGATATAGGTTGATGATAGATATTTCCCATTGGTGATATAGGTTGGTGTTGGATATTACCAAGTGGTGATGAGGATGTGATATGTAGTGGGGGTCTTGCGTGGTCGTAGGAGGTCTCAAAGTTGATGTCCTTCATAGTTATGATACCCTACTACACTGGGCATGTGATGAGGCTGTGATGTGTTGATAACTGATGCAAGAATTGGATGATATAACTTGTGAGGGTAGGAAAGGTTAGAATGCATCTTGACCCACATCAGATATATCTGGTTATGTGATGTGATATGAAGGAAGGTATGTGAACATATGAAATTTGATGTTGGAGCATGAGAGTGGCAAATTAGTGGGGAAGCATCTTGAAAAATCCTTTACATTATGTTCTCGATATTATGATACTATATTCGATGCATGATTTGGTGAAAGATCCATGATGAGGATGATATTGGTCAGTTGACCAATTTAGGTGCCATGTGGTTCTTCTGTTTATCCATTAGTGTAGTAGTATGATATTTTCTCATGTTTATTAGAGACTTTGGGTGTGATCCCACAAATAATACATGTTTTGATCGCCCTACATATATAAAAATAATTTTCTAGGTTTATTAGAGGACTTTGTGGACCATGATTAACATTACTACCTTGTGTTTTGGAGTTTGTATTAAGTTATATCCATATAAAATGTATTTTGGTATTTACGTGGAGACTTTTTATTCATTGTTCATGAATTTTGGGATGGTTTTGGGTTAACTGTTATATTATGTGATGGAGTTTGAGGGGTTGTTTCTAACCTATCTCATGATTATATATTATTATAGAGATAAATGATATCTATATTTGATATTTTTATACCAATAGTACTTATTTCAAAAATGAGGTCAACTGGAAGCAGAGCCCGATGATCATTATCTATCGTCCTTCATTTTTGGCATACGAGGGGTACCTATAGAGGGATAGGGTGATGACATGAGAGGTAGTTACTATTGGAATTTTAAATTAAAAATTATCTGGATATATGGTAACTGGTATTACATAATAAACCATCGTATAAAATATAGAGATATTGAAGATTATAAATAAGTAAGGTGTGCGAACCAACAACAGACTATATTAAATTTCGAGAATTAGAAAGAAATGTGTGATTTAATTTGATTATATTAGAGATCATACTTTGAATTAAAAAAGATATTTTGATATAATTTATGGTCTGTAAGTAAATAACAAAACATCATAGAGAAAAAACATTTTTGTTTAGTGTTATATATTTGAATGATATCATTATGATTTTTAATTTCATGTTGATATTATCCTTTCAACTTGATTTAAAAGATATGATTGGAATAGAGGAGGAGGTTTTAGACCTAGTATGAGCAGTTATATAATTATACACATTTTAATAAAAACTAATGGAGTAATGATAAAAATATTTGTGTATATGTTTCTTTTTAATATTAAAAATTCACTTTTTCTTATTTTATAGAATCAAGGTTTCTTTGAAAATTTGAAGACATTATTTAATTTAACATAAATTAATAATAAATTTATTGTCACTCAAATTCACACCTCTATTATGGTGATTAGTGGGACCTTATGTTAAACTATATGTAGAATTTTGGTATCATCCATATCTACGATTTCTTATCTCAAATTACATTCTTTATTAATGGTTCTAGTCCATGGTTCATATTAATTGAATCATTAATAATAAATAAATATAATTTTATCATATATTTATTGTTAATGATTAATTCTATATGGATTAATTTATGATTACTCAGGTTGGTAACACCCATTTATGATGTTAATAATTTGTGTTATCTATGTTAAACATAAAAAAATACTATGTTTTTTAAAATTATTTTTTAAACATGTAGACATATTTAAAGGAGGGATAAAAATGGAATTTCAAAATGAAAAATTATCAAGTAAATAAATGTTTGAGCGAAACTTTCTCTATCTCTGTTGATTTGTACTATTATCAAAACTATATTAAGAAAATTCCTTTATATTTTTCCAAAATATATTTAGAAGTATGTTATATTGAATGTGTAAATGTTTTTAAAAAATTTTATGAGACTTAATAGATATAAATTCCTATTTTTACTAGAAATCTTTTTAATGGTCTATAGATTATGGTTTAAAGTTTAAGGACTTTTAATAAATTAAATAATAGAACAGATAGAATGAGGTTTAAAACTAACTAGTGTTGTCGTCTGGCTTATTTGATATTACTAGATTCATATAGACCATGTGTAAATTAATTCTTTAGTTATCCATTTATATTTTTGTATAATATCTTGAATATTAAGCTTTATGGTGATTAATGATATTTCTTTCTCCAAAAATTGGTTCTTATCACCATGTGTTATTCCTGTGTATGCTTCTAATATTATTTCAGATTATTAGTAACTTAGTAATTTATGGTTGGAACTTGGGTGTATTATCTTTAGGTCATTTCATAAATATTAATTGAATGGTTTTCCACCATTAATTTTTATAAGGGTTTGATTAAGTTTAATAAAGTCTTTTAAAGATGTTTTTATGAATGAATATCTTTGTAATGATTTCAAAGATCGATGTTACATTAAAATTATAGATTTTATGTTAAATTAATAAAATTAAACAACTTTTGTCAAGGAAATTTTTTTAAAAAAAATATTAATATGGAAGGTATGTTTATGTTTTTTTTAAAAAAAGGTTGTTGAATATTATTATAAACAAGTATTTTAGTAGTTATCATTTTACAAGTTGGTGATTTCAAATTTTAATTGAAGAGAAATTTCAAATATTTTATATAAATGTGATTGAACTGATTCCTTCTATATCTTTGATATTTACAATGTAATTTTATTTTTTTGAATGTTTTCACTACGATGGCTTGTGTAAATGAAATGTTTTTTTATTTTCTCTTAGATTTAACGATTTTACTTACATTATTGGATTTATGTTTTAGGAAGTGTAAATTGTATTTTTCATGATGATAAGATGGGTAAAAGGTCTTGTAAGTGGTGTTTATAGATTTTTAATGGTTATAGAATTTGGGTTGTTGTAGAAGGTGGCTATTAGATTCTTGGTATCCTACAATTCTATAACCAGTGAATGTGTTGGTATGGTAGTTCCAATCATGCTACTTTCTACTTGTTTTCCTTTAAAGGTATGGTTGAAATATACTTTTTTACATTATTTTCTTTAACCCATTATATATTTTCTTCAACCTATCCATATTTATTTATTATCTATAAAGATATATTATTGTTTCTTTATATTTATTATCTTGTTTGAACCTTCATATGTGGTCGTCATGGTGACTTTTACTCACTGAATCTAAAGTTATCATTCTTATTTATTCTCATCCACATATATATATTTTTCCTTATTATATTTTTCTTATTTATTGGGAGACTAGGTTTGTGAATTCACCATGAAATAGTATATATACATTCCATATTAGGAATTGATTATTTTATTTGTTTGAAATAAACTCAATTAGTTTACTTCCTAATGAACAAATATTGGGTTATTATTCTATAGATGAGAATGTAATTATTTAACTTTTAATAGAATTTGGTTTATTGTGTCCATAAAGTATGAATTATGTAAATATTTTCACATTGATATTTGACATTAAAAAACTTTTTTATTTATAACATAATCTTTAAATTTAATTATTTAAAATAAATAGATTTCTTAAATTATACTTCCTATTTCAAATTCCTTTCATGTTTTCCTTCAGATAAAATATGTTTAAAATTTCCTTCTAGAGTATGTTCTAAAATTAATGAAATGGGGTTTATAATAATTTTTTTCAACAAATACTTTTTTAAATGGAAAATATTTTGTTGATTTCAGTTTATTATTATTAGTTAAACACTTTATAAACTCACTTTAAATTGTAATTAATAAATGGTTGTGTATTTTCCCTTAAAATATGTACCATCATTATTTAAAACCTTCCTAAGTATCATTATTTTAATTTTCTTACTTATATAATTATATCAATTTGATTATGTTTTCAAGGATGTTTATAAATATTTTATAAATAATTGGCTATGAAACTTAAAATGGGTCATCAAATAGTTTACCATATTCATAATTTTTTTAAAAATTACAAATTTTATAAATTCATAAGTCTTAAACCATTGAATAGAATTTTCATTAAAAAATCTTCAAAATTTTAGTTTAAAAACGGTCTTCACACATCAATTTTGGGTTAAAAGAGTTAATTTAGGATGGTTTCAATGAAATGGAATTGATTTAAGATATTTATTGACATAGTATTTTGGATATATAAATAGGTTTTTAAAACACTTATAAAGGGAGGTAATTTTTCACATAAGAAATTAATTCAAGAATACTCATACACTATTTATAGTTCTTTACATTTCTCCTATATATGGTTATGTGGTTTTAATGTAAGGGTTATTTTTTGCATTTAACCATTTATTTAAATTTTCTTAATTGAGTCTTGTTTAGTTAATTATTTTGAGAACCCTTATAAAATGGTAAAACTATATAAGATTTTTAGTTTTCATTTCATTTTGAACTTAATATTTTATTTTTGAGTGGTTTTAATAATTTTTAATTTTTTTTAAATAGTACTTATATTTTAATCTCTTTTAGTTTTTTTATCTTCCTTTAAATGGTTTTGATTTATCAAAACTATCTAGTATAAGACGTATTATTGATAAGATATATATCAATTTTTTAATGTCAATAGTGTTATTAATTTCAAAATATGATTTTGTTTATTTATATGTTTCTTGAAATTCAAATATTTCTATAATATAGTCATGAATTGTAAAATTAGAATTGATGTAATTAATTAATGTAAAGATATCATTCATACTTATATCTAAGATATAATGTTTTCTGATTCTTATGCATTTTACTTATCAACATTGTGTTACTTTTCATTATTATACTACTTAATTAAATAATTAAGCATTGAAAAACCCATAACCATTAGGTAAATGTTGAGCTGGTGGTGATATGGTGGATAAGATTTTATAGATACATCGGTGTTATGAATTTGGTATCCTTGATAGATTATTAGGTTATGGTACCATAAGCTCTCTATTCTAGGTGGATCTTTCAAGTGATTGTTTGGATCAACTATTTTTTGTACTATATTTCTATATGCTTTAGTGGGTGTTATTTTCAATTATATATCTAAAAAGCTTCTAATAGTAGAGAATCAACTTCTTTGTTTGTCTTATTCTTTATAAACCTTGAACTAGTAAAAAGTTGTATCTCAATTATTAAAGTTCCATGTTTCAAATTCCCCAAGATGATTCTTAAGAATGAGAAGATGAATGGTTGGGTGGTTTTAATGGAAGTCATTTCTAGTTCATTTTTTTCTCTTTATTTTTTGTTATTTAAGAATTATGTTGAGGTAATTTTAAGTGTGAGATGAAAGGGAGGTTAGTAGATGTTTTTACCTTTATCTTATTGATGTAATTAACTCTTTAATTTATCTATTTAATGTACTTATTGGTGTGTTTCTATATTGGTGAAATTTTATGTATTTAAAGGGAAACTGGGGAAGGGAAGAAAATGCAGGGATGTAGTTTGTAGACCATGAACCTGGTGCGATTACATTAGGTACCTAATGAGAGTTTGGTGGGTACATGTGTTTTTTAGAGCTATTGGGTGGATAGTGGAATTTTACTAGCTTCTTCATAGTTTATTTTAGAGAATCCTTTAAAATAAGGACATTTTAGTCAATTCAAATCCATCAATTTCCACTGAAACCATGATGGATAGAGATTTTCATTAATCCTAGACATTTTATCATTCCCACGAAGCTCTTAAGTCCCTCTCTTCCTTCCCAAGGTTCCATATCTTAAATCATGGTTCATATTTAGTTCCATTTGTGGTGAATATCATCAATAAAAAGTGGTTGGTAGTTCCCCTTTATAATCATATATTATTTTATATTCCTCCATGAAAGTAAAGGATTAAAATTCTCTTAAAATCTAGTTCTTGAGAAACCTTTAATTGATTTATATTTCTTCAGGTTTAACTACAAAATTATCTCTACCTTTTGCAACCCAAACTATTCATCTATATTTTCTTCTTTAATTTTGTCTTTATGAAAGGATGTGAAGAATCCTTTGAACATTTCAAACTTTAGTTTGGTTTATTGGTTTATGTGGTAACAACTCTAATTTTTCTGGATATTAGGGTTTGAATTATAATTATTTTCGGTTGGTGTACCCCATCTTCCTTTCATACTCATCAAGAGTTAACATGGTAATGGTATGTGGCGAGTGAAAAAAATTTAAACCAAGAGATTGGAACTAGTAAAGGAATTTCCTTAACATTTAATGGGTAAAGTAATTATATTTTAATACTTCTTTATGTTTAACATTTTTGACATGAAACTTCATTTAAAGTATACATATTTTTCCAATGTATACATTTTTGACATGTTTAATTATTTTTTATGTATGGAAAATCATGAAATGGGATATTTTAATCATTAAAACTACTTTTTTTCAATAATTAAAATCATTTTTGTTTATCATTTATTATGTAATTACTATTATTTTTATATAACCTATTTTAGATTTTTCACTACTTTTGGTATATTTGAACATATGTATATTGTGGTGTGTGAGTTTAAAGAGGATCCCACATGTTGAAAAACAATTTAGTGGTATGGGAGAGGTTTGAAATTCTATGTACTTTAATAACTATTTTTCTATTACCTATGGTACATTCTAGAATATTTCTTTAACTCAAGAATACACGATTCCATTTTTGTTGATGGTACTTGTCTACAGAGATCCAACTTTATTATGAAATTATGTATATATATAGCGATATATATATATATATACATTTTTGGTGGATATTAGGGTTGTGGAAACTACCTCCCATAAGGGATATCACCGATATGTCATCTCAGAACCTAAGCTAAGAATCAAAGTATGAATTACTGGTAAACACCATCCCTCTAGAGTGAGTTAATTATAATTAATCATTTTATGTCTAATTATAGAAAAAAATAAATATATTAATTCACTTCCAATTTTCTTAGTTATTACTTTTTCTAGTATATACACTATTTTATTATATGTTGCTAGAAGTGGGGTGGAGACCACCAACCAGATATCCTTATACTCCCGCCTTTCATGCAACCCAACAAGACATGAGAAGAATATTTATATGTGATGTTGGAAAAAGTATGATCCCCCAATCATTGTCTCTAGTCCACACATGGTGTGGATTCTGAAGAGTGGACTAGAGGATGACATGATCGTTATCTTTGGTACCTTTTTGGTGAAGTCACACATATTAAAGAACCACTTTTGGTTCTTAGGAAATGTTTTATTACATCACTTATGAATATATGGTTTTTGGGTAGTATCATACACTTTTTAGATTATATATATGTATTTGGACTATTATTTAATAATTATACATTTTTATGTTTTTTTATATATTATAAAATACTGGGATTCACCTTAAAAAGCACAATTTCACTTTTGGGAAAACATATTTTTAAAGGAAATTTTAAAATTGTTTAAAATAATTTTTGAAGGTTAAAATAGTAATTTTACCATAGTTATGAATTTCATAAAATTTATTGTATTTCATAATTGGATTTAAAATATAGAATAATTTTTTTTTGATTTTGATAATTTTTTTGTAGCAAGGTGTAATTTTTTAGAATTTAAATGGGTTTAAGTAATAATAATAATAATAATATTACATAAAAACAATAATTCTCCTAAAATTACTATATAGTTTCATTTATGGAACAATATTTGACATGAACGCTAATTTCCCTCAATGATCTCAAGAGTTGGTGGTCTATGGGTCGAGAATCAAGGAGGAAAAAGAGATCTTAGCTTGAGGTGTCACTCATTGGTTATTTTTATTGCAGTTTCCTGAATTCTTCACTAATAAGCCCTCTATTTTATTATATATAAACTATAAATATAAATTAATAAATTAAATTATAGTATGTTAATGTGTAAACCTAGATCATTATAATGGTTATGGTGTGGTAGAAATTTGATAAAAGGATTTTGACAAAATCTAAAGAGAAAATTAGATTCTATGAATTTATCTCTTTGTAGAAAGGTGTCACTCAATGGTTTATTTTCTATATTTGGATGGTATAGGCTGGGATGTGTCTCAACTCTCTTGAATATGTTATTTTCAATCATTTTAATCATATGAAATCCCACATGGCCACATCAACCACATGATATATAGTCTGGATCAAAATATTCCAAGAAAATAAGTGTTGTTCAATTTCAATTTGACGACCAAGATGATTCCACATTGTAAAGTATGGAACATGCTTCCCCTATTTGTCGGAGGCATGACACATGGACCCCCTCTCTAGAAAAAACATTACTAAGATGTTGGGGAACTATAGGTAATGGAGTTAGAATCCATAAATTTCCCCAAACACCTCTTAATTCCCTAGAACCATCGGAAACATGTTTAGGTAAATTAGAGATCATTTTATGGGATATTAATTGATTTTATGAGTAAATAAACTAATATATAATATTATAAAATAATAATAATAATGCAATAAATATTCAAAATAAGATGTGATACTTGTTTCACTGCTACCATTCTTCCTAAGACCCATTAAAGATTTCATAATCGTGGTAGTATATAAACATATGGTCCAATTTCTATAATTACAAGATAAAACTTTATTAAATAAAAATATTACATAATAATAATAATAATAAGTGAGATAATTTTATTTTATAAGAAAATATTCAAATAAAAACATGGGAGAGTTACATCACTTTAAGAGGTGGTGATTAGTCATCTTTGTTGATTTAGCAATTTTTGAAAGTGGTAATATCTTAGATAAAAGATTATTAGAGTCTTGAATTATTATTCTTTAAATATTTTGGGGACATTTATGGAAACAATAAATTTCATTATAGAGTAATAAATTTCTACACCAGTTGAATGTGGTATAGTAGATACATAGATTATAAATTGAAAGTATATGGTTCTTTTTAAATTAAATATAAGAAAATACAATTGGAATAAGATATGTGATAATGGTGAGTGAGTATGAATAACTAATTATATTTCATTAACTAAAAAATATTTCTATGTAAATATGGTGACCACTTTGATTATGGTGTCTATAATATTTACTATGTGGGAGTTAACTAAGAGAAGTTAAATGTAATCAAATATATCAATGCATGGAATACTATTTAATGGAATAATTAATTTTCTATGAATAATGTAAATATAATGAGGTATGGTATTATCGAATCTTTATAATGAGGATTTAAGTGTGTTTTTAGTGATTGTGATCTTTATGAATTACTTTGAGATACTTTAAAGGAATCAAACATGAATTAATGTGTGGAAATAAATATTTTCGGTGTAGTGATGTGTCTTGCTAGAAATTAAAAAAAATATCTATTATTTAATTTCCTTTCACTTTCTATAGGTTTGGGATGTGTGATTTTTTTGGAAAATATAATGGATGGATTGATATGTGAAAGGTTTTGAAGGACTGATAGTAGGGTTTCAAGATTATTATTTGGCTAGTCATTAAGTGAACTCACTGACTTGAAGTGTGATGCCTCTTGTGACTAACAGATATCAATAAAGAAGAGATACGATGATGGATCTTGTTACCAATCACCCTCTTTCTTAGGTTGGAGTGAGATGACAATGAATATATATGTTGTCTCATTCACAGATCCTGGTTGAGAGGAAAATTGATGTCTTTTCCCGATAGATAAGCCTCTTTTATTGATAAAAATATATAGGTATATACCAATAATGAAATTTCATATATCTACATCCAATTAACCACTATTATGGGATTATATAGGTTAGATACTTCTAGGTGGTAATTAAGGATGATTAATTCTTCCAACATCATTGTTATAGGATGATTGGACATGGGTGGATTCTCTATCATCCTCAGTATGAAAATAAGATAATGTCAATTCATCCAAGTTAAAAAAACTCTTATTTCTCAAAATAAAAGGATTAAATTTTATGAAGAAACAACTGATACTATGTACACTTCTTTCCCAGTATTCTAGGATTGGGAGAAGTTGATATACAACTACAACCCTAGAGATGGGTATTTCTTATAGTGTTCGAGTATACATATTTATTATTAGAGATTTTTAGTTCCTTTAGTGTTAATACTGTTATTTGTGTATATCATCAAAGATATTTAATTCCTCCAATTAGGTATTTTTATTTCTTCATGGTGTTTCAAGATAAGGGTAGACATGTATTTAATACATCATCTCATGATTAGTGTATCTTCTGTTAATTATAGGGTAGGGAATTTATGATGGGATACTTGATTGATTGATATTTTAAGATATATAGTATAAGAAATATTTTTTATTTGTAAATCACTTTTTATGTTATCTATGGGTAGGTAAATAATGTTGATTTTGTTTATATCTATGTTGATGATGATTCAGGGGATATTATATTTGTACACCTTTCCTATTTATTGACATTGGAACTATTTGTTTATTAATTTTATCCTATTTCTTAGGATGAAAATACTATGTGTTGTTATACTCCACCGTACATGAATAACTACACATTTTTTACATTGTGTACGTGCATACCTAATGATATAGAGGATGGATATCTATGTATCCTAGAGATGATGATATATCTAGTTGAGTGGAGATCATTATAGAGGCCTATATCAAACTATAATATTTTGGGATGTCACTTACTTTTGTATGTTTTTATTATGATTTTCTATTTCACCTAACTATTACCTTTTATAAGTTCACAATGTAAAATGTTATTTTCTTTTGTATAAATTACATTGCATAAAGGTTGTCTATATTTATTCATGTGTTTAAATTGTTTTGATTTATACTTTATTAATTAATATTGGATGGTGATATATGATATTTGATAGCTTGTAATTATATATGAAATTCATTTCATGTTGTGTGTATACCTTTGTAATATACTCTATCCCCTATTCTAGAGGATGCGGGATTAGGGAGTTCACTTAATGGCGATCCATGAAATGATAAATTTGTATTAGAGTAAGGATGAAGTATGGAACTAGTCATAAGTGTGGATTGGTTAGGATACTTAAATGAGAATTTATAAGGCTCTAAAGTATATGTTGTCACAATAGATGATTTTATAATGGAAATGAAATATGAAGTAAGACTAAGAATGAATCTTATTTTTGAAACATGACTGGGAGCTTAGTATGTGAGCCAAGATTTTCAAAGGGGGATCAAGCATCATATATATTCGATACATGATTTTGTGATTTCAAGTTTTAATTTATTTCATCCATGGATGTTCAATATGGGCTATACTGGTGGATGTGTTCTAAATATCCTCCTTATTCTCTAGTATTTTAAAGTAATGATACTATATGGGAGAGAGTAGGTAAGGATTTTTATGTATGGCATATTTCACTGTATATCAATTTGTAAGATGGGGAGAGAGTATTGAGAAAGAGTTTATAAGTTGTTTCATAGACTCAAATAATGAATTTTGTAGGACTCCATAAGACTGGGAGACTAGTCTTGATTTATGTTGGTATCAATTTTTTTGTGGTATGAAATAGGAATGTCACAAATGTTTTTAAAATTTGTCTTTTTTTGGGTTTATGGGAATATGAAATTATTTTTGTTATATAATTTATATATTGTGGAATTATATGAGAATTTGAGAGCTATATTATTGATATTTCATTTATTATAATTACCTCAGTAGATTTTGTGATGTTTCTAGATCATTTTTATTTGTGTAATGTACTGAAATTTTTGTGGAATGTGAGAGATCTGATGGTGATATATGCTCTTTTGAGTAATTATTTCTAGAATAAGAATTCTCAGGGATAATAGGCGTGTATAATACTATAATGGTTAGTGAATAATCTATTTATTTATAGTTTCTATATCGAGGGACTCTAAATTAGAATGTACTATGATGATTAACATTTAGACCATGACTATCTTTTTGTTTTAGATATGTGTATGTCTTGGATATGGACTATTGATATTAGGACAATTTTGATAAATAGGCTAACACCGTGTATTTAAATGGAATATTCAATTCCTATCTAATCTATCTAGGTGATATTCTAGTGTCTGGATTAGATATTACTCTAAGTATCTATGAATTCTTATTGGCCTATGTTAGTGGTGTAAGTGTTCTATAAAATGTGAATGGATGGCGTGGTCGTGTGTTTTCGTTCATCAAGTGTTTGTGTAATGACAATGAAGATGAAGGGGAGTCAATATTTTATCCTTCATGTGAATAGGGTTATATTTTTTGATTAACTGACCTAAGTGACCTATGGCTATGTGTATCTCTAGGATAATTTTTTATTATTGGGTAATTCCTATGCATAATGGTCTAGTGTGGTTATTAGTAGATGAATTATATTTTTATTGATAGAGATAATCCTAATATGATAGGATTATTGGATATATCCAGGTGATGTATCATGGGTTTGATTAAAAATTGAAATAATGTTCTCATTTGATTGAGTGATGAATGTTGGGGTGAAATCCCTTTATATTAACTAAAGAGGTAGTGGCAGAAGTTATGAAATGATTATCTTTGATTATATAGTTAATCATTCCCACCTGAAATTGAATTTTATTGTAACATCCAAGGTAAATAAAGAATAAATAATTTTCATATTTATTAATATTTACGAATTAAATAAAAGGGGTTTCTACGTTCGATAGCGTACTCGGTACGCAACGATGAGTTTCTTTGAAAACTTACATTGCACACAAGTAATAAAATAATATTATTTTAAATGTTAGTTAACAAGTAGCCGTTGTACTAGCGGGAATGGATAGAAATAACTAAAATATGATTAGATATGTTTTTAAATGTTTATACATTTACCCAATAAAAGATAAAGGCTTAAAATACGGAAAGAGTTCAATTTTAGGGCATATATACTCTAATTTTCACTAAAGGTTCACTTATCACCTTTTAATGGTGAACTGTCATTAAATATAGTTTTGATCACTCTTATACATTATTTTGGACCAAATATAACTCTTCTTTAGAATTGGGACATCAAAATTTACTTTGTGTAAATTTTTGGTACCTTTCTGATAAAGTTCATTTTTTTTATGAATAGTGTAACATGTTGTATTTTAATTTAAAACCTCTTTTTAATCTAAATTATTTATATGATTAGATTATTATTTTAATTGGTTTTAAAGTGAAATTAGAAAATATTTTTACCAGTTAATCCAATGGTGGTCATTGGAATCAATTTCACTTTGAAATTAGACTTAAACTGGTGTCAATCTTTTGATACTTATTGTTTCACAAAAACACGCTATTTGTCATGAAAGTGGGAATTAATTATTAAATTAATTAATTTGACTTATATGTTTTGAATTTTGTAAAATGGACTTCATTTTTGAATTCGGAATATCAAATATAGCTTAGGGTGAATTTTTGGTAATTTTCTGAAAAACTTCAATTTTTGATGAATAGTGAAACCACTAAGTGGTACTTATAAAAACTGATTTTCTGTTTAAATGAAATTTTTCCATCATTGTGTTTTGAATTTCAAAAATCTGACATACATGGTTGTCATTAAGAAGTAAAATGTGGTTCAATGAGATTAAAATAATTTTTTTGGTGAATAGTAACTTTTTTTCATTAATCGCGATTAGTGGTAATTAGTGTAGTTTAAGGTATAAATAATGATTTAATAATATAAAATGACCTAGACACATGTCCCAACCTTACTGGTTGTGTCATGGACGACCAAGACAAGCCATGGGCCAACTTGGGGACCCCTTGGAGCCACTTTAGTTGGAAAATGACATTAATATATTTTTATTTAATGTTAAAGTGAAAATGACACTAACATAAATTGTTTTAATAAAATAATTTTTGAGTGGGGTTATACAAGTCCAAATTTTGATTATAAATAGTAATTGGAAATATAAAACGATTTTCTACATCATAGTATTTTTTTTATAATTTTTGGACATTAAATAAATTAAATTATATATGACATAATAATGATGCAGCGATGACATCATTATTTGACGATTTAAATAAAATGGAAAGATAATGAAAAATCTAAAACCTACACATGGCCAAAACCAATTGGATGAGTGGATTTCGAACCCTTATCACCTTATCCACGAATTATATCAATGTGGGACCTTTTAAAACCGAAACACATTTTCAAATAAAGTAATATTTCTTTACTTTCCAAAAGTGCCCCTCCTCTCCTCTTATAAAAGGCCCCCACCTCTACCTCATTTCACACACTTCTCAAGCCTTTGTCTCGGCCAAACCCTGCCCAATTACTCTCTCCACATCCCTCTCCTCATCCTAGAGGATTCCCTTTGGGCATAATCCTTTCAGAGGAAGCCTTTAGGCTCAAATCAAAAGGAGTTACACTTTTAAAGGTAATTAATTCTCTCATGTTCATTTGTTTTATTTTGCTTCTCCAACCATCTAAACTCTTTTTATTTACTTCTTTTGTAACAACACCAGTATCTTCAATATACTAGGATGTTTTTATAATATTTATTTGAGCTACAATCTCACAAAACTACATCAAATGGTTAAAGAACATACGGTTTCCGTGGATGGCGAAATTCTGCCTCCCGAAACGATGATTGTTCAATACTCATTTAACACCTTCAAGGGTGGCCATTATGATGTCACTATTTTTATATATGATATATAATATGTTTATGTTTTCTTTAATCTTCTGTATTTTTCATTTTTGGCATACCTTTATGGTTTCCATTATGGGTAAACACGATATCTTCATTTAAGGAAGTGCGGACTACCGCCCCCTCAAAGTGATGTGATTCGTTAATGCCATATGTGGGACATGTAAAGGATGGATTTAAAGTTATTATATATGATTTTATACTAGAATTATAATATACCTCTATATCATTATTATTTCTTTCCATCAATGTATGAGATAGAAATGAAAGTAGCGTTCATGCGTACGTACGGCTTACCGTCTCCATGAACGGTGCATTTCATTTCTTATCCCCAAATGTAATGTACTATTAAAATTACATGTATATAATGTATATATATAATTAATGATATATATAAATGATGAATATAATCCTGGAATTAAAATATACATACCTCTCATTTAGTTTTAATTCCACTAATATGACAAAGAAATGGAAGTAGCGTTCATGCGTATGTACGGCTTACCGTCTCCATGAATGGTGCATTTCATTTATTACCTCTAAATGATTATGTAATATTATAAATACATGTATATGCTGGATATATATGATATATATGATATCCAAATCAGGAAATTCATTCTGGATATAAAGAACTTTTGACCACACGAACAACATGTAATTGTAAGAAGTCAACTTTCGACTTAAGAACCAAATATTGAAAAAACAAACATTAATAACTTAAATAGTTACATAATGTTTATAACATGGCAATAAGTGATATAAAAAGAATAATGAACTTTAAAAAGGTTCTTAATCAAGTATAAATTAACTCAAGTTTATTATTCAGGACGTTAAAGAACGATCGAGTCAAGTCGGACCCGAGGTAAGGGACTTCGTCTCAATCTCCTTTCATTGAGGCATATTTCATTTTATACACAACATTATTTTATACGGTGTATAAACTCCTTTGACTTATACTTTTATACAAAAGGAATCTTTTTCTATGAAGTGTTTTACTAAACGACAAAAATGAATTTTTTTACGTACGCGGTGACAACGACCTTTTCCGCCGCCGCGAGTATTATTTGGTCTTTAGCTTTCTCAACAAGCCATAATGTTTTTAGAATAAAATAAATACCATATACTCTTTTATGTATTTTGGTATTAAAAATGGTTTTGAAAAAGGATTCTATTATGTCAATATATTTATGATATATTGTGATTGAAATGTGGAAATGTTATCATTCCTTTATATTGGTTTTATGTTTTATGATTTTATACTGGTACTTCGACATTTTAACGGGTGGTTACGTTATAAACCATATGACGGGTGGTGCCGTGAATACCAGGACGGGTGGTTACGTTATAACCTCCAATGCATTGGGTATGGAAGTCGGCCGTATGGCTATTCCATTAACTATGTATGGAAATTGGCCGTATGGCTATTCCATTAAGTGATATGTGTGGAAGTCAACCATATGGTTATTCCACATAAGTATGTTTATGTCCCAAGTTACCTTTATATATTCTATGTGTTCTTTATATGGGTTTTATGGTAATCCTTTGGTTACAAAAAGGTAAGTAATGATACTTTATTCAGTGAAGATTTGTTTTTACTACTTCATGAAGGTGAAGGTATTACTTTGATATAGTATACATGGTTTACTTGATGTTTGAAAAACTAACAGTTTTCATTCTTTTTGTATCCCTCACTGAGCTTTTTATGCTCACCCCAAGTTTTTCGAAATGTTTTTCACAGGACTTAAAGTGGAATAAGGTCAAGGATGGGATCAAGGGAATTTCATGCTATCTAAAACATGGAATCTAGACATCTTTCTTTTTAAGAGTTTATATTTTATGGAGACTTAGTAGAAGTGTCTACTTTGTAATATTTTAAGATGTAATAGTTATGTTCTAATTCTCTAAAACTCTAAACCTGAGAAGATCCTCAATGTGAATTATTCATTTAATTCAATATTAAGTAAGGTTTAAGGCTGGGGCCTTATAGTTGGTATCAAAGGACGGTTTAGACAACTTTAGGAGTTAGAAAAGTGTTAAATTATAATATGATTGAAATGATATAGCATTTAAAGATTACCATGTTGCTTCGCCTAAGATATTTCTATGTTCAGAATGGTTTTCCGTAGAGGAAACAAAGCAGCTATGTTGGGACGACATCAGGAGGAAGACAACCTTCCAAATCGGCAACCTGAGATGGTCGGAATCGGAACTGAACAGTTTGTTGCAGTGATGGCACAGTTGACTCAGGCTATAAATGGTGGTGGTATCCATGCACGAGATCAGCCAGATCAACCGTAGAGGAACATGTCAGTGGTGGAACATTTCATGAGGCAACATCCCCCATCATTCAGAGGATCATCTGACCCTGTGCAAGTGAAGGGTGGATTAAAGCACTGGAGAAGATTTTTGATGACACGGGGTGTTCAGAACATCAAAAGGTTAGTCTTGCTGTTTACCATTTTGAAGGTGAAGCTGATCAGTGGTGGTCGATGGTGAAAAATATAAGGGATAGTGATGAGATTGAGGATCTTCACTGGGACGAATTCAAAGGTATGTTTCTTGAGAAATATTTTCCTAAGGTGGTTCGTCTTAGGATGGAAAAACAGTTCCTAGAATTGAGGCAGGAGGATGATTCAGTGGCTGCTTATGAAGAAAAGTTCACTCGATTGGAAAGGTATGCTCCAAACTTCATACGATATCTTGATAGTAAAATAAACCGTTTTTACTCAGGGTTAAAGCCAAAGTATCGAAGGGCTTTAGCTTCTCGTGAGTTCAAAAGTTATGAAAAACTTTTTCGATGTGCGGAGAAGGTAGAAATGGAGTTTGCCGATGATCAGGTGTTCTATGACAAACAACAGAATAAGAGGTCTAGTTGGTAGGAAAAGGGGAAGAATTCATCAAAGAAGCAAGGAGGTAAGAAAACCAAATATCCATCCTGTGAGAAGTGCGGTAAAATGCATCCTGGAGAATGTTTATCCAAGTCTGGTAAGTGCTTTCGGTGTGGTAAGTCTGGTCATATTGCTCGTAACTGTAAGGAAGATGATCAAGCAGGAAATGAAAAGCCAACGGTAAGATGTTTTAAGTGTAATGAAATGGGTAATTATGCAAACGAGTGTCCAACGAAGAACTCAACTGGGGGAGTGCTGCTAGACTACAAGCAGAAAGGGGTGGCGAAATCCTTTGCAACAACTTCAGAAGATGTTGGTCCATCGAATGAAGTGGTATCAGCTCCAGGGAGATCTGTATTTTTCAAAGATTGAGTTGAGGTCGGGGTACCATCAGTTGAAAGTAAAAGAAGCGGACGTTCCGAAGACTGCGTTTCATACTAGATATGGCCATTATGAATTTTTAGTTATTCCTTTTGGGTTAACCAATGCACCTGCTGTATTCATGGGCCTTATGAATAAAATTTTCCATGAGTTCTTGGAGAAGTATGTGTTTGTGTTTTGAGGTTTGTGAAGAGGTTATGTGTGCCTTGTGATTCACAGTTGAAGAATGAGTTGTTTTTTCATCCTGGCAGTACTAGGATGTACAGAGGTCTGCGGGAGTATTACTGGTGGGATAGAATGAAAAGAGACATTGCTAATTTTACTGTGAAGTGTTTAACATGTCAACAGGTTAAAGCAGAGAGGCAGTTACTGAAAGGGATGATTCATCTTTTACCAGTGCCAGAGTGGACATGGGAGAATATATCCATGGACTTTGTTGTTGGATTACCGAAGAAAACTCGAGGTAATAATGCAATCTGGGTTATTGTTGATCGATTGACCAAATCTGCTCATTTCCTTGCTATACGAGATACTTTCTCTGTTGATCAACTTTCCCATTTGTATCTTAAAGAGATAGTCAGGTTACATGGAGTTCCTCTCTCCATTGTATCGGATCGTGATCCCAGGTTTACTTCTAACTTTTGGAAAGGCCTTTAGAAGTCGTTGGGTACTGAATTAAATTTTAGTACAGCTTTTCATCCTCAATCAGATGGGCAGTCAGAACGAACAATTCAGACATTGGAGGATATTCTACGAGCTTGTTCTATGGATTATCAGGGAATTTGGGACCAACATCTTTCTTTGGTTGAATTTTCTTATAATAACAGTTTTCATTCCAGTACACAGATGGCACCATTTGAGGCATTATATGGGAAGCGGTGTCAAACTCCAGCATTTTGGGATGAAGTGGGTGAAGTGAAGTTGATGGGACCAGAATTGGTAGAAGAGATGGCAGAAAAAGTTCAGTTGATTCAGAAACACATGAGAATAGCTCAGAGCAGGCAGAAGAGTTATGCGGATAATCGGAGGAAGGATCTATCTTTCGAGGTAGGTGATCATGTTTTTCTCAAGGTTTCTCCTTGGAAAAGTGTGATGAGATTTGGTAAGAAAGGAAAGCTGAGTCCAAGGTTTATTGGACCATATGAAATTCTAGAGAGAGTTGGATCAGTTGCATACTGGGTGGCTTTACCCCCGAGTTTATCTCAGGTACACAATGTTTTTCATGTTTCAATGTTGAGGAAGTATATGCCAGATCCATCTCATGTTTTGAGTCCAGAGGTAGTTCAGCTGGAAGAGAACCTATCTTATGAGGAACAACAGGTCCAGATTCTTGACCACAGGGAGCAAGTGTTACGGAATAAGGTGATTCATCAGGTAAAGGTTTTGTGGAAAAACCACATGATTGAAGAGGCAACGTGGGAATCTGAAAATGCTATGAGGGATAAATACCCCCACTTATTTTGATAAGTGAATAAAATTGCGAGGACGCAATTCCCAAAAGGGGGGAAGGATGTAACATCCCAGGTAAATAAAGAATAAATAATTTTCATATTTATTAATATTTACGAATTAAATAAAAGGGGTTTCTACGTTCGATAGCGTACTCGGTACGCAACGATGAGTTTCTTTGAAAACTTACATTGCACACAAGTAATAAAATAATATTATTTTAAATGTTAGTTAACAAGTAGCCATTGTACTGGCGAGAATGGATAGAAATAACTAAAATATGATTAGATATGTTTTTAAATGTTTATACATTTACCCAATAAAAGATAAAGGCTTAAAATACGGAAAGAGTTCAATTTTAGGGCATATATACTCTAATTTTCACTAAAGGTTCACTTATCACCTTTTAATGGTGAACCGTCATAAAATATAGTTTTGATCACTCTTATACTTTATTTTGGACCAAATATAACTCTTCTTTAGAATCGGGACATCAAAATTTACTTTGTGTAAATTTTTGGTACCTTTCTGATAAAGTTCATTTTTTTATGAATAGTGTAAAATGTTGTATTTTAATTCAAAACCTCTTTTTAATCTAAATTATTTATATGATTAGATTATTATTTTAATTGGTTTTAAAGTGAAATTAGAAAATATTTTTACCAGTTAATCCAATGGTGGTCATTGGAATCAATTTCACTTTGAAATTAAACTTAAACTGGTGTCAATCTTTTGATACTTATTGTTTCACAAAAACACGCTATTTGTCATGACAACGGGAATTAATTATTAAATTAATTAATTTGACTTATATGTTTTTAATTTTGTAAAATGGAATTAATTTTTGAATTCGGAATATCAAATATAGCTTAGGGTGAATTTTTGGTAATTTTCTGAAAAACTTCAATTTTTGATGAATAGTGAAACCACTAAGTGGTACTTATAAAAACTGATTTTCCGTTTAAATGAAATTTTTCCATCATTGTGTTTTGAATTTCAAAAATCCGACATACATGGTTGTCATTAAGAAGTAAAATGTGGTTCAATGAGATTAAAATAATTTTTTGGTGAATAGTAACTTTTTTTCATTAATCGCGATTAGTGGTAATTAGTGTAGTTTAAGGTATAAATAATACTTTAATAATATAAAATGACCTAGACACATGTCCCAACCTTATTGGTTGTGTCATGGACGACCAAGACAAGCCATGGGCCAACTTGGGGACCCCATGGAGCCACTTTAGTTGGAAAATGACATTAATATATTTTTATTCAATGTTAAAGTGAAAATGACACTAACATAAATTGTTTTACTAAAATAATTTTTGAGTGGAGTTATACAAGTCCACATTTTGATTATAAATAGTAATTGGAAAGCTAAAAAGATTTCCTAAATCATAGTATTTGTTTTATAATTTTTGGACATTAAATAAATTAAATTATATATGACATAATAATGATGCAGCGATGACATCATTATTTGACGATTTAAATAAAATGGAAAGATAATGAAAAATCTAAAACCTACACATGGAAAAACCAATTGGATGAGTGGATTTCGAACTCTTATCACCTTATCCACGAATTATATCAATGTGGGACCTTTTAAAACCGAAACACATTTTCAAATAAAGTAATATTTATTTACTTTCCAAAAGTGCCCCTCCTCTCCTCTTATAAAAGGCCCCCACCTCTACCTCATTTCACACACTTCTCAAGCCTTTGGCTCGGCCAAACCCTACCCAATTACTCTCTCCAAATCCCTCTCCTCATCCTAGAGGATTCCCTTTGGGCATAATCCTTTCAAAGGAAGCCTTTAGGCTCAAATCAAAAGGAGTTACACTTTTAAAGGTAATTAATTCTCTCATGTTCATTTGTTTTATTTTGCTTCTCCAACCCTCTAAACTCTTTTTATTTACTTCTTTTGTAACAACACCAGTATCTTCAATATACTAGGATTTTGTTATAATATTTATTTGAGCTACACTCTCACACAACTACATCAAATGGTTAAAGAACATACGGTTTCCGTGGATGGCGAAATTCTGCCTCCCGAAACGATGATTGTTCAATACTCATTTAACACCTTCAAGGGTGGCCATTATGATGTCACTATTTTTATATATGATATATAATATGTTTATGTTTTCTTTAATCTTCTGTATTTTTCATTTTTGGCATACCTTTATGGTTTCCATTATGGGTAAACATGATATCTTCATTTAAGGAAGTGCGGACTACCGCCCCCTCAAAGTGATGTGATTCGTTAATGCCATATGTGGGACGTGTAAAGGATGGATTTAAAGTTATTATATATGATGTTATACTGGAATTATAATATACCTCTATATCATTATTATTTCTTTCCATTAATGTATGATATAGAAATGAAAGTAGCGTTCATGCGTACGTACGGCTTACCGTCTCCATGAACGGTGCATTTCATTTCTTATCCCCAAATGTAATGTACTATTAAAATTACATATATATAATGTATATATATAATTAATGATATATATAAATGATGAATATAATTCTGGAATTAAAATATACATACTTCTCATTTAGTTTTAATTCCACTAAGATGACAAAGAAATGAAAGTAGCGTTCATGCGTACGTACGGCTTACCGTCTCCATGAATGGTGCATTTCATTTCTTACCTCTAAATGATTATTTAATATTATAAATACATGTATATTCTGGATATATATGATATATATGATATCCAAATCAGGAATTTCATTCTGGATATAAAGAACTTTTGACCACACGAACAACATGTAATTGTAAGAAGTCAACTTTCGACTTAAGAACCAAATATTGACAAAACAAACATTATTAACTTAAATAGTTACATAATGTTTATAACATGGCAATAAGTGATATAAAAAGAATAATGAACTTTAATAAGGTTCTTATCAAGTATAAATTAACTCAAGTTTATTATTCAGGACGTTAAAGAACGATCGAGTCAAGTCGGACCCGAGGTAAGGGACTTCGTCTCAATCTCCTTTCATTGAGGCATATTTCATTTTATACACAACTTTATTTTATACGGTGTATAAACTCCTTTGACTTATACTTTTATACAAAAGGAATCTTTTTCTACAAAGTGTTTTACTAAACGACAAAAATGAATTTTTTTACGTACGCGGTGACAACGACCTTTTCCGCCGCCGCGAGTATTATTTGGTCTTTAGCTTTCTCAACAAGCCGTAATGTTTTTAGAATAAAATAAATACCATATACTCTTTTATGTATTTTTGTATTAAAAATGGTTTTGAAAAAGGATTCTATTATGTCAATATATTTATGATATATTGTGATTGAAATGTTGAAATGTTATCATTCCTTTATATTGGTTTTATGTTTTATGATTTTATACTGGTACTTGGACATTTTAACGGGTGGTTACGTTATAAACCATATGACGGGTGGTGCCGTGAATACTAGGACGGGTGGTTACGTTATAACCTCCAATGCATTGGGTATGGAAGTCGGCCGTATGGCTATTCCATTATGTATGTTTGGAAATTGGCCGTATGGCTATTCCATTAAGTGATATGTGGGGAAGTCAACTGTATGGTTATTCCACTTAAGTATGTTTATTTCCCAAGTTACCTTTATATATTCTATGTGTTCTTTATATGGGTTTTATGGTAATCCTTTGGTTACAAAAAGGTAAGTAATGATACTTTATTCAGTGAAGATTTTTTTTTACTACTTCATGAAGGTGAAGGTATTACTTTGATATAGTATACATGGTTTACTTGATGTTTGAAAAACTAACAGTTTTCATTCTTTTTGTATCCCTTACTGAGCTTTTTATGCTCACCCCAAGTTTTTCGAAATGTTTTTTGTAGGACTTAAAGTGGAATAAGGTCAAGGATGGGATCAAGGTAATTTCATGCTATCTAAAACATGGAATCTAGACATCTTTCTTTTTAAGAGTTTTTATTTTATGGAGACTTAGTAGAAGTGTCTACTTTGTAATATTTTAAGATGTAATAGTTATGTTCTAATTCTCTAAAACTCTAAACCTGAAAAGATCCTCATTATGAATTATTCATTTAATTCAATATTAAGTAAGGTTTAAGGCTGGAGCCTTATATTTATTGTTGTTTTTTGGACCCATGATCAGTTGATTATTGAGATATTTATAATATCCTTTTTTCATTTAGGTTCAATACTTAGGGGAACACCTGGATACCCCTGGATTAGTGTTTTAGGGGAGGAAGAATGTTTTATGTGATTATATAATGGTATATCTTGAACGAGATGAAAACTTGTGGTGATCTTATGAATTTTCAAAATATGGCTATCTAGGTTATTAGAATATGATCTATTGGTAGTAGTTTTGGTTTCTAAGGATCCTCAATGTGGTTGAAATTGTTTAACGATATGAAATTGCTTTCTCTTATTAGTAAATGAACTTATGCCCCAAAATGTTTTACAAGAGAAGCACATAGATTAAATTTTATGTTTCCTTACACATCATGAAAAAATATTTATTATAACAGCTAGGAATTGTATATAGAGATAAAAAATGAGTAATTAACACACATATGTATTAGAATAATAATTATACTTACTAAAATAAGAGTTTTCAAGTATTTGGATCCAAATGTATAATTTTAAAATATAAAATATTTTTCATTTAATTATTAAATTTCATATTGATATATATTTATTTTAATAAAAAGGACTTCACTTTTGGAATTATAATATTGAAATTAGCTTAGGTTGAATTTTGTAAATTTTTATAAATTAGGTGATTTTTTTGGTGAATAGTGAAAAACCATTTTAATAAAATGCCATATCATTTATGACGTAATATATATATTATTAATATATAAAAATTATAAATATTTTCAATGATAATTTTTTTGTGTATTAATAAAAAATATTTCCAAATATTATGATTTATTTAGAAACAAATTATCATCATTTTCGAACCTAAGTTATATCTTTTCTAAAAATTGTTTTCTGTGTTATACATTTAATATTTTATAATATATTTTATCACTTATAAATTGAATAAAGTAAAATGGATTTCATATTTTGAATAAAAAATGTATAAATTAAGAACAAAAAAAAGTTTCTAAGGATAAAGTGAATTATCACGACAATGGTAAAATAAGGTAAAGGGTTAAATTTAAAGGAAAAAGAGAAAAGTAACTAAAAATTTCACATATAAATTGGTTTTTGAGAATTTTGGGAACTTAGTTAATATTTTTATCAATAATTATCAACTAATTTTTTGTAATCAATTCCAATTAAAATTGAATGGCTTAAGTAACAAAATAATCTATATTTTAACCCTAAAATCCCCTTTCTTCAAGTATAAATAGCCAATAACTCCCTATTTTATATCCAATTTAAAGCCTTTTAGTATGAATCACCACACATTTTCTCTATTAAGAGTCTCTCTAATGATTTTATAGGGTTCAAAGGAGTATCTATATATATTTAAGAAGCCACGTTGGAAGTTAACCATTCTCTTCGTCTTTCCTATTTTTTTCAGGTACTTCCTTATAATAAGAATTTTGGTTTTCGGTTGATTAGGTCATCACGTTTTAATCATCAATATTCTACTGTTCATTTGATTACCTAATAATAAGAGACTTAAACTCTATTTCATTATTCTAATATGATCATCAACAATACAGACCCTTTATGCTTCCAAATTTATTATTTGATTTTCCAGTCCACACTTTTTGTGTTCTGAATACACATGCCTATTTTTATTAAATTGTTTTGTCATAGACATAGTTATACTTAATTGATTGGAGATTCCAATATATTAAACCCAAATTAAGTTCTCATTGATTTGAAATTATGAAAATTATATGTCTTTATGAACTTATAAACTCAATAACTTTTATGTGAAACTCGTTCATTATTTACAATAAGTTATTGATGAAATAATTTCTTATCATAATTGACATATTTTTTACCACAATAATTTTGACATATAAATGTTGTTACTTGATAGTTATGAAAATCAATTTTAAAGAATTAATATCTAGTGATAACATATTTATGATACCCTGGTGAATAACCTTGGTAATATATTTGAATACACATTGGTGATATGCTTATAAATGTCTCATTTTTATTTTGTATGCACATTTCCATGTTATTTTTCATATAATTATTATTATAATATCATAATATACCTCATTTTTTATCCATGATGATTTATCAAGATTCAATTCCTTTGATTATCCCTTACATGGATTTGTGATCACCCTTTTCTATTGATGTATATGGTGAGGAAATAATTTGTAGTGAGGTGAAATTTGATGGAATAATAATGTAGTCCTTCATTAGGATTAAATATAGTTGATGATTATGTATATCGTTATGTAAATAATATATTGTGTACCGATTTTTCAGGAAAATAAACATAAAAATATTCTTGGATGTTATTGAAGTTATATTTTGTTATGAAATTATTCTAAACATAATGTTAAAAAATGTCCAGTCACTATAATTTGTATCAATGTAATGATTAGTTTTTTTTAGAAATTAGGATTGGAAAACTCTAATAAAAAACCTAAGTATTATTTTATTGTAACTTTCCTCATGTTTTGGTATGTTATTGTCTGTATGGTTTCATAGTGAATATATCCATATCTGGATATTGGAAAGTGTAAGAAGCAATGGCATAGATTCACCTCGATTTAATCAACATGGAAAAATATGGTTGAGTATCAAATCAATTTTCCCACAATGAAAATTTGTTGTGACTATGAATGGATACGTAGATTGACACTTCTGGGGTATATTCCTAAATTAATAACATGATTTTTAAAAACTATTATTAATGATATATATATATATAATGTAATTATTATTTTTAATATATATTTATAACATCCTAGACTCATTCTATTAGATAATTTTAGGATTAAAATTTCATCTAGAATTATTATTATAAGATTTAAAATGATAAAATATTTATAAATTTTGTTTTATTCTTCTATAAAAGGGTATAAAATATGATTTGTGAAAATAATGAATCTGTCAAACGATGAAATTATGGTCTTCTGAATTTTATGGAAGCCGAAGTTGAAAACTTCAATATAATAATGAATAATTTAGTCTAGTTTAAAAATAATATCTTAATCTAGGGGGAGAGTCTGGATTCACCATACAAGTAATAACTATCCATTGAATCCTTCATATGTTAATTAAAACAATTTTTAGTGGAAAATATATTCTATTGATCATAGAATAATAGATCTATACTATAGAAAATATATTTTTTGTAACATTTTTTTCATAGAAAGAGAAAGCTAATTTGGTAGTGTATTTTATGTATTGAGAAGTTGATCAGTGGTGGAAACTAATGAATAATATGAAGTTGAAGGATGATGTGGATACTATAGAGTGTGAAGAATTATAAAAAATCTTTTTCATTAATTATTTTCCGCTCACCCTTTGAAAAATGGATTAGTAATTACATGAATTAAGTCAGAAAGAAAATTAATAAGTGGGAAGTTATTATATGATCTATACAAGTCTTGCGTAATAAACTTCATGATTTTTCATTAATTGTAATAGGAAGATCAATAGATTATTTATTGGACTCATATCTCATCTTTATAAAATTATAGTAATATAATAATTTGGGAGTTATAAAGAGATAATATAGTTTTCTCTAAATGTGTGAATGGATTTGACTAACTTATAGTAGTATCTTGGATTAAATGGTAAAAATATGAAGATGATGGTAAATTTTATGAAGGATTTTGGCCAGAAAAGAGGAGGTAAGAAACAACTACCTATGTTTAACTAGTGTTGGAATTTGTGTTTTGGGAATTGCCTATAAAGCATTGTAAAGTGTAACATGTGATGAAAATATAGTGATATATCATGAAAATTTAATGAATTTGTAAATATGAGACATCAAAATGTAAATAAAAAATGGATATGGTGAAATCATGACCTAAATTATAATGCTTCAAGTATAGGTAGAAAAGTATTTTCATTTTTAAATGACAAAATTAAAATATAATTAAATGAATACATCATCAACCATAAAAAATCCAATTAATTTTTAAAGAAAACAATGGATCAGTTTCCCTATTCATTGATTATAAAGAACTTAATGTGATAATTGTGAAGAATAAATACCCACTTATTAGTGTTGAAAATTTATTCAACCCAAATCCTGGGACACAATTATTATCTGAGATTGACCTTTGATTAGGTTACCATCATCTAATGATAAAGAAAGAAAATATTTCAAAGCCTACCTTCCGAACATGGTATGAACCCTATGATTTTTTATACCATTTTTTAACCAATAATCCTTACATATTTATAGATTTTATGAATAAATTATTTTGGGACTACCTTCATAAATTTTTATTTCTATTTAATTATGTTATTATATATTCCAAAAGTAATGTGGAGTTTGAGGATCATCTAAGGTCCACAATAAAATCTCCCAGGAAAGAATTTTTTTCTGGTAAATTTAGTAAATGTGTGCTCTAGTAAATATATTTAGAAATATATGGGAATATTATGACCAGTGAAGGAATCATTGTTGTTCTATAAAATAAAAGTTCTATATAGGAGTGGAATAATCCTGTGAAGAAGAATTATATTTTAAGCTTCCTTGGTCTAGTAATATACTACAAAATGTTTTAAAAAAACTATTCGTGTATTTATAATACTCTAAACTAGTTAACTAAAAAAGGTGTTAAGTTTATTTGGTAAAATTAGTGTGAAAAAATTACCAAGAACTAAATAATATGTTAGTTATTTCACATGTTCTAAAACTACCCTATGATGGGGAAGTATTTATCATTTATAGTGATTCATCCTTAAAGGGAATTGTATGTTTACTCATGAAAAATTACAATGTAATTTTTCTTGCATCTCAATAGTTGAATCCTCATGAATAGAATTATCTTACCCATGATTTGGATTTAGGTGTAGTTATCTTTGATTTATAGATATATTCACACTATATTTATGGATATAATTTTTATATATACATCGATCACAAAATTTTGAACTATGTATTCATACAAAAAGAACTAAAAATGAGACAAAGAATATGGTTGATGATTCTTAAAGAATATGATTATTCTATTCATTATCACCATAGAAATGAAAACAAATTCATAGATGTGTCGAGTAAGAAATAGAATAAATTTATTGAAATGATGAGTATTGAAGGTAATCCATTAATCAATTTCTTGGTAAATATGTACATGGAATTAAAAATAGAAGAAAAATCATTAAGCCCAAACTGTATAACTTCCCAACCATCAGTACTATAAGAATATCTTGAAATCACAAGGTGATTATGCTATGTTTTAAAAGAATCTAAAAACTATGAATAACATCACATTTTCTAAATTCAATATTGATCATGAGGGAGTAATGAGGATTGGTAAAAAGTAATATCTACCAAATGTTATAGAATTAAAGAATGAGTTAATGGATGGAGGTTAATTATATTTATTCTCTATATATTCTGGATGAAATAAAATGTATAAATATTTTTGATATCATTATTGGTGGGACAAAATGAAAAGGGAGATTTCTAATTATACTGGAAGATGTTTAGTGTGTAAGCAAGTGAAGGCAGAGTGATGAATGCACAAAATAGTTCTGTAACTACCACCCATATATTTTTTAAGTGGTATAAACTCACTATGTACTTTTTTACTAGACTTTCTAAGATATACAAAGGAAACTATTCCATATGGGTAATCATTGATAGATTAAAAAAGTCCTTTAATTATTTCAGACGGTGATCGACGATTTACTTTTATGTTCTAGAAGAAACTTAAAAAATAAATGGATATTGGAGTAAATTATAATCCAACATATAATATAAAAATATATGGGTATTATGAGAGGAAAATTACAACATTAAAAGATATTTTAAGGTATTTTTCACTTGGTTTTCAGGGGATATGGTAACAACATCGTCCACTTATAGAATTATCCCATAACACTAACTTGGAATTTAGTATTCAAATGTATCCTTATGAAGCACCCTATGGGTAGAGGTATAAAAATACTACATGATAGTATGAAGTTATATAAGGAGAGATGTTGGGAATATTCATTGTGAAAGACATTATAGAGAAGATACAAGTGATATAGAAAAATATCAGGGTTTCTTAAGGTAGAAAAAAGAGTTATGCTAGAAAAATGAAAGAATTTTAGTTTCAGGTAGGGGGTGATGTATTCTTAAAAATGTCACCATGGAAATAATTCATGAGATTTTAAAATATAGCTAAACTGATTCCATGGTAAATTAGGCCATTTGATATTTTATAGTTTTCTATAGAAATTTTGTATTAGTTAATGCCTCCAAATATTTTTTTAGTCCATAAAGTCTTCCCCATAGTTTTATTAAGAAAGAATAAATTATAAAAAATAAATATAATGACATAAATAAAGTGGAATTGAAACCTGACCTATCATATTAAGAAGAACCAAACCATATTCTTGATTAAAGATAATCAGTATTGAGGAATAGAACAACCCAGCTCATGACGTTTTTGTGGAGAAATAATAAATTCAAAGAATAAAATTAAGATATAAAATAAGAATCCTTTAGAGAAAAATAAAATAATTTATTTGGTGCTGGATATAAATTTATAGAGTGAAATTTCTTAAGGGGTGAGGGGGGAATGTAACAACCCAAAATTTGGTTTCTACTAATTGTAAATAGTCATATGTCAGAAAATGATTTACAATTAAAGCACATAGATAGAATATCACATTTGTTATACATATTATTATAATTTTGAATGTAACATGTATGAATTTCAAGAAGAGATATACGAAAACCCATGATGTACACATATATGTCTCAGAATAATAATTAAATTTTCAAAAAGAACAGTTTTCAATTTTTTGTGGAAAATGATTAATGTTTTCATTTTTAATAATTTTTATTTAATAATTACATTTTTTAGAGTTATTGAATTATTTTTGTAAAAGGTGACATCATTTTTTGAACTATAATATCAAACTTTTCTTACTTTTTTTATTTTTTAAAGATGGAGATTTTAAGATGAATAATTAAAATACAATTTTAAAAATATTGTAAAATTTATGACCTATTAATTATATGATCATTAGATTAAAATATATAAAAAATTTTGTTGAATAAAATTAAATATGTGGAATAATAATATTCATTTAAAAATATTATGTTATATTTTGAAACCTAATATCATTATATGGATGATAATCTGTATATTTTCTATAAATAGTTTGTATGTGATATACCTTTATTATTTTAGAATTATTTATTATCATTTTTTGAAATTTAATGAAGTAAAATAATATTAATATTTGGAAATAGATGGTAAAAATTATGTCAGAAACGAAGACAAAGTGACATCTAACCTGACACTTGACCTAGTTTGTGACACGGCCCAAATGGCATTCGCGATCCCCATGATATGGAAACAAGTGCTGGGGAACAAACAACATGAAATCAGAAGGATTTTACCCATTTATATAAACATGTAAAACCAATATAAATGAACATTGGAATAATAAATAATCAAATCCAAACAAGGAACACCAATTTTTAGATTCAAGGTTTATACTTTAAACAAAACTCAAGAATAATACAATTGAAAAAAAACCAAAAATTAACATGAAAAACTCTGTGAAAAATGAGGGGAATCCCCCTCAAATCACAACCTCCGATACCAACAATAAGAGGAACTATAGTAATCAGGATCCACTATCATCTCTATGACACATCTTGCCTTTACCTGGTCCATTCATAACAAAGTCTACATACACCCGAAGTTTTATATAGTGTGTGATCCAAATACCAGTAGGATACCACCTAAAGAGGGGATTTCATACAATAAAATTAAAATAAATATTAACATGTACCTTTATAAAAAATAATTTTTGAAACATTTTCTGAATTTTTTTTGAAAGGCAATTCTCAAAGAACCACCTTCAAGGAAAAACCATTTATTAAAAAATGTTCTTCACAATAAAATATACACAATGTCCACTGCATACCAATGGTAAGTATGGTATCATAATAGAGAACTATGTCACAGGATGTCCCAATAGGAACTTTCTAAAGTTGGACACTAAGTACATCGTATCGTAGTGAAACATGGTGTAGTATATACATTGAACACTACTTTCATGCACCATCCACTAGAGAGGAATCCATACAAAATTCTAGTGGTCTACAATTATAGCTTAGTAAGTGTTGTATCTTCATTCCTACTAGAAATAACTGGGCCTTGGCCCCACCAATCCAACTAGAATTTCAGTCATAGTCCACCCACCTAGTTTACTGGCATTACCTCGATGCTCAATTTTTCATTCACTGCCACACCGCCTCATTTCAAATTTCAAATTTCAAGTTTAACACCAGCCGAACCGCCATAACACCAGTATGCTAGCAAGAACCGTCTGCCGGAATCCATCGACACTGCTGAAAACACCATAGCAGGAAACACCATAGTAGAGTATCACTGATACTCTTTCCACTATCGTATTCACAAAACTACCCTGCGTCATGCTCCCAAACACCATTCATATCCACCATCCACAAAAGTTAAGTGAAGAGACCATCCACTGGAATCCATCTTCACCGCCGTTGAAAATAAAAATATACCACCAACATTCCCTTCCATAGAAAACAATAATTTTACAATATAAGTTAAAAACCCAAAGCACACAAGGAAAACACCACTTTCATATAACCAAAACCATTCACATTTTCCAAACGCACACTAAAACTGGTTGGAAATACATTTCACACTACTTTTAGAACTTATGAAACCCAATTGAAAACATAACAAAAAAAACATAAAATTAATCTTACCACTTCCTTGGGCCAAGACCCTTTTTAAATCCACAGATAAACCAATTTAATTTCAAAACATTCCTCAAATCATTTACATAATTAACAAATCACATTAAAAAGACCATAACATAATCCAACATACCTAAATAATCCATTTTTCATTTAAAAAACTCATTCCAACACCTTCACACATTATGTTCCTTCAAAAAACCACTTCACACCATTAAAATAGTCATTAAAACATATTTAAAAAGCACAAAAATAATGCACACACAAAAACATAGAAATTCTATTTTATAAAATCCATTTCCATCACATAATCATGTCAAAATTTTGATGTAACAAATTTAACGCCACATAATAAATTAATAGAACCCATTTATAAGGAAAAAAATCATGCCAAAAGCATCTAAAGTTGTTAAGGCATGGAACCAATTACCTCATACTTGGAGAATCTCATAAATTTGTGAAAAAAAACACCTACACTACCTAAAAAACCTAATAAGGAATGTTCAAACATGAAAACCCAAGATCTTAACCAATAATACAATATAAAACCCTTTCTATGTCATAAAATTATCAGTAAATTATGAAAATTAGAAGAGAGGAATAGAAACCCTAAAAAGAGGGAGAAACCATGGGGAAAAACATACTTGATGATTCCTGGATGAACTCACACCAAAACCACCAAAGGAACGGAGCCCAGGGGATCCAAGAGGGAGGGAGGGAGGCACCTAAGGCTAGAGAGGTCGAATGGGTTGAGAAATGGGGATTTGGGTTCAAATCCTGAAATAAAATAATATGAATTTTTATATTTTTAATGACCTAGAAAAGTCACATGGCTTGACCACATAGTTTTCCAAATCATGCCACAATTGTACTCCCAGCACTACCCAATAGGAATATGCCACATGATTATCCCACAAGGTTTATAAACCATGTGTTAACTACTGTCCCAAAATGTAACTTGGCCACACAACTTCCGTAGAAAGGGTTCAAAATTTCCCTAACCATGATCCAACCATGTTCCACCTACAATTCAGCCCCAAATAACTTTTTTTTTGACCAAAACTAAAGGGGAAAGCCTGTAGATAAGAACATGACTAAAAATAAATAAACTAAATTATTCAAAACTCAAACCCATAACACCCAGAACTTGAGAGAAAAACCAAGGTCATAAAATGAACCGTATAAAATAATTTAAAAATATGAGTGTAATATTTCCCCCCACCATGAAAAATGTCCACCCATAAAAATTCGTTTTAATGATTTATTGGGAAACTAAAATCAACGATCCTCCACAACTCAAGAAAAATTCTTAACAAATTCCAAATTGGGGAGAAAGAAAGAACACCATGAATTGAAGTATAAATCCACAAGATCTAACTCAAGAGGCTAGAATGGACTCCAAACCACATTCATTATACCCCAATAAATCCATAACACATCCAGCCGATCAATAAGAATAAAATTAATTCTCAAAACTATATAATCTAACCCATCAAGTGAAAAACATCTCAAAAATTACCAAACCAAACCCCCAACTCCTACCTTAAATGAAAAAATGAAACCAAACCACTTCTCAAAGAACATTAAAAAACATAAAGAAACAACCTTTGAAATTCTAGATTCAAACAATACCATTGGGTTCTCTTCAAAATCCCAATGTTTACTCGAAAGGGAGGTTCATATCCAATATCCTAAAATGAAAATCCTTAATTCTGAGCTATACTAGAGACTAAATGAGATTACCTAAACATATGGCTTGAATAGGGTCCCCACTATGAGAAACCAACTAACACCAACCAACACCATAAAAATCCACAAAAGGGTCATAGGTGTGTCTTCCCAACATATAAAATAATAACCATATTAGGACAACTAGAATGAATTAATTCGAGGGAAACCCATCACAGGAAAACCCTTCACCACAAGGTGCCTGATATAGGAAACTACAAACCAAGTGGAAATAATGTCACAAAATACCATTACTATGGGACACAAACGACCCTATATTTGAAAAATCTACAACATAAACCAATTCACATGGTTGACCACACAAGGAAAATCAAATGAAGATTTACATCTAAAAAGGCACAACTCTATGAATTTTAGTGATGTGAGACAAACATGCCTCCTTATAAACAAGATGAAACTTTAAAACCATGTGGAAAACAATAAGAAAATGACGCCTCTATGTATCCTCCCACAAAAATTAGCATTAAAGATGAAACATCTACACAAGAATCTTAAACTTTCTCCATTTCCTACAATGAGGATAAAAGTAAGACCAAGGTCCTTCACACCCATATGATTCCTGATAGCATGCATGGTTCACTTTGGAGACTATGTATAGAGCCTTGATGTTTGAAGAATCTCCTACCTCACATACAGAATCAGGAAATCACAAATCATAAGTATTTATTTGGTTTCATGACCGACCACTAAAAGTTTCAGGAAGAACTAAAGAACAAAAAACCTTATAAGACTCAGTTTTCTCCAACATGAAACATTCACTAAGATGATGAATCAGAGGATGAACACTCTTCATCCAGATTCATCCCAATAAGAAACATCTAGAACAAATATAACATTGAATAAACTTCCATTTAGAATGGAAAAAATGAGTATTTTTTAGGGAAATCACCAACCCATTAAAAAAAGGTTTTCAAAGATTCCACAACATCCACTTTTTCAATTTATGGAAAATATGACACTACAAAAAATCACCAGACATGACCATTAAAACTAAAGAATCATTAACATGAAATAGAATTTAAATTGAGCCCCAAATAGTGAAATAATTCTAAAAATGGAAATGATAATTTTTTGAATAGGTGGGCCTAGCTCCACGACCCTTGTTATAACCAGACATGTAGCACTATTGAAAAAATGTGTTCCTATGCTCGAAATTAGCTGATGAAAAATAAAAAGGCCTTTCAATACCATGTCTAGCACCAATAAATTTAGGATTCTTTCCATTCATCTACAGGAATTCCATTCACCACTTCTTGGATAAACCTTTAGGCATAAATCAGAAAACCATATCTTTAATTACTCATTCATATCGAGAATACTAAAGTTTTTTTTAATTTACATCATCCAATATTCCTTTTTCAGAGAATATTAGGGACAAAAATATAGTGGTGTATTCAAATTGAAAAACTAAATAAGGGAGTCATTAAATTGATAAACTGGAGGGTCTTCTAATAGTGAACCACTTGTGGTCGCACTTCGAAAATGCATCGAATATCGTGGAAGTGTACCCTAGATAATAAGGAAACTGAGAACCCAATAAAACCAATAAATCACTAAAAACTAACCACAAAGAAACCTTTAACACATAGGTACCCACTCAGAAGATTCCCAAAAAAATTCCCAAAATAACCCACTAACCGTTATCTCACAACCAACTCATTGAAAAGAACTCAAACTCAAAACACTATTAAATCATGAAGAGTTTACAAACTCAAAACACCTAGCATGAAAGACACCATAATCACAAAGAGTCACACCACACAAGTTATAGTTTTCAAAACATCACTCCTCTTAAAATCGATTTTGAAAATAAAACAATCCAACTGGGTTTCAAAAACACCAATGGTATTAAATTAAACCTCACACATGCATATTATCATTCCAAATAGGAAACACATCACCTCATGTCATCAACCATTCACATTACCACATATATCCATTCATGTTGTCACCCATGGAAGTACCAAAGTTCAAAAACAAAACTATTCCACTTTCTAAGATAAAACATTCAACCCACACATTCAAATTTTAAATTTATTCCCATTTCAAACATTCAAAAAACTTTTCAAATGATTTCTAAGATCCATAACAAATTCCCATTTTTAAACTCACACATCAATCAATTTCATCTTATTAAAAATAAAATACCATTTCAAATCATTTTCAATAACACATAAAATCCCATTTCATCAAAATCACTTGATTAAAAATCATTTATTCTAATTCCAAACTACACTTCAAACACTCTTGAAAATTAGTTTCCTACTTTCCAATTTTTTTTATACAAACATTATGTTCTGATTATAAAAAATTTAATCTCAATAAACTCATCCCCATTTATTAAAAAATAATTTTATAAAATTCCACTTTTCTAATGATTCCTTCTAAATATCCCTAAAAATCCATTTCCCAAATTCTTGAAACCATACCATTTCCACTTCAAAATATAGATTTCACAATTCTAAAATAGTGGGTTCCAAAAACCTTTTCATATCCCAAGAAGAAAAAAAAATTCATAAGTGGAAAGTAGTGTTAGTGGATGACTTAGACATATGGTTGGTAGTCATATGTTAATTACACCACCATCATAGAGAGTACTATACAAGCATGTACCTAAAACCAAATGAATTTATAGAACATGTGACCTAACTCACTTTTCATTTCCCAATCAAAAAACAACCCGCAAGAACAAAAATACAAAAAAAGACCTGACTTCCCAGGGAAACTCGAGTCTTGTAGTGCGGCGTGCTGGCCAAGTACCCTACTTAAAACCAGAATGTCAAACCCCAAAATTCCTAGCTCCATTCAATCTAGATACATCCTAAAATAATGGGACCCAAAAAGAACTTGTCATGCTCTGATACCATTGTTTCACAAACCAAGATGAAGTGTCATACGACCCAACACCCGACCTTGTCTAAAGCATGACCCAAAGAGAATTCTCGATCCCCACAGGCTGACAACATGTTAATGTGTATCAACCATATGACTTGGGAATGATTTAACCCATTTAGAAAAAAAAATTAACCAATAGAAATGAACATCACAATAATAAATAACCACATCCAATGAAGGCACATAAATTTTTATATTCAAGGTTTAAGCATTAAAAAAACTCAATAATACTACAATTGAAGGAAAAAACAAAACAAACCAGAAACCTCCGTGCAACATCAGGGTCGTCACCCTCAAGCCACCGCCACCATCACCTATATAAAGAGGAACCCTTACAATTGGGATCCACCATCATCACCACAACAGATCTTACCTTTACCTGTGTTATTCTTTAAAAATTCTATATACACTTAAAGGTGTATGTAGGGTGTGATCCAAATCCCCATAGGATACCACCTAAATAAAGGATTCCATTCTATAACGTTAAAAGACAAACTAACATGCACATTTATATAAAGGACATTTTTAAAAAATTTCAAGAAAATGTTTTTATAAAGTCATTCTATAAGTAGAACATTCAATGAAAAACCATTTTTCAACAAGAATTATTCAAAAAGAAATATACACAATTTCCAACATATTCTAATGGTGATTAAAATATCATAAGTGATCACTATGTGAGAGGAATTTCCTATAGGAACTAGCTAAAGTAGGATAGTAGGTACTTCGTATCTTGGTGAAACGTGGAATCGTTACCACGCTTATCACTACCTCATGAATGCGCCAATGGGGAGGAATCCATCCAAATTTATAGTGGTCTTCAATTTCCATAATATATTTAGTGTTGTATCATCAATAATTATAGAAAGAACTAGGAATAGTACCCACCAATCCAACTAGCATGCTAGTCTTACTCCACCAACATAGTTACCCGATATTCCCTTAATGCTCAATTTCACATTTACATGCCACATATAACAATACTTTCACAATATATACCAAAAATCCCAAGAATATAAGGAAAACACCACTTCTACATAACCAAAACCATTCCCAATTTCCAAATACAAACTAAAACCATTTGGTAAAACATTTCACACAACTTTCACATCATATAGAACCCATTTGAATATAGACTAAAAAACACACAATTAAGACAATAATTTATATGGGATAATAATCTTTGTAAATCCACATATAAACCAATTTCATTTCACAAAATTCCTCAAATTGTTTAAATAATTAACAAATCACATTCAGAATTGAGAAAAACTAACATTTCCAAATAATCCATTTTTCTTTGAACACCCACATTCAAAAACGTTTATTCATTAAGTTACCTTAAAAACCCACTTCAAACAATTAGAATAATCACCCAAACACTTTCAATAAGTACCACAATAAATCAAAAAAAATATCCATTTCCCTTTATAAAATAAATTTATATCACAAAATAATGTCAATTTTTTTCATAACTCAATTTTACAACACAAAAAATTCACAGAACCCATTTATAAAGTTAAGAATTCATGTCAAAATCATCCAAAAATGTTAAGTCATGAAACCAGCTACCTAAAACTTGGAATCATTGGGAAAGTTTTTTGTAACCACAACTACCCAACCACAAGACCCAAAAAAGGCATGATCTAGCATCAAACATCACGACCTTAGCAAAAAAATACAAGATCAACCCCTCCTTATGTTATACAACCCGCTAGAAATTAGGAACTCAATAATGGAGGAAGAGAAACCCTAAAAAGGGGGAGAAACCACTATGAAAACACTTAATTGATTATCCTTTTATGAATCCACACATAAAAAACCAAATTAAGGGAGCCTAGGGGAGGCAAGAGGGAGAGAGATAGTCACTCTGGGATGGATAAGTTGAATAACGAAACCAAGGGGGATTTGGGGATAAATACTGAGGGGATAGAATGCGAATTTTATGATTTTTGATGACATGGAAAAGTATTATGGTTATACCACATGGTCTTCCAAGCCAAGAAGTAATTGTGATCCCATCACTGTACAATATTAACAATCCAAACAATTATCCCATACGGTTTAAAAACTATGCAATATACTTGCATTATCCACAATCCCAAAATTTTATTTGGTTGCATGGTTTCCTGGAAAAGGGCACAATATTTCCAGAACCATGTTCCAACTATGAACCACCTACTGTTAATCCCCAAATCTCCATTTTTCACCAAAACTCAAGTGTAAATCCAATATATAATCCACACTTACTTTTTTTTCACTCAAAATACTTTTATCAATAAAAAATATCATTTTATCTCCCAAGAGTCTATTAAAGGATTTTATAAAGTCATAAGGGGTATTTCCCTATCTATAATAATCTAATTTTCAAGGTAATAGTTCCCTTCCTCTGTATTGTTTTCTTGTACTTTCTTATAATAATACTTACGATTCTAAAATGATTATATTATCTTGTTTTTATCATCATTAATTTTCTTTCTATTTTTTTCATTATAATGGGATACTTCAATGGTGACCCGTTCATTTTACACATATTATTACATGTTTTTTTAAAAAAAAATATCCAATAAACATAACCCAAAGATCATGTGGTGTAATGTCTTTAGAATAATTGGTTCATAATACATTAAAATGAAACTAAAATATAACATATTAAATTTCTTCCATAATGAGATCTTAAATCTTTTTTATATCCTAAAACATATTTTAATTTTATAGAGAATAGATAAAGTAAAGGGGTGAGCTATAAAGCCCAATAATGGAATAAAAATGATGTAGTGTAACATATAAGTTAAAAGGAATAACAATTTAACATAATATTCAAGGATAATGAATAATTGTATGGGGTAATGTCATAAAGAACATTTAATAATAATATAAATTTATCATATGGATGTGGAAAAAACACAAAAAATTTCATAAGAATAAGTCAAGGCTAGCTACTAGGAAAATATCACATGGTGGAAAGAGGCTTCTCATTGATTAGGTTTACTCCATAATCCCATACATATCATATCATAAGAAAAAAAAATAATTAATTAATTTTAGAACTATATGGGTGAACCCATAATTACATGTATATGCATATGTGTTTTACATAATGAAATCGAACATAAGGCACAAACATAAGGATTTCCCATGGAAAGAAATGGGTTTCATATTCATGTCATATAACATAACCGAATATCATATCATAATTAATCCCATTAAATAAGGGATTAAATCATCATTATACACACACACATATATATATATATAAATAATCATGCCAAATAAAAATTATTTCCATGGGAATTGAATACATGTGACGGAGTGGAGAAATAATTTTTGAAATCTTTAATTAAAGTGGGGTTTTAAGAGAAATGGTAGGAAATAATTAAAGAGGGTAAGAGCATGATAATTTATATAAAATCTTAAAAATTATTTTATATAACAAAATCAAAATTTTATAAACCCTATATTGTTTAAAACATTTGATTTAGTGTTACCAAAAGTGTGGTAAGAAACAGATAAGTTACCATTAATCAGGTTTTCTTATCGAACGAAATTGAGAAAGGAACCTTTAAATAATGTTATCCTCATCGAGTAAAATAGAACTAAAATAGGTATATATGTGTAGTAAACATATAAAATATAAGTAATAAGTTAATAATAATAATAATAGAGAGATAAATTAAGAAACAATGAGAGAAATAATAACCAAAAGAAAATAGTGTGGTTTGAAGAGAACCCTTATCGTAGGTTTTAGAATCATTCTGAACATTCACTTAACATAATACCACATAAAACATGATTAATTAATAACTAAATTCTAAAAATACTCATATATTTTATTTAATATATTAATATTATGTTCATTTCCAAACATTTCAATGAGATATAATGTTTAATTTTATTGTTCTCAGGGTGTTCATTTCACTGTTCCATGATCGGGTCACTTGTGTATAATCACTGAGATTCCTATAAAAAGGGATTAAAAATAAAGAATTTAAATAAAATTTTTTAACCTTCCTTCATGAAATTAAAATGGTCTAAAAAATTTCTATGTGTTCTGGTATAGGGATGATGAATTTTATAAAAATGTTAATGTTATATGGTTAGTTTATTTATCCATTTTTACTGACCATCCCAGTCTTGTTTCGTTTTTTTACGATTTTGGCCATATATTCATTCCAAAACATGAAGTTAGTTATAATTTTACTATAACACTGTTATTTGACCATAAATGTATTTAAATGTCCTAACATGAATGTAGTGGAGATAAATGAAGTTATTTGTTTATAGAGACGGTGAACATACCATATTGTGAATAATATTTAAATATTATAATAAAAATAAGGGAGGGTGGATTATGTTTATTACACCATAATAATAACATATTAGTATATTTTTATATATTTATGTTACTACATCTATGTGGATGGAAGATATAAGTTGGTGGTATAAAAATAATTAAATTGAATGTTTTTTAGTAAAAACCTTTACCTATTATTTTGGTTTTCTATTAACAAGATACCCATTAAGGCTCCTTGAAATGGTCATTGGTGGGACCATAAGAAATATGAAATTTGGGAGATTTCAGGTAAGATAATTGAGTGTAAACATTACAAGCTCCACGTCCTAGAACATGTGAGGCGATGGGGTGGTGAAGAGAAGCACTTATAAGGTGAGGTGAGGGGTGTTTTTTAATATCATATTTAATAGTTTGTTATTTTAACTCAAGTATACAAATAGTGATGAATATAGTGACCATATAGTGTAAATGGTGCATATTGGATTTATAAAATAGTCCCTTAAATCATCCATTTATCATTTCTTCTTGTCTTTTTCTTATAAATAATATTATTATATTTTTTCGTATTTTAGTATTTTCCAAAAAAATCCGGTATTTTAGAAAAATAAAAAAATTCACTCTAACCATTTTTCAAAAATTTTAGTTTAAAAATGATATCCATTTTATGAAAATAAATTTCAGAATATGGGAAATAAATTTATTAATTCAAATACTTATTTATTTGAAAATATTCAATTTTAATATTATGATGAAATTTTTAACCCATTGAAAAACTAATTATAGTCCCATAACATAAAATTATTATTACTATAAAAAATCGTATTTTTTAAGAGTATATTTGAAAAGAAAATTTATTTCAAAAAGATTTTATTTGTTAAAAAAATTAAAATAAAACATTTATGTTCTAAAAAAATATACACACTTATTTAATCATTTTTAAAAAAATTATATTATTATATAATGATATAATATGTCATATTCTAATTTTATAATACACCTAAATATTTTTTTTTTAATTTCATAAGTGTGGATACTATTTTAATTATCGTGTTACTATTCCCAATGGTCAGATTACTACTCCAACGATTATACTTGTAACGATCATAATGGTTCCCTACATTCTATAAATACCTCATATCTAATTAATTATTCATTCACTTCTATTTTCTATCATAGATTTATATATTTTTATTATCAAACTTAATATATCATTAAAATATTTCTAGTTCAGTTATACACTATTATTCATCAGTGCGATTGTTTTTAGGGATGAAGGAGATAAAAAATTTCATATTATTTGTTAAATTATTTTCTATTTTTTGTCCTATTATAATAATTTCAATTATTATGGGCATATTTATTCTTTAAATGTAATTTTTAAATTTTTATGACAAAATATTGTTGGTTTTATCATGTAGTGCACATTCCTTATATAAATCTACATTACTACGTATTATACTATATGATAAAAAAGGGAAATTATATTGATAAAATTATTTGTAGTTACATCCTTTATCTCTTGTTAAAATAATTACATGAGCCACTTTGTATTCCCATTTTACTTCCTAATTCATTCTTTTATTTTCCATTCCACTATTGTTTTTTGAATACCTAAACCTATTTTTATTGAAGGGTATTCCAATAAATGTAATTATAAATTATTAGTTGGGGATTCTAATATATAAAACCAATATTACATTATCATGGGTTTAAAAGAGTTAAAATTACATGTATTTATACACTTAATAACTCAATGAATTTTATAAGAAACATTTTCATTACTTTAAAAAGGTTATTGATGAGATAATTTCTTATGATAATTTTCCATGGTGACCCAAATAAATTTATTCATATGAAGGGTGCACTTTAACAATGACCCAATTCATTGGGTAAAGATTTAATATGTACAGAAAATATGTTTATAATACTTTGGTGAATAACCTTGGTAATATGTTTCATAACACCATAGTGGTAATCCTTGGTGATATACTTATGAATGTATCATTTTTATACTATAGACACATTTCCATGTAATTTTTGATAAACTTATGATTATTTCCTCCAGACATTCCTCTTGTTTTTATCTTTTAGGAATTATCATGTTACATTTCCCTTTCTTATCCCTTACTAGTATTTATTTGTACCCTTTTATATTGATCTATGTCCATAGAAAATCATTTGTTGTTAGGTGACAGATGATCAAATAATAAATTATTCATTTAAGATGATTAAATAAAGAGTATGTTTATGTATTTACTTATGCAATTCATATATTACATACCTAGTTTCCAAGACAGTAAACGTAAAATAATCCTCAGAAGTTATTACTATATTATTTTTTTATCGTATCATTCAAAAAAGCATGTATGAAAAAGGTGGGTCACCATAAATTTTGTTGTTGTATCAAGCTAGTTATTATTAGTTATTAATAGTAACTTAGTTTTTTGTTGTCCAAAAAAATGGTTAAAAAATAAGTTGTGATTCGATGTATTTTCGCTATAAAAATCAAGTCATTCTTTAAAGGCGGATAGATTTATGTTCTTTTGGTGCGTGGATGTTTATTTTTGGCAAGGAGAAAAAATATTGTGTTAGAATAATTATTTTTTATTTTTTATACCATTAATATTCAAGTTGAGTATTGATAATTTTTTATGTGAATCCTATTAGTCGGTCATGTGAGAGTATTGATGCAATTGAGCATGGATATGAAGACAATATATTGTGGGAATGGATTTTGGAATGTGGAAATTATTTCAAATTTGGTTGGATAAATGATTTTACCTCAAAGAAAATCCATTATCTAGATGGAGGTTACAATAAAACAAACATTTATAAATGAAATTTCCTTTTTAAATTAATGAATTCATTATAAAGTATTGTAGACAGAGAAAAAACATTCACTAATTTTATTATTTTGGATAAATATAATATGTAATATTTAAAATATCATAAATAATCATAAACATTGATAATATATCCAATGTACAATGATAGTTAATATTTTTATTTATTAAGGTTTATGATAAAGTCCAATTGGTACACATATAGAAAGCAATGTACATGACCAGTAGGATCATGCCCAATGAAACCCCATTATCATAGCTTTTGAGGGAGATGGAATCACAGGGATTTTGTAATGGCCCGAACCACTCTGGTCGATTAGTTTACGAAAATTACGGTTAGTAAGATGTCGTGTGAGTTTCATGGGAGAAGGATTTAATTAATGGGAGAGAGGGAGTAATTATAAGATAATAATGGGTGTCAATGATAATCATAATTATTAATGATAATGATGGAGACCTGTTGGTGAAATTGAAAGAGGATTTATTACTATTAAATAATAATGGTAATGATGGGTGTTATTATTATTAATTCTATTAATAATAATTTTGAAGTGATAAAGGAGTTGGGGCGTGAGGGCATAGAGTAATGTCCAAGGGGAGGCGCCACTTTTGGTGGAGTGGGAGAAGAAATCATTAATGGAAAAGTTAGATTGGAGAGAAAATGTGAGAATTAAATTGGGAAGTAATAAAAGAAAAAGAAAAAGAAATCAATTAAGGTGAGAGGGAGTGAGGTGAACCAAATTGGAGAGAGTGGTGAATGAATTTGGGTATTTGAAATAAATCAATAAAAAATATAATAATATAACAATCATATTATTGTTTTTGTTGATAAAACACTTTTTCGACTGTAACTTCTTTGTGAGACCTCGGTTTTACAAACTGTCAGCGACAGTGCGACCCTGACTTCGAGAAAAAAATTATGAGTCCAATATGGGATGTCTTTTTCAGGTTTTTGGATCAGGTACCCAAAACACTTGGAAAATAATAGATTTAATAATATTATTAAATCTTCGACCCTCCATAACTCCCACGTGCGATGTCTGATTGACATGTCGTCAGTGGAGATGTGGTACTATCATTAATACAATCGATTCAAGTCTAATGTGGAATATTAAATTATGGTTCATGGCTCAGGTCCATGAAACACCCAACAATAATAATAATAATAATATTACGGGATCTTGCATCCAACATATCTCCCTCATACGGTGTTGGAATGGCGAACCGTCTGTGACGTTGCAACCCTGAAATTAAGACGGATGATTCAAAGACAATAAATACTATATTAATTCTTCATATGGCTCAGGATGTTTTTACTTGGTCAAACCGCGTGGGTTAATGCGATCCTCTTTTAATTGGGACTTAATCGTATCGTAAACCTTCACCCCATTAAATCTTCAAAAGGTATAAGATTTCATCCTCCCTTGTTCATCCTCTTTGTTCTAGATATGAGATGCTATAACTTTTCAATCCTTCTTGTAGGAGTTTCAAAATCAAACTTTACTCCTCGGGTCAGTTCCGCTCTGTTTTGATGAAACTGAGCTGTATCGATCAATCCTTGAAATAAGGTATGTTTTATAGTCATTCCTTTAGGATAATATTCTCCTATTTCTCCCTCCAATATTAAATCATGTTATCTCCATGCTCTTAATGGGGTTTTTCTTGGAGTTTGGCTGGTACAGTTGTTTCGTGAAATTCTCGGGTGGATGTAGTTGGAGCGAGAGGTGGATCGTGACCCACTGTGTGGATAAAGAACGTCAAGAACTCTTAGAGGTAGTGGATTTGTTGCTTATCTTTTCTTTTATGTGAAACTCTATTGTTTTCAAGTTTAATCCCACTAGATGAAAATACAATTGACATAATAAATATTTCAACTGAATAAATAAATTGATATCGATCGTATGTTATTGCCTCATGTTTTTCTTGATATTGTGATATCTATGCTTGCTTTGATTTGCTGCTCATTCTTGATGGAAATTGGTAAAGAACGTAAATTGGGATTAATTGATAAATGTTTGGCTAATGATAAAGAGTCATATAAATGAATCGGGTTCTTGTTGTAATTTGATGTTAATCAAATTAGTGCAGTAAGCACGTTTATTTATTTATGATAAATTAATGGTTAGGTTTCTCGAATTTTGAACCTACGAATAATAAATCGGTTAACCCAAGATGGATTAAAGAACTGATTGTTTGATAATTCCATAAAGGGTTCTGAGTTACCCTCTTGATTATTAAAAAGCCAAGTTCCCAATTAAATGTGGTGTTTTTTTCTTGCTCTTTGTGCTATGATGTGATCATGGATGGCTGTTGTGATATATGGGGGCATGTAGGTTTTTGGTTGTGGAAGCAGATAACACTTAGCGTGGCGAGATGCATCAGTTTATTCATATGGGTGTCAGGGAGGACACCAGGGATGATGGAATGGAGTGGATGTGATTGTTGGATGCTTGGTAATTTTGATTGGTTGTTTATCTGCTTTACGTTTTCCCACTTATCAAGGAAGATGGTCGTGCTTACCCTGATTATGAAAGAGGTGAATACATGCGGGGTATGACACGTGATTTCCGTGTTTAGCTTCTCAAGGGGTAATGGGTATACGCTCTTGCTATAGGCGGTAAAGACTCGACAGGTAGTACAACCACTCACCGGGTTGATCCCCTTTGTGTTTAGTATCATAGAATGCCTTTCTAGAATTCCTGGGAATATGGGACGATAATTCTATAATGTATATTTGAATAATTGGTGTTAACCCATGGGGATGGATTTGCTGGAACATAATGATGAGGTTGTAATTTTTGAAGGAACAGTTGACTTTGGGGGTGATGCTAACAAAGTTTTTAATGTGGAATTGTTCATGGTTAATTATTGTTTGAAGAATTAATTAACGTATAGTAGAACTGTTAAAAAGGGAATGATGTAATCTAATAAAGAACTTTAAATGGTTGTGTGCTTATAGGATACCTAGTCTTAGAAGTAGCAGCCCAGATTCTGAGAGATGTTAGCTGCAGTTGTGTCTAAGACTAGGTAATTCCCATAGTGTGGTTGTGAGCTATAATATATCCAATATGTTTTGTGTTTCTATATTCTAATCCACCCTATCAGTAAGGGAAACTGACACCCTGAGGATTCTGAGCCCTGGGGGGGGTGTTTTCCCAAACATTCTGGTGGGAGGAAAAATGACTGATTACCCCCTTTGTCCCCTCTCTCTTATCTTGGTAGTTACTAGTGCTGATAGGGACATTGGTTAGTTTTCCCCATATATGTGTGTAGAGGGCTGTAATGTCTTGTGGTTATTCACACAAATATATTCTGAATATAGTTTTCTATGTACTAATATAGGTGTAATGTGTGTAGGCTGTGATGGCTTGAGGATCCTTACTCAGTGTATGGGATGTAATCGCTTGAGGTATAATACCCGATGTATGATACTTGTTATGTGAGATGTGGTGGCTACCTGAAACTACCTGGTTTCTTTTGGTGGTGAGGATGGTGTGGTGCTTTTCCTAGGTGTCTGCGTGCAAGCCTTTGTGGAGCACGAGGTTCATATTGTGGTGCTTCACCCAGCTGTCTGCTGGAAAGCCTTTTTTGGAGAGAGATGCTTAGGACGTGCGACGTTGGGGAAAACCGGAAAACCAGTGGGGAAGTAGTATCATGGTACCCTTGATATTCTTTATTATATGATATATTGTTGTATGCCTTACTTGGTGAGAGTAGCCATGGTGAGGTTGGGAACTTAGTATACCTGTTTTGGTGATGAGTTAGTTTCACTTGTTGTTCACTGTGCTTTAGTATGATCTCTTTACTTTTGAACGAGAGGCTTCGGGGAGGATCCTACTGAGTATACTGTTATACTCACCCTATGTATATATAAACTATTTTTCAGGTCACTAGGAGCAGGTTGGAGATCAAGCTGGTTTTTACTAGCTTGGAGTTGCAGGAGCTGTTCAGGCTTTTGGCTGCTGCTGTTTTTACATTCTTTTGGGTACTTGAAGTTTTTCCCTTCTAGTTGTTGTACTTTTTCATGAAATTTAATATATGAACATGGGTTTCTTTTATATTACTATTCTGATTTGGATTTCATTGGTGTCTATCTTATCTCTTTTTTCTGCATGTGTTCTCTTAGAGGGAAATGTCTCCCATTTGTGTGTTTATTATACCCTTGGTGCTAGTCGCCAACCCTGGGCCTAATGGAGGTGGGACTCAGGGGTCATTATCTCCCTTCTCATATTGTCGTCCCAGGAGGGGTACACTTTTTGGTGAGGGGGTCATGACATAGTGGTATCAGAGGTCTGGTTGAGGGATAGGATGGAGTTTGGAGTTAGGCACAGGTGATGTTTCATGGGTTAGTAGGGCAACAATGTCATTCTTGTTTAGCAAGTGCGGTAAAAACTGGAGACCGGCTGAGACATAGGCATTTAGGGCCCCCTATGACATGATGTATGGACCTTTAACTTTACAATGGCTACTAAACAAGGCGATACTAGTTGCAGGGTAGAGACCTAGGACAAGATCATGCATCATTGTTATTTGTGCATGTGTTTGAATGGGTAGAACTTGGGATAGGTTAACGTAAAATGAATGAAAGAAAACAATAAATTAATTAATGTTGATTCTTCCATATTCCGAGCTTAGGAACTATAACGGTTGTTTTTTTTCAGGTATGGATCCATGTCGACGTCCTGGTCAGGTTTGTGCAGAAAATGTCCTGCAGGATATCCTAGTAGATCGCCGCAGGGTAGAGGTTGACAACAACAACACTTGGAGGAAGGAACTCTGAGAGTTTCATCACCAGAGTCTATAGATGTATGAGGGATCTATTTCAGATTCAGTCATGGAAGACTACTTAGCGGAGGTCGAGATCGGCTTCAGTTCGATTCATGCTCAGAAAGAGCACTTAGTGTCCTTGGTTGTGATAATTCTACGTGGAGTAGCGAGTCAGTGGTGGTCCTTGTTCCTTGGGGATCGTGAGGAGTCAGCGATCTCATGGTAGGAGTTCCGAGATATCTTTAGAGTCGAGTTTCTCTCTTAAACTGTGAAGGCATCCATTCGCCAGGAGCTTCTTACCCTACGATAGGGGAGCTCCACTGTTCGAGATTTTGGAATCTGTTTCAGGAACCATTTACGATATTCTTCAGACCTGTTACCAGATGAGGAGGCTGGGGCGACACATTTTGAGAAGGCTTTGCATCCATAGATCCAATGCCAGGTCACCCCATTTATTATGTAAACATATCTTGAGGCACTGGTGAGGGTAGAGGTTGTCGAGAGGACTTTTTCCAGGACCTGATCATCACGAGAGGGGAATCGGTATGATTCCTCATGAAGCATAGATGTGGTCCGGGGTTCCCAGTTTTCAGGGCAGAAGAGTTTCCCTTCAACTGAGGGTAGGTCCCAGCCCTTCACATCTCGTTTCTCTAGAGGCAACAACTCTCTAGCCAATGCCAAGGGATCAGATGATTTTTTTTCTTGTGGTGGTTGTGTCCATTAGCAGTGGGAGTGCTCGACCGTTCAGAGTAGTCATCGTGCATCTGGCGCTATGCTCCAGGTTCCTCCATTGAGGTAGTTCCAGCCGAGGTAGCAGCAACCAGTTACACCAGCTAAAGATCAGCAGAGGGTATATGGGGCATGTAAATGAAATCTCCATGACACTCCTCATCCTTAGAGAGCAGATAACAACTGTGGTGGTGGTCTTCATCACGGTCAGATAGGCCGTGGATGAGGTCATGATTAGATTCATGATCTAGCGTTGCCGACTCCAGGCGAGCCGGACGTCGTTTTAGGCACCCTTTGCTTGTTTTCTACCTTGGTGTATGCCATGTTTGATTCAGGAGTGATACAATCCATATCACCTACCCTTGTACATGCTTTAGGACTTGAGGTAGAGAGGCTTCTAGTGCCCTTGGCGTTGCCCATGCCAGTTGGAGGTCGAGCTGACTTTTTTGAAGTATGTAGAGACTGTGAGCTACTGTTGGGGAAACACCTATCTTGGGGAGATTTCCTATTTTTACGAATACAACCATATGATGTCATCCTTGGCATGGATTGGTTGTATTCAGTGCAGGCTATTGTGGATTGCTTCAGGAAAAAAGTCGTTTTCATTGGTGCATATAGAGAGAAAGTGGTGTTTGATAGTGAACGAGACCCTCTGATGGGTAATAGGTGTGTTCCATCCTTATCATCTATGATGGCTGAGATGATGCTGAGTTCTTCAGAGGTTCAACAGTTGGCATTTCCTAGGGTTGTAGAAGAGTACCTTGATTTATTTCCCAAAGTGGATGTAGCATTACCCCCTTGGCGAGAGATTGAGTTTGGGATCAAGATACAACCAGGAGCGTCTCCAATCTCTATGTCCCCATGTAGGATGGCCCCTTTTGAGTTACGAGAGCTATGTATATATCTGGATGGTCTGTTGTAGTGCGGTTTTTTTGGCCAAGTGTGTCACCATGGGGTGCACCGTTTTGTTCGTGAAGAAGGCCAACACCAGTTTGTAGTTGTGTGTTGATTATCATCGCTTAAACAAAGTGGAAATACAGAATCACTATCCTCTTCCATGAATTGATGATTTATTCGATAAACTGAAAATTTTAAGTTGGTTCTCAATGATGAAATTGTGGTTGGGATATCATCAGATGCATGTGAAGGATGAGGATCTTCCGAAGACTACTTTTCGTTGTCGTAATGGGCATTATGAGTTCGTTGTAATGAAACTTCACATGAAAAATTCTCCAGTCGTATTCATGGGATTGATTAATGATGTGTTCCGTGAGTTCCTGGACAAATTTTTGTAGTCTTCGGCGACGAAATTCTTGTTTACTCCACATCTGAAGAGGAGCATGTAGAGTATCTACGAGCTATTTTGGGAGTTCTACGCCAACATCAGCTGTATGGGATTTTGAAGAAGTGTGAGTTTTGGGCTCGAGAAGTCTATTTCTTGGGGAATTTTGTTTCCCAATAGGGAGTAGTTGTGGATCCATCAAAGGTAGAAGAATTTATGTCTTAGGAAGCCCCCAAGATAGTGTCATAGGTGTGAAGTTTTCTTGGTCTCATATGATACTACAGGAGGTTCATAGCCAATTTCTCACGAGTTTCGACTCCACAGAAAACTTTGACCAGGAAGGATCAGACATTCATATGGATTGATCAGTGTCAGGCAGCATTCAAGTATCTAAAGGAGAAGTTAGTAAGTGCTCCAGTCCGTTGTCTTCCTGCTGAGGGAGTCCAGTTTGATGTTTTCTGCGATGCTTTGCATCTGGGGTTAGGCTATGTTCCCATGCAGCAAAGGTCAGTTTTTTCTTATGGGTCTCGGAAGTTGCATCCCCATGAAATCAACTATTCCACCCATGATCTTGAGTTGTAAGCCATGGTGTTTTCTCTGAATTTTTGGAGACATTACCTCATTGGTTAGCGCTTTGTGGTTTTCACTGATCATCAGTATTTAAGGAATGTTTTCCCTCAGCATGACTTGAACTTACTAAAATGTAAGTGGATGAAGTTCTTACATGAATACGACTTCGAAATCTTGTATAAACCTGAAAAAGGGAATGTTGTAGCTGATTCACTAAGATGAAAGTTACGTAGTGATGCTGTGCATGAATTCGGAGATTCATGGAGAGTAATAGATGAACTTTCAGCATTTCATCTTGATATGGGAGAAGTTGGGGGTAGAGTTTGTCTTTTTAGATGACGGTACAATCATCCCTGGTGCAGAAGGTGGAAGTTTCTCAGTGGGTAGATCTAGAGGTGGAGGTTTGGAGGGACCAAGTTGTTTGTGGTGAGGCCCTTGATGGTTGGTCGGAGGACGAACAACACCAAGTGTTGTATCATGGAGGGAATTTTGTTCCCTAAAAAATGCGTGAGACGGTTCTCTGAGAGTTCCATAGTTCACCCATAACAGTACATCCTGGCATGAAAATGATTTACCGATCCTTGAGGATTCAGTTTTGGTGGCTTGGGCTTAAGCATGTGGTTGCAGAGTTTGTGTCTCGATGTTTAGCCTGCAAAAATGTGAAGGCCGAACACCATGTTCCTGGTGGTCTTCTCTAGCGATTAGATATTCCTCAGTGGAAGTGAGAGGACATCTCAATGGACTTTGTTACCGGTTTACCTTGATCTCTGGGAGGACATGATTCTATTTTGGTGGTAGTGGATCGTTTAACAAAATTGGCCCACTTCATAGCGATCAAGTAGTCGAGCTCAGTGGAAGTTTTGTCGAGGAAGTATCTGGAGGAGGTAGTGAGACATCAACGAGTCCCTAGGACAATCATTTCTGATCGAGATCCTCATTTTACCTCCAGGGTATGGAGGGGTCTCCAACATGCTTTTGGTTCTCAACTATGCCTTAGCACTACTTTTCACCCACAAATGGATGGTCAGATAGAGCGAACCATCCAGACTCTTGAAGACATGTTACGCTTTCGTTTTCTTGATTTTGGAGGTTCATGGATGAGGCATATACCCTTGGTGGAGTTCTCTTACAATAATAGCTTTCACTCCACCATCGATATGGAGCTTTTTGAAGTCTTTTATGGCTGACCTTGCCGTTCTCCATTGTGCTGGACTGGGGTCAGAGAGTCAGCAATTCTTGGACTGGAACTAGTGCAGAATACAACAGAGATGGTTCAGGTGATTCGTGAGAGGATGAAGACAACAAAAGATCATTAGAAATCATATGCTGATCAAAGGAGGAGACCATTGGAGTTTAATGTTGGGGATCATGTGTATCTAAAGGTGACTCCCCGACATGGGCAACGAAGGTTTGGTCATGGAAGTAGGCTTTCTCGCTGGTTTGTTGGGACTTTCGAGGTGTTTGGTCATGTTGGAGCTGTGGCGTATCGAGCAACACTTCCCCCATAGATGAGTCAGATACAAGATGTTTTCCATGTATTATAGCTCTATCGTTATCTTCACGATGACTCCCACATTATTGATTGGGGAGAGATCGATGTTGATGATGATGCAACCTTTGAGGAGCGACCTGTGGAGATCCAAGACCACAAGGAGAAGGTGTTGTACGGGCGTTCTATCCCCTTATTTCTTTTCTTGTGGCGACACGGTGGCATGGAGGAGAGTACCTTGGAACGTGAGTCACATATACGTGCTCAGTACCCAGAGTTGTTTGATGCTTAACAATTTTCATGTAATGATGTTTCCTTTGTGGTTAGACCTTTCATGTTTTATTTATGAATTTATTTTGTTGCTTTTATGGCTTGATCTTTTTGGAGAGGTATCTCGATGGGTGTTTGTTCAGACCCCGTTTCTTTTTTTGTCTCTTTAGGTTGGTTTTGAATTCACAGGGATGAGAATGTTTTAAGAGGTATCTGATGTAATGGCCCGATCCTCTCTGGTCTATTACATTTTGAAAATTAGGGTTAGGAAGATGCCGTGTGAGTTTTGTGGGAGAAGGATTTAATTGATGGGAGAGAGGGAGTAATTATAAGATATTAATGGGTGTCAATAATAATAATAATAATTAATGATAATTATGGCGACCCGTTGATGAAATTGAAAGGGGATTTATTACTATTAAATTATAATGGTAATGATTGGTGTTATTATTATTAATTTCATTAATAATAACTTTAAAGTGAGAAAGGAGTTGGGGCGTGAGGGGATGGAGTAATGGCCAAGGGGAGGCACCACTTTTGGTGGAGTGGGAGAAGAAATCTTGAATGGAAATGTTAGATTGGAGAGAGAATGTGAGAGTTAAATGTGGAAGTAATAAAAGAAAAAGAAAAGGAAATCAATTAAGGTGAAAGGGATTGAGGCACACCAAATTAGAGAGAGTGGTGTGTGACTTTGGGTATTTTAAATATATCAATTAAAAAATAATAATATAATAATCATATTATTGTTTTTGTTGATAAAACAATTTTTTGACCATAACTTCTTCGTGCAACCTCGGTTTTACAAACCATCTGTAGTAGTGCGACCCTGACTTTGAGATGAAAATTATGAGTTCAACATTGGATATATTTTTCGGGGTTTTGGATCAGGTACCCGAAGCGCTCGGAGAATAATAGATTTAATATTATTATTAAATCTTCGACCCACCATAACTCCCGCGTGCGATATATGATTGACTAATCATCAATGGTGATGTGGTACTGTCATTAATATGATAGATTCAAGTCTAATGTGGAATGTTAAATTATGGTTTGTGGATTGGGTCCACGAAACACCCAATAATAATAATAATAATAATATTACGGGATCTTGCATCCAACATATCTCCCTCATACGATGTTGGAATGGAAAACCATCTGTGACGTTACAACCTTGAAATTAAGATGAATGATTCAAAGACCATAAATCCTATATTAATTATTCCCATGGATCGAGATGTTTTTACTTGGTCAAACCACGTGGGTTAATGCGATCCTCTTTTAATGGGTAATTAAGCATATCATAAACCGTCTCCCCATTAAATTGTCAAAAGGGATAAGATATCATCCTACCTTTTTCTTCCTCTTTGTTCTTGGCTATGAGACACTAGAAATTTTCAATCCTTACTGTAGGAGTTTCACAATCATACTTTACTCCTTGGGTCGGTTCTGCTCTATTTTGAGGCAATCGAGTTGTATCGATCAATCCTCAAAATAAGTAATTTTTTAAGTCGTTCCTTTGGGATCATCTTCTCCAATTTCTCCCTATTATATTAAATCATGTAATATCCATGCTTATAATTGGTTTTTTCTTAGGGTTTGGATGGTGCGGTTTTTCCGTGGAATCCTCAGGTGGATGCAGTTGGAGCGAGAGGAGGATCGTGACCCGTTGTGTGGATAAAGAACGTCAAGAACTCTTCGAGGTAGGGGATTCGTTTCTTTCTCTTATTTTTATTTGAAACAATATTGTTAGAATGTGTAAACCCATTGGATGAAAATGGAATTGAAATAACAAGTATTTCAACCGGATAAATAAATTGATATCTATCGTATGTTATTGCCTCATGTTTTGCTGGATAGTGTGATATCTATGATATCTATGATTTGTTGTTCGTTCTTGATGGAAATTGGTAAAGAACTTAAATTGAGATTAATTGATAATTGTTTGGCTATAGATAAAGAGGAATGTAAATAAATCTGGTTCTTTTTGTAATTTGATGATAATCAAATTAGTGTAGTAAGCATGTCTATTTATTTATGACAACTTACTGGTTAGGTTTCCCGAATTTGGAACCTTTGAATAATAAATTGGTTAACCCAAGAAGTATTAATGAACTAATTGTATGCTAATTCCTTAAAGGGTTCTAAGTTACCCTTTTGATTGTTAAAGGTCCATGTGCCCAATTAAATGTTGTGTTTGTTTTCCTACTGTTTGTGTTGTGATGTGATCCTGAATGGCTGTTGTGATATGTGGGGGCATGGAGGTTTTTTTTGTAGTAGCAGATGATGCCTAGAGTGGTGAGATGCATCGGTTTATGCATATGGGTGTCAGGGAGGGAACTAGGAATGATGGAATGGAGTGGATGTGATTGTTGGATGCTTGGTAATTTTGATTGGTTGTTTATCTGCATTATGTTCCCCCACTGCTCAAGGCAGCTGGTCTTGCTTACCCTTCTCCCAAAAGAGGCAAAGACATGCAGGGTATTCCACGTGCTTTCCGTGTTTATCTTCTCAAGGGAGAATGGTTCTATGCTCTTTCTATAGGCGGCAATGACTCGATGGGCAGTACATCTACTCAAAGGGTTGATCCCCCATGTGTTTTGTAGCATAGAATGATTTTCTAGAATGCCTGGGAATATGGGAATGTAATTTTGTAATGAATATTTGAATAAATGGTGTTAACCTATGGGGATGGTGATGCTGAAACATAATGATGAGGTAGTAATTTTTGAAGGAACAGATGACTTTGGGGGTGATGCTAACGAAATTTTTAATGTGGAATTGTTCATGGTTAATTAATGTTCAAATAATTAATTAACGTATAGTGGAACTGATAAAAAGGGAATTATGTAATCTAATAAAGCTCTTTAAATGGTTGTGTGCTTATAGGTTACCTTTTATTAGAAGTTGCAGCCCAAAGTTTGAGAGACGTTAGCTGCAGTTGTGTCTAAGACTAGGTAATGACCATAGTGTGGTTGTAAACTATAATATATCATGTACTTTTTGTGTTTCTATAGGCTACTCCACCCTGTCAGTAAGGGAAACTGACAGCCCGAGGATTTTGATCCCTGGGGGGTGTTTTCCCAACATTCCAGTGGGAGGACAAATGGCTCACTACCCCCTTTGTCCCCACTCTCTTCTCTTGGTAGTTACTTGTATTGATAGACACATTGGTTATTTTTCCCCATATATGTGTGTAGAGGGCTGTAATGGCTTGTGGTTATTCACACAAAAGCATTCTGGATATAGTTTTCTATGTACTACTATAGGTGTAACGTGTGTAGGTTGTGATGGCTTGAGGATCCTTACTCGGTGTATGGGCTGTAATGGCTTGAGGTATAATACCCAACATTTGATACACGTTATGTGAGCTGTGGTGGATCCCAAAAACTGCCTGGTTACTTTTGGTAGTGAGGATGGTGTGGTGCTTTGCCCAGGTGTCTGCGAGCAAGACTTTGTGGAGCACGAGGTGCATATTGTGGTGCTTCGCCTAGGTGTCTGCGACCAAGTCTTTTTGGAGAGATATTCTTAAGACGTGGGACGTTGGGGAAAAGTAGAAAGCCAGTGGGGAAGTAGTAGTGGGGTACCCTTGATAGTCTTTATTATATGATATATTATTGTATGCGTTACTCGGGGAGAGTAGACATGGTGAGGTTGGGAACTTAGTATACATGATTAGGTGACGGGTTAGTTTCACTTATTGTTCAATGTGCTTTAGCACGAGCTCTTTACTTTTGAATGAGAGGCTTCAGAGAGGATCCTACTGAGTATACTGTTATACTAACCCTGTGAATATATAAAATGTTTTCCAGGTCACTTGTAGTAGGTTGGAGATAAAGCTGGTTTCTACTATCTTGGAGTTACAGGAGCTGTTCAGGCTTGTGGTTGCTGCTGTTTTTACTTTTTTTGGGTTCTTTGTGGTTTCTCCCTTCCAGTTGTAGTACTTTTGCATGACATTTCATATATGAACATGGGTTTCTTTTATATTCCAATTCTGATTTGGAGTTGATTGGTGTCTATCTTATCCATCTCTTCCGCATGTGTTCTCTTAGAGGGTAATGCGTCCCATTTGTGTGTGTATTATACCCTCAGTGCTAGCCTCCAACCCAGGGCGTATTGGAGGCAGAACTTGGGGGTTATTATCTCCCTTATCACATTACTGGACTAGGAGGGGTACACTTTGTGGGGAGGGGGTGGTGACATATTTTCCCTTTACCAATACCATGCTTATAACCATTAATTAAATCATGATAGAAATGGTTTATGGGAGAATTAAAAGCTTATATATTTCACTACCCAACAATGTTTTCCAAAAAACCCTAAAAAAGTCTCACCATCGCTTGCCTAATACATAGGGAATACAATGGAGTAATAAGGGGTTATGTATATAGAGCCAAATAGTATTAATTTTTATATTATTATTTTTAATAAAATAATGATTATATTTAACTTTTTATATTATTAATATATATATGATAATGTTATGATGATGATAAGAAATATATTTTGATACAACGAAACAAAAATTGTATATTTGAAAAAAATAATGTTTCAACCAAGACACTGTTTTGGAAGAATTGAATATTTTTTGAAATAAATTTTATTTCTATATAATATTATTATTAAATAATATTTTTTAAAATTTAAATGATAATATAATTTTATGAAATCTTGTGTATTTTTTATAAGGGTTAGAAACTATTATTACCGTAAAAACCTCTATTTTTCAACAAATGGGTGTTTTTTATTTTAAATTGTAAATTTTCATATTTTAAGATTTAGTTTTGTAAAATAAATTTATTTTTTCAAAATTATGACATTGAAATTATCCAATGGTGATTATTTCTTTATTTTTTGAGATAGATCATTTTTGGGTAAATATTAAATGCTGTATAAATATATGGTATGGGTTTTGACATCATAAAAACAGTGATTCAATAAAAAATAGAAATAATATTCAAGAATAAATAATTTTCTCCTTTAAAATTATTTTTTGAAGTAATTTGATGAATTTTATAAACCCATAATTAATCCTCCAAAACATATTTTATATTTATGTTTTTAAAATTAATTTTTTATGAACTTGACAACCTTCTACATAACCTATGGTATTATATTATTTATTTCAATTATTATCCTTATAAAATATTTAAAACCACTACTATTTGGTTGAATCCAAGGGAAAAAACCATGGGAATGTTTTTCATTTGGATTATTTTATCAAATAGTCTCCAAAACCTAATTCTTTGAAAATAATAAAGAATTCCCCTCTCCTTTCCTATTAAAAGCGTACCAACATCACATTAATTTTCACTCAAAAACCTATTAACATGAAGTTACTCTTGTTTTACCACTCTATATCCCTCCCATGGTTTTTTAAAGATCTTAAGAATCACTTCCAAAGAATTTATAAGCCCCATATCATGTTAAGGGATCATCTCATTCTCATCTCAATAAAATCACATTCATTAGATTATTTATTTTAATTTAAAATTGTTCATGTGGGGATCTATTTTTACACATCTATGTTACTATAATTCTTCCTTATAATTTATTATAGTACCATTTATCTCTAATTAAACGTTTCTGTTAATATTTTTGTACACCTATTATGATTCCAAAATAATCCTTTCATTTTCCAAGGATTACATTTGTTTAGTGAAAACCCATTACTATCTAAACTCAAGGTTATTCACCTGGATGTACCTATATTTAATTTATTGTGGAATTAAATTTATATAATCGAAAATCATTAAACATGGTATTTAAAGTGATAAAATACATCATTGTTTTGAATGATATATATAGAACACTTACATATGTATATGATATAAATGTGATTGGTGGGCCTCAAGTTATATAACCCTATAATGAATTGGGTAATATTTTTCTTCACAAGAATACCATTTATTGTTCATGATAGGTTATCCAAATAACACTATGTTATGATGTCTCAGTGGTTATACTTGACTTACCTTTATAAAGTCTTGTTTATGGTGTTTCCACAATACCATGTTGTCTTTATGTTATCATATTATGTCATTCTTCCAGTTCATGTTTATGATTATCACCCCTATAAATATTCCTTGATATTCCTATTCAATAATAGGTACTATATTACCTTATGCTAGGATTTTATTATTTCCTTACCGATCATTACAACCCATCCATTTCTTATGTATACTCTAGGTTATCCTGTATAGTATTAAAATATCAACATATTTTAAGGGAATTATGTGGAGTATTTAAATAATTTCATCATATCTCAATTTCTAGTTATTGTATTATGTTCCTAATTTCCCCAAATCACAAGGAATTATGATCTTATTTGATTTTATTATGTTTTCCTTTATTTAATAAACCATGAATTAAGGTTTAATAAAACACGGGTTGTCAAAGTTGGTATCAGTGGAAAGTATACTTATTTTTAGGGATTATTAATAGAAAAACCTAGTTAAATCATTAGGGAAAAGAATAAGAATTAAAAAATCCCTAAATTTTGTTAAACTATAGTGTAATTGTTTTCCAAGAAAATAAATCCATGTCTGGACACTATAAGTGGATGTGGCTCTGGAACAGTTGTACCTATGGGTAATATCCTTGAAAATGACACATTAGTCTTGACTTGATCATCACATAGTGTGAACAAATATTACTTACTACACACATGGATTTCCACACCAAAGGTATAATCTTTGTTAAATTCACAAGATCTTTACAAACCATTATTATGGGAACAAAAATGACTATAATATTTTAGGTTAGAAAATAAAATATGTATAACTAATATTAAAACCTATAAATTCATAGATTAAAAAATAAATGTAATTTATGAGTAATCTATTTAATATTCATGGTTTCCCATTTATTTGTTTAATATTTTTAAATGTATCATCCACAATTTTCCCTTTATTTTATTCAATGGCTTGAAATTGGTGGAACTGAGTCAATATCCAATTTGAGGGGAAATGTGATGACTGCCAAAATGAGATTCCCAACCTAATGGGAGTAGGGTTCAAGAACATCGTTGAAATAATTTTTTCAAATTACGTATGTTTTGAAAACAAAAATCTATTAGGATGAATATAAATACCCCCCTATGAAATGGAAAGTTTCAATTGAGACCATAATGTAAAAAAAGGCCTCATACTTTGTGTGGATCTTCTGATCCCTTAATCACATAATACATTTTCAACTATATTGAAAAGAAAACTCTATTATTTAATTTTATGAAAAGGAGATATGTGTGATGGATTTTTATTGTATGGATGGAGAAGAAGATTAATAATGGATGTCCATAAAAAATATCAATCATGAGGAGAAGATCAAGGTGATGGAGTGATATTGGTTCCTTAAAATGTTTTTCGATATATACATTCCTCATACTCTCTGAATTAAAATGGATGGGGATTTCTTAGGCCTCAAGAAAAGCATGAGGAGTTCATCAGGGCATAAAAAGTAAACTACAATTGACTCACAAGATAAGCCTATAGCTTTTTCATTGTCCTCGAAAGTGAACTTTACTGCTTATTTTGTGGAATAAATCTTAGTATATGAAAATACATAGGGATTTGATACATTCAAAACTAAAAATAAATTGTATGAAGTTCCATTAATGTCAAAATGAATATAAGGGAATCTAAATGGTCTAATGGGTCTTGAGATAGGAAGTGAAGGCTAGATTTTAATTATATAATTATGGAGGATGAATATCATGGATGAAAGAAATTCCAACATCACACTTTTCAAAAGTATTGGCATAATCATGCCAATAATTACCTAAAGGGGACAAGAAATTTTTTTATGTGCATAATTGAAGGGTATTTAGCTTATGAATGATGAAAGGGGAAACCCATCAATGTGATTTATTAGTTGAATACTAATATGAACCATCAACCCATTGTTCTATGTTTCAACTAAAAGGAGCAAGGAAACCATGTTAATCAATCAACTAAGCCAAGGGTTTTCAATGATAACTAATGACAACAATATCCAAGTCCTGTAAAGAAATAAAGAGATTATTCCATTAGAACTACTAAAGTGGATCCAAAAAATGAAGTGTTCATAGGAATGCTAGTTATTCATTCAATTATGGTGAACTTGATATTTAATTTCGGTTCTACACATTCTTCAATGTCACACAAGTTTTGTATAACTATTCAAATACCACCTCAAAACATGGTCTTTGAGTTATCAATGAAGATGTAAAATGTGTCAATTGTTTTTTCCCATGAATATAACTCACTCCCCATAAAAACATATGTGATTAATTTTGTTGAAAACTGAGTGATACTCAATTTAGTGTAATTTTATGTTGTTCTAGGATTAATTATATTTCCATGTATATAGTCAACATATATTGTCGAGAGAGAAAAATCATCCTACATATCTCAACTCGTACTATGATTATATACATGTTCGATGAAGAGGATGAATCTCCATTTGAATCATCATATCAATCATGTATATTATTGGATTGTGAGCAAGGGGTTTAGTTCAAATGATTAAACCAAGGAAAAGATCATACTATATGACATTCCCATTATAAGATAATTCAATTACTTGTTTCCTGAATAATTACCCAGATATTCCTCCTATATGATAGGCTGATTTCTCAATAAAAATTATATCTAGATCCTTTCCAATATACATGAATCCATATAGAATGGACTCTTTTTAACGTCCAGGGATAAAGAATAAATTGTATGAGAATCTATATAAAGGGTTTATATTCCCAAGTTATTCACAAGGGGTTTCCACAGTACTTTTCAGTATGAAGAATAATGGGTCAATGCCTCTCTACATTGATTATCATGAGATCAACAATATCATAGTCAAGAAAATGTGTCATCTTGCATGCATTTATGACATGTTTGACAAACTCTGTGGATCCCAAGACATCTGAAAGGTGGATCTTTGGTCATGATATTATAAAGTAAAGTTGAAGATGAAGGATATCCCCAAGTATGATTTTCAAAAAAGGTGCTGACACTATGAGTTCATTTTCATGAAATTTAGGCATAATAATGATCCAAATATCATCACATAATTATTGAAAAGATTCTTTAGAGATTACATTAACATATTTGTAGTATTATTTAATGGAAATATTCTTATATACCTTAAATGCTAGGAGGAACATGAGGTGTGTTTTAATGATGTATTAAAGACATTTCAACAAGAAAATTTATGTACAATATATAGTAAATGTGAGTTCTGAATGGAGTAATTAACATTCATTGGACATTTTATCACCAACAATGGGATATCTATGGATCCTTTAAAAATAGAGGCAAATGAAGGATGGACCAAACTAATATATGTAATTTAAATCCATAGTTTACCTATACTATATAAGTATTAATATTTATTTATGGGAAATATAACATGATTTTATGTCCCACTTACCACAATAAATCATAAGGAAGTCAAGTTTGTATGGTATTATGAATGTGAAGACAACTTTACAAATTTTAGGAAGAGGATAATCAAAAAACATGTACTCACATTACCCACCTGAGGTGAATGATTTTTTTATCTAAAGTGAAGCATAAAAAAAATGTATTTGGTTGTATACTCATTAAATATGAAAATGTGACAGACTACACCTACATACAATTGAATATCTATGAGAAAAAACTACCCAATTAATCTTCTAGAGTTGGCTACAATGTTCTTCAAAATGAATATTTGATGACGTTATCACTACTATGAGAAGTGTGACATATACATGGATCATAAAATCCTGAATTATATATTCAAAAATGTGCTTAATATGTTCTAATAATGTTTGTTAGAGTTTATCTAGGGTTATGATTGTTCAATACATTACCATACAAGGAAAGAGAAAAAGTGGCTAGTTTTTTGGGTAAAAAGGATCCCAAAACCCTATTCAGGATGAGGATTTCCATAGAACCACAAATATTGGACATTATATGTATGGGAATGAGAATAATAAATGGAAGTTCATCTTAATTTTATTAAGTAACTTCTCAACCATCAATTCTTTAAATGATTAATGTTGCCAAAAAATTTTGTGTAGTGCTGTAGAAAAAGGTAGAAAATATATGTATTTGCACATTAATAAAGACAGAGTTATAAGGTTTGGAAATAATATATGTGCCGCATAAAAACTGAAACTTAAAGTAGAACATCTGGATGATATTCATATCTGATCCTTATCTATTCATCTAGAAATCACTAAGATGTATAGTGATCTGAAGAAAAATATCTGGTGGCATAACATGAAGAGGGTGATTATAGAATTTGTGTCTTGATACATGGTATGAAAAAAAATTAAAGGATGAATAGAATATATATAATGTTATAATGTAACCATTTCCCATATTGTTATAGAAATGGGAAAACATAACCATGGATTTCATCGTAGGAATCTCCCAGTCATTTAATAAAATAGTACTATCTGTGTGGTAGTTGATCACCTTAATAAGTCTACAAATTTCATTAAAACCAAGGAAGGTTTATATATTGACTAAATTTACAATAAATAAATTATATAAGTGATAAGAGTTCATGGAGTTCCACTATACATTATATCAAATCGAGATACAACATTTATAATAATATTTTAGATATTTATTTAGAGTGGGTTGAATATAGAGTTCTGTTTTATTACTTTTTATCATCCTAAGACTACTAGTGAGTTTGAGAGAGATAATTAAACTACGGAGGATATGTTGAGATCATTTTCTATAGATTTAAAAGGATGTTGGGGAAAAATGTTCCCTTAATAGAGTTCTCATTTTACAATAGTTTACATTATAGAATTAAAATGGAACTTTATGATAATATATATGGGAAGAGGTGATAGACTCTAACATTATAGGATGAAGTTAGAGAGTATAAGCTGATGGAACCTAATCTTATTCAAGATATGATATAGTGGGTTCAAACCACTAATCTTCTCATGATATACCAACAAAGATGGTAGAAAATCTATATAGAATATCATCGATGTTTCCAATAGTTTGTGGTTGGAGATAAAGATTTCATTCATATATCACCATAAATAATGAGGTTTGAGAAGATGTTAAAACTTAATATAGGGAACATTTTCCCATTTGAGATCATTTATTTCATTGTGGTTGTGTCCTATAGATTAGAACTCCCACTGAACCTATCTGAAATACATGATGTGTACCATTTCTCCTTCTTGTGAATGTATATGAAAGGCCACTCACATGTACTAAATCCAAAAGTAGTACCACTGAAGAATGATATTTCACATAAGGAATAACAAGATAAGGTTTTACACTATAGATACAGTGTTCTAAGAAATAATATTCCCCCCTTGAAAAATTACTATAACATAACAAGAAGTTTAAGGAAAAATATCAAGAATTGGAGAATGTGATAAAATAAAAGTAACCTCATCTATTTTAGTATATGAATGAAAGTTTCAAGGGAGGAATATTTTAAGTGGAGAATAATGTAACTACCCAAACTTTTATAAATTAAATTCCATTTTTAAATGAATAAATTACTTTTGAAATAATGTAGTTTTTTTAAAACAAATTCACTACTTTGGTTATTTTATACTATTATAACCCATTATATTTAAAATATTCTCAAGAATAATTACTATTTATAATATATTATTTTCATAGTGATAATTATGATTATTATATTCTACAGGATATGATAAAGCCCAATTGACATTGATGGAATATGTGATGGCATCGACATGTATAATTTCACCCTTTGAAACCTATTTATCGAATATTATAACGTAGATGGAATCAATGAGAATTTAACTTGACCAAGAAGAAGATGATATTGATTAACTAAAACACTAGTGAATCCATTTATGGGATAATTTCAAGATTATTAATATTAGATCCTAAACTATGTTTGTAGAACCACCCCAAGAATTTCTCACTATCACACACCTTAACCTTAGGGTATGGGCTAGTGTAGTAATGGGATATGTATCTTAACCCTAATTGTGATATTTTTATATTTTATTTTTAATAAAATAATGATTATATTTATCCTTTTTTGTTATTACATTATAAATTATTGAATAATGGGTTTGATAAAAATTATATTATGATACAATGAAACACAAATTGTGTTTTCAGTAAATATAAAGTTAAAATAAAAACACACTTTTACATGAAGTTAAGATTTTATTAAATAAATTTTATTTTAATAAAATATTTTATTACAATAAATTTATTTAAATATAAATTACAATATAATTTTATGATGTCAAATGTAATTTTTATAATGAGAAAACACTGATATTTTCATGAAAACTCACCTTTTTCAACAAATGTGGATTTTGAATTAAAATTGAACTATTTTATTTTTGATTAGTTTTTTATTTAAAATAAATTTTAATTTTGGTTTCAAAATTTCAAAATTACTCTGTAAATATTTTTTCATAATTTTCCGAGATAGTATATTTTTTGGGTAATAATAAAATATTGTATAAATATACTTTGTGTATTATAACATTATAAATCCTAAAATTAAATTAATAAATATTATAAAGAGTATATAAGACCAAAATTATTCTTCACATTTAAAATAATATGTTTTTGAGGATATTTGAATAATTTTATAAACCTTCAATGAATCCTCCAAAAGATATATTATAATTTATGGTTTTAAGATTAATTGTCTACGAACATGAATCATCTCCACATCATCAAGGGTATTATATTAATTAGTTAGGTAATTATAATTAAAAAATTTTAAATCCATTCATTTTTTGTATAAATCATTGGGAACCCCATTGGATGGTTATTTTTTTTGATTATTTTACCATATCAAATAAGAAACCTATGTTTAGTAAATAATAAATAATTCCACTCTCTTTTTCTATAAAACCCACCCAAAATCCCATTACTCTTTACTAAAAACCCTTTAAAATTTTATTTTCTCTTACTCTCCCTCTCTAGATCCCCCCAAGGTGTTTGGAATCTCTTAAGAATATTCCCCAAATTTTTTGAAGTGCCCTATCAAGGTAATTAATCCTCTCATTCACCTCTTTATTAAAGCACAATATTTTTATTATTCCTTTTTAATTTCCAATTATTAATGTTAGGATATTTTTTTTACACATCCCTATTATAGTAATTAAAATTTATAGGTGACGATATACCCCTTTCACTCTCATTAAAACCGTCCATGAGTATTTATGTACCCCCATTATGTTTCTAGAATTATCCTACGATTTTCTATCCCAAAAATTTGTATAATGAATAACCAACCCCATTTTCACTCAAGGTTATTCACTTAGATGTTCTTATTCTCCATTTATTGGGTAACTCCTTGAATGTAACCCAAATTCCTTAACCATGGGATTAAAAATAATTAAATACATACTTATGTTGTATAATCTATGTGTGACAGTTATGCATGTACATGATATTAATGTCACAGTTTGTTCTAGAATTATATATCCCTCCAATGAATTGGGTGATATTATAATCACATGAGATAACATTTATGGTTCAAGGGAAGTTTTCCTAAGAATAATATGTTTTTATGTCTCATTGGATATCATTGACTAATGTTTATGATATCTTGTTTTATATTATTTCCACATTCCCATGTAGCCTTTATGTTATCATCTTATATCATTCTTTGATGTTCAAGTTTTTTATTCTCACCCATATTATGTTACCAGGATATTACTCTTGAATTACATGTATTTATTTATGTTATAATATTATTTTATTATTCCCTTACTTGGCTTTATATCTCCCCTTTTTTCTATTGTACATTCCCATGTTACCCCGTGCAGTATTAGAAGATCAATAGATTTTAAAGACATGTTGTAGAGAATTTAAATAATTTCATTGTACATATGTTTTATGTTATTGTATTATATACTTAAACTCCCAAAGAAAATAGGCTTCAAAATATTATAGGATTACATTATGGTAAATTTATGTAATAGATCCTGAATTAATGTGTATTAAAATATGGGTTGTCATATAGGCAGTTCTGGTTAACTAGTTGTACACCTCATGTTTTCCAATTATTTATTTGAAATTATTATAGGATTAATTCACCCAAAATAAAAACTTTTAAATATCTTTATTTTATTTACTATGATTTTTCATTTTTCTGGATGAAAAATTTTATGATGGAGAAGGTGTAATATCCAAGAATTCACTTTATTGTACATTTTTCTACTTGTGGGAAATTTTATTTTCGCATGGGATTTTCCAAATTTATCATAAAATTTATGAAGGGTAAAATCATGATTTTACCCATCATTCATAATTTTGTAAAATTTATCATACTCTATAATCAAATTTAGAATATAAGGCTCTTATTTTTGTGATATTTTAGAAATGTTTAGTAGCATGGTGGATTTGTGGGGAATTCAAAGGTGGTTAAGTAAGGATAATAATAATAAAATAATTTTTAATTAAAAAAATAAATATCTTAAAAAGAATTTATATTTCTATTAAAATAAATAATATTTCCATACACCCTAATTTAACTAGGAGATCTAGGGAACAGTAAGCCTGTGCATGTATAATCAAGAAGGAAGAAGAGGTTTGAGATTGGGGTATGTTTTTTGGATCATTTTATCACTTTTTCTTGAATTTTTCTCCTCCAAATCATATTTATTATTATTTTTAAAATACTTTTTTTGAAAATAAATTATAGTATGTTAATATATAGTTTAATCTCAAAATAATTTCAATGGGTTATTTAAAATAAGATGAATGGATTTCATGATGGTTTTGTGAGAACATTATATTCTTGAAACATCTCTATAGATTTCAGAGGCTCAAAACATATAATAATAGACATTGATTCAAGTATGTTAAAATATATTTATTAATGTTTATAATGAAATAAATCTACTAATGTATCAATTTGTCCCCGAGCGTAGTGGGGATCATTTTCTTATCGATCATGATGATGGGATGAATAGTGGTCATCTGATATTTTGATCAAATTTCCCTAACCATGACACATCGCATGTACTACAATAAGTAAACAATAAAATTCTTGGGGTGTGATGAACTTCTAATAAAAATGATTGAATAAAATCTCTAATGAAAAAATCAGCCACATGGTCTTCCCCCTTTAATCATGGTGGTCCAATCATTTGGATCAAATGTTATCTTGTGTGGCCACATCAGCCATGTGGGATATAAAATGGCTCACACCATGCATAGAAAGTAGATCTTTCTGATTTAAATCAGATGGAAAAGATGATTCCATGTCACATGATGTAGTATTTGATACCCCTTGGCATGTTATGGGTACATTGTGTCACCCTCTACCTAGTTGAGGACACATCCCATGTATGGGGGCATGTGAGTTAATTTATTTTAACCCTGAAAATTTCCCCGAACCCCTGTTGATAACCCCGACCCATTGGAATCATGTTCAGGTCAATTGGTGGTCATTTGATGGAAAATTCAAGGTGTTGAAGATTAAAAAAATGATAAATTATTACTATAAAATAATAATAATTGAATATATGTTGTAAATAAGAGGGGATGAAATTTTCATTACTACCGATCTTTAGGTGTCATGTTAGAGAGTAATTGGTCATGATAGTGTGTGAATTTTTTGACCGATTTATATATTTTTATGAGTTTTGTATGTTAAATATTATTATTGTTTGATAAATATTATAATTTTTGAGACATTTTAATATTAAATGAAAAAATTAATACAAAAAATTAGGATAGTTACTTCACCATAAAATATGAAAACTGGTCAGCTTTGAGGACTAAGTTATTATGTTTAGTGGTTATAGACAATGAAAGTGATCATTATACTGTTGAATGATTATTATATGAATATGTTGTTGGATTTTTGGAACCTATGAAGTTCACTATGAAATAATAATTTTTTGCATTGGTTAGATGAGGGTAAGGTGGTGACGTGGACAATAGACTGAATGTATGTGGTTCATGTTATGTTAAAGATAAGAAAATATAATTGATATAATATCAATGATAATAGTTAGTGAATATCAGTAATGAAAGATAAATCCTTAATTGAATAAGGGTGTGATAGAGACTAGGTGACCACTATAATTGTGTTTTCTGGAATGTTAACACTACTGTGGTTAGCTGAATGATTAAAATTTATTAAAATATATCCATGAATGGAATGAAATTTAGTGGTATAATGAATTTTCCATAAATAATTGAAAGAGAGCTCAATATAGTAATACAAAATCTTTACCGAGAGTATTTAGGTCACTTGGAAATGATTGGGAAGTTAAAGATATACCTTGAGATGATTTTGATGGATCAAACATTTTTTGAAGTGGGGAATGTAATATATTCGATGTGGGGATGTGGTTATTTGGGTGATTCTATAATAAATTCTATATGTTATTGAATTATAATTCACTTTCTATGGGTTTGTAAAGTGAGATTAATTTTTTATGATATAGTGGATATATTTCTTTACAGGAAGGTTCATGTGATTGATATAAGGGTTTTGTGACTATGATTGAGATATTTATTGTGTGAAATCACTACCTTGAGATATGATTCAACTTATTATTAGTTGATATCGATCGTTACTTGATACAATGATGGATCACCTTATAAATCTCCCTCTATTTAGGGTTGTGGACAGATGATGGTGACTATACCATGTATCACCCACATACGTGGGTTGAGACCCAAAATGACATGCACCTGTATCTTCCACCACTTACCCAATTCACAAAGACGAGATAGGATGGATACTTATTAGAGGTAGTTGGGTATGGTTAATTTCTCAAACTACACTAGTACATGATGGGTGTAGATGAGTAGTTCCTCTAATATCCTTGATATATGAATATAATGATGGTTATTTACCTGAGAAGATACACATGGTATAGTGATCATAGTGAAAGACAATGCACATGATACTATCTGCAACACTAAACCATTTATCTAGAAATGGTATTGCATAATGTAAAGCTACTACCTTAGAGATGTATATATCCACTAGTATTATTGTTTACATATTTAGGCTTTTAGGTATGTATTTCTTCTAGAATCTAGAAATGTATAATATTCTTGATTTAGAGTTGTTTATTTCTTCCATTACTTCTGAGATAACAGGACACATTTATTATATACAAATTCTCATGACCAGTTCATCTAGAGTGAATTTCTAGATTTTGAATCTATGATTGGATGTTTTATTGGTTTTTGCTATATGATATATTGTATAAGTAAGACTTGTAATTTTTAGAGCTCTTTTGAATTGATGTATATGTAAATTGATATTTTTAACTATTTTTTTAATATTTATGATGATTTTATTATTTTTATTTGTCTACAACATGGCCATTTTTTATTATTGGCACTATTTTTTTTATTTTGGTTATCCCACAACTAGGGATGTCCATACAAGGTAATGTTATACTCACCCATGCATAAAAAATTGTGTTTTGTTCACCTTGTGTATATGTAGAACTAGAAATGTGGGGAAAGATGACTATGCATCCTTAAGATCATGGTAGATGTGGATAGTGTGTGGAGTAGAGATAATTTTGACAACCTCCTCAAATAATAATCTTTCTGAATGCCACCTTCGTTGAGATGTATCAATTGAATCTATTTTTATAATTATATCTTATTATTACTTTGTATTTGTCCACATTGTAATTTGGTAATTTATTTTTAATTAGTTATATCATATCATTGATAGATATATTTATGAGAATGTTCCTTATTGTTAGATTCACCTTGTATTAATGTATTGCGGATTGTGATGTATGATAATAGGTGACAATTACATTCATAGAAAATGCCTTCCATGTTGTGAAGATACATAATTGTTGGTCTCTAGCCCTTGGCCCATTGTAGGTGGTATTGATAAGTTCACTTAATTTTGAGCCGAGATGTAACATATATTTTTTCGTTTCTATGGTTTTCATTTTTTTCTATTTTTATTATGTTCCACATTTTGGATAACCATATTCCCAAATAGGTATAAATACATATAGGTGTGTACATTGACCATTTTGATAAGCCTCAATATTTATGATAGACTTTGGAGATTGGGAGGTGTATCTATGGTGTTGTGTAAATAAGATTCCATCTCTATTTGTGTAGTTGGGTAACGATTTCTACAAAAGAAATTAATTTTTAATTATATAAATTACATCCCACTATATATTTCTATGAATATAGTGTTAAGGGATACAACACTTTCCCGATTTGTTAATCTGGGGATTCATATCATCAACAAAAAATGGTATACATATTGTATATTAGGATCAATATTTTGGATTATTATTATTGTTCTATCCAATATGGAAAATAAAAAGTATGGAAGATTGTAAATAATTAGAGATGATATGAGAATTAGTTTTACCTTACATGATTCCAAGAAGAACACTATATCTTTATCATTATATGATCACTGTTTATTATCCATCCAGTATCTATTTCTTCATTCATCCCATTAGTTGTTCTTCTCTAATCCACGTCAACACTATTACCGAGGGTTTCATAATATTTGAAAGAATTGATTTGATTCAGAAAAATGATTCTATTGTTCCACAATTAATTCTCCTTATTCAATTTCTACTAACTCCCAATGTTCCCACTATTAATTACTTGTGTATCCACCCATTAAAAAGTTCATGGACAGTATATTAATGCCACACATTTATTTCACATTTTGAAAATATGAACTGCAATTCATTTAAGATTTGTGATAAATTTCTATAAAAACAACATTCAATTTATAGTATTTATTTTATAAATATAATAAATTAAATAGGACTCACTAAAATTAATATATAATAATGAAATTTTACTACCACTTGAAACGTCATGGGAAATATAATCTCATCTAAAAGATTCCAAGCCACTTCTTAAGGGTAAATGTTGTATTCTGAATCCAAGCTACGGATCCAAATTACATTTCATATATTTTTTTTCATTTTATCCTTGTTAATTGAAATCCTAAAAATATTCAAAAACTCATACAAATTAAAAAATAAGGGGCTACACATTACACAACCCTTTTAAAAAATTTAACCTCATCAAGCTTATACCAAAATCATTAATTTGAAACAACCAAACTAATACCTTAACAAACATTCATCTGTACACAAAAATTCTACAACAATACAATATGAATGAATCATTTTTTGAATATTTTATATTAACATCTAAATTTACAAAAAAAAAATCTATAATGTTAATATTATCCATGATATCTATATCACTCATGTTGATCACATGATAAGCTTCATGATAATACATATTATTTCATGACACATGAGACACATCACAAACCTCTTCTAATGTAATGACCCAAACTTTTATTAATGAAAATTCCCCTTGATCTAATTAAATGTATTATTATGTAAAATGGTTATATAAACATATGGACTTCTGTGGTTCTATGATTTTGGATTTTAAAATACCTTTATGAATTGATACCATTTCTAATATTGTCGTTGAACAATTATCACATGATTAGTATAAATATAGGGCTTTAACAAATCAAATTTACTCAGACAAAGGAAGCGATGGCCTCATCCAGTAGACTTGACCCATACAAAACCCATTTGACGAAGCTTGGAAAGGATGAAACGTCATTGGGATTCACTCTTGACCAATCCCAAGCTGAGCTTCAACACGTTAAGATCGAACGAGTCCACCTAAGGGAGAAGTGGAAGTTGATTGAGATTACCACCCGAGAGATGTTATTCAAGCCACCCCCAGAATTTTTCACCATCACACACCTTATCCTTTAGTCTTATGCAAGTGTTATTAGGGGTTATGTAACAAGACCTTATCACTATCATTATGTGAAATATTTTTTTATATAATAATGAATATAGATTCATTTTGTTATTTTTACTTCGTAAATAGTTTTTAAAGAACAAATAGTATTTTTAGTTAATATTCAATTAAGAAATCTATTTAGATTAATTAATAGATTTTTTAATTGAATAATATTTTTAAAAAATATTATTAAAAGGTTACTTTTTATTAAATATAAACGATCATATACTTTTTATGAATACAATTGGAATTTTTATTATGTTTTGAAAGCCGTTTTTATCAGCACCCACAGATTTTTAATAAATGTCGATTTTTATTTTAAAAGTATAAATTCACATGTTTAGAAAACTTTTTATATAAAATGAATATTTTTTTGGAATCAGGAAGTAAAAATTATCCAATGGTTTATTTTTCATAATTTGCTAAGGGAGTCAAATTTTTAGGAAAAAATATAATACGGTTTAATTATATAATGTGTTGTTTGACATCATATTGGAAAAATTGTGATTTAATAAAATACTATAATTGTGAATTTAGGCCAATATATGATTTAAAATTAAAATAATGTGATTTTAGATTTTTTAATTATTTTAAAAAACCTTAGTAAACCCTATAAGACTTATAAAACATATTTACTTTTTAAATTGATTTCCTTGAGAGTGCGACTCACCTCCACTTAAGAATGCCTAATATTTTAAGAAGTTAGTTTATTTTAATTATAAAATAATATTTTCCACTCCACTTTGGTGAAAAAAAATTTGCAAATACCATAGGCTGATTCATGGTTTTAATTAGTTTAATGTGTCGTGTCCAAAACCTAAATAATAAACAATTCCCACTTTTTTCCAATATAAAACCACCCAACATCTCACTTGATCTTCACTCAAAGCATTTGGAGATGGACCAACCTATTCCCTACTCTCTCAATAATCCTCCAATGGTTACCCAATATCCCAAGAATCCTCTCTCAAGACTCTCCCAAGCCTTTTGGATCACACATCCAAGTAGGGGATTTCCTCCATTCTAATTTTGTCCAAATTTCATTATGTTGTTATACCCTTTTAATTTCCATTCAAATTATTGGAGTATGATTTCTAACCTCCCCCATACTTCCATCGTTATGTTTTTACAATGAGATACCTCTTTATTTCTCATTAATTCTTCCCATGTACACCTGTTACCATGCCGAAATGCCATAAGGAATATCTCTATTATCATTTACAATCAAGCATTTATTTTGTACTATAAATATAAATTCCAATAAATATGTTGGAAAAAGTATCTATATGATATAATTACAATCCATTAAATTTAAATATTATGAGACACCCATTTATCTCTCATCAACAATTTTTATGAATTCTTATCTCAATCTATTATGCTGTTAAAGTTGGACCGCGATTTTCTGTACCATATTTATTATGTAGTGAATACCATGACCATTTCTCTATCCAGGTTATTAAACATTATTAACATTTACTTATTTATTATAGAGTTTAATGTATTAATTCTATATTTCTTAATCTTGGAATAATTTATAATGTTGAATGAATCCATCTTATATGATCCATGTGGCTCACTTATGCATGAAATGAAATGATTAAGATGGGTACACCCTGATAGCACTCCAATGCAGTGGGTAAATATTAGTATCACGATACGTCAAGTGAAATGATAGTTTAATCATGCTAATTCAAGTGGAACGAGGGTTTACTCATTCTCCATATGCAATGATCCTTGTCTCATGCTAAAATCATGTTAAATTTTATTTCTACATTTCAATGTTATGATCATGCCTTTATGTTCATGTGGCTTTTATGATCCATTGATATTCCAATTTCCTGACATGTATTGTATTATTCATGTTATGCCGTTTTACTCCTTTATTGGGATTTATAAATCACCATTTTATTATTCATGTCCTCAGGTTATCCCATGCAATTCGAAGTATGAAGGAATGATGTGGTCATCTTAAAAAAGTTTTCAAGAAGATGTTGCATTTTATGTTTTAAGTTGTTTTGTAATGTTCCTAATCCCCCAAAAAACTAGACCTCTCGATATTATATATTATATCAAGTGAAGGTTTTATGTAATAAATTTTTTCTATGTGTGTAATAAATACCAGGGTTGTTATAGTTGGTATCCAATGATAGGTTTAGTTATTTTTGGGATTATGATTTGAAAACCCTAGAGAAAGCCTTAGGGATAAGACTAATAATAATAAAAACATCCCTAAATTTTGGTGAGTATTGAGTAAGTGGTTTATAATGAAAATAAATCTCCGTCTAGATATGAGCAAGTAGAGGCAGATCCGACACAGATGTATCTAGGGGTAAAACCCAAGAACATCACTTTGAGCTAGACTCAAATGGGAAATGATGCACAAAAATGGGTATTTTTTCTCTCTTGGTTATGACACTCTCAGAGGATATGATTTATTAAATTCACAAGTATAGTACAAACCATTAAAAAAGAAACAAAAAAATTGACCTAAGAATATATGTTGGGAAGTAGATGATAGTTAACCTAGATTGAAGCCTATAAATTCATAAGTTAAGAAAATTAAAGTAATTTATAAATCATCCTTTTTTTTCTTTGGATTACCCTTTATGTGTAACCCATAACTTTCATTATTTTATTTCCAATGGCTGGTAATATGAGGACTCGAGCTAACAATTGAGGCAAAGATCAATGTTATGACTATTCTAATGAGATTCCCAATATGGTGAGAGATAGAATTTCAAACTTTGTTAAGATACTCAGTCAGTTAAATCATGTTTTGAATAAAAACATGGGTCAGGGGAAATGTTCAAACTCCCATAAGAAAGAACATGTCATAATTAAGTGATTCATGAGATAAAAGCCTCATACTTTTAATGTATCGTCAGATCAGTCAATCACCAAACAATGGATGAAATCCATTGAGAAGATCTTCTCCATACTTTAATGTTCTGAACAAGGGAAGGTTCTATTGGCTGCTTATCATTTGGAGGGTGAAGCTGATAAATGGTGGGAATTGATAAAAAATATTAATCTTGAGGGGGTTACTGAGGCATTGTAAAGGAAGGATTTTGAGAAAATGTTTTTCAAAAAATATTATCCACACACCCTCAACATAATATGAAAATGGGATTCCATTCCCTCAAGAAAAAAGATGACAAATCCATCTGATTGTATGAGGAAAAATTCATAAGGCTTGCACGATATGCCTCCGGATTTGTCGTTACCCTTGATTTCAAGGTTAACCACTTCTTTTGTGGACTAAAACCTAGCCCAAAAAATTCCCTAGAGATCCATGAGTTCGAGAGATATGAGGAAATTTTCTGATGTGCCCTCAAGGTCAAAATGGATATTGACGAATATCAGGTGTATCATTGGATAAGAAGTATAAGGTTGACTTTAATTATAGCATTTCAATGGATAAATCCAATGGTGCTATGAAAATCCCGCACCCCACTTTCCAAAGTTGGGGAAAGAAGCGCCCCATAAATTTCTTAAAGGGGGTGAGGAAATGCTTTAGGTGTGGTAGAGAAGGTAGTCTGAACATTAGCTACTATCATGAAAAACCCGCGGATGCGACAAAGAAGATGAAAACTCCTTTCGATACTTAATGGATTGTTCTTTACTTCAACTACAAATATCCGAGACAGTTTTATAACCAATTTAATAAGCTATGGGTTTTTGGAGTCAACAAAAACCTCCAAGGTATCAAGGGTGAGCTTTATTCCTTCACTACCACCGAAGTGAACCCCGAAAAAAAAAGTGGTGACATTTTCGCTAGTTATTCATTCATGAATAGTGAATATAATTTTTGATTCTGGTTCTACGAATTATTTTATATCCCGGATGTTTAGTAGAAAAATCCCAATACTACCAGAAATCAAGGAATTAGAGATGTCAGTGAGAACATAAAATGGGGAAATCATTGCATCCCATGAATATAACTCCTCCCCTGTCATAATTCTTGGATTAAACTTCCTGGTGAACCACTTAATAATCTATCTGGTGAAATTTGATGAAATTATTGGCATGGATTATATTTCCCTATATAGAGTCAACATAAATTTAAGTGAGAGGGAAATCACTCTCCATATGGCGAATCGACCCCTGATTCTGTGTATGTGCAAGGAGTTGGATGAATATTCTATAGCACCATCATCTCAAGAATGGTTATTACTACCCTCTAAGAATGCATATCTTGCTCTGATGATTGTGTCTAAGGAAGCAACCATCCTTGAATACATGCCTATTGTTAAGAAATTCACTGATGTTTTTTCTAAGTAATTTCAGGATCTTCCTCCAAGAAGAGATGTGGAGTTCTCAATTGATATTATACTTGGGGAATTTCCAATATCCAAGACTCCATGTAGAATGGATGTTTTAGATCTTGAGGATATTAAGAAATAACTATAGGAGAATCTAGATAAAGAGTTTATATTTCGATGTGCTTTACTATGGGGTGGCCCAGTTATCTTCTTTAAAAAGAATGATGGGTCAATGCTCCTTTGAATTGATTATCAGGAGCTCAAAAAAATCATGATAATGAACAATTATCCTCTACCCTTAATTGATGACTTGTTTGATCAGATACATGGAGCACAATACTTATCTAAAATGGATTTTCAATCGGGATATTTCCATGTAATGGTGAAGAAGGAGGATATCCCCAAGACTATATTTCTTACTAGATACGAGGATAATGAATTCATAGTAATGCCTTTAAGACTCACTAAATCTCTAGAAATATTTATGTAATTGATGAATAGAGTATTTATATATTACCTCGACAAATTTTTGGTAGTATTTAATGATGATATTCTAATATATTCCAAAACTAAGAAAGAGCATGAGGAGTATCTATGCACTGTAATAGTGACATTGCTAAAGGTTAATATATATGAAAAGTACAACAAGTGTGAGTTTTGGTTAAAGGATGTATCATTCTTGGGTCATATAATCTCAAGAAATGGGATATATTTGAATCCATCCAAGATAGCTACAATCGAGGGATAGACAAGTCCAAAATCGATGACTGATATCCATAGTTTCTTGGGGTTAGATGGAAATTATCTTCGATTTGTGAGAAATCTCACATGATTGTCCTACACTCTTACCAAGATAACTCGGATGGTAGTATTGTTTTCATGGCATGATGAATGTGAAGAGAGCTTCAAGGAGCTAAAAATGAGTCTTATCACTATGCATGTTTTCACATTTACCACATGTTAAGAACTTTTTGTGGTATTCAATGATTCTTAGAATAAGGGAATGGGTTGTGTATTGATGCAAAATGAAAAAGAAATTTTCAATAATTCAAGGAAACTGAATGTTCATGAGAAAAACTATCCAAAACATGATATAGAGTTGGCTTTAGTAATCTTCACTTTAAAAATTTGGCTGAATTATATATTTGGGAAGAGGTGTTAAATATATACGTATAAAAAAATCCTCATGTATATATTGACACAGAAAGAGTTGGACATGCACCAACGAAGATGGTTAGAGCTGATCAAAGACTATGACTTCTCAAACCATTACCACCTTGGGAAATCGAAAAAGATGGAAGATACTCTAAGTAGAAAGGACCCAATGATTCTATAATTGATGAGAATTGAAAAGGATCCAATCTTCATATATTTGATGAAGATGGAAATGGGAATAAAAAATAAGGGAAAATCATCAATCCCTTCACAAATGATTTCTCAACTGTCTCTTTTGGAAAAGTGAAAGGATTCTTAAAAGGATAATGTGGGAATTCATAAGAATGTTGAATCTATCAAAAAACGGAAATCCTTGGAGTTAAATGTTAATGAAGAATGAATTATTATATTTGGGACAAGACTATGTGTTCCATCAAATCCAAAGTTAAGGAAAGAACTTTTGGATGATGCTCATAGTTCTAATTTCTCCATTCACCCAAGAAACACAATGATGTATCGAGATATCCGAGATCTTTATTTCTAGGATAACATGAAAAATGAGATTGTTGAGTATAAATCAAAGTTCCTGGTATGTCTGCAATAGTAAGATGAGATGATGATGTCTAAGGGGATTATGCAACTATTACCCATACCGGCATGGAAATGGGAGAATATCACCTTGGACTTTGTCACCGGCGGAATACATCCAAAGGAAAAAATGATATCTTGGTTGTTATGGATTGTATTACAAAGACTACACACTTCATTGCATATTGAGAGGATTTCTCATGGGATCAACTGGAACATATATGCATCATAGATTGGTAAGGCTACATGGAGTACCACTATTGAATGTATCTGATCAAGATCCAAGATTCCCCAATAAGTTTTGGAAGAGTCTTCAACATGCTATGAATACTGAGATGAACTTCAGTACATATTATCATCCTCCAAATGATGGAAAATTTGAGTGGAATACAGAAACACTTGAGGACATGTTGAGAGGTTGCTCAATGAACTTCAATGTAGTATGGGATCAACATCTTCCTCTGGTTGAGTTCTCTTACAATAAAAGTTTCCACTCAATCATCCAAAAGGATCCTTTTTAAGCCCTTTATGGGAAGAGGTGAAGAACATTGGAATGTTGGGATGAATTTGGGGAGAGAAAACTCGTAGGTCAGTAAATGGTTGATGAAATGGTGGAGAAGGTTAAGACCATCCAAAAGCACATTAAAGCCTCTATGAGTCGACAATAGAGCTATGATGATAATCATCTACGAGTCCTAGAATCTTATGTTGGGGAGATGGTATTACTCTGAAAAACACTATGGAAGAGAGTAATGATATTAGGGATTAAGGGAAATCTTAAACCAAGGTATATCAGGCCCTTTGAGATCCTTGATTGCATTGGAGCAGTGGCCTATTGACTAACACTCCCACCGAACCTATCTCAAGTACAAGATGTGTTCCGTTTATCCCGGTTAATGAAGTACATACCTGAGCCATCTCATGTACTCAATCTAGAGGTGGTACCATTAGAGAATGACCTCTACTTTGAAGATTAGCTGATGAAGATCTAAGATCCTAGAAAAAATTTATACGAAATTAGATAATGCCTGTCGTCATGGTGTTGTGGCAGAACCACAAGATTGAAGAAGAAATGTGGGAACCAGAAGAAGTGATGAAGAAGAGTTACCCTAATCTATTTTAGTGTTGGAAAAGAAAATTTCTAAGGAAAAACTTCTTAAGGGGGGAATATTGTAACGACCCTAACTTTTAATAATGAAAATTCCTCTTGATCTAATTAAATTTTTTATTATGAAAAATGGTTATATAAACATATTCACTTCCCTAGTTTTATGTTTTTGGGATTTAAAATAGAGTTATGAATTTTTACTATTAATAATATAGTCGTTAAAAAGTGATCACATGTTTAGTATAAATATAGGGCTTTAACAGCTCCAATTTACTCAAAAAAAGGAAGTGATAGCGTCATCCAGAATACTTACCTGATATGAATCCCATTTTTCGGATCTCAAAAAGGTAGTGGGGTCATTGGGCTTCGCTCTTGGACAATCCCAAGCCATGCTTTACACATTAAACTCAAACGGAACATGCTATAGGAGAAGTGGAAGTTGATAGTGATTACCACCCGAGTGATGTTATCCAAGCCACCCCAAGAGTATATCAGCATCGCACACATTACCCTTTAGTATTAAGCATGTGTTATAAGGTGTTATGTAACATGAACATAGAACTATGATTATGTGCATTATTTTTGTATATAATAAATAATATACATTCATTTTATTATTGTAACATTGAAAATAGTTTTTAAATCACAAAGAGTATTTTTAGTTAATATTTAATTAAGTAATATATTTTGATGAATTAATGGATTTTTGAATTAAATAATATTTTAATAAAATATTATTACTAAGTTTTTTTTTATTAAATATAAAAATATCGTATAATTTTTACCAATATAATTGGGATTTTTATTAAGGTTTGAAAGCCATTTTTATCAAAAGCCATGAATTTTTTATAAACTTATGTCTTTTAAAAGTAATATTTCACATATTTAGAAATAAATTTTGATAAAATTAATATTATTTTTAGAATCAGGGCATATAAAATACCCAACGGTGAAGTTTTCATAATTTTCTAAGGCACTTGATTTTTTGGGTTAAAATTAAATACCCTTTAATTATATGATGAGTTTTATGACAGCATAATGACCAAATAGTGATGTAATAAAATAAAATAAATGGTATTTTCCCACAATATATGTTTTTAAATTAAAATAAAGTGATTTTAGGTTTGTTTTATTTATTTTAAAAAGCCTTAGTGGACCCTCTATGACTTATAAAACTTTTTTACTTTTTAAATTGATTCCCTTGAGAGTGTAACTCACCTCCACATAATAAAGCCTAATATTTTAAGAATTTATGTCATTTTAAATATAAAATAATGTATTTCAATCCACTTTAAAAAAACCATGGGCAAAAACCATTGGCTGGTTTTTGGTTTTAATTAGTTTAATGTGTGGTGTCCAAAACCTAAATAATAAACAATTCTGTCTATTTTTCTATAAAAACCCAACCAGGCTCCCACTTCATCTTCACTAAAAGTCTTTGGATATCAAAAAACCTCTGCCCTACTCTCTGTATAATCCTCCCATAGTTACCTATTATCCCTATAAGCCTCTATCAAGACTCTCCAAAGCATTTGGGATAACACTTCCAAGGGATTTATTCCTTTCTCATTTTGTCCAAATTTTATTATGGTGTCATACCCTTTTTAATTTCAATTAAAAATGTTGGAATATGATTTCTAACTTCACCCATACTTCCCTATCTATGTTTTAATGATGATATAACTCTTTCCCTATTATTAATTCCTCCCATTTACACCCATTACCATGTTGAAATACCATAAGGAATTTATCTATTCTCATTTACATTCAAGCAATTGTTTTGTTTTTTGAATATGAATTCAATTAAATATGTTGGGAGATGTATATATATGATCCATTTACATTACATTACATTTACATATGATGAGACACCCCCTCTCTCTCATCAACCATTTTTATGAATTCTTCTGTCAAGCTATTATGCGGCCGAAATTGCACCGCGATTTTCCATGCCATAGTCAATGTGTAGAAAATACCATGCCAATTTCTATATCAAGGGTATTCACCTTTATGAACATTTAATTTATGACTATAGAGTCTCATGTATGAATTACACATTACTTAATCATGGAATAACTTACGATGTTGAATGATTCCATGTTATACGATTAAAGTGGCACACTAATGCATGAAATGAAATGATTATAAAGGGTGTTCCCTGATAGCACTCCAATGTGTTGGGTAAATATTAGTGTAATGATACGTCAAGTGCAGTGAGGGTTTACTCATGATAATTCATGTTCAATGAGGGTTTACTAATGATCCATGTTTAATGAGCCTTGGATAATGCTAAATTCATGTGAAATGTTGTTTCCACATTTCCATATTATGGTCATGCCTTTATGTTCATGTTTCTCTTATAATCAATTGATATCCCTATTGCCTGAAATGTATTTTCTTCTTTATGTTTTAAATTTTTACTCCCTTACTGGGATTTATATCTCACCCTTTTATTATTCATGTCCTCAGCTTATCCCATGCAATGCTAAATTCGAAGGAATAATGTGGTAATGTAAAATAAGTTTTCAATAAGATGTTTCATTTTATGTTTTCGTTGTTATGTAATGTTCCTAATCTCCAAATACACTAGAAATCTCGATCTTCTAAGTTTTTTCAAGTGAAGGTTTTATGTAATAAATTATGTTTACGTCTGAAATAAAGAGCATGATTTTTATATCTAACCTTGAACGTAGTGATAACTGATAATCTACCATTATTATATGTTTTAACACAAAAAATGGACTAATAAATCATTATTAAAACATATTTCTCTAAATAAATAGAATACTCCAACAACCTCCTATGATAATATACATAGTATTTTTGTATACTATAACTTTTCCTCATAATCTAAAATAACAAACTCTGGATCAATATTAACCTACACCATCGATGACCAAACTACAATGTCATCAGTAAAATCAACACTGAATAATGGTGAATGGAATGGTATTCAATGAAAATCTACGTAAGGTTCTATACTAATAAAAGAATAAAAACCACTATTATAAGAAAATTATACGAATGACTAATCGACCATCCATGATCCACCAAAATCCAAGATAGATTCTCTCATCATTCCATTGAAATTAGGTATCATCCACTCAATTTAACCATTATTATATGGATAAATTGTAGTTATATAGATCAAATATATACCAAATACATGTTGAAATCCCTTCTATGATGATTTTGTAAACCGAAGAGCATGATTAGAATATATCATCCTTATAACTCTTCAATGTTCCACCACCAAGTACATATAAATATTCACTAAAATACCATCTAAAATATTCCCATTAATTGATAATAAATAATATCAAATAATCAATAACTTAATAATGAACCAAATGGAATAAAACCATCTCATGGTTTGAGGCTAACCTAAAAAATATATAGAAATTCCCCCCACTTATAATGTTGTATTTCTAAACGATGTAGTAATCCTTCAAGAACTTGATGATGTAAGTTTACATGTTTTCACAAAATACATTGAGGAAAAAATGCGGATACCACCTTTTTTATACAAGTACATAAAAAATACCTATTCAATGCATGATACATCTTTGAAATACCCACATGCATATCAAAAAATGGATTATGGAACTCATGTTTTATATTTTCCCATAAAATCATGGGAAGAAATTACATTATATGAAAGAACAAATTTTTCACTTCGTCCTAAGAACAACCATTCATCACATCACTATTTATGTTATGGTCTCTCGACACATTCACCTCAAGGTCTCCCTCCTGATATTTATATACCTTTTGAATTAATGAAGATTAAACTGTCATTTGATAATCATAGTCTGAAATATCTATATATTTATAACCAAGCTAAATAGATGATACTAACTCCATCGCTAAATCTTTCTTTATCATATTTTGAGAATCCTCAATATAATAATTCCTACTAATTTAATCACACACCACATTTTCCTTTCCAAAAGTATATATGATCTCAAAATAATATTCATAAAGAAATTAATCCAACCTTCTCTGCCATAAATTCACATCCTTTTGAGAATAGATATACTACAATATATAAATATTAGAATAAACCAGAAATAATTATCTAGGAATACAATTCATCTAAACCTAAAGTGAAAACATAATCATTGCAAGATCCAAATCATGGTTGACATAGTTGTGTTTTTGTAGATGTAACTATATATACCTAGAAGAAATGAATATTATCTCTCTCATCAAGAAACATCCAAATCCTTGATGAGAGTAATCATAATAGACCTTGTAAATAACACACTCCATTAGAAATTGATAAACTAGATCACTCATCAACTTACCTTTAAAAAATTAAAAGAGGATTTCCACCCATATATGAAATAATCATTCAACTTCTTAGTCTTATCTTGTAACAAAGTCTTATTCTAATAAAAACCATGTGAGACCCTCCTATAATAAAACGCTAAGCCTATGAGACTCATTGCTTTAGAAACATTATTCAGTGGATACATTTATACCACTACATAAATCGTCACTGTGACTATTGCTTTTGAAAGCTATAGAATAATTTGACCCTTAAAATGAACCCAAAGTTTGAAAAATATCCTCTTAGAAATATTTCTATAGAATTTAATTTTTTAATAAATTCTAGTCCATTATTTTGGTTCACTATGTGATCCTACATCATCAAATAATCCAATGTATCATTTATTAAGAAAACCGTAATATAATCATGATATGGTTGAATCAACCTATTCATAATCCCATAAAAATGACCTAGGAATTTATAACACCAATGAACATCCCTATATACTCAATACACCTATACTGAGATAAAAAATTTATATTAATAATTTCATCATCCATAAAAATCTTTTTTGATGATATAATGATCATAAATTGATCTTTGAAAACCAACTTGACAATTTTAATCGTTTAAACAAATTATTTAATTAAAAAATAGGATATGGGTTCTTTTACAACACTTCATTTTACTAATTATATTATATGAAGAACCAAAATACTATTCTATCCTTTTTTGTGATTAATATTAGAGATTCTATTAATGAAAAACCAATCCAAATAAAACATTAATATAACTACTCATTAATTTGAATTCTTAAAAATAAAAGCTTCATAGGTTCTTTATGATAAGATTACTTAGAAATAAGAGAAACACACGGATAAAAATTATTCCTAAACCTAATCTATCACCTTAAAGGTAATATTGTAACATCTTCCTAAAATATATAAATGTAATAAGTCAAAATAATGGGAAACTTATCCATCACCACATAAAATTCAATAACCATATAACTCATCAACTAGGATATTAATACCCCAGGGATCAATCTAAATATTCCCAAAACATAAATCTATTTCTCTAATAAATATCATAAAAACACCATATAAACTATAGAAAATCAGTCTCTTTATATACAAATTACTAAAATCTTTTACTGAATACAACTAATTTATCCATAGGTTAATATCATGGGGTAATTTTTTTTATAATATTATGTTATAATAGATTTGGTATATAACCAAAACTAACTCATAGATATAGACTTCGACTAAATTTTTATAATATTCTATTAAATTAATAAACTCCAATAGACTCTATATCCTCTGTATTGTGATACCTAACCCATTTGTTGGAACGGGTTGATTACATACTATGAAATACCAAAATAAATCAAAATATACTCAAGAGTGGATTAAATGAAAATCACGTATTTAGTCACTTCTAGTTCTTCAAATCCTTATAATTTAGTAGCCTAACGTTTCACTCTACACACTCCTCCCCCTCATTGTCCCTACTAATTCAACTAGAACATCTTTAATATGATATTTGGGGATCTCTACCATTATTTCATATTCCAACAACACCCTATATCAATGGCTCCAATGGTCATCTATCTTTCTATTATTGGAGAAACTCTTATCGATGAGGCTAATAGATGAGTATATTAACAATATTATATGCTCATTACTCTCTTTCCTACCAATTAAAAATTGAAATGATAACTATAAATAGTCCATAGTTTTATAATAGAAAAATAAAATTCCCATGGTCCCACAAGATGGATGCCTAATATCCGCACGTATAAAATGAGATAACACAAAAAACAAATTCAAAATTATCTATTTAACCTATATTGACATGAATATCATGAAAGTTAAACTCTATATCAAATACGAGATACATCTAGATATGTATTTCCTAGAAAATATTACATTTTTCCAACAAATTATCAACCATATTATCTCTTTTAAAATTCCTTGAAGAAGTATATTAGAGAAAAGATTCCAAACTTCCACTAAAAATCATGTTCAAAATAACATTGAAATGGTGTTCTATACACATATCATTAGTTTAAAAATATTGGAAATATCACATAAAATCCATAATCCACACACCCTACTCAAAAAAAATTACCATATTATATTACTAATATCTCCTTCTGCCTCCTGATTCTCAGATTGTTTGATACAAAATATTTCCTGAATAATTTTCAGAATCAATTTCATTCTATTAGATAACTATCATGATATCCCAAGAAAATAATAAACTAATTACATATAAAATATAACATGCTAATCACCATAATATAGAGTCCGTGGTGATTTTACTACAATGGTAACGAATAAAAGTTTTCACATTACAAAACATCCAATAGTTTAGTATTCTTATGAGACTAGATACATTCATGATGCTTATATTAGATTTGAAAACCAAAAAAATGATAAAAATTTAATTGAAATGTTTATTAATACTGGAATATTATTATATTATTCCTAGTATTCTTCTTATTTCCCTAGGGAAAAGAAAAAAAATAAAGGATTAAGATCAGATGCCGAATAAGGTGTAACAAATAATTAAATCTATAATAGAATAAATAAGGGGTAAATAATATGAAAAAATACATAATTATCAAACAAATCCATATAACATACAAAAATATCATTAAATATATTCATGGATAACATAAAAATGAAAATAAATAATCAAATGGATTATAATAAATGACTTAAAAATGTTAAAAGGTATAATATGGGACATTATAAACATGCTTTTGGGGAATATTATAAGAAATCAAACATAAACATGTAAGATATATTCCAAATAACTAAGATAGTTGGTATCCTGAAACCTAATCGTGTATTGAGGGGATATATAATTCCAAGACACACTTATAACAAATTAAGTATAATACATCCATCATATGAAATATTTTATCAAACAATTCGTATCATAATATTTCCAAAGGAACCACTTACAAACACATCTCTTAGTAATAAATAGTACCTCATATAAAATTAGAAGGTATATAGATTGTAAAATATTATCCATTCAAGGGAAATAAATGGATAATTTTTTAAATATCCATCTATATCGTAAGAAATACAAAATATACACAATGAAATGTAAATTATTCTGGATAATAATTAACCAGGTCGAACATTTTCATCGTATAAGGGTGAAAATTAGTATAATTCAATGTAATGGATAGAAAACAATCAAGGATAGAATAATATTATCTTAATATAAAAATATAATAAATTTAATGTCTTAGAAGTGAGTTATATTAATAAGAGAAGATAATATCTTGATAAAATAATATATTTTTAATATTGAAACATAATATTAATAAATCATAAAATATAAAGGAATTAAATTAATTTTGAGATATAAATAAATAAGGTATGAAAACCCCTACCTTATTATATCAATTAAAAACTATTTTTAATGAACTCATTAGATCCTTTGAGTTTGGTCTCTAAAAATTGGAATATAGATAAGGGTTTTGGAACCCGTACCATATTTCGTTTCCTATGAAAATCTCTTTGGATCGACTTCGAGAGATAAATAGAGATAGATTTTGGAATTATTATCTAAATCCCATCACAAATCTTCTTGAGAGGAAAAATGAGAGGAAAAATATGTTTAATGGTTTTGGAGTGGAGGAGGATAAGAGGTTTTCTTTAAAAAATTAGAGGGGCGGGGTTGTTTATTAATTTCTAAAAACTTTCCTTGGACTTTAGGTTGTAAAAAATTAGAAAACTATTATTCTTAGGATGGTTTTGAACAATTGTATTTAACATTTAGGACCTAATTTTTTACATTTATATTCTTAAAAACCGATATCCCTAAAATTATATTATTTGGGACATCAAAAAGATATTTGTTCATAAAGGTTTATTAAATCATAAAATATTCTTTGGTCTTTGGAAAATTCTTTATAGGTTTGAAAATTTTATTTTATTATTAAAAATTACGTTAATTTAATTATTTTTTTGATAAAGAATTTATATTATTTATTACATTACTAAAAATTCATTAATTTTTTTAAATTCTTACCCTATATTTATATCATATGTTACTATTCAAGAAAAAAATTAAAATTTCTCAGAAAATTATGAAACAACCCATTTTGATAATATCGACTTGGTGATTGTAAATTTTAATACTTTTTGTCAAATTAGTTTCCTATATATATGAAATTTAATATTTAAATAAAACCCTTAGTATATATTTAAACCATTCATTCAATGGAAATTTTTTTAAAACTATTCATTAATTAATCTTATTTTTATTCTCAAAAATATTTGTTTAATTATATCACTATATATTGACCAATATTTATAATTAATAATTATTAATAATTTTATTATCAAATGATTTTATGTATTTTATTGAACACTTATATTTATATGGGTCACTAATAAAAAGGTTAGAGTAGGATGTTACTATTCTAATGGTTTGATTCCCAACACTCAAATTCCAATTACCACCTTAACCTTCCAGTAATCATATTACTCTTTATATATATACTTTTCATTATAATATCTTAAATTAGTCACATACTTATTTTAGTCTTATACCATTTCCTTTCTACTTATTATTATTTTATTCATCATATAGGTTCATCTTATATAATTATCATTATTTTGTTTTATGATACTCCATAGTTTAGGATTATAGTCATGATCTATATTGTTATGTTTTATGTAACACTCTTTTTATATGTTATTATTATTGTAATTTTCTAGTTTTATTTACTTACGGAATGTTTTAATATTATGATGAAATAATTGAACATGAATTGTGCAATAGTTATTTTAATGGAGTGCTTATTTACTATAGTAAAATCTTAGGTACTACATTCACCACCCTTAAATAATTTCATCCAAATACTTTTTTATATAATTTAATCCTTAAATAATGTGAGTAATTTTTCATCATTACCTCATTAGGCTCTCTCATTGTTCCAATAAAAAGTGTTTCCTTGAAATTAAATTCACCAATCAAGTTTTCTGATTCTACCATATTTTCTCTCCAACATCAAGAATATGGATATATTTTTCATTATAAGAAATTTACGGTTCCAACTATATTTCATCAGTCGTGAGTACATGAACTGGTTTCAACTTGTACTTCTTGAACAATAATACATAGAAGAAGGAATTCACTTTAGAGTGGTCAATAGTATAGGTAAAACATAATCTTGATCTCTAATTCTCTCTAAAATATGAAAGGTCCTAATACACCTTGGATTTAGATCCCCTTTCTTACTAAACCATATAAATACATTCAATTGTGATAAATTGGAAAAGACACAATCTTCTACTTGGAATTCCATGTATTTCAATTTATTAAATATTATATAATCTTTGAGATTTCTTAACAAGATTATGAAGTGATTAAACATTCTTAGTTATCTCCTCAATGTTCTATTTTCCAAATAATTATACTTCTCAAACTTCAACCCAAAAGGCTAGATTAAAGTACATTTCCATTTATATAGATTTATAAGGTGGTATTTGAATGCTTGAATAGAAACTATTATTATATAAAATATCTATCAAAGGTAGATAGTAGTCCCATATTCATTTAAAGTTATGTTTTCATGATCTCAATATGTAGTTTAATGTTTGGATAATTAGTTCAGGTTACCTATTAGCTTAAGATTTATACGTTGTTCTAAAGTGTATCTTAGTTTTAAAAGTCTTAAAAAAACTCCTCTAAAATTTTTATGTTAAATATGGGTCATGATTAGATATTTTTTATGTTTGTGAATTGTGAAGTATCACAACATTATTTATATGGACCCATAAAAGTCCGTTATAGGGTAGGTCCTCCATTATTTATATGAAATTAGAAAACTTTGTAAAGCAGTCCATAATGATCCATATCATCATCATTCCACTTAGTTGTATTTTTATTTACAATAACAAATCCCATTATAATATTTTACAAATTACCTATTTATATTGGGAGATAATTCATGACATCCGTATGATATTATCTCTCAATATTTATATTTTGTCCCCCCAATCATGTAGACACATTGTGGACAATTTTCAAATTCATGTAGTCCCGGTAAAAATGTTCTATTAAATTCCTATACAACTAGGTGGTATTAGGATGTAACAAGAAATTAAAACTAGGATCATTAGCACTAAACTATAGAAAAAACACATATCCTTTTTTTCCAAATTTCAATATATTAGCTTCATAGATGAAGCCTATAAATTTCCCATCATTCATGGATCTAATATTCTTTTGTATCCTATATCATAAAATTAGGACTTATTTATCTCATATAGTAAAGATATTTGGGAAATTATATGTAACATTAATGATGTTTCTCTGAACTCATTAATTTAAACATCCAAATTAAATGAATCTATAAATATTGGAACTTATCCTTCTATGTTGTGGATAAACAACAGTGGTCCTTCCTGCTCAATGCATGAACTGACTTGTTTTCCTAAAAAAGGAGTTTGTGTATCATAAAATCACTATCCCTGAGTTATTACTACATTATACTTTGTGTCAGGTAGATATATTTATATGTGAATATGGACTTCAAAATATCATGATCCATATATAAGTCTCATCATTCAATTTAATGATAGTTCATATATATCGCTAGGAAAATATTATTGTTTTTAACTCATGATCAAGAGCTTGATAGTTCTGTTCATGGGTATTTAAATTCTTGGATTCATAATCAAAAAATTATGTCATTTTTCAAAATGAAATATATAATTCCATTCTTCTATGTATCCACATATTTCATAAATACTTACTCACATGATGGAAGAATTAATTTCGGTGCATTGACCAATATATTATCCAGTTGCTCAAAAACAAAATTCACATTTTTTTACTAGGTGAATTTGACCACTGTACTTACTAACTTGGTCAATGGGATGGATAAATGGGAAATATTTTGAAAAAATAACTTATAATAAACTTATAAATCAAGAAAACTGCATATATTTATCATATTTTCTAGTATGGTACATAATTTGAGGACCTTGGTCTTCAAAGGGAAAATAGATATTCTGTACTTCCTGATAATATGGACATGAAAAGAATCTGGTGGAATCCAAAAATCAAATTTATTGAATTTACCATATATCCAATTTTCTCTATGAATCTCTCAAAATAATATATAAATGGTTCTCATTATCTCCGTATCATTTACACTATATCAATATATATTTAATAAATAAGAGAATCAATTTTTCAAGATAATTGATAAAAACATTATTTATCAAATCAATAAACACAAATGGTTTATTAGTTAATTCAAATCACATTAATGTAATCTCATAAGGTCAATACGTCATATGAGAATTTATCCTTTGAATATTATCCTTCTTTACTCTAAACCGATGAAAACTAGAATGAAGATAAATCTTTCATATGTATTGTGCACCTCTATATCGATCAAAAATTTAATAAATGTACAATAAATGATATTTTTTCTTTTTAGTAATTGAATAATTTTCCCTATAATCATTTCAAGGCTGCATAATCCTTTCCTTATATTTTAAAAATCATATAGGATATCCCAAGGTGATACACTAGCGAATATAAACTCCTTATCACATAACCCATTTGGTTGTTTAAATCCCCCAATAACATTCAGGATATTCTATAATGTGGCTTAGACATGTGTTTTTCATTCGGTATCAGTTCAATAGTAAAATCAACTTCTAATTTATGTATATTTCTAGGTATATCCTTAGGAAATACATAAATTTATTCTTTACCAATAGATACATCCTCTATTTTTAAGATATACATCCCATATAAATAAGAAATTTTCAATTAATATTCTCCATAAAAATCAATATGGTGATACACTATAAGTTTTTTTAGACAAGACTCTGATAATGTGGAACCTCCCCTAAAAACAATGGTTTTTATACCACCTTCATAATTTATAATCTTCTTCTATCAGTTTTAAATTTTTATGTTATATTTTGAGATCAAATCCATCTTATGTATTTTGTCAAAGTCAACTATATGTATAGAAATGATGTTTTTAACTAGGTAATATCTTTGATTCTTAATAGAAGCTTCCAAATGTATATTTTTTGAAATAATATTTTCACTAGGTTTTTTTTTGACAAATCATTATTTAACTTATCATGGGATAATTTTATGTCCTTGGAAAACATGCAATATATAAAAGACTATATTGATATAGAATCAAATAAATATTTTTCTAACATTGAGTTTAGGATGAATTCACCTAATATCACATGATTCTATAATTTTAATTTTGTTGTTGTTACTAAATAAGCCCAATATTTTTCCATTAAACCCTTTTGAGGTAGATTCCCTTGATTCATGGAATATTGAATGGAATGGTGTCCCATATTATTATAGTTTAATCATTGGAATTTGAATTAGTTCTATAATCTATACATTCTTAATACTAATAGAATTTATCTATACCCTTATAGAAAACTACAATTCCCCTCAATGAAATTACTAGGCTGGTTATTCTCATAGGAATTACATGTTGGTAATCTGATCCTTCTTCTCTATTCCTTTTCTAAATTTCTCTCTACATAGTGGTCAACTATTCACTTCATCTCATGGTTTCTTTTTAAAATACAATATTTAGAAAATCCTTTTCTGGTCTTCATTCATCTTTTCTCTATCTACTTATATGAAAATATATTGAGAGACTAATTCACTCTGAAGGCCCGACTTTTGTTCATCAAATATGTCATCCATCTTTTTTTGATTGTGTATATAATACACATAATTTATTTTAATCTTTGTAAACTTATCCTCATACTCAAAAAAAAATTACTCTTATTTTTGGGTTTAATTGGTTAATTTTATTTCTATGTCAGCCATTTTCTCTCTAAGAAAATACTTTTTATGGAACATGACATTAAAATTTTCAAATTCCATGTTTTTTATTTAATAATATTTTTTAATGTTTTGAATAAATTACCACCATTGTTAAACATATCCCCATAGATTATATAATACCATTAAAACTATCTTATTACCACTATATCCAACTGTAAATGAGATCTACTATATTATAACGATCCATTGTTTCGGTACTGATAAATTAGTGGTTTTATTAATGGATGGAGGTTTTTTCATCATGAATTAGTATAATAGTGTTACACCATATTAAAGTGAAATGTGTTATTATATGCATGAATTTTTATTTCTCATGACCTAAGTCAATTAACCTGTTATATTAATAATATTCTCATCTTCAATTCAATCCTCATTGACTTTCTTGGGAGGGAAATCCCTAAATTGTTTATAGGCGGTGACATAGTTTCTTTTTCTCCATTTCTTTTTAATATAAAAAATATGGAGTATAATTGATTAGTTCCTGACAAAAACTATAAATTATATTATTTCTATTCATATCAAATATTAGATATGAAATTTCATTTAGGGTTCTTTTGTAAATGTATATTATTGATCTATTTTCTTTTAAATTTAGTTCCTCAGGATTCTAATAAAACTTATATGATACCAACAAAAACACACGAAATCTAGTAACCTAGATCCATTATAAATTTTATTACATTAATAAAGAATAAAATAGATCACATGTGTAACGCCCCGACCCCAGTTACCCAGAGTCGGTGCATTATTACATAACATTGGCATGATCACAAGAAAGATCAAATCTCGAAAGACCGATTGGTTTAGTAGCCTTGGAAACACTAGATATATTCATAAGTTTTACATTACATCATAAAATGAAAAACTACTACAACAACATAATGTTTCCACAATCCACACTATTAACCCCTCATAAAATCCCTGCAGGTCATTCATAACTTATTTCTTCACATCCTGGGAAAAATAAAACATAGAAAAGGGGTGAGCTCAAATGCCCAGTAAGGATAACAATATAGCGGAAACTTTCATCAATAAGAATAAACATTTAAGGCAATGTATAACTAAAACAAAAGCCTTTTAAACATGAACTTTCAACATGGTATGGCATAAATAAAATGAAATAATGCCATTTACTTATTCACATGGATATTCTACTAATCGAATAATCACATGCAAAAATCAATAACCACTTTCATAATGTTGGAATGCATAATGCCAGACTATCATAACCACATAGCCAAGGCCTCGTGCCAAGACTACAAATAAGATTTTGTCAACGCCTTGTGCCAAGACACTAGTTTGTCTCATGAGACCTACCGATGCATCGAGGAGCTATAGCGGGCTCCACCCGTCACATATTAAGTCCAATGCATTCCCATATGAAAAGGTTTAAACATAACATAAACATTCGTATTAAAACTAGCATACTAAATGTCAATACTTTCACCATAAACTATGAATGGTATAAAAATAGCACATCCACAGTCAAACATATCACAAAACCTTCAATACAATATAGAAGTTTTGTATCATAATAAATCAACTTCAAATAATCTTAAAATCCATCAAAGGATGTTGACATAGATGAAATCAAAATTCTTTTTAAAGAAATATCTCCTTTTATTTAAAATCATTTAAGATCCATATATAATAAAACATTTTCTTTGAAAATATTCTTATAAGCATGTAAGGAAAGCTTTGAAGATTTTATAACGGCGGAAAAATAACCGCACCCGCCGTATAAGTTAAAAAAGACATTCTTACCTCAATTTTGTCGAAAAGGTTAAAAAGCACCTTGTTTAGAAAACGACGGAAAGATTCCTCTTATAAAAAGTCAAAAAAAGGGTATAAATGACTTTAACCCATATTCTTGTAAAAATGTTTTGAAATACATTTTGAAGAAACATGGATGTGGATGATAACGAGATCCCAGTAGATTATTACGTATAAACAACCTCGGATAATGAAGAGATTGTGAAATAACCCTTACCTTGTACTTTTCCTTGGTTGGGGTCGGTTAACCTCCTGTATAATGGTTAAATAATTGTTATTAAATTATACAAGAATCATATACATTAATATGATATCATATATGATCTTTTAACATTGCTTTATTAATAATATCTTAGTATTATCGTCGTTTCAGGTGATAATCGATTCGTTCTTCTTAAATGTTTGGTTACGTAAGACATGTTTGTAATGGATAGATTAAATCTTATTCATAATCAGAATGATATTAACATTATTTTTAACCCTAAAATGAGAATAAGACTTGAATGGATACGATGGAGGATGGATCTCACCGCGTTCGTGGAGACGGTAGTCCGTACGTACACACGAACGCTACTTCCATTTAATTTTTATTTTAAAAGAATTGAATCCAAATGATACATAGGTATATTACTATTCCAGTATAATATAATATTTTATATATGTTACTTAAGTTCATTAACACCATCCTTTATACGTTCCATGTGTGGTATGAACGAGTCATATCATTTTAAAGGGGCGGTAGTCCGCACTTCCTCAAATGAAATTATCGTATGTATATACAACATGAAACGAATAATGGTATGAAATAAAATGGAATTACAGAAGCTTATATATAAAATATATATCATTAATATCATATTTAATTACAGTTCCATCATAATGGCCACCATGAGAGGCGGTAATATGTATTTGAACAATCATCGTTTCGTGAGGCGTTAGTTTGCCATCCACAGAAACATTATGTTCATCATCCATTAGATGGAGTTGTGTGTATGTGTAGTTTGAATCCTTCTTATAAAAACATCCTAGTATATTGAGGATACTGGTGTTGTTACAAAAGAAAGGAAATAAAAAGAGTTTGGGGGTTGGAGAAGCAAAATAAATGAAAATAATTTAAGAGAAAACGTTACCTTTAATTTAGGTAACTCACTTTGGTTGGAACCAAAGGACTTCTTGAAATGCTTTCTGCCTAAGGGGAAGCTTCAAGGAGGAGGAGAGGGATGTGGGGAGCTTAGTTGGGCAGAGTTTGGACGAGCCAAGTGGCTTGAGAGGTGTGAGGAATGAGTATAAGTGGTCTCCTTTTATAAGGGAGAAGAGGGGCTCTTTAGGAAAGAGTGAAAGTATTACTTTATAATATAATTATATTCGGTTTATAATGGTCCAAAAATCATTGAGGTGGAATATAATATGACTCATATTCTAAATAACATCAACCAATAAGAATTGGACAGGTTTTAGATAATATTTTAATCATTATAATCTTATTTATTTAAATGATTTATTAATGAGGTAAACATTGCATCATTATTGTGTCATTAATAATTTAAATTATTTGATGTCTAAAAATTATAAATAATATATCATTATGTAGAAAATCTTTTTAGATTTCTAATGAATATTTATAATCGAAAATCCAACATGTATAACCCTATGTAAAAATTGTTCTTCTAAAAGATGTAAGCTTATGCCATTTTTATTTTTATTTTAACTTTATTAATATAAAGTGTCCCTACCACATACAAGTGGCTCCAAGGGGTCCCCAAATTGACCCAAGGATGCTCAAGGTCGGGTATGTGTCCACCAATAAGGTTAGGACACGTTTTAGGTTAATTTTGTATTATTATAATATTATTTTTTAACCCTTATTTACCGGATTTACCCTTAACCATGGTAAATAAAATATTTACCACAGTAATTATTCAAAATGTCTAAAAATAAAAGTTACCTATTTACACAATTTGGACATCCTGATTCCAAATATGGAATCCATTTTTCTAAATTCAAAACACATAAGTGGCAGAAATTAATTTAAAATTAATTCCCGCTGTCAAAACAAAAAACGTGTTTCTAAGAGGTAATAACTATCAAAAGATTGACACTTGTTTATGTTCGGTTTAATTGTAAAGTTATGTCCAACGACCAACATTATATTAAATGGTAAAAATATATTCTAAATATACTTTAAAACCACTCAAATTCACAATTTATCACTATTAATTATTTTGATTAAAAAAGTTGTTTTTAATTAAAATTTAGTAATTTTCACTATTCATCAAAATATAAAAGTTATCCGAAAAATACCAAAATTTCACCCTAGGCTAATTTCAATATTCCGAATCCAAAAATGAAGTCCATTTTGAAATATAAAATATATATGATTTCAAAAAGTAGGTATTACTATTCATAATGGCTAGTTTGATTAGTTATGGTGTGTTAGAACTCGGTGTTGCGTACAACACACGCTATCACATTATTCAAAGAGACGCGTACCGTAGAAGCTTGGGGTGTTACATTCTCCCCTCCTTAAAATAATTGCTTCCTCGCAATTTCTAGGGTATTACTGCATAAAAATACTCTGGTGGTTCTTCATCATAAGTTCCTCGGGTTCCCACGTTGCCTCTTCCATCTTATGGTTTCTCCACAAAACTTTTACCAGACGCGTCGTCCGGTTTCTCAGCACTTGTTCTCTCGTATCAAGAATCTTGACGGGCTCTTCGCAATAAGACAGATCGGGTTCCAGTTCTAATTCCTCATAGGTGAGTACATGCGTCGGATCAGGCATGTATTTCCTCAATAGAGATACGTGGAACACATCGTGAACTTTGGAGAGACTTGGCGACATTGCCAATCGGTAAGCTACAACCCCAATTCGTTCTAGAATTTCGAAAGGTCCGATGTACCTGGGACTCAATTTACCTTTCTTTCCAAAACGTATGACTCCCTTCCATGGAGATACCTTTAGGAAAACATGATCACCGACTTGAAATTCCAAATCCTTCCTTCGATTATCGGCATAGCTCTTCTGCCTACTTTGAGCTGCTTTGATGTGATTTTAGATTACTTTCACCTTTTCCACCGTTTCCTCCACCAGTTCTGGGCCTACAAGTTTTCTTTCACCAACGTCATCCCAACAGGTTGGTGTACGACATCTCTTTCCGTATAACGCTTCATATGGTGCCATCTGTATACTCGAATGGAAGCTATTGTTATAGGAAAATTCTACCAGTGGTAAATATTGATCCCACATACCCTGAAAGTCAAGTGAGCAAGATCTCAACATGTCTTCTAAGGTTTGAATAGTCCGTTCTGATTGTCCATCTGTCTGAGGGTGGTAAGCATTGCTCAAATGAAGTTCAGTATCCAGGGATTTCTGAAGAATTTTCCAAAATCTTGAAGTAAAACGGGGATCACGATCAGAAACAATCGATAGGGGTACTCCATGAAGTCTCACAACTTCATTAATGTATAGTCTTGCTAGACGTTCCAGGGGTAGATCTTCTCTTATAGAAAGAAAATGTGCTGACTTGGTAAGACGATCAACAATAACCCATATTGCATCGTTCCTTCTAGGAGTCTTTGGTAGCCCCATGACAATGTCCATCGTAATATTGTCCCATTTCCACTCCGGTATAGGAAGAGGTTGCATGACTCCTCCAGGCTGTTTCCTTCCAGCTTTCACTTGTTGACAAACCATACATCTTGACACAAAATCAGCAATCTCCCTCTTCATATTGTCCCACCAAAAATGTTCTTTCAAATCTCTATACATTTTGGTGCTCCCAGGGTGTATAGAGAAATTGGAACTATGAGCATCATCCAGCAATTCCCTTTTTAGATCAGGTATATTGGGAACACAAAGTCTCTTCCCGAATTTCAAAATTCCATCTTCATACACAAAGTCTCTCAATCTCCCATCATTCACAGCTTTAATCTTCTTTTGGAATTCTTCATCATCGGTCTGAGAACTCTTAATCCTTTCTAGTAAAGATGGTTTGGCAACCATTTGAAAAAGCATTGATGTTTCACCTTCCCTGGTTATTCCCATGTCCATCTTCACTAGATCCATAAAAATTGGATCCCTTTCAATTCTCATATTGTTCAAAACTCCATGGTCTTTTCTACTCAAAGCATCTGCCACCTTGTTTGCCTTCCCTGGGTGGTAGTGTATCGTACAATCATAATCCTTGAGTAATTCAAGCCATCTCCTTTGCCTCATGTTGAGTTCTTTTTGTGAGAAAATATACTTCAAACTCTTGTGATCAGTATAAATCTCACATTTTTCACCATAGAGGTAGTGCCTCCATATCTTCAAAGCAAAGATCACTGCTGCTAACTCGAGATCATGAGTAGGATAGTTTTGTTCATGAATTTTCAACTGTCGTGATGCATAGGCAATAACTCTATCATTCTGCATAAGTACACATCCAAGTCCTTTCTTCGATGCATTACTATAAATAACGAACCCATCATTCCCCGATAGTAGAGTCAATATAGGAGCATTGACTAATATTCTCTTCAGTTCTTCGAAACATTCTTCACACTCTTTTGTCCAAACAAATTTAACCCCTTTACGTGTGAGCTTCGTTAATGGGTTAGCCAATCGGGCAAAATTCTGGACGAAACGTCGATAATAACCTGCCAAACCAATAAAACTACGTACCTCAGTTATACTCGTAGGTTCTGGCCATTCTTGGATTGCCTTGGTCTTAGAAGGATCAATAGAGATTCCATCTTTAGAGACAATATGGCCAAGAAAAGAAATCTCCTGAAGCCAGAATTCACACTTGCTAAACTTCCTATATAATTTATGCCTCCTCAGAGTCTTCAAGATAATACGCAAGTGATTTTCATGATCTTCGTAGGTTTTGGAGTATACCAGAATATCATCAATAAATACCACCACAAATTCATCGAGATACTCCTTGAAAAATCTATTCATCAGATCCATGAATACAGAGGGTGCATTAGTCAATCCAAACGGCATTACAGTAAACTCGTAATGCCCGTACCTGGTTCGAAATGCTGTCTTCGGAATGTCTTCCTTCTTCACACACAACTGATGGTATCCATATCGAAGGTCAATCTTTGAAAAGTATTGAGCTCCATGCAGTTGGTCAAATAAATCATCAATACGAGGTAGGGGATACTTGTTCTTTATCGTTATGGCATTGATCTCCCTGTAGTCGATACATAACCTCATAGATCCATCTTTCTTTTTAACAAAAAGAACAGGGGCTCCCCATGGACGAACACTAGGGAGAATAAATCCCTTATTACTCAATTCCTCTAGTTGTTTCTTTAGTTCGACTAACTCTACAGTGGCCATTCTATAAGGGGTCTTCGATATAGGCCTTGATCCAGGAATCAAATCAATGGAAAACTCAACTTCTCGTTCTGGAGGATGTCCAGGTAAATCTTCTGGAAATACATCTACAAATTCTTTCACAATAGGTACATCCTCTATTTGAACATTCCTTTCCTCACCCGCAGTTATTTCATTCTCTTCCTCCCCAATAATTGAATTTAGTTGAGCTATTGAGGGTGGATCTAAATAAGAATTAGGTGGTGACGATTCTGCTCGAAAAATAAGGTGTTCCTTATCATTATCATCAAGAATCGTAACCTCTTTCTTCTTACAATAAATCTTCGCATCATAGTCCGAAAGCCAGTCCATACAGAGGATTATATCAAACTCAATCATAGGTATGACGATGAGATCAGCAGATAAAGAAAATTTATGTGCTCTAATGGGGACTTATTCACAAAACTTTGTTGCAACGATACTTCCCTTAGGAGTTTTAACTGACAACTCCCTTATTAAATCAAATTGGAAATATCTAATTTTCTTAGCAAACTGGGAAGATATGAAACAATGCGATGATCCAGAATCAAATAATGCATTTGCTAAACTTGAGTAAACCATTAAATTACCTGCCACCACGTCTTTCAGAGCTTCTACCTCAGCAGTAGTGATAGCATAAGCCTGGCCTTGATCCCTCGGCCTTTTCTGAGGTAAGTTCTCCTGACGCTTAGGGCATGCATTTTCATAATGCCCCATCTCCCTGCAATTGTAGCACTGAACGTTGGTAGCTTCCTTCTTCCCCTTGCAATCATGAGATTGGTGGCCTTTTTCACCACACTTGTAACAGACTCCCATTCCCTTCAAGCAAGTACCAGGATGTTTCTTCCCGCATTTACCACAAGATGGATATTCAACCTTTCCCTTCTTCCCCTTATTTCCATTCCCAGATTGATCAGCAGGTCTCTTCTTCTCTTGCTTTGCTTTAATGTCATAAGACTTATAGAATTCCTTTTCGGTCTTGATAGCACATGAGACAATGTCTTCGTACGATGAAAAGGATTGCGAGACTAATGCTCGACGGAGAAATGGTTTTAACCCATCAAAGAAACGATCAATCTTACTTCTTGGGTTGCGAATATAATCTCCAGCATACCTCACTAACCTTGTAAAGTTAGCCTCATACTTTGTGACATTCTCATCCTCCTTCTGTCTCAGACTCAGAAATTGCCTTTCCATATCTGCTCGATGGTCGCGAGGGAAGTATTTTTCTAAAAACAGATCTTTGAACTCCCTCCATTCCATATTTGATACTTCATCATCTTCCTTCATGTTCTGAATCAATGACCCCCTTTGATCAGCATCTCCAGTGAGGCGGTAAACTGCCATGATAACTTTTTCCCTTTCACTGCTCCCCAAAGCCTGAAATATTTTCTCTAGGGAAAATATCCATTGCTCAGCTACTAAGGGATTTGTATTCCCATTGAACGTTGGTGGTTGTTGCCTCATGAATCGATCTAACATTGATCCTCCACGCTGCGGATCAGGGTGCTCCATACGGGTAAGGTTATTATTCATAACCTGAGTAAGTTGTCCCAGTATGGTGATTAGCTGATCAGCACCAGTTGCATCACCAGCCCCACTATAATTATCTTGAGCAGGAGGGCAATCCCTACATGGAGTGCGTGCATTGATACGGTTTCCATTTCTTCCACTAGGCACCATTTCTAAACAATGGCATAAACTAGATCAGTTTATGAATCAAAATACATAATCCCATACTTATAAAACACTTAACATAAATTGAACTATTTATGGATATAATCCATAATCATAAAAATGTTTTCTTTGAGGAAGTATATACTCATAAACCCTTCATAATGATTTGTAAAGAAAATGAGAGTTATCCTAAGCATATCCCCCGGGAGTGTCGTAACCAAGAGTGCAGCAAGGCCCGTTGTCGTGCACCAGTTCCCGTTTGAGTCTAGCTCAAAGCGGTGTTTTCGGGTTTTACCCCTAGGTACATCTGTGCCAAAGCCGCCTCTACCTGCTCGTATCCAGACAGGGATGTATTGCTCGGAAAACTCACAAAATCTCTACAATACCAAAATTCTAGGAAGTTCTTCTATACTAATCCTCAAAGTCCATCTTAGGTATACGTGCTCTAATCAGAGTTTATCTAAATCTAGCTTCCAAGGTTTGTACTAAACTTCCTCTGATACCAACTGTAACGCCCCGACCCCAGTTACCCAGAGTCGGTGCATTATTACATAACATTGGCATGATCACAAGAAAGATCAAATCTCGAAAGACCGATTGGTTTAGTAGCCTTGGAAAAACTAGATATATTCATAAGTTTTACATTACATCATAAAATGAAAAACTACTACAACAACATAATGTTTCCACAATCCACACTATTAACCCCTCATAAAATCCCTGCAGGTCATTCATAACTTACTTCTTCACATCCTGGGAAAAATAAAACATAGAAAAGGGGTGAGCTCAAATGCCCAGTAAGGATAACAATATAGGGGAAACTTTCATCAATAAGAATAAACATTTAAGGCAATGTATAACTAAAAGAAAAGCCTTTTAAACATGAACTTTCAACATGGTATGGCATAAATAAAATGAAATAATTCCATTTACTTATTCACATGGATATTCTAATAATCGAATAATCACATGCAAAAATCAATAACCACTTTCATAATGTTGGAATGCATAATGCCAGACTATCATAACCACATAGCCAAGGCCTCGTGCCAAGAATACAAATAAGATTTTGTCAAGGCCTTGTGCCAAGACACTAGTTTGTCTCATGAGACCTACCGATGCATCGAGGAGCTATAGCGGGCTCCACCCGTCACATATTAAGTCCAATGCATTCCCATATGAAAAGGTTTAAACATAACATAAACATTCGTATTAAAACTAGAATACTAAATGTCAATACTTTCACCATAAACTATGAATGGTATAAAAATAGCACATCCATAGTCAAACATATCACAAAACCTTCAATACAATATAAAAGTTTTGTATCATAATAAATCAACTTCAAATAATCTTAAAATCCATCAAAGGATGTTGACATAGATGAAATCAAAATTATTTTTAAAGAAATATCTCCTTTTATTTTGAAATCATTTAAGATCCATATATAATAAAACATTTTCTTTGAAAATATTCTTATAAGCTTGTAAGGAAAGCTTTGAAGATTTTATAACGGCGGAAAAATAACCGCACCCGCCGTATAAGTTAAAAAAGACATTCTTACCTCAATTTTGTCGAAAAGGTTAAAAAGCACCTTGTTTGGAAAACGACAGAAAGATTCCTCTTATAAAAAATCAAAAAAGGGTATAAATGACTTTATCCCATATTCTTGTAAAAATGTTTTGAAATAAATTTTGAAGAAACATGGATGTGGATGATAACGAGATCCCAGTAGATTATTACGTATAAACAACCTCGGATAATGAAGAGATTGTGAAATAACCCTTACCTTGTACTTTTCCTTGGTTGGGGTCGGTTAACCTCCTGTATAATGGTGAAATAATTGTTATTAAATTATACAAGAATCATATACATTAATATGATATCATATATGATCTTTTAACATTGCTTTATTAATAATATCTTAGTATTATCGTCGTTTCAGGTGATAATCGATTCGTTCTTCTTAAATGTTTGGTTACGTAAGACATGTTTGTAATGGATAGATTAAATATTATTCATAATCAGAATGATATTAACATTATTTTTAACCCTAAAATGAGAATAATACTTGAATGGATACGATGGAGGATGGATCTCACCGCGTTCGTGGAGACGGTAGTCCGTACGTACGCACGAACGCTACATCCATTTAATTTTTATTTTAAAATAATTGAATCCAAATGATACATAGGTATATTACTATTACAGTATAATATAATATTTTATATATGTTACTTAAGTTCATTAACACCATCCTTTATACGTTCCATGTGTGGTATGAATGAGTCATATCATTTTAAGGGGGCGGTAGTCCGCACTTCCTCAAATGAAATTATCGTATGTATATACAACATGAAACGAATAATGGTATGAAATAAAATGGAATTACAGAAGCTTATATATAAAATATATATCATTAATATCATATTTAATTACAGTGCCATCATAATGGCCACCATGAGAGGCGGTAAGATGTATTTGAACAATCATCGTTTCGTGAGGCGTTAGTTTTCCATCCACAGAAACATTATGTTCATCATCCATTAGATGGAGTTGTGTGTATGTGTAGTTTGAATCCTTATTATAACAACATCCTAGTATATTGAGGATACTGGTGTTGTTACAAAAGAAAGGAAATAAAAAGAGTTTGGGGGTTGGAGAAGCAAAATAAATGAAAATAATTTAAGAGAAAACGTTACCTTTAATTTAGGTAACTCACTTTGGTTGGAACCAAAGGACTTCTTGAAATGCTTTCTGCCTAAGGGGAAGCTTCAAGGAGGAGGAGAGGGATGTGGGGAGCTTAGTTGGGCAGATTTTGGACGAGCCAAGTGGCTTGAGAGGTGTGAGGAATGAGTAGAAGTGGTCTCCTTTTATAAGGGAGAAGAGGGGCTCTTTAGGAAAGAGTGAAAGTATTACTTTATAATATAATTATATTCGGTTTATAATAGTCCAAAAATCATTGAGGTCGAAGATAAGATGACTCATGTTCTAAATAACATCAACCAATAAGAATTGGACAGGTTTTAGATAATATTTTAATCATTATAATCTTATTTATTTAAATGATTTATTAATGAGGTAAACATTGCATCATTATTGTGTCATTAATAATTTAAATTATTTGATGTCTAAAAATTATAAATAAAATATCATTATGTAGGAAATCTTTTTAGATTTCTATTGAATATTTATAATCGAAAATCCAACATGTATAACCCTATGTAAAAATTGTTCTTCTAAAAGATGTAAGCTTATGCCATTTTTATTTTTATTTTAACTTTATTAATATAAAGTGTCCCTACCACATACAAGTGGCTCCAAGGGGTCCCCAAATTGACCCAAGGATGCTCATGGTCGGGTATGTGTCCACCAATAAGGTTAGGACACGTTTTAGGTTAATTTTGTATTATTATAATATTATTTTTTAACCCTTATTTACCGGATTTACCCTTAACCATGGTAAATAAAATATTTACCATAGTAATTATTCAAAATGTCTAAAAATAAAAGTTACCTATTTACACAATTTGGACATCCTGATTCCAAATATGGAATCCATTTTTATAAATTCAAAACACAGAAGTGGAAGAAATTAATTTAAAATTAATTCCCGCTGTCAAAACAAAAAACGTGTTTTTAAAAGGTAATAACTATCAAAAGATTGACACTTGTTTATGTTCGGTTTAATTGTAAAGTTATGTCCAACGACCAAAATTATATTAAATGGTAAAAATATATTCAAAATATACTTTAAAACCACTCAAATTCACAATTTATCACTATTAATTATTTTGATTAAAAAAGTTGTTTTTAATTAAAATTTAGTAATTTTCACTATTCATCAAAATATAAAAGTTATCCGAAAAGTACCAAAATTTCACCCTAGGCTAATTTCAATATTCCGAATCCAAAAATGAAGTCCATTTTGAAATATAAAATATATACGATTTCAAAAAGTAGGTATTACTATTCATAACGGCTAGTTTGATTAGTTATGGTGTGTTAGAACTCGGTGTTGCGTACAACACACGCTATCACATTATTCAAAGAGAAGCGTACCGTAGAAGCTTGGGGTGTTACAACATGTAACGAAATATAAATTAAAGGTTCATTATTTTGATGGTATATTTTAAATTTTCATTCAATAGTAAGATGTTAGAGTTTTTGATCATTTTTTAAGTGGTTTAAGATATGTTTCAGGAGTGGTAGTTTGGTGGATTAAAAAACGGATATAGATTCTAAGTAATGGTGGATGAATAATTTTTAAATAAAGGGTAAATATAGAAAGTAATTGGGGATTCACACTAACACCCTGAAATGTTAAATTGTGAACATCATATATGATCAAGTGTGTAAAACGCAACACCAATCCAAGAAAGGAATATAAAAAATCATGAATTTAAACAATATTTTAAATTTTTAAAAAATCAATAGAATCTATATATTTAAATTCATGAAACTCTATGTTTATCCTTCATTACATAAAATAATGACTTTCTTCAACAACATGCATTACACACAAGACTGAGTATTACTGAACAAAAAAATACTATTAATATTTGTATTTAAATTGGTTTTTATTTCCTAGGAATTGGAATGAAAGGAATGAAAATGACTAACATACTTATAAAAATATATATTTTACACACATTTATTGGTTACCAAATGATTATAAATAATAATAAGAATCATTAAAAAGAAAAAAAAATGTTTTCAAAAAAAATTGTATTTTCATAAAAAATGGTTTAGACGTCCTTGATGAAAATGAATTAAAATAGATTTTTACTAATTTTAAGAAATTTATATTAAAAAATAAACAAAATTAAATTTGGAATGAAAAAAAATTATCTTATGGTAATTTTTTGAGTTTTTTTTGAGAAGTTTCATTTTTTGATGAATCGTTAAAAATATTGTATTTTATTTAAAAACCACAGTTTTTATTGAAATATTATATAAGATTAAAATATATTTTATAATATTTTAAATTAAAATTATTCCAATTTTATATAATTTTATTTAATTTATATCTTTTGATTCACTTATATATTGAATTTAGATATTATAAATTTGTAAACTTTTGAACATTTTCTCATTAAGAACCTTCTTTCTCATCATGTCTGTTGGATTAATTTTAAATTAACATTCTTAATTTATATGAATTTATTTTTTAGAAATGGATTAATTATTTGGAATCATAATAATTTATAATTTATAATATAATCAAATTAATTTTTGAAAAAAATGATTACTGAAAATAGTAAAAATTATTTACTGTGGTTATGGTAAAAATGGATGTACCATGGGAAACTGAAAAGATAAGGTTTACATTTACCTATAAAATTTAAAAAAACTATTTTATATTCATATTTACACCATTAAATATATATCATTCTATACTAGTCTATTTTTAAACTTTATTTACATAATAAAAACATGGGAGAACTCAATTATTTTGAAAAATATCAAGTGTGTCCCCCTGCTTATTGAGGGTAACCCACTCTCCTCAGTTATTCACAACAATAAAGGCATTTTTATCTTACATAAAATTCCCAAATAAATATAAAAATTCTTTCAAATCATCCTAAAATTCTTATTTTTTACATGAATCCACCATTTGAAAGATTTTGTGGAATCTTAAGTAAGATACCTGAAGGAGATGCGATGTTATTCAACAAGCCTCTTCCTTTTATTTCCTTCTCCACCTCCTTTAATCATATTAAAACCCTGATGATATAATAACCGCAGTATATTCTATATAATGATATATTTTTTATTAATATTATGATCATAAAACACCAATAATTTCATCAAATGGGATACAAAAACATTATTTGTGTGTATAGAGGACTTATTCCTTGCAAACCGATGTCGTTCATTTTTTTAGTACCACCAGTTAAGGATGGGTATGATAATGGATATAAATTATACATATGATATTTATAACATAATTATACCTATTTATTCCCTATATCATATATGTATTTTTACATTCCATTTCAAAGGAGATATGGTAACATCCCTCGGGTGTACGACAGACTACCACCTTGCCGTGCAATGTGATTTTTCTTTCAGTAATACTTCACATGGAAGGAGATGAAGATATTGTTAATAAATATATATTATATAAATGAAATAATTATAAAAATAATTATGTATATATAATTCTAGAAAGATAATATATATATATCACGTAATTTCTTTCCTTTTCACTCACATAAAGATGATAACATCATTCATATACGTGTGGACTACCGATTTCACAAAGTGATGTGACTCTATTTTAAAAACTACAACACATTAATTATATATAAAAATATATAATACTGTATATATGATATTATGATCATTATGTATATCTAAAACAATACTTACCTATTTTCTGTAATGATCGTTGAAAAATGGAAACGTTACTCATGTGTACATACGACCTATCATCTCCATCATCGTATCATACTTCATTTTTTAAAACCATCATTCATGATTGGTTTAAAAAAAATGATGTTAAAAAATAAAAATTATGTCTATATTATTACTATTGATATGATATAACTATATAATATACACAATAAATGTATCTTTCATGAAAAAACACACATGAAAAAACATGACCATTTACACCGGAAACAATGAAAATATGAAATATCATTAATCAATGAGTGATGAGATATTATAAATAAATAATATATGATATTATAAATATTTATATAGTTCTTTTATAAGTTAATAAAATGATAAAAACACTATATATTTATTTAATGCACGTTCAATCAAAATAATCATAAGGTAATGTATTTCAACCTGATTTTATTTCATTGAGGAATATTATATTGTTATGCATCTAATTTATTTTTTATGGTGTATATATAGACCCTTTGAAATTTAATATGATTAATAATTCATTATTTATGATTATTTGAGTATTAAATTTAAATATTTCATATAAGGGTATTTTAATTAAAATTTAAAAAGTTGTAAACAAGTTCTTAACTTAATTTCCATTCATTTGGTTAATCTTATACTTCATTGATTATGTAATTCCATGTTTGTGTGTAAAAATAAATTTTTACTACCATATGTATTAATTTAAAATTTAATTGTGATTTATAAATATTAAAAATAATTTATTTATTTAATAATTATCACTTCAATATAATTATCATTTTAAGGGTTATTTCACAATCTCATTCTCTTCGAGATTGTTGATTATTGAATTCTAATTAAGGGAAATAATTTGATCATTGTTTAATAATCCCTTTAATTTTATTATATTATGGATATTCATGATCTTTTTTAAATTATAGTACTATTTTTACACACTTTTTTACTTAATTTTTTTTATACTTTTTTAAAATAATATAAGACTTCATTTCTCTCTTCAGTCTGAAATATGTTTTCTTCCAAAACCATATTCTGTAATTTCTTTTATAAATTTTTTTTTTATCTTTTTTAAAATGATTTATCAAATAAATTTTAATCCATTTTTACTCCTTAAAATTCTTTTCTAATGAATCCTATATTTTTTCAAAAACAATCCTTTGTCATATTTTACTAAAAATGTTGAAGGAGTCTTATTATCATTTTCTAAAAATGCACTTTCATAAACGTTTTATATTGAAAAATGAATGTTTCTTTTTTTATTTTAAAAAATATGTGGAATTAACTCCTATAATGATGATCATTTTTTTAATCTCACTTTTCATGTTTAGGAGGATCATTTTTAAAAAAATGTCTTTAAATACGATTTTTAAAGAAAATTATTTTCATTATTTTCAAAATGAAAATTGTATTTTGATCATTTTTATTTTTAATGATAAGTTATTTATGTTTCCATTCATTAATTACAATAAACCATTATTTTTAATCATATGGACATATATTGTATGGAAATGATCCTCATTATTTATTTGGATAGATTATGATTATTTTAATCAAAGATAATATTAAAAACCACTTGAATAATTTTTTGTTGTCATTAACTTCCCATTTAATTTTTTTATTCCATGTGATCATTGCAATTTTCATTTTATATAAAAATACTTATCATTTATCATTGATATTATTATTTAAAAAATCATATAACATTTATACATAATTTTTTTTACTTGGAAACTTATTTGATTAATTGACGAAATATTGGTAAATTTCTATCATTTTCCCAATAAATATATTTAATAAGGAAATTTTTATATGAATTAAATAAATTATTTAATATATGAGGAATAATTTGGACATTAAATACATTGGTATATGATAGATTAATGTAAACCACTCGATACATTAGTAGTCTCATGTGGTGAATCAATTGGGTAGAAGAAACTAAGTGGGTTTCCCCAATATGTTATAAACTATCTTGAGGATATATCATAATAGTAAAAGCATCATGTTTTTGGGAAACAAGATGTCCAATAATTAATAATTTAATTCATTAGGAGATTATTTATTATTACATTGGATATTTTTTCTTTGACATTATCTCTCTATGCATTTCAATTTCAATAACTTGATTTAATTGAATAAGTTTTATTTATTTACCTTTCCTTTTTGATTATTACTAATACTAATATTTAAATTGAATATGTTTTTTATTATTTTTGTTTTCATATTTATTATTCATTATCAAATTATTTAAAATATTTGTGCGATCATTTATTTAGGTTTCTATGTTGATTATACTTACTGATTAATGATTTCTTCTGGTGTAGTTAACTGATACTTGGTATTTGAGATCGGACATATTTTTTTTTACTTTCCACAAGATTATATGATGTTAAAATTGATCGATATAAAAGAATATGCTGGATGGAATAGCAATATTCTCAAAAAAATGTATTCTTTCTATTAAAATATATTGTAAGACTTGTATATATCTATTTTACCGAGACTACTAAATCGACCTGTCATTTGTGATAAAATTCCTTGTATATTATATAAATATAATTTTTTTTACATCGTCTTTGGGATGCTAGGGTAAGGGTCACTACAGTTGGTATTAGAGAATTATAGTAGAAACATTGGGAACTTGATTTAAGAAAACACATATTAGGTAACAAAACCCCACGATAGACATTGAGGATAATATAGGATAATATCCGAAAATTTTGGTAAGGTAGATATTTTGGGATTTTTTAGGGCTATAAATACATGTCTAGATACAAAAATCGGGGATGGTTATATCATAGTGGTACCTGGGTGTAATAACTCCGAAAAAATCATGTCGGGCTTAACTCAAGTGTTACCTCGTACTCAAAAATGGGACTTAACATGCACCTATTTTGAAACTTATGGGGGATATTTTTAGGTTAAATCACATTTTATCTATAATAATTATGATGGATTTAAATAGATGATGAATATTAACTATGATAAATCTTGGACCATGAAGAGACCAATGTGAGAAAAAATAAATGATTTATTTATTTAGTATGATTCAAGAAATAAATTGTTAAAGTAATTTACCAATGGTATTTTGGTTATAATAATAATAAAATATCTAAGTATTATATTAATTTTTTTTAATAAATTGTGTATTCATTAACATAATAGTTATGCATACCATCATGGTTATGATCTTAAGGTTGATCGTATGTTAAAAGTCTTAAAAAAACCATTCAGAAAATGTGTGTGGTAAGAATGTCACATGATTAAGTACATGGTGGTGAAATTTATGGAAAATTATATGTTCCAGTGGAAAATTTATTTGAAGAATAATGGATTTTTATTTTATATAAAAAATCTTAAAGGTATTGATAACCTTTATGGTTGAAAAGATCATTAATTAAATTATAACAATAGTCAAATAATAATATTACCCATTATAAAATATTTATTTTGAAAACCCAAGTTAAAGGATAATTTAATGAATAATTTTATTTTGAGGATTTCCATCATATTTTATTCTAATTTTAAAGGAATTAAGTTAATATTGTTTCATCAAAAGTTCATCCTTCCATCAATGTGACAACCCATCGATTCTAGTGAGGTAGTGGTTCATAAACCCATGAATAAAGGATAATAAGGGTTTCACACTGACCATTGGCCTTTGTACTATCCTCGTTTATATGTTATTGTTTTTAGTTAATAAATTTGATGAATAAGAATTAATGATGAATTGGTGGAATTACATATGAGGAAAATAGATTAATATATTAACCATATTAGTTTTGGAAAATATTTAGAGATATATAGAAAAACTTTTCAAATTTTTATGGATATTACAATATGTTAAATGTGAATTTTATTGATTCAGGAATAAAAAATATTTTTTGGTTATTCTTTTCAATGATTAAGAGATATAATCACTACCAATGTTTGAATTTGTGTTTATAGAATCATTTAAAGTAATTATATTTCATTCTTTTCTTATAATGTAAAATAATTCCTCAAATTTATGAAAAAGGATCTTGAAATAAAATGTTACTGAATTTCTATAATTTCTAATGATATCAATGATCTTCTTGACACCTATTTATTTTATGGTACTATGATCATTAACCTTCTCTTGAGCACCAAATTTCTTGTGACCAATGTTCTATTGGACCTTTCATTAGTATTTTGGTGTTAGTTTTCTCTTCCATTTCCACATTTTCATTTCCATCCAATGTTTTCATACTCAAAAACCCAGTAATGTGGTTACTCTAGATGAACTTTGTACTTCCTTTCCTCCCTTATTAAGAAGATATATTATGAAATCTTTTAGTATATTAGTTTTCAATAAAACAATTTTCAAATATTAGACCCTTGAATACCAAGATCATGTTTAAATTGCGAGGATCAAATTTATTTAAGGTAGGGAGAATATAACTTCTCAAAATTTTAATATATGAACATAATATTTGATAGTATGTATTGTATGCAACCCCAAGCATAGAAAGGAAAATAAAAACTTGAGAATTTAATATATATTTACTATTTTGAAAATATTCAACATATTATATAACTTTTAATTTATGAAACCATGATTTTAGCTTGAGTTACACATAACAATGACTTTCTTTGATATCTTATGTTACATGCAAGAGCTAGTTTTACCGAACAACAATATACTAGTTATATTATTATTTAATATGATAGTTATCTCCAAGATGTTATAATGGACGGTATGAATATGGTAAAATAAAACATGAAAATATATATTTTACAAACTTATATTGGATATATATTTATTGCAATTAATTATAAGAATCATTTTAAAAAGAAAGAAATGTCTTCAAAAAGAAACTATATTATCCTAAAAGAATATTTAATGACATTTGGTACACATAATATAAAATTAATTTAATCTTTTTGTAAAATTTATATGATAAAATAAAAATAATTTTTGGAATGAGGATACAAAAATTATATTAGTTTGAGTTTTTTATATTTTTGGAGTTGTTTTATTTTTTGTTAAATACCGAAAAATACTGCATTTTAACTAAAAATTTCCATTTAATTCAAATAATTATAATGTGAAATTATATTTTTAATTAGTTTCAAATTTAAATTACTTAAAATTTATATTAATTAATTTAATTTAGTTCATTTCAATCATTTTAAAAATTAATTTTATTATAAAAACATTGAGAACATTTGATCATTTTAAATTAAAAAATATTCTTTCTAATTAAACATGTGAGATTTATTTTGAAATCACTTTTTCCAATTCTGTGAATTAAGTTTTAAAGAACGTATTCCATCTTTGTTGTAAAAAAAATTATAATTTATAATAAGTTTAATTTTTTTTAAGGAGAAAGCTTTAAAATATTTCATAATCTTGAGTTACATCAAGAATTTTAATTTCTTTCATATAAAGGATTTTCTCAGGTTTAGAGTTTTAACGAATTAGGCCATAAATCATATATAAAAAAGTAAAAAAAAACAACACTTCTCATGATTGTTTATTTTTACCATAATATGAAATATTTAAAATAATGCATGGACACTTTCATAAAAACTCTTACCGACTTTCAACATTACATCTCTAAATCCTCACAAATCCTTAAGTCCCGTGAGCATCATTAAAAAATCTGGGATGATCATAAAAATATCAGTAAGGATATAAAAAAAAGGAAAACATTATTCTATTAACAAACATTAAAACTGAAGAAACATTTATCAAAATGTAATATTTTTCACCTTCAATAATTTATAAATACTTTCCTTTGAAAATAAGTTCGTTTTATATTTTTTTTGTAATAAAAACACTACCAGAAATTCAATGGAAATCATAGAAAACAAAGAAAGGTACCTTGGGATATAATTATATTTTTTAATATTATAAATAGAATAACTATGTTGTCTACATCCATACATGTCACTATTACAAATGGAATAACAACAAAGCTGACTTCCATACCCATGCATTGGAGGTTATAAGGTAACAACCCATCCATGGTTTATCACGAAACTAACCATCCATAATTAATCACATAAAAACTCATAAAATTTTCCTATACCATTATATATTCATAAAAAATAAAAGTTTCCAATTTTCAATATTTCACTATTAAAATTTCATTTTAACTCAAAAGAAAACATTTCATATTATAGAAATAATCACTTGATTTTAAGAACTAATTTTCTATAAAAAATATATAGAAAAGAAATATAGGGGTTTAATTTAATTTTAAAAATATTATGGATTTTAGAATAAGACAACTATAAAATAATGGTCATTGTGGTGGAGAAGTTTTTATCCCCGTATACATTTAAAATAACATCCTTTTTATCGTTTGTCAAACATTATGTATAAATCACTTAAAAATATTTTGAAAAACATTCCATAAAATTAAAAATAGACACAAAATTTAGTTTATAATCCATTTATATCCGTATAAATATGTAAAATAATATCAATAATATTGAAATAGTGAAAAATATATGACAATTAAATCACTAAACTTTGAAAGTGTCTCATACCACTTCGAACATTTAAATCCTAAGCCACATTAATGTAGAAAGATTAAAATAACATTAAATAAAATAAGAATAGATATATTATAGTTATAAAATGTCAAAGGATTTGTATATACACTTTATTAAAGGATAAAGATGTACATCATCAATAAGAGTCTCACTACAATGAGATTGAGATGAAATCATTTACATTGAGTCTAATACATCTTGTATATTCTTTAAATTCCTGAATAATTAACTTATGTTAATTATATAATTTCTTGAGAACCTTTTTAAAGTTTACTATTCGTTTTATATCACTTAATATCATGTAGTTTAAATTACCTAATTATATAATTTCACATTTCATGTTTTGGTGATATTCGGTACATTAGTCCAAAATGAATTTGGTTTGATGTCTATAGTCCAAATGTTATTACTCCACGATCTTGGGAATAATATTCATGAAATAATAATTACATATATATAAAAAATTTAATTTTTAATAAAACTATTTATGTATGGTTTTGAAAAATAAACAATGTTATAATCATGGAGATGGTAGGTCGTACGTACGCATGAGTAATGTTTTCATTTTTCAATGATTATTATAGAAAGAAGGTAATTATTCTTTTGCCTTTCCAGAATTATAATAATATAATATATATCATATTAATAATTTAAAAATACTTATATATATCATTCATGTGATGTGGTGATGAAAAATGATTTACATCGCTTTGTTGAGGTGACAGTTCACACGTACACCTGGATGATGTTATCAGTTATGTGTGCATGGAATGAGGAAATGAGTTTTTAAAGTAAAAAACATCAAATAATTAAAATGTTTTATATCCTAATTTATTTTGAAATTCACTGAATAGACCTAAATTGGATCAGCTGATAATAAATTGATCTAATTTGATTTTTAAACCATTCAAATATATAATTTAACACTATCAATAAATTTAATGGAAAAATAGTTTTCAATTAAAAAGCAATAATTTTTCACTATTCATCAAAAAATATACCTAATCAGAAAAATTAAAAAAATTAAACAAATGTAAATTTTTATAATCTTCTTCCAAATAAAAATTTTACTTTATCAAATAGGATTTATAAAAGGGTAAACTCCTATTTTTAAAACAAGTGCACTATTAAAAGGCAGAAAAATTTCTTCTTTTTAAATACTTATTTTATACATATAATTGGATTTTTTTTATCAAGTATAGAAGACATATAAGTTAATTTTTAATGAATATATTTAATATATTAAATATATATATTCTTAACATAATCCAACAAGAGTAATTATATTATTCCATAAACACTCTTGTTCGCATTTAAATAGTCTTTCAAAAAACTTTTTCCTTTTATTTTAAAAAGTTTTTTATTTTCATTTATAAATAACTAATAACCAATTAATTAACTATATATAAATTTGTAAATCATATTTTCAAAATTTATTTAATCATGTTCTTTCACACCATTTTAATGGATATGTTATAATGATAACATATAAAAAATAAAATTTAGTTGTTTTTAAGCTCGATGTAGAGTATCATGTACGCTATCAAACACTGAATTTATTTTCTAAAAAACTCTAGATGTGACATATTGACAAATATTAATAGGGAAAAAATCCATAATTATTTACAGTAGTTAATTTAAAAATGGACTTACCAAGGGATAAACTAAAAATATAAGGGTTAAATTTACCAATACACCTATAAAAAAACTATCATCTAACCATATTTTTTAAGTCAAGCTGATAAGGATGATCATATTTAGATTTATTATTTTTTTAAATGTTTATCCAGATGAAATCGACATTTAAGAAGAAAATAAATCACATCACTTAGTTTTGGTTAAAATAAGACTTATAATTGTATTCAAGAAATCATAATCACGATGCTTGAAAAAGACCTTCATATTCAAGAGAAGTGGGATGGAAGAAAATAATCAATCAGATTCACCCAAAATCTGGTATGAAGTTTTTGATTGTAATGATGGAGATTCAGAGTCTCCATGACTTTTATTGGAATGTGATGAGGGTTTTATAATAATGGATTTCTCAAAAATCATAAATATTCTGTAAAACTTTGGATTCAATCTTTATGAACGAAATGGGGAGTGAAATAAATGATAAAAATTATATGTATTATGATCGTAATAACATCAATCATATTTTAAGATGATAATGATTGAAAAATTTTGTTGAATGATATGGAAGTTATAATAAATTCCGTGGTAAGTCAAAAAATGATGAAGCTAATCTCAAATGTATTCAATGTTATGAAAGAAGTCATGATACAATCAAAAGTTTTTCAATAATTGACATTTCTAAAGATAAAATTGGTGTATACTGACCCATCATATTCAGTATACCAAAGTTGCCATTAAAGGAATAATTTCTCTCATTAAGACCGATGGTAAAGAAATTTGGAACATTTTGAAACTGATTCAAAATATAATTACAGACATTGATAAAAAATGTAGTTAACCATTTATCTTATGATTATTACATTTGTCTTCATCATAATGATGCTGGTCGTAATCATAACTAGAATCAGACATGATTATTGTAAGATTATGAAGATTATGTATGGATTTTTTGTCAAATGATAATCTTGAAATTTTAATGATGGGAATATTTTTGGAAAATAGGAGAAACCAAAGGCACTTGATTTTAATCAGACCAAAATCCAAAAACTACCAATATTTGAAGAATGGAGCATGTGGGTATCACACTCAGAAGGAGAATAATATCTTCGATTTATTTTTAAATTATTTTATCAATTTGGTCAGAAGATATCATATAAGAGTTGATAGTGATTCATCCTACTATCGTAATGAAAAAATCAGAATGGGAATACCGTAATTTAATCATATCAGCAATCAGAATGAGAAAATTGAATCATAATAGAGTTTGAAAATAATTTCTGAACAATAGGTGAAGTTGTAAGAAGGGTCAAGAAGAATCTAGTATCATTGACGAAGTCAATATGCACATGAAATTTAGGGATACATGCAAATTAAGGTAATTTGGTTGAATGGGAAACAATTTCAGATTCTTTCCCAAAACATTTTACAGTCACCTATAAAAGGTTGATGTACTTTGTAAATTTGGACTGAGGTACTATTCACAAAAAGAAAAGATATAGAAGCTCTGCAATTGTAGAGATAGAAGAAGAGGTAGCATATTTTTTTATTGGAAAATCCATGCCAGACAGAAGGAAAAAAAGAAGAGGTAAGGTTGCAATATATTCATCTTATCATTTTATTTAGATAATTATCATATTTAGCCAATTATCATATGAGGAATTATTATCATATACATTAGGTTACTATATATGGAAGAATTATCATACTGGATTTTTTAGACTAAATATGATAGTGTTCATAATTATATCAATTGTATTCTGGAGTGATATATTTTCTGTATTAATCAAATAGACATAGAGATTTGGTGAGGGAAAATCAGACTGACTTTTGTTACAATGACCAAGAGTTTTGTAGCAGCTTCTAGGTAATAAAGTGATTTTTTAAATAATACATTTTTGGATGTTTATAAAGAATCATAGGAAACATGTGTTGTTACACAAACATTGTATTACATTAGTTGTGTTAGAAAAAGAACACACTATTGGATTGCTATCAAAGTATTACATGAGTGAAATGGAATATCCTACTCATTGTATTACAAAAAAAGGATTTATCTATAGTGGAATGTGTGATATTGGATGGTTTCCAAATGATACCAAGGACATATATATTCTTATTAAATTTTCTACATTGTAAATAATTGGGTTCCAGTTGATATTTTTTTTAATTTTTTTAAACATGGAAAGAAATATGTATCAGGAGGTGAAGATTCTTTCATTATCATGGGAAAAAACTTTATAATTGAATCACCCTTCCCCTCTTAGTGATACAATTATCTTTTCTGGGAAATTAAAATTGTTATTATGGTAAAAGATTATCTTTGCTTATTCTTTACTGAATTTTTGAAGATAAGTTGATATTGGGAATAGAAATTGCATAAAAAGAAAATAAATCCCAGTTTTTGATGAAAATAATTATCATATATGTAAATATAAAATGAATCTTTACATGAGGTCCGTTCGACAATATTTTATTTAATATGCAATAGATGGGTTTCCTCCTACTTATAAAAAACATCCTCTTATATTTTTTGATATGAAGAATATTTAGAATAATTGAAGGTCCAAGAATGAATTATTATCATCACTTTATGAGTGATGATTATTAACAGTGAAAGTTGTTTCCACCAAAAAAGTTATATGAGACTCTATGAAAAACATATACGAAGAAAATAAAAAAGTGAATAATGTAAAATTACAAATATGGAGGCTGAAGTTTGAAGATTTTAAAATTCGTGAGCATGAATCTATTGGGGACTTCTTTACTGGGGTAAATGATATTGTCAGTACTACTAAACGTCTTGGTGAAAATTTGGAATATTATAGTGTTTTCCAAAAGATCTTGAGAATCCTTCCTAACAAGTTAGATTCTAATGTTTCTTCATTTGGAGATGGAGATCCTTAAACATTATCTTTAGAATATTTGAATAACAATATCATCACCTATAAAATGATAAGGGATAAATTCATGAAAATTAAAACAAAATTTTATAGAGAAATTTATTTCATGGTTTGAAATAAAGAGATGTAAAAGATGATTCTAATTGAAGAAGAAGCTGGTGATTCTGATTCGGAAAAAGTTATATGTAAAAATCATGAATAAATTTTATCCTTATTTTCTAAAAAGTTGAAATTAGTTATAATGAAATACAAAGGAAAATTTCCCTCGAAATTCTTTGAATATGTAACTATTAGTCACTTCATGGAAAAAAAATTTATAAATAAAGAAATTATAAGATAATAAAAATGAATAAAGAAAGAAAAGAAGATTATAGAAGAAACATAGTGATAAAGATAAACATACAGCTAGAGGGAAAGATAGAAATTTATTTAAATCCCAAAGATTACGTTTATTATCTAAAGATAACGAATAAAAAAATTTATGATGAGTCCAAAAAATCTATTGAGTATATTGGTGCAAATACTTTTATTAAAAAAGTGAATAGTGAAGAATTTGAAAGCAACAATTATGATGAAGAAGAAACTCATCTTGAAATATATTTGAAATAAGAGTTTACGAAAAATTATAATGATTATAAGACTTGGAATGAAACAAATAACATGGAAGATGAATGTTCCTTAATAACTAAAGAATGATTTTCAGAAGATAAGAACATGATACTGGTAGAGATTGGCGATTTGGATAAACCTATTGAATAATAAAAGAATCATAATGAGAATCTGTAGGTAAATGTAAAGGAAAAAAAAGAAGATTTGGAATTTGTCTATCCATAAATTTCTAAAGATGAAAAAGGTACATATTTCAAAAACACTATCACTGAATTTGGTGATTATAATGGAAAAGTAAAACCTAATATGGATAAAAAAAATTACCTTTAAAGTTTGCTAATAATGATAAAATATTTTATAGAAAATAAAAGGTAGGAAAGTTTATGTATGTGACCAAGATTAAGTGGAGAATTTAGATTTTTCAAAATACCTTGAGCTTGAAAATGTTTCTAAAAATCTAAATTTTGATAAGGAAAAAAATAAATCCAAGATGAAAAATAAGATTCTAATTGAAAACAAATTTTTTTTTGGTTCATATAAGAATGACCAGAAGGTTACTTGAAAACAAGTTTTCTAGTTTGAATGGAATATACATAGGAAAATATTATTTTTATGGATACCACTATAATTATGGTGGATTTAGACACTTGACTAATATGTGTTGGTTCAACCAACATCATTAGTCTTATTCCACAGGTTATGGAAGGAGGAGTTTGAGGGGGATTAAATCCCTCAAAGAAAGAATCATGAGAAGTTTATTTGGAAGAAACCTAAAAAGGATGGAGTAAAAGTATAAATTGGGTTCCAAGCCCTAGAAAATATTTTAAAAAGGTGTAAAAATCATGAAATCTTGAAAAGTATTGTGTGGTTTTGTCATTGGAACAGAAATAGTTTCAAAAAACTTCTTAAAAGCTGGAAATGAAACAAGAAAAGTTAAAAGTGGAGGCTCTTGTTGTTGAAATCATTTTAAAAGATATAAAAGGATAATGAACTTGGATTTTTGATAGTTGGGGTTCTTCACATATTACATGATATTTGATATTGTTGAAGAATGTAAAATATTTGAAATAAGGAATTGGGACATTGGATAATGATGAATAACTAAGAATCAAAGGTGTTGGATCAACTATCATTGGAAAAAAAAATTTAATACATTAAATATTTATATGTTGATGTGATTAATTATAACATAATGACTATTTCAAAATTGTGTGATGAAGTTAAAAAATTTACTTTTAGGAAATATGGATTTATTGTTAAAAGTTAAACATATGGAAAAATTGTTAAAAAGGCTAATGGAAAATGGGATACTTATTTCAAGTTATTGGGGTACAAAATTGTTGTTACTTATGTATGGTGGAAGATAATTAATGGTGGAATCAAAGGCTAGGAGTAATTTATAAGAGAAACATGATAAATTTAACTAAAAAAATGGTGTCTGAGATATTTCTGATTTTTTGAGAAGAGGATATTGGTGTTGTACTATTTTTACAAAATAAAATATTAAACATTTAGTGCATAAGATTATTAATATTCATTCAAAATGAACCCTAGATTATATTTATTCAAATATTTGTGGGCCAATGAAAAAAAAATAAATCAATGACGATAATTATTTCATCACTTTCATTGATGACTTTACTTTCATTAGTTGTGTCATGTATATGAACAAAAATCAGATTTTATGAAATTTTTTAAAAGTTTCTGGAGGAAAGTTGAGAAAGAATGTGAGTATTTATTGAAGAAGTTGAGAACTGACAATGTAGGTGAATATATAAATGAATAATTTGAAATTTCTATTGAAAATAATGTAATTTATCATGATTATAGTTCCCTATATACTCATAAACAAAATGGGGTTCTTCAAAGAAATAATAGATGTTTAGTTGAAATGGGGATAACTATGTTACTTGAACATGACCATTCTTATTTATATTGGATGATATCCATGTTTACTATTGTATACATTAAATCACAAATATATCTATAGTGAAAACATTGATTTGACTCAACAGAAATTGTTTAATGGGAAAATTTCACATCTAAAACACTTAAGTGTTTTTGAGAGTTCATGTATTACAAATAAAGAAAGGTGGAAACTAACGAAATTTTGAATAGAAAGGTAAGGATGGATTCTTTCTTAGATATGTTCTAGAAGGAAGAGAATATATATTTTTCAACAAAAAAATAAGAAGAACTTTTTATTCTATTGATGTGAAAGTAATTGAAATATTAGAGGAAGAGAAACATACTCGGGATGATAAGGAAGTTGAGTAGAATAAGGAATGATTTGTTAACAATTCCAATAAGGATAATGATAATCATAATTAAGAATAATCAGAATTATATATTTATAGTGATGAGGAAGATACTCGAAAATATCATCTGAGGATGATAAATATAGTGGAATATCATAATATTATTTCTGATCAACTTTAAATGGTTAAAATAAGAAAAAAACAAATTCTATTACATGTACCTCTTTGGATTCAAAATTTGAGCTGAATGATGTGAAAGAAGCCTTTGAGTATCTAAAATGGGTTCAGGAAAAGAATAAAGAGTTAGATCATATTGAAAATAATTATGCATGGGAATTCATACACAAGATGGAAAAAAATACTATTGGTACAAAGTGGGATTTATGGAATAAGTTGAATAAATAAGTAGAATTGATAAGGTATAAGGAAATACATGTTTTACAAGGGTATTAAAAAATTAAAGGTATTGATTTTAATGAAACCATTTCTCTAGTTGAGTGATTAGAATGTTTTAGAATCATTCTTATTATTTATTCCAAAAAAATTTACAAAATATTTCAAATGAATGTGAATTCCAGATATTTGAATGGTGACCTTGACGAGTATGTTTACATTGAATAAAATTGTTGCTTCATTTTTGGGGTTTATTAAAATTATATGTATATATTAAATAAAGTATTGTATGGTAAGAAACAAGCTCTTAGGGCTTAGCATTCCAAATTGGATACTTTCCTATGAAATATGAGTTTTAAGAAAGAAAGTTTTGATAGTAATCTTTAAATTAAACAGAGTCAAGATATTTCTCTCATCATAATTGTTTATGTTGATGAAATTACCTTAGCAGATAATGATTAAATACCGTGTGAAATATTTTTTGAGGAAATGAAAAATTTATTTTTTATGACCATAAGGGGGGAAATTGAAATACTTTAATGGGATACAATTTTTGTAAAAGAAAAAATACATATTTATATCTCACGAAAATCATGCTAAAGATAATCTTAAAATTTTTGGCTTGGTAAACTCTAAACTAGCTTCCAAACCGATTTCAGTGGGAATAATGATATCTAAATATAGATAAGGAAAAGAAGTTGGTCAAAAAAAAGTCGAAATCTGAATGGATGTCTGTTATATTTGACGGCCTCAAGACCCAAAATTGTTTATGTTATTACCTTATATTCATGATTTTTGATTTCTACAAAAGAATAAAATTTACCTATTGGAAAAAAAATTCTCAAATACATAAAATAGAAATAAAATATCAGAATCTGGTATGATAAATCAGTAATTATTTATTTTTTTTGGGTGGTCAGATCTTGATTGGGAAGGAAATGTTGATGACAAAAGATCCACATATGGTGGACTATTCTGTCTAGAAAAAATTTATTTTTATCAGCATTAAAAGAAGGAAAATTCAGTAACTCTTAAAATGACTAAATATGAGTATGTCACTGCTACTCAAGATATTACCCAACTTATGTGGATGAAGGCTCAATTAAAGTAATTACTTGCTGAAGTGAAGTTACATTTTTCTCTTGTTTTGTGACAATAAAAGTGCAATAAATTTCGTTAGGAATCTGGTTCATCATTCTTGTTCAAAACATATTGATATCAAATATAGTTTCATGAATGATATTTTCGAGAAGAAAAAATTAAATATGGAGTATATTTCTTCATCAGAAAAAGTTTCTTACATTTTCACAAAATCATTACCAAATGAATCCTTTTCTAAATTGTAGTTGATCATGGGAATCTAACTTCTTTCTCATCAAGGTTGAAGTCCGTTTCTTTAATACCTATATCATATTAACTTTGGATTGTGTAGTCCAGGGGGAATTGTTTTATAAATCTATCCTCATGGAATATTTTAAAAAGTGTTAGTGGCGGGTAAGTTGTGAATCGTCATTGTATGTGTGTGTGATCTATTATAACTATTTTTGGGTGGTTCTAGAGAACAAACATTTTGTATTCCAGGGAAAATGAAGAAGTGGAGAAATATGAGTAATAATGTTATGAATAATAGTTGAAAAGGTTTCATGATATATAATTTTGGAAATCATGGATTTCTTTTCAATTATTAATGTTTCCTATAATGATTTATCTCATTGAGGCTTATAATTATTGATATGTAATCTATTTATTAAGGGTACAAAGTATAGTGATTTGTGATTTTTGGTTGAAAAAAATCCAAAGGGAGAGATTTTTAGGACAAAGAAGATAAAGATGATCGTATTCATATGTTTTATTTTTTTAATGATTTTTATGAAGAAAATGAAGTTAAAGAAGAAAATAAATCGCATAACTTTTAATTAGTTTAAATATGACTTACAATAGTATTCATGGAATTAGGCACACAATGCTTGAAATGGTCCGTCGTATTCAAGAGAAATAGACTAGAAGACAATAGTCAATCAGATTCACCCTGAATCCTGTATAAATGGTTTGATCATAATGATGGATAATCAGAGTCTTCAAGACTACAATTTAATTGTGATGATGCTTTACTGATTGTGGTGTTCTCATAAATCACATGTATTCTGTAAAACTTGTGATGCAAGATTGATGAAAGAAAGGAGGAGTGAAAGAAATGTTGCTAATTATATCCATTTTGGTTAAAATCATTTCAATAATATTTGAAATGAGAAGGAAAGAAAGCTATTGTTGAAACATAGAGATGTTACTGTACTTTCCTTAGTATGTTATAAAATTATGGATCTGATCTCTAATGTAGTCGATGTCATGAAGGAATTCCTGATACAAGAACAAGTTTTAGAATGAAGGAAGTTTATGAAGTCGAAGTTAATGAATATTGATCCATAAAATTTTTCATACCATCATATTCATCAATGGAATAATTTAACAAATCCAGACCAAGGGTAAAGAATGTCAGAAACTATTAAAGATGATTCAAAATGTATTTATAGAGGTTGATCAAAAATTTAGTCAAACTTTTATCCAGATATACTTACATTTTTATTATCATAATTAGGCGTATCATAATTATAACTAGAATTAGACATTATTTTGGTAAGAGTATAATTAATATGGGTATATGTGTTTTCAAAAAAGAAAATAGAAATTTAAAGGTTGGGAATATTTCTAGAAAATGTGAGAAACTAAAGGTACTTTTTTATTTCATACCAGAATAAAAAAATATACATCTTATCAAAGTTGATACTAATTCATCCTACTATCATAATGAAAAAATCGGAACAAGAAGATTGAAATGTAATAATATCGGTAATCAGAATGGGAAATCAGAATCAGACTGGAGTTTGAAAAGAAATTCTATATAAGATGTGAAGTTGTAAGATGGGTCCGGAATAATTGAGAAGTTTTGAAGAAGGTAAGATGCACCTGAAATTCAAGGATACATGAAAATTAAAGAAATTTGGTTAAGCGAGAGATTTTTTTAGATTCCAAACCAACCATTTTCCGGTCACCTATAAAAGGTAAAAGTACTTGGTACTTTCTGAGGGAAGCTCTGTTCATGAAAGGAAGAAGGAAAGCCTCTACATTTTTAGAGAGAGAACAATATGTTTTATATTTTTTTCATGAATAAGTAATGATGGATATAAGATAAAGGATGAGATATATGATTGTAACATATTTAGATGATCATTATATTCAGATGATTATTGTATTCAATCGCTTTTCTTATCAAGAAGGATTGTAGAATTCATCTAGTTATTATATAGGGAAGAAATATCATAATTGAATTTTCAGATTAAAGACGTTATCATTATAAACTACATAAATTTTATTATGCAGAGATATATTTTCCTTATTGATAAATCAGAGTGGGAGGCTCGGACTTGGGAAATCAGACTGAGTTTTATTATAAAGTTTAGAAGGTTCTTACCAACTTATGGGTAAGAAATTTAAGATTTATTTTAAAAAGAATACATTTGTGTAATTTGATAAATAGGAATAGGTAACATATGTTGTTACACAAAATTTTTAATGCATCATTTGTGCGAGAGGGAGAACACATACTATTGGATTGTTTTTAAAGTTCTAGATATTTGAATAGGCATATCCTACTCATTATATTCCACACGAAAAGATTTTTTTCCAGTTGGTTGGGTGGTATTGGATTATTTACATAACATACAAAGGATATTTCTATTTTTTTTAATAGTGAAAATTGTAAATACTTGGGTTCTTTTGGATGTTTTTTTGATTTTTTTCAGCAGGGAAAAAATATTTAACAAGAGGTGAGGGTTGTCTCAATTTTAAAGAAACATAAAAGAAAATGTTGTCACTTATTCACCCAATCCCGAATTCAATTACACAATTTTCCTAACTGGGAAAATATCCATATTGAAATAGTTACACTAATAAGGTTCTAGAATTATCTATTTGGGACCCTTGTTCCCAATGATATATGTAGGAGTACTCAATTCTATTCAAAAATACCAATGCTGTCCCCACCCCAATTTATAAAGGGCCGCAACCTGTCCTCACTTATTCAAGCCTATAAAGCCATTTTGGTCATCTAGACCCTTACCAAATTACCTTCAAACATCCATATTATCATCCAAAAATATTTATCTTGATAAAGTAGACATCATTTAAAGTATTCAGTTCCAACCTAAGAGGGATACCCAAAGGAGAGGAAATGTTTTTCAATAAGTGTCTTTCTTTTATTTCCTTCTCCACCTACTTAAATAATTTTCAAAACATGATGACATAATAAAATCAATATCTTATATATGAAGACATATTTTTTGTAAATGTTATTACTAATAACTACTAAAATATCCATCAAATGGGATATGACATCATCAGTTTGGTGTATAATAGAATATCGCCTTACGAACCGATGGAGTTCATTTTTCCATTATCACCTCTCAAGGTTGGGTATGATGATGGATATAAATTATATACATGATATTTATAAAATAATTATTGATTTTGATTCACTATATCATATAAATCTCTTTACATTCCATTTCATAGTAGATATGATAACATCTCTCTTATGCATGACAGACTACCACCTCATTTAGCGATGTGATTCATCATTCACTGACTCTTAACATGGAAGGTGAAGAGATAATGATAATTAATATATGTTATATACATGAAATTATTTTGATATTCCTGAAATATTTATCATTATTTAAATATAATATATATCATTTTCTTTATTTCCTTTTCAGTTATGAAAAGATGATAACATTGTTTGTGTGTGTTGTGACAACAGCCTTCACGAAGCGATGTGACTTTGTTTTCATAACTGAACCACATTGATGATATATATAAGTATATAATATGGTATATATGATATAATGATCATTATATAAAGTAAAATAGTACATATATCCTTTCCGTAATGATCATTGAAAAAGGGAAACGTTATAGATGTGTACATAAGACCTATCATCTCTATGATCGTAACAAACTTCATTTTTTCATAAACCTCATTCATGATTGGTTTTAAAAGTAAAATTGATGTATGAATATGAAAATTTTGTCATTATTATTATTCTATATTTGATATAAATAAATAATATACACATGAACTAGATATTTCATGATGAAACACACATGAAAAAATAAGGTTAGTAACACCAGAAATAATGAAAATAATGAAAGATCACTAGAAAATGGGTGATAAGATATAATAAATGGATCATATATTATATTATAAAAATTAATATGGTTCTATAATACATTAATAATATTTTAAAACCATTATAAATTATTTTAATGAATGGTAAACCAAAAGTAAGCATGCGGTGAGAGATTTCATCTCAATTTCATTTCATTGGGGCGGATTGTATTGTTATAAACCTAATTTGTTTTATATGATGTATATAGTTACCTTTTTTACATGTAATATAATGAAAAAATCATTATTTATCATATTTTAATTTTTAATTTTAATTATTTTATATAAGGGGATTTTAATTAAAAGCAACCAAGTGGAAAATAATTTCATTTCTCAATTTTCATTCATTAGGATAAGCCTCTACTTCACTAATCCCGTCATTCCAAAATTATATGTAAAAAGACTTTTGATTAATATTAGTTGTATTTATAATTTATATGTGGTTTTATATATAATTGGAATAATATATTTATTGACTAATTCACACTTCAAATGTTATGATCATTGTCTGGGTTATTTCACAACCACATTCCCATATATATCTTTTATTCTCAAATTCATGTTGAATTAAATAATTTGATTATTGATTAATAAAACCATTAATTTTTTTATAATATTGTTATTTGTGTTATTTTTAAAATAATAGTACAATTTTTAACTCTTTGTAAGTTAAAATGTTTTATAAAATGTTTTCAAGAAAATCTAACATCATTTATCTCTTTGATCTGAAATATGGTTTCTTCCAAAACAAGGTTTTATAATTTTTTTTAAAAATGTTTTTAACCTTTTTCAAATCATTTATCAAAATAATTTTACCAAATTTTTAATCGTTATATTTTTTTTAAATAATATTTTGTATAATTTAGAAAAATTACCATTTTTTTTACTAAAAATGTGAAAGGAATCTTCTTGTAATTTTTCTGAACAATACACTTTCCTAACCGTTTTACTTTTGGAAAGGAATACTCTTTTTTTTAATTTACAAAATGTATAGACTTACCCAAAATCATGAACATCATTTCATTGAAGCTTAATTTATATGTTTACGAGGATCATTCTAGGGAATATATTTTTAAAAATGATTTGAAATGAAATATATTTTAAAAAAGTTTTTCAAAATTAAAAAGATATTTTCCTCAAGAATTTTATTATATTATATTTTTATAGAGTTTCCATTTATCAATGAAAAATTTTATTTATTACACCAAATGATATATTTTGTACTGATAACATCTCCCTTATTTATCTTGATAGATTATGATTATTTTGACCACAGATAATATTGATATTCATTTCCTTAAATTATTTTGATAGTCATTAATTTCCCCTTGAGTTATTAAATTTCCTACGATTAATGAAAATTTAATTTCTCTTAAATATCCATATCATTTATCTTATATACGATTATTTCTTAAACCTTATACAATTTTTACATATAGTGTTTACTTGTAATGTTATATAATTAACTATGGATATATTGTTATATCCATATCCTTTTATCAATACAGATATTTGATAAGGCACATTGCGTATTAACTAAATTTACTACTTAATGTATAAAGAATTCCTTGGATATAAAATACATGGATTGGGGACTGGAAAATGTAATCCACTCAATTCATCAGTAGGATCATGGGAAGAATTAGTTGGATAACCACACCTAAGTGGGTTTTTAGCCTATATGTTTTAAACTATCTTGAAGATAGGTCATGATGCAAAATCAATCTTGTGCATGGGAAACATGAGGTCCAATAATTAATAATTGCTAATTTATTTCATTTAGTGTTTATTAATTATTATCAATGAGTTTTTCACTATGATATTATCTATAGATGAATTTAATATTCAGTTTATTGATTAAATGTCATGAGTTTAAGTTATTTACCTTTCCATATTTATTATTCAGTATCATATTTTCTAATTGGAATGTGTTATCAGTTATTTAGTTATCCATATTGATTTTTCCATATATATTTATTTAAATTGAATATGTTTTTAGTTATTTACCTTTCTTTGTTGATTATTCTTATTGAGAGAAGATTTATTCCTATATACATGACACAAATAGTGAATTTGAGATCACCATTATTTTTTCTTCTTTACTTAGGATTTCATTTAGTTTACTATGAAAAGTATTCAATAATATTATAGAGGGAATAATGATATACATCGAAATGAATTTTTTGTAATTGGGGTATTTAAATGTAATGTAAGACATATTTGTGTATCTTATTTATGTAGAGTAACATACTGATATAACCATAGGGACTTGATTACTTGTATCTTATATCAATGTAACATTGTACAACACTATTTCTTGGCTGATGGGGTTTGGGTCGCTATAGTTGGTATTATATAAAGTTTAGTAGAAAATTTGGGAAATAAATTTTGGAAAACATAGATTATGAAACATAATCCTATGATATACTTTGAGGATAGTATAAAAGAATATCCTATAGTTTTGGAAAGTTATATATTGTATGGATTTTAGAAGAAAAAAATATATGTATAGATACTAAAAGTGGATGTGGTTCTTACATAGAGGTATGTAGGATTAATAACATTAAGAAAGGAGTGCCAGGATTGACTGAATAATTACTTGGTACCCGAAAATAGGCTTTACTTCACAACTATTTTTACACTCTTGGTGGATATGCTTAGGATAATTTATATTTTCCTTACAAACTATTATAAAGGATTTGAATTAATGAGGATAATGACCTTGGATAAATCCCAAACCATGGAAGAAACTTTGTGTAAATTTAATGGATAATGTATTTTTTTAAGAATTAAAAATTTAAATTATTTTACCGATGTTATTTTGTTTATAATAATCATGAAACAACTATGTATTCTATTACATTTTCCAATAAATTTTGTATTCTTTAATATAAGATTTATGGATACCATCATGGTTTTGAGTTATTGTTTATCATAGAAGTATTTAAAACCCAATTTATAAATGTGTGTGGTAGTTATGTCACATCATTAAGTACATTTTGGATAAATTTATAGAAACGTATAGGTTTTAGTGGAAAGGATTTCTGAGGAATAATGCCTTGCCATTTTTTGACATATGTTTAAATGTATTCATAACATTTATGATTAATATGATCATTAATGACATTGTAATAGTATTAAAATAAGGTGGTTAGACTTTGTTAAAATATATTAAAATATATCATTAATAAGATATTTAATAATTAATTTTATTTTAAGGATTCCCATCATATTTATTTTAATAGTATAAAATTTATATTAATATAGTTTTAGAAATAGTAAAACCTATTTACTGGATGAAAACCCATTAAATCCAAAAATGTTATGGGGATTGAACCCATGACCGAAGGACGATAAGGGTTTCATACTTACCACTGGCCTACATAATGTATAGGTTAATATGTCATTATTTTTAGTTCTAATATTTGATGAATAAATATTAATGATAAACTGATGGTATTAATTTTTAGGTTCATCCGTTAATGTATTAACCATATTAGTTTTGGATAATCTTTAGAGGCCTATGAAATAAATTATCACAATTTTATGGATGTTATATTCTGTTAAAAGTTAATTTTAGTGATCTAGGTTAAAATAATAATTTTTTGGTATTCATTTATTGGAGTAAAAAATCAAATCACAACCAAAGGATGAAATTATGTTTATAGAAACATATCAAGTAAGTATATTTACTTATATTCTAGGGTTGAAAAATATTTCCATTAATTTATGAAAAAATATCATGAAATTATATGTTATCCTATTACCATAATTTGTAAGATATCAATGAAGTTATTTCACACCTATTTGGTTTATGATTTTGTGGTCATCAAAATTCCCTGGATCCCAAACTATTTTATAATCAATGTTCTATATCACCCCCTTTAGTATTTTGGTGTTAAATTTTCTTCCAGGTCCATGGTTTCATTTCTTATCTGTGGTCTCCTACTCAGAAACCCAGTTATGTAATAATTTAAGAGGACCTTTGTACTTCCCTTTCTCTAGTATTATGAATTTATTTTGTTAAAAATTTTATGATGTCGGTGTTAATAAAAAATGTTTAAACCATTAGATTTTTGACTACTGATATCAAGATATAATAGTGAGGATACAATTTCTTTAATATGGACAGAATGTAACACACCAATGTTTTTTAATATTAATATCCTTTTCGATAATGTGTATGACATGAAACACAAAGCAGAAAAATGAATATTTAATCCTGATAATTTTTGATATATCAAATATTTTAAATAAATTTAATATATTTTATATCATCCAATTCACAAAACATAGATTTTAGCTTTCATTACACACAACAATGACATTCTTCAATAGCTTGCATTACATGGAAGACAGAGTTTTACTGAACAACGATATACTATTAATATTATTATTTAACTTGATAGTTATCACCTATATGTTGGAATGAAAGGTGTGAGTAGTATTAACTAACTTATGAAAATATATATTTTTCACACATTTATTGGTTATATATTTATTATACATAATAATGATTATTATTTAGTAGAAAAATAAATTTTTTTAGAAAAAATATACTTTCCTAAAAGATGATTTTTAACGTTTGGGGAACATGATTTAAAATTAAATTTTACAAATTTTAGAATCATTATATAATAAAATGATCATATTTTTTGAAATAAAGATAAGAAAATTATATAATCTAAATTTTTTGAGATATTTATGAGAAGTTTCATTTTTTGATGACTACTGAAAAATACTGAATTCTAACTGAAAAATTTCTTTCCATTTAAATAATTTATAATATAAAATTAATTGTTTAATTTTTTACCCAATTGAATCGTAAAAACATTAAAATATATATATCGTGGTTAAGGTAAAAATGGATTTATCAGGGGTTAATCTTAATATATAAGAATTGAATTTACCTATAAACATGTCCAAAATCTATTTAATGGAAATATTTATACCATTAAACCTGGAATTTTTTATAATGGTTCATTTATTACCCTTTTTACATATGAAAAATATGAGATTACTCTATTGTTTCCAAAAATTCCATGTGTGTTCTCTCCCAAACTTATAAAAGGCCACCCTTTTCCTCACTTATTCACACTTATCAAGACATTTTGATCATAGAAACCCTGAAAAATGACCTCCCAAATTCCCTATCCTAATCTTATAATCCTTATTTTAGGAATAATCCATCGTTCAAAGGATTAAGTGCAAGCCTAAAGAGGATTCTCGAAGGAGAGGCAGTGTTCTTCAACAAGTATCTTCATTTTATTTCTTTCTGTGAATCCTTAAATTATTCAAAAACCATGATGATATAATAAAACCCGTATCTTAAAGATGCTGATATTTTTTCACTTTTATTTTATTACCTACAACCACAAACACTTTTATCAAATGGTTGATGAAATCATCATTCGTGTATACGGTAGACTACCACCTCGGGAACCGATGTCGTTAGTTTTTCATTACCACATATAAAATATAGGAATGATGATGGATATAAAGTATATATATTATATTTTTAACATAATTATACCTATGTATTCACTATATAATATATATATTTTTACCTACCATTCTGTAACAGATATGACAACATTGCTTGTGTGTACAATAGACTACCATCTCGCGAAGCGATGTGATACATCTTTCCCTAATACTTCAAATGGAAGGTAAAAAAGATAATGTGTTTTATTGTTTTTTTATATATTATATAATTATGATATTAATTACATATTTATAATTATGTAAATATAATATATATCATTTTATTTCCTTTCTTTTTCACTCACATAAAGATGATAACATCGTCCGTGTATGTGTAGACAAATGCCTTCACTATGGGATGTGAATCTATTTTCAACCCTAAACCAAATTTATGATATATATATATATATATATAATAGGGTATTTATGATATAAATATTATTATATAAAGGTAAAATATTACTTAACTCATTTATAGAATGATCATTGAAAAATGGAAATGTTAGTCTTGCGTATGTACGGCCGACCTTCTCCATGATTGTAACATACTTAATGTTTCATAACCATCATTAATTATTGGTCATAAATATAAAAATGAAATACTAATATGAAAATTATTTCATTATTATTAATCTATAGATGATATAAGAAAATAATATACATGAAAAATGGAACTTTCATGATGAAACCCACATGATAAAACAAAGCAATTAACACCTGAAAAAATGAAAAAAATGAAAGAACATCAAATAACGGGTGAGAAGATATTATAAATGAATAATATATGATATTATAAATGTTAATATGTTTCTTGAATAAGTTAATAACATGGTTAAAACCACTATACGAGAGGTTAAATCATATTCAGTGAAAACGAAGAATAATGTAATATATTTCATCGCAATTTGATTTCATTGAGCTATATTTTATTGTTATACACATAATTTATTTATAATGGTTTATATACTACCCCTTTTAAATGTAATATCATGAATAGTTCATTATTCATGGTATTTTAATTTTTAAATTGAATTATTTCCCATAAAGGAATTTAAATAAAATGTGACCAAGTGGTAAATAATTTCTTAACTGAATATGTTCTTTGTGTTAAGCTTTAACTCTATTGAGTATATCATCCCAAGATTATGTGTATTATTAATTTGGATTACATAATTTTTTATTACCAAATTTTTTGTTTATTTATATCTAACACAAACAATGTATTTATTTGAAAATTATCACTTCTACTTTATGATCCATTTAAGGGTTATTTTATAATCTCATTCTCATCGAGATTGTTTATTATTTAATTCCATTTGATAGAAATAATTTTTTAATTTTTTAATAAACCATTAATTTTATTATCCTATGATTATTTATGATATTTTTTAAATAATATTACAATTTTACCACTCTTTGGTACAAAAAATGTTTTAAAAAATGTTTTCAAGAAAAATTGAATCCATTTCTCCCTTCGGTTAGAAAAATGTTTTCTTCCAAAACCATGTATTATAAAAATGCTTTGAAATTTTTAATCTTTTAAAAATGATTTATCAAAATTATTTTCACCAAATGTTATTCTATAATTTTTTTAATGGAATCTTATGTCGTTTTCAAAACAATTCCAATTTAGCTTGTATCAAAAAATGAGAAAGTAATCTTCTTGTCATTTTTTAAACAAGGAACTTTATAAACCTTTTATAGTGAAAAAATGTTGTTTTCATTAATGTTACCTAATTTATAGAATTAAATGCGGTGATGAAAATTATTTATTTGAACATTACTTTGTATTGTTGCGAGGATCAATGTTAAGAGATTGTTTCCAAATGTGATTTTCAAGGAAATGGATTTTAAAAAAGTTTTTCAAAATGAAAAGTATATTTTCCTCAAAAATTGTTTTTAAAAATATTTTTATGGTGATTCCATTCATAAAAAATTGAAACCCTTTATTTGTAATCCAATTATTATATGTGGTATTGATACCATCCTAATTCTTTCTCAGAATGACTTATGAATATTTTCTTCATGGATAGTATTGAAATTCACTGCCATGAATCATTTATATAGTCATTAAATTCCCCTTGAAAGTTTATCTATAATATGATAATTGAATATTAAAATTATTTTATATATCTATATCATTTTTTCTGGATGTGCTTATTTCCTAAACAGTTTACCATTTTTACATACATTATTTTCTTAGAAATTAATTTGATTAACTGGGGAAATGTTGGTAAATCCATATCCATTTCTCATTAAACATACTTTATATGGATTATTATTTATGAATTAAATCAGTTATGAGATATACTAGGAATGATTTTAAAATTCAATACAAAAATTACAGATTAGTTAATATAATCCCTTCGATGCATCAATAGTCTCATGGGACGAATAAGTTGGCTAGCTTCACATAACATAATTTTTACCCAGAATTTTGTAAACTATATTGAGGATATATATTGATGGTAAAGGTATCACCATCCTAGAAACATGAAATATATTAAATGTTAATTTATTTTATTAAGAGTTTAGTTATTATTATGAAGGATTTTTTTAACAATGATATTTTCCCTGAATGCATTTAATTTTTATTTTATTGATTACATGAAATTAGTTTCATTTATTAATCTTTCCATATTGATTATACCTTATCTTTTTTTATATAACATGTGTTTTTATTGATTTACCTTTCCATAATAATTATTCGTCATTTATTTTTTTAAATGGAATGTGTTCTTAGTTATTTACTTTTCGATGTTGATTATTCGTATTAATTCAGGATTTCTTCTACTGTACTTAACCCTTACTTGGTAATTGAGATGAACCACATTTTATTTACCTTCCGTAGGATTAAATTAATTTTAAAATGATATATATTAAAGAATATGTTTGAGGGTATAATTGTATTTTCAAAAAATAATTATGTTAATATTTTTGTATTCAAACGTAATGTGTTGAGAAGAAATTCCCCAAGGTGCCATCTTTTTTTTAATGATGATTGTTATTGTGGGAATAGAAAGATGAACACATTTTACTATGATTGGTGTTTCTAAAGACGATTTTTAAGGTGCACAGTTACCAAGTGTTTTCCAAAATTTTAGGCATAAAATATTAATTTGTTTTATAGAAAATGAAGTATTTCTACAAATATTTTTTGAATAACTATGCATCATCTAAAAGACATCATAGAATGAAGTACGTAGAAAATGAAGAATAGAGATCACAAACCACATAATAGTGCATCTACACTATGAAAACCACAAAAGAGGTATGTGGGACAGAGAGGGAAAATCAGAAATGGAAAAGTTTTCACATAGGATTGCTTTGTAGATAATATATCACGAAACATGAACAAAAAAGTAGGAGTGGTGTTTTTCATTCAGAGGTGGTGTTTTAGGGGCACAACAAAGGTATTAAATCACTACTTAGATTAAATGTAAAGTCTACAGTATAGGCGATAGTGTATCAAATTTTTGTTTATTTTTGTTTATTTTGTTTTTATATATTTAATTTTTTATATTAAGGGACATAATCACGTCATTAACATTATTTAATTTCATTAGTGAATATCATCATTTTAAGAATTCAGTTAAGTCAAAATAATTTTTCAAGGGAGGATTATGCGAAGATGATTGTTCAGAATAGAGGTATTCAGAAAGGAAAGATTAGTGCACAAAAGTTATTTTCATGGAACTATATCTCGAATAAGAAAATGGGGATCATGAAGCATCAACATTCCACTAAGTAGAGCTAGTTCATTAATCCAAGGAATTATGTGCATCACTCACACTATACTATGCATGATATCTTAAAGGGATTTAGGTAGTTCATGAATGATAAAAAATAGTCTACCAAAGGTATCTCTAGTAGAAAAATTCCATCTACTAAAGTGCACTTCATCAATAAAGAGAAAAAATATCTTCAGGAGACAACTATGTGTGAAACTATAATTAGAGACTCAAATAAAGAGAAATATTCCAGGATCACCCAGTGAATAATATCATTGTTTTATCAGAATTATGAAGGGGAAGAAGAAGATGTGGAATATTCAATATTCATAAAATCTTACATAATGAGTTTATTCATAGATACATGTAATTAAATGAAAAAAATAATTTTAATCCAATGGAGATTTTACCAAAGAATATGTTTTTAATTCCAATGTATACAACAAAAATGATTTTGTTCCATGTGTCTGGAAAGAAAATGTGTTTTGTCAATGTGTTTTCAAAAAAGTTAAAGAGGAACCCAAAAATTTATTCTCTGTAGAATCTATCTAAAATTTTGGATACATTAATTATTGTTAATTTAAGGACCTATATTTATGTAAAATGTGAGTGAATCCTTTCCACACTAGAGAGAATATGAAGAGGAATAAGGTGATATTTTCTACTAAAAATGAGTTATCAAAAGAGATATTAAGGGAGTGACCCGTGAAGAGTAGTGAGATATCCCTAAACCTTGTAAAGTTAGTGATCCTAGGAATATAAGTGATCTATCCCAAACCATTTATTGGTAGTGAGCATTAGTGTATTTGGAACATTAGTACATTGTTGATTATATGAAACTTGGATGTATCCTAGTGAGGGTGAACCATGTAAAAAATATTTGTCTTCTAGTGTTTGGTTTCCTTCTTTTCTTTTTATTAATCATCATAAAATAAATTTGGAATGGATTTTAGAAATTTGAACTCTAAATATAGAACAATGTAATCCTTATAATAAATAGTTCAAGATCCAGTGGGGAACAAAAAATTTCAAAAAGAAATTCCAATACCCTGATTCACACCCTATCAAGGTATTTAAGAACTATTAGAACATAATATAATGTAAGAATAATGTATGTATATAGTTTAACAATACTAATAAATTGATCAGCCCTATGGTATGTGATTACGTGAATCTTATTCCATTGTAATGTATTACGACACTAGCTTCATGCTGTGAGGGTCATGGTTACTACACGGGTTATGATGTGGTTTCTACTATAGCATCCTGTTTTGGCCAAGATTCCTTATAGAATAAAGGCTGGATTATAGAAAAAGGTCACAATTCAGTAGTTTGGAACCATAGAGTTATGGTATTGGGTGGTATATTTGGATAATTATCATTTATATGGGTGAATCATTATGTGCGGCCATGATGTGGTAGAAGGAAATCATGACATGATGGTATGAGATTGTGGAGGTACAAAGGAGGTGATTCTAGATGTTGTTTCATGAAATCCATTTTGGGTGGTCCATCATGACATGAACACCACAATGAATTCATAATTATGTGTTTCTATGGGACAATCCCTTTGTTTGGGGATAGTCGTTCCATGACCTAGAGGGGCCACACTATGAAAACAACATATGAGGAAGGGAATTCTGCCTAAGGGAAGGAGGTCAAACCATGACCCAGAGGGTCCATCCAGTGATGAGGCATGTAAAATATGTCATAATAGTGTTTACATCATGTAAAAACTATAAATATGGAATTTTGATGCTTTTCAATAGGGCCTTTTGGTAATTTCACAAGGATCCTATTTGGAATCCCCTTAGGCCCCTTTTGTTCAAGTCAAATGATGGAAGAAGGAGATCCTTGTTTAGATCTCAATACCTTCCACTATTGTATCCCTTTGACCTGAGTGGTTCATAAGAGTTTCACCATTCATATTTGTGGTTATATGTCTCTCTTTATCCTCTTTATTATCCCCCCCTTATTTTCTATTTTTTTATATCTAAGGTTATTCTAAATCAATTTAACCTGGGAATTTTTGATTAATCCGGCTTCATTGGTATTTTGTGTGCAGCCTATTGAAGAGGTCCCATGAGTTATGATAACACTAATTTTCATCTTTTTTCCTTTAAGTATGATTCTATATGAATTTATTTGAGGTTTTAGTGATTTGTGAAATATTATTGTTAATCATTCTGTATAATTTATGGGTTTTTTGTGGAGTTGGTTAGAGTTCATGTCAAATGTGGACCGGAACCCATTGCTCTTGGTTTTAGAATTGTGACGTAGCTCAGTGATTTTGGTGTAAGTTTTTCAATAATGGTATTTGGGTTTTAATATATCAGTTTATTAATTTTATGGTTTTTATGGTTGATATGGTGTTTTTTTGCCTCATATATGGGTTATACAAGGTTTGTATATAATCAAGTATTCCTATTTTATGTAGATGGGATTGAAACTCTCTAGTTTCTTTCTCATTGTTTAATATTATGTTCATATTTCATGCTAATAAAATTTTTGACCATTTTATATACCTTATATGACCTCCTCCATAAAATGGATTTGGATTTTATTTGACTAAAATCCAGCATAGGCCATATATCTTTTTAAATGGTTCAATGGTGGAACCTTGTTTGAATAAGTTTCAATGGTTATATTCATGGTTTTTTTGGAGGTGTGAGTTGGACTTAAAAAATAAATTGGTTTTTATTTTCAAAATATGATTTAAAATTCATGTTAATTCCAATGAGATTTTATGGAAAATTAGGTTACTTAATGAAATATTTTTAAATGGTATTTCAAAGATATATTAGGGTTTTTTATAGGTTAATTTCATAGGAATTTTTTTGAGGACCTATACTGAGAGAATGATATGTGATTATTTTTCTAAATGGTTTAAAAAGAGGATATTAATTTGGTTTTAGAAGAAAATATGAGATAGATTTGTTGGGTTGGTTTAATTCTATTTAACCACATTTGTGTGATGTCCTTTTTTCCAATGTTTTTATATTTTTTGTGCTTCCTAGTCATATTTTATTATTATTTATTATTATTTCAGGATGATTCATGTTGGTTTCTATTGACCAATAATGTTTTATTTTTTGGTATTAATGTTTCAGGTTTTTCTTAATTGATGTATTTGAACATCAAAAATGGTAGAGTTGGATAAATTGGATAGGGTTCTACCAAACCCTATTTAGCCACATATTGTGAGTTGGGTATGTCCTCTTCGGTGAGTTTTTCTAGAGTGATCCCTTCTAGCTTGGTAAAGGCTAGGGTGATATGGTGGTCAATCATATGATTTGACTAATGAGTTTGTACAGTGAAAAAAGTGTTATATACATGATTATAGTTGATGTGTGTAACCATGCATAATTGATAGGGGAGGTGTTGAGGGATATTAGTAGAATGTGTTTTTGTTTATATTTTTTTTGGTTAAGTATGTATGGATTCTATTACTATGTTGATTGTTCTCCCTAACTATTTTTTTCTGTATGCTAGTATTTATGGGTGTGACCATTTCTAGTGTGAGAGTATAGTAGGTTATTATTTTGTGTCATGAAATAATGACATGATAGATAAAAATCCCCTATAGAATAGGGTACGGTCAATACCTATATGAGTGACCTTTTATCTGGGGTTTGGTTTTAGAAATTTGTGTGCAAACTTCCATGAAGGGGTTAGTCTAGAAACTATTGGGTGACCTCCCCTGAGGAGGTTGTTTTGGGAATGATATTGTGTAACCTACCATGAAGGGGTTTGTTTGGGAACAATATATGTGGCCTGCCTTAAGGGTGTTGGTTTTCTAACTATATGTTTGACCACCCCTAAGGGGGTTGTCTTGGGAACTATATATACAAAATCCTCTAAGTTGGATCATTTAATAACTATTATGGGACCTACCCTAAGGTGGTCGGTTTGGGATATGAAATATCTATGAATTGATATCATTCTTATGTTCACCAATAATCCAATGTAGGTATGGTTTGGTGTTGTGATGGACTAGTTAACACATGAAAACATGGAATGAATGCTTGTATGTGCTCAATTTGTTTTGTGGGTGGGTTTGTTTCATGAGAAGAACTATTACACCCTATGAATATTTCATCCACATCCAATTAATCATAATAACACTCAGTACCATTGAGTTATTAGGAAATAATACTAAGTAATTTAACTTAACCCTGCCTTTGTATATGGAACAAGATTCGATGTACAAATTTATAAATTAATGTTTTCTTCTAGGACACTATTATCACTTGGATTAGGACAAGTCAATATGGTTTATCATGTTTTGGAGTGAAATGATTAGTCAAGGAGATAAAATGAGTTGGGATTAATGCTAGTTAGTTTATTTTTCAACTATATCTATGCTAATATACATACTATCATGCCAACATGTTTTTATACAAGATTAATTTAATATATATAATATATTATTTATACTCTATTATATTTTTGGTTAATTATATAGTTTTTTATTACTTTATTTTCTTATTTTTAAGGTTCCTCTTGGATCCCTCCAATATCTACAGGTATTTCTGGGATGTCATTACATGGATGGGTTATATATAAATTTTTATTGATTTGGGTATGACCAAGGTGATTTATTTTGGAAGGGATTAGTTTCCCCATGATTATTTTTAGTTTTCACCAGTATTCAACAACAATTAACATATGGGGAGTGACACTTGAGGTTATGTAACATTTATTCTTAGAATTAATTCAGGTGATCCAGGTTAAGGAATCAAGGAATATAATCAGATCATAATTATAGATGGTTTTATTTTAGTTATATTTGTAGATATATTGTTGGGACTCAAGAGTTGGACTGATTTCATGCCTAATAAATTAAGTAATCAGTTGAAACCCGTGTTTCTAGTGGATAACCAGTTATTTGAATAGGAAATGTAGGATGAGAAAGGTATTAGATAGAGAATCCAAGCATTGGATAGATGAGACTCACGATGAGTCATAGATATTATCCATGATCTATTTATTTTTTTTGTGAATCATGATAGATACATATTTAGGGCATCATAAATATACCTATGGGTGATGTTGTTTGACATATTTCCTTATTGGTGTCCATTATTAATTGGAGAAGCATTTTATATACTTGATATTTTCTTCAATACATCATAAAGGGTGATAATATTAATATGGATTCTATAGGATTTTTCGATTGATTATGTTTTTAATTTTTACCACAATAGAGTAATGCTTTTCAGTATTTTTGATGTCTTAGTGAAATCCCTATTTTTAATTGGAAACTTGAATGTGGCATATGGTGTGTGAAAAAAATTTATATATTACTTCTACTTGAAAAGGATTCGGTAGCCATGGCTATGGAAAGGGTTCAGATTTTTAGTTTTTGAGAAAATAATTTTAAAATAGTTTTTAAAATTTTGTTTTAGAATTTATTTTGAAAATTGGGGTTTTCTTCTGGATAAAATAGGCCAAGAAAATGTTTTTTAGGTTTTGGTTTTTATGAAAAAACCTTGAAGAAGGATTTTGAACACTTGAGTGCGTTTGCGTGTGTGTAAAATGATTTTAATGTTGTTTTCAAATAATAAACCGGTACTTATTTAAATTGAGATTCTTTAGTTTTAATGTTGTCAATGAAAACGATCCAAATTCTTGATTTGTATGATTATTTTGTGTTAAATGTTTATTTGGATAACCTATGGGGTGTTAGAGGGTTTGGACTTATTTTGATCTATTTATGTGGCTATAAATTGAATACTGTGTGTACCAAGTTTTCATTGTTTTCAGTTTTTGACTGAGGATGACTCAAGTTTTGATTACACATTCAGTAAGTATATTGAGGGTTTTTTGAGAGAGTCATGTGTTAAGGCTCATGGGAATAGTAGTTGATGTTGGGATCATTTAGAGGGAGGTTATTTTTTATGGGTATATGGTTTGGACCAGTTTATTTGGGTTTTGATTATCTATTCATAGGGTTGGGAGTGCCATTAACCTAATTTGGCCATTGGTGGAGGAGTCTTATAATGGGGGAACCAAAATCCTATAAATGAACTAGTTTTTGATACTTTTAAATTTTAAGATCCATGTGTGTGGCTGATCAAATTATTGGTGTTGGTGATTAATGTTTTGTGTTGGTTCTCATGTATGAGTGGAGAGCCACATCTAGTCATTAGGCTCAATAATGCGTAAGACACAGGGTGTGGAGATCTAATTTTAAATATTAAGAAGGCAGTGGTAATGACATTGTTATAGTGGGTAGTATCTAATGAGTCATATATTAATGACCCTTATATTGGATAGGGTCGTGTATAAGGTTGAATCTGAGAGTGAGTTAGATCATAGATGATTCAGTAATATTGGGTGGAGTATGGAGACAAATGAGGTTGGATGAGGATATAATAGTGAAATTACACCAAGTGTCATGTTTAACTTTTGTGATAGAATGATGATGATTTTTCAAAGCCTCCTAGGATTAAGGAATCATGATTATAGTATGCAGATATATTTCAGAAAGTGTGGTCAACCATATTTTTTGAGAAATATAGTTTGATTAAGGCTAACTAGGGTTATTTGATGATATTATATGTGGCGAGGAAAAAATTTCACTAGGATAATTTTTGGATAGCTTAGACCCAAATGAAATGAAATATTTTATGGTAGTCTTGGAATGAGCTTTGAAAGGCTCCATGATTGGGTAGGTCATCTTTTAGTAAATAGTTCCTATTGGAGTTTAATGTTTGTCAACAGAATCACATTAGGCCTTTTGTGATGGAACATGGTGTGTTTGTAGTGAAACTATGTTCAAGGATGGTATATATTTATGGTTATGTACCTTTTATATATTTTTCAGTGTGAAAAGAATTATGTTAGGGAATTTTTGTGGATTCGAAAATTTTATGGTCATTATTTTTTAGAGAGAGTTGAATTATTGGTCCCATAGTGAGGGATATATGTTTTTTTCATGTTATATGGGATTTATGAGATGTTCCAAGAGAGGTATTTTAGTGTAAAAATGCTAAGAGTGAGTTTGTAGGTGTTTGTGGATGATTTCTTCTGAAAGGAGGGCATTAAAAGGTGGTGAATAGGGGTCATTGTATAACAATTCGGATTATTTTGGATTGCTACATGGGTTAAAAGGCCCCATGAAGTTAAGGATAGACAAGGGAAGGAGATCAAAACAAGGCTTAGGGTTATCATAGTGTAATAGGTTAGGGTGAAAGATTTGGATTATTCTCATATATAGGGGTTAACCGTTACGTATGGTCGCGACATGGTGGTGGTAGACCATGGAATGATGCTCTGGGATTAGGGAGGTTCATGGGTCGAATTGGTAGGTTTTATGCTATGAAACCCCTCAAGGATTTTCCATTATAACATGAATACCACGACCATGTTGTGACAATTTCTTTCTACGAGGTTGGTCCCTCTCTCTATTAATATAGACTATAAAAATAATTATTTGGATTAGTTGTAAGGTTTATATGAATTAGAAAAACTAGAATCCAATCTTCATATGCATGGAATAGAACATTGAGAGGTATCAACCAAGGTCCATATGTTTGAATGATTTACATAAAGATGATGCAGATATTTTGATTCAATTAGAAGTCACACTATATGATTCCATTAGAAAATACACTCAGGCGATGCCATAAAATCTTACAACTATAAGGTGCATCCGTAAGTTACCCTTAACCACTATACTTTAGGGATGTGTGGATTTTTGGAGAAGGAATATTAAATGAGTCAGCTTGTGAAATTATAAATATCAAACATTATTTACTAGGAAGAGTCATTGAGGTAGTGGAAGGGATTGGGTGAACATAGGGTTATTTCATGGAGATCAAATTAAGTAGACTTCATCCCATAAATATTTGGTGGTGGAAACATGAACACACTAGGTGAAACCTACTATAAATAGTAGTATAGATCACTTATGATCTGAATGAAATAGATACCCCTGATAAATTTTAATTGAATCAAATTTACCTAAATTAATTAATTTTCATATCCACCATAGATTGTGACCTATGTGAGAACTATGTAAAATATTATAGGACTTTTTCATATTTATTTTCTTTCAATATTTTTCTTCTGATAATTTATTCTATGTGCATATGGTAGGTTGCGTCTTTTGATGTTGTGATTTGAGTGCATAGTCATCCATGTTTCAGATTTCTTAGCATGATATAATTACTGAATTGTTTGTTTACACTTTTAATAAGTTCTTATGGATATTGTCTTGTGGTTTTATTATATGACAACCATGTGCCTAATATGGGGTATTAGATATTTCATAAAGTGTTCTAGATGATCAGACCCTAGTGAAGGTATTTCAGATCTCAGTTCAATAACATTATTCTTTATTTTACCTAATTCTATAATATAACTGAGTAGTCAATATTCACTATTTTATTTTTTTCCAAATTTAATGGGATTTAAAAAATTTTAAACAATCAATGTTGGAAGATGTGAAGGTTTGGGTAATGATGTTCAATTACATCGATTTTTGTTTAAAGATAATAAATATTAAGTATTTTGTAATATAGAAGAACATTGATCTTCCATTGTCTGATACCAAGATTGAAACAATGGAAAATGAATATTTGAATAGGATAGAAAATAATTCATTGGGGATGATTCTTATGCCATTATCTCAAAATTTTCATTTTCAAATCCAATAATTAAAGAACATATTTTTACTCTTAACGATCCTAACTTACATATATTAGAATCTAATGATGATAAACAAAGTGTTCTTACTAAGAAGAGGGTTCAACATAGGAATAATTTAAGGGTAATATACTACTAGTCATATTAATTATTTTAATATGATAAGAAGTCCAAAATAATCAGTGATGGTGAAATTTTAATATCTGGAGTGGGAATTGTTATTACACTCATTTCTTTCTCAATCATGGTTTGTTATGGTCACCACTATGAGTAACATGAGCAGGAAGCATGCCTTAGTTTTTTTTGGATATTTGAATCTTCATATCGAATAAAGATATTTTAGAGAATAATACATGGTAGACTTCTGAAAATTCCTTGTGTTGGAGAAGATGTTTGACCCATAGTTTGAAAATTCCTTAATTTTGGTAATGGAATAAGAAGTAAAAGAAGAAGTAGATCGACAAAAGGTGGTCCCATGTGTTGAAATTTTAGAAAAAATGGTTAACTTAAGAATTTTTATTATGAGAAAAGAGTATAATTTATAAGTCATGATTCGCTAAGTGGATTCATGAATCATTTGTTGGAATATAAGAGTGGATTACTCCTAACTCTAGCAAGTTCACTTGGGACTTGGGTGATAAAATCTAGAGCTTCATTTCACTGAACGTATAAGAGGGTATGTTTAAAGAATTATATTTTTAGATTATTCAATAAAGTTTATATAAAATACAATAAATATATTTAGATAATTTTTATGATAGAAATGTATTCCTTTATAAGGATTAGAATATTTCTAATTTTGAAAGTATTTTGGAACATCCTAAGTTTAAATATGGACATAATTTATATTGGATAGTTAAATGATGTATGTTTTTTGTAAATTTTTCATGGATAAATCCTGGAATATTTCATACACCACTGATTTTTTACAAAAAGTAGTGAAAGAAAAATATCAATACATAATAGAAGAATTGAATGGTTTGATTCATACTAAACAAGTGACCTCTTTGAAATTACAATATAATCATCTCGGTCAACTTAGTGAGAATGAGATGATATTTTTGGATAATAAAAATATGTTAGAGGATATAATCATAGAGTATATAACATTCTTGGAATACATTCTGGGGACATAGTGGTTTTTATTCCACTAAATGTAAGGTAAGGTACTGAAAAATTGAGCGTTAAGGTTGTTGAATAATGATTCATAGAGACCATATCTACTTCACTCTCATAGAGGATCACTAAACTATGTGTCATTATTCAATTATTAGAAATAAAAAAGAGTTGGTGTTATTTATTATGAAATGTTGTGGTTTTTGGAATCTTCATACAAGGATGATCCATAGTGGAAAAGGATACTCGTTGTTTGATAAAGTGCTTCAGGTATGATAATGGTGGGGAGTGCAAAAGTATGGAGCTCTATAGGTTCTTCTAATGGAAGGGAATATAGATTGATAAGACAATAATAGAAACTACAAAACGTAATAATTTCATGGAGATAAAGAAATATATAGTAGTCAAATGCTAAAGGACTATAGAATTCAAGAGGGATTCCCAATGGTCTTTTGGGAAGAAGCAATGAATTTCATGACATAATTTATCAATAAAATTCCTTATTCTCTATTGGAGCATGAATTATAAAAAGTATATTTATCTATAATGAATTTAATTTCAGCCATCTCAAATTTATTTGTGCAATTACCCATATCCACATTAATTATAAGGAAATAGATATGTTGGGGACTTCGTTTAGAGCATGCTACTTTGTGGGATATGGAACCTAAGAGTGTTGTTTTTGACTCTAGGAGAAAAACAATTTAAATGTAGTTAGTTTAAATGAAAAGGAAATGAATAGTTATAATTAAATAATTATAAATTAGAATAAATTATGAAGATATAAGAGTATCATAAAAGGTTGTAGTTAAATTGAATGGATGTTCATTTACTGTGGATGTTCTGGAGATTTTCAGTTGAAAGTCAATCCAAGAAACAACAAACTATCCATATGATGATTTAGAAGGTAGTCATGTTTCAATGATGTTTCCAAGGAATGGATTACTAAAAATATCATGTACTAATGAATCTATATAGATATCTCTAGAATATAAATCTCTATAATTTATAGTACCAGGAGGAGATGAGATATACAGAGGGAGAGGATGCAAGTGTATAGGCATGTGAGTGATTTAAACTACACGATTCTAATAAAATATGGAGAGATTTATATCTTAGAAGATTAATGACGTTTGAGAGACTTAGATAAGTGGGAGTTATCTAGGATAGATGATATCAATTTGGTCCATGTGTTCTGAATATTAGATCTGATAGAGAAACTTGTTGGGAAGAAATATCTCAAAACCAAATGGGTGTATTGACTAAAAAAAGAATCATATGGTAGAAAACATTATAAGGGTTTTCTATTCATAAATGGGTATTATAAAATGAAAGGTTGGTATTTATAAAATATCATTTATCTAGTAATTAAAAAATTACTTTTTACATATTTTTAAGTGTAGTTTCCATGGAAGGACATTATCTTGAGTTGTTGGATGTGAAGACATCGTTCCATTATAGGGAAAATATGAGGATATATACCAGTAGAATCTATATGGTTTCAAGATTGATAATAACAAGGATATTTGGTAAAATATAAATTATATACTTTTTAGTTTGAAAATGGATCCATGGAATTTAAATTAGAAGTTGGATGACTTCACCATGGAGTAGAAATATCTCTGAAGAAATGATAACCATTTCCATTACTAAAAGTTGTTCAATGAAGGGATTTTCATCATCCAACTTATCTATGTTTTTGTCATTCTGATTAAATGTTTGGTAATGGGAAGGATCAATGGGTTGATGTATGAGTTATACATAATGTTTGTGATAACATATTTCGATCTAGAGAAACAGATTTTGAAGATATGGATTTTGAGAGATTAATGTTTTGGTACTCTGTACCTAAGATAAATAGTTATCAAAAGAAGATGGTGGATTGATCTGTTTTGGGATTAGAGAAACTGGTGAAAAAACCCTTTTTTATAAACTTCACACAAAGTTAAGAAAATAAATCATGAGTATAATCTAAAGTTGAGCATATAATTAATATTTCGTATGCATTAGATTTTGTAAGACTAGTGTACACCATGGTTTGTACATGTATCGACAATAACAATTGGAGGGAAATATCAGTAGATAAATATTGAATCTTAAAAGTAAAAATTAGTATTTATTAAGTGTATTCTTTATTATATAATGCGTTCTGAAATCATGATATTTTTATTTAGATAAAATGAGATATTTCAAGTGTTTGTAGACTCAGATTTTTATTGGGATGGAGGCACTTGAAAAATAACCAGAATTTATGTAATCACATTTAGAGGAATAATAATTATTGGGTTATTGAAAATTTCTCCAGTTCTTATACTCTCAATGATTGAAGTGGAGTTTGTAATATTTATGGATGATGGGAAATATTTTAATTGGAGAATTGGATGTTAGAAGATCTTATAAAAAGAGAAGATGACGGGATGACCTTTTGTGATTCACGTAGCCAAAAATTTGATGTTTCATTCTAGGATGAAGCATATTAAGCTAATGTATAATGTCAGCATCATGTTATTGTAGGAAGGAGTTATGGAGGTGAAAAATATGTAAGGGACCAAAATAAATTATATAGGTTGACATAGTTTTTAATATTGGAAGTGCTAAGGTGGGGTAGACCTCATTTGCAATTAGATTATTCGAATTCATGATTGGGGAAAAATTCTCATTAGATTAAAAGATTAAGGAGTATATTGATATCTATTGAATCTATGGAGTACTTAGTGATTAATCTCCGAAATTAATTCCAAAGTGGTAGATCACTAGTCATAGTTGGGAAAATAATTTTCCGGCATGGTTGATAAGTCTACCAGAAGGAGAAAATATCATAGTATAACTATAGAAGCATAGATTATATGGTGTAGTGTAAGTGAATAAGGTCTAGGTATTTTAATGTTGGATAACCAAATTATACATACCAGATGATTCAATAAGGAAACAGAATCAATGATATCATCATATGATATAGTGGGACAATTTCAACCGATGCTATATTGGGAATGTGTAGTCAAAAGTTACCCTTGATCACTGATCTTAGGAGAAATGGGATTTTATATTAGTGGGAAAAAGTTTAAGAGTCATCTTGTGAAGGTATCAATAGATAACATAATTTACCTAGTTTAGGAGTTGAGGTAGGGAAGGGCTTGACCATAAGGAGGGTTTTTCCTTGGGGATTAGATTTCATTGACTTTATCCCATGGCGATTAGCTGGAAAAGGCTATCAGACACAAAACATGGAGCCTACTGAAAATAGTTGGATGGATCACTTTTAATATAGGTATAATATATAAACATGAGAAACTATAATAATATTTTATACATGAATAAACTAGTTTTAATTTCCCCCCTATATGGGTTAGGATTCAAGAATAATCATTGTAAAATATTGTTTTTAGTTTTTTATTTTTGACTTTTTTCAATTGATTTTCTGATATTATGTTATTTGTGAATCTTGGAGGCTATAAATTGTGGTGTGGTGAAATGGGTTAGAATTATTATCTTCTCTAGACACCATATCATAGGTTTGTTGGTGGAATTGTGTTTTAACCTTCACAAAGTTCCTATGAACATTATATAATGGATTTAACAGATGATAATCATGAGTGAAATACTATTCAGTTTTAGTCACCCCGTGAAACAGAGTAGACAAACCATAATATTTTAAAATAGGTCATGATCCTTAATATATGGGTGAGAGGTAATTACATGACCCAAAAGGGCCATGCTGTGATGGTTTCTAGGCATTATGGAATCACAGTGTGAACATCATGGTCATATTATGATGAAGGTGGAAGGATATTTATTTTATAAGAATGATTCAATACTATTTTTTGGGTTCTATTTAGAACTCCCTTGTGCTTTTTTTGGTCAAATAAAGTAATGGAAGAGGGAGATCACTTTTTCGATCTAAATTTTCTCCCTTGTATTTGAGTGTTTTAAGAAATATCCTTCTTTTGAATTCATGGATAAATGTCTTACTTTCTCATTACTGTTATTCCCATTTAGTTTTCTTTGATTTTGTTTCACTAAACTTGGATTTTAGGGATATTTTTTACTAAATCATTGTGTAATCATCTTGATTTAGGGGGATTTAGTGTAAGACATGTGGATGAGATCTTGAGAAAATATGTTTATACCATAGTTCATCATTATCATTAAAGTATGTTTCCCCATAGATTTATAATAGATTGTTTTCAATTTGGGCTAAATTTATTTTTGTTCTTAGTATAAATTTTAGGTTTTTTTATTTAAGGTCTTGGTGCCTGTTGGGTGTGGACTGCAAATTGTTTCTCATGGTTTCAACACTATTATATTTCCTAATAAGTTTTTAATAAATTATTCAATAATGGAAATCTGTTTTAAAATCCTCAATTTATTAATTTGATGGTTTTTATAGTTGATATAGGTTCTCATGCATTCGGTGGCGGTTGGTAAGATCATGGTATCTATTTTTGGATCACTGGTTGAGGTAGGTGATCATGAGACTATTGATACTCTCAATCATATGATAATTTTATGTTCATATAACATTATTATAAATTTTTATTCATGTTTCATTATTTTTATGATCATTATAATAAATTGGTTTGGGATAGTGTTAACTTAATAGATAACATTTTCAACATTGATTGCTAAATGGTTTAATGGTGTCACCATAGTTGAACTTGTACTGAGGGCCCAATTTATTTATTTTGAGTAGTGCGAGTTATATATTAAAATTTAAATGGGTTTATTTTTGAAAATTTTAATCTTTAAAAGGGGTTATTCAAATAGGATTTCAAAGGATATATGGTTACTTAAGAAAAGCGTTTTGAAATGTAATTTAAAAAACTATAAGGGGTTTTATAAAGATTGGTTTCTTTGGAATAGGGTTAATGGCCTAACATGAGTGAAATTGAGTGGTATGTCTTCTCTAAATAGTTTAAAAAATTATTTTGAATTATTTTCCCATGAAACGAAAAAATGGATTGGTTTAGTTGGGTTTTTTTTCATTTGACCTTGTCTGGGTGATTCACTATTTTCTAAATCATGTATGATTACTGTGATTCCCGATTATAGTTGTTTTTTATGTATTATTGTTCCATGATGATTCATGATAGTGTGTTTTGGTGGATGATGTATTTCATTTGGTTATAAAAATATCAGGTTGGTTTAAATTGATTTATTTTACCCTCATATTGGGTAGAGGTAGACAAATTTTCATAGGATTGATGGAACACTTTCCAATATCTTAAAGTAAAGAGCTGATTTTCTATTAGGTGATTTGGGATTGGAGTGGTATGTTCAGTATTTGTGAAGGATTAAGTGACCTGGTGCTTAGACATATATGTCGAGTGATGATTTCATATACTTTGGAAGGTGTTAAATGTGTTATCTGGTTTAAAGTGGGTAACCATAAAGTGTTTATGAGGGATTATCCTAGGTCTATCACTAGAATACATTTTTTAATAAAATGATACCTTGTCCTAGTGTGGATTCTTTTTCTTACTTGATTCATTATTAAACCTTACTTTTTAACTTTATGTTGATTTTAATGGGTGTGTAAATGTCTGGGATGATAGGATATTTGTCTATGATGTGATGGAACAAGACCATTACTCAATAGAAAGTCTGCCTTATAGAAGATGGGATGGATCATGTCAATATGTATGAACTTCTCTATGGAGGTTGGTTTGGGAAATTTTCTGTGAACTCCCAAGTGGGTTTTTTTTGGAACTACATGCATAAAATTCTTATTGGGGATTGGTTTGGTAACTATATTGTTTGGCCTCCACTAAGGGGTTTGTTTTGGGAATAATATTGGAAACTTCCCTTGAAGGTTTTTTTGAACTATATATGTAACCTACCTTGATGGGATTAGTTTATGAACTATTTTAGACCATTTTGATGGGTTTTGTTTTGGAATAAATGAACCTATATCTTAGTATCATGCCTCCTTCCAATTCAGGGCTGAATCATGTGTAGTCAAGTGTCCTGGTGGCCTAGTTTGGACATGCCAACCTGATGCGTATGCTTGTATTTGGAATGTGTGGTGTGTATCTAGGAGGGTTTGTTGCATGAGAATAACTTCTATATCATATTTATATTTCATTCACATCCACTTGATAAAAAATACACATTTCATTATTGAGGCATTGAGGATTATATTGGATTTTTGTACTCAACCCTACCCATATACATGATATGGGTTTCATGTACGTGGTTGGAACCTCATTTTTTATTCTAAGAAACTAGTATCACATATAGAAGGACACATGATTTGATTATAGACATTTATAGAGGCCAAGAATTTTATATGGTGAATATAAGACGTGGTTTGAAATCCAATGAATATATATTTTTTGTTATTTTTCTACTAATGTGTCGACTGGTGTGCATGTATATTGTTATACATGATTCATATTCTATTTCATATCTTTTGTTTATACACAATTATATTTTGATTCATTATATACACTATTTATTTATTTATTTCATAAAATTAGTGGGGGGTGCTTGGTTCTCTTTTTTGTCCACATGTATTTTTGGGATGTCTGTTAAACATATGGGTAATGCTTATTTTTTGGTAGATTTGAGCAAGACCTCGGGAATTTTTTGGGTGTAATTATTTTCCCAATAACTATTTTAATTTCGCATAATTAGTTGATATCCTTTGACATAAGTGGAGGCATTATTGTGGTTGTGTATTTTCCTTGGCCAGTATCATTCGAGTGATTTGGTTCTTTGAATCACAAAACATTACAGAGGATCCAATACTCTAGTAGACTTAGCGGACTAGATTCAGACATGATCCTCACATTACATTTGAAAAAATAAAATAAATCATAAAAATTAATTGTGAAAGTTATTATTACTCCTAGAATATATCCATGAATAATATAAAAATGGAAATAAATAATCACATATATTATAGTAAAGTGTTTCATAGTGATGGAGGGCATAATGGTTGACATCATAATCATACTTTAAATTCATTGCACCAAGACATCATACATTAATGGTTAAGGAATAATTCAAAAAACCAATATAGTTTATCTCATGAGACATAATAGTTCAATGAGGTTCTTTATAATTTTAGGCCCCACTTTTCACATAATCAATCCAATGAAAAATAGTTTAGAAAATAATTAACATCATACTATTCCAAATGTATCTACATATATACACATGTATTTTTTATCAATAATTTTCTATAATGAAGTAATGGGTATATATATACTGATAATATTTATGTTACCAATTTAATTTCATGTTTTAACTAAGTAAATAGTCTTCAATATAGTATAAATTATTATATATTAACAATGTAATGTTAAATATCCATGAAAATTACATAACCGGGTGGGATACATTAATCGTATATAGGTTATAATAACAAGAGAGAATATTTATTTCTCAATATAATCATGTATTTTTAATTTTGAAATATAATATAATTTCATAATGAAATGTTAATTATTAAGTGAATTTTGAAAGAGAAATGAAGACATAGGTATGTGAACCCTTACCATAATATGAATGATCCAAAATCCTGAGAATGAAGTTATTTGACATTAAGAGAATGGGATATAAAAATATAAATTTATATAATTGTTTGGGAACCATTACCCTAAAAAGTCACTAGAGAAAAACTAATATGACCAAATTCAAGAGAGAAATAAAGATATAATTTCAAACACTTATATACCAATCCATCTTCCAATGATTCTTGAGGGGTGGGTTGAGAGGGAAACCATGATCAATGGTTTTACAGTGGATAGTAATGAGAGGGTGGTTGGGAATTTATAGAAAACTGGGAATAATTGTTTATTAATTTAAAAAATTGGATTGTGTCTTCATGTTTTGAAAAACCTAAAACCATTGAACTTTCCAGAATTTTAAATTAGGATATTTTAAATTTTGGTTCTGTTTCTTGAATTTATTTAGATTAATAACTGAAATCCATTGAATTATATTATTATATACATAGAAAGATATTCCTTCGTAGATAAATATATTTCAAATATTAAAATATACTTTAAAATTTGGAAACTACTTTATAGGTATTAAAAATTAAATATTATTTTTTATAATAAAATATTTTAATGAATTAAAATAAATATGGTTGATCCAGACTTTATATTCTTTATTACATCATTTTTAAATCCATATTATGATAAAAGTTTAACAATATATTCATACCGTATTTTATTTTATACCCAAAAATTAAATGTCCTTAGAAAATTATGAAAAATTTACATTTTTCTAATTTGACATTCTATTTCAAAATAGGAAGAACTTTTATCAAAAAAATTCCCTATATATATAAGAAATTTTATTTTAAAAAAAAACATTTTTTATTCCAAAAAAATAAATTTTACACAAAAAATTAAGAAATATAATTTAATAAATCTTATTTTTATTAAAATAAAGAAGTGGGTAATTATATTAGTACACATTAATCAATGAAAATTATTTTAAAATATTTATTATTTTAATAAAAAATTATTTAATGTATATATTTGACACATATATGTATAAGGGATACTATTACAATAATAATAGAGAGAAGTTACTATTCTTGTAGTTTGATTCCCAACAATCAGATTCCAATGATAAACTTACCCTTCAAATATTTATATCACCCCTTATATATACCATGCATTATAATATTTAAAATAATTAACATCATTAGTTTAGTTCCTATACATTTATTTACTCCATTGCATTTTTTTTCATCAAAATAGTAATGTATCATATATATATATATATTTCATTATTTTCAGAATATGATCCTCTACAATTAAAGATTATAGTGGTTCCTTATATTTTAATATGTTCTATATCACTAGTTACATATTTTTTGGATATAATTTATAGTTTTATAGTACTACTATGTGTTATACCGTAATGATGAAATAATAAAATGTGCATTGTTCAATAGTTATTATGAAATATTTTTTATTTATTATAGTAGATTATTAGGTCTTACACCAAACATCACTATAGACACTACAAGAGATATGATATTTGTCAGTGGTTTTAAAAATCACTCCAAAATATTTCATTTTTTCTTTATTGTAGTGGTTTAAGAGAACTGTCACTAATTAATGTTTGTTTATTTTAAAAACAACATCAAATAGTTGATTTATTTTAGTGGTGGTTAAAACCATATCTAAATCTAAATTTTGTTTATAATATTAGTAATTTTTTAAAATAGGCATGTAATTAATATTTTTTAACCTAATTAATTAAATTTTTAATTACTTTTTAATAATTACTTATTAATAATTAATAATTACTATATATAATTATTTTTTGTTCCAAAATTTAATAATTTTGATTTATAAATCATGAATTATGAATTATGAATTACATGCAGTTGAAATCTGCATGAGTGAGAATCTTCTTTGGTACTTCAATAGTACTTTAATAGTGTGGATACTATAGCATGTTACTATTACAATAGTACTAATCAACCCAAATCCGATTTCAGAAAAAAAAGAGCTTCCACACCACTAGGCCTCTAATCCATCAATCCATAAAAAGTCTTTTAGGGCATAAGAAATTTGGGCAATTATTAAGGGGTAGTAGGTGACTTTGAGGGAGAAAAAGAACAGATCAACATAATAGGCATGCAGTGCTACATGATAACATGAGGGTTCCACCTTATGGGAATCCTCAAAAGAGGGATAGATGCGATGATGGCTATCATCCATCCATCTATCCCCACATATTTCTAATGTGGAAAATTAGGGTTCTGGTCACATGACTATCAACACAGTGGGACTAGTCAGATTGTGTGGCGTAAGAGCCAGGTGATGCATCAGGGTGCCATGTAGTTGTCTCTAGGTGGATACATAAAAAAAGTGATACGTGGAATGAAACATATAATCCAACTCTATTTACACATAGATATAAAATGTGGGATGGATGGGTTCCCTAAAATGGTGGGTCTGAGGATATCATGATGCAATTATTCATAGAGAGGGGACCCAATTTTCAAACTGATAACATGGTGTGATTCCAACTAATAGGGGAAAGGGCTTAAATGGTGACAATGCTAGATTTTGTGTCCCAGAACCAACTATTTGTACTTTTATTACATAGATATTTCATTTATTTTAATATTAAACAGCATTTACATATTATTCAATCTTCTTCATTACTATGATGTAATAATGTTCTAGAGTATTTGTTGCCTTGATAAGGTCATGGTAGTTCCCCTCTATGATGTGAACCTTCAAATTCTATAACAATATTCTTAAATATAGTTCTCAAGTTGGATGAAATAATATGATGGGAAATATAGTATACAGACCATCCGGTGCGAGTACTCATAAGAAAATGAGTCTTCCTCTCGTGAATTTCATACTTGGTAATCTCTAAGGTGGGAGATTATGAGAACATGCCTGCCAATAAGAATTCCACATGTTTTGGATATACTAGATATTCCCATCTATGAGTGTGTGTAATAGTGATTATATTTTAAATTATCATTAATATGTGTCACGACTCGTGCACTTTGATTTACTGACGAAAACCTCCAAGCCATTTGTTTGTGTAAGTAGGGTTTGTTAGGTGCGTCACGAGTGGCATGTTATTTATAGATACTCCAAGAAAGGATTTGTCCATTCCATTTATGGAAGTTGATATCTCGGCCCATTGATTTAAATAGGACCATTTCACTAAATTCTATTCCCATGGTGTAAGAACAAGTTTATTTTAGGGCATCAAAGAACGATTTATCAAGAAAAAAGGATGATGACACTATCATGAAACCCGATTGATTAGATATTAAAAAAATGGATTATATAATATAGTGAGCGTTCATATGTGGATGTCGTTGTTGAGACTTTATGTTCTTTATCTTGGGTGCCTTGACCCGTTTCTAGATAATACTCTTGGACTTTAGGCAAGCCCGCCAAATGCCAACGAGAAAGAATCCTAGAGTGTCACACACTAAGTGTTTCTAGTGGTCTCGATTAAATTCTATTTGAATTTAATTAATGGAATAAATATTATTCGAATGAAAGTGGAATTATTTTATTCAAGTTAAAATGATTGCATAAATAAAATAAATATTAATTCACTCGATTGTGGGTAAAAATTTTTATTTATTTTATTGAGCTTGTAATAAATATTTAATTATTATTTTGAAAATAAAATAGTTATTTAAGAGAATAAATAAAATATTTATTTATTAATGTGTTTAATAAATAGAAGTAGAGTTCAAGCAGACCATGGTCGGTCTGGTAGTAAAATAATTATTTGCAAATGATAAATAATTATTTAACTTGTTGGCATAAGATAAAATAATAATAACATTGCTATTATGTTGTAATACTGAATTTTATTTATAATTCTATTCTGTGCAAGTTGGATCACCATAAATAATTAAGTGGTATTTTTATTAATATCATGGGTTTTATCTAAGGTTATGAATGTATTTAATTTCTATTATAGAATTAAATATTTTAACTGAAGACTTGAGTCAATAAATAGACATGTACGTCTGTTGTTCCACGTACCGAACTGCACGACCAGTGAATTGGGAATTATTGAGCTAAATTATTTCTCTCTCAAATACTCTTCCCACCCATCTCAATAATGAGAGACGTTTTTTAAGACCAAAGAACAAGTGATCTAGAACGACCAACAAAAGACACTCGCTTTATCGCACTTGCACCCAGAGAACGATTAGTGTCGATTGGAGGCCACCAGAGCACGTGTGGATCACCACTAGAGGGATTATAGTTTGGATCCTTTCACGTACAATGAGAAAATCTAAAAGAGTCATTCTGAACAATCAACATCATGAACGAAAAATGTAATGAAGATCCAAGTATTCTTTTCTTTATTAAATTAATTAAATTAATTATAAACATTATGTACAAGATCCTCTCTAAAAGATCTGGGTCTCTTCCTTGTTTATCTAAATCATTGATTCTATTCCATACAAACTGGAATTCATCATCATATTGATCCTGGAATAATCATTGATAATGGTAAAAATTATAGTTGGGTACCATTCCAACCATGCTTCCATTGCACCCAAAACCTTCAAGTGGTATCATAGTGGTTAGATCATAGTTTATAATTATTTAAATAATTAATTGATGATATATAGTTTAATAATTTAGTTTTTCAATTCATGGTTAATCATTCTTGTAATCTATATTTCGAGATCTATTCTCCCTCTTTTCATTTCTTGCAGATTTCACAGAATCGAATGATATTTTCATTAAAATTAAAATAGATAACTCATTAGGAGGGAGAAAAATTTATTTCCAGGTGACACGAAAGTACACACCGTGTGTTTGGACTTACACACCATGTTCTATGCCACACACGCCATATAATCTAGACTACATGCCGTATATTCAGGTTCGACGCATCGTGAGTAATTCGAAAACTACTCAATCCTTGTGCATTTATTTCATGTGTTGTAGTTAATTCTACACCTCGTGTTGATTGAGACAGATAGGAACATGCTCACTAGATTACATAATGTGTGGCCCAATGCACCTGACATGTAGTCCCTTCGGGTTAGGGGAAATACTGTGTATCCCATACACGGCTAACCCAACTGGTAAACATGTTACATGGAGACAACACGACATGTAGAACACTTTACATGTCATGTAATCTGAAATTTCTAAAGTAAGCTTCACACATCGAGTCCCTAGGAATGTAGTTAGAGACATATGGTGAAGGTAGTACACGATGTTTAGTTGGAAATACATGTCGTGTACTTTACCAGACTACAAAAAGTAAAGACACTAATGTCTGTGTAATGTTAAGAACTGCTTATCATTTATAAATTATACTAAAGGTTTCTACTCTATTCATTAAAGCATCATGTATGCCATATTTCAGAAGAGTAAAATAGTATATGAATATAATACATGTTAGGTAGATTCGAATGGGTATTCACCTGATTACCTCCACGGATCATTTTTTTACAATGATGAGAATCCCAAGGAAATTCAAGAAAAATATTAAGATAAAAGGATTTATTAATTAAATATAACAATAAATTGATTCCAACACAATTTATTTTAATAAGAATGATTGAATAATTTAATACTAGTTTCATTAAATATGGAACTCATTGAATGTATGTAGATGGTCATGATATATACTAAGACCTTAATATGGGATTGGTTTCATTTTAAAAAAGAATATATAATGGATGGAACTTCAATGCTAGTGGTGGCAGTTCAGGCTAGATATGAGACGAAACCAATCCCAAGAGATACATAGGTGGATAGGTAGAATGATATAGACATGAACCATAAGTGGTTCAAGGTGTTTCTCCCCTAGGATAGTGTTAGTTTATCAACCACTAGATAAACTAACCCTCAAAAAATATCCTGATCATTCCTTTTTCATTATTTTATTTCTGTTATTTACAAGGTTTATCATTATGGATGTGTTGTCGTGATCACATAATTAATGAATGAAATAAGCATTCCATATGGAACTAAAATAAACCAGGCATAGGCATAAATATTATCAAGACAAGGTTAATAACTTATGTAAGTTCCACTTAATATTTACAAGAATGTGACCATGATAATAAGAAAGTCACACATAGGAGATAAAAATCCCTCAAATAAAATATTACGTCAGACCAAGCATTCTATTACATGATTAAGGGAAAAACTCAATAAAACTATTTGTTTGACCAACCCTTGTTGGGAAATGTAATTTTATATTGGAATCCTTTATGAGTGGTTTCAGGTTGACTTAACCACATTACATCAAGAGGAGTAGCCCTTTCTAGACTCGGTGTAATATTATAGGCAAGAGTTGAGGAATTCCATTGTCAGGATTTCAGGATTGGGGATTCCACTCAACATATCAAGCCAACCCATAGTTGGAAATGTCCTTCCTACCTAAATACATTCAAATAGAATTAAACACCCTTGTAGAGATTATGAAAAGGGGAATATTGATCCTTTCCACTCGAATTTCATTGCAACTAGACATTCTGTGTTCAATGGCGAGGGACATTGAGACTTGATAAAATTGTGGGAGACTAAATAAAATTAATTCACTAATTATCATAAAATGTAATCAATAATGTATTAATGATATTATATTTTAATTAAAGAATAAAATAAAAATTTCTTAAACCACAATATCCTTATGATCAATTCAGGATAAAGACAACATCCTCACTGACAGTAACTTAAAATAATAGTTTAGACCTCTTCAGGTTATTCTAGGCCATGAGAAGAAGTCTTCCATGATGGAGTCAGCATTACCTTATCCAGCTACCCAATAGGTGAGTAACAAAGAGTCCTTGGTCTATGAGGAACATATAAGTGATGTGGTCGATTTTCAATTTTTGATTCAATCATCAATGTATAGTGATATCACGAAGTCTCATGAAATCATGAATTCCTATAGCATGATTGAGAACCTATGTGGTCTTTACCATGAGAGAGTAAGAAAAGCACAGTCTAAGATCTCCAAGGCACTCTTTCAGAGTAAGCTTGGAGAGGGTGACCCAGCTGGGGCTCGTAGAGTCATGATCATTGGCTACATTGAGCGCTTGGTGGTTCTAGGGTTTAAACTCTCTAATGAAAAGGGTATGAATATCAATCATCCATCACTCCCTCAATGCTTCTCCATATTTTTTTGTGAATTTCAATATGAACAACATTGATAAGTATCAATCTGATATTATTATCATCATTTTCCATGTTGAAAAATATATGAAGAAGAAAAAATCCTTCTGCCCTTATGGTGAATAAGACGGAAGTTAAGGTGAATATATTTAAGACTAAAGCATCTTCACACCATTACAAGAAAAGGAAGATAAAATGGGAGGCAATTGAAGAAGAATTTGTTTGTTTCAAAGGTGAGAAGAAGGGCCATTAGAAGAAGAACTCTGCCTAGCCTAAGAAGTAATGGGATGATTCAAGTGAATTTGTTATCGACTGTAATCAATTTGTTTCTAAAAATTGGGTATTAGATATAGCTTTTGTTGCTCAAATATGTATCGAAATACATGAACAAAGTATATTAATGATGAGTGAAAAAAGGGATGTATATTTACAGGAATCCAATGAAGCCAGACTTTCAGATGTAGCTGTTGGGGACTACCACCTCATGTTTCTAGTTGGGATGTTCTTGGTAATAAAGGGTTCTTATTATGTGTTGTCTATTAATAAAAACATTATTTTTGTATCTATATTAGATACAACTGGGTTTGTTTTCATTTTTTGAAATGAATGTTTCTTCTTTTACAAAGATATCATTTTTTTTGGTAGAGAACATTGATACTTCGGTCTTTATCTGTTAGATTACACAAAACAAGTTATGGAAATAGATAAAAAAGATTATTCACATGACTCATACCACACCCAAATTTTTCATCACTAGTTGTATCATGTAAATGATAAATTCTTATCAAAGTTATATCAAGATGGATATTTAGATTATTTTGAACTAAAACCAAATGGCTTATGTCATGCATGATTACAAGAAAAAATGACCAAATCCCCATTTAGTTGTAAAGATGAAAGGGATAAAGAGATTTTTGAATAGGTTCATCCTGATGTGTGTGGACCATTTCCAAATGACACAAGGAGAGGGTAATCATACTTCAAAACTTTTACTGATTATTTTAGTAACTATGGATATATCTACTTAATGAGGTATATGTTGGATTATTTTGACAAGATCAATGAATAGAAGAATGAAGTTGAGAACCATATTTTTATGAAAATTAAGAAACTCCACTCAAAATGATCTGTATAATATCTTAATCAATACTCTATTGATTACTTACTGGAATTTGGTATCCTATACAAACTTGCACCTTCTTAAACACCCCAGTGGAATAGTCTGATAAAAAGGATGAACCTCACCTTTTTGGACATGATGAGATCAATGATGAGTCATGCAAGTCTTCCATTATCATTTTAGGGATATGTGTTACAAATATTAGTGCACATACTAAACCAAGTACCAACTAAATCGATAAATGGTATTCTATATGAGATCTTGACTGGTAAGAAAGCCATGTTATCGAATTTACATGTGTGTGGAAGTGATACATTTTCTCAGGCCTCTTCAGGTAACAAGCAGGAACCCCGATGCACAAAGTGTACCTTTATAAGATTCCCCAAGGAAATAAGGGTATATTACCCATAAAACCACTAAGGAAAAAAGATTATAGTGGAATGACACGCTATATTCCTTGAGAGGGAGAACATCTTCAAAAGAGATAGTGAGAGACAGATAGACTTCGATGATATCGAGGCTCAAGGTACACAAGAGTTGGTACAGGGATAGATTCAAAAAAGTCCCATATAAGAAAGAAATATTCTAGAGATACAAGAACTATATAGGAGTAAAAGAGATGTTAGAGAACTGGAACAGTACAATTTTCTAGTTACCAAGGAAGGTGACTCATTTTTAGTTGATAATAATAATCCTGAAACCTATATGAAAGCAGTAAGTGGAACAGATGTTGCCAAGTGGCACAGAGCCATGAATTATTAAATGAATTCCATGTACTAAAACCATGTTTTTATTTTGGTAGATCCTCTAGTTTATGTAAAGACTGTTGGTTGAAAATGAGTATTCAAGAAGAAACTGGACAAGGAAGGACATGTCAGTACTAATAAGGCACGACTAGTTGCAAAAGGGTTCAAGTAGCATAAAGGCATTGACTATGAAAAAACCTTTTCAATAGTTGAAATGATGAAATATATCATAATTATATTATCTATTTCCTCTTACCATTACTATGATATTTGTAAAATGGTTTTCAAAACAACCTTCCATAATAGGAACCATCAGGAAGATGTCTACATGACACAACCTGAAGGGTTTATGACTCTAAAGGATTCCAATTAGATATGAAAGTGGCAGAAATCCATTCATAGATTGAAGTAGGGATCCAGGTCATGGAACATTCATTTTGATGAATCCATAATTAAATTTCGTTTTACCAAGAATGAATTTGAGACTCGTGTCTACAAAGATTTAGTCAGAGTGCAATCGTTTTCTTAATAGTATATGTGGATGACATATTGATTTTTGGAATTGAGATACTAGTTTTAAACTCTTCTAAGGCATGGTTGAATCAATTCTTCTCCATGAACTAATAGGGCGAGGAAGTATATATTCTTGGGATCAAGATCCATCGTGATAGATCCAAGAGATTGTTGGGCATAAGTCATAGTACATACATTGATATGATACCGAAGAGATTTAGTACAGAACAATCCAAGAGGGGATTATTGTAAGAATCACATGGAATTAATTTTTCCATGAAAATGTGTCCTCAAACACATGATGAAATAAAGATAATGGAAAAGACTCCATACAAATTAGTGATTGGGTTAGTCATGTTTGTCATGCTATGTACTAGGATGGATGTCGCCTATACATTATGTGTGGTAGGAAGATATCAAGATGACCACAGTGACTTCCACTGTATGATAGCCAAGACTATCCTTAAGTATCTGAGGTGTACTAAGGATTTGTTCCAGGTTTAGAGATGACATGGGGAAATTATCATTAGAGGATATGCAGATGATAGTTTCTAGATTGATCAGGATGACATGAAGTTGAAAATGGTAAACATCTTCACACTGAATGGAGGTCTTGTGAGCTAGAAAAGCTCAAAGAAGAGTCTGGTCACAGATTCAATAGTGGAGTCTGAGTATATACCAGCTTTTGAGGCAGCTGAATAAGTAGTTTTGATTCGAAGCTTCATCCAAGAGTTAGATTTGGTACCTAGTAATAAAGATCTCATCATTGTCATTTGTGGTAATGCTGTAGTGGTGGCCCTTGAAAAAGATCCAAGATCACATCAGCGGAAGAAGAACAAAATTCAGAAGTATCACCTCTTGGGGGATTTTCTTAGAGAGGCGAAGTTACAGTGATCAGTCTTTCCACAAAAGACAAAATGTCAAACCACTTGAATAATTCCTTCACTCAGTAGAAACATGATAATCATGTGAGGTCTAGAGAACTAAAAGTCATAGGTAGTTGGCTCTAGTCCAAGTGGGAGTTTGTTAGAGTTAGTGTCCTAGAACCAAATATTTGTACTTTGATTAAATTGATATTTAATGTATTTATATACTAAAAATCTTATTACATATTTTTTATTTTTATAAATGACTATGATGTATTAATGTACAATATTATTTGTTTCCCTGATAAGGTCATGCCAGTTCCCCGCAATGATGAGAACTTTTAAATTCTATAATAATATTCTTAAATATAGTTTTGTATTTGGATGAAATACTATAATGGGAAACATATTATACATTCCATTAATTGTGAGTACTTGTTATAAGATGACACTTTCTCTCAGGAAGTTTATACTTGGTATCTCTAATACGATAGATTATAAGAATATTCCCACTAGTAGGAATTCCAAATGGTTTGGTGTCATCTGATATTCCTATCTGTGAGCATGTGTAATAGTCCTTAGACTTTAATATTATCGTTAACATGTGTAACAACTCGTGAACTTTGATTTACTAATGAAAACCATCACTCCATATGTCTTGAGAGATGTATGGTTTGTTGGGTGCATCACAAGTGGCATGTTATTAATGGATTAGTTGAGGAAGGAATTTTCCATTCCATTTATGGAAGTTTATATCTCAAACTTTTGATTGAAATAGAACCGTCATGAAAAACTCTAAGGCCATGGTGTAATAACGAGTTTTTTTCAGGTATTCAAATAATGATGTGACAAGGACAAAGGTTGATGATACTATCATGAAACCTTTTTTGATGAGATATTGAGACAAAGGTATTATGTTACATAGAGATCATTCGTATGTGGGTGTCATTGTTGTGACTTTAAGTTCTTTCCCTTTGGTTCCTTAACCTTTTTCTAGATAGTACTTCTGGCCTTTAGGTAAGCTCACCTAATGCCAATGAGAAAGAATCCTAGTGGTTCACATGCTAAGTGTTTGGTGATCTCATATAAATTATATTTGAATTTAATTATTGGAATAAATATTTTTCTGAAGATAGTGGAATAATTTTATTCAAGTTAAAAATTTTCCATAAATTAAATAAATATTTATTCACTGAATTATGGGTAAAATATAGTTATTTATTTTATTGAAAATTTAATTAATATTTGTTTACTAGTATGTAAATAAAATATTTATTTAATAGAATAAATTATTTCTTCACTCATTCAAGTGTTCAATAAATGGAAGTGGGGTTTGAGCAAACCATGGTCATCCTAGTAGTGATATAATTTTTCTAAATAATGTAAGTAATTATTTAAATAGTTTTCACAAGTTAAAATAATTATAATTCTACTATTATTTTGTGACACAAAATTTTGTTTATAATTCCATTTTGTGCAAGTTGGCGCACCATAAATAATTATGCTATATTATTATTAAAAGCATATGTTTTCTCTAATTTTATGAATGTATTTAATTGTTATTACACAAACAAATACTGAAAGTAAATCCCATTGTTGACAAATAGACATGTAAATCCATTGTTCCATGTACCGAACTGCACGTCCAGTGAATTGAGAATTGTTGAGCTAAATGATTTATCTATTAAATCCTCTTCCCCCCTCTCAAGATTGAGAGATGTTCTTCAAGAATGAAGAATAATCGATCAAGAATGTCTAACACAAGGCACTCATGTAAAGACCCGTAAAATTCAAGGGAAATTTTTTCTTAATTTTCTTTAGAATTTTACAAGAGCGCGGTTTCAGACGGCACCTGATTCCGAGGCCCGGAGTGCCCGGAATTAATTTCCGAAGTTTGGATCGGGTACGTTCAGTGAACGAATGAGCGGGAATTCCTAACTTTTGATCCGGTGCTTGGAATTGAAATCCGAGGGCACCGATGAACTCGCAACGCCGATATTCGCTTAAGGAGACCTTTTCGGGAGTTGCGTTTGTTGCGGGTTGAAAGTTAAGTTTTGGGGTTTTCAGTTGAGCTAAGTAAAATTTGTGTAAGACAAATTTTATTTTTAGTTTGTTAAAATCCTACCAAAGGGAGTTGGGAGTGGGACCCACATTCACTTAACCTCCCTTGGGAGGATTAAGTGAGGTGGGGTCCACACGAACCCCAACTCCTCAAATTCTCTCAAAAACCTCCCCTTTAACTCATTTCTTTTAATGTTGTCAACTTAAGTTACTTATTTAATTAAGGGAGTTAAACCCTTTTTGAATTTTAAACCTTTGAAATTCTTGTGGTTAAGTTATGAAATAATATAAGTTAAAGCTTATATTATTCTAGGAGTTTCTTTTACCACCTTGGGAGGATTTCTTGAGAGCTTTGGAAGCTTTTCTTCTTCTTCTTCAACTTGACGAAGAACACGAAGAACACCGTTCTTCAACGAAGAACTTCTTCGCCGAAGAACACGGTCTTCCCGCGACGCCATATCCGCGACGTGACGTACTTCTTCCGCATCATCTTTTCCGCGACGAACGCCATCGACAACGACTCTTCCTCCGACGTCAAAGGAATCGACACCGATATTCCACGACTCTGTCAACGTGCGACTATCAAGGTAAGGGTTCTTGAGTTCGTTGTTTCCTTTTTATTTGACTTTCCTCGAGACTTGACGTAGAACGCTCAAGTTCCGACGAAGAACGCCGCTCCGCTCTTCTTCGTCTTCGGTGTCAACGAGAGAGAACACCGCACCTTCCTCGGACAACCTTCGTCGGCGTACAAGGATTCGCCAACGACGTGCCTCTTCGGACGCGCCTCTTCATCGTTGAATTTGATGAACGACGACCGCGACGCCCGACCTCCGCGACGCCGTCTTCCGCGGAACGTAGACGAATCTCGAATCTTAAACCCGAGGTAGGGGTTGTTGATTTCATTTTGGTTTCCTTATTCCTTTTCTTGCTCGTGGATCGCATGTCTACGTGAGGCATTTAAATATTTTATTTAAGTGTTATAGTTAACGCGAGGGGGGGCCGGACCGCACGAACACGGCCGAACCCCCCCCCCCCCCCTCCATCGTTCTTGTTTAATTATTTTGCGGAGGAAAGCAAGTGGCGTGGTGCCGTCGCACCACGCGGATGAACGTGCAAATATCTTACGCAATGTCATCGCGCGCACCATGGAAGAGACAACAAGAACGCGACGCCGTCGCGCCGCGTTGAATGAATATCATGGCACGGCGAAAGGGGCGCGGTGCCGTCGCACCGCGCCGGACGACGAACACCGCGGCCGGTTCCGGGCCGCGGCGGGACGAGAAGACCACGGCCGGTTCCGGGCCGCGGCGGAAGAGGAGACCGGCGGCCGGGCCGCCGGCGTCGGAAGCCGAAGAGGGGACTGGAAATTCCGGTCCCGTTGGAGAAAAAAACCGGCCGGCCAGCTGGCCAGCCGGATGCCGTTAAACCGGGGAATTAATTCCCCGGCCAGCTGGCAAACCCCACTCTTAAAGAGGGGGGGCGGTTTAATTAAAGGGAGGGGGCAGCCAGCCCCCTCGGTTCCGCACCAGCAGGCCCCCCCACGTGGAGGGGGGCTTCTTTAAAAAAAAGGGGCGCGACCCTTGTGCCGCGCCGCCCCTCCAAAAACCGCGGGGCTTAGCCCCCGCGTGCGCAGCCTCGCCGCGGCCCGCCGCCGCCGCCGCCGCCGCGCCGCCGCGCCGCCGCCGCCGGCCACCGCGCAGCCCAGGGGGGGGGGGTCGGGCCGGGTCGGCCCGGACCCGGACCCCCCTGTTTCGAACCAGATTTGGTTTTTGGATCATAAATTGAGCCTCAGACCTCCGATCGACGAACCGTCAGCGGCAACGCGATCCTTGGATCGAGACGGTCGTTTCGGTATATCGCACTCAAGGTTTCGGATTACTTTGAGTTCGGCCGGGTTGGTTCGTTCACGGAACCAACCGGGCCTTCGGAGCAGAAACACTCATATCTTGAGCTACGGACGTCCGATTGACGTGCCGTCAGCCGCGTTGTGTTTCTCTTAGAGAGACGGATCTTTTGGCATACTCCGCCCGAGGTTTGGACGCAGGTGGAGTACGGTCGGGTTGGTTTTGCCTTAAAAACCAACCGGGCCCCGGAGACGAAAATGCCAATAACTCACAGACCGGGCGTCCGATTGACGCGCCGTCTGTTTCGTTGACTTCCTCTTGATGAGACGGAACTTTTGACATACTCCGCCCGAGTTTTGGATACAGTCGGAGTATGCCCGGGTTGGATTGTACTCGAAATCCAACCGGGCCCCTGGAACGGGAAAGCTAATATCTTTCACACAGGACGTCCGCTTGACGAACCGTCAGCGGCGTTGGTGGTTACGTTGAGTAACGGTCCCTTTGAGTTTACCCTATGGGAGTTCGGGGTACAGTTGAGATACGGTCGGGATTGGTTTCGCTCTCGAAACCAACCGGGCCCCTGGGACGAAAAGGCTAATAACTCACAGACCGGGCGTCCAATCGACGCGCCGTCTGTTGCGTTGAGACCCCTGTGACGAGACAGACTTTTGAGATACTTCTTCGTGGGACTTTGAGATACTTGGAGTATCGACCTGTAGCTCTTGGAGCGGACCCTCCCAGTGACGAGCGTGCGAAGTACGGAGACCGTGTAGCTGGCTGAGACCTGACGACTGCTTGACCGACTCGACTTGGAGTGAGTCGACTAGCCCAGTGGACGGAGCACTACTTTCTGAGGTGCAGACCCATGGCGGACGGAGCACTACCTGTGTGACAGTGCAGACCCGCGGTGCTTGTCCGGAGAGTACCTCAGCAGGCTACTGGGGGGTGTGCACTACGGTGTTTGGGTGACATACCTCGGCGGGAAGCACTACTGTGTTTGGGTGGCTGGCCCGCAGTACTCGACAGGAGGAGTACTTCAGCAGTCTTAGGTTAGCGAGCAGTACCTCGGAGTCGTGACAAGACCACTGTACACTCTAGAGACGGAGCTCTTCAGCAGTTACGGTTTCGATAATGAAAATCCTGGTTTGAGCTGAGACTTTTGACCTTGTGTTTACCTCATGATTGAGATGGGTCACCTGCTAACTTTGGTATATGTATGGGCATATACCCGGGTAGTGGTTATCCGTCGTTTTCACAATCCTTGTGTTTCCTCATGCTTGAGATGGGTTACTTGATAACTTAGGTATATGTATGGGCATATACCTAAGTAGAGTTTATCTGTTGAGATCTTCTTGTGGTTATCCTTGTTGGTTTTAGTGAGACCTTGAGGGTCTCGGGGTCCCTACTGAGTATCGTTATACTCACACCTGCACGGGCTATGCCCTCACCTCGTTGTGTTGGTTGCAGACGACGGCCAGTACTGACAGAGGCCGAGTGTTCGAGGACTGGACGGTACCTGGAGGTGGACTATGCGACGAGGCGGTACCCAGAGGCAGACCACTGGGCGGGACATACTCGGAGCAGACGGCGGGACCCGAGGAGCAGAGGAGCTATCTGTACCCACCCTTCAGGTGGGATTTCCAGTGGTCAGCTCGGTGTAGCAGCTTTACTTTTCAGTTGCTGTTTTTTCCTTTCGAGTTGTACTTTACAGTTGGGCTTGTATTTCCGGCCCCCTTTTTACTTTCCGCACTTTTAGTTGTACTCTGTTTTTGCTTAGTGTTACTTTCCGCTTGCTTACTCTGTGGAGTTTGTTTACTTTACAAAGGCAATGCCTTCCCTTTTTACCAGGATTTACGCCTTGGTGCTAGTCGCCAGCCCCTGGCCTATGGAAGGCGGGCTTGGGGTAGTCACGGCACGGACCCCGAGGGCGGGTCGTGACAAATTGGTATCAGAGGAGTTCGGTTCTACCGCAGAACTTATAACTCTGATGTTTCTTTCTGTGAAGCAATAGTGTTGAGAGTACCGAGTGTGGTTTTCAGTTCAGGGAGTCCAGTGTTGGTGCGGGCGGCCGACGTATCCATACACCAGGACCCTGACAACTGATTTCCGACTTTGTGCACGAAAACACTGATTGCGTGTGTGTTTTCAAAAGTTTTTTTCCCCCTTTAAAACAGCTCAAACCAGGTCAGCTCACCAGGTATAATCATTTGATCGTGTTACGTTGTTTCTTTCAGAATGGCCCCACGACAGCAGCCAGCTAGGGTTCCGAGAATCGAACGTGATGACAGCCCACCGAGCGACGAGGCCTCGGTGCAGGGCCCTTTGTCAGCAGTGGCACCGGCGGTAGATCTACCTGCCGAGCCCCCGATGCTGCCAGCAGCAGCCGCTGACGATGCACGTCGCCTCAGCGCACTGCATGAGTTTCAGCGCCAGTGACCGCCCAGGTTTCGCGGGGAGACGGATCCCCAGGCTGCAGAGGACTGGCTGGAGGCAGTGGTACGAGTGTTTAGGCTAGTGAGGACACCAGCAGACCTCATGGTGATCCTCGCTGCGAGCCTACTACACGCAGCAGCAGGTAGGTGGTGGAGCCACTTGTTTCAGTTTTGCGATGAGATGAACTTCGCATGGGAAGACTTCGAGACCTTCTTCAGGGTGGAGTTTGTGCCAGTATCTCTACACCCCGAGCGTGTACAGGAGATTCTGCCTTTACCGCGTGTTTTTCGATCAGAAGCCGAGTCATCTGTGGGCAGTAGACAGATGATGCAGAGGTCCAGGAGGACCAGACCAGCAGTTGGGCGATCTCGGGTTTTAGGACCAGTGGTGCAGGGCACCCGGAGTGGGAACAGAGCTAGCCGTGCAAGGAGCAGGTTGTGTTACTTATGCCACGGAAAGGGTCACCTGGCACGTGACTGTCCGACTCCTCGATCCGCAGGCTTGGAGGGAGCCACCGAGGTTGAGGCAGCGACAAATGCTTGAGCAACCGTAAAGCAGGTGGACAGGAGCGGAACTAGTGGATACGTCTCTTGTACTTCTAGTTCCATGTTGATGTTGCTTTTGTGTAGCGTCTTGTATTATGAGCTGCAATAATAAAAGACGCATCCTTTGTGATGTTTTCATTTCTGTCCTCTTTTGTGATGTTACTAAGAGGTTCCAGTTGACTGTTGACTTGACCCTCACTTGTGAGACATCTACTGGAGGAGACCAGTTACCACACACTGATGCCGACAGTGTGACTCAACCCTTGGAGGCGAGAGTAACGGTTGGATCTCTTAGTAGTAGCGTCGAGGCCTTACGACGTCATCCTTGGTATGGATTAGTATCATCCATGTTAGGATTGACTGTTTTAGGCAAAGAATGTGGTTCATCCAGGGGATGAGACCAGGTTTCTCTTATCAGCAAAGAAGAAATCTCGCAGCTCTTATGGGACCAGAGATGGTCCGGGCCACGTCAGAAGAGGTCCATGTCATCCAGGAGCGGATGAGGACAACACAGAGCCGGAAGAAGTCATACGCTGACAGGAGGCGGAGGCCACTAGAGTTCGAGGATGGTGACCACGTCTTCTTACGGGTCTCACCTCGACGTGGTATTCGGAGATTTGGCCGAGGCGACAAGTTATCTCCGCGCTTCATCGGACCCTTCCAGGTCCTCAGCAGGGTTGGTGAGGTGGCTTATCGCCTGGCTCTACCACCTCAGTTGCACCGGGTGCACGACGTCTTCCACGTGTCTCAGCTGAGGAGATACGTGCACGACCCGACGCACATCCCTGACCATGTGAAGCTTGACGTTGACGATGGGGCGACTTTTACGGAGGTCCCGGTGGAGATAGAGGATCGACAGGAGCGGGTCCTACATGGGCGATTGATTCCTCTTGTGCGCAACAGGTGGCGGCACGGGAATCTCCAGGAGAGCACATGGGAGCGGGAGGCTCAGATGCGTGCTCAGTACCCTCTTTTGTTTCCCTAGTTTTTGTTGTATCTTTACGGGGACGTAAAGCCCTGAGGTGGGAGTAATGTAAAGACCCGTAAAATTCAAGGGAAATTTTTTCTTAATTTTCTTTAGAATTTTACAAGAGCGCGGTTTCAGACGGCACCTGATTCCGAGGCCCGGAGTGCCCGGAATTAATTTCCGAAGTTTGGCTCGGGTACGTTCAGTGAACGAACGAGCGGGAATTCCTAACTTTTGATCCACTGCTCGGAATTGAAATCCGAGGGCACCGATGAACTCGCAACGCCGATATTCGCTTAAAGAGACCTTTTCGGGAGTTGCGTTTGTTGCGGGTTGAAAGTTAAGTTTTGGGGTTTTCAGTTGAGCTAAGTAAAATTTGTGTAAGACAAATTTTATTTTTAGTTTGTTAAAATCCTACCAAAGGGAGTTGGGAGTGGGACCCACATCCACTTAACCTCCCTTGGGAGGATTAAGTGAGGTGGGGTCCACACGAACCCCAACTCCTCAAATTCTCTCAAAAACCTCCCCTTTAACTCATTTCTTTTAATGTTGTCAACTTAAGTTACTTATTTAATTAAGGGAGTTAAACCCTTTTTGAATTTCAAACCTTTGAAATTCTTGTGGTTAAGTTATGAAATAATATAAGTTAAAGCTTATATTATTCTAGGAGTTTCTTTTACCACCTTGGGAGGATTTCTTGAGAGCTTTGGAAGCTTTTCTTCTTCTTCTTCAACTTGACGAAGAACACGAAGAACGCCGTTCTTCAACGAAGAACTTCTTCGCCGAAGAACACGGTCTTCCCGCGACGCCATATCCGCGACGTGACGTACTTCTTCCGCATCATCTTTTCCGCGACGAACGCCATCGACAACGACTCTTCCTCCGACGTCAAAGGAATCGACACCGATATTCCACGACTCCGTCAACGTGCGACTATCAAGGTAAGGGTTCTTGAGTTCGTTGTTTCCTTTTTATTTGACTTTCCTCGAGACTTGACGTAGAACGCTCAAGTTCCGACGAAGAACGCCGCTCCACTCTTCTTCGTCTTCGGTGTCAACGAGAGAGAACACCGCACCTTCCTCGGACAACCTTCGTCGGCGTACAAGGATTCGCCAACGACGTGCCTCTTCGGACGCGCCTCTTCGTCGTTGAATTTGATGAACGACGACCGCGACGCCCGACCTCCGCGACGCCGTCTTCCGCGGAACGTAGACGAATCTCGAATCTTAAACCCGAGGTAGGGGTTGTTGATTTCATTTTGGTTTCCTTATTACTTTTCTTGCTCGTGGATCGCATGTCTACGTGAGGCATTTAAATATTTTATTTAAGTGTTATAGTTAACGCGAGGGGGGGCCGGACCGCACGAACACGGCCGAACCCCCCCCCCCTCCATCGTTCTTGTTTAATTATTTTGCGGAGGAAAGCAAGTGGCGTGGTGCCGTCGCACCACGCGGATGAACGTGCAAATATCTTACGCAATGTCATCGCGTGCACCATGGAAGAGACAACAAGAACGCGACGCCGTCGCGCCGCGTTGAATGAATATCATTGCACGGCGAAAGGGGCGCGGTGCCGTCGCACCGCGCCGGACGACGAACACCGCGGCCGGTTCCGGGCCGCGGCGGGACGAGAAGACCACGGCCGGTTCCGGGCCGCGGCGGAAGAGGAGACCGGCGGCCGGGCCGCCGGCGTCGGAAGCCGAAGAGGGGACCGGAAATTCCGGTCCCGTTGGAGAAAAAATAGGCCGGCCGGCTGGACGGCCGGATGCCGTTAAACCGGGGAATTAATTCCCCGGCCAGCTGGCTAAACCCCCCTCTTAAAGAGGGGGGGGCGGTTTAATTAAAGGGAGGGGGCAGCCGGCCCCCTCGGTTCCGCACCAGCAGGCCCCCCCACGTGGAGGGGGGCTTGTTTAAAAAAAAGGGGCGCGGCCCTTGTGCCGCGCCACCCCTCCAAAAACCGTGGGGCTTAGCCCCCGCGTGCGCCGCCTCGCCGCGGCCCGCCGCCGCCGCGGCCCGCCGCCGCCGTCGCCGCCGCGCCGCCGCGCCGCCCAGGGGGGGGTCGGGCCGGGTCGGCCCGGACCCGGACCCCCCCGTTTCGAACCAGATTTGGTTTTTGGTTCATAACTTGAGCCTCAGACCTCCGATCGACGAACCGTCAGCGGAAACGCGATCCTTGGATCGAGACGGTCGTTTCGGTATATCGCACTCAAGGTTTCGGATTACTTTGAGTTCGGATGGGTTGGTTCGTTCACGGAACCAACCGGGCCTTCGGAGCAGAAACGCTCATATCTTGAGCTACGGACGTCCGATTGACGTGCCGTCAGCCGCGTTGTGTTTCTCTTAGAGAGACGGATCTTTTGGCATACTCCGCCCGAGGTTTGGACGCAGGTGGAGTACGGTCGGGTTGGTTTTTCCTTAAAAACCAACCGGGCCCCGGAGACGAAAATGCCAATAACTCACAGACCGGGCGTCCGATTGACGCGCCGTCTGTTTCGTTGACTTCCTCTTGATGAGACGGAACTTTTGACATACTCCGCCCGAGTTTTGGATACAGTCGGAGTATGGCCGGGTTGGATTGTACTCGAAATCCAACCGGGCCCCTGGAACGGGAAAGCTAATATCTTTCAGACAGGACGTCCGCTTGACGAACCGTCAGCGGCGTTGGTGGTTACGTTGAGTAACGGTCCCTTTGAGTTTACCCTATGGGAGTTCGGGGTACAGTTGAGATACGGCCGGGATTGGTTTCGCTCTCGAAACCAACCGGGCCCCTGGGACGAAAAGGCTAATAACTCACAGACCGGGCGTCCGATCGACGCGCCGTCTGTTGCGTTGAGACCCCTGTGACGAGACAGACTTTTGAGATACTTCTTAATGGGACTTTGAGATACTTGGAGTATCGACCTGTAGCTCGTGGAGCGGACCCTCCCAGTGACGAGCGTGCGAAGTACGGAGACCGTGTAGCTGGCTGAGACCTGGCGACTGCTTGACCGACTCGACTTGGAGTGAGTCGACTAGCCCAGTGGACGGAGCACTACTTTCTGAGGTGCAGACCCATGGCGGACGGAGCACTACCTGTGTGACAGTGCAGACCCGCGGTGCTCGTCCGGAGAGTACCTCAGCAGGCTACTAGGGGGTGTGCACTACGGTGTTTGGGTGACATACCTCGGCGGGAAGCACTACTGTGTTTGGGTGGCTGGCCCGCAGTACTCGACAGGAGGAGTACTTCAGCAGTCTTAGGTTAGTGAGCAGTACCTCGGAGTCGTGACAGGACCACTGTACACTCTAGAGACGGATCTCTTCAGCAGTTACGGTTTCGATAATGAAAATCCTGGTTTGAGCTGAGACTTTTGACCTTGTGTTTACCTCATGATTGAGATGGGTCACCTGCTAACTTTGGTATATGTATGGGCATATACCCGGGTAGTGGTTATCCGTCATTTTCACAATCCTTGTGTTTCCTCATGCTTGAGATGGGTTACTTGATAACTTAGGTATATGTATGGGCATATACCTAAGTAGAGTTTATCTGTTGAGATCTTCTTGTGGTTATCCTTGTTGGTTTTAGTGAGACCTTGAGGGTCTCGGGGTCCCTACTGAGTATCGTTATACTCACCCCTGCACGGGCTATGCCCGCACCTCGTTGTGTTGGTTGCAGACGACGACCAGTACTGACAGAGGCCGAGTGTTCGAGGACTGGACGGTACCTGGAGGTGGACTATGCGACGAGGCGGTACCCAGAGGCAGACCACTGGGCGGGACATACTCGGAGCAGACGGCGGGACCCGAAGAGCAGAGGAGCTATCTGTACCCACCCTTCAGGTGGGATTTCCAGTGGTCAGCTCGGTGTAGCAGCTTTACTTTTCAGTTGCTGTTTTTTCCTTTCGAGTTGTACTTTACAGTTGGGCTTGTATTTCCGGCCCCCTTTTTACTTTCCGCACTTTTAGTTGTACTCTGTTTTTGCTTAGTGTTACTTTCCGCTTGCTTACTCTGTGGAGTTTGTTTACTTTACAAAGGCAATGCCTTCCCTTTTTACCGGGATTTACGCCTTGGTGCTAGTCGCCAGCCCCTGGCCTATGGAAGGCGGGCTTGGGGTAGTCACGGCACGGACCCCGAGGGCGGGTCGTGACAACTCATTTCACCATGCTTGTACCTGGAGAATGAGTGGTGTCAATCAGAGGCCATCAGAGAAAGTGTGGATCCTGGATAGAGGGATTCGAGTTTGGATCCTCACAAGAGAAACGGAACAATCCAGAAGTTTCATTCTGTTAAATCATCATCATCAACGAAGAATGTACCAAATATCCAAGTATTCTTTTCTTTATGAAATTAATTAATTTAATTATAAACATGATGCAGAATATCCTCTATAAAGGTTTCAGGCCTCTTACTTATATATCTAAATATTTGATTCTATTTCTTGAAGACTGATTTCCATCATCATATTGATCCCCGAATAATCAATGATCATGATAAAAAAAATTTGGATGTCGTTCAACCTCTCATCCACTGCGCCTGGAACCTTTAGACACAACATGATACCTGCTACTCATTTGGTGGGAAAACAATGTATTCATATTTTGAGCCATTGGGCCTTCATACCACTTATGTCTCTATGCTTCTTTACCTCTATGCCTCTAGGCCTATTAGTCATGTATTGTAATAAAATATGTTTATAGGGTGTTGTTCATTCATTGGGTAAAGGGACGGGGCTTGGTCCACTAGGGTATCTAGGTGTGTGTGTTGTTTGTTTTCTTATAATCACATATACCTAAAAAATAATTAATGTTTAATTATTCTCTAGTTGTAATGTATTAATTAGCAATCATTTATATATTTACATATAAATACACACATACACCTAAATATCTATTTATTTATAAATCTATTTAATTATATATATATATATATATATATATTTGTAAATATATTTATATTCATATATATTTATAACTAATAAAAGTTATACTTCATAAAAACCCTTTATATACTATTAAATATTATACTAGACTATATAAAAATATTTATGTTGATATTTATACAATGTATTTTATTAAATATGATTTATATAACAAAAAATATGCATTTACACTAAATATAAAATAGATTTAGTAAAAATTCACTGAAAATAATTATAATTTAATATTAATATTAAATGTAAAAATTAGTAGGGAGTAATTGATAGTTAATAGTAATTTAATGTGAGAAAAAAACTAATCATGTAAATGATATCTTAAGAAAAGTGGAAAACATGAATTGAATTTAAAAATAGTATGACTTTTTATCCGAGTGTCTGTTTAGGATCCAGGAAATAGAAAATCAAAACATGCGAATAGATCTTAAGTGGTAAGAACATGAAAGAGTAACTATAGTATATTTTTGTTTTTCTTGACGGTTGTAGCTAACTGCATCGAAAAGTTGAGTGATCTTTCATACATTTTTTTACCGATTTGTTTGAGTGGTTCACTTGCCTTTCTATTTATTTATCTTACTGAGATGAGGATAATATGATTTTTTTGACCCCATCCTCTTCCTCTTGTAATTTTTTTCAATTTTCTTACTAAGGGGTCTTTAATCCCATCTATTTTGTTGTATCATTATATTTTTTTTATATATTTATATTTATACATATTATATATATATATATATGCATGTATGTATATATGTGTGTGTGTTTATAGTAATATATATATATATATTTATATGTATTTATGTAGATTCATGTATATATATGAATTTATATTCATATATATTTATATATATAATTTGTATATAAATACATATGTATACATATCTTTATGTATATTTATGTAAATTTATTTATATCTATATATATTAATAGATATTTATATATATTTATATGTATTTATATGTATTTATATAAATGTAGATATATTTATATTTATTTATATATACTTGCATGTATTTATTTATTTATATATATATATTTATTTATATATAGTCGTATTTATATATATTATATTTATATATATATATAATTACATGTAATTATATATATAAACATATCTTTATAAGTTTATATAAATATACTATTTTAATATATAAATATATAAAATAAATATGTATATATATATATATTAATGTACATTTCTTTGTTGTTATGTATATATTTATTTATTTAATTATATATATGAATTTATATATATTTATGTAAATTTATTTCAATTTATATATATTTATTGACATCTATATGAGTATATATATTTATATATATTTTAATTTATATATAATGTCATATATGTATATACAATTGTATTTTATTATGTATATGTATATCTAGTTGGGGTCCTAACAGTGTTTTAAAGACATCCACATAATTCCAAATCAACTAGGTTTAAAACCTTGGTGGCCCCAAAATTGAGATTATTTTCAAAAGACACCACAAGAGAAGAACAAAAACCACGATGCATGACCATAACGACATCACAAAAATGAGGACCATGACATCAGAGGGATGCTACTATGGCATAGGGGGCATGCCACGACTTAATAGACATGACATACTAGGTGGAATAACACATGAAAATGATTCCACAATGTGGCGATGGGTGTAGACACTAATGTTTGACAATTGGTACGTTAGACATCCAGACATGTATTGAAGGCCTTTATGCCTCTAAGAAATTAGGTTATATAATTGATCCATCTCAACCCATTTGAAAATAAATTACTCTCTTTAAAAAAAGGGATTGACAATATTTTTTTGAAATATATATATACAAACATGTTTATGTGTGTATTAATATGTTTTTAGATATATTTCTGTCAATTCATTTAAATATTTAAATATTTTTAATTTTTTATATACTTATATGTATATATATATATCAGTATCTATTAATATTTATATATATTATTTCCCTATATATATACAATAATATTTAAATATATATATATACATACATGTATATATGTATTTATAGGTATATAAATTTTTATGTATTATGGTGACATATATGTTTATATGTATATATATATATATTAATGAATATTTATATACCTTTATGTATGTATGTATGTATATATAAATATATGTGTGTGTGTATATATGTGTGTGTCTGTGTGTGTGTGTCTTACACTCATATATATATAATTATATTTAATTATATATATAGTTATTTATATGTTTTTTTATATTTTTTAAACATGTTATGTCAAGTCCCTTTATTAATTAAAAACAGAAACAAATAATGAAGGGGAATAGATGAGACAAGAAAAACAACCCTCTGTCCATAAGTATGGGAAATGAAGGGACCCAGTCTAGAAAAAACATAAAAAATATCAACCCAGATAAGTGGTTGACCTTATATATATGAACACACACATATCCTTTCAAGATACGAAGATTGAGAATAGAGACTCAATTTGGGATAATCCCCCTAACCCACTTATCCAAGGGGACATCATCCACATCACTAGGTTTTACCCATTGCATGGAGTTCCCATTATCATCGGACTCAGCCTCTTTGACAGTCACATTATCAACAATGACTCTTCATAGTACTTATCCTCGTGAATTATCATAGATTTTATGTCCTCCTTCGTGGAAGTGTTTCCCAAAATCAAGCAACTAAAATGAGTGATGATTGTGTACCTCACTTCTCTATTGTGTGGGTGAGCCCTGATATACTTTTCTAGAACCTAACATACTATCATATGCAGGGGTAAATCGAATAACATGAACTTTAGTTCCTTTGACTATATCTAATAGAGAAACACTTCCTAGGGCTAATGAAACCATGACTATAGGAGGAGGCTCATTTGAAACCTTGATGATAGCTGGAAGATCAAAAAACTTGATAGCTTTAGCTTTATTCTCTGTACATGAGACAAAATTCAAACAAAACTGTCTATAAAATTGACCCCCCTTAAAAAAGGGAGACCTGAATTCTAATATGATATAATTGGTAATATGACCCACTATACATTTTGGGTTTTCAGGACTTCTTGCTAAAGTAGGGGAAAATGGAGGAGATTTCAGAAACACTACAACTATGTTAGAGCCCCAATCCAAGGACTCCTTACTATCAATGACCAACATTAACTAGACACCATCCAAAGTTTCACTCTTTTTGTAGAGGTTCTAGATTTTGGTTTCTTAAAAGTATCCACTTAATGGTTTTTTCCCTTTAGATCATAAAAAGGTAAACACTTCATCTGCATGAATTATTTCTGGTCATGATCTACACAGATAATTCAATGTATGATTTCTCATGATCAATGTAATATACTCTCTCAATGTTCTTGATTATTTCATCATTTAAGGAGGTTATTTCACCTATAAAGTTATCCCATACCCCTTCAATCCTGATATTCAATGAACATTCATCCTCAATATCACCACCATAATCTTCAATATTCTTCTTCGATAATGAAACTTTTTATGAAATACTCAATATATAATTTGTCCTTATTATATTGTCCCCAACTTTTTTTCATCACATCGATATGAGATAAAAAAATATATGTATGGAACACTTTCCTAGTCTCGATTTCTTCCTTAGCTTTCTCCTTCTAACTACTAAAACTAATCTTTAAAATTCTATAATGTGATCCATGTAACCCTAACCCAATATTCCCAGAATCTGAAGGAGTCCCCATTTAATGATCCATGACACCAGCATCAAAAGGGAAGGGGGACACTATTACACCCATGATCTCATTCTCTAAAATTTCCTATTTCAATGGTACTTTATTTTTACTCATTGCATTCTGATATTAGGACTACTCATTATTTTGTTTCCATTGTGAAAATTATTTTACTTGTAATCCTTCTAAGAGTAGACATCATAAATGTAATATCTTATAAAATTATCCAAATTTGGAAAATGGATTTGTAGCTTAAACAAAATGAGGTCAGATTCCTTTAAAAAATATTCAAATTGGCATCGACATCATTACAAGATATGAATAACCTTCTCTATTAAGGAAGAGTATTAATCGATATCAACTAGGAACATGGGAAAATAAAAAAAACCTCCTATATAGATCCATGACAGTTATTTTGAACACCTATAACCAAAGAAATATCATCCAATATTCTAGGATTCCAAAGAATCCGATTTAATCCAAATACTCGAACCCATATTTGAACTCTAGTGTTTCTGATGTCAAACGGATAGAACCTACGGTCTAATTTCTAAATTCAAAGAGAACCATATTTCAAAGAAATTGAACTGAATCCTAAGGAATTCCTATGAAAGAAATAATATATTAAAGAAATCCCATCCAATAAAGAAAAATTTCTAGTTTGAAAAACACTATATTGAAGAATGTCGATGAACCAGGTGACATCGTTTCATGAATTTTTACCCAAATTTTGTACCATTCTAGCAATGGTAAAATAAATTACCAAACATAAATCTCTCATATATTTCATCCCGATTAGCTGTGATATGTGTGATATTAGATCACTTAATAATATGTTTTGGATGATCCATCCTTCAAGGATGAAAAATTGAATCTGACCATATCCTCTAAAGAAGTATTACTAGCCAGATGCTCTTTCCTAGCCTTCATTGGGGGCACAAGAAGGTGTGAAGATCCAGTGAGATGACCATCGACCAATAAATCAATCCCAATATCCTAAAGAAAATTCATCAATTTCCCCGAGCCATAATTTTCATTTCCATTTATAGGAATATATATATCTGTATACATATATATTTATATATAGATATGAGTATATATATATATATATTATTCTTGTATACACACCAAAAAACACAATTATATTTAATTATGTATATATTTCTGTACTTATCAGTATATGTATTTATATATATTTACATATATTCTGTGGGTATATGTAGATATATATATTTATAAATATATATATATATATTTACAAAAATTTATATGCATTATTTATATATATATATATATTTATATTTATTTGTATCTAGGGGCTGATCAACGACATTCATCTTGGCCTCTGGGCTAATAAATAAATGGGCATTCAAATCCAAATGGCTTTTTGGCCATTGAAAATGCAATAAAAATAAATTCATTTGGTGCTTATCATTCATCAGAGGGAGGGATGAGACTTGATCCACTATGGTTCATGGGTCTGTGCATTTTTTTTCTATTTGAGATCCTATCTATAGAGTATATATATTTTTATATATATTATGACTATATATATACACAATTATATTTATTTATATATATACGTATATATTCATATTTTTATATATTTATATATATTCTATGGATATATATATATATATATATATATTTGTTTACGAATATGTATATAATTATATATATGTGTGTGTGTGTTTATATGTATTTATGTAAATTTATTCATATTTATATATATTTATAGATATATATACACACTATGTTTGTATATATATGTAAAATTATTTTTAATTATATATATATATATATATTAATATATTTATTATATATATATATGAGAAATTTCTATTTTCACTACCACATCAGCCATGCATCTAACCCGACCTCTATCTCCTTCAACCCCCCATATAGTCAATCACCACAAACACTACACAAACACAATCATCATGAACTGGAACAACATGATGTATGCTCGAAGCTAATTTAGTAACCTTAAGATAGAATATAATACCTTAGTGATAACTAATAGATTGTTCAGGCCCTTATACATGAATACATCAGTTACCCATATCCTTTTCAGGCTTCCCTGGTCTATGATCTACCCTATGTTCAGATAAACTATTGTATTACCAATCCAAATTAAAACCTTACCAGTGAATACTCTAAAATTTATATTATAAACACAAAATATGATAGAATTATATCTACTCTATCCTCGCAAGTACATTAATAGCACAAAAAATGCGTTATCATGTGAGCCCACCTAATGGGTTCCTTTGACAACCCATCAGTTTATTACTACCATAAAATGTATAATATCCTACATTTATAGAAGACATAACTTTTTATAAAATAAAACTCCATAACACCATGAATAATATAAGTCATTTACAAACCATAATACATTAATAATATATATCAACACATATATTATAACATATATTCAAGACATAATAAAAAAACCACATGACTATCATCCCCACTATACCTTAGGTATGTTATAAGAAACAGCCACTACCAACAAGTCTATTGTGTCTAGATCTCATTTCATAAAAAACCATCCCGAACTATATATAGATAATATATTTTTTATACAAATTATGAGAGATTATATAAATATACTCAGAAGGTTCCTCTATATTACTCATGTGTCCATGTGAATAAATCACACTATTGCATCCTTGTATGGAATAAATTAAATAAATAAACAATACATCATCATCCCCCAATGGATAATTATCCAATAACTTCTATTCTAAAACACATCATCACACTTTCCAATCTACATCACGTCCTCTTAGCATACCCTCACATAACCAACCCTATAACAAACTCGATCACAAATGACGTCCTAGTTTTTGTCCACCCATGGGGATATCATTGTAATATCACCTCAACTATTTATGTATCTACATATTTGTTAACTATCAACCATAAAAACAAATTAGTTATTCACCCACTTGGAGCTCAGTATGATATCACCATTCATTAGTTGAGCTGTTATCCACACACTTGGACTCTTGATGGGTTTCTTGGTGTCCACCCTTATTAACTCTCCATGTCAAACCTATTGTTGTTGGGAATATTTCCACCCTTGGGTACTCTCTCTATATTACTAGGTGCCCATCCAAAGGTACTGTAGAGACCCGAAGCCTGACGTACATGGACATTACATTACATTTGCGGAATACTTAGTACATAACAAAAACACACACACAAGGATCGTAATAGTTTAGTGTCTTTGGAAACTCGGAACGTAATCTTCTAATCGTGGTGAAAGATCTTCAATATCTCCCATAAAGATCTTCCCTTTTTTTATACCTAAAACCTTTCTTTATATCCTGGGGAAAATAAAACATAAAAGGGTGATCCCAAATGCTCAGTAAGGGTAAACAAAATAAATATCAATCACATCATATACATAAGAACATAGCTTTTGGAAATCTTAACCTGCAAAAGAGATCATAATATCTTATCCTGGGATAAATCATAGCAGTGAAAATGAGATCCCCATAATCATAACATAAAACTTGAAACTTTTTGGCATGCACACATAATCATGGAAAATCATTTCTTGTTAGTCATGACTCATTGCCAAGACTATCTTAGTGGACAAAGTCCCTTTCTGAACCGAGTTCACTCCTCGTTTCAGTCCTGTATCACTGAACCGAAATAACCTTCCGTTCCAGCCATGTTTATCTCATGAGATATAAAATCTTTACCCAATGCATTGGAGGGAGATATAGGTCCCACCCATCTTATAATGAATCCTTTCTTATGTGTGCCACATAATCATAAATCATACATCATCGCATAACACATGTAACAAAAAATGGGATTCTTGAAACATCATGACATCATAAAATAAATCTTATAAGGCAAATTACTTCATAAAAATAATCCCCTCACAACATAATCAAATCAATTTAATTAAAGGGATAAAAACAGTACCCTTTATTATCTTTGATGGAAAATAATTTTGATAAAACACTTGAACTCCATTCTTGAGGAAAATATCCTTTCTTCTTCAAAAAACACTTTTCTTTTCTTAACATGTCATACAATTATAAACTAAAAGAAGTTGATTAAAAATAAACTTTAAAACTTTTAAAGGAAGATTCTTGGGAATAATGTTTTAAAAATCCATTCATGCAGTATAAGTTAAAAAAAACATTCTTCGTACTTTTGTCGGAAAAGTCAAAAAAGTACCTCGTACGACAAAAGATTCCTTTCATACATATTACTAAAAACTCACCTAAGGGTAAAAATGGATTTAAACAATTGTAGGTGGATGGAAATAATATTACATTTTGATGAAACATGTATGTGGATGATAAAATACACCCCAGTAAATACTTACGAATAAACAATCTCGGATAAAAATGAGATTGTGATATTTCCCTTACCTTAGGTCCGACTTGATTTGTAAGTGTCCGAACCTCCTGTATAATGATTTAAATCATGTTATTGACTTATTACAGAATCATATTCATTGTTATGATATCATATATGGTTCACTTATGACATTATATTACCCGTTCTTTTGTAAATTCCATGTTAAAGAAGCGTTTTGGGTAAAATCGTTTCACTTGTTGTTCTTGACATCATTATTACTTATATCATGATTTACTTACTTCCAGAATATAAAATATGATTTATATATCATATATATTCAGTATATATATATATAATAGGTAGATAAATAAAATGGAAAACACCGTTCATGGAGACGGTAGTCCGTACGTACGCATGAACGCTGTTTTCCTTTCCTTATTGTCTTGAAATGGAAGTAATTAGATGACATACATATATATATATATACATAAATCCAGTAGCTTTATAATGTCATATATTTCATTATTATTTCTTATATATACTTTATAATCATTCTTAAATGGTTAACATGGAGAATGAATCTCATTGCGTCGTGGAGACGGTAGTCCGTACGTACGCACGAGCGATGATATCATTTCTATAAATATTGAATTGAATTGGAGTGGATTATACAATATATCAGAATCAATATGATGTTGTAATAACTATGTATAGTTATTCTTTACACCATTATACCCATCCATGTAAGGTGGTGGTGGAAAATAGATTACACCACGGCGTGGAGACGGTATTCCGTACGTACGCACGCGCGGTGATTTCTTTTTCCGTAGGATGGATAGATGGTGAAATAGGTTCGTTTCATACTTATAATAACATATCAGTATATGAGTGATACTGATGTTATTACTTCATAATGAAACAACCTAAGAAGAATAAGTGGAAGAAGAAATAAAGATGAAAGAATTGGTAACGGTAATTACCTCTTCTTTGAAGTGCCTCTTTGAGACCTCCTCTTAGGGCACTAAAATTGGTCTTTGAGGAAGACCAGAACCTCTAGGATTATTCTAGGAAAGTGGAGAAGAGATTTTGGCAGGGGTTGGCCGAGCTTGAGTGCTCAATTTGGTGTGAGGAGGAGGGGGAGGAGGTATCCTTTTATAAGGGAGGAGAGGGGCACCTTAGGAATACCTCAAAATATTATTTTATATTAATGTCAAAATCGGTTTATAATGGTTCCAAAGGGTCTTATTTCGAATATAAAGTGGGGATGGGTCGAAATACTATCAACCAATAGAATTTAGACAAGTTTAGGTTATTATTTTAACCTTATCAATTAGATTTAACTCTAAGTTAAATAATTTAACTTTTACCGTGTCTTTTTGTTTTTTCTTACACTATATGGTTAATACACTTACTATAACATGCCAAACGAACCCCAAATTTTTTATTATTAATATATATATCCTTATCTAAGTCATGTGGCCGAACCTTAGATTTTTAGGAATAAAATAACAATTAATAATATAATATTTGATTTAAAAACTATTTTGTGTCAATTTTGACACTATTTGATATATGATTTTTGTGAAAGTCATAACAGAATTATATGTTCGAACCAAGTTTATTAAATCAACACTAATATATCATAGTAACCTAGAAAATTAGTGGAATTCATAAAAAGTCTCAAATTATATTTATTTTGGTGTTTATAACATCAATTATGTCAATATTTCATTAATAAGATAATTACTGCATCATCACTGTGTCATAAATAAATTAAATTATTTGATGTCTAAAAATTACAAATAAAATACCATCATGTATTAAATCTTTTTAACTTTCTAATTAATATTTACAATCGAATTTATCTTATGTATAACCCCATATTAAAAATTATTTACTTATTAAACTTTGATTTTAACTATTTTAACCCTTCTTTAAATAAATTAATAATAAATGTCCTAATCTAATCCAAGTGGGCCTAAATGGACATATTGTATTCCTAAGTTTGTTTTTGGTCGAATTACACTTGTACAATAGAATTAGGACATGTGTTAGGGTAATATTAATATCATATTTACCCTTAGTTACCCTATTTACTATTAACCGCGGTAAAAAAAGTAAAAAGTTACTATTCACCAAAAATTATTTTCATCTCATTGAACCACATTTTAGTCCTTGATATTAACCGTGTCTCTCGGATTTTTTAAATTCCATTCACAGAAGCGGTAAAATTATGTTTTATGAAAAATTCAGTTTTTAACCTACCACTTAGTGGTTTCACTATTCATCAAAAATTGAAAGTTTTCAGAAAAATACCAAAATTTCATCCTAAGCTATATTTCATATTCCGAATTCAAAAATGAAGTCTTTTTTACCAAATTCATAACATAGAAGTTTCATTAATTAATTTTATAATTAAATCCCGCTATTAAAAAAAATAGCGTGTTTTTAAGAAACAATATCTATAAAAAGATTGACACTTGATTATGTCTGGTTTAAATGTGAAATTACAACCAATGACCAACATTGTATTAATTTGTAAAAATAAATTCTAAATATACTTTAAAACCACTCAAATTAATAATTTATCACTATTAATTATTTCGATTAAAAAAGTTGTTTTTAATTATAATTTAGTAATTTTCACTATTCATCAGAATATGAAAGTTATCCGAAAAGTACCAAAATTTCACCTAGGATAAATTCGATACTCCGAATCCATAAATGAAGTCCATTTTGAGAGCTAAAATTTCTAAAATTTAAAAAGTGGTTATTACTATTCATAACGGCTAGTTTTAATAATATTTTAATAGCATATCATTGTTTCATGAAACTCAGTATTACGTACTACACACGCTATCGAGGAAGGTTGCGATTGCGTGTAATGCAAGGAAAGTCAAGGATGTGTGTTGTGCAAGCTTCTTTTGGTGTAGCGTACAACACAAGACATTAAAAATAATATTTTTTTCATAAAATCTCGGGGTGTTACATCTACCCCCCTTAAAATGAATTTCGCCCTCGAAATTCGTCGGGGTTATAAATGGTTTACTATTCGAAAGTTTCTTTAATAGAAACCGACATCGTAAAAAGGAATACCAAAACTTGGCTTTAAAAACTAAAGTATGAAATGTAACGATTACCCAAATAAACTAATCACTGGGTTTCCACATAGGTGAAAATATGGATATGAAAGAGAAATCTAACCATCATGTTCTGATGGAGAGTGGTAGAGAACATGGCTATGGAAAAGCCAGTAATCACAAATCCATAGATTTGTGATGATATAAGGTACCATCTGATTCATCAGGTATAAGATCACTAGGACAACATTTTTGGTTTTCAAGATCATTTCCCTAAAGTTGAAAATTTGAATTAGAATAAATACTTACTTTATTTTGGTACAATCTCACTGTTGTTCGTGCCTTGAACAATTTCCACTTCATCTCTTAAATAAATGAAGTTGAATTTGTTATTCGTGAAGTGTTAGCAGATCATGTGATAGAATGACTGTTCATTCCATCTGTCTCAAAAGGTTAGCAAAAGTTATTAAATATACATAAGTCATTCTATAGTGAGATTAATCATATATGGTTCCTAAAATGGACTTATACTTCATATATCATACTGCTTAATATAATAAAACTAGTTTCTATTAAACAGGGACTTCCTGTAGGCCAGTGGTAGGCGATAAAGGCCAGTCGCATTTCGGTTGTGGGTTCGATTCCCACAGCCTTGTCCGACGTGATGGGCTGTCGCCCGTCCTGCAGGTTGTCCTTTTTATAAAACTATATTACTATAACATCCCATCAATAATATCGAAAAAACTTCTATCCTTAAACAATACTAACTTATGTCCAACATAATCCATTCCAATCTTTAGGCTTATCCATAATACTGCAGTCCATTCTCATAACATAGTGAAAACGATTACCAGAGATTTAATACCATCGTTGATCCCCATATATCATAAGATATATCTTGTTGGTCACATTCCAAACATTCAAAGGCCTTAATCTTGTACTCTCTTGAATACCCATTGAACCTTAGTGAAAACTTGAATGCAGTTAAAAGTTAACACTTTTCACATACCGAAATCCTCAAAATTCTATATACTCAAACCATGATATCACTTAGTCCTTATATCAATCATGAGCTCATGAATACTATCAAACATTTAATTTTCTCCTTATCCCTTCATTATGCTCATATCATCTACATTCCAAAAATATCTGAATAACCTTTCATGGATACTGGTAACATTAATCATACACGAGGAAAGACAACAGTGTAAAAATCCATAGATGTCTCTTTATTCCAAAATTACACATGATAAACATGTAATCATTCCACTACATTCTCAAACCATTGACCGAGCTTCAAAAATTCTTTCATCTCACATATCATTTGTAGTCTCTTCATCATCATCCACATAAATACTACCCATATGACCATACTGGTTCTCTTCATGAGTCTTTCCCTTAGGGCATTTGTTTGCATAATGCCCATACATTCCACATTTAAAACACTTAACCATTTTTGATGTCGTAGCAATACCATTATCCTCATCCATGGTGTTAACCGACCCTTTTCCTTTGCACTTACTTGATTTGTGTCCTTCTTTTCCACACCCAAAGCATCTTCCAGTTCCCTTGAAACATTCTCCTTGATGCCTCTTCCCACATGATTTACATAGGGGAAATTGAACTTTCTTTCCTCTATGATCATCATGGAACTCCATCTTTCTCTTATTAGTCGAGTCAGGAAACTTACCAAATTTTACTTTATTGATCATATTATGAGATTGCTGATTCGGCATAATAATGATTTTTGGACTTCCAAATCCCATTTCATTTGGTTGCTCATGAAGAATATCATTCCATTGTCCATCATATCCTCCATTATCGTGAATCACCTTGTTTCCAACCATTTTCTAAAACCCAAAAAGAATAGTGTTAGATGCAAAAATCATAATAAAGGGGGAGTAACTTAAATATCTATCATCTTTGGTTTAATCTAATATCGTTACCATAGTTCTAGGACTATATCCTATACGTATACTTATCCTTAGGGGCATCCCTAGACATACCTTAGAAATATCTCTAGGGATCTCACTAACGTTTTCGCATCCTAGTTTCCAAAGGTTGACTAAACCTCCCTCTGATACCAACTGTAGAGACCCGAAGCCTGACGTACATGGACATTACATTACATTTGCGGAATACTTAGTACATAACAAAAACACACACACAAGGATCGTAATAGTTTAGTGTCTTTGGAAACTCGGAACGTAATCTTCTAATCGTGGTGAAAGATCTTCAATATCTCCCATAAAGATCTTCCCTTTTTTTATACCTAAAACCTTTCTTTATATCCTGGGGAAAATAAAACATAAAAGGGTGATCCCAAATGCTCAGTAAGGGTAAACAAAATAAATATCAATCACATCATATACATAAGAACATAGCTTTTGGAAATCTTAACCTGCAAAAGAGATCATAATATCTTATCCTGGGATAAATCATAGAAGTGAAAATGAGATCCCCATAATCATAACATAAAACTTGAAACTTTTTGGCATGCACACATAATCATGGAAAATCATTTCTTGTTAGTCATGACTCATTGCCAAGACTATCTTAGTGGACAAAGTCCCTTTCTGAACCGAGTTCACTCCTCGTTTCAGTCCTGTATCACTGAACCGAAATAACCTTCCGTTCCAGCCATGTTTATCTCATGAGATATAAAATCTTTACCCAATGCATTGGAGGGAGATATAGGTCCCACCCATCTTATAATGAATCCTTTCTTATGTGTGCCACATAATCATAAATCATACATCATCGCATAACACATGTAACAAAAAATGGGATTCTTGAAACATCATGACATCATAAAATAAATCTTATAAGGCAAATTACATCATAAAAATAATCCCCTCACAACATAATCAAATCAATTTAATTAAAGGGATAAAAACAGAACCCTTTATTATCTTAGATGGAAAATAATTTTGATAAAACACTTGAACTCCATTCTTGAGGAAAATATCCTTTTTTCTTCAAAAAACACTTTTCTTTTCTTAACATGTCATACAATTATAAACTATAAGAAGTTGATTAAAAATAAACTTTAAAACTTGTAAAGGAAGATTCTTGGGAATAATGTTTTAAAAATCCATTCATGCAGTATAAGTTAAAAAAAACATTCTTCGTACTTTTGTCGGAAAAGTCAAAAAAGTACCTCGTACGACAAAAGATTCCTTTCATACATATTACTAAAAACTCACCTAAGGGTAAAAATGGATTTAAACAATTGTAGGTGGATGGAAATAATATTACATTTTGATGAAACATGTATGTGGATGATAAAATACACCCCAGTAAATACTTACGAATAAACAATCTCGGATAAAAATGAGATTGTGATATTTCCCTTACCTTAGGTCCGACTTGATTTGTAAGTGTCCGAACCTCCTGTATAATGATTTAAATCATGTTATTGACTTATTACAGAATCATATTCATTGTTATGATATCATATATGGTTCACTTATGACATTATATTACCCGTTCTTTTGTAAATTCCATGTTAAAGAAGCGTTTTGGGTAAAATCGTTTCACTTGTTGTTCTTGACATCATTATTACTTATATCATGATTTACTTACTTCCAGAATATAAAATATGATTTATATATCATATATATTCAGTATATATATATATATAATAGGTAGATAAATAAAATGGAAAACACCGTTCATGGAGACGGTAGTCCGTACGTACGCATGAACGCTGTTTTCCTTTCCTTATTGTCTTGAAATGGAAGTAAGTAGATGACATACATATATATATATATATACATAAATCCAGTAGCTTTATAATGTCATATATTTCATTATTATTTCTTATATATACTTTATAATCATTCTTAAATGGTTAACATGGAGAATGAATCTCATTGCGTCGTGGAGACGGTAGTCCGTACGTACGCACGAGCGATGATATCATTTCTATAAATATTGAATTGAATTGGAGTGGATTATACAATATATCAGAATCAATATGATGTTGTAATAACTATGTATAGTTATTCTTTACACCATTATACCCATCCATGTAAGGTGGTGGTGGAAAATAGATTACACCACGGCGTGGAGACGGTATTCCGTACGTACGCACGCACGGTGATTTCTTTTTCCGTAGGATGGATAGATGGTGAAATAGGTTCGTTTCATACTTATAATAACATATCAGTATATGAGTGATACTGATGTTATTACTTCATAATGAAACAACCTAAGAAGAAGAAGTGGAAGAAGAAATAAAGATGAAAGAATTGGTAACGGTAATTACCTCTTCTTTAAAGTGCCTCTTTGAGACCTCCTCTTAGGGCACTAAAATTGGTCTTTGAGGAAGACCAGAACCTCTAGGATTATTCTAGGGAAGTGGATAAGAGATTTTGGCAGGGGTTGTCCGAGCTTGAGTGCTCAATTTGGTGTGAGGAGGAGGGGGAGGAGGTATCCTTTTATAAGGGAGGAGAGGGGCACCTTAGGAATACCTCAAAATATTATTTTATATTAATGTCAAAATCGGTTTATAATGGTTCCAAAGGGTCTTATTTCTAAGATAAAGTGGGGATGGGTCGAAATAATATCAACCAATAGAATTTAGACAAGTTTAGGTTATTATTTTAACCTTATCAATTAGATTTAACTCTAAGTTAAATAATTTAACTTTTACCGTGTCTTTTTGTTTTCTTACACTATATGGTTAATACACTTACTATAACATGCCAAAAGAACCCCAAATTGTTTATTATTAATATATATATCCTTATCTAAGTCATTTGGCCGAACCTTAGATTTTTAGGAATAAAATAACAATTAATAATATAATATTTGATTTAAAAACTATTTTGTGTCAATTTTGACACTATTTGATATATGATTTTTTTGAAAGTCATAACAGAATTATATGTTCGAACCAAGTAGATTAAATCAACACTAATATATCATAGTAACCTAGAAAATTAGTGGAATTCATAAAAAGTCTCAAATTATATTTAGTCTGGTGTTTATAACATCAATTATGTCAATATTTCATTAATAAGATAATTAATGCATCATCACTGTGTCATAAATAAATTAAATTATTTGATGTCTAAAAATTACAAATAAAATACCATCATGTAGTAAATCTTTTTAGATTTCTAATGAATATTTACAATCGAATTTATCTTATGTATAAACCCATATTAAAAATTATTTACTTATTAAACTTTGATTTTAACTATTTTAACCCTTCTTTAAATAAATTAATAATAAATGTCCTAATCTAATCCAAGTGGGCCTAAATGGTCATATTTTATTCCTAAGTTTGTTTTTGGTCGAATTACACTTGTCCAATAGAATTAGGACATGTGTTAGGGTAATATTAATATCATATTTACCCTTAGTTACCCTATTTACTATTAACCGCGGTAAAAAAAGTAAAAAGTTACTATTCACCAAAAATTATTTTCATCTCATTGAACCACATTTTAGTCCTTGATATTAACCGTGTCTCTCGGATTTTTGAAATTCCATTCACAGAAGCGGTAAAATTATGTTTTATGAAAAATTCAGTTTTTACCCTACCACTTAGTGGTTTCACTATTCATCAAAAATTGAAAGTTTTCAGAAAAATACCAAAATTTCATCCTAAGCTATATTTCATATTCCGAATTCAAAAATGAAGTGTTTTTTTACCAAATTCATAACATAGAAGTTTCATTAATTAATTTTATAATTAAATCCCGCTATTAAAAAAAATAGCGTGTTTTTAAGAAACAATATCTATCAAAAGATTGACACTTGATTATGTCTGGTTTAAATGTGAAATTACAACTAATGACCAACATTGTATTAATTTGTAAAAATATATTCTAAATATACTTTAAAACCACTCAAATTAATAATTTATCACTATTAATTATTTCGATTAAAAAATTTGTTTTTAATTATAATTTAGTAATTTTCACTATTCATCAGAATATGAAAGTTATCCGAAAAGTACCAAAATTTCACCTAGGCTAAATTCGATACTCCGAATCCATAAATGAAGTCCATTTTGAGAGCTAAAATTTCTGAAATTTAAAAAGTGGTTATTACTATTCATAACGGCTAATTTTAATAATATTTTAATAGCATATCATTGTTTCATGAAACTCAGTATTACGTACTACACACGCTATCGAGGAAGGTTGAGATTGCGTGTAATGCAAGGCAAGTCAAGGATGTGTGTTGTGCAAGCTTCTTTTGGTGTAGCGTACAACACAAGACATTAAAAATAATATTTTTTTCATAAAATCTCGGGGTGTTACAGGTACTCTCCCCTCCTCAAATTGTATTTTCACCACCACACATCACATATCCATCGTGGGTTTCCATATCATTCACACCAACATCAAACCATCCTCACCATCAATATCACCTAGTAAAAACCATCCCTATATACCCATTTATAATTCACTTCCACACACTGTTTATAGATTCAGACCCTCACCATCCATTTATTTACCCACCTAGACCATCACACATTCTTAGGTCATAGGGAAACATATTATCACATTGCAACATATATCATATCCTTTTCTAAGTCGCTCACAATAAAAATAAAATGGTGTATAACTATATTACTTCACTATATTCCTCATATCAGGGATATACAATAACACTAATAAAATATCATATATCCAACACATGTTAAACGAATCAATTCAATGAATCCTCATCACCTACCACAAAATTATGATTTCATACCTATATTCATTCATAGTAAAGAGATTTTAAAGGGTTTAATACTATATTCAAGTTCTACCATCATTATTTTCTCATCCAACAATCATCATATCTAAAAAGAAAATGTCTGAAAACCAAATACTATAAATTGAAGAACCATATGTAAATCAAACCACCCCATGAATATCATTAATATAAAAGTATTCAAAATCCACAATGTCTCTTGAAACTATCGATATATAGAACAACCTCATGTCAGTCACTATTATATCACCCATATCCATCACTAAAATTTCTAAAAAAGTTCCAACAATTTGTATGAAATTCTTTCCAAATTAGCTCATCTCTTTTCTAGGTATATAATTTTTATTCTCCCACCTAACAAAGAATTTGAGAAGATTTTATACTATTCATGTATCTATGATTAACATGTGAAATTAAAAAATATTTCAAAAATAGCCATAAATAATTATCAGCATCAGTTTACCAAAAAAATTAAATTGATTCACATGTGAATTATAATAAACAGCCAAAACCAATTTTATCTACTTTTATTATACTCCCATGATAATTATTTCATATATATATTGAATAATATTACATTTACATAATTATATTACCAACAATATTTACATATCATTACCACCAATTACCAAATTCAATAATAATCCTATAGTTTTATAATCAATGATAATTCATCCGTTCAATATGAATAATTATTCCTCCATTCCTATATTAATAAATATCTCTAATTAACTTCAACCACATATTAATTTTTGAATATTATTATGATTTATTTATCCATCATTGAAAAATATAAGTATTGTAAATTCTAAGTGATTATAGAGGACATGGAAATTTTCATCACCTACCTTGATTCCATGATGAATCATATTTTTCATTACTATGATGATTTCCACTGATTATTTATCCATTATCCTTTTTATTTTTCATGTCCACATATTTTATTCACCGACACATTATGAAATGATCAATGAGGGTTTATTTATATTTTAGTTATGGAGTATTGAGAGAAATTTTCTTTTTGTAAAAAATGAATTATCCCCTTTTAATTTACCACAACTCTATTATTTCTATCGATCAATCCAATATGTAACTACCCATTAAAAATTTAATTGAATTTTCAATAAATCCACAAATTAAATTCACAATTTTAAAATCTCTAACATACCATGTCATCACATAAATATCCAGTATCGAATTTATCTAAATTTTCTACATCATCACCATATGTTTATCTCACATAGAATAATATTTATTTTTTAAAAACAATACATAAAATTTGAATAATTTCAATTGATATATAATATTTAAATTTCAGGACAACCTGAAACATCAGGGTGAATCTTATATTGTTAAAAAAATAATAAAACTACCACTTATGGTTAAGTGAAACATCCCAAATCCAATACCTTTCTAAAAAGTTATTTGAGGGAAATATTTTTTTTCATTCTACCCTTCTTAACTGAAAACCCATATAAATTTTCAAGTAATAAAACATTTAAAATCTATTTTTCTACTATTGACTGATGATTTGAAATTTTTATGAGAGGAATGTTTTAGAATTTTTAATGTACATTAGAATGATTTGTTTCAATTCTGGACCACAATGCATGTTACTTTAAATGATTTCATTTATATAGGGAAATATTTATAGATATATTTATATTAGCCATAAATCATGACTATGTTTTGAATGAGGATATTCAAATCATAAATTATAATATTGGAGGAAGAAAACCGATATAGTTTTCAAAAGTTCTTTATGACTGTATCACCTATATAAAAAAAGGTTGTAGTGAATATGGTTATACAGCTTTGAAAACTGATATTAATTTCAAAATAGTAAAAGAATGATGTCATATATGAAAAGAAAATAATGAATTTATAAATAAAAAATTAATGGAAGAAATAGTTTCTCTTATTTTTTCCTCCATATTAAATATTTTAAAAGTGAAATATAATGTTTATGTGTTTTATATTGAAAAAAATGTGTGTGATAGTTTGATTAAGATATTTATAGACACAAAATTAAATACTAAGGATAAAACCAATGAATTATTTAACTTACTTTTCATGATAATACATATAGTGTATTAACATGTTTGGTTATACCATTAATGGGTTTTCATTTTATACCAAATTCTAAGATAAAAAATGATAATAGAAATTAAAAAAATTAATATTTTCAAGAATTTAATGAATTTTTTGAGTTTAATAAATAAAAACCACATATTAACAGAAATTCATTGATTTATATTTTTTTAAAATACATGAGAGGTTGATTAGATGTAACGTTGAGTATTTGTTTCCATATGCAACCTGGTGAATAGTAAAAATGGTGTTATGAACAATATATTTAGATTTTTACTTGTATAACAAAAAATATTAGGTTACAAGGATAAACCATTTAAAATGGAAACCCATATAAAATATGTTTTATAGTTTTTAATTCCATTAAATGATAGGTGGTCTATTTTTCATTCCTAGAAAATAATACACTTAATTGATGAAAATATTTAATTATTTGTTATATGAAATGCTTTTATATTTCACATCAATATCGATAAATAATTATTTCAAAAATGTAAACATGGTTTATTCTACTGAAAATTATAACCAAGAAGGTATATGGGAAATAAATACATCAATATATGTTACATACCCAAATTGATATTCTTTTTTTAAACATCGTGACTTTTTTATTTTCAAACTATTCGACATATAATTTAACAAATAATTTTCTACTTTATCATTCTTGTTTATTCCATGAAATGTATAAAAATTATTAATTAAATAATTAAATGTAGTATATATACTAATATTATTTTCATAATAATTTCATATATAAATTACATCTTCTAAATATGATCAAATTCATTTTTTATAACATGAACACTATAAATGATGGATTAATATGTATATAATATAAAATAGTTTTGTATGTCATGAATTTTTGGAAAATTATAAAATTTCTAATATTTTATAACTAAATTAATTTATTTCTTGGTAAAAATTTCAAATCAATAGTTTTAATAAATATTTGTGGAGTATCTATATGTTTTATTCCATGAGAATTATATCAATAATTATTTAATTAACTAAAAGAAACATATATTATAATATTTTCATAATAAAATAATCACTTAAAAATTATATCATTAACATGTTTTTAATTTATTAGTTTTTAATTTATTATTTTCTAATCTATATAACTTTTTTAATGTTTTCTTATTTAAATTCATTTATATACTTCATTTGTTTGATGTACTATTTTTTTTGTTAATTTACGTTTTAAAATATATGAAATCATACAATCATGTGTTTTGTTAACGGTTAGTTATCCAAATTAGTGGAATGTGATTGTACACATTTAACAATTATTATACTATAGAGAGGGAATTAACAGATTATGTACATTTATTTTGATTGTAAAAGGAAAAATATGTGATGTAATTATAATATATTTATAATCATTATCACAATTCAGTGGTCTAGAAAGATTAATATCATGTATTAGTAGTAGAGGACAGTTGAATGGATGAGAGAAGATCAACTGTCGATTTCTATTATGGTATAATATTATCCAATATGAAAAAATTATTTTTTATATTTATTATATATTCTATATTTTCAAGACCCGTCCTCGAGGCCCATGTCGTGACTACCCCAAGCCCGCCTTCTATAGGCCAGGGGCTGGTCACTAACACCAAAGGCATAAATCATAATAAAAAGGAAAGGCATTGCCTTTATAAAAGTAAACAACACAACTGAGTACAGAACTGAAGTAAACACTAAGTAAAATGAGTACAATAGTAAGTGTTGAAAGGTAAATGGGACAGTATACAAACCCAACTGAATGTACATCACAACTGAAAGCTAGCACAACTACAGTAAAGTAAAACAGTGACCATTGAGCCATCCTCCGGGAATCCCACCTGAAGGGTGGGTACAGATGGCCTCCTCAGCACCTCAAGTCCATTCGTCCGCTCCATGTACATCTCGCCAAGTGGTCCACCTCTGGGTACCATACAGCTCATCAAGTCCCCACCTCGATTAGTTCTGTCCATCGTCTACAACCAACACAACGTAGTGCGGACAAAGCCCGTGCAGGGGTGAGTATTCGATACTCAGTAGGGACCCCGAGACCCTCGAAGGTCTCCCAGAATCCAAAAAGGATAAACCACAGAATAGAGATACAAACATGAAGTATCAACCAACCCTACTTAGGTTTATGCCCATACATATACCTAAGTTATCAACCACAGTACAACTGCAACTCTCCAGCCCAAATACAACCCAGTCAACATAGGAATGAAGTCAATCACATCGATGATAATGATTGAAAATAAAGACTCAACTCACGCAGGTATACATCTTTCTTATAGAGATATAGATGATCATATGTAGTCACTGATTCATCTATGTTGTCAGACCCACACAGGATACAAGACCATCTAAGCTGTCGGACCCACAGAGGATACAAGACTAGCTACACTGCCGAACCCACACAGGATACAAGTACAGAGGTAAAACTACCAGACCCACACAGGATACAAGAATATTAGTCATTGCCGTCGAACCCATGGAGGATTATAGTATGGTAGTCATCGTTGTCGAACCCACGGAGGATTCCAGTAAAGTGGTCGATGCAGTCGCAGCCAGCTCCAGGGTTCTCGCACACAACACGCTCGATTCAAAGAGGGTCTGCTCCTCGAGCAAATGGGTCATCACATCAACTATCATGAAGTCTATATTTTATGTACCCGGAAGTTCTGTCTCGTCGGAAGGAACCCAAGGCGATAGACGGCGCGTCAATCGGATGCCCGGTCTGAGAGATATTGACTTTTCTGTTCCAGGGGCCTGGTTGGAAATACGCTCGTTTCAAACCCAGCCATTTTCAAAAGTTGTCCAAAACTCACTTAGAGTATCGTAAAAGGACCTTTTCATTACGAGGGTCCCAAAGCCCAGAAGACGCGTCGATCATATGCACGGTCTTATAGTTATTCAAGTTTAAGTGAAAACGGGCCCAGCTTATTAAGCCCAGTGGGCTGGCAGGTCAGGTCAAACCTGTTTTGGCAGGTCCGACCCGGCAGAGGGTCGAACTAGCCAGATGAGTCGTGCGGCCTGGCCCGAGGGGCACGACCCGACACGAGGGGGCGCGGCACGGCCCGGGTGGCCGAGTGGTCTGAGGAGGGGGGACCTCTTTCCCGAACCAGCAGCACCGAGTGGCGCCGCCCTCCCAACCGGCCGGCCGAAGCCGTCTGACCTTCCTAGCGTGAGTGGCCCTCACAGGCGAGTCGCGGTCCCTTTAGCACGAAAACCTCCTGGCGCTGCAGCTCCTTTATCCAGTCCGGCTGATGAGCCATCCGGTTTGCTGCCGAGCGGCCCACGGTGCACGGGCCGCGGTTCTCTGCAGTGCGGCGTCCTTTGCAGAACTGCGGTCTCTTCGGTCCAGCTGGTTTATCCGGCCAGTTCTTCATTGGCTGAGTGGCCCGTAGTTGCAGGCCGCGGTTCTTCCGCACGTGGCGCCACCTTCGCTCGCAACCACCTCCATTCGCCACCACCTCCCTTTGCGAATTAAATAAACATGAAACGATGGAAGGTCGTCGGGCTGTGTTTGTTAGGCTCGCGCCCTCCGCGTTAGGCAGTAACAATCGGCCTTGGACAATTCATAAAATTCAACAAAGAACGGGTTACAAATTATTTTTTAAAAATTTTACAAACCCCAACCTTGTAATTGACGTCACACGTCGTCGAGCCGTGGAAGACGAGCACCGCTGTAGTTGGGCATTGCGGAAGAACGGTGTCTTCCCGTCAACGATGGAGGAAGAGTCGTTGTCGTAGGTGACGTAGACCCGTTGACGTCGAGGTGTGTCCGAGGAAGATGCATTGTCTGAAGAAGTCCTTCGCGTTCTTCATCGGGGATGTTCTTCGTTGAAGAACGGTGTTCTTCGTCGAAGAAGGATCACCTCTCCTCTAAATCTCCAGAGCCTTTCACCCAAAAGTGATTTTCCAATGCACAAAGAAATCAAAAGGCTCTCAAATTAATAGAATTTCCATGCAATTTCATTTGATTTAAACGAGGTGCTGAATAATTAATGTAGACATTAATTATATGATTTGGCACAATTGATGGGAAGAGGGAGGTGGAGAGGCTCCACCATTAATGAGGAGTTGTCAAAATAAACAGCAGTGAATTAATGGGGAGTTGACGAGAGGTGGAAGGGTTCAGGTTTGTGAGGGTCCCACCACACTAAATCCTCTCAGTGGAGGTTATGTAGGGTGTGGTCCCACCCTTAACTTTGTCTTGTAGGTTATAACTACCAAAAATAAATAAAATTGTGTACAAAAATTTTATTAAATTTATTCAAAATCCCAAAAAAAGAATTCATCCCGCAAAAAACACATCAACGGTAAAGGTCCCCTTAAGCGAATATTGACACTACGGGTTCATCAGTGTCTTAAGATTTCAATTTCGAGCACCGGTTCAAAAGATAGAAAAACTTGCTCGTACGTTTACTGAATGTACCCGAACAAAACTTCAAAAATTGATTTCGGGCACACCGGGCCTCGGATTCAGGTGCCGTCAGAAACTGCGTACTCATAAAATTTCAAAGTAATTACGATAAAAAATTTCCTTGAAATTTCTAGGTCTTTACATCGCCCCCACCTCAGGATTTACGTCCCCGTAAAGCTAAAACACACACTAAGGGAACAAATGGGGGTACTGAGCATGCATCTGAGCCTCCCTCTCCCAAGTGCTCTCCTGGAGGTTCCCATGCTGCCAGAAAACGTGCACCAGAGGAATCGACTATCCATGTAGGACCCTCTCCTGTCAATCCTCGATCTCCACTGGGACCTCCATGAATGTCATCCCGTCATCGATGTCCAACTCCCCGTGATTGATGATGTGGGTTGGGTCGTGCACGTATCTCCTTCATTGAGATATGTGGAAGACGTCGTGCACCCGATGCAACTAAGGTGGAAGGGCCAGGTGGTAAGCCACCTCACCTACTCTGTTGAGGACTTGGAAAGGTCCGATGAATCATGGAGATAACTTGCCGCCCCTGCCAAATCTCTGTAGACCTCGTCGAGGTGAGACCCATAGGAAAACGTGGTCACCATCCTTGAACTCCAGAGGTCTCTATCTCCTATCAGCATAGGAATTCTGTTTGCTCTGTGCAATCTTCATCCACTCTTGGATGATCTACACCTTCTCCATCATAGCCTACACCATTACTGGCCCTACTAGTGATGACTCCCCTGGGTCTGTCCAACATAGAGGTGATCTTCAAGGTCGGCCATACAGTGCCTCGTAAGGTTTCATCCCTATGGTGGAGTGATAGCTGTTGATGTATGCAAACTCCACCAAGGGTAAGTGATCCTCCTAGCTATGAGCAAAGTCTAGGACACATGCACGAATCATGTCCTTGAGAATCTGAATGGTCCTCTCAGTCTGGCCATCCGTTTGAGGATGGAAGGCGGTGCTCAAATGAAGATGCGTGCCAAAAGACTCCTGAAATCCCTTCCATAGATGGGAAGTGAAACGAGCATCTTAATCAGAGATGATAGTTGATGGTACACCATGAAGCCATATGATCTCTTGAACGTAGAGGCATCCCAAGTTCTCTACTGAGCCCTCCTCTCTGATCATTAGGTAGTGGGCCGACTTGGTGAGTCGGTCTACGATCACCTAGATAGAGTCATTTCCTCTAGATGTACGTGGAAGCCCCATCACAAAATCCATGGATATCATGTCCCACTTCTACTCTGGGACCTCTAAGGGCTATATCAAGACTGCTGGTACCTGGTGGTCCGCCTTCACTTGCTGACAACTGAGGCATCGTGAAACGAACTTTGCTACATCATTCTTCATACCTGACTAAAAGTATTGTCGTCTGAGGTCCTGATACATATTCGCTAGTCCTGGATTTACCACTATAGGGGAAGTGTGGAACTCCCTCAGCACCTACTCCTATAGTGCAACTGGTACCATGGTAAGTCCCTTGAAGAGGATGCCGTGCTCCCCTCCTTTAGAAATTCCATCAGGTGCTTGACCTGTGGATATCTGAGCACATCACACCTCCCAGTCAATGTCCCCATGTTGTGCCTCTCTAAATCGCTGAATAAGTAGAGGAGTGATTGTGAGAGACTGAAGAAATTCGGCTCCATATATATCCACAAAGGATATCTGCAACAAGGATAGCTGCTCTGTCGCCTCTCCTAGCAGCTGAAAGCCCGATCTCTTGTTGAGAGCATCAGCTAAAACGTTCCCCTTACCAGGAGTATAGAATATCTCAAAGTCATACTTTTGGAGGAACCAGAGCCATCACTGCTGTCTTAGGTTCAGGTACTTCTTCAAGAAGATGTACCTGAGACTCTGGTGGTCAGAGTAGACTGTAAAGCGCTCGCCCATCAAATAGTTCCACCACATCTTCAAGCCAAAACCAATAATGCTAAATCCAGGTCATGGGTAGCTTAGTTCTGCTTGTGCTATCTCAACTGCCATGAACCATATGCGATCACCACTCGCTCCTGCATCAGGACACACCTGAGTCCAATCTCTAATTTTTCGCAGTAAACTGCATACCCAATGCCCTCCACCGGTAGGCTCAAGATGGGCGCACTGGTCAATCTCTACCTCAGATCCTGAAAGCTAAAATGACATCTATTTGACCACATGAAGGGTTTCCCCTTCTTCGTCAAAGTTGAAAGCGGTGCTTCAACTCTAGATAATTCTAGCACAAACCTCCGATAGTATCCAGCCAGGCCCAGGAAACTCCGAACCTCCTTCACACTCCTGGGTGGCTCCTAAGCAAGCATCGCCTCGGTCTTCGATGGATCCACTACTAACCCCGCCTCCGAGATGACGTGTCCCAATAAGTGAACCTATCAAATCAAGAACTAGCACTTCGAGAGCTTACCATAATTCTGGTGCCCTCAGAATGTATCTTGTACAACCCGCTAGTGGTAGGCGTGATCCTCATCAGTAGTAGAGTAAATCAGTATTTTGTCGTTGAAGAGTATGAAAAAACGATCAAGGTAAGGCTGGAAGATCATGTTCATGAGATTCATGAACACTGCTATAGCGTTGCCTAACCCGAAGGGCATAACCAAGAACTCGTAGTGTCCATACCGACAATTGAAGGCCGTATTCTGCACATCCTCTTCTCGAACTATGAGCTGGTTATAGCCTGACACGAGGTCTATCTTTTAGAACAATCGTGCCCCCTTGAGCTGATGGAAGAGGTCGTCAATCCAAAGAAGTGGGTACTTGTTCCTTATGGTCACCTGATTCAGGCGATGGTAGTCGACACACAATTTCACACTCCCATCCGTCTTCTTGGAAAATAAAATCATAGAAGGCCAGGGTGAAACACTAGGTCAGATAAATCTCTTTCCCTGCAAGTCCTCCAGCTATACCCGCAGCTCACGAAGCTCAGGGGGAGCCATCTATTATGCTGGAGTAGATATCGGTGATGTCCCGGGGTATAGGTCAATGTAGAAGTCTACCTCTCTATGAAGAGGTATTCCTGGAACGTCGTCAGTAAAAACATCCACATACTGATGCACCACAATAGGAAAACTTGGACTCCGCACATCAACCGCTCTGAGGATGAGACTAGCCAACTGATGTGTTATCGGCTTCCCTCTCCTCTACGTAAGTACATCCTGCACTGCAAAGGCTCCCTTCTCGCCGGTGAAGGTGAACCTGGTCCCATCCATGGGGATACACCACACCTTGCGCCTAATATAGTTGATCTGATCATGGACTGTAGACAGCCAATCCATACCCAAGATGACGTCATAAGGCCACGACGCCGCTACAAGAATATCCCAACCGAAGCTCTCACCTCCTAGAGTAATCTTACACTTCCAGAACCAGTGCGTAATCATCGAGTATGCTCCCGTAGGAGTCTCTATTCATAAGGATCAAGCCAACGGCTCCTTCAGAATCTCCCAGTTTTGAACAAATGCAGTGACAATAAAATAATGACTCGCACCTATGTCTAAAATAACTACAGCAAGGGTGGATTAGAGAAAGATAGTACCTTGAATCATCTCAGGTGCGCCATGGTCGTTGGCCTCGACTGCCTGAAGCTGTGTCTGCCTCTGTCCGCCAGCTCCCTGTGGTCGGGGTGGACCACCTATTGGTGGTGGTGGTAGAGCCTCAAAACGTCGTCCACCACCCACTGCTCAGCTAGCTCCTCTGCCTCGTCTGCACGCTCCCTGCAGACCACCACAGTCAAACCTCTGCCTTTGCATAGGAGGTACCTCTACTGTCTGATGCTCGTCTTCTTGGCAGGTAGGGTAGTTACAAGCCATGTGGCCCTACCCGCTACATGCATAACACTTCCAAATCCTCATAAGGCTGGATCTGTTTTGTGTGCCCCGCACAACCGAACTTGTATTCTAAGGTTGCCCACCTGATGGACTGGTCCACTTGGACCCCTACGACATTTGTCTACTGATGGCTATAGAAGACTCTACTACATGTCTCCATGCGGTGTGTCTCGCCACTGGTGATGGCTTAGCGAGAAATATCTCCAATAGAAGGGCTCACTCCAGCACCACTGCCTGCATCGGGATGCTGAGGGGAATCGTCGAAGCCCTAATCTCATGCATCAGTCCCTGCTAGAAGGTCCAGGCCCTGAAGAACGGGCCCCGTACCATATCCCTAGAGTAGTGTGAGAGGTCAGTAAACCTTACTGAGTACTGAGCTACTAACATGCTGCCCTACTGTAGATGTAGTAACTCATGAATCTGCACCCCACGATGGGTGGCTGGAACAAACTCCCAGTGGGAGAGACACTCAAAGTCCATCCAGATTAAAGATGCCTGGTCATGCACCTGGAGCATCAAGCTCCACTATCTACATGTCGTTGCATGCAGGAGACTCGTGGTAAGGATCACCATAAGGTCGGCAGGTGTCCCTACCAATATGAATACTATGACGATAGACTCCAGCCAATACTCAGCTGCCTGTGGGTCCGTCTCTCCATGGAACCTAGGAGGCCTCTATCGCTGGAACCCGTGCAACACACTCATGCGACATGCACTCTCTGCTGCTGGGGATGGTAGTATCGGTGGCCCAGGGGGTTGTGGTGCCACTGGTGCCTCCGCTGTGATGGGGCCCTGCACTGAGCCCTCTTCGCTCAGTGGGCCATCACCCCGTACGTAACTCAGAACCCTAGCTGGCTGCCTTCGTGGGGCCATCCTGAAAAGAAACAGGTGTGCCACGGTCAAACAATATACCTGGTGAGCTGACAGAAAGTAATCACAAAGAAATTATTTCAAAGGAAACACACACGAAATCAGTGTTTTTGTGCATTGATTTAGAAATCAGAGGTCAGGGTCCTGGTGTATGGATACGTCGGTCGCCGCACCAACACTAGACTCCATGGACTGAAAACCACACTTAATACTCTTAACACTGTTGCTTCATGTTAAGATAGATCAGAGTCCTATGTTATGCCGTAGAACTGACTCCACTGATACCAATTTGTCATGAGCCGTCCTCGGGGCTCGTTTCGTGACTACCCCAAGCCATCCTTCAATAGGCCAGGGGCTGGCGACTAGCACCAAAGGCATAAATCCCGATAAAAAGGGAAGGCATTGCATTTATAAAAGTAAATATCACAACCGAGTACACAACTGAAGTACGCACTAAGTAAACTGAGTACAAAAGTAAGTGATGAAAGGTAAATGGGCCAGTATACAAACCCAACTGAGAGTACAGTACAACTCAAAGCTAGCAGAACTGCAGTAAAGTAAAACAGTAACCACCGAGCCGTCCTCCGGGAATCCCACCTGAAGGGTTGGTACAGATGGCCTTCTCAGCACCTCTAGTCCATCCGTCTGCTCCTTGTATGTCTCGCCAAGTGGTCCACCTCTGGGTACCATCCAACTCAACAAGTCTCCACTTTGATTAGTGTTGTCCGTCTTCTGCAACCAACACAATGTAGTGTGGGAAAAGCACGTGCAGGGGTGAGAATACGATACTCAGTAGGGACCCCGAGACCCCTGAAGGTCTCCCAGAATCCACAAAGGATAAAACACAGAAGAGAGATACAAAAACAAAGTATCAACCAACCATACTTAGGTATATCCCACATATATACCTAAGTTCTCAACCACAGTATGACTCCAACTCTCGAGCCCAAATACAACCCATTCCACAGAGGAAAGAAGTCAATTACATCAATGATAATAATTAAAAATCAAGACTCATCTCACATGGGTATACATATTTCATATAGAGATTGAGATGATCATATGTAGTCACCGATTCATCTAAGTTGTCGGACCCACACAAAATACAAGACCTGCAACTCTACCGGACCCACACAGGATACAAGTACATAGGTGAAACTGTCGGACCAACACAGGATACAAGAACAGTAGTCATCACCCTCGAACCCACATAGGATTCCAGTACAGTAGTCCTCACTGTCAATCCCATGGAGGATTCTTGTACAGTAGTCGACACAGTCGCAACTAGCTCTAGGGTTCCCGCACACATCACGCTCGATTCCGGGAGGGTTCGCTCCTCGAGCAAATGGTTCGTCACATCAACTATCCCGAAGTCTAGAGTTGATGTAACCCGAAGTTTCGTCTCATCAAAAGGAACCCAACGCGACAGACGACCCATCAATCAAACACCCAGTCTAAGAGATATTGACCTTTTCGTTCCAGGGGCCCGGTTGGAAATACACTCATTCCAAAATCGTCCGTTTTCCAAAATTTTCCAAAAATCACGTAGAGTATAGCAAAAGGACCGCTTCATTTCGAGGGTCCCAAAGCCGCAGACGACGTGTCGATCAGACGTGCGGTCCTATAGTTATTCACGTTTAAGTGAAAATGGGCCCAGCCCGTTAAGCCCAGTGGGCTGGCGGGTCAGGTCAACCGGGTTTTGGCGGGTCCAACCCGGCAGAGGGTCAGACCAGCCCGATGAGTCGCGTGGACCAGCCCGAGGGGCGCGGCCCGGCCTGAGGGGGCACCGCCCAGCCTGGCGCTGCGCGGTCCTGCCTGCCGCGGCTCGACCGGCTGGCGGAGCGGCTCAACCCGGGTGACCGAGCGGTCCGAGGGGGGGGGGTGCGCTTTCTCGATCTGGCGGCGCTGAGCAGCGCCGCCCTCCCAACCGGTCGTCCGAAGCCGGACGGACCTCCTAGCATGAGCGTCCCGCACGGGCGGGCCGCGGTCCCTTCAGCGGGGCACCCTCGTGGCGCCGCGACTCCATCATCCCGACCGACTGACAAGCCGGCTAGTTTTCTACTGAGTGACCCGCGGTGCGGGGTCTGCGGTTCTCCGCATTGGGCCATCCCTCATGGCGTCATGGTCTCTTCGGTCTTGCCAGCTTTAGCTAGCCGGTTCTTCATCAGCCTAGCGGCCCGCGGTTCTTCCGCACGCGGCCGCCGCGTGGCCGCCGCCTTCGCTCGCCACCGCCTCCATTCACCACTGCCTCCCTTTGGAAATTAAAAAAATAAGAAATGACCGAGGGTCGTTGGGCCGTGTTTGTTCAGAACATTCCCTCTACGTTAGGTGGTAACAATCGTCCATGTAAAATTCAGAAAATTCAACAAAGAATAAGGTACAAATTATTCTTTGAAAATTGTAAAAACTCCTACCTCGTAATTGACGTCGCACGTCGTCAAGCCGCGGAAGATGAGAATCGCTGTAGTCAGGCATTACGGAAGAACGATGTCTCCCCGTCAGTGATGGAGGAAGAGTCGTTGTCGTAGGCGACGTAGACTCCTTGACGTTGAGGTGCGTCCGAGGAAGATGCATCGTTGGAAGAAGTCCTTCGCATCCTTTATCGGGGATGTTCTTCGTTGAAGAACGGTGTTCTTCATCGAAGAAGGATCACCTCTCTTCTAAATCTCCAGATCCTTCCCCCCAAAAGTGATTTTCCAACGCAAAAAGAAATAAAAAGGCTCTCAAATTAATAGAATTTCCTTGCAATTCAATTTGATTCAAAAGAGGTGCCGAATAATTAATGTCGACATTAATTATATGATTTGACACAATTGATGGGAAGAGGGAGGTGGAGAGGCTCCACCATTAATGAGGAGTTGTCAAAATAAACAGAAGGGAATTAATGGGGAGTTTAGTGGAGGTGGAAGGGTTTGAGTTCGTGTGGGCCCCACAACACTAAATCCTCTCAGGGGAGGTTATGTTGGGTGTGGGACCACCCTTAACTTCCTCTTGTAGGTTATAATTACAAAAAATAAATAAAATTATGTACAACAATTTTATTTAATTTATTCTAAATCCCAAAAAAGAATTTCAACCCGCAAAAAATGCAACTGCGGTAAAGGTCCCCTTAAGCGAATACTTGTGCTGCGAGTTCATCAGTGTCCTCAAATTTCAATTCCGAGCACCGGTTGAAAAGATAGAAAAACCCGCTCGTACGTTTACTGAACGTACCCCATCAAAATGTCAAAAATTGATTCCAGGCACACCGAGCCTCGGATTCAGGTGCCGTCAGAAACTGCATACTCATAAAATTCACAATTATTTAAGAAAGAAAACATTCCTTGAAATTTCTGGGTCTTTACATATATTACCAATTTTTATTATTTGTACACTTATTGATTATATTTATTATGTCAGAAATTAGACAATTTAGGTCAAAATTGTTTTAATTTTTTGTTAAGACATGAAGTAATTTTAAATCATCATTCGACTTCTCTTTTGTGTTTGGGCAGAGAAAAGTTGAAATATTTAATGATAACTTTATCTATATATATCCCAAAACATGGGAATATATTAAATCAAATAGAAAAAAATATATTTATGGAGAATAAAGAATTAAATTCATAATATATAATCTCGGATCATTATTAATTTTTTATTTAGAAATAGATATAATATAATTATTATGTATTCTCTAGACCATTACATTGAATATTTACCATTTATTATTCATGGAATTAGTTCTTAATCATGTTTTTAGGAATTTATGTTTTTTTAATTTCATGATTTTTTTATTTTTCTATTATATTTAATTAATTGTCTCGGTGTACTTAATTGAACTACTATGAAGAATTTATTTTATTATTCAAATATTTATGGGTGATGTTTTTATAATTATAGTTACGCTAAGATAATTATTAAGGACTAAAATTCAATCAAAAATATTTTTTAATTTATATAATGGGAAATTATATGAAGGAATCACCTCTAGTGATATGTGTCATGATATATTTATGTGTAGTTTTCATGCTATCATAGGTAGAAACATACTATTACCACTAGAAATGTACCTCAATTAGAGATGTCAGATATGATGAAAGAAGATATAAAAAACAAAGACACAACCATGCATAAGAAAATTAAGAGAACCAAAAATCTGAATTGCAATTGACGATGCACATAATAAATCATAATTTTCTTCTGGATATTCACAAGTTATGATTGTATTTCAAATTACAACATGATGATATCAACAGATCTTGATAAAAATATCTATTGTAAATTGAAACATCACATGTTGTGATATAAGATTTCATAGGTTAGAAATTAATCATTATTTATGATATAACATATTAAAACCATTCTGTGGAACTCTTTGTTTATTGTAATAGTATACATATAGTTTATATACATTAATTATATGAGAATGAGTGAATAAATTATGATTATGTGGAGTTAAAATGATGGGGTACATTATTATCATTAAAATAAATACAATAGGTGATGAATGAATCCTTATATAAAACAAAGGATATTTAAGAAAATTTGATTATAAATTGTAATGTAAAATAAACATACCATGGATCATGATTTTAAATATCATAATATTTGATAGATTCATGAATAATTAAATGAGAGTATCGATGAAAGAGACTATAGAGAAATGGAATGCCAGATTTAATGATAAGAAAGTTATATAATACAATATAGTTTCATATAGTGACGTGGAGATATAATAATACATGACTATAGTGGAAACTATAATGTTGCTTATGTTATTAGATTTTTATAGGAATGATTCATATTATATAGTTAAGAAATCCATATTCTAAACTATGATACATTATATCATAAAGTTCAATTCAATCATAAAACATGATTAAATGTAACATAATTCTGCTGAAACAGGCTTCTAGTTCTATTTATCTGAGAATATTCTTAACTTATTACATGGATGATATTTATTCCGAAAGGTTAAAATTTAGGTTATTTGTTAATAAAACTCAAGACATAGATTAATATTACAACACACATGTATTCATTTTTATATAAAAGAATAATTTTTATGATTCTTACTATCCAAAAGGGAAAAGGACTAATGATTTAATAGGATGTCTCCATGATAGTTAGATAGTGGATTTTCATAGATTGTGGTTTGATATCATTTTTTATGTGGGTCATGGAGTTTAGATAAAAATTTAAATTATTTATATGATTTATTGGAATAAATGAAGAAATTAAAGTTTCATAATATCCACATGTATTGATATCAAAATGATAGGTGTAATTTTAAGATCATGATGAATTTAAATAAAAGGTGAAAATTAAAAAGTGGGGATATACACATTTTTAGATAGATTATAAAAACTGTGATTTTATATTGTTATTGATTTATATGAATCTAATTATGAAGAAATAAAATTCTATGTAGTTGATCAAAAAGGACAAATAATATATATATATTATAAATTCTATGTTTTAATTTTAGTTAAATTATTTTTATATTATTATGAGAGCTATTTTTTTCAGTGAAAGAAAATTGGAAATTTTTATACTTATTAATAATTCCAAAATTTTATTTATTTTTAAATATGTTACTCTTTATTTAAGTCTATATTTATTGTTTTTGATATTCCCAATAGATCATGTAGACACACCGGATAGGTTGAGGGGGGGGGGGGTTGAAATAGTTGGGGACTGATTATACCCAAAAACCAATTCTTCTTTTAATATTTAAACCCCTATTAGGGTTGAACCTCTATCACCAATTTTGATGTGAATAAATATCTTTCTTATTTTACCCTACCATATACCTATATAAAAAGAAGATATTAAAAAGTAAAAATATAACATGTATTTTTAAAATGTTATACCCTATGTGGAATCCAACTATTTTACCCACTGAGGATATCTAAGGTCTAGATTCTCCACTAGAAAAAAATCATCACTATAAGTGGAGTTGTCTATGTGTCATACTAAAACATTAATCACACAATATTAACCATGTGTGGTCACCATATAACGTTGTATACTTTTCCTACTCTGGTAAATTCATTGAACTCTTATATCATGGGTTCCTCTTTTGCTTCCTCTTTTTGAAGTAGATCTAGACAATCTGTACAGGGATGTCGCTGCATCGAAAAATATGATCTACCTCCTAAAACTAGTATATTTTTATGGAAAAATGTATTAAAACACAACTAATATAAAAAACCATTAAAACATTTGATAGATAATAGGTTTTCATATAATCTATTGTTGGTGACTTAATTAAAATATTCTTAGGAATTCACTTCAAAATATATTCTACTAGGATTTTAGTCACATGAACACAATAGAAAAAATCTCTCCTAGTGATAATCACTTTAGCATAGGGGTTAGATATTTCTCACTCATTGTTTCTTCCACACTATCACATGAAACAACATTCTATCACATTTTTCGTTGGAAACATCAGTTCTCTCTGATTTTTAGATCTCACTAATGTACAACCATCACACTAGTGACTTCTTTGACTTCTCTTCGCCTCATCTTGATATCCAAAATACTGCATGCATAGGAAGCTACATTATATGCATTATTTTATTTTTAAAATTAAATAAGTGGTATGATAAGATGAAGAAATGGATTCCAAGTAAAAATAACTATTAAATAATACCCAGTTTGGGTTCCAATTATTCTTCATGCATTGTTTATTAACTCAAAGAGTATTGAAAAAATACCCATGTTAAATTCTTCCCATATTTAAATATCACCACATAAAATATTCATTTGTTTTTATCCAAGAAAAACATACATTTTATTCCTAAAATTAAAATATCTCCAATAAATATACACTTCATAGATTCCTAAATCTATATAAAAAGTAGACAAAAAACGTTAATTTGACATGGAACTCATTATTAATTTTGAGAATTTATATAAAAAACAAAACCTTTAATATAAGACCTATACATAGCAACATCAACCTGACTTTATATTAATATTCTCTAGATTTTGGCCTTGTGAAAATTCTCAAACATCAATACTAGTTCCATTAGAGTGATCAAACATTATCATATGAAAAATATGTTGTCCTTTATTAATGAAAGCTAAATATTTTATGCAACTTCATCTACATTATTCTTAAAAATGAGATTAAAAAATTTTATTTTTCAAGAAATACATGGAGTGTTCTCTCCTTAGATTCTAATTAATAAAATATTGTATCAAAGTTATAGTATACTTTTTCATATTCTAAACCCAATATTATAGCTTCAACATCATTATATTTTCATTTCCTTAGAAGTAAATATTTTTACAAATTCAATTTTTTATTTTTTTGATATCCCATTTCCATGGATAAAGATCAAATTCTGTTTCTTCTAATGCTCAGATAAAAAAAAATGAGGTGTTTTAGATTTTTAAACCAGGTTCAATATTAAATTTCATAATCCCAATAACTATCACCATTATTAGTTTCAAAAACTTGAAACATGATTTTTCATCCAAAAAAAATTGGATTTTTACTAAGTGTTAAAGCCATACACTATGAAATTCAAAGGGTTATATTCAGAAAGAATTAACTCAGAGACTTTTGATCAATGAAACTAGTTTTCAAATCTACTCTGAAATTATTAATGTCTATCCTTTGTCATATTTTATAAGACTTGAAAGCCTTATGATGGGTAGTGAAGTCATAAAAAGAAACTTGGTGGTTAAAAAATAATTAAAATTTTAGGAGTCTTGAGATGGATCTCAAAGACTAATGATCACCACAAATGTGTATTCCTCATCTCCTGAATTATTACTTTCAATTTTAAAGAATTATTCTTCATTGGAAAATACTTATATTCTAGACTTATTCATTTTTCCATGAACTCCAAATTCCTAATTTCCTCAAATTGATTCAAAAGATCTTCAGATTCTCCAAAATTTTTCAAATCATCTAATAACATCTTAAAATTATTATGCAAATTATTATAATAATTCTAATATCCCTCCAAAATATTTTCGAGGTGTAACAACCATTGAAATACTTAATATTATATTTTTCATAAAAAATTCACTTCCATCCCATGTGAAACTCTTCTCCAATAAGTCATTAGGAATATAAATTCTTGTTAAACCTTATATAAGAGTGAAAATAAATAATTTAAGAAACCAGTATGATTTCTATTCATTAGTTGGAATCTCCAATTTCATCTAAATTTTACCTAACTGCAATCCTATTAAACACCTATTGAATACAAATTCTTTAATCTATCTAATATATGTGTAGTGGTAGGGAACATATACTTCACCTTATTCATAAAAATAGTTAAATATAAGGCTTATTCACTTTCATAACATTCATAGAAATAAATACAAACTGTTTTGATAATCTAATTTCATATCCACTACCTAGAATCTTTCCAAACAGATCCCTATAGGGTGTAGCGACTTCCACTTCCTTTTGATGGATATTTAATCCATTAATTATGATTTTAACTTTTCATTATCACATTTATAAAAAAAATTAAAAAAATTAAATTAAATGGAAAAAAACTTTGGGAACTTCAATCTCCCATGAGATGTTAGGTTTTCTTCATTTATGATGAAATAAAATAAATTTGTGGTGTGTGTGATGTGAAATTATTATCATATATATCATGAAGCATTTTTAAAAAAGTAATAATGAATGTTTTATATAATAGGGGACATGGGTGATTTGTATTTTAGAAAATTAAACTAATAATTTTTCATTCCTAACATTTTACTTTGTCCATATTTATGAAATACTGATCAAATTAAATATTAGAGTAAAAAAGTTTATGAAATAGAAATATAAAATCTATAAAATACTATAACCATTAAAGAAATATGTTTGTTGGAATTTTATTATATATGAAAAAAATTAATTTAGGCCATGTAAAATAAAATTTTAAATTAGTGGTAATAAAAAAATGAATACAATAGAGGTTCAAAAATAATGCATGATGAATTGGTTGAAAAACCAAATACTATGCTCAAGGATTTGATCAAACCGCACTGTTAAACTAAAATGTAAACTGAATCTATAGTCAAGAGACAATGTATCCATGAATATTAAACTTTTATAAGGAATAAAAGATCTTAAAACTAATCAGATGATATGTCTTCTTATCCCAAGAAGCCGTCAGCATAAACTATTGGTAGGTACAATGATTTGTTCCATAACACTCAGTCTTCCAAGCCCAAGAATTCCTTGATCAAACAAGATTGGTAAATCCTATTTTTTTATATTCTAAGAAGACCATTATTATGTAGGATTGGTAATGAAATAATTTCATATAAAAAATAAGATCATTACAATAAATATGTAGAAGATGCAACTGTTAGTAAAAACTCAGAAAGAAATATAATAAAATTACAATATTTAATTGTTCATAAAAAAACAAATAAAACAAAACTAAATTTACATAAAGTTTATATAATCAGTATTTTGATTTCTAAAATAAATAAATTAAGTGAGTATTGTATACAACAATATCTCCCCTTTTTGAAAATCACAAAACATGTAAGGAAAATTTAAATTTTTACTGAAATTTAATGAAAACATTCCTATTAATTTAGAATAACACTTTATTTGAATTTCATTTTATTTTGTTCAAAAAAACGTAGAATAAAATTACTGGTCACAAAAAATATACAATAAAAATGATTAGAATACTTCAACTACTCACTCTTTTAAACCTTATTCATTTTTATAAATTTTCCAAATTCTGTGATTTTTAAAAATAAATGAATAAATATGAAAGGGAAAACATAAAAATACATTAAAAAGAAAAATAAAATCAAGAATAAAAAATTTATTTATATCAAGAATTATTTGATCATAAGTTTTTATATATTATAAAAATTATTTAGGTTTTTGTACCTTTAATATTTCATTTTAATATGGTCTATGTAACAAAATGTTTCTATATAGATTCAATTCCTTCCATTCTTTCAAATTTTACAAGATCTTATTTGATGAGTTTATATATTGAACATTATTTTATCAACCATTATTTAAAATCTTATTATTAATATACTAAAAATAGAAGATATATTTATGCACTATCAAAAATTGAACTTAACCTTCTTCACTAAATATCAATGAGTGTAGATTAGCTAGAATTGATGGTCTATTTATTTTAGAATAAGGAATTGTGAGCATCACTGGTGGTTTTTTATAATTCTCTTCATAATAATTTGTAGAGATTCTTAATTTAAAATCCATTTCCGCATATAATTGCTAATTAAAAAGATAAAAAATGATTTGAGATAAAACTACTTTAGGTGTAGTATTTATATATCCATTAAAGATGCTCTAATCCGAAAAATTATCATTTTTATATGAATAACCAATAATTATTCCCATAAAAAACTTGGATAAAATATATTTCATATAAATTATTTTAGGAATTAAATTTATACTTTATTCATTTTAAAATATTGAACACATTTAAATAAAAATGTTATAATAAACAGTATTCATATAAAAAGTAATAATAAATTAAGAGATATCATGTTTCCTGAGTATTAATCCTCACATCCTTTTATGATCAATTATTGTATGGGAAAAAAATAAAAAATTTATATTAGTTGAAATTAAATCTTTCTAATGTTATCTTACAATAAAAATGGATTATCATACTATTTTGAGTATGTTTTAATGAAATTTTTATTTGTGATTATTGACCTTTCACAAAAATAAAAAATGAGACTAATATAATATTTATATAATGAAAAGAATATGTAGAACTGATGAAAATAAAAATGATAAATCTATGATGTAAACTTGAAAAATAAATAAATAAATATTTGAAAAATCAATGAAATAAAATATTTCCCCAACATTTGAACATCTTTTTTATTTTTGGAGATAGTTTGAACAAGAAGTTAACTTAATATCACTTTATGTTGACCATTCAAAGCTTCCATTTAATTAATTATAATATACCAAAATGTAATTTTTTTTTGTAAAAATAACCACAAAAAGATTTTATATTTTGATAAATTTGAAAATTATAAAACAATTTTGGGTAAAATCACTAAGAAAATAGTTTTTATATCTATTTTAATTAATCATGGGTGATGTGATGGTTTCTGAGACAAATATATAACACTAGTATCATGATATATTATTGTATATCGATTGAAACCCAAACCAAAATCCATGAGTGTGTGTCGCAACAACAATACATTTGCATAATAACTTCCTATATTATATATTAATCTTTACTAGTGGAGGGTGATATAATTTTTTTATCTTTATATACAGTATAACTAAAGAATATCTGAAGAAAGAATAGTTTTTTGCATTAATTTTCCCACCAAATATTCAACCTCTAAAGTTAGCAGCTGATTAACATTTATGAACAAAATTATTTCTAAAAGAATAAAATGAACCATGTTATGAAGAACATGAAAGTGACATATAATTCATTTTAGCACTTTAACATGTGATTCATTTATATTTTGATGAAACATAACACATAAACAAACAAATATTATATTTTGTTATTTAATTCCTATAAGAAATATTAAAATTATGATAATACTTATATAATGTTTTTGATTTATTAATTTACCATATTCATTGTTATCATGTTTGATATATGTTTCTACTAGTGTAATTATACATGATGCTTTTTAAAAACCAAAAAACATGAGTAAGTATTTGATATTTTTTTTGGAGATAAACTATTTCCTTTTTGTTTTTTTGAAATTCAAAGACCAATGAAAAAGTTTAGTTTACATAAAATGCTCACATCAATCTAATTTTTCATATGTTCATAAAACCCATTAGAAATTTATTTTTAATTTGGACCCAAAATAATTTTATCAATATAAATTTAACCAATTATGTTGTATTTAAATTTTTTTAAAACACATTAGATCAACTCATCCATTAAAAAAAGTATTTTTAAGTAAATCTTCGAAAATCTTATCACACTAAGCTCTTTAGGATTGTTTAACTCCATAGTGTACTTTGGTATGTTTAAATTTAGTTTATTGAAATCGATGTTCTTCAAATCTAGAATACTATTAAATATATTATCCCTCTTGAAGGTATATGTTATCAAAAGAAAATTTAACATCCATTTGTAATAAAAAATTTGATGTGCTACAAAGGATAGTGAAATTTTGAGAGATATTAATCATGCTGAAGGTGTAAAAGATTTTCAATAATTTATTCATTCTTTTTAACAATAAACCTTATAAATAAGTATTTATTTATTTATAATCATATTTCAATTTTCGACACATTTTTTCAACAAACCCAATGAACTCCTTTTTTGGGTATATATTTTGATCATTAAATTAAGTTCCAAACATGATTCTTCTCAAATTGACTGTGATCATATTGCATAGACCTTGTCCAACTATCTTCACCTAATAAATCATCGACCATTTCCTTTTTAAGTGATGATAGAGTGAATTATGATGAAATTTATTTCATTTTGATATTTTAGTTATTACTAGTTTATTTACATCATCAATAATATTATCAGTAGTGTGATTCCTAATGACATAGTAGTTTTTAGGTTAATTGGTTAGTTAATCATAAAAAATTAGATATATAGGATACGTTGAATTAATTTTTGGATATTTAAAATTTGAATATATATATTATGGATAATTTATTATACATAGTTTTGAATCAAATTTTGGTAAGATTAAAGGAATACATAATAAATCAACATCTTGAGTATGGACATCTGGTTTTTTGAAAAAATAAAAGGATTAGATTCATCAAAATTTAAATGAAATGTTTCCTCAAAATCATTTTTTATTTTTTAAAACACTATAAGACTTGATGGTTTTATTGTAACACCCTAGTTAAATAAAGAATATGACATTTTTATAATTATCCATATTTTTGAATAAAATATTAATATGACTTTAAAGGGGATTCTATGCTCGATGGCGTACCCAACACGCAACAACGAGTTTCTTGGAAATCTTACGTTGCACTCTAATAATAAAATAATATTATTTTAAATGGTAGTTAACATGTAGCCATTGTATTGGCGGGAATGGATAGAAATAACTAAAATATTATTATATATGTTTTTAAATGTTTTTACATTTATCCAATAAAAGGTAAAGGCATAAAATACGGAAATAATTCAATTTTAGGCGTATATGCCCTAGTTTTCACTAAAGGTTCACTTATCGCCTTTTGATGGAGAACCTTCATTAAATATAGTTTTTTTCACTCTTATACATAATTTTGGACGAAATAAAACTCTTCTTAAGAATTGTGACATAAAAATTTACTTTGTGTAAATTTTTCGTATCTTTCTGATAAAGTTCATTTTTTAATGAATAGTGTAAAATGTTGTATATTAATTCAAAACGTCTTTTTAATATAATTTATTTATATGATTATATTATCTTTTGAATTGGGTTTAAAGTGAAATAAGAATATATTTTTACCATTAAATCCAATAGTGGTCTTTGGAATTAATTTCACTTTGAAATCAGACTTAAACTAATGTCAATCTTTTGATACTTATTGTTTCATAAAAACACGCTATTTGCTCTGAAAGTTGGAATTAATTATTAAATTAATTAATGTGACATATAAGTTTTTAATTTTTTAAAATAGACTACATTTTTGAATTTGGAATATCAAATATAAACTTAGAGTGAATTTTTGGGATTTTTCTGGAAAACATCAATTTTTGATGAATAGTGAAACCACTAAGTGGTACTTATAAAAACTGATTTTTCGTTTAAATGAAATTTTACCACCTCTGTGTTTTGAATTTCAAAAATCTTACATACATGGTTTTCATTAAGAAGTAAAATGTGGTTCAATGGGATAAATTTTTTTTGGTTGAATAGTAACTTATTAAGTTTTTAATCGCGATTAGAGGTAATTAGTGTAGTTTAAGGTAAAAATAATGTTTTAATAATATGAAATGAACTTGAAAAATGTCCTAACCTCATTTGATGTGTCGTGACCGACCCAGAAAACCCATGGGTCATCTTGGGGACCCCATGAAGCCACTTTGTTTGGAAAATGACATTAATATCTTTTTATTTAATGTTAAAGTAAAAATGACACAAACATGAGATGTTTTACTAAAACAATTCTTACTTGGGGTTGTACAGGTCAGATTTTTGACTATAAATAGTCATTGGAAATATAAAAATATTTCCTACATCATAGTATTTTTTTTATAATTTTTAGAGATTAACTAAATTAAATTATTTATGACATCATGATGATGCAGTGATGACCTCATTATTTAACGATTTAAATAAAATGGAAAGATAATGTAATATCTAAGACCTACACATGTCCAAAACCTATTGGATGAGTATATTTCGAACCCTTATCACCTTATCCTTGAAACTAATCAATGTGGGACCTCTTAAATACGAATACGATTTTAAAATAAAGTGACTTTTATTTACCTTCCAAGAGTGCCCCTCCTCTCCTCTTATAAAAGGCCCCCACCTCTAACTCCTTACCCACACTCCCAAAGCCTTTAGCTCGGCCAACCTCTGCCCATTTTGTCTTTAAACGTCCCCCTCTTATTCCTTGAAGCCTCACTTTGGGCAGAAGTCTTCCCAAGGAAGCCTTTGATCTCAAACCAAAGGGAGTTACCCGATTTTAAGGTAATGTCTTCACTTGAGTCCTTTTGTTTTATTTTTCTTCTCCAACCCCATAAACTATTTTTATTCATTTATTTTGTAACAACTAAAGTATCATAAATATACTAGGATGTTTTTATAAGAAGGATTTGATCAACACTTTCACACACCTACATCTAATGGTTAAAGAACATACTGTTTCTGTGGATGGTGAATTTCTGCATCCCGAAACGATGATTGTTCAACATTCTTCTAACACCATAAAAGGTGGACATTAAGATGACACTAAATTTATATATGATATATAATATTTTTATGTTTTCCTTAAGCTTATGTATTTTTCATTTTGGGAGTACCTTTATGGTTTCCATTATCGGTAAACGCGATATCTTCAGTTAAGGAAGTGCGGACTACCGCCCCCTCAAAGTGATGTGATTCGTTAATGCCCTATGTGGGACGTATAAAGGATGGATTTAAAGATATTATATATGATACCATACTGGAATTAAAATACTATTATGTATCATTATGTTCCATTAAATATTAAATAGAAATGGAAGTAGCGTTCATGCGTACATACGACTTACCGTCTCCATGAACGGTACATTTCATTTCTTGACTCAAAATGTTATGTAATATTATAAGTACATATATATAATGGATATTTATGTAATATATTACATCTAAATTATGGATATCATTCTGTGATTATAAAATATATATATATCTCTCTCATTTTGTTTTAATTCCATTAATATTACAAAAAATGAAAGTAGCGTTCATGCGTACGTACGACCTACCGTCTCCATGAAAGGTGCTTTTCGTTTTTTAGCTCCAAATGACATGGAATAGTATAAAATGAATATTTACTGGATATATATGATATTTTAATCATTAATACTATTCTGGAAATTATTTACTTATAACTACATGGGAAATCTTTTTTCAAACAAGTTCATTTTTGAATCATGTTCCAAACATCGGCAAAAACGTCTGATATGAACTAACATTATTAAACAATTGTTATAATATTATAATATGTGATATGAACTGAATAATAATATCTAAATGAGGTACTTAGGAAATTATTAATTGACCAAAGTTTATTATTTAGGAATATAAATAAACGAACATGACAAGTTGGACTTGAGGTAAGGGATCCTACTCCTCTCTTTCTTTTTAAGTACACTCCTTTATGTCATTCATTCTAAGATCATCTTTCTTGTTATTGGGATGTCATTTTATATTACCCTTACTGTAATTTTTATGTTCATATGATTAGAGACCCTATTCTCTCTCATCAATCCATTTTGGAAGTCCTGAGTGGTGCCGTTAGGCTGCCGAATTTTGGTAAGAGATCTAACCTCTCTCTTTATCTTTAAGTACTCTCCTTTATGTTACTTCTTTTAATATCCACTTTTTTATGTTGGGGGCTGTTCTTTTGTATTCCTATTTCTGTAAAATTTATGTTGATATGATGAGAGACCCTATTTCCTCCCATCAATCCATTTTGGAAGTTTTAAGTGGCGCCGTTAGGCTGCCGAGTTTTCGTAAGGGATTTTTCATCTCACTTTTATTCCCAAGATATTTATGCTACATTTGCAACAATTTATTTTGAGTGGTGTATGTACTTCCAATTATTTTTCTCATTGTGTAATATACTATCATTTATAATTATTTACATCAATGTTTTATTGTCCTTCTTTCACGGGGCATATGTTTCGAAAGATACCCATGTCGGTAAGGGAACCTTTCACCCTCCTATTTTTAAAAGACTTATTTTGTTGGGTCTTTTAATTTACATATTGTTATGTTAGGATATGTTATCATATATCCTTATTGATGTAAATTTTATGTCGAAGTGATGAGATACCCTTTTTATCTCTTATCAACTCATTTTGATGTGACGCCGTTAGGCTGTCAATGGAACTTCATAACCCAATTTTGATTTCTTTGGGTTCAACATGTAGTTATTGAATATGTCATCCTTTGAATATGTGTGAATGACATTTGATTATTTTACACTTAATATCCACTTATATTTGGTGTGTTCATTTGACACACATAATTATTTAATTGATTTATCTTTAAACCAGGGATACCATCTTTGTAAGGGACTTCATCTCAATCTCCATTCATTGAGGAATATTTTGTTTTATACACAACCTTCTTTAACACGGTGTATAAACCCCTTTGACTTTTACGTTTATCCAAAAAGGAATCTTTTTTATACGAAGCATTTTACAAAACGACAAAAGGGGAATGTTTTTTTCATACGTATGCGGCGATAACGACTTCTCTGCCACCGTGACCATTATTTGAGTTTCGGATTCCTCTACAAGCCATACTTTTTTTGAAAGAAAAATAAATACCATGTTTTACTTTAGTATTTAAAATGGTTTTGATAATTTTTTTATTATATCACTGTGTTATTGATATCTTTTGATTGAAATGGGGAAATGTTATGTTTCCTTTATGTACCTTTTATGTGATACGATTATGTTAAGGTTCTTGGGAATTTTTATGAAGACGGGTGGTTCTGTGATAAACTAAGGGCGGGTGAACCCAATATAGCTCTCCAATGCATTGGGTAACGCGAAGGAGTGAAACGTTAAGGTTTCTCCGAAAAGATTTAGGGAATATACTTTGATGGGTATTCCAAGGGTAACCAAGAGGGTTACTCCCTACGTAAGAATGTTATGAATACCTCAGGTTACCTTTATGTCTTATGATTTCTATGATTTATTCATGGTTTGATGAGGTATGTTAAAGTGCCTATGTTTTATGGGTAAATTATGATTTCATTCTTATGTATATATGAACTCATGTTTCCTTTCCATATTTTTATAACCCTTACTTAGCTTTTTATGCTCATCCCAAGTTCTTGAAATGTTTTTCACAGGTCAAGGGAAAGGTTCAAGATGTGATGATAGTGTCAAGGCTGTGTCAAGAAAGAATCCATGTTTAATTTTAAATATGTTTCCATTGATGGGAATAATGAATATTTCCTTTTATGTAACCACTTTGTTTAGATGTGGAATGTAATGCAAGTGTCATGATCTAATTCTCTAAAACTCTAAACCTAAAAAGATCCTCAATGTGTAATCTTGTAATAACTCAAGATTAAGTAATGTTTAAGGCTGGGGCCTTATAGTTGATATCAAAGGTCGGTTTAGATAACTTTAGAGTTTAGGGTATTCTTTAAGCATAAGAGGCATTACCATAATGGTTAGGATTTCAGAAAGAGTCCTAGTTTTAGATAAAGTGAATGAGTAAGTAAATCTTAGTGTTTACCTTCCTCATTAGTACATGATAGTTTTGTTGATATACTCACACTGAGATTTCTGTTTTTAGTGAATGGATGGATCTAGCAGGCACCAAAGAGACAACAGGTTTGAAGGAAATTGTGGTGGTTCTCTGATTAAGATACTAGATAAAATGGAGGATTCAATGAGGAAACTCGTGGTTTTTCTAAACCAAATATCAAGGAGTCATGATCAACCACTTGAACCTTGGTATGTTCTGTAATGAATCATGTACAAGATGACCAATCGATGTGAAAGTTAAGGTAATAATTATAAAGGTAACCATTAGAGTTTATATGATCCTTACTTTTGAGGAAATTATGGGTTATTATATGATATGCTGGAAAATGAAAGGCATGAGATAAAATTGAGGTTAAAATATGTTATGATTTTTTTTGAAGATTTTATATCGTTTTGGGGAATGTTTTAAGAATTATTTAGTTTTGGAAAAAGGACAACACACAGACCGTGTGACAACCAATCACGTCGGACAAAGCTGTGGGAATCGAACCCACAACCAATGTGCGACTGGTATTTATCACATACCACTGGACTACGTGAAGTCCCTGGTTAGTTTGACTGATTCTTTTTAGTTATATGATTTTATGAATTAAGAGTAATTTGATTTTGGGTTATTTATGAAAATGATTAACCTATCATGGAGGATATGTGATTAGGTTAATTACTTTTCAATACGAGACTTTAGGAGTAGCTGATGTTGTTTGGAGATAAATGTTACGATTTTACTTGGAAGACTATGTGACTAAATCCTTCAAATATTTGGGTTTCAATCTTATAATGGTTTAATTTGAAGAATTTTATGGACAAATTGTTTATCGGATGTTCCTCATTGAACTTTGGGTTTTGTTGGACAAATTTTGGAGATTAAGCATAGATTTTCTTTTTAAAGGGTTATCCTTTTCTGGATTATCTGACCTTGTACTAGCCTTTTTTGTTTTGGTTTTGGTTAAAGCCTAAAGACATGGGAAGTATATAGTTCTCTTTGGTGGATTAGGTGATTTTCTAGAAGTTGATTATAGTACTCTTAATATGAACAAGTCTTCCTAAATACTCGTCTTTTGGGGAAAATATGAGTTTGTGTAAGGAATCTAATAAAAGTTGAAAGTCAACATGATAAGTGATTATGTTTCCTTATGAATAAATTCCTCAATAAAAAGTAACTTAAAACAAAAATGTTGTCTTTTAACTTTTCCTACTGGGGAATCGAATATCGTTTAACCCATCACAATTTTGTGATTTTCTTGTGGTTAACTTTCTCCTAAACATGTTTTCTATCACTCTCCATCAGAACATGACCCTATGTTTTCTCCTCCATGTCCATGTTTTCCTACATGGAATCCTAGTATGGGTTAACTCAGGTGACCTCTATACTTATCTTTCTATATTTTAAAGTGATTCTTTTACCAACTATTGTTTCTATGTGGGACTTTCAAGGATATTTCCAAGCTCAATTTTAAAAATTGCGAGGACGCAATTCCCAAAAGGGGTGAAGGATGTAACAACCCAGGTAAATAAAGAATATTACATTTTTATAATTATCCATATTTGTGAATAAAATATTAATATGACTTTAAAGGGGATGCTATGCTCGATGGCGTACCCAACACGCAACAACGAGTTTCTTGGAAATCTTACGTTGCACTCTAATAATAAAATAATATTATTTTAAATGGTAGTTAACATGTAGCCGTTGTATTTGCAGGGAATGGATAGACAAAACTAAAATATGACTATATATGTTTTTAAATGTTTTTACATTTATCCAATAAAATATAAAGGCATAAAATAAGGAAATAATTCAATTTTAGGCATATATGCCCTAGTTTTCACTAAAGGATTACTTATCACCTTTTGATGGAGAACCGTCATTAAATATAGTTTTGTTCACACTTATAGATCCTTTTTGACCAAATAAAACTCTTCTTAAGAATTGGGACATCAAAATTTACTTTGTGTAAATTTTTCGTATCTTTCTGATAAAGTTAATTTTTTAATGAATAGTGTAAAATGTTGTATTTTAATTCAAAACCTCTTTTTAATCTAATTTATTTATATGATTATATTATCTTTTTAATTGGGTTTAAAGTGAAATTAGAATATATTTTTATCATTAAATAAAATAGTGGTCATTGGAATTAATTTCACTTTGAAATCAGACTTAAACTAATGTCAATCTTTTGATACTTATTATTTCATAAAAACACGCTATTTGCTCTGACAGCGTGAATTAATTATTAAATTAATTAATGTGACTTATATGTTTTTAATTTTGTAAAATAGACTTCATTTTTGAATTCGGAATATCAAATATATCTTAGGGTGAATTTTTGGGATTTTTCTGAAAACTTCAATTATTGATGAATAGTGAAACCACTAAGTGGTACTTATAAAAACTGATTTTTCGTTTAAATTAAATTTTACCACCTCTGTGTTTTGAATTTCAAAAATCCAACATAAATGGTTTTCATTAAGAAGTAAAATGTGGTTCAATGGGATAAAAATAATTTTTCGATGAATAGTAACTTATTAAGTTTTTAATCGCGATTAGAGGTAATTAGTGTTGTTTAAGGTAAAAATAATGTTTTAATAATATGAAATGAACTTTAAATATGTCCTAACCTCATTGGATGTGTCATGGCCGACCAAGAAAACCCATTTGTCAACTTCAGGACCCCATTAAGCCACTTTTGTTGGAAAATGACATTAATATCTTTTTATTTAATGTTAAAGTAAAAATGACACAAACATGAGATGTTTTACTAAAAAAATTATTACATGGGGTTATAAAAGTCAGATATTTTACTATAAATAGTAATTGGAAAGATAAAACTATTTCCTACATCATAGTATTTTTTTTATAATTTTTAGACATTAAATAAATTAAATTATTTATGACATCATGATGATGCAGCGATGACCTCATTATTTAACGATTTAAATAAAATGGAAAGATAATGTAATATATAAGACCTACACATGTCCAAAACCTATTGGATGAGTGTATTTCGAACCCTTATCTCCTTATCCTCGAAACACATCAATGTGGGACCTCTTAAATCCTAATACCTTTTTAAAATAAAGTGACTTTTCTTTACCTTCCAAGAGTGCCCCTCCTCTCCTCTTATAAAAGGCCCCCACCTCTACCTCCTTACCCACACTCCCAAAGCCTTTGGCTCGGCCAACCTCTTCCCATTTTGTCTCTCCACTTACCTCTCTTACTCCTTGAAGCCTCACTTTGGGCAGAAGTCTTCCCAAGGAAGCCTTTGAGCTCAAACCAAAGGGAGTTACCTGATTTTAAGGTAATGTCTTCACTTGAGTCCTTTTGTTTTATTTTTCTTCTCCAACCCCCTAAACTATTTTTATTCATTTCTTTTGTAACAACTCCAGTATCATCAATATACTAGGATTTTTTTATAAGAAGTATTCTAGCTACACTTTCACACAACTACATCTAATGGTTAAAGAACATACTATTTCTGTGGATGGCGAATTTCTGCCTCCCGAAACGATGATTGTTCAACATTCTTCTAACACCTTCAAAGGTGACCATTAAGATGACAATATATTTATATATGATATATAATATGTTTATGTTTTCTTTAAGCTTCTGTATTTTTCATTTTGGGCATACCTTTATGGTTTCCATTATTGGTAAACACGATATCTTCATTTAAGGAAGTGCGGACTACCGCCCCCTCAAAGTGATGTGATTCGTTAATGCCATATGTGGGACGTATAAAGGATGGATTTAATGATATTATATATGATACCATACTAGAATTAAAATACTATTATGTATCATTATATTCCATTAAATATGAAATAGAAATGGAAGTAGTGTTCATGCGTACGTACGACTTACCGTCACCATGAACGGTACATTTCATTTCTTATCTCAAGATGTAATGTAATATTATAAGTACATATATATAATGGATATATATGTAATATATTACATCTAAATTATAGATATCATTCTGGAATTATAACATATATATATATATATATATATCTCATTTTGTTTTAATTCCATTAATATGAAAAAAATGAATGTTGCGTTCATGCGTACGTACGACCTACCGTCTCCATGAACGGTGCTTTTCGTTTTTATCTCCAAATGATATGGAATAGTATAAAATGAATATTTACTGGATATATATTATATTTTAATCAATTATACTATTCTGGAAATTATTTACTTATAACTACATGGGCAATCTTTTTTCAAACAAGTTCATTTTTGACTCATGTACCAAACATCGGCAAAAACGTCTGATATGAACTGACATTATTAAACAATTATTATAATATTATAATATGTGATATGAACTGAATAATAATATCTAAAGGAGGTACTTAGGAAATTATTAATTGACCAAATTTTATTATTCAGGAATATAAAGAAACGAACATGACAAGTTGGACTTGAGGTAAGAGATCCTACTCCTCTCTTTCTTTTTAAGTACACTCTTTTATGTAATTACATCTAAGCTCATCTTTCTTATTATTGGGATGTTCTTTTATATTAGCCTTACTGTAATTTTTATGTTCATATGATGAGAGACCCTATTCTCTCTCATAAATCCATTTTGGAAGTTCTGAGTGGCGCCGTTAGGTTGCCAAATTTTGGTAAGAGATCTAACCTCTCTCTTTCTCTTTAAGTACTCTCCTTTATGTCACTTCTTTTAAGATCCCCTTTGTTATGTTGGGGGATGTTATTTTGTATTCCAATTTCTGTAAACATTATGTTTATATGATGAAAGACCCTATTTCCTCTCATCAATCCATTTTGGAAGTTTTAAGTGGCGTCGTTAGGCTGCCGAGTTTTCGTAAGGGATTTTTCATCTCACTTTTATTCCCATGAGATTTATGCTACATTTGCCACAATTTCTTTTTAGTGGTGTATGTACTGACAATTATTTTACTCATTGTGTAATATAATTTCATTTATAAGTATTTACATCAATGTTTTATTGTCCTTCTTTCACGGGGCGTATGTTTCGAAAGATACCCATGTCGGTAAGGGAACCTTTCACCCTCCTATTTTTAAAAGACTTCTTTTTTTGGGTCTTTTAATTTACATATTTTTATGTTAGAATATGTTATCATATATCCTTATTGATGTAAATTTTATGTCCAAGTGATGAGATACCCTTTTTATCTCTCATCAACTCATTTTGATGTGATGTCGTCAGGCTGTCAAGGGAACGTCATTACCCAATTTCGATTTCTTTGGGTTCAACATGTAGTTATTGAATATGTCATCCTTTGAATATGTGCGAATGACCTTTGATTATTTTACACTTAATATCCACTTATATTTGGTGTGTTCGTTTGACACACATAATTATGTAATTGATTTATCCTTAAACCAGAGATACCGTCTTTGTAAGGGACTTCGTCTCAATCTCCATTCATTGAGGCATATTTTGTTTTATACAAAACCTTCCTTAACACGGTGTATAAACCCCTTTAACTTTTACGTTTATCCAAAAAAGAATATTTTTTATACGAAGCGTTTTACAAAACAACAAAAGGGGAATGTTTTTATCATACGTATGCGGCGACAATGACTTCTCTTCCACCGTGACCATTATTTGAGTTTGGGCTTCCTCTACAAGCCATACTTTCTTTTTGAAAGAAAAATAAATACCATGTTTTACTTTAGTATTTAAAATGGTTTTGATAATGTTTTTATTATATCACTGTGTTATTGATATGTTGTGATTTAAATGGGGAAATGTTTTTTTTCCTTTATGTACGTTTTATGTGACATGATTATGTTAAGGTTCATGGGAATTATTATGAAGATGGGTGGTTTCGTGATAAACTAAGGGCGGGTGAGCCCAATATAGCTCTCCAATGCATTGGGTAACGCGAAGGAGTGAAACGTTAAGGTTTCTCCGAAGAGATTTAGGGAATATACTGTGATGGGTATTCCAAAGGTAACCAAGAGGGTTACTCCCTACGTAAGAATGTTATGAATGCCTCAAGTTACCTCTATGTCTTATGATTTCTATGATTTATTCATGGTTTGATGAGGTATGTGAAGTGCACTGTGTTGCATTTGTTGTCAATGAGGCATGTTGTTGTCTTAGAATGAATGGATGTCAAGGAATGTCAAGATGTGGATGACAAAGGTTGTGATGATGTTGGTGGTGAAAGAGAATGGCCATGGTACTAAGATGCATGTCACTTAGGAGATTCACTAAGTGGCATAGGAGAAGTGGTTGAAACATTCTCTAGTAACATCTGACGATTGTTGAGTTGTTCTTAAAGTTCCAAGAACTTGTATCAACTGGATACAAAGTCACAACAAAGTTAGAAGACCATGCATTGTATTGACAATGCATGAGGAGAGGAAGATGATCCATTCACTACTTCTAAGTGGATGAAGTGGTTTAATGAAGTCCATGCACTATCACTTAGTGCATGTGAATCAGAAGATGTTCCAATTGATCTCTGATTAGATCAATGAAGTTTATTGAAGAAATATTTGATTCAGGAGATCGGTTGAAGATGAAGAAACCTTCGGGAATTCCATTCTTAAATGTTGATTATATGTTGAATAAAAATGGAGGAATTCTAATGAAGAAGATTAATACTTGAATTCTTAAGAAGAAGATTCAATTGAGGGGGCTGGGGGAGTGGCATATTGATAAAACGCGGAAAAACCGCGAGCCGATTTGATGTGGGACGCGGAAATTTCACCCGGGACAGATCTGAGCCGTCCGTCTCATCGCGCGCTTGATCTGCGCCGCACGATTCATCTGCCGCGCGCCGCGATCTGATCCAGCCGTCCGATGTCTTTCGATCACCTGATCCGACGGCTGCCGCACCATCCTCTACCTCGAGCTCGGCCGAAGGCCACCCGCGAGCAGCCGCTGAACCAGAGCCCTCCGAGCACCAGTTTTCGAGCTCCCGGCCATCATTGTTCGATCCGAAGACTCCATTGAGATCATCTAAGCATAACGAACACATCCATGCAAGAAAGAAGCACGCATGCAGAGCAGTGAGGAATTTCGGTCGAGGCCGAGGCAAGCAAAGCTGCCGAAGGCCATTTGGGTTGTTGATTTGCATGGATAGGCCTAGACAGAGGCATGCACACGTTCGGCCGAACATGAACGTGAGGGAAGAGAAAATAAAAGATCCCGCGTGAAACAGAGGACAAAAATCAATATTTGGAAATATCTTTGAAGATCCGAAGATTTCGGGGATTCGAGATTTATCCCACGCGGAAGGCAGAGGCTCTCCTCGCCTATAAAAGGAGAGGCCGGGGCATTGGAGAAGCTTGCTGATCCTTTGTTGAAGATCCGGAGAACCGTGAGTGCACCTCTGCCTCACGAAGACGAAGCCCCGCGCACACTTGCGCGGTGAGATCCCTTGCGCGCACCCTCCACAGCTGAAGTCCTCGATGCCATCCTTGGCCCGAAGGAGTCCCTTGCGCGCTACCTTTTTGCGCGACAAGAAGAGGACCCCCTGCCCGCCACTGCTTGCGCGACAGGGAAGGTTAGGCAGCACCCTTGCGCACCGCTTTGTGCCTTGTGCACTTGCGCGCCTTGTGGATTGCGCGACCCACGGCCAGTGGCAATAGCTCGGCTGTGAAGAGAAGGAGGGGCCTCACCCCTTGCGCGCCTCACTTGAGTAGGAGTTCGGGTTGAACACACCTTGTCCGAGACATACACTTTGTGTGTGCATAAAGAAGAAGGCCCTACGGGAAGTAGGTGTGCAAAGAAAGGAGAACCCAAGTGTGTGCACAAGTGCCAAGTAAAGAACCTACGGCTAAGTGTGTGTACTAACAGTGTATACACATTAGAAGAAGAAGAAGAAGTTCCACACTAAAGTAAAACACACTTCTAAGTGTGTGAACAATTTGAATATAGTGTGTGATGATTGTGGAGAAGGTGTGTGATATAATTGATTACACCCTTTGAGGGTTTATTGCACCAAGAGGAGGAACAGGAGAGTGCATGCATGCATGCATGCACATGCACACGTGAACAGAGCCAAATCAGTGGTGTGCATCTGAGTTGTCCAAGACCAGAAGATCTTGAAGAATTTGAGAAGGCCATGCAGTCAGTGCATGAAGATGCAGAGATGTCATGCACTTAGTGCATGAAGATGATTTGAGTTGAGACTGAGCCAGACTGAAGTGAAAGATAGTGTTTGTATGAGTTTGCAGTAGATTGAGAAGAGCCTGATCAACAGAAGTGATCAGAAGTTGCTGAGCAAGACCAACAGACCTTATCAGAGGCTGTTGAAGATTCTTGAAGAGAGAGGCCAGGTCATCCTGAGAAGAAGGAGATAAAGCCTGAGCTAGACGAGAAGCCCTGATCAACCACAAGTGATCAGAAGAGAAGAGCAAGGCCAGCAGCCTTTATCCCAGGCTGCTGAAGATACTTGAAGAGCTGAACAAGAAGAAGAGATACTTGTGTGACTCGAGCAGCCAGGAGAAGACCCCTGTGAGACTCAGGGTGGAGGAAGTCTCCAGTGGGATTCTGGAGCAGGCCAGTGGGACTCTGGTAACACTGTGGGACGCAGTATAAAGACCCTCCTATGGGACTCAGGAGAGATACAGTGGGACTCTGTATCGACCATTGTAATTTTAACAGGTTATAATGGAGAATCCATGCTGGGAGAGCATGGCAAGGATGTAGGCCTTTGGTGTCGAACCTTGTAAATCCTTGTGTCCTGTGCCTTTTCATTACTGCATCATTCGGGAAAGGTTGAGAGATACAAGAAGAGTGGATCGAGGCTTTAACCATCCATAGAGGTTTAATTGATAAGAATCAATTAGTAAAAAGTTTTAAGGGATCACTGATTCACCCCCTCCCCCTCTCAGTGATTCACACTGATCTGGGCACTTCAATTGGTATCAGAGGGAGGTTACCTCTAAAAGATCCAAGGGAGTCTTTATGAAGTGCAGATTTGAGGAAATGAGTGACCAGCCTCAAATGGAGATATCTTCCAAGACTCAGAAAAATAGAAAGAAGAAACAGGCCAAGAAGATGAAGAAAGCCTGTCCTAGCTGTGATGAAGTTGAAACAATGAATGATCTTCAGAGTGCACTCAAATATCTTCAGAAGACAGTTCCCATGGAAGTGGCAAAGTGTATAGCTACAGGCATCCATGATCTTCATGAAGAAAAATCACAGTTAGAAGAAGAATCCAATGCAATGGAAGATCAATTGGCTAAAAGGGTTGGCATAACCAACACTCTCAGAAAGCTGGTGAAGGCTAAGGAAGAAACAGTTTCTCTTTGCAATGATAGATATGAAGATACTTGTGAAGAATTGAAAAGAAGCCTTTCGGAGAAAGAAATCTTTAAAGTAATAATCAAAGATGTTTACCATGCACTGGAGAAGAGGCATAGAGTATCAATGGTTGTTAAAGATGCTCAACTTGAAGACAAAGTAAAATTGGTGAAGGAGCTGGACAATTCATTGCAAGAATTGAAGAAGGTGCATGAAGACCAGATGAAACAACTGGTGGGGAATTGGGAAGGAAAGCTAAGAACTGTTCAGGATGAGAAGAACTCCCTTAACATGAAATACTTAGAACTGGAGGTGATATTGAAACATCTGCAATCACCTAAAGCTGAATCCTCCCAGTCAGCTGGAAGAAGACATGTTGCTACTCAAGTATGCTTTGAGCAGGATGATTCTAGGAGAAAGACATCCTCTAATAAAAGTGCAACATCTTCTAGAAAGAAGGTACCATCCATACCATCTTGTACTGATGCTTCTAATTGTGTTTCCACAAAAAGTGCAGCATGGAAGAATAATTCCAAACAAATATGGATGAAGACAGTAAAGAAGCAGAGCTCTCCTGAAACAGCACAACAGGTCAAGAAGAGTACCCTACAATCAGAAGGACTAAAGAGGTCATGATTCGTGGGACAATGCTGGTGTTGTAACAAGTATGGGCATTGTGCAAAGGATTGTTGGTATAATCCACTGAATGCCAAAGCACAGAGGAAGCCCATGCCAAGGGGGAGCAAGCCAGAAGAAAAGAAGTAGCATCCACAGGTCCAGAGACATCTGTTTACTGCAAATAGATTTGGATTACTTGACAACATCTGGGATGATTGCAAAAGTGGTCAAAAAGATACATGTCAATCTCCAACTGTATCCAGAGCTCAAAAGAAGAAAAGATCACTGAACCTGGCTAAGAGATATTCCTTGGGAAGCAAGCAGAAGAAAGTGGAAGATTCTCCCAAGAAGAGTTTGAAGAATGAAGAGAAGTCCTTGGAGTCTAAATCCAAGAAGGGTGATGCATTCAGAAGGACCACCAAGAAATGATTCTACTGTGGAAAGAAAGGACACATCATGGACCTTTGTAAAGAAGCCATGAAACTAAATAGAAACAGACTGAACTCCAAAAGACAATCAATCCAGAAGAAGAAGGGATTGATTGAAAATAAGTTTCCTAAGAGAGGTAGCTTAGCAGCATCCAAAGAACCATGTGGAACTTCCAAAACTGAGGCCACACTTCCAAATGATTTACTAGTCATATGGCCAAATCAGTTGCAACTTGCCAGAGAACTGCAAAGAGCTGAAGATGAAGCACTGGTAATTGCTAAGGCAAAAAGGAAACAAAAGATTTCACATGAAGATGTATTGAGATCCACACCAGCACCAACATCATTGAAGATCAAATGTGCAAGTGTGAAGAATGTTGAAAATGGGACATCTCGGTTGTGAGATCTTCTCAACCTTGTTGTTCACATTGATGAACCATGGAGGTTCCATCTTATTCCCTTATACTTGTGGTATTTACATGTGCTGACATTGCAGGGAATTGAAGATGATGATCATTCTCAACTGGAGGATGGTTTGGACAGAATGGAGTGCACCCCTTGAGGGGGAGCCAATCTGAAGAAGATGGGATTCTTAGATTAATACCATCTTGAGAAAAGTGAAGGTATTCCAATCATACTTTCATCCCTTGTTTCTTAATTGAGTTTATCTTGTCAATTAAGGGGGAGTATGGATTGAAGGCAAATGGATGAAAGGGGGAGCTTTATCTTTGCACCTGAACTTTCTAATGAGTTTTGTGAAGTTGTGCAGGATTTAGCAAATTCATTGTTACATCTGAAAAATTTCAAACCCCCAAGCATGATCTCACATGTGTAGAGAATTGTGGACAACATTGAAAAATCTTGGTTATATCACTCTTGTTTTCTACACCGGGTTATCCCAAGTAGACTTAGAGTTGATTTACTAAAGGTTCTTTGATAAAGAGAACATGTGGCATCATCCCTCTCTTAGTGATTTTTTTTTTCAAGAAGATGCTATTCGAAGGGAGGAAGAGATTTTTGAAAAAGTGAACCACACCACACCTTTGCATTTGAATGCCAATAAGGGGGAGAAAATATTGGCACACATATTGACCCATTCATATGTGCTGATGGAGTGTATTGACAACAAATACAAAGGGGGAGATTGAAGTGCCCTGTGTTGCATTTGTTGTCAATGAGGCATGTTGTTGTCTTAGAATGAATGGATGTCAAGGAATGTCAAGATGTGGATGACAAAGGTTGTGATGATGTTGGTGGTGAAGGAGAATGGCCATGGTACTAAGATTCATGTCACTTAGGAGATTCACTAAGTGGCATAGGAAAAGTGGTTGAAACATTATCTAGTAACATCTGACGATTGTTGAGCTATTCTTAAAGTTCCAAGAACTTGTATCAACTGGATACAAAGTCACAACAAAGTTAGAAGACCATGCATTGTATTGACAATGCATGAGGAGAGGAAGATGATCCATTCACTACTTCTAAGTGGATGAAGTGGTTTAATGAAGTCCATGCACTATCACTTAGTGCATGTGAATCAGAAGATGTTCCAATTGATCTCTGATTAGATCAATGAAGTTTATTGAAGAAATATTTGATTCAGGAGCTCGGTTGAAGATGAAGAAACCTTTGGGAATTCCATTCTTAAATGTTGATTATATGTTGAAGAAAAATGGAGGAATTCTAATGAAGAAGATTAATACTTGAATTCTTAAGAAGAAGATTCAATTGAGGGGGCTGGGGGAGCGGCATATTGATAAACCACGGCAAAACTGCGAGCCGATTCGATGTGGGACGCGGAAATTTCACCCGGGACAGATCTGAGCCGTCCGTCTCATCGCGCGCTTGATCTGCGCTGCACGATTCATCTGCCACGCGCCGCGATCTGATCCAGCCGTCCGATGTCTTTCGATCACCTGATCCGACGGCTGCCGCACCATCCTCTACCTCGAGCTCGGCCGAAGGCCACCCGCGAGCAGCCACTGAACCAGAGCCCTCCAAGCACCAGTTTTCGAGCTCCCGGCCATCATTGTTCGATCCGAAGACTCCACTGAGATCGTCTAAGCATAACTAACACATCCATGAAAGAAAGAAGCACGCATGCAGAGCAGTGAGGAATTTCGGTCGAGGCCGAGGAAAGCAAAGCTGCCGAAGGCCATTTGGGTTGTTGATTTGCATGGATAGGCCTAGACAGAGGCATGCACACGTTCGGCCGAACATGAACGTGAGGGAAGAGAAAATAAAAGATCCCGCGTGAAACAGAGGACAAAAATCAAGATTTGGAAATATCTTTGAAGATCCGAAGATTTCGTGGATTCGAGATTTATCCCACGCGGAAGGCAGAGGCTCTCCTCGCCTATAAAAGGAGAGGCCGAGGCATTGGAGAAGCTTGCTGATCCTTTGTTGAAGATCCGGAGAATCGTGAGTGCACCTCTGCCTCGCGAAGACGAAGCCCCGCGCACACTTGCGCGGTGAGATCCCTTGCGCGCACCGTGCGCGGCTGAAGTCCTCGGTGCCATCCTTGGCCCAAAGAGTCCCTTGTGCGCTACCTTTTTGCGCGACAAGAAGAGGACCCCCTGCCCGCCACTCCTTGCGCGACAGGGAAGGTTAGGCAGCACCCTTGCGCACCGCTTTGTGCCTTGTGCACTTGCGCGCCTTGTGGATTGCGCGACCCACGGCCAGTGGCAATAGCTCGGCTGTGAATAGAAGGAGGGGCCGCACCCCTTGCGCGCCTCACTTGAGTAGAAGTTCGGGTTGAACACACCTTGTCCGAGACATACACTTTGTGTGTGCATAAAGAAGAAGGCCCTACGGGCAGTAGGTGTGCAAAGAAAGGAGAACCCAAGTGTGTGCACAAGTTCCAAGTAAAGAACCTACGGCTAAGTGTGTGCACTAACAGTTTATACACATTAGAAGAAGAAGAAGAAGTTCCACACTAAAGTAAAACACACTTCTAAGTGTGTGAACAATTTGAATATAGTGTGTGAAGATTGTGGAGAAGGTGTGTGCTATAATTGATTACACCCTTTGAGGGTTTATTGCACCAAGAGGAGGAACAGGAGAGTGCATGCATGCATGCATGCACATGCACACGTGAACAGAGCCAAATCAGTGGTGTGCATCTGAGTTGTCCAAGACCAGAAGATCTTGAAGAATTTGAGAAGGCCATGTAGTCAGTGCATGAAGATGCAGAGCTGTCATGCACTTAGTGCATGAAGATGATTTGAGTTGAGACTGTGCCAGACTGAATTGAAAGATATTGTTTGTCTGAGTTTGCAGTAGATTGAGAAGAGCCTGATCAACAGAAGTGATCAGAAGTTGCTGAGCAAGACCAACAGACCTTATCATAGGCTGTTGAAGATTCTTGAAGAGAGAGGCCAGGTCATCCTGAGAAGAAGGAGATAAATCCTGAGCTAGACGAGAAGCCCTGATCAACCACAAGTGATCAGAAGAGAAGAGCAAGGCCAGCAGCCTTTATCCCAGGCTGCTGAAGATACTTGAAGAGCTGAACAAGAATAAGAGCTACTTGTGTGACTCGAGCAGCCAGGAGAAGACCCCTGTGAGACTCAGGGTGGAGGAAGTCTCCAGTGGGATTCTGGAGCAGGCCAGTGGGACTCTGGTAACACTGTGGGACGCAGTATAAAGACCCTCATGTGGGACTCAGGAGAGATACAGTGGGACTCTGTATCGACCATTGTAATTTTAACAGGTTATAATGGAGAATCCATGCTGGGAGAGCATGGCAAGGATGTAGGCCTTTGGTGCCGAACCTTGTAAATCCTTGTGTCCTGTGCCTTTTCATTACTGCATCATTCGGGAAAGGTTGAGAGATACAAGAAGAGTGGATCGAGGCTTTAACCATCCATAGAGGTTTAATTGATAAGAATCAATTAGTAAAAAGTTTTAAGGGATCACTGATTCACCCCCTCCCCCTCTCAGTGATTCACACTGATCTGGGCACTTCAGTATGTTAAAGTGCCTATGTTTTATGGGTAAAGTATGATTTCATTCTTATGTATATATGAACTCATGTTTCCTTTCCATATTTTTAGAACCCTTACTGAGCTTTTTATGCTCATCCCAAGTTTTTGAAATGTTTTTCACAGGTCAAGGGAAAGGTACAAGATGTGATGATAGTGTCAAGGCTGTGTCAAGAAAGAATCCATGTTTTATTTTCAATATGTTTCTGTTGATGGGAATAATGAATATTGCCTTTTATGTAACCACTTTGTTTAAATGTGGAATGTAATGCAAGTTTCATGATCTAATTCTATAAAACTCTAAACCTAAAAATATCTTCAATGTGTAATATTGTAATAACTCAATATTAAGTAAGGTTTAAGGCTGGGGCCTTATATTTATAATAACCGATTCATATTATTTCATAATAAATTGGATAATATTTATTAAGTTGATATTTAGTATTCCTAATAGATAATTTACTTCTAAAGACTCTATTATAATAAATTGTTTTCTTTCTTCCAGTCCACAACTAATAAGGATTTTTAATAAGACATTATTGATTGAAACTTGATTTATAATATAAAAATTATTACTCACAAACTCATCAAAAAATGGGTAGAAACTGAATACTCAGGTAAAAATTGTTAAGTAATTGTTTGATTATTTTAATTATTTGTTTAACGATGGAATTTTTTCATCATGATCTTAGTGAAAAAAATTGTGTGAAATACCATTCTTAATAAAAAATATTTCATAATAATACTTCTCAAAATCACTATAATGATAATCATAGTGATTAACCAAATCTATGTTTCTCTCTTTTTTAACAAAATCATGAAAAAACTAAAAAATATTTATATCCTTGTATTTTTGAGGGAGAAAATAAACCCAGTTTAATCTACTATAATTATCAACTAAGATATACACATATTGTTTAACCCCAATTCTCATAGTTGGAATAGGACTAAATAAATCAATGTGAAATAATTGTAAGGATTTTTAATTTGAGAGTAAACTTTAATATTTAAAACAATATATGTATTTAATTCTAATTTGACAAGGATAAAAAACAATTGTTGTATTAAATGTTAGTTCTGGTATATCCCAAACATGCCCTATCCTAGAAAGAATGTTTAATGTTGAAAAGTTGAAGTAACCTAATATTATATTCCAGAACCGTGACTGATATTTTGATTCACTTAAACAAGATAAATTATGATGACTTAAATCTTCTAAGTCAAGAGTGTAAAAATTCTCATGTGAATTGAAAGATATAATGAAAGAAAATTTTGAACAATTAATATTGAATTTATCATTATTTAATTTACAAACATAATCCGTTTCACATAGTTTACTAATGATTATATATATTTATTAAGACTTAAAACTAATAAAAAATTAAAATTAAATTTTTTTCCAAACAATGAAATGTCACCAATTTTGATGATTTCACCATATACATTGTATCTAAATGTTACTCATTCCCCTTGTAAAATTTTCAAAATCAGGAATATGGAATATTCTCGAGCCATGTGTCGAGAAAATCCAATTTTAATGTACAATTCATTTATATTTCTAGTAGGAAACATATATTTCTATGATAATAAAAAGTTCTTAGTACCTAAACATTCATGGGTAATAATATGTTAGAAAATAAAAATCTGGGAACACACATCTTCCCAACTCTTTTATGTTGAACAACCGTTTGTAATTGAAATATTAATTATTTATTAATGACAAATTATTTTAATTTTTTTTGAAGTAGAATATTTACTCTAGTGGCGCTATTATACATTTTGTGTAAAATGGTGACATTTTTTCTATAATGTAATTTGATTAGAAATAATATTTATCGGCTGAAAACAAATATTTTATCTTATATTCTAAATAGTCATATTTGTCTATACATTTTATCAATGTTCTATTTACTATAATCAAAATTTTATAAAAGTATTTTTTTAATATACTAACATAATATTTAGTTTGAAAACCCAAATTTTAATAAAAAATGTTTTAATAATAAAATTTTCAATAAAACAATTTTTTATTATAATATGTGTTCAATCAAATTTATTCGAATGTTCTGAAATTTTAAAAGTTAATTTTTAAATTATTTTATAATATTTAATAAGTTTTTCTTCATCAAAATCATATATATTTTTTAACATAAATTTTTTTCCATGGGAGTTTCATATTTAGTCATTTCAAAAAATGTAGTTAAGTATTATTCATCTTTTGACATGTTTAGACTTTCATTATCTATGGGATTTTTCAAAATTGTAGAGTTGAAGTTTGTTATAGAAAAAACTCTAAATTAAGCCTCATCTAATTTTTTAATTTTTATAGCATTGAAACCTACTTTATAATTTTATTTTCATCTTAAAATGTTTCTTTATGTTGTAGTTATTTTTTTAGGCTGCACTAATATTTTTTAAATTTGGTGAATGTAATTATTTAGGAATTTTTAAACTATAAGATTTTTGAAAATAATTATTATTATTTTTTTGATATTGGATACTAAAAATTCATTTTGTATAGACATAATAACTAAAATAGAACTAATATTAAATAAAGATTAAATAAAGTGTATTATGATTTAGAAAAAAATAGTGATTCTTTTACACAAAACATAATTTTATATTTATTTTCATATGAATGATTATTATAATTAATAGTTATTTTTAGAAAAAGATATATAATATATATCTAGAGTAATTAATTATTGTTATGTGTTTTTATTAATTTAAATAAAAAATACTAGGGTCCCTGGACTATTATTGTAGATATTTTTATACTCAACTTTGAATTAATTCAAGGATATGAATATTTAAATTATTGATTTCATTCTATGAGTAAGAAATATTTAATAGATAATCACTATTTGAACTATGATGGAATTGGTTTAGGAAATATGTTAGGTATTAAAAAATATACCCTTTCCTTTATTATAGAATTTATTTTTCATTTTATTGTTATTTCCATTTGACAAATCTCATATCACTATTTCTGTTATATTTATTTCAAAACATACAAATTGAAAATATAAAAAATAAAAGGGATATAAAATATTAATGAGTGTAAATAATCCCACTTCATAAAAAAACAATGGCTTCGACCATAATCCATCCCTAGTATTTAAATCATAAATTAAAGGTTGGTTATGAGAATTCATTAAAAACTGTCCCATTTTCTTTTGAATCTATATATTGGAATTCATTTTTCTATATTTACATTTTGTGAAATTATCAATATATTTTTATTTGTTTATTTTTGTTATAATTTTTATTTTCTTTTTTTAAATTTGGAATGTTTTTTATAAATGGATTGGTTATAAAATTATGGCCTCTTTGGATTAAATCTAGAGATAAGACAAACATTTTTGAACAGAAGTATACATTTGAGGTCCAAAAAACAATTAAAATGTGAATTTGTTACATATATTATTATAAAATTAGTGAAACAAAAATTATAACAAATTATGATCAAAAATATGATTTTAAGGATGAAATTATGATTGAAATTGTTTAATGAAATATTATTTATAAAAATAATCAAGTTACATATCTGTTGTTACAAGATAAATTCAAGTTAACACATGGTGTCATTCAACTTCGGACTAAGATTGATAGTATTTCTTATAGGGATCAAAATAATAATTTAAATGAATTTTAAATTTTTTAATTCCACTTTAAATCCATATGGATTCAGTGAAAATCACTGGGAATTGATAAAATTTACATTTTCATCCAAAGGGTATTCCATGTAATGGTGTATAATATTCAACCCTCAGATTCTTCAATATAAGATAAAATTTTTCAAGTATTTCTTCAGAATATAATTCCCAAATATTATATAATGTATATATGAAAACATACTTATAAAATAATGTAATATACAAGGGAAACATTATATGAGTACTATGATCATTTAAGAAATCATTATGTTACTTATCCATAACAACATATTACAATATACAATTTCTTATATTCCTTCTCTAAGGACTAGAATTTTGAAGAACTAGTTATATTCATCATTAATGGGAATTATTTTCCCCAAATATATAAATGAATCAAATCCATTAATAGTGAATATTTCCCATAATTTAAAATTATTCGGTATAAGAGGTACACTAATAAGAGGAGTATGTCTAGTAAAGGATATTGAATTTTAATTAATTTATACTAAAAATGATGGTATAAATAAAATGATGAAAAATAGTACACTGAATCAAAACACATAACCCCCACCCTAGATCATATTTTCTGGATTTGAACTTCATTGGATCATTATATTGATTTTTTTTCTAGAATTACCATAACTAGAGGGTTTTGATATAGTTTTTCATGGTAAAACATATTAATAGAAGTATTGATAATAAATTATAAAATAAAATTGAAAATGTTTTGATTTATTTTATATGAAAAAAATATAAAAAATAAATGGAAAAAAAGACACAATTTCAAAAAGAATTTGAACAAATTTATCAACTGAATCTATTTCAATAGAGGAATGTTAATGATCATCCATAAATTAGTTAACTTATGATTAATTATTTCATTATGACTGGTATCAACTATTATTTTATATACATTGATTTTTTATATTTGAGTGAATTTGGTGATTTATTTTTATATTTACTATTTAAATAGATTAATTTGATGGGAAAAGTTTATCTTATTTGATATTTTATATTTTGGGTAAGATGGATACCAGTTTTAGAGTTTTTTAAGTTCAAATATTGTTTTTGAATATAAGAAGTTGTTTAGAAAAACATGGAGGTGTTAAATTTTTTTTAATAGATGTATAAAACTTGGTAGGTAGTTGTAGAGAGGCACTGGGAACCCAGTATAGTATCATATAATAACCCATGATCCATACTATAAGAGATTACCACTAAATTTACATTATAGGGATAATAAAATTATACTTCGGTCTCGATGAGCTATGAGGAGGTCGGTGGAGAACCATCGAGTACTCAGTGGTTCGTGAACTATTTATTAAAATATAATAGTATTTCTTTTAATTTTTGTTTCTTTATTTTAAAAACCCCATAACATGTTGGATTTTTATTTTATTTAATTGATATAAATATGCCTACCATAGTCTCATTAATTGTACCTTCTTAGTTTTTTGATTTGGGTGGGTCGGAGTGGGTCTTAATAACCAATTTAAGGCAATTCTACCCATTTATTCTTCATTTCAAATTACCCTTTATACAATTTTTTGAGAATTCTAGAGAAGGAATAATAAGGTTGAATGAACATTATTTCTCACTTTGTTATATTGATAACTTATTGGTGGTTTTATGAATGGTATTTTCTTATTTTTGTTTATATTTGGATAGGTTATTTCATCTCCTCATTAGTGTATAATGTCATTTTTTGTAATGTTCTCACCTCTATTTTAAAAATATTAAAACTCTTCAAATATTTTTTTAAAATATAAAATGTATGGTAAATTTATGTTTTCATAGATTTAATTGACATGTTAAAATTTATTTTCATTAGTAGTAGTGTTAATTTTATTAAAAAACTTCCACAAGAAATTTTGGGTTGTGTTTATTGACATGAATCTTGAAGTATCATCTCGTGAATATTTGAATGGTGTGAAGAATGTTAAATGCATTATAAGTTCTAGAAAGAGTTATAGTTATTTTTGTTTTATAATATTGTTGATGTATAAATTGATCACTATTCCTTTCACCACAATATTTATCTATGGATTAGAATAGAGTAGATGTGAAGTATGACTTTAAAGAGGAGTTTCAATTTGAAAGTGAACATGTGAGAAACAAATAGGATTGTACACACTATATTATTCTCTATAGTGACTTGTATAATTGAATAAAAAATGATGTAGGTGTGTAGCATGCTTTGGTACTTGAAATTTTGGTATTAAAAAATTTTCATGGAAAATGGAGAGGCCCACTGTGGGTGTTATACAATACATAGATAAATCCATGTAAAAGTAATTGATTTATTATAAAGTTGATAAAAAAGGAACCCCAAATTATATATTACACGGATTTTGTCTTTTTTTGAGAATACCTTTATAATATGTGCTACCACACTAATTATTTTAATGTCTATATAGGTCGTTTGTTGAAGTATCCTAATTTATAGATATTGTGAAAAACATGTGGGTGAGTGTTTCATCAGTAAAAATAATGTAATTTTCAATAACATTGTAATTTTGATTAGAGACCATTATTTGGTCTTTAAATTCATGGAGTTATAATATTTATGGAATATTTGGTGCTTTAACATTTATTTAGCAATTATCAATCAAACCTCAATGATGAAAATGGATGTAAATGGTAATGATTTAGGAAATTACGATCCAAAAGTTAGATTTAAAAGCATATAAATTAGAAGTTAAGTGATATTTCAATTTTTAATTGAAATTAAAATGTTTTTAAGGTGATATTTATTCTATAATTACAAAAAATAGTAGATAAAAGAAAATATTATGAAAGGGTTTCCCAGAATCATTGGAATGTGAGAAGGAATGGTTTTCTTGAATCACTAGAATATGTGGGAAAAATTGTTTTCTAGAATTATTGGAAATAGTGAATATACATTCCAGTCATATACTATAAAAGAGAATAATAAGTAATTATTTATTAGATAATTCTCACTATAACTCTTGTAATGTTCTTAAAGATGACGAAACCAGACAAAATTAAGAGATGTACATTGGTTTATATCGATCTCTCTTTGTGAAGATAAAAGAAGTTACATTTAGATGAAAAATTCATTACATGAATTTATAATATTATTTAGATTTAGACTTATGAAGGTTGTAAACATTAATAGTCATTATAAAAAATCCTATCTCGGAAACTAGAGTAGTGAGATTTAATGTTTCTGGTGCACTAGCACATCCCTTTTTCCTGATCCTCATATTATATTGGTTAGGGTGAACCAATTGAAAATATCCTATGTGTTTATTTTACTAATTTAATATATTTCTATTTTTATGTCAAAAATAGATAATTTATCATTTTAAAAGTGTAACAAAATCAATATAAATATATATTTTAAAAGTTTCAAACCTTGATTCACCCCTCTCCTGGTATTAACATTTTTTGTGACTAAAAAGTTCTATTATATTAATAGCCTTCTGTGTAGTATTATTTCTACAAAAAGTAATGGATGTAGTTTAATATAATAAGGGGTTTCCTATCATTCAAGGAAAAAATTTACAATTATTTAAAAAAATAATTAAACACTAATTTTTTTCATTGAATATAGATACACACATGGGTTCCATGCATGTAATATTAGTTGGCATGGACGGTGGAGATATATTATATAGATATAATAAGTAATTTGACGTTGGGTCCCAGAAAATTAATTAATTATGGGAATATTTGTAAAACCTCATATATATAAATATTATTTCATGAAAAACCTCTCATACGATGTGGTTTAAAGTCTCAATATTTATTAAGGTGATTCAAAAAATTTAGATGAGAGTTTGTAGGTTTTATAGAAAAAGTATGAGGATTTAATGATGATCCCAAACGAGATAGTTTTTGTGTTATTTGTTTAGGTGAATTTTGTTTGTGATAAATTCATGTACTTGATACTGCTCTTGATGATATCAAAATCCTTAAAATAAAACTAAAAAGATTACATCCTTGTTAAACATGAAATTATTGATTTTTGAAGAAAAATATCAGAAAGAGGGGAAATTGGATAACCTTCAAAGATCACTTGTAGCATATTAGATGAGGAATAATGACAATTAATCAATTAAAAGGGATATTTATCAAGATATAACACTAAAATCAACAAAAAAAATTCATTGAAGGGTTTTTATGAGTATGTAGAGTTTAATGAAATGATTTTATTTTTTTCATTAAATATTAAAAGTGAAAATTTGATATTATAAGGTAAGATTCTAGATTTTTTCTATCCATGTTGAAAATATGAAAACAAAGATATTTATTTTGAGGGAGGGGTTGATCTTAGAGTTGAAATTGAGGCTCGTCTTGATGAAATAGTTACTTAGAGGCCCAAAATGTTGATTGAAAATAGAATATTATTTGAATCCTAAATCTATTTGTAGAAACAAGAAGTGTATAGATCATAATAGTATGTAAATATTGAATGAATAAAAATTGGAAATTATTTTATCTTGGTGAATGGATTTGAGTTTTGGATAAATATTTAAGAACATTCCCAAATTATTGATAGGGTGACCAACTAAATAAATGGATAGGTCGAGAGAATAGAGGAACTTGAAAGTGAATTCATGACTGTATAAAGGAGGTACATTGATAAATAGTGATTGATTTATCCTATTATGCAATTGAGAAATTCAAATGGTACACCCTGAAATAATATATGTATGTTTATTGAAATTTTATTGAAAATGTTTTGACATTTCCATAAGTTTAGTATTTTAAAGAAAAAAGGAAATCTATTATGTGTATTGACTAGAAAATGAAATTAGTTTTAGTTGATACAGAGCTTCTAGCACCCACTCCCAAGGAAAATGACCTATTTGGGTATCACTATGAAGTCCAAAAATGCTACATGCGGTATAAGTAAGGAACATGATAATGAGTTATGAATGTGGAGTTATTATTGTGGTAAAACAAGGCATAAACATATGTGTGTTCCATAACTAACATGGACATCAAGTGTTGAGAGAAACAAAAATTTATAGGAAATATTTTGTATACTAAATAGATTTTTTATGGATATTACTTTTGTTTTGGAGGTTATGTACACAAAATTGTAAATATTCAATGATGAGTTCAAGGTAGTATTTGAAAAAATGCCAATATAAGAAAATATTATAGCTGGAGACTCCATCAATTATGATGAAAAATGATGATATATTTTCATCCATGAAAGATGAATAAGAAGAAATGGATGTGGAGGAAGAAAATTTTCATTCACCACCAATGGAATCTATAAAGTGAACGTGGTCTAGAAGGGAAAATTCATGGATGAAAATTTTATTAAAGTTTATCAAATAGAAACAGATCAAACCATAACTTGTATTTTTGATAGTGGTTGGTCATAAATTAATATATTATCCCATAGATACAATACGAAAAATGTTGAGTAGTTTGATTTGGAAGTGATGAGGGGATAAATATAATTTTCTCGAAGAGATCCAAATTTGGTGTTAAAGTCCTATAGTGAAAAAGTTTCTTATTAATTAAAGGCCTCAGTAACAACATATTTTTTTTGAGTCAATTATGTGGCCATGGACATGCAGTGAAGCTAAAAAAGAAGGCATACATTATAAATTGAAGATATGGCCCAACCATTTTCTATGGAAATTTCTCAAGGGAAAATATTTTCCCCATTGATAAATAATATATATTTCTTCTATAAAAGGAATAATATCATCAATTACAAAATAAAAAACATTTTTATTTGAGCCACAAATCCATCCACGGTTTGTGGGAAAAAATAAAGGTTCTCCAAATGTGACTAATATTTCACATGATTACACCCATTGGTGTGATAATTTTCAAAAAGGTTGGATTATTTAAAATATGTACATTAAAAAGAAGAAGAAATCAATAAGTTTTATTCTGATTGATAATGTGGATATATTTGGAAACATACCACAAAAATCCATGGATGAGAAAAGATATAATGTATTTTTTATTACTATTACAAAATGAGATGGTTGATATACATTGATTATAAATTCGATGTATTAAAATAAATTATTTGTTATCAGAGTTTATTTGAGAAGATTAGTAAGTTAAAATTTTATAATATTTGAATATATAGTGGAAAAAATTAAAAAATTCACGGTATAAGAGTATCTTGAAAAATATTGAATTTTATATCAAGTTTTAGTGGAAAGGACCCATAAAAATATAGATTGTTGATAGGAGGAAAATAATTATTAACAAAATGTCTCAGAAAAAGATAAAAGAAAATAATCTACCAAGGAATGATTGAAAGGAACAAGTACTTAGATCAGTTGAAATTTCCCATATATCACTGTAATTTTTAAATGAATTCAAAACACCTTTCAAGTTATCATATGGGAAGAATCTAATACAAGTTAATTTCTAAGGTTCGGAATTGAATGTCTCATTATCAATACATAGAAGGACTATAATCTTCTATATTGAGTATATTTAAGTATATTCTTTGGCTATTCATCTAAAAACAAGGCATAAAATGATTTAACAAGAATCATTAATTTTTTTTGAAATTCATGATGTTACTGTCTTTTATAATGGAAAATCCCCATTACCAAATGATCATATATTTTAGAAAACCAACAATGAAATTGTGGAGGATAGTGTAGATGAGGTGTACAACTCAAATGATGAACCATATTAAATATAAATACTAGAAGTGGTGATTGTAACAGATGAAAACATAAATGGTTGAACCATGACAATATGAATTAATACACATGATGAAGTTAGTGACAGAAACATGGTCAATGATATGGAAGATCCAATTCAAACTAAAATAATGAATGCTATCGAGGAAACCTATTTATTATCTCAAGTGGAACCTATATTTTATGAATATTCTAATAATGTTAAGAATTATGCCTAGGATATTCATGAAGACCTTGACCAAATGAAGAAGAACCAAATATGAGATTATTTTTTAGGCCAGAAGGTATGGATATCATTATAACAAAGTTGGTGTCTCAATGTAAAATTAATCAAAATGAAAAAAATGGAACAAATCACTACTATTATACAAAGTGTATTCCCAAATTATAGTCATAAATGCGGATGAGTATTGTATACTAATAGATTTATTGGAGACAATAAAACTTATTTTCTATATGGTAGTTCAAATAGGATTTAAGTTGTATTACATAGACATTTAATCAACATTAATTAATTTTTTCCTTGATTTGGAAGTGTATTTTTAACAACCAAATTTTTTTCCCATTGATAATGATGAAAATAGAGTATTCCCTCTAATAAAGGAAGTATTTGGACTAGAGAAAGAACATAGATCATGGTACTCTCAACTTGATAAATATATAATGTAGGTCAGATTCCATATACATGGAGATGATCAAAATTTATACATCAAAAAATAAAAATGGTCAAAGCTTGTTAGTGATTAGCTATGTGTATAAAATAATTTTTGGAGGCTAATATGACACATAATTCAGTCAAATCTCATAATTTTGGTTGTGTAATTTCATGATGTCCATGATTGGAGGATTTAAAATTTGCCATGTATTGTAGGTGATCCATTGAAATAATGGTATATTTATTTCTCAAATTTTATATGCCAAAGAAGTGCTCAAATGGTTCAAAGTAAAGGATTAAAGGAAATTGAAAACTCCAGAGTATTCCTAAATGTGATTGAAAATTCTTGAAGATGATAGGAAGGTTTACATGAAAAAGTATCAACTAATTATTATGATTTTTCCTTATCTCATAACCACATGTAATGATATTGTTTTTTCTAAATAAAATTTTCCCCACATAATACTTCCCATAGAGAGTCAGATGCTAGCTATTAAGTTGATACTTTGATATGTCAATTTTATTATGTATTTTTTAGTTATTTTATCAAGACACATCATAATATGAGTTATTCTGATAGATAGATGTATTGTGAGTAGGTTTAGTAGATGATTAAAAATAATCACATAGTTGTTCTTTTAGTCTCATAAGTTCATACATTTCATGGTTTAATAATAAGAATAGATGAATTTCCTTGATGACCATGGAGGTTGAATATAAAACCACCACTAAAGTATATAATCAATTGAATTGGATGGATAAATAACATAAGGATATTTTATTGGATTCATCATCCTCTATTTATATTAATTATGAAAAATAGTGATCAATTAATCATAGAAGAGATCCTTTCATCATTCATATAAAAATATGGTCAAGATAAAGTATCAGTTTTTAAGGAGAAATTAGAAAAAGGAAGTGGAAATTAGAGTATATTCCAACAAAAGATCTTAATATATTTATCCCAGCTAAAGCACTACCCTAATAAGATCTTAAGAAGTAGTGGTTATCTCTTGGAGACTAATCGGATCAATCTAATAATATGGTTTATATATGGAACCCCCATTATTCCATGTGATCTGATTCAGTTACAAAGTAATTGTAATTCTCTCTACCTTTGAATGTTTTAATATATAAATCTATTTTTTAACATTCTGGGATGTTCTCTATGAGTTTAGTGGAAAATTCAAAGAACGTATTTAAATGTGAAAGGGGATAAAATATCCATACAATATTTCTTTTTATTGACAAATGATAGTGAATGGTTATTTTGAAAAGAAAGAGGTACTTGAATGATTCATTAGGGGGATCAGGTTTAAGAGTAAATATCGTAGTGTATGAAGATCATCGATATGTGTTCATGAGAATATTTTCATCAAATTACCATTTCTAGGACTGCTCTTGGATCTTGTTATCTTAAATTTAGTTATTTTTAGTCATTCGTACACTCCATAAATGTAGGAGGTTCATATTGATGTTTATTATAAGATTTGGTTGTTTTTATTATTATTGAAGGGGGATCCATGATTTATTTTTTTAGATTTTTGTTTTCAACAAAACCAAAGGGACATATTATTTTATACAACCCCCTCTAAGAAACATTATGTTCTGGCTATTAATTATTCCATTGAAGGATTTTATAGTGAATAATTTACAATAGTCAAAAGGTTAAAAGAGTATCATGTTTTAAAAACCATTTGAGAAATTCAAAGTTTCCAAGATATTTAATAAAGGTAGTCGTCACCATGAATTTCACCACATTGTAGAGTTATCCAATATTTATGGATATGGATATTTTAGATATTTAGTTTTCATTTTATGTGATGATTCAATTAAAAATTCCACATATGAGAAAAAAACATGCTCATACATTCCAGTCTCAGCCATGGTGACTTGTGTATAAGATTCAAAAATAAGAAGTGATTGTTTATTACGCCATGGTATTTAGCATTTTATTATTAAAAAATCCATATGGTTAATAAAAAGTCCCACTATTGTCATTGTGTAATTCCTGGATAATGTCTTTTAGAATTAACTGATTTATTATAAGGTTTATCAAAAAATAAACAAAAAATCACCATCCCATAAAGGTAGGAATTTTCTATTGAGAGAATTCCAGGGCAAATTGGGGTACCTCTCTATGGGGATTTCAAACGTCATGGATGCCTATGGTTTGTGTATCAGAATTTCTGGAGATTTTGAATCATGGGTAGTTGAGGTTTTCATTAGTCATGTTTAAGAGAGTTTTATCTAAGATAAAATTTTGATTATAGTCTGTAATATAGTATATAAACATTTGGGAGTAATTATTTTTAAAGGAATGGCGATCTAAAATCTATTTTGTAGATAAAAATCAAACTAGAATGACCCAAATAAATTTTAATGGTGATCATTTGAAAAAAGACGATCTAATGGTATGAATATAAGTAATATAAGTTAAATGTTAAATATTATTTTAATTTGGTAATGAAATTTAAATGATTCTCATGTAAAATTTATTCTGTTGATAAAAAATCTATATATAAAAGAAGAGACAGGAAAATGGTTTTCCAGAAATTCTAGAAAGTGAGAATGAATGTTTTTATAGAATCATAGGAAAGTAAGAAAAAATATTTTTCCATTATGACTGGCAAGTTAAAAGATTCAATTATGATCTATAGTTGAAATATAGATAATAATAAAAAAAATATTTTATTAAACTTCTTACTAGATCTATTTTGAAGTTGTTCAAGCTAAATAAAGTGGAAAAATTTAGACACCACCATTGGTGTTATTTGTTTATCGATTTTTTTAACCAAAGAAGAAAAATATGAATGATAATTTCATTACAAGAATTTATAAAAATTGTAATATTTTTTCTTGTGAAGGCTGAAAACAAAAAGGGTTAGTTATTTCTATCTAAGCATATAAATCGGAGTAGCAGGATTTAGTGTTTTTGGTGAATTGGCATATCACCTTTTTATAGTACTTTAATTATCCTAGTGTAGATGAACTATGTTAAAATTTTATATTTCCTTCCTTCACTACTTCAATCCATTTATATTTCAAGTGTAGAATATAGATAAGTGTTTTTTGGAAATGAATTCCTTATGATTTTCATAACATAATTCACCCCTATCAGGTTATTAACCTTTTTGGTACTGAAAATTACATAGATATATTGATTTCATCAAGGAATACATATTATTAAATATATCGTTCATAGTTTTTTCATATAAATTATTAGTTTTTTTATAAATGTTCAGTTATCAATATTCTATTATAGATTCCTAGGCATAATGGAAATTTTATTATTTTGATTAAAAGGAATTTTTATTAGATTAAATTTATATTGATGATATCTTAAAGATTTTTTATTCATAATTTTATTCATAGTAAGACCTATGATTGACTTATTAGGTTTGTTTTATGTAATCCTAGAATGGAAAGTTGATTAAATGTAGTATGAAACCATTAATAGGGGGGATTTGAAATATTTAAAAAAACATTATTAGATATTCATTCTTATATCAATAAATTAGATTAAAAAATTGAATGTGTAGTGGAAAATATAAATCATGAATTCATAAATATATATAGAAAACTAAGTTGTAGAAGATTCCTAATTTTGAGTTCCTATAAAATTAATCTTTAGGTAAATGAAATTGTATCTTTTGATTAAATTATTATTTTTTCAATAAAAATATCATAAATTCAGAAAAAAACAAATTTTACTAGAATACAAAGAAACTAAAAATTATAATGAATGAATAAATCATGTTCAATCTCAAAACATCATCATTCTCTAGAATATAATTATAACTAAAGTAAAAGAACATCCATTCCATTGTAAAATAGATAATGAAATTTATACAAAGTCTATATCGACATGGAACTGTAAATATTACTGTTTTTTGAGATAATAAATATACAATACCTCTATTATATATATATATATAATTGATTTATATATCAAAAAATTTCTCATCTTTTATGCTAAATTGAGAAAAATATTTTATACCCAGATCTTGGAAATAATATATATAAATATTTTCCATTTTTTTATAAATATACAAGACCTTTTCCTCCAGACATATTCAGTTGAATGTTTAACAGAGTCATGTTTTTATGCCCAGATCATTTTCAATTAAATGATTGGTACTAGAAAATTAATTATCCCAAAGACAACCTCTGTTAATAACTAATGGAAGATGAAATAATGTGAGTAAAATGATTGGAACCGTGATCTATTTTGAAATGAATATAAAAAAATGAATCATATGGCACAATGTAATGAAGAGTAAGACAAGAAATCCTATAATAAGAGGTAATTCCTAGAAAAAAAATATTTTTAAGATGAGTAAATGGATCTATAGGGATGCATCATCTCACCTTTGGTCTAGGATGATCCATTTTCTTTCTGTTGGATATCTCTACAATCATACCCTAAAATGATATCTCCCAAAATCTGTATGTAGACCAAGAATATAATTATTGAGAAATAAAACTATGCTAGTTGATATGGATTATCTCATATTTATTTTTATTTTAGAATTATAACTAAAATTTATTTTCCCTTGATCGATACTCATTTGGAAATTTGAGTAGACTTGAATTGTTTTATAACTGTTTTACTTTTTTCACTTTGATCTAATGTGAAGATTTCTCATTTTGTTCCATGAATGGGAAAATATACCTATTAGGAAGTAATTCTGATCATGATATATATATATATATATCTTTTAAACTTCTTCAACCAATAACCAAGGTTTTTCCATCATTAAGTCATCAAGATTCGGTATGATTGGAACACTAGATATGATTATCAAATGGTCTTTAATATTTTCTTAGATTTTCCAGGGTTATTCCCATAACTATGGTCTTCTATTCCAGAAATATAAATTTTAATGATGAAATAAATTATACAATAGTATTTACTCTACATATACCTCACCCATTAAATGTGTGATCTATTTTCCAAATCATTCTCCAAAAATAGTGTTGAATATACTCTTGAAATATATAATGAAATAATTAATGGAAAATAATTTTTCCCAAGAATTAATTTCATAGAAAACAAATGAGAATCTATAACTGATACATAGATAATAATATATTAAATGAACCCCAATCTAGAAAATAATAATAATGTTATACGGGCTTTCGGGGTGATGTTATGAAGGAATAAGTGATATAATGTAAGAAATTTCAATGCCAATGTTTTGTATGAAATGTTTTAGATAATTATTGGAGTGGTGATGGATTTTTTTAGTTGTATCATGTAATTAAATTATTAGTGTTCATGAGTATGTCAGGTTCATTCTTTTATGTTTGGATTCCATTTTATCTATTCATCATATTTTCCTTATCATACTATAGGTAATCCATCTATGTATGATGTGATCTTTCTTCCTTTTTTTCATATAACACATATATTCCATTTTATTTTATGTTAATAAAAACTAATATGCATATATAGTAGATAAATATGAATATTCATTGTGATCATTAATATAATTGAATTCAGGGGATGAGGATTGTGGTATTTAGAGGATGTCCTAATAAGATTCATCTTACATATATTGTTTATTATTAAACACTTATCTTAGATTCAAAATTATAAATTAGAGTGAAAAAATACTCATATTATGGATAACTATAATTAATTATAAGTCAAAGTGTGAGACTTAAACTTTGGTTAAGAGGTTTCTGTAGTGAAAATGTTAGGGATGGGTCATGAGGAATGAAAAGGTATAGTTTATATGAAAAATATTATTAGAATTTATCTAAGAATAATTTATTATTTAATTTTAACTATTTAATATCTTACATCTCTACCACATGGAATGGGTAGCCTATGAAATAACAAATGGATGGGTAATTAGCCTATATTATCTTTATATTAATTTTATTTTATTAAATGATTTGATGAGTTTAGGGAAATAGTATTTTAGTCAAGGATAATAGATTTGGGATGGCCAAATGGGGTAGTTCTTTTAAGGGGATTCAATATGGGAGGTTTAGTTAGTTAATTATTTTGTTAAACCATTTTTATATATTTATTTATCTTAATTCTACATTCTATTATCTGATATTTTTGGGGAATCATTGAAGGGTTTCTTTGAATTTTTTTCTTAATATTTCAATTCGGGATTAAGTCTACTTTGGTTGGTTGCTTGGGTTTAAATTATTTAATAAAAAATCAATCATGATTATTTCTGAAAAATATATTTGGTTTGAGAGGCAGTATAAGTGTAATAATTCTATTATAAATTTTGATAATGTTTTTTAGGTTTGATATTACTATGGTAATAATAAAATAAATATAGAGAGTGTGTGTGTGTTTCCTTTTGATATAATAAGTGGATTGGTAATATCTAGTATGTTTGATATTGTTATGATAGAAAAATTGGGATATAGAGTCATTGATGATATAATATTTTTCCTTATGATTTCAACAAATTCATTTTGGGTTGTGTCTTTAAAAAGTAATTGTTAAAGTTATAATAGATTCTTAAAAGAATTTGGGAGTTGACTGAAATCCTTTTGAGCTGATTTAGAGTTGATTACCCTTTGATATTGGAAGTATTTAGATGAATATTTTTAAATGGGTGATGGGTAAGAAAAGATATTTCTTATTAATGTTATTATTTTGATAAGTTTTTACTTTGATGTATCATCAGTTATCTCAGGTTTTCTTGATTTTCAATTTCAGGATAATTGGATAATGTAATGTCCTCATGGGAGATAATTTAGTATCAATATTTGGTTATTATATGATATCGAGGCATATATGACCGAATTATTTTTTATGTATACTATATTCGGTAATATTGTTGACATGTGTATGTGTTTCCATTTAAAATAATCCAATTGTTGTTATTTTTATAGTGTTTTATTTATTTTAATTTGGTCTTAATGGTGATATGTTTTTCATTATCTAGGTACCTCGATAACCTTTTCTCATAGTAAGGATGCACATATATTTATTTTCCCTTATAGTGGGGAAATGTTTTCGATTATTTCAGCCCATATTGAGAATATACCAATGATTGTTTCCATACTAGAATTTCAATAAGAAGATATAGTTCATTTTAGTGGATTCTTAACAAGGATTTGGAGTTAGAATGAATCCTCCTAGTGCTTCGGTAGTTATGACATTGTTCTTTTGGTGTAAATAATTATACTGCTATAGAATTATTTGTATTATATTCTCAGGTTTATATTAAATGATATTTGAAATATTATTCTGGTTTATTTAGTTTCTCTAAAAGATAGGTAAATTTAAAATACCATTGAACCACACATATTAATTCAACCAGTTTTATAATATTGTGGGAATTGTGGTTTCATGGTGGTGCATGTTATTTTTTTATACTCACAAGCTATATGTCATTAGAAATAAATATCCCAAGTACATCCTAACTGGTTGGGGGAATAAGTTGTGATATTTTATACTCATATTCAAATATATCATCCTGTCATGTTACAAAAAACCATATAAAAATATCATAATAATCCAAACATTGAAATTATTTGTGAATTGAAAATAAATACATTGAAAAAATAATTTTTACTTGGTCCGCCACTAAAGGATACATCCAATGATAATACAACATTTTTGTCTCAATGTAACATATGAATCACTACTCAATATCATGATTATATCTGTTTAGGAACGTCTCACTCCTGATATGTGGTTCACTCCATCAACTTTTCTCTTAATTAATTACTTCAGGGTAAGGTATAAAAGAAATTTCAACAAAAGGCAACTCATAATGAATATATAAAATATGATCAAACACTAAATTAGTGAGGGTGTTTCCATTTTCACATTAATCTCATTTAATCACTCTAGATATTCAATATGTTCTTTTGAATGAGTTCTTTCTCAATTCCCCAATAAATGATATTTTTTCTTCTTATATTTAGAACATCGAAAATCATTAAATTTTCTAAATACATATCCATCATGGAATGGTATTACCTCTTTCATGTCAAGGACTTCCCCATCTTTCACCCCATATCTGAAAACCATAGGGATGTAATTTGAAATGGATATTATTTTAAATAATTTCCACTTTAATTGTTTACTTATCATGATTCATAATAGAATGGTGGTATATTGACCATCGAATAGTCTACGTGATACCTAATCCAAATGAAACACCCAACATGATGGATTTATCCCCATTTTTCAATTAATGTTTTCCTTAATATTATATTATAATTTATGAAGTTACTATGGATCTTATAAGATCATAGATGGGGGTGGGTGTTCAATCAGATCTTATATTTTTTTTCAAATTTTTATGTTTACAAAAATTTACCCCTTAAAATTATAGGAATTATTTCCTTATAATCTATTAGTAAAATCACATGCATCAAAAATTATAAATGTATGAAAATAAAACAAGTTTTACGAGGTTAGGCCTTGGTTGGAACTTAAATCTTTTCCATGAGAACTCCCATGGTTCATTATAGATTGGATATTATGAAGATATAAATAAAAAAATTTATAATCCAATTTGGAACATTCTATATCCTGATATGAAAGATTACTTTGATTCCTATAAGTTAAAAAATAATATTACAAAATTTGAGCCACAATATAAATATATAATGTTACGAAATTTTCTCCGAAATTAGACCATCTTGAAAATTTGTCTGATGTTCCAAAATATGATAGTGTTGTGTCTTATGGCCTCTATACAATGAAACTTTTCTGAAACTAATCCTTTTAAAAACCTATAGTTTATCTTATTAACCAACTCAACACATCATAATAACTTCTACATGGATTTTCTACAAGTTTCCCCTCTTCGATGTTCTCTATCTCGTTCTCAGAACTGGACTCTATTCGATATATTTTTTTGAAATAATTATAAATAAATATTCAACAAGAAGATGGATGAATTAGGATAGAAATTCAAATCTGACATAATTCTTATATCTTGATGGTTTTTTTAGTGAAAAATCATAAGTACTGTGACACATGGATTCTCCATTTTTAGGTGCTCCAAAAATAAACAAGGCGGGAAACAAATTTCATTTTTCTACTTAGTGAAATCCGTATATCAAAATTTAATATCCATTTGAATCACATTGGGACACTTTAAAACTCTTCTCAATTCTTATATAATCTTATAAAATCTTCTTCAATCATCTAAAATTGTATAGTGTTGCAACCATCTCGAGTTTCTCTAAACATGATTGTTAGAAAATTCATAAATCTTTGTAAAATAAAAATTTTCTAACTTGCAACACCATATTTGTAACTCTTTTTAGACATTGTCTATGTATCTTCATGAAAATTTGACTTTCTAGCCACTTAATAACATTAACATTATAAATTCATGAAAAATTCTTCCTTATAACTCTATTAAAACATCAAATGTTTCACTCTCTATAACATTCTCCATTTTATGATTACCCTAACATCAGATCTGTTATATAAATAAATTTAAAAACTTATTAGATAGTTGTTAATTTCTCTACCCCTTTTTAAAATTAATCCCAAGCATAATAATGGACTTCCTTAAGATTTTTTATAATGTATTTTTTAGAGGATGAAGAAGAAGTTCATGATTCAAATCCACAAGACTTTATTTTGGAGTATATTTAGTAAAAATATAACTTATTTAATAATTAGTTGAAATATATTCTAGAAACAATTCACCACCGAAAAATGTATCTTTTATGATATGAAACCTAATATCAATATGATTTAACCATTATGGTTAAAAATTATTTTTATGAAGATCAATTATACTCAGATTATTATAATGTATCTTTAATGGTATAGAAACATTAAATTTTAAATTTTCATGCTGAACTTTGATCTAAAACATTTGAGTACTAGCCTAGGTAGTTGGAACATATTCTGATTCGTTTGTGTTTAAGGTTACTGAACTGAATTTCATAATATTCTAACTCACACAATATTCTCATAAAAAAATTTCCTTCATAACATTGATTTTATATCATTGCGTTCTCTAGCCTAATCAACATCTATTTAACCATGAATATTCATATCACAAATTTTTCTATACATCAGCTCATATGAAGTTGTTCCTTTAACATATCTCATAATTCTATTTTCTTCCAACATATTACATTATTTAGGATCAATCTGATATCTGGCACATAAAGTCACAATATAAAAAATATCATATCTTCAAGTAGTAAGGTAATGAAAACATCCTATCATATTTGGAATTTTTTTTGGATTTTAATTTTTATAATTTTATATTTACTCAAAATTGTGATTAATGAGATCATAATAGAAAATTATTTAGAATATAAAATTTAAAAAAAATTAATAACTCTCTGGATTAATTTTTTTGAGAGAAGAAATTATTTTTTTCTCTTTGTTTAACTTGTAAATCCAAGAATAAAGTAAATTCTCTTAACTATGATATCTATAAATTATTCTTTATTTCTTTTGAAAGAAATATTATTTTTTTCTATACATAAAATAACTATATCACCTATATAAATAATTAAAATTAGGGTTCATGAATCCCATTATTTCACATACATGTTTCCTTCCACTTTTTATTATAAAAATTTAAATTTTTTAGAGAACTATAAATATTAGAGTACCGAGAATGTAGAGTTTTTTAACACATATAGGTATTTTTTATATTTTAAAAAAATTATTTCATAATTATAATGTATCAAAACATAAGGTTTCTCAATGTACACTTCATCATCAATCTCTCAATTGATGAAAAATGACTACACATCTATCTTGATAAAATTTATGATACTGATGTACGTCCACTTATATAAAAAATCTAAGGGATTATAATATTGAAACTAGGGAAAATGTTTTTTGACGTATACACCTTCCACATGTGTATAAACTTTACAAAATATTCTTGACTTGTTTCTTTAATTTAACAATTATATCTATTTAGATACTTTTTAAACTAATTCCAGTTCAACCTATGAAATGAGTGATGTGTGATTTTTTATCCAAGACTTCTTCTAGTATGAATCACAACTATCAAATTTCCATATATATTTTCAATTTCAAACGTTTTCTATGAGGTATTAAAATTCAATGTTTGTCTTACATGTTAAAATTTCTCATTACACAATTCCTCTGTTTATTGATATATCTATATTGGATTACTTTTAGTTACATTAGAAATATTATGTTTTTCTTCCTCAATACTTTCCTCATACTTCGTTAAATAATTTATATTTTCAACATCTTTCACATAATAGGAATCCAACAACATTTTTAGATGTGTTTTCTATAATTTTTAACTTGTTTAATTGGGTGAATATGCCATGAAAGATTCTTCCTCATATTTTTCATCATATTTATCACGATTTGTATTTTAAATTTTTATTAAATATGGACTTCAAAAATTCTAGAGTTATTTCATAGAATGTTTTTTTATTGTACCAAATTTCATAGGAAGTCTTTTTTGACATCGGCATTAATAATCATGAATTTTTCCCAGGTTCAATATTGGTAATGAATTATCTATAGAAGAAAATAAAATTGTCTTACTCTTCCAACATGATTCTTTCCCATTTCCAATATTTTTCTATTATTACTTTAAAAAACCCCATTTTTTATGGGTTTATAGAGTACTATATTGATGTTCATGTCCATGATTCTTTAAATAAAATTCAATATAATTGCATTTGAATTATATTCTATTATCAATTCTCAATATTTTTATATAATCCTGAATTTATCTGTCAACATATCTTCTTTATGTTCTAAAATTTATTTAACCTCCAATTTATGTTCCATAAACATGAATTTGGTCATATAAGCAACATCATCAATAAAAGTGATAAAGTTAAAATATATATTTTTATTTTTATTTTTGTCTTATTGAATCAAAAATATTTTACTGAATAAGATTCATATATCTAAAAGATATAATTTCTAATTTCTTATATAATTAATAATAATATTTCTCTTTTGAAAATTTATAAAAAAATAATCTTCTCTTATTATAAAGGTTTTATTATTTCATTCAAAATTAAATTTATAATGTTTTTATATAAGTTTCTACCCATGATTCCCAAGTATGTGATTCGAGAACTTGTTCTCATCTTCAGTACTCAGATAACCTGAATCACCATGTTCCTGAATTCGAAAAAATATATTTTTTGGTTGTTTCCCCACATGTAAAAAGTTTTCAATCTTACACATTTCTTATGATAAATTTTTTTTGTATACCACTTCTTTTAAAACATCAAGAAATTATATCACACTAAGAAGGTTTTTCTTTAGACTGCCAACAAATAAATCATCCTTAGATTTTAGTTTCTGAGATTCTATCTTAGTGGTTCATATACATATAATTTTAACTGAACTATCATTTAAAAATATAATATCACATCTATCATAGTTTTCAACATCTATCAAGATTTTTATTAATACATTCATCAATTATGTGACCCAGTTAATCACCTCTTCCAAAAAAATCCTACATGAAGTCATACCGATATTTTGTTAATGATTTTTTAACATCATGAGATTTCACTTTTCTCACTTCTTGTGGCTTAAAAACAATTATCATTATACTTCCACAATTTATTACCTGATAATCAATAATCTTATACTGAAGTGACATATTATTATAATAGTTTGAGGCTAGGTATTCACAAATTCCACATCAAAAGAAAAAAACATATAGAATTGGTTTTCTATAGAAGTGTGATTTATATCTATATAAACATTGTTGAGGTTCATAAATTCATTATATTTTTACATTCTTTGGGCATGGGAAATATTTCCCGTGGAAGGAATTTTAAACTATCATAGATGTGATGTTTTTCTCAAGTACCTTATCAACCCATGATTTTCAAACTCTCCTATTAACGCATGAAATATTAGAAAAATAAGATAAAGTTTTAAAATAGTGGGTGGAGATTTTTCCTGATTCTTGGAGTGATTTATTATTTTATCTTTAAATGATTCAGTGTTTACTTTTGAAGCATTTACAAATTTTTAATTCAAATTTATTATTTTATGTTTATACTCAAACAATTGTGATTGAGTTTGGTTAACTTTATCTTCATTATATACTAACTTCTTAAAAAATTATTCAACCACATTTCCCTGTTGAAAAATTATAGGTTTTTAGTTTAATATTTCTTATATATTATATTCTTCTAACTTAAATGCATATTTTATTCCTTATAAAAACATCTCAATATTATTTCTTCATTATTATGATTTATTTATTGTGAGTTTTTTGTTTTTAAGAAATTATACTTGGTATTATATGAGTTGATACACTTTGTAAGATTCATCACCTCCTAATTCTTCTCTACTATTTGAAAAATCTTTATTTTTTTCAACAATTGGAAATATGGTTCTAATAATTTCCAAACATTCATCTTATGATGAACCAATATCGCCTTAGTTAGATTCCACTATCTTACATAGAATTGTAATTCTATTTACATTAAAAAAAATTATCCTACCGTCGTACTTGTTTTCTTCCTAATATGTTATGTTCAACTTCTTTTATATAGTATTTTCTTTAGGTTGATCTTAAATTCAATTAATACTATTCTTTATGAAATTTATAGAAATTTTTTTGATTCCCCCATACTCAAATAATTTGATAGGATTGTTTCCTCCATACATTCCTATTCCTTTTCAATATTTCTTGGAGATAAGAGACATTTTGTTTCATTCAACTCATCATCCTCATTATATTTAAAATTAAAAGGATCAATATACTTAGAAACTTAAAGTTTCATCATTCAAAAAGATTATAAATACATTTCATCTTTGATATTATTTTACAATACTATATATTTTATTATTAAATATGAAAGAATAATTTTTTTCAATTAATCAAGTGAAATGTATTCGTGATATTATATAGAATATATTTTAGAATAAAATCTATCCAGAATGATTTGTATGGATTTTTCAACAATAGTAGAATCATCCAAAGCATATCAGAGACCTCTATTGTTTCACACTACTTCAATTACTCTATTTATGTACTCATAAATTTTTTATTTATCTCTAATGGAAATGTCTTGAAAAATGATACACCAAATTAGAATTTTTATTAATTCCATTTCTTATTTTCGTTGAATATTATTTCAGGCTTGTCTCACATGATATATGATATTATGTGTCTCAACATATTCATGTAAATTTGTTTTTATAGTAACATTAAAAAAATATTGCTTTTAAATAAAATTCAATGTTTCTCTTGTTAACAAAATCCATGTGAGAATCTTTATCAATGGGTGGAAACATAATCATTATTTTATATATAACCTCTAAGCCATGTGATAGATGATAGTGAATCATTTTATTTTTCTAGCCATGATAATGTTTTAAATTATATATTGGGAACCATATATTATTGATATTATTTATATTTTACCAGATAAAGATATTATAGGGGAACTTGGCATTGATTCCACTTGATGTTCCCAAGGATCATATAATAACAAAGAGTTGGTGGGGGTGAATTAGTTGTTATCCTTTTAAAAGTATCCATCATTAATTAATATAACCCCTAAAACATGTTAGGTTTTTTTACTTATCATCTTTTAGTAAACAAAAAATGCATCAAAAATAGAAATGAAAGAAAAGCACACAATATTTAAAAGGCTCGACCTCAGTGTGATAAACAACATCATTTCTATAGACACTCCTGTGGGTCTATGTAAATTAACTATTATCAAAAAGTGAATATAACTTTTGTGTAAAATCCTATTGGAAACCTTCTTTCATCTAATAGGATATATTATACTGAATATCCCCAGTTTACAAATTATTATTATAAATTTTCACCCACAAAACAAGTCTAAAACATTGATAAATCTACTCCAATAAAGGTTTTAATGAAACTATATTTTATAGGCCTATGTCTGATGGGAATGAATCTGACGACGTTTATCTGATGAACCATTATGGAAGCTACTATTTTTAAAAATTATGTTCTCAATTTGATTAGAAAACTCAGCACCTCAAGAAAACATATGCATGAAATCTTTTTCATTTCCTATGACTGATACTCTGTATTTAGTTCTCAAAACTGAACATTATTTTATACTTTTCTACGAAATCTCTATCTAGAAAACTTATTCAATATGAAAATTGACTTCAGTTGGAAAATAAATTCCGAAACAATTCTTCTAGTGTGTTATATTTTTTATCAAATGTCACATGTACTATTGTACTTAGAATCAGTATTTATAGGTTCTCTAAAAGTAATAATGGAGGGAAACCAATTTCATTTGATCACTAGCTATAATATATAAACTTGAATTTTATTTTCATTTAAATCACTTTAGAATTCTTTTAAACTTTTATAACATTTCTTAAGACTTAAAAAAATAATTTAATCTTATCTAATTATCTAGCGTTCCAACATTCTCTAATTTTATTTAACTCAATGTTTAATTAATTCATCAATCTTTGTAGCATAATCTCTATAAAAATTTAAAATTCATCTTTGTAACTCTAAAGAGACATCATCTTTGTAACTTCATTAAACATAAACTTTATTCCTCTAAAAACAACAACATTGTAAATTCATAAAAACATAGACTCTGTAATTATATACAAACTTCAACTTTGTAAATTTGGAAAACATTATTCATCTAATCATACTATTCATTATCATCCTTCATATGGTCATACTATTCATCTGATCATATTGTTCATCTATTTCACAATGTTGTTTCTAATTCATTATTATTATGATAATTATGTATAAAAGTTATAATAGACTAAATTTATAACATTCTTCATCTGAAAAATTTCTTATATTTTAGACGTTATATGTTTCTTTATCTCAACAACATTCTTACCTTCCAGATTTCTTAACTTGAACTTTGTTAATTTGTAGAAAATTCATTTTATGATTATCTTTATCATCATAACAAATTATTAAATGAAAAAAATAGTATTTCTAACAAAATATTTTTCTGATATTTTGTATAATGGATTTTTAGATCGAGAACATTGAAATTATTTTAACCTGAGAAAAATCAGACTTCTAGTTCTCAAGAAACTTCCCCGTAAAATATTACATGTTAAAAAACATAAACATTATAAGATCAAGAAATTTTCAATTCCATTTACTTATACGGAATTTAGATCATATCATTACTTCTTCATGATGTTTTATGAACATTGATGAACTATATACCATCATAAGACTTATTTTAGAAAGTTCTTATCTTTTTAACTTTATAAACATTCTGACTCTACATATTTTTTCATATTTAGAAACTATAAAGATAAATTATGTTAACTACTAACAAATATATTATACCTTTTTATATTACAATTATTTAAAAAAAGTTATTTTTTTAATTCTTTTTATTAAAACATCATAATGTATCTTCATTTTCTAACACCAAAAGGGATATTCCATCATCCTATTTCAAATGAAGATTTATTAAACTGTCATTATATGTTATATGGAATTGCAAGATACATATCGAAGATTTTATCCATTATTTTATAACCATGGCCAACTAAAATATTGTTGTCCATAATATCACCCAATTTATCAATCTCATATGTTAACGATGATTAAATATTTACTATCCACCGTAGAGAATCACTTTTGGACCTCACCCATTTTTTATTCTATCATACCCATTATTATGGTGTTGTTATCTACCAAATGGACTCTAGATATTGTTATATATAAAAACACTTCCACCATTACCATAGATCACTAATATCAACCCCATCATCTCAAAAACATCATTTTCCACACCACTAAATCATAATGTATACATCCGTCAAAAAGACATATTCTAAATTTTTTCAATTATACTCCAAGATTTCCAACAATTTTACCAATATAAGTAACACGATTAAACCCCAAAATTCTATAATAAGATCATTGTAGTATATATATTATGTGACACTCAATAAAATATAAAAAACCCAATGAAATAATTTTATTTTTATTTAATATTATCGATCGCTTACCGAGCACAAAACCCATAGTCTAGATGAATTGAAATATAGTATATCATTATAACCTAGATATAAAATAAGTTGGTATGAATGGAAATAACTAAATTATAAAATAAAAATTATTATTTAAGGATTATAATTAAAATAATAATAATTTAAAAGAAAAATATACGTATTCTGAGAAACTATATTATTTATAAAGGATAGTTTATTTGTGATTAGGGAAAATAATTTAAAAGTAATTTTTATGTATTTTTAGAATATTTATTTGATAAAATGAACTTTAATTTTGAAATAATAATATTAATTTTTTTGATAGGTTCAATTTTTGGGATATTTTTAAAATGATTTATTTTTTATGATTGGTGAAAAATAAGGAATTTTATTTGAAAACTGTTTTTTCTTTTCAATTATTTATAAATTTAAATAATATTTTTAATTGGTTTCAAAGTAAAATTAGTTTAAGGATATCTAAATTAATCTATTTTAGGTCATTTTAGTCCTTTTAAATTTGAATTTGGATATAATATCTTTGTGACCCTCTGAACATTTTTTCTTTGAAAACCACCTTTCTCATAGCGTCAGAGGGATTAATTTTTATTTTAAATTTTCAACTTCTGCTGACGAAATTTTTGATAATATATTCTATATTTGGAATCAGAATAATTTATATTATCTTATATGTTCAACTTTCTTTTTTTCCAATATTAATAGTGAAAACACTAAATATCAATTACAATGGTTAAGGTAAAAATGGAGTTACTGAGAGTTAACATAAAAAAGATAGGGGTTAAAATGACCAAAAAAACTATCTAAAATATATTATATGGACATTAAAAAAAATAATATCTAATTTTTAATAATAATCTACTTTTACCCGTGTTTCATTTCACAAACATGGGAACACCTTTTTCTTTTCAAACCCCATAAGTGTGCCACTCACCTCACTTATAAAAGGCCAACATTTTCTTCTTCTCTTCAAACCATTAAAAAATTATGTTTTGGAAAATAAAAAACCAAATCATGTAAAAAATTCCATCACCACATTTTATAAGACTTATTTTGGTTATAAATCCCCCCTAGGTTGGATTTAGGTGGAAACCTAAGGAGGTTACCAGAAGAAGAGGTAACATTCTTCTACGAGTGTTTGTATTATATTTTTTTCTTGACCTATATCAATTCCTATTAAAAAATAGGATATAATAAAGTCAATTTATTCCACATAATTTGATTATTTATGGTAGTATAATGAGCTAAAACAATTCCCACTTCCATCAAATGGGTTACAAAATCAGCACTCATGTGTATGATGGACTACTACCTCAAAAACCGATGTTCTTTCTTCTATTATGGCCTCTCATGGTTGGGTATGAGAATGCATAAAAAGAATATATATAATATTTATAACATAAATTTAAATATTTATTCTTTATATAATATATAATTTTTTACCTTTTTATAGGGGATATGATAACGTTGCTCATGTGTACGACAAACTACTGCCTCGTGAAGCTATATGATTCATATTCCACAAACACTTTACCTAGAATGTAATAAGGATAAATTTAAAAAAAATATGTGATATAAATGAAAAAATTATGAAATTCATGAGATATTTATCTTTATATAAAAATAATATATCATCATCTATCTTACATTTTCACACAACAAAGATGATAACATCATTCTTGTACATGTGGATAACCAGCTTCACGAAGATATGTGAATCTATATACATAAACACACCACATGGATGATATATATAAGTATATTTAATGAAATAATATGGTCTATATGATATTATTATAATTTATAAGGTAAAATATTTATTATCTTCTTTACAATATTATCATTAAAAAATTGAAATATTACTCCTACGTACATACAACCTGCTTTCTCTACGATTGTAACATAGGCCATTATTTATAACCTTATTTCATGATTGGTTTTGAAAATATAATTAACATAAAAATATTATAATTATCCTATATATTAAATAATTATGGAATACGATCAACAACCAGATCATTCACGATGAAACACACATGAAAAAATAGGGTAACTGACACCTGAAACAATGAAAATAATTAAATATTATTAACATTATATTGATTGGATGTTATAAATGGATCATAATTGATATTTTAAATATTAATATTAATGAATTATAATTTAATAATTGGTTTAAAACCAATTCATTTAATGCTAAATCACATTCACCCAAAATAATGAATGAGTTAAGGGATACTATATCAATTTCCTTTCATTGAGGCACATTTGTATATTATGCACCAATTTCAATTAAATGGTATTTATATGAACCCTTTGAAATTTAATATCATTATTCTTTAAAATTAATGGTATTTTATGTTTCAATTTTAATTATTTTATCCAACGTGATTTTACTGAAGAGTTACCAAGTGGTAAATAATTCCATAACTAAATTTCTTTTCATTAGGTTGTATTACTTCTTCTTTATATTTTATATTCTAAGATTATGTTTGTAATGAAATTTAATTATATTATGTATTATTAAAAAAAATAGGAGGATTTATAGTTGATAAAAAACATCAATTCATTGAATAATTATCACTTCAATGTTATGATCATCGAAAGGGTTTATTTCACAATATCATTATTGTTGAGATTATTTTTTCTTGAATATCAGTTGAAGGATATTATTTAAAAAATTTATAATAAACCAATATCAATTTATATTTATTATTTATTCAGGATATTTTCATGTAATCATACCATTTTCCACAATTTTTTACTTTAAATAATTGATAAAATGAATTAATAAAATCCAAATTCATTTCCCTCTTCCGTCAAAAATAAATTTTCTTTTAAAACACTATTTTCTGAAAATGTTTTTTAAAATGTTTTTAACCTTTTCCAAATGACCTATTAATTATTTTATCCCCATTATTAATTTCTACAAAATCTTTTTAAAGGAATATTCATTCCATTTTCAAAATAATTTCTATATGGGGTTTATAATGAATGTGATTGAAATCATTATTTTAACATGTACGATATGAATAGAATTTACCTCCATAATAAACTCTCTAATTTTTAATGATTATATTATAAATTTAAAATATTATTTTCAATGATTTTTTTTTCAAAATGTATTTCAAAATGTATTTTAAAAATTAAAGGGATATTTCGCTCAAGAATGTTTTTATAGATCTTTTCATGGTATTTCTATTCATCAATAAAAAAATCCTTTATTCCTACTACAGTGGGTATATGTTTTACTGATACTGTCATTATTATTTGTATGTATCGTTTATGATCATTTTTATTAAATAAAATTTTGACCCTCCCTTTATTGATTTATTGTATAGTTAATAATTTTTCATTCGAATATTTAATTTCTATTGATCATTTAACATTCCATCTCCTCAAAATATCTGTATTATTTATCATTGATTTGTTAATTACTTAAAAAATTTGTGATTTTCATATGTTGTGTTCCATGAAAAAATTTATTTATTTATTTATTGAAATATTGATAAATATATATTCTTTACTCAATATAGATATTTGTTTATATGGAATATTATTCCTGAATTAAACAAATTATTAAATATATGAGCAATGATTTAGACCTGTAGTGATAATTGGGGTATGATATTATATATCCACATGATGCATCATTAGGTATCATGATAGAAATAATTAATAAACCATTAAATAGTTTTTGATTGTAGTTTTAAATGATATTGTGAATGGAATTGACTGTAGTGGTATCATGAATTCTAGGATCATGGAATCTAACAATCAAGCATTTCCTTCATTAAGAATTCAGTTATTACAATCTTTTATATTTTGAAAAATGATATTATTTCTCAATAAGATTAATTCTCATTTAATTATATTAATGAAATATATATTCAATTTATAACCTTTATATATTTATTATTCCTTAAATTGTTCTGATAGTAAAGTTATATAAATGGAATGTGAGTTTAGCTATTTAGCTTTTTTTGTTATTTTTTCTTGATAGTTTCTAATAAACTTAAACCTTACATAGAATTTGATATTACACTTATTTTGATTCATTTCCCCATTATTCCCTGAAGTGTTATATTAGAATAATGTATGCATCATGTTTATCATGACTACTAAGATATTCAGTTCTTCATGATGTGATTCCATGTATCTTATGCCTATGTAATAAAGTAAAGACTGGTCCACGTTGTTGGGGTTGGGTTTTCTACAGCTGGTATCAGATTAATATTAATAGAAAAATTGAGAACTAGATTTTGGATAAAATATATTTGAAAATATAACCCTATGACTGAGTATGAGCATATGTATAAAAGAACATAATACTATTTTGGTAAGAAATATATTGTGTGGTTTTTCCTAGAAAATTCATAACTTTCATGGATACAACAAGTGTATGTGGTTCTAGAATAGATATAACTTCTGTGAATAACTAAAAAATGGGAATATTTATCTTGAGATGATTTTCACTAGGTGCACTATAACATGCCTTACTATGAATTTAGTTTAAAACACCAATGAGATATACATAGGATGAATCAATTTTTTTACAAACCATTATGATGGAGTTCAAAATTAATATTTCGCCAAAGAAACTCTTTTAATGATTATGAGATTATCTATGAAGAAAATTTTCAATTTATGTAAATTATTTCAACAGTTTTGGGGTTATAGATTATTTTTCATAAATGGCATGATTTAATATACTGTATTCTATCATTTAGAAATATAATGTAGTATAAAGAATGGTAATCACATCAATTAAAGTAATGTAAATAGAATGAATGATTATTTATTTTATTAGTTAAAGATAATCCATTGAAGGTAACCAGTCTCTTAAAAATTCAAATCATATGAGGGAAAATTACTATTTTCTAAGAAGACAAATAAATAATTATCAATGAATTATGTGTTTGAAGTTATCCAATAGAATAAGAGAATAGTAAAGAAAATAATTTATAAGGGGATAAAGGTAAATAATGGGTTTCCCACATGTGATAATTTTGGAACAAAAAAACCTAGTACATTATTGAATAGATTGAGAGTTTTCTAAAATTGTTGAGGGAAAGTCCACCATGCTTTAATTTTCTAGGTAATTACTTTTCGTAATATTTATTGCTTCAACTATAAAGGTATCGATCAATAAGAAAATTTTTACCCCAATCATTAAAGAAAGATAACTCAAAAAAGATAACAGGTCATGGTAAGTAGTATGATATTACTAATTAAAAAGTGGGGTGATTAATGTGCTTTTGTTGGTAATCAATAATTATTTCATTTTATTATTTTATCATATATATCATGGTTATATGAATTATTAAATTTATAAGGGTTTTACTACAATCCATTTTACTTAAGGATTTTAAAGCATATATTGAATGATATCAATAACCAATAGAAATTATTTATTAGAACGTTTATGTTCATGGAAAAGACATGACAGAAGGAAATATAACCCCTAATATGTTCCTGATGTTGAGATAATGATGTTGATATAAAGTGATGATTGATATGGATAATGTAAATTGGATAGTACTGACTACATTGGAAATAATTATTGATTTTTTAAAATATAGTTTAACCTATCATTTACGGAGGTAAGGATTTTTGGGGTTTTAAAGAATATACCTAATAATATATAGGAATATGGAAGCATGTTTGTTTTAAATAATTTCCTATAGTAATTGAATTCATTACCATGTTTTAAGAAAATACATGATGAAGAAATTTGTAAGGCCCTAACACTAAATGTTACATAATCTTTAGTTAGGTAAATAATTTTACTTTAATTCACAGCGGGGTTCTTTTCAGGTTTAGGGATTTATAAAATTATGCCATAATTCATACATAAAAAATCAAAGATGATAAGTAGATAGTGCTAACCAGTATCAATTTTTTCATAAAAAAACTATTAAAATGAAAAATGACTTCTATTCATGTTAAATCATCAAAATGATTCCCTTGATCCCATCATTCTCCTAATTCTCCCTTAAATCCAGTGATGAGAAGAAAAAATATCACTAAGGGTTCCATCAAGAAGGAAAACTATTAGTCTTGTTGAATAATGCCACACAAGAATAATTTGTCATAAATTAATATTTTTCACCTCTAAAAAGTAGTAAATACTTTCCTTAAAAAACATTTCCTACCTTTTTAAATCATTATATTACCATACAACCATAGAAATAACATATAACATATAAAGGTAACTTGGGATGTAAACAAACAAAAATGGATTAACCATGTGATTGAATTCCATAGTTATCACTCTTACAAATGGAAGAGACTTGAAATTACATCCATACCCAATGAATTGGAGGTTATTGTTGGATATGGTCATACCAAATATAAATAAGAGGGTGGTGAATTGTGTGTATTACAATTTCTTTGCAAGATCATAATATGTCCTTTTAACTTTATTATAATTATTAAGCAATAGAAAATAAATATCAAAGGACACATGATGTATTGTGGTTTGGGGAATAAAAGTCCCATAGTCCACTCCATCAATACTCTACTCCACGAGAATGGTGATTTTCACTATCTAGTCCTCTTATCAGCAGACCATTCCACAAGTGAGTACTGGGTGTTGACACCTTCACATGTTTAAGGCTAAACAGAGCCTTCTGGTTCATACATAGAACCTAACACATAGCATAGTATGAGAAGCTCATCACTCAAAGTAAAAGAGTATTTTTTTCATTGAAATACTTTCTAGTTGTTCTTCACAATTGAAATTTCATGAAATTTTTAGTTGATGGATCATTGATTTTCAGAAATGATGTTCTTTGGGTAAGAGTAGTTCTGAGTCAATTGGGTTGCTGTAAATCTTGAAATATAATTCACAACATTAAAAATAGTCAATTCACAAAATATATTTGATGTAGAATCAATAAAACTTCAATATTGTTTCTTATTCTTCAGAAAACAGAGCTTTGTCACTATTTGTAACAGAAGATCTGTAAGTCTCAATTGTCTCTGTAAATTATAGCAGTGAAAATATCTAGAGCTTGATATATATTTTTCTTCTTTTTGATGATTCACCTATATCTCTGTAATACAAAATAATACAAGTATATATAGAATAAAGATGAACGTTCTCCTTTTAAATTTAGATCAACAAAAGTCTCCTTTAGAATTGTGATATTCAAAAGTTTGAATAACATAGCAGTCGTAACTCCCCTTAAAATTCACCATGAAAATATCTTATTAAATTGATCATTTGAATCATAAATACACATATTTCAATTAGTTAAAGACGCGCATTCGATTTTGAATTTTAATTAGGATTAAAATTATCCTAATAATATATATAAATATTGTTGGTTTAATAAAGTCGTAATTTAAATCTATCACACCAAACATCATGATGAACTGCATTGGACACATTCTTTGAACTTAATTTTCACAACGTAAGGTTGATCAAGAATGTATGATTTGATGATCTTTTCTTCAAATGTAATGTTGATCTCAAACATAAGGTTGATCATCCATAATTTTCTCTACAACTCTCAAATGAAAGGTATATAATCCATACTTTTATCAGATTCTAAACGAAAGGAAAATGATCTAACGTAAGGTTGTTTACAAAATTAAGGTTGATGAACCGTAATTGTGAGAAACAAACATGACTTTCCATACTTACTTAGGGTTCTTCTTCCATACTTTTATTATATTCCAAATGTATGGTTCCTTCCAAACATAGGGTTATTATTCTATAATTTTCTGATAACATATGGTTACTTAACCATACTTTTCTGATAACCTATAAGTGATAGTTTTCATCCTTATTCTACGCTCCTCAATTTAGGTTTTGAACAGTGTTTCTAGAACATCCTAATGTTATTTACGAACAAGTAGATCATGAATAGTGTTTCTAGTACACGCTAATGTGATAAAAATGATTTTTGAATACTTTTTCACAAACTCTACATGGATTAAACACTTAAATATTATTCAAACATAGAGAAATAAATAATATTAATTTCATGAAATATTCTCAATGTAAAATCATTAGAATAACAAATATAGGTATTTGTGAATATCAAAATCACCACAAAGAGATAGAGTGTCATTATCAAAAATCTCCCCCGTAATAAAATAGAGTGTTTTTAAAGACCACACATGCTCAACAATCTCCCCCTTTTTGATGATCAAAAATCCCATGAAATAACAAATAAACTTATCTAACAAAATTTATTGCATATAATTCAGAATTTTGCAAAGATAAAAACAATATTTTATTTAAACATTATTATTTCATAATTTTTACATTTTTACCCCTTTATAAAGTAAAATAATATGTCCTCCTTTATAAATGATGAATTTTGATTTTATCCCAAAAAATTATTCTTAAAATAAATTTCTCCCCTCAAAATGAAAAGAATTCTTTTCTTTTTCTCAGTAAAAGGTTTATAAAATTAATTTTTTTTTTCCATATTTCTCCACAGAAATATGTTGGGTTTATCTATATTTATTCACATTTTTGTGATATAAAAAATATTGATAGAAAATGAATATAAGAAATTTTAATGTAACACTAAACTATATGTAAATGTTATGATAAACTAGTTATCAATATTTAAATCTGGATTGCTGGAATTCTAACATAGATAGTATAGTAAAACAAAATAATGACACAGAAACATGTGATTCAATTATATGTCATTGAAAATATAATTACGACTATAGTAATGATTATGAGAATGAAGGATGGGTTATAAAGGTTGGAGGAATGGGCTTCAACACCTCTGAATGATTTATTTGTGCTCTAAAATATGTAGTCTCGACCTTTTCATTAATCCATCACCTAATTGGATTATCAAATCTCTTCTATCCTAAGTCATATGGATGTCTTCAATCAAATGGACTCTGAAAAACTCATGTAACCTCTATTTATTTTCCATAAAAAGACTTAACTTATCAGTGAACTGATTAAGAAAAGCTCTAATTCTCGGTTCATTCGAAGTTAACTGCTCAATAAGAAACATCTTATTGTCCAAAAACCTAGATAAATGATCTCTATTTCATTTAAGGTCATGCAGTCTATCATTCATATTTCTCATTGCTGATGTAATTGCCTAAAATATTCTGATCAGATTAGGTGAAGTACATGATGTACTAGCTTCACTATTTCTGAAAGATGTGAATTGTTGCTCCATGAATGATTTAAACTCTTGTAAATCTGACTTCATCACCATTTTAGATGTGAGTTTTGCAACTTCAGCCAACATTTCCTTCTTGAAATTTTAAACTTCTTACTTAGAAACAGATCTTCCTTTTATTATTCAACACTAATATTCTTTATATCAAAATAGAAAACACCCTGATGAAGGCAGTGAAGAATTTTGGCTATCTCTACAGATAAAATAGAAAAATCTACATCCTCGATCTTAGCTATTATTGAATCTTCATCTTCTCCCAGACTGAAATGAACTAATTTAGAGAAGTGACAAAGTTCTACCTTATATTGAAAATCTGTATAGTCCCCATTGATGGTTTTCTGATGTTTCTGAAATTTTAGGGCTTTCCTCAGCATCATATTCATCTGGTATAACCATTCTAGATCTATTACTTTACCTTAAAAAATCATTCGTCATATTGAGTATTTCCACTTGGCATTACTAGTTTCTAACTCATCAGTCCTGTTGGGTTTGGCCATTACTGTCATAGATTTTTGAAGGTTCAAAAATCTAGGGTTTCAATGGTTTGGGTGTTGGTAGAGAAGTGTGATAGAAATTCTCAGGGTTCTGATGGGTTTAGAGAAAATGAATGGTTTTGGAATAGGAAATGGTTTTTGACATCTTTGATTCTTATTTCATTACACACATAGTAATTATTACATTTTTTAAAAGTAAAAACTTACACAATAAAATTTTAAAGAAGAATTTTTTATGTTATGAAATTATTCTAAAACCCAGTAATACATAAAATAAGAATTATAATAATTAATTAAGAAAAAAATTTCTTTTAAAAATAAATAAACCTAACTCCCCAGAATAAAATCAAACCTAGTAGTGTGAATTCATTTAGTAAAAATATTAGTTAATTGAATTTCAATGATTAAAAATTCTTAGAATATATCCTTTTTAATAACATGATCTCTTAGAAAGTGAAGTCTGATATTAATATTCTATGTTCTAAAATGATTGATAGGGTTTTTTGAAATATTTATAGAACTAGTATTATCACATAAAATAAGTGTATTATTAAAATTATGTCTAAATCAATAAGGGTGTTTTTCATCAACAAAACTTGGTCACAAAAACATCCTACAGATACATATTCTGCCTCAGCTATTGATAGGGAAACTGAGTGTTGTTTTTTACTAGACCATGACACTAAAGATTTTACTAAAAAGTAACAAGTACCTGAGGTGATTTTTCTATCTAATCTACAAATTCCAATGTTTGCATCTGAATTTGAAATTAAATTAAAATCGAATGTTTTTTGATAGAGAAGAGATTGAAAGAAAGTTCCTTTTAAATATCTAATGATTATTTAGACATAACGCAAGAGAGATTATTTTAAATGAAATTGAAATATAGCATAAAGACATACTAAGTACATTATATCTGGCCTGGTAGCATTAAGATATAGTAAACTACCAATCATACATCTATATAACTTGTTTTCAACTGATTTTTCAGTTTTATACAATTCAAGTTTCATGTTAGTACACATTGGAGTTGAATATGTCTTGATATTTTAAGTCTAATTTTATTTAGTAAATCAGTAATGTATTTTATTTGATTTAATACATTTCAAAAATATTTTTAACAAATTTGATGTCCTAAAAAGAAAATTAATTCTCCCATCATACTCATTTACAATTTTTTTTGCATTAAATTTGAAAACTCATGACAAAGATTTTTGTTTTTTGAACAAAAAATTACCTCATAAACATAAATTTGAACCAATAAAATATTAGATTTGATAGTTTTCTTAAACAAAGTTAGATCTGCCATCCCAACAGAAAAATCATTTTTTAAAAGAAATGAACATAATCTTTAATACCAAGCTCTAGGTGCTTATTTGAAGCCATAAAGATCTTTAGTATGTTTAAAAATAGAATCCATTTTTTGTGAATTTTTAAAACCAAGAGGTTTATCAACATAAAATTCCTCCAATATGTAACCATTAAAAAAAGACTTAGCATCCATCTGAAATAATTTAAATTTCATATGAGATGCATAACATGAAAGGATCCTAATAGCTTCTAATCTAGTTACAGATGAAAAGTTCTCGTTATAATCTATACCTTCTTCTTGATTATAACTTTTTTCTACTCGTATTTTTTTTATTTCTAGTTATTATTCCTTGATAATCTTGTTTATTTCTAAAGACCCATTTTGTTCCTATTACTGGATAGTTATGAGGTCTTTCAACTAAATTCCAAACTTCATTTCTATTTAATTGTTGTAGTTTTTCATGTATTTATATCATCAAAATTTCATCAACTAAGGCTTATTCTAATGTCTTATGTTCTAATTGGGATAAAAAGACAGAGAATTCAATAATATTTCCTATATTTATTCGGATTTTTATTCCAATGTCAAGGTCTCCTATAATAGTTTCTGAAGGGTGATTCTTTAGGGTTCTAGACTTTCTAGGTAGTACACTATTAGGTTCTTCAATGTCATGTTCTTCTGAACATGACTGAATTTCATTTAAATCTTTTTCAAAGACATATATTAATTTCCCAATTATCATGTTATCATTAGAGGTAGATTCATCAATTTGGTCTTTCCTTTTGTCAAAGGGACCAGATTCATCAAATTTTACATTAACTGATTCTTCAATAATCCTTGAATTTTTATTAAAACACTCAAATTTAGAAATAGAAAAATATCCTAAGAAAATGCCTTTATCAGATTTTGGATCATACATACAAAGATTATCCTTGGTGTTTAAGGTGTAAACCTTGCATCAAAAAACATAATTTACATTAGGTTTTTTGTTATTCCAGAGTATATAGGGTGTCTTTTTAAAAAAAATTCTGATTAAAACTCTATTCATTATTTAATTAGTTGTGATTACAGCTTCAACCCAGAAATAGGTAAGAAGGTTGTATTCATTTAGAATAGTACTATCCATTTCAATAATAATCCTATTTCTTCTTTCAACATTTCGATTTGGTTAAGGTGTTTTTGGTGCAGATAAGGTGTGTTTAATACCCATATTTTAGATTAAGGAATTAAATTACAGATTCTCAAAATTTTGAACATGACCACTTTATTATGAAATTATTCTAGAGTCTTTTTTGTTTTGAACATCTTAGTAAAAACTTTTAAATACAGCAAAAGCTTCATTTTTATAATTTAGAAAATAAATCCAAGTAAATCTAGAATAGTCATCAGCAAAAACATACATATATAATTCACCAACCAAGATTCCTACCCTTGAATGTCCAAACAGATCCATATGGATAAGTTCTAGAGGATTTGATGTTGCAATTTTTTAATAGGTTTGAAGGATAATTTGTGCTACTTTCCATGTTGACATGCATCATAGAATCTATCACTTTCAAATTTGAGAGTAGGAAAACCAGAAATTAATTTTTTCTTAGATAACTTATGTAATGCATATATATTGAAATTTCCATGTATTCTATTCCAGATCCACGATTCATTTATCTTAGATGTTGAGCATTTTAATTTTTGTTTACATAAGGAATTTATGTCCTGGGTGTAATCATTATCAGTTCTTGGTGCTCTAAAATTAAGAAATTAATCTTTAAGAACAGATCAAAAGTTTTTAGAAAAATCCAAAAAATAACCATTATTATAGATTTTAGGGATACTTATCAATTTTTGTTTTAATCCTTCAACATAGAGCACATTATTGATTGAGACAACTTCTGGATCTCTAACAGATCCAATGCCAACAGTCTTACCTTTAGCATTATCCCCAAATGTGACTAGACCACCATCCTTTTGAGATAGAGATCTAAAATTTGATGAGTTTCCACTCATATGTTTGGAGAATCCTATGTCTATATACCATATTTTAGGTTGGATTTTGTGACCTACTTCCTATAATGACATTTAAACAAGGCTTTTTTTGGTACCCATACCCCGTTGGGTCCAGTATTGTAAGATAACAGAGATCTGGGAATGCATAATTATTTTGTTTTTCTACAATCAATTGAATTATATAAACTTCCTACAATAGAGGATTTATTAATACCACTTATTCATGGTTGCCTTAAATAAATTTTTTTAGATATGTGTACTCTTGTTCCACAATAATTACATATTACTTTTCTAGTACTAGGAACAAAGTAATTTTTATATAGTTTAGGTTTTTCACATTTACTGCCTATTTCATATATTTCCTTTTTTAATCACATTCTTTCTAAGTATTTCAATTAGTGTATTTTCTCCTTTTGAAAAAATTAGAGCTGCACTTTTGTATTTTTCTACTTCTATTTGTAGTGTTTTCATTTTAGTTTTATTATTTGTACAATATTTGTTTGATGAGTTATATTTTTCAATTAACTCTTGATGTTGTTTTAACAGAGTGTCTCTTTATCCAAAAATAGTAGTATGAATATTTTTTTATAGATTTATGTTTATTAAATAAGGAATCATATTTCTCTTCTATAATATTGCATTAGGCTGTATGTTTATTATTTGAACAACTAGAACTAGTATCAGAATCAGATGAGTAGTAAGATTGTACCTCATCAGATTCTGCTCATAGTCATTTATCTTGAAGAATTTGTTTTTATTATTTTCCATTAATTGAGGACATCTAGGTCTGATGTGACCCATAAGTTTGCATTCATAGCATCTGACTACCTTTGGTTATTTTTAATTCTTTAAAAAAAATTCTAAACCCTTTCTTCTTTCTGTAGAATTTACTAAACATTCTCGCTAGCGGAGCCAGTTCCACATCTGAATCAGATGAATTAGACTGATCTGAGTTCTCTTTTATTTCATTCTTCATTTTTCTTCTTTTATTTTGAGATGTTAACTTCAAAGAATTATTTTCCTTTTAGATTGAATCTTTATTCTCATTTGATTCATATTCCATCTCACTTAATACATCATAAGAGTTCCAATTAACTCTCTCATTGTAAGATCTTTGACTGGTAAGGATTGCCTAATAGCAGCTGATATCCCATTCCATCTAGGTGGTAATACTCTCAATATATTCCAGGCCTAATCTGCTTGTTTGATAGGATCTCTGAAGGTAGTGAAATTATTGACAATTTTGTAAGCCTTCCATTCATTTGGGGGATACATTCTCATTCAAACATTCTGAATGTGTCAAATTTTCTTTTAGTAGTGGCATATCTCATTTGTCTAACATTTTCAGTTCCTTTATAATAAACTGTAATCTTCAACCACATTTAATAAGACACCGGGCACTAAGATACTCTATTGAATTTATTTGGTCCAAGACCACAGATGACAACATTCATAGCTTTCGAGTTTATGTCTTACTCTGATTCTTTATCAGCACTCCATGTTTCAGGTTTCTCTGGAATCACATAGGGAGTTTGAATTTTTGAGTAGAATCTACATCCATGGTTTTCTAAATAAATTACCATCCTTGATTTCCAGCATCCATAATTTTCACCATTGAAGTAGGGAGCTCGAACGATTGACATAACCCCTCGTGTATCAGCCATTTTTATTTGTATAATATAAAATATTTAGCTTGTTATAGCATAATAAAAATAACCATCTTTGATACCAATTATCAGAACAGGTTAAACAAAATATAAACAAGAGGGGGGGGGGGGTGAATTGTGTGTATTACAATTTATTTGCAAGATCATAATATATCATTTTAACTTTATCATAATGAATAAGAAGAGGAAAATAAATAGCAAAGGATGCATGATGTATAGTGGTTCAGGGAATAGAAGGCCCCTAGTCAACTCCACCAATGATCTTCTCCACGACCATGGGGATTTTCACTATCTGGTACGCTTATCAACAGACCGTTCCACAATTGAGTACAGGCAGTTGACATCTTTATAAGTTTAGGGCTAAACAAAGAATTCTGTTTCAAACACAAAACCTAACAAACAACATAGTACGAGAAGCTAGCTATTCAAAGAAAAAGAGTATTTTTCATTGAAATACTTTCCAATTGTTCTTTATAATGGCAACTGCACGCAATTGATAGTCAATGGATCATCGATTTTTACACATGATGTTCTTAAGGTATGAGTAGTTCCGAGTCAATCCAGTTGCTGTAGATCTTGAAATATAATTCGCAACTTTAACAATAGTCTATTCAAAAAATATATTCGATGTAGAATCGGTGAATCTTCAATTTTGTTTCTTCTTCTTCAGAAAACATACCTTTTTCGCTCTTCGTAACAGAAGATCTGTAAGTATCAACTGTCTCTGTAAATTGTAGCGGTGATGAACTCAATATTTTGATATATATTTTTCTTCTTTTTGATGATTCACCTTTATCTTTGTAATATAAAATCATACAGGTATATATAGAATAAACACAAGCTTTATCCTTTTAAATTTAGATCCTCAAAAGTCACCTTTAAAATCATGATATTCAAAAGTTTGAATAAAAGATCAGTCGTAAATCCCCTTAAAATTATCCATGAAAATATCATCTTGAATAGATTTTTTAAATCATAAATATAAATATTTTAGTTAGTTAAAGACAAACTTTATATTTGGGTGTTTAATCTGGCTTGAAATTAGCCTAATAATCTGTATAAATACAGTTTCATTAAAAAAGACATAATTTAAATCTCTGACGCAAAACATAGGGTTGAACTACTTAGAATACATTCTCTAAATGTAAGGTTCAAAATACAAAGTTGATTAAAAAAGTTATAATTAATGATCCATTCTTCAAACGTAAGGTTGATCTCAAACATATGTTTTATCATCCATACTTTTCACTTCAACTCTCAAGTGTACGGTATATAATCCACACTTTTATCAGCCTATAAACGAAAGGTAAATGATCCAAAATATGGTTGTTTACAAAAGTAAGGTTAATGAACCATACCTTTGAGAAACAAAGATGACTTTACAATCTTATATCGGGTTCTTCATCCATACTTTTTTGATATTCCAAATGTAAGGTTCTATCCAAATGCAAGGTTCTTCTTCCATACTTTTCTGATAACGTATGGTTACATAACTATACATTTCTGATAACCTATAAGTGATAGTTTTCATCCTTACTCTATGATCCTCAATGTAGGGAATGATCAGTATTTCCAAAACACATTAAAGTGATTTCCGAACATATAGAGTATGAAAAGTGTTTCTAGAACATGCAAATGTGCTAAAAATGATTTCTGAATAATTTATCAAATATTCCACACAAATTAAACACTTAAATATTATTCTAATATAGAGAAATAAATAATATTAATTTCCTAAAATATACTCAAAGTAAAATCAATATAATAAAAAATAAATGTATTTGTGAACATCAAAATCGTCACAAAGAGATAGAGTGTTGTTCTATAAAATATCTCCCTTAATAAAATAGAGTGTTCTTGAAGACCACACTTGCTCAATAGTTATAATGTTACCACCCATATTTTGTTTATCATGGAACAATCCCTCTTTGGTTTATCACGTAACCACCCATCAAATCTCCAAGTACCAAAACATAATCATAGCACATAAAAGATTCCAATTATCAACATTTTACTGATAAAATTTCATTTTCAATTACATCAAATCATTTCAAGATATTGAAATTACCAATCCATTATCAAAACCATATTTAATATCAAAATACCCCAAAAAATAGAATAAGTGATTTCTTTTTAATTTAATAAACATTAATACTTATAGGGGAATCCATATATGAAATAATGGTTACAAATGTGGATAAGTTGTTATCATCATATATGTTAAACAATTCATTTGGTCGTTTTGTAAAATTCTTCATCAAAAAATAATCCTTTTTAAAACCTTTAAATGAATTAAATTTCTAAAGGGTTGATTTTACAAGAAGTAAATGAAGGTAGTGTATATCTTCAAAAAAACCTCAATTAAAGGTGATTGGGAGATATTCCCTTAAAAGGATCACATTATGAAATAATTTTAGAGAAATTCCAAAGTTCCCATTTTAAAACATTCATGGATGTATAAATACATTTCCAAAAAACCATTTAAAAAACATGGGAATAAAATATAAATATTTATAATCATCAAAACATTAAAGTGTGGTTTTTTGTTAAAAATTATCTGACATAGAGTCAGACTCGTCTCATAATTGCTTTATATTGAAAAATAATAAACATAGGCAAATTTAAACTTATATTGTAAAATTTTTCATGTATATTATTACTTTTATATCCCTTATTACCATTTTTTAGAAATTAAGTAATTATTTGGGTTCATATCTGGTGTTTTATCAATATTCTGTACTTGAGTCAAAAATGAACTTTGTATGACATCGATAGTCCATGCCATCGTAATTCCATTATATATAGAAAAATATTCATGAAAATATTATCATTTCTATCTGTAAATTATACTTTTATGTCCAACCCGGAAGTATGCTTATGAAAAATGAACAATGTTATAATCCTGGAGATGGTAGGTTTAACGTACACATGAGAAAAATTTTCAATTTTTCACTGATCGTTATAGAAAGAAGGTAAGTATTATTTTATGCTTCTAGAATGATCATAATATCAATAATATCATATTAATATTTTAAATAAACTTATATATAAAATATACATGATATAGTGAATAAAAATGAATCACAACACATCATGGAGGTGATAGTTCTAACGTATGCACGAACAACATTAACATATTTATGTGTATGGAAAGTAAGAATTTTATTGATATATTATTAAATTATAATGATTAATATGTCATGAATATCACCTATGAACATTAATTCAATCATTATAACTTGTGATAAGAGATATTTATTGAAAACGAATTATATAGATTTATGGAGGTGATAGTTCACACATTTGCATGAACGATTAATTCAAACACCATTTGATGGAAGTGAATATGGATTTAGTTGATGATATTGACATAAAAAAATCTCAATATATCGAAGATATTGAAGTTATTTTCTCATCATGGTTGGATAATATTTGAAGGAATATTAATAAGAAACAAAATATAAATTCATAATTCAAAATGTTACCATTCTTTCAGATGATCCCCATTCTTAACACCTTAACAACCTTAAAGAGACTGTGCTACCTAAAATAAGGCCTCAATAATTTGAGGTGTAAATCTAGTAAGGCTTTTGGGTAGATATTGGCTGAACCAAATGGTTTTTAATGTGTGAGTAATTGAGAGGAATGTGTTCCTTTTATAAGAGAGGGGAGGGGCACCCTTAGAAATCATTAAAATATTAAATAATTATAAATTTATTTTCTAATAAAAATGATACCAACCTGATTTATTTACATGATACGATGATTTTGGTTTGAATAACTATCATAAAATTAAACCTATACAAGTTTTGAATATTTTTTTAACCATTATCATTTTGTTTTAACCCCTTTAACTCATACTATTTTATCATGTTACACTTTGAGGGTAAAAATAATTACTATAACATGCCAAACGACCAATGAATAAGTCATTAATGACATTTTTAGACATACATAAACTTTTTGGAAGAATTTTTTATTTTTATAAATTTTATAACATTTAGTAAAATATTTTATATTTTAAAAAATGTATTATATCAATTTTGACAATATTCATTACAAAATCATAAAGACATGATTCCTTCGAAATAATTACTTTAAATCATCTATAAAACGACAAAGTCATCCAAAAAATTAGTGGATAACATAAAAAGTTTAAAATTGGTAATATCATTTTTTTAATTCGTTTTTTTAATAAATATATTACTACATCATCATTGTGTCATAATTAAATTTTATAATTTATTTCTTGAAAATAATAAATAAATTACCATGATGTAGGTAATGTTTTTATCATTCTAAGGACTATTTATAGTCGAACTTATCACTTATATAACCACATATTCAAAATGATTTACTTATTAAAAATTTTAGTATGATATTTTTAACTTTTCATTAAATAAAATATAATAAAAGAAATTTTCTTAAAAAAGTATATTAAAATGGTTATAATTTCGACCAAATGTTGATTTTGGTCGATACCGACCCATATAATTAAACTAGTACAAGTGTGGGGGTAGTTTTATATTATTATGATCTTATTTTTACGTTTAATTATCAAATTTACCTTTATCCATCATAAATAAAATACTAAAGTTACTATTCATCAAATATTATTTTGTTCATATTTGATCACATTTTTCATACTGATTATAACCATTTATATACAATTTTTAAAATTCAATTCACAGAAGCGGTAAAATTATGTTTAATGTTAATCCCGTAAATGAGGCCAGAAGCTAGGTAAAAGAGACATTCAAAATTTAAATTAGTGTCAATGATTACTTTCAATACAAAAAATCATTCCAATGTCATAAATTGGATTAAAGTAAAAACATATAATCTAATTATACTTTAAAACCAACTAAAAGGATAATTTTACAATATAAATAAATATGATAAAAAAGAATTTTTGAATTAAAATGATGTATTTATACTATTCATTAAAATATGAATCTTAACAAAAACAATAGAAAAAATATAACCAAAGTCAAATTTTATATGCTGATTAAAAATGAGAAGTTTATTTATCAAAATAGTACTTATGAAAGTGAAAAAAACTATATTTAAAATTCATTCTCCATCAAAAGGTAGTAAAAATGTATTTAAAAGAAATAATCCTTTTGTGCATTAAACTGAATTGGATCTTATATCATATCTAGAAATCATTAAAGATAAGTTTTAAACATCTGATTGAATTTATATTTCATTAATATAATCCAAAAAAGGATATTTGATTATTTTATAAATACAATTCTTTATAATTAAATAGTTTTTCATAAAATCACATCTGTTTTATTCAATTTGTATTTCATTTCATATATAGTTAATTTGTTAACCAGTGGATCATTATATAAACATTTGTAAATAGTATTTTAATATTTTTGTTAATATTTTTCATTACCTATATTCAAATGAATAGGCAATAAGAAACACCTAAAATAATAATATTACAATATTTTTTTAGTATAACTCAGTCTGGCATGCAATGTATGATTTTAGAGAAACCAATTGTTGCGTGTCAGGTATGCTATCATACATAGTGTACCCTAAAGGTAAAATTACTATATTATACATAAATGTTAATAAATATTAAAAACAATTATTCTATAATTACTTGGGATGTTACATCCTTATGCCCTTTTAGAAATTGGGTCCTCAAAATTCTAAATTTGGGCTTGGTAAATAAGGTTTCACATTTCAAAATTACATCATAGAAATCCAACATGGAGAAAAGATTCAATAAAACCTCTAATTTAAAAGAACTAAAGTGAAGTACAAAGGTCACTAAATACATGTAATATTAGGTTCTATATAGAAAACATGTATATTTAAGAGGAAACTAACCATCATGTTCTGATGGAGAGTGATAGAAAACATTTTCCGGAGAATGTTAACAATAAAAAAACCATAAATTTTTGATTGGATAAATAGTCATTGATTATATTTTAGAAAAAGTGAACAAAAAACTTTTTTTAAATTCCACCACAAAACCATCTTTTTTTCCAAATTATGACATTGAATTTTTCATACATAAAGCCCTAAAATATACATATACAGAATTAAAGATCACAAAATTTTAACTATATATTTATATAATATTGTAAAATTAATCAAAAAAATATGGTTAGGATTAGTTAAAACAATTAAATAAAAATAATAATCCATTGGATGCTAGAAAACTACATTTAATATCAAAAATTACACTAAAATACAAAAATGTCAGTAGAAACCATTCCACAAATAACTATCCCTAAAATCTCTCAAAATAATCAAAACTATGTTTAAAACACAAAACTCATTAGTATTGTATTGTATAGTCTTCCAAGAAAATTTTAAATTTTTATCCCCAAATAACATCGATCACTCTTAATGTATCATACCAAAAATGGAATTTCTACAATCAGATATTCACCATGATAGGTTAATCATTTCCATAAATAACCGAAATCTCTATTTGTACACAATAAAATCATCAATTATTCCCAAATATAATTCAAAATGTTCTTCCAAAATAAAATCAGATAGTATTTAATTTACCATGTTCATATATTATTCCCATAAATAGTGAACGTCTTCCAAAATAACATTAACCAATTAATCAATATATCAATTTTCTATTTCATGGAATTCTATTTGATAAAATATATATTCCAAAAATAAACATATTATTCTTCTAATAACTCGTTTAACTAAAAATAAAATGCCACAATAACCAGAGACATTACATAGGCCATTGGTAGGTGATGCATTGTTTTATTCCTTCGGTTAGGGGTAAAATTTCGATGTCCATGTGACACGTGATGGTTTGTCACCCATCCTACATGTATTCCTTTTTAAAAAATTATGTAATTCTTATAAAATTCCTAAAATGAGGTAAAATCATCAAAAATAAGCATAACGTATTTAAACCTAAATTTTTATCTCATGCCTTACATTTTACATCCCAAAATGTAATATCCTATAATTACCTCAAAATCAAGGATCACATAAACCCCAAATGTTATTTATACCTTTATAATTATGTTCATACATGAAAATATAATTCTTCCTTGAATAAAATTTTCATATAATAAACATTATGTTGACATATTAAAAAACAAAAAAATACTCAAATGTGCCTAAATCATCAAAAGAGTACTAGTAATTTTAAACATTTCGATGTCCTTAAGTATACCATAACTATTAAATCCTTTATATGTAGACATATAAATATTTAAACCTTCTTAATATTCTATTAATTTTTTATTTACACCTTATATCTTAATACATCATTCCAAAAAAAGATATGTATTATATCCTCGTGATTCATAACAATCAATCAGATCATGTTTCATGGGTTATGGATAAGAAGATAATTTATACATTGAATCTAGATTTCAGGATCTTCTTATTGTATCTTTTCTCTATGGTATGTTTTTATACTTTAAAAAATTAAATGTTTGAAGCACTTATAGTATTTCACCTTTTTAAATAGTTGGATGATTTGAGGTCTTTAAACCATTTGAAAAATATACCACAACCCATACAATTATTTTACAAATGAGTAAGTGTTTGATAACTCAAACAATTTCTTGCTAGTGATTTGAATACTCCAGAAGCATTCAAAATCATTCAAAGGAGATTTTTTTTATAATAGTGATTATTAAATCATCACGGAGGGAGAACAAGGGGTTGAATGACCTCTTTCCTTACATCTTGAAAAATGATCCTTAATCTACTGAATATAATAAAACATATTCATGAAATTAATTATTAAAATAAGAATACCCAATAGTGTAAAGTGTATAAAATAACTTTTTTAAAGTTATATAATTCATGAACCTTCATATATCTCATTTAATTTAGGTTTTTATCCAGTCCACCTAATTTAACATAATCCTCCAAAACTTTCTATTTGATAATAACCCTATTGGTTATATGGGATCTTTAATCTACCCCCAGAGAGCAGCCTAACCTCTAAAATTATCTAAACTATTCCTATGATACCAACTATAAGGCCCCAAACTAAAACATTACATAATCATGAGTTAGGCTAATAATTTTACATTAATTTAAATCGATAATAATTTCAAGTTTAGATATTTAGATAATTAGGCCACAATTCGAATATAAAAACTTAAAGATTAAAAGTAGACACTTCTACTCACTATCAATATTTTCTCAAAATTAAATAATTAAAATGAAACATGGTCTCTTTTCATGTTCAATAATCAAAAAAATTCAATGGAACCCATCTGTGTCCCTATTCTACCATAAATCTTGTGAAAAACATTTTAAACCATGGGATTAGCCCAAATATCCCAGTAAGGGTCACACAAAAAAGAAAAACTGTTATTATTGTGAAGAAAAGTAAAACATGAATACTTTATCAAAATGTGATATTTTTTACCTCTACGAATTACTAATTAATTTACTTAAGAAACATTTATTTCATTTTTTTGGAATCATAGGATTACCATAAAACCATATAAAGAACATGTAACATATAATGGAAACAAGGGATATACACATACATAAATGGAATAACCATATGGTCATCATCCATACTTATAACTCTAAAAATGGAATATTTATGTGGACAACTTTCATACCGAGTGCAATGGAGGTTATAATGTAACCACACACTCCTGCTATATCATGGAACCATCGGTCTTTGTTTTATCACGTAACCACCCACAAACATTGAAGTACAAATACATTATAATAGCACATAAAAATTTCAATTATCAACATTTCACCCATAAAATTTCGTTATCAATCAGAGGAAATCATTTCAAGAAATTGAAATCATCAATCCATTATCAAAACTAAATTCAAAATCAAAATAACCATACAATGGAATAAGTGATATATTTTTCATTCAAAAATAATTAAGGATTACAGAAGAATCCAAATATCAAATAATGGTTATAAAGGTAGAGGAGTTCTTATCAACATATGTGTTAAAGCATTCCTTTTTTTAAATTATTCATAAAAAAATATTCCTTTTGAGAAAATTTAAATGAATTAAATGTCAAAGTGGTTGATGTTACACCTTATAAAATAAGGTGGTGTATAAATTCAAAAAATACCTCAATGAAAGGATATTCAAAAAATTTGATATAAATTCCAAATATACCATTTTAAAATATTCATGTACATATAAATACATTCATAATAACCATTTTTAAAACATGGACCCAAAATATAAATACTTATACGAGTAAATCATCAAATCATTAAAACGGGGTTTTTAGTTAAAAAGTACTTTACCTCGAGTCTGTCACATCTCATATATTCTTCATATTATTAATTCTAGAAACAAATAAACCTTATTATTTCATTTATATTACTTATTAGCATGTTATAAAATTATGTAATTATTTAAGTTCATATCAGACTTTTTGTCAAAATTGATTACTTGATTCGAAAATGAACTTGGTATGATATAAATACTCCTCCTACTCATAAGACAATAATATCCAAAATCATATTCATGAAATTATTATAATATTTTTAATTCAATTATAATTTTAAATCCAACGATAAATTTTGGTTAAGAAAAATGAACATCGTTATATTCCTGGAGAGAGTAGGCCATGCATACACATGAATAATGTTTTCTATTTTTCATTGATTGTTATGGAAAGAAGGTGTGAATTATTTTATCCTTAGTGTATGATAATAACATCATTAATAAAATATATATGTTTTAGAAAAACATATATACATATATATAGCATACATGTTATGTTGTGAATAAAAACGAATCATATCGCTTTGTGGAGGTGATAGTCCACACGTACACATGAACAACATTATCATATTTATATGAATTGAAAGTAAGAACATAATTGATATATTATTATATTTTAATTATAAATATGTCTATAATATTACATGTTAACATTAATTCCATCATTATAATGAGCCATGAGAGACGGATTTGGAAAATGACTTATATCGATTTTTGGAGATTATAGTTCACATGTACACATGAATGATTTATTCCTCTATAATTTGATGGAATTGGATATTTATTTAGGAGATTATATATAAATAATAATATCTTAGTATATTTAGGATACATGAGTTATTATCTCATTATTTTTGGAGAATATTTAAAGGATGGTGAATAAGAAACAAAAATAAATACTTAATTAATAACGTTGCCTTTCCTTCCAATGATCACCTTTATTAACACCTTATTACCTATAAAGTGGATGTGATAAACAAACATAAGGCCTATTAAATTTGTGTATTTATTGTTGGATGGGTTTTGGGTCGAAATTGGATTGAAAATGGGTTTTCAAGTGTGAATAATAGAGTGGAATGTGTGCCTTTTTATAGAAGATGGGAGGGGCACCCTACGAAATTATTAAAATAATATATTATTATAAATTACCATTCGAATTAAAATGATCCAAAACTGATATATATCCAATATATGATGATTTTGGGTCTAATAAAAATCATGAAATTAAAACCATACATGTTTAGAATATTTTTTAATCCTTATCTTTTTGTCTTAACCCATTTTTACTTTTACCATTTTATCAAGTAAGATACACTTTGTGGGATAAAATAATTAATATTACATTCCAAACAACCAATTAATAAGTCATTAATTACATTTATAAACTTATATAAACTTTTATAAAAATGCTTGTATTTTTTATAACATTTAAAAGATTTATACTTTAACAAATGAATTATGTCTATTTTGACACTATTCGTAACATGAATTTTCTAAAAAAACATAACAACTTGATTCCATAAAACTAACTAGTTTAACTAATATATAACATGAAAAACTCATCCAAAAAATTTGTGGATGACATAAAATATTTTAAATAATAATAATTTTAATATTATTAATATCACTTATTCGATTCATCCTTTAATAAATCTATTACAAAATCATCATTATGTCATAATTAATCTCCATTATTTTTTCCCTAAAAATTATAAATAAATTACAAGGATATAGGAAATTTTTTTAGATTTATATGAACTATTTATAGTCTAATATATCACTTATATAACCCCAAATAAAAAATTATTTATTTATTAAAAATATGAGTTTGACATTTTTGACCTATTATTAAATAAAATATAATAAATGTCATTTTTAAACCCAAGTAACTAAAAAAGGTTATATTTTTAGAGAAAGTTAATTTTCGTCAAAATAAGCCCATAAAGTTAAATTGGGATATGTTTTATGGTAATTTCATATTATTATTATATTACTTTTAAGTTTAATTACCCTAATTACTTTTAATCGTGCTAAATAAAATACAAAATTTACTATTCACCAAAATTATTTTGATTCAATAGGACCAATTTTTCCTATAATTATTACTACCATGTATATATATTTTTTAAAATTAAATTCACAGAAGATGTAAAATTGCATTTAATTCCAATCTCGCGGATGTGGCTAGAAGCCGGGTAAAAGTGACGTTGAAAATTACAATAAGTGTTTATATCTAATATCAATAAAAAAAATTAATTTAAATGACCTAAAATGGTTTAAGTGATAGAAAAATAATATAATAATACATTAAAACCCATTTAAACTATAATATATCAATAATATAAAATTATCCAACAATCATTTTTGGATTAAAATGTAGTAATTTTCAATATTCATTAGAAAATAAATCTGATAAAAAAATACCAAAAATTTAACAATTGTAATTTTTTCTTTCCTTCTTCCAATAATGAATTTTATTTTTCTAAATTGAACATATAAAATTGAAAAAAATTATATTTAAAATGGGTTCTTCAATAAAAGGTGATAAAATTCCTTGTTTGAAAAATACTATTTTTATGTATAAAATTGAATTTGATCTTATGTGATATCTAGAAAACATAGATGATAAATTTTACACATATTATTGAATATATATTTAATTAATATAATCCAATCAGTGTGATTTGATTATTTTATATGAACAATTATACTCAATTAAATATTACTTTGTAAAAACACATCCTTTATATTCAATGGGGGTTTAGTTTAATTTCTAGTTAATTTGGTAACCAATGAATGATTATGTAAAAATTATCAGACATTATTTTAATAATTCAGTTAACATTGTTCATTCCATCCATTCTAATGTCAAGGAAATAACTACAACTTAAAATATTAATATTACAATATGTTATTTTTTCAGTATAACTTAGTCTTGTGTGCAACGTAAGATTTCAGAGAAACTCATTTTTGTGTGTTGGGTATATTATCATACATGGTGTTCATTTATGTTAAAATTAAAATATAATTCAAAAATATTAATAAATACAAAAAAATATTATTCTATAATTACATGGGATGTTATAGTATTCATTTGCTTTTTATATGACTATTACGAGCTAATTCGTGTTGTTAGTGGGATACATGAAAAATTTATTTTGGAAATTTAGTTACATTATATGAAAAAATTTGGACCATTATATTTTGGAAGGGTCATAAGGTTAACAATTTATGAAATTTATTAAGTTGAAAATGGACAAGGTATTAGAGATTAATGTATTACTTCAACATATGTATATTTATGTGTATTGGATAACCTGTTCTAACCATTTTTTATTATAATAATTAGAGATCGAATGAATTAATTAATATTTTATTATCAATAAAATGGTAGTTTATAAGTTAATTTTAGTGATTTATGCATAAAAAACTAATTTTGGGATATTCATTTCTTGAAGTAATAGATGAATTTGAAATTTATCAAAGAAAAAACTATTGATGAAATTTTACTTATGAAATAGAAACATTTCATGTAAGTGTAGATAGTAAAATAATAATTTATTTTCCAAAAAATTGTCTTGAAAGAAAAAAATTATCCCATTACACTCATATATAATGAATTAGATGGTCTTACATATAAGAAGCTTTTTATGGTATGGAGGCCCTTAACGTTCCATTAATCAATCAATTTATTATTATCAATGAACTCAAACAATCACTATAATTATTTTTTATTGTATTCAATGTACTTGTATTTATTTACAACCTATGTTACAAAACATAGAAAACATGTTATTTGTGTTTGTAGATGTACTTTTATACTTTTTTTCTCTCTTATTATGAGAATTTTTATTAACCCTTTTATGATGGGGTTTTTTTAAAAATGGAATTTCTTAATGCCAACCCCTTGATTACTAAGATCACATTTAAATTTTTGATGCATTGTATTTACGAAAGTAATAATTTAAATCCAAAAAATTATAAAATAATAACATTTTTATTAGATAGAATATGTGATCTATAACACCATGCCTAAACAAACCGGGCCATATATTTCATTAAATTTTACTATTTAATAGCTTTCAGAACACACAAACCCAGGTATAAATGAAGCATAAGATAGTATATCGTTATAAACTAGCCAATAAATTAGTGGTTATGAATATTACTAAGTAAATTTTTAAAATTATGGTTATCGATTAACTATAAATAAAAGGAAATCATTTTAGAAAAATATATGTTTTCTAAAAAACTATATTCTTTTTAAATGGCTGTTTAGTTACACTTAGTGAAAATAATTTAAAATTAATTTTTACCAAATTTATAAAAACTTTTTAAAAAATGATCATTATTTCTAAAATAAAAAAATAAAAATTATCTTATGTTTAATTATTCTTATTTTCTGAAATGTTTCATTTTTTATGTATAGTGAAAAATATTGAATTTTAATTGAAAACTAATGTTTCATTTAAATTATTTATAAAGATAAATAATATTTCTAATTGTTTTAAAAGTAAAATATCTTTTATTATATATAAATTAATATAATTTAAAATATTTTAATCATTTATAATTGACTTTCGATATAAAAACTTTGTCAACTTTTCAACATTTCCTCTTTGAAAACCTACTTTCTCATCAATTCTATGGGATTAATTTCAAATTAAAATTTTCCATTTGTATGAATGAAATTTTTGAAAGTGGATTAAAAATTTGGAATCAAATTTAATTTTTTATTATATAATAAGTTCAAATTTTTTCTTTTACCAAAATTAATTGGGAAAACCATAGAATTTAATTACCACAGTAATGGTAAAAATGGATTTACTATGGTGTTAAAGTAGAAACACAAGAGACAAAATGAACTAAACACCTTTATAAAGTATAATTTATTGCCATATTTAGAACATATAATATATAAATCTCTATAATATACTATTTTATACCATTTAGGAATGTGAAAAATGTGGGTACACCTATTTGTTTTTAAATATTACAAATGTGCTACTCACCACACTTGTAAAAGCCCACCCACCCTCCTATCCTATTCACACCCTAAAATACAATTGTTTAAGAAAATAAATAAAAATATAACTTATAAACATACCTCATCTCATTTTATATGACCTTTTGTTAGTATATATGCAATATAGTAAGTCTTTTGTTGTAAACCTAAGGAGGATATCGAAGAAGAGTAACCATTCTTCAACAAGCGTTTTAATTTTATTTATTCTCCACCTATTTAAAATACTATTAAAAAATTATGGTATAATAATATTATTATATTAAATATTTTGAGATGTTTTTAGGTTTTTTTAATTACTTAAAACAATCTAAAATTCTAATAAATAGGTTATAAAATCATCATTCATCTGTGTGGAGGACTACCGGCTTGCGAACCGAGGACATTTGTTCTTCCATTACCACCTATAATGGAAAGGTATGGTGATGGATACAATATATATATGTGATTTTTTAAAGAAATATTATAGCACTTGGTTCGTTATATCATATATATCATTTAATTTTCCATTTCATTGGAAACACGATAACATCGATCGTGTATTTTATGGAGTACCTCTTCGCGAAGCAATGTGATTCGCCTTACAATAACGATCTACATGGCTTGTAATAAGTATATTGTGAGTAAATATATTTGATATAAATGACGTAGCTATTATATTACTGAAATAATTATCATTATTTAAAATTAATATATAATTTTCTTCCATACCTTTCACTCACTTAAAGATGGTAACATCATTCACCAACGTATGAGCTACTGCCTTCACGAGGTGATGCGACTTCCTTTTATTCACCATGCCACATGGATGATATATATAAGTATATTTAAACATATAATATTGTATATATGATATTATTATAATTTTATAAATATAAAATTTTACTTACATTATTTCCATAATGATCATTGAAAGATAGAAACATTAGTCATGTGTATGTAAGGCCTACCGTCTCCATGGCTATAACATAGTCTATTTTTTCATAATCATGTTTAATGATTGGTTTTAGAATATGATTATTATATCATTTTAATTATTATATTGATGATATAACTATATAATATTAACAAGAATTAGAACTTTCATGAAAAATACACCTAATAAACCATGGTAATTAACACCCAAAACAATAAAAATAATGGATGATTATAAAAAGAAGAGTGATAAGATATTTTTAATGGATAATATATGAAATTATTAATATTTGTATGATTATTGAATATGTTAAAAACTTGTTTAAAACCATTATATATTGGGTTAAATCACGTTCAACAAAAAGGAAGCATGAGGTAAGGGATTTTTTCTCAATTTCTGTTCATTGAATAACATTTTTATGTCATGCTTCAATTTATATTACATGGTGTATATACATAACATTGGACATGTATAATCATGATTCATTGATAATTCATTTTATTTTATTTATTAATTTTAATTTTTTTATCCAGTGGTAAATCACTAAAGAGTTACCAAGTCATAAAGAATTTCATAACTCAATTTCTATCAATAATGTTATATTACTTCTTCATCATAATTGATTTTATAAGATTTTTTGTGTAATGAATTTAAGTTATATTAGGTATTATTTACACTTTTTATTTGGATTTAATTTTTATACATATAATCAATTAATTTACTAATTCCCACTTCCACATTATGATCACTGTAAGGGTTTATTTCAAAATATCATTCTCCTCATGATTTTTTATTATTAAATTTTAGTTGAAGGAAGTTATATTATCATTCTATAATAAACCAATATAATTTTTTCCTCATCGAGTTATTCATGATAAATTAAATTAATAGTACTATTTTTCTACTCTTTGTTGGATAAAATATTTGAGATAATGTTTTAAATAAATTTGAGCTTCATTTCTCCCTTTGGTGAGAAGTATGTTTTCTTCTAAAACCATGTTTTCTAAATGAGTTTTCAATTTTATTTAAATTTTAGTAATCATTTAGAAAAAGAAATTTTTACCCATTTTCACTTTTTCTTAAATTATTTTAATATAATATTTATGTTATTGTCAAAATTAGCCTCATTTGACTTTTACAGAAAAATTGAAAAAAATCATCGTTTTAACATGTGTGACATTAATGGATTTTATAGCCATCATAATCACTCAAATGCTTTAAAAATTATAAGTTTAAACTATTCCTTTAAAAAGAAAATTATTTTTGAAATATTCTTTTAAATTTATATTTTTAAGATGGTTTTTAAAATGAAAAGGATATTTTCATCGAGAATATTTTTAAATATCTTTTTATGGAATTTATATTCATCAATGAAAAACCCCTTTATTCCTACTTCACTGGTAATATTTAGAATTAATAAAATCTTTCTTAATTCTAAGGATGGTTAATGATCATTTTTACTAAAAAAATTATTAACATTAATTGTCTTGATCTATTTTTGTAGTCATTAACTTTTCCTTGAAATATCACTTTTTAGTGATCAATGGACATTAAATTACCCCTAAATATACATGTTACTTATCATGGAAATGTTACTTTCTTAAAATATATTATAAATTTTACATATAGTTTTCTAAATTTAATATTATTTGTTTATCTGTGTGAATATTGATAAATTTCATTCTTCACTCAATATGGATATTTGATGATAAGAAATATAATTCACGAATTAAATAAATTGTTAAATATTTGAAAAATTCCTTTGACTTGTAGTAATGGGTGGGCCCGGTATTATATGTTCCTTTGATGTATCAGTAGGTCTGGTGATAAAAATAAGTAATTTGGAATTAAATGAGTTTTCTCTTGCTGTATTAAACCATCCTGTTAAAGGTCTTGATAGTAGAGGTATCATGATGACTGCGATCATGACATCAAATAATTAATAATTTCTTTCAATATCAATTTTGTTATTATTATTCATGGTATTTTTATAATTATTTTATCTATGAATGAATGTCATTCTTATTTTATTATTTAAGTGGCATGTGTGTTCATTTATTTACCATTCCTTATTAATTATGCCCTATCTTTTCTTGATAGTCATGTTATTTAAATGGAAAACAGGTTCCATTATTTTCCTTTCCATTATGATTATGCATATATTTTCTGGATATATGCTAATGTAATTAACTCTTACTGATCATTTGGCTCACCCTTATTTTTTCCCTTCATCAAGATTCCATGAGGTCTACTATGATAAATGTGAAAGGCTATTATAGTGGGAATATTATCATTCTTGAATAAAAATTATCTTGTAATTTTATTTTTAAATTTTAATATTGTAATCATTTATATATCTATTTTAACAAGAATAATAAACTATCCCATAATTTGGGATGTTAATCCTTTTATCTTATGAAAATGTAATAAAGAAGACACCGACTATGGGATACTGGTGTCTTGGTTGCTACAAACAACACAGTGTTATTCCTAGTACCACTGGTCCATAATATACCCTTTTGAGCAACAAATATAGAATAAAAAAAAGAAAAAATATCATACAACCTAACCACCATATAAAATTTTCATGAAACTAAACATGAATCTCTAAATATCAAAAAATAAATGAACACACTAACCCAAAAAAAATAAGACCATGAGACACATATTTAAAAAAAATAATCATATTCAATTGGAATACTATAACTTATATTCAATAATGGGAGAAAAATATAGAAATTATCCATGTTACAAGGGAACTTATACTCTAAAAACCCAACCCTAACTCTAAGTTACATTAGATTCTTATTTATTAAACTGTACCATAAAATAGAAAAATATTTTTCATACACTTCCATGGGAAAGAATTGGTGTAGTATTCCCATTATGTTATCCACACGTGGTATAAAAATGATCTTTTATAAAATACTTAGTTCCTTAGGTAGTTATCTATTTTTCACTTCCCCATTTGATCCATCTAGTTTAATAGCTTTCTACACTATGATCTTCCTACCTCTATAATCACAAATTTCAATGCTCGGTTACCCTACCACATTGGAAAAAAAACAAGATACCTCATCCTTTACTTTTGTAGTTGATCTATATGATTGGTAGTAGGTTCAATTGGTTCCACCACATTCTGATATTCACAGATGTCCCACCACTTTTTCAAATCTACCCTAGATTATATACTATAACACTGAATAAACTTCCATATTATTGTGAATAGTGTACATTCTTGGTTCAACCTCCCACTTTTCCCACATCAGCGTATGCCTTTGAAACAGTTCCTACATGATCCAAAATTGTTATAGAATTTTGATTCATCATCCACATAATATTAATCTCTAGTTATCCTTTAGATTAATATTTTATAAGATATATTTAGTGTTATTTATATTTATTTATAACCTATAATTAATTTTGTTTCCCACTTCACCATTTCATATAGAACACCATGCTACAACAAGAACATCCTTCTTTTCACTCCCTCTATAATTGATTATTATTATCACCTTGTTTTAGACCATCCAGGTGATGTAAGCGACCTTAAATTGGTTCTAAATTAAATATTCTAAAATTTATATTGCAAAATTTCCAACCAATCAATTAGAAAAAATGTATTACAACAAAACAAAACAATATCCCACTTCTATTTTTTATAGGTTTATCTTAATAATATACCACTTTAAGTATAACCAAAAGTCATTCACCAACTCATAATTCCAATTACATCAAACATATTCCCAACAATTATCTTCCAAAATCCCTAAAGGCATAACATATTAATCCCAATAGTTTATGAACTACGACCATTTTCATGTTCTCCATGTAACTCCTTTGTTTGTTGTTTGAATATCCATCCACAATACTACATTTAGAATAACCCAATTATTAAAATTACATCCATATAATATTCCATATTCAATTTATCTTCCATTTTTTTGATAGACCCTTTTTTATGATGTTCACTTCTACTAGATTGATTATCAATCTGGTCACATGTTTCGTAACTTTATCCCATTGTATTAAGAATACTTTAATTCTCACCATTTAGTATTTTGGATTCCTCATCACCCAAAAGAAATAATAAATATTTTAAAAACTATGTAATTGTCCTTGTTAGACCTCATCAAATTCCTAACAAAACAACTCTTTTTCATACTTCATATTTCATTAAATCATCTATTCTTTTTTTTGTCTCAAAATATTTGTATTTATGGTTCTCGGGATACTATGGAAACTGATCTCCATCCGATTAATTAAACATGAAAAACAATTACTATATTCAAAATGATGAAATTCCAAGATTAAAAAAAAAATTGAAAAAATATTCTTAAATAAACCTAAGAATACTTTAATCCCTTTTTCCTAACTACTTTGACCTCCTGGTTCCAATCCTTTATTCGATCTACACCCCATCATAGAGAAAATTACAAATCTCAAAATACCTTCCATAAATCACTATTTTAGAGTTGAAAAAACATAACCCTTTAAACACTACTCAAAATAAATGAACAATATGGGGGAATTTGGGATGCCTTTTTTTAAAATGACATATTTATGGATGACATCTCCAAATTAATTTTAAGTTAGAGTTGGAAAGACACCTTTCTAGATTCTTTATTATTAGAACAACAAAATAACTGTAAACACAGTATCCTTTTACATCATGATTCTATTTTTGAGAAACATTATGAACAAACCAGAGAATGTTTTATTAATAAAAAACACCCACACCATCTTCATTTTATCTTTGAGGAAGGTACTGTAGGTTTAGTGTCATATTTTGAGAATGAATTAAACAAATTTTAATCATTGGTTCCACTATATCCTAGAAGAAAAGATAACCGTATATTCTTCATAATATACAACCAAAAAAATTTAAATCTCCATGAATATGAGTGTCAACACCCCTCGTCAAGGATTTTCAACTTATTTTCACTCATATTTTCATGATACCCATATCATATATCCCTGAATCTAGGATTTACTTGTCTAACGTACACTAATTATTTTGAAAATGTCGATTCGGTGAAAATGTTTTATCACATACTTCAACCACGATAAAACCATTTTTTTGAACACCCCTATGCCATCCAAAATAATTCGTTTAGAAACCGTCAATATAGAAAACTAATTAAAACTACCACTATAAGAATGGGTTTCATGTACCTTCTAAAACACTAGATAAAAAAGAAATCAAAACTAGTTGAAGAAAATTTGGATCAAAAAACTTATTTTCATCCACTATCAGATTTACTTAACATTCATAAAAATATTCATGAAGTGAACCTTCTGGTCCCAAAAAAATTTATTTTTTAGAGACTCCTATCCTTTCATAAATCAATATTAGGACTAAGTCCTAGTCAATTCACATCAACTAATTATCTTTAAATACGTTACCTAATGTGGATACCAATCCTATCAATGATTTATTTTTAGGGTCATATAAGTTTCTCTTTGGGTTGACATTATTGGAATCTCCCTCAATGATTCATTCAATTTTATTTTTTCAATCTCCCTCGACATCACTTATATTTTTTTATCAATCTAGATATTTCCCAATTCTAACACCATTATAAATAAATATTTAACTCCAACTGAAACTAAAATTTATATTGTGTGGAAGTATCTTTGATAAGTCTTTTACAAGGCCAAATATAGTGTGATGCACTACAATAATACTTGAAATAGCTGAACATGGTCTTTAATATTGGAATTATCAACCAAACTATGTTTCTAATTTTTGTTCATGGAACCAGTAATCCAGAAGACATTATAGAGAACCTCAATTGTCGAAAAAGGTATAGAACATCTAGAATGTTGTGGAACCATGAAGTTGATGCATCTAGATCAGAGAATATGCTACACCATATTAACCACATGAATCATTACCATTCAAAATAACATTCTCCTAAGATCAACAAAATAAAATAATACTCCCACCATAAATGGGCCATCAAGAATAACATAGTCTTGAAATCAAATGTTTTCTATGGGATCAATAAAACTTATATACATTTAAGGGAGATAAACAAATATAATATCCAATTTATAAAGGGAACCATTCCTAGAGAAATCAAATCATACATTATGTTATTATGGATCTTTCTAACAAAAACCCTACCTAGATATAAAATAATATGTCAGGATTCTTCTATAAAAAAACTTCTTTAGTTATCCCATTGTATCACTCACTCATGGTGTAGTAAGGATATATTCTAGATTCATAACATTCTATAAAATATCTTTTTATTTTTCATCTTCATCTTCTATATTCAGTCTACTAATATTCTGGACTACTATATTCCTACATCTGTTATCACAACCTTTGACAATTTATTTCTCTTCCACAATGAACATATAACAACTAACAACATCTTATCCTTTTATATATGATCTCTATAATAGATATATAGTTTCACTAGTCACAACACCTTTTTATTTTCATATATATTCCTCCACATGATCAAGGATACCACCTGCTACCCATTGGTGCATAAAATTAACTTCTATACTGTTTTTAATAGTGAAAACTCGAATTTCATCATCCATTTTTTTAAATTAGTGTATGCTTCTTGAACATGTCCTCTAGAACCACACTTATGTTTGCATCATATTTTACCATCCAAATCAATTCATTATTCTGAAAACCTTTAGATTAATCTTATATAGGATTTTTTTTAAATCCCACATAGCCTTCAAAATCACCCAGAAGTAGTTACCTTATCAATTTCAACACTTCCTATAAAAACCTATGATATATCTAGAAAACCATCCACTAGAAGTGGTTATTGATACTGAATTCTTTCAAACATTTTAATTGAGGGTGATAAACTTTTATATAGTTTCTACGTTTTTATATAGATGTTTTTTCCCATAATTTCAGACACTTCAATAAGAAAATATTTTTTATACCAATACCAAACATGTAGGAACTTACATTACTAAATTAATAATTAATAAGAACATAATAACTTCAAACCGATATGGTCAATTTATAAAATTCTCCTCATTTAAGAACTTGGTTTCCAAAATTATTACAATTTGGGTTTATTAATTATCTAGGTGGAATTCGAGACCACAATATATCTAAAAAAAGACCAATTTGTATTGGAATTAATATGATATCATTTTTAGACTACATGGGAAATGTATGGGGTAGAAATAAAGATTTAAAAAAATAATTCCATGAATACGAATTAAATTTTCCTCTAATTAACCACTTAGTATTAAGTTATAAAACTTCATATTACTCCACTTAGCATCATTCATATTCACATTCCTCTAACTCCTCCCAAAGTATCATATCTCCCCCTCATATATCTACATTTATCTTACACTATAAACTTCTCCAATGGGATAGATTTCTTCCTCTCGATATGATAATTCAATTTTAACTCCACATGTTAATATTTAATACCACTTGAGTTCCATTCAGTCCCACTTTTATAATGGAATTATTCATTGAGCCTATATATTGATAATTGATACCACTTTATTACCATTCCCTTTCACTAATTTATTAGTCTCTATCAATAAAACCAAAAAATTTAAAACATTAAAGATTTTTTCATCCATGGAAAACATTATTATAATCTGGGGAGTGATGATTTTTTGAACCACCTCTAGCCAAGGGAGTGGTTGATCACCCAGGTTCAATCGATACTTCTCAAATTCTAGTGTGAAAAATAGTTTGGGAAGAATATCGTAAACTTTTTTTTATCAATTATAATATAAATCATATTTATGACTCGTTTCCCCATTGTTTCATTAATGAGATTATATAAAATATGTATGTGTTTTATACAAGAGTTATATACCTCATTCTTCATCAGTTCGATAAAACCGTTGTTGTAACAATTAATCACATGATTACCGTCAAATTTATCCTATGATCCTCAAGTTGTTTATTAATCCACATAAATTTTATACATTCCATACAAATTAAAATATATTTCACTTTATCAATTCTAAGAGATATTTTCACCTGTTTCTTTCTTATCAATATAATGCACCTCTTCCAGATAAGAAAAATATTCAGCTTTTGTATTTTCTATGAATAATATATCTATGAAGATCCAAATTCAAGTATGCTGACAAGTATTATTACTTTCATATATACTAAACTAATCCATAATTATTTGTTACATTTATATACATCATGATTCTTTTCACAAAAGTGAGTTATTATTCATTCAAAATACTTTGAAACAGATCCCATAAAAAAGTGACAAAGATAATGGAATATATTTTTTCTATCAAGTGATAAAATTATATATACCCAAGATTAACATACATTGTTATTACATAATTTTTTATGATTAGTAATTACATTACAAAAATTAATTCTTGAATACCATGGTAGTATAGCTCAATTGGAAACATGGAAACAAAATATTCTCTCATGGTGAAAGATCTTCAAAACATACATTAAATATATTCCTTTTTATGAATCCTTTTTAAACCCTTTGATAATAACCTAGGAATGGAAACACAATAATGGGTGAGATTAGATGATCATTAAGTGTAAACATAAGATATATCAATCCATATTCATATGAAAGAATGAGATAAGAATAATGGTATGTGATCATGAATATAACTTGCAAGTTTTATACCCCAAAATTTTATAGATTATAAACATGATCAATGTAATAGAGATTAGTAGATTATAATAAATGAATTAGAAGGGTAAAATAACATGATACATGAGGGAATAACTTTGGTATAAGACAAGTAACTTTTTGGAATAAACAGAAGCATAAATTTTTTATCATATATACCCACTATGAAATTTATAACATGTTAGGCTTAGGATGAACACATGTTAACCTAAATCAAGATTAGGAATACCTCCCATATACCCTATTTTTCTAGGCTTTATTTGATCACCCATGTACCATCTTATTTCAATGTTTGGATGATAACTTGGGTACCCTACTGTTTCATGATTGGGATGACCACCTGCATACCCTCTTGTGTCAGGCTTGGGTAAACACATGCTTACCTTCATATTTGGGCTTGGGATGGAACCCATATACCCTCAACTTTTATTATTTTCATGATCACCATATTACACACTTATATCCATTAAAATTTATCCATAACTAAATCGTTGGATAAGGATATGGGTCCTACCCATCATATAATGAAATAATACATATATCTTACCCAATATAAAACTCATTTAACATATAATAAATCATGAAATTAAATTGAAATCTTAAATATTTCACCATATCATTCCCAAAGGAAAATACATAATTTTCATAATCATATCCTCATAGAATAAACCGTGAGCAGGATCAGGTATCACAAGTGTTTTGTCTTTGTATAAACTGTGGAAGAGAAATTTGTTTTATAATAAACATTAACAAATAAAAATAATCCATTAAGATAAATTTTAATAATTTTATATTGGCATTATAACCCCAAAAATAGTAATTAAACTAAAATAATGTGATCTTGGATGCAATATAATCTTTGAAGGTTACAGGGGTCATTTCATAAAGGAAAATATATTTTCATTGAAAAGTAGTTTTTAGAACATTAAACATTATGAAAATATTATTTTTTTAAAAATAACCTTTAAAATATATGAAATACGATTTTTAAAATAATTTCAAACTTTTCTTGAGTAAAATATCTTTTCCTCTTTGATTTTTTTTTAAATATAAAACTTTTTGAAAACATTTTCCTTTGAAAATAGCCTTGAAAACTTATAATATAAGATTTAAAAATATTTAAACACTTTTTAAAACATAAAAATTTTCAAAATAATTTTACTTGAAAATTCTGTTGAATTTAAATTTAAAAACATTTTATAAAACATTGTATTTAAATAAAGTAGATTTTTGACTGAAGAGAGAAATAAGGTCAAGATCCCGTAATGTTTTTTTCTTAAGAATCCTTAGAAATAAAGTGTTAAAAAATATAACCATTACATGAAAATATAATTAATAACCATAGTAGAATAAAATCCATGAGGAGATATATCATAATAATATATTTTTTTAATCATAATAAAAAATAATCATGGCAGACGATGAGATTATTGAAATATACTCTTACAACATTGGTCACATTGAATCATAATAACAATTAAATAATAAAATTAAATGATTCCTAAAATATCATAAAAACAAGGAGATTATTTATATAAAACATCAAAGTGGTATTATATACACCATGTAAAATAATATTGGTTTGTAACACAACATCTTTCTCAAATAAGTCAAATGAAGACAATATTCCCATACCGATTTGGTAACTTTTGAATTGCAAACCACATGAAAGACAGATACTTAAATGGGGATGTACATACCAATAATGTTTAGTATAAATATTATAAAATATATTTATATTATGTATATACACCTCATATAATAATGATGTGGTGAATATATCATGTGTCTCATAAAAGTAAAAAGGTAGATGGAAATCCCTTTCCTTGAGTCTTGACTCCTATCATAATCATTCAAAACAACTATATAATAAATATAATTTTATTATATATATATATATAACAAAAATATATTCATATATATAATACCATATATTATTCACTAATGAATTTATGTTACTCATAATAAAAATCAGGTTAATGATACATTTTAGGTAATAACTGCTTTATTTTTTGTATATATTTTGACTTGTTATTTTTTTTGTTCATGATAATTGGATAAATATTTTATAATATCCAGAATATAAAAAATAATATAAATATCATATATAGTTTCATTATATATGTGTTTATATTAATCTATTAAATTTGTTTATAGGAAATGAAATACAATATTCATGGATACCATAGCCATAGGTACGCATGAACCCATCATCAATTTTATAGTATTATTCAAAGAAAGAAAAGTAGATTCTATATAAGTATTATAATTACAGTATCATATTTATATAATATATATCTCATTTTTTAAAACCATACATAATAAATTCCTTGTAAAGTGAGAACACATCAAATCACATCGAGAGGTGGTGGCCTGCGGTACACCCGAACTAAATTATTATTTTCCAACATAATTGAAAGAAAGAATGTATATATTATATAAAAATTAAATATGCTTAATAACAACCTAAATAACGTTAACATAATAAATAATCTATAAATCCATCAGTATTACAAACATTTTAAGGTGGTAATGAAAGATCAAACGACATAAATTTGCAAAGCAGTAGTCCGCCGTGAACACGAATGCTGATTGTGTATCCCATTTGATGGAACTATTTGAATTTTTCATTTGTAAAATTATCATAAAACAATATCATTATATTTAATATAATAATGTAATAACATCAATATGATATTAAAAAATTTAAGGGTTTTGAGGAATAAATAAAGCAAAAACATTTGTTGATGAATGTTACCTCTTCTTTGGGTATATCCTTTCATTTTTCAACAAAGGACTTGGTCAGATTTATTCTCAAAGTATGAATTATAAGATTAATATATGGAATTTGAGAAATAATTTTGATTGTTATTAGCTGAACCAGAGGTCTTGATAGGTGTGAATATAGAGGAAGAGGTGGTAGCCTTTTATAATAGCGGTGAGTGGAAAAATTCTAATCTTTAGGAAGAGTGAATTCCCACTACATTCCTTCCTGGGAAAGAGGCTCCAATAATTTACCTAAATTTACAATATAAGAGATAAGGTCGAAATTTGTCCATCCAATGGGTTTTCTAAAAGTTTATTGGTTATTGTTTTATTTAAGTATAATGTTTAGTCACATGGCGAACTTCTTTTTCACTTAATCATTATAATTAATTTTAATGAAATTTCCTAACCACTTTGGCTAAAATTAATTTAGAAATAATAGAAATTATAAATTATTCTAATTCTAGATATTTAATCAATTTTTCAAAATTAAATCCATGTAATTGGTGATAATTAATTTTAAATTATTCTTATATACAGAAGAAGCCGACGGTTTTTTAAAGGTAAATTGTTCAAAATTTTGCTTAGTTTTTATATCTAAATTCAATATAATAAATATTCCAATGACATAAATTGGATTAATAGATTTAAAAATTATATATTTGGGACTTCAAAAACAATTATATTTATAATTTAACATTATAAAGTGTTTGTAATTTAAAATTATAAATTATTTATATGAAAAGGTAGTTTTCAAATAAAAGTTAGTATTTTTCACTATTCATCAAAAAATGAAACATCTCAAAAAAAATATCAAAAATCCTCCATAACACTTTTTTCATTGAAATTTAAAAATTGAAGCTTAATTTTTCAGATATAAATTTTAAAAGTGTTAAAATATTTTTTAAAATAAGTAACCCATTAATATTTGGCAAAACCATATTTTAGAATAAACATATTTATATATATAAAATTAGATTCATTCTTCTATCCAATATAGAAAAGACATAAGATAATGTTATGTAGTTGATTTAATATAATCTTTATATATATCATTATAATAATTCATCAAAATTTTTCCATTTAATTTGTTGAGATAAAATGTGTTTGTGCAGTGTAAAATTGTTTTAACAAAAAGGAATTTCATTATTTTTAAATAGTTATTAGAATAATTTTTAATTAATTGGTAACCAAAAAATTATTTTTATATCCTTCTATAAATAATGTTTTCAATATTTATAAAATATTAACATAAATTTGATTCCCATGGGTAGGTGATAACTATAATAATATATTAAAAATATTGTTTATAATATTATTAATAGTATTATATAGTTTGGTAGAACTCCATAATGTGGGTAAAAAAATCTATGAAGGAACACATTATTGTGTGTAATATAAGATAAAATCATTGTTTAATGTTTTTCAATCTTAACATGGTTTAGTGTGCAACATAATCCATCAAATTTTTTTAATCAATTTAAAAAATATAATTCTTAAAATATCAGTATGTGAAAACAATCTTTAATTAATTCTCGTATATAATTAAGAATCTACATCCTTTACATCATAATGTTTCCTAATTTTGGTCTAAAACTGATTAGAGTTTAAAATGTACTTCAATCATGTACATCAAACATTTAAAATAAATCTATTATATATTTTACTTAAATGATAAATGTAAATCTCTAATTTTGACTCACTTATAGACTAATAATGTATGTAAAATCATTGATCATGGAAATGTAAGACTTTAAAAATACTAATTAACTAAAATTATCAACCAATTTCAATAAATAACTTCCAAAAATGACATCATAAAAAAAATTAGTATCATGAAATGATATGTTTTGGGTTACTTCAATTATAGGTTTTTATTGAAACCACCCCTATTAATTTTTTCATTCAACAGCTATGAATATAATTCATAATACCAAGCACAAGGTACATTATTCAAGAAATATAAAACTTATTTCAATAAATACACCTTTTATTCATCATCACTAACTATAAAACCCAAAAAAATCTATATAAACCTCCCTCTAGAGTACAACAATAAAAAATTCCATCTTCAAATTCATTTCGAAAAATTCAATGCCTCTTTGAATAAAAATATATAGTAAAAGACATTTCAATTCAACTCTCAACAATGATGCTAATTTATCTTCAATTGTTATGAAAAATATTTAATAATAACATTTATTAATCAATATTTCCATTTTATGGATCACTATACCATGATCATCATGTTTATTTTGTAGATGCATCTAGATATAGTGGAATTTTGATCCTTTAACCTTATTACAAGATCACATGTATTTTTTTCTGTATTTGGTCTAAAACATCATCAATAGAACCAAACCATTATTCCTAATTTTCTATTTCTTAAAATGATGTTACATTAACTTATGGTAATAGAATTGTATTCTTTGAACATCACATCAATTAAATTTATTGTTTGTGTAGATTTGTCTCTAATATTGTCTGGTTCATAGATCTCCACTCTTATTGATGTATTAAACCAGAGGACATAGATTTTTTATTATTATTGGATAATCCCATGTTTAATTGGGTTGATATGGAATAGTTACATGATATGTAAGACTAAAGGAACAAACCTCATTAGATAACATGAAGGATGAGAGTCCAGAGTACACTGGAAGTTCCTCTCCCCAACATCTACCTCATTTATGGAACCTAGCTACCCACATAAAATGGATGATAAACTAATTTTTCTCGATTTATATATGCATGGTTCTTGGAATTGATATATATTTCCATATCCTTTCTTTATTCATAATACTGATTTATCTCATTCTCCAACTACGATTCAATGAATTATTCCCTTTTGAGATAACTTCTTATATGGATGCATCATTAACATCGGTTTCATTGAATATTTGTTGAGGTCCTTTAGAATTTTAGTGAAATTCCTCTTATTATTTAATAATTTCAAAAAATTATTCGTTTTTACTATTCCTATGTGCCATTTATTCCATCACATTCACCATATTTTTCTCTAAAATTTTGTTCATTATCTTTCTAATGGGTAGATAAGATTTAATATTTTTCGAGTATCACATGAATATTCCATTAATTTAAAAAATCACAATACTTACATTTATTTCATTATTTCATTTGAATCTATTAATATTTTGCAACAAATCTATTTTTTTAAGTATCATAATTATTCCATTCTACAATTTATGTGGATAATTATCTATTATTGATATTATCAAAGACTAATATTATGTTTAAACATTCAATTACATTACTTCATAAAAAAAAATTCCCATAAATTACACTCAAAATGAGCAATGTTTTTTTTAAATTTAACCACAATCCGGTTATGACTTTGGATTAATCTATTTTTTTGTGGTGTTCTCACTTACAATATTTTATATCTGATTCCATGGTTCTAAATATACTTTTCCAATTTAATTATGGGAAACACTATGATTTTATCCGTGTTCAAATTTTAATTTTTTTACTCCATTGGAATATCTTGATTCATTCCATCACCACCTTCTTTGTTTTCATTGTAATTTCCAAACTAAAATCATTTGAAATCTCCCTTTCCAAAATGTTACAAGACCTCAAGCATCCCTCCTTGTATTCTAAATGCTTCTTTATAGTGTAATGCTTTTGTGTGAAACATGGGTAAACTATACTATCAGTAACATCATATAATATAATAGGTACCTAACAATAGTTATCGATAAAAAATAGAGAAATTACATGGAAATATAGCAAAAGGCCAACTATCAATATCAATAAATAATAAAAATGTACAATAATAATAATAATAATAGACATTCTCACTAAACATACATACATAATGGGTCACCAACAAATTTTTTTTTGTATAAATAAATTAAAACAATAAGGGTGAATCAACTATAAAAACAATGTACAACCTCATACTAATCTCCCAACATCCATCAAGATAATCTTGCTAGAAGCTTTATATATCGCGTCACCTAAAATTAAAATATATGGTTTGGAAAATAAAAAACTATCCCTTATATATTCCATCATATATAGTGTATTAATTTATAAAAAATAAATTTTGTGGTAATACACAACTCCATCATTACCATTATTTGATATCATGTGTTAAGAAGGCCACAACTTCACCTAAACCCACCTACTTTATCCAATTCAGTAATCACATATTCCATTTCTACTTCTTATCAAAATATATATTGGAAGAAAATATCAATTTCTAATATTGATAATATTGGAAATCCATTTGGGAAATGAATTTCAATAGATAATCCCACACATATTGGAATCCCAGTATGGAAATGCATAAAAATATCAAGTCTTCTACAAGTAGTAAACTCATTAAGAAATGCATCCCAATGGAAAACCTTGGGTATATAAGAAACCCATAAGGTAGAGGAATCATAATATCTAGTAACAAAAATATAAGAAACACATCAATGGACACAAATAATGTAATTTTAGGAGGGAATATTGGTATTTGAACTCTCATACAAGCTAAACTATACTCTTTGGGTTTAGTACCATGGACATGTCTGGTATCCATTATTCAAGGTAGTAATAGGTTTCTTGAAGGAATATCAATATAAAACCTCCCATGAATTATAAAAAAACACTCTCTATGTGGTTAGGTCCCATGAATTATCTCAAAACTTATCACCCAACATGCTTAGAAGATACAAATCACAAACATGGAAAACATATCCCACAACATATACCTTCATCAGATACATACACACCTCCAAATTTATCTATACTAGAGGGTAGAACATATAGATCAACATCACCTTCATTGACAAACCTCATCATCTAAAACTCTCAACCCAATACACAACTATATAACACTCATAATGATCATGAATTTTAGTTATACCTAATTAAAATCCTAGCCCAAAGGTCATATCTAGGTATTCTGAAATAGTAATACATTTTGTTATTCTCTATACTACCCCAACAGGTCTCACAATAACAAACATTATAACATATTCTCTATCTCTAGCATACATATAGTGTGTGGATATAACTTGTGGTGTATCAATAAATTATCATAGACTAACCAAAAACACCTCTAAATTCACCCATATCATATCTCTGGGATATTATTCAGGCATCACATGGCTTCTTTATATCTATCCATTGACATTTTATACTCTCATCACATAACAATGGGAGTTTTGGACTCAAGGAATCCAAAGTCACAATTTATCATCACTAAGTGCCACTGGGAATTTTCATGAGAGAGTGATTACAAATCCGATCAACTAATAATATAAAACCATAATATTTGAAAAGAATGCTATGTTAAATAATGTATACGACATGCAATACTGATCCAAAAAGAACAATGAAATATTATTATATAAACAAAATCATTTTAGCTTATCCATTAAATTGGTGGGTATGAATATGATTAACAAATTTATTATATATATATATATATATATCTTATCAATATAAATTTATTGATAAATTCTTCGTAAATAATCAATCAATTTTAAGTAAATTTATGTTATTTTTTGAAAATTATATTTATTTTCTATTTGTGAATGAATATTAAAATTATTTATATGAACCTTTATAAATGTTATTTTATAAAATTAAATTATTTTTCTACATAATCATATCATAAATAACATAGGGTTATATTTTTTGGATTTTTTTGAAATTATTTCTTTTTTAGTGAATAGTTAAAATTTCCAATTTTTCAAATACAACCGTTTATTGTAAATAAATAAAGTAATACAAAAGTCCCATTATATTTTTGATTTTTTATTATAGTTAAATATGAAATATTTTAATTAGGTAATTCTGATTAATTTCATTTGAGTCATCAATATTCATTATTTTTTTATAAGTTTATTATTATGCTTGAAAAGGAAATTATTTAAAAACCATTTTCAGACACATTTTACATGTTCATTATTAAATTAAATACCTAAATTTCTATAAATTTAATTCGATAAAATGGATTCCATATTTTGAATTATAATTATTAATATTATTCAATAAGGTCAAATTAATTTTTTTGTAATAATTAATATTAAAAACTATAAGATTTAGTGACCACGATAAAAGGGTAAAACAAGTTAACCAAGGTTAATAATAAGTGATAATACAACGGCATTTATATTAATTCTTATTTGATATATTTAATTTATCCCTTATAACCATAGAATCGTGATTAAATTATTTATGGTACACATTTCCAAGAATGTGACCTATATAATAATTTAATCAATGAAGAAGAAATAATGACTCTATTTCTATTAAATATATCTTATATGTCCATATGAGGAATAAAATTAGTACCGAACGAATATTAAAATTTATTTTTAGTATAATGAAATTTTATTTTTAATTTTATTTTTAATTTTTAAGTTATTATATAATTACCTTAAATTCTTATACAATGCTGACACGACGCTTGTGCATACAGTTGAAAACTCAAGGTAAATGGTTTCAAAAAAATTAAAAGTAATGCATTTGGGGTGATTTATGGTTAGTAAAAAAGTTTATAGTTAATTATTATTAAATTTAGATGGATAAATGTATTATATTATAAATTAATTATTTTATTCAGGTCTCTGGGGACAAATTAAATGAAAAGTGTAAAAATTTACATTAACGATATTTTATGTAAAATATCGTTTATTAAATTATTTTAAAATCCTAAAAAATAATAAATGGTAAAATTAAGGTTATAAGGTGTCTAAAATTTCTTCCCTTTCCTTTTATTATCCATTTTTTTATATTATAAGTAAAATTATAACCCTTTTAACGTAATAAATTTATTACCATGACTAAGGCCAAAATGGGTTTACTAGGATGATTAACTAAGAGATAAGCATTATTTTTGTAATTAAACTTGTATAAATACTATATTGAGGAAATATTTTGATCTTAATATATACCAAATTAAAATACCTATCCATTTCGAAGTATTTTCATCAAGTGTGACCTTATTATAATTTAATATTTTAGGAAATATAAAAAGTTCCCCACCCCTCCATTATAAAGGTGCACTTACTTTCCACTTTTATTGACAAATTAATAACCACTTGGTTTTTCCATTAGCCAAAAAAATACCTTCCATAAATATCTCCCTAGTTCATAAAGACCTTGATTTGATCAGAAAACAACCTAGGGGAGCTTTTAGTGTAAACCTTATGAGGTTGTCCAAAGAAGATATATTGTTCTCTGTAAAATGTTGTTGCTCTATTTATTTTTACACTACCTTTAAATATTATTCATCTATGATGATATAATAACCCCATTTTCTCCCATATACTTATATGTCATTATCTTAATGGAATACCATATATCCATCTCATATCCCATAAAATGGAAAACAAATTCGTTCTTTGTGTGTACGGAGAACTACCACATCATAAACAAGTGTAATTTCTTTTCCATCGTATACACTTATGACTAGTAGTAATGATTTATTTAATATATATATATATATATAATTCATGAAATATTTAACATTATAAAAGGATAATATAACACATAGTTTCTTATGTGTCCAATCACTCAAAAATGATAACATCATTCGTGTATACGTGTATACTACAATCTCCATGAATTGATGTGATTAATTATTCATAGCCACATCAAATAGATGAAATATATAAGTTTATTTAAGGAAATAATATTATATTTAAGATATAATGATATTTGTTTCAAAATAAGAAAATACTTTCCATCTTTTTATAATGATCATCTAAAAATGGAACCATTACTCATATTTTATGGATGGATTTATAGGTATAATTTAGGTATGAAAAATAAAATTATTTCAGGATTATAATTATGAATATTATAGAAAAATTACTATTTTTTTTCATATTCAACCTACCAAAGTAATTTTGGACATAAGAATTGAATATCATCAAAACATCTGATGGGGAATTAATTGTTTATGTAAATGAATATAAAAAGGTAATACATAAATAAAGGTAATAATAAACTAGAAAACGATTCTTGAGTATATAAATAATTAACATAAGTTTATTTTCTTGAATACAATGTACATGACGAGTTGAACTCGATGTAAGGTATTTCATATCCATTTACATTCAAAGATTCATATTTTTCTATTATACACATAATTTATTTTATATGTTGCATAAGATTAACCTTTTAATTATTATAATATGAATCCTTCATAATTCCAACTATTTTAAGTTACAATTCATTTAAATTCATCAAATGGGATTTGATTCAAAAGTTATGAAAGTGGTAAAGAATTTATATTAAAATATATTTTCTTTTCGATATTTTTTATGTTCGAGGATTATGTGGGGGAAATAATATACAATTATTTTCTTGAAACATATATATTTTATTCTCCTCTAGTCATGAATGTGGCTTAAATTTTTTGTTTCAATGTTCGACCATATTTAATAAAGAAACATCAAGATAATTGTTTGTAAGTAATATTGATATTATTTCTTCTTTTAGATCTAGAATTATTATTTTCTCTAACTATTTAAAACATTGTTCTAAAAATTCACTATTTATTTAATAAATATATTTTCACCTGTGAATTATTTTTTACAATTATTTTTAAAAGGATTCATTCTTTGTTTCCAGAATAAGGTATTTTTAAGCTTTTTACTGATGTGTTAAAGGAATGTTTTCTCTAAATTATAATAAATTAATATAATTTTCCCAAATCATGATCACTTAATTATTTAAATATTCATTTTATAGATTCCATAACTCATTTAAAAGAATTTTTTTCTATAATATTTTTGAATTGTATGTATTTTAAAGAACTTATTTCAATTTGAAAATGGTATTTTCATCAATAAATATTCTATTTCGTATTTTAAATATATTTTTCATCAATGGTGAAAAACATCAGTGTTAAGGATTGATTTTAAATATTGTATAAATGTATCTTAAAAATATACCTAGGTCATTATCCGTTCATTCTATGGTGTAATACATGACTTATGTTCATTTCATAAAATTCATTATTAAGTAATTACTAATGATTAATATATAAGGAATTACTATGAAACCCATTTTCATTTCAGGGATAATTCATATTTTTGTGGATTATAAATTATTTTATTTTTTGAACACATAAGCCTGACAATTTTTGGATGGGTGCACTAAGATATCAATCTAGGGCATTGGCCATTTTTCTCAAGATTTGTGTTGTATGTGATTACAGTATAGACATAATCCATTATGTGACTTTTTACATCATGTGATATTTCATAGGAGTATATCATTGACTCTTGTTTATCTCATGTTATAAGTTATTTCCATATTTCATATGATGTTATGATCATATGATACCATGTTATTTATGTTAATATTCCATATGATTACTCATGAGCCATATATTCTATGATATATTTCTTTACATTTGAATTACACATTATGTTTCCATATCAAGATTATTTTCTTACTTGGATTTTTATCTCACCAATTTCTTATATGTATTCCTCAGTATATCCTATGTAGCTTTAGGAACTCAAATATATTTAAGATCAAACTAAGGAGAATAAAATTACATTTTTTATGTTTTAGATGTTTTTTTGTAACTAGTCTTCCAAATACACTTATACTCAAAATATTTTAGCTGTAATTAGTGGATGTTTATATTAAAAATCATGTAATAATTTGTGTAAAATCCTATGGTCTCTATATTTTGTATCATATAAAGGGCTTGTTTTATGGTATTATGTTTAGATAACTTTAATAAAAATACTAGGGATAAGTATAAGTATAGTATAACATCCAAATCTTTTATTAAGGAATAAATTATATAGCTTTCTTATCCCTATGAATAATTTATATTATACCAATACATGGGGTAAAATAATTACTATTTTTATATCTTTGGTTTTGAGAATAATATTGTAGAACTATTTTTATCAGTGGAATTTTGGTGATTATTATATTGAAACATTTATGTATTATGTCATGTTTTAGAACCGTATATCATTTTATTGTGGCACTATGGGGATTCTAGTTATTTATAATAATTATTACCAAATATAATCATGGAATATACATTTTGGTATATGATATTAAGTGTGATTGATTTTTTATAGACGAAAATGTTAAATTTTACTTGGATGAATATGTGATCAAATCTTTCAAATCATGGGTTTTTCACATTATTAATGAATATTTTAAATAATTAAAGGATATTTTTTATCAAGTAATCTATGTTTAAAATTGCATGTTATTGTTGAGGCATTATATATTAATGTGGTGTTTCAACTTATAATGATTTCTTCATTTTGGAATTGTATTACATTGTTCAAAAACTTTTGGTTTTGGTTAATGTATGAAGATATTAATAATAAATATTTATCTATTTTTAGAAGATATGAACCATTATTTTTTGATTTTAGTGCATCAGTAATAAAAAAAATTCATCTTGAATACTCATTATTTAGAGAAATAAGATTATATTCTAGTAGAAATTGATTAATGGATTAAACTTTACTTTTTATTTCAGAAAATATTCCTTTTGTTCTTTGTCTTTATTCTAGATGATATTCATAATTTCCATTCCCTCTTATCAAGAAAATGTTTTATTAACCCTTTTTATGATATGGGATTTCAAAAAAGATATTTTCAGATGTCAAACCTTTGATTATTCAGATAAAGTTAAAATAATAAATATTAAATTTATTAAATTGGGGAATAATATAAAACAATGATAATTTTAAAATAAAATAATGTTTGATAATGTATATGAAAAACAAAATCACACCTAAACGATCCATGAAATATTATTATTTAAGCATGACCATTACAACCTAGCCATTAAATTAGAGGGTATGAATAGTATTAACAAATATATAATATATATATAAATATCATACACAATATAAATGTATTGATAAATTATTTTTTAATAATCACTAAAATTTTAGTCAAATCATTCCATTATTAAAAAAACACATTTTCATAAATAAATTATTTTTTTGTAAGAAAATAGAAATCTTAATTCAAGGAAATATTTGAAACATTATTTAATAAAATTAATATAATTTTTGGAAACAATATTTCAAGATTAACATTGGGTGAAACTTTAGTATTCTTATGAATGGTTTTTTTAGTTGATGTTGAAGATTACCAATTTCTCAAATACCATTACTTCACTACATTAAATGATGTAGTTTAAAAGTTAAATTTTAGTTTGTTTTTGTTATTAAATATAACTATGAAGCATTTTATTTATAATAATATAACTAATTTAATTTTAATTATAAATTTTCTTTATTTTGGTATATGTTTTTTTTATGCTTAAAAATGAAGATTTCTGAAAACACCTTTTATGTGCACACAGGATAACCTATTTAATTAGTCAAAATAAAAATTAATAAGGAATTATTTAATTAAATTTATTAATAATATATATATTAATTAAAATTCATATAACTATGATTACTAATCAAAAAGTTATTTTAAGATAATATAATTCTTGAAAATAATTTTTTTAAAAAACTCTTTGTCGACACCTTTTTTGGGTTCATTTTTAAATTAAATTATCCCAATTAAATGAATTCAATTGGATAAAATGGATTATATATTTGGAATCAAAATAATTAATACTAGGTAATATGATAAACCAAATTTTTGGTCATAATTAATACTAAAAGCAGTAAAAACATTCGCCATAGTAATAGAGTAAAAAATGTTATCTTAGGTAAAATCTAGGTATTAAAAAACCATTTATCATATTACATCTAAGTTGATGAATTTATATTTTCAAATATATATAAAAAAAGTGTTGTATGAATATTAAATTTTAATTTGAAAATTTGGAAAAAATCATGATTTTAATATATTTTTTAATTTTTGGTGATTATATAGTTCTCTTATACACCTATACAATGTTGACACATATTTTGTGAAAATAGTTGAAAACTCAAGGTAAATAGTTAAAAAAATTTAAAAATAATGTATTTAGTTTTATGTATAGTTTAAAGATAATTTTATAGTCAATAATCATTTATTATTTATGGTTATGTGAAGATATTACAAATTCATTATATTCTTCATCTCAATAAAGAGAAATTAGATGAATAGTTTCAAAAATGATATTAATGATCCTTTATGTCATATAATATTTAATTAAAATATTTAAAACGCCTAAAAATCATTAAAATAGAAAATTAAGATAATATATGTTCTAAAAATTCATCCCTCTTCAATTTACTATCCAATTGTTATCTAATATGTAAAATTACTACCCTTTTAGTTTGAAAAGTTTGTTACCATGCTTATGGATAAATCAGGTTTACAGGAAGGTTAAACAAGAGAGAGGTGTTTTATTTCAAATTAAATTTGTATAAATCCAATATCATAGAAATATTTCAACCTTATCCATTCCATAATTGTAATTACTATCCATTTGGATGTATTTTAATTGAATATGACCCTATTATAATTTAATATTTTATGAATCCTCAAAAGTTACCTTCCCCGCAGTTATAAAAGGGGTGCTCTTCTAATATTTTATCGAAACATAAATAACTATTTATTATGTTCAATACTTGAAAAAATAAAATCTTTAAATCCATAAACATTTTATATATTCTTTTTATCGGTTTGAAAACTAACTTCGTATGTTTTTCATGTAAATATTAATAGTTGTTTTGAAATAGATGTTTAATTCCCCCATCAAGTTTTTTCTTTTATTTCATCTTCCAAATATATAAAATCATATTAAACCCTTATTATATAATAAAATAATTTTATCCCATACATTGATATGTTTTTATGTTAATGGAATATCTTCTATCCATATCTATATCCATTCAAGGGGAAACAAAACCATTATTCATGTGTACATTGGACTACCATATCTCAAACCAAAGTAATTATTTCTCCATAAAAACATCTTAGGGATTGTTGTAATTATGTATTAAATTTATATATATTATGTTAATTAAATATATACCATTATTAAAATATTATATATCATTAAATTTTTCACATTTCTATTCACTGGAAAACCATAAGGTCATTCATGCATACGTGTGAATTGCAAACTCTATGAAGCGATCTGATTTGTTCTTCTCCACCAAATCTCATGGATGATATATATTAGTATATTTAAGGAAATTATATGGTTTATATTATATTATTATCAATTTCTAATTATAAAATTATACTTTCCTTTTTTCTATAATGATTGTTAAAAAATGGAAACGTTACTAGTGTGTACATATAACCTACCATCTCCATGATTATAACAATGTTAATTTTTTACTACCATATTTAATTTTTAGTTTAAAAAATATAATTTTTATTTAAAAATTATAATTATTTCATTATTATTATTCTTGACATGATGAAATATAGTCCTCTTTTTCCAAAGTCAACTTATCAAAATAGTTTTTGACATATGATCCAAATATCAACAAAACATTCGACATGAGCTTAATTGATTATATAAATCAATATAACATGGTAATAAAAAAATAAAAGGAATAATAGAACTGAAAAATGTTATTAATAATTTAAATAGTTAACATATGTTTATTATTTAAGAATATTAATTATATGATGATTTAAACTCGATGTGGGGGATTTCATCACAATTTACATTCAATGAGGTATATTTTATTTTTAGGAACCTAATTTTTTATATATATTACATATGCTTCCACTTTAACATATTATATAATGTATAGTCAATAATTAATGTTATTTTTAGTTATAATTTATTTTAATTAACCAGATGATATTTGATTCAAATGTTTCTAAAGAACTAAATGCTTTACGTTACAATCTTATTTCTTTTCAAGATTATTTATGTTCAAGGATTCTTTTGGGGAAATAATGTAAAATTATTTTCTTGAAAAAAATATACATTATTCTAATATAGTCATAAATTTGGTTTTAACTGTTTTTTTTAATTTCCTCAATCATTAAATAAAGAAACATCAATGAATTTGATTGTAAGTAATATAGATCTTATATCTTTTTTAGATTTGGATTATTTATATTCCATGTCTATATTTTCCATAAAAATTTTGAAATTATGTTTTTATTATTGTCAAATGATATATTGAATACGTTATTACAAATTTTTCATCTATTTTATGGGATGGTTCAAAAGTAATATTTTTTGGTTTTATAAATATGGAACTTTTTTAGTTTTTTTACGAACGTGTGAAGGCAATATTTTATTTTACAAATAAAACATGAATAGAATTTCACACTACCACGATCGATCAATGACATGAAGTTACAAATATAATTTTTTGTTTTTCTTTTAAATAAAAATTATTTCTATAATATTTAGTATTTTTTAATTTTAAAGATGTAATTTTAAATTGAAAGGGGTATTTTCATCAAGAAATTTTCCTTGGGATATTTGAATGATGTTTCCATAAAATTATAAAAAATATGATGTTATATATTTCAAATAAAATTTTATAAATTTCTCTTACACACACATCTATCTTATTCTCCCTTCTATTGATGGTGTAATACATTCCTTATGTTCATTTTAAAGATTTATTCATTATTAAATTCCCTTTGACTATTATATGATGCAATATTTAGAAACCCATTTTATTTATAGGACTAATTATAATTATATTTCATTATCATTTATTTTTTTTATTGAATAGATAATCATGAACAAGTTTTGATGGATATGGATAAATAACACTCTGATTTATTCTGTAATTCTTTTTTATGCTAATACATTATGTATGGGATTAGGGAGTAATAGTAACCCATTATGGGACTTTGTCCACTATGTGATATTGTGTTGGAAGTTATCCTTGACATTACTCTATGTGATGTCAAAAATTCCTACCATATTTCCTATTATGCAACAATCTTATGATAACATGTTCATTATGTTATTATTCCATGTGTTTACTCGTGAGACTTATCTTTTATCATATAATGGTACACCATTGAATCACACTTTATTATTCCTTATTTTTTTATTCCCTTACTGGGTTTTAAGCTCACCCATTTATTTCTGTATTCCCCAGGTTATCCAATTCAATTTTAGGAGCTGAAATATATTTAGGATCTCAATAAGAAGATTAAAAATAATAATTTTATGTTTTAGAGTCTATTTTTGTTTTTATACCCATTCATCAAAAGAAACCTGGATTCATGATCTTTGGGTTGTAATTATTATTTTTATGTTAAAAATATCGTAGTAATATGTGTAAAATTACATTGTTTCTACAAATCAGAAGATCATAACAAGCCCCATGGATTTCCGTGGATTTGTAGGCCCATTCCCAACATCATTCTTCGGTTAAAAAAGTATTTTCATGGTCCCATATCCATTCACTCAATATTTAACATGAAATTTCCAAGGATGACAACAACTTATCCAGTACTCAAGGGATAACCACTTATATTTCCCTATATTAACTCACTAAGGTCCACCTAATTCTTTGAAATACTCATACTATGATCCAATATCAAAGTAAATCCCTTTATAAAATTAAATAGGTCATAGAAAATGGTGGAATAGTCACCGAGCTTCTCTCATCTTCCAAGCCTCATATGGTACAAAAACGGATATTATTAACCTAATCCAATACCATAATTCTATACAAACTCGTCTAACTTAATATATTTACATACATAACACTAGGAAAATTCAAGAAACAAAAATATAAATGTGAAGTTATATATCAAAGGGACCAGCTAATTCTATAACAGAGTTACCATCCCCAGTACAACTGTAAAACAAATCCAAAAACTAATTCTCGGTATGTTTCCCCACACTATAGTGCCTATTTCTTACTCCTCGATCAATAAAAAAATTTAAAAAATTTATAATCAATTTAATATTACAATAAATAATAAAAAATATATAATTGAGAGACAATGATAGATATAACATTGAGAAATATGAAATTAGTATCCTATAGAATTATTTTATAAGTCCTTTGAACAAAATATTTTTCAAACTATACTAAATCATATTCCACTTCCATGAAAATTCAACTGAAACCCAAGAAAAAAATAGTAGGTGAAGGGTTCTTACAAAAAATTTATCAATGGGTGATATTCATCCTTATTTGATACCCTAAAAATTGGACTCCATAAATCCTTGATAATTTTCTACAATCTCATCAAGATTTTGTGGAATTATCACCAAAACCCTAGCCAAACCCCACATAAATAATAAACTAATAGCTGAAAAACCAATGATTAAATAATTAAAAAATATTCAGTGTGACATAACAATACTGAATCTACCCACACTGATAGAGGAAGAGAGAGTATGAGAGGGGAATAGAGATCCTTTCACATGGTACCAACTAACCTAAAGTGAAGAACCACAAAGATTGGGGAGAGGGTAAAATGATATGGGGTGGAATTATAATTCATCCTCTATAAAAATACATCTCATAATAGGTAATTATTCAACTATACTAGGAACCAAGTGCCAACATGACACTTATCACAGTCCAATCAACTGTTAATTGGCCCATTCTAGGTGTTTACACCCATAGACTTCACACCGAGTATCAGTGTAGGACCACAATGTACCATTTTTCTTCTTTTGACTTCAAACAATAGAAAGAAAACCCCCTCAATCCTCCAAATACATTGTCAACTCCTAAAACCCATATAATTTATTAAAAATACCACCTATAGTTCTTTTAACACTAAATAATACTATCTGAGTTTCAATTATTAAACCACCACAAGAGTAGAACTCAAAATTAAAATTCTATTTAAAAATCACTAACCCATAATGATGTGTGTTGTAAAATTCTTAAAAAAATGAAACCCATCATATAATTGTTATTTGTAAACAAAATGAAATTCCATTGACAATGATCATGGGATGTGTCATTGGAAAACACACATTGGTGTGAACTAAGTCCTAAATATTTACACCTTTTTCTTCTTTAGCCTATAGTTATTACTCACTATCTTTTCTATCCATGAATAATTACAATATATATTTCTATCAGGCTCAAGATTTTGAATTTTAATCCCAACCTTTTGTTTTGATATAATTTTTAGGATTTTTTATTTAATATTCCATAGCCTATGATTTCATAAATAATTCACCTATTCCACCTTAATAAGACTTGTGGACTTTTTTATATTTACTTGATAAATGGTTCCATTCATTATCTAACAATTAATTAGTGAATTAATTGGTTTCACATTACTAGTAATCCCTTCTAGATGAATGTTACTTCAAGTCTCGAGTTACATAATTGACCTACCCTCAATAAACTGTGTCATGGTCCATCCTCATAATCCAGATCAATATTTATAAATTTGTCTAATTTATGCCACGTATTTCCAAATACATTGATATTTAATGCCCTATAATTAATAAATTAAATTATTCTATCAAGAAATCATTTAATATCATTTCAAATATTCATCTCTCTCATCATGTGGGATGATCATCCACTATAGAGAATCTTTTCATTTTAATACATTTAGCGAAATATATTATAGTATTTTCATACTCTTCTTCCTATTTTATATAAAAGAAACTCTTACTTGAGTTTTAATATTCTGTGATCCCTCTCCAATATCTTTATTATGAATAGTGTAGTTATATTTTTCTTTTAAGAATGGGGAAATCTATTTCCTAATAGAATCGTGTTTACATGCCATTTATTTATCCTCCTTTAACATTGATATGAGTTTTTTATATTTCATATTTAATTCTAATCATTAAATTTAGGAATAAATTTTGAAAAATGAAATAAATATCTATAAAAATAAATTCTTTTGGGAATTTTAGAACATGGCCTTGTTCCCCATGGTGTGATTCAAAGCCCATAATAATTGAAATAATATTTTATTTCCTCATAATAGTTCATAATGTAACCCAATTATCGATAAAATTGAGACTTCATCAATTAAAAAATATTTTTAGAAACATTACAATTATCCATTTTCAATTAATAACACTGTACTCTTTGATATGCTCTCAATGGTTGACAGTTATCTCTAAACTTTTTCCTCTGTTTATCCTTCACATTCTCTATCCTAGTTTTTTTATATTTCTTCATCAATAGCAATTCCATTTTTACCCAAATTTTAGGAATTGAATTGTATATACATTAAACCTAGTACCCAAGATTCAGTGGTTACTTTATTACATTGGTGCAAGTATCATGCTATCACATCCTAGAGGAGCAAAAAAATTAGTAGGCTTTGAAAACTTAATAAAAACTTAATTATCAAATTAAATTTGAAAACATAAAATATAATTGTAAAGACCCAGAAATTTCAAGGAAATTTTTTTTCTTAATTTATTTGGAATTTTATGAGTCCGCAGTTTCTGACGGCGCCTAATTCCGAGTCCCGGTGTGCCTGGAATCAATTTCTGATGTTTTGTTCAGGTACTTTTAATAAATGTACAAGTCAGATTTTATATCTTTTGAACAGGTGCTCGTAATTGAAATCTGAGGGCACCGATTAACTCACAGCGCCGATAATTTCTTAAGGGGACCTTTTCCACAGTTGCGTTTCATGCGGGTTTCAAGTTATAATTTGGATTTTTATCTAAAATTAAATAAAAATTGTGTTGCACACAATTTTATTTTGAGTTGTTTATATCCTACAAGGGGGAGGTTGTTTTTGAGGCCCACACCCACATATCCTTCAATGAGATGATATTTGTGAGGTGGGTCCCACACGAACCCCCAACCTTTAAACACCCTTGAAACCCCCCTTTTAACTCCCTTGTATTTAATTCTTTGAAAACACTCCTTATTTAATATTAGGAGCCTCTCCAACCCCCATTTATTATGGTTAAACCCTCCACCTCCCTCTCTCCTTACTTAATATGCTAACACCTCTTAGTTAATTAATTGGTCAACAATTAAGTAATTAATTCAAGAGTTTGAATGTTGTAAATGCATGGCAGTATAATATATTGGGGAAGCCTTCACATAATTTTGGGTTGGAAAATATCCTATTGCGGAGGATCTTAAGAAAAATAAGAGAAGGGTTCTTCCTTCAACGAGGAACCACCGAAGAATGGTGATCATCTCTTTAGATCTCTATCCAATCCAAAGGAAAAGGAGCCACCCGCAAGGAATGCCGACGACGCACCATCCATGGATTCTTCTTCCTCGACGTCAACGAGTTGACGCCGTCTCCCCACGACACCGTTCTACCGCGACACGTGCCTATTTCTGCGGCTCGATGATGTGTGACGTCAATTATCGAGGTAGGGGGATTTTGTATATTTTATATATGTGATTTATACCCCCTAACACGGGTGTTTAATTAGTTGGATGATTATTTGAACCACTAACGTGGTGGGTACGGACTAACGAACATGTCTGGACATATCGTTGTATCGTTCTTAATGCACGGATTAATGGGAGATGATGAAATGGGACCGCAACGGCGATTTGGAGCTTTCACAGTGGAGTTCGGGTCCCAAGAAGATCCTAGGCGCAATCGGTGGGCAAAACGGACCACCGGAGCGCATCCAGTGGTCTGTAGAAGGCGGCGGCGGCGACAGGTCACCGGAATAGTCCGTCGTGGCTAAAGTCACGGCGGCAGGTGGAAACGGAACGGCTTTGCCATTCCAGAATAAAGAGAGGCGCTGCATTAAGTCGCGCCAGCTGGCCTAAGCTAGAGCCCCCCGGCCGAGCTGAAGCGGTCCACGCGGGCCAGGCCGCGTTGGTCGGTCCGTGCCACACCAACCATGTCGGGCCACGCCCAACCGGGCCGGACCCAGACTCGGGTTGGGTCGACCCGGGGTGGGTGGGCCGGGTCGTACCGGCCCCAACCCCCCTTTTTGGACCGTTTTTAGTCATTTTCCCATAACATGAGTTACATATCTCTGATCGATCCACCATCAGTTGTGTAGGAATACTTGGATCGAGACGACCATTTTGGTATATTACACTCAAGGTTTCGGTGAAGGTTGTGTATGTCTGGGTTGGTTCGAATCTGAAACCAACCGGGCCCTCAGAGCAGAAACACTTATAACTTAAAGACTGGATGTCCGATTGACGTGTCATCAACTACATTGGTTTCCTTTTGATGAGATGGTTCTTTTAGAATACTCCACTTGAGGTTTGGATTCTGTTGAAGTAAGGTCAGGTATGTTTATCTTAGAAACCAACCAGGACCCTGGAATGGAAAAGCCAATAACTCTCAGACCAGATGTCCGTCTGACGAACCGTCAGTGGCGTTGGTAATCACGTTGATGATCGGTTCCTTTGAATATACCCCATGGGATTTTGGGGTACAGTTGAGATACAGTTTGGTTGGTTGGTACACGAAACAAACCAGGCCCCCGGGACAAAGAGGCTAATAACTCACAGACCAGGCGTCCGATTGATGCGTCGTCTATTGCGTTGAGACCCCTATGACGAGGCGGTCCTTTAAGATACTTCCACGTGATATTACGTGACACTTGGAAGTATCAACCAATAGCTCGTGGAGCGGACCCTCCTAGAGACGAGCGTACGGAGTGTGGAGACCTAGTAGTTGTAGACCTGATTACTGCTTGACCGAATCGACTCATAGTGATTCGATTAGCCCAGTGGACGGAGCACCTGATTTGGCGGCAGACCCAAGGTAGACGGAGTGCCTGGTTTGGCAGCAGACCTATGTTACTCGACAGGAGGAGTAGCTATGTAGGCTATTAGGGGGAGTGCTACTGTGTTGGGGCGGCTAACCCATGGCAGAGAGCGCTACTGTGTTGGGGCGACAGACCCGCAGTTCTCAGCTGGAGGAGTACCTCAACAGTATAAGGTTAGTGAGTATCAGCACGGACTCACGACATGAACATTGTACTCGATAGAGGAGGAGTTCTCCAGAAGTCGTGGTTTCGATAATGAAAATCCTGGTATGAGCTGAGTCAATAACCTTTGTGTTTTCCTCATGATTGATATGGGTTACTTAACAACATAGGTATATGTATAGGAATATATGTAAGTAAAGCTTATCTATTGAGATATTTCTTTATAGTTTACCCTTGTTAGATTTTGTGAGACCTTGAGGGTCTCAGGGTCCCTACTGAGTATCGTTATACTCACCCCTGCATGGGCTATGCCCGCACCTCGTTGTGTTGGATGAAGACGACGGACAATGCTGACCGAGCCAGAGTGTATGAGGACTGGATGGTACCCGGAGGTGTACAATCTTCGTGATGGCACATGGAGTGGACCGATAGGCATAGAGTGCTAAGGAGGAAATATGTACCTACCCTTCAAGTAGGAACACGGAAGACGATCCAGGACCTGCTTCACTATTCAGTTGTTTGTATTTTCAGTTGTACTTTCTTTCAGTGGTAGATGTACCTTTCTGTTGGGCTTGTATTTCCAGCCCCTTAGTAATTTTAGAACGCTTATTATACTACTTTTTTTTTCTTTAGTTTTTTCTTTGGTTGAGTGTGTTTACATTTTATAAAGGTAATTTCTTCCTAGTTTTTATGGATTTATGACTTTGGTGCAGGTCGCCAGCCCCTGGACTATGGATGCGGGCTTGGGGTAGTCACGATACAGGCCCCATGGGTCGGGTCGTGACAAATTGGTATCAGAGGAGTCAGTTCTACCACAGAACTTAGGATTCTGATATTTTCTTTCAATGAAGCAATAGGGTTAAGGGTACTAAGTGTGGTTTTCAGTTCATGGAGTCCAGTGTTGGTGCGGGTGGCCGATTTATCCATACAACAGGACCCTGACTTCTGATTCCTGACTCAGTTCATAAAAACACTTATTCCATATGTGTTTTCAAAAGTTTTTCTTTAATTCATCTCAAACTAGGTCAGCTCACCAGGTAAAATATTTTTCTCATGGAACACCTGTTTCTTTTTCAGGATGTCTTTGTCTAGTCAGTCAACGCGGGTTTCGAGTGGGGATCGTGATGGTAGCTTACTGAGCAGCAAGACCGCGGTGTAGAGCCCCATCAAAGCAAAGGCACCAGTGGTACCACTAACCATTGATCTACCCTTGACACCATCCCCAACAGCAGAGGGTACGTGCCGCTTGAGCACTTTTCATGAGTTCCAGCGATGAGGCCTCTGTGTTTTCGAGGTGAGATAGATTTTTAGATAGCTGGGTACTGGCTGGAGGGTATAGCATGAGTGTTCCACATAGTTGGGACACCGACTGTCTTGATGGTGTACCTAACTGTTAGTCTCTTTTAGGGAGTAGCTGAGAGGTAGTGGATCTTAATGCTCCTATTTTACGATGAGGCGACCCTCACCCTGGGAGATTTCGAGGGTCTTTTCAAGGCAGATTTTTTACTAGCAACTCTATGCTCTATGCGGGCTCATGAGCTACTGCTCTCTCTGCAAGGCTTTCCGACCGTAGCGAAGTCTTCTACAGCTGGCAGTAGACAGATGACATAGAAGTCCAAGAAGATTAGGCCAACAGGTGGGCGACCTCGGGATACATGTTCGGTTGTGCAAGGCACCCAAAACAGAGCCATCTATACAAGGATCAGGAAGTGCTATGCATGCGGTGGGCAGGGTCACTTGGCTCGAGACTGCCCGACTTGTCCAGCAGATGAGCAGCAGGCAGTAGAGGAACCTACCAGACCAAGGAACAGGAGTTGGCCGTATAGCCGGTGGTGTAAGGCGCTTCGATGTGTTACCACCACCACCACTAGGATTTCCACCCCGACCGCAGGGAACTGGGGGATATGGGAGAGCATAGCTTTAGGAAGCTGAAGCATATGACTATGGAGCTCCGGAAGTAGGTGGGTAGGAGTGGGACCAGTTCTAGGCATGGAGGCCTTTGTTCTTATAGCTTCTAGTTTCCATTTTGTTGTTGTTATGTGTCTTTGTACTTTGAGTTTCAGTAATAAAATACACTTATCTTTGTGACGTTTACTTCCCGTCCTTTTTGTATGGTTGATACTTAGAGGTTATGGTTAAAACTGTTGACTTGACCCTCACTTTCAATATTCCTACTGGAGGAGACCCAGTGACCACACACTGATTCCGACCATGTGAATCAACCCTTGGAGGCAAGAGTAACAGTTGGATCTCATGGTAGTAGCGTTGAGGCCTTACGACATCATTCAAGACATGAATTGTACCGTTCATGTCAGGATTGACTATATTAGGAAAAGAATGTTGTTCATCCAGGGGATGAGACCGGATTTCTATTTTCGGAAAAGGGGAAATTTTAGCAGCTCTTGTAGGATCAGAGATAGTGAAGGCTACATTGGAGAAGGTGCAGATCATCCCAGAGCAGATGAAGACATCACAGAGCATACAGAAGTCCTATGATGATAGGATTCGTAGACCACTAGATTTCGAGGATGGAAAACACGTTTTCGTACGAGTCTCACCTCGACAAGGTCTACTGAGTTTTGGTCGAGGTGGAAAGTTACCTCCGTGTTTCATCGGACCTTTCCAAGTCATCATAAATGTAGGTGAGGTGGCATACCGCCTGGCCCTTCCACCTCAGTTGCACCGGGTGCACGATGACTTCCATTTATCTCAGCTGAGGAGATACATGCACGACCCGTCCCACATCATCGACCATGGGGAGTTGGAGATCGATGACAGGGCCACGTTTGAGGAGGTTCCGGTGGAGATTGAGGATCGATAGTAACTGGTCCTACATGGACGATCGATTCCACTTGTGCACATTCGCAGGCAGCACAAGAACCTGCAGGGGAGCACATGGGAGCAAGAGGCTCAGATGCGTGTCAGTACCCCTTCTGTTTCTCTAGCGTGTGTTGTAGCTTTATAGAGATGTAAAGCCCTAAGGTGGGCGTAATGTAAAGACTGGAGAATTTCAAGGAAATTTTTTTTCTTAATTTCTATGGAATTTTAGGAGGCCGCAATTTCTGACGGCGCCTGATTCTGAGGCCTGTTGTGCCCGGAATCAATTTCTGATGTTTTGTTCAGGTGAGTTTAGTAAACATATGAGTGAGATTTTCTATCTTTTGAACCGTTGCTCGTAATTGAAATCTGAGGGCACCTATGAACTCGCAACGCCGATAATTGCTTAAGGGTACCTTTACCGCAGTTGCACTTCATGCATGTTTGAAGTTATATTTTGGTGTTTAATCTAAAATTAAATAAAAATTGTGTTATACACAATTTTATTTTGAGTTGGTTATATCCTACATGGGGGAGGTTGTTGGTAGGGCCCACACCCACATAACCTCCCAAGAGAGGATATTTGTGAGGTGGGGCCCACATGAACCCCAAACCTTTCAACACCCTTGAAACCCCCTTTTAAACTCCCTTGTATTTAATTCTTTGACAACTCCCCTCAATTAATATGAGGAGCCTCTCCAACCCCCATTTATTATGGTTAAACCCTCCACCTCCCTCTCTCCCTAATTAATATTCCAACACCTCTTAGTTAAGTAATTGATCAAAAATTAATTAATTAATTCAAGAGTTTTAATGTTGTAAAGGAATGGAAGTATAATATATTGGGGAAGCCTTCACATTATTTTGGGTTGGAAAATATCCTATTATGGAGTCTCTTAAGAAATAGAAGAGAAGTGTTCTTCCTTCAATGAGGAACCACCGAAGAACGGTGATCGTCACCTTCGATCTTCGGCCAAGCCTAAGGAGAAGGAGCCACCCGCATGGAACGCCGACGATGCACCATCCTTGGCATCTTCTTCCTCGACGTCATTGAGTTGATGCCTTCTCCCCGCGACGTCATTCTACCGCGTCACTTGCCTCTTTTTGTGGCTCGACGACGTGCGGCGTCAATTATCGAGGTTGGGGGATTTTTTATATTTTATATATGGGATTTATGCCCTCAAAAATGGTTGTTTAATTGGTTTGATGATTATTTGAACCACTAACGCGGTGGGTACACACTAAAGAACAAGTCTGGATGCATCCTTGTATCATTCTGGATTCACGGATTGACCGGAGACGATGAAACGAGACCGCAACGGCGATTTGGAGATTTCGCAGTGGAGTTCAGGTACCAAGAAGATCCTAGGAACAATTGGTGGTCGAAACGCACCACCAGAGCATGTCTGGTGGTCCGCAGAAGGCGGCGGCGGTGCGCCGCTGGAACAGTCTGTCGTGGCTGAGCCGTGGCGGTGGGCGGAACTGGAACGACTTTGCCGTTCTGGAATGAAGAGAGGTGCGACACTAAGCCATGCCAGCTGGCCAAAGCCAGCCCCCCCCCCCCCCCCCCGGCCAAGCCGGGGCAGGCCACGCAGGCTAGGCGACACTGGCTTGGCCGAACCTGGTCCCGGGTTGGGTTGCCTAGTTCCAGCCGACCCAGGGTGGGTTGGGCTGGGTTGGACCGGGACAAGACGCCCCCTTTTTGGACCGTTTTCAGTCATTTGCCCATAACTTGGGCTCCAGACCTCCGATCGATGCACCATCAGTTGTGTAGGAATCCTTGGATCAAGAGGTTCATTTAGCTATATTAAAATCAATGTTTCAACAATTTTTTGGTATGGCTGGGTTGGTTCGAACCTGAAACCAACCGGGCCCTCGAAGTGGAAACACTTATAACTTAAGGACCGGACGTCCGATTGAAGTTCCGTCAACTACATTGGTTTCCTATTGATGAGATGGTTCTTTTGGCATACTACACATGATGTTTGGATGCAGTTGGAGTATGGTCGGGTTGTTTTATCTTAGAAACCAACTGGGCCCCTAGAACGGAAAAGCCAATAACTCTCAGACTGGATGTCGGTCTGACGAACCGTCAGCGACGTCAGTAATATCATTGAGAAACAGTTAATTTGAGTATAACATATGGGAGTTCGGGGTATAGTTTAGATACATTTGGGTTGGTTCGTACACGAAACCAATCGGGCCCCCGGGACAATAAGTCCAATAAATCACAGGTCGGGTGTCCGATTGACGCGCCGTCTGTTGCGTTGAGACCTCTATCACGATGCGGTCCTTTGAGATACTTCCACATGAGATTCCCTGACACTTGGAATTATCGACCAATATCTCATGGAGCAGACCCTCTAGGAGATGAGTTTACGGAGTGCGGAGACCTAGTAGCTATAGACCTGACGACTGCTTGACCGATTTGACTCGGAGTGATTCGATTAGTCCAGTGGATGGAGTGCCTGGTTTGGCGGAAGAACTACAGCGGACGGAGCACCTGGTTTGGTAGCAAACCCGTGGTACTCAATAGGAGGAGTACCTATATAGGCTATTAGGGGGAGCGCTACTGTGTTGGGGCGGCTAGCCAATGGTGGGGAGCGCTACTATGTTGGGACGACAGACCCGCGTTACTCGATAGGAGGAGTACCTCAGCAGTCTAAGGTTAGTGAGTAGCTCCTCGGAGTCGCAACAAGACCACTGTACTCGACAGAGGAGGATTTCTCTAGCAGTCGTGGTTTTGATAATGAAAATATTGGTTTGATCTGAGTCAATGACCTTTTTGTTTTCCTCATAATTGAGATGGGTTATTTGATAACGTAGGTATATATATGGGCATATACCTAAGTAAAGGTTATCTGTTGAGATCTTTATTTGTGATTTATCCTTGTTGTATTTTGTGAGACATTGAGGGTCTCGGGGTCCCTACTGAGTATCATTATACTCACCCCTGCATGGACTATGCTCGCACCTCGTTGTGATGGATGTAGACGACATACAACATTGACCGAGATAGAGTGTACAAGGACTGGACGGTACCCGGAGGTGGACAATCGGCGTGACGACACACGTAGTGGACCGATAGACACAGAGTGATGAGGAGGACATCTGTACCTACCCTTCAGGTAGAAACCCATAGGATGATCCAGTAGCTACTTCACTATTTAGTTGTTTGTCTTTTCAGTTGTACTTTCTTTTAGTTGTAGATGTACCTTTCTGTTGGGATTGTATTTCTAACCCCTTTGTACTTTCATCATGATTGTTATAATGCTTTACTTGTTTTCTTGCTTTTTTTCTCTGGTTGAGTGTGTTTATGTTTTATAAAGGCAATTCCTTCCCAGATTTTAGGGAGTTACGCCTTTGGTTCTAGTCTCCAGTCCCTGGCCTTTGGAAGGCGGGTTTGGGGTAGTCACAATACGGGCCCTAGGGGTCGGTTCATGACAAGAATATATTATTATATTTGATAACACCAGTATTCCCTTTAGAATATACCAGTATAGAAATAATAATAAATTTAATTTCATTCTGGGGATTGGAAACATAATAAAGGGGTGTGATCAAATACTTAATAAGAGTTTTCATACTACAAATATTTTCCAGAATAAAAAATTAAATATCAAATTTAAATTATAAATATGTTAAAACTATTATTTTTAATCAATAAAATGAGAATGGATAATAATAATGTAGTAATAAATAATGATCAAATAATTCTATATAAAAAATCATATGAGTTTGAGACTTATCCATGGTTATGATAACTAATAAAATAATCACATGGATATCAATAAGTAATATCATAATGAGGGAATACCTAATATCTTACATCCAAAAAATTATATAAATATCACGTGTCAAGATATATTTAAAAAATGGGTAATTCTTTGACTATATACCCATGGTAGTTAACCTCTTGATACATTCTAATGCATTGAGGGGATGTAGAGGGCCCCACCTATCACATACTAATTCCAGTTCATTCCTCATATGAAAGGGTTAAATAATAATCAATATACATGTTCACATCAGAGAACCTATCATATGATATGTTAATAATTTCTCAAATAAAAATATAATCATAATCCATCCACAGTAATATAGATAATAGTATCTAAATATTACATCCCCATAAAATCATAATATCCACCAAACAATTTTTACATAAATTAATATACTTTAGAAATATCACTGAAATAGTTTTTGAAAAAATACCCTTTTCATTTTGAAAAACAATATTCAAAATATAAAAACTTTTTAAAATATAAAGGATAGCATTTTATTTGTAAGGAACCCTTGAAATATTTAATGGAATATTTAAAGAAATGGGTGGTTAAAAATTCCTTCTATTCCATATAAGTTTAGAAACATTTCTTTCATACTTTCAGAAAAAATAAAAAATTGCATCTTTAAGAAAATGATTGAAAGATTAATTTTATCCCATTTTTTAAGAACAAAGGTAAAAATATATTTAGTAAATAATTATATAAGAGTAAATGTATTTCAAAATATTTTATGGAAAATATGGAATTGGAAGAAAATGGATCCCAACTGAGTAAAAAAAGTCTATTTTCTTCAAAACATTGATTATGTGTCTTGAGTACATAAAGAGTGTAAAATGAAGTAAAAATTGAAATTTACATAGATAAATATTTTTTCATAAAATATATTTGGTTTAATAAATAATATCAAATAATTCCTTGTGTAGATACTTTTACATAAAGAATATTTAATTATAATGATATTGTGAAATAAACTCTTTCCTTTGATCTAAGATCCTTCATTTGTGTCTAAAACACCTATATAATTAATATATATTTATTATGATTATATAAAATAACCATACTCATCCATATCATACCTTATATTATTTACTTATAAACTTTTATCACATGTTTATTAAAAATTATTTTTTAAAAATAAATGTTCTAGGTAATAACTAATTCATTTTTCATGTATGTGTTGGTTTGATAGTTTAGATCATTATAAATTTATCATGGATAGATAATATATAGAATTTTTATCATTAAATAAATGTTTTATATAGTTATTATATATTTATTTAGAGTCATACATAAATTTTATTTGATGAAATATAAATTACACTTTACAAGGAGGAGGTTGGCCATATGTACACATAAATATTGTTTTCATTTTTCGATGGATGGAACGAAATAAGGGATAAAAATAAATCCCAATTCAATAATAATAATTATATATATGTATATTAAATATTCGTTAAATATATCATTTTTATTATCTATGTCCAAAAAATGAAAAATGGATCATGTCTCTTCATGGAGGCTGCAATCTAGACATACACAAGAGTGACATTATCATTTTCCAACCAATTTGAATGTAAGAAAATTTATGTGATATTTTGATTAATTATGTATAATTTTTTCATAAATATCATATATATATTTATATTAAGGAAATCATTATATTATTTCTTGAGTAGCGGTGATGGAAAAAATTACATCGATTTAAGAGACAGTAGTTCTCCAAACCAATGACTAACATTTTCTTTTCACATTTCATGGAACATGGGATGTATATTGGTTATGGAATTAACATTGTAAAATATAAAAATATATAAGATACTTATGATATTATTTATCATAGTTAGAAAATACGTAAAGGAGATATATGAAAAAATAAATTGAAAAACATGGTTAAGAACTATACATATTCTTTGGAATACCACTTTAGGTTTTTACCTAAAGCATTCCATGGATGATATTATGATAAAAAATAGGACTCTCGGTCATGGGGATGGATTTAACAACATATGTTTTTAATTATTTCTTGAAATAAAATTCATTTGAAGTGTGGATAAAATAAAATAGGGTGTGTCATTTTATAAGTGGGGGAGGGGACCTTCTTGAAAATTTCCTAAATGATCACAAAATGATAATGTCATTACCAATAAATATGCTTCCAAATTTTCATATAATATTCAAATATATAATTAATTTTTAATATATTAATCATAATTTTATTTATTTTAACACCTGAAATAAATTCATGAGGTTTGTTTTTTACATTATATATTATTCACTATTATATATATCTCTTCGATTTCTTTTCATAATTTATAGGACACACCAATTACTACTATTTATAACATGGATGGATTATAATTAAATTTATAAAACATAACCTATGGTTTATAGGTTTCATTAATGGTGATGTAATGACTCAGTCATGGTGAACTAAAAGGAATATTTTATCAAATTAACACTAGTAAAAATTATTTTAAATAGATTTATTATTTAATTTTCATTATTTCATAATTTTCACTCGTTAAGTTTAAGTGTGGGATGTCATAGTAATAATATAAACATGGGTTAGTAGTCCAAAATTTTATTCTATTTGATAATCTAAAGTGATTATCGAATTTATATTTTAGTCATGGATAATGAATTTGGGATAACAAAATTGGTTAAGTCCCTCAAGGAGAGTTGAGATGGGTGGATGTTCTATTATTTACTTAGTTAGTCTATTTTTCTTTCTTTATTAATCTCTTTGTTACTTCCATGATCTATTATTCCATGTTGAATTCTTAGGATACAAATTTGGATTATTTGGATAGAGAGATCTATTCTAAATGAATCCTCTTTAGCTGGCCATTAGGGTTTTCCTTACTTATGATGGGCTCCAAACATGATAATTGGTGTTAAATGTATCTTGTGTGAGTGTGATTATAAGTGGAGTGGTTGAATTATTAGTAATGGTAATGTGTAAAAAGAGTCATTTCATTGGTGTATAGAGATATAAATATAGAAGGGGGCCATTGTAATATAACAAGTGTATAGGGAATGTATAATAAGTGTGGTATTATTATGGTAGAGAGAGATGGAGGGAGGGAGAGAAAGAGAAGAAGGTAGAGAGAAAGAGATATAGGGAGTCCTTAATGTTGGAAAAAATAGATTGGAGAAACATGGGAGTTTAGTGCACTTATTTTTGTGGTATTTTAATCGAGCTAATAATAGATAATAATTTGTTTTTATAGACTATTTTTATAAAAAAAGAGTAATCGGTAAGAAATGAGTTATCTTATTCATTAGGTGATTTTAAAATATTCTTGAGTTAATAGTAAGTTATTTAACCCATGTTTTTAGTTTATTAGATATCTAAATAATTTCTTAATGTAATGTTCTAATGGGATATATTTTAGATATATGATTTAACTAACACATTACATATATTCTTGTATAAAGTTATAGTTTCAAGTGTAAATTTTCTTAATTTTTAATTTATATATTTTTAATATTGGTTTTAGTGGTTTTAATTATATTATTGTTTAGTTTGTTATTATTTTTAATTTTTTATAAATGATATTATATTTTAGATTATAAAGTTACCTTGATTTATTTTATCTATACATGTTGATTTTCCAGAAAAATGAGAATGTTAGATTTTTTTATTTTCAATAATATTTAGTATATCTATTCATTTATTTCTATATTGGAATTTCCTTGATTGTTTCCTATTCATTATAATGTATTCTGAGTCAAAGATCAATGTATATTTGGATCCTCCTTAAGGTGCGGGAGTTATGAGATGGTACTTTCATTATATTTCCTTCAGATTCTTGGTGCCTATAAAATTCTCATACTCACACCATTTATGCGAACCTTGGTGAATATGGATATTCATATATGTCATTGTAGGTATGATAAGGTACATAAAGAATAATTCTTGGATATTATATGGTTTATTAAGGAATCATGTTATTATGTTAATACTCTACTAGATAGTGGATTGAGGGTGGATAATTTTGGATGGACACATCATCTGGAATATAGTTTAAAATGTTTAATTTTATTTTTATGCATCTATATAGTATTACATAATTTTTGTATTGCCACTATATATGTTTAATATTCTCTTATAGTATTTTAATTTTATATTTTTGTGTAGAGATTGCATGACTATAAGTGTCCGGTCTCATTTCCTTTTATTTACAGGTTGTTATCTCTTTCATATATGTGTTTTATGTTAGATGTTTAGTGTAAATCAGGGAAGAACAAAGTTGTTTCGTAAAAGTGTGAATTGATAACAAATGATTAATTCATACCCTAAAATCTAGTCATTAACCTTATGTTATTAGGGAATTTTTTCATTATATGTGGATTTATATATTGAGTAAATATATGATTCAAATGAGTTATGATAAATCAAACCTAACAAATGGAATAAGTTAATAAATTTAAATATTAATTTATGGGAAAATATGATTGTGAATCAAGATAATAATATTAGAGAGATGGAAGATTAAATTACATATATTTATATAAAATTATTTGAGATTTTAAATCATGTAATAAGGAATATTCCTTCCAAACCCTAAACCCAAAGGGAATTGTCACCATGATTACTTTGAGAAGTAAAGAGATAATATTAGATGAAAAAAAATATCAATGAATAATAAATAAATAAACCAACCTAAAAATAGGATAAAATCTATTATATAATATTTTTAAATAATCTTTTCAAATAAATAATTAACTAATCTAAGAGTTACCATGTTTGAATGATTGAAAGATGAAAAAATATGGTAAAATAAAAACATCCAAGACCATTTTACTCCATTTAAGGATTATTCGAGCATAAAATATTCATATTTCCATTTTATTATGTTAGTATTTTTTGTTAATAAGTATAACAATATTTTTTTATAGATCATGGGCAATGGATAGAAAAGACTCCCACCAAATCTTATGAAGTTTATTCCCATTTAATGTTGGGAAAATGGATAATGAGTTGGATCTATGGTATGAAGTCGAACAAATAAGAAGATTGATGAGATGGTATTAATGTTAAAGGAATGTACTATGGAGGGTAACTAGTTCTATATATAAAATGTTACTGGATTATGGGAATATTAAAGAGAGCTTTCTATTTGACCATGTCTGATAGAAAGCTTACATAAGTCGCAAGAAAAAAACTAGACTATTTTAATGCATTAATAAAGCTTTATGATATTCTAATGAATGTATCCCTAATTTATTTAGCATTATGTGTCTTTAATTTATTGAAGAAATAACATGGGAAATTTATTTTTATGTGTTTGAAGTAAACATGTAAAATAGGTGTCATGAGTACATTAAATACTCTATTCTGAGTATAATTACTATATAACTTTGTGAACAATATTGAACAGGCTCAAAGAATTTTTGATAATTTTAATTAGTTGTTATAGAATTGTTTGAGTTTTCTGAAGAATTATATATGTAAATATATAAGATTACATCATCTGTTGAATAAATTAAGATAAGTTTATAAGTTTCTAGAACATTTCTTAAGTATATCCCTATACGACTTTACATGATGATCATAATATTTCAAGGTGAAAAATATGAAATTACTCTCCAAACAAAATTGTGAGTAAAAATATGTTGACCTGGTATTTAATAATTCTTAATAGGACCTATAAATTTATTCCATAGTGATATATAACATTGAAATAGTGTATGATTTTGTCAAGTTGTTTTATAAGAATTTTAAGTCCCATGACCGACTACCAATTTTTCTACATAAGACATTCAATAAGATCATAAAAATATCTATGCTAAGATGTGTATGACATTAAGGACCCATAATATGACTTTAAAAGATCATGCATAAATTCTTATGAGCATATTACTTAAGTACATGACTTGTAAGACATCATTTTTCCATATGACTTTAGTCTATGAGAAATTTGTAGAATTTCTAATCTAATGATTCAGGTTTCCAAATGATATTATCTTTAAGGGAAAAGATGAATGATTCTAAAATTGATATTCATTGTTTTAAATGTCATAAACACCTAAGAAGATATATTATTTAGTACTATGAACTATAAAAAAAGATATTCAAGCTGTGGAGAAGTGGATTAAATAAATAAGTAATTCTAGAATATTTAAATGAAAATTAAATTACATATATTTAGAATATGAAGAGATTAAATATAAATATCCTGAATCAATTTTATATGTTATAGATATCACCTAGAATTTGTGATTCAAGGTGAAAATAGTGATGATTGAGTAGTACTGTTATCCATGATTTACATATTCAATATTGATGCTATATTGTTTTTATTGAAAGAATAGCTGGTATAAGATAATGAGACAAGACATAAGTATTAATGATGTATTATTTTTTATAAAGCTATACAGATTGTTTTATTTTTTATTTCAATGGAACAATTTTGTGAATGATACGAATATAACTAAGACAACTAAAAACACCTGGATGATTTTTTTAGCAGTGAGAAAATTGGGTAATGAAACAAGTGAAATTCATGGTAACTCTTGTAAATGTATTGGAGATATCTAAGTGAGTAAAAAAGAATAATTTAAAAATATATGTGGTCACACCCAATGGAAGTGCATGAAAATATAAATGATATTTTGGGAGAAACCTGTGAATGAACCTTTGAAAAAATAGGAGGTCCACTATATTATTTTAAGGGCTTTTGTATACTAAATATAGAAAATATATTAGTGTTGACTAATGTATAAAATAGAAAAATCCAGAGATAGGTATGTGTGTTTCATTTGTGTGAAATTAGATCTTGAGACCAGTGTAAAGAACATAGATCTCTCATATAAAGAGATATAAGATATGTTCATCATGTATTTATATTGTTTGATCATATGAATATTGAATCTGAATGTAGAAGAGGATTTTATGATACTCTTTATTACATAATGTTTAGAAGAAGAAAGAATAAAATGAGAAGAGACTAATATTATTTTAACTATTTTTTATCTATGTGTTGATACTTTGAGAGGTTAATAGGCTATTAGATTCATTAAGATCAAAATATACTGAATTTGAGTTGAGAAATCAATGTGATCATGTTTTTTTGAGTATCTTTGAATATGAGCTAAAATAAAAAACCTCCTTTAGGAATTTATCATAAATAATTGAAGGATTTTGAAAAATATGCTGTGATGAGGAATGAAATCTATTCCATGGATGGAATTTAAAACCTATACTCATAATAGATCAAATTCTAAAGGGATGTAATGAAACAATTATTAATAAAAGGTGGGAAGTGGAGAAACCAGACACACCTTGAGTATCAAGGAAAACATAATGAGAATTTATGAATTTTGTGATATGGTAATTGTGTGAAGTATAGTGATATGTTATCATCTGTAATATTAATTTAAATTAGTATAGGTATGTGATTCACTAAATCCATTGTATTGTGATACATATAATAGTTATGAATCCATGATTAATGAGAATAATCATTCTTCACGAGGAGTAGGATTCCCATGAATAGGATTAACCTGGTAAAAATAATTCATTCCATATTTTCTAACATATAACATGGTTGTTACAGGTTTGGTAATAGTTAAAATATATTAATTAATATCCTAATAGGTAATAAAGGCTCAAAGGTGTAAATTTTTAAATAAGAAATTAGTATCTGGTTAACAATAGGAAAACATGATATCCTGATTCACCCCCTCTTAGGTTTCGATACAAGATCCATGAGGAGTTTCAAATATCAATGTTAAGACTTAATGATATAATGTTTTGATATATTAAAGACAGTCAATATAAAAATTAAGCCACAAGAAAAAATCTATAACATCTTGACCTAGGTTTCCCATTCAAAGTTTGAATTATATATATATTTAAGAGAACATACCCACACACAAGTGGTTTACAACAATTGAGGAGGGTCAATCAATATAATTTAGAGGAGAAACCTATAATGTTATACCTATCAATAATAAAAGATACAAAAAGAATAAATCTTCCATCAAACAATACACATAATAACAACTTAATTATTAAAAAACAATAGTATCACTATGTAAAAAAAATAAAAATACAAATCATGATAAAAAACCAACAGTTTAAGGGGTGATTGGATTAAATAGACAATCATATACAAGTAAATAATAAAAAGTAAAAAATATAAGTTAATAATTACAATGGATCCAAGACAAAGTCTTAGAACAACCTTTGATTACCTATAAATCCATCCTAACACAATGACCTGATATACGGGCCAACCAGATACTTGTATATTTAATAGTGTAGTTTTCATAAATGACATGGTGCATGTGTAGGGTGAGTAAAAAAACTTGTACAATGCCCCCAAAACACCCCTTACATAAATCCTAATATATACTTTACTGTATAAAATAATAAAATAATAAATCAAGAATCAATGTAAACTGTCAACATAGGTTAATGGGTATTTTATAGTCCACCACAAATCCTGATACCACCTACATTGTGAATCCCCCAAGTAGGATCAAGACCACAAAGGAGTGGGGTGAAATAATGGGTCCCTGTTTATTTTTATAATTAATCTACTGAACTTATTTAGAAAATATTCTTTTCCTCTAAAACTTGTTAGAGTTACGATCCACTAAACAAAATATCTCAGCCTCACATTTTTTATGAAATAAGTATAAATATAGAGAAAACATGATACTTAAAAGGTTCAGTATAAATCCCTACTCCTTTTCATGTTGGATACAACGTTCAACATGTATTTATTCATTTACTTCTTTCTAGAATACAAATGAACATTTAAATAATATTTTTACTTCATAGTAGTCAAAATATATGTAATAGTTGGTTATACCCCATGACTTTTATTTTCACATCTGTTTTGCCACAAATAGTTATACACCCCAAGAAATTATCATTTTTAGTAATTGGTAATCACCCACATCTATAATATTCTTTCTCCTTCTTTTATGATCCACTTTATAGATTTCTTCAATTCATCAACAAGTACGCTATATTATCTTCACCTATGTACCAACATCAAGAACATCAAAAACTATCTTAAGAAATTGTTGGTCTTGTAACATCCTCAACATCTTTGACTAATATGAATATACTCAATCTCAATTTAAAAAAAATTAGAAAACATACTTAGGATTGTCAGTCCGACTCGACCTTCATTTGGTAACCTTAGTCAGATGGTATCCATCCGATTCACTTCCATGTAATTCTACTTCTACAATTTCTTCACCAACTGACTATAAAATAAATTTTAAAATGAGAAATCCACTATCCAATTGAAATATGTTTGATGGGACTTCACCCCAATGGATCCATCTCTGATGGAATTGGCTTTGATGGACCTTGCTCAGATGGACTCGCTCCGATGAGATTTGTTCTGATCATCTCAACTTCAGCCTGAAAGAAAACACGATTTGGAACTCAATTCCTTTAATAAAAATTTTAGATCTCTCCCACATGTGAATAGTGTAAAAGTAAGAGTTTACTTATCCCTCTCTTTTTAGGAATCCAAAAATGGTAAATGTGGGGAAAATTCTTTCTTCCCGCTCAACCAAATATTCATATCTTCAAATTTCATGTTCATTTTATCCTCATATTTCACTATTTGACTCTTCTCAACACTTCTTGGTAATTCTAAAATCTTCTTTAATAATATCACAAATTAATAATTATTTAATCATAGAAAATAATATATATTTTGATTAAATGGGGTCTGATATTTTTTTTTTTGGGTATTTGAATGTTCTTTCTAATTCCAATTTAGTCCTGTGGAATTTCTTTCAAAAACTAAATTATATTCTCTTGTTCATTAAAATATCGTCTAATGGATCAGTATAACTTTATAGATTTTGAATATTTATCATTTCCTCTTAATCTAATAATAAATCAACTTAAAAACATTTTATCTTAACCCACTAAAACCAATCAAATGAATGTGTCATGTAATGCCTCTAGTCAGTTGAAAATGTTTTATTATATTGTTGCAACATTGTTATACTTTAGTCACTTGTAACCACTCCAATAGAAACCCAAAAAATCTCACATTTTCAATCACTTACATCATTTTATTAGATTGATAGAATTATTGTTATTATAAAGACAAACTCCTCATATTTCTTTTCTTTGATAAAATACAATAGTGTCAACAACTCATCCATTGGATCAATACAAGTTCATAATAAGATGGATTGATATCTATATATCATATGATGATTTTTTCTCTAATGTTCCTCAAATTTATTGGGGACAATAACTTCTCATTCTTACCCAATATCTCTATCCCTTCTGATGAAACACTGATTCTGATGCAATATCGGTACGACTGAAAAAAGAAATTTTATTTCTAATACCTCTCTTCTCTTGACTATTCTAATAAATAAATTACATATTTCAAATGTAATTAATCGTTCTTATTGATGTTTTAGTTATTCCAATAGATTAGCCTAATCAACACCCATATGATGTATAATTATATAAAACTCTATGTATAGATCCATTTCATCACATATCGGATGTACTGGTGTATGAATCTCATTCCATTTATGAGTCTATCTTACGGATATCATTGCATATTCCTCAAAATCAATATATTCCTATTTATACTTTTATGAAAACTCTATGATCTAGTGGTCCATGGGGTAATGAGAAATGTCCATAAAACTTTATTATTGGAAACTATGAAAAAGAATCATACTTCTGTTTCCTTTTACTAGCCACAGTGTGTATCGTGCCTTCTTGATGATTGTAAAAACTATTAAAGAACACCAAAGTATCATCATATTTTCCTTGACTGAAACCAATGTCTGATCTTTAATGTTCAAATATTTATGTCCAAGACCACATTAATCATTGTTTTTTCATCCCTCCATTTATTTTTTTGGCATCTTCATGGTAATTACAATAGGCTGTGTCTAGAAATCTAATATTCTCTTCTTCACAGGTTTGAACATATTTAATGTATTGGAAAAAATATAACCAAAACATAACTTGGACCAAAACATCTCCCCCTTTAATTTTTTTGTCAATATCAATGTAATAATATCCATATAAAACTCTTGGAACTACACTCCCCAATATATTATCTCTCTCCCCCTATTTTTTATCCCCCTTATTAACAATCAAATTCAAAGGGATCACTAATCATTCATGAGGATTTTATTTCAGAGAACTATATTATCACCTGAGTTTCTTAACAAAGAGACTTTAACTAAACAAATCTAAGTACACATAGGTTAAAATGATGTTGAAAACAATATTTATTATCAAGGATATCAGTTTTTTTTATAAAAAATAATTCATGTAATACATTTATAATCTTTTTTTAACCATGCTCATATGCGGGGAAGTCTAAAAAATAATTATTGAAATAAGAACAACCTACACTCATCTTAAAAAATATATCAGAAAAGTTCAAGTGTATAAAAAAAATACCAAAAGTTAATTATTTTGTATCCTTACCTATTTTATTAAATTCAAGATAAACATGTCTTCGATTCCTTACATAAAAAACTTCAATTCCCAAAAATTTAGTACAAATTTAAAAATATTTTGGGAATAATGTGGAAACTCAGTTGTCTCTTATAAGAAAAACATAGTCTAAGAATCCTCCTTCAGTAATGAATTTTTTTTATTTTTCTTGGATTTTAATTTAGATGTTTTTAATTCATTATATTCATCATTCTTATGTTTTATAAAAAATTTCTTCTCATATATAGAATCTTATGATGGGCTATCAATTTCTCTTTGTCTTTAGAATAATTTCTTACAATGCTTTTGTAAAAAAATATTCATTTTTCCTCATGGACAAAAAATATAGTAATAAAACTATAGGTAACATTCCCTTCATTCTCAAATATCTTTCACCTTTTCTGAATCATCACATTACAATCTATTCATATCATATTATCAATTTTTTTATCATCTTTAAAAACATTTTTATACTTTAATTTAGATATATTTTGTGCCTTTTATAAATTTCTATGCATGGAAACTTGTTCTATCTAAATAACTAGGAATAAATTATTTTTGGACAAAACATGATCACTTTTCTAAAATATCATAAATTAATCATCTCTATTAAGCTTCACATTTTTCTTTATTGAGGATTCAACATTATTCACATTTTGAATTTACTTAATCAATTCCACAACCATTTTATGAATATGTTATATTCTTTTATCATTATCACTTCAACTTGATTCATCCCTATTACCTTGGAGAGACATGTTTTTCCAAAATGAATAAGCTCCATATTCAAAAATTTGGCAGCACATATAATAACCTATGAATATTGATCTTTAAAGATAATATAAAAATTTATCAAAACATTGTTGGTGTTGTTTCCTCATAAATTGTGGACTACTTTCATTTAGGGGATACTTTACTAAAAAGATTCACTCTTTCCTAGTAGATAAATATTTCTCAAAAATATTAATTTTAGAACCCATAATGTTAGTATAAATATATGTACATTTTGATTCTATGGAAAAAAAAACTTGCTTCTCTGAAGTTTTATTTTCACCCTCTCTATAAGTTTCACCATTTACTTTAACTTCTTTAATGATGTCTTATCTCATCTCTCATAACACAATTAGTGCTGTAAGAAAAATTTATTGTGTTTACAAAATATCTTATTCTTTAATAGTCTAACTATATTCCCAGATATTTACTATCTTTTCATGCCCATCTTTTATCATCTTGTTGTGTCTACTTTATTCAATAAGTGTAGATTCAATAATGTTGAAATTCTCATCACTGACTGATTTGTATTCATAATTTTTCTTCTTTTATTCATGATCACCAATCTTAATTTTTTTCTCACTAATAAAATTATGTTTTATTTACTCTTTCATGATCCAATCACTATTCACAAAAGCTACATCTTCATCATATTTTTTGAACTTGCTTGTTTAATTTTTGAGATGATTATTTTACTCAATTTACTTTTCTAATTTACTTTTAATAATCCACTAAAATTCTATAATATATTCACCACCATCGTCACTAAAAACTAATGTACATCTATTTATAACTTTATCAAGGAAGGTTATGCAGAGAATCAAGTTTGACATACATGGACATTATATTACTTTTACAGAATACTGAATACATAACAAAAATAGACACCCAAGGACCATAATATTTTAGTGTCTTTGGAAACTAGGAACATAATCTTCTAATCATGGAGAAAGACCTTCAACATCTCCCACAAAGGTCTTCTACTGTTGTTTTCTTATATAAAACTTTTCATTATATCTTGTGAAGAAGAAAACATATAAATGGTGAGATCAAATGCTCATTATGGTTAATCATGGAGAAAATAAAAAAACCATATACATTTGAACTTAAAAACAAGAACGTAAAGTTTAAACATCAAAATCTTGAGAAATGACATAAAACATGGAAGTACGCAAGACATAGATCATAATGGAACATTAATCACGATAAAATAGCATGGTAATAAAGCATGTAATTGTGGAAAACCATTAATCACATGATATGATTTCCATAGTATCCAAGGCATTGCTGTCAAGACCATAATAGTGGATGAAGACCATTACTGAATGGGGCTTACTTGCTGATCCAGCCCAGTATTACTAAACTAGATTTACATTCAATTCCATCCATGTTTCTATCATGATATATAAATATTTACCCAATGCATTGGAGGGAGATATAGGTCCCACCCATATCATAATGAAATCATTATTTTTTGTTCCACAAAATAAAAATAAAGAACTCATCATAACCCAATGAATAAAATGGGTTTTATAAACATCACCACATCGTAACATAATCCATATAAAATAAATACATATCATTTCATCAAAAAAACATCAAAGAATGTAAATAATAGTGAAATTATACTTGAAACATACCCATATTATAGAATTTCATCTTATATGGAAAATAGTTTTGATAAAACACTTGAAATGAATTCTTGAGGAAAATATCTTTTCTTCTTCAAAATCATCTTCTTTTCTCAAAATATCGTGCAATTTTAAAATAAAAGAATTTAGTTGAAAATAATAATGAAATATTGTAGAGGAAGTTTCATGAAAATAAAGCGTTATGAAACTGTAAAAATCCTTTCATATCGTATAACATAAAATAACATTCTCCTTCTACTTTTGCTGGAAAGTCAAAAAGTACCTCGAATGGTAAACAAACGAAAGATTCATTCCATACTACATAGTAAAAGTAAAAAAAGGGGTAAACATGAAATTAAAAATACATGGAAGAATAGTAAACACTTTATGAAAATTTTTTTATAAAACACATACATGGATGATAAATATAACCCCAGTAAATACTTAAGTATAAGCAATCTCAGATAAAAATGAGATTGCAAAATTACCCCTTACCTTATGTCCAATTTGTTCCGTATGTGTATGAGACTCTTGTGTAGTGGGTTTAAACATATGATTAACTAGTAATAGAACCATAATAATATTTTTGATATCATATATTCTTCACTTATGACTTTATGTTACCTGTTCATTTGTCAATTCCATGTTGAAGCAATGTTTTGTGTAAAATCATTTCATTTATCATATGTGTTTTGAATTGTAATTATTCATATGATTACTTACTTCATGATTTCTTACTTCTAGAATTTAAAACATTATTTATATATAATATATATTCATAATGTAATATATATATATATATATAATAAATGGATAAATGGGATGAAATACTATGTTCATGGAGACGGTAGGTCGTACGTACGCATGAACCCAGTTTTCATTTCCTTATTAAATTGAATGGAAGTAATTAAAAAACATATAAATAAATATAGTGACATTATTATGTCATATATTTCATGATTATTTTTTATATATACTTTAGAATCATTCTGTAATGGTTTACATGGATAATGAATCTCGTCGCGTCATGGAGACGGTAATCTGTACGTACGCACGAGCGATGATATTGTTCCCATAATTATTAAATGGAATTAGAGTGGATGATATAATATATGATAATTATTATTATGTTATAATAATCATATATATATTTATTATTTCAACCATTATACTCATCCAAGTAAGGTGGTGGTGGAAAAACATATTACACCATAGCGTGGAGACTATATTCCGTACGTACGCATGCACAATGATTTTGTTTTTCGTAGAATGGGTAGAAGGTGAAATACGGTTGTTTAATATTTATAATAACATATCTTTATATGAGTGATATTTATGTTATTAATTTATATTGAAACAACTAAATAATAGGATGTATAAGAAGAAATAAATTTGAAATAATCGGTAGAAGATATTACCTCTTCCTCGAAGTGCCTCCTTTAAACTTCCTCTTAGGGCACTATATTTGGTCTATCGAGAAGAAAAAAACCTCTATAAATTAATTGGAGAGTTTTATAAGAGTACTTGGTAGGGTTTGGACGTTCTTGAAGGCTCAAAATGGAATGAATAGAAGATAGAGTAGGTTTCCTTTTATAAGAGAGGAGAGGTGCACTTTTGGAATCCTCAAAAATATTAATTTATAATAAACTAAAAACCCACATAATAACTTTTCAAATGACTCAATTTAGAAGATGAGATTATATATGGTTGTAATATAATCATCTAATAAAATTTAGACATGTTGGGAAATTATTTTAAACCTTATCAATTTGATTTATCCTTATTTAATCTATTTAATCTTATTTGAGTTAAAAAATTTCTAAATTTTAAATTATTATAAATACTTACTTATATGTTGTTAATTGTCCATAATTAGATATGTTATGACATTTTAAACCATATAAATTTCAATTTATAATTTTTAAATATTTTCGTGATTTTTAAACAATTTATTAATATGTTATTTTTATAAAATATCAATAGTGTCAATTTGGACACTATTTATTTATTTGAATTTAAATAAAATCCACATAGAATATATGTCAAAAAAATTAATAGATTCATAACATGTCATATTGATCTATCAAATATTTGGATCACACTAATTTGTTCATATAATATTTATTTTAATAGTTTCAAAACAATTTCTTTGATAATACACTTTATAAAATAATTACTACAAAATTTTTCTATGATTATTTAATATACTAATTTTTGCATAAAAATTAAAAAAAAATATTATTAATAAAAATATATTAGCTTTCATAATAATAATTTTAGTCGAATTTAGTTTCTAAAAAAACCAACTTTTAAAATTTTTTCTTTATTGAAGTATGAAGGTGACAACTTTGACATAATTTAGAATAATATAATATAAATGCCAAAATCTATTTTATAATTCTCCAAATGGTCCACAAGTAGACCCTTGGATGCTTAAGGTATAGATATACACAACTAATAAGTTTTGGTAAATTTTATTGTCCTTTTGATGGGTAATAGTATTTTAATAAAAACTATATCATTGATTTTTCGCTAAATAAAAAATTTCTACATCATTAATGTATAAGGTATTAAGGTAATTATATATTTCTTAAAAATCAAAATTAAATTTCCATGATGAAGAAAAAAAACTATCTTTCAAATGAGTCTTTATAATTGAATTTATATTCGTTATAACCTTATATTAAAAGTACTTTAATTATTAATGTTTGAGTGAGACATAATTCACTTACTTTAAAAAAAATTAAATGTCTTAATCACACCCAAGTGGGTACCAAAAAGATACCATTTAGACCCAATTATATTTTAGGATGAAATATAATCATCCAATTATATTAATACAAGTGTTAGTGAAATTATATAATATTATTTTTACCCATAATTACCTGATTTACCTTTAACTATAGTAAATAAAATTTTCTGTCGTTACTATTCATAATGTCTGAAAATAAAATGTATACTATTAACATAATTTGGACCTAATAATTCCAAAAATGGAATCCATTTTTCCAAATTCAAAAAAATAGAACTTTCAGTATTTTATTTAATATTAATCCCGCTGTTGAGAAAATGGGTTCTAAAAGTTAAAACATTGCAAAAGATTGAAATGTTTTTACCTAGGAATTAAATTTTAAATTAATCATAATGAAAAATTAATATTAAATGGTTAAAACATATTCTATTTATACTTAAAACCCATTAAATATTATAATTTAACTATACACATTATATTGATCAAAAAAGTTGTTTTTAATTAAAATTTAGCCGATTTTTACTATTCATAAAAATATAAAAGTTAACAGAAAAATATTAAAAAATTGTCCATAGTTAATTTTTATATCCTTATTGAAATAAATATGTTTATTTTGTAAAATTGATCTTATAAATGTGTCAAAAACTAGATTTAATGTGGATGTTCCATCAAAAGGTGGCAAAACTGCATTTTTTTTGGAAATTAATTATTTTACCCGAAAATTTTTTTTGTTCTCATACCATGTTATAGAATATATGTAAGATGAATTATATCGTTATAAAAATAAAAATGTGGTTAGTACTATTCATAATGGATAGTTTATAATATATTTTTGTTTAGTGAAACTAGGTATTGCGTACAACACATGCTATTGAGGAAGGTCGCTCTTTCGTGCAACAAAAGATAAGAATACTGTTTACATATACTACAAGCTAATATGGTGTTGCATATAGAGCAAGATAATCTTGGTGTAGAGTATAACACAAGACATCACTAAAATTGAAAATAATATTTCTCATAAAATTTCGGGGTGTTACATTCTACCCACATTAAAATGAATTTCGCTCTCGAAATTCATCGGGTTTATAAATGGTTTACTACTTGAAAGTTTCTTTCATAGAAACCCACATAGTAAAAATTAATACTAAAACTTAATTTTAAAAACTAAAGTATGAAACATAATGGTTACCCATATTGACTCATCATTGGGTTTCCACATAGGAGACCATAGGTAAAAATGAGGATATGGAAGAGAAATCTAACCATCGAGTTCTGATGGGAGCGGTAGAGAACGTGGCTATGAAAAAGCCAAAAATCACGAAGTCATAAATTTGTGATTATCTAAGCTACTATCTGATTCATCGAATATGAGGGTTCTAGGACAACGTTTTTGGTTTTCAAGATCATTTCATTAAAGTTGAAAAGTTGGAATTAAAAGAAATACTTACTTGATGTTGGTATAATCTCATTATTTCTCATTCCTTGAACAATTTCAACTTCATATCTTAAAGAAATGAAGTTGAATTTTTCATTCTTGAAGTGTTAGCTATTCATGTGATTGAATGATGGGTAATTCCAACTGTCTCAAACAAAAGGTTACAAAAAGTTATCAAATCTACATAAGTCCATATATGATGATATTAATCGTATATGGTTCCAAAAATGGATATATACTTCATCTATAATACCAATTAATAAATTAAAACTAATTTCTACTAACTAGGGACATTTTGTATGCCATGGTAGGTGATAAAGGCATGTCTCACTTCTGTTGTGGGTTTAATTCCCACCACCTTGTCCGACATGACGGGTTGTCTCCGGTCCTACAGGTTGTCCTTTTTCTAAAACTACACTATGATTACATTATAGGAAATGGTTTTAGACTTAAACAATACTATTTTATGTCCAACACAATCCATTCCAACCATTAGAATTATTGAAAATACTTCTGTCCAATCTCATAGTATAAAGAAAACGATTACTAGAAAGGTCATCTACCGAGCATGTGAATATCATCATTTACCCTCCAAATATGATAAGACATATTTTGTTGGTGACAATAAAAAAATGTGAATACCTTCATCATGTATTATCTTGAAACATGAGTTAACATAGAACCTTATTGAAAACATGAATGTTATCACATGTTAAATCTTTCCACATACCAAAATCTCAAAAATAATATATACTCAAATCATTATATCACTTTGTCCTTATACCAGTCATGAGCTCATTAATAATATCAAACATATTATTTTATCCTTATCCCTTAATTATTCTAATATCATCTTCTTGAAAAAAATAATTCAATCAATTTTCATGGTAACCGGTACCATATTATTATTTAAAACCACAATAAACCAATACATAGATATTCCAATACTACACTATTTTGGAATCCCGTTACATAAACACCTAATCATTCCACCACTTTATTTTCATATTCAACATCACCAATAGTGATCACATGTGACTTCCATTTTCCTTTTTCCCCAAGAGGTTTTTGATGTCAATTATCATTAAACATTAGATTAGGGAATTGGTTAGCATAATGCCCCATTTCCTTTCACTTGTAGCATTGAAGTGTTGGTGGTTCATTCTCTATAGTCTTTTCTCTATTCCCATCATTAGCTACCTTTTTCCCATTACTTTGGAACTCATCTACTCAATAACCTTCTTTTCCACACTGAAAATATTTTCTAGTCCCTTTAAGACAATCTCCACCATGATTCTTTCCACACTTTGAGCATAAAGAAATATGGGTCTTCTTTTCACAATTGTTTTGATATTTTTCCTTGACCTCCATCTTCCCATTTTTGTCAAAACCATTAGATGGATATGTAACACCAACTTTCAGTTCTACATTGAAATCACAATGCACAATATCTTCATAGCTACTGAAATCTATTATAGCTAATGCCTATCGAAGACTTGGTTTTAAGCCACCGATGAATCGATCAACATTACTTTCATGTTGGATGATAAAGCAAGATGCATACCTTTAAATCCCTGTAAAATATTCCTCATATATACCCACAGATTCATCATCCTTTTTCTTAAGATCAAGGAACTCATTTTCCATATTCGTTCTAAGAATACAAGGGAATTACTTATTGAAAAACAAGTTCTTGAACTCATCCCATTCCATGGATTCAATTTCATCTTGGGGCCTTGTATTCTTAATTAGAGTCAACCACTGGTCTGCTTCACCTTCTAAATGGTAAACAACCAAAGTGACTTTTTCATGTTCTGAACAGTGTAGTATGGAAAATATCTTTTCAATGGTACTGATCCATTTTTCAGCAACAAGTGGATAAGAAGACCCACTGAAAAAAGGTGGACGTTGCCTCATGAAGGACTAAATAAAATATTGTTCCCTTCTCTGATCATCTAGAGGTCCAGAATGATTCATATCTTGTGTAAGTATAGTAATAAGATTTTTCACTCCATTTTCCATAATATTTGGATGATCATAAGGACAATCATCGGATTTCCCAGTGCATTGATCATTAACACAGTTCCTTCAGGTTCTATCCATTTTCTAAACCCCAAAAATTATAGTGTGAGAGGAAAAAATCATACTTGGAAAACAACATAATCAAGGGGAGTACTTTAAATCTCTAACATATTAGGTTTAATGCTAGGTTATTCATAATCTTTATCATAATTATAGGACTGTAACCTATACATATACTTATCCTTAGGGAAATCCCTAGACATACCTTAGAAATATCTCTAGGGATCTCACTAAAGTTTTCACATCTTTCTTTCCAAAGGTTAACGAAACCCTCCCTCTTATACCAACTGCAGAGACCCAAGTATGACGTACATGGAAATTACATTAATTTTGTGAAATACTTAATATATAACAAAAACCGACACCCAATTACCGTAATAGTTTAGTGTATTTGGAAACTCAGAACATAATCTTATAATCAAGGTGAAATATCTTCAACATCTCCTATAATGATCTTCCACTTTTGTTTTATTAACTAAAACCATTATTTATATCCTCGGGAAAAGAAAAAATATAAAGGGTGAGCTCAAATCCTTAGTAAGTGTAATCATGGAGAAAATAAAACAAACCATATACATTTGAACATTAAAACATGAACATAATGTTTAAACCTCAAAATCCTGAGCAATGACAAAAAAACATGGCAGCATGTAAGGAATAAATCATAATTGAACATCAATCATGATAAAATAGAGTGGGAATAAAACATTAAATTGTGTAAAACCATTAAGCACATGATATTATTTCCATATTATCCAAGAAATTTCTACCAAGACCATCATAGTGGACAAAGTCCGTTACTAAACTGGGTTTTCATGTCGATCCAGCCCTGTATTACTGAACCAGATTTACATGCCTTTCCAAACATGTTTATATCATTAGATATAAATCTTTACCAAATTCATTGGAGGGAGATAAAGGTCCCACCCATCTCATAATGAAATCATTCTTTCGTGTGCCACAAAATAAACATAAATCATTCACCATAAACCAACAAATAAAATGGGTTTCATAAACATCATCCCATCATCACACAATTCATTTAAAATAAATAGATATAATTTCATCATAAACAACATGAAATAATGTAAATAATAGTGAAATTATACTTTAAACATACCCATATTAAATAATTTCACCTTATATGGAAAATAGTTTTGATAAAACACTTGAAATAAATTCTTGAGGAATATTTCTTTTTTTTTTCAAAATCATCTTCTTTTCTCAAAATATCATGAAATTTTAAAATAAAATAATTTAGTTGAACATAATCATGAAATATTGTAAACAAAGCTTCATGAAAATAAGGTGTTATGAAACTGTGAAAATCTGTTCATGCTGTATAAGTTAAAAAACATTCTCCTTGTAATTTTTCCAAAAATTCAAAAAGTACCTCGTATGGTAAACAAAAGAATGATTCCTTCCATACTACATTGTAAAAGTATAAAAAGGGTGAAAATGACATTAAACTTATATTGAAGAATAGTAGACACTTTATGGAAACATTTTTATAAAAAAACACACATGGATGATAAATATCACCCCAGTAAATACTTATGTATATGTAATCTCAAATAAAAATGTGATTGGAAAATTATCCCTTACATTGTGTCCAATTTCTTCCGTGTGTGTCCGAGACTCTTGTATAGTGGGTTTAAACATATTATTAACTTGTAATAGAACCATAATAATATTTATGATATCATATATGATTCACTTACACCTTTATATTACCCGTTCATTTGTCAATTCCATGTTAAAGCAACGTTTTGGGTAAAATCATTTCAGTTATCATATGTGTTTTGACTTGTAATTATTCATATGATTACATAGATCATGATTAATTACTTACATAACTTAAAACATGATTTATATATAATATATATTCAGAATATAATATATATATATATATAATAGATGGATAAATGGGATGAAATACACAGTTCATAGAGACGGTAGCTCGTACGTACGCATGAACACAATTTTCATTTCCATATTAAATTGAATAAAATTAAGTAAATAACATATAAATAAATCCATTATCATTATTATGTCACATATTTCATGATAATTTATTATATATACTTTATAATCATTCTGGAATTGTTAACATGGAGAATTAATCTCATCGCATTGTGGAGACGGTAATCCGTACGTATGCACGAGTGATGATATAATTCCTATAATTATTAAATAGAATTGGAGTGGATGATATAATATCTCAAAATTAGTATCATTTTATAATAATCATATATATAGTTATTATTTACACCATTATACCCAATCATGTAAGGTGGTGGTGGAAAAAACATATTACACCATAGCATGGAGACGATATTCTATACATACGCACGCGCGGTGATTTCATTTTTCGTAGGATGGTTAAAAGGTAAAATAGGATTGTTTTATATTTATAAAAACATATTAGTATATAAGATATACTGATGTTATAACTTTATAATGTTACAACTAAAAAATAGGAAGTATAAGAATAAATAAATTTGAAAGAATCGGTAGAAGATATTACCTCTTCCTTAAAGTGCCTCCTTTAAACATCCTCTTAGGGCACTAGATTTGGTCTTTTTAGAAGACTAAATCCTCTATAATATTACTATAGAGGTTCATAAGATGAATTTTCAGGGTTTTTCTGAGCTTGAAGGCTCAAAATGGAGTGAAGAGAAGTGGGAGTATGTGCCCTTTTATAAGAGAGGGGAGGGGCACTTTTGGAAACCTAAAAAATATTTATTTATAATAAACTCAAACCCCACATAAAAACATCCAAAATTACTCAAATTATAATATGAGATGATATAGGGTTGTAAAATCATCATAAAATAAAATTTAGACATGTTTTGAAATTATTTTAAACCTTACCAATTTGATATATTTTTACTTAATCTATTTAATCTTATTTGTGGTAATAATTTTTTAAATTTTAATTTGTTATAAATACTTTCTTATGTGTTGTTAATTTTCCATAATTTTAACATTTATTACATTTTATAACATATAAATTTCAATTTATAATTTTTAAATATTTTTGTGATTTTTAAACAATTTAATAATATGTTATTTTTATAAAATATCAATAGTGTCAATTTGGACACTATTCATTTATTTGAATTTAAATAAAATCTACATAGAAGATAAGTTCAAAAAAATATTTAATAGAATAATAAATGTCATATTCATCTATAAAATTTGTAGAGGACACTAATTAATTCATATAATATTTATTTTAATATTTTTAAAACCATTTATTTGATATTTCTCTTAATAAAATAATTACTTCAACATTTTTCTATGATTATTTAATATACTTATTCCTTGCATAAAAATTAAAAATAAACAACTATGATTAAGATAAATCTAATAGATTTCATAAGAATAATTTTAGTTTAATTTATATTCTAAAACTACCAACTTTTAAAATTTCATATTTATTAAAGAATAAAGGTGACAACTTTGACATCATTTAAAATAATATAATATAAATGCCATAATACGTTTTATATGGCTCTAAATGGTCCAAAAGTCGACCCTTGGATTCTTATGGTATATATATACTCTACCAATAAGTTGTGGTCGTGTTTCCAGTCCTTTTGATGGGTATTATTATTTTAATAATAACTATATGATTGATTTTTCACTAAATAAATAATTTCTACATCATTAATGTATAAGATATTAAGGTAATTATATATATCATAAAAGTCCCGAATAAATTACCATGATGAAGAAAAAAATTTATCTTTAAAATGAGTATTTATAATTGAATTTATATTCTCTGTAACCTTCTATTAAAAATACTTTAATTATTAAAGTTTGAGTGAGAAATATTTCACCTTCGTTAAATAAAATAAATTAACATTTTAATCACATCCATGTGGGTTCCAAAAGATACCATTTCGACACAAGTATATTTTAGGACGAAATATATTTATTTAATTATATTAATACCAGTGTTAGGGTAATTTTATAATATTATTTTTACCCTTAATTACCTAATTTACCTTTAACTATAGTAAATAAAATTTTCCGTAGTTACTATTCATAATGTCTAAAAATAAAAATTAGCCTATTAAAATAATTTGGACATAATGATTCAAAATATGGAATCCATTTTTCTAAATTCAAAACATAGAAGCTATAGTATTTAATTTAAAATTAATCCCACTGTCGAGAAAACGACTTCTAAAAGTTAAAACATTGCAAAAGATTGAAATGTTTTTAACTATGAATTCAATATAAAATTAATGATAATGACATAAATATTATTAAATGGTAAAAATATATTCTATTTATACTTTAAAACCATTCAATATTATAATTTAACCATATAAATTATATTGATGAAAAAAGTTGTTTTAAACTAAACTTTTGCGTATTTTTACTATTTCTCCAAATATGAAAGTTAACAAACAAAATTAAAAAATTATCCAAAGTAAATTTTTATATCCTTATTGATATAAATAAGTTTATTTTGTCAAATTAAACTTCTAAACATGTCTAAAACTTTATTTAATGTGGATGTGCCATCAAAATGCGATAAAACTGCATTTTTTTTAAATATACTTATTTTACCCGAAAAAATTGTTTTGTTATCATTCCATTTTCTAGAATAAGTGTAATATGAATGATATTGTTATAAAATTCAAAATGTGGTTAATACTATTCATAAATTCTAGTTCATAATATATCTTTGTTTAGTGAAACTATGTATTGCATACAACACACGCTATTGAGGAAGGTCTCTCTTGCGTGTAATACAAGATAAGAGTAATGTTTGTATATACTAAAATCTAATAAGGTGTTGCATATAGTTCAAGATATTCTTGGTGTAGATTAAAACACAAGAAGTCAATAAAATTAAAAATAATTTTTCTCATAAAATTTTTGGGTGTTATAGGTTACATGATGATTAGATTAATCAACGGATGGGGAATCATCCTTCTTCCATCTTCTCAGATAAATTTTCTTATTATTGTCTAAATGAACGCTTTCCCTATGTTTCTAAAAAAATAATTTCCAAGTATTATTAAGAACTTTTTAAGCGGCATACTCTTATATTTTATTCCTTGGAAACTTTTGTACAAAATTTCATTTCCCTTAAAAATTTCAACATTTGAGAGAGTTATTACACTTTCCCTTTTAAATACCATTATTTTAATTTCTAACAATGGTTGTATATGATTTTGTTGAAATATTTAAATTATTTATCTTCCTCAAAATCACTTGAGCCTTCATCAACTTCATTATATTTTTTTTTAAATTTTAATATTTTATTGAATTCCATTTCTCTATGAACAATTCTCTTGAAAACAAGAGATTTTATAATTTTATAAACCATAAGAAAATTATAAAGTTAATCCAATGATAAATCATCATGATATTCTAAAGATAAAAGTTTGAATCAAATATATTTTAACGGATTATTATTTATTTCTTAATAATAATATAATCTTCTATCTTATCAAAAAAACATCTGATTTTTCTCACAATATCATTTACTCTTGTATATTAGTCATCATTTCATTCATCATTGGTTATTTTCAAATCTTCAAATCCACATATCTAAATTTATAACTTGTCTTATTTAATGTTCATGTTTCCTTCTGAGCTACTACTCAACATGTACCACATTAACTTATATTTTGAAAACATCATAATCCTAGTATAATAAATATCTATAAGATACATCAAAATGGAATTAAAAGATTTATATCGACATCTAAACCTCTATTTTTTGTAAATGACATAAAAAATTCATGAATAGAAGGACACCCCACTATTTTTGCATCACTATCTACAAGGATGAGAGATAAAAGATAGGGTAACATCCTATTCATCCAACATTTATAGTTTTATCCATCAAACATAGAAACACCACTATAGTTCACTGAATTCAAATTAAATTTTCTTAGAAATGATAATTTCAAAGGTAAACCTCTCTAATACAACATGATGTTTTAAGGTAATATCTAGACCACTGAGGGGAGATCAACGATTTCATTGTTGTATCTTTAATAATGTTTCTGAAATTCTTTACAAAACTTTCTTAACCACTAAAACTTGTTAGAGTTACAATTAACTCAAATAAAATATCTCAAATTCACCTATAGAATGAAATATTATAAATATGGAGAAGCACATGATATCTAAAAGGTTTGGAACAAATAAATACATCTTTCAATGTTGGATAGTCTCACCACCATGGATTCCTATTCTAACTTCTTTTCATAATGAAAAAGAATAAGTGGTAAAACAATTATACAACATAATAGTCAAATTTCCTGCAACAGTTTTTTAAACCCCCAAATATCCTTTTCATATACGCTTTCCACACAACTGTTTATAAACATCAATGAAAAATCCTTTTTTAGTTACTGATAATCACCCAGAACTACAATAATCTTTCCTCTTATTTTCTGATCAACTTCAAAATTTTCTTCAATTCCTTCACAAGTATGATGCTTCAATGTCACCTATGTACAATATTCATGAAATAAAATAATTATCTTAAAAAAGGGTTGTTCTTGAATATTCCTCCAAATATTTATCAATTTTCAATATTCACAATAATTATTTCCCAAAAATATTTATGAAAAAGATACTCAAAAAAAGTATATTTTAATTGGCCTTGTTCTCATAAACTCAGTCTGATGGTCTCAATCCAATTCACCTCTATCCTATTATACTACATCCCATTCTTCAAAAACTGAGTAGAAAATTTACTGGAAATTCATAACTTCTTTTTCTGATAGAAATCCATCCATTGAGACTTCACTATAATGGATATTACACAGATGGATCTTTATCTAATGGAACTTGCTCAGATGGACTTTATCTAATGATAATTGTTCTGATATTCTAAACTTCAACCTAGAATAAACTCGTTTGGGTGATTAGTACTGGTAAAAATGATTCTGAGCATTAGTTCTTATGATCATTAATAGTGAATAAATACGAATGTACATCAACCACTATATGTAGTCATCCTATACTGTTAAATTTGGGAAACCCAATTATTCTTCCTGTATAGCCAAATTTTCATATATATGAATTTTAGGTTAATTTTAACTATATCATTAATTTTTTTTCACTATTCTAAAAATATTTGGGCAGTTATTGAGTCTTAGTTACTCTTTTCACATATTCATACTTCCTAGTGTTCACAAAATAATCTCTAGTCTGATTATATGAGTTTGATATAACTTTTTTTGGGGAGTCAGATGGTTTCATCTACCTCAAATTCAGTTCGATAAAATTTATTATAGAAACTATTTTTGATGGACTTTATCATGAAAATATCATTCTATGTATTAGTAAAACATTATAAATTTTTACCCATCATTGTTTATTCTTGACCAAATAAAAAAATTAATTAAAAACCTTTTCTGTTGACCCTCTAAAAATAATAAAATGATTCAATTCTCTAATACTTATAGTAAATTAAAAATGGTTGAGTACATTTCTACCACTTCTCAAGAGTTAATTTGCCTAAAAATAAATTAGTATAAACTCAACACATCTTAAATTTTCAATCACTTCCTCATTTTCTCACATCGATCAAAATATTCAGATTAAAACAATAAACTCGCCATCTTTTTTTTATTTGGTAAAATGAATTGGTGCAATCAAATATACTTTTGTATCAATATCAGTTAATTATCCGATAGATCTATAACTATATAACATCTGATGAATCAGTCTCTGAATACCATGTAATTTATTGGCACCAAAAAAATCTCAATCGTAGTCAACAACTCTAGTTCTTCCAATGGAACACTGATTTCAATGAAATATCAATGTAACTGTAAAAAAACATTGATTTCTTACACCTCTCACCTATTAATCATTCAGATAAATCAGTTCTAGATTTCTTATGTAGGGAATCATTCCAACTAATGTTTTTGTTCCTCTAATATACCGGTGTCTATAACTCTATGTTGGATTGGGGTCATCACATGTGTGATGTACTAGTGTCTAATGATCATTCCATTTATCGGTCTTTCTTATGATGAACATTGAATATTCATCTAACCCATCCTATTCAACCTTCCATTTTTTTTTGAAAACTCGGAGATTCAATGATCATTGGTCAAATGGGCTACATCTAGAGAAAATCAGTGTTGGAAACTGCAGAAAACTCACATTTCTATTTTCTTCTACAGACATCTTCTTGTAACATGAATTCTTTATGATTTGTGAAATCTTGAAATAACAAATAGAAACCATTAAAGCTTCTTTGAAAAAAACATTTGTTCGATATTTTATATCTGAATATATATATCTATAAAAAAATTTCCTTTGTTTTTGCATCCTACCCTCAGTGTCTGATACATCATCCTAGTCATTCCGATAGGTTGTTTCCAAAAAAAATGTCCACTTATTCACAAGTTTGAACATATTTTATCTATTGAAAATAATACAACTAAAAAACAACATTGTCCAAAAAAAATTAATGTTTCTAGTGGTAATATTTATCATGAATTTAAGTATTAAAATATAAAATACCATTGTGAGAATGATTCAAACAAACTAGTTCATATGAACATAAGGATAGCCTAATAGAATGGTTGATGATAATACATAGAAAATTATATTGAAAGAGATAATCCACACCTCATAGTAACAAAACACATTATTCTTTTTATCATCTAAATGAATGTATATGCATTTGAATAGTATAAGGGTGTTAAATTTAAAAAAATATAAAAGAACATATATTATTGGAAACAGATAACTAATGGCCATTTATTAGCATCTGGTTGAATTAGAAGAGAATCTAAATATAAAATGAGGGTGTCACATAATAGAACTCCTATGAAAATTCTTTCCTATGAGACAAACATGTTCACAAAAAACCCATTAATAGAAGAAAGAAAAGTCTCAATAATATCCACTTTAAATCTCTAATTAAATTCAATCATTCTTGGAATCCAATGTCACATTTCTTAGATATATGGTCTTATTGAAATTACCCAGTCAGGATCCAAGTATCACTTAGAGGGGGAGGGGTGAAACAGTGATATAATTTTTCTTTATGGTTCCTATTTTGGAAATTACCTTCTCCTTCTATTAAATATTTCTTTCACTTCTGAACACAAACAACCGTAGGAACACAAGATTTACAAGGTTCACTACTCAACAAGAGTAGTTACATCCTTTTTATGGTATGGAAATAATCTAGGTCCACAAAATCCACTCGAAAGAAAATACTTCTATGTGGAATAAATAAGTAGGATATTCCCTTTCACTCATGTCATACTTGGGAGATAATCCTAAAGTATGTGTGAAGCCCCATAGAACAAATAGGGTGAAGCAATATCTATGTGATTCTTGATAACAATTTAAAAATCAGATTTTTGGATACCACTCTTCTCTTTCCTATCCAGAAGATGATAGAAACTTCTTAGACATAATAATGTTTTATAGTCCTATACCCCAGTTATATCTTGATCCACTTGAAAGGAATTCCCACTTAATTTGGGTACTCAAATCTTCAGCTCGCATAGCTCCTTTACGAAGTTCCTTCTTGGAGATCCCATCTTCACAGAGCGCTCTAGTTTTTAAAGCTCCCTACTTCTCAAAGCTTAATAGATCGCATAGATCACTATTTTATGGAGCATAGATTGGTCTTTGCGAATTTCTTGTTTCATAAATCTCAACAGCTCGTCGCGAAGCTCTTTTCCTTCACGGAGCTGGCTGCCTTCACCGAACTCGCTTCCTCCGGCATCTTTCTTCACAATTTGAGAACTCTAAAATTCTTATAAAGTCTCTCTACGTATCTCGAGGGGGTATGGGAATATTTATAGTGTTTTCCCACTAACTCTATAACCTTCAATCCATCTCAATGCCATATTAGCATCAAATCACAGAGCTCCAAAATTTCCGCATAAATTCAGACTATTTCATGAAGCACAATGGCTATTTTCCAGATTCTCAAATCTCATCATAATCAAGAATCATTCTGTCATATCATTTACACCTTCACGATTCTCTTTCTTCCTTCCTGCTATCGCGATGCTATTTCTTCCATCGCCCCTCCGTGATTATCCTTCTTCCTCTACACCTCAAGGATATCTTCCAAAGCTCTTCACCTTTTCCATTTGTGAAGATCATCATAATCATGAAGAACACCCCCATCATTCTTCATGTCTTCGCGAAATACCCTTCATGAAGCCCATATTTTTGAAATTCATTCCTTTTCTTTATTTTGATATTTTACTAAATAATATAAACTTCTAAAAGACCAACCACACTGATTAGCTGCATCATATCTCCCCCTTTCCTTCATAATGCTTGCAACATATGTTCTCTAACTAACATATAATATTTTTGAAATACAGACCAAGAAAGCATCATTAGATTTGCGGTGGAAAGTATTTTGTCTTTCCTATCATTCCTCACCCACAAATACAAAGTGAGGTTATTTCATTTCTCCTAAAACATTCTTGAAAAAAAAAGACAATACTTCTTTCACCCAAAAACTTCATCATCCAACTTTATCTGAAAACTAACTACCAATTACATGAAATATCATATAAGAACCCTCTCATGGAAGAGGTATTCCCAATGTATGATTCTCATTACACACCCCACCCTAGAAGGTGAAAATATGTCACCAAGAATTCATGTACCCATATATGAGAAGTTAAACAACTTTATATAATGGGGCACACTATGTTACTATTAAAACATCCCCAATCCTAGAAACCAAAATTTTTATCCATTATTACATTTAGTGGATAAATTTTTTCCTATACTATCATACTATGATTTATAAATATAAAAGGGTTTCATAAACCTAGTTTACTTCAAAAAAGGGAGAATTACTATATTTAGACCAAACTAGCTCTTTAGATTAGTTTTTTTAACCCTCACATTCTCCCACGCACTTCTTCATACAAGGATGCTCTTATATATTCATTTAATTGAGATGAATTTTTTAATATAAAAAACCTTTTTCATTGAATTCATTCCATCAAAATCCATTTTCTTATTTGATCAAAATCACTCAAAAAACATTAACATTGGTAAAACTCACAAAAATTTGATTTGAAATCAAAATAAAAATGGAAATTAAGGTTTTTATTCCATCTAGAGTTAGTTTTATGTGGGGGAAGATACTATGAATGAAAATGTAATTTCCCACTGAACATCCATTTGGCCATTGAGATCCTAACAACTTCCATTGAAATTTCAATGGGGTATATATAAATTATTTCTCCACAGTACTCACAAAAAAGTCAGTGTGGTAACCAATTATACTTATAATGGGAGTCTTCAACATCCCACTAGTTTCAGTGTTCCACTTTCATTTTTGTTTTCTCTCACAATCACTCACTAGGCCACCCATATAGTAAAATTATTTATAATGAAAAAATGAGATTTCAATTGAAATTATACCTCATTTTTTTTAAATTACAAACTCCCAACAATAGTATCACATCCTCATAATGTATCATCGTGAATCTGAATCCAAAATCACTATCCATTGTAATCTTTTATATAATTGGTTCACCCATTTATCCTATTGTATGTATCAGTAATAAAATTATAAGAACATAATAGGAATTTAATTTCCTTAAAGGGCCTATATACATTAGTATTCCTTAGAAAATAAATTTCTGATAAATAACACATCTTCCTCAAACTCAGCCCCATCATTATCAATAACATGTGAGGAGTCCAATTAATACAACCAAAGTTGAGCATGGGTCATGATTGGTATGAAATATCGAATTCATCGGGCCCAAGAACACCACTAGTGTATTCATTACGTTGAAGTGAACCCATAAGAACTTATATAACTTTTAAATAATCCTAAATTTTATATGTGCTATGTCTTCAACCAACAACTATAATTGGTGATTGCCTAATCAAAGATCAATTTTGGAGTACCATGAGTCTCTACTCATATAATAAAAAATATAAACTACCCTAATAATTAGATAATTATTATTCATGGTGACATAGTTCAACTCCTTATAATCCATACATAGACTTAGGGTGTCATTAAATATCAAAGATCACAATTCTGGGGCACCCTGTAGAGATAAACATGACCAAACGAATCCCTTATCCTTAAGTTCCTTATGCAATATATTTAGATCTCTCAAAATTTTCTCTACTATATGGTTGAGTGTATATATATGATCTTAGAACCGGTTATGATATCAATTGGGGACTCAATATCCCCTTCTAGATGTAGTCCTAAAAATATTTTGGGGAAAATTTAATAATGGTATACTGGTGAATTGAAAATTGGTGGAACTATTTCAATACCATCCCCAAAGATCTTCTTTTAATTTTCGGCCTTTATAGAACCCATGGAATGAATGTAATGTGAAACCTAACCACATTATAAATCATATTATACCATAAATATATTCTTATACTTTACATGAAGAGATAAAATAACCCACCTCCGGTTGTATTTGATTTAGTATTTAAATTGAATGATCTAATCCATGAAAAATATTCTATAAAAAACAACACATGTATATTGTAAAATGATATCTAATAGGTGGATATAACAACCCATGACTATAACAAATACATTTAATCTTTATGATCATCAAATGAAATTCTCATAGGTGAAACTAAATTCAAAATCCTTGTTTTGTTCTCAAATACCAATGCTAAATCAGCCACCAAATGAACCAAAATAATAAAATAAGTAGATATTATTAAAAGAAGGTGATTTTAAAATATATAGGTTACTAGTTACATACCACACAGTATTGAAAGTACCTTGTCTATATATGATGGATCCTGAACCAAATAAAAATGTCTTTCATCTGATTAATGAATATATACTTGAGATCACTAACTAACCTACTACACAATCCTCTATGATAGATGATGCAAAAATCCCTATGATCCTCTGTCACCTCCTTTCCTTGTTGTCATAGGTAATAGAATTTTATCATTTTGAGGTGCTCCTATTAACCCATCTCTAGAATTATATGTTAAACATAAGAAATAACCAACATGTTTCTGAGGAACTAATTTCCAGAAACTTGATAAGGGAATAATTACCCTAAACAAATTGCACTCCCTTGGTGCATTCTGACTTTACAATAACACTTTTATTGTTCCACCACACATGAATCACTCTACATAACTTCCCAATTAGATGAAACTAAGGAACCCTTAACCTTAACTCAATATATCTCAATTTTATTTCCCATATCCTCACCTAACCTTTCCTACCACATTATGTTCCACTACTAAAACAACAAATAATAGGTGATATAATTGAATATCTACTCTATAAGTGATCCCTCCCAGAAAAGAGGGTCTTATTTACTACCCATGAATATATTTTTAGAATATATATTCTTTCCTAAAACTAGTATGATAGTGTATTTTTTAACTCAAATTTTATAGGCTTAAAGGAATTTTTTGACTTAGTAATAGTGAAAAACAAAGAAACCATATGATGTGTGTTACATAATCTATTATAGAAATACCCCCTCATAAATCCTAATAAATATTTGAGATCTATCTAGAATTAGGGTCTCTAAAAATTAATCCTCCAAGAATATGGTTGTAAAATCCTCTCAATTCAAGACCTCATAGTGCTTAGCCTATAATAAGTTGCCCGAACATCATCTCACTGGCCACTAAAATATAAAATAGTCCAATATAAATTCTTTGTAATATAAGTTATCTATTATATTTAAGATAATATAAATCCTATTGATATGAAAATCAAACAATTTCATACCTACATATCCTTAAAATATAGGCATATTATATTTCTAGAATTTCTTGGGAAAATATTCCATATGGACTAACCTCAAGAAAATCATCTAACTCTTATAGGTACCAGTCATAAGATGCTTTCCGGAAGAGACTCATACCAATTACCAACCGAGGATACCTCAAGATCATTATCACCCCTATTATCCCAAGAAACTAGAGTTGTGTCATAGTAGTTTTTATCTACCCCCCTTAATAAATAACTGGACATAATTAATATAGTGGGAATATGAGAAGAAACTACTAAAACATATAATTATTTTTAAAATACAATCATAGAGGTAACACAATTTTAAAATAATGTGAGACATAAAATCACGGTCTTCCCTATAATGAAGTGCCTAATAGAAGCCAAAATAATTCACAAATCAACATCACTAGGTTTTACACACCCAACCTAATGGTTATATAATCTATTAATGTTAATATTATTCCAATATATAAACATCAATGATTCATTCAGATACACACTCAATAAACATAACCCAACCCATTTATTAATAGTTCTATTCCACACGACGCTAATATAATCAAACAATAAGGACATAAATGTAGTAGATATAGATAAGTCCATAACCACATATTCCAAATAGTTAACATGAAACCAACAAATTATTAGAATTCAACAAATAAAACCCATGTTAAGAAATAATTTTTTTGGTCTGTATACAAGCATGAAAAATCTTCTGCATCTATGTGATAAATGTAATGAATGTTCTAATTCTCACTTTTCATATTGGATAAATAATATGTAAAAACATAATCTTAAAAATAATTTTCTTTAAATAAAATAAAACCATAAAAACAAATTAATGAAATACCCTAAACCACGTAATCCTGCTCTTGGGGTACATCATTCCCAACATTTATTTGTATTTTTTAGTCAAATTGGATTAAATTAGTTATATTTAAGGAGTTAATTTTATGATATTTTATTTTTAATGGTTCTGGAGCTATGTTTTTGACCTTTCACAGGTCATCAATTACTATTTACATAAGTGAATAATGTTCAGGGAGATTTCATGGGTTATTTATCTTTGGTTTGAATTGTCTAACTATTTATAAATTATTATAATTAATTATTTCTGTGTTTTGGTATAATATACGGTATAATTTCACAGTTGTTTCTTGCCATATATTTTTCTTGGGATCGGAAAAGCATGGATTCAAGAGTGTAACACTAATATAAAGGTAGGTGGTATTAATAATAATTATAAATATTTTTATGCATGATCATACATTCATATATTGGGATCAATACTTGGTAAATTGTATTGGGACCATGAGTTATTTGATTGAATAAATAGTTAGCGTCGAGCCTACTATACTTGGGGAAGGTGTTTTACTATGCATTAAGTGAATTAAAATTTACTAATGACTTTTTTAGGGAATAAAAATTATCAATAATTGAAAGTGTCATGTGTTATGAATTTGGGATTTGATTGAGGTTTGAATAGTCTCAGATCATTTTTTTGGATATTATATTGGTGTTCAGTTTATAGAAGGTAGGTGAGATGGCTTTTCATCTCATGAATTGTTAATAACTCCAATTGATAGTGGGTAGTGGTCTTGAAACGTGTGGAGAGTGTGATATGTCCTATGTGGATTTGAATAGTGTGATGAAGATGGTTTCACATATATAAAAATATTTGGATCTCTCTTTTGGGATATATGAGAAGGGGCCCAAGTGTCAGATGCATGAACTATTTCCTTATGGCTTGGAAATGGGTTAACAAGGGACCTTGGGAGTTTTTTTCTTGGAATGGTATTTGGGTATTGGGACTGGGATTGTTATGTGAATATATGAATGAAATTTCCGGCTGACATATTCAGTATAGGGTTAGGTAGTTACAACAAGCTATCATTCACCATGGGGTGATGTGTGTAGGTTGGTATCAGTGAGTATAGATTAGGTTAGTTATAGGGAACTTGGTTATCAATTTTAAGAGCTATAGGGGTATGTCCATGTGTCTTTATTACAATACCATATGTGGTAGGGGTTTTTTTGGAGGGTTTATCATAAGGGTATATATATGATGATATTTTCTATGATTATTAAGGCATAATTTTTCATGAATTTCACAAAGGATGTGAGTGAGGGAAGGAGATTTGAAAACATAATGGGATTTCAATATAAGAGCGGAAATGGGGAGTTGTTAAAATAATATGACATGTTTTATTTGTTATTTCCATTTATAGAGGCAATTTATAGTCTATGTTATTAGTCATAGGACTAACCACTATGTGGATGGTTTGTCTCCTTTGGGTATGTATATCCATAATTTCCATTCTTGGATCCATTTATTATTTATATGGATAGTCAATAGACCTACCGTGATGGGGATGGTACTAATCATGTGTAATTTTGGATATATTTCCTTGATCCTCATGATCCACATCCCATATACTTGTTTAATAGTGATACATTCACAATGTTTTTGTTTTATATCATATCGGTGGTCAAATATGTTATTTCATTCCTAATGATCCAGTTCCTCTATGTTAAATTTTTTATATCAAGATACTAAACTAGATTTCTCAAGGATCACTAATATAGTATCCTTTATTTCATTATACACCATGTTATATCTATTTATTGTATCTCTTTGATTGATTTCCTATTACATGATTCTAAATAGACATGGTTCACTAGAGGTGATTAGAAAAGGTGTTTTCGGTTGTTGTGGTGTCTTGGTTAGTAAATGATGACGCTATGTACATGCTTGTATATCATGTTTCATTATTGTTTAATTTAATATTTCATTCACAAGTATAATTTGAAAAATATTGTGGAAAATTGGTGATACAAATTTGATATTTATTTCACAGACCCCTTATGGGAACCCTAGTGTGTGTACAGAACTTATATATGATTTGAAAATCTATAAAAAGGCTTCACTATGGATCTAGTTGGAGAATGTAAACTGGTATTGTAATTGGGGTTGATTTTATTCTTGAGTTTGGTAGTCTAGCCACTCTATATATTTAAAAGTTTTTTTTTATTTTCTATTTCTGATGGACCTAATGGGAGATATATTCAGACAATTAATTTTATGACCTTCACCACTCATTTATTATATCATGAGTGTATATTAACTTTTAATGGGTTTATTTTATTTTTTATTCAATATGAATACTCAGATATGGGATAACAAATTTTTTATTCATTTATTTATTATTTATGGAAATAATATTGAGTGTATATTCTACCCAATTTTGATCATGTGATGACCCCAAATTGGGTTCCATTCATGAAATTTTTACTGTGATTTTTCATGGTTTGATCATATAAAAATTAGATACAATTCAAAAATACCCATGAGTGTTATAGTTATAAACAATTTTAAAATTATGTATTTGAATCAGGGTTGTAATAATAGTTCTACTAAAAATGTTAATATCTTTTTTCTTTATATTCTACTATTAAGACCCCAAACTATTTTGGATTTTGGATTTTTTTAAAAATAGAATCTTTTTTTGTATAATAACTCTTTCATATCATAATATGATTTTGGAATGTTTCGTAAATAGTAAAAGTATCTTGTGGGATAGACCATTTTATTTCCTTGAGTGAAAGGTAATGTCTTTTTTGTAAAATTTAATTCTTGAGGGGATTGAATTTACCAGTGAACCTAGTATATATGTTTCCTCTTTAAATCACTTATATATAATAACATTTGGTTATTTAATTTCAAAAAAATCACCACATATTGTTTTATTTTATATAAAATTAATTATAATTACATTTTAACATGTTTAGATTTTTTATATTGAATCTTTATATCCCAAAGAATGAAGTGATCGTTTATCTATTAGGAATGGATTATTAATTTTAATATGAATGGGAAGAAGAAAATTAAAACTCAAAGGTTTTACAAAAAATTAAATTATTTTAAAATGATTACCATTTAATAGTGTAAGAGCTTGTTTTTTTGATCATTTTTTAAAATTCATGCTACGATTTAGTTTTATCTAGTCTGATGGTGATGTCATAATCTACTAGTGGAGTTATTATTGGATATAAATTTTTAGATTTATCATATTTAATGGGTGAATTGGTATAATAACATAAGAGGTTTTTGTTTCTATATTGGTTATTTTTAGTTTTTTTTCATTAATATCTTCTTAATTGAGAGTAGTGGGGGGGTTTTCTAGTTCTTACATAGATAACTAAAGTGATGATGGTTTTTTCGCAAACTATACCCACTATAAACACTCTTGGTCTAGTATTGAAGATATGAGTGATCCCAACTACCGACCTCTAACATGGAATAGCTTAGAAACGTTCATCATGGGTAAAAAATATACATATAGGAAGAATTTCCCCCCATAATTATTTAAATGACAATATAAACCACCAATAAACAATAATTATATAAATATAAACTAACCTATTATCCTAAAAACTATAACATAATTCATGTAATGTCATATATGAACATAAATTCTCCAAGGATAAGGTAAAGATAAAACACCACCCACATGAGTAATTCCGAAAATGATAATAAACCCACAATCCATGAGTTAGTAATGAAAACCCAATAAATATATATACCAAGAAAATCTATAAGAACAGCACATAGAATTAGTTTTCATGGCCAATACCCACTAAAAACCCTCCCATTATATTATTAATGGAATGATTGGTCCCCAAATCCTATGTTTAATAATCCATAGATTGTTGACTAGTGGCAAGATTTTGAAACATACTTAAGGGTTTAATTAACATCAATAATCCTAGGAATTATAATATAATCCACCAATCTACAAAAACTAAAAAATTATTAAACAACCAAGAATACCAACAATGAAAAAATAATTGATATAATTTTATACAACAATATAAATTATCCAACGACAATAACAAGATAAAACAATTTTAGTTATAATGGCTCCACTATAGAAAAAAATCACCAATTAAGAAGCTAAAACTGTGAAAACCATTAATTCAACCCTCCTATAAAATTTGAAAAAATATCATATTGAAATATAGGTATGCATATAATTATATTCATTAGTTTTTTTTCGCAATGGAAATGTGTTCCATTTAATTTTATTAAAAATCCATGATATGGTTCCCACTCTAATGGGAAAGGTATATTTTGGGGATAGATATATCTCAAAACCAAAATAATAATAAAATTATATATTTATGAATATATTTCCCAACATGATGATGTGGTCGTGAGAACCACCAACTAGGAGTAGGCTATGTATTTCATCTATTACTGATGAATGGTGTTTCGAAAATTTAAAACCCATTTAAAGTACCTTTTGGGACATTTGTTTCCTTTTAAAACAACACCAAATTACTTACCCTATAATAATAAGTATATTAATTTTTTTCCTTTTATTTTACTAAGAATGAAGCACAAATAAATTTCCGGATCAAAATATATGGTTGTTTGGTGTTGGAATGAATTTTCAATTTTTATTTTTTTGTGAGGAAAACTCCAATTGAGTTCATTGGTTCATGTACCCTTGTATTGAGAACCCAAGTATTTACCCCAAGTCTACAAGAACTAGTCTCATGTTCGTAGATCCATATACCAAGGTGTAATTTTTATAGGTTTTTATGTGGTGCACAAACCCCATTCATGAAAACACTTATGTCACCCTTGTCACGTGCCTTGTTCCCTTGTAAGAAGTGTAATGCCTTGGTTCTATGTGGTATATAAATATACACCTATAACACAATGTATACTGAATTCAAAATGACTAAATGAGGAGCGAGATATGTTATCCCTAGTTATTTCAGATCCCCATGCTATGGTGAATAACACCCTAGTGATATCGAGGATAATATATAGCAACACTACTTTTCTCTAGTCATCCTCGGAGATTCCAACACGAGTGTGACTTTTACTATCTACTTTACTTAACTAAAAACATTTCTCAGCTACCCCATTCGAGAGAGACTTATCTTGATTTCCCTTATTAGGTTGAAACTTTTCCCATATTAAATCATTAGGATGATACTTCATCAAGGAACCCAAACTAGGGAGACCATTTTTCTAGGACCCTACACCACGGAGACCCTTTTCCCAAGCCTCCGTACTTGGGAAACCATTTTACCAACTCACTTCATAGTATGGATCCAATTCACCATAGTCTCAAAACTAGTTACCAATATTTCTATTTCATCCCCCCAAGCCCCAATAATTTATATCTAATTAACTCTAGTACCTATAATTGGATTCAAATAAACCATGTTCCCTATACCCGAGCACCAATTTTCCCAGTTCTCTAAAACTACTCTCTATTTTTCCTATGTTCACATATGTAGTATCCGATTTACCATTGTCACTATGAAAACACTTTCAATATGACAACATCCATATACCCATGTTCAAATTATCTTAGGTCTCCATTCATGGGATCAAATTTTCTATGGTCTCTATACATAGGCTCTAATTATTATGGGACCCGATACCCAACCTCCAATTTTCATAGGGGCCCTTCCTGGTTTCTTATCCTAACTATATAAACATTTATTTGAGATATACCTCCTGATTTCCTCACACACTATAAGTTATGATATTTCTCTTGGCTTTCTCCGATTTCCTAACTAAATTTAATCCTCATAAAATTTTCATATTCTTTAAATTGAGAAACCTATCTCATTTCCAAAAAAATAACTTCCCTTGGGTTGCATGTTAGATTGAACCGTACATGTGTATCCGACTAGTTATAAGACACAACCTCTATAGTTTTCCTTACTTATCTAGTTACTAATATACAAGATGTGTAAATCCAATATGAGACCCATACTAGGTGAAAAAACCCAACCATAACTTCTCTTATTTATGTACTAACAAACAAGATGAACCAAAAGGTCTACTCAATAGTAAGACGCACACCATCCATTTTCAAGAGTATTTTCCAAGTCATCCATTCCAAATAAATTTAAACTCCTTCAATGTGGTCCCTTCCACACTTCCTTAATGGGTACAATGTGTACCATTAATATTCACTAAACTAAATGGGGAATTATTCCCATTATTGGGATACACATGAGTCCCTCTCATGGGAATAATACTATCTTTGAAACACATACTACCTCCCTATATGGATATAAACTCTAAATTGAAAATATAATAACCACTAAACTATGGGATCATTAAATAAAAAGTAAAAGTATCTTATTTGTAAGACATGAAAATTATCTTTTCAATACATGGTTTTAATCAATAACAAGAATAGTGGTAACTAATCTTGCACTAAGATTTGGGAAGGATTCATAAACCTATAATAATACTTTAAAAGGGTCCTAGAGTTGGAAATAGTTTCCCTAAAAGGCTGAGATGAACCTAAAAACTAGCCTTGGGAAATATAAACAAATGAAATCTATGAATCACAGAGAAAAAATATTTCTATGTTTTCATCGTAAACATATTTCTAGAAACTATTATTTCAATGAGGAAGAAACATACAAAATCCATAGTAAATAATGATAAAAACAGTCTCGTAACCTATTCCATGACCACTAATTTCATAATCTCACCATGAATATCACACAAAATACATATAAGATTTAATATATTTTTGTTACCATGAAAATATATTGATGTGGTATCCAAACCCATATTCTAAATGATTTAGTAGACCTCACATCACAAGAACATATGTCATGGTTCTCACATCCATTTGATATTGACTTACCATATAGTCATACTACATTAAGAACCATAATCGCACAACCAAAACCATGTATTGCATAACGAAAACCAAAAACTACATACCACGACACTACCACATAACTACATCAGTATCACATTATATCACAACATATAGACTGGGATAGAGAGAGAGAGTAGTCAACTATTTGTATCACCCATGTCTTGGATATTGGGGGTACACCTGAAACCCAAACACTTATATGGGAATCAGTAATGCTACCTAACTCAGGTGATGGTTTATAAGAAAGAACAAATCATATAATCGATATACAATAAAAGTCATTCCCAACTTATGATTCCAATTTATATCATAAATTATCTACCATCACAAACCATCATTTTACCACTAACAACTAACAATAACAAAAGCGTATTCCAATTCTAACCAATAAAAAACAAATACCACAACCATAAACCAACCATAAAATTTTATTCTCATTTACATGTTCATTCAACCCTAAACACACTCTAAATACCACCAAAATTAAAATTCAGTGGACCAAGAAAATATGGGCCTCTACATTATAAATCTCTAAAAAATATTTTTTAAGATCATTAACAAAATCCAAGAAATAAAAAACAATTATTAAATATATAACACCCCACGACACACCTCTCTAATATGAATCTCACCATCACAAAATCCCAACAAAGCATAAGAAATATATTAATAATTATAATCATGTTTGAATAAAATAAAATCAACCTCACAATAAGAAGAAAATACAAACCAATTATACATAATAAGTTCAAATATATGAATGTTTTTCCCACATATATTACTCAAAGAAACCATAAGTCCATCATAAATAAACTAAATTAGTGAAATGTTTTCATTTTACCATATCCGGATGGTCCTAAATTTACGCATTCCATTGTACAAACATTACATCACCCATTATATTCAAATAACTCTAGTTGATAAAATGGGTTCCCTCATGAACATTTCCTTAAATATACAATAAATAAAAGATTTCATGAACCTAATCCATCTATAGATGAAGTGAAAATCAATACAACACCTCAAAAACTCTGACTAGCACCTCAAAACCTCTAAAAACCATGGATAAATATTACATCATATTCCCAAAATCTAATTCCAATAAAGAGTAGAACCATTTATAAATTAATGTTAACAAACATAGAACTATAATTTGATAAAAATAATTTTTTTATCAACTTATGAATATTTAATTAACTAAAAATTAATTTTCAATTTCTCTATAATACTCTATAGTAAATGTATTCTGAGAATCAAAAACTCTTTAATGTTGGTCCAACACAAATAGAATATACGAGTAAACACTAAAAATATATAAAATAGATCCAATACAATGGAAGTATTAAATATTTTTATAAATAAACTCAACTTATGGACACGGTTTCACCAAGGAACCATTAAAATTTTTAAAAAATAAACAATATCTTGTAGCATCTATATTATTTACTATTTTCACTTAAATTGGAGGGTTGAACTTAATTCTAATGTGTACTCCAATTCAAAGTAATTTTATAGAATTTTAAGGAATATAAAGTAAAAAAATGGGATCATGACTATATTTTATTGTCCTAAAAAAATACACAAATCCTCACCATCTCCCTTATATGTAACCTCACAAACACATCCACCATACGAGAATCCTTGTTTAATAAGAAATGATTTATGTTTTTAAATTGTTTGATATCTAACCATATTAAATCACAAACAACCAAATATAATAGAAACATATCCATGAAATCCATTGATATATCACCCCATTTCCGTCATGAAACCTTTAAGGGATGAAATAAACTAGTTTTATGTCAATGTTGAGACTTTAGCCGTTAGAAAACAAGAAACCGATAAATGAATTCGTCCAAATACCTCTTCACAAATATCCCATAAAATTCATCTCTCAAGTTATGATAGATATTTTATATACATCAATTCAGTGTTAGAGGTAAAATTTAAATCCCACATTGAACTGCATGTCACATAAATGATATAAGGAAAATAATCCCAAAAAACTAAAATCAATGATCATTATCCTCGGATCATAACTTTATATCATCTCTAAAGAATATATGATCTCTCTAAATATCCAATTAAAGATCCTCTAATTGAGATCCCTCCATCTTCAAAAACAAGTAACAATGTACATTAATAAGATATAGACAATATCTACCTCAAAATTACTTCTTATATATATAAATGGATGGAAGTTCTTCCAACATTTACCTTATATATCCTACTTAGTGAGATATGTCACATTAATTCTTCCCACTCAGTGAATCAAACACTAAATTTCATTACCATATTATTTTTATTATTTTAAAATAATAAACGTACAATAACACTATCTACCTTCACTAACACAAATTCAAATATTACAATGAAAAAATATAACAAAAACACAAATGGTAAGTTAAACAAGATGACTCCGTCCAATGATATAATTCCACCACAACCAATAGGTAAAAAAACACTGCCACCAACTCATCTTTAGGGATTATATAATTATGTTCATGGGGAAAAATTACTGAGACCAATAATATATCACCACTCACAACTAAATCATTATTAAATCTAAAATAAATATAGGAATACCAAAAAATATATTGATCCTGACCCTTTCATTTGGAAAGTGAAGGATTAGGGAACTAATACACATTTCATTTATTTACAAAAATACCTCCTTAAATTGATCAGTATAAAAATTATATTTTTTATTTCCTTCCAAAAAACGTGACATGAGCTAAGAGAAACTATACACGAACCCCCATTATAATAGATGGAATGACTAAGGGAACTATGAACCTATGTAATTTTCTATTGTGATATCCAAGAAAAAATTTCCATAATATTGATATTATTTAATATCACACTCTTTTGAGAAATGAAATTCCCAAGGAAATAACATCCCCTACCCATTATCTAATCTTTAATGGATCATCATGAAAATTAGATTGTTTCATGATCTATATAATTGATATCAGGTTCTCAAAATACTATTACTATAATATAAAACACCCTAGTATATTATCAATGAACTCCATTATGAACTGATCTAGGAACTCGTGAAACAATGAGTTTATTAATCAAATAAAATGGTTAGTTCATTCCTAAATCTAAAAGGCATCACCATATATTAAAACTGTTCATAAAGACACATAAAGGTAGTATTTTGAATGTTTCCCTCTTTCAACCTCATCTTATGATATATATATATATATATAATAAATATTCAAGAACCAAACATCTCTACTCAACTATTCAATGAAATCATTAATCATCAATAGAGGATTTTGGTTATTCACTATCAATTGGTTCAAATACCAGTACTCTTTATAGAGTCTGATACTACCATATCCCTTATTAGAAAAAAATATAGGATAGCCCCAAGGAGATATAAAAGTTTTAATAAAACCTTTCTGAATATTTCATTAATCTAAATCCATAATTCTCATGGATTATAAGGATCCATCATATTAGGATGAAAATAAATCATATATTTGATGGGTTTAAATCTATCCAAAAATCAATATCATGTTGATGGGGGTAGTTTCATAAGATCTTGAGTAAAAATATTCATAAATTCCTCAATAACCCCTATAAACGACTTCACTCACAATTTTTCTGAAACAAATAAGATTATTAATAATTGAGATGATATGTTATTAATGTTCATGAAATCCATTTGATTATCCTAATCACCAAATAATGCGGTAGACACTTTGGCAACATCAGAGAATGTCACTTATATTTGATCATAATAAATTATATAATGAAACAAATAAAATCACTCAATATCAATTATTATATCATATGATTGGATTCATAATAATAAAAAATCTTCCCTCTATTGATACAATCACCATTATAATCCCACATCCCCATCAAACCTGAAAAATTCAGTTTTACCTCTAATTGGAGTGGATAACACCGAGGGAATTAGAATTTATTATTAAAAAATGTCCAAAACCTGTAACACCAAGATATTTTATGATATAAATCATTTTAAATAAATTTTAGTTATTTGATATCTTTTCTTACTTGTAACAAAAAACATTAAATGAAATGTTATATAATATTGAATTATTATTATTTAATATGATGGTTAAAAATAAGGGATTGGATTGGAGGTTATGAATAGAAATGAAGAAGTTGTGGAAACTTATTATTTATATATGTATAAAATGAATTCATTTGTTTTAAATTGGTTGAAATTTAAACTTATGCATTTTAAACTAAAAAATAAGTGTTTTTAACAAAAAAATAAGCACAAATAGTTTTTTTATTTTAATAAATTGAATAAATATCTAATTATATATATGAATTTAGTTAAATGTGTAGATAAAATATGAAATAAAATGTTTAAACATTAATAAAATAATTTTTGACATCTCATGGATTGATGTTAATAACATTTTTATGCCTAAAAATGCATCTTGCTATAAATGGTTTTTTTCATTTTACAAACTTATTTTAAAATTAGTTTACAAAAATTATAGAAATTTAATCTCTTAAAATATATCCCATATTTTTATCATAATAATTAATAAAAAATAAATTTTAATTTTAGCTTTTGTAAAAAGGTATTTTCCACATCAATAGTTAAAACAAGTTAAAAAGGTTAAAACTAAAATAATAAGTGTTAAAATAATTGAAAAAAAACTTCTCTAAATATTATTTTATGTTTAAAATTAAACGCTTTATCATCTCATACTTGAATATGATTCATTTTAAAGACATTTAACATATGTAATAAATTAATATATGTTAATATTTTAAAGATTTCCAAGTGTTTCCTCTCTCTCCCTTATGAAATAACACCAACTCTTGTCTCTTCCTCACACTAAAATAGCCTATTATATTATCAAATACCTAAAATAATACATCCCTATCACCCCTAATAATGTACTATAGGTTTTTTTATTATAATATCAGACAAGAAAGGATTAATGTGTAATCTAAAGGTGGTTTCTCAACAAAGAGGTATATCTCTTAAGTTGGTACTTTTCTTTATTTTATCATATACCCCATATAAATCTTTTACATCAATTCTAAAATTATTAAATATGTATCTATAATATAATTTTTTGTATTATGATGATGGATCAATAATTTTTCATCTCATTTAAAACAATGTTTTTGTGTAAGTATTGCTCATGCGTACATGTGGACTACCACCACCACACAATGATATGGATCAGTTTCCATCACTATTATCTATGGTTTGTTTTTTATGGTGTATTTAATGCTTATATATGATATTCATGACTAAATTATCCTTATTTTATTATAATGTCTTGTCTTCCTTATTACCTTTAAATTCATCGGTAAAATATAACATTGTTCTGGAGTACATGTGGACTACAACATTCACATAGCGATACGATTCATTTTCCAATACCACTTTATATGAATAATTATAAATATTTAAATTAAGAAACAGTGTGAAAATTAATTGATGATTAATGATATATATGTTACGAAACCATGAAATAAGTAGTGGTTCATGAATGATCAAACTAAAACAATCATTAAAAACAGATCATTTTTTTCTCGAATGATCTTTTTAAGGTATAAATTTTTAATAAATAGATAATTGGAAATTATAATGGAATGATACATAATATGTTATATATTAATATGGTTTTGTGATATATATATATAATAATTTTATAATAATTTTATATTATATTTAATAGGTACAAATAAATACTGGACTTGATGAAATGGATTATGTTACAAAAATATGGTTCAACCCATTTACAATATGTGGTACCTCTCAGAGCATGTTTTATCTAACATAAAGGATGTATTAAATAGCTCATCCTCTATTAATGAAACTATAGAGGCTATTATTATGAAACTTTTTAATCAAAATGAACATTCCAATATCATTTCTTATCTCTTAGAATTTGAGATTATAGAGGCTGTATTCATCCTCAAACATAAAAGTTCCCCTGGTCCGAATGGTTTTTATACATTTTTTATTGAATCATTTTTGCGATATTATTCAATGTGATATTTGATGTTTGGTTTTTCATTTTTTTAAAATATTCCCCTCTTCCTAAGTGGATGAATTTTCACTTTCATGATATTATTCTGAAAGTAGATATTGAAGATGAGATTCATCATTTTAGGTCGGTTTCTCTAGTGAACACCATCTATGTGGTTTTTTGGAAAATTCTTTCTAACAGGATGGCTTCCATTGTAAGCAATATTGTCTCTAGAAATAATGTCAGATTCAACATGGGAATATCCATTCAATATTGTCTTTTCACTATCTATAAATTTGTTAATCACTTTATGAAATCTATCAGAGGAGTAAATATCTCTCTTAAGATTCATGTTCAGAAATATTCGGATATGATGGACTGGAGATTCATTTCCAATGTTCTTTCTATGTTTGGTTTTAATAGTGTTTTTATTACCTGGTTGAAGATAGTTTTAGGTTCAACACATGTATCCATACTTTTAAAGGGATCCCCATAATTATATTATTCTTTCTTCATATATTTCAGGAAAGGTGAACCTTTATTTTTTATTATTTTTTCAATTGCCAAGGACTATATCAGCATGCTCAATTCCCTCATGGATGAAAACTGGAAAATGAATCCTTTTTGTGTAGGTAGGGGAATCTATTCTCTTACCCATTTGTTTTATTCTTATGATATTATACTCTTCACACAAGGAGATAAGGGAAATACCAAAAACATTAAGATGGATCTTTTGCACAATGTGAAGGTTTCTAGCCAGGAGCATAACTATGGATAATATTTTCTACAATTTGGAAGAAATATATCTACTATCAAGAAAATTTACATTATCAGGCATATGGGTATTCATTAGAGAGTTTTAAACTTCATTTACCTAGGAGTTCTTGTGTTTTAAGGAATTATGATATCCTTCTATTTTTCTATCATTATTATTAATATGGGACGGAAAAAAATTTCTTGGAAGGGTAAATAATTATCCCATGTTGGTCATGATTTCTTGGTGAATTATGTTAAAATTTCAAAGTTTTTTAATATTTCATGGTTTATATATGTCTTATTTCAATTATCTAGGGAATCAATGTATCAATTAAGATCATCATCTCGAGTGGTAGTATTCTGGAGAGGAAGTTAGTTAAAATTTCTTGGAATACATTTTGCATGCCATATAATGTAAGGGGTAGGGGTATTAAGAATGTTTTAAGCTTAAATGAATCTTTAAAAGAATTGTTTCTATGGATAATTATCAAGTTTAATTCAGAGGGTCTTTGTTTTCTTTAGGATAGATTCATGAATATAATCATGAATGGATATTTTTTTCCACTTTGATTCCTTAGGGTTTCCTTTCTTCAAATATATTTTTTTCATAATTGATTATCAATATAGGTGGATTATTTAAAGGGAATAATATATACAACTTTGGAAAGTCAATTTGAATGGATTTTTTTACCTGATTCGATCATGGATGAGATTATAAATCTGGATCCAGACTTCTCAATCAAAGACCATCTTGGTAAAATGGAGAATCTTCTAGATCACATTATTATTACTGTGGATAGTTATTGTTTCTTCTATATAGATGATTTTTGGGCGTTGGAGACTGCTTCTAATGGTGCTCTTACATAAATATTGTATTATAGGAACTCCAACTGTATAAATATAGATCTTTAATGTCTTGGAAAAATGAGAATAAACTTTATTAGGCCTTATATATCTGTATTGGTTTAAAGATTTGTGCATGAGAATCTCCCAACAAATGAATATCATTAATGTTGTGGAAATATTTATGTTCTCACTATGTTATTTTGTAGTAATACAGGGAAGATTTTGATCATTTGTTCCAGAGTTTTGTCGATTATAAATCATTTTGGAATGTTGTCTCATATATTTTCAAAATAAATTTTCCCCGGGATGTCTCTTTCCATCACTTCCTCTAGGGATGATGTGCATTAGTGCGGTCCAATCTCATCATGAACCTCTTTCAGGTTAATTTAAGGGTATTCATTCAATTCATTTTGAATTCCAGGAATAAATCAATCCATGATAGCTTCTATTTCAAGTCCAATACTTATTTTTCTATGATTAATATTATATTTTTGGAAACAAACACATCGAAGAAGGATTGCTTCACTAATTCAATACATGACTTGTTCATCCTTGATGCGGTTAGTGTCATAGGTGACTTTCCTAAACCCTATGGTATGATTGATGTCTATCAACCAGATCATTTTTTTGGGTGGATTAAAATAAAATATTATGAATATTCAAGAGGGGATCTAGGACCCTCTAGTTACAGAGCTGTTTTAGGGATCATCAGGGAGTTATCCTCGATTTGCTTCATTTTTCTTGTGGTTTTTTTTAAATCATAGAATAAATGTTTGGTGTTATCACTGCAGTGGCGCAATCCAAATATCATGTATGTAATAATATTTTTCTTGAGTCTGACTCAACCATTATTTTTCTTTATATAAGTACTATATCTTCTAATTTATCATGTAATCTCACAAATCGTTGGGCCAAATTCATGGATTATCTCTCATATATGGATCATATTATCACTCATATATACAGGGAGTCCAATTCTATGGCATATGGTCTTTGAAATAAAGGGGTCAATGGTGTTTTTTATGGCATGGTCAGGTTCCTGATGACCTCTTTCCTAATTAAGATGGTTCCATGTAAATCTCCCATTTTTAGACATTTATAATCGTTATATTTATTTGATAATAAAAGAGAATTTATCTTCTGGTAATGATCTCTTCTTACCATTAAAAAATTTATGAGAATTATATATATCAAATTAGATAAAATAAATTACTTATTTAGAATAATGAGGTTAATATTTGGTAAGTTGGACACTTTTATTTTTGGTCAATATGAATAGTAACTATGGTAAAATTTATCACCTCTCTGAAGGGTAAATTAGGTTAATATAGATTATAAATAATTGATAAGGACATAGTTTTATAAAATAATTCTAATGGGATGAAGGTAAATTTTTCCTAATCACCTTAGGATTAAAATTTATTAGTTTAATTAAACAATTTCCACAAGAACGAGCCATATATTATTTAAATCAAATAAAGTTACAAATGTCACTCTCTTAGTATTAAATAGACTTTATGTGTTCACATATGAACCCAAAGTAGTTATGAATGAATAAATGTAGTATTTTTTAAATAATTAACAAATATTTATAATGAAAATTTATTTAAAAATTTTAGGTATTATAAAATTATATTACATTCATACACAATGCCAAAAAATATACTTATTCAATTAATGGATAAATAAAATAAATTATTTTGAAAATAATAAAATTGATATAATTTGAATAGTATATTTCATCCCATGAATTATATATGCTAATATGACATATTAAAATTTGGTTAAAATACTATATTAAGCTTAAAACTTTTCCTTTATGTCTTTTAAGACAAATTAATTGAATGGTGTAAAAAATTTACAATAATGATATTTCATAAAAATTATATTTTATTAAATTATTAAAAAATCATTAAATATTGAAATAAGACAATGGGAAAATTTTATGTCTTAAAATTTCATAATTTATCCATTTATGTGCCAATTTTTAGTTTATAAGTAACAATTAAAATCCTTTAATATCGAAAAATTTGACTCCTAATTTTTAATTAAAATTTATTAACTAATGTGTTAATCAAAATGATAAGTTTTAAAATTGCATAAAAATATGTGTAAATAATATTAGTTAGTGGGATTAAAACCCTAACCAACTTTATATTTGAATACCTATATATTTAGAGGAATTTTTATTAACAATTAATTGTTATAATTTAATATTTTGAGAAATTCCTCAAGGGCCCCTCACCTGAATTATAAGGGGAACATGCTCCCTCACTTATTTATGCAAGATTAAGGGTTCTAGATTGACCGGACTATGATATTATCTCTTCTAAAATTCCTAATCCACATTATATTTGTCCTTGTATTCATAAATAATCAACTTTATATCCCTTCAGGGTGGATTTAATGGAGTTTTTTCAAAGAAGAGGTAATCATATTAATAGATCATATTTTCTCTACTCTTCTTGTGATATATAAATCCATTAACTTTTTTATGAAATAATAATTTATGTATAATAGTTATTATAAAATATTATTATGACTATGTAAACACAATTATACACCAAAATTTCTATCTATTGAGAAGTGAATGCATTGCGCGTGCGTATGTACAACCTACTGTCTCCAAGTAGAGATACAATTCATTTTATATAACCATATTTTATGGGTGGGTATTATGTTGTGGTAAATATTTATATATGATAATAATTATGAAATTATACTTATGTTATTATAATATAACATTTACCAACTAACTTCAAAATCAATTGGAAATTGGTGACGTCGCTCGTGCATTTGTGCGGACTACCACTTCTACCAAGTGGTGTGATTTGTTTTTCAATTTATATTTACATAGATGGTAATTAAAATTTATTTAATGGATAAATATGAAATATATCAATATATAAGTATAATTACTTCATAAATGCAATTTATTTTTTATCTTTCTTTCATTCTGCCTGTCAAAAATGAAAATATTGTTCATGTTTACCAAGAATATACCGTCTCCATGAACAATTTAGTTAATAGGTATATTTCGTATTTTATTAATAAATTTAAACATGTATATAAAGAGTTTTTATTATATTTATTTCAATATTAAAAAAATTTATTTGGTTGAACCCTAATAAAAATAAAAGGACCAAAACTACCAAACCAAAACATATATAAAAACGAAGGATATATCACATGAAACAATGATTTTAACAAATAATTTTTCATAGATGGGTTTAAAAAGGAGACATGAAAATCCCATGAATAATTTAGTTAATTTATCTATTTCTTATTTGTGAAACATGTTTACTTTTCATAAGTTATGTTCTGGTGAAATGATTTAAAGTTTATAAGACCCATTTATTTTCTACTGGTTATGTTGTGATGAAATGATGAATGGTTTATGAAACCCATTTATATTCCATGGGTTACGCTATGATTAAATGTTTATGAAATCCGTTTTTTTCATTGGTTCTGATATATAGAATATTTTATGATCTTGTGTAATACATATGTTTGAATTTCACTATATGATGGGTGGGACCTATATCTCCCTCCAAAAAATTGGGTAAATATGGATATCTCATGAGATAAATATGACTATATTTGGGTGTGAATCCATTTTAGTAAGGGTCTCATTCCACTATGATAGTCTTGAGAGTGAACCTTGACTACTACAATAGTTTGGGTAGTGAACCTAATCCACTATGATAGCCTTGGAAATGATCCTTTATTACTAAGTAAATTATTTTCTATACTTATATGTATTCCAAATATCAAGGTCTAATGATTATGTTAAACTTTTGTAGTTCATTTTATTTCGTTACCTTACAATTCATGTCTTTTAAACTACCAATAATTATTTTATTACTCAATATTATGGTATATGATTTGTGGGGTATGGTTTACAAATGTTATTCTCATGTTCTCATATCCTTTTTCTTATATTATTCTTACTTTATAATTGATATCTCTCATGTTTTCCATTAATAATAATTAGAGTCCACTATTTATTATGTTTCCATTCCTAGCATATTAAGAATGGATTTATGTATGATATGTCTAAAAATGGTGACACTTATGAATATCTATGTGAGAGATGATGTAGAATTATTATGAACAAATAGTTTAGGTTTCCATGTTTCCAAGATACAATAACTATATGATTTTGAAATAGATCACTATTTTATATAATGAATATTCATCTATTTACATGTAATAACAATTTATTAAAAGTAAGGGTTGTTATAGTTGGTATCAGATAATGTTTTAGTTAACTTTTAAAACACTGGATGAGAAAAATTTAATAACAACCTGTGGGATAAATATATTTATAAGATAAAATCCAAATGTTTTGGTAATGATTATGAATGAACATAATTAAAACTAATGCTTCACATAAGTTGGTGTTATGATTTAGAAATAATTTAAATGATTTCTCATGATTCTGTTTCTTCCCAATATGATTATTATTTCTCACACAAGGAATTTTTGTTTTAGTAAATGGCTACAACCTGATGGAATCAGGTCAATGTTTAATTTGACAGTTAATATAATTATTACCACCACGAGAAACCAATTGAATTAAAAATTTGAATCTGAAATCGGGATATTATGCCTAATTATCTCTCTAATTATATGTTTAACAATATCAAAGTTGGTTCTTTTTCAAATAGACCTAATTAGATAAAGATTCAGTTTAATAAAAACCATATAAGAAAGAATATTCAGCTTCTAACGTGTTTTTGATGTGGGAAGAAGAACATAAGTGAATGTATCAGAGTAATAGGGAGATTCATTGAGTGTGTAAAAGGACACTAAGAAATGAATTTTTGAGGAAAAATGAACTATTCGATAACATAATGTATGAGAATAATTTCCACTCAAAGGTAACCTCGATGGTTGAATTTTTAACCGTAGAATATATGAAAATTAAGAAAATTGATGACCTTAGGTGAATATCTAGAATATAGTTTTCAAGGATTTACAATTAATACTGATGATGGTGAATAGAATATAAATGAAACATGAAGGGTATATGATATTTTAATTTAATTTTTTATGTTTAAACCAATAAGAATGATTAAATTAGATTTTATGAATCTTTATAATGATTCATATTTTATATAATTAGAAATCATTATTAGTTAGTAATTTGACGAATCATAGTTAATTGTTTAATAAGGATGTGGGAGGATATAAGTTTTAATGAATTTGGTTTCAAGAATTATTTTTTATAACGATTATACTAATGATATTATAGTTATAAAATCATTAAACTTATAAGTGTTGCTCGGAATTTATTTTTTAAGGATTTGATAATGTATTTTAAATGGTACTAATAACTATGGAATGGTATTTAGTGTTAGGGTGATATTTTGGAAGAACAAATTATTAAGGAAAAGATAAACCTTAATAATTTTCTGATTATGATTTGATAATTTTTAGTTCATATATTGAGATAATTGACATTGATATTATAGGAAACCTTGATGTTTTTTTATAAAAAGTGATTTAGGACATCTTTGATGAAGTTTATTAGTTTTTATTTGGATTTATCGAAAATATTCAATAGTTTTCAAATTATTTAAAGAATAAGCATTCTGTTTATTTTTTAAGACTACTGGTGTCAATGTGAGGTTAACTTAAATGTTATGGATAACATCTAAGTTTTATAAGTTTAAGGTTGATCATAATTTCAATGAAATAAAAACCCATTTTTAGTGTTATATATTATGAGATTGTGATACTCAATTGAGGTTTAGATACCATTTGGGTTTGATATAATATTCTATGAAAATTTAATTGTATGCTATATGATAGCTGAATATATATAATCTTGATAGTAGAAAATAGATTCATTGGCAATGTGCTATTTTCTGATATATTTATGGTTAAGTTAAGGATTACCATTAAAACTAGTATCTAAATTTTATTCATGATAATTTGTTGAATTTCAGAACATTAAAAGATTATGTAGTAATTTTTCATGGTGATTAATGATACTTGGTAGGTTTTTTGTTGTGTTGAGGTATGTATAAACCATATTTTTGACAGTTAATTTAACATGAATGATTAGTTCGGAAGGTTATTTGGGTAATTAATGTTTTGGTGATAAATATTTTATTTCTTGATATGGTGGATTATTAATTATTAAAATCACCTTATGCTAACTAATTTTTGTTTTGGTTAATTCCAAAATATAAGAGGAATATCATGATATAATTATTTGATACATTATATGATGATTTTATTGATTCAAGCCTAAAACATTCATCACAAATACTTGTTGTTTGGATCAGTAGATTAGATTGTGGTGGAAAATGATGAAAGGATAAAATTAAAGAATTATTATTAGTATATTTCATTATTTTATTAGTCATGTGGGTAAATTAATTCCTCAACTATAAGAAAAGTAGCATAAGACATAAATGTTGTCATATAACCTTCAATGAAGTTGGATTGATTGTATTTTAACCCCTTACTGATTAATGGGTTTTTTCTTGTTTATTATCTATTGATCATATTCTATATCAGTCTATATTAGTCGGTGGGTGTTCATTTTTTGTTACATGTTAGTGTTTTACATTCCCACTTATGTTATACTATTTGAAAAGATATTTTTTTAGTGACCATATTACATCATTTTCCCTCTTTTTAGGCAGGTCTTATTAACCATTTTTATGATGTGGATTTTCAACAAAGGTCTTTTTCAAATATCAACAATTGATTACCGAGAAAAATAGAAATTTCAAAGATGAAATTTCTTAAAATTTTTGATAATTTAAAACCATGATATTTTATAAAAAATAAATCATTAATTAATTTCATTTCCTTGATTGTTTATTTCACATGCAACACTAAGTTTAAACGAATTGTGATATATTTTAAAAATATTATTATGTGATTGTTATAACCTAGCTTTTATTTGGTTGGTGTGAATATGATTATATAATTTATTATATAAATATTAATTTGATACTCAATATAAATTTATTTTTTATTGCTTTGTATATAAGTATTAAATTTTTAACAAAGTTATATTATCCTTAAAAATAGCATTCCAGTAGAATTATTAAAATTTCTTATGAGAAAACATTAATTTAATTTTATACGCTTTAAAAAATGGAATTTCGTGAAAATAATAATTTTTTTTTGAAATCATCAGAACAAAATTAAGATATTTTGATTTTCTAGATTTTTCTGAAAAGATTGATTTTGTTGTGAATAGTGATAATACAATTTCTTATTGGAAAATATATTTTTCATTCAACCATGTGCAAAGTTACATTTTTTTAAGTGGTTTCAAATTAAAATTCCATTTTTTAAATTTTGAATAATCCAATTGTGTACAGTGTAATAAATATTTTTTTTGAATTTGGTGAAAAAATATATTTATACTCAATGGCATGTTTTATGAATATATTTATGCATGAAATTTGTTTTTATATTAATAAATTAAATTAATAACTTTTGGGGAATTATTTTAATTTAGTTTTTATCCTATTTATTTTTTCTATTATTTTAAACATTAAACACATATTTTTTAAGGATGGGATAATAATAAATTTTTTTTTATGCTTAAAATTTATTTTTTTCTAAAAACTAGTTTTTATTACATTTTATGCAGTGATATTTAAAATAATTATTTTTAGTTATATGTATTTAATTAGGAGAAATTTATTAAATATTGATAACGAGGATGTTCAAATTTAGTAAATAGACACATTTTATTATCGGCTAATATGAATAGTAAGTGTGGTAAAATTTAACATCTTCGTAAAGGGTAAATTATGTTACTCTAGATTAAAAAGTAGTGATAAAGACATAATTTTTCAACCAAATACTTATTAGATGAAGTTAATTAGACTTATATAACTTTTGGATCAAAATTTATTAGTGTATTAGACGCTTATACATGAATATGATTTATATATTATTTAAATAAAACAAAGTTACCAAATGAAACTCTCTTTCTTTTAAATATACTTTATGTGTTTACATACAGACTAAATCAAGTTATTAACTATTATTAATAGTTAATTTGTGAATATGTTATATTCATGATGAAAATTTATTTACAACTTTTGGGTATTATATAAATACCTTAAATTCATACACAGTACGAAAATAATATTAATTCAACTATTAGAAAAATAAAATTAATGATTTTGAAAATATGAAATGTGATATAAATTTAAAATGTTATAGTGTTAAATGAATTTTATTTGTTTATATGAAATATTACTATTGTGTTAAAATATTTTTTTATAAATGATTTTTTCTTTCTGATTTTTATGAAAAATTAAATGAATTATGTAAAGATTGAAAATAATTATATTTTATAAAAGGATATGGTATTAAACTACTTGAAAAAAAATAAAATAATACAATTTTGGTATTATATAGTCTAAAATGTCATAAATTTTCCATTTACTGGAATATATTCACATTTTAAGAAAAAATTAAAACCCATTAATGTTGTTAATGTTGTCACCATAGTAAAAACGAAAATTCATTTACTACGGGTTAGTCAAATTATTAAGGCTTAAAATTACATACACACAGCCCTAAGTTATATTATTTAAGGGATAATATTTTTATACTTGTTCATTTGGAGGAATGTTTCTTGATAATAATTTTTTTATAATTTAATCTTATGAGGAATTCCAAAATTTTCCCTCACCTAAATTATAAAATAGAACATCCTCCCTCACATATATACAACACTTTGAGATTTCTATTTTTACAAATATCTTCCAATTAATATTCTAATATTCCCTATCAAAATTTATGTATGTTCTATTATTCCAATAAGACTAACCCAAGTTCCCTCTAGAGGAGATCTAAGGAAGTCATTTTGAAGAATATGTAATCGCTTTACCTGATCACTTTCTATTCAACTATTTTAGCACTCTAAATCTATGGTTTTTATCGTAAAATAATAATTTAAGTATCCTAAATATTATTAAATTTTATTATTATGATTAAAACTCTATTATAAACCATCCATCCCATCAAATGAGAACTAAGCATATCACTCGTGCATGCGTACAACTTACCGTCTCCACATAGAAATATAATACATATTTCATTACCATATATAATGGATAGATATGACGATATTTTTATTGTTTGTAAATTATATTATTAAAATAATTGTACTTATAGAGTTATTATATCACTTATACCAACTTAAGTTCTAATTCATTGGGAAATAACCACATATATCGTTCATAAGTGTGGACTACCCCCTCCCCCCCCCCAACGAAGCGATGTAATTTATTTATTTCCATTTTACAACAATATTAATCATGATATATTTAATTAATGGATTTTAAATATAAATTAATAATTATTTGGTGAATATAATATATTATTTTCCATTTTTCGTTTCTTCTGTTGAAAAATGGATGCATCATTCATGCGTACATACGACATACCTTTTCCATGAATGGTGTAGATCATTTTTCTATCTCTAATTTTACGAAAGACATTAAACGTCTTTATAATTTGTAAATAATATATTTATTTCATTAAAAAAATTCTTCATATTATGGAAACATAGTCAACATACAAGTACCAAAACTACCAAACCAAAACAAACATAAAAAATGAAGAAAATATAACCTAGAACAATGATTTCAATATAGAATTTTCAATAAGATGGGGATAAAATGTTATAATTAAATCACATATGGTATAATATATGTGAGTATGATTATTTAATATAAATATAATAAATATTTATTTATTATACATGATATTCCAATGTGTATGAAATATGTTAAAGATAATGTAAGAGATTTTAATCTCACATTTATTTATACGGGATACATTCCTTATACACCAATTGATTCGTTTCTATGGTGTATATAATAGACTTTAATTCCTTTCATCATGATTATTTCTAAAACTGTTATATATTTCCAAATCCATATAGGTTTCTTTCTCGACATATGATTTAAAATATACCAAAGAGGTTAGGGAATTATGTTACAATATCATTTTTTGTCGGGATAGTTTAAGATTAAGTTTGAAATAATAAAATATTATTATATATCTATAAAAAACCCATGACTTTTTTACTCTGGTTATTTCTTATTAAAACATGTTTTAATCTAATTTTCTTCATATTTTGTTCCCAATTGACTAAAAAAAAAATTTATGGAAAATTGACTTTATTTCTCTCTTTGGTTGAAAAATATTTTTATTCCTTATCTATGATTTCTAAAAATGTTTTAAATATGGTTTTAAAAATTATCATATGACTGTTTAAATTATTATTTACCCACATTTAATATTTTATAATTCTTTTTTAAAGAAGCCTTATTTTCTTTTTACAAACAGGGAAAGTTGTGACTCTTCCAAAAAGGTATGGAAGGTATATTTTTAACTTATATAGTATGAACATAATTTCTCACCATCATTTATGGTCAATGTTTTTGAAGATTCCATCACAATTTTCCATGGTTATTTTCAGATAAATTTATTTTCTATAATATTTGTTGAAAATTTTATATTATAAATATTTGATTTAGAGATTGGATGGTTATTTTTCTCAGGAATTGTTTGAGAATATTTGGATTCATAAATGGCAAAAACATTCAATATTTCTTATTATTTAATGGGAATATAATCTAAGAATACTATATTTTTTATTTCTATACATGGTTTATGATTATGATCACACAATTTTTATGAAATTCATTTCATTTATACAGGTTATGATCTGATAAAATGTTGAAATGTTTATGAAACTCGTTTCTTTTCCACATGTTTCTATATAATGAAATGATGAAATTTTTATAAAAGCCATTTATTTTAAACTATTTATGTTATGAATAATTTTTTTAAAACCCCATTTATTTTCATGGGTTATGATATGTTGAATGTATTATATTGTTATAGTACACATATCTATTATTTTAATTTTGTGGTGTGTAGAATATATATCCCCTTAAATGCATTTGTGAAAAATTTATATCTCATGAGATAAACATTACATGAATAGTGAGTGAACCCATTTCAATAAGGGACTCTAAACCCTATGATAGTATTTGGAATAAACCTTTATAGGTACAATGGTTTGAGGGGGGGAGGACACAAAGCACTATGATATCCTTGGAAATGAACTTTGACTACTAAATAAATTATTTTTATGATTATATATATATAATAAATGACTTATACGTATGTTAAAAATTCATGGTTCATGTAATTTGAATCCAATATGATTTATGTCTTATGAATGACCATGATTTCTTCCATGACATAAAATTATGATCCATTATATATAGGGTTTGGTTTTGAAATGTTAATCTCGTGTTATCTTACCTTTTTTATAATGTTATGATTATTTGATGACCGATATATCCATTTTTTACCCATACTAAACAATATAGATCACTATTTCTTTTAATCCATTTAAAATTTTATGATGAAAGGTTTTATGTATGATATATTTAATAAGGGTGATAGTAATGATGATCTTAGCGGGAGATGATGTAGAACTATTATGAATTTTTTTTTATTTTCATGTTTCCAAAGATAAAATACCTACATAATTCTAACATGGATATTTATTTCATATAAAGAATATTCATATATTTAGAAGTAATATCTATATATAAAAATTATGGGATGCTATAATGTTAAATTTTCATTGAAGAAACATTTATAGATCTTATCCTTTAAACCCAATATAATTTCTTCTCCACTCATTATTCATTAAAATTTCATGTATTTGTTCCACTTTTCCCTCTTCAGTACATAAAATTTTCGAAAAAAAGTTTTAAATAAAAACCACTATACTTCATATTTGGATAGAATTATTTAATAGATAATATATATATATATATTAATAATTATTCGAGAAATTAGTGTTATTATTTACCTTTCTTTCATTTCGTCCATCAAAATATAGAATCAGTGTTCTTGTGTATGAACAACCATCCTTCTCCATGAACGTTGTAGTTAATTTTTCAATGTCTAATTTTATTAATGACTCTAAAAAGAATATAATTAATATATGGGATGTTTTTTTCATAATTAAAATTCTTAAGATTATGTAGAAATGATCAATATAAAAGTACCAAAACTACTAAGTAAAAACAAACGTAAAAAATCAAGAATATATCACCCATAATTTTAAAATTTTTAAATAATTAATAATAATAAAGGTGATAAACAGTTATAAGTAAATCATATATGCTAAGAAATAAATTATCATGGTTTTTTAATATATTTATAATAAGTATTTATTTATTATATTTAATATTCCAATGTTTATGAAATAACTCATACCTAGCGTATAGGATTTTCATCTCACATTTATTTTTGTGGGATACTTTCCTTATACAACACTTATTTTTTGGGGAATATATACTTTCCATGAATTCCTTTGATGATGATTATTATTAAAACATTAATTTATTTACATATCCATATAAGGGTATCTCTTTTATGTGACTTATGATTCAAAAGATTCCAATGTTGTTAGGTATTTATGTTATAATCTTATTGTTAGTCAGGATTATTTATGAATAGGTTTTCAATGATGATATATTATTATCTATATATCAAGAAACACATGACTTTTTTTCTTCTGGTTATTTCTGGATAAACATTTTTTCATTTAATTTCCATCGCCTTTTTTTCTTAAGAGACTAAAAATATTTTTTAATGAAAATCGACTTCATTTATCTCTTCGGTCGTAAAACCATTTTATTCCACACACATGTATTATAAAAAAAGTTTTGAAGATGTTTTTTACTATTCTTCTATGATTGATTAAATTAATTTTTACCCATATATGAATTTTTACCAAATGTTATGAAATGAATCTTATTTTTTATTTCTAAATAAGGATCTTTGTGACTTTTCTAACTAAAGTATGGAAGAAATGATTTTAACTTAAAAAACATGAACATAATTTTATTCCATCATGGATTCTCAATGTTTTGATTATTAGTTTAAAATTTACAATGTTTATTTTCAAATAATATTTTCCATACTATTTCAAAAAAATTAATTTTAAATATGTTGTTTGAAAATATAAGGTTTGTTTTCTTCAAGAATTTTCTAAATATCTTTTGATTCATAAATGACAAAAACTATCAATATTTATTATTATTTACTAGGAATATGATTGAAGGATATAATATTAAATATATTTTAATATGGTTTATAAAAATGATGAAATAATTTTAATGAAACACATTTCTTTTTATAGGATATGTGGTGATGAAATCTTTAAATGTTTATGAAACCCATTTACTCTTTTTAGGATATAATTTGATGGAATGATGAAGGGTTTATGAAGCCTATTTAATTTAGATGTGATATTTCATGAAGAAATGATTATTAAAACCATTTATTTTCATGGGTTTTGATATGTTGAATGTTTTATGATCATATGGTATACATATGTATTATTTTAATTATCTAATGGGTGGGACCTATATACCCCCTTCAACGCATTGTGTAAACATTGTTATCTCATGAGATAAACATAATAGATATAGCGGCAAGCCCAGTTCCTTATGGAACTCTATACACTATAATAGTATTTGGAGTGAACCTTTACTACTATGATGGTTGGGGTGTTAACACAATACACTGTAATAGAATTAGAAATGATAGTTTACTACTAAATAAATGATTTTGAATGCTTATATATATTCCAAAAATAAAATACTTATGATTATGTTAAACATTCATGGTTCATGTTATTTTAATCCCTTATGATTCATGTTTTATGAACAGCTATGATTTATTCCATGACCTGGTAATATGATCTATGATATGTAGGGTATGGTTATGAGATGTTAATCTCATGTTTCCATACAAATTTTATCATGTTGTTCTTATATGATCATAAATATCTCCTTTGTTTACCATTACTGAGAAACATAGATCACCCTCTCTTTTATTTCCTTTGTAATGTTATGATAAATTTTTTTGTGTATAACATGTAGAATAGGTGTTCTAGTTAATATGATCTATGGGGGAGATGATGTAGAACTAGTTTTGTATTTATATGTTTCCAAATATACTATACCTATATGATTCATATAAAATGATTTTATATCTATGAATGTTATGTTGGGTCAACATAGTTAGTATTAGAGTAGGGTTTAGCTATTTTTTGATAATAGGATTATTAAACTTCTTTGAAATGAATAGATTTAACACTAAGTATAATATAATATATTGATGGTTTGCAACGTAGTTATTTTGTGATTTTTCTAGAAAATACATCACTTTATAGATATAGTTTGGTGGGTGTGGTTTTGGTACAGATTCAAATTATTAGAAACTCTGACAGAAGAAATTTTTTTTAACTCATTCATTACTTGGGCATGATGAGTAGGAGTAAGAAAATTCACTTTCATAAACACTCCTACGTGACATGATTGGGTGAACTCAGATTTATTTTATGAACCATTATTATGGATTTGATTATATGAATATAATGAATGGCCTAGGTTACACCTAAGGTTTCATATATTGAAAATATAGGCTCATGGCTTAACCATACTATGAATTATTTTTTTATGAATAATTGATTACTCACTATGATTTATATTGGTCACACTATTATTTTTTGGTATTAATCAATGGCAGAACATAAGAGGAAACTGGTTAATGATTAATGTGATGATAAATACGATGACCATCCTCATGATAAACCAAATGAAATGGTAAATAGGATGATAAATCTAATAGTTATGCTCACTAAATTTATAAATCTATGAAAATTAACCTAGAACATTCTGAACATCCAAGGGTCCAAAGGATGAAACACGTAACTATTCATTCTTTTTTGTGGTTATTCCCACCTTCCTTCATTGTTTCCTCAAATCTACTTAATACTATGGAATGGATATTTTTTATTTAAAATATATTCTCACCTTATCTAATTTTCAGACCTTGAGAATGTTATTTCAGTTGTGTGATAATTTTTTGGTGAAGCTGATTAGTCATGGAATCTTATCAAGAATATGAGGCTATATGATTAAATTTACACTATTGAATGGTAATATTTTTATGATGTATTTTTTTCAATATTTATTTTACCCAAAATAAATAGTAAAATTAGAAAAACATTCTTGGGAGTAAATAAGAATGATAAATAATGATACACACCTTTGAGGATAATTTCACTATACACTCAAGGTATTTGTGATGTTTTATCATTGACCCTCAAATAAAAATTTACCGATTCATTAGGGGATGAAGACAAATTCTCCAAATTAAATAGTATACCAAAGAAATTGATAGCTATGAATACATCATTCACTATTTTCCCAATATGGAAGTGGAAATTGTATAATATCAGTGTGTGAAAGGTTTTTAGGATATATAGATAATGATGAAATTTCAATGAAATTCTAACAAAAAACCCCATGTAAGAAGGAAAATTAATCTTCTATCATTTCAGAAGTGTACAAGGAAGCCCAAAATAAATTATATTATAGTGTCTAGTAATTATTTCAAGCATAGAAAATAATTCCATCATGAAAAGTATACTAATGTCATGCAAAGAGTCTAGTCAATTAAATGAATGGTGAAAAATATCATCTGAAAGATTCACTACCCCATCAATTCATTGATTACAAGGATAATGTAAATTATGTCATTCATTGTATAAATATAAGGGTTAGTAATTTTAATAATAATCACTAACCACATAATCAAATAGAAAAAGTGATAGCTTATGTGATCGCATATAGTGAAGTAGATCATGATAACAAAGTGGGGAATGATACACTGATTATCTACTCAACAACTACAGATGATTTATCTGATTCAAGATTTTCCGACTCATCTATATTTCAATTATTTTATATTTTTATCACATCACTACCATAGTGGTTAGATATTGTGTCAGATGTAAAAAATCATAATGGTACGATTATCACATCTCAAGTCTATATCGCTTCATTGATAGAAGTGTGTGGGAATGTGCTTCTTAGAAATCTTGTGATTCTCTCATAAGTTGAATTTATGTGATTTTGTGCATCGATTAGATCTATGTATTTGTCTATCTCTCTTTCTCTATATATATCTCATATCAAATATTTAGGAATGGAAGTCATGTATGATATTTTGAATCAAACTATGACCTTCATTCATTATAAAGATGAATATGAACTTACAATGGATGATAATTTAGTTTTATGGGTATCACATTCAATTCATGAGGAATATTTATCTAAAATTTTATGGGATAAACACAAAATCAATGATATGACTATTTTTGGTAATTGTGTTGATTTGTATCCAACATAGTTTTCTAGTGTTCCCCCAAATCATGAAGTCTGGTTTTCAATGAGACATATACCAAATTCTCCAGTTATATGAAATAATCTATATAAAATGGACCTAGTTTCGTTATAGTAATTAAAGAAGTAACTCGAGGAGAACCTTAATAAAGGATTTATATTTCTTAGTGAATCACTATATGGTGCACCTATTCTTTTGGTTAAGAATAAATATGTTTCAATGGATATTTTATTTAATTTTTTATAACTTAAAATTACCACTATCATGAAAAAAATATCCTCTAACCTATACTGATAAGTTGTTTGATCGACTACAAGGAGCTCAAAACCTTTAAAAGATACACCTTTATTCTGGATTTCATCAATTAAGGTTGAATTTGGAGGATATAACCAATACATCCTTCTAAAAAATGTGTGGTCAGTGTGAATTTATTGTGATACCATTTAGCCTTAACAATTACCATACTATATTTTTGGATTTAATTAAAAGAATCCTAAAAGATTACCTTGATCAGTTTTTTGTAGTCCTTAAAGATTATATTCTTATATATTTAAAGAAAAATAAAAAAAACATTATAATTATTTGAAAACTGTATAAAATAAATTGTGAAAATGGAAATTGTATTCCAAATTATTAATGTGTGAATTACATGCAACAACCCGAGATTTTATGAGATATATTATTTTAAATTTGTTTTATGTCTTCTATTTTACACTACACCAACATGAGCTTGTACCATACACAACACCGTATTAGCTTGCAGTATACGCAACACTATTCTTGGCTCGTGTTACACACAATTTGAAGTTCGTTTTGTGGAAATTATTCTACGCAACATTAAATATAGATTTTGTTTAATTTATAAATGAAATAAGTTTTGATTATTTCATACGAAACACCAAACAGAGCTTTCACTACACGCATCCCTGACTTGGCTTGCATTACACGCAATCGCGGCCTTCCTCGATAGCGTGTGTAGTACGAAATACTAGGTTTCACTAAACAACGATATGTTATTAAAATATTATATAAACTAGCCATTATGAATAGTAATACCCACTTTTTGAAATTTTATAAATTTTATCTTTCAAAATTGACTTCGTTTTTGGATTTGGAATATCGAAATTAGCCAAGGGTGAATTTTTTGAATTTTTCTGAAAACTTTCAATTTTTGATGAATAGTGAAAAATACTGAGTTATAGTTTAAAAAAGAATTTTTATATAAATTTATTTGAGGTCAAAATTGATACATAATACCTATATAAGTTCAATTTAATTCATTGGAGTCATTTTATAAAAATTTTAGAAATATAAAAATTTTATTGAACTTTTCACTGTCTTTTACCCACCTCCAAAGAGAATTTGTAAATTTAAATAAAACTTAATTTTACCGCTTCTGTGACTAGAATTTCAAAACTCCGAGACACACGATTAATATAAAGGAGTAAAATGTGGTTCAATAAGATTAAAATAATTTTTGGTGAATAGTAACTTTTTACTTTTATTTACCACGGTTAAAAGTAAATAGGGTAATTAAGGGTAAAAATGTTATTATTATTACCCTAACACATGTCCAAATTCTATTGGATAAGTTTAATTCGACCAAAAAAAAACCATAGGAATAATGTATTACCCTTTAGGTTCACTTGGATTAGATTAGGACATTTATTATTATTTTATTTATAGAAGAGTTAAAATAGTTAAAATCAATGTTTAATAACTAAAGCATTTTTAATATAGGGTTATACATAAGTTAAATTAGACTATAAATATTCATTAGAAATATAAAATTATTTCATACATAATGGTATTTTGTTTTTAATTTTTATACATTAAATAATTTAATTTATTTATGACACAATGGTGGTGTAGTAATAACATAATTAATGAAATATTAGAATAATTGATATTATAAATACCCAAATAAATGTAATTTGAGACTCTTTATGAATTACACTATTTTTCTAGGTAAATATAACATAATAGGGTTGGTTAGATGATTTTTCGTTGAAGTAATAATGCTTTTATGAATTCAGAAAAAACAAAATACCAAATATAATCAAAATTGACATAAAAGAGTTTTTAAAACAAATATTATATTATTAATTGATATTCTATTCCTAAAAATATAACGTTCGGCAAAAAGACTTATATAATAATATATTTGACATTAATGAACAAATAGGGGTTCTATTGTCCGTCTATAGTATGTTTATTAACCATATAGTGTAAGAATACAAGAAGACATGGTAAAAGTTAAATTATTTAACTTAGAGTTAAATTATTTAACTTAGTGGTAAATCTAAATGATAAGGATAAAATGGTAACCTAAACTTGTCTAAAACATATTGGTTTAGAGGATTTAGACCCATCCCACCCTATCCTAGAAATATGTCACTTTGGATCCATTATAAACTGACTATGAATTTCTTATAAAACAATATTTTATGTTTTTCCTAAGGTGCCCCTCACCCCTCTTATAAAAGGGAACCTCCCCCCTCTCATCTTAACCCAAATTTTAGCCTTAAAGCTTAGCCAACCCCTTACCATTTCACTTATCCATTTACATAGAAAACTTCTATAGGTCCTGGTCTTCTTCAAATACCATCTTTAGTGCCCTAAGAGGAGGTTAAGAGGAGGCGCGTCGAAGAAGAGGTAATCTCTTCTACCGATTCTTTCAAGTATCTTTATTCATCTACTTCCTCTTCTTTAGAATTTTCTATATAAATTAATGAAATTAGTATAAATAATATACTGATATGTTATTATAAATTTCAAACAACCCCATTTCACCTTCTTATCCATCCTAAGGAAAACGAAATCACTGCATGTGCATACGTATGGAATACCGTCTCCACACCGTGGTGTAATCTATTTTTCAAAAACCACCATGCTTTGATGGGTATAATGGTGTAACTAATAACTATATATGGTTATTTTAACATGATAATAATTCTTAGATATTATATCATCCACTCTAATTCTATTCAATAATTATGGGAACGATATAATCGCTCGTGCGTACATACGGATTACCATCTCCACGACGTGATGAGATTTATTCTCCAAGTTAAACAATCGAGAATGATTATAAAGTATATATATTAACTAATCATGAAGTATATGACATATTAATGATACTGGATTTATTTATATGTCATTTACTTACTTCTATTCAATTTAATAAGGAAACGAAAACAACATTCATGCGTACGTATGTCCTACCATCTCCATAAACGGTGTATTTCATTACATTTAATGATCTATTATATATTTATATGATGAATATATTATATATATATATCATGTTCTAAAATCTGTAAATATGTAATCATGATCTATATAATCATATGAAGGATTACAAGTCAAAACATGTACGATAGATGAAACAATTTTACCCAAAATGTTGCTTTAACATCGAATTGACAAAAGAACAAGTAATATAAAGTCGTAATTGAATCATGTATGATATCATAAATATTATTATGGTTCTGTTACAAGTTAATAATAGGTTTGAACCCACAATATTTGAGTTTCTGACACATACGGAAGAAATTGGACATAAGTTAAGGGATAATTTTGCAATCTCATTTTTATCTGAGATTCCTTATACGTATGTATTTACTGGGGTTATATTTTTCATTCATGTCCATAAAAATGTTTTTCATACAGTGTTTAATATTCTTCCATGTATGTTAAAAGTCATGTTTACACCTCTTTGACTTTTACTTTGTGTTATAGAAAGAATCGTTCTTTTGTTTACTATATAAGGTACTTTTTGACTTTTCGGGCAAAAGTACGAGATGAATATTTTTTTAACTTATATGGCATGAACCGATTTTTAAGGTTTTATAATGCATTATTTTCATGAAGATTACTCTACAAGATTTCTTGACTATTTTCAACAAAATCCTTTTCTTTTAAAATTGCATGGCATTTTGTGAAAAGAAAACGATTTTGAAGAAGAATGTATTTTTTCATTAAGAATTCATTTAAAGTGTTTTATCAAAACGATTTTCCATCTAAGATGACGTTATTTCATATGTGTATGTTTCAAGTATAATGTCTCTATGAATTACACCATTTCAATTTTCTTATGATGAAATGATATCCATTTGTTTTATATGGATTATGTAATGATGGGATGATGTTTATGAAACCTATTTTATTCTTTGGGTTATGATGAATGATTTATGACTATATTGTGGAACACGTAAGAATGATTTAATTATGAGATGGGTGGGACCTATATCTCCATCTAATGCATTGGGTAATGATTTATATCTCATGAGATAGACATGGCTGGAATGGAAAGTTAATCTGGTTCAGGGATACAGGACTAGAACGAGGAGTGAACTCGATTCGGTAAAGGACTTTGTCAACTATGATGGTATTGGCAACATTGCCTTGGATACTATGGAAATCATAACATGTTCTTAATGGTTTCAAAAATTACATATTTTATTCCCATTTTATTTTATAATGGTTAATGTTACTTTTTGATATATGCCTTATGCACTGTCAAGATTTATGTCATTACTCATGATTTTGATGTTTCATGTTCATGTTCTTATGTTCAAATGTTTATGTATTGTTTTATGTTCTCCATGTTTACCCTTACTGTGCATTTGATCTCACCCTTTTTATGTTTTCTTTTCCCTAGGATTTAAAGTAAGTTTTTAGGTAAGAAAATTAAAGGGGAAGATCTTTATGGGAGATGTTGAAGATCTTTCACCATGATTAAAAGATTATGTTCCGAGTATCCAAAGACACTAAACTAATGCGGTCTTTGGGCGTCTGTTTTTGTAAAGTATTAAGTATTCTGAAAATGTAATGTAATGTCTATTTAAGTCAAGTATGGGGCTCTATAGTTGGTATCAGTGTGAAGGTTTAGTTAACCTTTGGAAACTAGGATGCGAAAACATTACTGAAATACCTAGAGATATTTCTAAGGTATGTTTAAGGATATCCCTAAGGTTAAGTATAAATATAGGTTATAGTCCTAGAATTATAGTAACGATCTTAGAATTAAACCTATGATGTTATATATTTAAGATACTCCCCCTTTATTATGTTTTTTTCTTAGAATGATTTTTTCCTATCACACTATTATTTTTGGGTTTTATAAAATGGCTAGAAATAGGAAGATTCATGATAATGGAGGATATGATGGACAATGGAATGATATTATTTAGGAGAAACCAAATGAAATGGGATTTCGATGTCCAAACATCATTATTATGCCTAATCATAAATCTCATAATATGATCAGTAATCTCAACATTGATAAGTATCCTGACTCGGCTAATAATAGAAAGATGGAGTTTCACGAGGATCATAGATTAAAGAAAGTTCAATTTTCCTCATGTAAATCATGTGGGAAGAGACATCAAGGAGGATTTTTCAAAGGAACTAGAAGATACTTTGGGTGTGGAAAAGAAGGACACAAAGCCAGTAATTGCAAGGGAAAGGGTTCAGTTTACACTATGGACAAGAATAATGGTATTTCTAATACATCAACAACAGTTAAATGTTTTAAAAGTTGAATGTACGAGAATTATGAAAACAAATTCCCTAAGGGAAAGTCTCATGAAGAGAATCAGCATGGTCGTATCAGTAGTATTTATGTTGAGGAGGAGGAGGAGACTACAAATGATATAATATATGAAAGAAGTGTTGAGGAATAAAATGATGAAGCTCGGTCGATGGTTTAAGAAGCTAGTTGAATGATTTTTGTTTATCAAGAGTTATGTTGTATAGGTAATGGTACTATGGAATAAAGACACATCTAATGATTGTTACACTATTGTTTTTTCTAAAGTATTTGAAAGTATATGTTAAATGGTACCGGTAACCATGAAAGGTTATTCAAATATTTTTGTATTGTAGATGATATGCGCATAATGAATGGGTACAGAGAAAATAATATGTTTGATAGAATTAATGAGCTCATGACTGATATAAGGACAAAGTGACATCAAGGTTTGAGTATATAGAAATTTTGGGATTTTTGTATGTGTAAAGAGTTAACTTTTGACAACATTAATGTTTTTCACTAAGGTTCAATGGGTATTAATTTTTCAAGAGAATACATGACTAAGATAATCACATGTTTGGAATGTGACCAACAACAAGATATATCTTATGATATATGGGGGATAAATGATGGTAATCACATTCTTAGTAGATGACCTCTCTAGTAATATTTTTCATTATACTATGAGATTAAAAAAAGTACTTTGGATAAGCCTAAATATTGGAAAGGTTTAAGTTAGACATCAGATAGCATTGTTTAAGGCTAGAACTATTTTCCGATATTATTTATTTAATGTTATAATAGTGTAGTTTTAGAAAAAGGAAAAACTGCAGGATGGGATACAACCCGTCGCGTCAAAAAGGGTTGCGGGAATTGAACCCACAACCGAAGTGTGACATGCCTTTATCGCCTACCACTGGCCTACAGGAAGTCCCTGGTCAGTAGAAATTAGTTTTATTTTATTAAGCAGTATGATAGTTGAAGTATAAGTGCATTTTTGGAATCATATACAGTTATTCTCACCATAAGACGAACTTATGTATATAACTTTTTCTATCCATATGTTTGAGACGGATGGAATGACCTATCATTCTATCGAATGATCTACTAACACTTCACAGAAGAGAATTTTAACTTCATTTCTTTAAGAGATGAAGTGGAAACTCTTCAAGGCACAAACAATAGTGAGATTGTACCAAAATAAAGTAAGTATTTCTTCTGATTTTTCAACTTTAGCGAAAGGATCTTGAAAACCAAAAACATTTTCCTCGATGGTACCTTAGATCATCACAAATTTATGGCTTTGTGATTGTTGGTTTTTTCATAGCCATGTTCTCTACCACTCTCTATTAGAACTCGATGGTTTGATTTCTGTTCTATATCCATATTTTCACCTATGTTCTTATATGTGGAAACCCTGTGATGAGTTAATTTGGGTAACCGTTACGTTTCATACATTAGTTCTTAAAATTAAGTTTTAGTATTCCTTTTTATGATGTGGGTTTCTATGAATGAAACTTTCAAGTAGTAAACCATTTATAACCCCAACGAATTTCGAGGGCGAAATTCATTTTAAGGGGGGTAGAATGTAACACCCCAAGATTTTATGAGATATATTATTTTTTATTTACTTGATGTCTTCTATTTTAAACTACACCAAGATTATCTCGTACTATACGCAACACCGTATTAGCTTGAAGTATATGCAACACTATTATTGGCACGTGTTAAACACAATTTCAAGTTTGTTTTGTAGAAATTATTCTACACAACATTAAGTATAGATTTTGTTTAATGTATAAATGAAATAAGTTTTGATTATGTTATATGAAACACCAAAGGGAGCTTTCACAACACTCAGTACTGACTTGGCATGCATTATATGCAATTGCGACCTTCCTCAATAGCGTTTGTAGTACGCAATACCGGGTTTCACTAAACAATGATATGTTATTAAAATATTATATAAAGTAATAGTTATGAATATTAATACCCAATTTTTGAAATTTTTGAAATTTTATATTTTAAAATGGACTTCATTTTTGGATTCGGAATATTTAAATTATCCTAGGGTGAATTTTTGGTATTTTTATGAAAACATTCAATTTTTGATGAATAGTGAAAAACACTGAGTTATAGTTTAAAACTGAATTTTTATTTAAATAATTATTTATTTTATATGAATTTATTTTAGGAAAAAATTGATACATAATACCTATATAAGTACAATATAATTCATTGGAGTCATTTTATAATAATTTTAGATATATAAACATTTTATTGAACTTTTCACTGTCTTTTACCCACCTCTCTCTAATTCTATTGGATAAGTGTAATTCGACCCAAAAAACCTTAAGAATAACGTATTACCCATTATGTCCACTTGGATTCTATTAGGACATTTATTATTATTTTATTTAAAGAAGAGTTAAAATTGTTAAAATCAAAGTTTAATAAATAAAAAAATTAATATAAGGTTATAGATAAGATAAATTCAACTATAAATATTCATTAGAAAGCTAAATAGATTTCCTACATAATGATATTTTATTTATTATTTTTAGACATTAAATAATTAAATTTATATATGACATAATGGTGATAGAGTAATTACAGAATTAATAAAATATTAGAATAATTGATATTATAAATAACCAAATAAATGTAATTTAATCTTTTTATGAATTACACTAGTTTTATTGGTTAATATAACATATTAGGGTTGGTTAGAGGAATTGTTTTTGAATTAATAATGATTTTATGAATTAAAAAAAACAAAATACCAAATAGTGTCAAAATTGACATAAAAGAGTTCTTAAAAAAATATTATATTATTAATTGATATTCTATTTATAAAAATATAAGGTTTGGACAAAAGAATTATATAATAATATAAAAGACATTAATGAACCAATTGGGGTTCTATTATTAGTCTATAGTATGTTTATTAACCATATAGTGTAAGAATACAAGAAGACACGGTAAAAGTTAAATTATTTAACTTAGAGTTAAATCTAAATGATATGGTTAAAACGGTAACCTAAACTTGTCAAGATCCTATTTGTTGAGAGGATTAAGAACCATCCCCACCCTATCTTAAAAATAAGTCACATTGGAGACATTATAAACTGAATATGAATTTATTATAAAAGAATATTTTATGTTTTTCCTAAGGTGCCCCTCACCCCTCTTATTAAAGGGCACCTCCTCCCTATCATCTTCACACAAATTTGAGCCTTCAAGATCGGCCAAACCATTCAAATTTCACTTATAAACTTCCATAGAAACCTACTATAGGTCCTGGTCTTCTTCAAAGACCAAATTTAGTGCCTTAAGAGGAGGTTAAGAGGAGGCACGTCGAAGGAGAGGTAATCTCTTCTACCGATTATTTCAAGTTTCTTTATTCTTATACTTCCTCTTCTTTTGTTTTTTCATTATAAAGTAATTAAATCAGTATAACTAACATAATAATATGTTTTTATAAATATTAAACAACCCCATTTCACCTTCTTTGCAGCCTATGGAAAATGAAATCACTGCACGTGCGTATGTACGGAATATCGTCTCCACGTCGTGGTGTAATCTGTTTTTTCCCCCAGAACCTTACTTGGATGCGTATAATTGTGTAAAGAATAATTATATATGGTTATTATAACATGATACTAATTCTGAGATATTATATCATCCACCCTAATTCCATTCAATAATTATGTGAATGATATCATCACTCGTGTGTACGTACGGATTACCGTCTCCACGACGCGATGAGATTTACTCTCCAAGTTAACCATTCAAGAATGATTATAAAGTGTATATTTTAAATAATCATGAAATATATAACATATTAATGACACTAGATTTATGTATATGTTATTTACTTACTTCCATTCAATTTAATAAGGAAACTAAAATAGCGTTCATGCGTTCGTACGTCCTACCGTCTCCATGAACGGTGTATTTCATTACATTTATCAATCTATTATATATTTATATTATGAATATATATTATATATAAATCATGTTTTACATTATAGAAATATTTAATCATGATCTATGTAATCAATGAATAATTACAAGTCAAAACATATACGATAAATGAAACAATTTTACCCAAAATGCTGCTTTAACATGGAATTGACAAAAGAATGAGTAATATAAAGTCGTAATTGAATCATGTATGATATCATAAATATTATTATGGTTATGTTACAAGTTAATAATATGTTTAAACCCACTATACAGGAGTCTCAGACACATACAGAAGTAATTGGACATAATTTAAGGGAAAATTTTCCAATCTCATTTTTATCAGAGATTGCTTATACGTTAGTATTTACTAGGGTTATATTTTTCATCCATGTTCATAAAAATGGTTTTTATAAAGTTTTTAATATTATTCATTGTGTTTTTAAAGTCATTTTCACCCATCATTGACTTTTAATTTTTGTTATGGAAGGAATCTTTCTTTTGTTTACCATATAAGTCACTTTTTAAATTTTTCGGCAAAAGTACGAGAAGAATTTTTTTAACTCATACGACATGAATAGATTTTTACAGTTTTATAACGCCTTATTTTCATGAAGCTTACTCGACAATATTTCATCACTATTTTCAAAAAAAAATACTTTTTCTTTTATAATTTCATGGCATTTTGTGAAAATAAAATTATTTTTAATAAGAAAGTATATTTTCATCAAGAATTCATTTAATGTGTTTTATCAAAACCATTTTCCATCTAAGATGAAATTATTTCATATGTTTATGTTTAATGTATAATGACTCTATAATTTACATGGTTTCACTTTTCTTATGATGAAATGATATCCATTTGTTTTATATGGATTATGTTATGATGGGATGATGTTTATGAAACACATTTTATTGTTTGGTTTATGATGAATGATTTATGTTTATGTTGTGGCACACGTAAGAATGATTTCATTGTGGGATTGGTGGGACCTATATCTCCCTCTAATGCATTGGTTAAAGATTTTTCTCTCATGAGATAGACATGGATGGAATAAAAAGTTAATCCAGTTCAGTGATACAGGACTGGAACGAGGAGTGAACACGATTCAGTAAGGGATTTTTTCCACTATTATAGTCTTGGCAACAATGCCTTGTCTACTATGGAAATCATAACATGTGCTTAATGGTTGACACAATTACATGTTTTATTCCCATTCTAGTTTATCATGGTAAATGTTCCTTTTTTATCTATTCCTTATGAACTGCCATGATTTATGTCATTACTAATGATTTTGATGTTTTATGTTCATGTTCTAATGTTCAAATGTTTATGGATTGTTTTATGTTCTCCATGTTTACCCATACTGAGCATTTGAGCTCACCCTTTTTATGTTTTCTTTTCCCCAGGATATAAGGAAAGGTTTTAGGTAATAAAACCAAAGGGGAAGATCTTTATGGGAGATGTTTAAGATCATTCACCATGACTAGAAGATTATGTTCCAAGCTTCCAAAGTCACTAAACTAATACGGTCTTTGGGCATCTTTTTTTGTAGTGTATTAAGTATTCTGCAAAAGTAATGTAATTTCTACGTACGTCATGTATGGGTATCGACATTATGGTTCCAATAACTTTCATTACTAGGCCATATAATCTCAACAAAGTGTATATCACTGGATCATCAAAGACAGCTGCTATTGAGTAATGTCACATACCAACAATGGTAACTAACATCCTTACTTTTCTGGTATTGTATAGATACTACCATATTCTTGTGAGTTATTTCTCCAAATAATCTAAGGAAATAATAGTGATGACTCAAATGGTTTCCATGTTCATTTTGATAGATGATTGTGAGGAAGATTTTAAGGATGTAAAAAAGAAGGATGCTCGGTGAACTTATGCTTACACTACCCTCTAGTAAAGAATAGTTTTTTATATATGGTGATTAATCATAGAATATATTGAGATGAATCCTCGTGTATAATGATATGGTGATAGTCCATTCCTTAAACTAATTAAAAATTGATGAAATATTTTCTAACTCATGCTTTTTTGTAACATCAATAATTTTTTCCTTGAAAATATGATGGCATGATATTTATGGTGAAATGTGAGAAATATATAATGATAATAAAATATTAATATATATATTCACATAGAAATATTTGAATATGAATTAAGGATATTGATAGAATTGATAAAAGATAAGGACTACTCAAAACACTACTACCCTAGGAAAGGAAATGTGGTGGTTAATTCTCTAAGTCAAAAAGACTACACTAGTTTATCAATGATGATTATTTAAAAAGATAAATTATTTATATATTTTCATATTATAGATCTTGAAATAATTATTAAGGATGATAGATCATGTATTTATCATTTAAAATTTTAACCATCCATTAATATGAGGATTAACGTGAAGTAGAAGGAGGATGTGGAATTGTTGAAGATGATGATAAATGTTTCTATGTTTATCCATGATTATGATATAATGATAGTATTTATAAAACATGTATATGTATTATCAACACCATACATGAAAAATTAACCATTGGATGAGCCCCATAGTTCATTAAACTTTTTTCACCCTAGAAGTCTGAAGATGTATACAGATATGAGAGATTATTATTTTCATTAGATGACATGAAAAGGGATATTATAGATTATGTATCTTAATACCTAATATTTCAAGTCTATGGGATATAATTATAAGGATATATTATTACAATTACCCATACTATAATGGAAATTTGATAAAATTTTCATATATTTATTCATCAGAATCCCAAAAACACCTAAAGACAAGAATGATATTTTGGTTATTATTAATGACCTAATAAAATCAGTATATTTTATTTCCATCATATATAATTTATAATTTTAGGTTATTTTCACGATATAAATTAATGAAGTGATAAGGTTTTTTTAGTACTAGGTTCTATTATATCTGATCAAGACCTATGATTTACCTTGATGTTTTTGATAAGCCATAAATAGGTGATGAATATAAGATTGATATTTATAAATATTTATAATTCTCAAATAGATGGCTAATCAGATAAAACCACTCAACACATATAGGATATTAAAATATCCATATCTCTATAATTTATAGGTGTTTTGGATAAAATCTTTCCTCTTATCAAATTCTCTTATAATATTAGCTTTCAATCATTAATCAATATGCCTCCCCACAAATCCATCGATGGAAGGATGTATATGAATCCAAAATTCTAGGATGAAGTTAGAGAAATAAATCTATTGAGACTTATTCCAGCTGAGCAAATTAAATATAAGGTTATCCCCATTGACCAGCACATCAGGGTAGCTCATGATTGAAAAAATAGTTTAGCATACAATCATCGGTGAGACCTGGAATTAAAAGTTGTTGGGAAGGTATTTGTGTGAATTTATCTATGAAATATGGTTATATGATATGGAATGAAGGGAAATATGAGAACAAAATATAATTTCCTCTCTAGATTCTTGATCAGATAAGGAAGGTATCTTATACCTCGGTGCATCAACCAATCCTCTCTCAAGTTTATGATGTGTTCTGTATATCTATCCTATGGAATTAAATGCCGGAATCTTCTTAGGTAATAAACTCAAGGGTTTTAAAACTAAATCATGATTTTTAATTTGGATAAATAATATATATATCTTATATTATTGAGTAAAGTTTCTATGGAACACGATAATTCCCCTAGTTAAATTTCTCTAAGTTAATGATAAATTTTGGGAGGCTACATCAGAACTCAATAATGTGATGATAAATAAGTATCATCAGTTTTTTTATTGAAGTAATGGAATTTTAGGGTGAAAATCATATGGGGTTGTTATAATATAAAACCCTTGTATTTTATGATATATTGAACTTTAAATAAATTTGATTAATTGGGTAACTTTTTTTAGAAACAACGTAAAGTGTAAATGAACCAGGATATAGTATTAAATTTTTATTATTTAATGTGGCCATAAACACATTGGATTGGTTTGTATGATTAAGATTATATAAATTACAGAAAATTATTTTTTACATATTTATAAAATTAATTTATCAGTATTCAGTAGTTTAAAAATTAAAATAAAATCATTTGAATGTAAAAAATATATGTTTTTCTAAAAATGTTTTTCTATGAACACAATGTATTGTTTCCGTAATAAATAAAATTAATATTTAATTGTAATTGATTTAAATTTTATGGGTAGATAAAATATTCTGTAAAAAATCAAACATTTATCTAATAGGTTTTTTCATGGTAATGAATAAAGGTAAGTTCAGTTTTATTCTTAAAAATCTATTTTGATAAGAACAGTTTTAATACATTTTTTATACTTATTATAAAATGATTTTCAGCCACATATAGAAACTTAATATAGTAAAATAGATCCCATATTTTAAATAATCATAATAAATATTATTTTAGGTCATTATGTATAGTAACATTGGTAAAAATATATTTACAATAGTAAGATTTAAAATGTGTTAAATCTGTTAAAACTAAAATCGTAAGAGGTAAAATGATATAGAAACTTGTAAAAATGACTTTTATGGTAATATTTTGACCTTATATAAAATTTTATATCAATATGAGTTATTTTTGACACATTTACATATATAATACATTAATATATTTTAATATTTTGAAAAATTACAAGTGTGTCCTTTCCTTATAAATGGACACAACCTATCATCTCTTCCTCACAAATAAAGAGATTCATATCTACTCCAATAATGAACCAAATAATTTACTATAATACCTCCCCACATTATAGAGGCACTAGTTTTGTTACAATACCTTTCTTTTATATGATGTAAGATAAAGGAGGTTCCACAACATAATGGTATAAATATTAACCATGTACTTTAAATTTATTACTTTTTCTACCTCCTCTAAATAAATGGCATGCATTATAAAATATTAACTTAATTATGTTAAATATATATTATTTTTTATAGATCATCAATTTTAAAAACCCTTCCCATAAAATTGGAAATGAATGTTTTGCTTAGGTGTATATGTGGACTACTACCTCCACCCAGCGATATAATCCATTTTTCATCACCATCATTCATGGTTGGTTATTATGATTGATTTATTTTATATATATTTGTGGAATAATTATGTTTCTAAAATTACAATATAATACCTATCATCTTTTCTTTCCATATATTGGAAAATGATAATGTTACTCAAGCATTCTTGTGGACTACCACTTCCACACAATGTCGTGATTTATTTCTCATCACAAATTTATAAGAGTAATAATAAGTGTATATTATGAATTAAAAAGATAAAAATTTAATGATTAATATTTTATATATGATTAATTTATATCCAAGGTTCAAGTATCAGAACCATAAAATAAAAACATGCATGGAAATGCATTATTTTTCACCCGAATGTTCCTTTTAATGAACAAATTTTTAATAAAAGGATAATTGGAAATTACAAAGGAATGATAAGCAATATATTATTTCTGAATGTGGTTTTATAAATTATTTATTATAAATAATTATTTATTATACATGTTATTTTTACCCCAATAATTAAAAATACTACTTGAGGTAAGGGTTTATGTCAAAATATCATTTATTTTAACAATTTTCTATGATAAATTTCCATTGAGGGAATTTTTTTGATATCATCCTTCTATACCAAAATTTTTTATTATCCTCTAGTTATTCTTATAAATCATAGGTATTACTTCCAATTTTATATCTTTTTTATTTAAAATAAAGGAGAAAATATATTTAAATAAAAAATTTCCTTATTTCTACTTCAGTCGATGAAAGTTTTCTTCAATGTCCACACATTTTAATATTATTTTATTAAGGTTATTAACTATTGTTGAAATATTTTTAAAATTTCACATTGACTATCACAGAATAAATTTATATGTTTTGAAATCTAATCTTTCTAAAATTTTCAAAACAAATCATTTATGACATTTTTCAAAAGTTTCAAAGGACCATTTTCTTTTAACATATACGACCTAAATGGATTTTCCCATCACTCTAAATGTTCGTCACTTTTAAGAATCCATTACACATTTCCCTGGTTATTTTAAAAGAAATTTATTTTCTTTAAATTCTTGGTATTTTTAGTTAAAATGTTTTCAAATGAAAATGATATATTCTCATGTTATCAAAGTAATGTTTGAATGATCTTTTAAATAAATTTTTTTATTTATTTCATGATTTATAAAAGGATTTTTATAATTTAATGTGTATACGATCCATGTATAACATCATTATTCTTTGTATGGATATTTTATTATTATTATGATGATATTTTTTCTAAACCCATTTATTTTACATGGGTTATTCTATGATGATATGATGAATGTTTTATTATATTTTGACACACATATGTATGGTTTTAATTATGTTATTGGTTGGATTATAATTATATAACAACACAATACATTTGGTTTAGATGGATATCTCATGATATATTAATAACTATAATAGGATGTGAACCTAGTTTAGTAAGGGAATCTATCAACTATGATAGTCTTGAGAGTAAACTCTGATAAAGGAAATGATTTAATAGAGAATGAAACGAATCATATATAATAGTCCTAACAGTGATATTTAAAGAAACCAAAATTTTCTATTTTTATTTGTATACCCAAAACTTATATCTCATGGTTGAGATAAGTTCTCATAAATTATTATTAATTATTGATGATTCCAAACACTTATGAATTAATCCTTTTGATATGGCAGAGCCTTATGCCATAATTCATGACTAATGAAATTTGGATGATTGAATATTATTTCCATATGTAATGATCATATCCTCATACCCATATTGTTATATGATGATAACTTGTGATCATTGATTTATATCTCTTATATTCACCCTTACTAATCATTTGATATCACCATTTAATATGTTTTATTTCACCAGGTTATGAAGGAAAGTATTAAGTAGGGTATGCCAAATAATTTTAATATGTGATAAGATCATTGGGGTAGATGTTAAAGATTTTTCCTGAAATATGATGATTGTTTATATAGACACCAAAGACACTAAAAATTTATAAAAATAGGGTATGTATTGTATTGATATTTATTTAATATTCATCTAAATTTATGTAATAAATATTTATATAATTCCTGGTTCACTTAAAAACACACTACAATAGGGGATTAATTAAGGATTATTTTTTATCAATATTTCCAATAGATCTTATTACCAAATTGTAATGAATGTAAAGAATATTTTAAAATAATTCACATATTTTTAAACATTAATACTATAAAAATTAAATCCGTAGATATAAAAATTACACATGGTTTATAAAAATGGGATTCTCCAAGGCGTATACACTGATGATTAATTAAAATATTGGATATATAACAATGCACTGTTGGGAATAATTTTTTTTTAAAGGATTATTTACAATATAAGGGTCACTCCCTCAACATTTCTCTTAAAATGAATATAATAATATTTACATATTTATTTCTCTTAAAAGTGTATAAAATTAACATCCATTCAATGTGGTTTTTCTCTTTTATTCTCCGTCCATATGAAAAAATATGAATTATTAAAAACATTATTTTGAACAATAACTCCTATTCTATAATTATAAATGCACAATAATAAATCTTATAATATCTTAAATGTTATATGTCTCACCACTCTCTCTATTAAATATAAAAATCTATGATCTTTTCTTCGGTATTTATCCCCGATTGATTCCCTATTTCATTCCTTTATTGGACTTCAAAATAATCCATATGAGTTTAATTAAATCGACTAAATCATAATATAATCACCTCAAATTTAAAAAAAATTCAGATGTCAAAATTATTTTTTAAATAAAAAATTTATAGTGTAGGAAAACTTCATTTTTTTGTTATAATCCAAAGACACTTTTAAGGAAAAAGTGAAAAAACCCCCCATGAAAAATAACATAGTTGTTAAAGGATAGTTTAAGACTATCGTCATTTTTAACCATAAGATATTCCTAGGATAAAGAGGTTACCGATGTTTCTTGATTATCCTTTATGAAGTCCTCAAATCGAAGCACCAGTCTGTCCCACGATTGTATGTATTCCTCTTTGTTGATTTTCCCCACATTGAGACCTCTTACTAGGATATAATTCATCTTGTCAATCCAGTCCCTCTGTTCTCTATTGGTGTCCACCCAGATGGTCCTTTACATCTTTTTATCACTATCATATATTGAAGAAATGGTCACAACAGATTCCTCATCCATTTCTTCTATGGAATGCAGTAGTAGCTCCACGGGTTGCTCAGCATCCATGCATGAAATCTACAGTACATTCCTGATGGGAACAACCCCCTCGACTATAGCTGCTGCATCCCCTGATAGAACTGTATTTAAATTTAGGTTGAGTATCCATTACTCCACTTGGGCCGTAACATTCTTGTAAGATCGGGTCTCCATTGGTGAAGGTAGATACGAATAATCCTTGCGTTCTTTCTTCCCCCCGGGACAGCCTTTCCTCCTCCTCGGACAACAAGTGTCTCTACCACAGAAAAAATTAGCACTATCTTATGATAGCTGGCTAGAAGAGTAATCACCATACTCCTCCCATGGGATACCTTGCACCTCATTGAGAAGATCTATCCAATCAGCATCCTGGTCATGCCCTACATCCTCCAGGCTCTCAAAATTGTTACACATCTTAATATCTGGCACCACTTTCCATGAGTATGAATAGTTCACAAGATATAGCTCAACCTGACGACCAACCAATACCTTTTTCTTAGGATTTTCAAAAAAAATTATCTATATAAGAAGATGAAAAGGGGGCCTCTGGACCATTCTCAGAGCCCATTCGAGTTTCTACAGATGCGTTAGTGCCAACTATAGGGGCCCGAAAACTGCATCTGCGAGATAATCCAAACCAGATTCCACTTGTACCATTGCAATAACAGAAGTGGGAATACCCAAGACTCTCTTAAAATGAATGAAAACATCAGATACCAGGGGATTTATCTCTGAAGCCTCACAACGAACAACATGTGTCATAACTAAGTCAGAGTTTGCAGACCTCTTTCTCTATGATCCTTCTGCAGTAACCAAGGGAAAATATATGCTCACACCTCTTGGGTTGGCCTCCTCAAAATAGTGACCTGAATATTCAGAAACTGGGATGGACATTGCACCATCCTCCATGGACTATAAAAGAAGACCCTCATCTAAAGCCACCTGATAGACCCCGGTCGACTGGTTCTGACAAATGGAAACATCGTGGCCCAGACGGCAGCAGGATGAACATAAGAGGACCCAATATTCATAGACAACCTTTTAATACCACTGAATCTCATCATAAATCTCTGTGCCAATGGTTTCCAACCAGTCTATAGATACATCAACTTCAAGCAGATTCTTGGGGAGATCAGGTGGCTTAAGATGTTATTCTGCTAGTCCATGCATAGGAAACATCTCAATAGATTTCCAATCAAGCGTAGAATCGCTAGATTCTGAAATGGTAGGGGGAGTTTAGGGAGTGAGATCCAAATCACAGAGACGGGAGGGTATATTTTCAAGTTGAAATCGAACGACCATTGAAATAAAAATAATCAAAAACCTATGGAAACTCGTGGAGCGCTAGCCCAAGAAAAGATGAGATCTTATTCTGAAGAGAAGCGAATTAGGAGGTGTCTCAAATAAAGGATCACAACAATCACCTAGTCCTGAAGCTACCACTGGTTGGATAAAAACCTATCAAAAGCATCAACTATAGGCTGTATCTTACAGAAAAGAGTGACCAAAGAAAGATTTGTCAATGCGGGGGCTTTTTTTAGATATATAGAAGAAATTAGAGCCAGTAGGACGCCATTTAACAGCGAGTAGACTTTAGGGCTGATGTGAATGTAGGGGAAATGGGGAGCGAGGTGGGATCTGTGAACTACTTGAAAACTAATGGATGAGGGGGCATAGGGGGAGGAGGAAGACTCTACTCCCCCCTCATTCAGGGGTGTCCGAGGAGGGGAGGCGCTGAAAGATCCATAACCTAGGGCATTGGGGTATGACGAAGCGAGAGTCCAATTATCCACACACCTATTTATATTATAATGATATTCATTATGGAGTAATATCATCTTATTATAATATACCCCAAAATATTAGCTTTACTAGATTCTGAACTTCTAAAATCATAGTGTTGATATCTTTTGATATTTAACTCGAAAATAAATTATTGGGTAAGAAAAATCATTTTAGGAAAATATCTATTTCTTTCTAAAATTAGGAATTATGTCTATGGCATGACCATTTCGGTGTGACATACATATCTTAAATACTCTGTTAACTCACAATACCTCACGATGAAATACACAAGTATTGTAACATGAAATATTCATATTGAAGACCTGTCCATTTTTCACCATTATGTTGAAGCTTAATTTCCAAGCTATAGTAGGTATTACTGGACACTTTTTCTCCCTTAATCTTACACATATCCAATTATAATGATACATATTAATATCACAGTGTAATATTAAATCAACCATTTTATGGAAACCACCATTTAATATTACTATCAGATCTATAAGGTAGCAATGTGGTTTTATTCTCCCTAAAAAATCATCTCAAAAACTCCTTGTACCTTCACCAAAATTCATTAAATCTTAATTGTGGTAATAATGAATCCAAAAAACGAATTTATTAAAAAAAATTAGTGTGACTTACTAAACATTATTTTTCACCAATATTGGTTCCAACAACCATAAATGTACTATATTAACATCCTATATTCTTCATTATGAATTAACTTAATTCAAAATTTCTCCCTCGTTTGGTTTGTTTCAATATAGTGTGAAATTAAATTCAATTTATATATCATAAAAATTAAATGATAATATAATCACTAAGTTATATCTCTAATTAAACATCATTAATGATCAATATAGAATACCTGAGATCAAGAGATAATTCTATGCAAAAATATTTTCTATTAAACATTAATATTTATCTCTAATATAAAACTTGTAATTAACTTTTGATATTGAAAATAACTCTATATTTAATCCCGCCACAATGTTATTTATGAATGATTATATATTCCCCTCTCTTTGATACCACAAATCTTACTCAAGGATGTTTTTATCCCGATGATAAAATAATCATTCTCCAAGTCAACCTTTTTATCTTATTGATTTCTAATTTCACTTGGTTATTCTCTAATGTTTTAGTGACATAAATGATTTAATCGATATCTAGAATATTTAATTGGTTTATATTCCTTTAAAAAAAATCCAAAATGTTAAGACCGTCTAAACATTAAACAAATAAGAATGAAAGTTGAATCATATGAGGAGAGAATTTAATCCTCTTGAAATTTATGGAGGTGGTTAAAGAGTAAGATTCCTATAATACTTCTCAAACTTTAGTTTGTCCAATGGGTTAGTAATCATAATTTTCCACTTTATTTTTTATTCCAATATTTACCACATTTATAATTCCTTGTTCCACTTTCTACTTAATAAAATGATGTTTAATGTCAAAATTTTTTGTATGAGTGTGATGTATTTCATTCTTATTCAAATCAAAAGTTATTTTTTGTTATAATAAATCACCATTGGTTTTTACACATATTCACCAAGATCAAATATTTTTCATTCATGCCATTTTTTTCATTCCTTCATAAATAAAATGTATTTCACCTCAAAATTTCTATGATATGCACTACATCTCATATTTCCAATCCATACTATTTATTTTTTTACCATAAAATATTGAACCACCACATATTGAGTTTTTATCCACAATGACTCCATCGTTATCTGTATTTAAATATTTTATTAAATCTGAATTTTTTTTATATCAAACACCAACCCATTATCAAAGGGCCCTTGAATCTAACTTATTATTAGCTTCATATCTATATGATTTTCTTTTATTAAGTTACACTAATATTCCTCTATCAATAAGAATTGTATTTTCTATTTTTCACCATATAATTATTCCTTTTAACAACTCTATTTTGCGTAGAGTTCACTTAGATGAAACATTAATCATAATTCCAAATCTTTTAAAAAAAATTCAACCCAAATGGAAATATAATTTCATCCATTATTCAATCAAATAATTTTGATCAACCATCCACATTATTTTCTATAAAACCCCAAAAATATCATGATTAATTCCATCATTTGATTTTTTTCCCTAAGAATAATGATGCCCATACTATAGTAGTCATCCAAAATGATTATCAAATTACTTTCACCTCATATTTATAGACATGTAATTTTATGTAATAAGTTAGTGTGTAAAAAATAAAACAAATTTGATGTTGTCTTCTTATTTTATATTTATAGCTTTCTCATCACCAAACCTCTCATGAAAGCATCAAGTGTATTTTCATTTTTCCTCTTAATGTTTATAATTTCAATGAAAACCATTATATATGTTATTATTTTTATTATCAATTGATTTTTATTACCAATAGTTCAATGAAACAAGATACTTTACACTTCTACTATGAGAATAATATTTTTTTCCTTACTTTAAACTTAGTACAAAATTCCCATTTACTCCCTATCTTTTCATTAAATAATTATTCTCTTTGGATTTAATTAGGGGTTGTTTTTAATTGAATTTTCATTGGAGTCTTGAGATAAATAATTAAATTATACTCAAGATATTTTGTTAATTACATGATCTTAATGTAACTACATATTATTAAATTAATCTCCAACAAGCTTTATATTTCTACTTCCATATATATTAAAATCTATTTCATTATTGAATTGAAAAGTTCAATTGAAATGAATGTTCATTTCCATTAATAAGTTTATTTTATTTTTTATGTGGAATGAGATTACACTATTAAGAATCCACATATTGAAATTATTTATTAACTTAAGAGCTATTTTAGCTAGATTATCATTATCCCTTTTCTTATTTTCCTTCCATGATAGATGAGATTTAATTAATACAAGTGAATATTTCTCCTCATTGATTTTATAAAATTTAATGATTAATTTTCCATCGTCTTATATTCAAAAAATGTTTCCCAAAATGGATTCATGTTTGTCATTATCAATTAAATTCTCCTTGAAAATAAATAATGGTCAAGTTTTCTAGTTATTCGAATAAAATAAAATAATTTAAAGCTAAATTTAGATAAAAAGAATTAAAATACTTAAAAAAATATTCACTAGGTTTAAGTTCATGTTCTCATTCAGTTTTATTATCTTTTTGGTTTTTTCCAGTTTGGTATATTTTCGCCTGCTTAATATAAGTGATTATGTGACCTTAGTAGTCAAAAAATTGGAACATCATTTAGGTAGATACATTTTATTCATGTCTCCACATTTTAGAATCCAATAAACAACCTCATAGATTTAGATAAATGCTCAATAACAAAGTGTTTTTATGAACTTATTCATTTCATTATACTTCAAACCTTATATTTTATTTATTAATGACTCATATTCAAGGAAAATTCAACATTTTTCAATACTTCTAGGTTTTATCCATTTTATAATTTCTTAAAACTCCCCATTCCATTTTTATCCCTTTATATCAACTACTTATCAAAGAATTTCACAACATATAACATCTTCTTAAGACAAATTATTTTTATTTAATGTTCTGGATTCTAACTCAATGTGACTAATTTTTCTTTAATAATTTTTATATTCATATCTATCTCATTGATACCATTGTTATGTTCATAAATTTTGTTTTCATTATTTTCATTTTTTATTGCAATCCAAAACCTCTCTTGGATTTTATTGTTCACTAATATAATATTTTGCTATTTCTATAACCATATAATTTCCCCCTTTGAGCTTGTTGAAGGATTTTGAAAACTCATTTTATAGACATCATATATTTATCATTTTCCCTCATAATAAATCATGATCATTAATAAATCCTTCATGTTCAATTTTATGATCTCTAACATCCTTTGGTATATTTTCATATTTAATTTTTTTTTGATCATTATCAACCATTTACATTATTAAAACCAAATATTTTTATTTAATCTTAGTTTCTACTCATTAAAAACAAACCTCATCATAATCTTATTCCTTAAAAAGCAACATTTCCTATCGAAACATACATAGAAATATATTTCAAGGTTTGAAGATTCATTTAGTTGAGATATTCCTCTACTTTCGGGGGGGTTACTCACAATTGGAATATCCATCAAACTTCCCCAAACACCTCAAAATTATATTCTTATAATTTCCACAATTGCAACATACTAACAATAGATTTCAATGCTTATTTCCATTGAAAAATTTTAATTTTATATCCCTATGAGATATAAATTAATCAGTTACATTCTCTTCTATGTCTCCACTTTCATAATTTCCTTGATTCTTCAGAGGTTTTGAATAGAATATACTTGGATGAAAAGTTCAGAATCTCATTTACATATACATACATCACATATGTAATCAAGAAACACTAAAAATCATCCAATGAAATCTTATAAATTTTTCATTCATTGGGAACTGACATAGTTAAATTATATAAGGGTAGAAGACTCCTCAAGAGATTCTTTACCATTGTCAAATATATTACCTCATGGAACATATCATGAATGAATTAATTAACGTTAATAGTTTTCTTGAATATACCATTAATTATATTATTGAAATTTATCTTGAAATCATGAAATCATGTTTGGATAAACCATAAATTTTTATCTTTTAATTTGATGAGCACAGGAAAAATATTATCAAATTTATCTCAAATACCATTAGAAAATAGGTATTTAAACATATTCATATAAATAATATTTCTTCAATATCATAATAATTCATTTTATTCCTCCCTATTGTAATTAACTAAATTATTATATATTTTTTCAAATAGATCTACATGGGATCACTCACTTGAATATACTGTACATTAGTATATAAAACATCAATTTTGAGAGATCATATATGTGATATCATATTATTTTTCTAAATATAGAAATTTGACTTATCAAATAATAAAACCCCTTTTACAATAAAAATGTTATATATTATCAAACACCTTACTAGAAAAATTTTAGAGGTATTATCGTACATTGATACCCTTTTTCAACCATATTGTTCTAAAGACTTTTAAATGAGAGAGTTAATTAGGGTTTGAATTTTTTTCTCAAATCAAGCTATGTTTTCATCTGAACCGGCACCCAACCCTATCTGTGGAATGGTCCAAATAGCATGCCCAATCCCCACGGGCTGGAAACCGGTACCTAGGTATCAGAAATATGGAATGGGTATAATTTCACCCAACATTATATCCCAAAAAACCAAAAAAAAAATAAATATGTCAAAATTGAAAATGCATATCGAAACATGGAATAACACTTTTCAGGTTTAAATTTACAAATTTAAACAAAAATAAAAAAAATTAAATTAAAAAAACATAATAAAAACCAAACTTGCATGTAATATGTGGAGAAATATCCTTAGGCCACCACCACTAAGATCCAGAAGAGAAGACCACTAGAAACCCCAACCCATCACCAAACACCATGCATTTACCTATGTCAACAAAACATGTCTACATATACCTAATGGTGTATGTAGGGTGTGAGCCAAATCCTCATAATATTCCACCCAAATACAAGTATTTGATGATATAAATTTTAAAGGGAAAATAATTTACACATTTATGAATAGGAGTTTAAATATTTTTAAGAAAACGTTTTATAGGAAGACACTCTAAAAAATAATACTTTCTTGGAAGACCATTTCTCAACATCTTGGTATAAAAAAAGGAATTTATAAAGACACAAATGAGGTCCACCATATGCCGACAGATGGAGCCACATCATATATGCATCGTCTCAAGGAAGATGAGCATGGGTAAATACATATTGATAATATAGCTCGAGTGGGACACTAAAACCTCATAACTCATTTTTCGGTTGTATAGAAACCATAGTCATAGGTTTATTATGAATGAGCCGTTAGGATGGGAATCCCCATGGACCTAGTGGTCTCCAATCACCATAATATTTTAGTTAGTGTTTTAAGCATCAAACCATCTTAGTGAAATAGGGATATTTCTACTTTTGAATCACTAGCATAGTAGAACTAGTCATCCCACATACACTATAATAAAATCTTCTATAGCAGTAGTTTTCTTTGGATATGGAAGCGGTTTAATCCGTTGTCATAGGATTCTGCAGCGGTTTCCAAATACCGCCCCTAAATTGTGTGTCGGCATACAACACATTGTAGTTTCCTTAATTTGGTGGTGGTTTCTAGTAACTGTCATAGAGATCGCATTTTGTGGCAGCTGGTCATGGGTTTAGCGACCATTTTCCCAGACAAAAGGATTATTTTTTCGCGGATATTAAAACCGTTGGAAAAAACACATTTTTCCTGAGAAAAATACTACTAAACCTACTACCAACCACCTTGAAATGGTAACAGAAAAAGAAAACTATCATGTGGAAGTTTTAATCACCGCTACATTATTGTATTTAGTAGTGGTTTAAACTTCCATGGGTAGTGAGATATCAAATTATAGAGGTGGTTAAAACCATTTCTAAATATCATCAAATTTTTTATTAGTAGTTTAAACTACCTCTAAAGTTATATATATAAAAAAATGTGCTAATTCTGCAGCCCTAGTACCAGTTACTTGAAAAAAAAAACATTCCAATTTCACATGGACATACTTCCTACATCAAAAACAATAAATGGAAACCAACATTTTCATAAGAAAAATAACATTCAAATCCATACACTTGTAAAATTTGGAAACACATAATAGAGATAAAGAATATAGTAGGGTAAAGAAATATGTTATTACTGGATATCACATTGTGGTCTAAATATTTCAATATAAGAGTTCTGAAAGAACAACCTCCTTCCATGGAGGGATTAACCATGCCATTTGAATTATAAAGTATTAAGGGATGTGTACTAATCCACCCACCATCTATGGTGACAAGTAAACCTAATAATCTGAGGAATATATTGATCATATTGAGTGGATCCTCAGTTTCATGAATACTCATAAGGACATCAACGTGGGTTTCTCCATGTATATGCTCAAAATAATTGATAGGAGATGGTGGGACTCCATTGTGAAAGCTATGTTTCATGAAAAAATTACCTGGAATTCATTCAAGAAAATATTAAAACAAAAGTTTAAACCCGATGAACTATGTTTCTAAGTTATTAGTAGTTTCTAACCTTAGAGAAGGGGAAGTGTACCGTTATGAAGTATTCCCCCCATTGTGTTGTGTCGATGCATCTAGCACTGGAGATAGTCACTAATGAGTAGCTGAAGGCTAAAAGGTTTGAGTTAGGACTGAGTCTAGCTATTAAATAAATATTGATTATCATGTGTATTATGACCTTCAATGAGGTAGTCTAAAAATAAAATATAGATTAGGAAGATATGTCTAGAAAGGAAGATTTGGGCGAATCTTTAGTTGGGGCGGTTGTTACCCATGGTGTATTTCTTGTCCAGAAAATAATACACATGGGGGATCACATTCATTTAGGATTTGTTTTAGGGGCTTCATCAGGGTAGAAATTTTTTTTATAACATTGTATAAGGTGTGTTCATACAAATTCTAATTGTCTGGTGATCATTATACTTTTCATCATCGTGGATAGTTTGGTCATCTAAAGTTTTTTTGTGAATGGATATCCCAGGGAAGTAAGGAAGGATCCACTTTCACCAAGGGATCAAAGGTTCATAATGATGATTATAAGGGTGGTGGGTATAATCCATATTCCCTAGGGGGAGGTTATTTGTATAATACTAGATGGATTTATGTGAAAGAGTATGTGATATATGAATCTGAATAAGTTCTAACTACTGTTAGAGGTAAAAATTTTATTTATTCTTTTATGGATCTAGATTATTTTGATATATTTTCAAATCATTACTTTACATTTTTAATGTTAGATGACATGTTGAAATTAATTTTAGAACTTATTTTGTTCTTATTTTATCTTTCCACACATTTGGAAAAGAGGTCTAAGCTTGGTTTCAGTTTTCCCACATGTTAGGTGATGTTAGACGACTTCAAGGTGGTTTGTGAATTTTTATTCATGATGTTGAAATCATAAAACTGATACTTGGAATAGATTAAATTATCAATATTAATTAAGTCCCACATATAATTTTGTCTTCATTCGGTATATTTTTTATCTTCCAATGGGGTCGCTCATGATTTTTAGTGAGTGGGATGCTAGATCATGAAGGGTGGGGATTGTTTTCCTTATAATAAGGTAATATCATGATAGTTGTCAAATATTTTTCTTGATGTCAATAAACCTTGTTTTGGATTTTAACTTCTTGATATGGTGTGTACATACCCCACAGTCTTTTAGGATGATTTTTTTTGGTTTACCACCACAGAGAGATGTAAAATTTTCTACTAACCATCTCCCTAGTATAATGTCCATTTCCATTCGATATTATCAAATGAGACCTAATGTGTTGGTGTATTCTAATCATAAGAACCTGAAATATATTTTTTAGTAGAGGGGTATGAACTTTTGATAGAAAGGTAAAGTGCAATATCTTTGTAATTTGTATTCTGACATTTCATAGACCCTTATTAAAGGAAATGTTTTTTTGATGCCTTAAGCATAAAATTACTATCACAAGCTATGAAGGAATAATTTATGGATTGATCTCTTATGAGTTTGTTTAATAAGATGATATTATGAGTGGAAGAAATTGGCGGAATGGTATTCTTAGATTTTATAAATTCTAAATCATCCTTTGATGAGTGGGTCTAGCAATAATAGGTGAAAAACACTAAGTTCAAATGATTTATAAAAATCTTTTATGGTAGGGAGACCTTGGGTGAGTGGTGTTGGTCTCCCAGTGGAGAATTCTACTTCCATAATAGGTTAGTTGTTCCAATTTTATTTAGGTAAGAGTTGATGGAAAATATGCATTGATCTTGTTGGTCCATAAACCCTAGATCTACCTAGATGTGTCACAACATTTAATGTAAGCATTAATGTGCGTAGATGAAGTTGACAATTCAATATTTTCTCTCATGGTGTCTCAATTTTCAGAAAATTAAGTTGAAACACTAGAGACCCACTAGTTTGTTTCAACCTTTACCCTTTCCAATATTTATGTGGGAAGATATTTCAAAGGACTTCATTATTTGTTTTCCACCAAGTCCTAGTATGGAAGATGCGATTTGGATGATCATTGGTTAACATAAAAAATGTATTCTTTTCTTACCTATCAAAAAAACGATACATGTGGGGCACCTAATACACTTTTATGTCTAAGAGATTGTGAGACTTCATGGTTTTCCTTTTTGATTTTTTGAATGGGGACCCAAGGTTCACGTCCATGTTCTTTATCGGTTTGTAGAAGGTGACTGGTTCCTAGATAAAATTGAGTATGGATTATCATCCATAGATGGATGGATAAACATATAGATTTATCTAGGTTCTTAAGGATATGATTCAAGATTGTGTGCTTGATTTTAGTGGATCTCCCTTGTGACAAGTAGAGTTGGGAGAGTGGAACTTATTTGAGATAAGACTCACTCAAGAGATGATGGAAAAGATGCAGTTTTTCTAGAAGAGTTTGGTCACAACACATATCTATCAGAAATCTGAAAGCGGTGGTCCATTATTTTTATATGGTCTCAGGACAGTGTTAAAGTCTCTAATAATTGACCAGTTTTGATCCATATATGATTCACAAATATAAATATTCATTAATACAACATTTGGATCGTAAATTTCTAGTGTCTTCGGAAGAATGGGTTCATAATACATAAAACAAAACATGAGAAATCAAGAAAATGTCAGGTCATCAAAATGTTAATTGACAACTCTGTTCCACACATGATACATATACAAAACAACTATTACAATATTTTTCCAACATATAAACAATACCACTATTAATTTTCTGATGATGAACACAACTCATCAGTCTCTCCACCTCCATCTATACTTCTTACAACCACTTTTAAGAATGTTTAATTGAAAATTAAATGTTGTTTTATATTTATATTTAAACTTAAAAAAATAAATGTTTGAAAACTAAATGATTTTGAATTTTTGAGATTTACATGCAAACCACTAGTCGATCCAATACGACCAGAAGAATATCTAGTCATATTCTGATATAACTCAATCACCATTTTCCATAAAAAGGATATTAGAGTCCCCTATTCCAGAACTGTGCTTCCTAGAGAAACAATCTTTCTCTCAGTATCTCGGGGTATTGATTGACAACAACCAGGAGTCAATAAAGTTGAAATCCCTGGTGGCATTCCAAGGACCTCAGATGGTATGGGTCCCAAACCAATTCTGTGCACTGGACTACGATGCTCCTTCCCATGAACTTTAGCAATGGGGTCATCCTTGGATACTGAGTTGGACTGCCCTGGATTGAAATCCAATAGTTCTTAAATTTTTACCTACAAATCAAATATCATTAATATTATAATAAATATATATTAACATAGTGAAAACTTATAATAATTTATTATAATGAAAAATTATTTAATACCCTAACTTCTTTAGCATGCTCCTTAACAAAACATTGATCAGAATTTTTGTGAACATTCAACCACACTTCTGTTTGGGATGTTGGGTGTCCTATACTTTGTGACTGTATTAAACAAAGATAAATAAAAAATTTAATATACTAAATAGATAATATTTTATTATAAATATTTAAACTAATTAAAATATTAACAGAGATGATCGGATTCTAGAAAAACTCTTTGACCCCATATTGTGTTTGACAACTTGCTTACTACAGCATGACACATTATTCTAGGAAAGAACCTGAAAAAAATAAAATGTAACTTAATAGTGATGTATTCATTGTCATTTCCTCTTCATATACATGTATAAATATTGAATTAGATTAAAATAATAAAATTTATTTAATTACCAAATGCTTCTCATCGCGATATCTGTCAACAAAAAATTTCAATTACTCTTTGGGTACCCCATCGGGTAGATTGTCATACATTTTTTGGGTGGTCAACAACGTATCCTTGATATCGCTCCATAATCTCCATTTACAGTCTATAAATTTATTGCCCATATTTTTCAATGTCCACTTTCGTGCTAGCATATGAGCAACCGTAATGTTGAAAAAACATCAGTACATAAAAATTAATTTGGAAAATATTATAACATAATAACATAATGAAATTCAATTATACTATAATGTATTGAAATTACCATTATTTGGGAGTCAAAACATTATTTTTCCATGTTAAATTCATATGCCTCCAATCCTCATACGAATTAGAAAGGAAAACCGGCTCTGGGCAAGCTGAACAAGAATCTGTCCAAGTAATCCTACAGTTTCATCCGTAGGGACCCCATACAAATCAAATGGGACAATGGTATTTTCTCCGATCAGATTCTATACATCTGAAAATTTTATATTTTTCTCTATATTTGCATTGATTCAATCTTTAAGGAATAAATAGTTAGTATAAAAAAAGTTCAATAATTTTTTTATATTAAAATTTCTACCCATGATAGTCACCCTCCACTATCCCAGGGAAGAACTATAAGTAGAGAGTTGCTCCAACACAATTGAGTCACTAGATGGGGGAGGTGAAAATTGAGATACTGAAGGGATGATCACAGAGGGTGTAAGAGAGAGTGCAGGGGGAGATGGTTTTGGGGGAGATGGTGCAGAGGGGCAAGCATATGGTGGCTCAGTTGTCGTAGGGAGGGATAAAGGTGGATTTCCATCTATTTTTGTGGTTGATTATATTGTATGACACTACCTCCTCTACATTCCTATCATTTAATCAAATAAAATTATGTAATGAATATATATTTCCAAAAATTTATGCCGAAAAAAATTAAAATGATATCAAATGCATAGTACGAACAAACAAATATACATAATAATGAGAATGAATTACTACACAAATGAAATAATTGGTTGCTAAATGAATGCATAACTGTATATAAAATCATTTTTCCCTTCAATAATGTCGGTTTCCTACTCCATTACTTCATCCAATTCATCCATCATTTCTATACTAATATTTTCAATATAATGATGGAAAAATAAGTTTTCTTCTTACTGTGGATGAGATTCCATGTCAGAGGTAAAATCTTCCACCTCATCACTCATATCATAAAAATCTCTTTGTTTTATATGAGAAACTACACTCCACCCTTAATACACAACATCATTCACATAATATAACATTTTTTATTGCAATGAAAATATATACAGATCATGCAGTTCATGATCACCAACATTCATTAAGCAGGAGATGTTAAATTGCAAGTAATATCTTTTAACACCTCTCATAATATTGACCCAATTGCATTTGAATAAAATAACTAAAAAATGCCCATGGAAGTTTAATTCAATAATATTAGTCAGATTTTTATAATGTTTCACTTTAATAAATTAAAATATACCACTATTCTATTTTTTTAAACCCTCTACTCGATTGACTGTACGAAATATAAGGTCATTCACGTTGTAATCATCGAACTTTATAACTTGTTTTAGGGGACCTAGAGCAAGATGCTTATAATATTATAACAACTCTTCTTGATATCATTATTCATAATCTAAAAAAATAAAACATTATTAGATTTATAAAATATATGTTTAACCTAATATCCATATTTATTGCAGTATTTAAGAACTTACACATCATGTAGAACATTCTAAAACTCTTTGTTAATAGCTTTCATTATATCTTTCTCATTTCGTGTTCGACCTCTCATTCATCTATTTTTTGTATCTTCAACTCTTCAGTAAATAGATTTTCGATTTCACTATTTAGTAGTACATATCTATGTTCCTGTAATAATTCCATTTCTATCAGTGAAACATTTGAGGTCCTCCTAACTGATCAGCCAATAGCAGAAAATATTTTTGATTTCCCATGTATTTGAGATTCAGTCAATGTGTCGTCAACATGTCCAACTAGATGAAATATTATCTCAATATCTTCCAAGTACCTATAATAAAAGGGAATACACTCCACTACCAAATAGTCTTCAGTAATAGAGCCTTAAGGTTGAATTTTATTTCACACGTATGACTTCAAATGCCCAAGATATCTAGAAAATAATATAAACAAATATAATTATGAATTTAATTAAGGGACAAAAATTGTTTATTTAATAGAAAAACATATAAATATACTATCACTAAATTTTATACATCCATCGATAATGTACAGTCCCTCCCAATTCATCATCCTCAACAAATTTCACAGTTAAATTCTTCATGAACGTAAAAAAATGACGGGGGAAAGATCATCTCCATTGCACAAAGTTTCAATACAAAACTCTCCTGAAGAATGTCAATATTAATTGTATATAGAGATTTCCCACATAGTTGTCTTAAAAATTTGTAGAATTGGAGTACAATAGAAATAACTTTTTCAAGTAATAATGTGTGCAATGCCAGTGGTAGTAACTTCTATAAAAAAATGTAAACTGTGAATTTTCAAACCATGTTTCCTACGTTTCTTTAAGTCAACACACCATGATATGTTACTTTAATACCCTTTATGTAATTTTAAATGCTTTTATGTTCTAAGGAGTGTATCTTTATCCCTATTTTTCGTTGCAAAAATTTTCAGAGTAAACTTTTCATTCTCATTTGACCAAAGATCATGTTTTATGTTCATTACTTATAAGTCTTTCCGAGCAATGAGATAATCCTTCGACATTCCATGCTCTTTAAGCAATGTGAATATCAAATTGTCACAAACATTCCTTTCAATATTCATCACCTCATTATTATTCCATAACAAATTAAATTAACAATACATAATTTTGAAGAATATACTTTTATTTCATCCATTGTTTCATTCCTATTTTACATAATGATTCACATATAACTTCTTTCCCACTGTCATTAAAAAGATGCACCTATCTAAATTATGTTTCAACATTTCCAAGTTGTGCTCATATTTCAGAATAGAATAACAACATTGGAGGTGATCTACGATCAATGAAACCATTTAATTTCTAATCTGTTCAGCCAAAATCTATGAGATGCATCGAGAAAACTTTGATGGCACAAGGAGCACCATTTTCTACTGTGAGGTATCCATTTCGGATCAAAATCATAGTTACATATTGGACAATCCGAACTATTGTAAGTGTTACAACAAGATAAATTCCAAAGTCTAGGGAAGCCACTAATGGTCCACATTAGAGCAACATGCATTTTGACGATTATTTTAGAAGAAGCATCATAGCTCTCAATATCGTTTCTCTATAACTCCTGTAATTCTTCAATTAATCACTGATAGTATACATCAATATCATTTCTAGGAATTTTGTTTCCAAGAATAATCATCGAAATGAAAAATTTTGTTTGTTTCATACACATCCATGGAGGTAGATTGTAAGGGATCAAAAAAACTGCCCAAATGAAATAACAAGTACTCAAAGTCCCAAATAGGTTGAATCAATCAAAATTAAATCCCAATAAAACACTCCCTGGATCAGCTGAGAAATGTGGATTAATGAATAAAATGTCTTCCATGGTTTTTAATCTCTTGTATGTCACATTAACCCATTATTTTTGTTATCTAAATAATTACACTTCATGTGTTCAGAAGTTTTTGATTACATGAAAAATATTTTCAATCGAGGCTTTAAAAGAAGGTAATACAAAACCTTTTTAGGTGTGTTCCTTTTCTTATTTTTCATGGTAGTATGTTGATTCAGACTTCCAACATCACCCATTGACTTCCATCTAGAAGAACAACATTTTTTACAATCATTTATACTACAATCCTTTCACCAATAAAGCATACAATCATTGGGACATGCATTTATTTTTTGTATAATTCAGACATAGCTTATTAAAAACTTTTTTCATATCAAAAAAAGTCATAGGAAGGTTTTCTTTAGGAAATGCATCATGCAACAATTCCAATATCATGAATATTTCCTTATTTGTAATTCAACATAGGAATTTGATGTGGTAAAACTTCATCATAAATGAATGTTTTGAATATTTCAAACATCCACTGTAAAAATCTTGATTCCCGTCTTCAAAAAAACCATGAAATATATTTTCTTCATTGAAGTTTTATCTTACATTAGTCTCCACCGAATCAATTAGAGGATTCAATGATATGTTATAATCTTGATCTGGTTGTCCTACAGCCTCAAAACATCCCTTTTCACGTTGGTATTTGTAGCACCCTCATCTGGTAGTTTTGATATATTTTGATGTTAGTGTTGGTGTCTTACAATGCCAAATACATCATTTAAAAGGATTTGTATTTGATTTTCCGTTGTCAACAAAGTTGGGTTCTCTTTCTATGGATTGACAATGGTGCTCAACTTTTCTATAATGTATGATTCTCTATGCCAAATCCAACCCAAATATTGAGCAGGGAATTATTTCAATATTAAATGTTCATAATCTTCATATCTCTTCAACCATCTTCTAAATTTACAATTAGTACATGGACATCTTATTATACCATCAATGGATCAATTAGAAATTGAGAAATCTAAAAACTCCTCCAAACCTATATCATAAAGAGGTGTTTTCATCAGTAATGTGATCCAGATTTTATCCATGTATACCACAAAGTGATTACAAAATTTTCAAAAAAAATTAAAACACATAACAATTACTTAATAGGGAAAGAGACTCCTATATACTAGTTGAAAAAAATAGAAATAGGTTAAATAAGGTTTTCCAATATAAATAAATATTGTAAATAATGAACCCACCCACTGGAAAAGCAAAGAATATAAATTAAAAAGATCCAGAAAAGAAGAGGAGAACAAGGATCCCATCCCTATAGTTTTTTGTATGTCATACTACAACAAAATAGATAGACAAACTGGTGATTCCATAACCTTCATATCACTATGGTAACAGCATGATAAATCATGTAATAATTGAATATATGTTAAGAATACGTAATGGAAACAAACTCCTACCTTAAGAAACACTCACTACATTAAAAAATACATGGGAAACCAATGTGTAGAACATTCCAGGAATCATCAAGTAAAAGGATTAACAACTAGGGTAGATGAATACAAGGCTTATAAGTAAGGTATTTGTTTTTCCATACTCAAAGGAAACTTGAAATTCCTAATATAAATGAAGTCATGTATAATAAATTTCCCAAAATAGATCTTGGAATAACATTGGAAATTATTGTTGTCAATATACCTTTAAAATTTCCATTAAATTTTGTTTCAATTATAGAAAAAGGGAAAACCTACTAAATATATAGTTTTATGAAATTAAAATAAAATATCCAATCCCCAAAACATATCAAAATAACATTAATGGGTAGATCATATAAGTATATGGTGAACATGAGCATGGAATAAATAACTTACTAAAAATGTTATAGATTCATGAGAGTTGATCACATGTCATGATATAAAGACATATAATCTCAAATAACCAAACATATACCATAGTGTAAGAATACAAAAACATAATATCATAAAAATGATCCATTGATCATAACATAGGCATTAAATTGTGTGACATAAAATTGTTACATATAAATAATCATATTAAAACATAACATAGTGGAACAGATATCACTACATGATTCCCCTAATATAGTGGATTATACATTAACACTTGATTATCATAACATTGTGGAGAATACATATTTACCTAATATCACGATATAACCCAATATAATTTATTCAATACTCAGGAATCCAACTATAATTACTCATACTTACACAATTTAAGGAACACGTTTAGAAATCATAAAAAAGAATGAACACATTAAACCTAACCAATTTCATTTTCAAAATCATCTTTAAACCCATACAAACCTCGAAACCCTTTGAAAACATATTATTATCTATTCAATATATTCATAAAACACAATTAATAAGAACATAAAACATACTAATTTCATTTAATAATGTTAAATTATGAAATCACATTCCATAAACTTGGAAACATTCAAAGTCTTTTGGAAAACCACAACTTCCCCACAAAAAAACCTATAAATTCTAGATTGTACCAAAACCATCAACATTTAAAATAAATAACCAAGACCATATCCAACCCACACCATTATAGCATGAAAAAACTAAAATGGAGCAGTGATTCTGCTCCAACCAGGCACCATTTCCAACACTATTTTGAACTGAAACCACAATAACACGCTATATTTGATTCACCCTTGTTCAGGCGCAATCTTATTTTCAAGATTTAGTGCAAAATATGGAACTGTTTGGAGCTCCTTCTTATTGTTGTGCTATTTTAAAGTAATGGCTACTACAATTTAATTCTATGCATTGGAATTAATATAATATTCAACCAAACCAACCAAAAAACACACCACAACTACACCACAAAGGTATACAGACCCATTTAGAGGGGCACTGAAGGTATTCAATGGTAGCGAAGGATGGAGAGGTGCAGTAAGAGGCGGTGAAACAAGTAAAGGGCTTTGGGGGGTCTTGGGGGTTATCGGGTTCGCAGGGGACACCGACATCACGGGGGTCACTGGGGTCGAGGGCTCCAAGGGTTTCAAGGGTCACTTGGTTCACGACTGGGTCACAGGGTCGTTGCGGTCGTGCGGTTCATTGTGGGTCACCGGGGTCATTGGGGTCGCATGGGTCACTAATGCCACCAGGGTCGGGCCTAGGGTCTCGGGGGGTCGGGGGTTGGGTGTTTGGGGGTTTTGGGGGAGTCAGCATATTAGGGAGGGGGTGAGAAGGGTCGTGGCTTTTAAAAAAAACAAGTTTAGCGGCAGTTTTTAATAAATTGCTGCAAAAACCCCGCCACTAAAGGAGAATAATGTTGTAGTGATAGATACTCAGGATTACCTTATTTACAATTTCCTATATCATTTTTCAAAAAACAACATTTTATATATACACAATCAATTAATTATAAACATGATTGGAAATCACCATTTTCCATCAACCCAACCACTTTCTATTTTACATACTGTTGACGGTCCATCCCGTCACAGAGTCCAGAGATTAACTAATGGGGATACCTTGAGTAAAGAAGAGGGAAGATTCATTAAGAATATTGCAAAGTCAATAAGGCGTGCATGTATACCTATGCACCAGCCTTGGGTGCATAGGTCACTTGCGTGGCAAATAGGTGGCATGCAAGTCACCTGTTCTCTCTATGTGAAATTTCACCCAACCTCAGGTGGCCTATAAATACCCCCTGTGGTCCCCCCATTTCAGGGACGAAAAATCCAAAACTCATATTAAAGCTATAGTCACCCAAATCTTCGTCTGAAGTCTTCCGAACACTTATAAGTTAATTATTTCACAAGAATGGAAGTTCTAAAGAGGGAGAATAAGGTCTATGTTTTATAACTCATCAATACTTCCACGCCTAAGTGTCCACCCCTTAAGGGAAGTGAAGACATGTGTGCTCCGCCTTTCCCTCTCAATGAAACTTGCGCGCCACCTTTCCAAAAACCTCTATGTATGATACTAAGGGCTCCAATTCAAAGTCTCCCAAGTATCAATTCATAGGTTCTTCTTTTCCCAAGTGAACTTATGTTACGCAGGTATACATGTGTGACCAGTACTTGCACGCCAGACCAATACTAGCGCGACTCCTTCAAATTCACTTCCTTTACAAAAATTCACCTCTCCTCTTCAAGATTTATTCTTCAAAACCCTCTTCAAACCCATTTATGACATGGTTCCTTTGTTGGATTCCTTATCTGAAAATAATTATTTGGATCATCTCTTAAAACCTTTTGATTTACATAACTTAATGTCACTAAGGTTAGATATTTCCTTCATTCAACCTCATCCTTTAAGATGAAAAGATCTTTAATCTGGGAATCCTCCTTAGGAGTAATCCCCAAGTTCACTAATCTGGGAATCTTCCTTAGGAGTAAGCCTCATGTTCCCTAATCAGGGCATCCTCCTTAGAAGTAAACCCTAGGTTCCCTAATCTGGGCATCCTCCTTAGGAGTATGCCCCAAGTTCTCTAATCTGGGCATCCTCTTTAAGAGTAAGCCCCAAGTTCCCTAATCTGGGCATCCTCCTTAGGAGTAAGACCCAAGTGTCAAGAACTCTTAACCTGGGTCTCCTTTTCAAGAGTAAGCTCGAGTCTTAGTTTCTTTTTATTTGGGATTCCTTCCCAGGAATAAAACTCAATCATATGTCCCTATTAAATTTTGGCTTCATTTTCAGGAGTAAGTACCGGGTTAAAATCCCAAGTCTCCATAAAGTACAAACACCTTTATTGACCATGCTCTTGGGATTCATTTCTAAAAATTCTTTAACTTCATTTACTTGGGCAGTCATACATACGTAAGCCCCATGTCATTTCTTATGATTGCATATTTCGTGGCACAATTGTCAGGTTTTACTAATATCTGTTGTTTCTCACACCGAGCATGACTCACATGAGCATAGAGTGTAAAAGTAATTATGACATCTCTTTTTGAGACATTAATCATGAATAAACCTCATACTTCTCCACTCGAACTACATGGGTTCTGATTCCTTTTTTTCAACAAGGAAACGTAGGTAGCCCATCTGCAGGTACGATCCCAACTCTGAAATAATCCCTGTCTTTCTGAACGACAATAAACTTCATGTTCCCCACTGAGTAGATTTAAAACCAGTATGGTTATCATAATGACCAAGATATTTCTATATAATGTGTTGAAGGATACCATTTTCTAAGAATCTCTAATAAATATGGATGATTCTCTATCGATGAAGAACCTTAGATACATATAAAATATTCTCTAAACCTCATACATATCAATCATTGATTGTCATATCTAAAGGAAAGCTCATTTTCATTCTTGGTAAACTAATAAGGATTCATGAACATAACTCAAATCTATAAGTGAGTCCCAGAGTATACAATAATTCCCCCCAAAAAGATGTGATGAGTCTGAGCTCCCATCCTCTCAACCAATGCAAATTCTTAAACCTCATCTGTCCACAACTAATGAGCACCTACCTTTAGAAATTAGGTCCAAATGGATATAGAATCATTGCATGTTCCCAGTTCTACGAATAAACCTCTTAGAAACCAATTGGAATTTTTGAACCCTAAACAAACAAGGTTATCCCCTTTTCCAAGAAGAAACAAAAATGGTGAACCCGACATGAATCCTTAACCAAGTTAAATGATTTTTTACTTATTTGTTTGACCCCTATTTAACTTAATGTGAAGGCCACCAAAACAATCAATAACATATGTGATCATCCAAAAGATGTAGTGTCCGAACTTATCTTAATTATGACTGTTATATCAAACAGCCACTCTTTTCAAAGATCTCTCTGCATTAAAGAAATGGCTTCTTTAAAGTTCACACCTGTGAATGTATCACCCCTACTCTTGCTTGATCCTCATCCGCTCTGAGGAATAAATCACCTACTCAGCATCTACAATGCTAGGTTTCAAATGAATTGGTTAACAAAAACTGTCAACATGGTACCATTCCGACTCTGGAGGCCGCTCGACAAGCCCTCTAAGTTAACAACTCGCCTTGGTTGACCAGACAGTGACGACTAGTGGTCAAGAAGTAGGTGGGGCCAACCACCGTCTCTAACTGTTTTGGTTTGTTATCCTTGGAATGTAATCACCAGTCCCTCCCATATTATGGGGAGGTGAATGAAAAGGTTACTCAAGTCCTTAATTCAAGTGGGCAGGAGTCCATCCCGAGGGCTCCCATCAACAATCACCACCAGATTCGTGCGGTAGTGCGTCCTCAACATGATGAGGGTACTGCCTTTAGGGGTTCGGATCAGGTTCCTCAGAACCAAGCATTCAAAATGAACTGTCAGAGGAGAAATTCGGTCAATAGGGAGTAGGTTCTTACTTTTTCACCCTCTGGAGAATTCCATCAAGCCAACTTGATGGAAAACAACGATCGGGCATATACACCCGTCCGTCCTGATATTACTGCCCAGCAGACTCGTCTCGCAGTAACACGCCAATCCTGCTTGGAAATTCTGGCAGAGTATTATTGGAAGGCATATACACTTGTTTATAATTCATCAACCATTCACCAGGCTCGTCTGACTTCACCCAAAGAAGCTCACCAATTTAGTATGGTGGAAACTGATAAGTAGGAATATAAACTTATTTACAATCACCAATTATGTCAGCAGTCTCGTCTACCAGTATTGAAAAAAATTATTCAACCATACTTGACGAAGAATACACAGTAGGCACATACACCTGCCAATGTTCATCAAGCCTTCCAATAGTCTCGTTTGGTAGCACCTGGAGATGATAGTCAGAAAGCTCCGATGACAAATTTGGAGCAGAATCAACTCTCTTCCCCCACACATGAGTACTGTCAGAATTCACTGACATGAAAAGGAGGATAAGAGTAGGAATACACACCTATTCCAAGCATGGAATGGATGTATATTCCCGTTCTGGCAGCTGAAGTCACCATGCACATTCTGACAATGGTGAAAGAGCATAAACAAATCTATGCCCATATTATGGATGCCTGTCAGAATATTATAACAACTTCAGTAGCATCACGGGAAAGGAATCATAAATCTATATCTATCAGTGGAGTGACTCATCAACATATCTCTCCAAGACAGATACATAACTCTGCCAAGTCCAAGAGGGTCGTGGGGCATACTCCCCCATGTCATACTGATAATCAAGTCAGGCACATACACCTGATTTGAATGGAGATAATCAGCCTAACCTGACCATTTCTCCGGAGCAGGCACATACACCTGCCCATAATAACCACTTTCATCAAAAAGTGGTTTCCAAAGTAAGTAAGAAGGCATCTAAGAAAAATACATGTCCAACACAGTCAAGAAATCAAGATCCAATCTTTAATAAGACCTTTCTCGATGATGGAGTTCTTAAAGCCCTCATACAATTATTTGTTGCAACTCAAGATTATAATCTCTCATTTCCCAATAGCGGGAACAATAATTATAATGGTCTTCATCAAAAACATCCTCATGAAGTCTTTCTTTATGATAGTTTGGTCGATCTCAAATTATCATCTTCAGATGAGAGTCATGATAACCCTCTACGTGGCCAGAAGATCAAGGAGAAAAAGGTTTCATCTTTTGTTGTATCCCACCATGGTGGACCTCCCCATGATGATTGATTTAGCTACAGAAGTCCTCTCCATAGCAGTAATACGCATAGCCTAGAAAATTCTTCAAAGGGAAATGCAGTAACAAGAAAGCCCTCTTATCTTGAGGCACTTGCAAATGTGAAGCCAGTCATGTCTGATGTCTTACCGCTAGCATGTGAAATACTTTCTCAATCATAAGATAGCCCGGTGTGTAGTTCATTCTTCGATCCACCCCTGGGCCATTCAACTTTTAATTTGATAAATAAATTCCTTACCAATCTTGTTGAATTTGATGAAGCAACAAAGAAGCACCGGCTTTGGTCTAATCTGGTAGAAGAATCATTATTGAATGATAAGGAGGAAGTGCTGAATATGATAAAACAACTAGAAAAAGGTGAAGTACCAGTAATGTTTTGGCCTTTGGCTGACTCTCAGTATGATATTCCAGAAATGTTGACGAAAGATTGTACTCACGATATTCATCTCAACATGTGGAAAACTCTTTGTCACTTGAAAAAGAAAATATTATCTTATGATGAATATTAAAATCATGTCAAGATACTATAAGGGTTACAACACCAAATTGATTTGGCATCTCTCTCAGTTTCCCGATATCCAAAGGTTGAAAAGCAGTAGAGAGCCCTTCAATGTTCATGCCTTGGCACACTAAAATGATTGCGCTATTTAATTACCAACGCCCCATCTGGTATTCATATTAGGGGATGGGGTGTTCATGGAGCACTGCATTTCACGGTACTCTCTAATCAACAAAGCCCACCAAAAATGGTCTCATGCAATGTTATTGCCCATGGCCAGCCACAACCAATTGGTTTTGTGTATAATCAAATGATTATTCAGGAACATGCCTCAACTAGTTCTTCCCAATGTTAGGCATACAAAGAACAAGGGGTCAAATTACTCTTGGATCAAGAAAATGAGAATATAGAAAATGCTTCTCATTTAGATCATGTGCATCATCAGGTGACAGAAGTGTCAGAAATCATCCAATGGTCATTTGAGCCAGGTGGTTTGAGTGGATGTACGTTGATGCATCCATCCAATTTCCGAACTAAAGTATGCAAATCAGGAGATCTTTTAAGAAAGTATCAGATGTAGCAGTGATCGTACCACGATTCACTGTTTCATTTTCACCCTTACACTGCTGTGCTAAACATATTTTGTATTAAAAAATTATAAAAATATTATCAAATTGTACTTCATGTTTGATTCAATAATTTAGTTTTTATCACTATTAAATAGGGAAATGATACTTGTTTTGAAAATTACAATGTAGGTGGAGGTGATTTGGAGGGCTCTTGATGAAGTGAAAGAAAACTGGGCCAAAAATTGAATGGATCCATGGACATCTGTCCACTGTTTTGAATATTACACAAAATCCGTGCCTCCAAATGGGCTGAAATTTTGTGGGCCTGTCCAACATTCAATATTCTACATTTCCTATTAAGGAACCCAATCCTGATTCGGATTGCATGGGGCCCATCCGAACTGATCTGTCCGAGCCACCGAATTTGGACCAAGTCAAATTCTGTGTTCTGTATTTTATCAATATCTCGAGCATTAGTAGTCCAAACGGTGCCAAACTTTCGGTGGAGACAGTAAAGAGGTAGGGCTACAACTTTTCTATTTTCTCCAAAGCGAGATAAGACTGTATGAATGCCGAAACGCGTCCTGAAAGTGGATTGATGAAATCTGTGTTCCCAAAACCACCTCCCACATTTCCTATAAAAGGGCACCTTGGGCTCCTCATTTGCAAGTTCGGCCAAGGAGTGAAGTGCTGCCAATTTGGAGTCCTAGAAGAGTCTCCTAATCACCTTGGAGGTTCTGGAGGACCCTATCCTCATTGGGAGATCAACAATGAAGAAGGAGTTCCACCCGAGCTTCCTCCTCCTCCCGATGTCGAGCTAAAAGTTGGGTGTTCGTTGTGAGGGAGCTACACACATTCCAAGGGAGTTCCGATGCATAAATTAGCTACTGGTTTGGAGTAATTTGGGTGTTTAAACATTTCATTCCATGTATCTTATTTTATTTCAGATTTTAATTCTTGATTTGATGCATGTGAGTGTTATGCTCTTAATTTCTAACCGATCGGTGTGAGGTTTTGAGTGCGTGACTTGTGTTGATCCGATTGGACATCACAAGAATCCTTTTCATACCCACCTTATTGAGATTTCAATATGATTTGGAAGCTCTTATTCCATGCATAAGTACTGGACCTTGACAATACGATTGTTACGTCAAGGTTTGGTCCGTAAAGTATTGAAATAAAAGCTTAGGAATTAATCGGGATTCCAATTAACTCCAACCAAAGAATTACTCTAAACCCAAGATGAATCTCTATGAACAATGAACCTGATATGTGTGTAGTGAAATCACATCGACCCTTTTATCTCATATTTCTCAAAATCCACTTGGTCACTCATCTTTTAATCTATTTCAACTAAGTCATTGTTTTAAGCTGTTTTCAAAACCACCCCTCTCTTAGACATTTTTATCAAAAATACACACTCTAAACCTACCAACGCTCCTTGAGAGACGACCTAGGGTTTACCCTAGACTATAAATCAACCTTAAAAATATAATCAATTTGACGTGTCATGACATCACGGCCAAATTTTGGCGCCGTTGCTGGGGAGCGCTTTGGTTTTTTGTGCGTGTTTTTGATAAATTTTTTTTTTATATTTTTTGTGAATATTTGTTTGTTTTATCTTCTACCTTTGAATTTGTTTTTGTGTTCTAATTTATTTATTGTGTAGGTTCTTTGTATGATGTGTTCTACTCCGGGATACCTACAAACTTTTGAACCCGAACCGGAGAGGATCCTACATCAACGAAACCGAGACATACAAGACCACACTTTGAAGGAGGAGACATCAAATATTAAAATTCTTCTTGATCCTTCTTATTCTTCTGAAACCAAAGTTAAAATTGAACATAACTTGTATAACATGGCTGAAAATAATAGAACACTAAAAGAACTAACCTCACCTGATGTTGATATCCAACCCACTTACATTCAATTACAAGGTGAGGCACCCAATTTTGAACTAAAATCTGGTTTAATTCATTTATTACCAAGATTTCATGGACTGCCTGGAGAAGATCCACATAAGCATTTAAAAGAATTTCATACTGTGTGTTCAACCTTAAAACCTGCTAATGTGGATGAAGAACAAGTGAAGCTTAGGGCATTCCCATTTTCATTAGAAGACACTGCAAAAGATTGGTTATACTATGTCAATTCACCAATTGGGGGCTGGGCAGACATGAAACGCCTTTTTCTTGAAAAATACTTCCCAGCCTCTCGAACAGCAACTATAAGGAAAGAAATATGTGGTATAAGACAATCTCAGGGGGAAACATTACATGAATATTGGGAACGCTTTAAAAGGTTATGTTCAAGTTGCCCACACCACCAAATAAGTGATCAACTTTTAATTCAATATTTTTATGAAGGTTTGATTCCTATTGATCGAAATATGATTGATGCTGCTGCAGGTGGTGCATTGGTAGATAAGACCCCAATCTCTGCAAGAACCCTCATTGAGAACATGGCACAGAACACTCAACAATTCGGTACACGGTCCAGTGTTCCCATTCGAGGTGTCCATGAGGTGCAAAGTACTGAGTTTGAGAAGAAGGTGGACACGAAGTTCGAAGAGGTAAGTACCCTTCTTCGACAACTAGCTCTCTCCCAAGGGAAATATCAATCTCCTCCTCCCATCCATTGTGGAATCTGCTCTTCTGACACCCACTATTCTGACCAATGCCCCCAATTGAGAGAAACTTCTGAAAGTTGTGAGGCAATATTTCCAGGACGCCCCTTTAACCAACCCTTTAGGCAAGAACCATACTATCCATCCAACCAAGGTTGGAAGGACAACCAAGCCTATAGGCAAGGGGGGTATTCAAACCAACCTCAATAGCAATGGAACCAACAAGGTCAGAGTAGTCATCCACCACCACCCAGAAATCCTCAACCACCCCAAATGCCATTCCAACCACCCCCTCCAAAAACCGATCCTAGCCTAGAAGATATGATGAAACAAATGGCTGCCAATAATCTCCAATTCCAACAAACCACCCAAGCAGCCATACAAGACCTAAAGACCCAACTAGGACAACTTGCCAACTCGGTGGGGGAAATCCAAAGTCATGGGTCGGGTAAACTACCATCTCAACCAGTAGTAAACCCTAGGGATAAAGGAAATGTTAGTGCAATCACCCTTAGGAGTGGGATACAACTCAAAAGCCAAATGACCCCTCCATTAGAGTCCTCCCATCCAAAGGAAACCACCATCCCAACTGCTGAAAATGGTCCAAGAGAAGAAAACCCTTTTCCTGAGAGAAGCCCTTACAAAGGAAAGACTGTGGTTGTTGATGAGCCACCTATCCCAACCATTCCTCTTCCATTTCCTCAACGGGCTACCCAACCTAGGAAACAAAAAGAAACCGAACTTGATAAAGAAATCTTGGAAACTTTCAAGAAAGTACAGGTTAACATTCCTTTGATTGATGCTGTGAAGCAAATTCCAAAATATGCCAAGTTTCTGAAGGAGATGTTTACACACCGAAGGAGGCTTCGTGGTGATGAGAAGGTGAGCCTGGGGAGGAATGTTTCAGCATTGATAGAGTCATCACTTCCTACCAAGTGCAATGATCCTGGGACATTCTCGATTCCATGCACCATAGGGGAGTATTCGTGTTCCAATGCTATGCTTGATTTGGGTGCTTCTATTAATGTGATGCCTCACTCTATTTACTCTTCATTGCAGGTCGGTGAACTGAATCCCACAGGTATTGTCGTTCAGCTAGCAAATCGGAGTACGGCACACCCCTCTGGTGTTCTAGAGGATGTTCTTGTGAGGGTGAAAAATTTAATTTTTCCTGCTGATTTTTACGTGCTTAAAATGGAAGATGATAGGATGAATGGACACGCCCCAATTATATTGGGGAGACCTTTCTTGAAAACCGCCAAAACCATAATTAATGTCCATAATGGTACATTATCTATGGAGTTTGGTGGTAATATTGTCCACTTCAATATCCTTGATGCCATGAAGCACCCCTCAGAAGAACACTCCTCTCTCTCTGTCAATTCAATTGATGTTCTCCCTTCCCCTGAAACAACTTATTTTCATTCACCTGATCCCCTTTCTGAGTTTTCTTCATTGATTGAAATGTTAGGTAATGAATCATGCATTGATTGTTGTAGTGGTTTAGAGAAATGTCATGCATGTTTGTTAATTGATGATTTCTTGAACACAGAGGATCACATGACCATCGATAATACTGCTAAGCTTGTAAAAGCTCATTCCTCATCTGAGGATGTTACCATTGAGTAGTTAGATGAGATCAGTGACTTCTCACTTTCACACACACTTCTGTCAATCCAAAATCCCCCAGAATTGGAACTAAAACAACTGCCTCAAGATTTAAAATACTCATATCTTGAGAATGGAAACAAGTTGCCCGTCATCATTGCTAGTTCACTCCCTCCTGATCATGAATTGCGACTGCTTGATCTTTTGAGGAAGTATAAACAAGCTTTGGGATGGACACTTGCTGACATCCCTGGCATTAGCCCATCAATTTGTACACATCATATTTTATTAAATGATGATGCTAAACCAGTGAGGCAGTCACAACGACGACTGAACCCAAACCTACTTGATGTTGTTAAAAAAGAAGTAACAAAATTGTTGGCTGCTGGAATCATTTACCCTATCTCTGACAGCCAATGGGTCAGTCCTGTTCAAGTAGTTCCTAAAAAAACTGGCCTTACTGTAGTTAAAAATGAAAATAATGAATTGGTTCCAACTCGTGTGCAGAATAGTTGGCGTGTCTGTATAGACTATCGCCGACTAAACCAACACACTAGGAAGGACCATTTCCCATTGCCATTCATTGACCAGATGCTAGAGAGGCTAGCAGGGAAGTCCCATTACTGTTTCCTTGATGGGTATTCTGGATACATTCAGATCCATATTGCCCCTGAGGATCAGGAAAAGACAACCTTTACTTGCCCCTTTGGTACATTTGCTTATAGAAGGATGCCATTTGGTCTGTGTAATGCTCCAGGTACTTTCCAACGATGTATGGTTAGTATTTTTTCGGATTACCTGGAGAATTGCATGGAGGTTTTTATGGATGATTTTACTGTTTATGGATCCTCTTTTGATGAATGTTTAAGTAGTCTTGGTTCTGTCCTACGTCGCTGTATTGAAAAGAATCTTGTATTAAATTATGAGAAATGCCATTTCATGGTGCGACAAGGCATAGTTTTGGGACATGTCATTTCTGGGGAAGGAATCCAAGTGGACAAATCAAAAGTAGATATCATTTCCTCCCTACCATTCCCTAAAAATGTTCGGGATGTGCGGTCTTTCCTGGGTCATGCTGGATTTTATCGTCGTTTCATTCGTGACTTTAGTAAAATTGCACTCCCCCTCTCCCGATTACTCCAAAAAGAAAAAGAATTTGATTTTGATAAAAAATGTGAGGAAGCTTTCAATAAGTTAAAATGGAGTCTCACATCACCCCCGGTAATCCAACCACCCTGGTGGGATTTACCATTTGAGCTTATGTGTGACGCCTCTAACTATGCAGTTGGGGCAGTCTTGTCACAAAGGGTCGATCGAGCTCCACATGTCATTGCCTATGCCTCACGTACTTTGGACCCTGCCCAAGCAAACTACACCACCACTGAAAAAGAATTTCTTTCCATTGTGTTTGCCTTGGGTAAATTCAGGCCATACCTTATAGGGTCCAAAGTCATTGTGTTCTCAGACCATGCAGCCCTCCGATATCTCCTAAAGAAACCAGAAGCCAAACCACGTCTCATTCGCTGGATGCTCCTCCTTCAAGAATTTGATCTAGAAATTAGGGATAAAAAAGGAGCAGAAAATGTGGTTGCTGACCATATCAGTAGGATTCTACCACCCTCGGACATTGACTCATCCCCCTGTATTCCCATAAATGAATTGTTTCCTGATGAGAAATTGTACCGAGTGCAAGATGTTATTCCTTGGTATGCTGAAATTGTAAATTATTTGGTAGCGTCTTGCATTCCTGCTGATTTCACCAAAAACCAGGCCGACCGTCTAAAACATGAGTCTCGTTGGTACATTTGGGATGACCCCTACCTCTGGCGCACATGTAGTGATCAAGTTATTAGGCGTTGTGTTCCCGATAGTGAGTTTCAATCTGTCCTTAGGTTCTGCCACACACTTGCTTGTGGGGGCCACTTTGGTCCCCAACGGACTGCTCGCAAGGTCTTAGATTCTGGTCTCTTTTGGCCCACATTGTTTAGGGATGCCCATGAATTCTGTAAATCTTGTCCTCGCTGTCAAAGAATGGGGAATGTCTCTAAAAGAAATGAGATGCCCCAACAACCCTTACTCTTCCATGACATTTTTGATGTTTGGGGCATTGACTTTATGGGACAATTCCCCAATTCATTTGGGAACCTTTACATTCTTCTGGCAGTGGATTATGTTTCAAAGTGGGTAGAGGCACGAGCCACGAGGACAGATTATTCCAAGACAGTTGTGGAATTTTTGAGAACCCAAATATTCTGTAGGTTTGGATTACCTAGGTTTATCATCAGTGATCAGGGTTCTCATTTCTGCAACCGCACAATGCAATCTCTTTTGCGCAGGTACGGGGTTGGGCATCGAGTGTCTACTGCTTATCACCCACAAACAAATGGTCAAGCTGAAGTATCAAATAGAGAAGTAAAACAGATTCTTGAGAAAACAGTTCAGCCAAACAGAAAAGACTGGAGTCTTAGACTCGATGATTCGTTATGGGCTTACCGTACTGCATTCAAAACTCTAATTGGCATGTCACCATATCGGCTAGTTTTTGGGAAGAGTTGTCACCTCCCTGTTGAGGTAGAGCACCGGGCCTACTGGGCCATTAAACAATGCAATTCTAATCTTTCTGGTGCAGGTATTCAAAGGAAGTTGCAGATTCAGGAGTTGGAGGAAATGAGAAGAGATTCATATGAGAACTCCCGAATTTATAAAGAGAGAACCAAGGCTGCCCACGACCGTCTCATCCTTCATCATCAATTCCAAATTGGACAGAAGGTCCTCCTCTACAATGCAAGGCTGAAGTTGCACCCTGGTAAGCTTCGTTCCCGTTGGTTTGGACCTTACATTGTTACTAATGTCTCTCCATTTGGTGTTGTCCAGGTTCAAAATAAAGACACCAAGCAAACCTTCACTGTCAATGGGCAGCGGCTGAAGCACTTCCATGAAGCCATTCCGGAGTCCCCAATGGAGGAACTCCATGTTCAAGAAGCGGTCTATGAATAACACTCACCAGGTTTTATCCTTCCTTCACACAGTCTCTTTTATTGCAGTGAGGACACTGCATTCTCTAGGTGTGGGGGGGTGGATACATTCCTGGGTTAGTTAGGATTTTTCACCATTTTCTCCTTTTGTTTTCTCTTTTTGGCCTTCTTTATGGTATTTTTGTTTTTCCCCATCAACAATTTCGAAATTCCATGATGTGGCGACCATAAAATGGGGAAAGTAAAAATACCATAACGAAGGCTAAAAAGAATATTTGTATGAATTTAACATCAGGGAGTGATATTTAGTGAATTGGTTTTCTGTCAATGATATAAATGGTCGTATCTATGTGAAACCTTTGAGATGATTGATGCCCATTGTGTGAGTAGTTTTTGAGAAAACTATGTCGCTAATATCTCCAAAAAAAAAAAAATTGCACCAAACCACAAAGTGTGATTATTTCTTACTTAATATAAGGTAAATATATGTTGGGTTAATATTTTTCAGCTTTAAATGATATTTCCATACGTTCGTTCCTTATCCGATCTGTTTTATTACTGTACCAGATTGACCTATGCATGTGTACCTAATGTCCGACTGTTGTACGCCCTCAAAAAAAATTGTTGTGTCTTGGGCAGGTCAAAAACCACTCCTCCTCAACCTTTGATCTTGTTATAACTATTGCAATTAGTGTCGTGAGGATATCAAACAAGGGTTGAGAGATGAGTGTGAGATTTGTTCCAATTGCAACTTCCAAAAAAATGAGGGGAGTGATGAAATGTGCAACATATGGGGATATCTAGGTCGGGAGCTTATGGTTTGACTTCTGGGAATGCTTAAATGAGTGGGTCTTGAAATATGATTTCAAAGGATGTAGGACAGGTTCGGTGAGAAAATCATTTAAGCTGAAAAATGTTAAAATAACATATATTTATTAGATATCAAGTGGAAAGAATAGCATGGTATGGTTTTCACACACACACATGGATATTTAGTTTCATGGTTTACTTCTGAATTCCTTTCTCAATTGGGTATCATGAATCTTTTTGAATTTCACTATGATATGATTTATGAGACATCTTTTTCTATTTTCACTAGGAAGAACTCCTTGGTGTGGTTCGTGCATTGATCACTTTACTTTAAATAAAATTTACTCAAATGATAAATCTTTATGATGTTGGATATATATATATATATATATGAATCATTGTATTTGAATATGTGACTTTGCCCAGGAGTGCAAATGTTTAGGTGTGGGGGTGTGATCGTACCACGATTCACTGTTTCATTTTCACCCTTACACTGCTGTGCTAAACATATTTTGTATTAAAAAATTATAAAAATATTATCAAATTTTACTTCATGTTTGATTCAATAATTTAGTTTTTATCACTGTTAAATAGGAAAATGATACTTGTTTTGAAAATTACAATGTAGGTGGAGGTGATTTGGAGGGCTCTTGATGAAGTGAAAGAAAACTGGGCCAAAAATTGAATGGATCCATGGACATCTGTCCACTGTTTTGAATAGTACACAAAATCCGTGCATCCAACTGGGCTGAAATTTTGTGGGCCTGTCCAAAATTCAATATTCTACATTTCCTATTAAGGAACCCAATCCTGATTCGGATTTCATGGGGCCCATCCGAACTGATCTGTCCGAGCCACCGAATTTGGACCAAGTCAAATTCGGTGTTCTGTATTTTATCAATATCTCGAGCATTAGTTGTCCAAACGGTTCCAAACATTCGGTGGAGACAGTCAAGAGGTAGGGCTACAACTTTTCTATTTTCTCCAAAGCGAGATAAGACTGTCTGAATGCCGAAACGCGTCCTGCAAGTGGATTGATGAAATCTGTGTTCCCAAAACTACCTCCCACATTTCCTATAAAAGGGCACCTTCGGCTCCTCATTTGCAAGTTCGGCCAAGGAGTGAAGCGCTGCCAATTTGGAGTCCTAGAAGAGTCTCCTAATCACCTTGGAGGTTCTGGAGGCCCCTATCCTCATAGGGAGATCAACAATGAAGAAGGAGTTCCACCCGAGCTTCCTCCTCCTCCCGATGTCGAGCTAAAAGTTGGGTGTTCGTTGTGAGGGAGCTACACACATGCCAAGGGAGTTCCGATGCATAAATTAGCTACTGGTTTGGAGTAATTTGGGTGTTTAAACATTTCATTCCATGTATCTTATTTTATTTCAGATTTGAATTCTTGATTTGATGCATGTGAGTGTTATGCTCTTAATTTCTAACCGATCGGTGTGAGGTTTTGAGTGCGTGACTTGTGTTGATCCGATTGGACATCACAAGAATCCTTTTCATACCCACCTTATTTAGATTTCAATATGCTTTGGAAGCTCTTATTCCATGCATAAGTACTGGACCTTGACAATACGATTGTTACGTCAAGGTTTGCTCCGTAAAGTATTGAAATAAAAGCTTAGGAATTAATCGGGATTCCAATTAACTCCAACCAAAGAATTACTCTAAACCCAAGATGAATCTCTATGAACAATGAACATGATATGTGTGTAGTGAAATCACATCGACCCTTTTATCTCATATTTCTCAAAATCCACTTGGTCACTCATCTTTTAAGCTATTTCAACTAAGTCATTGTTTTAAGCTGTTTTCAAAACCACCCCTCTCTTAGACATTTTTATCAAAAATACACACTCTAAACCTACCAACGCTCCTTGAGAGACGACCTAGGGTTTACCCTAGACTATAAATCAACCTTAAAAATATAATCAATTTGACGTGTCACGACATCACGGCCAAGCAGCTCAAGAGCAACCTCAGATTTCCAGAATGGGGACTCTTTTAGCTCAACCCTTGGGATCAACAGATGGGATTCAAGGAGTTGAGCAGGGAAAGCAGAAACATCCCCAATCCACTGGACTGGGGACTTTTTCAAATCCTCAATCTCTTCCTCATTGAAAGTCAGTCTTCTCTCGATTAGGGAAGAAGCCAAAAGAGGAAAGAAAAGCCAAATTATCAGGAGATTCCCTCCAAATTAGGGTTCATCAAAACGTTCCTGAGGGATCATCCCAAAAAAAGGCAATGTCTCATAAAGGACATGGAAGAAGACAGTATCGTATAAATGCCGATAAAAGGGATTCAATGCATTATGCAACGATAAATGTCATAAATTCCATTGTTACTAATCCCCTAGAACATGAGGTTCACTCAGAGGGATTAGATGAAGACGTTCGTGTTCAAGAGGTTGTGCACATAGAAATAAATGAAGAAGGTGTGTGTACCAGAAGATAGAGGGCTACCCAGAGGCAAGATATTCCGTCGGGCAATGACCTCCCATACTCTAGAAAGGAACATTCCAAGGAAAAAGGTAAAAGTAAGGTTACGTCCCACCATACCTCCGGAAAAGGCCAATCACCTTCACAAAATCAAAGGTTCTCACAACAAGAGGAAGAATTGAAGGATTTAAGGAGGTTGAATACAGAACTACTTCAAGGTAGTATCCCTCCTAAGTGTGCTGAATTCAATCAGTCAAGGAAATTTTATGTAGCTACTGAGATGGATCAAGAATATCCTCCATTAAAAGTACACCCTCACAGGTCTAATCCATTGGTTCATGCACAACAACAACCGTTGAGGCTACCATCAGTTACAGTACCAGTCACCACACATGTCCAAACTCTAGTTATTTCACCTGCTCAGGTCCAAGTTCAACCAGATGATTCTCAAAATTTAATAACTACCATTGAGTCATTAAAAGCTCTATTGGAATATATGGAGGGAAAACGTGCACAAATTCAACCAGAAAAGAGAGATTTACCCTGAATGGGTGGATGCAATTCCTCCCGCATTAAATTTTTCAAGTACCACATTCCCAATTTTTAATGGTTCGGGAGGTGCATTACAACACTTAACAGATTTTGTTTATTATTGTGATCCTATGATGGGAACTCCTCAACAACAATAAGCAGTTAAGCTCATGTGTTTTTTACAGTCATTACAAGGACCTGATTTTTTCTCGTATACAAGATTGCAATCCCAGTCAATTATCAGGTGGGAAGATCTCCGTAAATTATTCCTTCTTCAATTTAGCTCAATGTTGCCAAAGATGATAGTTTTTGATCATAAAAATTGCAATAAAAGGGAAAATGGAAGAGTTTTGGATTTCATTGCTTGCTGGAAGGGATTAAAATATTCCTTAAGCTTAGCACTCCATCAAGAGGAATTGTTTCTAATCTATGTGGAAAAGTTTTGTGATGAATTACACACACCTTTGATCCCTGTGAAATACACAGGAGGGTTTCGTGACCTTACTTGAATCGCTCAATAGATTGGAGATTCTCTTATAGAGACTAAGGCTAAAACTCATTTAATTCCATCAACTCCAGGAAGGAGAATGGGGAGAGCAGATACTACTACAGTCACACTTAAACAAGCATCTGTACCTGCTTCCACTTCAAAAACTTCATCTTATCGAAGGGCTCCACCTTCTGAGTGTCACAAACAGAGGTCGTTTCATCAAGATGATAAAAGAGATCAAATACGGAAACAATATGAGGATTTAAAGAACAAAGTTTATTATTTCAGAAATTAAAAAGTTCTTGGTTACTTCATTTCGTCTTTGGAAAATAATTTGGTTCAGTTTCCAAGGCCTAAAAGGCAGAACAAGGAAGGAGATGAAGACCTTCCCAACTATTTCTTATTTCATCAGATGTTGGGGCATCCCATTCAAGAGTGTTTTTTATTCAAATACCTCCTAAAAAAGATGGTGGACGCTGGACAGGTAAAACTGAAAGGTTCTTCAGCCCAGGTAGCATGTGTTACTGCTACAGATCCAAAGAAAGAAGGTGAGTGGCATGAAGTCAAAAGAAAAAAATGCGCAGAAATATGATGATTGGATGGTCAGTAAAATGATCAACTGAACTCAATTCATTTTATGAACACAATTGAAGAAACCAATTATGTCTTCTACTATGAAGGCCACAACAAAACCCCCTTCATCAGAAGGAAAATCTTCAAAGAGGTGGCATAATTCGAAGAAGGAAGAGCAATCAGAAAGAGATGAGATCGTTTTAAAGCCTAAGTTGTCTTTGACTCTGGAAGATTTTTTTTGGGAATGCCTAGGGCAAGGACCGAAGCACCATTTATTAATTAAAGAAGAAAAAGTTTACATGAGTCGAAATATGGGATCTTATTACAATCTCTTTCAAAGAGGTGAAATTAATCAGCTGGCAGTGCATCCAGCCAAGTCATGCTCTGGTGAACACCTTTGTTGGAAAGGTCATCAGCTACAACATTCGGTTCACGGAAGACATGTGTGGAAATGTAGTCAATTTCCTGTAGCGAATTCAGGAAATTTATCCAAAGCGTAGTGAGCAGCCAGGCGAGATGAATGACTCTTTTCCAAATGGCTTGAACAATGGTGGTAGAATCACTTTCAATACAAATTTTTCACCATCTTCTTTGAAGTGCAAAATCAACAGCATGGATGACTTCTAGCATCTCTGCTTCATGGGATGAGGCAATCCCACACCCACTGTAAAAGCAACCCTAGAACTGGTCAGCAGAATGTCTAAAAATGGCCCCACAGCTTCCAGGTCCAGGATTGCCTTTTGAGGCACCGTCGACATTCACTTTAATCCAACCTGGCATCGGAGGTTGCCAGAAAACTTCAAAGGGGTGCCTAGTCTTCGATAAAATACCCGGGACACGGATTCGCCTGGGGATCTCGAAGTCTCCAAAATAATTGTTGCAATATTCTTTTTGAATTGAAGCAGCTTCATGTATCACAATGAGAATTCGAACTTTTCCTTCATTGAGACTGAATGAGTGATTATTATGGATAATATCATTTCTTACGTACCAGATTTCATGCAGGAGTTCCACCACTGCCACAAGAAAAATGTTTTTAACTTGCTGAGAGGCTTCATGTTTAGTACATTTCATCAAAATCAAAAAAAATCGGGTCAGATAAGGACCATGAGAAATTAAATAACTCAAAAATTTAGTTCCATAAAGTCGAGGCTGTAGCACATGACAAAAAGAGATGATCAGAATCCTCCCTGTGCAGATTACAAAAATGAAATTTAGAGCATAGTTGAATGTCAATGTCTTGAAGGCGAGTTTAAGTGGGCAATCTATTGTGATCAATGTGCCAAATAAGGGTGAACCTAGAGGGTCTGATCCAAGTCTTATTGAAGGTTCTCACCCATTGATAATTATGTTCATTTCTAGAGAAATTGTGCATGTATAAGTTTTTCGAGTCAAGGATTCCATTAGGAGCAGGTTCCTAAACAAGGAAGTCCCCAGAATTAGAGAAACTGTAATTGTCAATGATCTGAGCAATGTTGTTGGGGAGATCGTGCCTATAAAGCTGCATAACATCTTTAATAGTATGGTTGTTATCTTCAAGAGTTTTATTTGGAGGCAGCAAGGATATAAATGGATTACCCATCCAGTTGTCACACCAGAAATTAATGTTGGAGTCAGTGTTGACCATCCATCTAGAGTTAGCCATAATCTACTGATAAGAGTTTCTAATAGAGGGTCAAATACATTGACTCTGGCAGATTTTATGTCATCTACTTCAAAATTACAGGCACCGCCCCAACAAATGGTACATCCTAAACTGGCTAATCCGAAAGAATCTTTATCAGATGAAGAGTTGATCTTTGGTTCTGCTAACATGAATCACTTAACAAACAGAGGAATTAGAGGGAGTTATAGAGGTCTAGGATACAGAGAAAGACGTGTATATTCCATATGAAACTATTTCAATCATACTTGTGCTAGATCTGTTTATGAAGTGGAAACTCATGGTAGAGCATTTCAGTGAGCTCAACAAGAACAAGAAAGTTCTTCCACACATGGCAGATTTAGTCCTGAAATAGTTATTTTGGAAGATCAGTTAGAAGTTACACCTTCTTCCTCTTAGTAAATAAATAGATCTAGTCCGTCTAATCTTCCAAAGCCAGAAGTATTTCCAAATCTTACCCCGATACAATATGTACCTACTTCAAAATCACCAACTTCTAAGGCACCTGTGAAACCACATGTTTCTATTGGGAAACGAAGACCTTTGGACCAAATTTATGATGTCTGGAAACATTTTTCCCATGTACCAGCCAAGTTATCAATTATATATGCCTTGAATCTATCAAAGGATCTTTGAGAGGCACTAATTGAGGCTTTGTCAAGTCCTCACGAATTCGAAACTGAAAGTACTGTGGCTAATGTATACCATGTAGAGAATGATCCTGCAGAATTCCATGCAGTGATATCTTTTATAGATGAAGATGCAGATGATGTTCTGCATAGACATATTAGACCTTTGTATTTATCTGGAAAGGTCAATGATATAGACATCCGAAGATCATTCATTTATAATGGTTAAAGAGTCAACCTCATCCCTATTTGTACACTTCGTTGATTGGGTCTCACAAAATCTAATTTATCTCCTTCTACTTTGATGTTGCAAGGATATGATAAAAATGAACAATAACCTCTAACTGAGATTACACTCAGAACTCAGTTTGGAGAGCTTGTATCTAATTCAGATTTTGTGGTTGTTCGTCATGACACAACCATCAACATTTTTCTTGGAAGACCTTGGCTACATCAACATGCAGATATCCCTTCATCATACCATCAATGTCTCAAATATTGTTTCAATGGTCAAATTGGGACATTGTATGGTGATAAATCCCCATTAAGAACATGTGAATATCAATACATTGAGGAAGAATTCTATCACATGGAGGGAAAGGAGATATCCATGACAAAGAAGGTTACCAAAATTAGTGCTCCATATGGTTTGGAAAAGATTTCAGTAAACCCGTTCATACATGTCGGTAGAGATTATGTGTTTCCTATCAGTCAGATTGATAGGATAGACCCAAATCCAAATACTCTTATGGAAACATTAACAATGTCAATTACGGAAACCAAGCCAGACAACATGGTAGAAGTTGTTGATTCATTGGTAAATGATGAAAGCTCAAATGGAGATGTCTTCACTTCATCCGCTGAAATCCAGAAATTATATACTTCATCAACCAGGCCAAAAGAAGTTATATCAATGTGAGAGATGAATGATGATGTCGATTCTCAATCCATCATCTCCTCTTTATTACCCAAGGAAGACTCATCATCATTAATTGCGTCATAAATGGTAGCCTCTTCTTCAAGATGATCAAATTTTAACTTCTCTCCTCATCATGGAAATTATGCTTCATCATATACTATTTATGTAGAAACAAAAGAAGTAACACATATTGAAGAAGAAGAGGAAGATCTCAGGGGTTCTCCTCCAGTATTTGAAAAAGGTATCTCTACCACTGTGGATGAACTCAGAGAAATAAATCTGGGTACAAAAGAAGATCAATGCCCCACTTTAATTAGTGCGGCCATGATTCTTGAAGAGAAAGAAATGTATATTTCATTTTTTAAGAAAAATTGAGATATATTTTCTTATAATTATACATAAATTCCATGGCTCTATCCTAATGTTTCTACCCATAATTTGGGTTTTCCATAAGAACATCTAGGATTCAAGAAAGCCGAAAGAAGAACACACCCAACTTATTCCTCCAAAATTGAAGCTGAGGTGGATAAGCTTATGAAGGATAACTTCATCAGAGAAGTTCAATATCCCAAATGGTTGGCTAATATTGTCCCTGTGAAAAAAAAGAATGGATAAATTAGAGTTTTCATTTATTTCAGATATCTTTATTGGCATTGTCCCACGGATGATTTTCCAGTACCAATCACAGAACTCTTAATTGATGCAACAGCTGGCTATGAAGCAAATTTATTCATGGATGGATATTCTGGGAATAATAAAATCTGAATAGATCCAAAAGATGGAGAATCAATAGCCTTCAGAGCCCCTCAAGGTGTGTTTTTCTATCGGGTAATTCCCTTTGGCCTGAATAATGTAGGTGCAACATATCAATGTTCCATGCACCGTATCCTCAAACCCTTATTAGGGAAATTTGTTGAATGTTATATGGGAGATTCGGTAGCTAAATCCAGACAATGTTCTAATCACTTGGCTGATTTGGAAATCATATTACACAAACTTTTACAACACAATTTGAAGATTAACCCCTTGAAATGTTATTTTGGGGTAACCTTAGGAAAATTTCTCAGCTCTTTTGTATGCCATCGTGGTATCGAAGTCGATCCTGAGAAGAAAAAACTAATCCTTGGTATGTCACCTCCTTGAAATTTTATGGAATTGAGAGGACGTCAAGGACACTTGGCCTATATTTGGTGTTTCATCACCAATATAGCAGGAAAATGATTACCTTTAACCAAATTAATGAAGAAGGGTTTCAATTACCAGTGGACTGAATAATGTCAAGAGGAATTAAATATTCTTAAGAAATATCTCTTGAGTCCCCTGGTATTAATGCCACCTATTGAAGGAAGACCACCTATTCTTAATGTGACAGCTTTAGAGCAATCATTGGGAGCCTTTCTTGCCCAAAAGAATGATGATTGGAATGAAAACAGCCTTTACTATCTCAGTCAGACTATTCTTGAGGAAGAAAATCGATATTCAAGTATTTGAAAGTGGTACCTAGCATTAATCTTTGCAGTTCAAAAATTGAGACAATACCTGCATCATCATGAGGTCCAATTGGTATCTTGCAATAACCCTCTCAAATTTATCCTTAGTCGTCCAATGCTTACAGGATGTCTGTCAAGGTGGGAAGTTGTTTTACAGTAGTTTGATATCCAATAAGTTTCTCAAAAGGCAATAAAGGGCCATGATCTGGCTAATTTTCTTGCTGAACACACTTTAGTAGAAGATACATCTTTAGATATTAAACATCCTGATGAGAAAGTCTTCTCTATTCAAGATAATATTCAATCATAGGAAATTTACTTTGATGGTGCTTCCAGACGTCCAACAGGGAAGAAAATGGAAGATCCTAAATTCATCAAAGTTTGGTTGGGAATTGTACTTATTTCCCAAGAAAAGGTTGTGATACCCTATTCCTTCTAATTGTTGGAAGGCGGTACAAATAATGAAGCAGAATATCAAGCTCTCATTGCAGGATTGGAGTTGGCGCTTCAGGCATAGGTGAATCACTTAAAGGTGAAAGGTGATTCCGACCTGGTAATCAAAAAAGTCAATGGGCATTATGCAATCAAAAAATTAGAGTTAATAACTTTTTATGATTACATCAGAGTGTTAATGGCGGAATTTCTTTCAGGACCAACATTTTCTTATGTCCCGTGATCACAAAATGCTCAAGCTGATGCACTGGCTAAGGTAGCCACAGCTCTGGCAGATCCAAATCAGGACAAAACAATCATTATTATTGCCCACAGTCATACAATTTCACCTTATGTTCAAATCAAAACAGAGGAAATCAATGAAATTATTCCCATTTCTGAACCATATGGTCATACTATAGGATGGATGACACCTATCAGGGAATACCTTCAAAATGGGACACTCCCACTTGATAGAGCCTGGAAAGAACAAGTCAGGCGACGTGTGGTCAATTTTACTCTTTAAGATAACCCAAATAAAATAGAAAAATTCTCTACAAGTGAGGTTTATATATAATTCTCTTCATATGTATTGATGGTGAAGAGACAATGGATTTCAGGAAATAAGTACATGTTGGAGTCTGTGGTGCCCACCAGTCTGGACATATACAATCTGATCAAATTCAAAGGCTTGGATACTTTTGGCCTTCAATGATACAAGATTTTGTTTATATCACTAAGAAGTGTCATTCTTGAAAATTATTTTCCAATTTCATTCATCAACCCCCATAGTTGCTTCATACAGCTAAATACTCATGGCCATTTTCCACATGGGGAATGGATGTAGTAGGACCTTAACCTTCGGCTACATCCAAGCAGTTTAAGTATATTCTTACTACTACTGACTTCTTTTCCAAATGGGTAGAGTCAAAACCTCTCAAAGAATATTGTTCTAAAAGTATTGTTAGGTTAATCAAGTCTAACATCATTACAAGATCTGGTTTCCCTCATACCATATTGACAGACAATGGCACCAACTTCTGTTCATCCGAGGTAAGGATGTTGTATCAAGAATAAAAAATAAAATCCAACCATTCATCTCAGTATCATGCAGTGGGCAATGGAAAAATATAATCCTTCAATAAGTCTCTTTAAAACATACTGCAAAATATGGTGGATAAAGATAAGAAATCATGGCCTGATAAAAATTTTCATGCTTTATGGGCTTATCGAACCACCACCCGCACTGCTACGCGATCAACTCCATATTTATTTGTATATAGAATAGAAGAAGTCTTTACAATTGAAGTTAAATTACCTTCACTCAGTGTAGACATTTGTGATCAGTCATCTATAGATGAACAATATCAAAAGTGATTGGATGAATTGTAATTATTAGATGAAAAAATATTGTGCACCTTGAACCACTTGGAAGTCTATCAAAATCGAATAGCATGGGATTTCAACAAAAAAGTTCATCTTCATTCATTCATTCAAGGAGAAGTGGTATTGGTCCTCAGAAATCCAATGATAACAGGAAAGAAACCTCCTAAACATGAGCCAAAGTGGGAAGGAACTTATTCAATACATAAGTTCTACTCCAATGGAGCTTATTATTTTATCTCAGTGGATGAAGAACTCATCACGACTCCAACCAATGCCAATTTTCTGAAGAAGTATTTTTTGCAACACAAATACACCATTGTTCTTACTGAATGACATTAAACTGCATATTCCTCACCATTTTCCTTACTGTATGACATTAAACTGCATAGTCCTCACCATTTTACTTACTGCATGACTTTAAATTTTATAGTCCTCACCATTGTCCTTAATTCATGAAATTAAACTACATAGTCCCTTATATAGTTCTTACTGTAAGACTTTAAACTACACATCCCCTTCATTGTCCAACATAACATTAAACTGTGCATCGTTAGGGTTGTTTATACCTCTTGTCTCTCACACCAAGTATGACTCAGATTAGATTAGAGTAAACTTTAACCGTAATACCCTCTCTGGGCTGCTAAACAAGCGTAAGTCCCAACACCATCTTCGGGTTTTCCTCAGGTACAACTTGATCACCAATTCATTCTTAATTGAACTACACAGACTTTGATCCTTTCCTTCTGGGCTGGGTACGTAGGCAGTCTCTCGAGGATCAAGCCCAGAACAAATATCTTCACATTGGTTCACCTCCATATTTCCATGCATATGACCCTAAAATATTCATAATTTTGTCCTGTATGACAATAAACTACCACAGTATTTGACACCCTCACCTGAGAGGGAATCATTATTGATATTATTCTCAAACCATGTCTTATTCCAAGGACTACGTGCATTCATTGAAATGCTCGAACCTTTAATCTTGGGTCAAACCATCATTGCACTAAAGTCCCCATTCACCCTTCACTTGTACGAACCAAATCGGTACATAGGGTATTTCAAGAATTGCGTATAGCTTGATTCCAATCCTTATATGATACGTAGGAATGTTCAAGCATACCTTGAATCCAGCCCCAGGTCTTTGGGCCTAACCCCAAATTCCACTTTTAGTCCCTTGGCGGAAAAGTCCCCCTATGAAAACATAAATGTGGTATGAAAATCTTGGTCTGCATTCACATTAGGTTTATAAAACACACACAATGTATTCCTCATTATGGTCTGACCTCTATGACCCTAAACTAAGATCTCCTACACTCTCTTCTCACATGAGATTAAACTATATTTCAAGAACTACATATGGATTGATTCCCATCCTTATGGGATACGTAGTGAAGTCCAGCACCTCAATTCAGGAACCAACCACAACATGATTATGGTTATCATTGGTATGTGTATCTCCTTCATGAATTGGAAAATTCCCATTTTTATGTGTCATACTCCTAACCATAAATAATTTTGGATATCCATAACCCTTTTCTTGACTTTTGGTCACAAAATGTTCGATACCTAGGAATTCTTTTGCCTAAATATGCAGTATGTTCCCTTATGAGACCTTGCATGGGTAGTCTACATAATAGACCTATCAGCCAAATAATTCTATTATTTGACTCTGCAGCCAATTACCTTAAGTGGATCTACATAATTCAACCCCCTAACTGGTTTTTCAAATAGTGGTAATTTCATTCTTTGGAGGAAATCCTATTTTGTCTTTATTGGTCTAAACAAAAATATGTAGGGATCTTCAAAAAAATAGACATCCCTAACATATTTTTCCCGTACTCTTTTTCATCATCTGAAAGTATTCAATTCTATGGTTTATCTTTCCCTTCCATATGTTTGGGTCAGACCTTCACAAGAGTGACATTCATCCAATTCTTTGACAATATTAATTGGGAATATCCTCTCCATATCCAAGTACCTATCTCCATATAGAAAACCCTATGCTTTGGAAAATTTGAATCTCAATAAACATCCACTAGATTTTTAGGAATAGAAAAGTAAAATTTTTGAGAGTTCTTTTGCCTGACTATGTAGCACGTTCCCCTAGGTGGCCTTGCATAAGTAGTCTATATAACAGAGCTGTCCGCCAAAATATGCTATTATATGACTATGCAGCCAATTCCCTTAAGTGGCCCTGCATAATTCAACCCCCTAACGGTTTTTTCAAATTGTGGTAGTTCACTCTTAGGAAATACTTACTCTAATTCCTTTTAGCCCTTTTTTCATATCATTCCTCAGATTCAAAAATTCTTAAGTCATAGATTACATGTTTTCCCCCATACTTGAATGTGGTAATATGATTTCAAACAAATTATCAAGGAATTGAGTCATTTTTAATTCATTCAGTCAAAGCTATTTCGACCTTAAACATTAGTTTATTTTTTATGACCTACGTGAATGACTTTAAATTGTCCACAAAAGACAGTAGAACTATGAACAAAGGTCGAGTCCCAGCTTGCTAAACGTACATTTTGTATGATTTAAGAAATATTGAGCAATAAAAAAATTCAGAGTTTGTAGGGTTATTTTTATAATCCGAGCAACCATCAAACGTCGCTTACTAGGCCCATTAGCATAGGTAAAATTATTTAAAGCTGGTAGCATGAGAATTCAGGCACAAATGATTAAAGATGAAAGTTTTTTTTATTGATGCACAAGATATAGAAGGACATCCACAGATTTGAGTCTCTTCTCTTTCTCAAGAATTAAAAGAGTCTTTCAACATAACTATTTATTTGATTGACGGAATCTCGAGCTTCATCAGCAGCCACCTAGAATTTATTCATTCAACTAGATATAATAAGACACCCAGCTCTTCTTGGAGCAATTGTAAAGGAATGTTCTTTATTATGGTTTGAGAAAATTTTCTACTGACCAAATAGTGACTCTGTTTCTATCCAATAGACTTGGAAGATGTATACATGGATTTGAGAATGGAGAATTGAAAGTAAAAAAATCCATTTAGAGAGAGTACTCTTTTCAGATATTGTTCTAATGTCATGATTGTCTTGTCTCCACCAACCAGCAGCGGAAATCATATAAGCCCATGCCATTGCCATTTTCATATCTGCAAGGAAATGGAATGGAGGAAAAATTTGAAAGTTCACACCATTGTTGAAACTCTTAATGCACAACATAACCAAAATAGAGGGGTAGCAGTGTGGCTGCATCTCAGGCATATAGTTCTTTGAATCTGGAACATTGACTCCTTGCAGATGACCATGGCCATATAAAGGAAAGTAAATTCTCTATGGAAAATTAACATGATACTTCTTCAAGTACTTATCCAAATCTGTGAGAGTATTGTCGCAAATATCATAATAATCATGGCCAATGATTTTCATCATGTCATCAATTATCTTTCTATCCAATTCATCAGCTGATCAAATTCTTCTGGGTGCCACTAAATATGCACAAAGATCGAATAATTAACTTTTAAGTAAGTTTGTTTTTATATGGGCATCCTCTTTAGGAGTAATCCCCAAGTTCCCTAATATAGGCACCCTCTTTAGGAGTAATCCCCAAGTTCCCTAATCTGGGCATCCTCTTTTGTAGTAAGCCCCAAGTTCCCTAATCTGGGCATCCTCCTTAGGAGTAATCCCCAAGTTACCTAATCTGGGTATCCTCCTTAGGTGTGATCCAAAAGTTCCCTAATCTGGGCATCCTCCTTAGGATTAAGCCCCAAGTCTCAAGACCTCTTAACATTGGCCTCCTTTTCAGGAGTAATCCCTAGCCTTAATTTCTTTTGATTTGGGATTCCTTCTTAGGAATAAAACCAAATCATAAGTCCCTCTTAAATTTTGGATTCCTTTTTAGTAGTAACACTCGGGTTAAAATCCCAAGTCTCCATAAATTACAAACATCTTTATGGAACCTGCTCTTGGTCTTCTTTTCTAAAACGTCTTTATCTTCATTTACTTGTGCAGTCATACAAACGTAAGCCCCATGTTATTTCTTATGATTGCATCTTTCATGGCACAATTTTCAGGTTTTACTAATACCTCTTGTTTCTCACACCGAGCAGGACACACGTGAACTTAGAGTGTAGAAGAAATTATGACATATTTTTTTGAGACATTAATCATGGATAAACCTCATAATTCATCACTCGAACTACATGGGTTCCGATTCCTTTTTTTCAATAAGGATGCATAGGTAGCCCATCTTTAGGTACGGTCCCAACTCTAAAATAATCCATGCCTTTCTAAACGACAATAAACTTCAAGTGCCCCACTGAGTGGCTTTAAAACCAGTATGGTTATCATAATGACTAAGAGATTTATATATAATTTGTTGAAGGATACCATTGACTAAGAATATCTAATAAACATGGATGATTCTCTATCGATGAAGAACCTCAAATACATATAAAAAATTATCTAAACCACATACATGTCAATCGTTGATTGTTAGATCTAAAGGAAATATCATTTTATACTTGGTAAATTAATAAGGATTCACGAACATAAATCAAATCAATAAGAGAGTCTCGGAGTAGACAATAATTCCCCCCAAAAAGGTATGATGAGTCTGACCTCCCATCCTCTCAACCAATGCAAATTCTTAAGCCTCATCGGGCCACAACTAATAACCACATACATTTGGAATGTAGGTCCAAATGGATATAGAATCATTGGGTGTTTCCGGTTCTATGAATAACCCCGTTAGAAACCAATTGCAATTTTTGAACCTTAAACAAACAAGTTCATCCCCTTTTCGAAGAAGAAACACATACATCAAAAACTGTTTTCCAATGCATTTACTATTCCTCAGAAAACTAATAAATTCCCCTTTGAAAAATAAAAATAAAAACATAAAATTGACTAACCAATTATTTCAGCCAAGCCCCCATTCTAAATGATCACATAAAACAATTTCATTTTTAAAACATGATTTTCATCATTTATTCAATTTACAATTCATATTTAATGGTGTACAACAAAATTCAACATGAAAAACTAACCAAATTTTCCATTGAAATCTCATTTTGAACATTTTCCTACCAGGGGTGCCTTTAAAAACCATTTTAACACCTTCCACACAAAGAATAAAATCATTTTTATAAAACATAACAATAAAAAATTAACAAACATAACCCCACCCATTTGAAAATACAGTTTCAACAATATCACAGGCCACAACACTCCAAAAATTTACTTCACCTCACACAATTAATTTATAGAACAATAATAAATACAAAAACAAGTATATTAAAAACATATAAAAATATTAAAGCATGGAACCACCGACCTCATGAGATCAAACTTCCATAAAATTATGTGAAACACCATCCACACCACCACAAGACTCCAGAAAGTAAAAATCCAACCAGCAACATCAAGATCAAACCCTATTAAGCAAGAACAAACCCTAAATCAGCCACCATACCCACATGAAAAACGAAACCCTAAATTGGAAGGAGGGAAACCCTAGAATGGAGGAAGAAATAAAGAGATGAGAGACTTACATGATGGTTTCTTGAAGAATCATGGATAGAAATGCCCAAATATTAATGCCCAATGAGAGGAGGAGAAGGAGGAAGGCACAAATATTGTTGGGAAGGTCATATGGGTTTAAAAAAGGTGAAAATGAGGTTAAAATCAGGGAGAGTGAAAAGGAAAAACCTATATTTTAATGACCTGGATCGATATCGAGGTCAGCCAACATGGATTTTCAAGTCATGCGGTGATCATGCACCCCTCTCTACCAAGGAGTTACCAAGCACATAGTTAGTTTGCATGGCCTTAATTATCGTACAAAATCCATGCGATGGATTATAATCAAAACCCACAACCTACTACAAGATTTACTAGGATGAGGTTCATTGTATGAATTACTATGCACTGGTTATGTGGTAGCTGCTACCTTAACAATCCACCTACAACACATTTACCTATGGAGGGGTCATAATTTCTGCTAACAATGTTTCACACACTATCCACCCAAAAACATTCATTTCACTTGAAACTAATTGAGGAAACTCATGGGCAAGCACTAAACTAAGAATAAATTAAAGGAATACCTCAAAAAATAAAACATTTCACACTCAGTTCTCATGAAAATAACCTAGAACAATACCAAAATTAGAATAAAGGGTTAAATAAAAAACCTGGGTGTGACACTTCTCTCCACTATAATGATTTCCATCCCTAGAAAAATGCGATATGTCCTGATCTGAAAATAAAAAATGAAACTCTTCCATAGCTCAAGGAGATTCCCAACGAATGTAAAATGAGAAGAAAGTAAGAATGCTACGAGCAAGAAAAAAGGGTTTAAAATATGTGCTTAGGAAGAACAATCAATTAATAGACTCCCCTCTATACCTTCCACCCCAAAAGTTTCAAACACTTCTAGTTGATTTATCAAATGAAGGGAACTATTCTAATTCATAATCAACCTCTCGATTGAAAAACACCTTAGACATAACCAAAAAAACTCATATCACTTACCTAAAATGAACAATGAATCCAAATGAGAGTACCATAACATTTCATTAATAAAACTACTCAGAACACTACCACCCCAACATTTACTCAACAGAAGAACTCGGAATTGGGTGGCTCCATACGAGACTACCAACTTGAAAATGAAAACTAGATACTAAACCGGATTACCAACAAGGGGAGGCCCGAATGAAATCCCCACAATAAAAAACTAGCTAACATCGATTAAATCCACGGGAACTTCAGTGAGACCCATGGTGGTACACCCCACCATAAGAACCAACCATCATAACCACCTATCACCAACCGACATGAGAAACCAAAAATGGGGTAACATGGTAACTTCCCACACCAACCAATAGGGACTGCCACATGAAACCAAACGTAGACCAACCCCCTCCCACCAACACAATGGTTCTGACAATAGAAAATTTAACATAATGGAGAACACAACATGGTTCACTACTGCAATGGGATGTTACCATACTTAATTTATCCCAAACAAAAAACTGAGATTGATTTATAAGTCTTCCCATTCAAGGAAGATCAAATGGAGACTCACACCTGGGGAGGCACAACCACCAAGGTTTTAAGAAAACGATTTGACAAAACATCTTTATAAGAAAGGAGTAAATCTAAAATCCCATGGTTGCAACATAGAAATGTGTTCTACATGACTCTTTCCACCAAAATAGACTATTTAAAATGAACAGCTACACTGCGGGCTTAAAATGTCTCCACATCCCGCACTGAAAACAGAAGTTAGACCAATGTCCTTCACACCCTTGGGGATCTAGACTATAAATTGGATTCACTCTAAGACCTATGGACGAAGACCTTATATTTGAAGAATATTTTACCTCACAATCAAGAATTTAATATCCCCAATCAAAAATCTTCTTTTTGGTTCCATAAGTAGCCACACGACAACCCATACAACACCAAAAAAACACAACACAGCTTGGGACCCACTTTTATTCAACATAGCACTTCATCATGAGAAGTATATAGATTATTCACACACATAATCCCTTTCACATCAAGGACATTAGAAACAAATATCACAAAAACCATAATCCCATTTATAAAGAGAAATTTGGAATTATATGAAAGAAATAACATCGTTCTATTAAAACATAAATTCTCATAATATTTCAAAACAACCCCTATTTAATTTGAATGAGAATGCGACAATGCAAGATACCACTAAACATGACCATTACAGTCTAAGGGGCCTTATGAGGCAAGGGATTTTAAGGCAAGTCCTGATCAACAGACAAATTTTGAAAAGGATCCACAACAACCTCTTATGACCAGATTTTTTACACCGGTGTCCTAACAGGGTCTCTTGCTTAAAGAAACTGAAAAAGTTCCAAATACTCTTTAGGATAGTATCCAGAACCAAAACCAGATACCACTTACACGCACCCCATTATAATTCCCTTCCCTGCTTCAAGGTAGGACCTTCGAACATAAAGGTTTCAATTATCTCATTTAATGACTAATGAAACTCAAGAATCTATAGTTTTGATAAATTACTTCAACATATACTATTAGAATATGATTGGAACCTCTTAACCAAAAAATAATATGTGGATTCAATTTCCGAAGCTATAGAACAAATCCTTAATTTTTTAAATTTGTGGGTCTATCAACACGAAATCACCTACATCCACACTTAGAATATGCACTAATTCATTATGGTGGAATAAATTATCCAGCAAGGGAAATCGAGGAACCAAAATAACTAGCACATCAGACAAATTAAACTACAAAAAACACCGAACACATATATGGAACCAACCCAAGGGAATCCCGAAATATTTTTCAGATGATCACTAACCATTATTTCAAAGACGACTCATCAAAAAATTAACCAAAATAAAAACACCCTCCATATATGAAGGAATATTGAAATCAGAACATTTAAAAACCAAAATTTCAAAAATACTAGAAGACACACCACACAATCAGCAATTATAAAAATATCACATTTTCACTTACAATCACCTTTGTAAATAAAACAAGATTTATTGGTTGCACATCCACTGTTGGTATCCTGTGGATTCTCACATTATAATTTTCCTATTCCAAGCTGGGAACTCATAAAATTTCCACACACATCCCATGTATGAGGTTACTCATGAGAATACTGATGTTCAAAATAAAAATTTCCACCTTCCTAAATAAAAATTCAACCCACACTTCTATCTCAAATATCTGGAATCTTGTTTTCAAAAAAAGTTATCCATAAAATCCAAAACCCATTTTGAATCTCACAAAACATTATAGACATCACAAACCATTTAAATAAAACTCATTCTGAAACTCTATGCATAAATTCTAACACTTTTTATCCCATTTAAAAAAATCTGCCACACAACAAACCAAACATCATCGATAACCATTTAATTTAAAAAGCATCCCTTATTTTTTATTTTTTTTCAAAACCTTCTCAAAAAAATATTTCCATTTTTATGAGAAACCATTTTTTATGAATTACATGTTTTTATTATAAAAATAAAATATCAATGAACTCTACACTTTTTTCTAAAATTGATTTTATAAAATTATAATTTTTTAAGCCCTTCATTTAATGATTTATGATAATCCATTTTCAATCTTCCCATGTCAAACCATTTCCACTTTGAAATCTAGTTTTCTTATTTTTTCAAACAAGGATAAACCAAATAGTCTTCCGAATCCAGGGAGACACAAAAAAATTCACAAAGGGATAAACTAGGGTTGATGGGTGACTTTTCCATATGGTTGGTGGTCATATGCCAATTGTACCATCATCGTATAGAATATTATAGGACCATGTCTCTGGCTCCCCATGGTTTTCAAATCCCTATGAGTATCACTAAGACCACCATCCTAGTTACCATTTCTTTTCCCAAACACTAAATAACCTAAATAGAACCCATCTTCCCTTGGTAACTTGAGTCCCATCATGAGGGGTGATGGAAAGGAACCATTCTCGTAACCAAAACATCACGTCCTAAAAATCATAGATCTGATCTACCCAGAATAATTCCCAAATAACATGACCAAAATGAGAAATCCTAATATCTTACCAATTTTTCACGAACCATGCTGGGCCTTCCTCTAAATTAGTTCCCAACACGGTCAGTGTCATGGTCTGAAGGGAATTCTCGATCCCCATGGGCTAGAATCAAGTGATCATGTATCAATATTAAGGCATGTGAAGGATTTCAAAAGACATTATAACCATAAAAAACCCACAAAACACATAAGACAAAACTGAAAATGAATAACCAAACATTGTATATTACTTTACAAGTTTAAGGTTTAAAACATTGAACAAAAACAGAAAAAAGAAACTAAAAAAAAGGTAACTAAAAATCTATCCCAAAACTCCATGTAATATGAGGATAAATATCCTCAAGACACCGCCACCAAGATCCTCATTAGAGGACCATTAGAAACCCCAACCATCATCCCCAAACAACTTATCTTTACCCAAGTCAATAGAACAAGTTTATATATACCCAATGTTGTATTTATGTTGTGATTCAATGCCTAGTAAGATTTCACCCAAATAAAATTATTCTGTGCTAAAACATTTAAAGACAAAATAACATGTAAATTTATATATAGGTCTTTAAAAAAATTAAGAGAATAGTTTTTAGGATGACACTATAAAAAGGAAACCTTTCAAGAAAAACCATTTCACAACAAATTTCTTTAAAAATGAATTTATCAAGACACATGCAAGGTCCACCATATGTCAATGGATGTCCCCCCATCATATATGCATCATGTTAAGGAAGATGACCATTGGTAAATCCCTATGGTTAATATAGCTTGAGTGGGAAACTAGAACCTCATACCTTGGTGTTAGGTGGTATAGAAACCACAACCATAGCATTCTCATGTAGGATCAAATAAGAGGGGAATCCCTATGGGATTAGTTGTATCCAATCACCATTATAGATTAGTTAGTGTTGTAATCATAAATATGGAAAAGTTAAACTATGACATTACCACTTCTAAATCCCTATCGAACTAGAAATTTTTGTCCCACCTAGATACCTAGGATTCCCTTGTGCTCATTTTTAGGACTCATATTTCACAAAACACCGTTTCTCACAAACACAAGACAATCACTATAAAAATTCTGGGAAAACAAAATTTTCGATAAACCCAACCACTTTCAATTTTACATGCACTGAAAACCATTTTCCAATTAATTTTCTATTCATTAAAAACTCAAACATTCCCCTCTCATAAATCAGATGAAAAATAGTCAATTGAATAGCTAATTCCATGTGCCAATACCCCTTTCAGTATCCACATATAAACAAATACCTTTTTGAAAAAATTATTTTCATTATTTAATAAATTTATGATTCATATTTAATGGTGTAAAAAAAGGCATAAAACCATTTCTACACCTTCCAAACAAGGCATAAAACCAATTTTTATAAAACATCATAATAAAACAATTCACAAACATAACCATACCCCCTTTTAAAATCCACTTTCAACAAAATTTCATGCCAAAACACATAAAAAATATACTTTTCACCACAAAATTAATTTATAGAACAAGAATAAATACCCAAAAAAGCATATTAAAAACATCAAAAAAATGATAAGTAAGGGGACCACTAACCTCATGAGAAATTTTTTTTGGAAAATCAAGGGAAACCCTATCATCACAACCACAAGACCCTAGAAAAGGTAAGATCCAACCTAAAATTTCAATATCAAACCCTATTAAGAAAGAACAAACCCTAAATTGACCCCCATACCCAGTGGAAAAATTAAACCCAAAGAGAAAATAGATAACCCATTTAATTAAAGAATAAATCAGTAGATTAGAGACTTACATGGGGATTTCTTGATGAATCAGGGAAAAAATGCCCAAAAATTGAATCCTAAGGAGAGAAGGAGAAGGATAGAAGCGAGCCTAGGGTTGGGGAGCCCATTTGGGCCATGAAAAAGGGAGAAATGGGGTTAAAATCAAGGAGAATGAAAAGGGAAACCCTAAGTTTAATGATTTGGATAGGCCGCACTGTTTCTTAAACTGTGTTGTGACTGCACACCCCACTCTACCAAGAATGCACCAACCACATGATTAGTCCCCATGGTCTGAATTACTGTGCAGAATCTATGTGATAGCTTCTAGATGAAACTACTATCCTAATTCATGGTTACCTATGCCAAGGAAAATGTTTTTACTTAATGTGCCCGGGACATGTGGTAGTTGTTCCCTCAACTAGCCACCCATCACACAGTTACCTTGGAAGGGGCACACGGTTTCTAGTAACTGTGTGCCTACCAAGAAACACACACTGTCCACCCAAAAACATGCATTTTTCTTAAAAACTAAAATGAAAAATCTTTTAAATGAACAACACTAATAGAAAAAAAAATACATTTGAAAATTGAAATAGTTCCCACATGGTTCTTGAGAAAATAATATTGAATAAAACCTAAACATGAAATGTGGGTGAAATCAAAAACCCGGGTGTGAGAATTTTCATCTTAACTTTAAATGAATATTTTTCTTAAATTTTAATTAAGACTATGAATTAGTCAAAAATATGAACACCTTAAAAACATTTTATCTAAAATAATTTAATACAAAGAATCTCCAATTTTAATATTTTCACTATAATGGTAAACTTAAAAGACCATAAACTAACAAAGCATTGATATACAAAATAAATCACTATACACCATTAAGATTATTGATGTTTAAGAAAGGAATAATATAAATAAAATGGATACAACCTTAAATTATCTCTTTATAAACTACACAATAATGGTTCTCTTTTTTTCATTGGAATTAAGGAAATAATACCAACCATAAAATAAAATTATTCACAATAATAATACTTCTTCAATAATTTCAATTCTATCAACAAATTATTCCTAATATATTTAATGGTCATTGTACTGTAACTATATTTATTTTCTATTTTAATATAATTTATTTACTTTCTAAATATTGAATTTATTGATTTCCATAATTTAGTGGAAAATTAGATTTCAAAATTATCTATAAATATTTAATTTATCCAACTAAAATACATGCTAGTTTTCGAAAATTTTGAAAATTATTCAAAATCCCAAATTTGTATGTAAATCATAAAATTATATTTAGATTATCAACATTATTTAATATGGAAATTCCACTACCATATCCACTAAAAATCATTTCCATATTTTAATTTTACATCCAAAATAAAATAGTCAGTATCTCTATATTTTTCCCAACAAAATAATTTTTATCATAACTATTGTTTTTGAAATATTTCATTATTTATAAAATAATGTATTTAAGTTATGATATGACTCTTTGGGTGTAACACCAATTATAGAAAAATTATGTTATCTCAGAACACCTCATGAAATTATGGCCCGTATTTCGATATGATTTATACTTTGTAAAAGTCTCAGCATCATTCCTATATCCTATTGTAGTGTAAAATTTCTGTCCTAATAGGGAATGATGGACATTTATTATCCTTCTATATTTTATAACACCCTTTCTTATTTAATTGATTAATATCATAGTTTACTATTAAATCCACCTTTTTATGGAAACTACTAACGATTATTTGAGCGTGATCAGTATAGTTGTGGTATCATTTTTGTCTTTTTCTCAAAATCATGTCCAAAACCCATTATATATTCACCAGAAATCACTGAATATATTATATGCTCATAGTGTATCCAAAATTAATGTTTTCATAAAAAAACAATTTAAATTATATATAAATAATATCATTTTTACCCTATATTAAGTTCCATTATCCTCCCACATACTATCATAATATAGGGAATTTTGTATTATGAATAACTTTATTATAATTAATTTTTATGCACCTTAAGTCCCACTGATCCACCTAAGGAAACTATAATGATGGAGTTATGTACTTTAAAATAAATCTATGTAAATGATATGGTATAATAGATAAAAATGGTACCATGAACAAAATACTTATCTCCAAACACTAGAAACTCTATAGATTACAACCACTTGCATCTTGATCCTCTTCCATGCTACCCCTTATGACCTAAACCACATCATTCATGCTTATCTTGTAGTAGAAGTGTATGGGTAATATCCCTGGTCTATCCTTTTCATACATCATCACCACTATTTGGTAAAAAATATTAAGGAACGATCTTCTTCTAAGGTTTCATATAACATTGAGAGACAAAAATACACTGACAACCAAGGATGGTCACATAATGATGTTTTTATGTCTACATTCATCATAAAAATTTAAAATAAATCAGAACATTCCAATAGAATCGCGAAAACAACTATATTTGGAGAATAATGGAAAATAATATCGAGACAAACTTCTCTCTAACTAAAACCTCAATTGATGAGGAGAAAACTACAATCCATAACTCCATTAATAAAAATATATAATACAGATCTATCATGAACTTCCAAAGTAGTGAATATAAGAGTGACCCTTAAATACCACCTATAAAAAAGATGGTGTTACTGATGAGAATTTAGTGTATAAAACATATATATAGGATACATTTATCACTCTAATACCTAGAATGATTAAAAAATATACCAATTAATAGAATCTTGATAAATATAAAACATCCCATAATACCTAAAATTATAACATAATGCATGTAATTTCATATATAAGCATAAATCTATAAATAAAAATTCCAAGATAAAATAAGTAATGTGGCAACCACTCCATAAATACTAAAAACTTATAATCTTTGTGCTAGTAATTCCTAGAATGATCGCCAAATATACCCTATAAATATAAAAAACAATGTACATAAGTAGAGATGATTATATAATTATAAAAATTAGGTTTCTCTCTAAAACCATTCAGGTTATTTTGGAAGAATCATATTAATAACTTAGTGAATAAATAGTGAAAAAAATTTGTTGCCTATCCTGGGTCAACAACTATTTTAACATCACCAAAGCTCACTCACAAAATTTGTATAAAAGTAATACAATATTGTAACCAATAATGTATATTGGGACGGTATAATAAACCTACTTTCCCATTAAGCTATTTACCCTCATGCACCATTTCTATTTGTTATAGTGGTCATATCCCCTGTTTATCTATATAAAACATCCTCATACTACATCAGTTCCAAAACCACACAACCATAACCACATACCACATTACCACAACCCCTAACAACATATAACATCACTAATGTATCACTAAATTAAAACCACATTCCCCCACCATATAACTACACTATGTATGTAAAAGAGAGTGGTAAAAGGGGGAGTAGTCAGTCATTTCTATCACCTATATACAAGATGTTGGGGATACAGCCAGAACACATGTCCTCATATATACATTAGTATCATTACCCAAATTCGTTTTTTGGTTTATAAGACATAAAAAATATATATAATGGATATATAATAACAAAAATTCCTAACATGGGGTCTAATTGATATCATATGTTTTCTTTTAAAAATTTTCATCATCATACCACCACCACCACAAAATAGCAACAACAACATCTAAGAACACAAAAAATTACACAATTACCATACTATAATGTATCAGATTGACTGAATAATAAACTAGTAGCTCGACTGGTGGGTTAGATGGCCTCATGTGTTCCTCCCCATATGCCATAGGTAGCTAACCATCAGTGGTGGTCTAAGGAGATGATAGTGGTGAAACTATACCCTCATGATTGAGTAGAAAAATGGTATAAAAGATGATAGATAATATAACACCGCAAAAGTAGTAACAAATGAAACCCAGAGAAATGTAAGAATAATATAAACTAAAAAAGAAATGACCAATGCTAATAAAAAACAATGTATGCACGTCCAGATGATGAAATACAAACAAAAATAGTATACATACAACAGTATATATGATCCAAGATATAAAAAAATAAAGAAAAGACACAAATACTTGAGGGAAAAATCCATTAGCATTCTAATCTCCAACTCAGTCATGTTCTTCTAACTCCCAGGATGAAGCAATCAATAATTGTTCTAAAAAAATACTATATACTCGACTACCCTAGTAGAATGGATGTCTGATAAGGGTGTGAGATATAATTCCCTATAATTTACCACCCATATTGTCTAAAACTGAATCATGTCTGCCAATATAAAGTAGAGAAGTGTTCCAGTATAAGAAGAATAATAGTAAGCAGTTTTGAATAAACCACTGAATATCACTCGACCGAGGTTCTATTAGAACTCCTGGTTATTTCTTCCAACATAGACTCATAGTCGAGGTAAGTGTCTAATCAGCTATTATACATATATAGTAATAATATATATATATATATATATATATATCATACACCTATGTGAACCAAGTATATGCAAATAGAAGTGGCTATATTCCTAGATTACAAGGTGCTAGCTTGACCTGGGTGTAAATCAGGAATACATAAACATTATAAAGAATCTTATAAGATCCATCATACGGTAAATTCCCTACATCTCAAAAAGAGTTGGATGAATCATGATCATCACTCGATATAGTGAGTGTTCTATCATGTTAACACTCAAATTCATGAGTGTGCTGTCATGAAGACACTCAACAACCAATGTAGTGAATCATCCCCGCAATTCACATAGGATCAATGGTGTGTGATTCCAATCTCAACACTTGATGCAAGGGACATTGATAAATCCATGATAAATATAACCCTTACCAACATTCCACAACATATGTATAAGGCATAATCATATTCATAATAAAAATCCAAGAGGTAGTACCTCTCATACTTTATATTTAGAATTCCAAATCATAACTAAGGGAATTAAAATTTAATTAAACATGTACTAAGCATGAAATTATTTGTGTGGCCTTGATACGCTTTCTCTTTCATTCCACCTATATAAAACAATTCATTTCAACAACACACTCCAACATGAAAAATAAATTCAACTAAATCATTCAATTAAATTTATCAAAACATGGGAACTCATTTTACAAGGATCAAGAGGCACTTAGATGGTACCCCACTCTAAGGGGAAATTACCTACATGGGTAAGCCCATTAATTAATCAATCCAAGAACTGATATGTTTTTTGGATCATAGGTTATTTTAAATAGTAGTTGGCCAATCTATGCACTTATTAGATGAAATTGTTTAAGAAAATTTATATATAAAGGGGGAAACAGCATTTAAAAACATAATTAAGGGCCATTTTCTAAACATTCAATGTAACTAACCATAAAAAATCATAAATAAAACATCAAATCAGTACGACTAATCTTGTGTCCAATCACTAATCATCACATTTCAATTTTGAAGATAATACACATCATCCAAGGGGTTTTATTATAAAAACATGAAATTTCAATAAACAATTAATTTAATCATAACAAATCATTAAATTCATGAATCATAATTCAATTTATCAAAAAGAGTATTTTAGGAGCCTACCCCTTATGGAAAAAAATACAGGGTATCAGCAGGAAACTTAAGGGATTCCATTATCAATTTGAAAAGTGCCTATAAGGGGAAATTCCATTATTAATCGACATTGAATGATTTTATGGCATTTTAAGAATTTAATAATGTTAATTATAAAAGGAAAAAAGATCTAGAAAACCCAAGGGGTATCTACGTCAGAATCTTTCAACCTTTATTTAATTAACAATGATCAACATGAGTAACAAAAGGTCCATAATCCATTTTATATTGAAGAATTTTTTTAAGGAAATGTACAGAAAAGGATAGTGTTCAAGACAATGAAACTATTCATAAATCAGTGTAAATTTGGGTAAAAATCAGCAGACCACCTAGATTATTCTTAAGGCTCTGTACTCATCCAATATCAAGGTTCAATATGGCCTGGTTTGAAGAAATCACATAAACATACATTTTCCCTAAAAATTGTACAAATGATCTCACACAAAAATAGAAAAATAGATATAATTAATAACATGAAATAGATCATAGAGGTTTGATGAGATTAATGTTACAAATCTATGAATAACCCACAAAACATGTCAGGGCTTAGAAAACTTGAGGAGGAGATAAAATAAAGAAAAAAATAATTTTGGCAATTTCAGACTCAAAACTGGGCCGCACGGTTTGGATTCATGGTTTGTCCAAATCGTGCACTAATTCTATGATACCCACTACCTAGGAACCCCACCTTGCACAGTTTATGCTGCACAATTTCCTTAACCATGTTCTAACTTAGTGATGAGCAGTGTAAAGTTACTAATTATGTGGTACTAACCATGCATTATAGGTGTATAGTTTGGATAAACCATGTATAGCATGTGAAACTCCTATTGTACCTCTATATTAGGTTGTACAGTTTACCCTGGAGGGCTTTATGGTTTCAGATATACCATGCGCCATGTGAAGACCTTTGAAACGTTCAATTTTTTGGGACCGACGCTACTGAAACCCAATGAGACCTCAGGGGATCCTCTTGATCCTTTAACCAAGTCTGAAAAAACACCTTTATGTGTTCCAAATATCTTAAATAATTTATAAATCTTAGTTCAAAGAACAATCCATCCACCAAAACATAAAAAATAAAATTGCCTTGAAATTATACCTTGGCTAAAAAACATGAGCCATTACAACCTCCCTACCATAGACTTCTCATCCCCAAGAATCCTCAGGGAACAACAAAAACATCACCCAACCAACAGTGGTAATTAAGTCTCATTGAAATGTTCATGTTGTGTTTCTAAATTCACAATGCACCTACAAGCACTACTTAAGCACAATACACTTAAGATGCTAAAACCCATGACAATGCTTGTTTTCTAAACTAGGAACTCTTAAATGGTTCTTAACTGAACATGTTTCGCTAGAGACATTATGACTTCATCATCTCATTAAACACATGGATAGTGGTTCTTCCCACCAATGGTATTAACATCATAAAGGTACAATTCTAAGCCACGGTGCATCTAGTGTTATAATTACCAATAATGAACACCCATATGTGTTCTAGAAATTCTTGTGTAATGTTTCCTTTAATTGGGAGAACCTAATTACTTTCAGGTTCATATCAAGGACCTCATTTTAAAGAAATGGTCGAATCCCAATCAACCTAACAAAAATTGATCACAACAGATTTCCTAAAAGACACTACCGACCCTTACACCATACCCTTCATAACCCAACAATGTGATTAAAAACTATTCCATTCTACTGTACACATTAAAGAACAAGTATAACTAGTCTAGTCACCTCTAACTGACCATTTCCATGATGATTGACTAAGATGCCCAGCATTCAACCAACTAAAATACAATATCGTCTTCCAAGGCATCATGATTTCACCACAAACATGTTCACTAAAATCCACACCTAACTTCTAGTGATGTTCCCTTGTTCAAACCATCACCAAAACATTTAATCATTAATTCCTCATCATGAAAAAAGATGTAACCAAGATCCATCCTATTAGAATCATTACTCTTAAACACCTCCGCTGAGCCTGACAACAGGTCAAGGATAACCTTGATTTCGTTAAACAGGAGTCCAAGGAACTACACAATTGTTTTCAATACTCTATATTTATAAGTGAGACATTGGCATAAGCCCAAAAAATCCACATTAGATCATTGATAGTTCCCAAAGTGGAAACCCATTAGTATTCAAGTCAAAGGAAACAACTAGTGTTCAAGAGTTCAACCAAGGCATTCCTACATGGGAAACCAGTTATCACTCATGGATATCCATGCCTTGACAAAACCTACGCATCCAGCACAAAACAACAATAAATCCCAATCACTAAGATTGAAGAACACCTAACACCTTTATCTCGGTATATAACAACTACTCTATTAGTGTATCAAGGATGATGTCAAGATAAGGGACATGCTTGTCTCTTAAAGAAGAATACACTAAGAGGACATTAGGAGTCATCATAATATTTGAGACACTTCTATCACATTCAATATTAATTTCTTAGTACGATTTCCACCCATCCACCAAAGGAAGAGATTCTGAACAACTATTGGTCAATTTCGTGGAAGAATCGTGGCTACACTAGCTAACGAACCATAAATAATGGATCACAACACTTTTTACCACCCATGGAACCCTGAGATAACCTAGTGTTTGTCCATCATATTCTATTTTAGACCAGTAGTGTTTCTCAAGGGTTACAAACACAACTAAACACATCAACGTCATGTTTTTGAAAAACCAACAACATGATTCCAAACTTGCAATTCTCAAGGTAATTGAAGATAGACCTACCATTTTCAAATAACCCACCTATGTTGTGTTCCTTCTACTTATAATGGAACATGACCATTAAAACTATTGTGACACTCCCCACTTTAAGAGTTTTCTAGTCATTGAGAGGACATATTGACTACCCACTCATAATAATGACATATAAAACTCCCCTTAAATGAAAATGCGATAGTCCTCTATGTCACAATAAGATATGTCATATCACTTGGAAAGAATACCAGCACTAACATGATTGTTGTGTCAAAACACCTGATCTTTGAGAAGCTCATTCCAAGAATTATGATGAATTTGATTCCTTTAGCTCATATTTCACTCCACTATAGAGATGACCCAAGAACATACTCAATAGTACAAGGATAAATTATACCACAAACTCAACCATTTAGTTATATCACTAATAACTCAACATGCACTTCATATATTAATGAACACTACTTTGATGTTTTAGCAGAAAGACAAATCGTCCTTGATAATATCCATAGGCTATCAACCACATGCATTGAAGTGTCATGTGGTCTTTACAATAGATTTAACCTGAAGTCATATTCCTCTATATAACCATTAACTTATATGATTACATACCATGTCATCCATAACTAAGGAAGAATAGAGGGTTAATCGACATACTAAGTAGCTGAGGATGCCCCATGCATGTATAACCTATGGAAACATAGCATTACATGATTCAAAAAGCTGTAAAATAAGTCAAGGATACAAAAACCACCCATCCAAAAAGGGATTCATTTATTTATAAGAGTCCTACTAGGAAAAACATCACCAGAATGGCACCAATTATAATAAAAACTCACATCATTTTGCAAGGAATTTAAACTCTAAGGGTGCTACCTTCCTCGGGCTAGCCCCTTACTAAAAAATATGTGTAAACAATATTACTAGGTTGCAAAAAATAGATTACATTTGGCCCTACTCATATCACATAATACCTTGATAAAAAAGAGAATGGCCTATGGAAAACACTCACATTTTTGTTCTAAGGAAACTTAGAGAGAAATTTGAACTACCCTTACACGAGGGTTTAAATAGAGGAAAACACTTTTGGTTCCATTTTATAGAATTAAATTGATTTATATTCAATTATTAAAAATATAAAATATTTAAAATAGAAAATCAAGTACCAATTAATAACTAAAAGTTATTCTTAAAATATAAGGTGGCCTACAAGGGTCCTGGTAAGTAAATCTGGGATCATCAGAAAGTAACCCAATAATAGGTGTTTAATTAATAAAGTTTCATAACACATAGAGTGGGTTATCTAATAAGAAAAATTCCCAAAATAATCTACTTTTGTATAGTTAATCATTTAAGAATTGAGTTATATAGGTCATTAGGACCAAAAAAATAGACTTACATACCTTATTAAGGCATCCAATTCATTTAAGATAAAATTTAAACATATCTTACATTTAAAACTGTTAAAAAGCTTATTACATGGTCATATATAAGAAAACCTGGACCTTCGGGATGCAGAGGTGTTTTGAGAGGCCTTCTTGAACAGATTCTCTGAAGTTTATATGGTAGCTGTGGCATTGCTTTTGCTCTGGATCCCAAAATGTGGGGTATCATTCATGCCATCAATTTTGCAAATCTTTTCAACTGGAAAAACATCTGGATCAAGGGAGACTCTTCTACCATTGTGCAATCCATCTGGAAGTGTGTGACTCACCTTGCATGGACTCTCACCCCCTGATGGATTAACTACCTCAACTCGCTCAACAGTCTCAACTTCATTGCTACACACACCTTCCGTGAAGCCAACAAGATCGCCGACGTTCTCGCCAACATGGGAGTCTCATATGAGATCCCTTGGAGGAATGATCTCCCACTGGATTTGATTCGTTTTTTATTAGAGATTCTAGAAAATTGCCCCCATTTCGCATCATGTAGCTTGTACGATCCTTTTGTTTGAATAAATTGCAGGGTTCTGGGCTTTTGTCCAGAACTCATCCCCCCCCAAACATGGTCATATATAAGAGTTTAATGATATTGGAATCCACATATAATTTATAAATCATCCATACACTTTATAGATAGAATTTAAATTTTAACAATTTTCTAGATATATGTATATACAAGTTCAAAAATGGTTCGATCATATGAGTTACCTTTTCCCAATTATATGTTTCCCAAAAACCTTACAACTAGAAACCAATTCAAGTATAATTTCAACCAACAAATTCATCCCATGAAATCAATTACACATTTAAATCATAACTAATCATGTTATCACAAGAAGTAAACACCAAATGAATGCTAAAAATTAGAAATCATGGCATATAATCACCTATGTTATACAAAAAAAATTATAATGAAAAAAGATATGAAATAATAGTCAAGGAACACAATCCAAATCATGAATTCGTCTACATATTCATCTACATGGAATGGAATACGAAGGCTATATTAATATCTATGTGCCAACAATGATTCATTTAATGATACTTCCCTTCCATACCAAGCCAAGGTAAATATACTATAAATTTTATAAATCAATACGAAGTGGAAAGTACACAAATCACTCAAAGTGAAATCATAATCAACTGTAACAACCAACAACATGAAAAAAAATCCCAACCCTATACAATTGGACTTTTCCCCATATGTGGGTTGATCACTCCCTAGAATGGTTATTTTCCATACCTTGACACATTCCTAGTCTTCTATATACTAACCCAAAATAGTAATACAATGGATAATCCACCTCAGAAACCACTTTGTAACATCTCATCCATACATACTGCTAAACCTATAGTTGGATTGGTTTGTCACATGGCCTTAGTCACACTTCCCTATACACTAGAGGCTACCGACTAGTAGTGAGGGTAAATTTAGATGATAGTGGGGAGACTATACACTCATGATTAGAGTATCAAAATGATATAATAGATGATAAATTACATGAAAAATTCAAAACATTAATAAATAAAATACATAGTAGTGGAATAATAATATAAAGTAAATAAGAAATATCCAACACAAATATAAAATAATGAATTCATGTCCATATGATGATATACACACTAAAATAGTATGAATACAACATGAACTAAGTTACAATAAGTACACAAATAAAGAAAAGATACAAAACCTCAAGGGCTAACTGCATGAGAATTTTGAGCTCCACCTTCATCATGTGTTCCTAACTCTCATAAACAGGATAAAAAACACATGAAATCTACCATGGTCTTATGAACATAAGATATACCAGGGTACCCCAGTTCAATGACTGCCCGATTAGGGTGTGAGATATAAATCCTAGTAGGTTACCACCCATAATTTCTATAAATAAATCTAGTCCATACATATAAATTAGAGGAGTGTGCATCTATAATAAGAATAAAAATAAGTAATGATGAATAAAAAATTGTATATAAATTGTCTCATGTTCCAATATAACACCTTCCCATCTCTAACTTCTTCAGATCATAGCCGGAATAATTGTCTAATCAGCTACTATAAATATACAGTAATAATATATATGATTATAATAATGTAATATCTTGTATCCACCAATATGAAACAAATATTTGTGGACAAAAGTGGCCACAGACCTGGAATACTAGGTCATTTTTGGACCAGGGTGTAAATCAAAAATCTATAACCAGTCTATACGTGACTATATTCTTAAATTCAAGGAACATTTCCTATATCTCATTATGAGTTGGATGCATCATGCTTGTCACTCAAGATGGTGATCATGCCATCATGTCAACAATTGAATTCTTGAGTGTTCTGTAATGAAAAAACTCAACAAGGGATGTGTCACATTATTCCCACCATCCACATAGTATCAATGGTGTGAGATGTGATGCTCAAAATCTGTTTAAAGGGAGCCTAATACCTTCATGATCAATATAATCGATAACATCATTCCACAACCTATGTACAAGTTGTAATTATATTCACAATAAAAATAAATGAGGCAATACCTCTTACTCTTTATATTTATTAAGCTCAGACATAACAAAGAGAGTCAAATTTTAATTAAACATGTTCTAATCAATCAATAATCGGCATGTATTTTAAACCCTTTACATTTGATTTCATTTTTATCAAACATATCATTTGAAAAAACACACCATCATGAATAAACTATTCAATTTAAATAATTCCATTGAATCTATCAAAATATAGATATTCATTTTACAAGGCTCAAGAGGCACTTATATGGTACCATGGTCTAATTGGGAAATTACCTACCTAGGAAATTCCATTTATTAATCAATCCACAAAATTATATGATGCTTTGTTAATTAGTCATTTTAAAAAGGATTTGGCCAAGCCAAGAAATTAGAAGGTGCAGTGGTTCAAGAACATTTATATATAAAGGGGGAAATCCATTTAATAACATCATTAAGGCCCATGTCCTAAACATACCACATTAGAAACCATAACAAAATCATAAGTAAAACGCTAATGAAATAAGGCCAAGCATGTATTAAATCAAAAATAATCAAATTACAATATAAAATTCAGCACACCTCATCTGAGGGGTTTTCATATTAAAACATGACATTGTTAAAAAGAAATTAATTTATTCATAACTAAGAATAACATTAAATAATCATAATTCAATTTATCAAAATAAGTATTTGAGGAAGCTACCACAAGTGAAAAAAAAACACAAGGTCTAAACCTGGAACTTAGGATATTCAATTATCATTTTGGAAGGTTCCCATAAAGAGAAATTCCATTATTAATTCAACTTGAATGCTTATAAATAATTAGAATAAGTGAATCATTTTAATTATAAAATGAAAAAAAGAAAAGGCACACCCATGGGGTGTTCATGTTAAGATTTGTATCCTCTATTTACACAACACTGATCAACAGGAGTAATGCCAGTTGTGTAATCAATTTTAGTTTGAAGAAAACATTTTTAAGGAAATGTGGAACTAAGTCAGGTGTGAGGAGCAAGGAAAATATTCATAAATTCATGAAAATTTGTTGAAAATCCATACACCATAGAACTTATCCTTAGTATTCTTTACTCATCGAATATCAAGGTATAGTTTCGGCCAGTTTGGATGAAATCAACGAAATATATATTTTCCTTGAAAATTGGGAAAATGATCTCACAACAAAATAGAGCCAAAAGGTAATAAAGAATTTAAAATAGAATATAGTAGAGTGAAGATCATACTCTTATGTATACATAGAGATTGATGACATTCAATTTAGATAACAGACAATGGATATATTTCAAATCCTAGTGAAGGGAGGAGGAAGAACCAACCACACACAGAAGAGGGCTCACATAGCTGGAGGAGGATAAGAAAGAATTAAAAAACGAATAAACTACTTAAGGTAAGTTTTTTAATTTCATATTAAACATTTGTCACATGGTTTGGATACATTTTTTGACTAAAATGTGCACCAATTGTGTGACACCCAATACATAAGAACCCCACCTCGCAGGGTTTGTGCCACATGGTTTGTGTTGCACAGACTGTGTTGCACAATTTCCCTAACCATGCGCCAACCGTGTGATAAATAGTGCAAGGCAAATACCTAAATGGAACTAATCATGTGGGATAGGCACACCATTTGGATAAACCATAAATTACCCATGTGACACTTACTGCTCCTCTGGTTTAGGCCGCACAATTTACTGTGCAGGGGGGAGGAGGGCTACATAATTTTAAACAAACTATGTGCCATGTGTAGACCTTTCAAACTTGTGATTTTGGGGACCCGACTGACTCAAAACAATAAGGGACCTCTAAGTTACCACTTGGTACATTAAACATGTCTAAAACTAACAATTCAAAGTGTTTCAAATCTCTTAAATACATTCTAAATATTGTTTCAAAGAATGACCCGTCCACCAAATGAAAAAATTAAAATTCCCCTGGAATTCTACCTTAGCTCAAAAATATGGTTCATTATACATAAAAATAAGCAAAAATCTTATCATTTACAATTATATATTAATTCATCTAAAAAAGCAATCAAAACACAACCAAAACCCAAATACCATAATATATAAGATTATGTAAGTTCATGCCTCTATAGGTTCTTAGTAATGTGTGTGAAAATGATATTTAATAGACATCATTTGTTTCATTTGTTATAGTGGGGAGACGATGTTTAGATTTTTTGTGTATTTATTGGTTTTTTTGTTGGTAAATTTAAATTTAAACATTATTATTCGATTTTGTAATGTGCAGTATGATTATTTTTTTTAATTTTACTTTTATCGCTTAAATTATTGTTTAATTTATCTATTTTGATTCCTTTTTTTCTACCATAGTGGGATTCCAAAACCATCTCGAATTAATTAAAAATAATATTTAATTATCTTATCAAAATATGAAATATTTTAGTGCATAAAATTCCATAAAAAAATTTATAAACATATATATATTAAAATATAACATTTACATAAGAAAATATACAATTTATATTGATATTATTACTTTTAATACAATATCAAACTACTAAAAAAATTTAGAAAACCTATATTTTTTATACCATAAAAATATAATTTCTAGTTAAATGATGACATAGATATACATGGAAATTTTATAAACTGCCATAAATTTATAGAATGATAATATAAACCATCATAAAATTAAAAACTTATCACTGTGAAATATGTTTTTTATGTAGTGGGTCACCATTATAAGTTGTTTAAATTAATATTAATCACCTTATAAGTCATTAAATATACTTATAGAGACTACAAAAAATTCAATATTTTTAAAATATAGATAAAATAAATAAACATTAGTGTCCACCAATGATAGAGGTTATTACTCATAATTTCTTATTTTATATTTGAATAATAGTACACCCAATATTTTTCAAAAAAATATTGATTTTAAAATAAAATAATATACACAAACTGTATACATTTAAATTAAAATGTAATAGATTTTCAAATATATAAAATAGTTATCTTATATTACTAAAAACCGATATATTTTTTGGTAAACTAATATAAAACATAATTATATTTAAAATTTAGTTATCATTAAATATAAAAAAGATGAATAAAATTAAAACATTAATGAGGCAAACCATTTAATAACTTTTAACTATATATATACCACTTAATAAATATTATATTTTCACATAAAATATAACTCTTAATTATTTCGATAAAATCATATATCATATTCAGGATTAATTTGTTCATATTGGGCACACATGATTTAGAGGATGTAATCTTGATTTTTTACACTAACTTGTGCTCATTTGTTAATTATTTAAATGTTTTACTTACTTAAAATAGTGAAATTAATTTTTTTTATGATTTATGATTCCTTGGACATAATATTCTTATGTATCTCATTCATTAATGTAAAGTAGTACCCAATTATAGTTTTTCCAAAATATGTTGGGATTTGGTGCATACTTCAATATTTTGAACAATTTACCCAAATATTTTGTCCACTCAAATGATTCATTGTAAAAATATTTTTAAATTTATTTGTAGATCACAAACATCATATTGATTTTAAAATCACTTTTAAAGGTGATAAAATAATAGAATATCATTTTATAACTAAGGAGGTTAACTTTTGATGAAAATATGACCCTTTTGCAATAGTTTGATGTTATTTAATAAATTTTGAACATCAGTATTAATTAAATTTAAATATTATGTTACTATGTTTATTTGTAGTAAAATTATTTTGGCTCCCCTTCCTATAGGTAAAAAATAATTCAAGTGTAACTATAATGCAATTTAAAAAAAACTAGACCATGTTTAAGCATTATTGGATGTTTGAATCAAAACACTCTAAATATTGAGATGAATTGATGTTTTTTTGTGATTAATTGACACATTTTCCATTCTATAAAATAATATTATTAATCTACTATTTTTTATCCTCATGGAGTATAGAAGTATGATTCCCATGTTTAACAGAAAATAGTCTAGTGTATGTTTTCAAAATATATCTCATTTATTTTATTCTAATAAATAATGTGAATGTTCTGAGAAAACAATAACCATTATTCTCTTTCAAGATTTAGTAAATGAACATGGCTAAAATACCACTAAACATGGATATAGTTTTTATCCATTGTCACAACACCCATGGGTTCTAATGGAATAACTTTAGCCTCATAGCCCATTTTCATGAGCTAGAAAACGACCCTACCCCATAGCCAAGGCTCCATGTATATAGAGTTCCATATGGATCCACTATTACCCATGGGAAGACACCCATGGATATAGGGATTACAAGAAAATTAACTCTTTGTGGATTTCAAACCAGTTCCACTAATAGATTACATACCATACTTGACCACTATACCACAACACATATCTTTTATAAATGTAAATATAATTTTGAAATTAATATATATATATATATATTGAAATATATTTTATAATCATTATTAAATTTATTACATGTGGAAGGAATTTTCCCAGGTGACTATTCCTATGACTATATATCCCCTATACCTATAGGAAAATGTCACCTTTAGAATTAGCCTTATGAATAGAATGAAATTGTCCTGACCTAAGAGAAAACTTTGTAATTTTCTATCTTATAGCAGCAAGAACCTATGCCTTTGGCTATATGATTTTTCCATAATCCTTATAACCATGTTCATTGGGTTCTTGTGGCTATTTTTTCTTTCCCACACAATCCCAAAGCGATATATTTATTTTCTTATAGTGGTTTAGGTAAACATATATCCAGAGGAATAGGTTTCCTATGGCTACATGCCACTTATATCCATAATAATTTTCCCATTTCAATATGTAGCTTATAGAAATGGGTAAGCTTGATCATGGATATAATCCCATCTATGTAGGTTATTTTTATACTTTTCATAAAACTCTACCACCCAATGTTTCATCCCTTGAACCCCCCTCTCATTACTTCTTCTCCATGAATGAAAATTATTCCTACTTATATTTCCCTCCACAGAATGATTGTGACCCCTTCACCTCTACCACCACCTCACCATTATTTTACCTTGATTTTTGATTACCCTCTGATGTTTCCACCCTATGTCATTATTTTTAACATAACAATCATTGACTATAATCTCCAATTACATCCTAACACTGCTCAATATAATTTTAGTTATTATAATCTAAATGTTTAAGGATATTTATTCTACATGAATTCAAAACTATAATTACATATTGATTATTAATTTGAATATCTTATAAATCTAACCAAATTTTTTGTGATGTTTTTATTGGATCAAAATTATTTTTTCATTTATATTATAATTTATTTCATGGTTAATGATTATATATAATACTAAATACATTTTATATGGGAATTAAAATATTATAATAAATATACCAAATGGATTGATTAATAAGAGTTTTATAGAGCTATGTGTATTTTCAAAAAATATTTTTATAAATAGAAATGTTATTTTTTTTAATTTATATTGAAAAAGATATCATCTAACCAAAAGGGTTGTTATATACTATTATAAATAAATTTCCTAAATATTGGGTGTAGAAAAAAAAGAAAAATATAATATAGTTTATTTAATATATGTATTTATGATATAATATGAACGGAATATCAAATATTTAATTGTTTATATAAAATGTTCCTTACCTCCTACTAATAAAATTTTTTATATTCCAAAAATTCTTCATTTCCTAATGTTTTTTGAAAATAAAGATAATGAAAATTGGATAAGATTATGTATAGATAGAATTTTTTTTGAGAAACTCGGACATATTAGAAAATTACCATAATAGTGGGTGAATTTTCTGGATTTTTAAATGAATTCACATATATGAGACTAGGAAATTTTACTAATAGAATGAATCCATTTTTAAGGATTAATTTATAAGATTTTTTATATTGAATTATTTGTATATTTTATTAAATAAATATTAAAATATAATAATTTATACATTTTAGTATTTATTTATTATTTTGAATTTTTATTGGATGAAGGTTTCACAGTTCTGGATACATATAAAAAGTCGTTTTTAAAAATAATTAAATACTATAATGGACCGAGTTTTTTTTTCATTTTTTCCCTTTTTTGGTTCTTCAATTATTTTATTGATGGAATTTTAATTAAGAGATACATTAATTTTTAACCATCACATTCTCTTGTAAATTTCCACAAATATTTCATTCTCTAATTTCCCTATTGTTGGCGGTTTAGTTTGGGGAGATTTGCCAGAATTTTGAGATAAAATAGTTAAATAAAGAAATAAGGGTGACGTAATGTATTCACGAGGTACCTTTTGGGATTAGATTGGGTTCCCAATGGAAGTCTAGGGGTGGTGGGGTTTTTTAGATCCATTGGGTACCTGGTGTCATTTTTTAAAGTAATCGATATACTATTGGGAACAATATGTTAAATTAAAGGGATTTTCTCCATTTTAAACCCAATATTTTACCCTAAAAATAGGTTGATTATCATTTTTACTCATAGAATACGTTATATCATTGATCTGGAGATCTCAATATCCCCCTTCTATCCCAAGGATCACTCTTCAATCTTGTCCTCGATCACATTAGAGTTTAGGGGATGTTCATCTTTGTATAGAATATGGTTGTTTTTCTTTTTCTTCTACAATTTTTTTCTATTTCACTTTGTAATTATGGGTATACTCGCATAGTTCTATTATAGTTTTTGTAAACCATTTTCTTTCTTTATATTCCTTTCACTTTAGATGATTTCATATATCTACATAGGTTAATCAATGGTAAGCTTTTGGGTTTTCTTCCTTGATTTTATTTTTGTGAATGGTAGTGATGGAACAATTATAAATTTCGTTATTTAAGTTGGATTGTTGACCCATGTGGTAACATATATTTGTATTATATATATCAGGGACTTTACTATATTTTTTTAGATTGTTTACCCTTTATTAATCTCATAGTCATTAAATTTAACCTGGTAATATTATTGGGTAATGTAAACCCAATTAAAAACTAGAGTTTATAACTAACAAAAAAATTTCCTAAATATTTAATTGTTAATGAGATTAATTTATGTTATTATTGATTATAGGTTACATTGTGTACGTTTTATTTCAATTAAACTTGAATTCTCATTTTCCATCTTCACTTGGTCGACATTTTTAATTATTGTTTTTATCTGGACAATTATGAAATTTGATATATTGATCATATAAATTTCTATTTATCACATACTAAGTTTAATTTATTTTTTTACTTCATGATTTTTCAATTATTGTTGTTATATATCATATTGTTTGGTTTATTTTATACTTTTGATATGATAGAAAATATAAATGATATCGTATATGAGTTTTAGTAGGTACAAATATGTTAACACATTGGTGTATGGTATGGAATGGGATCACAAAACAATAAATGATTATTCTCATCCCCTTATTCCTAAAAATTTATGTAATATTTATATGAATTGAGTACCCATTATTCTCTTTCTCTTAATGGGAAGGGTTTTTATTGTCTTGAATTTATTAAAAACACATATTTAAACATGAAGCGTTATATATACATTGGTGGTATATTTTATAGGTGTGTCAAATTTCACCCATAGTGGATGGCATTGGTATATAATATATAATCTCAAGATAAGGATAAAATAAGTTAATACTATTAAATATAATCCCCATATTGTCTAGTACTTGCAATTACTCGTTTTTAAGTTTGATTATTTGATAAAGAAAATGCATTATCATATTTAATATTCTTCTATCATTGTATTTTTTATATCATACACTTTAGTTTATGAAATATTGTTTGGGTGGGGTGGTGACTGCTTATTGGATATCCTTACACTAATTCCCTAAACATTAATCTTTTATATTCACAAAAACACTTTTATACATAATCCAGGAAATGGTAAGACCCTCGAGCATGTCAGTTAGTCTATATAGAGTGTGAAGTACAAGAGATTATTTTTCTACTTTTGATGGGAGAACTATAGGACAATGAACCAATTATAGTTCTAATGATTGGTTTTATCTAGGGTGTTATAAAATGGTATAAGAACATATTTTTAACACTATTTGGGGATATGATAGATAATAAATAATAAATTTTTAGGGCTTATGATGTTTCTCTTACTAGTGTGTCATGAACAACTTGTTTGTGGAATGTCCAGTTTGGTATGGTTATGGGATTGTTTTTTTAGTTTTCATTATAATATTTTTTATGTTTTTTCATGTATGATGTGTTTATTTGACATGGATGTTTATTATTTTAGATTTTTACCCATAGTGGAAAGATTCATCTTTTACTATATCAAATTTGGTATGTAAGACCCACATTTAATTTATAGGACAATGTGTTATGCATTTTGATCATATAAGAAATTCAATTGTTTAGATTTTCAAAAACTTTTATAATGTTTTCCAATATAAGTTGTTTTTGGAGTTATGCTCATTTATAATATTGTTTCAAATAACAAATATTTTTTGTTATAGGTGATGTGGATCCAATCATTGGATGTTCTCTAATGATGACTATACAACCCTTGAGTGAAAGGGATATAAAGTAACCCTTTCTGTGTTTGTTTGGGTTTTTGATTCATTAGTGATGTTTTAATGCATGTGAGGTATTTCTGAGAGGCATTTTGGAAATTAAACGAATCACCTTGTCGATATGCATTCCCTTGAATGGGTGGAGAGTAAAGGATTATTCAATGAATTGATTTATAATATATAATTATGAAGGATCAATTTTGGAATCTTGGTGTGGTTTGGAAGGTGATATTAGAATGATTACATTCACTACTAGTTTGGGTTGGGTTATTTATGAGATAGTATATTGTGATCCTAGATGGTCAGGTCTAGGATTGGTAGAGCTTGGATAGATTATTTGTGGTTTTGGACTGACGCCCAGTAGAGGGGTAATCTTGGTTGGCCTTAAAATGAGATATTTATCTAAATATTTTTTGGAGAGGAGAAAAAAAATGTAATTTTGTATATATTGTATTGTAATTAAAAGTTTTAATGATCATTTTTTTCCATTCGAGCATTGGATTGAGGAAATACAACTCATGAGAGGAGGAACCAAGTTATCTGAATGGGTGATATTGGAGTGCACACATATTGGATTCAGATGAGAGTAGAATGAATGTTGGGTAAGAATATGATAAAGGTGTTCTTAGAGTTTCATAGTTTTATCATGGTAGTTTTCAGTAAATGATGACGCTATGAGGAGATTGGGGATAAGAATGGCTCAAAAAGAGTGAAAAATCTATGATGATGGAACCTATTTGTGTTAGTGATTTGGGAGCCGAGTATATTGATCCATGTTATGGGGATTGAACCACTATATGTTGAAGGTTAAAACACTTTTTGTGTGTGATTTTAGTAAACATCGAAGGGGAAACTCTTATTAAGACAGGTTTAGGGAGTATTTGGTGTTTTTTATTAGTTCTTGTTTATGAGACGGCTTGCAACACATAGTCATTGAATTCAATGTTATTCCTGATGTAGAAAATTTGGAATCAGAATTTCAGTTCATTAGGGAAGAAATGAAGATAATATTATGGTGTGGAGCATCAAATTAACCATCAATGTTCATCCCTAATGTAGGAATTTTTATGGATGTGGGGAGAGTGGTTATTCAGAAATTGAATAGAGTGAGTCTATTGGTGTGTAATTGGATCTTATTTTAGCTTTTCAATTGTAAATTTTATACTTAGGAATCAAATGTGGCATCATATTCTATTCAGGTATCAAAAAATTTATCTGGATGGAATTTGGTGTTATACGTGAGTGATTTGGATCATAGACTGATCACTGATCACTAGTGGAGTATTAAGGGTTTTTGGTAAGTCCATGGTGTAATCATATCATTTCACTATGTTTTAGGTTCGTACATAAGTATGGGTGTTTGAAAAATCATTGGTTTACTCTAAGAATTATGGATTCATGATCGGGATATGGGATGAGGTGTTGTTACTTGAGGATAATAATTTTTAGGGAAATTCATCTTGAGGAGGAATGAATTATTTTTTTATATAATCATACATGGTGAGATGGGGACCTCATAGGGTTTGATCGTTTATATATGGTTTTGTGTTTTGAGGATTAATCCTAGGATTTTGGGAAAATATGGCTTCAATAATAGTGTAAATGTACTCAATTTATTTTATAATTTAGAATAAGGAGTGGTATTAGATTTCAATAAATGTATTGGATGTGAGGAGATATTTCTAACTAGTTCTTATGAATAAAAATCATTATAGTGGAGTTTTTATAATCACCTATAAATTTACAAGTAAATATTGTTTGAGGAAAAAATTTGGTCCCATAGAGGGGGATATTAGGATAATTAAGACATAGATCTGGATTCCAGTAGTTTAAACATCTCTTAGATACATTTTTAGATGTGTTCATAGGTCCATGAGGTGTTTTATGTTCTTGAGATAGACTTGGAGTTTGATTGAGTAGGATATGTTATGAAAGTATATTGAATATGTCTCATCACACAGTAATGGGTGGGATCCATGATATGATGGTGGGTTGATCAAGTGAACACAATAACCTTGGAGGGGAATCATGGGGTAATGTGTGAGAATAAACTATGTTATTTATTAATTCATGGTTATCCTGGGGTGGTGTTCTTTTTGTGTGATTTTTCTCTAAGAGAAAAACCATACATATAGAAACACACTATGACCTAAGGTGTCATAATAAGTTATGATTTTATATATTGTGTATTGAAAAATGATGAGACCTCTATGTATAGTAATTCCATAGAAAAATGGTATCTCGATGTGATGTTGAACCCTATGTCTTGGGTTTTTAAACTCTTATGTGTTGACCTTGTAAAGAATCATGATAAATGCTAGTAATATCATGCCCCTTGGACCATGATAATATAGAGGTTATGATGTGAGTTTGGAACCATGAATTGATAAAGATGCATTATAAGGGGCTATCCATTTTAATTATGGGTTTTACCAATATATGGGAGTCACATAGTGGCCAGATGGGTTACACTATAATGAGTTACATAATGGAAAATCACACACCCTAGGTATATTAGCCATGTTGTAGAGTATACTTCATAGTTGGGAGGTCATTTTATAACCACTAGGTCATGCCATGTACAAACCATAGGTACGGTTTTCACATTGGGATGCTTAGGGTCACACCATGACCTAAACCGCCTCCTTTTTTATGTAGGATTTGACCTATCATATCTAGATTAGCCCATAATCCTTTTAAATAAAAGTCACAATCAATATTTTCTATTATTCCAAACATTCCATTTATTTTCTTCGTCTTTTATCCCCCACCTTCCCTATATTCATGGCCTCTTATGATCCATTTCAATGCCTTGTTGTTATGTATGATTCTCCCATATTCTCTATATTACATTACTGATTCTGTTTTGATTTCTGATGATTTGAGATAGGGTGAGGTAATGATTTAATTCATGTGTGGCGTACATTATCTGAGACGATGGTTTCTATAGTCGTTATACTGAGAGAATGTTGTGAGATGTTAGTATGTTTTTTCATGAGGAGTTTGTGAGTAGACACTGGTCGATGAGTATTTGACTACTATGACTCCTTGGATTAAATTAAATAATTAATTATAATTGTTTATATTTATTTCAATTTCATGCCTTGAGATAAGGGAACATGATATCTTGGATGCTAGGAAAAGGAATATATGAGACTAGGTGGTGGTGGCCATGATTGGGTAAAGGGGTTAACACTATTTTTCAAGTAGGATATTATAATAATAAAAAGTATTATTATTAGTTGTTCATTAATATACATGCCTATATGAATTACGTTTTTCTTGTTAAAGGGATGGGAATTGAGAGTGCCATGGTAAAACGATCAGGTGGTGTTGACCCTTCTATAGTTAGAGTGAGTGATCCCTTATGAATTTAGTATCTGGAATCACTCGATAACTAGGATTCCTAAAGGATATACAAATTGGTTTTCTTTCTGAGAGGTATGGGGTAATTCAAATGACAGATACAAGTTACAGATATCATATGTTAGTTTCCTAAAAACTGGGGGTAGTAATGAGTTGTTTAGGACTAGTGGTTCTAAGTAAGATAACAATAAATTATATGTACAATGGAAACACCATCATGTGGGTGGAGTGAAAACTTGGTATGTACCATGTGTGGGATAATAACTCTGTGTCTAGATGTGGTGTGACATAGTATATTTCAGGCAGATGGGATTTTTAGATACCATAAGGGGAAGAATGAAAAAATCCATGTATGCGTTGTGAGAAATTTTTTAATAAATGTTATATGGTTTCCAAGGTCAATAATTTCTGTTAGCTTAAGATGGTCCATGGTTATAAGGACTAGGTTGTGACACAATAGTTATATGAGGATTATCCTAGACATTTAATCTAAAGTCAATTAGGGCCTATAGGATCTAATATAACTATGGGGTTGATGAGTTTGGTTCAGTAATTATGGGAAGTGATTGAGTTTTGTTCAAATATCATACTAGATTTCCTTAAAATATCAATGATAATGTTGAAATGCTTGATATAGTGTGCATTTCTGATTGAGATGGTTTTAGAGAAACTAGTCAATAATGCAAGATAGATGATGAGAGATTCATGGAGTCACTAGACTAGGTCATGAAAAATTATAATATAGACTATAAATTGGTGATATTATTGACATGTGTGATCATCCACTACACCTACATAGTGAAGATTATATTTGTATTATGTAAGTTGTCAGATGTCAATATTCCATCCACATATTTCTTTTTGGATATTGTTCTTAAATGAATATATATGGGACTCACAAAATGATTTTTCGGCTCATCTTGTTCCATAAGAACTACCAAGAGATAAATGGGTTGGTTTATGTGAGAGTTTAGATTCAAATTTTTACCCCTTATATAACTTTAATGATGTTAATATACAAGAAATTTCTAGGGATTCTATCTCTATTTGGATGGTTCAACTTGTGTGATAGGTTAAATCCAATACTTCTATTATTAGATTGATTTCAATGATGAGGATGAATACAATTTTCAATGGGACTTACCATAGTAGTAAGGTTCAACATACACAAGTGGTTGGATGCACTGTTTTTTTACATCTTGAGATTTTATGACATATTTTATGTAAACAAATTTATTTTATTTTATATCTTTCTTTACATACAACAATGAGTTTAAAACCTGTGATATACATTTAAACTATTATTATTTAATGTGATAGTTGACATTTATCCATTGGATTCTTGGGTAGGAATAGTAAAAAATAAATTACTAAAAAGTATTTTATAAAAATCTATAAAATGAATTAATTATTTATCAATTGTTTATAAATGAAAATAAAAATCATATGATCATAAAACAGTTGTTTTTTGGAAAAGTAGTTTTTTATTGCACAATGTGTTTTCATCCTAATGAATTAAATTAATCTTTATTAATAATGAATATTATTTAAATTAATATATAATATATTCAATTATATGATTCAATATTAATATATTTATTTACAAGGTGTGATAAAGAATAAATATATTTTTATGATAAAAAATTAATCTTTCTAAAAACATGTTGCGTTGCATTTTTTCTTATTTTAAAATGAATATATATTGCCTATAGAAATTTATTATTATAAAATAGAATACTAATTTTTAATAATAAAATTTAATATATTTTCATAGTTTCAAGTTATGTTTTCATCATTATTTATAGTAAACGTGGTAATGATTCTCCACCAAGGTAAAAAAGGTAAAAGTGGGTTAAAACTGTGGGGGAAAATCTTTAAAATTCTTCTAACAATTGAATATATCCCATTGGATGATAGGTGTTTGACCAAATATTTACTTAACAATTAATATAATGTATTTTAAAACATTTTTTTGATATTGGGAATGAAAACGCGTCTTCTGCAAAGATAACTTATATTTTATTCAAACTAAAACAACTTTTTTCGGTATTTGCATTTAATGACATTGTATAAAGATTCCATTCAATATTTTCTTCACACAAAAGTTTAAAAACATTATTTTTTGGTATTATTTATCCAAGAAAATCATGGAAACAAAATTATTAATTGATATCATGGTGGATTTGTTTTACTCTCAAGTGAGTAATTTTTCTAAAAATTATATTTCATGCATTTTTTGTTATTACAACTAATGTAATTTTTTCCACAAGTAAAAATTGTATCTAATAAAATGAATTAAAAACTTTAAAAAAAAAATTCAAAATTAGTTAAGAAAATACCTTTTAATTTTTTTTCCATATAATGATTTTATCAATGAAAAAATATAAGATAACATGGTTTAGGTTAAAATGGGTTGAAAGTGGTTTACTAGGAAACATTCATTTAAATGTACCATAAACATGTCTCATTGTGTCTGTTATACTTTTCAAACTTATCACATATTATATAAGAATTTTTGATGATTGTGTTCATGTTTATATTATTATTATATATATATATTATTATTTATTCTTGTAAGTAATACCAGTTGTTTTCTTTACCTCACTTATAAAAGGTCACCTCCTTCCCCCTTTATTTGAAACGTTTGAGCCTTTTCACTTAGCCACAACACACAAAAATATCATCATATCTTCATTCCCCACATCCATGAGCTTTTTTTCTTTCCAAAATATAGTTGTTTCTTTGCTTAAGCTACATTGAAAAGGAGGTTTCTCAATTAAGAAGAATAACTCTTAACCATATACTATCAATTTTATTTCTTATTCTACCTTCTCTAAATCTATGGTATCCCCCTCTATAAAATTATGTGTTTCATTTTTCACCACCACCTCAAATTATTGGTAATAATTATGGATTTACTGAATTGATATTATATTTATGATTTTTTTATGGTCTTTATAATTTGAATAAATATATTCTTTTTATTTGACATCCATTAAAAAGTGCAAACATCACTCGTTATTAAACACAAACAACCCTCTATATTAAGTGATGTAATTTATTTTTCATCACTAATTTAAATAAATTATTATAAAGGTACATATAATGAATAAATATTAATGATTAATAATATTTATATAATGAATCTGTGACTACAGTCCAATGAACAAAACTTTAAAATGGAAACATGCATGGAAAAATGACATATTTCACCTAAATGTCAATTTTAATGATATATTGTTAATACAAGTAGAATGTGAAATTAAAAATGAATGGTTGATAATAATTTATACATGTATATAGTTATCAAAATTTATTTATAATAAATACATATTGATTATATTGGTGAGTTGAACATGTATGAAACAAGACAATACTTGAGGTAGGGGATTCACATTTAAATGTCATTCTAATCCATATTATATATGCATGAATTTACATTGTGGATGTTTTGTGTTTTTTTTATAATTGACACATTTAATTTTCTTCTATAATGGATATTTTGTAATTTTTTTTGTGTACATACCATTTTAATCTATTTGGTTATCAAAATGGTTCAACAAATATTTTTAATAAAATACAACGTTAATTTTTGTCTTTTTTTGTGTATCTTTCTCCCCCATATACAGGTTATATACAAAACATTTATGAATTTTTTTAATATAATAATATTATTCTAAAAATTATTTTTTACACATTTCTAACTTTATATAAAACTATTTAAAATGAAAATTGTTTTATTTTTTGAACACCATACTTTTTACCGAAGGTGTGAACAAAATATTTTTTATTATTTATTACGACATGAATGAAATTTACAACCATGATGAATATTCAAGGGATTGAATTTTTCCTTAAAAGAATCAATGAGTATTTTTCAATAAAATAATTTTCATAATATTCTGGAAATTTTTTGATTTTAAATAAGTGATTCCAAATTGAAAAGGTTATTTTTATCAAGTAATATTCAAATGATATTTAAATGATTATTTTATTATGATAACATCCTTTAATGATATTTATGATTTATAGGAGATGTGATCCAATTATTCCATCCTTATTATTTCTCTATATCCTTTATTATTATGATTATGATATTTTTATGAAAACATTTTATCTTCAATGGGTTATACTATAATGATCGGATGAGGGTTTTAGGATCATGTGACATACAGATGAATAGATTATGATTATATGATGGGTGGGATTAGAATTATATAGTCCTATAATTAATTGGGTAATGATGATGACTTTTTGAAACTCCTAAGATATTATAGAGTTCATAAACTCCTAAGAGATAACAAAGTGAAAATAATAGAAATATTCCTAAGGGAATGTTCAAAATGATTGAGTATGAATTTATATTATGGGAATTTTTCAATAATGATAGTATTAGTAGTGAACCTTGACTAAGGTAGTGATTTTAAATTACTAGGTTTAATATTTAAACTTATGTATTGTGATTATGATATTATTTCATTACTCTTGATTAGTTATTTATGATTCCATTCCCTTCTGACTTAATTCTATTTTTATGAAAATATCTTATTAATTGATTTATGATTAATGATAATTGACTTATTGGGTATGATTAATGTGAATTATGATCATGTTCTCATAAAATTATTATTATCTTATGCTAATATATGATCATTAATTGATATATACATTTTATTTACCCTTACTAGAAATATAATACTACCATTTATTATGTTTACTTTCCCTAGGTTGTGAGAAAAGGTTTTAAGTGAGATTTGATTAAAAAGTGTAATACGAGATAAGATCACTGTGCAAGATGTTAAAGATCATTCATGAAATAAATATATTATGTATCAAGTCACAAATGTATATAAATCTTCAATGTTTTAGGGTGTGTATTTTTTTTTATTTTTTCAATAATCATAAAAAAATTGGTAATATATATTTTTGAAATACTCAGTTTTCCTCATCTGGTATATCAGCATGGTTTAGTTAATTTATGGATATTAATAATAGAAACAATTGGTGAAGAACAAGATTATATTCTTAAATATATGATATTGTCATTACCTATCCCAGCGGGGCCCATGTTGTGACTACCCCATTCCCACCACTGATATGCTAGGGGCTAGAGACTAGAGTGGGTAGGCATATCCCACAAATTGGAGTAATTTTCCTAAGTACCTGTACTCACATGCACATCTCCAAGACAAAAATTTGGTAATGCAAAAACAGTAAGTAAACAATGTCCTCCAATACAATGATACCAACCATTTAGAACAAAAGTAGGAAAAATGAAAAGTAAATTGCGTAGGAATACAATCCCCCCAAAATAAGGTTTCTGAAAAAGTAAATGAATAATTTATTGACACACATCTATAGAAAACCCTACCTGAAGTGTAGGTATAGGACATTTGTCTGAAGCTGTAGAAGCACCCCCTCATCTGTCTGATCACTTTTAAAAACCACTTGGACATGTAAACCTAGGACTCTATTAAATAAATGATCATATTCAAAACACATGGCATGTGCGGGAAAAGTGAAACACCTCAAGCTTCCACGGTATGTTTCCCTTTGAAAAATGCAATAGCTTGCGTTGTATGCAATTTAGATTTTTAACACACCACGACCAATAAAACTAGCCATTATGAATAGTAATAACCACTTTATAAAATTTTAAAAATTTTATTTTTTAAAATGGACTTCAATTTTGGATTTGGAATATCAAAATTAGCTTACGATGAATTTTTGGTATTTTTTTGAAAACATTCAATTTTTTATGAATAGTGAAAAACACTACGTTATTGTTTAAAACCAACTTTGATTTAAATAATTAGTTATTTTATTCAAATTTATATTAGGTAAAAATAGATATATAATAACTATATATGTTCAAATTAATTAATTGGATTTTTTTATAATAATATTAGATATATAAAATTTTATTGAACTTTTTACCGTCTTTTTCCCACCTTCAAGGTGCATTTGAAAATTTGAAAAAAATTATAATTTTACCGCTAATGTAAATTGAAATTAAAAAACCCAAGAGAAATGGTTAAAATCAGTAAGTAAAATGTTGTTCAATAAGATGAAATTAATTGTTGGTAAATAGTAACTTTTGACTTTTATTTACCACAGTTAAAATTAATAGGGTAATTAAAGGTAAAAATGATATTTTAAAAACCCTAAGGCATATACTAATTCTATTGGATAAATGGATTTCGACCAAAATAAACCTTAGGAATAATATATGATCATTTTGGTCCACTTGGATTAAATTAGGAGATTTATTATTATTTTATTTAAATAAGAGTTAAAATTGTTACATTCAAATTATCTTAAATAAAACATTTTTAATATAGGGTTAAACATATGATTAATTTGACTATAAATATTTATTATAAATATAAAGAGATTGCCTACTTAATTGAATTTTATTTATAATTTTTAGACATTAAAAAATACAATTTTTGTATGACAGAATGAGGATGCAGTAATTACCTTATTAATGAAAGATTAAAATAATTGATATTATAATTATCCAAAGAAATATAAATTGAGACTTATGATGAATTAAACTTATTTATAGGTTAATATGACATGTTAGGATTTATTAAATAAATTTTATTCCAAGTAATCAATTTTTTAGGACTTAAGAAAAAAACAAATAATGAATAGTGTCAAAATTGACACAAATGAGTTTTCAAAAAAAAATACGATATTACTAATTGATATAATATTCCTAAAAATCTATTTTTTTTTCAAAGGACTTTTATAAAGTTATATATATCAATAATTAACCACTTGGGATTTATATTGTATTTTTAAAGTATTTTTATTAACCATTTATTATAATAATACAAGAATACATGGTAAAAGTTAAACTATTTAACTAAGAGTTAAATCTAAAAGATAAGGTTAATATGGTGACCTAAACCTATATAAAACCAATTGGTTGAGTTTTTTCGTCCCATACCCACTTTAACCTAGAATTAAATCATTTTTTACATTAAAAATCGAATATGATGGTATAATAAAATAATATTTCAAGATTTTCCTAAAGTGACCCTCACCTCTTTTAATAAAGCGTATTTCCCATTATCTCAAAATCACACCTCCAAATCCATTTGGATCAGCCAAAACCTTCTCAAATATCCTTCCAAATACCATAACTTAGACCTAGAGGACTTACATTGATCATAAAACTAACCTAAGGATCCCTTTTGATCAACTCAAAAGGAAACACCTGAAGAATAGGTAATAATTTCACCACCTCTTTTGAAGTTTATTTCTTCTTAAACTTCCTCTTTCATTATTGTTTCCATACCAAAATTAATACTATAGTACATTATACATAATGTGATGTTATTAAAAATATGTTACAACCATATTCACTATTATATTAATCTAATGAATGACAAGTCACCATACATGTGTACGCACGACTTACCGTCTCCACGTTGTGGTGTAGTTTGTATTAAAGGTTGGGGCCGAAGCCTCAAATTATTATTTATGGAAAAGACCTCTTTAGATTGGTTAAAGGGTGACCCATTACATATCCCAAATTCCCAAGGCCAAGTGGCCTGCATACAGGGCTAGAAAGCCCATTTTTTTGTCCCAAAGGACTCCTTGGTGAACAAGACTGCAATAGTACCCGCGTTGCTATAGTACCTGATACAGTACTGCCGCTGCTACAGTTCCTGCAACAGTCCCTCCTCTGCTACAGTGACGCTGGTGCTACAGTGCTGCTATAGTGACCTGCTATAGTGCTTCTACAATTCAGTGTTACAGTAACTCGGGAATTCTCCCCTGCCCGGATTTGATCCTGGGTATTTTGGATGCCAAGCAGGAGCTTGAACCACTAAGGTAATGCTCGTTAGACGTTGCAGTGTAGTTTGTTATCAAAACACTTCTTTATTTGGATGGGTATAATAATTAGTATAACTAATTTAAATAATAAATATAACATTTTAGGTTTCTATGTATATGATCTACTATACTATTACATACGATTTCACCATAAATAGAATAATATTATCGCTCGTGCGTACGTACGGATTACCGTCTCCACGAACATGATGAAATTCATTCCCCATCATAACCATTCAAGAATAATTTAAATTTAATAACAAAAAATATTTTTTAAGAAATTAATATCATTCGGGATATGAATCAAATAAATCATATCCATAACAAACATGGATTACGTAACCAAGCATATAAAGAGAAATAAAATGGTTAACACAAGAAACAATGATTCTACTGAAATATTATTAACAAAGAAAAATTAGAAGATCATATATGATATCAAATTTATTAATGTGGTTCTTGTATAATTTAATAACAATGATTTAAATATTATACAAGAGGTTAATATACCCTCTGCCAAGGAAATGTACATGTTAAGGGATAATTCGATTATATCTTCATTGTCTAAGGTTGTTTATATGTGTGTATCTACTGGGACCTCTTTATCATCCACATCTGTGTTTCTTAAAAATGTTTTTCAAAAAAAAATTACTATTTCCTAGACTATGGGTTTAATTCATTTATACCCTTGTTTTATTTTTTTTGTAGAACTCTTATAAATGAATTTTCCACCGTTTTCCAAACAAGGTCCTTTACGACCTTTCGACAAAATTAAGGAAAGAATGTTTTTTAACTTATATGGAGGGTGTGGATATTTTCCACTATTGTAACACCTTAGAAAAATTAGTTACCAGCTTATATGATTATTTTCAAATAAAAAATTTCTTTTATAATTATTTGACTTTTAAATTATTTCAAAATATAAATATATATTTCTCTAAAATAGTTTTGATTTTATCTATGTCAACGTCCTTTGATGGATTTTACACTTGTTTGAAGTTGATTTATTATGATACAATCTTCCATATTGTATTAAAGGTTTTTTGATGTGTTTGATAGTGGATATGTTAATTTTTTACCATTCATGATTTATGGTAAAAGTATTAACATTTCGTATTCTATTTTTAAAACGAATTTTTATGTTATGTTTCATCCTTTTTATATGAGGAATGCATTGGACTTAGTAATTAACTGGTGGAGCCTACTAATGCTCCTCAATGCATCGGTAGGTCTCATGAGACAAAATAGTGTCTTGCCACAATGCCTTGAAAAAATATTATTTCTAGTCTTGGCATAAGGCTTTGACTATGTAGTTATAATGTATGGCATTATGCATTTTATCATTATGAAATTGGATATTGATATTAAATGTGATTATTCGACTAGTAGAATATCATGTGAATAAGTAAATCACATAGTTGATTTATCTTTTCCATATTATAATAATGTTTATGTTTAAAAGGATACTATTTTAGTCTTATGCATTTCCTTAAATGTTTATTCTTTTTTATTAAAGTTTCTGCTATATTTTATACCTTACTGAGCACCTGAGCTCACCCATTTCTATGTTTTATTTTTCCCAGGATGCAAAGAACTATATTATGATTGAACTATATGGATAGTATAAGGGATATGAATGTGTTCAATGGAGACAATTTTGTTGTTCTTTTTAATTTTATAATGTAATGTAAAACTTGTGTTTGTATCTAGTACTTCCAAGGCTACTAAACTAGTCGGTCTTTTGGGACATGATTTCTTGTATCATGCCAATGGTATGTAATAATGCACCGAATTTGGGTAACTAGGGTTGGGACATTATAGTTGGTATCAAAGGAAGTTTATTACAAACCTTAGAAGCTAAATTTAGGAAATCTCTGATTAGAGAACTTTATCCCAAGATAGACTTTGAGGATTAGTATAGAAAAACCACCTAGAATTTTGGTAATGTAGTGATTTTGTGTGTTTTCCAAGCAATACATCCATGTATGGATACGAGCAGGTAGAGGCGGCTCTAGAAAATATGTACCTAGGATAGAAAACTCGGGCAAGGAGTTTTGGGCTTGACCCGGGTTATGCCGGTACAGGACAATGGGCCCTACTTCACTCTTCGTAACGACAATATCGGGGGATATGCATAGGATAATTCACATTATCTTTAAGAACCATTAATATGGATTTATGAGTATATAACTCTTCAAAGAAAACATTTTTATTATTGTGGATTATATCTATAAACTGTTTAATTTATGTTAAGTGTTTTATAGTCTGGAATTATGTATTGTGATTCATAAACTAAACTATTTTATGCCATTGTTTAGAAATGGCAGCTAGTAGAAGGAATGGAAACCGTATCAATGCATGTAATCCATGTAGGGATTTACCTCCTACTCAAGATAATTATAGTGGAGCCAGTGATGCAACTGGTGCTGATTATCTTATCACCATACTGGGAGAACTCACTCCGGTTATGAATAGAAACCTAACCTATATAGAGCACCATGATCCACAAAAGAGAGGATCAATGTTAGACCGCTTCATGAAGAAATAACCACTAACATTCAATGGGACTATAAATACATTTGTAGCTGATCAATGGATAAGTTACTTAGAGAAAATATTTCATGCTTGGGGGATTAGTGAAAGGGAAACAGTTGTCATGGCAGTTTATCACCTCACGGGAGATGCAGATCAACAGTGGTCATTAATTCAAAACACAAAGGAGAATGAAGAAGTATCAAATATGGAATGGTGGGATCTTAAATAGATTTTCATAGAAAAATACATTCCTCATGACTATCGAGAGGATATGGAAAGACAATTTCTCAGTCTGAGGCAAAAGGAGGGTGAGAATGTCAGAAAGTATGAGGCTAACATTACAAGGTTAGAAAGGCATGTATCAGATTATCTACATAACCCAATGAGTAAGATTGATTGATGGTTTGATGGGTTAAAACAATTTCTCTTTCAAGAATTAGTCTGACAATCCAAATAATCATACGAATATATTGTCTCACGTGCTATTAAGATAGAAACTGTATTCTCTATGTCTTATGACTTTAAAGCAATTAAAGAGAAGAAGAGATCTGCTGAAAAATCTTGAAATAGAAATAAGGTGAAGAAAGGAAAAGTTGAATATCTATCCTATGGTAAATGTGGGAAGAAACACGCTGGTACTTTCCTTAAGGGAATAAGAGTCTATTATAAGTGTGGTGAAAAAGGGCACAAAGGTCGGGATTGCAAGGGAATGAAAGAGGCATTCAATGTTGAATGCTACAATTATAGAAAGATGGGGAATTATTCAAATGGATGTCTTATGTTCTAGAGAAAACATACCTCAGAAAAGGAAAAGGGAGAAAGGCCATGCTTATGTGATCACTATTACTGAGGTTGATGCTCTAAAAGACATGGTGGCAGGTAATTTTATGCTTTCATCAAGTTTAGACAATGCTTTATCTAATTCTAGATCATCACATTATTACATATCTTCTGAATTTTCTAAGAAAATTAAATATTTACAATTTTATTTAACAAAGGAGTTTCCATTCAAAACTCTTAAGGGAAGTAAAATTGCGACAACTTTTGTGAATCAGTTCCCATTAGGGAATATAAATACTCTTTATCTATTGATCTCATCCCCATACCCATGATTTTATTGGATATAATCCTCAGTTTGGATTGGCTTTCGGACCATTATGTAAAAATTTATTATAAGAAGAAGGAGGTTTCAATTTTTAATGATGATAAGGAGGGTCTTATCATTAGAGTAGAAACGTCACCACCTAATTCTTATCTAGATCCACCCCCAGTAGCTTTACATAATTAAATTATTATGGAGGATGAGAAAGAAATAACTACGGGTGAAGAAAATAATGTTCAAATAGAGGATGTACCTATTGTGCAATAATATGATGATGTGTTTCCATAGGATTTACCTAGACATCCTCTAGAATGAGAAATTGAGTTTTCCATTGATTTAATTCCTAGTTCATAGCCCATATCGAATACCCTTCATACAATGGACACTATAAAATTAGTGGAACTAAAGAAACAAATAGAGAAATTGAGTAATATGGAATTTATTCTCCCTAGTGTTTCCCCATGCGGATCCCCTGTTCTTTTTTATAAGAAGAATGATGGATCTATGAGGTTGTTCATTGACTACAGGGATATCAATGAAATAACACTAATGAAAAAGTATCCCATACCTCACATTTATGATTTATTCAACCAACTTCATGTATTTTAATATTTTTCAAATATTGACCTTCGATCTGGATATCATTAGTTTTGTGTGAAGAAGTAAGGCATTCTGAAAATATAATTTTGAACAAGGTATGTGCATTACAAGTTTACAGTAATGCCTTTTGGACTAACTAATGCATCCCCTTTTTTCATGGATATAATGAATACAGTTTTCATGAAATATCCTGATGAATTTGTAGTGGTATTTATTGATGATATTTTAGTTTACTCCAAAAGATATAAAGATCATGAAAATAACTTGCGCACTATTCTAAAAACCCTCAGAATAAGGTGGAAGATGCTATGATAAGAAATGGTCATAGTGTTTTGACCAAAATGAGAGTTGAAAGGGATACTATGTTCATGGATCTATTAAATATGGATATGGGAATAATCATGGAAGGTGAAACATTAATAATTTTTCTAATGGTTTCCAAACCATATTTACTAGAAATGATAAAAATTTCTCAAACTAATGATGAAGAGTTTCAAAAGAAAATTAAATCTGTTAATGATTGGTGATTGATTGACATCATATATGAAGATGGAATTTTAAAATTTGGGAAGAAACTTTTTGTTCCGGACATACGTGATCTAAAAAGGGGATTGTTGTATGATGCTCATATCTCAAATTTCTCTATACAACCTAGTAGCACTAAGATGTATAGATATTTGAAGGAATATTTTTGGTGGGACAACATAAAAAGGGAGATTGTTGATTGTGTGTTTAGATATATAGTTTGTCAACAAGTGAAAGCTGGAAGACAACATCTTGTAGGACTCATGCAAACTCTTCCCATACCTGAGTGGAAATGGGATGATATTACGGTGGACTTTTTCATGGGGCTACAAAAGACTCCAAGAAGGAACGATGAAATATCGGTAATTATTGATCGTCATACCAAGTCAGCACATTTTCATGATATAAGTGAACATTTACCACTAGAACATTTAGCAAGACTATATATTAATGAAGTTTTAAGACTTCATGGAGTATAACTATCGATTGTTTCTGATCTTGATCACCATTTTACATCATGATTCTGGAAAATTCATCAGAAGGCCTTGGATACTGAAATTTGTTTGAGCACTTCCTACCACCCTCAAACTGATGGACAATCAAAAAAACTATCCAATCCTTATAAGACATGTTGAGATCTTGCTCACTTGACTTTCAAGGTATGTAGGATCAATATTAACCTCTGGTAGAAGTTTTCTTTAACAATAGTTTCCATTCAAGTATTTAGATGGCGCCATATGAAGTGTTATATGGAAAAAGATGTCGTACAACAACTTTTTAGGATGATGTGAGTGAAAGAAAAATTGTAGGCCCATAACCTGTAAAGGAAACAATAATAAAGGTGAAGGTTATCCAAACCCACATCAAAGCATCTCATTGTAGGAAAAAGAGCTATGTCGATAACAAATGAAAAGATTTGGTATTTCAAGTAGGAGAGAATTTTTCATGAAGGTATCTCCATAGAAGGGTGTTATATGTTTTGGTAAGAAGGGTAAATTAAGTCGCAGGTATATAGTACATTTCTAAATTCTCGAACTAATTGGAGTTGTAGCCTATCGTTTGGAAATACCGCCAAGTCTCTCCAATTTTCATGATGTGTTCCACGTATCACTATTATGAAAATACATGCCTGACCCAATGCATGTAGTCACCTATGAAGAAATAGAACTGGAATCCAAACTATGTTTTTGTGAAGAGCCAATCAGAATTCTTGATACGAGAGAACAATTGTTGAGAAAACGGATGACTTGTCTAGTGAATGTTCTATGGAGAAATCATAAGATGGAAGAGGAAACATGGGAACCTGAGGAACTTATGATGAAGAACCACCCAAATATTTTTATATATTAATATTATAGAAAATTTGATGATGAAATAATTTGTAGGAGGGGAGAATGTAACACCCCAAGATTCCCTGGTACGTTTCCCTTCGAACAATGGAATAGCTTGAGTTGTAGGCAACTTGGAGTTTTAACACACAACGACCAATCAAAATAGTTGTTATGAATAGTAATACCCACTTTTTGAAATTTTATAAATTTTATTATTCAAAATGGTCTTCATTTTTTGATTCAAAATATCAAAATTATCTTAGGGTGATTTTTTGGTATTTTTCTAAAAGCTTTTAATTTTGGATGAATAGTGAATAACACTGTGTTATTGGATCCCTTTGTCACTCCCCTTATCTGACCCCTGGTTCCCTTGCGACTTTTTAGGACGGATCTGAAGTGAGGTTTCTAAGAGGTTTTGGGATTTTGTGGTTCGGTGGCTATCGGTTCTTAAAGCACTCCGGCGTCAGCCTTTCTTTGTTTTTGGTTTTCTGCCCCATCGTCTTGGCGTCGTTCGGGTTCTTTATCCTATATGTTCCCCTGATCTGGCCTCATGTCTATCTGCGCCTCTTCGAGGCGGATCGGGTGTGGGGTGGCGCTGAGTTTTTGGGATGTGGGTTAGGAGGACGTCGGAGTTCCTGGCGCGTTCTTTGTTCGGGGAGGTGGTTAGTCTATCTGGTTCTAGTGTAGCGTTCTCAGTGTCGATGGTGAACTATGGCAGTTCCATTTCCATCAAATAGGTTTGACGGAAGATCGTAGTTGATGATGGCACAGTCCGTTTGCAGGTGATTCATGAGAAGGGCTAGTTGTTTAGGGTCTCATTATTGGATCTCGATGAGTCTCAGTTTCTCGGCGGAAATGGTGTCAGATTCTCTACGATGAAGATGGGATCTATGGTTTGACGGTGAAGATAGTTTACAGCAGTTTGATGTTGATGAAGGTGACAATTTGTGTCAGGCTTCTTGTGATGATGGCGACTGAGGCATTATGATGGATTGTTTGTTTTTGAATTTCATATTTTGAAATGGTTTTATGTTTCACAAAACTATGGATCCTTGGACGGCGTTGATGGATGAAGTTGATTTCTTGAAATGGAGGTAGTTTTTGGATTTTGAAATAGCTGGGTTATGGAGGTTTTGAATCTATTTGATGTTTTGACTAGTTCAAACTTTGTTAAGGTTCACACTTAGCCTTTAAAAGTGTTAGAAAAAAAATATGGATTTTATTGGTGAATTGAATTTCCAAAATCTTAGAGACATGGTTGATATCAGTAAATAAAATGTGTTTCAATAAGATAAAGCAATTTTTTGGTAAATTGTAACTTTGGACTTTTATTTACCACAGTTATAAGTAAAAAGAGTAATTAAAGGTAAAAATGATACTATAATTACCCTAACACATGTCCTAATTATATTGGATATGTTTTTTCGAGCAAAATCAACCTTATTATTAAAATATGATCCTTTTGGTCCACTTGGATTAGATTAGGACATTTATTATTATTTTATTTAAAAAAGAGTTAAAAGTGTTAAATTAAAATTTTCATAACTAAAACAGTTTTAGTATAGGTTTACACATAAGATAAATTCGACTATAAATATTCATTAGAAAGATAAAAATATTTAATACATAATGGTATCTTATTAATAATTTTTTGAAATTAAATAATTAATTTTATTTATGACAAAATGGTGTTGTAGTAAATACCTTATTAATGAAAGATTAAAATAATTGATATTTTAAATATCAAAATAAATGTAAATTGAGACTTCTGATGAATTCCACTAATTTAATAGCTTAATATGACTTTTTTGGGGTTGATTAAAAAAACATTATTCGAAGTAATTAATTTTTTAGGACTAACAAAAATCAAATACTAAATAGTGTCAAAATGATATAAATGAGTTTTTAAAACAAATACTATACTATTAATTTATATAATATTCATAAAAATATAAGGTTCGGAAAAAGGACTTTGATAAGGTTAGACATATCAATAATTAACCACTTGGGGTTTCTATTGGCTTTTTATAGTACGTTAATTAACTTTTTGTTATAATAATACAAGAACATATGGAAAAATATACACTATATAACAAAGAGTTAAATCTAAAATATAAGGTTAATATGGTGACCCAAACCTGTATAAAACCTATTGGTTGAGATTTTTTCAACCCATACCCACTTTATCCTCGAAATAAATTGTTCTAGATAAATTATAAACCGAATATCATTGTATAATTAAATAATATTTCTTGATTTTCCTAAAGTGACCCTCACCTCTATAATAAAATGGTATTTCAACTTCTCTCAAAATCACACCTCCTAAGCCATTTGGATCGGCAAAACCCTGCTCAAATAACCTACCAAATACCCTATATTCTACCTAGAGGCCTTACATTGATCAGAAATTCAACCTAAGGAGCCCTTTTGATCAACTCAAAAGGAAACACCTGAAGAAGAGGTAATAAGTTTACTGCCTCTTTCAAATTTCTTTTCTTCTTACACTTCCTCTTTCATTATTGTTTCCATTCCAAAATAGTAAATCTATTACCTTATACATACTATGATGTTATTATAAATATTTTACAACCATATTCATTATTCTATCTATCCTATGAATGACAAGTCAATGTACGTGCATACGTACGGCTTACCGTCTCCACGTCGCAGTGTAGTTTGTTATTCAAAAACTTCATTATTTCAATGCGTATAATAATGATTCTAACTGTTGTAAATAATAAATATAACATGTTAAGGATTCTGTAGATATTATATACCATCCAATTACATATTATTTCACCATCAATATAATGATAGTGTCGCACGTGCGTACGTATGGATTACTGTCTCCAAGAACGCAATGAAATTCATTCCTCATCATAACCATTCAAGAATCATTTTTATTTTATAATTAAAAATAATTTTTATGAACTTAAAATCATTCTGGATATGAATCAAATACATCATATCCATAACAAACATGACTTACTTAACCAGGAATATAAAGGGAAATGAATCAGTTAACACCTGAAACAATGATGCTACTGAAATATTATTAACAAAACAATATTAGAAGATCATATATGATATCATATTTATATATTTGGTTATTCTATAATTTAATAACTATTATTTAACTATTATTCACGAGGTTAACTCACCCTCTACCAGTGAAAAATATAAGGTAAGGGTTAATTCTACAATATCTTCATTATCCATGTTTGTTTATACGTGAGTATCTACTGGGACCTCTTTATCATCCACATCTATGTTTCTTAAAAATTTATTTCAAAACATTTTTACTATTTAATAGAATATATGTTAAAGTAATTTATACCCATATTTGATTTCATATAGAATTTTTATAACAGAATCCTTCTGTCATTTCCCAAACAAGTTCATTTACAACCTGATTGACAAAATTAATCAAAGAATGTATTTTTCATATTATACGGCGGGTATGACTATTTTCCACCATTTTAACACCTTTTAAGCTTTCCTTACATGTTTATAAGAGTATTTTCGAAATAAATTTTTTCTTTTATAATTATTTTACTTTTAATTTATTTCAAAATAGAAAGAGATATTTCTCTCAAATAGTATAGATTTCATCTATGTGAACATCCTTTGAGAAATTTTACACTTGTTTGAAGTTGATTTATTATGATATAGTCTTCCATATTTTGTTAAAGGTTTTGTGATATGTTTGACTATGGTTGTATTATTTATATATCATTCATGGTTTATGGTTAAATTATTAACATTTCATATGCTAGTTTTAATACAAATGTTTATGTTAGGTTTCAACCTTTTCATATGAGGAATGCATTGGACTTAGTAAGTGATAAGTGGAGCCCACTATAGCTCCTCAAAGCATCAGTAGGTCTCATGAGACAAACTAGTGTCTTGGAACAAGGCCTTGAAAAAATCTTATTTGTATTCTTGGAATAAATATTTGACTATGTGGTTATGATATTCGGTATTATGCATTCCATCATTATGAAATTGGCTATTGATATTTCATGTGATTATTCGACTAGTAGAATATCCACATGAATAATTAAATGGAATTAGTTGATTTATCTTTACCATATTATGCCTAAGTTTATGTTTAAAAGGCTGGTGCTTTAGTCTTATACATTTCCTTAAATGTTTATGTATATTTATGAAAGTTGCTGTTATATTTTTATCCTTACTGAGCACCTGATCTCACCCCTTTCTATGTTTTATTTTCCCTAGGATGCGAAGAATTATATTATGACTTACCTGAAGAGATAGTCTAAGGGATATGAATGTGTTCAAAAGAGAATATTTTGTTGTTTTTTTTATTTTATAATGTAATTTAAAACATATGTTTGTATCTAATACTTCAAATGCTACTAAACGGATCGGTATTTCAGGTCATGATTCCTTGTATTATTCCAATGTTTTGTAATAATGCACTGACTCTAGGTAACTGGGGTCAGGGCGTTACAAAATTCTTGTGCAGGGGTGACTAAAACAATACAATGTAGGACACCAAAACTAAACAGGAATACTAATAAGAAATACACAAATTATACCCCAAAAAACACATGAAGTATATAAGGACCCATACTTTACATAAATTGTTAATACTTCAAAATTGAAGCATACTTATTACAACATATAACAAAACCACGAAAGGACCGTATAGGTATAGTGTCTTTAGAAACTGGGAAACATAAACAACTGGTTCGTAAAGCGTCTACACTGTCTCCCATTTATTTCATCATATCTATAGTCCCTTTTGGCATATCTTACTTAATAACCTTCTTCCTGACCTGGGGAAAGAAAACATTCAAAAGGGTCAGCTCAAATTCTCAGTAAGGGTTAACAAAAGAAATATCAGTCACATCAAAAATAAAAACATAACATTTTGGAAATCTTACCCTGCAAAAGAGATCATAATTTCATAACATGGGATAAATCATGGTAGTGAAATGTAATCACAATAATCATAACATAAAACATGAAACTTTGTGGCATACACACATAATCATAGAGAATCATTTCTTATTAGTCAAGACTCATTTCCAAGACTATCTTAGTGGATAAAGTCTATTTATGAACCGAGTTCACTCCTCATTTCAGTCCTGTTTCACTGAACCGGTATAACCTACCGTTCCAGCCATGTCTATCTCATGAGATATAAAATTTTTACCCAATGCATTGGAGGAAGATATAGGTCCCACCCATCTCATAATGATATCATTCTTATGTGTTCCACAAAATCATAAACCATACATCCTAGCATAACCCACGTAATAAAAATGGGATTCTTAAACATCGTGACATCATAAAACAATTATGATAAAGGAATTCATAAAAAAAATTCCATCACAACAAAATCAAATCAATGTAATAATAGGGATAGAAACAGAACCCTTTATTATCTTATATGGAAAATAATTTTGATAAAACACTTGAACTCCATTCATGAGGAAAATATCCTTTCTACTTCAAAAACACTTTTTCCTTTCTTAACATGTCATACAATTATAAACTAAAAGAAGTTGATTAAAAATAAACTTGAAAACTTGTAAAGGAAGATTCATGGAAATAATGTTTTAAAAATTCATTCATGTCGTATAAGTTAAAAAAACATTCTTCTCGTACTTTTGTCGGAAAAGTCAAAAAGTACCTCGTACGAAAAACAGAAAAAGAATCCTTTCATATCTTTTACTAAAAACTCACCGAAGGGTAAAATTGGATTTAAACAATTTTAGGTGGATGGAAATAATATTAAATATTGAGGGAACATGGAAGTGGATGATAAAATACACCCCAGTAATTACCAAAGTATAAACAATCTCAGATAAAAATGAGATTGTGATATTTTCCCTTACCTTAGGTCCAATTTGCTTCGTAAGTGTCCGAACCTCTTGTATAATGATTTAAATAATGTTATTGACTTATTCCATAATCATACTTATTTTTATGATATCATATATGGTCATATTCTTATCTTATTATTAGTAATATTTCATTGCTACTTGTTATTTGGGTGTTTATTACTTTTTGTTCTTATGCGTGTTTTGTCTAATAAATTCTTATTCTTCTTTTTAGGTTATAGATACCAAATTTCCAGAATGGTATTAGTTTAATATATATCATATTAATTCATTCAATTAATTTATATAATCATTATGCAATGAAGATCATGTAGAACGAGTCGCATCACATCGTGGAGATGGTATTCTGTACGTACGCACGAGCGATGATATCGTTCCCATGATTGTGGAATTCTATTGGAGTGTATATATACTATTTAAGAATCAATATAACATTAAAATATTCATATATAGTCATTATTTACACCATTATACCCATCCAAGTAAGGTAGTGGTGGAAAATAGATTACACCACGGCGTGGAGACGGTATTCCGTACGTACGCACGCGCGGTGATTTCGTTTTCCGTAGGATGGATAGATGGTGAAATATGGTTGTTTCATACTTATAATAACATATCAGTATATGATTAATACAGATGTTTTTTACTTCATAATGAAATAACTAAAGAAGAAGAAGTGGAATAAGAAATAAAGATGAAAGAATCGGTAACAGACATTACCTCTTCTTTGAAGTGCTTCTTTGAGACCTCCTTTTAGGGCACTAAAATTGGTCATTGAAGAAGACCAGGACCTCTAAGATGTCTCTAGAGAAGTTGAGAGAAGAAATTGGTAGGGGTTGACCGATCCTGAAGGCTCAAAGTGGTGTGAGGAAGAGAGGGAGGAGGTTCCCTTTTATAAGGGAGGAGAGGGGCACCTTTGGAATAACTAAAAATATTATTTTATTATAAAGTAAAATTCGGTTTTTAATAGCTCCAAATTGATATATTTAGATAATAAGGTGGTTATGGGTAGAAATACTCTCATCCAATAGAATTTAGACAATTTTAGGTATCAATTTTAAGCTAATCGTTTAGATTTAACATTAAGTTAGATAATTTAACTTTTATCGTGTCTTCTTGTTGTCTTACACTATAAGGTTAATAAACTTACTATATCAAGCCAAACAAACCCCAAGTTGTTTATTATTAATATATATAACCTTATCTAAGTAATTTGGCCGAAAATTAGATTTTTAGGAATAAAATAACAATTAATAATATAATATTTGTTTTAAAAACTATTTTTTGTCAATTTTGACATTTTTTAGTAATTGTTTGTTTTGAAACTCATAACAGAATGATTAGTTCGAACCAAGTTAAATAAATCAATAATAACATGTAATATTAACCTATAAAATTTGTGTAATTCATAAAAAGTATCAAATTACATTTATTTTGGTATTTATAACATCAATTATGTCAATATTACATTAATAATCTAATTACTGCATCATCATTGTGTCAAAAATAAATTAAATTTTTTAATGTCTAAAAATTAAAAATAAAATACCATTATGTAGGAAATTTCTTTATCTTTATGATGAATATTTATAGTAGAATTTATCTTATGTATAACCCCATATTAAAAATTATTTACTTATTAAACATTGATTTTAACTATTTTAACCCTTCTTTAAATAAATTAATAATAAATGTTCTAATCTAATCCAAGTGGGCCTAAATGGTCATATTTTATTCCTAAGATTGTTTTTGGTCGAATTACACTTATTCAATAAAATTAGAACATGTGTTAAGGTAATAATAATATCATTTTTACCCTTAATTACCCTATTTACTTTTAACTGTGGTAAAAAAAAGTAAAAAGTTACTATTCACCAAAAATTATTTTCATCTCATTGAACCACATTTTAGTCCTTGATATTAACTGTGTCTCTCGGATTTTCGAAATTCCACACACATAAGTGGTAAAATTATGTTTTATGAAGAATTCAGTTTTTTTAACTACCACTTAGTGGTTTCACTATTCATCATAAATTGAAAGTTTTCAGAAAAATACCAAAATTTCACCCTAGGCTAATTTCGATATTCCGAATCCAAAAATGAAGTCCATTTTGAAAAACAAAATTTATAAAATTTCAAAAAGTTGTTATTACTATTCATAGCGGCTAGTTTTAATAATATTTTAATAGCATATTGTTGTTTAGTGAAACTCGGTATTGCGTACGACGCAAGCTATCGAGGAAGGCCGCGATTGCGTGTAAAGCAAGCCAATCTAGTGTTGTGTGTAGTGAAAGATTCCTTTGATGATTTAAAAACAAAATATTTCTCATAAAAGTCTCGGGTGTTACATTCTACCCCCCTTAAAATGAATTTCGCCATCGAAATTCGTCACTTTGTAACAAAAAGATGAGGATACCTCTCCCTCATCATATCCTCAAGAACCCATGTAGCTTCTTCTAACTGGTGGTTCCTCCATAAATCTTTCACCAAGCGAGTGGTCTTGTTTCGTAGGAATTTTTCGCTACAATCCAGAATCTCTATCGGCTATTCTTCATAAAAAAGATCTTGCTCCAGCGGTACAACTTCTGAGCTGAGTACATGTGAAGTATCAGGTATGTACTTTCTAAGGAGAGATACATGGAACACATCGTGAACTGGAGATAGATTCGGTGGAAGCAACAATCAGTAAGCTACCTTTCCAACACGATCCAGTATTTCAAAAGGACCGATATATCTAGGGCTCAACTTCCCCTTCTTTCCAAATCTCATGACCCTCTTCCAGGGAGATATTCGTAACAACACTTTATCACCCACTTCAAACTCTAGGTCTTTTATTTGGTTGTCGGCAAAACTTTTCTGTCAACTCTGAGCTCCTCTTATGTGTTGTTGAATAGATCGGACCTTTTCTGCCATCTCATGAACAAGATCAGGTCCTAATAGCTTTCTTTCCCCAACTTCATCCCAGCAGGTTGGAGTCCTGCATTTCTTTCCATAGAGAGCTTCATAAGGAGCCATCTGAATATTGGAGTGAAAGCTATTATTATAAGAAAATTCTACCAAAGGTAGGTGTTGATCCCAACCACCTTTGAAATCCATAGAGCAAGCCCTCAACATATCTTCTAGAGTTTGAATTGTTCTCTCAGACTGACCGTCTGTCTGAGGATGATAAGTTGTGATGAAACTCAACTCTGTATCCAGAGTATGCTGAAGACTTGTCCATAACTTCGAGGTAAATCTCGGATCCCGATCAGATATAATAGAAAGTGGTACTCCATGAAATCTTACCACTTCCTTTACATATATCCTGGAAAGCTGATCCAGAGAGAAATCCTCTCTAATAGAAATGAAGTGTGCAGACTTTGTAAGGCGATCAACTATGACCCAGATAGCATTATTGCCTTTGGATGTTTTAGGATGTCCTGTGACAAAGTCCATAGTGATGTTTTCCCATTTCCATTCAGGTATGGGTAATGGTTGAAACATCCCCTTAGACTTCTATCTCTCAGCTTTAACTTGCTGACAAACCAAGCATCGAGAGACATATTTAGCAACATCTCTATTCATGCCATCCCACCAGAAGTACTCTTTCAGGTCCCTATACATCTTTGTGCTTCCAGGATGAATAGAGAATGAAGAACTATGAGCCTCATCCAGCAGCTCCTTCTTTAATTCCGGGATGGGAGGAACACAAACCCGATTCCTGAACTTTATTATCCCATCACAATCAAGGTTGAATTCAGGAATATTTCTCACATTCTTTTGTAACTATACATCTTCATTCTACGCCACTTTAATATTCACATGTATAGATGGTTGAACATTCATTTGAGAAAGATACGATTTTTCCCTTTCCATTATAATTCCAAGATCCATCCTTTGTAAATCCATAAATATTGGATCTTTTGTGATCCTCATCATGGATAAACTGGCATGGTCTTGTCGACTTAATGCATCTGCCACCTTGTTTGCTTTCCCAGGGTGGTAATGAATTGAGCAGTCGTAATCCTTAATCAGCTCTAACCATATTCTTTGGCGCATATTCAGCTCCTTTTGTGTGAAAATATACTTTAAACTTTTATGATCAGTATAAATGTCACACCTTTAACCATAAAGATAATGCCTCCAAATCATTGATGCAAAGATTACCGCATCTAACTCCAAATCATGAGTTGGGTAATTTTGCTCATGGATTTTCAACTGTCATGAGGAATAAGCTATCACCATATCATTTTGCATAAGAACACACCCCAACCCCTTCTTGGATGCATCACTGTAGATCACAAACCATTCTCCACTACAAGGTAGTGTGAGCACAGGTGCACTGGATAACCTTCTTTTCAACTCCTTGAAATTCTCTTCACATTACTCCGTCCAAACAAACTTAACTCCTTTTCGAGTCAAATTGGTGAGTGGGTTAGATAATCGTGAAAAAAAATTCACAAAACGTCGATAATATCCAGCCAAACCAAGAGAACTTCAGATCTCAGTTACTGTTGTTTGTCTCGACCATCTTTCGATAACCTCTGTTTTTGCTGGATCCATATATATCCCCTCTTTTGAGATTATGTGACCCAAAAATGATACTTTTTGAAGCCAAAATTCACACTTGGTAAATTTGGCATAAAGCTTCTCCTTTTTCAGGGTCTTAAATATAATTATCAACTGATCTTCATGTTCTTACTTGCTCTTTGAATAGACAAGAATATCGTCTATAAAGACTACCACAAATTGATCAAGATAGTCTCTAAAGACTCTATTCATCAGATCCATGAAGATAGCAGGGGAATTAGTAAGACCAAATGGCATCACTATAAATTCATAGTGTCCATACCTTGTATGGAAAGCCATCTTTGGTATATCCTCCCTTTTGACCCTTAATTGATGATAACCTAAATGAAGATCAATCTTGGAAAAGTATTGAGCTCCACGTAGTTGGTCAAATAAGTCATCAATGCGTGGGAGAGGATATTTGTTCTTGATAGTGATCTTGTTAAGTTCTCGATAATCAATGCAGAGTCTCATTGATCCATATTTCTTCTTAACAAATAGAACAGGTGATCCCTATGGTGACACACTAGGGAGTATGAATCCCTTATCAAGATTCTCTGGGAGTTTCTTCTTCAATTCCTGCAACTCAATTGGGGCCATTCTATAAGGTGTCTTTGAAACAGGCAAAGCACCCAGTACGAGTTCTATTGAAAACACAACTTCACGATTTGGTGGAAGACCAGGCAATTCCTCCGGAAAGACATCATAAAACTCCCGTACAATGGGAATATTATTAATCGTGAGTTTCTCACCAACCATTTGAGATAAATAACCCTCATTTAGTGGAATCAAGACCCATAAGATGGAAGAAATTTCCACTGGAAGGTTATGTTCATCCTTGCATCGATAGACGATCGTAGATTGATCTGGAATATGAAATTTGACTTCCCTTCTTTGGAAATTGATATGAGATCCATATAAAGAAATCCAATCCATGCCAAGAATCACATCAAATTCCACTATAGGAAGGATCACAAGATTTTCAGGAAGCACTTTCCCACAAACTTCAATCGGGGAAGAATTATAAACTTTTGATGCGACTGTTGTGCCATTAGGTGTTGTCACAGCTAACTCAACATCTAATTGTTGAGGTAATACAGTGATACCCTTAGAAAAATCTTCAGAAATAAAAGAGTGGGTGGATCCAGAATCAAATAACACATTTTCTACTTTAGAGTGGATGGTAAGTGTACCTTTCACCACATCGTTATCTTACTCCACATCACTGATAGAAATTGCATGTAAACTTCCTTTGTCTTTAGCCTTAAGATTTTATTGATGTCGATCATCATCAATAACCCTTGGATTAGGGAATTTATTGGCATAATGCCCCATATCCTTGCACTTGAAACGTTGAAGTGTAGTAGGTTCATTCTGTGTGTCCCTTCCTTTGTTTGCATCATTAAACATCTTTTTCCAATAATTGCGGCATTCAAATGCCCGATGACCTTCCTTTCCACATTTGAAACATTTACTTGTCCCTTTAAGAAAACTCCCTCCATGTTTCTTTCCACACTTTGAGCATAAGGGAAAGCTCATCTTCTTTTCAGTGTGCTCTTTATATTTTCCTTTGAATTCCATTTTCCTCTTCTTATCAAACCCATATGACTGATGGGTTACTCCAATCTCCATCTCAACTTTGATAGAACATCGAACGATTTCCTCATAGCTATTGAATTCCCTTATGGATAAGGCCCTTCGAAGACTTGGTTTTATGCCACTAAAGAATCGATCGATATTACACTCAGGTTGGATAATAATACCAGAAGCGTACCTTGCAAGTCTTGTAAAATTTTCTTCATAAGTACCAACAGATTCACAATCCTTTTGCTTCAGTTTAAGAAACTCCTTCTCCATCTTTGTTCGGATAATACGAGGGAAGTACTTATTGAAAAATAAGTTCTTGAACTCGTCCCATTCCATGGAATCAATTTCATCCCTTTGCCTCGTATTCTTAATAAGATTCCACCATTGATCAGCATCTCCTTCCAAACGATACACGGATAGGATGACTTTATCATGTTCAGAACATTGAAGAACTGAAAATATCTTTTCAGTAGTAATAATTCATTGTTCAGCAACTAATGGATCAGTAGACCCGCTGAAAGAAGGTGGACGCTGCCTCATGAAGGATTCAACAGAATGTTGCTCCTTCCTTTGCTCGTTTGGAAGTCCTGCATGATTCATAGCTTGAGAAATTTGAGTGAGCATGGCTACAAGATTTTGCATTCCAGTTCCCATAACGTTTGGTTGCTCAGGGAGACAATCATTGCATTTCCCGTCGCATTCCGCATTAACACGGTTCCTTCGAGTTCCAGCCATTGACTAAAACCAAGAAGAATAGTGTGAGCAACCCAAATTATAGTTGGAAAACCACATAATCAAGAATAAAATTTCACACTTAAGGTCTTATCCTAGGTTATTCATTTCCATTTCTAAAACACTATGATTGTGTTCTATGATTAGAATTATCCTTAGGGTTCTTACTAAGGCTTTCACATCCTAGTTTCCAAAGGTTGACTATACCTTTCCTCTAATACCAACTATAACGAAACATACTTTACATAAATTGTTAATACTTCAAAATTGAAGCATACTTATTACAACATATAACAAAACCACGAAAGGACCGTATAGGTATAGTGTATTTAGAAACTTGTAAACATAAACAACTGGTTCATAAAGCGTCTACACTGTCTCCCATTTATTTCATCATATCTATAGTCCCTTTTGGCATATCTTACTTAATAACCGTCTTCCTGACCTGGGGAAAGAAAACATTCAAAAGGGTCAGCTCAAATGCTCAGTAAGGGTAAACAAAAGAAATATCAATCAGATCAAAAATAAAAACATAACATTTTGGAAATCTTACCCTGAAAAAGAGATCATAATTTCATAACATGGGATAAATCATGGTAGTGAAATGTAATCACAATAATCATAACATAAAACATGAAACTTTGTGGCATACACACATAATCATAGAGAATCATTTCTTATTAGTCAAGACTCATTTCCAAGACTATCTTAGTGGACAAAGTCCATTTCTGAAACGATTTCACTCCTCGTTTCAGTCCTGTTTCACTGAACCGGTATAACCTACCGTTCCAGCCATTTCTATCTCATGAGATATAAAATATTTACCCAATGCATTGGAGGGAGATATAGGTCCCACCCATCTCATAATGATACCATTCTTATGTGTGCGACAAAATCATAAACCATACATCATAGCATAACCCATGTAATAAAAATGGGATTCTTAAACATCATGACATCATAAAATAATTAAGATAAAGGAATTAATAAAAATAATTCCATCACAACATAATAAAATCAATGTAATAATAGGGATATAAACATAACCCTTTATTATCTTAGATGGAAAATAATTTTGATAAAACACTTGAACTCCATGATTGAGGAAAATATCCTTTCTACTTCAAAAACACTTTTCCTTTCTTAACATGTCATACAATTATAAACTAAAAGAAGTTGATTAAAAATAAACTTGCAAACTTGTAAAGTAAGCTTCATCGAAATAATGTTTTAAAAATACATTCATGTCATATAAGTTAGAAAAACATTCTTCTCGTACTTCTTTCGGAAAAGTCAAAAAGTACCTCGTACGAAAAACGACAAAAGATTCCTTTCATATCTTTTACTAAAAACTCACCGAAGGGTAAAATTGGATTTAAAAAATTTTAGGTGGATGGAAGTAATATTACATATTGAGGGAACATGGACGTGGATGATAAAATACACCCCAGTAAATACCAAAGTATAAACAATCTCGGATAAAAATGAGATTGTGATATTTTCCCTTACCTTAGGTCCAATTTGCTTCGTAAGTGTCCGAACCTCCTATATAATGATTTAAATAATGTTATTGACTTATTCCAGAATCATACTTATTTTTATGATATCATATATGGTCATATTCTTAGCTTATTATTAGTAATATTTCATTGCTACTTGTTATTTGGGTGTTTATTACTTTTTGTTTTTATGCATGTTTTGTCGAATAAATTCTTATTATTATTTTTAGGTTATAGATATCTCATTTCCAGATTTGTATTAGTGTAATATATATCATATTCATTCATTCAATTAATTTATATAATCATTATGCAATGAAGATCATGTAGAACGAGTCACATCACATCGTGGAGACGGTATTCCGTACGTACGCACGAGCGATGATATCGTTCCCATGATTGTGGAATTGTATTGGAGTGTATATATACTATTTCAGAATCAATATCACTTTAAAATAATCATATATAGTCATTATTTAAACCATTATACCCATCCAAGTAAGGTGGTGGGGGAAAATAGATTACACCACGGCGTGGAGACGGTATTCCGTACGTACGCACGCGCGGTGATTTCGTTTTCCGTAGGATGGATAGATGGTGAAATAGGTTTGTTTCATAATTATAATAACATATCAGTATATGATTGATACTGATGTTATTAATTCATAATGAAAAAACTAAAGAAGAATAAGTGGAAGAATAAATAAAGATGAAAGAATCGGTTACAGACATTACCTCTTCTTTGAAGCGCTTCTTTGAGACCTCCTTTTAGGGCACTAAAATTGGTGTTTGAAGAAGACCAGGACCTCTAGGATGTCTCTAGGGAAGTGGAGAGAAGAAATTGGTAGGGTTTGGCCGAGCTTTAAGGCTCAAAGTGGTGTGAGTAAGAGAGGGAGGATGTGCTATTTCATAAGCGAGGAGAGGGGCACCTTTGGAATAACTAAATATATTATTTTATTATAAAGTCAAATTCGGTTTTTAATAGCTCCAAATTGATATATTTTGAAGATAAGGAGGGTATGGGTAGAAATACTCTCATCAAATAGAATTTAGAAAAGTTTAGGTATGAATTTTAACCTTATCATTTAGATTTAACTTTAAGTTATATAATTTAACTTTTACTGTGTCTTCTTGTTTTCTTACAGTATAAGGTTAATAAACTTACTATATCAAGACAAACGAACCCCAAGTTGTTTATTATTAATATATATAACCTTATCTAAGTAATTTGGCCGAACCTTATATTTGTAAGAATAAAATAACAATTAATAATATAATATTTGTTTTAAAAACTATTTTATGTCAATTTTGACACTATTTAGTAATTGATTTTTGTGAAAATCATAACAGAATGATTAGTTCGAACCAAGTTAATTAAATCAATACTAACATGTCATATTAACCTAGAAAATTAGTGTAATTTATAAAAATTCTCAAATTACATTTATTTGGGTATTTATAACATCAATTATGTCAATATTTCATTAATAAGATAATTACTGCATCATCGTTGTGTCATAAATAAATTAAAATATTTAATGTCTAAATATTAAAAATAAAATACAATTATGTATGAATTTTTTTATATTTCTAATGAATATTTATAGTCGAATTTATCTTATATATAACCCCATATTAAAAATGATTTACTTATTAAACTTTGATTTTAACTATTTTAACCCTTTCTTTAAATAAATTAATAATAAATGTCCTAATCTAATCCAAGTGGGCCTAAATGGTCATATTTTATTCCTAAGGTTGTTTTTGGTCGAATTACACTTATCCAATAGAATTAGGAAATGTGTTAAGATAATAATAATATCATTTTTATCCTTAATTACCCTATTTACTTTTAACCGTGGTAAAAAAAGTAAAAAGTTACTATTCACCAAAAATTATTTTCATCTCAATGAACAAAATTTTAGTCCTTGATATTAACCATGTCTCTCGGATTTTTGAAATTCCACTCACAGAAGCGGTAAAATTAAGTTTTATGAAGAATTCAGTTTTTTTAACTACCTCTTAGTGGTTTCACTATTCATCAAAATTTGAATGTTTTCAGAAAAATACCAAAATTTCACCCTAGGCTAATTTTGATATTCCGAATCCAAAAATGAAGTCCATTTTGAAAAATAAAATTTATAAAATTTCAAAAAGTGGTTATTACTATTCATAACGGCTAGTTTTAATAATATTTTAATAGTATATCGTTGTTTAGTGAAACTCGGTATTGCGTACGATGCAAGCTATCGAGGAAGGTCGTGATTGCGTGTAAAGCAAGCCAATCTAGTGTTTTGTGTAGTGAAAGATTCCTTTGATGATTTAAATACAAAATATTTCTCATAAAATTCTTGGGTGTTACAAAGTATACCACAGAGGAAGCACATAAAGTATACAACAAAGGAAACACACGATGTACAGTCTTCTCACATATGAATATGTATATTTCAAAAAAAGTAGTGTTATAAAACATAGTCCATATAACACCCAATTTTGATAACACGTGGATTGTTTATAACACATGTAGTGTCAACAACACACGTAGTGTCGGTAATACATGGAGTGTCGATAACTCACAGAGTGTCGATAACACCCGGATTGTTGATAACATATGAAGTGTTGATAACACAATGTTTTTTAATAACACCTGAATTGTGGATAATCCATGAATCCCCCGAGTCACATTTTCTCCATGTCACATAGTCATGAAGTCACATATGCACCAAGTCATATCCAACCCCAAGATTCCACTCATAGCGCACTTGTACCTGGACAACATAGTCCAATAACCATTAGTTCATATTCCAATTTAAACAACAACTCACCTAGAGTATCTCAAAAAGAACATCTCATATAAATGGCCCTATTTCCACATACAAATTTTCAAATGAACACACAATTTGAATGTTATGACCATTTCAGTGAAAAAGTCTGACCTCGGTCTTGTTCGGGTCCGAGTCTGACCAAGCCCAACCCACCGACCTGACCCAGTCTGATCTACAGATCGAGACACGCCCATTGTTCAGATGGACCACCATCTGATAGAGTGTCCCGGTCCCTCCAGCCCGGCCTGCGGCATGGGCCAACCCCCTTCTTCCACACGTGGAAGACCCAGTCGCATGTGTACGATCAATGTGTCACCACCAAAGTCAATACAGATAGCCACTACATCCCCGACCACCCCTGCGGCCTCTGCCACCACAGGATCAACACAAACCAAGCCACATTCGCTGCCCCTTTAACTTTCATTTTAGTCTCCACCCATGGCCTCTGCCACCGCGAGCTCCCACATTGTCCCTCTTAGACTGGGTTCCAACTTCACCACTGGCTGCCCCACTGGTGGCCTGTCTGACTCGTGATCTACCTGAACCTGACCCCCTATTGGGTCTTTTCTAACTCTTCTTTCAGCCTCCCAGGCATTGTCCTGCTATTCACTTCATGCTCTACCTAAAACAGTCAGAATTACTGCTCCATTCACCGCATTTTGGTGTCGTACCTCTGTAGTGTAGAATCCCAAATCTCGGATTGTTGCGCTATATATTGAATGTGCAACGATCATCTGACCATGTTTCACAAATAATAACGAACAGAAAAGGATTTTAGAAAATAAATAAATTCACAAGAAATTCCAATGAATGGATCTTATCCTTTTTCATGTCAATATTGAACCGTTCATGCTAGAATGAATAAGGGTAAGGGAATAAATCAAGTCTATTTAAAAAATTCAATCCTGATAATTAACTCGCAAGAATTATCCATCCTGAAAAAATGACAAAACCCTATATCAACCTATTTTTGGGTTGGTCTGAATTCATCATTGAAAATTAAGAATGGCGGAAAATAATTACAATGAAAAAAAAACCCTACCTCAAGGTTTGTATCAATCATTAATGAAGAGAGATTTTGTAGTCGTCGTCTATGAGTCCTCCACTCTTCTAGTTCAATGATTTACAATATTCTCAATCTATCATCATTATTCATCAATAAGGATTCCTTCCACGTCTTATAATATTTTTACGTAAATGGTGATAACCACGAATTCAATTCAAATGGTTTTAAAAAAATAAAATCAATGATGTTTCAAATAAAATATTTTAATGACGTTAATTTCAGAAAAATAAAATTCACATCTGGCCCACGCTGGTTAATGTTAGGCCTCCCTTAAGGTAAACTCGCTATTCAGAATGCAATGGTGCCCTCATATTTCTAAACTGGGCACCTATTTATGAGTTATTCTAGTTTTAATGAAAAATCATTCGCACACTTTACTACAAAAGAACATATTTCAATGAACTATAATAGGAACACTGGGCATTATAATAACATGCCATCACAATGAATGGTCTTATAATTTTTCCAACTAATTTTTAAAATATAAAATGGGAAAATATGAGTTATTACATTCTATCCACTTTAGGTATTTACTTCCCCAAAATCCAAAATAAGGGCTACTGAACAAAAATTTGGGGTTACTGATCATGAATATGAGCCTTTGTATCCCATGTTCTCTCCTAGAGATTCTAGTGCTATGACAAAATGCACACTAGAGGAATCTTCCATCAATGAAGGATACTCTTCTGTCAATCCTCGATATCCATCGGGTACTCCAAAAATTTCACCCCATTGTGAATTTCCTACTCTCCCCATTCAATGACATGTGAATGATCATGTTCTTACCTCCTCAGCTACATCTCATGGAATACATCATGAACATGGTGGAAGTGCATGGGTAGATCTAGGTGGTACTCTACCTCACCAAATTTACTCAGAATTTGAAAAAGGGATGATACATCTTATAGATAACCTTTCACCCTGACCAAATCATCCATATCCCCTTCAAAGTTAGACACAATGGAACACATGATCTCCCTCCTCTTACCCCATATGCCTCTATATCTTATAAATATATGACTTCTTCTAGCTCTGTGAAATCCTCATCTAGACCAGGATAATCTGCATCTTTTTATTGGTAACATGTACCAACTCTCGACCCATGAGTGATGACTCTCACAAGTCTAGTAGAGTGGTGACCTAAATTGTAATGCATACAAGGCCTCAAATTGTGTCATACTAATGGTGGAGCTCTATCTATTATTGTATGAAAAATCAACTAGTGATCCTCCGATCTATGGCTGAAGTCTTTGATACTGACCTATAAAATATCCTCAAGAACCTGAATGCTCTGCTTCACCTGACCATTCTTCTGGGGTGGAATCATCATAACTAAGAATAACCAAGTCCCAAATTCATCCCTCAATCACTTCCTAAATTAGGATGTGAAACGAGCATCACGATTCGAAATGATCATCGATGGTACTCTGTGAATCCCAATTATCTCATGAATGTAGAGGCGTTCTCTGTACTCTATTGATATATGCCACTTGATCAGTAGAAAGTGGGTTGAATTGGTGAGTTGGTCAACGAAAACCTAGATGGTATCATGTCCCTTGTATGTCCATGTTAAATCCATCACAATATTCATTAGTTCCCCATCCCACTTTCACTCTGTCACCTCATGTGGTTGGGTCAAGCCCACTAGAACCCAGTGCTCAATCGTCACTTGTTGACAAGTGAGGCATCAAGAAATAAACTTCGCCATTGCCTTCTTCATCCCCAACCACCGAATCTCACATTGGAGGTCCTGGTATGTCTTTACACACCTGTATGTTCTAAAAAAGGGGATGTGTGGAACTCTCTCAGAACCTCCTCCCATTACTAGGATGTGGAGGTATACCAACAGATATATACCAATAGTTTAACTAAACTTATTGGGAAAGGTGGCATGTGGAGTATTTTTACCAATGGTTTAAGTAAACTGTTAGGAAAGGTAGAATATTACCAACAGTTTAAGTAGACCATTTTGGTAGTGTTCTATACATAATTCTATACCTATGGTTTTAATAAACTATTGGTACTTCTTATCCCAGCTCGAGGGCTTGGGAATTAGGGTTTCTCTCGGTGGCTCGGCAGAGAGAATCATTCACCTGTATGCCTTTAGCTCTATTCCCATATTCTTCTATTATCCAGCATCCCCACATGGTCTACCTCTACATCTACCGTCTTCCCCACTTCTCATATGAACACACATCCTAGAACCATTCACCATCGTGCCTCATGTATTCCTCACATCTTTGATTCTCTTCTCACCCTGCTTCTTCTAGGGTTAACCCACTTCTCCACATAATTCACCTCCCATTTTCCCTGTATCATCCACTTTATTCTCATCTCCTCCCTTCTATGCTTAACCCTCTTTTTCAAATCATTTCCTCATGCTTCTTAGCTTCACCACAACATAGTATGTGTTCACCTCTGCTTCTCCACTTCTGCGATTATGGGGTTTTTTAAGTCATGAGAGGTCTATAATTTGTTTAATTATTTTTTGTTTTCAACATTATATATATAATTTCTATAAAAAAATTTTAAATTTTGTATCTTCAAGGATCATGCCTCACTATACAGACATCTGTTTGAGATAAAAGACATCAATCAATCTTCCTTCATTTTCAATAATTTCATGGTCTATAATTCCATTCAAAATAAATTGAGGAGTTAATGGTTTAGGGATAAGGGTAAGCTATTTAATCTTCAATTGGTCAAATATATATATTCCAATATAGAGTTTGAATTTGGTGATACAAGGCAAACCAATCAAACAGTAGTAACTGGATAAAATTAGGCATTATCTCCATTAATCAAGGCTAAAATATTTAACGTGTCTCATCTTAGAAAACATAAATATTACCAATAATTTTATTTTCTAATCACTCTAAGTTTTATTTTTAATGCCTTTTAGAAGTTTACTGGGAAAATGACTCCAATGAGACCAATTACCAAAGATTTATATGTATATTTCTAATTTTTGTAAAGTTTGTCTATTATCTAGTTATCCCCATGAAATGATAAATCCAAAATTTGTGTAATATAGATTTTCTCATTATATATATGATTAAAATTGGAGTTTAAATACGCTTATTAGGTTATATAATGAGGAATATTAGAAAACTATGATAACCCTAACCCATGTTTAGTTATCTACCATAACCTAAATATATCTAATACACATTTGATATTAAAGGTTATGTTCACTAGTGGGGGGGGGAAATTAATTTTTTTTTCTTCAATCATAAAATCTATAGGCATATAAAAGTTAATTTGAACCCATGTAAAATGGATTGGGTAACTAATAATGAACGTTTTATGAGATGTTTAATCATAATAATCATCATTTTATACCAATGGAAAAAGTATATCCAAATCTAGAAAATTATGATATATTTGATTATTCTTTAGATGAAAACAATGTTTCTTTAGATGTTCCAGAACAAGACATAGACATGAATGACATTAGTGTAGAATATAGGGGAACCCTTGATCAATATAGAGATCCTTATTTTTTAATTTCTTTTAGATCTCCAAATTCTCACACACATCTACCCTCCCAAAAAATGAAAATCAATGATGAAGCCCTTAATTATAATGAAGAATCATTATGTGGCTTCTTTTTAAGAAATTACATGGGAGGATAGTGACTTAAGAGAGCATGAAATGAGTTGGATATGTTTTTAAAATTATTATTATTTAAGGCCTATAAATATAAGGATTTATAAACTAATTGAAAACAGACTTCAACGCAGCTTCACCTCCTATATCTTCCTCAGTTTCACCTCTTATTTATATGAGAGGTTTTTTAATTAATACTTAATGAAATGAATTATGGGATATTAGTTGAAAGTAAATTTGGATGAGTTTTAAATGAACAGGGTAATAGATTATAATGTATTTTAAACATAAGTTTATGTGACTATTTAACAATATAGATGGGATGTAAAGCAAGATGGAAAAGATAGATATATAATTTAAAGTGATATTGATTTTTATCTAAGTAGGGTACCCACTATGTTATATATGAAGGCCATTTTGAGATCATTGGATAGTGATCTCATATTTTATCTTCTAACTAAGGCATTCAAAACTCATGTGGCTAAGTGAAAGGTTGTTAGTCCTTTTTTGGATGAATTTCTATAGAAAATTTATTTGTGTTCTCAATCATTTGAGCATGGTTCTAGATATATAAAATTTCTTACTAGAAAACTCAATAAATATATCTATACTATAGTGTTAACATACGATTGACTAGAATTTGTGTCCAATCCTTGCATTGTTGTTCATTTTTTTGAACTTATAATTTTTCATTTCTTTTTTGATTTTGAGTTAATTTAATTTTCATTATGGTTTGGTTATGATGGATCATGGTATAATATTATTTTTTTCATTGTCTAGGGTTAATTTGAAATAGACATTTTTAAATGGGAAATTTTAAAATTAAAATTATTTTAATAGAAAACTTGATAAGACATTTATATTGATATTTGTATTTGGAAAATTGTCTAAAATGTTTTTGATTTAAAATGATAACATATTTTTTGAAAATTTTGTCAATTCCTTTTGAACAAGGAATAGTGTTAATTATTTTCATGGTTTTAAATTGATACTAATAAAGAATAATTAGAATCATTTAAATGATTTAAGCTGAAAGTACTTTTAAAATTGATTCTTTTGAACTATTTGAATGTTATAAATGTATTACAAAAATCTATAATTTTGTTTAAATGGTTTCATAAACGATTAATGTTTCTCTTTATTAGATGATTTTTTTCAAAATATTATGGGTTAAACTAATGTTTTAATGAATGGAAGTTCTTTTTGAAATAAGTTTTGATAAAACCATGTTGATTAAAATAGTATAATTTGGATCACAATTTCAATTAAGTAAAAGTACATGTTTTTGGTTTTTTAATGAATTTATGAAGTATTGGATTTTAGTTTAATTTAAATGATATATTAATATCACTTATTGATCTATTTTATGTCTCATGGGATGGAGTTTTAAAGTCCATTTTGATGGTGTTTGTGTTTCTTGTTTTATAGTTTATCCCTATTTGCATTTATTATATTCTTTAGTTAATAAATATCTTCTTAGGATGGTTTTTTTGTTTGCTTCCATCATAGAGATTTTTGTTCTTCCCCTCTCTTCCTAATGTGAGAATTATTTATTAGAGTTCCAAAATATGAATCCAACTCATTTCTCTAGGTAACAAGATTCTTAGGATGAATTGGTTTTGGTACTGAATGTTGAGGATACTTTTATCCAAATTTATATTTATGAGTCTCTTATGGTTATGATTGTAACCATCCTACTAGAGGGTCAAATTTATAAGTTGTGGAAGTGTATTTTTTAGAGAAATCCAAACAAGGAATATTCTTGTAAAAGTTTCAAGTCATGGTTCAATTAGAATTATTTCATAATTAAGTGAAGGTGCTCATGGATATAGAATTTTATATCCTATAGTAAAGAGATGAAATAGTTTTTGAGTTCACAAATCATTTTATCTAGTTGGTTCCATACATTCCTAATCTAGACTTGGATGATTCATTGTTGGCTTTGTTGGTTGAGTAATGTTTTAGATCATACTTGTCACTAGTTGTTTAATTCATTTGACTCCACTTCAATGGAGTGGCTGTGAGATAATCTATCAGTGTTGATGCAAGATTAGTAGGATGACCACAGGTATTTCATGTTTCTTCTATTCTTAGGTGTGGTGGTGGAATCTATGATAAGGGAAAACAGATGTGTGCTATGTCATACCTTATTAGTGGTGGTTCAAAAAATATATACATTTTTTCTCATTGGTTTCATATATTATAAAATATATGGTTTTTTATCAGTTCTAAAAAGGGGGGGGGGAAGGAATATTTTTCGTTAGGAATCTATGAAATAATTAATACTTATGGTCATTTGGTCCATCTATAGAGATTCTATTGGGGAATTTTATATTATAAAGGTATAGATAAAAGCATCACTTCTGAAAAACCTTTCAATTAACATATTAAACTTGATAAATATGTAACAATTTTCTGAGTTTCATTTTGCAGCAATATGTTTCTTCTAGTTAACCTTTCATTTTTAGAGGATGTGTTTTGGTTTATTTATGAGTTTTAGTGATAAATTTTTTAAATTTCCCAGATTAGATCAGGAATACTATCTTGGTGAAAAAAGTATCTAGTTTATAAGGCTTCACAAAAATTATATTCTGATGTTTTGTTTTTATAAACATTATTGAAATGATTCTAGATAATTTGAATATATTAGGTTACATGAATCAATTTAGATGAAAAGATTGAGTCTTTGGGACACTGAATCCATTGAGGTGATTTATATTTGTTTTTTTATATTGTTTAATATCTTATCACTATAGTATGAGATATTGGATCTATTGGTGTGGCTTTTACCATTGTGATCGATAGTGGTTCTCTTTATTTAGTGTGATTAGAACTTTCATTCCAATTTTACCTTCATACTGTTAAGGCTCTAATTCCCATTTTATTTTCTTATTAATGATATTAGAACATATATATCTTCTTCAATGAAATTTATACATCATATATTAAGAACTATATAAATATGTATACATAATTATTTTCCTTCAAATATTGAGATTTTGATATTAAACACAAGTGCCCTTGAAGTTCCAAAATCATCCACAAATGTATTATTTTGTTGAAAATTTTCTTACAGATTCCATTAATCTAGATATTCTATAGCTCTATCCACTAATTAATTTTATATATTTGGTGCCGAGAATTCTATACTTGTTGTGGATTCTATATGGAGAATTTTCACCTTCTCTTTTACCTTTGATAGATATAAATTTATATTAAGCTCTATAAAATTTTAAACATTCTCTTTTGGATGAGTTTATATCTCCTTTAATTTGGTTCCAACTTCATTTCTAGTAATATCCTCTACTATAACTCAATTTTGAGAGAGAAAACAATTTCATAAATTCTTTCTCTATAAATATATATTTTCTAACATGGTGGGTACTTTCTTGAATTATGTACCTATTTTTCTTTCATCATTGTACCCATATGATTTTTATTACTAGATTCCATGTGTGATGTGTACTTATTTATATGTTTCCCTAATGGAAGCCTACTATGTGATTCCCTATTTCTTCCTTATGCTTCCCTGGTTTCAACTGGCTGGAAGGAAGCCTAATGTGTGTGCTGTGTGTACTGTAAGGAATGATTCTGGAAGATAAATCATGTAAAATTTATAATTCCTTTAATAAAAACAAAATAAAATAGTAAATATTTCACACTATTACTTATAATACTTACAAAACATCAAACCATTTTTATTCATCTCTCATAAAATTAGTTTCTTATAATATTTCATTTGAAATACCTAATCGAATAGGTTTCATAGTTATACATATTGTTTATTAAGCCTCCACCAATCCTTTTATCTCATAAAAAATATAATTGGAGATAATATTTTAGTGGGAAGGAGGAGAATGTATGATGAATTCAAATTATGAGTCAATAATTATCTTCAGTGAATGAGTATCAGATTAAGAAATAGAATTTTATTTCAACTCTTTCAACTAATATAGAGAAGATATTAAATCATACAACAATTATATAGAATCATCTATTTGAACAAGATTATGATTCCTAAGTAGGTCACTTTTAGTATTTATCATTTGCATCATTCTTGAAAAAAATTGAACCAGGATTTTGAGTGTCCAGGATCACCATCTTGTGAAAAAAGAAATTGAAAATTTGTATAAAACTCTTTTACTTACTTTTCAAAAAATGATCCAATATTCTTTTCATCAAATATCTATTCCCAATTTTGAAAAATATTAAATTTCCTCAATATGAGATTCATTTAACACATCAAACCCAGATCAATAGTTCTTCTTAGTAGCACTCGTCGATCCTATATATGTCACACTCCACACTACTAGTACATAGTTATTTCCTTGTGTACATGAATCATCGTACACACTACTTGACCTATGTATATACCATCTACACATCATAGTACATGACCAAATGAATTATAAATCATGGTTTATTGCTTTTTTGGAGTCTCTAGTTCAAGGATCTGGGACTTAAATTCAATATAAGGAGGAATATAGAATCTTTTTATTCATAGAAAATCACTTGTTCCATAGTAATAAGCATTAAATATGAGTAGGACGTGTTTATTCATAATTAAATATTAGTAACCAAACACATTGATCATTATTTTAGTAACTAAATACATTCATATTCATTACGGCCCTGGCCAGTAGGACATCAAACACATCCCACAATGTCTTGGTCATGCCTTCTCTATTTGCTTGCATTTACAAGGCCCTGATAACTACAGTTTAGTATCTAATTAAATTTTTTAACAATATCATACTTGAAATGGATAAATTAGATATTAAGATAGAGGATATAGATCAAACCATTCTTTATTTAACTTTATAGGATTGATCAGTGCTAAGTGTTGTCTGGGAATTTCATGTTATAGGAGCAAGTGTTTATTTGCAAGTGTTCTTTGTAATTGTTTTGTGTTTTCTAGGAATTGAATGTTTCCTTGTGATTTAATTTTCATGAAAGTGTTTTTATATAGTGTAGTTGGGAACTTTAGAGTTTTATTGCATTGTTTTATGTTCTTTGAAAGTTGTCAGCTGGTGGTATGCTTCTCTGTGTACATATTATTTCCAACTTTACTCAAAATTATTGAACTTCTGCAACTCAAAAAAAAGTTATGGTGTGGGGGATGCATATGTAGTGAGTGGGCTGTGGGGGATGCATATGTTTGGTTCTGTGTGTTGGATGCATATGCAGTGTGTGGGTTTTGGGGAATTCATATACAGTGGGGGATACAAGAATTGGGATTGATTCATATTATATTTGTTGGATGTAGTTGGGGATGGATTGTGGTATTAGGTTATTCAATTATGAATTTGTTGGTGTAGGGTAGGGGGATGCAGTGGGAAGTTGAGGGTTCAAAAAAGGGGATGCATATTACTATTAAGATGTATTGGTCTATTCCAACAGTTCTAAAACTGTTGTAATTTATCTATAGAAAACATTTAGCTTAAACCATTAGTAAAATACCACTGCAACATCCTATACCAACAGTTCCATCTGATTCGTTGGTAAAATAAATAAATTCCAGCATTTAATATACTAACAATTATGTTACCATTGGTATAACCCTATTCCAATGGTATGATAGAACCATTGGTATAATAAATAAATTATAGAATCCTATATACCTATGCCTATTTAACCATTGGTATAACCCTATTCCAATGGTTCTAATTGAACTTTTGGTAAATTAATATCATGTCTAGATTATACCAATGGTTTCCTCTAAACTGTTGGCATAGGGTTATCGCAATGGAAAACCAACCAACGGTAGTTCCAACCATTGGGATACCCTATCCCAATGGTTTATGAATCATTCGCAATGGTTTACAACCATGGTTATAGTTTAGGTTTCAAATAGTGTCCCTCCATGCCACTAGTACAACTGTGCGCCCTTCGAAAAGAACGATGTGCTTCAGACCTATCAAATATCCATGAGGGGAATGCCCTGTGGATAACTAAGCAACTTGGGTCTCATATTCAATATCCCCAGCTATGAATACCTTAATTTCTATAATAGAAGAGGGGTGAAAACCAAATACTAGAGTTAAGATGCTCCATTTCCATCCACAATGGGTATTTATAATGCAAACAATTGCTCTGAAACCTCACTTAGTAACTGCAATCAAGATCTCTTAATGAGAGTATCTTCCAAAATGTTCCACTTCCCAAGAATATTGAAAATCTCATAGTCATATTCCTAAAGACACTCTAGACCTCACCACAATCTCATGTTTAAATCCTTATGAGAGAAGATATAATTGATACTCTTGTGGTCATAGTAGATGGTAAACCTCTCACCAATTAAGTAGTGTCACAACATCATCAATGAGAAGACTACCCCTTATATATCATGATCATGGGTCATGTAGTTCTTCTCATGCCATCTCAAATGTCATGAACCATAGACAATCATTTCTTGCCCCTTCACCATGAGACAACCAATCCTGGTCCCTGGAACATCGGTGAACACTACATACCCGACTCCATCCTTTGGTAATCTCAAGATGGGAGCACTCGTCATCCTATTACTTATCTCCTAAAATCATTATTGGCACTTCTCTATTCACAAAAATGGCTACCCATTCCATGTCAAAGATTTCAAGGGAGTTAATAGTCTAGAAAAGCTGAGTACAAACCTCTGAGAGTACCCAACCAAACCCATGAGACTCTGAACCTTGGTAACACTCTTAGGTGGCTCCCAAATATGAACCGCCTCAATATTCACTTGATCCACTGTGACTCCAGCCTCATAAATGATGTTTCCTATGAAACATACCTCTCAAATCCATAAATGAAACTTCGAGAGCTTCCCATAAAGATGGTTCTCTAAGAGGGTGTCCAGGAATATCCACAAGTGTATCATGTGATCCTCCTCAGATGTCGGGTACACAAGGATGCCATCAATGAATACCACCACAAATCCAGACTATGTAATGCTTGAAGATCATATTCATCAATACCATGAACCCTTCTGGGACGTTTTTCACACCAAACAATATCACCAAGTACTCGTAGTGGCCATACTGACATCTTAAGGTTGAATTTGGTACAACATCATCTTCTACACGCAGGTGGTGGTATCTTAACTTGAGGTAATTCTTTGAGAACGACCTCACTACCATCTACTGATCAAAGTGGTCTTCACTCACGGTTAGTGTATAATTGTTCTTCATTTTCACCTAACCTAGGTTCCAGAAGTCCACACACAAATTCATGCTCCATTATTTCTTCTTGGAAACAAAAACTATGGCCCCCTACGGTGAAATATTGTGTCTCATAAAGCCCTACTTAGACAATTCCTCCAGTTATACCCTTGACTCATGATGCTTTGTGGGATCCATCCGATATGCATATGTAGATATCAGTGTCATCCTGAGGTATACATTAGTGTATAATTATACCTCCCTATGGGGAGTTAATCTAGTGACATCCTCAATAAGGAAGTCCTCATACTATGCCATCACTATAGAAAACTGAGGAATCCTTTCATCCACTTCACCAAGGGTGAAGCTATCCAACTGATGGGTAATTATATGTACCCTCCTTTGAGTAAGTCCATCCTTCACTGCATGTGTTTCTTTTCACCAACAATGAAAAACCTTGTCTCATCTGTAGAGACCCATAGATTGACATACATGGGTGTTACATTACTCTTTTGGTATACTTAACACATAAAAAAAACTGACACCAAAGGACGGTAATAGTTTAGTGTCTTTGGAAACTCATAACATAATCTTCCAATCATGGTAAAAGATCTTAAACATCTCTCATAAAGTTCTTCCCTTTTTGTTTTCATACCTAAAATCTTTCTTTATATCCTAGGGAAAAGAAAACATAAAAAGGGTGAGCTCAAATACTCAGTAAGGGTAAACATGGAGAACATAAAACAATCCATAAACATTTGAATGTAAAATCATGAAAATAAAACTAAACATCAAAATCATGATTAATGACATAAAACATGGAAGTACATAAGGAATAAATCATAAAGGAACATTTATCATGATAAAGTAGAATGGGAATAAAACATGTAATTATGGAAAACCATTAAGAACATTATATTATTTCTATAGTAGACAAGGCATTGCTTCCCAGACCATCATAGTGGACAAAGTACATTACGGAACCGGGTTTACTTGTCGTTCCAGCCCTGTATTATTGAACCAGATTTTACTTACCATTTTGGCCATATTTATCTCAAGAGATATAAATCGTTACCCAATGAATTGGAGGGAGATATAGGTCCCAACCATCTCATAATGAAAACATTCTTATGTGTGCAAAAAAATCATAAATTATACATCATAACATAACCCATGTAATAAAAATGGGATTCTTAAACATCATGCCATAATAACATAATCCATATAAGATAAAAGACTTCATAAAAATAATTCCATAATTACATAATCAAATCAATGTAATAATAGGGATAGAAACCTACCCCTATATCATCTTAGATTGTAACACCCCGAGCTTCAACGGTACGCTTCTCTTTGAATAATACAGTAGCGTGTGTTGTATGCAACTTCGAGTTTTAACACACACCACAACCAACCAAACTAGCCGTTATGAATTATAATACCCACTTTTTGAAATTTTATAAATTTTACCTTTCAAAATGGACTTCATTTTTGGATTTGGAATATTGAAATTATGCTAGGATGAATTTTTGGTATTTTTCTGAAAACATTCAATTTTTGATGAACAGTAAAAAACATTAAGTTATTGGTTAAAACCGACTTTTTATTTAAATAATTATTTATTTTATTTAAATTTATTTTAGGTCCAAATATATACATAATACCCATATAAGTTCAATTTAATTCATTGGAGTCAGTTTATTATAATTTTAGAAACATAAAAATTTTATTAAACTTTTCGCCGTCTTTTACCCACATCATAGGAGAATTTGGAAATTCACATAAAACATAATTGTACCTCTTCTGTGAGTGGAATTTCGAAAATCCGAGAGACATGGTTAATATAAAGGAGTAAAATGTGGTTCTATAAGATACAAATAATTTCTGGTGAATAGTAACTTTTTACTTTTATTTACCACATTTATAAGTAAATAGGGTAATTAAGGGTAAAAATGATATTAATATTACCCTAACACGTGACCTAATTCTATTGGACAAGTGTATCTAGAAAAAAAAAACCTTAGGAATAAAATATTATCATTTAGGTCCACTTGGATTAGATTAGGTCATTTATTATTATTTAATTCAAAGAAGAGTTAAAAGAGTTAAAATCAAAGTTTTTTAACTAAAACATTTTTAATATAGGGTTTTACATAAGATAAATTTGATTATAAATATTAATTATAAATCTAGAAATATTTCCTACATAATTTTATTTTATTTATAATTTTTAGACATTAAATAATTTAATTTATTTATGACACAATGGTGATGTAGTAATTACCTAATTAATGAAATATAAAAATAATTGATAATATAAATACCCAAATAAATGTAATTTTAGACTTATTATGAATTACACTAATTTTAGAGGTTAATATTACATGTTATTAGTGATTTAATTATGTTTTCTCAAAGTAATCATGTTGTTCTGATTTTCACAAAAATCAAATACCAAATAGTGTAAAAATTGATATATAGAGTTTTTAAAACAAATATTATATTAATAATTGATACTAAATTTTTAAAAATCAAAGGATCATCCATGAGACATATATAATGATAGGTGTATCATTAATGGACCACTTGGGGGTCTCTTGGAGTTATATAGTAAGTTTATTAACTATATAATATAAAAATACAATGTGACATGGTAAATGTTAAGCTAATTAACTAAGAGTTAAAACTAAAAGATAAGGTTAATATAGTAACCCAAACCTATCTAAAACCTATTGGTTGAGTGGTCATCAACCCATAACCACCATAAACTTTAAATAATCTACTTTGGAGCCATTATAAACCGAATATGAATTTATTATAAAATAATATTTCTAGCTTTTCCAAAGGTGCCCCTCACCCCTCTTATAAAAGGGCTCTTCCCCTTCTCTCAATTTCACACCATCAAAGCCTTTTGGCTCGGCAAAACTCTGCCCAAATATCCTCCCCAATTCCCTCACTAAAACCTATAGGCCTTAGTTTTATTGGAAAGCCAACCTAAGGATCCCTTTTGATCAAATCAAAAGGAATAATCTGAATAAGAGGTAAGGATTTCACAACCCTCTTTCAAGTTCCTTTCTTCTTCAACATCTTCTTTCCTTGTTACTTCCATTATAAAATAATAACTCTAGTATATTCTATATACTGTGATTTTATTATAAATATGGAACAATCAAATTTATTATTCTATCCATCCCTTGAATGACATGTCACCATACGTGTGTACGTACGGCCTACCGTCTCCACGTCGTGGTGTAATTTTTATTCAATATAGTATTATTTAGATGGGTATAATAATGATGTATAATTCATGTAAATAATAAATATAACATGTTAGTTATTCTGTATATATGATATACCATCCAATTATATATTATTTTAATATCAAAAGAATGATATTGTCGCTCGTGCGTACGTACGGACTACCGTCTCCACGAACGTGATGAGATTCATTCCTCATCGTATCCATTCAACTATAATTCTCCTTTGATGATTAAAAATAATGTTTAAGGACTTGATATCATTCTGAATATGAATAATATACAACCTATCCCTAACAATCATGGCTTATGTAATAAAATATATAAAATAAAACGAGTAAGTTAACACCTGAAATGGTGATAATACAAAGATATTATTAACAAAGAAGTGTTAAAAGATCAAATATGATATCATATTAATATATATGATTATTTTATAACATAATAAAAATTATTTAACTATTATACAAGAGGTTAACCTACCCTCAAACATGGAAAAGTACAAGGTAAGGGTTTATTTCACAATCTCTTCATTATCTGAGGTTGTTTATACGTGATTATCTACTGGGACCTCTTTATCATCCACATCCATGTTTCTTAAAAGTGTAATCCAAAAAATTTTTACTATTTACTAAGCAATGGGTTAAAGTCATTTATACCCTTGTTTGACTTTTATAAAATGGTTTGAAAGGAATCTTTCCATCATTTTCCAAATAATTCCCTTTTTAACCTTTTCGACAAAATTACGGTAAGAATGTTTTTTTAACTTATACGGCCGGTGCGGCTATTTTCTGCTGTTATAAAATCTCCGAAGCTACCTTTCCAAGATTATAAGAATATTTTAAAAGTAAATGTTTTGTTTTATAATTATGTGACTTTTAAATGATTTAAAAAAGAGAGAAATTTCTATCAAATAGTTTTAATTTCATCTATGTCAACATCCTTTGATGGATTTTAAGCTTATTTGAATGTGATTTTTTATGATACAAAAATTCCATATTGTAATGAAGGTTTTGTGATATATTTGACTGTGGATGTGTTATTTTATACCATTGATGGTTTATGGATAAAGTACTGACATTTCTTATGCTAGTTTTAATACGAATGTTTATGTTATGTTTAAACCTGTTCATATGAGGAATGCATTGGACATAATAAGTGATGGGTGGAGCCCAATATAGCTCCTCGATGCATCGGTAGGTCTCATGAGACAAACTAGTGTCTTGGCCCAAGGCCTTGACAAAATCTTATTTATAGTCTTGGCACGAGGCCTTGACTATGTAGTTATGATAGTCTGGCAGTATGCATTCCATCATTATGAAAGTGGTTATTGATATTTCATGTGATTATTAGACAAGAAGAATATCCATGTGAATAAGTAAATGGAATTATTTCATTTTATCTTTTCCATATTATGTGGAAGCTCTAGTTTAAATGGATTTTGTTTTAGTTATACATTGCCTTAAATGTTTATGCTTATTTATGAAAGTTTATGCTATATTATTATCCTTACTGAGCATCTGATCTCACCCCTTTTCATGTTTTATTTCTCCCAGGATATGAAGAAGTAATTTATGAATGTCTTGCAGGGATAGTATGAGGGGATATGAAGACAAGATGTTGTTTTAGTAGTTTTTACTTTATGATGTAATTTAAACTTTATGAATGTATCTAGTTATTCCACGACAACTAAACTAATCAGTCTTTGGAGACTTTATCTTTTGTGATCATGCCAATATTATGTAATAATGCACCGACTCTAGGAAACTAGGGTCGGGGAATTACAGTTGGTATCAGAGGATGTTTAGTACAAACCTTGGAAGCAATATTTAGATAAACTCTGATTAGAGAACTTTTCCCCAAGATAGACTTTGATGATTAGTATAGAAGAACTTCCTAGAATTTTGGTACTTTAGAGATTTTGTGATTTTTCTAAGCAATACATCCCTATCTGGATATGAGCAGGTAGAGGAGGCTCTAACACAAATGTACCTAGAGGGAAAAACCCAAAAACACCGCTTTGAGCTAGACTCGAACGGGAACTACTGCACGACAACAGTCCTTGCTAGACTCTTGGTTACGACACTCCCGTGGGATATGCTTATGATAATTCTCCTTTTCTTTACAAACCATTATAAAGGGTTTATGAGTATATACATCCCCACATAAATTGTTTATTATGATTATGGATTATATCTATAAATATTTCAATTTATGTTAAGTGTTTTAAAAGTTTGGAATTATGTATTTTGATTCATAAACTGATCTAGTTTATGAAATTGTTTAGAAACGGATCCTAGTGGAAGAAAGGGAAACCATATCAATGTATGCACTCTATGTCGGGATTTCCCGCATGCTCAAGATAATTATAGTAGAGATGGTGATGCAGCTGGTACTGATCAGCTAATAACCATACTGGGATAACTCACTCAGGTTATGAGTAATAACCTTACCCGTATGGAGCACCCTGATCCAAAGCGTGGAGGAAAAATGTTATATAGCTTCATGAGGCAACAACCACCAACATTAAATGGGAGTACAAATCCATTGGTAGCTGAGCAATGGATAAGTTCCCTAGAGAAAATGTTTCAGGCTTTGGGGAGTAGTGAAATGGAAAATGTTATCATGGCAGTTTACCGCCTCACTAAAGATGATGATCAGTGGTGGTCATTGATTCAAAACATGAAGGAAGACGATGAAGTATCAAATATGGAATGGAGGGAGTTCAAATATCTATTTTTTGGAAAATACATTCCTCGTGACCATCGAGCTGATATGGAAAGGCAATTTCTAAGCCTGAGACAAAAGGAGGATGAGAATGTTGCAAAGTATGAGGATAACTTTACAAGTTTAGAAAGGTATGCTGGAGAGTATATACATAACCCAAGAATTAAGATTGATTGTTTCTTTTATGGGTTAAAACCATTTCTTCGTCGAGAATTAGCGTCACAATCCTTATCGTCGTACAAAGTCATTGTCTCATGTGCTACCAAGTCAGAAAACGAATTCTCTATGTATTATGACTTTAAAGAAAATCAAGAGAAGAAGAGATCTACTGATCAATCTGGTAATTGAAATAAGTGGATGAAGGGAAAATTTGAATATCCATCTTGTAGTAAATGTTGGAAGAAATACCCTGGTACTTGCTTAAATGGAATGGGAGTCTGTTACTAGTGTTGTGAAAAAGGCCACCAAGCTCGTGATTGTAAGGGGAATAAAGAATTTACCAATGTTCAATGCTACAACTCCAGGGAGATGGGACATTATGCAAATGAATGCCCTAATCATCAGGGGAAATTACCTCCGAAAAGGCCAAGGGATCAAGGCCAAGCTTATGCTATCACTACTGCTGAGGTAGAATCTCCGAAAGACATGGTGGCATGTAATTTAATGGTTTCCTCAAGTTTGGAAAATGCATTATTTGATTCTAAATCATCGCATTGTTTCATATCTTCCCAGTTTTCTAAGAAAATTAGATATTTTCAATTTGATATAACAAGGGAGTTGTCAGTTAAAACTCTTAAGGGAAGTGTGATTGCAACAATGTTTTGTGAATCAGTCCCCATTAGAGCACATAAATGTTCTTTATCAACTGATCTCATCGTCATACCTATGATTGAGTTTGATATAATCCTTGGTATGGATTGTCTTTTGGACCAAAATGAAAAAATTTATTGTAATAAGAAATAGGTTACTATTTCTGATGATGATGATAAGGAACACCTTATCTTTAGAGAAGAATCATCACCACCTAATTATTATCTATATCCACCCCCAGTAGCTCAACTAAATTCAATTTGTGGGAAGGAATAGAATAAAATGACTTTGGGTGAGGAAAGTAATGTTCAAATAGAGGATGTACCTATTTTGAATGAATTTTTAGATGTGTTTCCGGAATATTTACCTGGACATCCTCCAGAACGAGAAGTTGAGTTTTCCATTGATTTAATTCCTGGATCAAGGCATATATCGAAGACCGCTTATAGAATGACCATTGTGGAATTAGTTGAACTAAATAAAAAACTAGAGAAATTGAGTAATAAGGTATTTATTCACCCTAGTGTTTCTCCATGGGGAGCCCCTGTCCTTTTTGTTAAAAAAAGATGGATCTATGAGGTTATGTATCGACTACAGGGAAATCAATGCTATAACAATAAAGAACAAGTATCCCCTACCTCGCATTGATGATTTATTTGACCAACTGCATGGAGATAAATACTTTTCAAAGAATGACCTTAGATCTGGATACCATTAGTTGTGTGTGAAGAAGGAAGACATTCCGAAGATAGCATTTCAAACCAGGTACGGGCATTACGAGTTTACAGTAATGCCTTTTGGGCGGACTAATGCACCCTCTGTACTCATGGATCTAATGAATAGAGTTTTCAAAGAATATATTGATAATTTTTTGGTGGTATTTATTGATGATATCTTGGTATAATCCAAAATCTACGAAGGTCATGAAAATCACTTGCGCGTTATCCTGAAGGCTCTGAGAAGACATGAATTATATGGGAAGTTTAGCAAGTGTGAATTATAGCTTCAGGAGATTTATTTTCTTGGCCATATTGTCTCTAAATATGGAATCTCTGTTGATCCTTCTAAGAACAAGGAAATCCAAGCATTTCCTTCACCAACAGGTATAACTGAGGTACGCAGTTTTATTTGTTTACCAGGTTATTATTGATGTTTCGTCCAGAATTTTTCCCGGTTGGCTAACCCATTAACAAAGCTCACAAGTAAAGGGGTTAAAATTGTTTGGACAAAAGAGTGTGAAGAATGTTTCAATGAACTGAAGAGAAGATTATCAAATGATCCTATATTGACTCTACCATCGGGGAATGATGGGTTTGTTATTTATAGTTATGCATCGAAGAAAGGACTTGGTTGTGTCATTATACATAATGATAGGTTTATTGACTATGCATCACGATAGTTGAAAATTCATTAGAAAAACTATCCTACTCATGATCTTTAGTTAGCAGCTGTGATCTTTTCTTTGAAGACATGGAGACACTACATCTATGGTGAAAAATGTGAGATTTATACTGATCACAAGAGTTTAAATTACATTTTCTCACAGAAAGAACTCAACAAGAGGTAAAGGCGATGGATTAAACTACTCAAGGATTATGATTTCATGATACACTACCACCTGGGGAAGGAAAATAAGGTGGAATATGCTTTGAGCAGAAAGGATCATGGAGTTTTGAATAAGATGAGAGTTTAAAGGGATCTTATTTTTATGGATTTAGTAAAAATGGATATGGGAATGACCATGGAAGGTGAAAAATCAATACTTTTTCAAATGGTTTCCAAACCATCTTTACTAGAAAGGATAAAGATTTCTTCGACCGATGATGAAGAGTTTCAAAAGAAGATTAAAGCTGTGAATGATGGGAGATTGAGTGACTTTGTGTATTAAGATGAAATTTTGAAATTTTGGAAGAGACTATGTGTTCCCAATATACCTGATCTAAAAACGGAATTATTGGAGGATTCTCAAAGTTCCAATTTCTCTATACACCCTAGGAGCACAAAAATGTATAGATATTTGAAGGAGCATTTTTCGTGGGATAACATGAAGAGGGAGATTGTTGTTTTTGTGTCAAGATGTATGGTTTGTCAATAAGTGAATGCTGGAATGCAACAACCTGAAGGAGTCATGCAACCTCTTCCCATACCTGAGTGGAAATTGGATAATATCACGATGGACTTTGTCCTGGGACTACCGAAGAATCCTAGAAAGAACGATGCAATATGGGTCATTGTTGATCGTCTTACCAAGTCAGCACATTTTCTTTCTATATGATAATATCTACCACTTGAAGGTCTAGCAAGACCATATATTAATGAAGTTGTGAGACTTCATGGAGTACCCCTATCAATTTTTTCTGATCTTGATCCCCATTTTACTTCAAGATTCTGGAAAAGTATTCATAAAGCCTCGGATACTGAACTTCGTTTGAGCACTGCCTACCACCCTCAAACAGATGGACAATCAGAACGGACTATTCAAACCTTAGAAGACATGTTGAGATCCTACTCACTTGACTTTTAGGGTATGTGGGATCAATATTTTCCTCTGGTTGAGTTTTCTTATAATAATAGATTCCATTCAAGTATTCGGATGGCACCATATGAAGCGTTATATGGAAAGAGATGTCGCACACCATCCTGTTGGGATGACGATGGTGAAAGAAAACTTGTAGGCCCAGAACTGGTGGAGGAAACAATGGAAAAGGTAAAGGTAATCCAAAACCACATCAAAGAAGCTCAAAGTAGGCAGATGATCTATGCTGATAATAGATGGAAGGATTTGAAATTTCTGGTAGGAGATCATGTTTTCTTAAAGGTATATCCATGGAAAGGAGTTATATGTTTCGGTAAGAAGGGGAAATCGAGTCCCAGGTACATCAGACTTTTCGAAATTCTATTACTAATTGGGGTTGTAGATTACCGTTTGGCAATGCCGTCAATTCCCTCCAAAGTTCACGAAGTGTTCCACGTATCACTATTGAAGAAATACATGCCTGACCCAACGCATGTACTCACTTACGAGGAATTAGAACTGGAACCTGATATATGTTATTTAGAAGAGCCCATCAGGATTCTTGATACCATAGAACAAGTGCTCAGAAACCGGACGACTCATCTGGTAAAAGTTCTATGGAGAAACCATAAGATGGAAGAGGCAACGTGGGAACCTGAGGAACTTATGATGAAGAACCACCTGAGTCTTTTCATGCGGTAGTATTCTATAAATTTTGAGGACAAAATTATTTGAAGGAGGGGAGAATGTAACACCCCAAGCTTCCAAGGTACGCTTATCTTTGAAAAATATAGTAGTGTGTGTTGTACGCAACTTTGAGTTCTAACACACACCACAACCAATCAAACTAGCCGTTATGAATAGTAATACCCACTTTTTGAAATTTTATAAATTTAACATTCAAAATGGACTTCATTTTTGGATTCGGAATATCGAAATTGGCCTAGGGTGATTTTTTGGTATTTTTTTGAAAACTTTCAATTTTTGATGAATAGTGAAAAACACTAAGTTATTGGTTAAAACCGACTTTTTATTTAAATAATTATTTATTTTATTTAAATTTATTTTAGGTAAAAATAGATACGTAATACCTATATAAGTTTAATGTAATTCATTAGAGTCAGTTTATAATAATTTTAGACACCTAAATTTTTTTTAAACTTTTCACCGTCTTTTACCCACCTCCCAGGAGAATTTGGAAATTCACATAAAACATAATTTTACCGCTTCTGTGAGTTTAATTTCGAAAATCCGAGAGACGCGATTAATATCAAGGAGTAAAATTTGGTTCAATAAGATAAAAATAATTTTTGGTGAATAGTAACTTTTTTACTTTTACTTACCACGGTTAAAAATAATAAGGTAATTAAGGGTAAAAATGATGTTAATATTACCCTAACACATGTCCTAATTCTATTGGACAAGTGTATCTCGACCACAAACAACCTTAGGAATAAAATATTATCATTTAGGTCCACATTGATTAGATTAGTACATTTATTATTATTTAATTCAAAGAAGAGTTAAAAGAGTTAAAATCAATGTTTTTTAACTAAAACATTTTTAATATAAGTTTTTACATAAGATAAAATCGATTATACATATTAATTAGAAATATAAAATAATTTCATACATAATGGTATTTTATTTATAATTTTTAGACATTAAATAATTTAATTTATTTATGACACAATGGTGATGCATTAACTACCTAATTAATGAAATATTAAAATAATTGATAAAATAAATACCAAAATAAATTTAATTTGATACTTTTTTTGAATTAAAATAATTTTATAGGTTAATATTACATGTTAATATATACTTAATTATGTTTTTTTGAAGTAAAAATACTGTTATGATTTTCAAAAAAATCAAATACCAAATAGTGTTAAAATTGACATAAAAGAGTGTTTAAAAAAAATAATACATTATTAATTGATATTAAATTCCTAAAAATCTAAGGTTCAGCCAAGAGACTTATATAATGATAGGTGTATAATAAATGGACAACTTTGGGGTCTATTGGATGTATATAGTATGCTTATTAACTATATAATATAAAAAAACAAAGTGACATGGTAAATGTCAAACTAATTAACTAAGAGTTAAAACTAAATGATAAGGTTAATATAGTGACCCAAACCTGCCTAAAACCAATTGGTTAAGTGGTTTTAGACCCATAACCACCTTAACCATTAAATAATCCAATTTGGAGCCATTATAAACCGAATATGAATTTATTAAAAATAATATTTCTAGCTTTTCCAAAGGTGCCCCTCACCCCTCTTATAAAAGGGAACTCCCCCTTCTCTCACTTTAACATCGTTAAAGCCTTTTTCTTGGCCAACCTCTGCCCAACTATCCTCCTAACTTCCCCCAATACAAACTAGAGGCCTTAATTTGTTCAGAAAGCCAACATAAAGAGACCTTTTGATCAAATCAAAAGGAATAATCCGAAGAAGAGGTAATGATTTCACCACACTATTTCAAGTTCCTTCCTTCTTCAACTTCTTCTTTCCTTGTTATTTCCATTATAAAATAATAACTTTAGTATATTATATATATTTTGATTTTATCATAAATATGGAACAACCAAATTCATTATTCTATCCATCCCTTGAATTACATGTCACCATATGTGCGTACGTACGGCCTATCGTCTCCACGTCGTGGTGTAATTCTTATTCAATATATTATTATTTAGATGGGTATAATGATGATGTATAATTCATGTAAATAATAAATATAACATGATAATGATTATTTATATATTATATACCATCCAATTATAAATTATTTTAATATCAAAATAATGATATTGTCGCTCGTGCGTACGTACGGACTACCGTCTCCACGAACGCGATGAGATTCATTCCCCATCGTATCCCTTCAAGTATAATTCTCACTTGACGATTAAAAATAATGTTTAAGGACTTGATATCATTCTGGATATAAATAATATACAACCTATCCATAACAAACATGGATTATGTAACAAAAAATTTAAAAGAAAACGAGTAAGTTAACACAAGAAACGACAATAATACAAAGATATTATTAACAAAGCAGTGTTAAAAGATCATATATGATATCATATTAATTTATATGATTATTGTATAACTTAATAACAATTATTTCACCATTATAAAAGAGGTTAACCAACCCACGACCAAGTAAAAGTACAAGGTAAGTGTTTATTTCACAATATCTTCATTATCCGAGGTTGTTTATACGTGATTATCTACTGGGATCTCTTTATCATCCACATCCATGTTTCTTAAAAGTGTTTTACAAAACATTTTTTTTATTTACTAGACTATGGCTTAATGTCATTTGTACCCGTGTTTGACTTTTATAAAATGGTTTTAAATGAATCTTTCCGTCATTTTCCAAACAAGGTCCTTTTTAACCTTTTCGACAAAATTATGGTAAGAATTTTTTTTTAACTTATACGGTGGGTGCGGCTATTTTCCACTGTTATAAAATCATTGAAGCTTACCTTACAAGATTATAAGAATATTTTCAAAGTATATGTTTTATTTTATAATTATGTTACTTTTAAATGATTTAAAAAAAATAGATATTTCTCTCAAATAGTTTTGATTTCATCTATGTCAACATCCTTTGATGGATTTTAAGATTATTTGAATGTGATTTGTTATGATACAAAACTTCCATATTGTATTGAATGTTTTATGATATGTTTGACTGTGGATGTTTTATTTTTATACCATTCATGGTTTATGGATAAATTATTGACATTTTGTATGCTAGTTTTAAAACTAATGTTTATGTTATGTTTAAACCTGTTCATATAAGGAATGAATTGGACTTAATAAGTGACATGTGGAGCCCGCTATAGCTCCTCGATGCATCGGTAGGTTTCATGAGACAAACTATTGTCTTGGGACAAGGCCTTGACAAAATCTTATTTGTAGTCTTGGCACGAGGCCTTGACTATGTGGTTATGATAGTCTGTCATTATGAATTCCATCATTATGACAGTGGTTATTCATATTGCATATGATTATTCGACTAGTATAATATCCATTTGAATAATTAAATGGAATTATTTCATTTTATCATTGCCTTATTACTCTAAAGTTCTAGTTTAAAAGGATTTTGTTTTAGTTATACATTTCCTTAAATGCATATGCTTATTTGTGAAAGTTTCTGCTATATTGTTATCTTTACTGATCATCTGAGCTCACCCCTTTCAATGTTTTATTTTTCCCAGGATGTGAAGAAGTAATTTATCAATGACCGGTAGGGATAGTATGAGGGTATATGAAGACAAGATGTTGTTGTTGTAGTTTTCACTTTATGATGTAATGTAAACTTTATGAATGTATCTAGTTATTCCAAGGGTACTAAACTAATCGGTCTTTCGAGACTTGATATTTTTTTATCATGCCAATATTATGTAATAATGCACCGACTCTTGGAAACTAGGTTCGGGGTGTTACATAGATGGAAAATAATTTTGATAAAACCCTTGAACTCATTTCTTGAAAAAAATATCCTTTCTCCTTCAAAATCATTTTCTTTTCTCAAAATGACATATAATTTTAAAAGAAATGAATTTTTGTTGAATATAATCATGAAATATTGCATAGGAAGCTTCATTGAAATAAGGAGTTATGAAACCGTAAAAATCCATTCATGTTGTATAAGTTAAAAAAACATTCTCCTCGTACTTTTTCCGGAAAAGTCAAAAAGTACCTCGTATGGTAAATAATAGATAGATTCCTTCCATACCTTGTGGTAAAAGTCAAAAAGGGTAAAAATGAATTTAAAGATACATGGAAGAATATTATACATTTTATGAAAACATTTTGAGAAAACATATACATGGATGATAAACATAACCCCAATAAATACTTACAAATAAACAATCTCGGATAAAAACAAGATTGGAATAATTATCCCTTAAATTTGGTCCAATTTCTTCCGTACGAGTCAAAAACTCCTGTATAGTAGTTTTAAACATATTATTAACATGTAACAGAACCATAATAATATTTATGATATCATATATGATTCATTTATGACTTTATATTACCCGTTATTTTGTCAATTTAATGTTAAAACAGCGTTTTGGGTAAAATCGTTTCATTTATCTTGCGTGTTTTGACTTGTAATTATTCATATGATTACTTAGATCATGATTAGTTACTTATATAAGGTAAAACAATATTTATATATATAATATATATTCCTAATATATATATAATATATTGATAAATGGAATGAAATACACCGTTCATGGAGACGGTAGGTTGTACGTACGCATGACCGCTGTTTTCATTTCATTGTAAAGTTGAATAGAAGAAAATGACATATATATATATATACATACATAAATTAAGTAGAATTATTATTTCATATATTTCATGATTACTTTTTTTATATACTTTATAATCATTCTTGAATTGTTAACATGGAGAATGAATCTCATCGCGTCGTGGAGACGGAAATCCATACGTACGCACAAGCGACAATATCATTCCAATAAGTGTTGAATGGTATTGGAGTGAGTTATATAATATCTAAAAATTAGTATCATGTTATAATAATCATATATAGTTATTATTCTCACAATTATATCCACTGAAGTATAGTGGTGGTGGAAAAACATATTACACCACGGTGTGGAGATGTAAGCTGTACGTACGCAGGCGCGGTGATTTCATTTTTTGTAGGATGGATATAAAGTTAAATAGGGTTGTTTCATATTTATAATAACATATCAGTATATTAGTGATACAGATATTCTTACTTTATTATGAAACAATAAAATAAGAGAAAGTAGAAGAATAAATGAATTTGAAAGAATCGGTAAAGGATATTACCTCTTCTTCGATGTGCCTCTTCTAAACCCCCTCTTTGGGAACTAAAGTTTGTATTTGAAGAAGAAAAAGACCTCTATTATGTTTCTATGGAAGTGTAGAAGATAAATGGAAATGGTTTTTTCGAGATTGAAGGATCAAAAGTTGTGAAGAGGAGAGGGAGGAGGTTCCCTTTTATAAGAGAGGAGAGATGAACTTTTGGAAACCTCTAAAATATTAATTAATAATAAACTCAAAACCAACCTAAAAACATCCAAAATGACTCAAATTCAAATATGAGATGATATAGGGTTGTAATATCATCATCCAATAAAATTTATACATTTTGGGAATTTATTTTAATCCTTATCAACTTGATTTATCCTTATTTAATCTATTTAATTTTATTTGTGGTAATAATATTCAAAATTTTAAATTGTTATAAATAATTACTTATGTGTTGTGAATTGTCCATAATTGGATACTTTATGACATTTTAGACCATTTAAATTTCATTTTATAATTTTTAAATAATTTGTGATTTTAAAACAATTTAATAATATGTTATTTTTATAAAATAAAAATAGTGTCAATTTTGTCACTATTCATTTATTTGAATTTAAATAAAATCCAAACAGAGGATATATTCGAACCAAAATATTTAATAGATTAATAACCTATCATATTTATATATATAATTCCAAGATCACGTTAAATAGTTCATATAATATTTAATTTAATATTTTTAAAACCATTTGTTTAATATTTCAATAAATAAAATAATTATACATCACTATTGTGTCATCGTTAACGATACATATTTAATACCTATAAATTCTAAATAAATTAACATGACATTGATAGATTAATGAGATTTCTGGGGATTATTTATTTTTGATGTTTTATGAAATTTATCACTAAATTAAAATAATTACACTTATAAGATATAAGAGAGTGATATGTAGTCACTTTCATTGGTTTTAATAAAAATTACATCATTTTCATGGTCAAAAGTCCATGAAATGAATCTATTATAACTATTAGGTTATATGAGTTGACTTTTATTCATCCAATAGAATTTTGGCAGGTGTTAGAGTAATTTAATAATCTTATTTTTACCCTTAACTACCTGATTTACCTTTAACTGTAGTAAATAAAATTTACCGTAGTTACTATTCATAATGTCTAAAAATAAAAATTATCCTATTAAAATAATTTTTACCTACTGATTCCAAAAATGTAATTAAGTTTTCCAAATTCAAATCACAGAAGTTGCTGTATTTAATTTAAAATTAATCCCGCTGTTGAGAAAATGGGTTTTAAAAGATACAATATTGCAAAAGATTGAAATGTTTTTACATATAAATTTAGTGTAAAATTATTGATAATTAATTAAATTATATTATATGGTAAAAATATATTCTATTTATACTTTAAAAACATTCAATATTATTATTTAACCATATAAATTATCTTGATGAAAAAAGTTGTTTTTTATTAAAATTTAGCTTATTTTTACTATTAATCAAAATATAAAAGTTAAAAGAAAAATATTAAAAAATTATCCAAAGTTATTTTTTATAAATTTAATGAAGTTAATAAGTTTATTAAATCAAATTGATCATATAAACGTGCCAAAACTATATTTAAAGTGGGTGCACCATCAAAATGCGATACAATTGCATTTTTTGAAAAAAAACTTATTTTACCCGAAAAATTTATTTTGTTCTGATACCATGTTCTAGATAATGTGAAAGATGAATGATAATGTGGTAAAATTAAAATTTTGGTTAATAATATTCATAGATTCTAGTTCATGATAATATTATAACAATATATCATTGTTTAGTGAAACTCAGTATTGCGTACAACACACTCTATTGAGGAAGGTCGCTCTTGCGTGTAACACAAGACAAGAATAGTGTTTGCATTACTACAAGCTAATATGGTGTTGTGTATAGCGCAATATAATCTTAGTGTAGCATACAACAAAAGACATCACTAAAATTAAAAGGAATCATTCTCATAAAATTTCAGGGTGTTACGTCATCACCACAAACACACCACACTCTCTACCTCAAATAGTCAATATGAGCATGGATTGTAGTAGCTAGTCCATACCAAGAATGACATCATAAGGCCTTGAAGCCAATACCAATAGATCCCAACCAAAAACATGACATCTAAGAGTAACGTCACACTATCATCACCAGTGTCTGATCATCGATTATCCTCCCTTAGGGGCCTCTATGCGTAATGTTTAAGTCACCAGTTCCAATGGAATCTATGAGCCTCGAACAAAGGTTGTGGTAAGAAAAGAATGATTGGAACCTATGTCTAATAAAACTAATGGTAAGGTGGAAATGACATAGATCGTATCACTTATCATCACTAGAGCACTGAGGTCATAGTCTTCCATCTCCTACAGTTATCTTCATCCCTTTCCACAAGCTCATTAAGCCTAGTGTGGACCACCTAGGGGTGGTGGTGGTAATATGTCGAATCTCTGCCCACCACCTACTACTCTACCTATTCATCTTCTATGTCTTCTTCCTTACATACAACCCTACTCAAGCCTCCTCCTCTACCTTGGCATTACCTAGACCATCTTCTGATCATCCATATGATGGGTCAGCCAATATCATGCCAAATGTCCCTAATCGCCGCACAAGTAACACAACCTATCCTTCACCTACTTTATTTTCCCAAGGAGCCCAATAATATTGAACGTGTATCATGGGGTCATCCCCTGAAGTGTTTGATCAGATTTGGTCCTTGTATCTGCTGTCATACACCTACTTCTGAAGACTTAGTTTCATGGTACCTACTGGTGGCTCCCACTGCTGGTGTCTACTCTGCCATAAATCTCTCCACTAGTAGATCTCAATATAGTACCCCAACCTATATAGGGTTTTTAAGTTATATCATGTATAACCTGATCTCCTGAATTATCCCCTTCTAGATGGTTCGAGTCTTGAAGAACGGCTCTCGCACCATATATGTGGAGTAGTGAGAAAGATCAAAAAATCTCAGAGAGTACTCCGCCATAGTTTGATTTCACTATTGTACATGTAGGATCTCCTGTAATCTATGAAGATTTTTTCAAAGTCTATCTAATAGAGATACACCTCATCATGTGTTTGGGTCACTAAGATCCACCATCATCATGCTGAGCCATGAAGAAAACTCACGGCTATGACTACCATCTGGTCGGAAGGTTTCCTCACAATGAGAGAGACAAGATTCACCACCTCCAGCCAATACTCAACTACCTGGGGGTCTAGATCAATACTAATCAAATGAGTTCAATTCATTTAGTACTCATGAAATGCTCCCATTCTACGTTTTTCCTCAACCGGTAGTGCTGGTAGTAACTGCTTTTTCAAGGTGGGTGGTATCCCTGGTGCAGAGATTATCTCGAGTACATGTTATTGTACCGACACCTCATCATTAGGAAAATCAACCTCAAGATCACAAATATAATACCTACTGTCGGTCTGTGTAGAATAATCCTGAAATATATCAAGATGTACCATATTCAAGAGTATACCCAGTGTGATGACTCAATAAAAACACGAGGACACATTGATATCCTATATGATGCATGTACCATTATTTTCCCTATAGCCAATGATTTCCTGTAATGATTCAAAAATTAGGTGTAACGATTCCTGGTGTTTGGATACGTCAACTTCCACAATAAAACTATATTCCCCAACCATAAAGAGGAATTAAAAATATATAACATTGTTTCCCCAAACCAACATCACATACACTTGGTCCTTAAGAATAACTGACCGCTCTGATACCAATCTTTCACGACCCATCCCAGAGGGGCATGTGTCATGACTACCCCATTACCACCTCCTATAGGGTAGGGCCTATCGACTAGCACCGAGTTGGAATATTCCACAAGTGGGAGTCATTTTCGTAAGTTCATGTACAAACTCATACATCTCCAAGCCCAAAATGATGGAATGAAAACACACTGAGTAAACAATGTATGAATACACTAAGATAAAAACAACAGGGTATGATAGTAGGAAAACTAGAACGTAAATAGGGACAGAATTCAATCCCAATAAAAGAAAGAGTCTACATAAGTGAATGAATTTTTTTAATCACATCCACAGAAAATATTGTCTAAAGGGTAGGCGTAAGTTATTTGTATAAAATTGTAGGAGTACACCTCATCTGTCGAATAATTCTAAGCACCATTTGGTCCTGGTCCAACTAGGACTCTGTAAAAGTGTTGATCTTTGGCACCAGACACATAATGTATAAGAAAGGTCTGTGTAGGGGTGAGTTAATCAATACTCATTACTACACCCCAAAACCACAAAGGAATATAGCTATGAAATACACAAAGTATACCACAAAGGAAATGCATGAAGTATAACCCAGAGGAAACGCACAAAGTATACCACAAAGGAAACACATATATTATAGTCATCTCAAATAGGTATAAGTATATAGAAAGAAAATTATGTTTATCCGAAGTAGTCCACAGAAGACCCAGTTTTGATAACACATGGTGTTTCTGTAACACACAAAGCATCGATAACACATGGAGTATTGATAAAAGACGAAGTTTCAATAACACACGAGTGTCGAAAAACAAGGAGTATCGATAATACATGATTTTTCATTAAAACATGGAGTGTAGATAAGTCGTGCAACACCCATGTCACGTATTCACCATGTCACACAGTCACCAAGTCACACAGTCACCAAGTCACAGTCTGCCGTAAGATTTCGGTTGTAGCATGCTTATACTGGGGGAACCAACTCAAAAATCCATTAGTTCTTATGAAAACCTTCACAAAAAATCAAAATGATTATCTTGGAATGAATGTATTTTCTCAAGGTTCCAAACTCTACAAATTGATTGAAAAATGGACACACACTTTTAATGTTACAACCATTTTAATTAAAAATCCTAACCCGATCCGGTCTAGTTCTGACACATCCAAAACCAGTAGCTTAACCCGGTATGATCGACCAACCCGACCTTCCCACATGGACCAATCCAGAATGTACCATTGGTCTATGATTCACTGGACCACTGGACTCAACCCACCAAGTCGCTAGAGCTGCTCGGTCCGTCCATCCTGGCTCGCTGTGTGGCCCGACCCCATTCACCCGCATGCGACCGACCAAGCCACATGAACCTTGTAAACATGACACCTATTTGGTCAATGTAGATAGACACCATGTTATAGGACTCCTCCGAAAACTCCACCACTACGGGCTCTACGTGGACTTAGTCACATACACGACCCATTATCACAGTATCCCTAGTCACTACTCGTGGCCCCTGCCGCCACGGGTTCCCACATGGTCCCTCATGGAAAACATTCCACCTCCACCTATGGCTATCCCACTAGTGGCCCATACACTTAACGATCTTCCAGAACAACTCCTCCCTCCGATACGTGCCTCGCTTCGCCATTGTCCACCCAGATGGCAGCTCATGGTTTGTCGCATGCTTCAATTGAACCAGCTGAAGCCACTGCTTCGGTCACCACCGTGCACCACAACTTTGTGCGACCACAACTCCATGGTGTCATTGCAGTGTCAAATCCCTTGCATCAAATCGTTGCACCATGGATCAAGGTGAAACAGTCCTCCAAAAAAGTTTTGCGAAGAATGAGGAATGTAGAAGGATTAGAGAAAATATATAAATGAAAAGAACACCCAAAGAATGGATCTTGTACTTTCTGGTGTCTGGCATGACTAGTTCATGTTAGAATTGAGAAATGAGAGGGAATAAATAAAATATTTTTAATAAAATCAATCCCGATAATCAAACCATAGGAATTATCCATCCTATAAGAATTACCGAACTGTAGATCAACATGTTCATGGTTTGGTCCATGTTTTTCTTTGAAACTTAAGTCTGGGGTAATGAATAAAAAGAAACACCATCTTATATTCATGTTTGTATTGATTATTGATGATGAGAATTTTTTTTCATCATCAACATGTTCCCCTACTCCACTGGTGCAACGATTCACAATCCACTCAATATATCATCTTCGTTCATCGAGAGGGTATCCTTCCACATCTCAGAGGGATTTCCGTGATATGGTGATAACCTTTAATTCCTTCACAATTTTTTTTTGAAAAGAAAATCAATGTTGAATCAAATAAAATAATTTTATGATTTTCACATCGAAAAATAAAATTTCACATTCGGCCCACACTGGTCGATGTTAGGCCTCACCTATTCTTAATTTGTTGTTCTGAATGAAATGGTGCCTCACATTTCTGATTATAAGACCCATTTAAGAGTTATTTTAGTTTTTCTAAAAAACTACCTTCATAATTTTTTAAAAATAGAACATAATTCAACAAACTATTCTGGGAACACTGGGCCTTGGAATCGCCTACCTTCTCAGTTCCTTGTCTCATAATTTTCACAATTAATTTATAAAAATAAAATCATGGAAAATTCATGTCATTGAAAATAACATCGTAATTTATTGGTAAGGTTGAGATTAGGTTGTTTTCCTATTAATATATCATCTTTTGGATAGTACAAATGGACCTCATTATGAAGCAAATTCATCTAGGGGAAATAACACTAAAAAGAGTAAGTTGAGTATATCTTGGACATCATTTTGGTGCATGGTGAATGGTCCATTAATATTTATCTATTTTGTCACTCTTGAGTTATATTCTTGGGTAAATTCACATTTTCATTATGAAAAATTAAAAATGATTTTAATAAATGATAACCAGGAGTGGTCTAGATTAATCCTAGGGTTTGGTATATAAAAAATAAGGCATCATTATTTATACATCCTATGAATTATTTTTCATGATAATATCAGGGCTCCCAATGATGTTTCATACTCACACTAACCATTATGGTTTCTATAATTTAATGGAGATAGAATGGCGACGTTGAGGTGGTGACCGACATGATCAATTAATGATTTTTATTATTTGATATTTTTATTATAAATTTATTTATATAAGGAAAAGTATCTAGGGTTATTATTTCATATACTAAAATATTGTTTATTGAGTTCTTAGTAAAAACTATGAATGGTATAATGATTTTATGTCAAGTCTACAACTCCTCTCTTATATAATTTTATGAAAATATACTAATTCGTGAGAGATATGTTTCTCAAATAGTTGGGGAAAAATCAATATTGAATATATACTGCTTGTTCAGGATCATGTTGATATATTTCCAAAAGAAATTCATGGTCTTCCACCAAATCATAAAGTTGAGTTTTCCATATAACTCATACTTGGTGCTACACCAAATTAGAAAACTCTATATAGAATTTCTTTAATTGAGTTCAAATAACTAAAGAAGGAACACTAGGAAAGTCTTTATAAGGTACTGATAGGCCTTATTTTTTCACCATTAGGTGAAACTACTATTTTTTGTAAAAAAATAAGGATGGTTTATTGAATATGTTCATTTCTCATCGAGAACATAAAAAGATCAATATCCTGAAAAAGTATCCCCTGTCCTATATTAATGACTCGATTGATCAATTATGAGGATCTCAATATTATTCTAGGATTGATATTCAATCTCGATATAATCAATTGGGAGGTAAGAAAGAAGATATCTATAATACAACCATCTATATGATGTATAGAAATTACGAATTTATAGTAATTCTATTTAGACCTACTAATGCTCCAAATATATTCATGGTTTTAATGAATAGAATATTTAGAGATTACCTGGATTAGTTTTTCATAGACTTTATAGAAAATGTTCTTATATATTTGAAGATCAATGAAGAACATGAAGAATAAATGATTATTTCACTAAATTCATTTAGAAAGTAGAATCTATATGATAAATTTACCAATTGTGAATTTTTTTTGTTGAAAGTTGAATTCATGGGTCATATAATCTCAAGTGAGGTTATATTAGTGGAACTTTAGTATTAGGTATATTTAGAGCAATGGAATAGACCAACTATGATAACCTAAATCAGTAGTTTTCTTAAGTTATATGGATATTTTTTGTGAAGGATTTATCATGGATATCTAATCCAATATCTAGGTTGACTTAGAAGAGAGAATAGTTATTTTATATAGATAAATGTGTTGAAATTTTAAAGTGTTTGAAATGAATGTTAGTTAGTGAACATGTACTTACACAACCCACCATGGTGAAGGGTTTCTAAAATTTATTGATTCATCAAAGGAGGTACTCATATGTTTACTTATACACAGTATAATGGTGATATCTTATGCCTCATACCAATTGAAAATTCATGTTAAAATTTAAACAACTCATGATTTGGCATTGACATGAGTAATTTTTTACAATGAAAATATAGAGGCATTTCCATTATTAGGAAATATGTGATGTATATAATAATAATAAAATCTTTGAGAATAGATTTAAATAGAATGATTTAAATATAAACTAGATAAGATTGTTTTAGTTGATCAATGATTGTGACTACTAAATATGTAACCCCCTAGGAAAGAGAACATAGTGGCTGCTTTTCTGAGTTGTAATGACCATACACATTTGATCATGATGAGGATTCAAAATGATATAATATTTTTGAATATTTATAAGGTGGATCTTGAAATCATGAGGAAAGGGAAAAATCATATCATTCCCAAATAAATGTTCAACCATCCATCCATGTTAGGATTAAAGAGGCACAAAAGGAGGATGTGGAACTTGATAAGAAGGTGGTAAATGGCCATGAGTTCAACAATTACTATGATGGAATTATATGGGTTAGGAACCAAGTATTTTTTTTATAAATACAATATATGAATAAGTATCATATTAGTTGAATGTCATAATTCTATATTCTATATTCATCCTGGAAGTATGAAGATGTTTTGAGATATGATAGAGTACTTCAAGTGGTACAACATGAAAATATATACTACATAGTATGCATCTTTATTCTTGTAAAGTTTGTAATTTGTAGACTAGATTTATAAGTATAAAGAAATTTGAAAACCATTAGTCATACTAGAATGGAAATAGGAACACATTACCTTGGATTTCACCATCAAAATACCCATAACACCTAATCCAGACAACAAAAACTGGGTTATAGTTGATTAGATTATGAAATAAGTAAATTTTACTTCCATTATAGAATATTTTTATAATGATCATCTTTCTAAGATATATATTAAGGAAGTTACAACGTTGTATGGAATACCAATTTTATTTTAATATAATCAGGATCTGTGTTTTCCTTCGATATTATAGATAATTTTTTAGTATAATATGGATATATAATTTAGTATATTACTACATATTATCCTTATAGAGATATTGTTTTAGGACCAATAAAAATTTATAAGATATACTGATATCTTTCTCTTTGTATTTTAAATTTTTTGTTGATGAAAACCTTCATTTAGCAGAATATGCTTACAAAATTGGATTGACATGAGCATACATATGGATCCATATGAATACCTACAAGATATTAAGTGACAAAAACCAATGTTATAGGATTAATATAAAGGAGAAAATAATTTGGGACCTGATATAGATAAGGAAATTGTATAAAAGTTTAGAACCATTTGACATTGTAGGGTAGAAAATTTTGATATAAAAGTTATGTTGCAAATTTCTAGTGAGATCTAGGGTTTGAAGTTGGGGACATGGTATTCCTATGAATATATACTCAGAAATATATTATTTTATTTTGAAGGAATTTTATATTGAGCCCTATATATATACTTCCCTTAGAAATTCAAGATTATATTCTGACGGTCTCTTATCACTTGACAATTCCACCAAATATCACTCAATTTCATGATGTGTTTTATGTACCTATTTGAGGAAGTACTTAACTGATCGTTCACATGTACTAAACTTAGTGGATATAACACTAATGAAATAACTATCATATGATGAATAAACAGTGGACATTCTAGTTCTATGATAGAATATGTTGTAAAACAAGAATACTCCCCTAGTCAATGATTTTTGAACAAACCATAAATTTGAAGAAGCTGCATGGGAACACAAGGATGTGACAAGGTATAAGTATCTTATGTTTTTGTGTAAGTGTGAAGAAATTTTAGAGGAAAATTTAATATAAATGGGGTAGAATGTAATACTATAATAATTTATGAGATATTTCTTTCTAAATAAATTTAATTTCTCTAATATCTAGCTTTACAAGAAGCAATGAGTTTAAACAAACCACAATATATTTGAAAACAATTATTATTTAATATAAAATTTATTACCTATCAGTTGAATTATTTTGTAGGAATAAGACTATTGAAATTATCCAAAAAAACTCAATTGTAGTTGTATAATGTTAATTCATTGTATATCAAGTGGTTTAAGATGAAAATACACTCACTTGAAGGTAATAAAGTTGTTTTTCCATAAAATATTATTTGTATCTGTGCAATGTGTTTTTATCATAATAAATTAAATTAACCTATATTGATAAATATATTTAATGAAATTTATAGATTATATATTCAATTAAATGTTGTAGAATTCATATAATTGTTTTTACTATCATTATAATAACAATAAGTCTTGTTTTAGGATTGAACATGCCTTTCATAAAAATGAATTTCATTTCTTTTTGCATGATTATTTTAAAATTAATGTCAAAAAATATATTGAAATTTAATATTTTGAAGTGGATACCATATCTTGAATCATCATAAATAATATAATTTATAGTTTCTTCTTAATATTTTTCTATTATGACTAGTAAACGTGAAAATGATTTGTCACCTCGGTAAAAAAGGTAAAACAAGGTTATAATTATGCTGTAAAGAATTAAAAGCTCGGTAACCCATGAATTTATCATATTATTGTAGTGGTGTTTTATAAAAGATATGTTTAATAAGTTAAATAAATTATATTGAAACGTTATTTTCCAATTAGAACCATTTCTTCACTTTTGTGAAGCTAACTTATAGTTTATTTAAATAAAAAATTATTATTGGGTTTTTTTATTTATTGAAATTTTTTAAATATTTCATTTGGATTTGGATTTAAATAGATGTCCAAAAACATCATTATATATTATTTACTCTAAAAAATATTCTAAATTTACCTATTATTTTATTTTATAGTGAAATTATTTTTACTATAATGTTTATAATTTTTATAAAAAATTATTTCCATCGGTTTTTTGCTCTTATATTAAAATTAGTTTATTTCACCTATATAAATAGAATATTATAAAATTAATTACATATTATAAATCATAATTTTAAAATTTTAATATAATTCCCCCTTTATTGTTGCTCAAATAAATATGTTATTATGGTAAAAAATTAAGTTTTCGTGGTTATGGTTAAAATGAGTTTAAAGTAGTTTCACTATGAGATAAAGATTGTAATGTATCAAAAACATGTAAAAATGTTATTGTTTTAGTTTATTTAGACTCTCTAAGATCTTATAATATATGTTTTGGTGACTTGGTCCTCGTTTACAATATTATCATATATATATATATATTATTTTCTCTTATATGTATTTCTAAGTGTGTCATTTCCATCAGTTATAAAAGGAATCCTCTTCTCTTCTCATATTCACAAAGTTTGAGCCTTATATATTAGATTATACCTACTAGAATATTAGCATATAATCCTTAAAATTTTCAAATATATATTTTTAATTCCAAAATTCTGTCCTCTCAAGGCTTAATGTGTAATCCAAAATTGGTTTCTCAATGAAGAGTTATAACTATTGACCGAGTGGTTTTAATTATTTCCTTCTTATACCTCTTCTAAATATATGGTATCCATTATAAAATAATTAACCATGTATATTAAATATGAAAAAAAAATCACGGGGATTGTGGGACAACCATTATCCACCCCTTTACCATCCTATGGAAAAAAATATTGCTCATGTACATGTGGACTACCACCTCCATAAACAGACATATTTTGTTTTTAATGTCAGATTCACATTCAGGGATGTAATGATATATTTAATGAAAATATATTCTATTAATGATATTATTATAGTTCTTTAAATGTGAATAATTATTTAATTTTCTGTCATTCCATCCATTGAAAAGTGAAAACATCACTCATGCGTACTTAAAGACTACCATCTCTTCTAAGTGATGTGTTTAATTTTTCACCACTTCTTTATATAAATGAATTTAAAAGTTATGTAATTAATAAATATTATAAATATTTCATGATGAATTTTCTGGATATTATGGAACACTGACCAAGGAGAATGTACGAGAACTATCTGACCAAAACATGGATTGAAAAAGAACTGGTTTTCCTCCATATATCCATTTTAGGAAAAATTGTTTAAAAATGATAATAGAACATTATAAAATATTAGAACATAGTTTTTTATAAGTTAATATAGTTATATAATAGATTTATAATTAATATATACTTTTTTATTAGATTTTTGAATGCATATGAAACAAGAAAAGGCTTATGGTAAGTGATTTGCATTTCGATCTCATTTTAATCCGGTTTGTTTATACATGAATTTCCTTTGAGGAAAATTATATGATACATTTATGATAAACCCATTTAATTAAAATCATTATTATTATATTTTTTTATTTTTATGATTTAGTACCATTTTAATCTTTATGGTACTCAAAATGATTCAAAATTGTTTTTTATGTAAATTCGACCATATTTGTTAGCTTTTAGTCTAGAATATTTCTCCTCCATATCCATGTTTTCTTAAATGTTTTAAATAATTTTAATTTAATATACTACATTGATTGTAAAAAATAATTTCTACATACATTTTTCTTTCTTTAAAATTTTTTATAAAAGAAATATTTTCATCATTTTCTGAATGTGGTATCTTTTTCCGAAGGTGTTAACACAATATTCTTTTAATGACTAAGACATAAAAAATTTTAGTGATCAACACCAAAAAACTCTTTAATGATTAAATTAAAAGTTATCACTTTTTTCAAATAATTTTTTCAATTAAATTTATGAAATTTTTACATTTTTATTAACAGATTTGATAATCAAAAGGGTAATTTCCTCAAGAAATAATTTACTATTCTTTAATGTAATTTTAATTTATGATAACATACTTTGATTATACTCATGATTTACTTGTTATTTGATCCAATTAGACTATGTTTATTCATTATTTGGATGTTTTATGATTGTAATGATTATATGTCTACAAAACCCATTTATTTTCAATATTTTAGGCTTTGATGATATGATAAATGATTTATGGTCTTGTGGATTATATAAGAATGTATTATGATTATGTGATGGCTGGGAAAAAAATTATATATCCCTCCAATGAATTGGACAATGGTAATGGATTTGATTAATTTTTAACTAATAATGGATTTAATAAAATAAAATTTTTTGGTGGAGTGAAAATGATGGAACTTACTCCTAAGTGAATCTTTGAAATGGAATGATAAGAATTTTTATTTTGGGAATTCATCAATAATGATAGTCTTGGAATTGAAACATGAGTTAGGAAGTGATTTTATATTATTTTTTTTATGCCACAAACTTATGTCTTAGGTGTATGATTATTTATCAGGGCTCATAAATAAATATATATGATTTTGAAAACTTATGAATTATTTATATTGTTATGAAAAAGACTTATTATATAATTTATGATTAATGATCTTTAACCAATTGGGTATTTCTATTATATATCTTGATAATGATCTAATACTCTTAAACTTATGTTATTCTCTCTTATGATCATTAATTCTTATCTATTATATTTACCCTTACTAAGCATTTTTTTCGCACACTTTCTTATGTTTATGTTTCACAAGACATGTAGAATGGTTTTATGTAGATATGTTTAATAATTCTAATATTTGAGATGTTCGTTATTAGAGATGTTGAAGACTATTACTTAAGTAATTTGATTATATTTATATATCCTCCAATGTCTATAAACCTTTATTGTTATGGAGCATGTATACTTATTGGGTGTATTTAATCATTATATAAAATGATGCAATATATATTCATGAAATGATCGGTTCTGCTTAGTTTCCATTTCTAGATTTCTTGTTGTATATTCATTGATATGAATTATGGAATTAACACTTACCTTGATGGGATGTATTGGATTGTGTTATAGGATTTGTATTTAGATACCCACCACAAATGTTCGTTTTGATGTGATGAGATATGGTCTTCACCCTTGGTGGGAGGTTGGTTTTGAAAATGTGGTATGAGTTGAGATATGATATTAAGGATTGGTATGGGACCCTACCCATAAAAAAGAGAGGAGAGGGAACTATTTGTGAATCCAGAAAAAACCCTATAATGTATCTTTTTGTGTTGGTCAAGGCATCGTAGTCCAACCTACACAGAGATTTCGTGCATGGGTCAGGATTATAGTATTTAGGGACCATTAATCAGAATATGTAGAAGTATGTTTTGTCAGTTTCCATGGTGTCCTAGTTAGTACATGATCATATGATGCAGCAAACTAGACCTAGTATCTTAGAGTTAGTGAATACTTTATTACATTGTCATAAGATACATGGAATCAAATCCTGAAGGGAGGAACAGTTTAGTAGTTTTGGTAAAGTAGATACATACTTGATATTTTTTTACATTTTAAAACATAAACTACATGAAGAATTTTCTTCGATAATTTCATTATTCTACAAATGGAATCCTTGAATATCACTAAAAAATTCTAGATCGTATCATGGATAAAATAAAACATAATAAAGCGGTGATCTCAGATACTTTGGTAGGGTAAGAGTATATTGTAATATATGAATAAAAAATTCATAATCAGCATGGAATCTCAATTATTTTAAAAAAATTAAATTTTTCCAATAACTTGAGAAAACTGATCTTGGAATAAATGACGATCAAATAATTTCATATAAATAATCACTTGAGCTAAAAAACTATCCATTGATATTATAACTAATAAAACAATGACATGGAATATCAATAATTTAATTCATAATGATGGAATTCATAATGATGGGAATCTAAAACATTAGGCAGAGGCTTTGTGATAAGACATATAATATATTTGAGGCATTGGGCTATCAAATCTATATAAATGTGTAAGGCCTTGAACAAAATAAAATATAGAAATTCTTATGATACCTACCGATTCATTGAGAGTAAATACTGGGCCTCACCTACTATATTCAAATTCCAATGAACTCCTCATGAAAGGGGTGAAACAATAAACATAAAAATCCATATTTAAAACTGGAATATGAAATTTTAATAATTTCCCAAATAAATTAATAGAATTGTAATCAATATAGAGTAATACGGTCACTGGTAATAAATTTGTAGATCTTTAGTGTAACTGATTATAAACCATTTAAATAATTAATTTATATTAGTACCAAATATCCCTAGTGGATTGTAATTTCAAAAAAGGGTTGATTCCGTTGATGAGTATAAAACCATAAAAAGTTCTATAAAAAATCTTTAGGAAAACAACATCTTCACATTGAAAATTTTTATAAATTGAAAAGTTCACATAATATTTTGAAAGGTCATTCATTTTAAAATAACCTTTTAAAAATTATAAAATATACTTTAAAAATATTATGGGTTAAAAGAAAACGATCATTTTTTTAAATAGTCATTAATATTCCTTCCAAAAAAATTAAAATAAAAAGGTAAATTTTGAATTTAAAAAAAATTGAAAGGATAAATTTTTTTCTTAAAATATTTTTAAAAAATATTGGTTTTGATAAAAAAAGGTTTTCTGACTAAAGAGAGAAATAAAGAGAAATTTTATTAAAAAATAATTCTCAATAATTTAATGCTCCAAAAAGGAAAAAATGTACTATTGATTGAAAAAGATCATGATTTACCAAAGGGGAAAAACTATCTTTATTTTAAGATAAAATTATCATATAATTCCCCCTATGGAGATTTAAAAATATCAATCATGATTGGTGATGAAATTGTGAAATAAAAATATTACACTTCTGAAAAATTTATATCATAAGAAACATGAAGGAAATAAATTTAAATGAAACATTAAATACCATAAAGATAAATTAATTCATGATATAACTTACACTAAGTTTAGTATATACACCACAAAATATAAATAAGTGGTTCATATATTGTATGTGTCAATAAAGTAAGAGTGAGTTGAGAAACTCTTTCCTTCAATATGATTCATTATGTAAGTTGTTTATTTAATATAATAAAAAACTCATCTTACCTATTTACCTTATTAATAACCATTTTGATGTTTTTTATACATTTTTTCACTTATTACCTATTTCTATATGGTTTCTTAATCAATTATGTTTACATTGGAAGTCTCAAAGATATTTTTGTTTTGTGCTAAAAATGAATATAGTATATTGAATGTGGTCCAAGAGGTAATTATTCAAACATATAATGAATAATAATCCTGAAAAAATATCATATTTATAAATCATATATAATTGTATATCAAACCATGAAATATTATTATGAAAAATGAACTACATTTCAATCATAGAGACGGTAGGTTGTACGTACGCATAGTAAAATTTCAATATTTCAGTGATCCTTAGGGAAAGAAGGTAAGAAATATTTTTCCATTAATGAATTATGTTAATGTAATGTATAACTTTTTATTTCATTAAATATACTTGTATATATCTTCCATGCGGTGTAGTGATGGAAACATAGTCACATCGCTTCATCAAGGCGTTAGTCTATGCATACACGAACGACTTTATTATCTTTCAGTGAGTGAAATGATAAGAAATAAAATGTTTTATTCTCATTTTATAGTGATAAATATGTCATAAATATAATAATTTTGTAGGTTATATAACATATAATAATTAATTTTATCATCATTACCTTATATTTAAATCATTAGTGAAAAAAGAATCACTTCGCTTCGTGAGTTGATAGTCGTACATACACAAGAGCAACCTTATTGTATCTCATATGGAAAGAAAATTAAAAATATATATATAATTTATTTACTAAATAGGTATATTTATGTTATAAATATAATATATATACTTTATATGCATCATCATACCCAACTTTGATAGGTGGTAATAGAAAGAATAATGACATCAGTTTGCATGGTAGTAGTCCGACGTACACACGAAGGATTATTTCGTAACAAATTTTATGGATGTGGGCATGGTTGTAGGTCATGAAATTAATATAAATACATATACCTATAATAAATGTAATAAGATTATTATTTATTAATGGTCTTATAATATTTTAATGAGGTGTATAAATAAATAATATAATATCGCATAGTTTAGATTTTTGCCCCTGTTGTACAAACCTCTTTAGGATTATACCTAAAGTAACACTATAAGGAATTTATAAAAAAATAATTTATTATGATATTATGTAATTTGGGAAGTTATTTGGGTAGGTATTTTCTAAACCAAAAGTGTCTGAAGGTTTGGTGAATAGAGGATAGGTGGTGTATTTTTATAGGTGTGGTGAGTAGAACACATTAAATTGTTGAAAAGTAAAAAAGGTTTACCCATGTTTTCCACATTAAAAAATGGTTAAAATTGGATTATTATCAATACTAATACATTAAAATTTCTAAATACTTCTATAGAATATATTTTAGATAATTTTTATGTCATTTTAACCCTAATATTTATTGTTTAACCCCATATAAGTAGAAAATGTTTGAAAGTAAGAAACATTTTTACATGAAATTCATTATTAAAAAGATTAAGAAAACCAAAATTGTATATATATATATATATATAGTGGAACTAATTGTAAATTAAAACCAATTTAAAATATCATTTAATGATCTAAATAATTTAAAAAATAAACATTTCAATTAAAATTTAATATTTTTCAAAATTCATCAAAAAATGAAACATTTTAGAAAAATACCAAAAGTTAGTCAAAAGATAATTTTTATATTCTATTTTCAGTAGTCATGTTAATTTTATGAAATTAATTTGATAAAAAATTTCATATTAATTTATAAATATAGTGTTGAAATCCTATCTAAACAACCTTCTAGAAAAAAAATCAATTTCAAGAAATGGTTATTTTTCTTTCAAATGGATAGAATTTAATCACTAATCATTAGATAAAAAATTATTTATCTTATAAATGTTTAAAAAATATTTTTATAATTTTGTTTTCATTATTAATACTCACCTATTTAATTTTTAGTTTATAATGGTAATGCTTAAATAAAAATATTTCAATAGAGTATCACATTTCTTTCAAACCTAGTGTTCGATGAATTTAAAGATATCGATGAGAAAGATTTAAAAATAAATAAATATATCATAAATTATTGGGTTCCTAAAGTCTCTTATATTCTTGGTGCTGCAGTTCTTAAATGATATTGAATATGATAAACATATTTTAAAATCTCATGGTGTTACATTCTACCCCTTCAAATAAATTATTTCATCATAATTTAATCATGATTTTGGAAAATCAAGGGTTTTATATTTAAAATATATGTTCTAAAAGCTCACATCCTAAAAGGGTAAAAAATTAATTCACTCAATAAAAGGGAGAGAGATTCACAGTTTTTATCTATAATAACAATTATTAGGTTTCTAAATAGTATAACAATGGTGGGGTGTCAATATTTTGACATCTAATAAAAGAATAATATCTAAATAATGGAGAAAAGTGATAAAGATCATTGATCACAAGAATGTGAATAATCTTTTGATGAGAAACGATAGTAAAAACATAAACCAAGTAGGTGTTAAAAAGGTAACTGATATCATCAGAAAGGATGGTAAGAGGATAAAATATTATTTCATGATCATTTTTTCAGTATTTGATGAATTTTCATGTGAATATATACTTACTTGATTTTATTCCATTTCGTAAGTAAAATACCATCCTTTTTCTAGTGGCTTGATCAATTTTTACATCATCACTTAATATAATAAATGAATATGAATTTTTTATGCATGAATCACTAAGGGGTCATAATATTCATAATATAATTCTAAATAACTCCTTATATATCTCGTTGATATTACAATAAAAATGGTTAGAAATTATTATCCAGTATTCATAAATATGCATTTGGTGAAGTAATATATTAATCTCTAAAATATCATCCCAATTTCAACTTAAAAACTTTTAATTGGTTATAATTATGACACTTCCAAAATATTATGGTCTAAAAAATTATAAATATGGTCACTAAATTTCCAAAATGAAAATATAATTAATATTCCAAACAATAAAGAATATCTCTGAATCATTACATACTCATCATGTGAATAAATTCACCATGCATTCTATTGAATCATGGTTATAGACTTGATTACCATAAAACAATATTGAAATCAATAATTATTTATTATTCTTTAACTTAATAATAAATTATTGTATATATTCATTAAATCCAAAAGTATGTTCATTCCGTTAATGATTGTATAAACTGATTTGTCAAAAAATCATTATTGAGTTCCATGGTAGTCAGTACTATCAAATTTACTTAATCCATATAAATCATTTATTCATCCCAAAATAAATATTTCAATATCAGGAACATATCTAGTGTTATAATTACTTTAATCATGTGTTTTACAAGAAGTTTAACTTGCCTCAAAATCATTTATCTTGTCCATCAGTATCATTCAACAGATGCTTTCAAATACTTAAAGAAAAACTACTGTAGTAAAATCCTTATACATTTCATAATTCATATAACAAGGAGATCATTGATAAAGTAATCAAATAACATAATGACAGAATCTAATCAAAATAACATTAATCATTAAACTTTATATATAGTAATATAATAATCTAGACCTTGACCTCTTAGATTATTTTGAGGTGTATTCCATTGACGTTCAGGGAATTAATTTTTATAGTACCCTATATCTTTATAGTTGAAGAATTAAATATTTTCAATTTCATTATTTCCGTTGAAATTATGAGCATGGTGGAATGTATATCCATACATGTAGAAAAATCCTAATCTCATTAGGCAAGTATCAGGGTGTCTCTTTCCACAATTATCACATGTGGGAAAATATTTCTTTCCCTTATTTATTTTATAGGTCATTTTCTCTACCATAATCTCATTATCTTCTTTCCTTTTTAATTCATAATACTTAGACAATTCCATATATGTTTTTTAGAACATGATACTATTTCCTCATGTGATGAAATTTTTGGGGATACTAGTTCCAATTGAAATATTTTCTCAAGCCTGTCAAATAAATGATCTTTATTACACTTTTGTTTATGTGTATTGATGAAGTTCCAATTAATTCTTCTAGGAACCAATTATAAATTATGGAATTCACTAGAAAATATCACTATGAAAGAAAATGTATAATCCCAAAAATAGTGAAATACATAACATAAATCAAAAAATGTATCCATAGATAGTATCATAATCATAAACATGGTTTCTTTGGTGACATCATTATTTTCAAATACTTTATAATGGTTTTTAAAGATAATATGAATTTTCCTAAGCATATACACTAGGAGTGTCAAATAATGTGGGAATTAAGGCCAGCTTTTGTACAATAGGATACAGTTGGGTCAATACCGTTGTGAACTTTTCATTGTTATTACCCTTAGGTACTCATGTTCCCTATCCATGTCTATTTATAATATCTAGAGAGGGATTCATTTTCTCAAAAAAAAACACATAATCTATTTTTTACAAAAAAATTATGATATTATTATATACCTATCCTCGAATTATATTATAGTTTCATGTTCCATGATCTGTGTTTTCCAAAATTAATGCCTGAACACACATAGATTTTACATTGTTCACCATTAGGGGATAATTCCAGGATCAAACATATGGTTCTATGCTGGTGTACCGAAATAATATTACTATGTAGTGTATGTGTTAAAAATAGATTTATAAAGGTGAAACTCCAATCCAGGGTCACTCCATATTATTTTTATTTATTTAAAACTCAAATATATAGCTATAAAGCTTATATACTTGCGAGTATTCTTCAACAGTTTATAGACATGAAGGTTTTTCTTACATCCCACTTGGTCATTGAGAACACTTGAATACTCTTATTCTATATTGATTAATTTGTATGGTCTACTTTTATATGATCTCGTTCTTTAATACTAGATGATATCAACACCTCAATGTTAGTGATAAAGATTTTGTTTTCTATAAATCACAATACCAATACATCTCTTCCAGATGAAGATAACTGCAAAACGAGTATTATCTTATTGGATTTTTCCCTATTGACTTGATTACCAGTGAAAATATATTTCATCGTCATTGATAATTCTATTTATAAATCTATACTTGATATAGATATGTACTTAATAGGTATCTCTCCTTATTATATATAAAAATTTGGATATGTAATGTTCCTTCTATCTTATCTCATTTTTAAAATTTCTCCAAGTGTTTATATAGATCCCAAAAATATACCCCTTAAATTTGAGGGGTGAGACTAATTCCACTCTATGAAAATGCATCAATAGTTATTCTTGATGTATCATATAGTTTTTTGTGGTCATTAAGTTCAATTTCTAATGAATAACTACTCTTGAGATTATCAATGATCTCCACCTACTATTAATTTTTTTTATTTCTCTAGGTTTTGGTCTACCATGATATTTTGACAAGCAATATAACTATTTTAGGTTAATTGGATAGATAAATGTTCTGAAATACATGGAATTATTCTCATATAATAATTATTTTATTCATTTTAAATCATCCATTTAAATGAATTAAAACCAACGATGATGTGCTACAATGATTTACATGGAATAGAGGAATCCTTGGAAACCACCATTTGAATGTCCTATTACAGTGCCCAAATTTCTTATTCTTATCCTAAGGTCTAGTGGTTTAATTCCCACTATTCCTTACACCACATCATGATGGTTCAAGATTCCTTTCATCACTCAATTTTCATAAGTCCTCCATGTCAATTTAAACACCACTAACAATCCCCCTCATATACCATAGGGTTCCAAAAACTCTCAATGGATACCACAAAATGATGGTCTACACCAAATGCTCATTTATACTTATGTCCTAGAAGATATCTTAAATATTTCCATTTTCCAAATTTAATTATGTGAAACATGACTCCCCCATATTTTTATAATGTAATAGTTCACATATTTTAAAAATTTTGAAATAGCCACGACATAGAATTTCTTATTCAAGGTGTGGTGTGTATTTTACCTCTTTCCGGATATTAAGAGAACTTATTTAGATTATCTAGGACAATACCTTTCCCCACATAAAACATCTTCATTCCCAAGACTATCATTGATAATATTAAATTATCCAAGGATAATCATTTTCCTCTTATGGATCCACCTTGCACTATGGATTCTACCACAACAAGAATGACATCATGTCATCTATAAATCTTCCTTTATACAATCTAACTCACATATGTTATACTTATCTTCTAATAGATGTCTCTTGGATGGAACAATTATTGAGATTGATTGATGTAGCATAATGGTTGGTTGATTTGATTGTATTGGATAAGGGTTTGAACAAAATTTCCACTCTCCTTTTAGATTTACTTTGTCATCTTCACAGTCCACGTAATATATAACATTAATCAAATTATATAAGAAAAAATTACATTTTAAATTACATCAACTACTACATGTCCATCACATCCATTTTGAGCCACAATATTTCTAGTTTGGAAGACCATTAAATATAGAAACATTAACTTTAATCCAAACATTTAGATGTCCACTATGACTAAGCTTGATTCAATATGGCATGATGAATCTAATGGTGAAGGCTTCCTTCACGTAACAATTTTTTCATATCCTTCTAATTTTATAACTAAAACTAATCATATTTATGGTCTTTAACCATATGTTTCAATGTCATGTACACTTATATCAACATAATCATGTCTTCAATCTTTCATTCTTTAGTAATTGATCTAATATGTAACTATCACTAAACCATGATATACATCAACAATAGTTGTTCATCACCAATGTTGTAAAAAAATAATATTTCAAAATAATGGTTATCCCCCCCCCCCCGTGTAATATTTTTATAATAATTACATAAAATTAGACAACCTTCAGAGATAGATATAATATCCCCCACTTTAATTCATAATATATGATTCTCAAAAAATGGTATTTTATGGGTTTCCTTTCTCCCCATTTTTAATATAATGGTTAATAACTTCTTACATCTAGATTTAACTACATTCACATAGTTGATATCTTCATTTAAAGATCCATTCAGTTTTTATCCACATTTTTTATGAAATATTATTTATCCCATTTGATACTTCTAGTTAACGTCCAAAAATAGTTTAATTGTGAATTACTTGAAAATGTTATCCTTCTAAACATGGTACTATTTTTACAAATACTATATTATCAATATTTTTCAATCTTTTGTATATTTCAATAGCTATTAGTAGTTTTTGATAAAGCCACTTTTTGAATAAATATAGTTTTGGTTTTTATTTCTTCCTTTAAAACACTTTCTGAAAAAACAATTATAGATTTAAAATATTTGAATCTCCGAGCCACATTCCCCTCTTTTGATAAATTCTATTCAAATATTTTTTATAATTAAATTTTCTAGTTATCTTTGATTCATTAATAAATACTCTAATACTACTAAGAAAAATCTTAGGGAAGAAAAAAAGTGTTTAATCCCAAAATTTCATGATTTCCATGATACTCGCCTTTTTCAATAAATTCTTGGATTTTTACATTATTAACAACTCAAATAAAAATTATAATCTAAATTAGTTACACAAAACCATAAAAAACTAATCAATAATGAATAATTTTTACGACGCACACCACAAATGAATAAATTGATGCAAAAAGATTGGGATGAACAAATGATACCACATGATCCTCATGATCATAAAACATCACCAGGTTTATTCAGATAAGGTAAAAAACCTTTAAGCAATCATCACTAAAAGAATTGAATACATTCAACTCATAACACCATTTATTGAAATAATTTTTAGACTGGGGGATTACTTTCGGTAAATTCAATTTATTCACAAAATATTCTTCGTATCCTAAAGATGTTCATATGATACCACTTGGTTTCTCCTGAAAAATAGATTATAATTTAATTATTACAGACTGTCGCTTCCTCCAAAAAGTTGACTCATTCACCTCAGTGTCCCGATAAAATAAGATACATGACCTAGTATTATTTTTGGACATTAGATCTGTTAAGATTTAACTTTTTCTGCTAACCAATTCATTAAAACCATATTTTTTATAGATCATATTATTCTTCAAAAATTTATAGATTCATCAAGAAACATAAACTCAGAATTTGTGATCAATATTCATGTTTGGTATTCATAGTAGTTATTTTCACCTTTTTTTGAGTCATGTTTGGAATTGAATCCATTTTTGGATTTATATGTGGCCTAGAAACCTATTGATAATTATAAAATCTAATTTCTTAAATAAATATATTCTAGATCATTGACGATATTAAATCTTTATACATATGTTTATTTTAAAAAGAATCACAACAGGAATCCATATTATGTTAATGCATATACAATAAAGATCGAATCTCCCCCTTAATATTTCACCACATTCAACATATATTGGTAACATTTACTTTATGGGGATTGGAGTACCTCTAATCATCCTTATATTGGGTATTTTGATTAGTATCATTGAACCATCCCATTTTATTTATCCCCCCAAATCCATTTTTTTAATTTTCTAAAGACCAGTTTAAGGTTTTGTGATAACAAACTTTTTCAAAAACAATAGAAATCACCTAAATCAAAATTCTAAATACAACCCCCTAACCTAGAAAAAAAATAATCTTCAGAAAGAAAATCCAAATTCAAAATTAAATTTCAAACAATTAAAAATGAAAATTGAAACTAGCTCCACCAAACTTCTTTGGGTCGTGAGATCCTGAACCACGTGCAACCTCAAGCCATACGAATTGCATGAATCCTGGAGCCAAGCACCCAAAAAGTGAAACAAAAAACCTAATCGTTGAAAATAAACCAGTTTTTGTTCAAATGAAGAAATCCCTCACACATCATCAGGACGAAATAGGCCATAACTGACACCACAGAGAACCATCGATGTCGATGGATGATAATCATTGCACCACTGACAGCCACTGTTTCCATTACCACATCCCCCAGAATGACTAAAACCCCACCATTCCTTGAACGATATCTATAATTTCAATACCCAAAATGGGAAACTATCAAACCAAAAACAAATACAACTTCATAATCAAATAAGGAAATAACCATCACCAAAGAACCCCTGAAATGGGGAAATTACACTATAGGTTTATTCTCTAATAACACCCCATATCTTTTATAATCACATACCAAAACCAATCTTGGATCCATCTCACCTAGCCTGCCTAGGTGTGATCAACAGAACTAGAAGTCAAAGTAGTGGGAGATCGAATAAGACATCCACCACAAGACATGATTGAGTGAACAATATCATCCCATCTAGATAGAATTATCTTCAAGCCTAAATTGAAGAAACATATACAAGTGTGATGACATGTGAAATGAAAAAAAAAGGAATTTCAAGAGAGGTAACATCATAGAGGATGACCAAGAGCATCGAATATAGAAGGAAGAAGAATGTGAAAAGAAGAAAACCTAGGTCATAGGGAGTCCCATCGAAGAAGGAAAACAAAATTCAGAAACCTATAAGTGAATGAAGAGGTAGGGATGAGAGAGAAAAATAATCAATAGAAAGTGACAAGGAGAAATAGAGGAAATATACAAGTAGTGGTGGAAAGAGAAGGAAAAACCTAAAGCACCGAGAGAACTAAAATAGAGGGTGAAGCAAGATCCGTACAAATGACGGTGAAGAGGATAAGGGAGAAAAATTGATAGTTGAGAAAGAATTTGAATTAAAAATATCATTATGTTCTTCCACTTTCACAATATAATTATGTATCCTTATCCTTATATATTTTTTTCCCTCCATGAAAACAAATTCCTCATTTTGTTGATTTTTCTCAAATGATAATTTTCTTTTCATTATTCCTATTGAACTTGAATAGTATTTGATGTCAAAAACCTATCCATTTTCAGTTTTATCTCATCTTTGAATATATATATTAATATATTTTTTAATATAATAGATTCACATTTCAAAACCATTTTTTATTTTGGTCATAGAAATATTTATTTTCTCATCACTCATTCCCTTATCCAAAAATTTAAAAACTTATAGTATGATATTTATGTCCACATTCATAATATATTATCTTTTAAAGATCTATGATTCATATTCTCATCTATGAATTCCAACATTCACAAATCAAGAGAAAATTTTGACAGCAACAACAACAAAAATGCCGCAAAAGGTGTTGTTTAAATTCATTTGTTTGTGAAACACCTTTCTTCTATGTTTTTTCCTTCCAAAACCAAGAAAAACACTATTAAATGGATAATAGAAAATATAATATGAAATTTACCTTCTTTCTTATGGGATGGAAGAATTTGATCCCCTCCTCCATTAACAGTATGAAATAAACATAATAACACCATCATAAGAACTCGTCGTTTGACCAATAATACCATAATTGAAAACTATATGGTAATATGTATCTCTACAAAACCACTTTTTTGTTTCAAAAACATTCTTCATTTTTTGACATTATTTACTTAATTTTAAATCATGAACAATTATTATCTCCCTTTTATAGTTAATTGATTTCTTTAAATGATGATGTCATATTCCTTAAACCTACACTTTTCATAAGATACAGACATTACCCTCAAGACAATCCTTAGATAATCTTGATGAATTAAGATATATTTCCAATGATTATTTATTTTTTTCATCCATGTATTCTAAAATTTTAAATTTTACCTCTAAACTTAATCACTTTGTGTTTAGTTGGTCTCAATTTAATAATAACATTTTTATTTTATATTCACATTACCTTTTAAAAAGGTTCACTAGATCTTAGTTTTCCTTTTGAAAATATATTAATGAACTTTTAATATCCTTAATCCTTTTCCTTTTACATCCAACTGAGCATTCATCACTATAATTTATAATTCCAAGTCCCTTTTACTTTATTAAATTTTTCATTAGTATTATTGATTTAGAATTTATCTCTAACTTCATTATTTTCATCCATTGACATATCATGGTAATATACTCCTTGAAATTATTTCTTAATGATATTATTTGGATTCCTCACCATAATAAAATCGGATTCTCTCATAATTTTCAATAGAGATTCAATTTTTTTAATTCTCTTCCTCAATGATATTGAAAATAAATTATACTAGTTCTTATACATAATATATATAATCATACACCTATAACCCGTCTTCAAAACTAAATCCCCCATAAATTTTACATTAAATTAAATCATCATCTAGGGGAACCTCTAAATTATTTCTTTTATACTAAATAACTTCTTCCATAAGAGACTCAAATCTAAAATATCTATTTTAAATGAAATCATTCAAACATCCATTCATATTTTATTATTAATTTTTCATGTTGATTCATATCAATAAATGATACAAATTTATTATAAAATTATTCTTAATCATTACATTTTTATTCAAATAGGTACAATCTATCCTCATATTTTTCAACATACATGTACAAATATTGAAATTGTCCTTTTATCTTCATGTTATTCTATTTAAATGTCTGATTATATTACATAACATACATGTCATATAAAAATTTCAATAAATCCATCCATTTTACTCTTCTATTGAACCATCATCCTATATTATATATATATATGAATAAATAATGAATTATTAATATTGAATACCAGTAAGAAAATAATATTGATGTGATACCCCTTATAGTAACATGTGATGCCCTATTTGGAGGGAGAGGGGTTTGAATATTGGGGTTAGAATATTGAAACTTTTATTTTATTTCAAACTCTATACTTTTAGATATTTTTTAGGGGTTGTTAGGAACAAGTTTAACTTCATTCCCTTTTATTCCCATTTCCTTGAATAATAAGACATATATTGAATGTAAATAATTCACATACATAGATATTACATGGTTATCCATAGTGGGTTAATTCGAGGACTATACAAACGATGTTGTGATAGAGTAAAATAAACATGACACTTCAAAATGTATGTAATAAAAATAGAAAATTTAAAATTCTGAGATTGGTTTACTCCCTTTTCTTGTTATTTTAACACTACTTAGATACATTGTTGGATAGTTTATTAACTTGTAGATATTCCCCAAAATATTAGATATATAGAGCAGTCTCTCAGATCAAAATAGGTTCCTAATAAAACTTTTGTATTTATCTTCCAAATTTATGCTCTATTATTCTTGAATTTTATATGATCTACTTTAGAACTATATGAGGTCAATCCTCAATGTTTATGTTGAATCATTTTTCTTCCTTAAATCTCAGAAGAAAAAAATCTATTTCATATGAAGATGTTGAAAAAACATAAATAATTTTGTTTCTATTCTTCTTTATCAACTAAGTGTTACTATATAGTTATCCTTTGTATTTATTTATCCTTATCCTTTAAAAGCTATACGAGATATGGTGATGTAATTATCTAATTTCTCACTGTGTTTTTCTTTGATATTTGGGTATGAAATATTCCTAATAATGTCTCTATTTTTTATTACAGGTATAATCAGTTATATAGAACCCATTAATATTTTGATAATGTGTAGTTTCATTAATACATTATGTGTTAATTTATTGTAAGGAGGGAAATTAGAAAATCACCTAGGGATTGTTTGTGAAATGATATTGGAAACTATAAACACGAGGATGTGTTTACTAGTTATTTGTGTACCTTCAATGATTTGATTAAATTGTTCTTTGTTTGTGATTAATAGACAACCATCTATAATTTTTGAGGTAGTATTGGCTATTATAGAGATGCAAAGTCAACAGATTATTGATTATGTTTCTTGAAGGACAGTGCAACCAATTTTATAGGCATAATACCTCTATAAAATAGAGTTTGGGCCCAGTGTTGATGTGTAATGTTTTGTGTTTCAAATTTATATTGAATTATAATAAATGAATAATAATATACAATGATTCTTATCTTTTTAATTATAGTAATATAATAGTTTGAATTGTTCTCACACGGGTATATGATGGATGTGTGAACCACATAATATTGTGTATCCCATTTACTTTTCCTCTTGATCCCAATTTACATTGAGTTAATGTTTTTATGTGGTGGGATTCACAGATTTAGTGATTTTTGTGTAGAAAACATCATAACTCTTGTTCTCTATTTCATCATGGGAAGTTGTATTAGTTGAATTTCAATAGCACGGAACTACAAGTGGATAAAAATTTCTAGCTAACTTTTCTTGGTTTGGAACACATATAAATTAAGGTAATATTATCATTTTACTCTTATTTATATTGGTTGTAGTTTTTTTTACACTCATTGAGATATATGATAATGGAATTAGGAAAAATTAAAATCAGTAAGTCCAATATAATTGATGTTTTATCTTGATATATGTATATAAAATCACATTACATCTAGAAGGATATTGAAATTTCATTAGGTGGTGGTATATATAATATGTTAAAAGAAATTTAATAATAAATTGTTTAAAAATAAAGTGATAAGCTTTTTTATGATGATATAGGTATGAAATGTAGCCTTCAACATCTAGGAGAAGAAGATTATAGCTAATTTGATGGTTTCCCTGGAAGACATATATAAAAAAATAACATCCTTAAAAATGTGTAAATAGTGATTTTATTATTTAGATTTAGGTAATCAGATGGAAAGTATATGGTAAATCATGTGAACAACTTCAACATGATCCATATACTACTAAAATGGGTGAAAGTCACTTTCAAAAATGATGTTTTTTCAATAAAACTATTTTTATCTTCATCAGAATCATTGGATAAAATGGATACAGTGGTATGTGTTTTCTATAGAAGGGTTGTTTTGGTACTATTAAATCTGTATAATTTGATCCAAAATGATTAACTCTATAGAATAAATATAACATTATATTCTAGTAGTTCAATTAATGAAAATAGAGGGTTATTCTCAACACATTAGAAGAATAATTGTTAACTAAAATAAAATCTTAGAGAGAAGAGTCATGGAAGGATAAATAGTCCTAGTATTACTTTCTTATATTATGTAAATTGATAACTTTTCTAAAGGAATTTTACAAATCTAAAGGTAAGAACCAGAATGATGAAATCTAGTAAAACTAAAACAAAATTGAATGATAGTACCATTTTTTTATTTTGTAGTTGTTTAAACTCCTACTATATCGTTTTGTGAATGTTTTTAAAAACATATTCTAAATTTGGTGTCAAAATCCAACTAATGTGGGTTCCATTATTTTAGTTATAGTTTTTGGTATCCATTATATAACATTTATTTCACAGTGTTTTTTGGGGATTTAGCAGTTGTTTCCTCACCAAAAAAATGTTGTCAAAATAGTGTCTATCTAAACTGCCATTATCCACTCACCATTTTTTAGGAGGGGAAATATCTACTAAAAAAATTTCAACCATATATATTGTCTATTTAAAGAAATTCTAAAAAATAAATTGGTATATATAGGGGTTGTTTAAACTTCCACTATATATCACATTTTAAAAAAAATACAACATTAGAATCAGCACCCCATAATAGCCAAACAAAAAACATTGATATGAAAATATACAGAAAAAATAAAATTATAGTAATAAAATAATATTAATAATAATATTAAAACAAAAAACATATATATTAAAAAGTATATTTATTTTTAATAAGATACCAAGTAAGATATATATTGACTAAGAAAATAAATGGCAATAATATGGAGTCGGCTTACATTGTGACTAAACAATCTAAAAACACTTGTTAAATTTTAACAACCTTAAATTCATATAACAAAAGTAAATGAATTATTAAACTACGAGTGGATTATTTCACTAAATCAAAATAGATTTTCTATATCCAAAGTTATAAATAAATTGAAATCAAAAAAATTTATTTTTAAAAAAAAAATTGGTTACAACTAGTTTACTCCACACTCATATTTGTTAACATGATCCTTCAAAAACTCCCAATTGTTATCATAGCCAAGGTTTTTTCAAGTTGGATTTACTTCATATTTCAAAAAAAAATTATTTGAATATATGATATTTTTACATAATATGTTTTATAAAGTTCCTCATATTGATCAATTAGTATTTATCCAATTCATAATATATTTGGAAGTTTCCGCCAAGCCCTTACTAAATAAAGAGTAGAAAGAGGATAGAATTTAGATCAATACCTCAATTATGAAAATAGAAAAACAATAGATGAATATAATCAGATTGGAACTATTTTATTTTTTTACGTTAGTTGATTACGAGTCCCTAATTTTTCATGTATGAGTAGTGAGATAGATATCTATATGAAATATGTTTATGTAATTCACACTAAGGTATGGGAATGAAATAATAAAATATATATTTATGTCATAAAATATTTATTTTAGTTCATCCGGGAGTTTTTATAAAATAAATTCTAAGTTAGTAGATGATGTAGAAAAATTGAATGAGGCAATAGAAAAGAAGTTACAAAAATGAAACATTTTTATCATGGTTCTCAGTGAAATGGATTAATATATAAAAATAAGTGATTGAAAGATAATTTGAAATTGTATATTTATGTGAAGGAAAGGGTTTAAAAATCACTAAGGAGATAATACATACTATAAAAGAAATTTATAAATCATCTATTAATGTCATGGATTTCCAATCATATATCATTTTCAATAGGATGAATAACCATAATAATTCTTTAAAGAAAAAAAGTTGCATGATGGGTGAATTAAAATATTCAAGGACGATTAAGATTAAAGATTATATTTTTTATGTATTAATTGAATACTATCAATTTTAATTACATGGTAATAAATATAAAACTACTAAATATAGTTTCTAGAAAATTAGATTCTAAAAAATAGTTCAGTAGAAAAGTACTCCCGCATTGGGGTCTAAGATGTGTTTACCTCAAAATTTAATCATTTTGGTGGTATAGAGATCACAAGATCAAATATTAATGATTCCAATATCATATCATATAAAAATATATATCATGAATATTTGTTTCAAAAATTTATAGATTTAAAATCAAAAATTGAATGAATGTGAAGGAAGAAAATGGTGGTAAATGAACATGTTAGTTAATAATTTAGGTAACTATTATGTAGAAAATATTCACCCAAAAAAGATCACAATTTTGTTTCTCTAGAAAAATGTGACATCCCAGTTCTGGGTGCCACTCAACGGGTGCCCCAAACCCGGTTCGCCACGTGACCTCAAGCGCATTTCCCCAAACTCCAGAGGCTGCTGACTAGCAGTGAGGGCCCATGTCTGATAGTGGGGAAACTATGCCCTTATTTGTCAATGTGTAGTGCAGCGGAATAACAAAAACATACAACAACAGCGGAAGCGATAAAACATTCACAATTTTAAATGAACAACTCCAGTAAAAACAACCAACAATCATATATATATATTGATGATGCAACATGCCTCATGTTCTAAGAGAAAAACCAGAAAATGTTACAAAGCAGTACAATACGACACAGAGTACAGCAAAACAAAACAAAAAAGCTGGTAGCATCACGAGCCTAAGCCCGGTCCCATGCTCCCCTACTCCTCAGTAGGAATCAAGTACCTGTATAAGGACCCTTTCCCTTATCAACACCTTTAGAAACGTAATCTATTTGGGATGAAGACATGACCCAAACAGGGAGTGAGAAATAAATCCCAATAGGCTCCCACCAAAGTCCCGTGCCCAACTGTGTGAAAATAAGCAACAATAGTGTGCAGTAGTAAAAATGAAATAAACTAAGCAGCACTCAAAAGAAACTAACTTACCAGTTATATTTCCATTTTGTTATTCATTTAAGCATTCATTATAAGGAAACCACTGCAATGAATTTCTATGTAACCAGTCAGTCATGGTCCTCAGACAAGAAAACCCTTGTCCTCAGGTAATTAGAAACGTAACCCACAGGTAATTTCCCATAGGCATAATAGATATTACCCTTAGGCGTACAAAGTCTCGCCCTCAGTAACATAGTCTATTTCCCACAGGCACGGAAGAAGTTACCCTAAGGCCGAAATAACTACTGCCCTCAGGATAAAGGAAACACTGCCCTCAGGCTAAATAAGTAACCAGGCCATGCCCAATATATAAACAAGTAGTACACTTGAAATTCCTCTCAAGGAAATTTTATAAACATTATTATAAAGGCATACCCTCAGGTATCCTGGCCAAACGGATAAACAGATGAACACACCCTCGGGGTGGTCCTGGATATAAGCAGTGATGCCAAACAACTGTTGATTTTCACATTTAAATTACCTAATAGTTCTAGAGATTTAATTCAACACGACCTCAGTCATACGACACCCCATTCATGGGCTTGTATCTCAACAGCACACAAAACGCACATCAGTTGGAAAATTAAACACCAAGACACCTACCTTAGACACCGAAGAATGGTATACCCGAATGATGCCTTCTGAAATGCCCAAGAACGACGTATATATGATGTAGAAGAAAACCCGTTCAAACTAAAATAACTTCTATTAGAGGAAGAATTGTCAAGAACTACACAAGTATATGGGAGGGCTTACCTGTGTGGTTCCAACGTGATCAACGTAAGCGGAAAAGGATTCTCGACGCTCGATCTGGAGGTCCACGAAGTTTCGGCCATCCTCTCCTGAGCTCCCATCCAGTTCTAAGCCTTCCCTATGAACAGGTTTGGCTACTACCCATTTTAAGTGAAACAAAAGAAGTACACGGCATGTACTTTCGAGTACACGGCATGGACTCCCTTCATTTAACTATTCCAATGGCGGCACATCCAAACTGCTCATCCACTGACATGAGTACACGGCGTGTATTCCTGATTACATGGCGTGTACTATCGCCCAGCTGGCGCCTGCTTCCACCGCCTTACTATTTCATCTGCCGACTGACTACACAACGTGTAAAGGACCACTACCCAGCATATAGTTGGATTTTACACACATAGTCGCCAATAAGGCTACACACCCTGTGTACTCATCCCACACAGCCAAAGTACATAGCATGTGGAAAAAGTACACAGTGTGTAGTCCGAAAATTTAGGATTTTCCCCCATTTTCCTTATTTTCTCAAAAAAAATCAAGGAAAATAGAAAAGAAGAAACTCATACCTCAAAAGTAAGAACCAGGTTCTTACAAACTTCTCCCCTTAAAGAAATTTTTCATTGAATTGCCCTTCCAAGGGTGGTGAAGATAAATCTCAAAATAGCTCTGGCCACTGAGCACGTACATCGTTCTCCTGCTACCAGGTTTCGTCCTGCACTCGGCCATGCTGCCATAGCACCCGTACGAGAGAAACTGATCGGCCTCAGAGAACCTTTTTTCACCTATCAACGATATGAATCGGATGCTCCTCAAAGGATGCATCAATATCAAGCTCTACCTCTTCGGGCTGAAAGACGTGAGACATGTCTGAATGATAGCGGCACAACTGAGAAACATGGAAGACGTCGTGCATGGCCCGGTACCTATGAGGTAACTGCAACCTATAAGAAAATAGCCTGACTCTCTACAGAATCTCAAATATCCCCACATACCTCGGTGAAAGTTTACACTATCTCTTGATCTCCTTGTGTCCCTGCCTCGGCGAAACACGAAAGAAAATATGATCCTCGTCGATGAACTCCAAAGGTCATTTACGGCGATCAGCATAAGATTTATAATGAGACTATGTGGTAGCCATCCGCTTCTGAATCAACTGGACCTACTCTGAAGTCTCCTACATGAGACATTGTCCCAGTAAAGATGCCTCACCTACGTCAAACAAGCACAAAGGTGATACGCATGGCCTACCATATAAATCCTTGTATGGTCACATCTCAATAGTTTCCTGGAAACTGTTATTGTAGGAAAACATGACTATGGGTATATGATTCTCCCAATATCTTCCAAAGTCTAGGATACATGCACGCAGCATGTCCTCAAGAACATGTATCGTACGCTCTGATTGGTCATCGGTCTGAGGGTGGTAAGTTGTGCTCAGAAGCACCTATGTACCCAGTGCCCTCTGAAAACTCTGTCCGAAATGAGACGTAAAATGGGCATCCCAATTTGAAACGATAGAACGAGGGACCCCATGAAGATGTACAACCTCTCGGATATGCAACCTTCCGAGTTCGTCAACATCGAAGGTCTCCTTGATCGGAAAAAAGTGAGATACATTCGTGAGTCTGTCTGGCTGGCCTTTGATGCTCCGCCTTCACCTACTGATAGGTGGAACACCTCGTAACAAAACCAGCTATCTCTCTCTTCCTACCCGGCCACCAGTACTGACGTCTCAAGTCACGGTACATCTTGGTCACCCCGGGATGAACTACCCAAGATGGAGCATGAAACTCCCACATCAGCTCCTCGTGTATATCCCCTAGAACCCATACTTATCCATGGAAACACAGTACCTCGTCATCGCATATCATCCATCAAGAAGGAGGGTCCTCATTTGCAACTGACTCCTGTAGAACTAGGCCTTCTGAATCAGATAGTTGTCTCATCCTCACTCTATCCAGGAGGGTAGAGGTTATTGCTAAAGAAGACAGATAGGTTTGTCCGATACTATCGTGCACCTCCAAATGCATCTCATAGAACAAAGCCATAAGATTCCATTTACCACTGGCCTCCTAAACTGCCTGTATCTGAGTCTTCCTACTCAGTGCATCAGCTACTGCATTAACTTTAACTGGTGTATAGGCAAGCTCAAAATCGAAGGACTGAAGGTATTGTACCCACCTTCGCTGTCTCAGGTTCAAGTCAAGCTGGGTAAAGATGGCCTTGAGACTTTTGTGGTCTGTGAAGACCACAAAATGTTCTCTCAAAAGATAATGTCTCCAACAGCGCAACGCATGAACAACTGCGGCCAAATCGAGATCATGCGTCGGGTAATTCTTCTAATGTGGAATCAACTACCGAGACCCGTACACAACTACTCGATCACCCAGCATCAACACAACTCCTATCCCAATACCTGATGCATCATAGTAAACGGTATATCTCTTCCCCTACTCTAGGAGTATCTGGATCGGTGTTGATGTCAACTTTCCCTTCAGCTCCTGGAAGGCTGTGTTGCAGGCTTCAGACCAAATGAACTTCACACCCTTCTTAGTAAAACCCATCAACGACGTTTCTAAGCAAGAGAAGTCCTGTATAAAGCATCTGTAGTAACTATCCAGCCCCATGAAACTTCGTATCTCAAACATGTTCTTAGGTTGATCTGAAGAAACTATTGCTCTCACCTTCTCTGGGTCTACTGCAACTCCTGCCTCTGAGAGGATATGACCCAGGAAGTGAATCTGGTCCATCCAAAAGTGGCACTTTGAGAGTTTAGCATTTAGTTGATGCTCTCTTAGTGTACTCAATACGATCTTAAGATGGGTGGCATGGTCATGTCGAGTGTGAGAGTACACCAAGATGTCGTCCATGAATACTACCACAAAATAATCCAGATAAGGATGGAGAACACGATTCATCAGGGCCATGAAAACTGCTGGTGCGTTCGTGAGTCTGAATGGCATAACCGTATACTCGTGAAGACCTTACCTGCTTCTAAAAGCTGTGAGAGGTATATGAGATGGTCTAACGCACAGCTGATGATATCCTGATCTCAAGTCAATCTTCAAGAACACTCGTGCTCCACGAAGTTGATCTAAAAGATCATCAATACTTGGCAAGGGATATCACTTCTTAACCGTAAACTGGTTCAGCTTCCGATAATCCACACAGAGTCTGAGGGTACCGTATGCCTTTTTCACAAAAAGGACCGTCCAACCCCAAGGAGAAGTACTGGGTCAGATGTAACTCTTTGCCTGTAACTCCTCTAACTACCTCTTGAGATACTAAGACTCTGGTGTAGCTATCCTATAAGGAGGAATGGACACTGGCACTGCTCCTGGTACAAGATCAATAGAGAAATCTACCTCACGCTCCGGAGGTAGACCTGAAAAGTCATTTGGGAAAACATCCCTGAAACGATCAACCACTTGATGGAAATCCGTCTGACAAGTCCCCTGATCATCCAGATATAAACTCGCAATATGTGCTGTGAATCCACCTCACCCATGATGCTCTGGTCTATCTCGACTCATTTGAACATCCTATTCACCCTTATATAGAAACTGTCCACCCTCTGGTGACGTCAAACTCACTCTGCGACGATATCAATCTACAAAGGCTCGAAAGGGAACCAACCATTCCATCCCATGAATTACGTGATATCTCGTCATCTCTAAGACATAGAGGTCCCAAAGGAAGTGACACCCACCAACCTCAAGGGGGCACTCCCTGCACTGATGCACACCAGTCGTTCTAGTCCCCAATGGAGTGTCTAGAGTCATAAAATAAAAAGAAGAAGAAGAAGAAACACAGATCCCAAGGCTCTCCACAAAGGGTACAAAAACGAAACTATGTGTTGCTCTAGTATCAAAAGTACTGAAGATAAGACAGAAGCTACTAGAATAGGACCTCTGAGAGTAGAAGGTCTGGGATCCTGCACCTGCTGGGTCTGTTGCACTGCCTAATCCTGCCCAGTGTCGCGGCCCTGCGACACAGCCTGGACACCCTGAGCTGTCCCGCCCTGCTGCCTCTGAGATCCCAGTGTCTGGCTACCACGACCATGACCACCATCCCTGCATGCACGCCCTAACGTATTCCAGTTCCCCAACTGGTAAAAAGCTATTGGTCCTGCTCCCACACGTGGAGTCTGCAAAGAACACCTCTCACTATCCACTGGTGGAAACGCCCTACAAAAGCGCTGCAGATGACCCATCTTTTCGTATGCTCGGCACTCCACTAGATCACGTGGACACTGTGGTCTCTTGTGACCCTCTTTCCCACACTCGTAGCACCTAACTTGACCACCTGAAACATCTTTTTGGCTGGTACTGCCACCGTGAGAAAAGTTCATTTGTCTCTTCCTCTTACTGTTAGAAATAGTACAAGAAACTGGGGTTGAACCGCCCTGGACCCCACCACTAGCTTTACGATGGTTCCTCTCTGTAATTAGTGCCTGATTCACAATATTATGTATAGTAGGAAACCTGAAAACATTTACCAGTGCTCGGATGTCATACCGAAGACCATCCTCAAAGCGTCTGGCTCTCAGTGTCTCATCGCCCACCAGAACGGTTGCAAAACGCTGAAGCTCGGAGAAACGAGTGGAATAATCCATCACTGACATAGCACCCTACTAAATATTCATGAACTCTCGAGCTTGATCTTCTCTCAGCGTCTATGGGAAGAAGAAATAATAGAAGACTGCCCAAAAATCTTCCCATGCCACGTCTCTGTGATGCTCTGACTGAGAGGTAACATCCCACCACCTCTTGGGGGAATCACACAGCATATACGTCATAGTGACCTCAGTCTAGTAATTTATCTATAACAATAATAACCTAGGTCTTTTGCATATAGATATTACATCTTAATAGATGAATATTCTATATGTTTCACCAATACATTCCTGATGACTATAAATCTTAGGTTCTTTGGAGACAAGTTTCACAATCTTATTATTTCAGAAATAATATTAAAAATCTCCCATGAATATCATCCCATTTTATAATCTTCTGATACCTACCCTACTCAAAACATTATTCATATCATGGGGAAATGAAACATAATAAAGTGTGTTCTAAAATAATCAGTAAGGGTAATCATAGAAGATATCGATAAAATATCATAAGAATGAATAAGATAATTATAAGGTTACTAGATCATGAACATAACTTACAAATTTCATACCCAACCTATCATAGATCATAAAAATGAATCCTGGAAAAGATAATTATTATTCCAAAAGATATGATCCATAAGAGCCTGAAATATTCATAATTCAAGAATCATAATCTCTGGTCATAAGTGTGGAACCAAAATAGATATAGAAACCAATTAATTTGTCATGTTCAACAACCAATTCCATCAAACATAGTGTATCAGACTTCATCCCTTGTTTCCCAATGTGGAAAATGCTCATCGATCTTTTTCTCATTAGGGATCAAGCCCATCAACTTGTTTATAATTATGGATCAAGCCAGTAAACTTGTTTCCCAATTCAGATAAAGTTTGTAAACTTTTTTCCCTGTTTTCTCTCGATTTATAAAGCTTTAAACAATACATTGGATGGAGATATAGTTCCCACGTTTCTTTATATTTAAAATGACCACCATATTTAATAATAACATATCCATTTTCTTTGGTTATAACATTACCACCATCATTGGTAATAACATAACCAATTCCACGTAATAAAAACCATACATAAGGGTTTCACAAGAACATTGAAAATTCATCATACCATAAACCATTAAGATAAAAAGTGTCTAATAAACATTAAATAATATCCTAACCCATATAAAGTAAATGGGTCTCATAATCATATAACACATTCACTATTTCAAAACCTGTGGAAAAGGAATGGATTTCATAAAAATATCTTCATCACAATCATAAAAATAAACCATCCATAGAAATAATAAGGATATTAAAATTAGATAATATCCCCAAAAAAGTTAATACTAACATCATCGGATGTCATATTAGGTGGAAAATGATTTTGAAAGATCATATGGAACATTTCTTGGGGAAAATAGATTTTCCAAATTAAAAATAACATTTTAAAACTAAAACATCACAAAACATTTTCAAAATAACTTCCACTGAATATAACCTTTTGAAATTATAATGGATTCATTAAATCATTGATCACCCATTAGGTCATAAAATTCCACTCATGTCTTACACATTAAAACAAAGATTCCTTTTATATTTCTTTAAAATCCAAATGGCCGATGTTTGGAAAAATATGTAAACATTCCTTTAATGCATTTTTATAAAAAGTAAATCATGTGTAAAAATATATTTAAAACCCCATTAGATGATATTAAAGTATTTTTTTAAGGCATTTTTAGAAAATATGTATATAGAATAAAAAAATTCGATTGAGGATAGATATAAAAACAATTTTTATTAAAAATATTATTTTGGTCCTTTTAATTCCTATAGAGTGGAAAATGAAAGGGAAGGATTAATTTTATAGAAATATATATATTATAATAAAATATATTGTCTTTTTTAGAGTTATATCATGATATATCACCATTTTATGTATATTATAATCAATCCCTCTAAATAATTAGATTGTATCATTAAACCATTACCACTTTGGTATATTTTGAATCTTGAACCAAATGAAAGCATGCAAATTAAATGGATATAAATATCCAATAATTATAATGATTAGGATTATAAAATACATTAATGGTGTTTATATATACCACAAAAAAAAGAAACATGTGGTGAATTCAGCAAAATTCTCTCTAAAATAAAACCGAGACAACAAAAAAAATCCCATTCCTTATGTCTAGACAAAAATCATACACGTTAAAACCTGATTTATAATAAATATAGCATTATTATAAATATATTAAATAATAATACTCATATATATCATACTATATTTTATTTACTTATGATCTTTTATGTCTTGTTTATTAACATTTTTTTTGTTAGAATCATGTTTCTGGTAATTACTACACTATTTTTCAAGTATGTTTTGTTTAGGTGTTTCTGGTCCATAAACATTAATAATGGTTCAATAATATCCAGAATTTTAACCATAATATAAACCTCATATATATTCATTACATATGTATTTATAGTAATCCAATAAATATATAGATAGAAAATGTATTACATCGTTTACAGAGATGATTGGTCATACGTACTCACAAACATTGTTTCAATTTTCTCAATGGATGAAATGAATACTTAGATATTATATGGAAATTAAAAAGCCATTTTTATTTCATAAATATCATATATATATAATAAACTGATTTTTATTTCCTTTCATGTAATGCATAAGTGAAAAATGAATCACGCTTCTTCGTGAGACAGTATTCCGCCATACACACATGCGATAATATCATATTCCCACAAAATGGAAAAAAGAAATTATATGTGAAATTATAATAATGGAAGTTTAATTATCTAATGAATATTATATAAATATGTTAAATACATCATTGAATCCATCCATGAGATGTGGTTATGGAAAAAAAACCACATTTGTTCGTGAGGCGGTAGTCCACAATACACATGATCGACGCATTTAATTCCCACTTTATGGAAGTGTAAATGGATATAGGTTTTTCAATAAACCAAACAAATATTATTATATTTTATATTTTTTTGTTATTATATTCTATTTATTAGTAAATTCATGTCGTTTGTAAGACAATAATGAGAAATAAATATTTTAGTTAAGATAATTACCTTCTCTTATAAAAACCACCTTTAGATCTCTTATTAAGGACATTAGGATTGGAATTTTTGGAAGACAATAACATATAGAAAATTGATAATGATTATTGGGATATATTTTAGTAGGTTTCATTTTAGAAATATGGATAATGTGGTGTGAATATTTTATGGGAATATGTCTTATTTCATAATTGAGGAGGAGATACATTTTTGCAAATACCAAAAAAAATTCAAAAATATGAATTCAATATCATGAAAAGTTCCTAAATATTTGATAAATAAAATATTGGAGGGATAATATGGTTGATCCACACAATGAATATAAAAAATGAAATATGTTTTAAACATTTTGTTCCTTAATCTATATTTTTTTCATTTTTAGAATATTATTTTGAACCAAAATAACTAGTCTCTTTCTACTTACCTATGTAATTTATCCTTTGAGAATCAAATTAAAATGAGAATCAGTAGGTAATATGCGCCTAATTATATCTAAATATGAAATAAAATTTATTAATTAATGATCCTATGTGTGTTGAAGATTAATTTTATCATATGTTCATGAAAAGTGCAGAACTCCATTTTAACCTTAGTTACCGTAATTAATTTTAATTATTTTCACTAATAATTATGAAACAAATTAATTTTTCATTATTATATGACATAAATTATATTTATTCCAAATATTGACTACATTTTATCAAATTCAACTCATACATCTATCCAAGTTTAATTTTAAATAAATTTCAGAGATGCGATAGAAAAGTGGTTTTCTAAAGAGAAACTTTTCATTAGTAATAAAAGTTTGCACATCCAAATTCGATTTGAAATTTATTATAATGGACTAAATTGTTATAATAAATATATAATTAATTTTTTTTTATTTTTTAACTTTATTAAAATAATTTTAACTTAAAATTTATTTAAATTAAGATAAAATTTGGAATAAAAAATTGGTGTTTTTACTATTCATCAAAAAATTAATCTTTAGAGAAAATGCTCTAAAGATTATTCAAAGATTTTTTTGAAAACTAGATTTTAAAAATTATGTTTATATATTAAAATAATTTTTATAAAGTCTTAAACAAATTATACTTATTATTTATTCTAAAAAAATAAATAGAAATATTTTTTTAAAAAAATTGTTTTTTCAAAAAAAATAAGAACATTACAGAAAATTAAGTAATTTTTTATCAAACTGATTTATTTATATAAAATGTTTATATATAATTATTCAAATGAGATTATTCATATTCATAAATCCATGTTTAAGGGATTATTTATAACATTCATCTTTAAAAAAATATTTATGGTATATTGGGATTTAGTAAAACTCGGAATTTCAAGTAATAAATGTTATTAATGAAATTTAATTTATTTGAAAAAAAAATATTTCATAAAAACTTGGGTTGTTACAGTACTTTTTTGACTTACACCACGATCCATGATGTGATTCTTGTGAAGGACACCTATGAAAAACAATGTGGTGGTCCCCTATCATGGGTCCCCCGAACTATTTTGGTCACCAAAGGATGCACCCCATGTGAGTAAAGAAATCAGTGTGAAATGGGGACTGAATATATAGTGGTCCCCATTTTCTAGTTTTTTTATTCGTAAACCCATATTTTCAAAACAAGAATATATAATTTTCAAACACCATGTATATCTACAGCTATTTATCATTTGTTAGGAAGTCGACGCAGAGGATACTCATCCATGGAAATTTGGCCTGGACCATAGTGATACAAGTTCCATTGAACTGGCCATAGTGAAGTCAGATGTTTCTTTTTAAAGGATGAAGTTCCCATTTTGTCATAGCATTTATTAAGTGTATTTAGGGTGTTTTGTTCCCCTATTTTCAACCCAAAACCTCTATGTGCTAACCCATATCCTTCCTCTACAATCTTAAACAATTTATCTCTTATTATTGTATAAATCGATCACCATTCATTTTTATTGGGAGATTTTGGTATGGTTATTACTCTATCATTCAGCTATCTTTGTTTCTTCCACAAACAAGTTATCTCACATTATTTTTAATTTTTTTTCCCAGTTTTTAACATTCATTTTCATTTTTCTTTTCAACTAAAAAATCTCTAATATAATGATTTTATCAAAATAGTATATGTATAAAAGTATAAGATAGGTGTACTTGAATATTTTCCCTCAAAATCTTGTCATTTGTACTAAGTATAAGATTTTTGGTCTCACTAACATTGCAGTATGCATGATCTAAATTAAAAATAAAATGTTTTGTGTCCCTATAACATGAAATTGAACTTCTCAATGGTCCATAAATAGTCCATTTTTTAATAGACTGAAAATTTATCCACCAATAGAGCTGCTCAGGACTTGGTACATAAACTGTGAAATTGAATGGAGTAACCATATGTGTGTTGTAACATAAGTAATTATCCATCTATGTGGTTAGGGGTTTCTAGGAAAAGATTCAGGTTCCATAGTGTATGTTTTTATAAGAGCCTTTTTGTATTTAAGATAAAAAAAATTGAATGATGAATTTCAAGTGTATATGAATACTGGTTATAGTGTTCAATGATAAATTATACTACTTTGGAATGTATTAGGGGTAGAGTTCCCTTACTGTTGACAATGGAACCTCCTCCTTTGGATTTCCATGGGATAGATTCCCTCAGGTCCTGTGATGACACTCGCTCCTTTGGAATTACGTGGTATTGATTACACTTAGGTTCAATGATAAATCCTCTTAATTTGGATTTCCTTTGGAAAGATTGCCCTTGGGTTTGGTGATGACACCTATTTCTTTGGATTATCTTGGGATAGACCCCCCCTTGGATTCATGGATGATGTGTTGTTCATTATAATTCCTTGATAAAGTTTCCCCTTGGTTTTAAAAATGATTCTAAAAACATGGAATGTCTTGGAAGATATTTTCCCTTGGGATCAGTAATGATTCCTTATACATTGGTTTCATTGGTTAATACCTTTGCAATCGACGTTTTCATCTGGTCACATATTATGATTAGGTACGTTCAATATCTGTTGAAGAAACTTTGGTCATTCTTGTGTGTCTCAATGGAACTTGAGGATCAATGGGAGATTTTATTTATTTATTTATGTAGTGCCTTTATTTTTTTAGGCATGTTGTCATGTGCTATGTACTCATACTGGATATTATTTTATACATCATTGGTGGTGGCCTACTGAGTCATACAGAAACCATAATCAAGACACTTATATTACTCAATAATACTTTATAACTACATGAAAGGATAAGGGAATGTACCCTATGAATGATGCTTGATTTTGAATGTTACGATAGAGCATTGAAGATTGTGTTTGGGCCAAGACTTGGGATAAATTTTGTTAGTGTTTTCTAATTATTTTTTTATATTATTTTTTGCGAATTTATGTGTGTTAAATTCTTATGATATATGACTTCTAAATATATATATATATCATTTTTATACACCCTAGTTTGTGAGTAGTTATTATCAATTTTCAGGATGTCTATTTACTACTATATAGGGATGATATTTCTAATTTTTTTTTATTGTTATTTCATATTTATATAGTGGTATATTCTTCCCAAAATACCAATTTAGACCTATTTTTATAGTTAGTAGATTCTATGAAATGGATATTTTTTTCTGAGGTCCCAGTATTTATCTGGTTTGGGTACTATTGAGTGTCCCATGACTGGGGTGTTACATAGTATTATGAGAGACCTTTAATTTTGTCAGACTATTTGGGTAAGGATGTTAAGAGTTAGGGAGATGTTGGGGCTTATTATGAAACTCATTTCTTGGAGTATTTACTCATCTACAATAGAATTTTTGTTTTATAATGGATGGGATTGTTATTGATTGTTTTCTCTTTTATTTTTGACTCATTTTACCATGAGTGATGTACGTGATTTGTGATTTGGGATTTATGGGATTTTACCTATTTATTGGACTGAAAAAAGGGTGTGCATTTATGAATCATATCATTAATGTCATATTCACATGTAAATTGTGTTATTACCTATTATTGGTTACCTTAATAATGAAAAGGTTTAGTTATTTAAAGTTCAGCATGCATTTTTTATGGAATTTTCCATATAAATTTGTAGTGTTATCTTAGTTTAATGATTTTATTAATGATTAAGTAGTTTATTATATGATATATTATCATTTTTATTATGTGTAATAAAATAATAAAATTCAGAATAATAATTATAATGAATTTTATTATATTACTTGTAATTATATGTTCATTTAACTAAGCCTCAATTGTAAAAAATTATAGTTAATGTAAAATAAAAAATTGTGTTGATAAGGATCATGTGTTTATAATTTTAACCTTATGTGTACATATGATGTTGACCCTATGTATGTATAGATTGGTATTGTAAGAGAACCCATGTTTTTAGTTTCCTTTTATATGAAATATACGGTGAAACATGGTGGTATTCCTATTATCGCTTTCCATAAACTTTGATATCTAGAACTATTGTATTAATATATTATGAGGCATGTTCTTGGAATTTTATTCAATTACATCAAAAACGGACATTTTTTTTGTACTATATTGTTGTTGATGGGAACAACCCAGAGGTGGTTAGTCTATACCCTCCTGTAGAAATGATTTTATATATGGATGAAGATCTCAAAGAAAGATTTACAAGTCTAGTGAAAGAAATTGAGAGAGAGGATATGAACATTGCAACAACTATGTTTAATTTAACTTGGTAGTTTTAGTTACAATTTATACTATATTTTATAGTGATTATGGTCCCTAAGAAATTGAGTTTAGGATTTAGATTATTCAGATGAGATTTTTGCACAGAGTGATTCCTTCTAAGAGGAGGTTAAAATGGGTATTTTATATGATTTTAGGGTCAGAAAAGTGATGGTGGATGTTTTAGTCTATAAATATAAATATGTGGGTATTCCCTATAATAACATGAAAAACTCCATATTTTACTACTTATATCTAGATACACTAATATATTCGAGCTAAAGGGACTTCGTGCATCTCACACAGTGGAATATGTGGTTTGGGGACTATGGTGAATATTTCACTAATTTACTGTGCTTTTCCACTAAAAAATCAAGGGGTATGGTTTCCATTAAGATTTAATTGAAGTATTGGATGAGATATGGTGTTCAATTTTTTATAATATTTTTTTTTACTTTCATCCTTTTCTAAGGTAGTGTACTTGGAAATTATTTTAGAGAGGAACTTGAGTAACTGTGGAGGTTTTGAACATGTCTCTTCTACTGTGGGGACAATGATGGGTCTTCAAGTAGTAGGAAGTGTTATTTTGATCGTTCATATAAATTATGTTGTGTATATATTATCCTTGTTTGTGGATTATCCCATTATCATCATATAGGTGGTGTAGTGAAATGTTAATAGGGTGGTATGTTTTCTGCATTTGGCCTTCAGTTATCCACCTCCCAATGAGTGCTGATAATATTAAAGGATGAGGAAACATGTAGCGGATTGGTATAATTTATCTATGAATTAATAGAGATAGAATGTATATGAAATAGATTGGTTCTAGAGCTGTATCAACTACACAATAGTAGGCATGAGGTTAGAGTCCTATTGGCCCTTCAATTTGGGGTGGAAATTGTTGTGATCATGGTTAGGATAACTAGCACCAGTGGTGTAGGGAAACTAAAGGATCTTATATAGGGGATTAGGGATGAGGTTTAGCAAAGATATATTCTATTTTTTCTACCATAAATGAGTATAATTTCATACTTTCCATAGTTCATGTTATGAATTTAGTTATCTCTACATTAGTTATTGCACTATTTTTTGCAGGATTTTCACATTCCTTCATAGCTGCTCAGTTCAAGTAGGGCTTTATTTTTGATGAATAGTATCTATAAGAGGTGATTTATATCAACATTTAGTTGGGAAAGAGATCATAGGGTGTCCTCATATATATATGGTGTTCCCTAGATGTTATATTTTATATATTTTTCTGGTATTCTTCAAATAGATATGACCAGTTTCAATTAGATTCATTGGATGGAATGATTAGTGCAGTATCAAAACCACATAAAATGTTACCTTATATGTTATTTTCATATATCTATAAAGGGTAGAAAATGTATTCTTACCAGATAATGGGATATTTAGGAAGGTCATATAGACCCTGATCCTATCTAGTTAAGAAATATTCTGAGCTATGTGGTTTTTCTGGTGTTGGATGATGGAGAGATGTAGTAAATAATTTTTTCATTCTTTTATATAATATTTCAAAGGATTTTTTTCATTAATAATTTTTTTGGTTACAAATAGTATATAGGTGAATTTTATCATTGGGTTCATACTAGGTGTAGTATCTATTTCTATTACTCTCTATATGATGGATCCTATGGAGTTATATAAGGTTAAGCCTCAGTTAGATGACTTGGTGTCCAAGGGATTCATTCAACCAATAAAATCTCCATGGGGTTCTCCAATCCTATTTTAAAACAAGGTATATGGTACATTGATTTTTTGTGTCACATAATAAAAGATGAATCAGATAATGATTAAATATAAGTATCTTCATCCTTATATTAATTATTTGTTTGATCTTTTATTGAGAACAAAATTATTCTCTTAGATTGATCTATGATTAGGTTATGAATTTATGAGATAGATACCTTAAGATATACCTCATAATAATTCCAGGAGTAAGTATGGACTTTATGAGTATCTAGTTATGTTTTTTAGTTTAAGGAACACACCCAATATGTTTATAGATTTTATGGATTTGGTTTTCCACCCACATCCAGACCCCTTTGTAGTCATATTTTTTATGAAATTTTAATATACTCTAATTAAAAAGTGTAGAACATCCAACACCTTGAGAACATGTTGAGAAAATATAAGGAGAAATGACATTGCACTAATCTCTCTATGTTCCTCATTTGTATTTATGATATATTATTTTTAGGTAATGACATCTATGGGGATGGTTTATCAATGGACCCAGATAATGTTAGAGAAGTTGTATATTGGGAGATACCAATGAATATTTTTTATATAAAAATGATTACCCAGATTAGATTATTATTTTATGTGGTTTATCTATGATTTATTACATTTAGATTCTATGATGATATGCATTCCCAAATAGGGGGTTATGTTTTCCCTGTCTGATACATGTGAGAGAGAATTCTAGGAGTTGAAATAGAGACATAGTACAACACTATCCATGATATTACCCCATCCATGTTGGGATTATACCATATACTTTGGCACAACAAGGTTTGATATGAGAAAATTATTGATGTGAGGAGATTTTTTGGATTCATATGGGTCTATATAGTAGCGTCCACATGAGAAGAATTACCCTATGAATGAACTAGTGATGAAGGAAATACTTCATACCTAGAGATGATTGAGTAATTATTTGATAGTCATGATGTTTGTGCTATATATGAATCATAAGGGCCTGAAATTATATTATCAAAATGGGGAATGATCCTTTTCAAGTGACAGTGGGTCAAGTATCTGATGATGTTTTATTTCAAGATAGATTATAGTCATTGAAAGGGGGATGTAGTTTCTGATGAATTGATATAGAAGAAAAAGGACCAGGTAAGTCAAGAGTCATGAAGTGTGTGGTTATTGATATCTCTCCTTACTGATATGAAACTATTTATTTATGAGTACCAGGATTGAGAGTACCTTATGTATTTTTTTCGTCACATCAATACTTCAAATCAGGATAAATAGAAGGTAGTTATTAGATACATTGTTTTCCTCTAAGTGATAGTATATAGTTGGGGTCCACTATAAGAATACATATTTGATGATGATATGATTTTACATATTCAAGGTCCCATCTTTTTTCCCATTGATATTTTGGATGAAATGAGGGGAGGCGTTAATTCATTAAAGTGGGTGGTATACCAACGTATTATCGTGTTGCATCAGGAAATGTTTAACAATTCATATGTATGGGATTAATGAAGGATATATAGGATTTTTTAATGGTTCTCCACATGTTAATAGGTGAATTATGAGTACCAATGATACACTATTCTTCTACCCTCATTTCCCATTTTGGAGTTGAAATGGGATGAAGTCACCAGGGATTTCATGTTGGGGTTACTATGGATACCCCAAAGTAGTGATGGGGTTTGGCTAATCATAGATGAACTCACTTTCTACATTTTCAAGATACCATCTCAATGGATAATATATAAAATAATATTTTCAATATATCATGATATGATATGTATTTACTCAGCTTATCATTTTTAAAGAGATGACTTCTTTACCTCGTGATTTTGGAATGGGTTATAGAAAGGGCATGGTAAACAAGGGCATATGAGAACATCCTATCTTCCATAAATCGATGGATATCCCAAGAAGACGTGATGTTCTGGTGGACATAAGAGCATGTGTTATGAACATTTTTGGTTTATAGGAGAACAATTTTTTCTTAGTGGAATTCTCCTATAGAACGATCTACTTGAAATATATATATATATATATATATATAGAAATATTTGAGGATTTATATGGCGGATATTTTTACTCACCTCTATATTAGATGTTGGCAAGTTAAGTAGTGATGATTAATCTGATTCTCATATAAGAGGCTTTGGAGTAGAATAATTTTACCAATAAATTAATGATAAAGACACAAAGTAGAAAGAGATACCTTGTTGATCAATGATGTCCACTTCTATTGTTTTAGTTGGGAAACTGAGTGTTCATACAAGTGTCACCATAGTTGAGGAATTTATGGGTTTATTGATATTGAAGGGTAGTTTATAGTTTTTTGGGTTTTCTTTATGATAGTGGAGAGTATTGGTTAAGTGGAATACCAATTCGGTCTTCTATAATGTTTCATAGTGCTTCATGGAATCATTCATATGTCACGGTTTCACCATTATTATCCCAATAAGTCTCTCATACTCAATAAAAATGATGTTTACCTTGAGGATGATTAGTCCTTTGATGACTTCCTAATAAATATATTCAGTCATAGTAAAAAGTATAGTCATGAAAAGACAGTTCCTCTAGTGAATGTAAAATGGTAGCATAGACATATCTGGTAGGATACATGGTAGAATAAGTCTGAAAAAATGGTCCCAATGGCTGATGCTATTAGCGGATAAGAACTAGTGGTGTCAAAGAAATTATCTTGAGGATGAAATTTTATATTTATGAGATGTTTTAAAAATCTGGATTCATTTATTATATAAACCCATTGATTTTGTACTAATTTATTTTGTTTTTATTTGGTATATTTCTCAAAGTGTTAGTTTTAGGGTGTTGGACTAGTTTTGGAGGCATCACGAGAGTTAGTATGGGTTTATGGATGGTTTTCGGAGGTTTTAGATGTATTTGGGAAACCTAGAATCTCAATAAGGATTTTCCAACATTGTATTGACCATGTTCTATTCCTTTCATTTGAACTTGGTGAGACCTATGCCATTGATATTTGAAGGGTCACTAGTTATAAACGGTTAGGAGGCACCTCATCATAGTTCTCCCATGAGATTTTTTAGTTTCTCATGGAGGATAACCATGTGAGTGAGGGTCCAATGATGGAATAAGGACTAATTATATTTTTTTCCACATTCACAATATATTTTGGAAAGAATCCAAGCAATGGGAAATGGGGATGGATGAATTCCTCACCCCATGTATTTATCCACGTGTTTCACCTTGGAATGGAAGAGAACAGTGAGGATGGTATTCCTTAGAAATTTGACATGGAGCATGACATTCTCTTTACCATGGAGCTAGGTATGGTGAATCTTGGAGATCCTTTTAAACGGGTGAAATTACATTTTTTTATCTTCCTGTTCAATATTCTTTATTATTCTTTTCACCTCATTTAGTTTTTCCCACAACCCCCACATGTAGTCCCATATCCTTCCTCTACAAGGTTGCTTGATTTTTTTTTATTTTAGGGTGAAATTTATAACAATATTTGGATATTGGTATCATATGATGATGATTTCACTTTATATATGGTCTTTATAATTTTATATCACTAGAAATAGGCCTCACGCTTTTTCCCCCATCAATACCATAATTCTAGGAATTCTTATAATTCTTTATTTTATACTATTGTGGGTCAAATATGAGGCTTGTACCTAATAAGTAAACATTTGTGAGTATAAGTAAGGTGTTCTCAATGTAATTTCCACAAATTATAACTATTTTATCCATGCATATATTGTACGGACACATCAACATTAACCAAAAATTGACCTAAATTAATAATTAAATGTTATATGTCCCTAAATAATGAAACTGATCCTTTTCACGATCCAAAAAATAGGTTTTTGTTGAGTATATCATGACATCATCCAAAAAATGGAGGTGTTCTATTCTTAATATAAAAAGTGGTAAATTTAGAAGAGCTACCCTAGGGGTGTCATGACCAATGTAATTGATCTTTTTTATGGTTGGGAATTCCATTGACAAAAGATAGGATCTAAGGTACGTGTTTTTTATATGAGTTTTGATGTATTTTAATTAAATAAATTTAATGATGAACTGCATGTGTATTTGAGTAATGATTAATGGGTTCAGTAATAGAGCTTAATACTTTGTAATGACATTGGGTAGATTATTTATGGGTTCAGATATGACACTTTTTGGTTTGTAATTTATTGGGATAGGATCACCTTGGGTTCGGTGATGACAACTGCTACATTGGAACACCTTTGGAAGAATTCCCCTAGGTTTTGGTAATTATTCATACTACTTTTTAATTCCATGGAGAAGATTCCCATTACGTTTAGCGGTGGAACCTACTATTTTGGAATGCATTGGGACATAGCCCTCTTAGGATCAGTTATGAAACTTTCTACTTTCAAATCCCATTAGAAAAAATATAATTTGTGTTTGAGAATGATTTATGTAACTTTAGAATGCATTGGCATAGATTAATCATCGGTTCAATGATGAATCATGTTACATAGAATTCCATGTTGAAGATTTCCCCCTTGGGTTATGTAATGAATCCTTATACATTGATTGCATAGGGTAACCCCTAGGAATCAATGATTATTCCAGATGACATTTTATGATCATATAAATCCTACATTGTCTGAAGTTGGTATGTCAAATACCAGGTGTCCAAATATAACCCAAGGATCAACATTGTTTTAATCTATTCATTTATGTTAATAAATCATTTTACTGTGTAGATCAAAATGAACTATATACTCAGAATGTGTATGATTTTAGATTTCAATGGTGGTGGCATATTAAGTCATACTCAGACCCAAATTGGGATACCCTTGGTACCTAAAAATGATTTATTATTTCATGAGAGGATAATGGAAAGAGACCTATAACTGATGCATAAGTTTTACTGTTTGGATGGATCACTGTAGATTGGGAAAAAACATAGACTTGAAGACACTTTTTTTGTAGTTCTCCAATATTTTTCTTCTATTGATATTGTGGTACTGATATATATGACATGGTTTGGATCTAAGAATAATTTACCTATATATAATTAATTTTTATACAACATGGGTTGAGTATATTTATTGTTACTTGTCATGATGTATATGTAATACATTTTATGGATGGTTATTATGATTTTTATTATATATATTGTTTATATCCTATTATATTGGGTATATAGTGTCCCCATCTTACCACATTTTACCCCCAATACTACTCAATAAACTCTAATGAATTGGGAGTTAAACCTAATTTTCCAGGGGATTGTCATTCCCAAAACTGAAAAGTGGCCCAGGGCTGGGGTGTTACCACATACTTGGTCAACTCAATTAAAAGTTCAAGAATGTTTTAAAAGGGAAGATCATTATGAACACCAATCTGATAACTATTGAATTTTATGAGATATTTTATCTTAGAAATAAAACCCATATTTCATTCAATTTTAATAGCCTGATGCCCAAATCCTAGAAGTTGAAGACTTTTCATATAGATTTCAAGATAACTTCCTCATTTCAATAAAATATGGTATCATATTACTTTGTAACATTTATTGATGATTCCATAAGGTAGTTATGAGTATATTTTTCAAAAATTAAATCTGATTCTTTTAGTACTTTTGTAAAGTGGAAAGAAATGAAGGAGATTTAAAGTTGTCATAAATTAAAATTCCCTTGATTTTATAATGGTGGAGAGTAAAATGGTTATAATTTTTATAACTTTTATGAAAGAATGGGTTCTAGTTTTAGATAATAGTCTTGGAACTCGATAATAGAATGGAGTGGCAAAGTTTATGAAACATAATTTTAAAGAGGAGGAATAATGAATAAGTGTATAATCTAATAAGAATAATGCTATCATGGAAAATGTTGTTAACATAAAAACATACCAATTAAATAAAAGTATGACCTCTATAGTGGGACAATGTTTACTAGAAGAGATACATTCCAGTATTTTATAGGAAGTATTGCATCTCCAAATCCTTGATTTCATTTCATATACACTCATTTCTCAAAATGATATAGATAAAGTAAAGGTAATTCCCAAAGCCTATATTATTTTAAGCTATGAAAATAAATATTATATCTACAAAATAAGGAATGAAGATCAATGAACGATAATTATAATTTGATATATAATCATTATTTTTATTATTCAATGAAAATATATGAACTTGGTTGAATCAGAAGCTGATAGAAAGAGGTCAACTGCTGATATAGAATCCATTTTGGATGGAAGAACCAGTAAATCCCAAATATCAATGATTCTAGATGATAAAATAAATTTACAAGATATTTATATGATGAAAGATCTTCATGGGTTCTCAAGAACTATAGAATCCTGAGGAAATATTTGGTAAAATTTAAATTGAAAATAGAAGATCCCAAAGTTCATGCATAAGAAATTGATTTTTCAATGAGTAAAAAACATATCTTATAATATATTCTATATTTACAGAATAGTTACAATGATATATGGTTTATGTGTAATTTTGCATTTAATATATTCTAGGTAATTTGAATGTTTATAAGAGGAATTGGTAGTTAGTGACTTGAAGATGGGGGTCATCCATGGGGGAAGAATTGAATTCATTATAGTTCAAGTGAACATGGGAGATGACTAAGATTCTAAAAGGGAAATGAGAATAATAATAAAAAATTCTACCATTTTAAATAATAATATGATGAAAGTATAAATTAAAAGTCACAATTTTTAGATAAAGCATTAGAACTGGAGGAAGGAATTGATTTATATGAAATATTTTTATTGTTAGTTAATTATACTAACATATTAATAGTGTTGATCAATGTTGATTCTCAGGAATTACACATAGAAAATATTGATATAATAAATACTATTTTCATTGAGACTTTGAGGAATATATTTATATGACTCAGCCTAAGGGTTCTGAATATCATTAGAAGGAGGGAATTTATTTCAAATTGAATTGAATTCGCTATGTCTAGAAACCAACTCGTTGTTAGTGGAACTGAATGTTCAATGATTTCATGTGTGTATAAGGTTTCATTTATGAAAACATTAAACATTTTATTATCATAAAATTTAGAAATATTATACTCTTATTTTAATTTAACTAAATATGGATGACATATTACTAGGTTTCAATAGTTCAATAGATTTTGGAGTTTAATAGTATGTTGTCATGAATAGTTGAAATGAAGGATCTTTGTTATTCAAAAAAATATTAGGCATGTGGATAAGAAGATATTTAAAATATGATATTCCTATGTTATACTATAATGGGAATATATGGAAGATCAATGATAAATTTTTTATGAACAGATGTAATTCCATCTAAACCCCTCTTAACAGACACCTTAAATTATCCAAGGCACATGGACCTTCATAGAAAGATAATTTTCTATGCATAAAGAATGTGTTGTATGATTCAGCTGTAAAAATATTAATGTATCAGATGATATGTAAAAGACCTTAAATTATTCTCAAGGGGTTTTGTATGTATTTTTATGTGTAACCATTAGAATTTTCATTAGGAAGTTGCGAATTGGATCATTTGATACTTGAAGGCATCAGTAGATACAATGTTATTCAAAATGTAAGATGATCCTCTATAAGGGTTTTTATGTATTTTTTACTGGAGATTTTAAACCATAGAAAAGAAAAATAGATTTCCTTTTTAAGTTTATTATAATGAAGATCAACTGAATATGTCATCTATAACTGGTTATTACTCTATCTACCATATAATTTAGCGGCAACAAAATTCAAAAATGGGTTTTTATTATTAATATGCACACTGAAGGATTTTGGAGAAGAATAAAGTTTCATTTTATTCTATAATATTTTTAATCCTATATAATATGTCAAGAATCCCCCAATTCATGTAAGAATAAAACACATTTATATAAAGTCCCCTTTCACCAATAATCAACTTGAAGATAAAGTGTTAGATATATAGAAGTTTATTTGTAAGAAAAATCTGGAAAATATTTTAATGAGGTTATTAATCCTAGAAAACTTGATCCAAAATTATGCCACTGTGGGACTCTATTGAATTAAATGAAAAGGAAGATAACTATTTTCACCTAAAAGAAACATGATGTTCGATCAGAATATTGGAGGATTCCAAATAGTTACCTTAAAAAATCATTAATTGGGAACTTGTTGGGAATGTGAGGATTCCTCATTTTAAAAAAAGATTTACTAGATATAAGAACTTTAGTAAATCACGTCATTATTTTTAAAGAAATAAGAAGAAGAACCATAAATATGGGGGTGTGTTTACCAAATGATCGGGTACATATGATGAGCTAAGTATATTGTACATTGCTTGGGAGTAATAATCAACTTCTTATAATAGTTTATGAGGTTCTAGATAATGTAGAGAGGTGTATTCAATATATGGTTAATCATGTTTCTTAGGGTTCAATGTTACCAGTTTCACTAGGTGATTACTTCTAAAAATGATAGGTGAGGCTAGATAGTAATGTGTATTTTATTGTGATTCAAAATTTCTAATGTTTAATCACTAGAAATTTATAAATAGTGATGTATTTAATTTTAATTAAAGTAATATAAGAGTTTATAATGTTCTCCCAATGATATAATATGAAATCCTAAGCTATATAATCATTTGTATTTTTTTTCAATTGAAAATCCATTACTTTTATTTCATATGTGAATATAGTGTGCATCTTATAATCAGTGGACAAAGTGCAGAAGGCTTATTATTTCTTATGATCTATATCGGTGTTGAAAAGATCTGGTATTTGATGTTTCATTGGCCATAAATACTGGTGAATATGAATTTCCAATGAACTGTGATTTTTTTATTTAATGATTGTATCAGCTTTATAATTCAAAATATAATCAACCCCTTCAATTTGGAGTTGAGATAAAATATCCTTCAAAACAATTTCCATGATAATTCCATGTGTACTAAAAAGAATTTTGATTCCATTAATATCAATTTATACTAAATATTACCTCATAATATATATCATTAATATAAAAAATTAGTTACAAATTATTCATTTTTTTTATATATGTTTCAATATGCAATCGAATGATGAAAAAAAATGCACATTTTAAGGCCTAAGATTAGCCATATTTTATAAATTCCATGAAATAGTACTCCTTATATACCCAATATTATGTTCAGTTTATATCATTTAATTATGAAAATTAATATTAACCATGATGTGCATTTTTCACTTTATCTCCATTAGACTAATTACCACTATGAACAACACCATGGTGCAATGGTTTTAGCTTTCTTTGAAAAATTTCCTTACATAAGTCCTCCATATAAACCAATTCACCCATTGTGGGCATCCCCATTTCATAAAAAATTCTAATAACTCACCAAAACTCATAACACAAAGTTGTCTCTACTAAAATTACTTTCTAGCTAATTTCAATTAATATGTTCTAGAGTTTTCCAGTTTTTTCAAATTATGTATATTAATCTCCACACCCATGGATTATACAATAGTATGGTTCACATCGAATCTCTATTTTGAAACAACAATGACGTGGAGTTTCTTATTCATAAATTTAGATATCATTTTTCATTTTCTTATAGTAGAAACGTATACTTCAAATGCTAGTTTCTCTTTATTTTCCCTCATGTTATTTTCTTGTGGTCAAAAATCCCATTTATAGTCTCCATTTCTCCATGGAAAATCATTTTCCTCTTGTGGTTCTTCCCCAAACATTGAAAACTTTGATTCCATCACTACTCTGCATTGGTTATGCTCTTTCTTATATTAACACGAACCTGTAAATTTTGTGCTAATATGCTACTCCATTTAAGCATGGCTTACAATTCTATCAAGATTGGACATGATCTCATTGGGGATAGATTAATTGGTAGTTCTAGATAATGTTTTTCCAATTTTTTCTCTAATATGTGAGATTTTATATTTTTCATTCACTCACCATGATATATAATAGATTCATTATTGACCATGTGAAAAATTTACCATTGAATCACCATCCACCACGGTGTGACTATCATGGTCATTTTTAATAGAATCCAACCAAATGAAAATGAAATATTAAACACCCACATCAAATTCATTCTACCCGTTTCGATTTACACTACGGGTATGAGAGAGTCACTATGGAATGGTGAATGATGGTGTAAAGGATTCATTTTCATAACTTTTTATGTTCATCTCTATATAATTAAAAATCATTTCATAATAATTATAAAACACCGAAACAATATATTTTATCATCATGTATACTTATGTCTCCCTCATCAAATCTTAAATATTTTATCCTTCCTTAATTTCACTCATTATTAATTTTCAATAAACCTTTATCAACATCAAGCAACATTGATCAACATTATTTTCAAAAAAATTGAACTTTTAACCTTTTGGTTGTAAAAATTTCTTAAAAGATCAAGTCCCACCCCTTTAAAAATGATTCTATTTTTGTTGTTTTACTCTTTAATAGTTTTTTGACCCTATATACCTCTTACCATCATTAGAAATGTAATTGTAATGTGGGTGAATTAAATTTTAATTTATATTCTAAACATAAAAAACCCTCTCTCCCCAAGTGGAAAATGCACCCTCTCTGGTAATTGAGTTTACTAAAATAGGGTTAGTAAAGTTAAGACCACAACACATTTTTGGCCTCCTCATAGAAGGGATATAATTATATTTTCATTAAATCTCATAGAGAGATTCCATCCTATATCAAATAATATTTTCTGCAACATTACCCTTGTGAAATTGAACCTTTTCTATATGATCTAATAGTAGCTAATAGGTTAAAGACCCAACCTTCCAATCGTGATCATATTTTATTTTTCTCACTTCCTCCTGGTTGTTTATACCCTTGGTCAAAATACCAATCAATGGAAAGTTCCAATTAATGGGAGAGAGTTCCCTTATGATTTATATTAACAACTTGTAACTCCCCCTCACCCCATCTAGGAGTCATTCCCTTTAGAATAATCATGTGTGGTTTACCATGACATGGTCTTTTTGGACCATGATGTTATGTTGGCCTACTCATAGGAGGGATTTTAATCCCTTTTCACAAAATATTGTGTAGCATTATCACACTATAGCTAACAAATTTATAACTGGTTCCACACATTAGATAACCAAATTCACTAAAAGTTTCATTCATACTTATTTTTATTCCTTCATTGGTATGAAAAGTAATTTAATGGAAAACCCCATCTTATAATTGTATATTGTCTAACCCCTAGCATTCAAGCTAGTCTATAGAGACAAGAAGGTGAACCTGAGGTACTATGAAAATGTGTTTATGATTTTATTTAATAGTTGTTTCATGTTATTTATACAAAAAATTGTTAGTTTTCAATATAAATGAATTATCTACATATCAAAATTTAAATGAATACTTTTTTAAGGGATATATATTTTGCAACATTTTTTAATAATGGTCTTCATATAATTAACTAACACTAGTAGGAAATTTAGTATACTAGGTTCATAAAATATTTCTATCATTAGAATGAATATATTAAAAATAGAAATGTGTTGATATTATATTTGTAAGGAAACAATTTTCAGGTAATGTTAAAAATATATGGAATAAGTGATCCATACTATTTGAGTTTCCTTATTAGATATTTCTTGATGTGACACATGATATTGATGTCATGAATGATGATAAAAACTTATTTAATAGTTTTATTGGATCATTGTTTAACATAAAACATATCAATAAGTATTGGATTAATTCAATATGAGACTTAATTGTAATGGGTATACATAGGAAGTAATCACAACTTTATGCATGATATTATGGTTATTCATTTTATATCAAATATTAGGATAAAAAATATTCTATATAAAATAATAGATTAATGATTGAAGCCACATATATTTATTTCTAGAGTTCAAAAACTAAAATACATATAACGACATCATTTCTATATTTTGAATTTATTGAATAAGTATGAATGGATGATTTCAAAAAACCGAGCTTCAGTGTTCAAAATTTAATTTGGTTATTGGTAATAGTAGTTCTAAGAAGAAAAAAATTGGACTTACATTGGTACAATATAAAATAATAAGTTATTTGGATTAACCATTTATCATTGAAAATAATAATAAAAATATATATTTTTAATCAATCATATAAAATGTGTTTTATCTTTATTTAGGTAAAACCAAAACATTGTAGATTAAAATGTTTATGGAATTATTGAATTATATGAGATGTATCCATACTTTTTGAATACTTTAGTGGATAATTATGACCATGATATATTTTTAATTTCTACAATACGAATTTATAATTTAGAAGGAATATAGTAATTATATCATTTAAAATAAAACAATCCTTAAATCATTGGTATTTTCTAATCTAATAAATTTCATATTTTTCTTAAACGTAAATATATAATTTAAAAATTATTTTTTTACCACATAATTATAGTTTATTTTAAAAAAAACTTTATCACATATATTTTTATCAAATTAAAATAATTAATATAATAGAAGTATTCTAATACTATACTTACATATTAATTGTGTCATTAAAATATAATAAAATTAATTGATGTAAACATAAAATATATAATGAAACTATTAATTTGAGTATGATAAAATATTGTTTTTTATATGAACAATTAAAAAATATAATATTTTATTTTATTTTCAAATAATTTAAAATTTTCAAATATTTTATTAATTTATACACAAAAAAATCATTTTTTGTAACATATCTATGATTTATTAATTAAAAATTGATTGTATATTAATAAATTTAATATGTGTATTGATATTATTTGTAGTGACCCAGCCCCAGTTAGCCCAGAGTCGGTGTATGCTATCATTTACATTGGGATGATTACAAATAATCAAATCCAAAAGGACTGAGAGTTTAGTAGTCTTGGTAAACTAAATACATAAATGAGTCTTGTATTACAAATGAATACAGTAATTAAAATGTAACTTTTTTCTTTTTTCTAAATAATGTCCAGGATAACTCTAATCTATCTAGTAAATCCCTACATAACATTCATTACCCATCGTGGATTCCTTGGGAATTAAATATATTAAGAGAGAGCACAAATTCTCAATAAGGGAAAAATATAGTGGAAGCTTAATGAATCAATGATAATAGTCAATATGGAAAGGTAAATATCATAACACACATGCTATTTAATCAATAAACTGAATGGAAATGCTTAAACCACATGGAATATAAATAACTAGAAACACATTCAATTCAAATAACTGTATAAGGAAAAATCAATATTAAAATGTAAGAAACTAAAACACATGCCTTCTAAATAACTTAAAATGAAATATATCCCTAGATAGGTCGACAAAAAATCTCATGGATTTATAATTACTAAAACTAAATAAGGGAAATGCTTAACTATTGGAAGTCAACTTTCCTATGTACATGAAACCATTATAGTAATGACCTTTCACGTGACTCTTTAGAAGACTCGGTAAAAACCCACTAAAGCAGGTATCCATATAACTTGTCCCATGAGACAAAAGATCCATCAAGGGTATATCTATAACTAGGCCCTGGCCATGTCATACCTATCCAAATCATTAAACACATATCAAATAATTAATTTAATAATTTCCTTATACAATATCCCTATGGAGGAGAAGGTACAAATTTATCAATATTTCCCTAATTAGTCAAATGAATTTCAGGGTAAAGACCAGGTAAAAAAATTTATATGGTTTAAGAAATAAACTTATCTATGATAATTATTATGGATAACTAGGGGAAATTAAAAGATCAATGATTATAGGAAATTGAACACTTCAAGGGGACTAAAAAAGGATTCCAGGAAGTGAATTTGAATACAATACTTGGAAAAATCAATCATAAACCATCCAAAGGAAGAATAAGGATGGTATAAATACAACACATCCCAAGTGGTGTAAAATATTGGGTTGTTTTCATTCATGAATGGAAATATTATAAAAAGATATTTTGAAAAAATTATTGAGGAAACTATCATTTTATTTTTGAAAAAAACCTTTGAAGAAACTTTTATTTAAAAATCACTTTTGTAAACATCTTCACTAAAATATAAAATTTTAAAGAAGTACTGAAAGAATTAATGAAATGATGGAGGGTAAATTTGTACATTTTATACAAGGTAAAAATAACATTCCTTTTTCACGGTAAAAAGCTTATCAAAATGCCTTGATCGGAAAGTGACAATAAGATTCCTTTGAAAATAATGGTAAAACACAAAAAAGGTAAAAACTATATTTACCACAACTTTTTAGAATAATTTTTGAAAACATTTTAATAAATCATGGTTTTTAGAGGAAAATAGATTCTCTGACTAAAGAGATAAATGCAGTTGGGTTTTCTTAAAACATTTTTCACAATAATTTAAGCACCAATGAGTGTAAAATGGTAATATTTCCTAAAAATTTCATTAATAACTAGAGGATATGAATATGAATTATTTTATTGAAAAGTTTTCAAATAATATCCTAGAATGGAAATACTATTTAAATATAATTAATGTTATTATTGAGAAAAATAATCTTTAAACATTTCAAATTGTCTCATACCACTTTGAAACATTTTAAATCATAAACAACCTAAAGAAATAATATTAAATGTCAATTTTAAATGCCTTGATGATAAATTAATTCATGATATAATATATAAAATTTATTAGTAGATACAATACACAAAATAATTAAGTGGTGATAATGACATTTATCTCATATAAGTAAAAAGTTGTATGAAAATCCATTACCATGCATTTACTTTCAGGTGAGCATACTTTAATATCTTTTATAATAAACTTATGTTAATTATGTAATTTATTATAATCTTTTTCATGTTTATAATTACTTGTATTTCACATATTACCATGTTTTATATAACAACTTAAAACAATTGTGTTTACATAGGATGTTTTGAGAAAATTTGGTTTATGGGTTAAAAAATGTTGGTAAGTCAAATGTGGTGGAATGGTTATATAAAATATCCAGAATAATAATCACCACATAATTATCATATTTATACTAAAATAATACTTTTAAACCCAATCATTAAATACAGTTATGAAAAATGAAGTAATGTTACCACCATAGAGATGGTATGTCGTACAATGGAAAGAAGGTAAGTAGAATTATATCATTATAGAATTATTATAACATCATAAAATAACATATTATTTAATTATATATAATTACATATAATTTATGTTATGTAAAAGGAATCACATCATGTTGAGGTGGCGGTAGTCCACACGTCCATGAATTATGTTATCAAATTTTAAGTGTGTGAAATGGTAATAAAGAAAATGATATCTATTATATTTATAGAATTGAAATTATTTCATAAATATAATATATATGTTTTCCATTTCAAATATTATAATTAAAACCATATTTTATACATTCCATGGATCATGTAAATGAATCACATCGCATTGAGGGGGTGGTAATCCACACTTCCACAAACGATGTCATCATTTTTACAAAAACTGAAAAATATAAATATATGTTTTAGAAAATAATTTAATAATTGTAATAAAATTATAAATATAATATATAACATATATAAACATAGTATAAATAATTATTACCACCATGATAGGTGGTAAAGGAAGAATAAACAATCATCATTTCGTGAGGTGATAGTTCATCGTACACATAAACAGTGTGTTTATTACCCATTAAATGGAAGTGTGTGTGATTTTAGGTCTAATACATATAATAAAATCATCCTTGTAAATTGATTATGTTTTTGTTTTTAGATTTATATTTAATAATAGTGTTTTTAAGAGATTGATAATAGAAATAAAACTAAAGAGCTTAAGGAATTATGTTACCTCTTAACCGAGTAACAACTGTTGGATTCCACTAAAGGGCTTCCTTGGGTTTATTTTTGACCAAGGATATACTTATAGGATGAGGTTAGGGATGTATAGCGGCGATTTGGTAGATTTTTGGTCTAGAAAAAGTGGGTTGAGAGGTGTGAGTAAGTGGGGGGATAAGAGGCCTTTTATGGTAGAGGAGTGGCACTCTTGTAATATATTGACAAAGGAATTATATACACATTTTTTACATTTAAAGTGTCTCCTATAGTGGTTAAATGATGATAAAATTGGGTGTAGGTTCAAAATATGGCCATACAAGGGCTCTTGGACTAGTTTCTATTTCATTTTAGCCATTAATATTAAGGTTTAGAACCTTATTATGCTTAATTATTCCTTCATAATTGTAATTAAATTTAATTACATTCAATAATATTTTTTGTAAAAAGTGAATTTGACCTTATTTGATGTTATAAATTATGATGAATCCAAATATTGAATCCATTTTTTCAAAATCCAATCATAAAAGTGGTAGAAATTAATTTAAATTTAATCTCGTATACGGGAAGACAATGTAGGTTTATAAAGTAAAAACCTTCAAAAGATTGATATGGTTTTATATGCAATTTGATTTTAAAATTTATTAAAAGGACCTAAAATGGATTAATTTTTAAAAATATGATCTAATTTTACATTTAAACCAATTTAAAAGATGATTTAAACTTATAAATAAAGTAGATGAATAAGCAGTTCTGAATTTTTTGTATTTTTCATTATTCGTTGAAAAATCAAACATCATGGAAAAATAAAAAAACACCCTAAAAAAATATTTATATTTTTCATTTGAATATGAGATTTATTTAGAAATATATAATCCATAAAAGTTCCAAAAATTAAATTTTAAATAGGTTCTCCACTAAAAGGTGGTAAAAATGCACTAATAAAAATATAGTATTTTATACATAAAACTGGGTTTGTTATTGTCTTAAGTCTGTAAAATATATTAAAAATATATTTGACTGGATACATAATATATATATCACATTAATATAACTCACTAATTGTTATTAATTTAATTTATTATGCTAAAATAGCTTTGTCAGCATGAAAATAGTTTTCTATAAAAAAAATTCATTTTATATTCAATTGGTTTTTATATTCATTTCTAATTAATTTAAAACCAATGAATTCATTATTTATATGTGTGGACCATAGATTTTAATAATTCATCCAAAAATATTTATAACTGATAATTTAATAGTGAGGTTATGTCTTATTAAATTAAATAATAATATTTAATTATTGTTCGATTAAAACATATTCCTTCATGTAATTAAAGCCATCAAAGAAACTCATTGTTTCGGGAATGATAAGTAGGGATTTTGGGCTACCTTTAAGGCCTTCAGGCCACCTCAAGGCATTTGGGACACATGCAGTTTCCCCAGACATACTCTCCAAAAAAAGAGCATCCCCAGAAGAGGATTCAGAGCAGGTACCCTTACCAGAGTAGAGCCAAATGGATTGTCATAATGAGAGGGTATAGCTATGCCAACAGGACCAGCTTATACTTGCACAGGAAGCCTAGCCAGATGGCCATGCGATGGTGGAGAGCTACTATCAGGATGCAGATGCTGGGGAGGGGAATATCCTTGCAGACAGTCTGGTTGAATTCTCTATGACCTTCAGTTTATGTAATCTCCTAAGCCTACAGGCCTTTTAATATCTGAGCCTACGGGCCTTGTAAGGGTTCCCCCTCATCCATTGAAAGGGGGTTATCAAAAATCATTAAAAAAGAAGGCCTTTGGGGCATTCAGGCTATCTTATATTTTGAATATTTCATATTTAAATTCATTTATTGACTTTTAATATTTTTTATGGAATAATTAATTTATTAATTAATTTTTAGTAATATTATAGACTATGTTAATGATAATTTCTGGTAGGATATACAATTAAATGTTCATGGACATGGTATGAGTATTTTATGATTAAAATTTGAGAATCTATATGTCTGTTTTGAAATAATATTATATTTTTTATATTAAATTCAAATTATTATAAATTTTATTGAGGTTGGTTACCCTAAAAAAATAAATAAATGGATAAAAATTGAATTAAATAAATTACTTTAATTTTTGAAAGATCTACTCTTTTAAGGTAATTATGTTCAATATTTATTTTATGAAGACAAAATAAAACTTATGAACAATGGGTACAGTGTATAATAAGACACATGAATGTCCAAAAAACTATGTATTTCAAATAAAGAAATAAAATGATCTAATGGATAGTTTTCAATTTGGTAAAAAAAATATAAATTGATAGAAATATCCTGTGATAATTCATTTTTTATGATAGGTCCCACAAATCCTACCAAGGAAATTTGATATCTTCTTTTAATACCATATTTAATAAATTTATTTTCAAATTCAAATAATTTAAAAAATTTAAACTATCATGTAAATGAATAAATATATTATTCTATCCATTTCATGTAGTCGATTCCCCATAATTGGAGTTAATTGATCATAATATTATAAATTTTTGAATCAAATTAAAAATTAAGACTTGGAGTGTGTTGAAATTGAATGAATTTCTATTAGATACATAATGAATAATATAATTAAAGGTCTATTTTATTTGTTTTTTTATAAATTCTTCCCGAATATTTGAGTGAAGAAAGATTGTAATTTTTTTTGATAATTTATATTCTAAAAAAATCAAAAGTTGATATTGATATTTACTTTCCACCTTTTATGTCACGACCTACCCCCGTTGAGACACCACTTTAGTTGAAAATAAGATAGAGTGTTATCTATGAATCCCAAATTCAATAAAACATGGGTCAGTGACTTACACCAAGGGTATAATATTAGATATTTATTGAAGGAATTACCCTTGGTAAAATAATACTTCACAATAACATGAATATTATAATTTATTTACCATACATAATAGATAGATAATGTATATCAATGTATGAAATGTAATACATACGAAAGACACAAAGTTAAAATAACCACAATTCTATCGTACCATCTTTATATTAGGAAAGGTATTTATATACACCATTACCTAGACATATCATATATTTAGATCTATGCTATCTCAACATCACTAGTAACTCTATTTATAAAATTTGAAAATATATATATATATATATAAAGTAGGGGTGAGAATATTTATATTATCATGTTCTTTCTCATAGAAACTATCATGTGTCCATGAGAATAAACTATTATATTACATACATATATCGATTAAATATAAGAAAACAATCAAATATAATGATATTGGAGTGGTAAAACATTCAAACACATTCATTCTAGACCACATAACCACACCATCCAAACCATATCATGACCTATTCACATGCCTTCATGTAACCAACTCTATAAAAAACTCTATCAATAACCACATTAATGAAGTTGTCCAATACCAGGCTCCTCTTTGTTGTATCAACCATACCATATAGTTATCCACATAAATGAAATTCATTAGCCAATCATCGCCACCACTATGTATATATGCACCTATAGGGAACTTAGTAAGATATCACCAATTGATGGTCATGTACCTATCCACCCATGAGGATACTCACTAGTTTCCCATATTCGAACCCTCTAAGATTCACCATTCCTAAACCTATGTTTTTTGGGTAGATGCCTACCCTCAGTAAGTCTCCCCTCTTCAATCTGATTTTTTTACCACCAAACATCACATATCCATCATGACAAGAAGTATCATCCACTACAACCTCACACAATCTTCATCATCATTATGACCTATCATAAAACACCACCACATAATCAGTTATTAATAATTTCCACAAATCACAAATGGATTCACTCCCCTCTATCTATTTACTTAAAAACCTAGACTATCAAACATACCATGTACTTGTAGAGATATATTTTTACATCACAACATATGTCATTAACCCAACTCTGTATATTGAAATAGAAATACTTATAGTTCTACATCACTACATTCCTAATATATTTGGAATACACTAGAAAAAAAACCTCATTACATAAAAACATATATTAAATGAATCCAATCAATCAATCCTCATCACTTATTAACCATTACACATCCTTATCTCCATCCATTAACAATAGATAGATTATATTGGCATTTATACTAGATTCATATCTTACCATCCTTATCATATCTTCCCAACATCATCATATCTCAAAGAAAATAGGATGCATGCCACCTACTATAAGTGAAATTTCTTCATGAAACTTTGTCTTTAAAATATATTAATAAAACCAACTCTTGTTTCTAACTAGTAAAAAATTATTCCAACTCTTGAATGTGAAATGAACACAAACATATATAAAATTGACCCATATGACCCCCAAACACCTCTCCCTCATACCTCACGGAAAATTCAATATTAATTTCAATGAAATAGAAAGGAATGAAACTCGTTCTAAATTATAAAAATCTATTCGAATCCAAATATATTTTATCCCCTCAAAAATTAAATAATTTTACATGATCATTTAGTTTTTCTCCCACTTTTTTCAAGTAAAGGACGTAATAAATATAACATAAATATATATAAACAATTATCAACATCAATTTCCCACAAAAAAAATATTAAATGATTCAAAAGATAATTATAATCAATATCTCACAAAAATTTAATTAATTTACAATTTTCGCCCCTATTCATTATTTTCCATGCCTATCAATTAATTTTCTATTCATAGAATGATATTATCGAAAATATCTATAGCTTACAACCATAAATTATCAATTTCAACAATAATCTATTTTCTTTATAATCTATATTAGTTACTTTTTTTAATAAGAATGATTATTCCATCATTTCCTTAAACAAACAACCTCTTTAGTTTATTTTTAGGACTTATTATATCATGAATATTATTATTATTTTTCCAACCAGTAATGTAAATCATAAGAATGGAATATTCTCAAGGATATAGAAATTTTTTCAATATGAGTCACCTACCTTGATTCCATGGAAAATACTATATCTACATCCTATAATGACCACTATTTATCATTCTATTAGAATATCATTCTTTAATTTAATATTTTTTCATCCTTTCCAAGTCCACTACAACACCATCACTAATGATTTATTCCTATTTTAGAGAGTAGATATGATGAAGATAAATTAATCCATTATCCCAAAAAATAATTCTACCCATTAAATTTACTTGAACTCCATCGTTTTCCTCCATCAATTATATCAATTACCACCCATTAAAAATTCTATAAACTTTCTATAAAATCCTCCCATTTAAATAACTATTTAAATATCTATATCTTACTATGTTACCACATAAAAAATCCAACCTCCAATTCACCTATATTTTCTATGTAATTTTTATCATAATATCCCACATTACATAATATTTCATTAAAAAAATAATATTGAAAATCTAAATCACATAAATTGAATATTAATAATATCATTCCACCACCACCCAACACTTAATGATTAAATCAAATCACCTACTAAAATTATCAATCCACAGCCTTATATATCCCATCTAAGTTATGCACCCCTTTTAGACAATTCATTATTGAAATAATTTAACCACAATCATAAAATTGGAAACATCCAAACGGGTACCCTCTTTCAAATTTCATTAGTACAAAAAATTCCAAAATAATAAAATATGCATAAATAAAAAAATGGATATTATACCAATACATCTGGTTACCTTTATTATGTTTCCCCTTATACATCACCACGCTTCTAAATAATTAACACTAAGTGATTCAAACATCTCCATATTACTTTCTATTTTTGATTTTGAATTTCCACCAAATTCTCTAACCAAGACATATTACCATCAATATCAACATCAGTCAAGTTAATCACATCTGAATGGTCATGAAAATACTTTCCAAGTTTCAACAAATTAAACCCATCATGTAACTTTTCCAAACATGAAGGTAGTTATAACTGATAAACTACATATTTAATCTAATTCTCCACTTAAAATGGACCAATAAATTTTGTTTATAACTTAATTCTCTTAACAAAACATTGAAGTCCACCTAGAGGAAATACATGCAATAGTAAGTAATCTTAATGTGAAAACAATAATAATAACCTCCAATAATATGCATATAATTTTTTTAGTTTGAGTAGTCCCTTATAAAATCCTGACAACTTGCACATTCTCAAATATATCATTCACTATCTTTGAAAAAAATAATGGACTCACCAATATCAACCCAATACAATATCACATGGATTGAACTTAAATACAAATAAAAAAATGATTCCATACCAACGGAGTAAAGAAATATATTTTTAATATAAATTTCAACCAATGAAAAATAGTCTGCCCATAATCCTCTAAAATTCAAGAGATATTCTCTCAAAATATCCTCTAATGTCTGAATTGCCTATGAATTTTGATCAAAAATGCATGTGTGAATTATAGTTCTAAGGGAAACATGGGTACCCAGGGAACATTTAAATCCATTCCATATCTATAAGATAAAATGATAAAAACAATCAGACACATTATTCTCCAAAACTCAATGAATATTCTCTACCTCCAGTATATAGAGGTTCACCAAATTATTCACTTATATATATTCATAAGTTAATAAGGGATGAGAAAACTTTTTTAATAAGAAAATAATTACCAAAATAGATTCAAAACATCTATTAGTATGAGGATAAACTATTAAAAAATCTATGCAAGTTTTCTCTAACTCCGAGAAATGAATTTCATAGTGATGATACAATCCTTATAGAACATGATGTTTGAATTTCACATGTTGGCACACAATACATTGAGAAACACACATAGATACTTCCTTTTTTAACCTACTCCAAAAAAACTACATCTTATGTGGATGATAAATATTTAAAACACCTGAAAAAATAAGAAAATATGAACTATATAACCCATTTATAATTTCATTCCACATACTTTGGTTAATAAAATAAAACCTAATTATATTTATTATCAGACTGTGTCACGAACCGAATCTGGTCGCCGCAAAAACCGGCACCCGACCCGACCCGTGGCAAGTCCCAAAGGGCGTTCCCGATCCCCACGGGCTGGCACAAGTGCCCGGGTATCAAAAACTGAAAATTGGGAACGATTAACCCGAGTTTTTATACTTGAAACATCAAATGAATCCAAGAAACCAAATCTGGATTTTTCAAACCGAAACATCTTTTTAATAAATTCAGAACTGAATTGCACAATTTTAAACAATGTTTGAAGATCATTACAAAGGTACAAACCCAAGAAAATACATCCCAAGAACCTCAACATGGCAAGAGGCATCTTCCTCAAGCCATCTCCACAACACCGCATCATGAATGACCGGTGGAAACCCGAACTGTTGGCACAAAAGTTATACCCAAACCTGCGACAACAAAATAACCAAGTCTACTTACACCCAAGGGTGTAATTAGGGTGTGAGCCAAATCCCAATAGGATACCACCAATAAGAGATTCCATATAATAAGCATTTAAAGACGAAAAGCAAGGAAGTTTTCAAAAATACGAAAAACTAGTTACAATTTCTAAAAGCTGCAACTTTGAATAAGAACAGTTTTCAAGTGGGCTATTTTAAAGGATTAACACTTTTTAAAATAAACACCAAAGCTACTGAATTTTCCAGCAAAATGTACCGTATGCCGACGGTAAGCACAAAATATCCAGTGAGCACAAGCAATGGGAAATAACCCCTAGGCACTAGCTAGCTGTGGGTCCCAGGTACCTCATATCTCAGTGAGAGTAACCATCACAAATATCTGTTCTCGTGCACGAGCCACTAGTAGGGAACATACCCATAACCTAGTGGTCCCCAATCATCATCATCTTAGTTTAGTTAGAGTTGTAAGTGTCAATCTTGCTAAGTGAAACTGAGGCCAAACCCCACGGGATCACTAGCATACTAGTACACGTCCACCCACCTAGATACCCGGGTTTTCCCTTTGTGCTCAAACAATTTCAACAAGTCAATGAATATACATTTCACATGAAGATATCATTTCCATATCATAAATTCACGAAACATCCCACATGTATACAACACAAGTCACAAAAGTCCACTTTTCATTCAAATGCATTTTGAAATCAAACCCACACCAAAATAGCCCACATCACTTTTTGCATAACTTTCACAATCCAACACATCCTTTAACAATTTTATAAAATACCTACGAATATACTAAAAATCACATAACAGCCCACTCACATGTTTCCTAAAACCCTTTTTATAAACAAAATCCACTTTTCAAATCGCACTCACACAAACAGCCCATATAACGTTCACACCTCTTTCACATTTTAGTAAATCCATTAAACATTTTTATAAAACATTTCCAAGAGGTTACACATAACATAACAGAACTATTAACATTTAAAATGGTCTATTTGAAAGTATAAACAATCCAAAACAGTTTTCCAATATGGTTTCACATCTTACATAAATCATTAAACCATTCAAAACTTTCATAAAACAATTCTAAATAGTGTACCAAATCTTTTCACAAAAAAAACTCATTTCAAAACCATATTTCAAGGACAAAGTCACACCAATACAAATTAAAAACAGAATTTTCATCCCCATAAACATTTATTAAACTACCCCCATGTGTTATAAAAACACCTCAACCAATACCACAAAAGATCCACATGAAAAGCACACGTTTTCAAAATCACTTTCAAGAAGTACAATAAGGCTTTACACCTTAAACCCATTAAAAGAAACTTCTTTAAAACCTAATGGAACACCAATACCCTACCAAATCAGAATTTTCATCCCAAACAAGATTTATTAAACCAATTTCATATGTTATAAAACACACCCAAACAATACCCAAAGGGTTGCACATGTAAAACACCCAATTTTTTAAACTAAAATGAAACTGTAAAAACAAATGCTTTACCAAATACAAAATAAACAGTTCCCACACAACACACAGAATATTAGTAAATGCATAATAAGTAATTCAAGCAAACTAACTCATCTAGAAATGATTACACATGGAATCACCTACCTTTTATGCCGAAACCCTCAAAACATGGTGCGAAACATCAACCGCACCACCGCCGCAAATCAAGGAATATAAATCCAGACCTAGACCACCAAAAATTTACCCAAAATACACCAAATCAGACATTAGGATCGAACCCCAACTTCTGGACATGAGGAACTTCAAGAAAAAGGAAATAAAACAAAAAGAGGATTGAAGGAACCAAGAAGGAATTCCCTTACTTGAAATATCTTGAAGGAATCGGCCACAATCCACTAAATAATGAATCACCAAGTACCCAAAATTGGTATGGAGGTTCGAAGAATTAAACTTAGGTCATGTGGGGACTAAAATGGGGGAAAAAGGATGAAAAATGAAGGATTTATGAAAGGATCAATTTACCTCTCCAAATCTGCCCTATTTTTGAAACCCTAATAAGTTCAATACTAAATCGCGATGAATACGAGCTCCAAAGAGGAGAGAGAGAGCTTGGGCGCGCGTCTGGGTTCAAGGGGCGCATATGAGGCTTTGAATCACCGAAAAATACTTACAAATGAATAAGTTATTAATTAATCAAATATTATTTTTAAAACTGGAATTGGGCTTTCGGGCAGTCTCAATCCCTTAAATAAAAACCAACATAAACCTTGGTTATGGATTTAAAAAGGCTCCAAATTTTAATTGTGGTGTTAATATATCAGGGGAGGACATTTAGGAGTTGGAATGAGTCAAAAATATTAAAAATTGAAAAAGTTATAAATGAAACAAAATTTATTTTTAAATCTGGAATTGGGCTCGCAGTTTGGCCCAATTCATGAAAACTCACCTATTCTCAATAAAACCTTTGGAAACCGCCAAAACAAATCATGAGTGGAAAATAAATTTAAAATAACCCTAAAATAGGTTACGTACGTGACAATTCTCCCCACCTTGAAAACTTTCCGCCCCGGAAATTCATAGCAAGTTCAAAGCAACAACCAAACTCAACTGAGAAACCAATAGGTACACCCTTGCCAGGTTTCACCCCCAAAGGTCAAAACACCTCCAGTGATCAATGATGGAAGGAATACTCTCACAAACCAAACTTACACCACTTTCCTGAAACAATCAAGTACATTCAGGCTTTATCCCAAATGAAAACTCCTCAAACACAATCTGAACAATACTCAATCAATTTACCCAAAAAACAACAACAACATTGAACAAGGTTACACTTCCCTACTATAACTAAACCATTGGAAACTATCCAATATCAATGTTTACCCAATGAATATGTAGGTAGTTAGATATCTTCGAATGATAATACCTACTTCCCAGACAAGTCCAAGGAAAAAAATATGAGTTACTCGTATGAAGAGACACAAATGGGATCCCCACCATAAGAGACAACTTAAATTGTTTTCCCGAGACAGAATCAAGACACTAATAGTGGGAGGCCCAAACATACTCTCTAGTACAAGGGATATACTTCCATTAAATGTTTATGAAGTAACATTCATGAGAATCATAGTGGGTCTCCCCACCATAAGAACTGACCATCTTAACCGACCAGCATGGGCCGACACAGAAAGACCCAAAAAGAAATTAAAGATTTAGGAAGGCCGTAGGATTAGTCCGCATGGTTTGGGAAACTGTGCACTAACTATGAATATAATTCTTTATACATTGCTTCCTAGCACACAGCCACTACTAAACGTGCACAAACTATGTGCTCAACCATGACGAAACCAGAGGTTTGAACTATTCCCATCTTTCATACTAAGGATAGGACTTTGTACAAGGGTTTAAATGGCCATGGGATTTCCCCTGACTACGCGCCAGCTTCTCTCCGGGACCTATGGCTGGAGCTCAAAATATTGAAGCATCTTCGGCCTCGAGTTAGGAATTGGAAACCACCTGAATGAGAATTCTTCTTTCGGTGCCACAAACAACTACACCGCATACCCTGATGGGTTCATCAAGACATAACACACTCCATAACTCACTTTACCAAAACCATACATTTCACTGAAACAAGGGATCAGAATAATCACACACATCGCACCTTGTTTCTTTGGGTGAGAAACAACATAAGGGTAGGACACGTATAAACACCATCCTCTAAGATAGAGGATTTGATGTTTTTCCCAAGGGATACATACTCCCAACATAACAGAGAACCTAAGAGGATTGTGTGACCTTGACCTTTACAGTGAAAAGAGCACACAACATCACAATGCATCACCAAACATGACCTTTGTGATTGATAGAAACAATACATGGAACATGACCATATTCCAAGTCCCTAAACAACAGACAAGTCCAAAAAGTGGACACAATATCTTATCAGGACCAAAATCTCAAAATTGGTGGTTTAATAATAACTCTTGCTTCAAGGAAACTATGAAGAACCCAGAGGCCCTCTTAGACACCATCATGACACTCATCCACACTAATAACGAAAGAACACTTCCACCTTTGATGAATCATGAAACTTAAGAAACCAAGGCCTCTTTCAACCTTCAACAAGAACTATCCCACTACAAGAGGATCTACAAATCAACTAAATGAATGGTTTTAGACTCAATCAACAATGATCTATAAAATATTCCTTATATTGATCAACTGGAGGATTTTCCAATGGAGAAACAATACGGGTTGCACTTCAGTTGTTCACTAACCCTAAATGGGGGCGTACCTTATCCAACGGGAGAACCCAAGGACCCAACCAAGATAGTCCATTGGTAAAAAAACCATAAACCAGATCCAAACACAAGAAGGTAACCACCATAAAGGTGTCCCGAAACATATCTCAGAGGAGACTACTAACCGGTCCTTCTACCTAGCTTACCGACCAAACATAATCCCAAAACACAGTTCAAATGGGAGGGGTTATTGGACTAAAAAAACATCCCACAAAAACAACATCTTCAAAGACCCATAATACAAACCATCCCAAAACTATTCATCAAGACATCATGTTTTTTTCTTTAAAACCATTTCTTTGAAATCAAGCGGTTCAGTGGTAAGAGTATCGACCAATGGTACCCCATGGGCCTCACACATGCATGTTTTTGTGCCACACCAGACACCCTCCTCATATCTGTCCCGGCACTCATCCAGTCATGCCATCAACCATCCATCATCCCATACAACCCCATGCATGTGGTCACTAATGGAAATACCAAAGGTTAAAACAAAAATTCTTTCCAGTTTTCAAAACCAAAACGGTCAACCAACGCATCCCTTTTTTTTCATAACCGCTAACCACGAGATCAAAATCCCAACTCACATTTTACAAAAAAATTTAGAAAGTCACAACCATTTAGAAAATAACTCACATTCAATATATTCACATCAATTTCAAAACATCTCATCCCATTAAAACACACTCTGATTGTTTAGAAAACTCTATTGGAAACACTTTTCAAAACCAACTTCAATACAGTTTCTGCCTTCAAAAGAGGTGTAATCACACCATTTTCTATTTCAAAATAATTCTGAATATTCAGTTCCAAAATTTCGTAAATCATACCATTCCATCTTTATTTGAAAATAATTTCACAAAAACATTACACTTCTTAAAACCAAGTCACTTTAAAACCAAAGTTCCAAGATTTCAAAACTAAAGAACACAAGACAATGTGAGAGGAAACTAGTTTCAGTGGGTGACTTGGACATATGGTTGGCGGCCATATTCCAATCACTTCACTATCACAGAGAGTTTTCTAGGGAATATCCCCAGCTCCACATGGCTTGCCAGACCCTGCGAGCTCATTGAGACCATTAACCCAACTCTCTTTTCATTTCCCCTAATCATCATCAAAACAAGAAAAACAAAAGACGTAGACAAATCCCAACTTCTCTTGGAAACTTGAATCCCATTATGAGGTGTGGTGATCAGGCACACTACCCATAACTAGAATTCCATGTCCCAACAATCCTAACTCCAGACTATCCTGACTCTTCCCCAAATAACAAGACCCAAAGAGTTAACCTGAACCTCCTCTGATACCATTTTGTCACGAACCGAATCTGGTCGCCGCAAAAACCGGCACCCGACCCGACCCGTGGCAAGTCCCGAAGGGCGTTCCCGATCCCCACGGGCTGGCACAAGTGCCCGGGTATCAAAAACTGAAAATTGGGAACGATTTACCCGAGTTTTTATACTTGAAACATCAAATGAATCCAAGAAACCAAATCTGGATTTTTCAAACCGAAACATCTTTTTAATAAATTCAGAACTGAATTGCACAATTTTAAACAATGTTTGAAGATCATTAAAAAGGTACAAACCCAAGAAAAGACATCCCAAGAACCTCAACATGGCAAGAGGCATCTTCCTCAAGCCATCTCCACAACACCGCATCATGAATGACCGGTGGAAACCCGAACTGTTGGCACAAAAGTTATACCCAAACCTGCGACAACAAAATAACCAAGTCTACTTACACCCAAGGGTGTAAGTAGGGTGTGAGCCAAAGCCCAATAGGATACCACCACTAAGAGATTCCATATAATAAGCATTTAAAGAAGAAAAGCAAGCAAGTTTTCAAAAATACGAAAAACTAGTTACAATTTCTAAAAGCTGGAACTTTGAATAAGAACAGTTTTCAAGTGGGCTATTTTAAAGGATTAACACTTTTTAAAATAAACACCAAAGCTACTGAATTTTCCATCAAAATGTACCATATGCCGACGGTAAGCACAAAATATCCAGTGAGCACAAGCAATGGGAAACAACCCCTAGGCACTAGCTAGCTGTGGGTCCCAGGTACCTCGTATCTCGGTGAGAGTAACCATCACAAATATCAGTTCTCGTGCACGAGCCACTAGTAGGGAACATACCCATAACCTAGTGGTCCCCAATAATCATCATCTTAGTTTAGTTAGAGTTGTAAGTGTCAATCTTGCTAAGTAAAACTGAGGCCAAACCCCACGGGATCACTAGCATACTAGTACACGTCCACCCACCTAGATACCCGGGTTTTCCCTTTGTGCTCAAACAATTTCAACAAGTCAATGAATATACATTTCACATGAAGATATCATTTCCATATCATAAATTCACCAAAAAGCCCACATGTATACAACACAAGTCACAAAAGTCCACTTTTCATTCAAATGCATTTTGAAATCAAACCCACACCAAAATAGCCCACATCACTTTTTGCATAACTTTCACAATCCAACACATCCTTTAAAAATTTTATAAAATACCTACAAATATACTAAAAATCACATAACATCCCACTCACATGTTTCCTAAAACCCTTTTTATAAACAAAATCCACTTTTCACATCGCACTCACACAAACAGCCCATATAACGTTCACACCTCTTTCACATTTTAGTAAATCCATTAAACATTTTTATAAAACATTTCCAAGAGGTTACACATAACATAACAGAACTATTAACATTTAAAATGGTCCATTTGAAAGTATAAACAATCCAAAATAGTTTTCCAATATGGTTTCACATCTTACATAAATCATTAAACCATTCAAAACTTTCATAAAACAATTCTAAATAGTGTACCAAATCTTTTCACAAAAAAAACTCATTTCAAAACCATATTTCAAGGACAAAATCACACCAATACAAATTAAAAACAGAATTTCCATCCCCATAAACATTTATTAAACTACCCCCATGTGTTATAAAAACACCTCAACCAATACCACAAAAGATCCACATGAAAAGCACACGTTTTCAAAATCACTTTCAAGAAGTACAATAAGGCTTTACACATTAAACCCATTAAAAGAAACCTCTTTAAAACCTAATGGCACACCAATACCCTACCAAATCAGAATTTTCAGCCCAAACAAGATTTATTAAACCAATTTCATATGTTATAAAACACACCCAAACAATACCCAAAGGGTTGCACATGTAAAACACCCAATTTTTTAAACTAAAATGAAACTGTAAAAACAAATGCTTTACCAAATACAAAATAAACAGTTCTCACACAAAACACAGCATATTAGTAAATGCATAATAAGTAATTCAAGCAAACTAACTCATCTATAAATGATTACACATGGAATCACCTACCTTTTATGCTGAAACCCTCAAAACATGGTGCGAAACATCAACCGCACCACCGCCGCACATCAAAGAATATAAATCCAGACCTAGACCACCAAAAATTTACCCAAAATACACCAAATCAGACATTAGGATCGAATCCCAACTTCTGGACATGAGGAACTTCAAGAAAAAGGAAATAAAACTAAAAGAGGATTGAAGGAACCAAGAAGGAATTCCCTTACTTGAAATATCTTGAAGGAATTGGCCCCAATCCACTAAATAATGAATCACCAAGTACACAAAATTGGTATGGAGGTTCGAAGGATTCAAATTAGGTCATGTGGGGACTAAAATGGGGGAAAAGGGATGAAAAATGAAGGAGTTATGAAAGGATCAATTTACCTCTCCACATCTGCCCGATTTTTGAAACCCTAATAATTTCAGTACTAAATCGTGATTAATACGAGCTCCAAAGAGGGGAGAGAGAGCTTGGGCGCGCGGCTGGGTTCAAGGGGCGCATATGAGGCTTTGAATCACCGAAACATACTTAAAAATGAATAAGTTATTAATTAATCAAATATTATTTTTAAAACTGGAATTGGGCTTTCGGGCAGGCCCAATCCCTTAAATAAAAACCAACATAAACCTTGGTTATGGATTTAAAAAGGCTCCAAATTTTAATTGTGGTATTAATATATCATGGGAGGACATTTTGGAGTTGGAATGAGTCAAAAATATTAAAAATTGAAAAAGTTATAAATGAAACAAAATTTATTTTTAAATCTGGAATTGGGCTCGCAGTTTGGCCCAATTCATGAAAACTCACCTATTCTCAATAAAACCTTTGGAAACCGCCAAAACAAATCATGAGTGGAAAATAAATTTAAAATAACCCTAAAATAGGTTACGTACGTGACAGACTGACCATTCAAATAATCACTATTTGGGTTATGATATCTCAAATATTAAACCTCAGGTTCACCAATTTGAGAATCATCTAGTTGTTACAATAATAATTATTCCACTATCATTTGATAAAGATAATATCTAACATCCATCTATTAATTACAAAACTGAATAGATTCTAATAACTCCATTGCTTCATATTTATTTCTTTTCTATTAAGAATCCTCACCATAAGACATCAAAATTAAGGAATCAACAAAAAAAATTACCCTTTATAGAGGCATATATGATATGAAAATCACAATATTTCAAAAATTTATCCCACGATCTCTATTGTAAAGTTAAATCCTTTTGATAATAATCTTACCGAAATCACTTATGAGAAAAATAAAACACAAAGGCTTCTATTTGAAATTAATTACTCAAATTTTTAATTAAAGAACACTACTTAAATCACTAAAACATGTTAAACATTGTTGCATTTAAGGGGGCGTTACTGTTTAGGCCCATAAGTATTGGTTGTTCTCTATTGAATCATAATACATGTGACAACATGAACTATTATAAAAGAATGTCTATTATGATTTAATTAAATGTCTGAATATGTAATAAGGTTAAAAAACACAAGAACTTATTTTTTATTAAATACTATCGAATTTAAATGAACATTAAGCATCATTAGTAATGATAATATAGACATTTAATAATCATCACATGATTAGTATAAGTATAGGGTTTTAAAAAAAACAATTGACATAGACAAAGGAATTGATGGCCTCAACGAGCAGGATCATACACTATGAATCCCATTTATTCGATCTTCCAAGGTAGATAACATCACTAGGATTTTCCATTGACCATGACCAAACTAATATCCAACAACTTAAGCTTGAGAGAAATAGTTTATGTGAGAAGTTCATGCTCATCAAGATCACGACCCAAACCATGTATGCTAAACCACCCCACCAAAGTCCCACCATTGTGCATCATACCCTTTGGGGATTCTATGGCATATTAATGTTACATGTATCAAGACCCTAACAAATTTAATATGTATATTGTATAGAATAATTAATATATTTTCATATTAATTTCTGTTTTATCAATGATTATGATTTTTATTCAACAAAACAAAAATTGTATAATTGTTTGAAAATAGTTATTGTAAAAAACATTAATTTCTTAATTAATGTTAATTCTTATTTTAAAAGTTAAAATACACATATTTATAAAATTATTTTCATAAAATTAATTCTCTTTTTGGAATCATAATGTATAATTCTTCCAATAGTTAATTTTACATAATATTTTGAGACATATGAATTTTTGGGAAAAAAATTAAATACCATATAAATATATGGTGTGTATTATGATCACATAATGACCCAAAAGTGGTGAAATAAATAATATAAAGGGTATTAAAGGAAAAATATGTGTCCTTCATGTATAATAATTTGATATTATTTATATTTTATTAATTTCATAAATCCTTTATGTATCCTCTCAAACCAATATTATATTTTGTTGTTTTAAAATCATTTCATTAAGGGTATGACTCACTTCCACATAAGAAAGGGAATTGTTTTATAATTTTTAGCCCTTGGGATTATAAAATAATTAAAACACTATCATTTTTTATAAACTATGGGAAAACCATGGGATTTGTTTTGGTTTTTGTTATTTTATTAAATTGTTTCCAAAATATATGTTTGACAAATGATAAAGAATTCCTCACTCATTTCCTATTTAAACCCAACCAAATCTCATTTTACTTCACTAAAAATCATTATAGAACGTCCTTAATCTTTTTTACCCTCTCTAGAGTCCTCCCAAAGTGACCCCAATCTCTCAAGAAGCTCTTCCTAAACATTTGGAGTCACACACTCAAGTAATGGATCCTCCCACTCTCATCTTTATTAAAGTTTCTTTATTATCTTATGCATTTTATTTCTAATTATGGATGTTGGGATTTTTCATTACATGTCCCTATTATTTCACATTATACTTAAAAATTATGAGAGACCCTTTTTCTCTTATCAACCCATTTGATAAATTTTTATGTGACACATTTATCCTGTCAAAATTTCCCCACAATTTTCAAAGACAAGACAATTGTGTAGTGAATACCATACCCATTTTCTATCCAGGGTGTTCACCTTTATATACTTATACATTTTTGAAATGGGACTTACATTTATTTATTACACTATAATTTATCTAGGAATAAAATATTATGATTAAAGAATCCATTTTGTATGATCTATGTGGCACACTTAAGCATGGTAATGAAATAAAAGCGATGGGTGCACCTGAAATTATATAGGGCTCCAATAATTTTGGTAATGTTTAGTCTCATGAGACATCATGTTGGGATAGGGAGTAAACCTAATTATTTTATAGGACTTATTACATAATTATTTGTTGAAATATAAACTTGAACTATGTTTATAATCACATATTTTATGTTCTCTTCCTATTTCCTTTGTTGCCTTTATGATTATCATGCCATATAATGTCCCATTGTTCGTGTTTATTATTATCAATTATTTAATTCCCCATTGATATGTATATTTTATAACATATATAACATCATTCTATGTCTATTCCCTTATTGGAATTTATAGCTCACCCATTTCTTATTTATTTCCACAGGATATCACATGCACTTTTAAAAGCCATGAAATTTTAGAAGCATGATAAAGTTGTTTTCAATAATTTTTGTGTATCCCATGTTCAAGATGTAATTCTATATAAACAATTCACAAAAAAAACTACACCTATTGACCTTATAGGTTTTATTACGTGTTATTTTATGTAATAAGTCATGAATTAATGTGTAATAAAGAGAAGAGTTCTGATAGGTTATTGAAATTATTTATGAGATACATCATAATAGACATCATAAGGAAAACTATAATCATGATATTTATGATCTTGGGAACTCATCAAGTTCACATTAAAACTTTAAAATGATGATTTAAACCCCTTTTCTAGAAAAAAAATATTTCCCTTTTTTAGTGAGAGATTAATTTGGGGTCATAGTATGATAAAACATAGATATGAACCTCTTATAATAACTATTTCAGCCTAAGAAATTCATTACCTCAAAGAAATTATTTGTTGGATTCCCTGAAATTACTATGTTAATCATACCTATTATCATCCTATAACAATATCCAAAATAACATATCCTAGAAATGTGTCTCATGATTAAAAAAATAACTCCTAGACATATTCCAATATAATTAAATCCTCTTAAGAAAATTTAGTACCTTCCTAAAAAGATTTGTATGATCTTCTTCAATATTCAAATAAACAAAAATATCATTAGTAAAATCAACCAAAAAATCATTATCATATAGTTGAAATAACCTATTAATAACACTAAAAACCTTATTTTTGCATTCATAAACCCATAAAATGTCACTAAAAACTCAAGACTCTTATACCATCATTAAAAGGTTTTAATAATAATATAACTAACCTTAACTCTCATATGTTGATATCAAGAACATAAATTGATCTCGGAAAACCAATTCATACTTTTAACTATTCAAACAAATTAAATATCATAGGAAGTGAATAAGTGTTCTTCATTGCTGCTTGATTCAACTAGCAATAATCTACACAAAACCTCAAGATTCTTCATGACTTATTCAGGATCAATTCTAGAGTAACTCTTAGTTGAAACACTATTCCAAATAAAATAAACATTCCATAAATTATGAATAAATAATCACATCTCTAGAAGAGTCACAAGAGCTGTGTAATAATTTTTTAGAAATATAGAAGAAATATTCAGATACAACTCATTTTTAAACATAGTCACTCACCATAGAGGTAAAATTATAACAAATTATGGAAAATATATATTATATCAATTGATGGGGAAACTTCTCTATCATATCCATAGATTAAATAAGTATCCAAGTAACCAACTTGGATGTAATACTCTATGAATCAATCAAATCCATCCCAAAACATAAATATATTTCCATGAAAAACACCATATGATTAATATATAAACTAGATGAAATTAATCCACATCTAAAAAATGAATAAAAGACTATATATAATTTAAATAGTTCCTCCATATGGAAACATCATCAGGTTGTGTTCATAATAATATTAGTTTCCAATAGAATTTTTCTCACCCTAGAAAAAACTAATAAATATAAACCTCATCCAAATTTTTTTTGACCACTCACAAGTTCAATCAACCCCAATAACCTCTAAAGCATCTCTATCAGGATATATAACCAATGAACTAGAGAAATAGTTATTAAATAATTTGAAGGGAAAAATCAATAAAAATATAATAAAGTATGGATTTTTGGAAAATAGAACATTTAATTAGTCCATGTCTCTCAACTACATGAACATCCATATCCTGGAATATCTCTCTACCAACTTCTCCCCCTTAGTGTCCCTTATTCCAAATCTAACTCCTCTATATTTATCTCCTTTGAGATCTCTAAAATGATGATCTCTTTTGTAAAGACCCTATGATAGGGGTCTCAATGGTTTTCTATCTCTATACTAATAGAAAATCTATTGATAATGAGTCTGATGGGTTGGTATATTAATAATAAAATATTATATATGTGTCCTATAATTTCTATGAATAGTTGGGATTATGGATTGGATGTGACCAATAATTTCACAACAGAATCATCACAATAGATGAGTCTTACCAGATGGATACCTACTACCCCAACCTATGAAATGAGATCGCATTGAAATCCAACTCCCATTTTCTCATGTGAGCCTCGATTACATTCAAAATCATGAACTCCCTCCTCCATCTCCACTTTGAGATAAACCCTATTAGGTACTCACAAGAAAATATCATGTCATCATTGATAAACTACATACTTTGAGTATATTATTCAAATATCATCATGAATGTTCCTAGATAAAATATTCCCAAAAACCTCTATATTTTAAGACCCAAAGTGTTGTGGATTCATTATCGGATTATCACTATAAGATACAATTTCTAGAAGCTTTTATGCAATAAAAATATCTAAGTTTTCTGAAACTAAGTTAAAATATACATCTAAAATGTTTTAGAAATTAAGAATTCTCCATTTCCTAAATCACTATACTAATTTGACATGAATTATTTTAAAAATAGAATACTCACAAGGAAACATTCAACTAAAAACATGAATAAAATAGAAACATAATGTTTTAATTTGTTCAAATTTTATTCCTATATTCACTTTAGAATAATAATATACTTTTAATTTATCAAAATTTATAAGATATTATGATATAAACTAAAAACAATAACCAATCAAATAATTTCTCACACAATTACATCAAGCCACATGTATAATAAAACCTCCTAACCTTAATAGTGGGGTTCATCTGGTCAATCAGTTCCATTATCCTTCTACATTCGTGGGATAGAAACAATTTTCCATGGTCACATCAAAATGTCAATAGGTGAATCTTCCTTCAAAACCAACATTAAATATAAGTGAATGTAACTCTTCCGTTTCATCTTTTTCATCCAAATTTTAATCACATATCTTCCAGACAACTGACTACTCCACGTCTTCTGGAAAATAACATTTGGAATGTCATCCTCCACTCTAGTTCCCTTTGTCATTGCCTTCCTCAAGTTGAACTGTATCTTCTATAGTTTCTTCTATAGGTAAACTATTCTGAATATGAAATCATATATCACCATTAGAAGAAATATCCCATTTGAATACTACTTTCAATTAAAACATAGAAACCTCCAATAATTTGTAAAAAATATATATCTTTACCAACAACAACTATATTTACAACACATTATGATTACACTAGTACAACTAAAAAAATATTTTTCATCATAATTTCTCAGACTAAAATATTTGTGAACATGCCACCATGATTATATTTTTCTACTAACATTAAAAGATTTAGAACTTTGCCTTTATGAATCATCCTAGTGAATTGATATTTTAGTTCAATATGATTTTCTTTAGCATGAAAAAAATATTATTCACTAAACATATTTCACTTTGACAGTCATAGTATAGATATCCACATTTCTGGATACTTTATAGATCTATAAATAAACACCTTAACCATATCAATTCTTTCCCTACTTCTCTTGAAACTATATACTCTTCATGAATTATGGACAATGATAACACTGACTAAAACCTTTATATCCAACTAACGTTTATTCCTTTGAATGTGAACATATATCATGTGATACCCTTCCATGTATCTATATCACTTAAAAAGACTAAATTTATAATATTTTGAAATAGATCATCCCTTTTGAAGCGAAAATCACTATCTATTGAACCCTTGATATACCAAAGGATCAACTTCATATATTCTTAGTGTTATTTCCTTATATTTTACATGAAACAAATTACATATCCCAATGTGATTGAAATGTCCTAAAATGTATATATCAAGGTTTAAATTATGCTTCATACCACTATTGTAACCAAATAATTATCAATATAATTGGCTTCATATTAAATTTTTTATTATTTCTCCTTGGATAATTTAATGTTTTTTCCAATGGGGTTGTGACTGGGTTACATATGAACATATTAAATATTTATATTATAATTTAGAAGCACTATTTATATAAAAAACCTAAATTTATGGAATTCATGTCTCTTTCAATCTATATTTTTAATATTTTATTAAACTCACTGATATCATTAATCTTAAATATTTTGTAAAAATAATCCTTCAACACTTATATCTATTTTATTTCTATGGCTTCTAGAAGTATATCATTTATATATATGAGGATATTATATCTCAAGATTCAGATTGATAAAATGAAGTTGGTAAGTCATTGAACTTCCAATGAAAATAAAAGGATGATTTTGTGGTCATGGAGTACTCATAAATCATAATGAGGTCACAATACATGTTGGAATTTGTGGAAAAAGATATACTATGGTATGAAGTGTTATGGTCGATTCTCATCAGTGTGAGGAACACCTGACATAGAATGATATAGATCAATGCTATGGGAATCATCATTGTGACAATATCATAAATATAGAATATTGGTCATGGTGTAGTAAAGAAGTCACTGATGACACTGAGTCATTATAATGGATTTTGATAATGAATCAATTTATATTTTTGGCATACTTTGAATATTAGATAAAAATATTATTGGAGGAAAAAAAATTTAAGAACGTTTTATTTTTTATAAATAATAATACATAAAAAGGATTCAGATACCGATCAATGGATGAGGATCAAGAATGTAGGAAACCATTTTCATGAGGATTTATTGTATTTCGATTGGTTCAAGAGAAAAAGAAAAAAAATTGATATTCTTTCAAGAAGTGGTGTCATCTATTAGACTAGAACTTGTGAGGATACATCAAAGTGAAGTAGATACTAATTCATAAGACCCATGATAAACTTGATAAGTCATCATATATGGGATCATCATTCTGATGAAATTCTCATTTGAGGAAAAGTATAATTTTTTTTGAAGATTTTTGTTCATCCACATCTAAATAATGAGCTATAATATTTAGAGGATGAAATTATGTTAGTAAAAAAATAAAGAGAAAATGAAATGAATTGGATTAAATTGAGTTTATAAGGTTGCTTAGTTTCAAAATGGTAAAGATAAGTTTCATCAGACAACCCTTTCATCATAAAGTGCATTAGACACATTTTCTATATGAAATTTCATCTGACTGACTATAAGTAAGATATAATAATTAGAGTCACAAAATAAAGGATAATTTAGATCAAGGGAACTAGATAGTGTTCCACTGTAAGGAAGATAATTTTGAATCCAATTGTGTTTCAACATGGTTGAAGAAGTAAGAGAAGAAGTAGAATTAGACTAAGGCCAATCAGATGGAGAACATTAGATAGAGGTTACAAGATTGAAGTAGATTAGACTAAATTTTTCTAAGGATATTTTTTGGATAGATTTTACGGAGAATATTTCATGGTAAAAAGATACATACATAATTATTGAAGTTATTGAATACTATATGTGGGTAAATTTTGATTCAGCTTACTTGTGGAAGAAGAGAAATATTTATAAAGTGGATTAGAAAAGAATAAGGAAAGTAAATCTTATAAATGTGGATACATACCAATTTCCAAAAGATGATTTATTATTTTACTTGTATGTATAACCATTTGTGTGGAAGTGGATATTGAAAGGAATTTTGGTGGGTAAAATGAACAATAGAAGAAAAGTTTCTACTAAGATTTCATAATTATTCACTTATTTTTCATTTATAATCTACAAAGAAGATAGTTAAAAATCCATTTTTGGGGTATTATCCAACAAGGAAAGGAGTTGTAATTTGTTCTAAACATTTTAAATATCATGTGTATGTTTTATTTATATTTATTTCATATAGAAGGTGATTTTGATAATTTATATTTGAGTGGATCCTAACTATAATTTCATGGACCACTCTGGTCTATTATATTGTGAAAATATAGTTTTTTTAGGTGTTTTGGGAGGTAACGGTGACCCATTTTAGGATTTATCCAAATACCAGTTTTTACAATGGTGGGTCATGTCAGTGACTCGCAATAGTGACTCATAATGGTGGTTTGGTACTAGTGATTAAGGAATGATAATTCATGATGGTAAGTTGTGATGCCGAGTCATGACAGTTACTCCCACCGATAGGTCGCAATGGTAAGTCGCAACGGTGACTCACACTTGTAGGTTGAAAATTGTGACTCGTGAAGGTGACTCGTCCAATGATGACTCACACTGTTAGGTCACGATGGTGAGTGACAATGGTGACTCACACTGGTAGGTTTCCAATAGTTACTCATAACAGTGACTCCTTCAATGGTGACTTGTTCGATAGTGGTTCATCCAATGGAAAGTCACCCCATAGTGACTCGTCCACTAGTAGCTCATCCAATGGAGAGTCACCCAAAAAAGAATCATCCACCTTTAGCTCATCCTATGTTGATTCACCCAATGGTATTTTGGAAAATTGTGACTCACCCACTGGTGAATCATGATGGTGAATCAGCTAATGGTGACTCATTTCTAACAGTTTTTCAAAATGTCATAATCATCCCAGTTTTCCCAATTTTTCCCCTTTAATATTTTAATTTAAGTAAAATGAATTTAATGATATATTTACGTGGGTTTTAATCCATTTCATTGTCCATAAATAATATAATTAACACTTCTAAAATCTTGAGTCTTTAAGGTGGCCAAACGTCATGGTGTTGGTCCATATCTAACTTTAATGGATTTCAATATTGTTCCACCATTGATATAGGATCTGGACTTTCTAAATCAAAAATCCTTTCTTCTTTTTGAGCTCCCTATTCTCATGATATCGAGGAACCCCAAAACCTTCTTCCTTGAGGAATCATGCATTTCTGTTGGGGAATCAGATCGCTTTTCCCAAAAGGCTTCTTCTTGCTATATGTGCACCCCCTATTTTGTCGCAATAAGGAATTGTTCATCATCTGTTCTTTCAAGTAGGGATACCTTAATCTCTTTTAATTATGTGTCATGAGGGGTGAGTGTACAGATTTTTCCCACGTAAATGTAGTTGAATCCAATTTTAACATGTAAAAGTGATTTAGTTTTAAATCAATAATAGGGGTCGGTGAATGTGATGATGATCGTATTGTTTTACTTATATTTTGATCAGTATTGTGATTTATATAGTAAATATGACTACTAAAAATCATATCCATTGGTTTTATCTATTAAGACACCCATGATGGCTTGTTTTTGATCAATTTTTGAACAACTGTATATATGAAATTGATTAACCACATATATTCAATAAAATAAATGGATCTCTTAGGACTGAACTTGTTTTGTGATCACACCTGAATTTAAAAGTGGAATTAAAGAACAAGATCCTTGTTAAATATGAAAATTGTTCCTTTTATGGTTGTGTGGTGATGTTTTTGAGGGTATGGTTGTGTGTAGGGTGGTTCGGTTGGTGTAATAGAATCATTAGTTGAGTGATTGATTGATTTTGGATTGTATTAGTGGTTTTATGGAGTGGGAATTCAATCGGGATGTGTTTTGTTTGTGTTGATGGATGTGATGGGTTAGGTGTTGTTATGAAGTGGTGCTAGGAAGATTGTTGTGGTGATATGTGTTATATAGTGTGGCTATAATTTGGGGGTTGTTATGGTTGAGATGATGGTTTGGGCATAATTTATTTTTAGAATGATGATGGTAGGGGTTGGTATGGTCAATTCATCTTTGGTTTCTCCATGAGTAGCATGAGAAATTAATCACCCCATGTCTTTGGATCAATGTTATTTTCTGAATGGGAGGTAAATGGAGAGTAATGTAAAGTGGGATAATTTACCAGGATTCTTCTTTTACTGACTTAATTTTGGTGGGTGGCTTGTCATGTGACATACATGGTAGTTTCCCAGCTAGTGGTGGAAATTAATAAGTGATTTGTTAATAAATAATGAGAATTATTTAAAGAAATTGGTATTAGGAATCATTTATGCTGTGTCTTGTTGTGTGGATGTTCATTAAGAGTTTTTAGTAGAGGTGGTATCATGAGTTGGTTGTCAGTTGAAAACTCATATGTGGGACTTGAGTGTTTGGTATTATATATATATATATGCATGCATTTCCATTGTTTTTTCTATATAAACCCCACCCTAGTTGAGAACCATGTTCCAAACACCCCCATTTTTATAGGGGTGGGTTTCATTCCCAAGCATCCCGGGGGGAGGATGGATTACTGGGCACTTGCACTTCTGTGGTCCCTCTTCCAAGTGGTGATGGACCAAGAATCATCAGCGCTGTGGTGGTTTGTGGGTCTGAGGTGAGTTCGAGTGAGTCATGTTTTCCCAGGTGTATTTGGGATGAGATGTGTTGTGATTTACCATGTATTTTTTAGATGTGACATGTTATTTTCCCTAGGTGTCTGTGGGAAGGATGTTGTCACGAACCAACCCGGGTCGACCCTGAACCGGTCACCCAAGCCGGTCCGCGACATGGCCCGAGAGGCGTTCCCGATCCTCCCGGGCTGGCGACAAGCGCCAGGGCATCAACAGAGTCTATGGGAACGATTTCTCTGAATATAAATAAATAAGACAGTGGAAATAAAACAGAGCAGCGCAGAAAAGATAAACCAAATAAAGTGACTAAACAGAAACAAACAAGAATCAAACTAACCAAACACGACGTGCGAACAAACTCCGTGCGACCTCGCGGGTCGCTCTCCGACTCAACGATCAAGCGTCGCCCTCGGCGAGCGCACTCAAACTATAGCCTGCACAAACACTAAAAACAGAAAAGAACTATAGGCGTGAGTATTAAAACTCAGTAGGCTAGCCCGATATCTATTCCCAATGCACTACCTTTAAAATAAAAGAAACATCATTTCAAGTTTGAACTACAATCTATAAAAGTATGTCTTTAATAATATTCTACTTAAAAACAAAGTACGAACCATTGCCCTTAGTCATTTTCCAAATTCGTGTTCATTTCATTAGTGCCAATGACATTTCAGGAAAAGAGGAAAGTGATGTTTAAATTTTCAAATTTTTAAAGAAGGGATTAAACACTTCCATTTGGAAAACAATTTTTAGAAACCCATTAAAAAGCAATTTATCAGTTTCCAAGGAAAACAAAATGCCAGAATGCACAAAGTAAAACATACAGCAAGGGCAATGTAAGTATACATGTGAGCATCATAATCATTACTGCAAGCTACAAAGCTGAATAGACATGGGTGAACCTAGGAGATCGAGAATAAACCAGAAGACACCAATACATGAGAAATCATCCTTATTGACATGTCACGATGAAATCAAAACGCACAACACGCTCGACCATCCACTCACAGGCAGGTCGAGGGCAAATCCCATAGCAATAAACCCAATATATCCACCTACTATGGGCCACTGGTCAGTACCATAACCTACCAGTGCAGCAATCGTTCTTAGAATATTCTCTCAATATGCCAGATTCCCATGTCTCAAGTGTTTAAGAAAAAAAGGGGTGAGCCAACCGATGCCAACCGAGCATCCAATCAGATATATATATATATAAAGAACAACAGGCATTCCCCGAGCCACTCCGTGGAACAACCTCATGCCTTTTTTCTACTCAAGTACCCGGGAGCCTCTAAGCGTGGCCTCCCAAACAATCAATCGCAACCAAGGCATGAGAGTCGTCCTAAGAGGGTTTTTATAAAAACATTTCCATCGCTTTCCATAAAGTGCCAAACGGGCATTTAATACAGTTCACAATTACTACCAAAACCAGTTTAAGACTATTTGAAGAATCCACAAAACACTACTTCACAGGTTTCCAGTATTATATAAACCAAACCAAACCATTTTCTTTTTCCAAATAAACTTTAAGAGCCAACCGGGCAATTTCTCAAACGAAACAAAGTGTTTGTTCACGCCTCAAAAGAAATCAATTCTCATTAAACCAGAACTCCATTTTATATTCTGTGAATTATGTTTAAAAGCCAAATGGGCATTCTTTCATTATTGGGTGTCCGCTCGTCAAAAGGATATGTCATGTGTCGTATATAAAATAAACGGCTCCTTTTGACATTAAATAACCATTTAAAAATTAACCATCTTATATTAAAATTTTATTATCGTATATTATCCCATATTTATTACAATTAATAAAACGTTGATTTTGAACAATTAAGGTGCACAAACAGCATGAAATAATCTAACTTAAATTTTAAAAGCAGTGCAAAGGGGACCTACCTCAAAATCAAGCGCGTCGACACAACAACCTCGGATCCAAGGCGCGATGACACGACGTGTGTCCGAAACCACGTGACAAGGTCTAACACTCTGCATAGTCAGTACCAAGGACTCAGACACATCCAAAAACTCACCAGATCATGCCAAACCAAGCGTCGGAAAGAAACGCTCACCTCGGAACTGAAGCACGACGACGACGGAACCTTAGAAACAAGGCGCGGCGATGGCGCTCCCTCAGAAACGCCCTGCGCGGGTCCCAAAAATCATAAACCAACAAATAAAAATCCACCATCAACAAGAGTACGATGATAATAATGAAAATAAAGATAATAATAGTAATAATAATACTAATAATAATAATAGGATTAGTAATAATAATAATAATAGAAATAGTAATAATAACAATAGTAATAATAATAATAGTAATAGCAACATAATAATAATAATAATAATAATAATAATAATAATAATAAAATTAATAGTAATAATATTAATAATAATAATGATAATAATAATAATAATAGTAATAGAATTAATGATAACAATAATAATAATAATGATAAAATTAATAATAATAATAATAATGAAATTAATAATAATAATAATAATAATATTAGCAATACTAACATTAATAATAATAATGATAAAAAAAAGGTTATTAACATATTAAATAAAATAAAATAGCAAATTAAATAAAAAAAACGGACCTGCGGCGGAGAAGAAGAAGGAGAAAGAAAAGAAGAAGAAGAAGAGAAGAAGAAGAGGAAGAAGGAGAGAAGAAGAAGAAGAAGGAAAGGAGAAGAAGAGAAGAAGAAGAGGAGGAAGAAGAAAAGAAGAAGAAGGAGGAGAGAGCAGGGGCGCCGGCTGTGCGCGCTGGACAGGGGAGGAGAGGAGGAAGAAAAAGAAGAAGAAGAAGAAGAGGAAGAAGGAAGAGGAGAGGAAGAAGAGGAGAGGAAGGAGAAGAGAAAGAAGAAGAATAGGAGGAAGAAGAAAAGAAGAAGAAGGAGGCATGGGCGTGGTCTGGCGGGAGGGTGCGGGTGTGCAGGTGGCTCCGGCGTGGGTGCAACGGCGACGACGAACAGAGGATGTGCGGGCTGCGTAGGAGGGGAGGCCGAGCGGGGGGAGGACTGCTGTTTGCGGCCTGCTGCAAGGGAGGAAGGAGGGTAGTGCCGGTGGAAGGAGAAGAAGGCGCTGCTGCAAGGGAGGCTCGTCCGGGGTATTGGTTCACGGTGCAAGGCTGAAGGCAGCAGTGGTAGAGGGAGAGGAGGGTGCCGCGGCGGCCGGTTGCAGCAGGTTGGACAGGAGGGGAGGCGGCTCACGGAGGAGAGGGAGGCACCGGACAGGGAAAACCAGGGAGAGAAGTGGAGCGGGACGAGGCGGAACCGAGGGAAGGAGAAGGGAGAGATGAGGGAATATAGGAGGGGGTGGCGACGGCTCTAGCCGGGAGAAAGAAGAGAAGAAAAAAAATATATAAAGGGGGCCTGCTAGGGTTAGAAAAATAAGAAAAATAAATAAAAGAAAAGAGGTAAGAAAAAGAAGTAAATAAATGAAACAAAAAAAAATAGTGATAATAATAAAAGAATGATAATAATAAAAATAATAATAACTTTAATCTCTAATAAGAATAATTTCATTTCATAATAATTATTTTATTTGAATAGCGCAACTACGTGGTCCGCACATGCCTCTAGCGACTGTGCGCGAACTAAGCGTGAGCTTTTGTCTGATCCAGAAGTTGTCAGACCGGTGTCAGGCTGTCCGCACAATCTCTGCCAAACATGTAGTGCATGCGCACTAGTCTAAAACTCGCCCCAACTCTTGAAAAGAGGAAATAAATAAATAAATAACCATAATAATTAATAACAACTTTATTAAGATCAATTATAATAATAATAATTTTAATAATAAACATCATGATAAAAGTACAAATGATAAAAATACTCATTTCGTCTTAAATAATAAAAACAACTATGAACTGATAAAAAAAAGATGTGCGCGTTAAATATAAAGACTCTATTTAAAATTTTCCAAAGACAACGGGATGCAAAACTACACCGGGCAGGGACGAGCAGGGTTTCCAGAACAGGCTCCACTCACGCGCCCGACGACGTCGCGTCAAAAAGCGCACATTTTAACCAAAATTCAAAAACTAGGTCTGATACTGAACACGAACCGCATCAATATAATTTAAAGTCAAAGAAATCGTAAAATAAAATAAACACGCATGTCGGGGTGTGACAATTCTCCCCACCATAACGCTTTCCGCCCCCGGAAAGCCACCACACCAACCAGTCGATTGATCAACACCTAAGGATTCCACACAACATGATCCGACCTCTTAACCAAGGATGTCACAACGACTACCAGCGGGACTGAACCTCATTGCCCGAAATAAATCACCAACAGAGGGAAGGCCGGAACGGGCTCCCCACCATAAGAACTCAACTAGCATTCGATAACGACTTAAGATAAAACCCAAAGAGACTCATGGTGGGTCTCCCCACCATAAAGAACCGACCAACTAACGACCAAACGGGAAAACAGCTTAGACATGCATGAGACCTTACTCCAGCTAGAAAGAGCACAGCAAGGACCTTTAAACCACTTACTCATGTCCAAAAGGGATAGAAGCTTAAATGGATACTTTGCGCAACTAAAACCCTAACCCCATGGGCGGGGAGGGTGGGCCCAAGGATAAAATCACTAAAACGACGGCGTACGACTACTCACGACCCATCACTTCGGGATGGACACAAACCAGGGCTGCAACTGATTTACATCAGTGGCCCACGCAAAGTCACTGATCAGCAACTTAAATTCAAAAGGCACAATTCCCGAAATTACACGAGGGATAAGTCCATCGCGCACTTTGCGACAAGAGAGAACTACAACGACAGAGAAACCAGAGCAACAACACCAAAACTATCACACCACGACGATAGAGGCGCGACTTTAACCGGACTCTTTAAAATTTTCCCCCGGGGGGTTCCTGACTACGCGCCGGCTTCACTCCGAGACCTTTTGGCTGGAGCTCTGATGGATGAAGCATCTCCTGCCTCGCAGTCAGGTTCTGATAATCCCAACAAGAAACATACATCTTTTGATCTGACAGATTGAAGGGCAAGATTTTAAAAATAAAACACACCAGCATTGAAAGACGAAGTTCATCAAAAGACCCACGACATTCCCATACATTTCAAACTCAAAACACCACCAGTACAACTACAACGATAAAAGACCCCTTAAAATGAAAGGAAACTTACACCAGGAACTCCGAACAAAGACTCAACAGCACATTACTTCTGAGAAATTCCCCTTCAACGCTTTCTTGCAACGCCCCGACAAAATCGTTGCAAGTGACCCAGACGTCCACACGCCTGGCAGGGCTTCGGAGCGCTTGGGAACGATGACTTCTTGTGACCCCGCTTGCCACACTGATAACACACAATAATCTCTCGCTCCGAAGAGGTTGATGAAAGATCTCGAGGCCTCTTGATTCCACGACCTGATCCATCCACTTCCATTTGCTTGCTCATTTCCTTTCCAAAACCTTCGCCAGTGCTCATAGGGATCGAAGGAGGGAGAACTACGTCGAGCACTCCTGCCATTGCAACTTCGACATGAAAAGCTTGTCTCGCCACATCGACAAAAGAAGTCAGGTTGGACTCTGACACCTTCGACTGCAGATCAGGGCGGAGACCCGCCTCGAAGCGTCGAGCCTTCACGGGGTCATTTGTGGCATACTCTGAATCATAAGGTACTAGCTCCACAAAGCGATAGAAATATTCTAACACGGATCCGTCGCCCTGTTGTAGACAACACATTTCCATCCCCTTTCTCACCCTTTCTTCCTCAGAGAAATACTGACGAATGAACAAAGCCTTGAAGAACTCCCTAGTAATCTCTTGACGGGGCTTGTTCCGAGACACTGACTTCCACCACATCCACGGTGAACCTTCAAGCATGAAGGTCGCAAACTTGACCTTCAACAACTCGGGCAACTCAATGAGGTTAAAGTCCCTTTCAATCTTCCGCATCCACTCCTCTGCCACGGAAGGGTCTGCTTGACCATAGAAGAGAGGTGGATCAAGCTCCCGAAACTCAAGCATAAAATCCTTAGGTTGATCAACCGCACTACGATCACCCATCAAAGCTTCAAAGGGATAACCGCTGGACAAGGAAAGGTCAAAAACCCAATCAACGCCAACTCAACGAATGAATAACAACCTCAAAATCAAACACTGCATAGGTGACAAGCTAAAAATCCGAGAAAACAAGTTATCATAACGTCAAAAATTTTCTCTTTGAAAACATCTTTAATTTTGAACAAGCTTGGTGGGTTAAACCTTCGCCATTGGTATTCTTTAGAGCCTCACTCACATGCATGTATCCGTGCCACCCAGGGCATCCATCCACCATACCAGAGATCCATCCACATTTCCAACATACCACAATGCATGTGAGCACCCATCAGAACACCAAGGTCAAACAGAGCAACTTCATTTTCCAAAAACAATTTATTCATACCACTTCTTTTAAAACAATCCACAAATTAAACATGTTATTTCAAACAACCATTTTTTTTTCAAAAACAACTTTTCTGATTCAAACCACTTTCAGAAATCAACGGAAACCCAAAACAAATCAAATAGGGGACTAGTGTCAGTGGGTGACTTGACCATATGGTTGGCGGCCATATGCCAAACACGCCACTGACACAGAGAGCCTTCTTGGACCATGCCCCTAGATCCACATGGCTTGCCAGGCCATGCGGCTTAGGACTATTAGCCCGACTCCATTTGTCGTACCCCAATCGCAAAACATTTCCATAAAAACCCAAACAAACCAATTAAACCGGACTTCCCATGGAAACCTGAGGATCGGTACAAGCAAGAGTTCGCGACGCTCTTCTCGCACCTACCCCTCAAGTCCCGACAATCCTACTCCATCTACCTTGACATCCCAAATAACAAAGGGCGCTCTGAAAAGTGAGGTCTGCTAAGAGCAAACCTCCTCTGATACCATTTTGTCATGAACCAACCCGGGTCAACCCTGAACCGGTCACCCAAGCCGGTCCGCGACATGGCCCGAGAGGCGTTCCCGATCCTCCCGGGCTGGAGACAAGTGCCAGGGCATCAACAGAGTCTATGGGAACGATTTCGCCCAATATAAATAAATAAGACAGTGGAAATAAAACAGAGCAGCGCAGAAAAGATAAACCAAATAAAGTGACTAAACAGAAACAAACAAGAATCAAACTAACCAAACACGACGTGCGAACAAACTCCGTGCGACCTCGCGGGTCGCTCTCCGACTCAACGATCAAGCGTCGCCCTCGGCGAGCGCACTCAAACTATAGCCTGCACAAACACTAAAAACAGAAAAGAACTATAGGCGTGAGTATTAAAACTCAGTAGGCTAGCCCGATATCTATTCCCAATGCACTACCTTTAAAATAAAAGAAACATCATTTCAAGTTTGAACTACAATCTATAAAAGTATGTCTTTAATAATATTCTACTTAAAAACAAAGTACGAACCATTGCCCTTAGTCATTTTCCAAATTCGTGTTCATTTCATTAGTGCCAATGACATTTCAGGAAAAGAGGAAAGTGATGTTTAAATTTTCAAATTTTTAAAGAATGGATTAAACACTTCCATTTGGAAAACAATTTTTAGAAACCCATTAAAAAGCAATTTATCAGTTTCCAAGGAAAACAAAATGCCAGAATGCACAAAGTAAAACATACAGCAAGGGCAATGTAAGTATACATGTGAGCATCATAATCATTACTGCAAGCTACAAAGCTGAATAGACATGGGTGAACCTAGGAGATCGAGAATAAACCAGAAGACACCAATACATGAGAAATCATCCTTATTGACATGTCACGATGAAATCAAAACGCACAACACGCTCGACCATCCACTCACAGGCAGGTCGAGGGCAAATCCCATAGTAATAAACCCAATATATCCACCTCCTATGGGCCACTGGTCAGTACCATAACCTACCAGTGCAGCAATCGTTCTTAGAATATTCTCTCAATATGCCAAATTCCCATGTCTCAAGTGTTTAAGAAAAAATGGGGTGAGCCAACCGATGCCAACCGAGCATCCAATCAGATATATATATATATAAAGAACAACAGGCATTCCCCGAGCCACTCCGTGGAACAACCTCATGCCTTTTTTCTACTCAAGTACCCGGGAGCCTCTAGGCGTGGCCTCCCAAACAATCAATCGCAACCAAGGCATGAGAGTCGTCCTAAGAGGGTTTTTATAAAAACATTTCCATCGCTTTCCATAAAGTGCCAAACGAGCATTTAATACAGTTCACAATTACTACCAAAACCAGTTTAAGACTATTTGAAGAATCCACAAAACACTACTTCACAGGTTTCCAGTATTATATAAACCAAACCAAACCATTTTCTTTTTCCAAATAAACTTTAAGAGCCAACCGGGCAATTTCTCAAATGAAACAAAGTGTTTGTTCACGCCTCAAAAGAAATCAATTCTCATTAAAGCAGAACTCCATTTTATATTCTGTGAATTATGTTTAAAATCCAAACGGGCATTCTTTCATTATTGGGTGTCCGCTCGTCAAAAGGATATGTCATGTGTCGTATATAAAATAAACGGCTCCTTTTGACATTAAATAAACATTTAAAAATTAACCATCTTATATTAAAATTTTATTATCGTATATTATCCCATATTTATTACAATTAATAAAACGTTGATTTTGAACAATTAAGGTGCACAAACAGCATGAAATAATCTAACTTAAATTTTAAAAGCAGTGCAAAGGGGACCTACCTCAAAATCAAGCGCGTCGACACAACAACCTCGGATCCAAGGCGCGATGACACGACGTGTGTCCGAAACCACGTGACAAGGTCTAACACTCTGCATAGTCAGTACCAAGGACTCAGACACATCCAAAAACTCACCAGAGCATGCCAAACCAAGCATCGGAAAGAAACGCTCACCTTGGAACTGAAGCGCGACGACGACGGAACCTTAGAAACAAGGCGCGGCGATGGCGCTCCCTCAGAAACGCCCTGCGCGGGTCCCAAAAATCATAAACCAACAAATAAAAATCCACCATCAACAAGAGTACGATGATAATAATGAAAATAAAGATAATAATAGTAATAATAATACTAATAATAATAATAGGATTAGTAATAATAATAATAATAGAAATAGTAATAATAACAATAGTAATAATAATAATAGTAATAGCAACATAATAATAATAATAATAATAATAATAATAATAATAAAATTAATAGTAATAATATTAATAATAATAATGATAATAATAATAATAATAGTAATAGAATTAATGATAACAATAATAATAATAATGATAAAATTAATAATAATAATAATAATGAAATTAATAATAATAATAATAATAATATTAGCAATACTAACATTAATAATAATAATGATAAAAAAAGGTTATTAACATATTAAATAAAATAAAATAGCAAATTAAATAAAAAAAACGGACCTGCGGCGGAGCAGAAGAAGGAGAAAGAAAAGAAGAAGAAGAAGAGAAGAAGAAGAGGAAGAAGGAGAGAAGAAGAAGAAGAAGGAAAGGAGAAGAAGAGAAGAAGAAGAGGAGGAAGAAGAAAAGAAGAAGAAGGAGGAGAGAGCAGGGGCGCCGGCTGTGTGCGCTGGACAGGGGAGGAGAGGAGTAAGAAGAAGAAGAAGAAGAAGAAGAGGAAGAAGGAAGAGGAGAGGAAGAAGAGGAGAGGAAGGAGAAGAGAAAGAAGAAGAATAGGAGCAAGAAGAAAAGAAGAAGAAGGAGGCAGGGGCGTGGTCTGGCGGGAGGGTGCGGGTGTGCAGGTGGCTCCGGCGTGGGTGCAACGGCGACGGCGAACAGAGGAGGTGCGGGCTGCGTAGGAGGGGAGGCCGAGCGGGGGGAGGACTGCTGTTTGTGGCCTGCTGCAAGGGAGGAAGGAGGGTAGCGCCGGTGGAAGGAGAAGAAGGCGCTGCTGCAAGGGAGGCTCGTCTGGGGTATTGGTTCATGGTGCAAGTCTGAAGGCAGCAGTGGTAGAGGGAGAGGAGGGTGCAGCAGCGGCCGGTTGTAGCAGGTTGCGACAGGAGGGGAGGCGGCTCACGGAGGAGAGGGAGGCGCCGGATAGGGAAAACCAGGGAGAGAAGTGGAGCGGGACGAGGCGGAACCGAGGGAAGGAGAAGGGAGAGATGAGGGAATAGAGGAGGGGGTGGCGGCGGCTCCAGCCGGGAGAAAGAAGAGAAGAAAAAAAAATATAAAGGGGGCCTGCTAGGGTTAGAAAAATAAGAAAAATAAATAAAAGAAAAGAGGTAAGAAAAAGAAGTAAATAAATGAAACAAAAAAAATAGTGATAATAATAAAAGAATGATAATAATAAAAATAATAATAACTTTAATCTCTAATAACAATAATTTCATTTCATAATAATTATTTTATTTGAATAGCGCAACTGCGCGGTCCGCACATGCCTCCAGCGACTGTGCGCGAACTAAGCGTGAGCTTTTGTCTGATCCAGAAGTTCTCAGACCGGTGTCAGGCTGTCCGCACAATCTCTGCCAAACATGTAGTGCATGCGCACTAGTCTAAAACTCGCCCCAACTCTTGAAAAGAGGAAATAAATAAATAAATAACCATAATAATTAATAACACCTTTATTAAGATCAATTATAATAATAATAATTTTAATAATAAACATCATGATAAAAGTACAAATGATAAAAATACTCATTTCGTCTTAAATAATAAAAACAACTATGAACTGATAACAAAATATGTGCGCGTTAAATATAAAGACTCTATTTAAAATTTTCCAAAGACAACGGGATGCAAAACTACACCGGGCAGGGACGAGCAGGGTTTCCAGAACAGGCTCCGCTCACGCGCCCGACGACGTCGCGTCAAAAAGCGCACGTTTTAACCAAAATTCAAAAACTAGGTCTGATACTGAACACGAACCGCAGCAATATAATTTAAAGTCAAAGAAATCGTAAAATAAAATAAACACGCATGTCGGGGTGTGACAGATGTGGTTTTGAGTCTTAGTGGTGTACGAGGGAGATGTGATGAGAATCATTTTCCCAAATTACGTGACTAGATGTGAGGCCTAGTTGTGTCTATGTGGGTAGTAATGCGGTACTTTCAAAATATGTGGGAATTCCATGAGGTTTTTGTTACGGTGTGAGAGCGCCTAATTAGTGTTAAAGCGGTGGGGGGGTACCCTATCATCGATGTTATTACTATATTACATCACTTGAATTGCGCAACTTGGTGATCTTACCTTGGTGTAGTGGGGATGGTTAGTATACCATGTTAGGTGTTATTTTTTTATCACGAGAGTATTAGTATGCTTCTACCACCTGTGCACGAGAAACTTTAGTTTTCCTACTATGTATACTTGAATGATATCTATACATTATAAAACTACATTAAGGTTTAGATTAGGACTACTAGGACCATGATGGATATTACTATCTTGGACTTTGTGACAGATATTTCATTGCTTCTTATCTTTACTTTTGGTATTTACTTCATATATTTCAATTGTAATTGTAATAGTTTTTTTTAGGCATTCCTGTGAGATGGATTTATTTTTTACTTTGTATATAGTGCTTGGAGTTGTTTTTGGATGGACCATATTATCTCCCAATATTTTTTTCCTTAAAAGGTTAATCCATTCGATTTTGTGAAATCCTATACCTTTTGAGCTGGTCACCACCCCATGGTCTACTGAATATGGGACTTAGGGGGTTGTTATGGTCCGTTCTTCATCTTGAAGAAATAAGTTTATGACACTTTCTTGACATTGAAGAAGGAATTTTGTGATAGTTACTTAATCTTGAAGAAAGGTTTCATCAAAAAATGGTATTAGAGGAGATGGTTTAGAGATAGGATAGAGTTTGAAGTTTGGAATAGTGAGGATTTCATGGGTTGGTAGGGAAACTGTGATTAGTGATCTGGGTGCATAAAAAAGGTAAGGGAAGACCAGATAGGACACATGATTTTAGGTTCGCCGTAGGATCCAATGAAAGGACTCTAATCCTACCAAAAAACATAGTGAGGATTCACTATTTGTAGGGTAGAGACCCTAGGAAAGGTACATGCATAATAATTACTTTTTTTCTTGTCTGAATTGGGTTTTTTTTGTAGAATTTGAAATGGATAATTAAATTTGTTAAAAGAAATCTTAAATATAATTTCATAATAATCATGTTTAGTAATTCCTTGTTTATATTTTTAGCTATTGCACCTGGTCTTCTTCCACATGTGGTTCGAGCAGTTGAGGCTCAGCAGGCCAATCCAGTTGATCAGCAGAGTGTTGATCCAATGGGGGAGGATGACTAGTGGCAGAGAAAGTTGTGTGAATTCTAGAGGCAGACTCTAAGAACGTATGAGGGAGGTGTTTTTTAATTGGAGATGAAGAGATAGATTGAGGAACCTGAGATCGCCTTTAATTTGATCCAGGCTCCGATGGAGTACTAGGTTACTTTGGTGGTGAGCTAGATGTAGGTATTTGTGCTTAATTAGTGGACATTGCACATGGGGGGGGGAAAGAGGCTGATGTTCCATGGGTCAATTTTGATAAGAATTTCCAAGAAAAAATTCCTTTCTTTGACAATGAATTCAATGAAGAGGCAGGAGTTACTCTCCCTCCTATAGAGAAGTATGTTGGTACAAGAGTTGGGGATCAAGTTCAAGGATCTCCATTGTTTTGATCCAGATCTCTTTTCAGATGAGGAGTCTCATGTGAAACATCTTGAGGGGGAACTTATCCCTTCTCTCTAGTATGTGGTTACTCCCTTCACCTTGCCAACATACTTGGAGGTCCAAAAGAAGGTGTAGGTAGTTTATCGAATTCAATCACGAGGAGGTCTACCATGATTGGAGAGCTAGTAGGGTTCTTTGAGAGGTAGTGAAAACAGTAGTAGGTCTCAGGCACTATGGACTTTAATGTTTTGATCGGTGGGGAGTTGACCTCAATAGTTTTTTTTTTGAAATTCTAGTACTCATTCCCTTTCTATGGGTTTAGGGATGATGTGTTTCATCTATGGATATTGTGGGAATCTTTGAAATCAGTGTCTTGTGTATGTTCGAGCTTAGTATAGTGGAGGTGGATATTTCCATTCTAACCTTAGCAGTATTTGTTAGATTGGTCATTTGAGCATTAAGGAAAACAGTCTCATACTCCACAAAGAGGAGATAGAGCAAGTAGAGAACTATATCAGGTTGTTCCTTAGGGTCCTTGACCTCGGTGTGGTCATGGGGGCGGTCATCAATAGTGGGGTAGAGGTGCTTTGTGTGGTTAGTTACACATATCAGAGTCAACAGTTCCCATAGGGCCATATATCTTTTGATGTATGATAAACTTGTTTAGTAACATTTCATGATATTTTTTTTTATTCATGATCTTCACACTCCTCTGTTGCTCCCAATCTAGAAAATGATTTGGCACTAGACATTGAGATGCTTCTTATGCCACTGGTGTTGAGTATACCAGTTAGAGGTAAGACTAGCTGGTTTGATGTGTGCTAGGGATATAGACTGATGATGGGACTACATCAGTCCGATGGGGATATTTTCTTTCTAAAAATGTAACCATATGATGTTATTGTTTTCATTGAATGGTTATATTCCATGAATTCCATTATCGACTTCTTTTAGAGAGGAGTCTCATTCTTAGACATCATTTGCCAGCGTGTGGCTTTCATCAGTGAGCATAGATATAAGGTGGGTAGTCAGTGTGTGGATCCTCTTAATTCATTATTGATTGAGATGTTAGTGGGAGTAGTGTACATTGAATTACTTATGGTTTTTTGGGTGTTCTTGGATTTTATTCTTGAGGATGTTGTGAATCTACCCCAATCAACGTGATTTTGAGTTCGGGATACAGTTTCAGCCCAGTTCTTCTCTGATTTCGATCACTCCTTGTCAGATGACACCTTCTAATTTGTAGGAGTTGAGGATTAAGATAGTTGATCTAATTAAGTAGGGATGTATATAGACTATTGTGTCATAGTGGGGGTGATCCAGTGTTGTTTGTAAAGAATGAATATGGTCGTATCCGGTTGTGCATAGACTATCAAAGGAAGAACTAGGCTACTGTCAAGAACTATTACCCTCCACCAAGGACAGATGATCTATTTGACCAGATGAGAGGAGCAAGTATGTTTTCTAAGATAAATCTATGTTCTAGATATCACTAGTTGAGGGTGATGGAGAGTGATATCCTGAAGATTACTTTCAAATGCAGGTATGGAAACATCACTTTATAGTCATTTCATTTAGTGTTACAAACACACTAGTCATGTTTAGTGGACTTATAAACTCTATATTCCATGAGTTCCTAGACCAATTAATCATTGTATTCATCGATGCTATATTGATATACTCGAATTCATAGGAGGGTTATACCATGCATCTCAATAATAAATTTCATGTCCTTTGAAACCACCAGCTCTATGAAAATTTTCCCAAGTGAATGTTATGGACATGAGAGGGGCATTTCCTTGGGCATGTGGTGTCCTGATATTGTTTTTTAGTAGACCCGTCTAAGTTTAAGGTAGTTTTTTCTTGGGAAACACCCAAGAATGTTTCAATGGTTCATAGATTTCTTGGTATTGTGAACTAATACTGAAGGTTTTTACCCAATTACTCATGAGTTATAGATTTTTTAATAGTCTTGTCCATGAAGGACCAATCTTTTGTATGGAGTGAGCAGTTCCAAGTAGTGTTTGGCTATCTGAAGGGATGGTTGGTGAATGCTATAGTGCTCTAGTTTCTAGAGAAAGGGGTGATGTTTGAGGTGTTTGGTGATGCTTCTTGTCTTGGATTTGTATGCATGCTGATGTAATAGTGGAGAGTGATCTCTTATAGGTAGAGGTAGTTACCTATCAAATAATGTAACTATTTCACCCTTGATCTAGAGCTAGCAGTGGTTGTTTTTTGTGTTGAATTTTTGGCAGCATTACCTTATTGGGGAGAAATTTTTGGTATTCTTAAATCAGAAGAGTTTGAAGTATTTATTTTCCCAGTGAGATCTGAACTTTCAATAGTTAACAGGGATGTAGGTTTTTTAGGACTATGACTTTGAGATCTCATATACCTCATGAAAGGGGAATTCCAAGGGTGATGTTTTGATAAGGAAGTCATAGAATGATGTTGTTTGGAAATCCATGGACTCTTTGAAGTAAATGGAGGAGTTGGTCTGCTTTCACTTAGATGCAATAATGGATAGTGTAAGAGGTTTTTTATTTCAGATGAAAGGGAAGTCTTCTTTGATATAGAAGGAGGAGGAGTCTCATTGGGGAGACTCAGAGGTAGAGGTGATGCATGATCGTGTTGACCATAGTGATGTTGTGTAGGTATGGTCAGAGGATGGAAAAAACTATTTGTTGTTCCTTGAAAGGCTATTTATTACTATGTAAATGCTTGAGGTAGATCTCTGGGAGTTTCACATCCCTTCTTTTGTGGTACACATAGGAGTTTCCAAGATGTACCATCAGTTTATAGAGTCGTTTTGGTGGTTAGGGATGAAATGGGTATATGAAGAGTTTGTGGTTAAGTGCTTAGTGTGCGAGTAGGTAAAGGCTAAGTACCACATCTCCAGTGGTTTTTTGCATCCCCTAGATGTCCCTGAGTGGAAATGGGATGAAATATCGATGGATTTTGTCACAATATTACCCAAGGAATAGAAAGGTTATGATGATATCTAGGTTGTAGTAGATTGGATGATGAAACCAGCCCACTTATTAGTGATTAAGGAGTTGGGCACAGTGGATGCCTTTTATAAGAGGTATGTGGATGAGGTGGTGAAGATGAATTGAGTACTAGGATCCATCATCTCATATCAGGACGCACTATTTACTTCACGAGTCTAGAGTGGATTTCAACATTCTTTTTCCACTCAGTTATGCCTCACCACTTCTTTCCACCATTAGACATATTGACAGACAAGGAAAACCATCCAAACATTTTAGGATATTTTATGGTTGTGCGTCTTAGACTATGGAAGATATTGGGTGTGACACTCTCCCTTTTCAAATTTTCATATGAAAATAGTTATCACTCTTCCATTTGCATTGATCCATTTTAAGATTTGTATGGAAGACCATGTTGTTAACCCTTGTGGTGGACATAGGTATGGGAGACAGCTATTCTTGGCCCTAAGGTAGTATATATAACAACATAGAAGGTTCAGATTGCTTGTGAGAGGATGAAAGCATCACATGACTATAAGAAGTGGTATGCCGATCACAGGAGGAGTCCCTTTCTAGATTGAGATGAGTTACCACATGATCTTGAAGGTTTCCCCTCAATGGGGATAGTGGAGGTTCAATAGAGGGATCACTCTTTATCCATGGTTCATCATGCCCTTATAGGTGTTAGGGAGAGTTGATGATGTGGCATACTAGTTGGTACTTCCACCGCAGCTGGAGAAGGACCATGATTTCTTTTATATATATCATCTTCATCGATATCTTCATGATGAATCCCATGTCATTGACTTGGGAGAGTTAGATTACGAAGATGATGCAACCTTTGTGGATTGGCCAATAGAGATCCATGATCGTCAGGAGAAGGTGCTACACAAATAGAACATTCCTTTGGTTTGTGTGTTGTGGAGGCATGGTGGCCTAGAAGATAGTACTTAGGAAAGGGACATGCAGATGTGTTCCTAGTATCCAGAGTTGTTTTGAGTTTATTTTTTCTCTGTTTTATCTTGTGATGTAATGTTTGAACCTTGTTTTATATTATGAGTTGTACTCCTTAGTTTGTGATTTATGTGTTGGAATGTACTACTAATTCTTGTCATGCGGAAAAGGGGGGACTTGATTCCTGATAGAGAAACATTAATTGAGATGATATTAAACTATTGCGGGTGAGTCGGTGCCACCCAGATTGGATAGTATCTTGACAAGGAGTAAGTAATTTTCTGATTCATATGTCTGGACAATGTGGATTTTCATGCTTGTATAGTGTGTTTAATGGTTAGTTGGGTTAGCAGATTTTGGGGGATGTGTTCTAGGAGTTTTAATTTTCAATCCTACGTTAAAACAACACATGGTTGTTGATCTTTGAATCTTGATGTCGGTAGCAGTGCTTCCAAGTGTAGTGAGATCCAGGAGAGGTATCTCACAGGGTGGTTTTCTGGAATCCCCTTTCCCTTCTAGTTCGGTTTTGAATTTTTATGGGTGGAAATAGTTTGATAGGTATCTGATGCAACAGACCGGACCTCTCTAGTCCATTACTTTTAAAAAACATGGTCTTTATGGTGTTCTAGGAGGTAACAGTGAATAATTTTAGGAGTTTTCTAAAATTATAGTTTTTCAACGGTAGTTCATCCCAAGGGTGAGTCGCGTTGGTGACTCGCGATAGGGACTCAAAATGGTGGGTCAGGACCAGTGATTTTGGAATAGTATGTCATGATGTTAGATCACGACATTGAGTCGCCAAGGTGACTCACGTCGGTAGGTCATGATGGTGAGTTGAAATGGTGACTCACACAAGTAGGTTGCCAAAGGTGACTCATTACGGTGACTCGTACAATGGTGACTCACACCGCTAGGTTGCGAAGGTGAGTCTTAATGGTGACTCATAATGGTAGGTCAGTAATGGTAACTCGTGATAGTGACTCATCCAATGGGGACTCCTTTGACGGTTAGTATTCCAATGTTGAGCCCCCAATAGGGACTCATCCACTAGTTTCTCGTCCAATGGTGAGTCACCTAAGGGTGAATCACCCACTAGTGACTTGTGATGGTGACTCCCTGAATGGTGACTCATTTCTGATAGTTTTTCAAAATTTTAGAATCATCCCAGTTTTTTGAGTTTTTCCCATTTAACATTTTAATTGAGTTAAGATGGATTTAATTCCATATTTAAGTGGCTATGAATCTATTTAAAGGTGACTAAATAATATCCTTGACTCCTCTAAAATCCTAAGTCATTTAAATGGTTGAACAGCATGGTCTTGGTCAAGACTTGGCTTTTGTGGATTTCAAAACCATTCCTGAGTTGATATAATATATGGCCTTTCTAAATCCACGATCCTTTCTTCCATATATGTTCCTCATTATCTTGATACCGAGGCTCCCTGAAACATTATTCCATGAGTAGTAGTGATTTTTTGTTCACTTGTATTTCATTTCCCTAAAGGCTTCCTACTAAATATGCACCACCTACTTTGGCATAATAAGGAATTAATGATCATATGTTCTTCCAAGTAAGGATCCCCTCATCTCTCTTAATTGTGTTTCATGTAGAGTGGGTGTATGAATGTTTCCAACGTAAAGGTTGTTGAATCCAAATTAAATAAATACAATTGAATTGGGTTCAAACAAATAACAGGGGCTGGAGAAAGTGATGATGATCATATTGTTTTACTGATATTTTGATCAATATTGTGAATTGTGTGAGCTAGATGCCTACTGAAAATCATTGTTGTTGGTGGTATTTTATTTACGCACATGATGGATTGTTTTTATCATGTTTTGAATTCTTGTATCTATGAGATTCATTAAATACATATATTAGGTTAAATAAATGGAATCTCCGTGATAGAAATATTTCTCTGATCACCCCTAAATTAAAAAGTGGAATAAAAGAATAGGATCCATGTTAAATCTTGAAATTGTTCATTGTATGAATGTGTGGTGCTACTGTTGAGGGTAATACTTTTTGAGGGGAGGTTTTTGTGGTGTAATTGAATCATTGTTTGATGGATTGATTGATTTTGGAATGGATGAGCGGTGTTGTGCAGTGGTACTAAAATTGGGTTGTGTTTTTTTATTATTGCATGATGTGATGGGTTTGTTGTTGTTATTCAATGGGGTTTCCAAGATGGTTGTGGAGATGTGTTGCTATGTTTGGTTGTTATTTAGGGTCTTTTGAAGGTGAAATTATGGTTTTGAAGAATGATGGTGGAAGTTGTTGGTATGGGTAATTATTCCGGGGTTTCTCCATGAGTAGCATGCCAAAATCTCCACCCCGTGTCTAGGGATAAATTTTATATTATTAATGTGTGTTAAATTGAGGGTAATATGATGTGGTTTAATTTATCATGGTTCTTCTTCCTCTATGCGACTTTTAGTGTGTGTCTTGTTATGTACCTTACAAGCAAGTTTCTCGAATAGTGATGGAAATGAATAACAGATTTGTTAATAAAGAATGAGAATTGGTCAAGGTAATTGGATTGAGGTATTATTTAAGTTGTGTCTTATTGTGTGGTTGTTCATTTAGAGGTAGTAGTAGAGGTGGAATTGTGAGTTGGTGGTTAGTTGAAAATCTATAGGTCAGACTTGAGTGTTTGGTATTATATATATATATATATATATCCATGAATTTCCTTTGTGATTTCTATAAACACCCCACCCAAGTTGAGCACCATGTGTAGAACACCCCCATTATCAAGGGGGAGGATGTATTTCCCAAAACATACAGTGGGAGGATGGATGGATAGTAACCTGATCTTCCCTACTGCCTCTTCCAGACAGCGATAACCCATGATTCTTTAGGTGGGAGGTGGTTTATGGGACCTAGGTGTGTGTAGGATACTTGTATTTTCCCATGTGTCTGTAGTATGAGATGTGTTATGCTTTCCTAGGTGTTTTTTGGGATGTGACAAGGTTTGTGTTCTAGGTTTCTGTGTGAAGGACATGGTTGTGAGACCCAAGTTTGTGCAGGAGGGATTTGATAAGCTATGTTTCACCTTCTTGCAAGGCTATCCGTAAGGCCCAGGTGTGTTCGGGAAGGTTGTGACATGGTACTTTCATAATAAGTGGGATCACCATGAAATTTTTTGTTAGTGTGTGAGAGTGGATAATCTATGGGGAAGTGGTGTGGGGTACCAATCACCTATGTGATTACTATATTACTTTACTTTGCTAACATTACTTAGGGAGTGTGTCTTGGTAAGGTGGGGATGGTAAGTATACCTTGTTAGGTGTTGTTGGTTCTTCTATTTTCTCCTGAGATCATTAGTATGCTTCTTCCACTTGTGCATGAGAGGCTTTTTATTTCTTACTGATTATACTTGTATACTCACCCTATGTTATAAAACTCATTTTAGGTTTCTAGGATGTATATTGGGACCATGTTGGGTATTACTAGATCAGACATAGGGGCAGTTTCTATGTCGTTGACTAGCTTTTTTTCTTTTTTTACTTTGGATATTTCCATTGTAATTGTAACGGTTTTATTTTAGACATTCATGTGGGATGGATTTTGGTTTTAATTTATATATAGTGCTTCGAGTTGTTTTGGGATGGACCATCTTATATCCCGATCATTGTTTCCTTAAAAAGGGTAATGCCTTCTATTTTGTGAGATGATATACCATTGGCGTTGGTCGTCACCCCATGTCTTACTGAAGGTGGGACTCAAGGGTTGTTTCCATCCATTCTTCATCTTAAATAAAGATGGTCATCACACTTTCTTCACATTGAAGAAGGAAGTTCGTCACACTTAGTTCATCTTGAAGAAGGGGGATCATGACATTAACTATAAAAAATTTTAAGGGTTAAGAAAGTTGACTAAAGAATTTAAGAAATATTCTTATAAAATAAAAATGAACAACTGATTCACCCCCAGTGGTCTCAATCCAATTCAGGAACAATAATTATTATCAACTACTACGATCACTCTCAAAGATCCATCTCAGATAATGGATAATTTCAATTCAATGAACAATAGGAGTGTTCCTATTTTAAATGGATGGAAATATCACTGTTATAAGAATATGACATTACCCTATCTTCTTTCACAAGGAATTTATATATAAGATGTAACAATATTTGGATTTCCTTCCATTAATGAAACTATTATGAGAGTTACTGATATGAGAAGTATAGAAGCTGATGGAAATTTATAGAATTCTTTATTGATGGATCTCACATATGATGTTTATGAAAATATTATTGTGTTTCCAAAATATAATAAAAGTGGGATAAGTTTATATTTATCTATGAATGGTATTATAAAGATTATGAAGATAATTTTCATATTTATAGATGTATATTTGAGTATTTTAAAATAGATTATGAATAAAGTATTTATAGTTACTTTACAAGAGTTAATGGTACTTTATGTAACAACATAAGTTTTGGTGTGATGCTTAAATATTATAAAATTATTAATAAAATTATGAGAACACTTCCAAATATATTTGATTCCAAAGTTTTATATTAAATAAATAATAAATATTAATCTTTGGATGAACTTTAAAATATACTTGTTAAATATGAAATGAGAAATGATCCTAAATTTAAGAAGAAGAATAGAAAATAAATTGCTTTAAATAATAATTAAAATGGAAAACTGAAGATAAAAAGGATAAATAAGAATCAAGTGATTCAAAAGTAGGGGAAGAGAATTATTTTCTCAATAATGGTGTTTCCCTATTTTCTAAGAAATAAAATAAGGGAAAATAGAAAATTAAAACCCTTCGAGGTTGCAAATGTGAAGGAAAATTTCATTTTTCACCAAATTATCCAATATAAAAAGTTTAAGAGTGTGATTCTGAAGAGGGAGATAAGAAATCTCATAAAAACGTGGAAGAAATATAAGTAAACATTTACTTATGATAAGAAGAATAAAATTTATCTGAGTAGAATAAATAATAATGATTCCTCATCTGTTGATGAATCTGACCATCAACTCAACTTTATTAATCAAGTTAGAAATGGAAGTATTTTTTTGTAAAATGATGATAATGATGAATAAGCTTCAGAAATGTTATGTTTTATCAAAGATAATTAGGAAAAAATTGAGTAGAATACTCAACTCAAGAAGGAATGAAAAGAATATGATGAATGATATTGAAATAATTGATTTTTATAATAATCACCATATAAAGTAATAAGCCACAAATCTAAATTTTATCAGATATTTCAATGCGAATATTGGTGATATTGAATGAAAAATAAAAGTAAGTGTTGAAATTATACTATAAATGAGAACTTCAACATGAGAGAATCTACACATGTAGAACAAAATAAGTAGAACAATTTGAAGGTAGATGAATCTGAAAAAATGATAGATGTTAAAAAAATGGAGTTAGATGGGAAAGAAGATGAGTTGTGAAAAGAAAAATCAATGCTTCTTACAACACAAAGTGAGATATGAAACATGAGAGAAAACATCACCAAATAAGTCTATGTTAAATGTGAAACTTCTAAAGGAGGTGAAAATAATTGTTTATAATGGTAGGTTTGTGAGAAAACAACTTTCACCATGAAAGATAAGAATTATTCCGGACTGTTTCCACCTATGAAATGTAGTCTAAAATTTGTGAGGAAACAACAATAACAATGTTCTGAACAAGTTCACTATCAGTATAAAAAATCAAGATTCATAGGTCACTATTAGTGTTGTAGACTTTTCAGACACCTAACCAATTTGTGCTGGAATGACTTCTCTATACCTATAAACATGTATGAATCAAGGTTGATATATAATGATAAATGAATATAAAATATTATTAAAAATAATTATGAACCAAAAAGGGAAACTTAGAAGATGAGTAAATCTATGTAAGTTAATAAGTTGATTAATGAAAACATGCTATGTCCGAAAATAAAGAAATCTTGTTTATCTAACCAGATGAAGTTAAAATGGCTATAAAGTTTGAAGAATCATAAAATATGATGAAGTAAAGGGGAATAAAAAAGTTTCTGAATATTTGAGAAATGTTGACAAAAATAAATCAACATATTGTGGTTTCAAAATTCTGAAAATATTAAATATATGTGAGCAGGAACAGAATGTTATTAAAAGTTGTTTAACTATTATTCTAAAACAAGGGGAAGGCATGAAAGAGTTGTTAGAAATTAACTATAACAAAAAATTTACTAAGCGTGAAAATAAATTTACATCCTTATCCGAAGAGTCTATGGATGAAAAAAAACATGCCACAAATTTTTATAAATATTAAAAGAAGGAATAAAATACATCCAATGTGATTTCTAATATGAAGAAGAAAAATTCAATACCAAGAGAAGACATTACGTCTGAAATTTTATTTTCAGAATCTATGAAGTTCCTCTTTATTACCAAAAATATTTTTATCTTTAATAACTTGTAGGGTATTGAAGTAGTTGATGTATGAAAGATGATATCTGGGTCTCTTACTTTTCCTGCAAAAGAAAGTAATGAGGTTACAGAAATGATTTTTTTAAACTATCTTTATACACTGGAACTTTATGATATGGTTTTTGATATGGGTGTAGGCTACTTTTATCTTGACAAATATTTTCAATATTTCCCCAAAAAAGAGAATGTTGAAAGAAATATCAAAAAAATTCACATAAAGGTTTTGTTATATAAACCATTGATAACCTTGATTATTATATCTTGTTTTCTTTACCGAGATCTACCATGTAGAATTAAAGTTGTTTATTTAAAGGATATTTTTTAAGAAACTCATGTTATACTTTTGTTCTCATGAAGAATAATTCCTTGATTTTGAGATATTGAGTTCCAAACTTTACAAATTAAACAATTTGAAAAAAATATTGGAGACCTTTCATGATGAACCCTTTGAATTTTATTATCAATAAGGTCTGGAGAAAATGGAAAATGAGTAGAGATAAGAAACAAGAAGAGGAATAAATTAATGGGGAGAAAAAAAGTGAAAAAATAAAAAAACAGTTTGTATTTTTTTGAAGTGGGTATTAATAAAAAAACAAAGGGGTATATTATTATGACCAAATTGTGTTTTGGTTTTATTTTTTTGTCAATCGATGAGATATGATTGATGTTCGGAAAAAGGGTTTCGTTTTTGGACACACCCTTTCAGACTCAAACCATTGACACAAGTTTATAGATATAATCTAACAGAATGAGGCAAAGGATCCAGACCATCAGCATGTGAATCAGACCCTATCTATCATCTAGAGGACATCATATTCTGACTTATAAAATTAGAAAAATATATTGGGAATACATAGGAAATCTAACAAAAATAAATTGATGATTTTATGATCATGGATTTCTCATAAATCATGAAGAAGTCATGATACAATCTATAGTTTATGGAAGAGAAGAGAATATGATGTGAATTATTTTACCACCTACTCATTAGTGTGAGAAACCATAAACATGGTAGGAAGTATATCATCACTGTCACAATATTAGATGGGTAAAATTTTCATCTTACTAGAGTGAATAATTCAATGCTGACACCTATCAATCATAATGAATTATGAAACCTATTCATTTTATATTAATTGTATCCTTTTAATATCAAATGCATAGTTTATTAAAGGAACAATGATTAAGAAATTTTGAATTGTTGGCAAAAATAATACAAATAAAATTTTAAGATACAGATCAACTGGATAATGATCAATAATGTAGTAAATCATTTTCATCAGCTTGAATTGTATTTCTGTTAGGTCAAGTGGGAAAAGTATTGATTGTTTCTCAAGAGGTGGCTCCATTTATCATACTAAAACTGAAAAAAATCCATCAAACTGAAGTAGATACTGATTCATCATATGCATGATGACGTTGATATGTCATTAAAAACACGATCCTCTATTTGATGGGTTGTATATCTGAATAAATAAAGAATTTTTTTGAAGAGTTTTTCTAAAGTGTTTCCAATGGATGAGATGAATTATTTTGAGGTTAAAACAATGTTTATGGAAAAATAATATAAAATTAAATGAGTATGTTTCAATTTAATTTAGAAGGCTACACTGTTTAGAACTATAAAATATGTTTCATCAGATGATATTTTCATAAGAAAGTCCATTAGATGAATTTTTCATAAGAAATCCCATCGAGCTAACTCTGAGTCATCAATGTCATATTGAGTGAAAATGTAAATGAGAATGGAACTCAAGAAAATCATATTGATGAAATATTTTTAAATTTTAAGAAGTCTGAATATTTGAGTAGATTTAGGAATATTTGAGGAGCTCCCAAAATTATTGAGAAGAGTTGAATAATTCAGACCTAAAAATTAAATGAATGTGGAATCTGGGATTTATGATTTCATTTTGTGCGAAGTGAATTTTTTTTCCCACCTTTACCATTATAGGATTCCTATAAAAGGATAGCACAGTTCAATCAAATAAGAGTGAACTTGAACTGTTATCCTACACCAATAACTGTCATCCTGATACTTGTGTCATATATTGAGATTATAGTCAAACTTTTGGTTTGAAGTTGGTGAAAATGAATATTTATCAGAGTGAGGTTCAATATGATAATCATAGAATATTCCAATAGATGATGTTACATTCGAGAAAGTCCATCGATGCGAGCCCATCAGGGATACATCCATCAAAGAGGGGTTCCTTTGACCGAGTTCCATTGGATGTAGGAATTGTGAGCTACCAATTGCATTTCTACTCAGTTGAAGAAGTAAAAGAAGAAATAAAATCAGAACGAGGCCAATCAAAAGGATCCCATCTGATAGATGTTACCTTACTAAAGTAGGTTAGGATTCCTTTTTCTAAAGAATTTTTTTGAACAATAATTCAAGATAATCTTTCAAGACCAACAAGTTCCATAGAGAATTGTTGAAGTTCCTGAAGACTTTATTCAGGTAATGATTGATTCATCTTACTTTTGTAAGAAGTGAATATTTTCTAAAGTGGATCATAAAATAAGATAGAATATAAAGATTGTAAATATGTATACATACTAATTGGTGAAAAGGCTTGATTGTTTTTCTAGGGTGCATAACTAGCTATGGGGAAGGGGAGGATAATATGATATTTGGGTGTTATAACCAACTATAGTAGGAATTTTTCAACTGAGATTTTAGAATTTTTTACTATTTATTCCTTTTAATTCTAAAAAGAATATAGTGAAGTAATCCATGTTGGTGGGACTGTCCAACATAGAAAGGGTTAGGTTTTTGTACTAATCCATTTGAATATCATGTTCTTTCTATTAATTATATTTGTTACATATGAAAGGTCATGTTGAGAAGTTATATCTTAGTGGATGATAACTATAACAAGTTTCAATGGTTAATAAATCTAACTAAAGAAGTTATGAAACATTCTTATAAAAGATAAAGACAACATTGATCCCCCCATTAGAGGTTTTGATCATATTTGGGAAAAATGTGTTTCTTTGCATGAAAACCTTATCCAAAATGGAATAATTAATCTTTTAATTCAATTATCTTGGTACTGATTTCAAGATATAGATAGATATCTTTATATTATATAAAACAATTATTCCATAATTCCATGAAACAAGATGGTTTATTTTTTGTATATTACCATTTGTAAGACACAATGATGGAATTCTATATTATTAAATCCATCAATCCTAGAAGAAATATATAAAAAGTAATCATTATAAAAACTACCTAGATGCTAGTGTGCTTAATAACCTGTTATAATATTCCAGAGAAGTCAATTCCCTTCTTCTTTTGAAATCCTCAAATCTCTAGCCTATTCATTTACATTACTCTACTATAAGCTTCTTGTTTGAAATGGACGACACATTTTTCTCAAGTGATATATTTCCTTGGGGTAGTCCTATTAGATCATAGGTTTCATTTTATTTTAATGAATCAAACTCATATTTCAAATAAAACTCAATGTTATCAGAATCATTAAGACTCACAACTTCTTTAAAAATATATGGCTCTCATCAATATATTATAATTGGTAAATTGAGATCAGATGAAAACCACTAAACCATTCTTATGATCAATGTGGATCTTTAAAATTATTTTTCCATATATTATCTTTCTGATACTCGATCTTTTGGGAAATCAAATTTGAAACATTTTTTTAGATTCAGTTTTCAACAAAAACATTGGTACATCATCCCTTGGGAAAACATCCAGAATATTAGTGCTCCCATAGCTCTTTAGAAGTTGTGTACTTTTGGAATTCCCATTTATATAAACTTATAGTTGATAAGAGGATTCATTTTTATAATTTTTCTTTTCAGAAAAGTTTTTTACATTAAAAAACACCTTCTCATTAAATATGTAAATAATTATTCTTAAAATTATCTTATTTCCATCTTCATAGAGCTAAAATGTAATTTTTTTCATCTCCATATTCCATAAAGAAACATGTATGGGACTTATCTTCAAGTTTACTATATCCTTAGAATCCATGTAAACACAGGTTAAACTATATTAAGCATTGAGGTTCTTAAATTTCTTTTCTTTTCTGAAACATAATTTCTTTTCAATATCATTCCCCATCGATACCAAAAGTCTTTGATTAACAAAAAGACAGCACTATTACCCAATTCCTACCTTATATTATTGGATATTCTAGAATGTAACACCATGTCCCACACCTTTTTAGTTGTTGGCTAATTTATTATATCAACCACACTATTATACTTTGGTGTCATGGGTATTATAATTTAAATCATCATTCCTTTTATTTTATAGTAGTAATATAAATAATTTAAACTTTATTCACCACCATTATTATTTATTAAGAATTTTAGCTTCTGTATATTTTTTATTTCCTTTATGTCCTTATACTGAACAAACACACTGAACACATTAGACTTTTTTTCAGGATGTAATTCCATACATTATTTATTTAATCATTTTTATAAGTCACAAAGTACTACGACCCACCTTGAGAACTTAGTGGTGAAGCCCCCCAAATGTCAATTTGAAAAAGTTCTAAATTTTAATATCTATGAATAGTTTCATTCAAAATTAAGAATAAATATTTTTGATTTAAAATTATAAAACGTAAACAATTTCTGATTTGAGTGTGATCACGATTTAATACACCCTTTGAAACTAGAAAAATAGTTTTCTTCTCCCTGTGGTGTGTGAGTTGAAAGTGAAAAAAAATTGGGAGTTTTGAAATAAATTACTCTAGCCATTATTTCTCCATATATTATGATGATCATATACAATATTTCATCCTTTACACCTATGGCCATAACCATGGATCCTAGAGTAATTTTCCATACTCCATTAATGAATCTTACTCTTTATCCTACTTAATCTAACTGAAAAATGAAAAAAAATCATTTACAAACATGATATATATGAGAAAATTCTTTCTAGTTCAAGAAGTGTCCATTTTATATTCAAATTTTTATATCAGCCTTTCCCATGAATTATAATACTTTATCATCAGGTAAGTGAAATTTTTCAAATATTCTAGATATATAATTCACTAAGCCTCATTTCTCTAATATATAATGTATTGATTATATAGAATCAAAAACCCTTAATTACACTAGAATTTTTTCACTCAATAGAAAACTATTACAACCTTCAACTAAAACATTTTAAAATTTTGAACACTTAGAAGAAAACATTCTAGAATTCATCATGCGATAATTAAAATATATTCTAAGATTCACCTTCGTCTAGTAATTATAATATGTGAGTCTAGGACCAATAAATTTTCAATAAATTCTCCCTACATACATATCATTGAATTCCTTCCAACTTCATAAAGACGTGAAATTTCCATATATTCCCCATTCAGTTCTATTCTAGTGGGTTTTTATACTTCTCTCTAGCTGAGTTCATTATTCAGAATTAGATTTATCACATCCTCAAACACCATGTCAGTTTTCTAGTATGAATTACATATTATTGTTACCATCGCATCCTAGGAATTAAAAATCTATGATAGCAACAGTTCCCACATGTCTTCTACAAACATCTATTTAATTGATTTAAAATGAATTTGAATAATGCTAAAATCGTTCACATGATGTAACATAGGTGTTACATTAGAAAATCTCATGTAGAATAACATTTTGATCATTAGAACCTTGCTAAATGTTTATGTTTTCTCATATACGACCACCAAACCTGTCATTATATCTTCTATTTTTTCCATCTTCTAACTATTAATTTAAATTTTCCATGCTCATGAAATATGAATAAATCTTATTTTCGTCTATTCAAGTCATTATAATTATTATTTCTCCATGTTATCTTGTTTTTCACCTACAAATATAACTTATAGGTCATTATGAATCATTCAGTATTCTATATTCATTCTATAGAATCCATAAAATTATATTCAAAACTATCTAATCAAGAAATTTCCTTTATATAATTTCATAACTTCCAAAAATAGTAAACTCCCACTGAATTAAAAAATTTTCCATACAAGAATAAAGATACGTGTGTTTTCCTTAAAGAGTACTTTCAATCCATGAGAAATAGAAATAACATTTATTCAACCTTTTTTACTAAAATCCATGCTAATTACTAGAAGAATACATATCAATGGTTTAAAGGTTGGAGAAACTCTAAAATTTCCCAATCTATAAGAACCTCTTTACATAAATTTACTAAAAATTAGGATGTTCTTCACACCCAAAATTAGTAGACCAAGTTAACACCCAAGAATCCATGAAAAAAAACTCATACAATAAAATATTAAACATAAAACCAAGAATAAAACAATCACAAAAAGATTAATGTAGTTCGGAAATTAGTGATACATCCATGGGAGAACACTGCTACTCATTTCATTTATTAAATGAAAAAAAAGATATTTTAATATCAACAACTAGAAAAACCGATCATGACATTAATTACAAATTTATCTTTGGTTCATGTATGCAATTTTCCAACCCTACCTTTATAGTGGGGTCCCTCCATTCAACTAGTTCCATAATCATCCTATATTTTTTGGGGACCCAAAATTCTACAATGTCACCTCCAAATGCCTGTAGGTTCCTATAACATTACTATAAACTTATGGTAGAATCTCAAGTAACTCTTACAAATCAATATTACCAAAAATTACTATTTGAAATTTTTATAGAAAACTAACCAATACACATCTCTTGGAATATAAACTCTGAACCACCTACCACAACTGTATTTCTCATTGTCTCTTTCTTTATCTAGAAAAACCATTTCTTAAAAAGTTTTTTTTTCATTCAACTAATTAGAAAATAAAAACAGACTTCACTATTTCTAACATTAAAACCTATGAATATGGAAATATCATAACCCCCCATATGTTACAAAATTAGGTTAATATCATATCAACTCTAGAAATCATACACCATACACACAAACAATGGAACTATATTGTAATATAATTAATAGATCCTAGTTCCTTTAGAGACTAAGAGTATTCTATAGGAAATATTTTGATAAAAATGAATAAAATCTATTATTTTAAATTGTATCCTCATCATAATTTATGCAGATAATAACCACCACCAAAACACCAAACCACACAAAAAAATCCCTCCTAAAGGATCATAGTGTTATTCTCATGTGTCTATCAGTTGGAAATTTATCTAGAAATCCCCTTCCCAAATATCAATATCAAAAAAGAAATGAGAAACTAATAATTTGGTAACATTATCATTAATAATCAGTCAAGGTTTTCTTACATTCCTAAAATTCTTCAAGTTTTACTCTTTGATACCTAGCCTCGAGTGCTTGTTGCACCTCTTCTTACGGAACCATATGATGTTGTCATGAAATAAATATAACCAAAAATTGATAAACCACCCTTATATCATATATATATATATATGTGTGTGTGTGTGTGTGTGTCAAATTTATAACCACACTACAATCTTCCCAATGTATCTCACCAAATATATATATAATTTACCCCCATACAGATATTCTCTACAAACATAGTACAAATATAATCATCATCTCCTGTAACTATTTGATTCATTCTTTCTTCTAGTTGAGTATCGTTATGAAAAAATAGTGTTCATTAGGAATTGTCCATGGGATTTCAAGGTCCATATAGTTGAATATTTCAACATCTTGTATCGATTACTTGTTTTCCTAGTTTATGGTCTACCCTATATTTAGATACACTATTTCTTTAATAATCCTAATGCAATCCTTACATAATTTATACATGAAAATCTATCTTATAAAGAGTAAATGTGATTCAATTATTTTATGAACCACCTTCATGGGGACTCTTCTTAAGCTGGAAATCAGTTTTAGTTAGAACCATAATTCTGAATTTCAAAAACTCATTGGTTTCTAATTAACACCAAGTGTAACATATCAAAACATTATCCAAGGCATTACACTTTATAAAATAAAACTCCAGACCCCCATGAATATTATAATGCATATCCCAAAATCATTACATGAATAATTTATATCATGTTATATAATATAAGACAAAGACAAGCCATATAGGCAAAAAAACTCTACACATCTCGTAAGTTATATACAATAACCTCCACTAGTAACTATCTTGTGTACAGAGATAAGGTCACATGTAATCACCACTAAATCTATCTAGATAGTATAATTAAAATATAATATAAAGGAAGACATATAAATATACTTATTTGGTTCTTTCTTATATATCATAAGTGCCCATGTGAATAAATCATAATAATGAATCCATGTATAGAATAAAAACAATAAAAAATGTGAGAATTTCCCATCGTATGACTATTCAAGAACTTGTATTGTAATGAAAATCATCATACTTTCCAAACCACATCACATCATATTGAAATTCTTTAGAATAAAAAATCTAATAACAACCACTCTCACTAATTAATTTCTATCAGTTTTCCATCATAAGGGATCTCACTGTACTATAATATCCTGTATATAGCGATCAACGCACTTGAAATCCATCCCTCATCACCACAATGTAGTTATGCACCAAATGGAAACTCTATATGAGATCACCATTAATTGTTTATTCCATTATCCACCAACATATACTTTTAATGGTTTTATAGGTGTCCACATATGGGGACTCATCCCTCTATAACCTAATATCATTGGGAAACTTCTCACCCTTAGAGACTCTCATAGAATTACTCGGTGTCCACCCTCACGGGCTCTCCCCTACCCAACTATATTTTTTCCACCACTCATCACATATCCATAATTCCTAGCTATATTATTCACACAAAAATAATTACATCATAATCAGTATCATGTATAATATTCCACCACCACATGACCATTTATACTTTTCATCCACCCATTTCTATAGATTTAGACCCTCAATATCCATTTATTTATCCACCTAGACCAGCACACATAGAAAGCACCACATAATTTTATTATCACAGTAAAACATAAATCATTTCCTTGTATATGTAAATAAAAATATATATCCTATGGTGTATAACCACATTAATTCCACAAATTATAAAATTTTAGGCATAGAATAGAACCAAAACATTATCACATAACCAAAACATGTCAAATGACTGAATTCAATCAAACCTCATCACGTAACATGCCATTATGATTTCAAACCTCTATCTATTCACTATATGGGTTTTCTAGTGGTTCAAACTAGATAAAATTTCCACAGTCATTATCTTATCCCCCCACAATCATCATATCTCAAAATAAATTAGACTTCAAATCACCAACTAGAAATGGAACTACCCTATAAAAAAACCACCACCACATGTATCTTATTGAAAAAAAGAGATTAGTAACACCATAATGTGGACTGGATATATTTGATTCATTACCACCTAAACCCCACCCATATCATCACTTCTATAAAATTTAACAAAAAATATAATGTCACTAGTCCTGAATTAGCATGATTTATGCCATGTTGTGTAATTTTTATCATCCTCCATAAAAAATTTGAAATATTTTCAACTATTTTAGGCCTAAGTTTTAACAAGGGGGATTAATGTTTTTATAAATATCCAAAAAAGTTTATCAAAATCATATTCCCACCATAAAAAAAATTATAGTTATAGATGTTTTATCCCATTATTGGGGTGTAGAATTATTAACATATTCAATTTGGAATGGAGGGGTGTTGACCACTTGAGATAAAATGTTGGTGTCTATAGTAATAAAATATAAATTCATATAAATTTGTTTTTTGTTATTAAATATTTTATATCTACATTTTTTATAAACATATAGATTATATTTAATGTGTTATATAGGAGAGAGATGTTGTAGATCCTATTATATTTTTTTGCAAAGCGTTGTAGAAATTTTAAATATGCATTGTGTTTATATTTTGTTTGTGTATTGAAACGATGAAATTTTTTATGTAATCTATAACTATATAAAACCTAAAAATGATAAAAAGGAAGAATGTAATATAAAAACTATGTTTATAGTGTGTAATTTATAAAATTAATTATAAAACGTTTTGTCACATAGTCAATTATTTATTTAGTACTTGATATAACTAAATAATCATTATTCTCTCCATCACTACAAGATATATTTACCATTTAATTTTCACTAAATTGACCTGTAATCCTGTATTTAGTAATTTGAGTTTTTTTTTTATTTAAATTTTTATTTTATTTTTTAATTAAATTTAATTAATTATTTTTATGAAATTAATTGAAATGACCTTAGAGAATTAATTTTTAAATATGATATTTTTAGGGTAATGATTTTATAATTATAATATGATCATGATGGTGAGGAAATAATAAAATTCCATCTGGTAGATTTTTTGTAGTATATCATTGAAAATGAAAAGAAGGAGTTTTCGCAAGTGATATGGTTCACATGAGATTTGTGTGGAGTTGCCAATCTAACATAAGAAGTGACACTATCTTACGAGTAACCATTTAAAGGTATTGTATTTGACAGAGATGATGAAAGATGTTATCATAAACCTCAACCCAACTATGCTAATGAAAATAAGGAGGAAAAAAGTTTCATGGAGTTGGTGATGCCCATAGTAAAAACATCAGTTATGAAATAGATTTTCGAAAGCATTGATTAAATCAATGGATATAACATGAGTATTTTTTAAGATCACAACAGAAATATCAAAAGTAAATTAAAACATAAAATGTTATTATAAATGATATATTGTGATACAGATCAATCATCATTTATGATATAAAATATTAGAATCATTCCATGATACATTTTTTATGGTAATAGTGTTTATATAGTGAATCACCATTAATGATATTGGAATCATTGATTATATTATGTGTATAATAAATTTAAATATTGGGGTGAATTATCATCAAAAAATAATAAAAAATAACATATGTGATGAATAATTCATTGTTTAAAATGGTAGGAATTATTTAATGTTTGATAATTGATTCTAATCTAAAATCTATCTATAATAGATTATGATAAAGAATATAAAAAACTTCTATGGTGAAAACAAAACATGAAGATATTAATGGATCGAACTGTAGAGAAGTGTAAAACTAGAGTTAACAATAAGATATGGAATAGAATATAATCGAGTTATGTACAATGATATGAAGTTACTAAAAGGTATGACTAAAATGGATATATATTTATATTTATATTACATGATATCGATAAGAATAATTCATGTTGTGTGTTAAAGGAATTCATATTTAGAACTATGACACATTAAATTATAAAAAAAAATCAATTATGATACATCATTTAATATATCATAATCCACCATAGAAACTTCGAGATTAGTCTATTTTAGAAAATTTTTCACTTACAAAAGGACCATGTTCATTCATAAAGGATCAATGTTAAATTATTCACTGACAAAACCTACACCACAAATGAAGATTAAAATACACCTCGGTAAAATGTAATATAATTGAATATTTTATAACATAATTTTATCACTAAAAATTGAAAAGGTTTAATAATATATAAAGTTGTGTCCCGATAAACAGAGAGTTCTTTTAGATATTGTGTTCAGATTTTATTACTTATACTGCACCATGGAGTTAAGAAATTAAAGATTTAGGTTCTATAAGGTTTATAAGAATAAATGAAGAAATTAAATTTTATGGTATCCATGTCAATTGAAATCAAAATGTGGGGTGTAATTTTAAGAGGGTAATATTGATAGATAAAAATTTGAAATTAAATAACAGAGACTGTACATATTCTCGGATCAAGGTTGATAATTATTATTTATATTTTTTTTCTATTAGTCAAATAATGGATATATAATCTAATAAGTGGTTAAAAAGAAACGAGATATATTATATATATTTTATAGTCTATGTTATTATTTTATTTCTATTATTTTATTATTATTTTATGAATTATAGTTGTTGAATAAAGGGGATTAGGAAATTTATTTCCATTTTTTTAATTATTAAATATTATTAATTCATGAATTTATTAATCATAATTTAGTCCCCTAATTCTTGTTTGATATATATAACATGAAATAAGTAAATTTTAGATTGTATGATGTGTAATTTTAGTTATTTGGATTTTAATAAATTATTGGGTATTTATTTATTAATGAATAATTCCATCAATTGAGATTAGTTTTCATAATTAAGATCCAATATATCCTAAATTTAATTTATTATTTTTAAATAATTATTCTTGTTTATATATGAAATATGAGGTACACTGGGCTATGATTATATTTCCTTGATACTCAATTTTAGAATTTAAGAAATGTGATGATGTTTTTTCATTATAGTTGTCATTAAATGAGTGTGAATAGGGTAAGAACTAATCACTAGTATTGTTATGATGGAGTTATTTTAGGAAAAATTCATAGGATTAAGAATTATATCCTTTGTATTGAACCCAAATCATGGTTTAATTTAATTAATATTTTCATCACACAAATATAAAAATACAATTTCAATAATTTTTAAACATAAAAACATAAAATATAAAAATAAATGTGATGTAAATAATCATAATGTGTAAATAAGACTCCCCAAAAAACAACCTGGGTTTTCTACCATAATAAATCCCTAGTTTTAAAATATTATTTTGAAATATTTATACCATGAATTCATTAAAAATATTTCCCCTTTTATAATAATTTTATACTCTCACGTTTAATTTTATATAATTTGGGGTTATTAAATATATATTTCTATTTTTATTTGTTTCTTTCTTTATAAATTATTCATTAATTTCATTTTCCAATATTGGATTATTTTTATATATTATTTAATCCTTAAATTATGTCCTCTATAAATTAAACCATGATATTGAAGGAAATTGTTTCCACCACAACACATTTTAGGTCCATAAAACATTTACAATGTGAATTTTTTTAAAATTCACCTTGGAGACTGTACGAAAACATCTATTACACCCAATTTTCAGTATATTTAAAAAATACTAAAAATATGGAAAATATTTATATAACCAAACATTTTATATAAATTTTATCAAGTTCTATTTCCTCTATTTCAAGATGATTTGAATCACTCAAATTTTAACCAAGTATCATAGTATTGTTTGTGAGAATCCAAATAAGAACTTTATAAAATTAACTATTTTTTTGTTACATTAAATACAATATAATTAAATGAAGATAATGTGAAATAAAGATCATTCCAATTTTCACCGAATGGAGCTTTTTGTAATGGTTTTACACTCTAAAAAAATAATATGGATCAAAATATGATATAATTTAGTGTTTTTTTTCAAAAAATAATTCAAAAATTTTAAATAACATCTAGAAGAAATAAAAATTATGGAATTGGCCAATCAACATGAGAAACATTTCAAGAGTACTTGAATTTTTTAATTAATATTTTTACTTCCTTCCCGTATCAATATAATGCGGAACACATTTTCTTGTATTTTTATAGCATGAACTATAAATGATAATAAATATTTTAGATACACCAATGGAACACTAATTAAAAAATAATGATTTGAATATAATCTTTTGTTAGAAAATATTTCTTATAATTTACAAGAATTTGGTATAAGTGGTATGGTAACATGAAGCATAGATCTATTAACAGATAATGAATTATAATTAATTGATATTACAATTAGTTTGATAACTATCATGGTTAGATATAATTTATTGAATCATAATACATAACCACCCACTCTATCTTGGATTTTCTAAATTTTCAGTTCACATGATCATTATACTTTTTATGGTAAAACGTTTTATGATCTAGAAATTTGTGATAGAATTTCTCATAGAAAACCCTATAAAAGAAAAACTATAGTAGAAAATGATGGAATTAAAGTTCAATTTTTTTTTGTTTTTTTCTAAAAGAAATAATTATAATCACAAAAAACGAATCAATTTCCCTAAGGATTTAATCAATGTTATCAACTGACTCCATATTAAGATAGGAAATTCAATGATTAAACATTAATTAGTTATCATTAAATTAATTTTATCATTTTTATTTACATGTTATATTATATTATATATTTTGAAATTTTATATCAGAGTCTATTTGGTGAAATTATTAAATTCCTTTGATGAAAATTTCTAACTATGGGGAGAAAAGTTAATATTATTTGATTTTTTTACATTTCAATAGAGATCGTTATGGTTCATTATTATTATTTTGAGAATTTCAAGTGAGTATTCGAATATAATACTGTTTTAAAAAAGGAGTTAATTTAGAGTTAAATAAAATAAAGAAAATAAGGTAGAGGTTATAGAGAGCCATTGAGTACCTAATATAGTTTCACTTGAACAAGATGAGAAAAGTATTGGGGGAGTACTAATGGACTTATAATGGAAGGATTTTGAACTTATATTGGGTTCTTAATTGGCTATCAGGAGGCTGGTACAAAATTTAATAAATCTTTTTTTCAATTTATCACTTTGGAAGATTTTATAAAATATTTTTGGAGTTAAGTGTGAAGTAGTTGCAGACTTTCAATGCTCCTGGAACCACAGTGTTCATATATTCAAAATATTAAATTTATTATATCACACACACATATTTTTTCAACAATAATGAAATATATATTAAATGATAACTCATATGGAAAAATCGGTGCCTAAATTAAATCTACAATTTGGGTTTTACACTTGGAATGATATAAACATTGTACGTGTAGGGTGTTCTGTTTGAGTAAAATTTGGGCCGAAATAATAGAAGAATAGATTATTTGAATAAATTATTATCTATTAATTTATTGTAACCTAATTATCCTCTACTTAATCATGGATATTATTTAATATTATGTTTTTCCACAATAAACATATATATTGGAGGAGAGGACCATTGAATAGAACTTTGGTAGATGACAACATGATATTGGATAGGTGATTGATACACCATGAGGATTGTAAAGTCAATAAAGTTCATGAATATCCTTACTGAAAAATACACAAAAAAATCCTCATTAGTGATTAGTTAGATATTTATTTAGGATGTTTTTTTATTAATCTTATTTTTTATTTAACCCTGATGAAAATTAATTATTTATTTTAGATAGTAATTTGAAGATCTATTTATTGAATCATGGTTGCTTATTTCTAACTCCATGGAATAGGAATGGATGAGCCGTGTTATTATTCCTCATTCACTAGTTTCTCCTTTAATGGATTAATTCTAACCTACAAAATATCCAATATACATTTCTAAAAAAAATATTTTTGTATTCTTTTCACCCTTCAATATTCAAACATTCATCATCTATAATTTCTTTTGATGATGATTTGAAAATATATGAAAACTGATAATTTTTTAATCGATTTTTGAACAAAAAATCTTTTCCATGGGTTTATATTTATTATTGAAGGTGTGGAGGAGTAATTATGATTATAAAGGAAGATCATTATTGGATCAAATAATTTTTTTAGGGGATTTTTCATTTGGGTGACACGATGCTACAAAAGTCATTTTAAATTAGATGGGTGGATAGAATAGAGGCACTAAAGAAGAATATTTTTCGATTAACCTCATATATGTACATTACTATGTGATTCATAGATGAAATTTAATAGGAAGTGAAATTAGTGGATATGCATGAATATTTTTTTCTCTCAAAAATATGGATATACATAACATTTATTTTGAAAAAACACACACCATGTGGACCCCTTCCATGGAGGCTAGGGGATATTTTTGAAGATATGTATCACAAGTGTGTATTAATCAACTGAAGGTCATGTGGTCCATATCCAAAGACCTGGTGTATACCCCTGGGAATATGTGAACCGACATAGTATTTATATATAGGCATGACAAAAGTAGACAGGGACATGCTGGACTACATAGACATAGATACGGTGGGACCATAATTAGAGGGACATATCATTTTGCACTTATAAATTAAATGTACCCACTCCATGGTAGAATGTATCACATATTTCCCTCAATCCGATATCAATATGTATTTATTTACTTGGTCTATCCTTATGAGGATACAATGTGGTATCCCATGTTGAGTATAGTATTAGTGACCCCCTATAAGGCATTGTTCTAAATAGATTCATGTATCCCTATGTGTGTCCCAATGAGTGTTCCTCTAAACTTATTCCCTAGGTTGTTTTAGGTATCCCGTTTATGATTTCTAGGGTTGGAGATCTCTTTCCAACTGGGATTTTGTAGATAGGGTTAGGTATCCCCTATATTCCATATACATGATCCCCTACCTATGTATTTATATTTTGTGAGTTCCATTTTTTTTAGAATATAATGGAATAAGGAGTGTGACCACTCAGAATAGTTCAATCTGTTTAATTATTAATTGGCAAGTGTATCCTCAAATGAATGTAACCCTTGAGACTTAGGCATAATTCATGGTTGGAAGTGATGATATTACCTTAAATTGATAATTGATGTCTATATTTGAGTATATATTGGTTTTTATAACCATTTCTAATTATTGATTCACCTTTATGATATTTGGATGAAACTCCCTTGATGCATTGTGTTTGGAGATTTTTGGGTGTCCTACTCGGTATGTATATATTCACCACTACATGGGATATTCCTACACATGTCTTGTATTATGCCTAAACATTCCTTTTGATAGAGTCCTAAGTGGACCGATAGATGGTGGAGATTAGTTATACTAGACATACCACATATGTCTACATGAGTTTCATATTTACAATTTCACCCTTTTATAAAAGGTTGGACACTGTTTATAGTATTTGTGGGCTTGTATTTTTCGCTTATCTTTTCTTATACTCATGTCATAATTTGATATTAGATTATTTTTTTATGAATTAATGTACAAATTAAATTTATTATCCCTTTAATATTATACTTCTTTATAGACTTCTATGTGTGTGCACATGTATTTAGGTTAATTCCTCCCATGATTGTAATAAGCATAATCGGTAATAGTCTCCTTCAGTGGTGTTTGCCACAACACACACGAAGAAGTCCCAGGATATTTCAACAAAATTATATTGATATGATGAATATTAATTAATTGAAAATAAAAATTGAAGTGGTAGGAACATGATTAGTGAGAAAGACAATAATAGAACAGGTGATGATGAACAGTTTTTAAGAAAATGAATGAACTATAAAGCCCAAATGCATACTATAGGGGTTCCATCTAGTCCATATAATTGAACTCATGAATTATACAACTCCACTGTTTTAACATGATGTTCCAATACCAACATGAACCTAATATGAATTAAAATATACCATAAAACAAATTAGTATGGTCAGATCTATGAAATATATATAAGCAAAATAGCATGCCCAAATTGGGTGCATCATACATGAAACAAGATGCAGTACTAAGGATTATGTGGTTAGATAGACAGTTTTAATGATCCTATAATCTATCTTCCATACTAGTTTTAAAATGAATACTAATGTGATATTATCCATAATGAAGGAAAATATCCCATTAAAGACACTAATTTTTTTCAAAAATCACTAAAGTTGTGTTCACTTCAATCCTACACTCAAAACATGTGTGCCCAATTGTTTCATACCGATTAACCATGGTGGATTTAATTTCTTCATACTATATAGTCATAAAAAAATTAACCATTTTACATCATTCATTCTTCACCTTAAATTACCTTTTACAATATGCATAAAAAATTAAATATAGGAATAATGATTGCCTTTTGTAGATTTTTTGTTAGAGAAACTTGGCTGAAAATGGATCTCAACCCAAAAAATCCCTTAATTATAGCCCCAAAATGTCTAGAAACCTTAATTAATTATTTATCTTTATATTTTTGGATCTGAACATCTTTAGAAAGAATTAATTTCTATTTTTATTTAGTTTTATTCCTATAAGGAATATGATTCATAACATGAGCTAGAAAGGTAGACTCATTTTCCTCATCTCAATCCATCTTTTTGTCTATTTCCAACTAAACTGGACTTATTGTTACACCCCCTACAATAGTCCCCTCCCCCCCATCCCAACCCCCACCCCCAAGCAATAGAAGCCCCCCTGCCTCCCATCCCACCCCCATCCCACCCCCTACAACAGCCCCCACAACACCCTACCACCTCCAGCAGCAGCCCCCCTTCCCCTGCCCAACCCTGCCCCACCCCTTGAAGAAGCACCCCCCCACACACCAACAAGAAGAAACTCCACACAAATACTGATAAAAAAGATGTTAGAATACAACTCCCCCCCCATCCCCTCCCCCTTTACCCCCACTACCCCTTGTTCCCCTTACCCCTACACCAAAATTCAAATTCTAAAATTAATCTTAGCAACTAGTTCATCTGCACACCATAGGATTGTGGATGAGATAAGACACATCTCGAGATCTATGTGAGTGATAAAATCATGTGATGCCTAAAGATCTATGTCATTAGTCACTATCATCGTTATTCTAGCCCTATTTATATCAACCAAATCATTATTTCCAATATACATCACCTCATCAAAAAAATCATACCAATGATATTGAACACCACTGCTTGTGACCATGTTTCACCTGAAATGCCATTTTCATCATTGAAACAACAGAATTCTGACCCAATAATAGACAACCCATCATCAAATTCCACATGATTATAACACCCAAAATGACCTTCACCAATGATAACATCAACGGATAATACAAACCATGATGATCTAAATACTCTAAATTAATAAAAATAATCAAACCAAATTAATTCACTAAACTAAAAAGAACCAAAAGATATGGACATAAACTAAACTGAATAGATGTGACCTGATCCAAATCAAATAGAATATATAACTAATACTACTAGAAATGAGAAAACCAACCTTGTTTAAATAAAACCTAATAAAATATACAAGGCTCTAACTAAATCAATGTAATCCAACCAAATTGATTCACTAAAATAAGAACCTAAAGTTATAGTCCTAAACTAAACAAAATATATTTGGTCTAATCCCAATTAAATGGAATGAAACTAACACTACTAGAATCAAGACAACGCAACTTAAATTAAACCAATGGAAATAAAAATTAAATGAAGTTATCTGAACTAAATCTTTAATCAAGCCAACAAATTATCAAAACCAAGAATTATCCCTCAACGTTACAAAATCCGTATAATTCAAAACCAAACAAGTAAAATGTATTTCATAATAAAAAATCCAAATTTTCTTTAATAAAGATAATAAAAAAAATAGAAAATGTGTTCCTTAAAATAAATATATAAAATTTTTATAACACTTTGATTTCACCCCCACTTCCCCCTACACCCCCTGCCCCCCACTACACCCCCTACCCCTACTGCAACCTCCCCCCCCCACTTCCACATGTACCCCACCCCACCCCCCAGCCCCACTACACCCCCTTCCCCCCACACCCATAACTACAACCCCCTACCCCAACATCTCCCCTGCACCCTCTTTCCCCCACCCTTCATTATTTTTTATTAAGTTTTCCTTGTTGAAAATTTATTTCCATCACCTAATCAAATCTAAATAAAATAAACTCTTTGTTTTTGATCCATATATTGAGAGAACTCTCTTATATTGAGTTATAAATTTAAAAATAATTTATAATTTAGATAGAGTTTGTTACTATTTTATTAAAAATTATTAATCCTCGTATAAATCTAGATTTTTACTAATTAGTGATAATATGAAAGATAACCTTGGTCTATTAAATCTACCAATTAGAGATTTATGTGAAAAAAAATTTAACTATTAAAATACATGATTGGTGTTTTCAAATAATCAAGTAGACATTGAGTTAAATCATGGTATAATCCAACTATTTCCTATTTTTCATTGTTCAGTAGGTGAATACCCTAACAAGAACTTGAATGAATTTAGTATCGTGTGCATTGCATTCAAAATGAGAGAAATTTCATAAGCTCAAATAAAATTGAAGGAATTACCATTCTTTATAGAAGTCTCAATAAAGGAATGGATGAACAAAATATAACTTTGAGGGTTACAAGCTAGTATGAGCCCAAGAGATCCATTCTTTAAAAGTTATTATTTGATTCAAGGATCACATAGTAAACAAATGAAATTTATGGTATAATTAAATCTAGTAGAGAAGATCTTTATGGGTATTGGGACATGTTATAGAAGTTTACTACTAGTCATCCGAATAAAAACAACATATATCATCATAATTTATTAAACTTATTATATTGAGGCCTTCTAAATAGTGATAGAAACCTATTGGATTCTTCATAAGGTGGAGCTCTCATGGGAAACTATTTAACTAGGTCCAAGGATTTGATAGAGAAGGTCTCTTAGAAATCTCAAAATTTTCCTAAATGGACCACTACTAAAAGTGTAGATAAAATATAAAGTTTTATCTCACATTTACTCGAGTCTATAATTAAATAACTAACCTTTCATATGAGATAATTAGTGTTGAGAAAATTTAATAAAGCACTAACTAAACCCCCTTTGGTCTCTTAATTTTTTATTTTCGTAAGAGTTTTTTATAGACTATTTCTCTTAAATGTATAACAATGAAATATGTGACACTATGAAAAGAAGATAATTTTAACAACCAATGAACAATCAAGGTTTCAAGGAGTATTTAATAGTCAGATATTGATATGGAAAGAAATTTCAATCCAAGTCACCTTTATAATAGATTTTATAATCGATTTATCATCCCCCACACTTCTAGTAGGTATATAAAAACTCTCAACCTTCAACTGGTTACTAAACTTGAGGAAAAATTCAAGATCGATCCATAAAGGACCTATAGATACATATAGAGTACCAAGGTAATCAAATATCTACATTGACAACCCTTGTCTCTAATCATAAGGAGTTAAAAAACTAATATTGAAAAATCCTTATTATTTTAAATACATTGATAAATCAAGGTTTGGGTAAACACTAATCTTAACAAATACATAACCCAAAGTGTTATTTCTATAAGAATTGGTTGGTAGGTATTGGTTAGTGGGAATTATCCTCTAGAAAAAAACCTACGACTAAACACCCAATGGGAAATGAATAAGACCCTATGGAGAAACAATATCCTATGCATCTATCACAACATGGTTTCAGAACATACATGTTCTATGTGACTCATAATAATCATATTGGATTTTATTTGTACGGGAAAAATATTTCCTATAAAAAAATTGATAAATCAACATTCAATTTAGTAAATCTTTAAATCATTACTTCTAATCAACAACTGTAACAATGTCGTGATATGTAATATATCCATCACTATGAAACATAGGATTGCATTAAAAATGTAATAATATATAATTAATACTTCATATTTAAAAAAAATCTTTTTAAACTCACCATAGACTATTCATCCATCGTAAAATCATATCATCATAACTTTTGATTTCTAGAATTTTCATATTTAAACTCTATAAGACAATCAACCCTAATGAAAATTATAAAAAAACAAAGAAATCATACCAGATGAAATAAGTGAAAACAAATAAACTCTATCAAAGACAAATGTGAAAATTAAGAAGACAGTAAATCAAAACAAATGAATCTTACCCAATTAAAATTGAAGAGGCTATGGATTTGAAATCAAATAAACCTATCTCCATGGAAAAAAACACAGGGCATGAGAGGAATTATAACCATCCTGGTTCATATGTATGTTGTTGTGTATTAGAGAAAATCAAAGTTAATTTAAACCATAAGAACATAAATAGAATAATTATTTGAGGAAATAGAAAACAAACCCTAACACACCCTACTGCAAGCCACTCACAAGAAGTGATTCATGGACCACGCACTAGTGAGAATTATAGGGGTTCATGGAATGTGTGAATACTGAAAAAACATTTCACATTAGTGATTTGAGGAAGAGGGTGGCCCGAAGGTGGAGGTGGATTCAGAGCCATGTCAAAAGAAGAGGATCATGGGAAGGTTAGGTGGTCGCGTTTTCGGAGGATGGTTGTCCTAAGGTTGGATGGTCACGTCATCATTGTAGGATTGTCTTGAGGTTTGGTTCCCACTTCATCATAGGAGAATCGGCATGAGGTTGGGTGTCCACATCGTCATAGGTGGATAGTTTGAGGTTGGTTGGAAGCATCGGGTGAGGAGGTTCGCCGACTTGTGGGGAGGAAAGATTGCGACCAGGGAAGGGAAAAATTGGGGGCGGAATCGCGATGAGGGTGGGGTTGGGGCGTATCCCCACAGGTATCTTATGACCCATAAGAGAATTTTTGGGTGTAGCCATAGTTTTTTAAATTGTGGATGTATAAGTGTGGTGATATCTTCCATTTCTAGTAGTGTTATCAATAAATATATATATTCTATAAAGAAAACATAATATTGACATTTCTCAAGTTAATCAAATAATATTCAAATTAAAACACAATATGTGGAAATGAAATAAATATTGTGAAATAACTATATCTATGGTTTGAAGAATATATATATATAATATAAATTTAACATCCCAATGATCACAAGAAAGTGAATGTTTTCAGATAATCTTAATGACCACCAATTAATCATATATATGTTATGACCATCAATTCCACTGAAATAGAGATTCTGTTATAAAATCATATCCCTTAGAAAAATAAATGCAATTGAAGGAAAATATTAAAATAACATTTCATTGAATAGTTTTCTTTATATACCATTGAATAATTTTATACTGGTCTGTAGTATAAAATTCTTATGATAGTGGGAAAATCTGTTAACGTCGTATACATCAAAAACATTCCTTCTTTTATTTTGTAAATAAATTCACAATATCCCCTTTAGTAGAAAATTAGATAGATTCATTTAAAATAATTTTAAAAGTTATTTATGACATAAAATTTACATAAAACATAATTCGAGTATATAAAAGTAACTTTTGAGAATAATTTTGAAAAATATAGACATGGAAGAAAAATGATCCTTATCAAAAAGAAAAATATGAAAAAAAAATTAAACATTTATCTTCAATAAGTATATTAAATTGGATCACTAATCATAATTAACAAATAAATAATCTTGTAAATTACTTAAAAAGGGTATTATATACAAAAATAGTGTAAATATGGGAATGAGATCAAATATGTCTCAATGTTGTGTAAATTGAAATGAAATCCCTTACCTCACATTTCTCTATTGCAGAACATGATTTGAAATACTATATAATGGTTTTAAATATGTTATAAATTTTTAATAGAACCATATTATTATTTTGTCATGACCCGTCCTTGGGGCCCGTGCCATGACTACCCCAAGCCCGCCTTCCATAGGCCAGGGGCTGGCGACTAGAACCAAAGGCGTAAATCCTGATAACTGGGAACGCATTGACTTTATAAAAGTAAACAAAACACCATAGAGCACAAGCGGAAGAAAAACACTAAGTACAAAAGAAAGTGATGAAAAGTAAATGGGCCAGAATACAAACCCAAATGAAAGTACAACTACAACTGAACAAAGTACAACAGAAAAAGACAACAGCTGAAAGAAAGGAAGCAGCTCCTGGGTCATCCTCGTCGGATCCTACCTGAAGGGTAGGTATAGATGGCGCAGCTCCTGGTCGTCCACCACAAATCCTACCTGAAGGGTAGGTACAGATAGCCTCCTCAATGCTCTCGCTCGTCAACCTCCTCCATGTGTCGTCTCGTCATGTTGTCCACCTCCGGGTACTGACTCGTCGTGTAGTCCACCTCTGGATACTGACTCGTCGTGTAGTCCACCTCTGGGTACCGTCCAGTCCTCGAACACTCGGCCTCCGTCAGTACTGCCCATCGTCTGCAACCAACACAACGAGGTGCGGGCATAGCCCGTGCAGGGGTGAGTATAACAATAATCAGTAGGGACCCCGAGACCCTCAAGGTCTCACCAAAACCAACAAGGATAACCACAATGAAGATCTCAACAGATAACCTCTTCTAAGGTATATGCCCATACATATACCTAAGTTATCAAGTAACCCATCTTAATCCTGAGGAAACACAAGGATTGAGAAAAAAATGGATAACCACTACCCAGGTATATTCCCATACATATACCTAAGTTATCAAGTAACCCATATCAAACATTAGGGAAACACAAGGACAAAAGTCTCAACTCAAACCAGGATTTTTATTATCGAAATCGCAATTGCTGAAGAGCCCCGTCTCTAGAGTGTACAGTGGTCCTGTCACGACTCTGAGGTACTGCTCACTAACCTAAGACTGCTGAGGTACTCCTCCTGTCGAGTACTGTGGGCCTACTGCTACAACCAAGCGCTTCCCACCATGTGTCTACCGCTACAACCAAGCGCTCCCCCTCATAGCCTCAAGAGGTACTCCTTCTGTTGAGTACCGCAGGTCTGCCGCTACAGCCAAGCACTCCTCCGCTGTAGGTCTACCACTACAACCAAGCGCTCCCCCTCATAGACTCCAAAGGTACTCTTTCAGTTGAGTACTGCGGGTCTGCAGCTACAACCAAGCGCTCTTCCGCCGTGGGTCTGCCGCTACAACCAAGCTCTCCCCACTGGGCTATCTGAAACACACCGAGTTGATCGGTGAAGCAGTCATCAGGTATAAACCGGCTACACGGTCTCTGTATTCTGCACGCTCGTCTCCGGGAGGGTCCTCTCCACGAGCTGCTGGTCGATACTACAAGAATCACAAGGTTCCATGAAGAAGTATCTCAAGGGACCGCCTCGTCACAGGGGTCTCAACACAACAGATGGCGCGTCAATCGGACGCCCGGTCTGTGAGTTACTAGCCTTTTCATCCCAGGGGCCTAGTTGGATTCATGTGCGAACCAACCCGGCCGTATCTCAACTGTACCCCAAACTCCCATAGGGTATACTCAGAGGGACCGTTTCTCAACATGATCACCAACGCCGCTGACGGTTCGTCAAACGGACGTCCGGTCTGAAAGATATCAGCTTTTCTGTTCTAGGGGCCCGTTTGGATTTCGGGTACAATCCAACCCGGCCACTATCCAACAGCAACCAAAACTTGGGCGAATTATTCCAAATGATCCGCCTCTTCAAAAGTAATTCAATGAGAGAGACGGCGCGTCAATCGGACGCCCGGTCTGTGAGTTTTTGGCTTTTTCGTTCCAGGGGCCCGGTTGGTTTTTAAGGCAAACCAACCCGACCATAATCCACCTACGTCCAAACCTCGGGGGGAGGGAGCCAAAATATCTGTCTCACTTAGAGGAATTCAACAAAGTCGACGGCACGTCAATCGGACGTTCGAAGCTCAAGATATGAGCATTTCCGCTCTGAGGGCCCAGTTGGTTTCGTGTTCGAACCAATCCGGCCGAACCCAAAGTATTTCTAAACCATGAGTGAAATATACCTAAACGACTATCTCGATCCAAGGATCTCATCGCCGCTGACGGCACGTCATTCGGAGGCCCGTAGCTCATGATACGGGTAAAAGAGCGAAGACGGTCCGAAGACGGGGGGTCTGGGCCCGGGCCGACCCGGCCCGACTCCCCCCCTGGGTCGGCTGAATCGGGTCGACCCGAACCAGGTTGACCCGACCATACTTGACCCGATCCGGTCCGGCCAGGGCGTGGCCCGGCCCGGCTCGGCTCGGCCGAGCGGCCGCGCAACGCGGGGGGCACGCTTCCCCCACGTGACAACTCTACGGCCCCCGTGGGGGGCCACCCTGGTCAACGGACGTGGAAAAGCCGCATCCTGGGTGCACCGGACCCGCGCGGAAGCGGGTCCGGTGGCTTCCGCGGGCCACCAGAGTCTCTCCGGTGGTCCGATTCCGTTTCCTTCTACGCCGCTGCTCCTCCCGGGTCCAGTTTTTCACTGAGGAAACATCAAATCACCCTTGCAGCACATTTTTTCGTCGCCCGCCAAATCCGCACAACAACAAAGAACTGCGGAGGGTTGTCGAGCCGTGTTTGTTTGGCCCACACCCTCCGCGTTAGACGATAACAATCGGGAAGAATAATCAACACATAGAAAACATAACAAATAACAATTTTAATAAATTAAAATTGTTCTTATGAAATCGGGTTCTTTGTTTTGAACGGAAACATCCACGGAGAAAAAGGGTAAAATCATTCCCGATAAAACCCCTACCGATTTCCCGCAATCAAGAATACTCATCCCATAACCAAACTTTCCGCAGATCAACTTAATATTGAGTTGATCCCCGTTCTTTATTTTCAAAACGAAACATCTGAGGAAAAAGGGGTATTATTATCCTCAATTAAAAACCCTACCTCAACGTCATCGAACGAGAGTTCTTCGCGGAATCGGCCATCACGGAACAAGAGGATCGTTGCATTGCGGAAGGGAGTCGCGTCTTCACGGAAAGGCATCGCGTTGACGATCTCGAATGGATGTTCGAAGATTTTCTGCGGAAGAAGGAACGTCACAGAAGAACGTCACAGAAGGAGAGTCGTCGGCGTCACGTCGTCAATCTTCGGGGGGTTTGGCATTCTTCGTTTCCCTTCATCGGAGGCCGACGTTCTTCGCATTCTTCGCGTTCTTCGCGAAGGAGGATGAAGATCTTTAGAGATTCTCCAAAGGTTAACACAACAACCAGATAATAAAATAAGTCCTCATATTATTTTATTATCAACTAAAGAATTTGAAAAACCAAGGTAAGTAACGAACAATTAATTCAAAAAATTAATTGTAAAACTTAACTGCCCAATTAAATAGAGGCGTTAAGAAAATAAGGTAACGGGTCGGTTGACTTTGTTTAATAAGGGGTGCGGGTGTGTTACTTAAGAAGAAAAGAAACGGTGGGGCTCGTGTGGGTCCCACCTCACAAATATCCTACCAAATGGGTAGGATATTTTGAATTGCACCCTATCCGCTTCAACCTAGATTAAGTATCTTAAAGTGTTCTTTAAGCGGCTTTAAGTAAAATGAAATAAAATTTTCGTACAACTTTATTTTATTTCTTAACTTAAACCCCGAAAATTTAAAACCACAACCGAGAAAATGCAACTCCAGAAGAGGCGTTTCTAAGGAAATACCGGCACTGCGATTCCATCGGTGCCCTCAGAATTCGATTACGAGCACTGGTTCAAAAGTTAGAAAAACCCGCTCGTTCGTTCACTGAACGTACGCGAGCCAAACTTTGGAAATTGATTCCGAGCACACCGGGCCTCATAATCAGGCGCTGTCAGAAACTGCGCTCTTGTAAAATTCCAAAGAAAATTAAGAAAAAAAAATTCCTTGAAATTTACGGGTCTTTACATCACTCCCACCTCAGGGCTTTACATCCTCGTAAAGCTTTAACACAAACTAGGGTTACAAAGCGGTACTGAGCACGTATCTGAGCCTTCCGCTCCCATGTGCTCACCTGGAGGTTCCCGTGATACCAAAGAAAGTGCACAAGAAGAATCGATCATCCTCCTAGGATCCGCTCCTATCGATCCTCGATCCCCACAGGAACCTCCATAGAAGTCACCTCATCGCCATCTTCCAGCTCCTCATGGTCGATGATATGCGAAGGGTCGAGCACGTATCTCCTCAGTTGAGATACGCGGATGTCATCATGCACCTGGTGCAACTGAGGTGGATGGGTTAGCGGTAAACCACCCTGCCTACCCAGCTGAGGACCTAGAAAAGGACCTTTGAACCTCGGGAATAACTTTCTGCCTTGGCCACATCTCCATAAACCTCATCGAGGTGAGACCCGTATAAGGACGTGATCGTCATCCTCGAACTACAGAGGTTTCCAATTCCTGTTAGAACTGAAACTCAAAACGACTGCTACCACGAGGGTAAGGTTGACCGACTCAAGAGTGATCGGTCACACCCTCCTATGCAAGAGTTTATCCTATGCTGCCTGGGGTTTCCTTTTCGCCGACCAAGGAAAACCCATCCTGACGTTGTGGTTAAACCACAACCTTTTTTTGCCTAATACCGTCAATTTGTGTATGAACTGTGATTTCCCAGTCCATACTCAAACCAACGTCATAAGGCCTCGACGCTGCCACCAAGATATTCCAACCGAAACTCTCGCCTCGAGGGTCTGACCACACTGTCGGCATAAGTGTGATTATCGAGTTTCCTCCCAAGGTATCTCAAGACGTGAGGGTCAAGTCCACAGCTTACCAGAAACTCTAGGTCTGGGAAAAGATTTGTGAAAGCGAGGAATGATTCATATCGACGCCTGTTACTACAGCAGCTAGTAGTGGACACAGACTGCCCCTTGAATCATTTTTAGAGCCATTGGGTCACACTCCTTGACCGCATGCAGCCGCACTCTTCCTCCGACCTCCAGCTCCCTGAGCCTGGCGGGGATAACTAAGGCGGGTGGTTGTAGCATGTTAAGATATACACCACCTCATGCTGCTCTCCCAGCTCTTCCTCCACGGCTACCGCTTCGCAGACTCATCTTTCCTTTAAGCTTCCTCTTATGGAAACATTTAACATGCCCGAGTCTCCAAGACTGGCGCCAGTTTCCTGTTTCTTACTGCACTGTGCAGTCTTTATCCGCTCCTGGATGATCTGCACCTTCTTTACCTACGATCTGAAAGAGCTGTTAAAATTTCTCCTTTACCGAAAATAGAAACTCGGTCTCATCCCCTGAATGAACCACGCCCATTGCCTAATACAATCAATCCTAACATGAATCATGCATTCATGCCATGGATGACGTCGTAAGGCCTCAATGTAACTACTAAGATATTCAACTGTCATCGGGGGCTTCCGCGCCGCCGGGGGCTTCCGCGGGCCACCGGAGTCGCTCAGGTGGTCCGATTCCGTTCCCGTCTGCACCGCTGCTCCTCCCGGGTCCCGTTTTTCACTGAGGAATCATCAAATCACCCTTGCGGCACATTTTGTCGTCCCCCGCCAAATCCGCACAACAACGAAGAACTACGGAGGGTTCTCGGGCCGTGTTCGTTTGGCACGCACCCTCCGCGTTAGGCGATAACAATCGGGAAGAATAATCAACACATAGAAAACATAAAAAATAACAATTTTAATAAATTAAAATTGTTCTTATGAAACCGGGTTCTTTGTTTTGAATAGAAACATCCACGGAGAAAAAGGGTAAAATCATTCCCGATAAAACCCCTACCGATTTCCCACAATCAAGAATACTCATCCCATAACCAAACATCCCACAGATCAACTTAATATTGAGTTGATCCGCGTTCTTTATTTTCAAAAGGAAACATCCGAGGATAAAGGGGTATTATTATCCTCAATTAAAAACCCTACCTCAACGTCGTCGAACGAGAGTTCTTCGCGGAATCGGCCGTCGCGGAACAAGAGGATCGTTGCGTTGCGGAAGGGCGTCATGTCTTCACGGAAAGGCGTCACATCGATGATCTCGAACGAATGTTTGAAGATTTTCTATGGAAGAAGGAACGTCGCAGAAGAACGTCGCGGAAGGAGAGTCGTCGGCATCACGTCGTCGATCTCTAGGGGGTTTGGCGTTCTTCATCGCCCTTCGTCGGAGGCCGACGTTCTTCGCGTTCTTCGCGTTCTTCGTGATGGAGGATGAAGATCTTTAGAGATTCTCCAAAGGTTAACACAACAACCAGATAATAAAATAAGTCCTCATCTTATTTTATTATCAACTAAAGAATTTGAAAAACAAAGGTAAGTAACGAACAATTAATTCAAAGAATTAATTGTAAAACTTAACTTCCCAATTAAATATAGGCGTTAAGAAAATAAGGTAACGCATCGGTTGACTTCGTTTAATAGGGAGGTACGGGTGCGTTACTTAAGAAGAAAAGAAACGGTGGGGCTCGTGTGGGTCCCACCTCACAAATATCCTACCATGTGGGTAGGATATTTTGAATTTCACCCTATCCGCTTCAACTCAGCTTAAGTATCTTAAAGTGGTCTTTAATCGGCTTTAAGTGAAATGAAATAAAATTTTTGTACAACTTTATTTTATTTCTTAACTTAAACCCCGAAAATTTAAAACCACAACCGAGAAAACGCAACTCCGGAAGAGGCGTTTCTAAACAGATACTGGTGCTGTGATTCCATCGGTGCCCTCGGAATTCGATTCCAAGCACCGGTTCAATAGTTAGAAAAACCCGCTCGTTCGTTCACTGAACGTACCCGAGCCAAACTTCAGAAATTGATTCCAGGCACACCGGGCCTCGGAATCAGGCGCCGTCAGAAACTGCGCTCTTGTAAAATTCCAAAGAAAATTAACAAAAAAAATTCCCTTGAAATTTACTGGTCTTTACATATTTAGTATAATATATTATCCTCTTGTAACATCTTATCACATGTTCATCAATAATCTATCATTATTATCATTGTTTTGGGTGTTAACTACGTTACTTTCTAATTCATGTTTCGTCATGGAAGTTCTAATACTTGTACATTTGTTATGGTTCCATAATATCCATAATTTTATTAATGATACAAATATAATATATATATATCCAATAAATTCATCCTTATTTCCTTTCATTTAAAAGATAAATGAAAAACGAATCACATCGCATCATAGAGGTGGTAGGCCACACATACACATGAGTAGTTTTATCATTTTCCAAGGAATTGGAAGGTAATAAGGTTGATATAATATTATCATTCAGTAAGTATGATTATTTCTAGAATAATATTTATATATTCATTAGCTCTATCTTTATAACCATCCAGGTAACATGTTGATGAAAAATGAATTTCACCTCTCTGTGGAGACAGTAAGCTGTACATATGCATGATCAATATTTTCACCATTTTAGGACAAAAAAGGGTGGTAATATGGTTTTACCATTATCATATTAATGTATACTTATATTTATGATGTTGAATTTACTATTTTAGGATGTTTATAACAAATTAAGTTTATGTTTAGGAAGAAATAAACAAGAAAGAATGGGGAATGAAAATTACCTCTTCTTTAGTGGAATTTCATTAGATCTATTATCCAAGGACCATAGATTTGTATTTTGGAAGGGTAAAAATCTATAAATCATGTATAATTATTTTTAGAATTTTATATTTTAGGGTTTGGTTGTAACATACTGAGTTTTTTAAATGAAACACTATGTTCAAAAGCGTACATGATATTCCACATCGAGCGTAAGCGAACAACTAAATATTATTATTTAAATGATAAATTTATAACCTAGCTATTAGAATGGAATTTATGAATTTTATTAACTTAATTATAAAAATATTATTTACACATGTATTTATAAGTATTTTTTGTTGAAAAATTAATTAAAAATGAAAGAAAACCCTTTTAAAAATAAATGGAAATCATTTTCTAAAAAGCTATTTAAATACGAAAAAATGTGTCTATAAAATAATTAAATGACAATTTTTGGACTAAATTAATGAAATATATATATATATTATATTAAATATAATTTTTATAATTCATCTTATATGTTTTCTAGAAATGATGTAAGAAAAAAAATCCAATTTTACATCTAAATGAAATATTTTTCTAAAAAGTAATTTTTACCACCTTTTGTGGGATCACTTGATTTAAATCTAGTTTATGACACATTAATATGTTATATTTTAAAAAATAAAAATATTATTTGAAATTTTAGTATCTAAATTTTCTTTGGTTGATTTTTTGTTATTTTTCTGATAAGTTTTGTGTTTTGAAGAAAAGTAAAAAAATAATGTATTTTTATAGAAAAATACCTTGTCATTAAATTTATTTATAGTGTTAAATTATATATAAAAATGGTTTTAAAGTATAATTATATCATTATTATATTTTTTAATCCAATAAAGGTAATTAGAATCAATTTTACATTGAAATTAGATTTAAAAACATTGTGAACATTTTGAACATTTTACCTTAAAAACATGTTTTCTCATAACGTCAACGGGATTAATTATTAATCAATTTCTACCAATTATGTGTTTTTAATTTTGAAAAAATGGATTAAAATTTTTAATAATATGTTCAAAATTATGTTAATTTATCCCTATTATTTTTTATAATATGATTAATAACTTTTGTAATTATTTTAATTAACACAGCTAAAGATAAATTCTGTAATTAAGGGTAAAATAATATTATAAATATTTTAAAATTACAATAAAACTTTGCCTAATTTAATTGGATGAGTGTTTTCCTATAGAAAAGAATATATTTTTTAGAAATTAGGTCCTTTTTAATCCACTTAGATGTGAGTGTGACATTTATAGTGTTATATTCAAATGAAACTCAATATTTTCACACTTTTGTTTTTAACAAGTAAAATATTTTTAATATGGGGTAATTTAGAGATATGTTTGACTATAAATATCACTTGGTAAAAAATAATTTTTATACTTATCATTATAATTTATGTGTAATTTTTAGAGAATAAATTAATTAAGTAATGGCTTCAAAAATGATGATGTAGTAATTGTTTAAATAAAGGGAATATCAAATAAATGGTATTAAAAATAAAAAATATATAATTTTAATTTATTAATTTAATCCATGAAATTTTTAGATTCATTTTATATGTTAGGGATATTTTATTATAATTTTTTCGAATTTATTATGTTGTTATGATATTTTTAAAAAGTAACGTAATAAATAATGTTAAACTCACAGTATTCAAATTTTAAAATAAATAGTATTTTTTAAAATAATATAAAATTTGTAAATTTATAAATTTATAAATTTCTTCCAAAAGATTTGGATAAGTCATAAAATTTCATCGATGACTCATTTATTGACCATCTTTCGTATAACATTGATTATATTAAATAAGGGTTAACCCAAAATGAAAGTTATTAAAAAATTAATCAAATAATTTATATGTTTCATTTGATGAATGTATTTTGATCCAAAATATTCCTATAATATAAATAAATCACTTTTGACCCATTTTTAATAGACAAGTAATTTATATTAATTTAATATTTTGAAAAATTCTAAGATTAGCCCTCTCATCTCTTATAAAAGGGCACTCAGTCTTCTATTTTTCTTCACACCTAAAAACCTTTTTTGATCGAACATATTCTTCAAAAATACATAAATAGAATACATTTCCCAAACCTAGAGGCATTATTTTTGGCATAACACCCTCCATATAGGTGTTAAGGTAGATCATCCGAAGAAGAGGTGTCATTTTTAATTATGTATTTCTTTTTTATTTATTCTTCATCTTCCATAAAATATCTTTCAACCAAAATGACATAACAAATCTAGTATCATCAACATAGTGAAATTTTATTATTTTAATATCATCACCTAAATCAATCTCACATCCCATCAAAAAATAAATGAATTATTCTTTTCTTTGTACGGTGGACTACCACCTTGCGAACCGATATAAATTTTTTCCATCACTATCTCTCAAGAATAGTTATAATGAAATAATTAAAGTTTATATATTATAATAATGAAATATTTTTCTTTATTAAATAATAATATATCATTTATATTCTTACATTTCCATGAACATAAAAATGATAACTCTGTTCGTGTGTAAGTGTGAACTATCACCTCCACAAAGAGATGTCATTCGTTTTTCATCACCACATCACATGAATAGTAAATATAGGTATATTTAAATTATTAATATTAAATTATTTATATTATTATTATCCTATAATGATATGTAATAATGACTTCTTTCCATAATGATCATTAAAAATGAAAATGTTACTCATGCGTACATACAGCTTACTGTCTCCAGGATTGTAACATAGTTTATTTTTCATATCAACATTTAATGGATGGAATTAAAAGTATAATTAATGTATAAAATTGATTAATATTTCATTAATAATTTTCTAGAGATGATGGTGAAATGACCACTTTGACTATTAAAAAATCAAACCAAATTCATTTTGGACTCAAGTATAGAATATATTCAAAACTAATGACATTAACATAGATATTTAATTAATTTATATAACATAATAATAAGTGGTCTAAAATGAATAATAAACTTCCAAAATGTGAGAATGAAAGTAAATAATTACCATTCATTTATTATTAAAGAATATAAAGATAAAATGCAACAAGTCAAACTCACATTAAGAAACTTTTTAACAAATAACTTTATTTTAAAATTTTAAAGATTTATTATTGTAAGTATTTATATTTCACTTCCATGTTCTTAAAATAATTTTTATGAATTTGTTTGAATGTTTTAAAATTGTAAATTTTGAATTTATCTCAAATGTTTTCATAGAGGAATCTTAATAATGTACTTTCTTTTAAAAACCCCCTTCTAATATTCCTTGTTCAAATCTTTTTAAAAATGTGAATGGGAATGGTTTTTAACATATATAGAATGAGAGGTATCTCATGCTTTCATGATGAGTTATTGATTAAATTTTTTCTTTATAATTTTACATAGTTCCTTTTGAATAAAATTATTTCCTTATTATTTGTGTTGTTTTTATATTTTAAAATTTACTTTTACATGAAAACGGTATTTTGATATCTGAAAGTGTTTTAAAAAAGTCATTAAAAGAGTTTTCATGAGTTTTATTTATGATATGGTCCTTTTATTTTATATATGAAGGGTTTATTTTTCATTATAGATCATGCATGATCCTGATATATATTATATAAAGGTTTGATCTCTATTTTAACTCCTAGGAAATGTGTGAACACGATATAGCTTATATGAAGGGTGAGAACCATTATAGATCTCCAATGCATTGGGTAATCTGGAGATAGAAATTGAATGATTGATTATTCCATTTTCAATGGTTATTGTAAGAGTGATAAGGTAATTATTTCCAAAGGCACCTATGTGATTTTTCTATACTTTCTGACAAGTTTTTAAGAAAATGATTTAATGAGTTTTCATTTTTTCACTGGACTAACATTTTGCTTTTTTTATGTCCCTTACCTATATTTTTTTTATCATACCATGTTTTAAAAGGGTTTTCATAGGGTGTTTGTAATAATAGGGACGAGGATGGGAACAAGGGTATAATTGTGAAGATTTTTCACAAAGAGCAATATTGTTTTATTTTGATGAGTTTCATATTGTGAAAAATGGATACTGATTATTAGTGTCCACTTGAAATGTATGTGTTTAATTTGTAATTTTTTTTTCTAATTATCTAAAAGTAAAAACTGAAAATTTCATCAAAACCGAATTCTAGTTTAAAAACACAAGAATAAGTTATGTTTAATTCTGATCACTTTCAGTTTGTATCAAAGAAAGTTTTAGATAACTATATATATTATGACGTCTTCTTAAGGTTTGTAGATATCATCATGGGTTTATAATTTCTTGGTTGATCATAAGATCAGAGTCTTAGAAACCCATTTTGATTCTTTATGTTATGAATTGTTAAGTGACTAATAGTATTTTTGGATATTGGATTTATAAAGGTAATTGATATAGGAATATGGTAATTAAGAGTTAAAGTTTTTTATAGTTTATATGAATATTATCTATAATATTACCATTTTCATTTTAACATTTTTTATTCATTTATTATCTTAATGACATTATTTTCAATAGAATACATATAATTTATCAATATGTAAGGAAAGAAATATTCTCCATCCTTTTTATCCCTTTAAGATGATTTTATTATCAAAATAAATTTGAAATCTTGTACAAATGACTTTGACAACTTTCTGTGTATTCAAATCACATTCCAGAAACTGTTTGACTTATCTAACACTTATTTTCCCAAAAAAATATGGGTTAGGATTTCATTTTCATTTTATTTCAAAATGTAAACTAGAAAAACTATCTCCAAAAGATAAAATCCACAAAGGACATGAAAATTTACGTCTTAAATATTTTTTATAATATAATAACATAAATTGGATATCAAAGAAATCATGATGTGTGGATTTAAGGAATGAATTATTTCTTTATTTACTACGTATAAAATATTTTTGGGGTGATATTGATGAATCATAATTATATAATTCATATATTTTATTATAGGGAAAAATTATTAAGGAATAAGATTACAAATAATAGTTAATGGTTTAAGAAAGAAGTATACTGAAGGAGGTGTTTATGTATTATGGATTTTAATTAATGGTATAGTGGTGTTTTATAAATAAAATAATAATCATGGAACACAAAATTAATATTCTATAATAGGGTTTTTTTCATAGATATGGAAATAAATATTCGGCTGAATCGATACACATAAAAATTGGAAAAAACGTGATAATTTTTGGGAGACATTTATTAACTTTTGATACATGTTTTAGGTACATATATGCCTTAAGATTAGGATATGAAAAAAAAAATTATGGAAAATGACTTTAATTTCGGTGTAAATACATTTAAATGTATTGGTAGAATTTATGGAATATATGATCTCGTAGTTTGAGGTAATTATGGTTTATTACAATTTGGGAACACATATTTTACTTGAAAATGATTTGGTGATTAAGTGATTAATGTTTTTTGAACGATGATCATTCTTTTGGTAATATTTTAAGATTAAGTTAAATAGAATATTTTAAGGAATTTTATGTATACTTATGTGTTGAATGATATATGTTTAATTTTGAAAATTACTATAAAATTTTAGATATTAAAGAAGTTTTTCATCATATAAAGATTTATTCTTTTTGAGGAATTATCTTATCTACTCCCTACCAATTTGGTTTTGGTTAATTTATAATGATATAAGGAATATATTGTTATACATTGGTGGATTTTTGGATCCAGAAAAGTTTTTAATATAGATTTATTCATTAAAAATGTCATCTTGAAAACTCACCATGTGGAGAAAAATATGATTTTGTGTAGAAATTCATTAAAGGATGAAACACTACTTTTCAAGTTAGTATATTTCCTTATTTTCTAAGTATAGGTATTAAAATAATTCACCAACTCTATGACAAGGTTCTTTAAGAAAAAAATTTATCTGTTTACTTTTCTTACAAAAAAATCAATGACCATTTAACCCATCACATATTTTTGGTTTTTTGAATTTTAACTTTCTCTTGAAAGTTTTCTCAATCAAACTTCGTTAGAACGTGATAGTTGGTTTTATATTCCACGTCTAGGTTTTCCAACAAGGAACTCGGGTATATGTTATCTTAAGTGACCTTCATACTACCCTTTCTTTCTTTTAAAGTAGAAATTTCATTTATTTATATTTTCCATTGTAGGATTTCATCAAAGCTTTTCTTGAACGTCAAATCCCTAGTTTTCTTTCCTAAGTTAAAATTGAGAGAATAAAATTTATTAGAGGGGTATTATGTAAAATACCTTATTTTTAAAAGGAAAAACAATTTTCGATAGCATACATGATACGTAATAGTGAGATTAAGAGTACAAATAAATATTACTATTTAAATATTGCCATTATAACCTAGTCATTTCAAATGGTGAGTTTGAATAGTATTAAATTTACTCTGAAAATATGGTTTAAACATGTATTTATATTTAATTATTTGGTGAACAATTAATTATAAATTATAGAAACCCCATTTGAAAATAAAAGGAAATATTTTTCGGAAAAACTATTAAAATGTGAACAAGTGTGTTTAAAAAATAGTTAAATCACTATTATTTGATTATATAAATGATATATATATATATATATGAAACATTAAATATAATGTTTCTAATTCATTTAATATGTTTTCTATAAATGATATAAGAACAAATCCAATTCTACGTATAAAATAAGTATTTTTCTAAATATTATGTTTTCCACCTTTTGATGTTGAACTTGTTTTAAAGATAGTTTTTGAAAGTTCTATAAGTTATATTTGAAAAACTAAACTCTTTAATTAAAATAGGAATTTCAAAATTTACTTTTTTTTATTTTTTTTATTTTGTTGATAAGTTTCACCTTTTGATGAATAGTGAAAAAAATATTGTAATTTATTTGAAAACTACTATTTCATAAAATTTATTTATAGTGTTAAATATTATTCATGAATGTTTATAAAGAATAAATAGATCATTTTTTATTAGTTAATCCAATTTAGGTCAATTTAATAAATTTTACATTGAAATTGGATATAAAAACGTTGTAAACTTTTGAACGTTTTACTTTACGAACATGTTTCCTCATTCCATAAACTAGATTAATTTTTAAATTATTTCTACAAATTATATATTTTTAATTTAGAAAAATGGATTCAGTATTTGGAATTATTTTTTAAAAATTATTTAAATAGGTCCCTTTTATTTTTAGACAATATGAATAGTAACATTGGTAATTTTTTATTAACACGGCTACACGTAATTCAAGTATTTAAGGGAAAAAATAATTTTATACATTTTATAAAATTACAATAAAAATTATCCTAATTTTATTTCATGAGTGTATTTATAATAAAATAATCATTGGGCCAAATATTGGTCCTTTGGAAGCCACTTGGATATGATTATGACATTTATAATATTATATTTAAAAGAAAGTTAGTTTTTTCACACTTGTTTTTAACAAGTGGAATATTTTTAATATGGGAATATGTAGGGTATAGGTATGAATATAATTTTATTTTTGATACTATATTTTTTATATTCATCATGATAATTAATTTTTAAATTTTAGAGAATAAATAATTTAATTAAAATAATTCACAATGATGATGGAGTAATTTTATAATTTAAAAAAATATCAAATAAATTATTTTAAAAATACTAAAATAAATTTAATATGAAAATTTTAATGTATCATATGAATTATTTAAATTATTTTGACATGATAATGATGTTTGAGAATTATCGGTTCTAATTTATTGTGATTTTATGATATTTTTAAAAGTCAATTGATGAATAGTGTCAAAATCGACATTATTAAAATTTAAAAAAATATTTATTAAATGATATTAAATTTATAAAAATATCAATTCTGTCCATATAGTTAGGATAAGTTATAAAATTTCCTCAATGAAACATTTATTTTTCCTTTGGAATTTTATATTAATTATATTAACCCTAAAAGTGTAAATTACATGATGTAATTGTAAGAGTTGGAATGGTTAAATAAGGGTGAGAAAAATGATAAGGATTAAAATAAAAATAAAAACTAGTATATTTTTCATTTTATAAAATTATTTTGACCAAATATAATCTTATATTCTAAATACATCACTCTGGACCCATTTAGAATATAAAATTATTTTATATTAATTTAATATTTTGAGGAATTACAAGAGTGCCCCCTATCTTATAAAAGGGAACTCATTCTTCTTTGTTCTTCACACATAAAAATCATTTTTCATCAAATATATTCCCAAATACCTTACTAAAATCCCATACCGCATTCTAGAGTCCTTAGATTATTCAAAAACTTTATTTATAGGTGTTAAGGTGTTAATCAAAGGAGTTCATCTGAAGAAGATGGGTCATTTTTAATTAAGTATTTTTATTTTGTTCCTTCTTCAACTTACAAAATATATCCATCAACCATGATGAAATAATAAATAATGTATCATAAATATACTTATATTTTATTATTTTATTACAATAACCTAAATCCATCTTTAATTCCATCAAATGGAAAATGAATTATTCGTTCATGTGTAAGGAAGACTACCACCTCACAGACCGATATAATCCATTTTCCATCACTATCTCTCAAGAATAATTATAATGATGTAAATAAAATTTATATATGATATTAATGAAATATTTTAAATTATTAACTAATAATATATCATTAACTTTATCATCTTTCCTTGATTAAAAAATGATAATATTTTTCGTGCGTACGTATAAACTATCACCTCCATGAAGCGATGTGATTCATTTTTGATCACCACATCAAATGAGTGATATATATATAAGTATATTTAAATTTTTAATTTTATATTAATAATATTATTATCATTAAATAAAATATAAATAATACTTACATTATTTCCATAATGATCATTGAAAAATAAAAATGTTACACATGTATATGTTAGGATTACCGTCTCCAAGATTGTAATGTAATTCATATTTCATATCCATATTTAATATACTGATTTAAAAGTAAAATTTATGAGTAAAATTTATTATTATATAATGAATATAATTCTAGATATGATGGTATAATGACCACATTGACTATTAACATCATACCAAATTCATTGTGGACTCAAGTGTCGAATATCGTGAGAACATTTGATGTGAACTAAAATACTTAAATAATTGTTTTAAAATTATAATAAGTGATATAAAAGGGGAAATAAACATGAAAATGGTTATAATTAATGTAAATAATTAACATAATTTTATTGTTCAGGTTGAAAAAGATAGTAAATAACGAGCCGAGCTCACGGTAAGGGGATTTCTATCTAAAACCCTCATTAAAAATATTTTAAAAACTTATTTTTATAAATATTCTTATTTCATGTCAATGTTTTCAAAATAGGTTTATAAATGTATTTTATTGTTTTAAAATGGAAATTCTTTGATGTTTTATTAAATGAATCTTTGTAGGGAATTTATTTTTAAAACCCGATTTTAAATTTCCTTGTTCAACTTTTTTTACAAATGTTGAAGGGAATGTTTTTTTAACTTATATAGCATGGGAGGTCTCTCCCACTTTCATGATTCCTTATAAATTTAATGTTTTAATTTCAATTTTCATTGTTATTTTTGGAAAAAATAATTTCATTATTATGTGTGTAATTTTTATAATTTAAAGTTTATTTTTACCTAAAAATGGAATTTTTATATCTGAAAGTGTTTTAAACATGGGTTCAAAAGATTTTTCATGGGATTTATTCATTATATGGTCTTATGATGTTATATATTAATAGTTGAGACCCATTATAGATCACATGTGAGAACAATATAGATTATATAAAGGTTTTATCCCCATTATAGCTCATTCAAAATTGTTCATCCCTATATAGCTTTTACGAAGGGTGAGACCCATTATAGCTCTCCAATACATTGGGTACTCCAGAGATAGAAGTTGAACATAAGATTATTCCATTTTTAAGGGTGATTTTAAGTGTGATATGGTGATTATTTCTTGAGGGCCCTATATTTTTTTCTATGCTTTCTAAAGAGTTTTTAAGAAAGAAAATTAATATGTTTTCTTGTTTTTACTTGACTAAGTTTTTACATTCTTTATGTCCCTTACTAATATTGTTATTCTCATGCCATGTTTTAAAAAAAATCTCATGGTTTATGGAATATTAGGTACAAGGATGAGAACAAGGGGATAATTGTGAATATTTTTCATAAATATAAATTATTCTTTTTTTAAATGAGTTTTATATTGTGAAAAAATGGACATTGTCTATGAGTATCCACTTATAATGTATGGGTATAATTTGTAATAAGGCTTCCAAATTCTCTAAAAATATAATCTAAAATGATCCTATAATGTTAATTATCATTCAAACACACTATATTAAGTTATTTCTCTGGCTCTTTCCTTACCATGGTCAAACTAGGTTTCTCAAATTTGTGTAATGAAAAGTGAGAAGGGTTGTCCTCTTATAAGTGTTGGGAGGGGAATTCTTGGAATTTCTCAATGTTTTAAATTAATGTAAATTATTTTTTCTATAAATATTGATCCAAATTGATATAGTTTTAAGATAAGATAATGATTGGCCTAAATTGTATCAAAAATAAAATTTGGACAATTTCGGTGTCCGGACCCGTCCCCTAGGGCCCATGTCGTGACTCCCCCAAGACTGCCTCCCAAGGGCCAGGGGTTGGCGACTAGCACTAAAGGTGTCAACCTACAAGTGGGAGGCATTTTCCTGCATATCTGTTCACATGCAGATACAACCAAATCCCAAGAAAACTGGAAAAGAGAGCATGTATTCTACTAAACAACAACTGAGTCTAAAGGTAAAATAGAAAGTAAATGTACCAGAATACAAACCCAACAAATGAAAACTACAATAATAGAAATTACAAGATTGATAGAAGGAAATCCTCTAAAAACCCCACCAGGTGGGTAAGTATAGAGTAATTGTTTAAAGTCGTAGAAGTACACCATGCTTTCCTGGTCTCAATGGGCACCACCGGGTCCTAGACCACCAAATCCTCCATCAAGGTGGTGGTCGTCTACACCAGACACAACACGTGTGGGTGAATCCTGTGCAGGGGTGAGTAACATAGTATAAAGTATTGATATCGAGACCAGAATAATTGACCACACGGAAATAAATGAAGAAAACCATGAAGCATGATCACGAAGAAAGACGTATCACACCAAGTATAATCTAGAGTTAGAAAGTAAGACTGTTAGTCATTTCACAGAACACCTTGGGATGTTAGAGAACTCCTCCAAAATTAGTGCAGTGGGATTTTTGGGTCACAGAGAGCTACTTCCCACTAACCTTGGACTCTTGTGGTACTCATCCCTAATTAGTATTGTGGGTATGTTGTGTCATATAGAGCTGCTCCCCACTGTGGGAATATCGGGTCACACAAAGCTGCTTCCCACCTTGGCCATGCTGAGGTACTTCTCCTGTAAAGTACCATAGGTCTTTTGGGTCACACATAGCCAATCCCCAACATGTCCCTACCAAGTCAAACAAATATGCTTCCTACTGGTCCATCCTAGATGATCTACACAGGATGTCTTGTCAGCAGTCTTTATGACTCATATAACTTATGGGTTTCTGTACATAGTGCTCTTGATTCCGGGAGAACTGTTTCTCAAGAAATTTTTCATATTTAAACTTCCAAGAAATCCTCCTTACATTAATTCAAAAGATCTTCCTCATTATGAGGTTTCCAATTCTATAAACATCTCATCAATCGGATGGTCGGTTTGTAAGTTATTGGCATTTTAGTAAACAGTGGTCGGTTGCATCTGGGTCTGGTCGGACCGACCCAACCAACCCGTCCCTAGGGCACCACATGCCCCATTTTAGTTCAACTTACCTAACCGAACCCGATTCCGGTATGCCTTAGCCTGGTCCAACCTGGCTAGGGGGAAAGACCAATGGTGCCTCGCTGGATCGGCCTGGTTCACTTGGGGGTCCAGCCCGTTGGGTCGCCCGGTGACCTGGTCTAATTTGCATCATCCCTCAACCGGTGATCCAGTCTTTTCCCCACCTGGCTTCCCGGTATTATGTCCCCATCCCGGCCCCCAATAGTGGGCATGCTTAAACTAACCCGAGCAACACTCTGGTCTGGCATGCCCGCCAGACCGGTCTCCTCTCCCTAAACTGCAAGTGCAGACAAGGTCTCCACTAGCTCGGACGCCTAAGGGTGTCTGTTTTGGTATGTTTAGTTGGATGTGTCAGCCATTATGGGGTTTTGCACATGGTCTAGTGACCCCGTGCTAGTAAAAATCTGTGGCTCGCGAGCGAGGGGAGCCCTATCTGATACGACTAGTTAGCCACGTCCCCAGTCCGCCAGCCTTAAGCCCGAGAATAGGCATCTCCTACCACCTTGCTATGGTCCGATCCGGTCACGGTTTCCACTTCCGGTGTGCCATTGTGGCACACCACCACCCTCCAGCGGTCGCCGCCACTAGCGGGTTCTTAGGCGAACCACTAGGTCTGCTCCAGTGGTTCGTTCTTCATGTCTCTTGTACCTCTGACCTCAATGGGGTGTCGCATTCTCTACTAAGGTGTCAAAACCTTCTTTCAGCCATTTCAAAAGTTCAGCCACAAATAACGCACAAGAAAGAGGGGTTTGGGATTTTTTTTGTCGGCCGACGCCCTCTTCATTAGAGTTTAAACATGGGGAGGCTTGGGATTTAACTTCTATCCAATGAAAATAATTAATACCAATAAAAAATCCTAAGGAAATCACCCTCCCACAAGAACAAATGATACGTGGGTCCACCTTTTTTTGGGATGATCCACGTTCGTTGTTTTAGAATAAAGAACGGTGAAATTCAAACAAAACAAGTCTTACATCATTGGAGTTCATTGTTGAAGCAATACATCTGTGGGGATTCAAGTTCTATTGGCGTTTGATGCTCTTCGGTCCCATTATTCAATGTTCATCGTAATCACTGATGATTCATTGGAGTTCATGATTCAAAGTTGTAGAGAATTATCGTATTAGGATCATCAGAGATATACTACCCTTTTATCCTGATTTCTTCAGCGCATTAACCCATCAAAAGAGAACATGTCGCAAAGTTTCTGTTATGTTGTATTGTCGCGTCATTACGCATTTTTATTTATGAAATAGAATATCTGTTATGCCTTATTTAATGTGTTGTCACACTTCATGTTTATTAGCCATTAATGAGTTTCATTTAATTCCACTCATCATCATTTGTCACTGAAACACAGTGTCGTTGTGCCACCAACCAACTGTTGGGAAAAACAAATAAAATATTTTTATGTTATTTTATTTTTTTCCGAAATTTCCAAAAATTATCTTTTCCAATCGACCCTTGTCGGATGAAGTTTGGTCCATTATAGGAGAATCTCATCATTTTGAGTTCAACAGTGCCCCTGAATTTTCAATCCGGGAAAACATTTAAAAGTTTCCGAAACTATTCATTTGTTCCATTTTAATTCACTTAAAAAATCTCAAAAACTACCATTCTCTTTTTACACGCACCGGTCGAGGTTATGTCCTTCTTAGAAAGAACATTTCATTATGAACTCAATAATGATCTTTAATTTTTAATCCAAGTTAATGTTTGTGAGTTATGATGATCTGAAAATAAAATAAATTTTATTTAAATTATTTTATTCACGTTCACATCCCAAAAACCAACTTTAATAGACGGCCCTTACCCATCAGTGTTAGGCTCCGCCTAGTGGATGAATACCCTCAAAAGCTTAATTTTACTCTCATATATCCAATCTGAGATTCCATTTATGATTTATAAGTATTTGAATATAAAAAAAATTATTCTATTATTTTATTTACGGCCAAAAACATCATTCAACTATTGACAAGCGTCGACCAATGTTAGGCTCTTCCTAGGGAAATCAGACCCTCGCGAGCTCAATTTTGGTATAATATTTTTAATCAGAGTCACCATTTATGAGTTATAAAAAATTAAAAATTAAAATAATTTTATTTAAATATTTAATTTACGGTTCTTCCATTTTTGGGTATTTTCACTGGTGTCTTGCGACGACTAAACTTAAGCCATGCCTAGGGTGAACACACCATCCTGAATGCAACAGTGCCCTACGATTTCCGATCTGGGGACCTGTTTAATATTTATTCCACTTTTTTTGTAAAATCTCTCACACACGGTATTTAAAACATAACATTTTTCATTGAATCATTTTGGGCACTCTGGGACTCATAATCACACTTCGTCTCCATCACTGATGTGATCACCTGTAGATTCTCGTGATTCCACATAAAACACACTAGAGTAATCGACCGTCCACAAAGGTCCCACTCTTGTTGATCATCTATCTCCCATGGGAACTTTTCAAAGGTCACCCCATCATCAATGTCTAGCTCTCCCTAGTTGATGACGTGTGATGGATCATGCACATACCTTCTCAGTTGAAACACATGGAAAACATTGTGATCCAATGTATTTGTGGTGGGGGGATATAGGAGGTATTCCACCTCGCCAACTCTGCAATGAATCTAGAAAGGTTCGATGATCCTTAGAGATAACTTTCCACCCCATCCAATTCTCTACAATCCATATTAGGGTGAGACCCGAAGGAACATACAATCTCACTTCTCAAACACCAAGGGTGTCCGTCTCATGTCTGTATAAGATTTCTATATGATATGTGCAGTCCTCATTTGTCTGAACATCTGTCTAAGAGTGAAAGGTTGTGCTCAAGTGTAGCTGACTCCCAAACGCCTTCTACAATCCCTTCCAAAGTAGAGATGTGATGCAAGCATCACGGTCTGAGATGATCATCGATGGAATCCCATGAATCTGCACTATCTTTTAGAGGCATAGGTGTCTCAATCCCTCTACCATGTTTCCCTTGACAAGAGTATGTAATACCATGAATTCATAGCCCTGGAGGAACTCCAGGCATCATCTCTTTCTGAACTGTTGAAAAGCTTATGGGAAACTTTCTATCCACGTGAAAGGATAACCCCTTTAAACTAATTAATGTGATCATCGACCCTTGTTAGTGGCTACTCATTCTCTATGTCCACTTTGTTAACATTCCAGTAATCCCCACGTAATCCTCGAACACTAGGTCTTACAAATCCGTTTCTCTACAAGTCCCCCACCTATGACCCCAGATCATGAAGCTCTATGAAATCCATCTAATATACTTATGCTCATATTAGTGCCATCTCGGGGTGTAGAAGGATACAAAAGTTCATCTATCTATGGGGAGGTAATTCTGGAAACATCTTTTGAAGGATTTTCACATACTCTACCACTATTGTTGGGAACTAAAAACCCAAAACATCCACTGCCACAAGGTTAAGGCTGGATAACTCAAGAGTGATCGGTTTCACCCTCCAATGCCTGAGTTTATCCCATGCTGCCTAGGTTTCATTTATCAGTGACCAAGCAAAACCCCATTCTAATGATGCAGGTATACCGCATCCTTTTTCCTAAAACATCTAGTCTTAGCATAAAATATGGATGACCATTTCAAACTTAAACTAATGTTGTAAGGCCTCATCTCTACCACCAAGAGGTTCCAACCGAAACCCTTGCCTCATAGGTCAGATCAGACTATCAAGATAAGTGTTATTATCGAGTCTCTTCCCATAGGTATCTCAAAACATAAAGATCAGGTCAATAGTTTAACCAGAAACTCTAAGTATTGAATAAGATTTCGGATAATGAGGAATGATTATCATCTATGACTATTAATACAGCATCTAGTTGTAGACACATACCATAACTCTAATCATTCCTAGATCCCTTGGGTCATACTCCTTGATTTCATGCATCTACTCCCTTACCCAATCCTCGAGCTTCTTAAGCCTGGTGTGGACCATGATGGGGTGGTGATTATACCCCTTCGAACTGTATACCACCTCCTTCTACTCTCCTAGTTCCTCTTCCATGTCTACTACCATGCAGATTCATATGTTCCAATCACTTCCTTTTACTAAGTGGTTGATCAACCGTTTCACTGTCAGGAAGATGGGCTGGACAATCTCTCGTGAGATTTCCCTTGCCATCTTTTGAAAAGGATTACCTCTTCCTTGGACGACTGGACTTACCCCATGATCCATGAGCTACAGATCCTCCACCTTGGGACCTCTTCTCAGAATATCTTACATGTCCAAGTATCTGAGACTGACGTCGTCTGCCTATCTTCCCACTACTGACATCCACTGGCTATATTTTCTCATCAAAATGACTTCTAACGAAAAGGGTTCTCTCTAGCACCCTAGAATAAGTAAGGATGAACAGTGGAATGGTGTTGGCTCAGATGTCCCTAAACACACCTTGCTCGGGGGGTTTGAACCCTAAATAACTAGTCGTATCATATTCATCGAGTACACAGAAATGTTGGTAAACCTCAATGAATACTCAGTTACCATTATGTCATCATGTCGAAGATATAGAAGCTCCTAGGAATGCATAGCCCTTTTCTTTCATGGCTAGTGCCCTTTATCTGGGAAATATTCTCAAGCTATGAACACAGAAGAGTCGCCTCATCAAAATATCAGGTAATCTAATCCCCTACATATCCATGTTGATCTACATATAAGTCTCACTGCTAGGACCACAATATGATAATGGTGTTTTGAATAGGAGGAAAACTCGGTCACCACCTCAAGCTAGTCCTTAGCCGCCTGTGAGTTTGTCTCACCTAGTAACCTGAGGGGTCTCTGTTAGTGAAAATTGTGTAGTGAGATCTTCCCTCACATCTGATCTTATAGTAATACGAGTACCATGTTCTACCTAGTGAAGCTATCTCTGGTATGATCCATTATACCCCTTTCATTACCCCATAAATCATCCTTGTTATCATGCGGTGGAATACTGACCGACACTAGACTCCACGAGTCTGAAATTTGAACACGAAACATTTAACATTGTTTCCCAAAAACAAAAAAAAACATACTCCTAGTCTTTGAGGCAGAACCGACCAACTTTGATTCCACTTTGTTAAGACCCGCCCCCAGGGCCAGTGTTGTCACTCCCCCATGCCCGCCTCTTGAAGGCCGGGGGTTGTTAACTAGCATTGAAGGCTTCAACCTGCAAGTGGGAGGTATTTTCTTGAGTACCTGTACACATGCACAAACAACCACGTCCCAAGAAAACTGGAAAAGATTACATGAAAGCTACTAAACAACCACTGAGGGTAAATGTTAAACTGAAAGTAAATGGTCCACGATAGAAACCCAACAAAAGACAATTGAAATAACCGAAATTACAAGAATGATGGAAGTTCGTCTGTTGAAACCTCCACCATATGGGTAAGTGAAGAGTATCTATAAGAATTCTTAGAAGTACGCCCCACCTTGTTAGTCTCATTAGGCCCCACCAGGTCCTAGGCCACCAAGTTCTCCTTCAAGGCGGCGATCATCTACACCAAACACATCATGTGAGAGCGAAGCCTGTGCAGGGGTGAGTAACACAGTACTCAATTGGGACCCAAAATCCAAAAAGGAAAGACCAAAAAAATCTATGAAGCAAACCATGAAGCATGATCACGAATAAAGACAGTTCACACCAGGTATAATCTAAAGTATGAAAGTTATACTATCAGTTATTTCACAGAACACCTTGGGATTCTAGAGAACTCCTCATCAATGAGTACAGTGGACCAACCATGTCACATAAAGACTCTTCCCACTAACCTTGGACTGTTGTGGTACTCATATTTTATGAATATCGTGGGTATGTTGGGTCCCACAGATATGCTCTAACCATGGGCATGTCGAGTCACTTAGAGCTGCTTCCCACCTTTCCCATACTGAGGTACACCTCCTGTCAAGTACCGTGGGTCTGCCGATTCACATAGAGATGCTCCCCGCCAAGGGCTTATCCAGTCACATAGAACCTATTCCCACTGAGCCATAATAGCTTTTCCACACAGGGTAGCATGTCAGCAATCTTCAAGTCTTAGCCAACTACAGGGTTTCCGCACGTACTGCACTTGATTATGGATGAACTGCTCCTCAAGACATTCTTAATATTTCAAATTTGATTAAATCTTCTTTAGAGTAATCCAAAAGATCTGGCTCAAGGTGATGATTACAATGACACAAATGGCTCGTCCATCAGATGTATATTTGTATGTTATTGGTGTTTTAGTAAACAGGGGCTGATCAGGTCTGGGCTCAGTTCGACTCGGTTGGACAGATCCGACCAACCCAACCTGGGGGCCCCACATTCCCCGGTTCAATTCAACCGACTCAACCCAACCCGATTCGGGTCTGGGTTAGCTAGATCATTACTGGACACGGGGTTAGTCCCATTAGGCCTCTCTGGACTCACCTCGGTTTGGCTGGGGGTCCAACCCACTAGGTCTCCTGGAGGCCTGGTCTTTTCTGGCCCGGCCCGCAACTGACGGGTTGATCTATTCCCCTCCTAGGCTGCCCAGATGCCTGGTATTACGTAGCTAGCCTGGAACGAGATATCTGCATGGAATAAACCATCTTGGGCCACACCGCTCCGCGGCCTAGTTTCTGTACCCCTATTCGGCCCACCCGTCGGACCGGTTCCTCTACCCGAACCATAAGCATAGGTCCAGTCTCCTATAGCCTGAATTCCTAATGGAATCTGATTCAGTGTTCTACAGCTGTCTAGGCCATTTGTACTGGGGTCCGCACATGGTCCACCTACCGCAAGCCAGAAGGGTGTTTTTACCCTTGAGCACAAGCCTCCCTATCTGACGCGGCCGGTTGGCAGCCTCCATGGTCCCCCTGCCACCGACTCAAGCGCCGACTACTCCTACAACATCACCGCATCTGGAGTCGGTCATTGGTGTTGCTTCCGGTGTGCCGTCATGGCACACCACCACTGGTGGGTTCTTCCGCGGGCCACCAAGTCCACTCTGGTGGTCTGTTATTCATGTTTTATGCACCTCCGAAATCTGTGGGTCACGGACTTCTCTATTAAGGCCTCAAAACCATCTTTTTTCCATTTCAAATGTTTATCCACAATGAACACACACGAATGAGGGGCTCGGTCCTTGTTCCTGTTAGACCATTCCCTCCGCATTAGAGTTCAAACAAGGGGATGCTTGTGATTAAATTTCTATCCAATGAAAATTATTAATCTTGGTGAAAAACCCCAAGGAAAGCACCCTCCCACAAGAATGATCGATATTATGATCAACCTATTTTTGGGTTGATACACATTCATCGTTTTAGATTAATGAACAGGGAAATTCATACAAAACCACACCTACCTCATTGGATTTAGTAATTGAAGCGGTCTGTCTGCAGGGATTCATGTTCTGTGGGAATTTGATTCTTGGCGGTCCAATTCTTTGACATGCGTCGATGTCGCTGGCGACTCACTGGAATTGGTCGTTCGTCGTTGAAGAGAATTCTCACTATCGTTGCATCATAGAAATTTCACCGTTGGATCCTGATTTCTCCAATGTGTTAACCCATTAAAAGAAAACACATCGCCTCAAATCTGATACGTAGTGTCATCACGTCGTTACACTATTTAATATATGAAACAGCGTATCTATTTCACTTTATTTAATGTCTCATTACTCTACATGTTTACGATCCATTAATGAGCCTCATTTAATATGACTCATCATCACTTTGTCTCCACACAGTAGGGCCTCTATGCCACCGCCCAATAGATGTAAAAACAAATTAAATAATTTTTTATAAGTTATTTTATTTTTTTCTGAAAAGTTCAACAATTAAATTTTTTGGTCGACCATTTCCATTCATATATATGTTCATTCTAAGAGAATACCACCATTCTGAGTTCAACGGTTCGCTCAGATTTTCAACCTAGGCACACATTTAGATGTTTCCAAAACCATGAATCTGTGCCATTTTAATTCTCTTAGAAAAATCTAAAAAATTATCTTTCTCCTTCGACCCGCATCAGTCGAGGTTAAATCATTTTTAGGGGTAAAATTTCGTTACGAAATCAATAGTGGTGTCATATTTTTAAGATAAGTTGCCATTTTTTGAGTAATGGGGATTCAAAAATAAAAAAACCTTTATTTAAATTATTTTATTTACATTCATGTTCCAAAAACTAACTTTCACAGCCAGCCTACACCAGCCGATGTTAGGCTCCGCCTAAAGAATCAAACCCAAAAAAAATCAACCGTACTCTCAGATTTCCAATCTATTTTACCGTTTATGTGTTATAAGGATTTGAAAATAAAATAACGTTTTTCAATTATTTTATTTATGACCAAAAACTACTTCCTAAATCATGCCTCACTTAATCCCATCATCCTGACTAAACTTAAGTTCACGTTTACTTAATTATTTTTTTTACGGTTGTTCCATTTTCTTTTTTCTCATTGGAGGCTTAAGCTGACTAAACTTAAGTCATACCTATGGTAAAACCACCATCCTGAATGCAATAGTTACCTTGGATTTCCTATTAGGTCTCTCTTTTAAGAGTTATTCCACTTTTTTAGGAAAATACTCGCGCTTGCTATTTAAAACATAAAATTTTTCAAAGGATCATTCTGGGCACTCTGGGCCTCATAATCACATGTCGTCTCAGCACCTGGTCACAAAATAATTCCATATAATTAAAAATATACATGGAGTTTCTGGTAAATTACATTTGAGTTATGTTATCACTATTAAATTTTAGTTTTTATCACCTTCTAACCCTTTGAAAAATTAACAAAATATTAATGTTTTGTATGCTTTTAAGGCAAATAAGATTACCATAAATGTAGAAATGATAATTAAATGGAACATGGTTGATTTATCAACCTTATCCTATTCATTTTTACTAATATAATATTTTTATGAATTTAAAATCATTTAATAAATTATTGAATATTTGAACATATCATTAATGTCATCTTTCAAACTATTTATTTAATGAGACATTAAATACATAATAAAAAAATGGAATTTCAGACTAATACATTCACACATAGATAAAATTTTACATGTATCTATTAAATTCCTGTAACAAAATAATTAATCCAACTTGTACAACTCTTAATATTTTTAAAACAGTTTGTTTTTTATTGAATAAATTCTATGTCAATGCTCGTAATCGATTTATCAAATTATGCAGTTAAAATATTTTAAAATAAGTTTCCCTATTGAAAATATCATCCTCAAATCAAATAACATTTAATAACCAAACATAACTATTTGGTATGTACTGATTAAACAATTTCATTAATCTCTCAGTGATTTTGATTCTAACAAACAACCACATTTTTTATACTAAATTTTTTTCTTCAAGCAAATATTTGAATAATATTTCTTATAATATTTTTTTTGTTATGGAATAAATTTAATTATAAATTCTATTGGGATTTTTTATTATAAATTTATTCTTTTAAATTATAATTATTCTAAAATATTTATTCATAACACTAAGTTTGAAGTGAATATAAGGATCTGGAACAAAAGTTTTTTAAGGATTTCCACTATTTCAACGTTATGTTTGATGTAAATATATGTTTTGGGAGCCATAATTTTTTCAGATAACCCATGTTAGTGTAAATAGAAAATGTGACATGAATCCAAATTTTAGAATCATCCTTACATTTTCAACCATACTTTTGAAGATTCTCTATATGTTGGGAGACACTACAATGGACTGAGTTATGCATGAGATTTGATTGGTGGGTTATTTTTATGATTTGTGAAATAGTTTCATCAGTGTTAATTATATTTTAAATATATTTAATGTGAAATTAAAATTCCCTTATTAAATATATTAATTAATTCATAATTCTTAACGAAGTTATAATTTTTACTGGGAATGTTCACATTTAAATGTTCCCGATTTATCAGGTGGATTTTTTTGATATGTTTTGGCCTAAAGTAAATTAATATTCTTGTTGAATATAAAGATTTTATTATTATCAAGAAGAGAGAGATGCATATATTGATTTTTGAGGACATATTTAATTTTCTAAAGAGTCACTTAAGAGATTTATATTTTTTGATCCTTTACTATTTGATCATCATGTTGATGTTGTTTCCCTAGTATTCCTTTGTAAATATTTTGTTCCAACTCATCAATGAAACTATCAGAGATATAGTTCATATAAAGATATATTTATCATATTTTGATTATTTTCTCTACTAATAATAAATAAAAAGAAATATTTCTCAATTTTAATGATTATTTTTCCTACTAATATGCTTTATTGAAGACAATTTCATCCGTCTGTTTCTTCTAAAATTGTGAACAAAACCAATATTCAACCACTATATAAAATATTTTTTCCTTAAAGTGTATAATTCGTATAATATGTCATTGGTGGAGTGTAAACTTCTATTACTAAGTTATCTATTTCCTAGCTCCCCATAAATTAAGCATATATCCTTCTAAAATACTTATAATAAGGTGTCAACTACTTTCACTCAGTTGTGTATTTTCATGGTAAAAGAACCTTCTAGTGAAAATCACCAAACACATGGATATACTATTGATAGAGTGGACTAGGTTATTTTATTGCCTAGGCCACTATAAATCGCTATATTTTTTTATTTACTACATTTATTTCCCACTTTTCCTAGATGATTAATAGAGAAGGAAATAAAATATTTATTTATTAAGGAACATTTAAAATTTTTTATGTTAATTAATAGACACAATTCATCCCCATCTTGTGTTTCATATGTTATTATTTTGAAGTAATAGTTGGTATTAGTGGTTGGGATCTATTAGATATATATAATTTTTTGAAATCCTTGAATTTTATTTATACCTGATAATATCATTTGGTATGAGTGGTAAAACTCAAGTAGATATATTTATTTTGACACTAAAAATTCTTTGTTAAAGATTGAGATATAGAAAATATTTGAATGTATGAACATAGGTAAGTTATATCAATGATTCATTATCTTTATTTTAATGGTGATAATTATGGATTCTAGAAATAGAAAATGATTATTTATTTAAAGACTCTTAGAAATAAGGGTTTAATTGAAATTAGTACAGCCATATAAAATTCCAAAATAAAATATGGAGAAGTGGAATAATACTTACAAAATTGATTATAATCCTAAATATAGATATATGAATTCAATAGTTTGTGTCTTAAAAGATGATTAATTTAATAGAGTTCTTTAGTGTTGTACTACATATGAGATTTGAGAAATAATCATTTTTTCCTATAAAATACATGATATTATGAGACAGTTTAGGTATAACCCTAAAAAAATAAAATTTGATACATTCTAGATTATGATTGTGAAAATGTCACACATATGAATTATAGATATATTAAATTAGTCAATGGTGCTTCATCCTTGGGATAACCAATTCAAGAACCATATAAGACTTAAATTTTTCAAACAGTTTTACCCTCAAAATGGAGTGGAATATATGCAATAGTCCTAAATTCCAATCCTTCCAAAAATCTATCAAGAAATGAATTTATAATCACCTAAATGATGTATAAAGATATGATCAAAGAATAAGTTGAAAATAATGTTTCTATCAACAATAATATGTTACACTAAAAGTTTTGATGGATAAACCATCATATTCAAGTCATTCAGGTTCAAATTATGGGAAATGAAATCATGAAAAAGAATTCATTATGCTATAAAGCAAGAGAAATGTGATTTTAAATAAGAACAAAAAAAAGTCAGATGATATGAATGTAAGAAGAAAGGTAATATAAGACCTAATTGTTATTTTATTAAATATCAAAGGGAAATATAATTATAAATGAAAAGTAATGACATTTATGAATTCTAATAAGATAACTTATGAATATTCAGGGGAAGAATATTTTACACAATCTGAACATAATCATGTAAATTAAAAGGTAAATCTATTTAATATAGATCATAATGATGAGGTAAAATCTTCTCACTCTCAAAATTGTAATTATGAATATATTTGTTAAGATAAACATAATAAATATTGTTTTTTATTCATGATAAATATAAATCATATTATAAACATCATAAAAATACACAAAATATTATGATTCTAATTGTATTGAAAAAGAATGTTTGACAAGCCTAATTTGAGATTTAATACCTAACTCATCAAATCATTGATGTTATATAAATTGAAATAAAATAAAAAAAATTATTAGGAATAGATTATTCTCAAAAAAATATTATAGTGTTCTTAATAAATGTCATAATTACTTAAATCAAATCCTTGGTAAAAATAAAATTATGAAAGAAAGGATTGGTAATGGTAGTAATGGATAAAATCAAAAATTTATAGAAATTAATTTATTCCATGATCTAAAAATAAAATCTTGTATACATAAAAGAAATAATTTTGGAATTAATGGAAAATATACTATGGAATAATATTTTTGAAATCCTAAATTTTTTGTTGTTAACCATGTTCATTATTAAAATGAAATATTCAAATCTAGTTATGAAATTTTTTATGAAGGTAAATATATATTTTTTACATAAGTATTTTCTTTCTGACACTTCCTAGCCCAAAAATATATCGATACCAAATGTAACTTATGTTTGATATTTTCCAGATGTGTACTAATGAAATTAATTTTTATATAAATATTTTTATGGTTGAAGAATATTTTATGATTTATGGTTAATAAGACTCATAATTATTTTACACAGATTTATCAAATTTTATGTTTCTCATTATCTAAAAAGAAATATCCTTAATGTTGTTATTTGTTTGAAATCCAAGAAGTATTTCATTTATACATTAATTCTAACATAATAAATTTTTTATAATGGGGATTTTTTACTACATATTAGTATTCCAATGCATGAACTATTAAAAACATTTTACTCTCCCTATTAATTTATTTGATAAACAAATTTCTTTAAATTTATTGTTAATATCAATAATAAATGTTATAATGTGTAAATTTATTAAATGTTATTTTTATTTTAAGAATGTATTTTAACTATATATGGTAAATTGGCCTATTATTATAGTTTTTAAATTGTTAACAATATTTTTTCATTTTATGACATAAGAAAAGGTTTTAAATTCATAAGGGGAGTTATTTCAAAATATCAACAAGTGATTAAATTTTTTATGGAATGTATAAATTTGTTTTATGTATGTTTTAATTCATTGGATAAGTATTTTTATTCACTAAATAATATTTTACATGCTTTCAAAAATCCTAAAATATATCTATTGAAGTAATATTTAATTAGAGTGTGGGGATTATAATTTTTGTAATATTAAATATATATATATATATATATATATGGATGTCTAGTCTATTTAATGTAAAACCTATTATTTTTCTTTCCCTGTTTGATATTTATATTATTTAAACTCATTTTACATGAAAAATGTATTAAAATACTTATATTAAATCAAGTAAATGATATTGTTTATAATTTTAATTATGTAATCTTTATTATGAAAACCTCTCTTTTCAATTTAAAAATAAAAAATTATTGCACTGCAATTTTGGATCAAGAAATTGAAATATCACATGATAATCATAAGAAAAAAATTCTTTCTTATTCTTAAATAGAACCCTAATCAATATAATTTCTAAAAACCTCAAAAATGATTCATTTTCTTCTCTTACATGTCAATATCAGTGGCATATGATGAAGAAAGTCTGAGCAGCATAAAGAGACTAAAATACTCTACTTAAAAAGTATGTCTACCTCAACATATTATAATTCTAGTTATGGACTGTTTATATTAAAATAACCTTAAGAATGTGTTGATAATGTTGATATTAAAAAAATATCAACAATATTTTTCTCTTTCTAGTGCATTGACTAATCTGTTTGGGGAGCAATTAGTATCTTTTATTGATGAATCCTTAGAGAATTATTCTTGCCAAGGTTTATAAATTATTAGCTTGTTTGAACCATAAGTTCCATAACATAAAATGGTTAAAGGTGTAATACCTTAAACAAGATATAAAATAAACTCTATATAATAATGATTATCGATTTTATAGAGGCCATTTTCATTTTACTACTATTGAAATTTAATCTTAGTTTAATCATTTAAATGGTTAATCCTTGAGAATATATAAATAATGATAAAGGTATAAGATATCATTTGATCAGATGAAATAATATATTATTTCAAAAATAGAATTTAAATCCTTTGAAGAAAAATATAAAAGCCTTTAAGAAATTTTAACCATAAGAAAAATATTTTTATTTTCTAAAAAGGGAAATAGAAAATTAAGTGGAATAGATCATAGAAGAAGTCGTCTATAAATTATATCAAAACGACCTAGAATAGTTCCTTGTAAGTTAGTTTTTTTATCTTTAAGAAGACAAATATTGTCAAATATTAAAATATGAATAGATCTTCTATAAAGTATATTAGCTACAAGGTGTAAAGGAGTTCAAAATATGGATTGTGAAGATACACCCCTTAACTATTCTAAAATACTTGATCATGTTTTTCATCCCAAACCTTAGTCTATACCAAACATTGTTCCAAATTATCTTTGTAATATTATATTCCAAATAAAATGCTCTATTTTCAATAATATTTATCTCTAATGATATTCATGAGTTTATGTCAAAATTTGTTCATTACTTGAAGTTTATTTTTATTAGAAAAACATAAATATCACTAAGAGCCTTATTCTATGTTAAATTTGTATGAATCCCTTTTGTAATTTCTAATTGATACCACAAAAGGAAGATAAATACTGTGGATAATCATAACCTTTTTGTTTCTCTTCTGGGGAAAAATCTCTTTGGAATATCATTTTTTTACTCTCATAGAAATATGGATACATATGCCTTATTTTTTTAATTTATGATCCCATTTATAAAATATTCTATAAGATTGGTTATATTAGTTTTGTGATCATAAAAAGTGGAGATTTTGAGCACGTTTTTATCCAACAATTTCATTAATTTCACATTGATTTTGATTCTCCCAAACAACAACATTTGTCTTACTAATAAAATTTCATTTTGGGAAATTATGGATAATATTTATAGGAATAATTATTTTTTATAGAAACACTTTAGTATTATATTCACCTAATATTAGATTTTATTAAATTATTCTAGAAATTAAAATGTAGTTCATAATAACCATTCACCAACATATGTTTTATGTGAATTTACGGATCAAAAACCATACTTTTATAAGGATTCATACTTTTGTAACCCTACGTTTTAAGTAAATGTAATTTCTAAGAACCATACTTCTTTCAGATACAATATTTTTGTGTTCATAGAATATGGTTTATCAACCCAAATTTTGGAATCATTTGTACATTATCAACTGTACAATTGTAGATTATCTATATATAGTGGAACCCTATGTCTAACTTAGTAGTTTATGAAATTTTAAATTTTGGGTTATTTCCATGAAGTGTGAAATGGTCTTATTAAAGTACTTTTATGATTTAATGTTGTTTAAATACCTATTAAATATAAATTATCCAATGTGTTAGATTGTTCATATTTCTAATAGATGTTTTTATTTTCATTCAGGTTGTTTAAATTATAATGATATATATTTACCAGGTAGATTTTATATATCTATTTTTTCCTAAAGTAAATCATGATTCAAGTTAAATACCAAGGTTTTATTCTTCTCATGAAAATAAATAAACGTATAAGTGATAAATAATATTTATTTCTCTAAAGAGCTAAAATTTTGGGAGATACATGTTTTTATCCTTTACTATTTGATCATCAGGTTTCTGTTGCTACAATATTATTTTTTCAATCTTTTTTTGTAGATCATCAAAGAAACTATCAGCGAAAACATTTAGAGACATTTTTTTATCTTATATTGAGTGTCTTCCCTATTATTATTTAAGAAAAAATAATTCTTATCAATGTTGGTGATTATTTTTGTTGTAGGGGTGTTTTGTTGAAGATCTTTTCATTTTTCACTTGCAATTAAAACTCTGAAGTTAACCACTATTCAACCTTTGCATCAAACATATTTATATTAATGTTTTGGATTCATATACTCAATAATTTTTGTAGTGTTATATTCCCATACTTATATGGGTATATATTAGTTCCCTATAAAGAAACCATAAAAACAAGTAAAAGTAATGTTGTACAGTGTCAACTACTTTTACATAGTTGTGGAGGTCCTCTATAAAAAGACTTGCTAGTAAATATCACCCAATTCATGGAGAGGTAATTTTTTTATTAGAATAGTTGATATCTATACCTCAAAATATTATACATCATTATGTCCAGTTCTTTCTTTTATTTATTTTCTACTATTGACTAATATTTTAGAGAGAAAGAATGAATCAATTTATTTTTAGAGGGACATTTAAAATTTGTCACATTTTTTTAAAAGAAACAATTCATCACACTATTTTGTTTTCATAATTTCCATTCCAACCTATAAATAAGTTTTATTTATTTTCATCAAAAAATATTAAAGATATTAAAGGTAATAAAGTGACATTATTTATTTATCTTTTGCTTTAATATTATAATTGTAAAAATCAAAGAAATATGGAACAAATCTTCCCTATTTTCAAAAAAATAATGGATATAGATGAACTCAATTCATAAGATAGGATAAAAGAATCTGTTAGATAAATTTTAATGTCTTATCCCAAAGGTTTAACCCTGTTTTACCCTTACTAAGGAAACACATATTTGTTATGTTTATTATTGATAATGATAAAAAATAAAAGTTAACTATTTAAAATATTTGGAACTCCTGATTCCATATATAAAATCCACTTTTTGTAATTCAATTTTTATAAATTTTATAAATTATTTTAATATAAATTCTTAAATTATGTTGAAAATCTTTTTAAAAAAAATCTTTTTAAACTATTAAAATTAATTTATATCAAAATCTGGAAAAAAATTTAAAATTAAATTATTCTAAATTAAATCAATATTGATTCACTTTAAAATAAAATCCATATTTTTATAAGAATTTTAATTAACTGTATTTAGTTAAATTAAATGACAGTATTTGAAAAAATGGTATATTTCATTGCTCACTGAAAAATCAATTATTTCATAAAAATCAAAAAATATTCTCCCTAAGTTATTTTTGATATGATTATTTATAAAATAAATATAATTTAAAAAAATTATTTATAGATTTTGAGAAGTTTGGTTTTAAACACATTCTTAAATAAAAAAATTGTATTCTGTTATTGTTTCATTAAAAATAAAATTTCACTATAATTGAAACTTCAGCATTACATTATCCCCTTCTTCAAAAACATTGAACTTTAAATTTCAAGAATGTAAGTTCTTGAAGAGAAGTCTGTTTCTTCATGTTCCTGCATTACCTCTTGTATCTTATGATTTCTCTATAGTTCATATGACAGCTGAGTCACCCAATTCTTCAGCCCCTATTACCTAGTGTCCAGAATATGGACAGGATCCTTACTATAAGATAAATTAGGTTCCAATTATATTTCATGAGTTGTTATCACATGTGTTGGATCTATAATATACCTCCTAAATAAATATATATGCAACACATATTTTACTTTTGAGAGGCTAGGTTTCATTACCAATCGATAAGCCACAGCTACAATACATTAGAAATTTTCAAACGGTCATATGTTCCTAGGGATAATTTTTCCTTTCAAAAAAATTTATAACCCCATTACATTAAGATAAATTCAAAAAAACATGGTCTTCCAATTCAAATTCCAAATAATTCCTTTGGTGACCAGCATAATTCTTTTTCCTATTTTGAGCAGATTTAATGTGGTTTTGAATATTCTTTACCTTTATTGTTGTCTCCTCAATAAGTTACATTCCCAAAATCTTCCTTCCTCCCAAATAATCCTAATATGTTAGTGTACGAAATATATTTCCATATATTTCTTCAAATAGTTCCATTTGAATTATTTATTGGATGTTATTGTAATAAGAAAAATACACCAATGTTAAATATTGTTAATACATACTATGAAATTCATGTGTGTATGATCTTAAAATGAATTAAAAACCATTAATAGCCATTCTCAACTATCCATTAGTTAGATAGTGATAGGAAGTTCCCAAATTAATCTTCATATCTAATTATTTATGAAGGCATTTACAGAATTTTAATGTAAATCGTTGATTACAATCAGAAATAATTGAATGGGGTTCTCTATAAATTCAAATGACTTCATTAAAATATAGTCTTTTAAAGAGATTAAGACGTATATATTCTCTTAGAGTTAAGAAATGTTCATATTTGGTATTGCGACTAACAATAACCCATATTTCATCATTCTTTCAAGGAGTCCTTGGTAATCTTGGGGAAAAATTCATAGTAATTTCATCCCATTTCTAGAAAGGAATAGTTAGATGTTTCATGAATTTTATAGGATGTAGTTCATCAGCCATCAGATGTTGAAATATTAAAAAAATGATATATAATAAGGAATTTGTTTTCTTCATATTAACCCACTAAAAATTTTCCTTCTAATATTTATACATATTGGTGCTTATAGGGTGTATCGATAAATTCAATCTACAAAAATCATATAATAGTTCAATTTTCATCCCATGTATAGATGAAACACATATCCTCTATCCAATTTTTGTAATTACATATTCATGTATGAAGTCATCTAATTACAAACCATTTTTAGATTTGATTTTCTTTTCAAAATTATTATCACCTGGCTGAGATATTTATGTCATTTCCAATATATTTGGTATTTAGTCATTTGAAAAAGGATTTATTCTTCCCCCTCAATACTTATGATATCCATCTTCAATAATCCCTCAACATTGGATCCCAATTGATCATCATTTTATTAATTTCCCTATGATCTTTATTACTCAATCCATATGCTACCTTTTCCTGTTCCCTTGGTGGTAGTGTATTGAGAAATCATAATTCTTGAGTATCAAGATCTGTCACCTTTGCCTCATATTTATATCTTTCAATGAAAATAGGTATTTTTGGGCCTTATACTCTATGTATATATCATATATTCAACAAAAATATAATTTCTCCATATATTAAAAGAAAATATAGAGACTTATACCTCAATATCATCAGTAGGATAGTTCTTTTCATTAGTCTTTAACTACATTAATACATAGGCAATAACATTTTTCATATTCCTAATTTCACAACCATTTATTTTCTTCTATATATCACTATATATCTCAAATACTTAATTTATTTATGGTAGAGTCAAAATTAGAGAATTCATTAATCACAGATAAAATTCACTAAAACATTATTAACTTTCGTTTATCTATGTGAACTAAACCACATTAATTTTAAGCATAGTTAATGGGTTATCAAATCACTAAATTTTTTGAAAAATTCACTTATTGTAACCCTCAAATTCAATGGAAATATATAATATGGTTTTCTTTGTTGGTTTAGGGAAATCATTAACTGCCTTTTTCTTTACTATAAAAACTGAAATTCTATCCATTGAGACAATATGGATAGGAAAAAGGAACTATTTTAGGCCAGAATTCACACTTTCTAAATTTACCACATAACTAATTTTTCTAAGAGTCTTTAAAATGATCCCAAATTAAATTTATTAATCCTCATAGATTTTAGAGTACACCAAGATATCATCAATAAATACCCCGTAAAAAAATTCATGATATTCCTTGAATATTTTATTCATTAATCCATAAAAATAAATTGTTCATTATTCAATCCAAATTGAATTATTATAAACTCATTGTTTCCATCCATCAAATAAAATGTCATCCTCAAAATATCTTCTTTCTTTAATAACAATTTATGATACCCAAAACAATGGTCAATATTTAGAAAGTAATGAATATTGTGAAGTTGACCAATAAAGTCATCAATGATAGCAAGATGAATAATGTTTTTTATAATAATATAATTGATTTAACTATAATAAAGTCAAACACTCATAGATCAACAATTATTATTGAGGAAAATAATTGGTTCTCCCCATAGCAAAACACTGGGGCATATAAATCTTCTATCAAATAAATCATGTTATGTTTCATCTACTGTAATAATTCTATAGTGTCAATTACATAGGGAATCATTGATATAGGTTTTTAATTGTGTATCAAATAAATGGAAAATCCAACTACACATTGTGATAGATGTATCGGTAATTCCTTTAGAAATACATCAATGAATTCTAGTACAATGGGTTCATTATCAATTTGATGATTACCTTTTTCATCTATAGATTGTTTCTTCACTTATTCCACAATAATATCATTCATAAAAACTACTAGATGTGGTTACAGATATGACACATATTAAAGAGTCTCCCTTAAAAATATATTTATTTCTATATCCTCATCATGAATAATAATTTCCTTATCATGGAAATAAATTTTTTTATTATAATTTGAAACACAATCCATACCAAGGATTATATCAAAATATAGCATATATATATTATTTATTTATGAAAATATGGAACATTTATGTTTCATAACGGGAAATACCTAACACTTTTTTTGTAGGTAGATATTCACAAGGGGGCTTGACTAAAAAATCCCTTTTTAAATTGTAAGGGAAATATATAATATTCTTAAAAAAACATGGAATATATAAATGGTTTCAAATATACAGAATCAAATAAATCATTAGATAAATTTGGGGATATGATTAATGTTCCTTCCAATGCATTTTTTAGGAACTTTATCCTTTTCTATAGTCAGAAAATGAACATGGAATTATCTCTTCAGCCTCCTATATGGTAGGTTCTCTTGATTTTTGGGACATTTGTCTAAATAACTCCCCATTTATCTGTAGTTAAAGCATAGAAAATAATTGATTTCATTATTTCCCTTCTATTCATTAACCAGGTTACTTTTTTCTCTGTAATTGGAAACAAATACCATGTAAATGAAGTATTTTTTAGGATTTTTCATTCCACATTTTTCAGATGATGGAAATTTATTTTCCCCCTCTTATTATTTGATACTTTACCTTTTACTTGGTTCTTTATTGACCTCTTACTCTCTTAATTTCACTTGATGATATAGGTTCTATAAAATTAATACTCTATATTAATGTAAATTTATACTATATAATTATATGATGAAAATATTCAAGAATCTAATACCCATCCGAGACTCATCTTAAAACCATAAATAAATAGTTAAAATTTATCTCTAAGTTACATATATAGTTTGAAGAATTCATAGATAATATTCAAAAGTTATCCTTATATTTCACAACACGTTATTTTAACATTTTAATTTAAATTGAGTAACATACTTTCCATTTTAGGTCATTGTTCTCAAGGGAATTATTTTTCAAAGATTATAACTTCATGATTTATATATTCCATGATTTCAATTTCTTCAACCTATTTAGTGTTTAAGATTAATTACCATTATTGATTTGTATCACCTCTAAACATATACTGATAGAATATCATTTTCACTTTTATAACATCCCAATGTTAGGAATATTTTTTAGTATATTTAACATATTTCTCAGCAACCAATGGATTAATATTTCTAAAAAATGATGAAGGAATTTATCATTTTAAGTGATCCATCATAGGAAAATCACACTATAGATCAATATGATTATCTATTTATAAAATTTTATTTTTCATTAATTGAGTCATCCTCCATAATATAGTTATGATCTTCTTATTTTTAGCACCAAATGTATTAGTTTTACCAGTATGTAAATCCCTACATTGTCTAAAGATGTTCATTCCCATTCCTCCATTAGTTTCCATCACTGAATAATGGTATTCCCTGAGTTCGATCATAATCATTAGGAATAGTGATCCCTAAAATATAATCCCCATAATGGTAAAAGATCTCAACTACTATAAGGGATTAGTATAATTCTCACGTTATCTATGTTTATTTTAAATATAGTTCCCAATTTTTCTAATAAATATCCAATAATACCAAATGTAATACCCCGACCCTAGTAACCCAGAGTTAGGGATTAATTTATTCCATTGTTACAATATATAAGGGTTGTCACCAAGTAGGATGTATAAGGCTATAATCCTTGAATAACTAGATATATACATGATTCTCATATTATAGTATAAATATTAATTATATTGATTAAAACATATTATTGAATACTTTATATTTTTCATAATATCATTATTCATAACTTGGGGAAAGAAAAGAAAATAAAGTGTGAATATAGAAGCTTATTTAGTGTTACATATATCATAAGCTATCATGAGTAAATATGGAATAGTCAATATGATATAGTAAATAACAAAAAATACATTCAATTTAATCAATAACATCAATAAAAATTTCATCCATGTAAAATATCAATGTTGTAATATCATGGATAACAATAACCGAATTCTTAATTAAAGGAATTTTTAATGTTGGACCTCAAGATCTTGTACATAATGATATATATACCATCAAAGACTTATTCAAAGATAGTTTATAACATTTTTAGGTATACACAAAGAACTATTTTAATATGTAAAAAATTATTTGTCTCATGATGCCTATTGATGCATCTATAGGGAACATAATTATAGTCCCCACCCATATCGGTGTTTCCAATGAATTATTTATACACTGAATTTAATTCATAATAATATTCCTTATTAATAAGTAAGATCATATTTTCTTTTTAAATTTTATCTTGAAAGAGTAATATAAATTGAACAGTTAATATTTAAAATTGAATAGTTATTCATGTTATATAATTCATAGGGGTTTCTTATTCACAACTTAAAAAAATATATACAAAATAAAAAAATAATCATCTATATAGTTTAAATTGAGATGAAATCCATGACCTCAAATTTATCATTAATTGAAAATGTATTATCCTATAGTAAAATGGATTTAAACATGTTATTAATGTATAATATAATAATACAAGAATTTTATTATCATATATGATCTTATTTTAACATGTTATTTCTCATTTGTTAGGAATATGTCATTATTATCATTGTTTTGTGTTTAAACTACTTTATTTTCTCAAGCATGTTTGGTTACCGAAGTTTCAGTACTTATATATTGAATATGGTTCCACAATATAGATTATGTTAATAATGATTTAAATATTATATATACCCATTAAATATATGCTTATTTCCTTCCATTTAAAGAAAAACATATAAATGAGTCATATATCTTCATGGAGGTGGTAGTCCACACATACGCACAAGCGATATTACAGTTTCCCAAAAAAATGAAAGGAAATATGGAAGATATGATATTATAGTTCAAGAAGTATTATTTTTTCATAGATATCATATATATATATATATATATTCATTAAATCCATATTCATAAATTTTCATGTAAACTAGTGATGAAAGAACGAATTATAACTCTACGTGGATATACTAAGTTGTACGTACCCCCACACACACACAATGATTTCAATTTTTGTAGGATTTAAAAGAGATAGAATATGGTTTTATGATAATGATAATAACATATTAGTTTATTTATGAAATTGGAATTATTATTTTAGTATGGTTTCTAGACATTAATAAGATATAGAAGATGAAATTAACATGCAAGAGTCGGCAAAGACAATTACCTATTCATTAGTGGACGACCTTTAGATATCAATTTAAGGGAACAAGGTTTAGTCTTATTGAAGTTATAAAATTTCTATAACTTGGATAATTATTTTTAGAATGAAATTTTCCAAGTTTTGGTTGAGATACGTTACTCAATGTGTGTAAAGAAAAGATATTACAAGCCTTGTTTTATAATGGAGGGAAGTGACCTTCTTTGAAATTATTAAAATGTTATGTTGATATATATATATTATGTTTTATATCCAAATTAATATAATTAAAATATATGGGGGTTATGATTCAAAATAATCTCTTGAAATTAAATTTGGACGTCTTTTTGTTATGTTTTTACCCTTATCGTTTAGTTTTAACACCCCATTAACCATTTTTACAATTAACACAATATTATTTATTTCTTCCATTTAAGGGTCATGAATGTTACCATAAAAATAAAAAATAAACTTAAATGGATCATGTTTGATTTTTAAAACCATATCCCATTAGTTTGGATGAAATTAGTATTTCTAGTAATTTTAAATCATTTAATAAAATTTCATTTATTATAAAATAACTTTAATTAAATTTTTGACACTATTGAATTAATTTTACATTAAACAAATAAAGAAATAAAGTTAAAATTTAATATAATAAATATAAAAATCACTATATGAATTAGGAGTATATAAAATTATTGAAACAAAATAATTCATCAAATTTGAATTATTGTTATATTTTTGACATCATTTACATTATTTTTCTAATAATTGAACATGTACTATGTTTGTGTTGCTTATGAATTTATAATATTTATTCATTATATAAAACATTAAAATAATTTACAACTATTAAAACAAATAAATAAAATTAAAATAACATTTTATTAATAAAACTAAGTTCTATTCATTAATATCACAAAATATTACAGATTTTGATATCTAAAAGTGACAATTTCATCTTTATATTTTACATAAATATTATAAAGTTAAAAATATATAAAATTTTTCACTAAGTTTCCATATATTTGAAAAATGGATTTAAATGGAATAATAAATTTCATCCAATATGATAAATTAATGTGTTAGATAAATTTTAAAGCCTCGTCATAATTAATTATCCTTGATTTTCCCATTTTACATTTATTAAGTTAACAAATATTTATTAAGTTTATACTCATAATGACTAAAATGGGAAATATTTACCAAATTTTTACCTCTTGATTCCATATATGGAATCCATTTTTCATGATTAAATTTAAAGAATTTTTAGAAACTATTTTTAATATAAATATTTAAAATGTAATGAAGAAATTGTATTTAGAAAAATAAATTTTTAATCATAAAAATTATATTATATCAAAATGATGAAAATTGTTGAAGAAAATTAAAATATTATAAATAAAATGGTTCTTATATTACTTTAATAACAAATAAAAAATATAATTGTTAATTTAAATTAATTTAGATAAAAAAAATAAATGGAAGCATTTGAAAAGTTGTTATTTTTTTCTATTCATTGAAAAATCATTTATTTCAAAAAAATACCAAAATTTTAAAATAAATAATTTTTGATATGTAGATTTAAAAAAATTATTTTTTAATGTAAACTAAATTTATAAAATATGAAAATTTAGGTTTTAATCACATTCTTGAATAAAACTAGTTGTATTTTTTAATTGTTTCATTAGGTAGATAATCTTACCATAATTGAAGATTGGTTGTTATATTACCCATCATTCAAAAACTTTAATCCTTGAAATTTACATAATGTCACCTAATTAATATATTTCGGTATATTGCATCAATTTTTTAGGTCAAAACAACACCTTTTTCATAGGATTTATTTAAAGTACATTTACCAGTCGAGTCGTCATATTTATCTACACATGTTCTTTAGTGTCCAGAATCCAGATAGGCTCTTCACATGAAGAAAAACTAGATTAAAAATAATATTTCATTAGAGACGATAAACTTTGTTGGATATAGAATATATATAACGACCCATACTTTACATACATTGTTAATACTTCAAAATTTAAGCATACTTATTACAACATATAACAAAACCACGAAAGGACCGTATAGGTATAGTGTCTTTAGAAACTGGGAAACATAAACAACTGGTTCATAAAGCATCAACTTTGCCTCCCACTTATTTCATCATATCTATAGTCCCTTTTGGCATATCTTACTTAATAACCTTCTTCCTGACCTGGGGAAAGAAAACATACAAAAGGGTGAGCTCAAATGCTCAGTAAGGGTAATCAAAAGAAATATCAATCACATCATATACATAAGCACATAACTTTTGGAACTCTTAACCTGCAAAAAGAGATCATAATTTCATAACATGGGATAAATCATGGCAGTGAAATGTAATCACAGTAATAATAACTTAAAACATGAAACTTTGTGTCATACACACATAATCATATTGAATCATTTCTTTTTAGTCAAGACTCATTGACAAGACTTTCTTAGTGGACAAAGTCCCTTTCTGAACTGAGTCACCCTCGTTTCAGTCCTGTTTCACTGAACCGGTATAACCTACCGTTCCAACCATGTCTATCTCATGAGATATAAAATCTTTACCCAATGCATTGGAGGGAGATATAGGTCCCACCCATCTCATAATGATACCATTATTATGTGTGCCACAAAATCTTAAAACATACATCATTGCATAACCCATGTAATAAAAATGGGAATCTTACACATCGTGACATCATAAAAAAATTCATATAAGATAAAGGAATTCATAAAAAAAATATTTCCATCACAACATAATAAAATCCATGTAATAATAGGGATATAAACAGAACCCTTTATTATCTTAGATGGAAAATAATTTTGATAAAACACTTGAACTCCATTCTTGAGGAAAATATCCTTTCTTCTTCAAAAACATTTTTCCATTCTTAACATGTCATACAACATTAAACTAAAAGAATTTGATTAAAAATAAACTTGAAAACTTGTAAATGAAACTTCTTGGAAATAATGTTTTAAAAATCCATTCATGCCGTATAAGTTAAAAAAACATTCTTCTTGTACTTTTTTCGGAAAAATCAAAAAGTACCACGTACAAAAAACGACAAAATATTCCTTTCATATCTTTTACTAAAAACTCACCGAAGGGTAAAATTGGATTTAAACAATTTTAGTTGGATTTAAATAATATTACATATTGAGGAAACATGGATGTGGATGATAAAATGCACCCCAGTAAATTTTCAAAGTATAAACAATCTCGGATAAAAATGAGATTGTGATATTTCCCTTACCTTAGGTCCGACTTGCTTTGTAAGTGTCTGAACCTCCTGTATAATGATTTAAATAATGTTATTGACTTATTCCATAAGCATACTTATTTTTATGATATCATATATGGTCATATTCTTAGCTTCTTAGTAGTAATATTTCATTGCTACTTGTTATTTGGGTGTTTATAACTTTTTGTTCTTATGCGTGTTTTGTCAAATAAATTCTTATTCTTTTCTTTAGGTTATAGATACCTCATTTCCAGAATGGTATTAGTGTAATATATATCATATTCATTCATTCAATTCATTTATATAATCATTATGAAATGAAGATCATGTAGAATGAGTCGCATCACATCGTGGAGACGGTATTCCGTACGTACGCACGAGTGATGATATCGTTCCTATGATCGTGGAATTGTATTGGAGTATATGTATAATATTTCAGAATCTATATCACTTTATAATAGTCATATATAGTCATTATTTACACCATTATACCCATCCAAATAATGTGGTGGTGGAAAATAGATTACACCACGGCGTGGAGACGGTATTCCATACGTACGCACGCGCGGTGATTTCTTTTTCCGTAGGATGGATAGATGGTGAAATAGGGTTGTTTAATACTTATAATAACATATCAGTATATGAGTGATACTGATGTTATTACTTCATAATGAAACAACTAAAGAAGAAGAAGTGGAATAAGAAATAAAGACGAAGGAATCGGTAATGGACATTACCTCTTCTTTGAAGTGCTTCTTTGAGACCTTCTTTTAGGGAACTAAAATTAGCCTTTGAAGAAGACCAGGACCTCTAGGATGTCTCTAGGGAAGTGGAGAGGAGAATGTGTCAGGGGTTGTCCGAGCTTGAAGGCTCAAAGTGGTGTGAGGAAGAGGGGGAGGAGGTGTCCTTTTATAAGGGAGGAGAGGGGCACCTTTGGAATAACTAAAACTATTATTTTATTATAAAGTCATGTTCGGTTTTAAATAGCTCCAAATTGATATATTTATAAGCTAAGGTGGTGATGGGTCGAAATACTCTCATCCAATATAATTTATACAAGTTTAGGTTCCTATTTTAACCTTATCCTTTAGATTTAACATTAAGTTAAATAATTTTACTTTTACCATGTCTTCTTGTGTTCTTATACTATAAGGTTAATAAACTTACTATAAGCAGCCAAACGAATCCCAAGTTGTTTATTATTAATATATATAACCTTATCTAAGTCATTTGGCCGAACCATATATTTTTAGGAATAAAATAACAATTACCAATATAATATTTGTTTTAAAAACTATTTTATGTCAATTTTGACACTATTTAGTAATTGATTTTTTTTGAAAAACATAACAGAATTATTAGTTCTAACCAAGTTAATTAAATCAATACTAACATGTCATATTAACCTAGAAAATTAGTGGGATTCATAAAAAGTCTCAAATTACATTTATTTTGGTGTTTATAACATCAATTATGTCAATATTTCATTAATAAGATAATTACTTCATCATCATTGTGTCATAAATAAATTAAATTATTTAATGTCTAAAAATTACAAATAAAATACCATTATGTAGGAAATCTTTTTAGCTTTCTAATTAATATTTATAGTCTAATTTATCGTATGTATAACCCCATATTAAAAATTATTTACTTATTAAACATTGATTTTAACTATTTTAACCCTTCTTTAAATAAATTAATAATAAATGTCCTAATCTAATCCAAGTGGGCCTAAATGGTCATATTTTATTCCTAAGTTTGTTTTTGGTCGAATTACACTTGTCCAATATAATTATTACATGTGTTAGGGTAATAATAATATCATATGTACCCTTAATTACCCTATTTACTTTTAACCGTGGTAAAAAAAGTAAAAAGTTATTATTCACCAAAAAATTATTTTCATCTCATTGAACCACATTTTACTTACTGATATCAACCGTGTCTCTCGGAGTTTTGAAATTCCACTCACAGAAGTGGTAAAATTAAGTTTTATGAAAAATTCAGTTTTTTTAACTACCACTTAGTGGTTTCACTATTCATCAAAAATTGAAAGTTTTCAGAAAAATACCAAAATTTCACCCTAGGCTAATTTTGATATTCCAAATCCAAAAATGAAGTCCATTTTGAAAAATAAAATTTATAAAATTTCAAAAAGTGGTTATTACTATTCATAACGGCTAGTTTTAATAATATTTTAATAGCATATCATTGTTTAGTGAAACTCGGTATTGCGTACGACGCAAGCTATCGAGGAAGGTCGTGATTTTCTGTAAAGAAAGCCAAGCAAGTGTTGTTTAGGAAAAAAATTCCTTTGATGATTTATATAACATAAAAGTCTCGGGTGTTACATTCTATCCCCCTTAAAATGAATTTCGCCCTCGAAATTCATCACTTTGTAACAAACAGATGTGGATACCTCTCCCTCATCATATCCTCAAGCTCCCATGTAGCTTCTTCTAATTGGTGGTTCCTCCATAAATCTTTCACCAATCGAGTGGTCTTGTTTCGTAGGACTTTTTCGCTACGATCCAGAATCTCTATCGATTGTTCTTCATAAGAAATATCTTGCTCCAGCGGTACAACTTCTGAGCTGAGTACATGTGAATGATCATGTATGTACTTTCTCAGGAGAGATACATGGAACACATCGTGAACTTGAGAGAGATTCGGTGGAAGTGCCAATCAGTAAGCTACCTTCCCAACACGATCCATTATTTCTAAAGGACCGATATATCGAGGGCTCAACTTCCCCTTCTTTCCAAATCTCATAACCCTCTTCCAAGGAGATATTCGTAAGAACACTTTATCACCCACTTCAAACTCTAGGTCTTTTCTTCGGTTGTCAGCATAACTTTTCTGTCGACTCTGAGCTGCTCTTATGTGTTGTTGAATAGATCTGACCTTTTCTGCCATTTCATCAACGAGATCAGGTCCTAATAGCTTTCTTTCCCCAACTTCATCCCAGCAAGTTGGAGTCCTACATTTCTTTCCATAGAGAGCTTCATAAGGAGCCATCTGAATACTGGAGTGAAAGCTATTATTATAAGAAAATTCCACCAAAGGTAGGTGTTTATCCGAACCACCTTTGAAATCCATAGAGCAAGCTCTCAACATATCTTCTAGGGTTTGAATTGTTCTCTCAGACTGACCGTCTGTCTGAGGATGATAAGTAGTGCTGAAACTCAAATATGTATCCAGAGTATGCTGAAGACTTCGCAAGAACTTCGAGGTATATCACGGATCCCGATCAGATATAATAGAAAGTGGTACTCCATGAAACCTTACCACTTCCTTTACATATATCCTGGCAAACTGATCCAGCGAGAAATCCTCTCTAATAGCAATGAAGTGTGCAGACTTTGTAAGACGATCAACTATGACCCAGATAGAATTATTTCCTTTGGATGTTTTAGGAAGTCCTGTGACAAAGTCCATAGTAATGTTTTCCCATTTCCATTCGGGTATGGGTAATGGTTGTAACATCCCCTTAGACTTCTGTCTCTCAGCTTTAACTTGTTGACAAACCAAGCATTGAGAGACATATTCAGCAACATCTCTTTTCATGCCATCCCACAAGAAGTACTCTTTCAGGTCCCTATACATCTTTGTGCTTCCAGGATGAATAGAAAATGATGAACTATGAGCCTCATCCAGCAGCTCCTTCTTTAATTCCGGGATGGGAGGAACACAAACCCGATTCCTAAACTTTATTATCCCATCACAATCTAGGTTGAATTCAGGAACATTTCTCACCTTCTTTTGTAACTCGACATCTTCTTTCTGTGCCTCTTTAATCTTCACATGTATAGATGGTTGAACATTCATTTGAGAAAGATAAGATTTTTCCCCATCCATTATAATTCCAAGATCCATCCTTTGTAAATACATAAATATTGGATCTTTTGTGATCCTCATCATGGATAAACTAGCATGGTCTTGTCGACTTAATTCATCTGCCACCTTGTTTGCTTTCCCAGGGTGGTAATGGATTGAGCAGTCCTAATCATTAATCAGCTCCGACCATCTTCTTTGACGCATATTCAGATCCTTTTGTGTGAAAATATACTTTAAACTTTTATGATCAGTATAAAAATCACACCTTTCACCATAAAGGTAATGCCTCCAAATCTTTAATGCAAAGATTACCGCAGCTAACACCAAATCATGTGTTGGGTAATTTTGCTCATGGATTTTCAACTATCGTGATGCATAAGCTATCACCATATCATTTTGCATAAGAACACACCCTAATCCCTTCTTGGATTCATCACTATAGATCACAAACCTTTCTCCACTATAAGGCAGTGTGAGCACAGGTGCACTGGATAACCTTCATTTCAACTCCTTGAAATTCTCTTCACATTCTTCCGTCCAGACAAACTTAACTCCTTTCCGAGTCAACTTGGTGAGTGGATTAGAAAATCGTGAAAATTCTTTCACAAAACGTCGATAATATACAGCAAAACCAAGAAAAATTCGGATCTCAGTTACTGTTGTTGGTCTCGACCATCTTTCGATAAACTCTGTTTTTGCTGGATCCACAAATATCCCCTCTTTTGAGATTATGTGACCCAAAAATGCAACTTTTTGAAGCCAAAATTCACACTTGGTAAATTTGGCATAAAGCTTCTCCTTTGTCAGGGTCTTCAATATAATTCTCAAGTGATCTTCATGCTCTTCCTTGCTATTTGAATAGACAAGAATATCATCTATAAAGACTACCACAAATTGATCAAGATAGTCTCTAAAGACTCTATTCAATAGATCCATGAAGATAGCAGGGGTATTAGTAAGACCAAATGGCATCACTATAAATTCATAGTGTCCATACCTTGTACGGAAAGCCGTCTTTGGTATATCATCCCTTTTGACCCTTAATTGATGATACCCTGAACGAAGATCAATCTTGGAAAATTATTGAGCTCCACATAGTTGGTCAAATAAGTCATCAATGCGCAAGAGAGGATATTTTTTCTTGATAGTGATCTTGTTAAGTTCTCGATAATCAATGTAGAGTCTCATTGATCCATCTTTCTTCTTAACAAATAGAACAGGTGCTCCCTAAGGTGACACACTAGGGCGTATGAATCCCTTATCAAGATTCTCTTGGAGTTGCTTCTTCAATTCCTGCAACTCAATTGGGGCCATTCTATAAGGTGTCTTTGAAATAGGCAAAGCACCCGGTATGAGTTCTATTGAAAACTCAACTTCACGATTTGGTGGAAGACCCGGTAATTCCTCCGGAAAGACATCATCAAACTCCCGTAAAATGGGAATATTCTTAATCGTGAGTTTCCCACCAACCATTTGAGATAAATAACCTTCATTTAGTGGAATCAATACCCATAAAATGGAAGAAATTTCCACTGGAAGGTTATGTTCATCCTTGCATTGATAGACGATCATAGATTGATCTGGAATATGAAATGTGACTTCCCTTATTTGGCAATTGATATGAGCTCCATATAAAGAAAGCCAATCCAAGCCAAGAATTACATCAAATTCCACTATAGGAAGGATCACATGATTTGCAGGAAGCACTTTCACACAAACTTCGATCGGAGAAGAATTATAAACTTTTGATGCGACTGTTGTGCCATTAGGTGTTGTCACAGCTAACTCAACATATAATTGTTGAGGTAATACTGTGATTCCCTTAGAAAATTATTCAGAAATAAAAGAGTGGGTGGATCCAGAATCAAATAAAACATTTGCTACTTTAGAGTTGATGGTAAGTGTACCTTTCACCACATCGTTATCATACTCCACATCGCTGATAGAAATTTCATGTGACTTTCCTTTGTCTTTAGCCTTAAGAGTTTTTTGACATAGACCATCATCATCAACCCTTGGATTAGGGCATTTATTGGCATAATGTCCCATCTCCTTGCACTTGAAACATTTAAGTGTATTAGGTTCATTCTGTGTTTCCCTTACTTTGTTTGAATCATTAGGCATCTTCTTCCCATCATCGCGGAATTCAAATGCCCGATGACCTTCCTTTCCACATTTGAAACATTTACTTTTCCCTTTAAGACAACTACCTCCATGTTTCTTTCTACACTTTGAGCATAAGGGAAAGATCATCTTCTTTTCAGTGTGCTCTTTAGATTTTCCTTTGAATTCCATTTTCCTCTTCTTATCAAACCCATATGACTGATGGGTTACTCCAATCTCCATCTCGACTTTGAGAGCACATCGAACGATTTACTCGTAGCTATCGAAGTCCCTTATGGATAACGCCCTTAGAAGACTTGGTTTTAAGCCACTAAATAATCGATCGATCTTACTCTCATGTTGGATAATAATACCAGAACCATACCTTGCAAGTCTTGTAAAATTTGCTTCATAGGTACAAACAGATTCATCATCCTTTTGCTTTAGTTCAAGAAACTCTTTCTCCATCTTTGTTCGGAGAATATGATGGAAGTACTTATTGAAATATAAGTTCTTGAACTCGTCCCATTCCATGGACTCAATTTCATCCCTTTGCCTCGTATTCTTAATAAGATTCCACCATTGATCAGCATCTCCTTCCAAACAATACACTACTAGGATGACTTTATCATGTTCAGAACATTGAAGAAATGAAAATATCTTTTCAGTAGTACTAATCCATTGTTCAGCAACTAATGGATCAGTAGACCCGCTGAAAGAAGGTGGACGCTGCCTCATGAAGGATTCAACAGATTGTTGCTCCTTCCTTTGCTCGTTTGGAAGTCCTGCATGATTCATAGCTTGAGAAAGTTGTGTGAGCATGGATACAAGATTTTTCATTCCATCTCCCATAACGTTTGGTTGCTTAGGGGGACAATCATTGCATTGCCCGTCGCATTCCGCATTAACATGATTCTTTTGGGTTCCATCCATTGACTAAAACCAAGAAGAATAGTGTGAGCAACACTAATTATAATAGGAAAACCACATAATTAAGAATAAAATTTCACACTTAAGGTCTTATCCTAGGTTATTCATGGCCATTTCTAAAACACTAAGATTGTGTTCTATGCTTAAACTTATCCTTAGGGTTCTTACTAAGTCTTTTACATCCTAGTTTCCAAAGGTTGACTATACCTTTCCTCTGATACCAATTATAACGACCCATACTTTACATACATTGTTAATACATCAAAATTGAAGCATACTTATTACAACATATAACAAAACCACGAAAGGACCGTATAGGTATAGTGTCTTTAGAAACTGGGAAACATAAACAACTGGTTCATAAATCATCAACTTTGCCTCCCACTTATTTCATCATATATATAGTCCCTTTTGGCATATCTTACTTAATAACCTTCTTCCAAACCTAGGGAAAGAAAACATATAAAAGGGTGAGCTCAAATGCTCAGTAAGGGTAATCAAAAGAAATATCAATCACATCATATATATAAGAACATAACTTTTCGAAATCTTAACCTGCAAAAGAGATCATAATTTCATAACATGGGATAAATCATGGCAGTGAAATGTAATCACAATAATCATAACTTAAAACATGAAACTTTGTGGTATACACACATAATCATAGAGAATCATTTCTTGTTAGTCAAGACTCATTTCCAGGACTCTCTTAGTGGATAAAGTCCCTTTCTGAACCGAGTCTCCCTCGTTTCAGTCCTGTTTCACTGAACTGGTATAACCTACCATTCCAGCCATGTCTATCTCATGAGATATAAAATCTTTACCCAATGAATTGGAGGGAGATATAGGTCCCACCCATCTCATAATTATACCATTCTTATGTGTGCCACAAAATCTTAAAACATACATCAGTGCATAACCCATGTAATAAAAATGGGAATCTTAAACATAATGACATCATAAAACAATTCATATAAGATAAAGGAATTCATAAAAAAAATATTTCCATCACAACATAATCAAATCCATGTAATAATAGAGATATAAACAGAACCCTTTATTATCTTAGATGGAAAATAATTTTGATAAAACACTTGAACTCCATTCTTGAGGAAAATATCCTTTCTTCTTCAAAAACATTTTTCCTTTCTTAACATGTCATACAACTTTAAACTAAAAGAATTTGATTAAAAATAAACATGAAAACTTGTAAAGGAAGCTTCTTGGAAATAATTTTTTAAAAATCCATTCATGTCGTATAAGTTAAAAAATCATTCTTCTTGTACTTTTGTCGGAAAAATCAAAAAGTACCTCGTACGAAAAATGACAAAAGATTCCTTTCATATCTTTTACTAAAAACTCACCGAAGGGTAAAATTGGATTTAAACAATTTTAGTTGTATTTAAATAATATTACATATTTAGGAAACATGGATGTGGATGATAAAATTCACCCCAGTAAATTTTCAAAGTATAAATAATCTCGGATAAAAATGAGATTGTGATATTTCCCTTACCTTAGGTCCGACTTGCTTTGTAAGTGTTCGAACCTCCTGTATAATGATTTAAATAATGTAATTGACTTATTACAGAATCATACTTATTTTTATGATATCATATATGGTCATATTCTTAGCTTCTTAGTAGTAATATTTCATTGATACTTGTTATTCGGGTGTTTATAACTTTTTGTTCTTATGCGTGTTTTGTCGAATAAATTCTTATTCTTTTCTTTAGGTTATAGATACCTCATTTCCAGAATGTTATTAGTGTAATATATATCATATTCATTCATTCAATTCATTTATATAATCATTATGAAATGAAGATCATGTAGAACGAGTCGCATCACATCGTGGAGACGGTATTCCGTACGTACGCACGAGTGATGATATCGTTCCTATGATCATTGAATTGTATTGGAGTATATGTATACTATTTCAGAATCAATATCACTTTATAATAGTCATATATATTCATTATTTACACCATTATACCCATCCAAGTATTGTGGTGGTGAAAATAGATTACACCACGGCGTGGAGACGGTATTCCGTACGTACGCACGCGCAATGATTTCTTTTTCCGTAGGATGGATAGATGGTGAAATAGGGTTTTTTCATACTTATAATAACATATCAGTATATGAGTGATACTGATGTTATTACTTCATAATGAAACAACTAAAGAAGAAGAAGTGGAAGAAGAAATAAAGATGAAAGAATCGGTAACGGACATTACCTCTTCTTTGAAGTACTTCTTTGAGACCTTCTTTTAGGGCACTAAAATTGGACTTTGAAGAAGACCAGGACCTCTAGGATGTCTCTAGGGAAGTGGAGAGGAGAATGTGGCAGGGGTTGGCCGAGCTTGAAGGCTCAAAGTGGTGTGAGGAAGAGGGGTAGGAGGTGTCCTTTTATAAGGGAGGAGAGGGGCACCTTTGGAATAACTAAAACTATTATTTTATTATAAAGTCAAGTTCGGTTTTAAATAGCTCCAAATTGATATATTTCGAAGATAAGGTGGGGATGGGTCGAAATACTCTCATCCAATAGAATTTAGACATCTTTAGGTTCCTATTTTAACCTTATCATTTAGATTTAACATTAAGTTAAATAATTTTACTTTTACCATGTCTTCTTGTGTTCTTATACTATAAGGTTAATAAACTTACTATTAGCAGCCAAACGAACCCCAAGTTGTTTATTATTAATATATATAACCTTATCTAAGTCATTTGTCCGAACCGTAGATTTTTAGGAATAAAATAACAATTACCAATATAATATTTGTTTTAAAAACTATTTTATGTCAATTTTGACACTATTTAGTAATTGATTTTTTGTGAAAAACATAATAGAATTATTAGTTTGAACCAAGTTAATTAAATCAATAATAACATGTCATATTAACCTATAAAATTAGTGGGATTCATAAAAAGTCTCAAATTACATTTATTTTGGTGTTTATAACATCAATTATGTCAATATTTCATTAATAAGATAATTACTGCATCATCATTGTGTCATAAATAAATTAAATTATTTAATGTCTAAAAATTAAAAATAAAATACCATTATGTAGGAAATATTTTTATATTTCTAATGAATATTTATAGTCTAATTTATCTTATGTATAACCCCATATTAAAAATTATTTACTTATTAAACTTTGATTTTAACTATTTTAACCCTTCTTTAAATAAATTAATAATAAATGTCCTAATCTAATCCAAGTGGGCCTAAATGGTCATATTTTATTCCTAAGTTTGTTTTTGGTCGAATTACACTTGTCCAATAGAATTTGGATATGTGTTAGGGTAATAATAATATCATCTTTACCCTTAATTACCCTATTTACTTTTAACCGTGGTAAAAAAAAGTAAAAAGTTATTATTCACCAAAAATTATTTTCATCTCATTGAACCACATTTTACTTACTGACATCAACCGTGTCTCTCGGATTTTTGAAATTCCACTCACAGAAGTGGTAAAATTAAGTTTTATGAAAAAATCAGTTTTTTTAACTACCACTTAGTGGTTTCACTATTCATCAAAAATTGAAAGTTTTCAGAAAAATACCAAAATTTCACCCTAGGATAATTTCGATATTCCAAATCCAAAAATGAAGTCCATTTTGAAAAATACAATTTATAAAATTTCAAAACGTGGTTATTACTATTCATAACGGCAAGTTTTAATAATATTTTAATAGCATATCGTTGTTTAGTGAAACTCGGTATTGCGTACGACGCAAGTTATCGAGGAAGGTCGCGATTTCGTGTAAAGCAAGCCAAGAAAGTGTTGTGTAGAAAAAAAATTACTTTGATGATTTATATAACATAAAAGTCTCGGGTGTTACAATATATTTCCTCAATAATGATACATAGAGTACATTATGTATGTTAGAGTGGATCAGTGGCATTGCTAAATGATAGACCACGACTCTAACCCTTTCTAGAATTTAAAAAGGTTTAATATACCTTGGGATATGTTTTAATTTTTTCCAAACATTATAACAACATTACATGTATATAAATTCAAGAATATAATATATTTCAGTTGAAATATCAAATATTTCCTTCAATTATCAGCATAGCTCTTCTCCCTACTTTGGGATTCTTTAATATGGGTTTTAATTACCTTTACCTTAATTTTTTCTCTTCAGAATGTTCTAGGCCAATAACATTTCTTTCACCAACTTAATCTAAAAAAATTTGAGTATGAAATCACTTTCCATATAATACTTCATTAAACACTATTTTAATAATGTAATAGTACCTATTGTTATAGGAGAACTCCACCAAATTTAAATAATCATACCACATACATTGAATATCAAGTTATAATGATATGAACATGTATTCTATATTTTGAATATAACACATAGATTATCCATTAGTTTGAGGGTCAAAGGGAGTGATCAAAATAAGTTTAGTATCCAGATCCTTCGGATGAATTTTCCAAAATTTCAATGTAATTTGTGGATCAACATCAAAAACAATTTAAAGTGTTTCCCTATGAATACTTTTAAATTTTTTAATATTGAGTTTTTTAGGGATCTCAAGAGGAAGATGTTATATTAAAAAAAGTAAATATGCATATTTTGTAGGTTTATCAATAATAAACTATATTAAAAAAATATTTATAAGAGTCTCTAGTAATAAAAATAAAAATTCCACAGTATTGTTATGTTTCCACATTAGACTGGGAAAAGGATTCATTAATCTTCTAGTATTATATTTCTCAAACATAAACTATTGAAAAACCAAACTTATTGGTACATAATAATAAAATTACCCCTACATATTACCACCACAAAAAAGTTCCACCAAATATCTATTCATCTTAGTGATTTCATGTTGTATAGATAAATTCATATTTTAAGAATCATCAAATAATTCCATTTCTAGCTCAGGTATAGATGGAACACATATCCCCTTTCAAGATTTTAGAATGACATCATCATATATTAATTCTTATAATTTCCCATCATTCATATCTATAATTCTCTTACGAAAACTCTCATCATCATCATGTTGATAAAGTTTTATCTTTTCTAATGAACAGATTTTTTACAATCATTTGAAAAGGGAGTGATGTTTACCCTTAGTAAGTAATTACTATACACATATTAACTGAATAAATGAACAATGTATCCCATTAAATCCTAATTTTATTTACGACTACATGAACTTTCCTACCCAATGTACATGCTTCTTTATTTCCCTTCTTTAGGAGGTAGTGTATTGAGACATCATAATCTTTGAGTATCTTGAGTGATTGACAATGACTAATATTGATCTATTTCATTGGAAAAAATTATTTTAGCCTCTTATAATATATATATATCTCACATATTTCACATTATAGATGATTTATAAATATCTTAAATTAAATAATTGTGGCTACCAACTCAAGATTTATGGTAAGATAGTTCTTTTTATGAGACATAAACTCCCATGATGCATAGGAAAAAACATTGTCTAAATTCATAAGTACATAATCATGTCCCTTATTTGATACATGAAAATATATCACTAATCCATTATTTCCCAATGGTAGTGTAAAAATCATAGCATTCCCCAATCTCCACATCAATTCTTCAAAAAAAATTAAAATCTTTTTTCTATGGGAACTTAAACCCTTTATGTGAAATATTTTTTAATAGGTTGTCCAATCAAGATATGTTTTGGAAAAAATTGCAAATAATGACCTAAAAATCCAATAAAACTGTATACCTTTGTTATGTTCATTGGTGTAAGACATTTTTTGACCAACATTTTAATTATTTTATCAATTGTTATTCTATCCTTGTAGAAAGGATGGCCAGGGAAATATATTTTATAATGAAAAAAATCACACTTGATAAATTTTTTATATAACCCCTTTTCTTTAAGAGTCTAAAGAATTACCCACAAGTGATTCACTCAATATTAGTACCTTTAAGAGTACATAATAATATCTTAAATAAATACCACAATATAATTATCCTGGTATTCCTTGAATAATATATTAACAAAGTCCATAAAAACATAGGGTTAATTAGTCAATCCAAGTGTAATTACTATAAACACATAACGTTCATACCTCATATGAAATGTTTTATTTGGAATATCTTTCATATTTACGAACAATTGATTATAACCATGATTAAATTCAACCTTTGAAAATTACTAAACTCCATGAATTTGATCGAACATGTTATCAATGAAAGGAAAAAGATACTTGTTCGTTATTTTAATATCATTGATTACCTTATAATAAATTCACAATAACATAGATCCGACTTTATTATTAATGAAAATAATAGGGGCCCCAAAGGTGAATCAACAGGATTTATAAACCTATGATCACACAAAATCTATTATTGTTTATTTATCTCTACTAATTCCACATTTTAAATTCTATTTAGAGTATTTAATATATATTTTTAATTACTTATTAAATCAATGGAAAACTCAACTATAAGTTCTCCTTTATTTCTAACTAATTCAATATTAAATAAATATATGTCATCATATATAATAGGATCATCCAAATATGAATATTACCTATTTAATCGATAGATTGTATCTTCAATTCCACCCAAAGAATATCATTCATAAGATCTTCTAGGGGTGGATCTAGATATGAATCATATGATGAAGTATCCTCTCTAAAGATGAGGGATTATAAATCCTCATCACAAATCACAATTTTCTTGTCTAGGAAATTATTTTTTCTGTTATATTTTTAATTCCAATATGTACCACGTAAAAACCCAGGTATTTATAAAATAATATATTTTTATATTTATTAGAGTTGTTTGTTTAAATATTAATTCTTAATATAAATAATTTATTATATGGTTATTTATTTAAAACATTAATTTTAAAATTATAAGAATTATTAAATGACACAAATTTTAGAAAAAACCCATTTATATCATAAAATAACTACCATTATCATGTTTTAATTCGTATTGGGGAAATTTTGGACCCACATGGATTACATTTGTCCCTTTATATTATTTTATTAAAAATAATGACAATGTGTTCACACTGTTAATTTCAATAAGTATAGTATTTTAATTTAAGGTTTTCTAGATGTGTTTTTCGAAAAAAAAATCGTTCAAAAGATAAGAGAATTATATTTCTTATAGAACATTATTTTTAATTTTAGGTGATAAATAATAACTTTAATGGATTGAAAAATTATGATGCAGTAAATATTTAATTAATGAATAAATGAAATTAACGATTTTAAAAATAGAAAAATAAATATAATTTGATATTTCTAATTCAAATCAAAATTTATATAGGTAATTATAATTTGTATAAGATATAATAAATAATTTAATTTGGATTGGAAATGTTTTTTGATGTGTTTAAATTTTATCTTGTGAAACTTGGAAAAATTATTTTTTCATGAATAACATATTTTATTAAATTATTAAAAACAATTATTGAAAAAGACCAAAAATAGAAGTCTTTGGTCGAAAATGTGATATCATATTTTTTTATAACTTTTTTAAGTCTTAAATCCTATAATAATTATATTATATTTTAATAAGTTGAGTAATTCCTATGTTACCCCTCACCTCAATTATAAAAGGAGTCTCCATCCTTTACAAATTTTCATCACCTAAAGGCATATTTTTTAGCTACCCTCTTCCAAATTCCCTCCTACTCATCCCTTTCCACATTATTGTTCTTCAGGTCTCACAAAAAGTCTACTTTTAAAATCCTTTAACGGGTTCTCAAGAGGAAGTTTTCAAGAAGTAATGTTCCTTTTTCTTCTCTTTTAATTTCTTTTTTACTTATACCTTATCCCCACCTCTTATATAATGTTTCATTAAAGATTCAGTATCACATATATACTGGAGTTTTGTTATGTTTATGGGATATGCATTATAAGATCTCTCATTTTCTCCTTTGTTTCTTAAATAACAAAATTGTCGTCTGCCGTGCATTAATTCACCACTTTCGTGGACAATGATTTTTCATTTCCCTCTTACCAAAATCATGGAAATTTTAATTTCAAACATAATTTAATAAAATGGCATAAATATATGTGTTTGTTATTAGTTATGGATTATTATTCCAATTTGATAAGGAATTCTATAAATAAAATAGCCTTGGAAATAGTGAGAAGAACACATCTGAAATAACAAAAATAACAAAATAGTGTTAATAAATGGGTGAAAATGTTATAAGAAGAAAATGAATGGTATTATAAACCTAATATTAGTTATTTAATATATTAATTATTCTATTAAATCCATAATACAATAGGTTTGAACACATTTTAAGGAATAAAAACTTGAGGTAAGGGACTCTGCTTTTAAAATCCTTTTAAATGTATCTTTTACAAAATTCAAAAATATTGTTCCTTTTTATATAGAGTGAGAAGTTTCTATTGATTTCATGATTCTATATTATTATGATGTTTCCATAATATGTTTTCATATTTCTTTTTTAGGAATACTATTTCATTATTTTGTGGACAATTTTTAAAAGTGATTTGTTTTATGAAAAAATAGAATTTTGAAAATTTGAATGTGTCTTAATCAAGGTTTTAAAAAAGTTATAAAGTGTTTTATTCATGATATATTCCTTGTAAATAGTTTATGTTTGGTTGATCACATTATAGATCAATAATCTATGGGTTTAACCCCATTATAGATCAATAAATGTTGGGTTAAACCCATTATAGCTCAAGATATTACGAGTGGTCCCTACATTGGGTACTCCAAAGATAGAAATTGAACAAATGGTTATACCATGTGTAAGGAGGAATATAAGAGTGATATGGAAAATATGTTCTGGGGAACCTATGTGATGTTTCAATGATTTTCATATGAGTTTTCAAGAAAAGGGTTTATAATGGGTTATCATGTTTTAACTCGAATAAAATTCTTTTATTTATTTATTTCCCTTACTAACATTTTTTTTCACATCCCATATTTTTAAATTTTTTTCCATACGTTATAAGTATGTGTAAGATAAATGAGGAATTGAGGTTAAATTTTAATTATATTTTTCAAATAAAACATGTTTTATTTTTAATTGTGTTATATTAGGAAAAACGGATATTATTTTAGCAGTATCCTCTTTGTATGAATATGTTTATATATGTATTATGTCATAATATAAAAAAACCATAGACCAGAAGAGACCCTCAATGTGAAATAATTTATGTTTAGGACTAAAAGTCAAGATTATGTAATGTTTTAAGGCTGGGTCCTTATAGTTGGTATTAGAGGATGGTTTAGATAACTTTCGGGTTTAAGTTGATGTTAATAGAATACCATAGATGATTTTTACTTTGTGATTATTTCAACTGATATAACATTAAAATATTTACATATTGCTTCATCTAATATTTTTTATTTGGATTGGTTTCCCACATAAGAAACTGGGAAGCTGGTGTATAATGACACTAAAAGAATGGTATCCTTCTGAAGTTATAGCCTCGGATGATAGGAATCAGAATTGAGCGGTTTGTGAAAGTAATGGATTAGTTGAATAAGGAGATAAATGGTGGTGTTATCCTCGTTAGAGAAAAACCTAATCTACCATGAAGAAATATGACTTTTTTGAATCATTTTATGTGGAAAAATCCTCTAGAATTTACTAGAACCACAATTCTAGTGATAGTTGAAGGATGGATCAATGCTCTAGAAATGGTATTTGATGTCATGGGATGTTCAGAACACCAATAGGTAATACTAGCCATTTATTGTTTTAAATTTTAAGCTGATAAATGGTGTTGTCTGTTAAGAATATAAGAGAAAGTGATTATGTTGACAATCTTTAATGGGATGATTTTATGAGTCTTTTTCTGGAAAAATATTTTCCTAAAACTATTTGACTAAGAATGGAGAAAAAAACATGGAACTGAAATAGAAAGTAATTATTATATAGTAGCATATGAAACCAATTTCAAGAGTCTATCTATGTACATACCCAATTTCACGTGGGACATTGATAGTAAAATTAATAGATTTTACTCGAGTTTGTAACCATTTTTACAAAGAGATTTGGCTTTACAAGAGTCTAAAAGCTTTGAGAAACTAGTTCCTTGTGAAAAAGAAAGTTGGTATAGAGTTTTCTAACACATATCTACCTTGTGAAGAAAAGAATAAGAAGTGGATAAATTGGTAAGATTTGGGGAATAATTCTTGAAAGAAATATATTCGTAAGAAAATTAATTTCCATTCTAGTGAAAATTTTGGTAAAAAGAATCCTATATAATGTCTTATAAATTCTGGGAAATTCTATCGATGTGGAATTATTTGGAATTTGTCTCTTGAGTGGATGGAAAATGACCTGAAAATAAATGAGTTATTGGTGGTGAAATGATTTAACTATAAAAATAATTTGGTTATTTTTCTAACATGTGTCTGAATCTAGTCACTCAAGTAGGAAATCAGAAATATTGGAAGAAAAAGGGTATGGAAAAATACACTAAAACCACTTTATTATATTTGAGCCATCAAATGAGGTAGTATTAGGTATATTTTTTATTTTTAAATATTTTTCAAATGTTTTTTCTATTCAGGGTCTACACATTCCATCATTTCTAATAAATTTTCTACTAAATTGTAAATTCTACCTCATGAAATAAATCCAAAACTCATGGTAATTACACCTGGAGAAACTTTTGTATTAAAAAAATTATAAGAATATGTCTATATTTTTTTGTGGAAAGTGTTTACCTAAAAACATTATTGTATTTCATCAAGTATAGTTTGATTTTATTCTTATTATGTATTTTATTTATTTTTATCTGATTAAGATAGATTTTAGAGTAAAAGAAGTTGATTTTCATAAAGAGTTTAGTTTTTTGTACAATAATTATCCCATACCATAGAAAACATATTAGGAATCCAGGAAACTGTTAAAATATGGAAATGAATGTTATCTCGCACATATTGTTGAAAATAAGGGAACTGTTTAGATTAATGATGTGACAATGGTAGATGAGTTTTTTTTTGCATTTCTTGATGATTTTCCTAGTTTTATTCCTGGTCGAGAAGTTGAGTTTACTATTGACATAATTCCTAACACTAATCCATATTTTTAACCCCCTTATAAAATGGCTCAAATAGAACTTTTACAGTTGAAAATGAAGCTATAATAATTATTAGATAAATGATTCGCCTAATCCAACACAAAATAATGGGTTTCTCATATCTTTTTTATTAAAAGAAAATATGGTTCAATGAGACATTGTATTGATTATAAATCCTTGAATGACATCATTGTTAATAACATATATCATTTTCCTCATATCGATTGTTTGTCTGATCAACTCTAGGGAGCATATTATTTTTCAATGTTTGGCCTAAGGTCGAGCTAATGTCTCTTGAAAGTAAAAGAAGCATACATCTTGAGGACTAAGTTTTGTACTAGATATGGTCATTATGAATTTGTTTTTATTAAATTTGGGTTAAATAATGCACCTACTATATTCATGGATCTTGTAATAGAATATTTCATGAGTACTTGAATAATTTTTTGGTTCTATTTACGGAGGAAATTTTGTTATATTATAAAATTAAATATGATCATTAAATACCTCAAATGGTTTTTTCAAACATAAAAGAAAAGAAAGTGTTTTGAAAATTTTGTAAGTGTGAATTTTGATTGTAAAAACTTTCATTACATGGTCACATAGTTTCTAAAGATGGTGTAACTGTTGATCCATCAAAAAAAGTTGTTCAATAATGGCTAAGACCCCATAATATAATCATGATTCATAGTTTTATTGGTTTTTCAAGCAGTTACCAGAGGCTTGTTTAAAACATTGCACGGATATCTATCCCACTAACTAAGTTAACTCAAAAATGAGTTAAATTCATCCTTTTTCGATAATTACAAAGAATATTATTGAATTCTCTAGTTCTAACCCTACCTTCTATATATGGTAAAGTTATCAACTATAGTTATGTTTCATTTAAGGGTCTTGGTTGTGTTCTAATGAATAATGATCAGGTAATTTGTTATACTCCATGCTAGTTTAAAACTCATGAGTTAACTTTCCCTACAGAAGATTTAGAACTAACTGCTATTGTTATTTACATTAAAATTTTAGATGCATTTTTTATATGGAGTAAATTTTGAAATATAGACTGACCATAAAATTTTGAAGTATATATTTACATAGAAGTAATTGAACATGAGATAGAGAATACGGTAGAAACTAATCAAGGATTGTGATTGCATGATCTGTTACCATCCTGTAAAGGAAAACATAGTGTATGATTCCTTGATTCAGAAAAATAATTCTACATTAACCATGATACATTTAGAACATAACCCATTGGAGAATGATTTGATAAATTTTGACATGGGAGTTTATTTTGGAGGAAATACCTATATTTTTATGGTTAGTGCAGTCATCTCTATCAGAAAGTATAAACCATGCTCAGAATAAAGACCATGATTTATATAAAAAGGTATCATTGTTTCACAAGGGTATGTTTTCTGAGTTTAATATTGATAAATATTGTGTTTTGTGTTTTGGGAAGATATTACGTGTTCCATGTGGTTCATAGATGAATAAATAATTGTTATTTGAAGCTCATAGTTCTCCATCTTTGGTTCATCATAGAAGTACTAAGATGTATAGGGATCTTTGGGAGTGTTACTAGTGGGGTGGAATGAAAATATATGTTACAAATTTTACCATGAGATGATTGAATTGTCAACAGGTTAAAGAAGAGTTAAAATTACAAAAGGATATGCTTTAGCCTTTTCTAGTACCAGAGTGGAAATGGGAAAATATCCATGGACTTAATGGTGGGACTACCAAATACATCTTGAGGTAACAATTTAATTTTAGTTATTATTTATCCTTTGAATAAATTTTATCATTTTATTTCTATTCAAGATACTATGTCCTTAGATTAAATTTCTTGATTATAACTCAATGATATTTTCAGGTTACATGGATTGCCTCTTTATATTGTGTTAGATCGTGACACTGGGTTCACTTATAACTTTTGGAATGGCCTTATGAAGTTGTTGGGAACAGAATTATATTTCATTACATCTTTCCATCCTCAATCAGATAGGCATTCAGAATAAAAAATTTATAAATTGGAGGAAATGATATGAAATAGTTCAATGTTTTACCAAGGAAGTTGGGATCAACATATTTCATTAGTTTAGTTATTATATAATAACAGTCTTCATTACAATATATAGATATAACTTTTTGAGGAATTATATGGATAGTTGTGCTGAACTCCATAATTTTTTGATAATGACATGGAAATAAAGTTGATGGGACTATAATTATTAGAGTAATTAGTAGAAAAAATATTAGTTTATTTAGAGCCACCTGAGGACATCTCAAAACAGAGTGAAAATTTATACAGATAACTAGATTAAAGACATTTCATTCAATTTAGGTGATCATGTTTTCCTTAAAATGTCCTTTTAAAAGGGTTATGAATTTTAGAAAGAAAGAAAATATAATTCCATGATTTATTATACATTTTGAAATCCAAGATAAAGTTAGACCAGTTGTCTACCGAGTAGCTTTTCCTCCGAGTATATCTTTGGTACATAATTTATTTCGTGTTTCAATGTTAATAAAGTATGTTCTAGATCCATATTATGTTTTAAGACATAAATTAGTTCATTTGGAATAGAACATTTCTTATAAATATAAAATGGTTCATATTCTTAATCATAGAGATCATGTTTTTTCAAACAAGGTAATTTACCTTGTTAATGTTTTGTAGAGACACTAAATGGTAGAAGAAGAAACAAGGGAATATGAAATTGCTATAAGGTAAAAGTATCTCCACTATTTTAATAAGTGAATAGAAATTGCGAGGACGCATTTTCAAAAGGGGGGGACAATTTAAGAACTCGGGTATTTATAGAATAATTTGTATTTCAATTTATTACAATTTTTTATTTAAATATTACTTATTAATATAAATAATTAATTATATGTTATTTATTTAATACATTAATTTTAAAATTATAAGAATTATTAAATGACACAAATTTTGGAAAAACTTTTTATATAAGATAATAATGATCATAATCATGTTTTTATTCAAATTGGGGACATTTTGGACCCAAATGGATCACATTGTCCCCTTTATGTTATTTTAGTAAAACATATAAATTGTTCACACTATAAAATTCAATTAGTATAATATTTTAATTTAATATTTTCTCGAATTTTTTTTTAAAAAAAATTTCTTTGGAACTATAATAGAATTATCTTTCACATAATTTTTTTTTTTAATTTTTAGGTTATAAATATTTACCTTAATGGCTTGAACAATTATTATGTAGGAAATATTTCATTAATGAAAAAAATCAAATTAATGATTTTAAAAATAGTAAAATAAATATAATTTGATATTTATATGTTAATTAAAAAAATTTATAGATAATTATAATATATATAAGATATAATACAAAATTTAATTCAAATTAGAAATGTTGTTTTTATGTGTTTAAAGTCATGATTGTGAGTAGTTCTTAATTTGAAAAAAAAATCCATGAATAAAATATTTTGTTACATTATTTAAAAATAACAAAAAATATTGAAGAAGGATAAAAATGAAATTATTTGAAAGAAAATGTGATATCTTATTTTTTTATACCTTTTGGGAGTCCTAAATCCTATAATAAATTTATTATATTTTAATAATATGAGTAATTCATATGTTACCCCTCACCTCAATTAGAAAATGAGGCTCCCACCTTTGCAAATATTCATCACCTAAAGCAATATTTTTTTGATAAACTTTTCCAAATTTCCTCCAACCCATCCCTTTCCACATTATTTTTCTTCTTTTCTCACAAAAATACCACTTCCAAGATCCGTTAAGGGGTTATCAAGGGGAATTTTTCAAGAAGTAAGTTTTATTTTTCATCTCTTTTAAATTATTTTCCACTTATACATTATTCCCACCACTTATCCAATGTGTAATGAAATCTTAAGTATCAGATATATACTAGAGTTCTTTTATGTTTATCGTATATGCATAATAAAATCTCTCATCTTCTCCTTGATTTCTTAAATAATAAAATCATCATCTATGGTTTGTTAAATTTCCACCTTCCCAGATGATGACTTTCATTTCCATTTTACTTAAATCATGGAAATTTTAAATTCACATTTAATTATTTAAAATTATCTAAATTTTAATAAATGGGTGTAAAATGTTATAAGAAGAAAAATTAAGGTATTATAAACATTATTTTGGTTCTATAATATATTATTAACACTATTAAAACCATTATTCAATATTTTTTAACACATTTTAAGGAAGAAGAACCTGAGGTAAGATACACTCTATTTTAAATCTTCTTAAATGTCTCTTTTACAAAATTTAAAAAGATTGTTCTTTTTTATATGGAATGAGAGGATTCTCATGATTTAATGATTATATATTACTATTACGTTTACATTATATGTTTTAATAGTTATTTTTGAATAATATTATTTCATAATTACGTGCAAGATTTTTAAATGTGATTTGATTTACAGAAAAAGGTTATTTTGAAAATATGAATGTCTTTTTCTTAGGGGTTTAAATGAGTTATCAATTTTTTTATTCATGATATGATCCTTGGACATATTTTATCTCACGAACCAACCCAGGTCGACCCTAAGACGAACACCTGGGTCACCTGAGTCGGCCCGCGACATGGCCTCAAGCGCGTCTCCCCTTACGCCAGAGGTTGCCGACTAGCGGCGAGGGTGTAAGGTAAGTCAGGGGGGAGACTATACCCTCTTATCAAACTGGAGCAAAGGGACCAAAAATAGAGCAACTTAATTAGTGTAAATATTAATAAGAAAGAAGTGGAAAACATTTTTCATTTATAAGGTTTGAATAAAAGTGGTGAATGACAGTTTATATAAGAGATGCATGCATGACATGCTAATGATACAATGGAAGCATTAAATCATGCGACATACTTACACATCAATGAAGAAGTAAATGAATAAAAGTCTCAAGCCCCGAGGGCGATCTCCATGAGCATCCTGAGCCCCAACTCGGTCCTCTTCTACTAACTCCAAGTACAAGAAACAGCAACAACAAGGTCCTGCAACCAAATGGAATCTACTCGGGTACCCCAGTGAAATGGCGGCCCGAGTAGGGTGTGAGATATATATCTCAGTAGGCCAAAACCACCAGGGTCTATCCCACTCTAGACCATGAAATATAATTAAAGTGATGGTATTTGCGAACAATAACAACACAATACAAACAATAAATGCCCGTCCAGGTTCCAAAAAGGACACCTAACGGCAATACCTGCTTCGGCCCATAGTCGGGATAAGAACCTGTTTAAATAAAACACAAGTAAATTCGGTTCAAGCATAAAAACACTTTTTATCATTTTTCTCACTTACTCTATTTATTCACTTATCTTTTCAACTCAGACTGGAAATCCACTCATTCTTACCTTTCTTTATTTGATCACAATTCACTCGGGTTTTACCCACATCTCTCATTCTTTTCATAAATCATTATTATCATTCGTTCGGTGTAGATCGCCATTTCTAACACCCCGTATCACATTTGTTGTAGATCGACATTTCTAACACCTCGAATCAAATTTGGTGTAGATCGTTATGTCTAACACCTCGACAATTATTCGGTGTAGATCATCATGTCTAACACCCCGTATCACATTTGGTGTAGATCTCCATTTCTAACACCTAGATAATCATTCGGTGTAGATAGCCATGTCTAACACCCCGTATCGCATTTGGTGTAGATCTCCATGTCTAACACCTTATATCAAAAGCTTGGATAACCATTGGGAAGGAACGCCATGTCCAAAACCCAACGTTTAAATCGGTCTAGAGCGCCATGTCTAGGACCCAGATTCTCATTTATTTATTACCATTTATCAACTAATTAATCAGTCGACACAATTCTCATTTCATGATTAATTCTTCACATTTAGTTATCCAAATCAGATCTAAAATTTTTATAATCAATTCTCATAATAAATTATCCTTGTTAAACATTCTGGAACTTGCACGAGCAATAGAAGGTAAACAAAAGCATATTGCATCAACATGCCTCTATGTTAGGTGATTAATGACATTAAATGGCACAAGCTAACAAACTTGCTCAAGAAATACATTCGATTCAAACTATTACATTAAATTTATAACTTAAAGAACAAGGAAAAAGGGGCATTTAGGCGGGGCACACCCAAAGGGGTTGCCAAGAGGCAAGGCGAGTACCTAGGGTGGGCTTTACCATAAACGAAGGCCACAGTGGGCATGACCGAACCACCCAAGCATTTCAATAATAAATAAAGAGGCATCGCCAGAAGGTTACGACAAGCAACACAAGACGTGTCATGACATTAGCGCCGAAGTAAAGGGAAGAGGGTAAACACCCTACCCAAAAAGTTCTAATTACATGTTAAGCCATGAACTTAGTAGGTGTCATGGATCGTTTATTATTTCTCAAGAAGCAACGTCATTTGAGGTAACCAGTAAGGTACAAGTACAAGAATGTCATTTATCAAGTATAATGTCAAGCATAAAGAGTCATAAGACTTTTAATCAAGAAATCACAAAAAAGGAAATCTACTACTACACGTTTATTTTGAAGGCAGCTCACCTCCATTGGAGGAGTTTTATTAAAAAACATGTCATTACTTTATCACACAATTCATTTAGTGATATTTATCATTTACTTTAAAACTCATTCAAAACTTAACAAAGTTAAGAATCCAAACAATAAGGAAGGAAATAATGAAATTCTATTGCTACATTTTTAGATTGAAGGCAGCGCACCTCGAAAGAGGGGTTTTATTATTAAATCGTTAGTTTAGTGACCAAACAAACTCTTTTATCTTATTCCTACAATTCACACGATTTGCACAGAATCATTTAATCGGAACTAAACTTGCATAATTAAAATGCTAAGTGCAATATTAAACTCACTATTACTTTACTTAAATTTAAAAGGGCAAGGAGAGGGACCCTACCTCCAGGTGGATCCATCCGTCCACTCCGGCTCTTGGCGCTTTCTAACTAAAGTTGTCGCAGCTACTCCCCCACGAGGAATATGTGATTTCACATACGTATAAGGACACCTAGCCTCTATGCACACGCTCCCCATGGCCATGAGCGTGTGCAATAGGATCCTTACACATATGCTTATACACATAAGCATGTCTCTGATCACCTACACAGGCACTTTTTATATATGTAATGGGTACAACTAGCCCCGTACGTGTATATTTGCTGCCATAGACAAATATACGCATGCCGGGGGAATCCACGTACATATAAATACATACCTATGTCTGCATAGGTGAGTCGCCTAAGCTCCGGCAACCCGAAACCATTCCAAAAGTCGAACGCACTAAACCAAACCAACTAGGAACCTCTAAAACAACCTGATAAATTAATTTAGAGGCTTCGAAGACCAAAAACCGGTGGAAACCTTACCTCGGAAACCAACCGGTGGACCAAAATCACCACAAACCGCCTCGCCTTCGGCGGCAGACACCAAACGCGCACCCACGAGGTCCCGAGATACCTTCTGCATAACCCTAGAGCAGGCGAAACAAGAAAAAGGAACAAAATCAAAAACTAACCCCAACCTATGGTTCGGCCAAATCTCACCGGGCGACGATTAAGTCGAAATAAAGCCGAAAACAGGGAGGAAAAGGGAGAGAAAGACTCACCATGGAGATTTGGAGGATTAAATCGCCCAAAACCGGGAGAAATCGGGGGAAGGAGGCGGCGCCGTGGTGGGGGGGTCGCGCGTGGCTCGCGGGAGAGAAGGGAGGGGGTGCATCGTGTGGGGGTTCTGCCAAGTGAGGGGAGGGAGGTTAGATATGTTTTTAATTTTAATTTATTTATTTTCTTTTATTTTAATTTTAAACAAAAACTAAAACACACCCAACCCGCACGGTTTTACCCGCACCGCCTGAAAAACCGTGTGCAGCCCGCGCGCCTGCTACCGGATACCCAGGGTACCCCGCACGGTTGACCTGCACGGTTAAACCTACCGCACGCAGTCCGATATCGCTGCTTAGAACGGCTCCAGAACTTGGGACCTCGTTCCGATGCTCGGTTTTAAAACTAACCCGCTGATAAAAGAAAGAGTTCAAAAACCTTCGAATTTTATCCGCTCTAAAAAAAGGGTTCGTTACAGTTTATGCTGGGTTTATCCCATTATATATAACAATATTATGGTTTTATCCCCAATATATCTCAATATATGTTGGTTTTATCCCATTATAGCTCAAGATATGATGGGTGAGCCCTATTATAGCTCTCCAATGCATTGGGTACTCTAGAGATAGAAGTTGACCGAATAGTTATTCCATGTATAAGGGTGAACGTAAGAGTGGTATGGTAATTATTTCCCAAGGAAACTACATTATGATTCTATGCATTCTTATTAGTTTTCAAGAAAAGGGTTTATAATGGGTTTTCATGTTTTCATTAGACCAATGTATTTTTATTTATTTATGTCGCTTACGAAGATTTTTGTACTCATCCAAAGTTTCTAAATGTTTTTCATAGGTTATAAGGATGTGTAAGATAAATGAGGAAATAAAGTTAAATGTTATATATATTTTTCAATGAAAACATGTTTTATTTTTAAATATTTTATAATATGACAAAATTGATTTTGTTTGAGTAGTATCCTTATTTTTTAAACATGGTTATGTATGCATTTTTTCATAATCATCTAAAACTAAAAAAAATGATAAGTTCCCCAATGTGAAAGAAAAAATGTTCTTGACTAAATATCAAGATTATGTAATGTTTTAAATTTTGGTTCTTATACACCTAGGATTATATCACTATATACCATAGGTATAATAAAAATGTTAGAAAATAGGTCACATTTGTGTTTCAAAATGGGAACTCACTAACTCATCCTTGTTATGGTGATATTTCAACTATTATTTGTAATTTATAACTCCCTTCTAAATGTATTTTGGAAATAAAAAATTTTCCAAGAAAAATGGATGATATAAACATGTGATATAATCCAAAATAAAACCAAGAATTATCAAAATTTGAGACTATGAATTAATTTATTTCCACCACATAATTAGGTACTTTATCCTTAGCTATAATGATAACATGAACCTGTCATACTCCCTTAGACCTCTTCATTGGTAGCTTCCCTCAACACTTTATAACTTAGTGTGAATATTTATACAATTATCTATAGGTGAAGCACAAAACGTATTTAATTTATTTATTCTCATTGAATTAATTATCTAGATGACCCTTATCTCCAAAATTGTATCATACTCCCATTCCCTTTAAGAATTTTAAAAGATGTTTTTTTACAATATTCATTTTGATATAAATTTATTTTTTCCCTTCTTTTTCATTGAAAATTTAGCTTTTTATTGGTGATTATCCAACCACATATTCTCTTGATTTTCCTTGAAGATAAAAGATCTAGAAAATTAATTCTCTAAATTAGTGGAAATTGATAGTATATCATCATTTGATGAAAATATTTTTGAAAATACTAAATTTTAGATACTTGGATTAAGAACATAAAATAAATGGCCAATCATTCTCCCTAGGTTACATATGTAGTCTAATCCATGGATAGATGATTTTTTGAATTTAGCCTCAAATTCCAACATTGTATCCCCCTCCACTAGATTTAAAGTGATGAAATTCATTTTTATTTTAGCTTGTTGTTCTTAAGGGAATCATTTCATGAATTATATCTCATTAAATGTCCTTAATTCTATGGTTTCTATTTCATCAAAAAATTAGTGTTATAGATCATTTACCACCATTAATCGACATATCCTATAAAAAATATACATATAGAATAACCTTTTCACTTTAATTATATCCCAATGTTAGGAACATCTTTTCAAGATATTTAATCCAATGCTCAACTACAAATGGATTATTAGTTCTACGAAAAGATGGAGGATTTTTCCGTATTAAATTTTCAATCATTGGTGAATCAGGATATGTACCAACATATTAATCCTTTTAAGGAAGGTTATTTATCAAAAATTATTTCATCTTTTCTAATATGAAAATTACCTTCTCAGTTCCAATACTAGTTATAATAGTTTACTTAATAGGTAAATCCATGCATTTTTTACATGTGTTGATTATCTTTCTTCTATTAGGTTATATCACTGAATAATGGCACAAAATGAGTTATATCATAATCGTTAGTAATATTGATCCCTAAAATAAGATATCTATAATGGTAAAAGTTATAAAATAATATGATGGATTGTCATAATTCTCTTGTTATTCATGTTTAATTAAAATATGTTTCCTAAGGTTTATAGTAAACTTATTTAGTTACCAACTGTAAAACCTCGAATATTGTAACCCAGATCTAGTGTTTAATTTATTACATTGGTAAAAGATATAACAGATCCCCCCATATACGATCAATCTATTAATTATCCTAGAATAACTATATATATTCATGAATCCCATGTTATATGGGAAATATTAAATATGTATAATATGAAAAATTCTTACATTCATGATATTTTCATAATATATTTTTCATAATATAGGGAAAGAAAAACAAAAAATGGTGAGGTGATATTCTCAGAACTTTTTCGGTACAACTAATGTTACCATGAGGGAATGAGGCACAATCAATGTGGAAATGAAAATATCTAAAAACAAATTCCAATTAACCAATAATTTGTTTAAAAATACATCCATGAATAATATCAATTTATAATTCTCATGGATAATAATAACTAAATTCTCAAGGAAATAATTTTTAATTTTGGATTTCATGATCTCAGATAACATGATATCTATACTATCAAATACTGATTCAAATAAAGTTTAATATAAGGTTAGGCATACACTAATACTCCATTCAATTTTTCTAACTAATTTTTTCTCATGGAAACTATCGATGCATCGAGGTAATATATAATTTCATGCCCTACCATTCCCATAATTTCTAATTCATTCCTAATGAATTTAATTTAATTTATAATAAAATTACGTATCAATAAATATTTGTACTAAGTAAAGAATTTTAAATGTCAATATTTTACCAGTAAATCAAATTAGTATCAAAGTAAAACACCATCTATAGAAATGGTATACAATTTTTGAAAAATTTATATCTATTATACAAAGAATATGAATATTTAGCATAATTTTAATTTCCCAATGATCAAAAGAAAGGTAATGTTTCAAGAGAAATTTAATGACCATAATATTAATAATAGATAAGATATGTCCATCAATCCCTCATAAATATAAGTTTTTTTAATATGATCATGTTATTTAGAAATGTAAGGAAAATGGATGTTTGATAGATGAATATTTTTCATGTTAATTTGAATACAAAACATATTATTTATTAACACAAAATGATTTAGCATGATGGTGTTTAATTTTTTTATTTTTTTTGATAGGATACTAATTTTTATTGAAAACAATCTTCAAAGAGTTTATTTGATCATGAAAACAATGGAAGATGACAATGAATATTTTAAGAACTAATTATAGGGCATGAAAATTCAGAACTGTTCCAAAACAGAGAAAAATTAGCAAGAAAAAAACAAATTCACATAGTGAATTTTATTCACCACATATAAATTCATTACATAAAATACTTGAACCATATAATGAAGAAAAATTGGAAATTGGGATGATATCATCAAAAGTCATGTTGTGAAAGATATAATTATTACATGACTCATGCATTTTTCTCCCAGAAATACTTTAGAATGTTAAAATAAGTTATTAGAAGTTTTTAACTCTCACATTATACATTATGAATAGTATTCACAATGTAAAATACATAGAAAAAGCCTATAAATAGTGAATTTGAAGAGAATTTATGTTTTCGCCCCTTAATTATTAACTATGACACCTGTGAGACTCCGATATTGACCCAAAATGAATTTATTTGTTAATTTATTGCATCTTGGGAATAATCATTGACTATAAATAAGAGGACATGGGGGTTTAGATTAGATTGATCTATGAGGGGAAACTCTGGATGATGACCTACTGTAGTTTTATCTCATTGTTTTTCTTTTCTTTTATTTTCTTTTCTATTCTTTTATTCAGTATGTGATGTCTTCTTTACCCCATTCAAACTTGTTTACCCTTCACATGGAGGGTTAAATTTTTCATGTGATTGGGAATGTGGGAGGTTGTAATGATCGACATTTTTTCATGTTTTTACACATAAATGAGTAAAATGTTTTATTTCCAAATTTTTCTAGTCTTAATTGAAATTTTTTTAAACACATAATGTATCTTTGTTAGGGTTATATTATTTTTTTCAAATTTCATGGTTTATGTTCTTTATATCCCTCTATATAATTTCCATCTATCAATTAATGACCATATTAGGGTTGGGTGGTGAGAGCATGGAAATCACCAGTACATTTGTGGAATTGTGACCAAAACTATTTTTAATTTGGGAATAACAATACCTAATTGAGTATTTCCCTATTTTTTTCAAGATGAACCTCCAAAACTCCGCACACATCTAAAGGAAGGCAGATTATTGAAGACCTAAACTAGGGTTTCCCTCACCATCACCAACTTCCAACGGGGTGAGAGTATTGAAAATAAGACTCTCTCTCTCTCTCTCTTACCAATTTAGTAGATTAAGCATATGTTATAAATTGAAACTATGATAACAATTCCATAGGTCCAACTACTCCCAAAATAATCAAAACTTTCATCATCTATTTTTAATCAATCATTTTATCTGATTTCTAAAAAACATTAGTTTCTCTAAACAAACTACATAAAAATAAATTTTCATAAAATAAACTAAAAGTCACAACTAGTTTTGATGTTCACTACACATTTAGAAAAAATAATAGGTTAACCAAAAATACAATACTAGGGTAATAAAAGTCTATTTTTTCCTACAGCATGAAAGTTATGTGTTAACCATTTCCCCATTACTAGGGAGGTATTTCCTCAAAAAAAAGGAATGAACAATAATTCAATAAGCCCTATAATATCTTTTGAAAAAAACAAAAGAACGTGATCTAAATTAAGAATCATAATCATAAAATCATAGTTTGATAAAATACAACCCATTGACTCAAGTGACACTTTGATTGTTCACTATAATATTAAAATTTTGTTTGGAAATCCAAACTAGACCTATAATGATCTATGCACTCAACAATTTATTAAACAACATAACTAAATTGATGTTCTGTCATTAGAGAATGATTTTTGAGTTACAAATTAACATGATTCAAATACTACATTAATTACATGGTCATATAAGAGAATACCCAAATACACACATTCAAAAATTGACACATGTATGCTCAATATTTAGGCCTTCGGGAGTTGTAAAGGAATTTGTCAAGTGATGGGGGATCCCATTTTCAAATGAAGGATATCTAAAGAAATTTGTGTACATCCTATAACCAGGATAATTCAATGATTGGTAAGAACTGAATAGATGATTCATGAAAAGTTTTTTCCCAGTATCTAGAAGCATGAATATCTGGAAGGAGATCTATTATATTCTCTAGTTGTCCAAAGAGACACATTATGAATACTAGTATAGGTTCAAGAAGATCTATTCCAACTTACCCCATCATATTATGGAAGATAACCACTTCATTGTTTTATTCTACTAGGTCTTACACGTTAATGAAAAAAATAGTCTTGGTGCCACATATAGAGGATATTTGATAGAAAAAACCCCATCAGATTCTATAGGTCCGATTGAAATTATTTTTGATAACTCACAACAATTATACACTAGAAGTATAGGCAAGAGGGGTACACATGATGTATAAAATTTTGATTCATCACCATTAAGTATAACCATACTTGATGAACTGGCCTGTTTAGAGTGAAAAAAATTTGTGGATCATGTATATAAGAAACCTTTCATTCAATAGATATGGAGTTTATGTTATGAACTAAATCACTTTACTAACCATTGTCCATAATTTTAGGTGATATAAATCTATTTTATAGCATTTCATCCATGAAAAGTTTAGGGGATTCGGCCACATCGTCCCCAATGACAACTTGGGTATGGAAATCAAAAAAGTCATCCAAGGTTATCTTATCTAGATTATTACCCTAATATACCTATATTATAATAGTAGTAATATTATAACCCATAATTATTTCAAAAACTCTAAAATAATCAGTATGAGTTACAAGAATTTCTACTACCACCATTCCAATAGAAAAAATATAAACAACCCTAAAAAATCTCAGTAGAACCAATAAAAAGAAAATATTACAGAGATAAATAATTATGTAGTTATTATAACAAACCAAGTCATAAATATTATGTATTTTTTTTACCAAGAATATAAAAAATATATCAATGCAAACAATCTCATATCCAATTGAAAGCATGATCATGATTATAAAATGAAGTAGAAAAGATATAAATCCACCTCAACAAAGTAAGGCTAATGATTCTGAAAAATATTATGAAGATCAAACTATGCATCTAAAGGAAGGTAACTAGAATAAAAATGGTACAAAGAAAATGTTTAAGAAATATTTTCATATAATACCCTTATAGATGAAGCAAATGAAAATAATATATATCATAAAAATATTCCATTATACATTAGCTTCATCAATGAAAGTGCATGAATATCAACCTCAAAAAAGGATTCATAAAAAACTTTTATAATTTTGAAATCAATATCCCACTAGTGGAATAAATTATAAAATATATAAATATGATAAAATTATCAACGAGTTCTAGATAAAGAGAAGATGCCTTGATGGAAATAAGAGAACTAGTTTAGGAATAAGCATCTCAACATAATATCACACCATTGATACCAAAAAAAATTTAAGATCCCTGTATATTATCTATTACCTGAAATTTTGGCTATTTACAATTTACTAATGCATTATGTGATCTAAGTGATTCAATAAATTTTATGCCTCACTCATTTTTTTCTTCCATATAAATTAGGGAAAAACCTACATAACTGGTGGTGTAATTATCAAATAGATCCATAGTATTACCAGACATAGTTGTAGAGGATATACTCATAGGAGTAAGATGTTTAGTATCCCTAATCAGACTATCCACATGAATAGTTCTATTAGATCAGGTGTCATTAGCCATAGGCATTCCTTCTTGTATGCCAAAGGCTGTCGACTAGTAGCGAGGGTTTATATTAAAATCATGGGGAGAATATACCCAAATGGGAATATATAATACTAGTCTGAGTAATAATATATAGAATGAAATAGAAATAATAAGACTCACAGACTCAAACCAGTCCCGTCATTGGCCTAATAATAGACAATATCATATAAATAGAATAATAAACAAATAACCAACAATAATAAAAGATAAATAAACAATCCATCATGCTAGACACACCACTTGTAACAAAACAATAGAACAAAATGGATCCATTATAGGTCATACAGATCAAGTACCAAAAAGGTACACATGGATAACTACTATAGCTTCATAATATATACAAAATAGAATGTTAAAATTGAAAGAAAACTAAAAAATAGAAAAATGCCAACTAGGAATGACCTCAAGGTACCATGATAATCTCCATGAAATCATCTACTAAGATATATCTCTGGAGTTTTTTCTTTTTCATAATTATAAATTTTTAAAGTCTACACGCATCCTGAAGAACCTGTGTAGGGTTTGAGACGAATATCAATATGATACCAACATATGGTATGTACCTAGAATATATGTTTAAGAAGGTGTGATGAAAAAATAAATAATAATTGTGATTTAATAAACAAAAAAACTCCACCAGTGCTTAGCATCCACCAGGGAGGTGTCACCGGCTTTGGCCAACCACAAAATCTCAGAAGTAAAGAGGGTCCTTGCCTCATGGCCAATGGTAACCATGATGTCAGTGTTCTTGGTGAACCCTCGGGTACCACCTAAATCACGTAACCCAAAACCTTGTGCCTCTGGACACCTCAAGTCACAATATAGTACCAACATTATGAAGGAAAGACAAATGATAGTCAATTGGTCCCACAGACCCCTACTCAATGGAATATGTTAGACTAAGGCCTAACAACTATAGGAACAGTGATATATGTCCTCAAATAAAAGTCCAATCCCACATACTCTATATTAGCAGGCCTCAACCCCCAACCATCAGCCTCAATGCAGATATTTGAATGCTTCTCACCTTCCATGTGGGTTTCTACTACAAGACCCCCAACCATAAATTTATAATCCAAAACTATTGGGGGTATCTACCCATATGAGTGGTCAAAACCGCCTCATTAACGGATTCAACTAGTGTGAACATGACTTATATAGGTTCTTTTTCCATCACGGGTGAGATACAATCACCAAATAAATATCCTAAGCCACACCAACTACCACCTCATGTCCATGAAACCATTCTGCTCAAATATGATGGAATTTCCATCCAATTGTATTGATCCCTGCCCAACATGATAGTCTCACTACTCAAACTGACATCCACGACACCCAATCTAGTGGTTAATACCACTCAATCAAATCCGAGCCAAGACCAACCATAGGATCTCATTGCCTTAATCCCAATTTACATTCCATCCCAACCTCAGACTAAGCTCATCATGACCCCATGGGTCTCAATATATTCAATCTCAATAATTACATATATATATATATATATATATATATCTCAATTTAAAATACTTTAAGATATCAATTCAACTTAACATATTGAATATCATAATCCAAAAATTACCACAAATCTTTATAGAGGTATTAAATTCCTATAATTATTCTAACTGAGCTATAATAATTAAAAAAAATCAATTTAAATAAAAAAAATCATTTAAGAAATTTTTTTCACCCCCACCAAAATACTGCAAAGAGGAAGTACCGCATACTCAGTCTTCCTCATCTGAAAAAAGTAATGGCATGCCCAATAGAATCCCTTAGGGTCACATGGTTATTTTGATATGAAGCATGAGTTATAATAGGGTACCTCTCAAAATACCCAAAATGAAAACTTTATGTTGCGCCCCCAAAACAACCAAAAATAAAAATCAATGTAGGAACCACCTACCTTAGACTTATAGATGTAGGATTGTCTAATATTGAGATCCAATTTGATACTGATTAAAGTAGATATGAGTTTCCATCATATTCCCTTAAAATGGATCAGATGGTAAAATGGTTTTTTGGTGAAAATATAAAGATTAATAGAGGTTTGGATTGGTTTAGCCTTACTGAAATGAGTCTCCAGCATATAACGGATCTGAAATTCAACCTCGGATGAGGAGACATGAGAAAAATCAAAGGATGATAAGGAAGGGAGGGATCTCCCCCCTACTGTGTGCTACAAGGAGGATGAAAAAGGGATAAATAAATATAAATAAAGGAAAAAATGGAAAACATTAATAAAACATGAATGTGCAGGTTTCACAGTTTTCCAAATCGTGAGACAACCATGTGGCAACCACTACCTGAGGCTCTAGGCCTGTATGGGCTACTAACACAGTTTTCCAACCATGCGCAAATAGTATGTAAACCTCTACATAAACTGTAGAGAAACCTACACATCCATGTGCCTCCTATGCACGGTTTACAAAAATAACTCTTGATTACAAAACTAGGTCGCACGATTACTTGGATGAGGCCACATGGTTTTCCCTTAAACGGTGTGCCCTGGCCTGAATTTCCAAAATAGGTCATTTGGTCTCTAACACTCCCAAACCCAAAATAAAACACCCAGATCACTCTCCAAGTCCCTAGACTAACCCAAAAATCTTCATATAATTCCAAATAAACTCTTATAATTTATTTATGATCAATGAAATATAAATTATCATAACCACTAATTGAAAAATTCCTTGTGGGCGTAAATTTTGACCCTTTCTAAAAACATGGGACTTTATAATCTTCCCTCCTTAAGATAGCTCATCCATAAGTTATCAAAAGAAATATAGAGATGGTACATAGCATAGGCATCCCAATAAAAGCTAACAGGGATTACCCTAGTCTCTAATGGATAGGTCAATAGCTTCAATGGGAATTTCCAAACCCGGTCCATTCTAACCCAAAGCTAAAATCACTCAACTGGTCCAATGAACCTTACAAGACTCATTCATACTCTCATGACATGTCATTACAACCACACCTCACCATGTTTTATGGTGTCACACCAGACACCAAAATTGAATCCTAGGCCACATTGGTGCCTGCATCGAGCCCATGGAAACCTTGTCACAACAATGTCCCACATCTCATGGATGCTCAAACTAATCTCGGTGCCTTACACCTCAATCAAGCATACATCATCTATTCCCCGATTCTCAAGTAACCTCAATTAACCTACATCCCTCAGATTCTCCGATGCCTAAGCACATCAAAACTCACATCCAACGATGATCCTAATGGAAAGAAACTCATATTCACATCCAACGATGCTCCTGATTCCAAGTATATCAAATATATATAATCGTGCACCTGAGATGATTCCAAACTATTGAAAAGTATCTATTCATTCTATATATAGGATGTGAACCTAATTCACTCAAAATGAACATTCTTTAATAGACCATGACAAAAGAAAAGAAAAAGTAAATCACTACCACACCCACGACTTTCCTCTAGAAATTGTTGGCTCACCGGCCTGCTCAGGGCCTAGCAGCTCCATGGTGTGCACCTGGCTTGACACATAGCTACCTAAAGCATATCCTCCTTGTGATGCTATACGAGTCACCAGCCATTGACACCATAGCTGGGTCCCACTATATCTTCCTTGACCCTTGTGTGTAGCTGATCATTGATTATCGTCATCTATTATTAATCCTAAACTAATCTCAGAATCTTATTCCTACCTCGGTCCCTATGTATCTGTTGTCTGAGAAGGATCCCTATAAAACTAATCGAGATGACTGGCCTTTTTATAGGCCTAGAACTCCTTTGGAGGATGTTGAAACTAAATATGAACATGACCAGGCTATCCATGCTGGAATAAAACTACTGAAGAGGCAATCTGATGTGTCCTGCTTGAGTCCTTTTCCTAACTTCCCTATTAGAACTCATACCAACATCATTTACTTCCATATTAACTATCACCTGAAGAAGCCTCCCACCTCAAGTGGGACCTCCCCATCATGTTTCACTCACATATAAATGATAGATCCACCACCCATGATAACGAGTCCTACCTAATAATATGTATATGCACAGAAATGGAATTCTATAAACCATCTTTGAAGTACCACACCCTCAAGGTGTCATCACTTACCATACCTGGTGCAAAGAGAGAAAATTCAGTGAATATAGATACACATTACATTATCGATATATCACAATACTGAAGGCTCAACAACTCTCGTGCTCTCTCCTCCATCAGCATCTCCAGGAAAATTTTCTTGAAGAATATATCCTCAAAATCCTTAAAGGTTAGTCCCTCGTGTCTACCAGCCTAAACTTTCAAATCCCACTAGTTCTTTGTTGACCCTCTGAGCATGTATGTATCAAGCTTGAAACTCCACCTTGGAAGAATCTAGAGCTTCTCAAAGATTATATTCACACTCTCTAACTAGATCTTAGCAACCTTTGGACCACCCTCACCTTGAAAAAGTGGAGATTTCAATGACTGGAACTCATGTGTAAGGAAGGACATAGAGGGATGTACTCTCTGATCACCTCTGTCGATCCCCTGCAAGACACGTGCTAGGATCGATCATTGCTTCTCTTCAAGCTACGACCCAAATGTTTTCAAGTCCAATAACTACCAATCCTATACTTGGACTTTAACATGATCATGTCCCTAAGACTATATCGGTGGCTTGTTATCTACCTGACCCTCAGAGGTATGGACCTACATGTTCTCCTTTGGCACTGTATCATCACCTGTCGGATCCTCCATATGGGTTGTACAGGAGGAACCCACTGAATACCGTAAATGATCATACTTCCCATATATATAACAATATATATATACCAAAGATAAAGAAATCAGTAAATAGGAAATGTATCATCACTACACTTATAGATCCAAGATTCACAATATACCCAGGCCATGCTCATCCTAACCAACAATGTTGCTTCAATATGATGACCTGGCCTCCCAATCTTAGTAATATTAACCCCTTTATCCATAGTATGTGACTTCTCCTATAATAGACTAACCCATTTCTCATGCCACTTGAAATTACACATATATATAAAACATGGAATATCAATTACATATCACATTTTTTATTTCAAAAGAATCTAAATCATGTAAATCCCACATTTTCCTAAGGAATTTTATATTTATCACATCATATGATCACTTTACAAAACATACATGGAACTATAAAATTAAAATACCCTAAAATGTCACTTTTAAAAGACAAGAAATAACAAACATCACATCCCCCATTCAATACCGGTCCAAGGGTCCAAATTCTCATCCATTACCTCACTGAGTCAAGGGCCACATATCACAACAAATAAAATCACATTTCATGTGAACCATCGAGGTGGAAATAATATAAACTATAATCCAACAAAAAGATAAACAACAATTCCCATATAAGGAAACCCAATATCTCCCTCGAACATTGGGATGTAGGAACCCAACAATGAGTTTCTAAATCCACTTACCAAGAAAACCAAATCTCTAGTCTACCATAACCCAAATATTAATACCAACAAGAGAGTTAAAAAGTACTCTTATGGTGCATCTTTTATTGTTCCAAACCTGATTAGCCACCCAAACATTGCTATCGGACCGGGTTCCACTAGCCTTAGGTGTACCTCTCCATATTACAAAGGATTCTGACTTGAATAAAGGGTATAAATGACAATATTATGGAGACTATACACTAAGGGGAAGATATAATATTGGGCTGATTAATAAGATCTAAGATGAAGTGGAAATAATATGAATTAGTAGACTCGAACTAGATCCTCCATTGGAAAAAGCACAGAAACTATCAGATAAATATAAGAATTAATAAATAACCAAATACAATGGAATATAAATAAAAAATCTTGAAATCTAGACACATAATTTGTATCGTCCAAATAGAACAACATGCATCCATGGATTTCCATATACATCAATTGAAAAAAATGGATCCCATGGCTAACCATTGTAGAAACGTACAATATAAAAAATAGCATACTGAAATTGAAAGAAAACTAAACAAAAGAGAAACTCCAATTAGGCCTGACCTCAATGTCTTGTTCCCATCACCATGAAGTAGCTACAAATATAAAACTCCTAAGGCAGATCCTTTTCATGAATGTAAATTAACAAAGTCTACATGCATCTCGAAGGACCTGTATAGGGTTTGAGGTAAATATCAGTTGGATACCATCCAATGGTGTATTCCAAGAATATGTGTTAAAGTAATAATGACACAAAAATAAATAAGTTATATGATGTAATAAACAAACAAAAACTCCACTGGTTCTCAGAATCCACCAACAAGGTGTCACCTACATCAGCCAACTCTGGAATCTCATAAGTAAGGAGGGTCCTTGGATAATGTCCCAAGGCACCCCTAATGAAAAAAGTCTAGTTGAATCCTCTTATTACACCTCAATCACATAACCTATCACCCCATGCCTCCTGAATCCTCATGTCTCAATATAGTAACGATGACTCGAAGGCATTCCAAATGATAGCAACCTGGTCCCACAGTCCCCTACGTGAAGGCACACATCATCATAAGGCTTGAAAACTAGAGGAACAATGATATCTATCCTCAAATAAAAGTTCAATCCCATGACCTCAATATTGGTAGGCCTCGGCCCCGAACCATTGACATCTGAAGTCTACTCACCTTCCACTTAAATTTCTATAGAGAGAAACCCAAAACCATAATTACATAATATGTTACTATCAGTGGCCTCTAGCCACATGGGTGGAAAAAACAATCTCATTAACAGAATAAAATTGTGTGCACATGACTCATATTAGTGTTTTCTCCACTATGGATGAGTGTCAATCACCAAATAAATAATCTAAGCCACACAAACCAGAACCTCTTACCCCTATGACCATATACTCAAATATGATGGCTTTTCCATCCAAATTTCATGATCCATGCCCAACCTGTCAGTCTCTCTAACTCATACCAAAGTCCATAATGCTCAATCTTGTGGTAGACACCACTCAATCAAATTCGGGGCAAGACTAACTAGATGATATCATCAACTCAATCTTGATGTCCATACAATACTAACCTCAAGTTGATCCTGTTATGATCTCATGGTCTCAACATAAGCAATCTCAAGCATTACATATATATAAATAACTTTTAAAAAATGTAAGAAATCAATTCAATTTAATATATTGAATTTCACAATCCAAGAATTACTAAATATTATCATAGAGGAATTTAATGCATCTAATTTGTATAATTGGGATAAAATAATTTAAAGAAATCAATTTAAATCAAAATAATTTAATTTAGACAATTTTGGATCCCCAACCAAAATACCCCAAGGAGCAATGATCTCTAACTCATCCATTCTCATTCAAAAAAAGGTAAGGGCATGCCCAATGAAATATATTAGAGTCAAAAAATCATGTTGATATGAAGCATGAGGTATAACATGGTTCCACTCAAAATACCCAAAATGCATGCTTTTTGACATGCCCCAAAAATGACTAAAAAACAGAAATCAAGGTATGCACCAACACTCTTAGAACCATAGATATAGAAACATCCGATATCGAGATCCAAATAGAAGTTGATCAATGTAGATCTTATTTTTTTCTATATTCCTAATAATTTTTCAAATGAAAATAATAGTCCATCATTAGAAACAAAATATGGAGATAGTTATAGATGGGGTTAGCCTAACCGATATGAGTCTCTAGATTCCAACGGATCCAAAATCAGACCTTAGATGAAGAGATGGGAGAAAAATAAAAGGAGAGGAGGAAGGTAAGGATATCAACCTACTTGGCATTACAAGGAAGAATAAAGAGAAATAAGGGGAAAAAGGAAAACTTAAAAAACCCATTATATAGGCTGCATAGTTTTTCCAAAACGTTTTCCAACCATGCGGTAAACCTCTGTAATAACTACAGAAAACATACACTATAGAGACCCATACTTTACGTATATAGACATTAAATTACTTTTGTGTAATACTTAATACATTACAAAAATAGATGCCCAAAGACCTTATTAGTTTATTGTATTTGGAAACTCAGAACATAATCTTCTAATCCTGGTGAAAGATCTACAACATCTCCCATAAAGACCTTCCCCTTTGATTTTCTTACCTAAAACCTTTCTTTATCTCCTAGGGAAAAGAAAACATAAAAAGGGTGAGCTCAAATTCTTAGTAAGGGTGAACATGGAGAATATAAAACAATCCCTAGACATTTAAAGGTAAGAACATGAACATAAAACATCAAAATCATGAGTAATGGCATAAATCTTGGCAGTGCATAAGGCATAGATCAAAAAGTAACATTAACCATGATAAAATAGAGTGGTAATAAAAGATTTAATTGTGGAAACCATTAATAACATGTTATTATTTCCATTGTAGCCAAGGCATTTCTACCAAGATCATCATTGTGGACAAAGTCCCATACTGAATCGAGTTCACTCCTCATTCCAGTCTTGTATCACTGAATCAGATTAACTTTTCATTCCATCCATGTCTATCTCATGAGATATAAATCTTTACCCAATGCATTGGATGGAGATATAGGTCCCACCCATCTCATAATGAAATCATTCTTATGTGTGCCACAACATAAACATAAATCATTCATCATAACCCAGAGAATAAAATGGGTTTCATAAACATCATCACATCATAACATAATCCATATAAAAAAAATCGATATAATTTCATCATAAGAAAATTGAAACCATGTAAATCATAGAGACATTATACTTGAAACATACACATATGAAATAATGTCATCTTATATGGAAATTGGTTTTGATAAAACACATTAAATTAATTCATGAGAAAAATATTATTTCTTCTTCAAAATCATTTTCTTTTCAAAAAATGCCTTGCAATTTTAAAAGAAAAGAATTTTGTTGATAATAGTCATGAAATATTGTAGAGTAAGCTTCATGAAAATAATGCATTATAAAACTGTAAAAATCCATTCATTTCGTATAAGTTAAAAAACATTATTCTCGTACTTTTTCCGGAAAAGACAATAAGTACCGTATATGGTAAACAAAAGAAGGATTCCTTCCATAACACATAGTAAAAGTCAAATAGGGGTAAAATTACTTTAAACATACATGGAAGATTATTAAACACTTTATGAAAAACATTTTTATGGACATGGATGAAAAATATAACCTCAGTAAATACTTACGTATAAGCAATCTCGGATAAAAATGAGATTGCTAAATTATCCCTAACCTTATGTCCAATTTATTTCATATGTGTCCGAGACTACTATATAGTGTGTTTAAACATATTATTAACTTTTAAAAGAACCATAATAATATTTATGATATCATACATGATTCACTTACGTCTTTATATTACCTTTTCCTTTTTCAATTCCCTGTTAAAGCAGTGTTTTGGGTAAATTTGTTTCATTTATCGTACATGTTTTGACTTGTAATTATTCATATGATTACTTAGATCATGATTAAATATTTCTATAATGTAAAACAAGATTTATATATAATATATATTCATCATATAAATATATAATAGATCGATAAAAGTAATGAAATACACCATTCATGGAGACGGTAGGTCGTACATTCGCATGAATGTTGTTTTCGTTTCCTTATTAAATTGAATGGAAGTAATTAAATAAAAAATAAATAAATCCAGTATCATTAATATGTCATATATTTCATGATTATTTAATATATATACTTTATAATCATTCTTGAATGGTTAACTTGGAGAATAAACCTCATCGTGTCGTGGAGACGGTAATCCATACGTACGCACGAGCAATGATATCCTTCCCATAATTATTGAATGGAATTATAGTGGGTGATATAAAATCTCAGAATTAGTATCATGTTATAATAACCATATATAGTTGTTCTTTACACCATTATACCCATCCTAGTAAGGTGGTGGTGGAAAAATAGATTACGCCACGGTGTAGAGATGATATTCTATACGTACGCACGCGCAGTGATTTCATTTTCCGTAGGATGGATAGAAGGTAAAATGGGGTTGTTTCATATTTATAATAACATATCAGTATATTAGTTATACTTATTTCATTACTTTATAATGAAACAACTAAATAATAAGTAGAAGAAGAAATAAACGTGAACAAATCGGTAGAAGAGATTACCTCTTCTTCGACGCGCATCCCCTTAACCTTCTCTTAGGGCACTAAATTTTGTCTTTGAAGAATACCAGGACCTCTAGTAGGTTTCTATGGAACTGTAGAAGTGAAATGGTCATATCTTGGCCGAGATTGATGGATCAAATTTGTGTGAAGAGGAGAGGGAGTAGGTTCCCTTTCATAAGAGGGGTGAGGTCCACAGTAGAAAAAAATTAAAATATTATTTTATAATAAATTCATATTCAGTTTATAATGGCCCAAAAGTGACTTATTTCTAGGATATGGTGGATATGGGTCTAAATACTCTCAAAAAATAGGTTTTAGACAAGTTTATGTTACCATTTTAACCTTATCATTTAGATTTAACTCTTAGTTAAATAATTTAACTTTTACCATGTCTTCTTGTATTCCTACACTATATGGTTAATAAACATACTATAAACTGCCAATAGAACCCCAATTGGTTCATTAATTTCATATATATTATTATATAATTCTTTTTTCCAAACCATATATTTTTAGGAATATAGTATCAATTAATAATATAATATTTTTTTTAAAAACTCTTTTCTGTCAATTTTGACAATATTTGGTATGTTATTTTTTCTAAATTCATAAAAGAATTTTTACCTCAACAAAAATTAATCTAACCAACCATAATATGTTATATTAACATATAAAATTAGTTTTATTCATAAAAAGTCTCAAATTATATTTATTTGGGTATTTATAATATCAATTATACTAATATTTCATTAATTAGGTAATTACTGCATTACCATAGTGTTATAAATAAATTAAATTATTTAATGTCCAAAAATTATAAATAAAATACCGTTATGTAGGAAATATTTTTATCTTTCTAATTAATATTTATAGTCAAATTTATCTTATGTATAACCCTATATTAATAATGTTTTAGTTATTAAACTTTGATTTTAACTATTTTAACTATTATTTAAATAAAATAATAATAAATGACCTAATCTAATCCAGGTGGACCTAAAGGATAATAATTTATTCCTAAGGTTTTTTATTGTCTAATTACACTTATCCAATAGAATTAGGACATGTTTTGGGTAATAATAATATCATTTTTACCTTTAATTACCCTATTTACTTTTAACTGTGGTAAATAAAAGTAAAAAGTTATTATTCACTGAATATTGTTTTTATCTTATTGAACCACATTTTACTCCTTCATATTAACCATGTATCTCGGATTTTTGAAATTCCTCTCATGGAAGAAGTAAAATTAAGTTTTATGTAAATTTTTAAATTCTCCAAGGAGGTGGGTAAAAGACTGTGAAAAGTTCAATAAAATTTTTATATATCTAAAATTATTATAAAATGACTCCAATGAATTATATTGAACTTATATAGGTATTATGTTTCAATTTTTACCGAAAATAAATTTAAATAAAATAAATAATTATTTAAATTAAAATCTGATTTTAAACTATAACTCAGTGTTTTCACTATTCATCAAAAATTGAAAGTTTTCAGAAAAATACCAAAACTTTACCCTAGGATAATTTCGATATTTCGAATCCAAAAATGAAGTCCATTTTAAAAGATAAAATTTATAAAATTTTAAAAAGTGGGTATTACTATTCATCAAGGCTATTTTATATAATATTTTAATAACATATCGTTGTTTAGTGAAACCCAGTATTGCGTACTACACACGCTATCGAGAAAGGTCATGATTGCGTGTAATGAAAGCCAAGTCAGGTATGTATGTACTACAAGCTCCCTTTGGTGTTTCATATAACATAATCAAAACATATTTTATTTATACATTAAAAAATCTATACCTAATGTTACGTAGAATAATTTCATCAAAACAAACTTGCAATTGTGTGTAACACGAGCCATGAATAGTGTTGTGTATACTACAAGCTAATACGGTGTTGTGTATAGTACAAGCTAATCTTGGTTTAGTGTAAAATAGAAGAAATCAATGAAATTAAACATAATATATCTCATAAAATCTTGGGGTGTTACATTCTACCCCCCCTTAAAATGAATTTCACCCTCGAAATTCGTTGGGGTTATAAATGGTTTACTAATAGAAAGTTTCATTCATAGAAACCCACATCGTAAAAAGGAATACTAAAATTTAATTTTAAAAACTAATGTATAAAATGTTATGGTTACCCAAATTAACTCATCACTGGGTTTCCACATATAAGAACATAGGTGAAAATATGGATATGGAAGAGAAATCTAACCATCAAATTCTGGTGGAGAGTGGTAGAGAACATGGCTATGAAAAAGACAACAATCACAAAGCCATAAATTTGTGAGGATATAAGGTACCATCTGGTAAAACATTTTTTTTCAAGATCATTTCCCTAAAGTTGAAAATTTTAAAAAATACTTACTTGATTTTGGTATAATCTCCATATTGTTGGTGCCTTGAAAAATTTCCACTTCATCTCTTAAATAAATTAAGTTGAATTTGTCTTTCGTGAAGTGTTAGAAGATCATGTGATAGAATGATAAGTCATTCCATTTATCTCAAACATATGGTTAGAAAACGTTATATACATAAGTCCATCTTATGGTGAGATTAACTGTATATGATTACAAAAATGGACTTATACTTAAACTATCATACTGAATAATAAAATAAAACTAATTTATACTAACCAGGGAATTCCTATAGGCCAGTGGTAGGTTATAAAGGCATGTTACACTTTGGTTGTGGGTTCAATTCCCACAACCTATTCTAAGGTGACAGGTTGTCGCTCATCCTATAGTTTGTCCTTTTTCTAAAACTACACTATTACAACATTACAGAAATAATATCGAAAAAAAAGTTCTAGCCTCAAACAGTGCTATGTGATGTCTAACTTAATCCTTTCTAATATTTAGGCTTATCCAAAATACTTTTGTCCAATATCATAGTATAAAGAAAAATATTACTAGAGAGGTCATCTACTAAGAATGTGATTACCATCATTTATCCCCAATATATCAAAAGATATATCTTGTTTTTGGTCACATTCCAAACATGTGAATATCTTAATCATTATTGAAAATGAATTCCCATTGAGCCATAGTGGAAGACATTAATGTTGTCAAAAGTTAACTCTTTCCACATACAAAAATCCCAAAATTTATATATACTCAAACCATGATGTTACTTTTTCCTTATATCAGCCATGAGATCATTAATACTATCAAACATATTATTTTCTCCGTATCCATTCATTATGAGCATATCATCTACTTTCCAAAAATATATGAATAACCTTTCATGGTTACCGGTACCATTCAATATATACTTTTAAATACTTTAGGAAAAAAATAGTGTAACAATCCTTAGATGCATCTTTATTCCATAGTACCATAACCTATACAACATAACTCTTGATAAACATAAAACATTCCACTACATTCTTAAACCATCGACTGAGCTACATCATTTTATTCCTCAACACTTCTTTCATATCATATATCATTTGTAGTCTCCTCATCATCATCAACATAAATACTACCCATACGAACATGTTGATTCTCTTCATGAGACTTTTCCTTAGGGAATTTGTTTTCATAATGCTAAAACATTCAACATTTAAAACATTTAATAGTTTTTTATGTCTTACAATTACCATTATCCTTGTCCATAGTGTTAACTGAACCCTTTCCTTTGAAATTACTGGCTTTGTGTCGTTCTTTTCAACAATGAAAGCATCTTCCAGTTCCTTTGAAACATTCTCCTTGATGTCTCTTCCCACATGATTTACATGAGAAAAATTGAACTTTCTTTCCTCTATGATCATCATGAAACTCCATCTTTCTCTTATTAGCTGATTCGGGATACTTACCAAAGTTGAGATTATTGATCATATTATGAGATTGATGATTAGGCATAATAAGGATGTTTGGACTTCCAAATCCCGTTTCATTTGGTTGCTTATGAAGAATGCCATTCCATTGTCCATCATATCCTCTATTATTGTGAATCTCCCTATTTTCATACATTTTCAAAAACCCAAAAAAAATAGTGTGAGAGGCAAGAATCAGGCTAGGAAAAAAACATAATAAACAGGGAGTACCTTCAATATATAACATCTTAGGTTTATTTCTATGATCTTTTCCATAATTCTAGGATTATAACCTATATTTATACTTAACCTTAGTTAAATCCTTATACATACCTTAGAAATATCTCTAGGGATTTCACTAAAGTTTTCACATCCTAGTTTCCATAGTAGCCAAGGCATTGCTGCCAAGACCATTATAGTGGACAAAGTCCCTTACTGAATCGAGTTCACTCCTCGTTCCAGTCTTGTGTCACTGAACTGGATTACCTTTCCATTCCAGCCATGTCTATCTCATGAGATATAAATCATTACCCAATCCATTGTAGGGAGATATAGGTCCCACCTATCTCATAATGAAATCATTATTATGTGTTCCACAACATAAACAAAAATCATTCATACCCAAAGAATAACATGGGTTTCATAAACATCATCCCATCATAACATAATCTATATAAAACAAATGGATATCATTTCATCATAATAAAATTGAAACCATGTAAATCATAGAGACATTATACTTGAAACATACACATATGAAATAATGTCATCTTTGATGGAAATGGTTTTGATAAAACACTTTAAATGAATTCTTGAGGAAAAGATCCTTTCTTCTTCAAAATCGTTCTCTTTTCACAAAATTTCATGTAATTTTAAAATAAAAGGATTTTTTTGAAAATAGTCATGAAATATTATAGAGTAATCTTCCTGAAAATATGGCGTTATAAAACCCTAAAAATCCGTTCATGCCGTATAAGTTAAAATAAACATTCTTCTCATACCTTTCCGGGAAAAGTCAAAAAGTACCTTATATAGTAAACAAAAGAAAGATTCCTTACATAACACAAAGTAAAAGTAAAAGAGGGGTAAACATGACTTCAAACATACATGGAATAATATTAAACATTTTATGAAAAACATTTTTATAGACATGGATGAAAAATATAACCCCATTAAATACTTACGTATAAGCAATCTCGGATAAAAATGAGATTTCAAAATTATCCCTTACCTTATGTTCAATTTCTTCCATATGTGTCCGAGCCTCCTATATAGTGGGTTTAAAAATATTATTAACTTGTAACAAAACCATAATAATATTTATGATATCATACATGATTCACTTACAGCTTTATATTACTCGTTCTTTTGTCAATTTAATGTTAAAGCATCGTTTTGGGTAAAATTGTTTCATTTATCGTACATGTTTTGACTTTTAATTATTTATATGATTACTTATACCATGATTAAATATTTACATAATGTAAAACATTATTTATATATAATATATATTCATCGTACAAATATATAACATATTGATAAATGTAATTAAATACACCGTTCATGGAGATGGTAGGTCGTACGTACGCATGAACGCTGTTTTTGTTTGCTTATTAAATTAAATAGAAGAAAGTAAATTACATATAAATAAATAAAGTATCATTAATATTTCATATATTTCATGATTATTTAATATATATACTTTATAATAATTCTTGAATGGTTAACTTGGAGAATAAATATCATCGCGTCGTGGAGACGGTAATCCGTACGTACGCACGAGCGATGATATCGTTCTCATAATTATTGAATGGAATTATAGTGGATTATATAACATCTCAGAATTATTATCATGTTATAATAACAATATATAGTTATTATTTACACCATTATACCCATCCAATTAATGTGGTGGTGAAAAAACAGATTACACCACGGCGTGGAGACGATATTCCGTACGTATGCACGAGCAGTGATTTCATTTTCCGTGGGATGGATAGAAGGTGAAATGGGGATGTTTAATATTTATAATAACATATCAGTATATTAGTTATACTTATTTCATTACTTTATAATTCAACAACTAAAGAATATGTAGTAGAAGAATAAAGACACTTGAAAGAATCTGTAGAAGAGATTACCTCTTCTTCGATGCGCCTCCTCTTAATCTCCTCTTAGGGCACTATAGTTTGTCTTTGTAGAAGATCAGGACCTCTCTTAGGATTATATAGAAGTGAATATGTGAAAGGGTCAGGGTTTGGCCAAGCTTTAAGGCTAAAATTTGTGTGAAGATGAGAGGGAGGAGGTTCCCTTTTATAAGAGGGGTGAGGGGCATCTTAGGAAGAACTTAAAATATTATTTTATAATAAATTCATATTCAGTTTATAATGGATCCAAATTGACTTATTTAGAGGCTAGGGTGGGGATGGATCTCAATCCTCTAAACCAATATGTTTTAGAAAAGTTTTTGTTAGCATATTAACCTTATCATTTATATTTAACTCTAAGTTAAATAATTTAACTTTTACCATGTCTTCTTGTATTCTTACACTATATGGTTAATAAACATACTATAGACTACCAATAGAAGCCAAATTGGTTAATTAATGTCATATATATTATTATATAGGTATTTTGGCCGAACCATAGATTTTTACAAATAAAATATAAATTAATAATATTATATGTTTTTTAAAAACTCTTTTGTGTCAATTTTGACACTATTTGGTATTTTGTTTTTTCTAAATTTATAAAAGCATTATTACTTCGAAAAAAATTCATCTAACCAAACATAATATGTTATATTAACCTATAAAATTAGTGTAATTCCTAAAAAGTTTCAAATTACATTTATTTGGGTATTTATAACTTCAATTATTCTAATATTTCATTAATTAGTTAGTTACTGCATCACCATTGTGTCATAAATAAATTAAATTATTTAATGCCTAAAAATTATAAATAAAGTACCATTATGTAGGAAGTTTATTTATCTTTCTAATTAATATTTATATTCAAATTTCTTATATGTATAGCCCTATATTAAAAATGTTTTAGCTATTAAACATTGATTTTAACTATTTTAACTCTTCCTTAAATAAAATAATAAAAAATGTCCTAATCTAATCCAAGTGGATCTAAAGGGTAATAATTCATTCTTAAGGTTCTGTTTGGTCTAATTACACTTATCCAATATAATTAGGACATGTGTTCGGGTAATAATAATATCATTTTTAACCTTAATTTCCCTATTTACTTTTAACCGTGGTAAATAAAAGTAAAAAGTTACTATTCACCAAAAAATATTTTTATCTTATTGAACCACATTTTACTCCATGATATTAACATGTCTATTGTATTTTTGAAATTCCACTCACGGAAGCTGTAAAATTATGTTTTATGTAAATTTTCAAATTCTCCTAGGTGATGGGTAAAAGACTGTGAAAAGTTCAATAAAATATTTACATATCTAAAATTATTATAATATAACTACAATGAATTAAATTGAACATATATAGGTATTAGGTATCAATTTAGACCTAAAATAAATATAAATAAAATAAATAATTATTTAAATGAAAATTTGGTTTTAAACTATAACTCAGTGTTTTTCACTATTCATCAAAAATTGAATGTTTTCAGAAAAATACCAAAAATTTACCCTAGGCTAATTTCGATTTTCCGAATCCAAAAATGAAGTCCATTTTGAAAGATAAAATTTATAAAATTTCAAAGTGGGTATTATTATTCATAATGGCTAGTTTATATAATATTTTAAAAACATAGCTTTGTTTAGTGAAACCCGGTATTGCGTACTACACACGCTATCGAGGAAGGTTGTGATTACTTGTAATGTAAGCCATGTCAGGGCTGCGTGTAGTGAAATATCCCTTTGGTGTTGCATATATCATAATCAAAACTTATTTCATTTATACATTAAAAAAAATCTATACTTAATTTTTCGTAGATTAATTTCCACAAAACGAACTTGAAATTGTGTGTAACATGAGCCAAGAATAGTGTTGTGTATACTGCAAGCTAATACGGTGTTTCATATAGTACAAGGTAATCTTGGTGTAGTGTATAATAGAAGAAATCAAAGAAATTAAAAAGAATATATCTCATAAAATCTCGGGGTGTTACATGCACAGTCATGGGCCTCTGATGAACGGTTTAGAAAAACCGTAATCCAGTACAAAATTGGGTCACATGGTTACCTGGACACACGGTTTTCCTCTAAACTGTATGCCCTGTCCGGAATTTCCAAAATAGGCCATTTGGACTCTAATGCTCCCAAAACCAAACATAAACACCCTACGCCCTCTCCAAGCCCCTATACTAACCCAATACCATCATATAAGTCTAACTTAACTCTTAGAATTATGTTCTGATTTACAAAACAAAAAGTTGTAAAACCACTAATTAAAAAATCCAAAAATGAGAGTGAATTTTGACCCATTCTAAAAACCTAGGACATTAACAGAGGAATTATTTTTATAGTGGGCTTCTACATTATTTTTATTAAATAATTAAAATCACCTTGATACTCTCCCATATTTATGGGGATACCCTTCTTCAATACAGTAAACACGATCATCAATGTTTATGAAGGAATACTCGCAATGGATCTTGGAGATAGTACAATAAAATTCAACATAATTGATGCAATAAATAATTGATCATGTATTCATTCACTGAATTTGAACTCCCATGAAGAAGATACAAAAATAATTAAATATGCAGGTATGCTTCCTAAATTATTAACATTAGGAGATTTTTAATTGTTTGAAAATACCAATACATATAAACAAAAAATACAAATTTCATGTTATAAAAAGAGGATAATTTTATTTTTTTTATGATATATTAAAATACAATAACTTGATACAATATATCCATTCCTTATAATTAGGAATCCCCAACTCAATTTCATCCCCTGAGTAACCCTGAAGACTATACATAAAACTTATTCCACGCAATTTAATGTATGTGTACCTTATCGATGGAGAGAAACTATAAGTAATCATTATGAATAATCTATCTAAGACCTAAGAACAAAATATTTTTGTCCTTCTAAAATATTCTTAATCTATTGGATGGATTTTTGGAGAAATTACATGGATCAACCCTAAAGTCTTCTCTCAATTAATTTTTTTAAAAGGTGACTCATGATTACTTATACATACATAATGAATACTCAATCCTACTACCATAGAGGTTTTTCAGAAATAAATATATAAAACATTAGTATTAAACTTAATTTACCCAATCTTTTTCTTAATGTGGGTCATCCCCATTCATGTTAAGCTAAATAAAATTTGTTTAAGCATTGTCAAGAATGAGAAAATTGATCAAATCCCCATGTGAGTGAAAAATAGTAGGAGGGTGTCGATAGGTTATAGAAATATAAATAAAATTTACCAAAAATACCATTTTCCCACCACATTCTTTGATTATAGGATAAAATGGTTATCATATAAGAATAATTATTGATTTTAGATGGGTTTTAAGATACTTTCAGGTACTAATTCCACCAAAATTCTCTAAAAAGAAAAATTCCACCTATCCTTTTGAAAAAATCACTTAAAAGACGATTCCATTTGTTATATGAAACGAACCAAGTATATTTCAATGGTATTTTTCTAGTATTTTCTCAGATCATATTAAAGACTATTATGAAGTTTTTCTTGATGAATTCACTCTTTCTGGTAATTATTTGAAAATTTTGTTAGGGAATTCAAAAAATGTTTTGAAATATGAATATAGAAAAATATTTCATTAGCCATTAAAAATTGTAATTTTGTAGTCATAAAAGGAATCGTGTTAGGGAAAAAATTAGAGAAAATAATTATGGTAGATAAGTCAAAGGTTGATGTAAAAAAATTAATTTCTATATACAAATTATCTTGAGAAATTTAGATCACTTTTAGGCCATCCAGGTTTCAAAAAATGATTTATATGATATTTTAATAAGATTTTTATACCTAAATAAATATTACTATTAATAAAATATGTGTTGAATCTAAAGTCTTTGATAATTTGAAAAAAGGTTTATTACACCATTAATAATGAGACAACCCAATAGGGACCATCATTTTGAGCTGCTCTATGATGCATCCAACTAAGCTGTGGGTTCCTCCCTCTCATAATAAATTTAATGAAAACCATAAGTCATATCTTATTCATGAAGTATAATATATTCCAAAATAAATAAATTACACAACCAATAAATAGGAAATCCTTATAGGTTATTTTTCACTAGATAATCTCAAATATTATTTTATTGGAACTAAAAATGTTTTTTTCAGATCAAGCAACACTTAGGTACATTATGAGAAAATAAGATTATAATATAAGATGGTAAGTTAGATGATTATCTTAAAATATTTTAATCATTAAATTGATGGAAAATGGGGAAATAAAATCAGTTTATTTTCATCTGAGTCGACTAACCCACACCACTAATATAGATATTCTATGTCAAAACCCATTGACTGATTAGATTCCTTGAGAACAGCATTACATCAATGAAATAGAAGTATTATGGTATACCGATATTGTCAATTATTCAGTGGAATATCAGTTAACATATCATTTATACAGTTATCAGCACTACAAACATAGATCTGACTCTACGTTTTAAATTTGGGAAGACCCATTCATCTCAAAGTTATGAACTAATCATTAAATAAAAGATGTTTAATTGAAATAATAATAGAATGATTTTTTGAATTATATCATGCATTATATTGCGGAGTCCATATTGGATACAAAATTATAGCTAGAAAATTCATAGAATCTAGGATATATTGACCTGTATTATTTACATATTCCCACAAATTTTGTATGAATTTTGAAAAATACCAATTTTTTAAAAAAAATCTAAAGAGATATGAAATTTCTCAAAAACCAATTACATTCTATGAAATATTTCAACTATAGGGAATGAAATTCATGGTATTATTACCAATTTCATATTTTTATTCTTATATTCTTCTTACAATATATTATGATTTAGAATGGATGGAAGAAAATTACATTGACACTGATGATGATATACTTGTCTAGTATTTTTTAGTACTAACATATTCTAAAGGTTTGGAGTACCACATTCCATTATTAGAGACTGAGGGATACACTTATTCAATAATAAAATGGATGCATCACTAAAATAGTATGGTGTGAATCATAAAACCTCAACCCCATGTCATCCACAATAAAATGATCTTGTAAAACATGAAAAGTAGAAATAGATGGAATTATAGAAAAGGAATTCAAACCCAACTAGAAATATTGGGGATAAAATTTTAAAGATTATTTATCGAATTACAACAATTCCTATAATATATATATAAGAGTGTTTCTATATAAATTGATTTATGGAAAGAGATACCACCTTCTTATGGAATTGGAATAAAATTCCTACTAGGTTGTGAGAGATATGAATGTGGACATTTATATCATTATGAAAGGGATGTCATTACAGCTATATGTCCTATTACAATCCATGATATATTATTTTGAAAATTCAATGATTTATAGAGAAAAAATAATATCCCATAATAAGATAATTCAACTAAGAACCTTCAACTTTTGATATCAATTGTGGTCAAACAAATCCAAACTAAAACTAATACTAGGTAAATTTCATTCCATATGGGAAGTACCTTTTACTAATATTCATGTATACCCTTTTGGTGTTATGAAATTTTAAAATAAAGAATAAATTGATTCATTATTAATGGTCAAAGGTTGATGAAGTACCATAGAACCATACCTCAAGAGCAAGTGGAGGAGATGTCACATCTTCACTATGATTACTAATGAAGACCAACAAGGTTTCACTTTTATATTAAATTTGATTAAAATTTGTAATTACATTTTAAATAAACATGTGTGAATAATAAATTTAAATTCAATGAGGACACTAAATAGATTAAGTGTGGGGGATGGTATATTATATTAAAAGTTTTCTTCATGGAAATTTAATTTTTCAGTTAATTCAATGACGTTAAAAAAAGTATTTTCAGGAAGAAACTCATATTTCTTATCTTATTTTACTCTTTCCCTAACTCATATTTAATCATATATAAATAGACCTACAATATTAGTTGTTTTTATTCTTAATCTCATGTCTCTCAACATTTTCAGAAGGTGGAAGAAGAAAAATTTGAGAAATCTCTATACAAAAAAATCACTTTTACTAATTAATTCACATATTAAATGGAATCTGTGATGTGTAAATACTTTAGAAACATTCTCATGAAATGAAAATTCACACCATGATAAGTATTCATGTTATGATAATGTATTATAATATAACTAAAAAAGGTCATGTGAAACCTGAATGAAGCATCATTGTTGAGGGGAGTTTTATATTAGATTCATTATCTTTTAAACACCACATATTTTTTTGTTTTAAAATCTATTTTTGAGCTTTAGATGAAAATTTCATGCCTATAGTTATCTTTCATTATTTACTTGGGTGGTCAACTAGACATGTATTTCTTAGGAATCCTATGATTACTTGTCTTACATTCCAAAGATAATGATATTGAATAAGTAAAATAATTAATAGAATAATTATGGGGAATCATTGGATATAAATTTGGATGAAAAATGATTTAGAAGATTTAGTGGATTTAGGTAAATTACATTTCCCTAAAAATTTTATTCTTTCAATTTTTGAAATTTATATGGGATGATTTTATATTATTATTTCATGCCTTGAGTGATTATTGAAAATTTATATGTTCCATTCCTATAAGTCTTTTTAAAACAAATACATTTGATATTATCGTGAGCGTATTTTTTGTGTTATCTTGGGGAATTCCACCTAATCAAACTTTCATTGGAACTTGTCAAGACTATGATGATACAGAACAACATCTAACATAATTGTGGAAATTTTTATTATTAAAATCTTTTATACATGTGACCACCTTTTAAATAAATCATTGTGTATCTTATCTAACACATTAATAACCTATTCTAGTAATGATCCACATTATAATACATTTATATAAATTACAACATTTCTCTATTTATACTGCATGATACGTTAAATTTTAAGTGTGGGTGGAGGAAAATATTGGTTGAAGGGATGTATTACGTTGTCTTGGAAAAAATTTGGGGTGATATTTTTAATATTGTAATAGTATCATGTAACATCCATTATACTTATTTCATTTCCTTTTGGAGATAAAAATAAAAAAATATGAAAAATGGGATATGTTTTGGAAAAATGGAAAACCACCTTTACTAGATTATTGATATTTTGATCATATGTGGTCAAGTGTTGGATGATATATTTTTTCCAATAATATATAGCAAAATGTATAAAAAAAGATAAAAATTGAAGAAGGTGAAATTATTTCATTATAATTACATTTTTCTTCTGCTTTCTTTGGTTTCTGAGGAGTGGGAGCTTTCATTTTCACTGAGGAGATATTCATTTCAATATACATTAGATGTCATGCAGTATTATTTAAAGATAAACCTACTAATTGAGCCTTGATATTTAGAACACCAGTCCCTACCAACCATAATTCTTATAGTCATAAAAACCTTATTTTCAAATCCCCTATGATTTTATGTGAATTATTTCTTTATGCAGTAGATAATTTAGTTTCTATATAACCCTATGGAAAATGATCATGTACGAATGATAAGAGAAATATTTAACTTGAATTTATATCATGATTGATGATAGAAAAGTATCCATTGTGAGTTAAATAATTACTTGTTATTCTTGATAATAACGAATTATGATATACGAAGGGATATAAGGAAAATATCCCCATTTCATAGTGGGAAAAATTAAAATATATGGTTAGAGTAGTCACTTTTGAAAAGTATGATGTTCAATTGATGTTTTATGTAGAACTCGAAAGGTTTATCCCCCATTTATAATAATTTGATTTTAATTTATTTTAAATTTTAATTTTGGTTTCATGTTATACCTCTTGTATTTTGGATGAAATTACATGATTTGTGAAAATAATGTTTTTAGTGCGAGGGAATTAGAAGATAAATATTTTACATATTTATTTGAATACAAAAATAACTATTTTTATGTATTAAATAATTAAGTAATTTTGTATATAATTTTTTAATTAATTTAGGGAAGTATACTATGTTTCACTGAAAATAAATAAAAAAGATGATGATTTGATCATGAAAACTAGGAGAAAGAGAAAATTATAGGTCATTAACCAAGTAAAGGTATTAATAATTAAGAACCTTGTTGAAAAATGTTAAACTAATCTAAAAAAACCAATTACCATCATGAATTTCATTCATGATGTCTAAATTGATGGTTTAAAATATGTGAACCTAAATGTGAAGAAAAATATGCAACCAGGATTTTGGCATCAGAAGTCATGACATAACACACATGGTATAACGACCCAGGATTTTCATACATGGATATTACATGTTATTTTATATGAATACTCATTTCATTGCACAAACACATGCATGAAGACAACAATATTTGAATACATTTAAAAACATTAAACACAAGCTTTCAATCTGGTGAAAGATATTCAATGTTTCCCACAAATATATTCCCCTTTAGTACCGCTACTTAAAAACATTATTCATAACCTATGGGAGGGAAACATACGGAAAGAGTGAGATCAGATTCTTAGTAAGGGTAATCATAGAAGATGTCAATTTATTATCATATGAAAGCATAAGATAAGAAATATGGTCATTTGTTCTGGATAATAACATAAAATTTCATAACCAACCATTTATGGATCATTAACATGAGTTCGGGTATAAAACATTAACATTCCAAAATAAATGAATTGTAACAATGTAAATTGATCATAACACAATAATGAAACCTAAGTTCATATCATAAATATGCATGGAAACATAATAATTATAGAAAAACATGTCATATGCCATCGTTAACAACCCTGACTTGTATATCAGGCCTTATCACCTAATTCCCCTGACATATCAAGCACATAGACTTGTTTCACATAACATATCAAGTAAAAAGACTTTTTTCTCATCATAGATCAAGCACATAGACTGGTTTCCCCAAACTATATCATGAGATATAATTTATTACCCAAAGCATTAGAGGGAGAAATAGGTCTAACACGTCACTTAATGAAAACTATATACATTAGTTCCATAGGACCATAAATCAACCACCATCTCAGAACCTATATATGTAAATGTGTTTCATAAACACTTTATCATAACAAAACTAATGTAAAAGAAATAAGATTCCTAAATATCATCCCATGATAAACATAAACAATTCAGAGAAAGAATAAGAATAGTATCCTTGGGTCATATCCCCAGTAAAGAATAAGTGATAGCATATAATGACATCTTAGATGGAAAATTATTTTTTTGAAAGATTAAATGAAACAATTATTGAGGATTATATCTTTTCCTTTATGATGTTTTTTTAAAGAGACGTGAAATAATAAAGGAAAAAAAATTTAGAAAATATATATGTAATATTTTATAGTATTTTTCAATTTATTAAGGCTTCTTGGTGGCGGAAGAGTCTATTCATGCCATATAATTTAAAAAACATTCATTCTGTATATTTTTGTCAGGAAGTCACAAAGATCCTTGTTTAGAAAAGAACAAAAATATTCCTTTCAAACTACTGCATAAAAATTAAAACATGATTAAAAACAACTTTAAACATTCATAGGATAATATTTAAAACTTTTTTTATTTATTTTTATAAAACATTTATTTGTATGATAAATATTCCCCAATGGATATTTAAAACGAAACATTCTTGGAAATTGATGACATTGTTAAATAATTCCTTTCCACTTTATAACCAGTTGAATATTATGCACCCTGAAAGAGATAAAATTACATGGATATGATAACACCATTATATTGAGGATTAGACTCATAAAATGTATTCATGGTAGGTATATACACCACGTATAAGAAGTAAGGTTTTGTATAAGGCATGTGTCCTACAAGAATAAAATTGAGACAAAAATACATTACCTAAAGTCCTGCCTTTTCTTATTTTCATTTAGACCTCATGTATAATAAATATATTTTTTTATAAATATATTCCACAAAAAAATTAAATCATACGGTCTATGATTTGTTTATAACATCATATCACTAGCTTATTACTAATTTAAAATAGTTGTTTTAGGTGGTATATTCTTCGTTTTCAATACATGTTTCGGTTCGGCAGTCTCACTCCTTCTAATTTGATCATGGTTTCATCATTTAAATAATTATTATTATCTTATATATATCACATACATTAGAAAATAATTTCTTAATACCACCCATGTAACATATAGATGAAAATGAATCACATCGCATTATAGAGATTGTATGCCCTACGTACACACGAGTGATGTTATCACTTCCCAAAGGATTAGGTAGTAAAATGGTAGATAGGATATTATAATTCTATAAGTATAATTATTTCACATTTATCACATATAAACCGTAAACTGCTCAATATTATAACTCTTGAAATATGGTTATGTAAAATGAATTGTATTTTTACATAGAGATAGTAATATGTACGTACACATGAGCGATACTTTCACTAATTATTCGATGGGAAAGGGGGTGTATAGTTATGAATTAATAATCATAATAAAACTTAAGAATATTTGGGATTATGATGTTATTTTTTATGATATATATCAAAGATTCAGTGGGTTAAAAGAAGATTAGAAAAAAAGTGATTGCTTAGAGCGATTATCTCTACTTCAAAATGACTCCACTAGATCTCATTGAAAGGGCTCTATAGTTAGTCCTTTGAGTATACCATAAAATCTATAATGTGGTTAGGTATTTTTGGAAGATAATTTGATATAGTTTTTTTAATCTAGAAGATTAACTTATTTTGAAATGAGATAAGGTAGGAGGTGTCCTTTATAATGAACGTGTTGGGCACGTTTGGAATTTTACAAAAGATTAGATTATAATATATTAAATATCAATATGAAATGCCTAAAAATGGAATTTTATTCAAATTTAATGTACTATAGAGTGGTAATACCATAAAACAATATATTTTATACATGTTTTTTGTAATTATAAACCATATCCTTCTGATTAACTCTTAATTATCATAATTAAATTTTAACTATGGTAACAACATTATCAATATTAAAAGATCGATATTTTTTATTATAATGTGTAAATTTAACCATAAAAAGTCCATTTATGACATTTTAGACATTAATTTAATCCATTTATTTTTATTCATAATTTTAATGTTTTTAACTCATTTAATAAAATATTATTTTAATAAAATATATGTATAGTAAATATTGACATTATTCATTACATTGTCTTTAGAAATTTGAACACATCAAGATAAATAAGAAACAATTAATTTAATATGCCCCTAATATATCATATTCTACAATAAAATTATTATTTTACCTTAATTAATTTATATTATATCTCTTTTTATATTTATATTGTCAATTAATTGAGTTGTTCGTTAATTGAAAAATTACTGGATCATCATTGTGTAATTATATATGATATTTATTTATTCACTATTAAGTGAAAAGAAATTTTCATGATGTAAATAAAACTTTTATATTTAATATTCACTTATATAGTTTAGAATATATTCTATGTATCCCCATATTAAAAAAACAATATACTTTTTAAAATAAGAGTGCGACAATTTGTCACTCTCATTGATTTTAATAATATCTGAGTCATTATCATGGGAACATGACCATTAAATTATTTAATTTCTAAAATTATGTGTTACGGGTTAAATTGAAATTATAAAACAACATTTTGTAAATTATTAGGTTGAGTTTCTCATATTTATGATATTATTTTTATCCATAATTGCCTGTTTTACCCATAATGGTGGTCATAAAAATTTCTAAACTTATTATTCATATTGTTCAGAAATAAAAGAGATATATTTAATAAATTTTAAACTTATGATTAAAATTATGGATTCTATTTTTAAAATTTAAAACTATACAATTGCCTAAAATTAATATCACATTAATCCCATAGATAGGTGAGAAAATTGAGTTTTGAAGTGAAAATGTTCAAAAGAATAAAATGTTTTTATAACCAAATTCAGTGAGAATTGTTTTTAATGGACTAAAGTGAATTAAATGATATAAAACTGGTCTGATTATACTTTAAAAACAACCATAAATATAATTTAACACTATAAATATTTTAGGTGAAAAATATATTTTCAATTAAAATTCAGTATTTTTCACTATTTGTCAAGACATGAAAATTATCAGAAAAATATAAAAAAACAAAAAACCCAACTAAATTTTGAAATACCTATTTCAAGAAAAAAAATTAAAATATAATTTATTAAATTTTTAAATTTTATTTTTAAAAAATTGCACCATTTAAAGGGGATAAAACATCTTTTAGAAAAATATTTTTTTAATCATAAAAAATTAAATTATTTTTATATCACATCTAGAAAACACATTGGATGCATTTTAAATATTATATTGAATATTTTATATATATATTTAATTAATATAATATATAAAAAGTTACCTTATTATTTTAATAGAATTAAACACACTTATCTTCATTTAAATAGCTTTTCAGAAATGAATTTCCTTTTAATTTCAAATGTGTTCTACATATGTAAACCATAATTCCATAATTCAGTTAATCATGTTCACACCCAACATTATAAGTACTAGGTTATAATTTTAACGTTTAAATAATTAAAATAATAAAATTATGTTTCGTAGAAACTGAGTGTTTCGTGTGACACAAGCTAATCTGGTGTTGTGTGAAAAGAAAGGCATCAAAGAAATCAAAATATTCTCTTTGATAAAAATCTCCGGGTGTTACATTATACATCACATAAAATTAATTTCTCCCTTGAAATTTTTTAGGTTCATTAATGTTTTAATACATGAAATTTACTTTCATATAAACGCACATGGTTAAAATTTATTCAAAAAAATCCTTTAAAAAAGAAAGTTGGAATCATAAAGGGTACCCAAAGTAACTGATAGCTAGGTTTCCACATAGTAAAACACATGTGGAAAGTGAAAACATGGATATATAATTGGAAACTAACTATCAGGTTATTATGGAGAGTTATTGATAAAATGTTAAAAATAAATTTAATGACCAAAAAACTATGAACCGTATTGGTCTGGAAAAGGTCATTGATATCATAGAAAATGATGATATAGGATAACTTTTTTTAAAAAATTATTTTTGAAGATATACTTAATTTATTTCATCTAATAGTATACTATAACTCTATGGTTGTGCCTTGATCAATTTTGGTTTCATATCTTACTCTAGGAAAAATGATGTTGAAATTGTAATGCTGGAAGAACTAGTGGATCAGCAAATCCAAAAATGGGATGATAATTCATTCCCTCTTTCTCTTCTTATCATCACTACAAAATGGTCATCACTTATTATCCAACATGCATAAATATTTATATTATGATACATTAATATCTAAAACCTCATCTAAATTTCAACATAAAAAATTCCATAAATAGTTACCCATATGAACCTTGCAAAAGATTAAAATCCAGTACTTCTAAAAGAAGGTCACTAAAATTATCATTTATCCCTCGAAAATATGATGTATCACCTAATTATCAAATACCAAACATGTGAATAAAATTATCATGTGTTATCTTTAAACATGGTAATAAAATTAATTACCATAATACTTTACTTAAAACATACATTTTTTCAAAAATTAAATCTTTACTCATACCATAAATATGAAAAATCTATAAAGTCAATCAAGGATATCATAAACCACCTTGTCATATTATCATCCCCACATCCATAAATACTAACCCATTTATTTTATCACAGTCAAAAATCTATTTATTTCGTTATCCCAAAATCATTCACATATTAAGTGTTATCCTTCCCATCCAATATCACCTTACCACCTTAATCACTTTTCAGGGTAACCAGTACCATACAAAATTTTCAATTATATAATTATAGAAAATTATTGTATACTAATAAATAGATGTTTAATTGTTTAATAATACCAAAAATTACTTCTATATCATTATTCTTGAATTAAAATACATAAACAATCAATAATTTCACCACTTCTTTATCATACTCGACATCGCTAATAGGGATAACATAATATTTACCTTTCTCTTTTGCCTTAAAAGGTTTTTGACATTGATTCTCATCTTTAACCCAAAGATTTGAGAACTAGTTAGCATAACACCCATTTTTTCATAGTTAATGCATTAAAGTGTGGTTAGTGGATTATTTGGAACCCTCTTTTCCTATATTTCATTAACCATCCTATTCATCACCTTTTGGCATTCATGTGATTTATCTCCAACCTTTTCACATTTAAAGAAAACCCAAATTTTGTTTAAAAACTTCCCTTGATGTTTCTTCCCACATTTTCTAGCCTGTAGGTTTTTTTAATTTCTTTCCACTATATGATTTATTTGATTTTTCATCAAACATGATATTTCTTTTCTTATTGAATCCATGGGAATGGTTGTTATCTCTAATTTCCATTTCTACTTTGAGTGAACATCAAAAAATTTCTTCATATCAACTCAAGTCTTCTATGGATAAAGTCCTTTGGAAATTTGGTTTTAAAACACTATAGAATTGTTCATATGTAATTTTAAGTTGGATTATAATGATAGAAGTGTACACTAGTACTAAAATTATTTTCACATCTGCATTATCACATTAGTTATTCATTACCAATGTGACAAAGGAATTTAACTATATTTATGATGTCGGTTATAAAGTAACCGACATGATAAATTTATTTATGTACTTTATCAAATCATATATTATATAACTAATTTGATAAAGGAAGTTTACTAGGTTTATCATGTTGGTTATTACATAACCGACCTGAGAAAGTGGATTCAACACATCGGTTAAATAATAACTGATGTGGATGAAAATTGTTTCTCACTTTATCAGTTGGTTAACTAATAATTGATGCAATACTGCATTTAAAATTTTATGATTCTTCATTTGAATAAATTAATTGTTATTATATATCCATGAATGTTGAATTGCTTCTCTCGTATGGAAACCCTGGCCCTTTTTTTACATGGTGGACTCGAATCTCGTTTTTCTATCTTCGATCCTCATGTTTAGTTAGCCTCATTATCTCACATTTGATCTATCCCATTTTCTGGTAAAACCCACTCATTGGTAATATATTTTGGTCGTTAAATGGAAATGAATCCCTAATATTCTTTTTTTTATTTTGTGTACCAATATCCTGCACTATCATCTTTTTAAACCATCCAATTTTGTGGGTCTCCTAATTGTGTGTTTGTATATAGATCTACACATTCCTCATAGGTATCAATTTAAAGCTTTGTTTTCTATATTCACAATGCATATATTGATGAATATTTTATGGGATCTATTATGCTTGTCATTGGGGTGTCCTATTTAATCAAACTGTAATTGTGGATGAATTACAGCTAATGAATTTAGAAAGAAAAAAAATATTCAACAGATGGTGTAGATTTCTTTTTGTTTAACAATTATTCAATACAATTTTATGTGTCATGATCACTAGAATTCAAGGTTCTTAATACTCCCAATTTATAAGGAATATTCTATGGGAATCATATAATCCCATTACTATCTTCTTTAACCATCTTACTTCACTGGTATCATCATCATGCGTTCATATATAGGTCCTCTCATCTTAGATCTCACATTACCATATTAATATACCTCAATTATGTTTTTATTTAATTGAAATAGTTTGTAGAATTCAATGATGTTAATTTTTTTGTGTTTCTTTTAAATGTAAAGTCATTTTCAAAAAATTGTTTTACAGATGTTTATACTATATCCCATTATAAATTTATACATTAAATCTCAAAAAAACTTATTTGGATGATGTTTTTGAATCATTAGTGGTTTACGCACACACTTCCCCATATATGAATAAATTTAAATTAATGTTATAAAATTATTTCTGATTTATTAATCATAAAATATAATATATACATACATTTCAACATGTATACAAGTTAATATATAATATCATACAACTAGTGTATATATATACCAACACTTTTATTTTGATTAGAGAATATTCAATCCTTGAAAATAATATATTAAATATGTAGTCTATATATTATGAATTGCTATCAATATAATGTTGACATTATTGGAAAATATACAATAGGAACTATCAACCAGTTCCTTTATATATCATGTTATTGTCTGATAGATAAATCTTCTTGTAATTACACATACATCACATGGTATTAAAACTAAAATCATTTTTCTCCCCACAAATTTGTATATTTATTATTTCAAATGAGGTAGACTTTAATATTTAATAAGTGTGTTATTAGTGTGATATATAAAAATAAAACATGATGTCGTAGAATACATATTATGTAATATGATTTGACCAATTTTTATAATAAACTAGACATAAAAAATATATAATATTAATTCTGTATATATACATAAGATAATGGTTTAAATATATTTTCATTTGTAAATTAATTTCATTCTTATCATTTTAGGATTTACAATTTATATTTAAAACTAGCTTCCAAAATTTTATATAATTTATAGTTATATTTTTCAAATACACATATATTTGTTTTATATTTCATAATTTTGTTACTATAAAATTATGTAATATTTGATATAAAATTTAAATTGGATTATCATGATAAGATAAATATTTTTGATATTTTTTTATAGATAATAATGAGTAAAAAAAAATTTACGACACTTCTAATAAGTGAATAATATGTGGAAGGTGTTGATTCCTTTCTATAATTTTTTAAACAAAATTTTCAAAAAAAAACATCATGTTTTTTCAATTCATAAATTATTTAATCATGAAGAAGTTGAAAATCATAGAGATCAAAGATCATTTAATTTTTCATGGTTTAAATCCAAGTTATAGCCCTTGGTTTTGGCATGGTGAAACTGGGAAGAATTTTGGATCACTTATTGTTGATTTTTTAAAAGATGATAAGTCTAATAAAATTGAATATATGATTCAGTATATTGAAGTAGAGGTAATTGATAAAGAATATAAAATTATGAATCTATATGGAGATGTTGAAAAAATTTTGTATCCAGGCTATACATAATTTATGATTTTATCAAAGGTGTTTAGATAGATTAACTTGAATGTGAATCATGGATTGATTTAGAAGAGTTTTAAATATTTGCAACAATTTTTGAATGATATTTTTCTTAAATACAATGATACTATAGATTCATTTTATAAAGAGAAGAAAATATTATTCCCAAAGGGATTATGGTACAAAAAGTGCATGTATTACTTAAAAATGTTTTTTATATAATAAATAATACTAATTGATTTCATGGTTCCCTAAATAGGGGATGTTACGATATAATATGAACGAAAAATCATAGGTTGATTTAGTAGTTATTGAGACCCCTGCCAAGGCACTTTGGTGTCTTTATATAATTCCTCATTTGAAATTATTATTTTCAAATTCAGATGATTCAAAAAGGATAATATGGCATACATGTGAGAGAATATGTGATGGAAAAATACCACATCCAGCTGATTTTCAACAGTGGAATAAAATTGATAACCAATTTCCAAAATTATAAAATGAAGTTATGAATATCAGATATAGATTATGCATGGATAAAATGAATCCATATTAAATCCTTAGTATAACAAAAAATTTATTCCCTATTTTATTAGAAATTTACATCTTATCTCCTCAATTTTATATGATTTGAAAATATTTTAGGTTGAGTTTAATGATATCTGGACTAAAATAGACCGGAAATGATGTTGATGTTTTCTTGTCACCATTAATTGATGGTTTGAAACTGTTATGGGAGGAAGTTATATGGGTGTATGATTCATATAGACTATAATACTTTCAACTTCATGAAATAATTATGTTCACTATAAATGACTTTCTATCATATAAAAATTTATCTAGATACAGTGTTATGTGGTATAAAGCTTGTTTAATTTGTAAACAGCATACATCATATTACATGGTACAAAAACAGTATACATGGGTCATTGAATGTTGTTTGTCTATTGGATACTCTTATATAAGATTAAAAATGTTATTCAGCCGATCACATGAATTTGATATTACTCCAAAACTATTATCCACTGATAAATATTTTTAGAGGGTGATAAACATTAATTTGACATTCAAAAAAACATAAATCTTCTAATGATTGAAATATTTGGAAGAAACGTTCATTATGTTTTGAGCTACCATATTGAAGATACCATAAGGTCAAACATAACATTGATCTCATTCACATGGAAAAGAATATTTGTGACATAATTATTAGAAAATTGTTAGATATTAAAGGAAATACTAAAGATGAGTTGAATCCATGATTGTACTTACTCTCAATGGGAATACATTTGGAGTTGGTTACCATTCCTGGTGGAAAGAGAAAAATCCTTCCCCCAAACTGTTATACATTATCCAATATAGAGAACATTATCTTTTATTAATGTATTCATGATGTAAAATTACCATAGGTTTATTCTTTTAATGTTAACAAAAATTGTCTTTAAAGGGTTTGAAGTCGACAGGTATGAAATATCTTGATTTTCACAACATGATACAACAAATCCTACCAGTTTTATTGTGTGGAAAATTTCACTTCTATGTTAAAATGACTATCATAAAGGTGTGTTATTTTTTAACTCAATTTTTGATAAGGTGATTTATTCGAGTTATTTTAACACTTTCGATAATGAAGTGGTTTCTATAATTTTTCAATTAGAGAAGTATTTTAATCTATCTTTTTTTATATCTTGGTGTATTTAATTACTAACTTGGTGAAAGAAATAATTTTTTTTAGACCTTTATATCAAGATTATATGTATCCTTTTGAAATATATTTGAATATGTTGAAGGGGTTTTTTATGAATCCATATCAACTTGAAGTATCCATTATCATGAAGTATATTTCTAAAGAGGCTCTATAGTTTTGTAAAATTTACTCATCTTTAGTGGATCACATTTTTTTCCTTATATATCTCTATAAACGAGTTAATTATAGGGGAAATGGGATCCATGGATTGAAATTAAAATCCTCGATAGGTGAACATATAAAGAAGTTACATCTATACATATTTAATAACATAGATGACGCCCATACATATATAACATTACTCATTAAGGTGTTGAAAAAATGTTATCCAAAGAATAATGATATGTGGGTTTTGAATGAGCATAAAAAAAGTTTTTCCCAGGGTTTAAATACACCATTATTGGTAGATTAGATGCATCATAAACATTGAGATGTTTAGTGGGTGGCCTATATTTAAATTTTATAACATGGATTGGGTATAACATCAATGAATATACCTTTCATACAAAAGATCAAGATAATAGAAGTGTAGTTCAGAATAGTATTGTATTGGTGTTTGCAGAAGCATCTCATTTTCCGAGCACCATAACAAAAACCCAATATCCACATTAACTGAAAATTATGTATTCATTGAAGAAATATGGAAGGTTGATTACATTAAATATCAAGTGTGTGTGTTTAACTTCAAATGTTTTATCTGTAACAGCAATGTTAGACAAGATGAATTTGGAATGACACTAATAAATATGAATAAATTTGAATACATAGCTAATCCATTTATAATGGAAACACATGAAAAAAAAATATATGTTCTTGATCAATCTGATATGCAGTGTTCTATTATTTTAAAATCTAAAAATTAGTTTGTTGGTTATGATAAACTTAGATAATGTAGATTTATATGAGATCCTTACTTCCATGGAAAGATTAAGAAATAATATTGATGAGATTTTCATAGACATGGTTTGTTATATACTATATGATCATGAAAAAGGAATTTGCGATTCTAATAATTCAATTCATTCTTAATATTACCGGTAATATATGTTTACTTCTGGTTTACTAATTTAAATTTCATACATTGTAATATATTTTAATTATATTTTATTTATTAAAACTCATATTATAACTACTTATTTAAATTATATATTTATATTTTTTTAGTTTTTTTAGTTTACCATATATACCATTAAGTAACATATCTATTAATTGATTTTTTAGAAAACCAATTATTTTAAATTTAATATGATAAATAAAAAATTTTGAATAAGATTTTATCACAAAAAAAATTGTTTTTGGTGTAGAAATGATTTATCAAGGTTGGATAATTTTTATTATTCACACCCCAATTCTGGATTTATATTCATTAATTATTTCATTACATATCATCGATATTGTTAGTATTTTAGTTAACTATAAAAAATAATAATAATAATGAGTTATGTTTAGTATACTTTATGTTTGAAAATTGTTCATTTATTATTTACATATTTATATAATAGTTGTATTTATATATATTTTTACTTATTGTGGTTTCTTTGATTTATAGGATAATGACATATCAGTCACCTAATTTTCCACATAATTCTGGATATTCTCATACTCATACCTCTAGGTGGAACATACATGTGCTCCTACTGATGATCCTCCTCGTCATACTTTACTTGAGATATCAATTTCCATGGGGTAAAAGATGAGTTTGAGGGTTGGAAAACATTGAACCACATATTTAACAAAATTATCAGTTGTCTGTACCCAGGACTAAATGGTTCTAGTAGAATATTATGATATTGATATTTCTAGAGGTGTAAATTCAAAATAATTCAAAACTTTTGTAGCAGTGCAGAGTGAAAGAAAATATAGTATTTTGTATGATGATTGGAGTAATGTCAACAAAGTGACATTATCACACTTGTGGGATTCAATTTTGGTAAGCTCATTTGTTATTATTTTACTTAATGTGAAATGTTAATAATAATATATTTTTTCCTTTACCTTATCATATGACATTTTATATAATTAATATCGGAGGATTCAAGAATAATTTTCTATAATTAGATTCTTAGAGACATATGGATTTTAAATCATTCCCCACATCACAATTCATTTGTGCGGATATACAACATTATAATCCATATGATAGATATCCATTTATAGATGAAGATACATGAGAAAAATTCATTGAAAGTATATGATGATAACATTTTTTGTTAATTGTAATGTTAACGTTTATATGTTTTTTGCATTAATGATGGATTCAATGATTTATTTGTTCTTAATTATTAATTTTACATCAATAAAGTAGATCTCATCAAGATATCCAATCTTGAAACTTCTACCCTTATATGTTATCTCAGGGAGGGTATATGTTAATGGAAGAACAAATGACAGAAGTAAAACTTCAAAATCTGAGAGATGAGTCTTCATGGTCTGTAGAGGTTTCCCCTCATTCCCCCAGCTAGAAATATAAAATAGAAAATGGATCTGATGGGAAAAAAGGAAAATATCACAAAGAATAGTCGAGGGTTATACCTGAGAGGATTGTTCATGTTTACTTTATTTATTTATTGAAGTTAAATAAACACTTTATATATTGTGATTCATTGTATATTTTTTCAAATATTCTAGAGTTTTTTCTAGAGAAGAAGAACGTGCTTAGGGTCTTAATTATTGAGGGTTGAATGGATATTTAGCTATAACATTGGGAAGACCCGAACACTCAGGTCGTGTTTGAGGATACCTGGAAGATGTGCCAGTAAAGAAAGTGTTTCCATGTTTGGAAGCTTCTTAAATGAATCATGTTTATAATAAAAATAGAATATTTGCAAGATGATATAAAGGACATTCATTTGAATATGCAGGACAAGATCAGAGCTTCGGTGTTGTCGATGTTTGCATACATGAAAAGATAGTTTCAGACTACCAATCTGACTCCTCCACCTTTGCTAGTATATCTCACTCCTCCACCATCACTAGAAAATCTGATTCCTCCATCTCCTATTGATCCTATTCATACATCTTATTCTATATACCCCACTGATTATAATCCTACCTCTACAGCCGCTCCTCCATTGCATCCCAGTTTCTATGAGTTATATGTTGATGATCTTCATTATATTGTTGTATATGGGATGGTATTTTATATCGGTGATAAGATTCATCATAACTATATTGAGATAAAGTGTAATAGGGTCACTGTATAGGATATTATAGATATATCAACCAAAATACCACATCCTACAACTGAGGAGAGTGCAATTGGATAAAGTACCGGTCAATTTTAGTTTGACCATATAGACTACTTTTCTATATTATCATAGAGGTATGTATATATTTTATATTTTATTTCATTTTACTATTAATTTTCTTTATAATTTTAATTGTTATATATTTATCTAATTTTTTTAGGAATAATTTAAAGGTAATTAATTATGTATATATAATAGAAAATAAAATGTTTTACATCTTCAGTTACAAATGCTACTAGTATTGACAGATTTTCTACACATTCAAATTCGTTATTGGATGTATATGAGATTCCAATTGAATCTACTATTTTTGCGAATATAATGATTTTTATTATTTTAAAATGTGATATCATGGATCTTATATATGGAGATTAATTGATCATGATGCAAATTTTCAATGTATGTCAATTAAAAACATTTTACCAATCAATAAATTTTTTAAAAAATTATAATTAGGTTTTTTTATTAGTTAAATTTATAAACACTATATAGATCATGGAAAGACATGTGTATATGAATATATGGATCCATAGTTTATTTCACTTATCTAGGAAGATGACTAATATTGAAAGAATGGTTTATATTTTCAAAAAAAAAAATCAGAATAATGCAATTATCCAGGGATGGAGGTTTCCATATCTTCAAGAGTATGGAACATATTCCTAAAAATATATTATATATATACTTAAATAATAAAAATCTCATTAAATTTTCTTATATGTCAGTTTTCATTGGATTTTGGGAGTTTATTTCCCAAGAGAGAAGACGTTGTACTGGCTATGCTCTATCCATGGTGAAGTGAGAGAAAATTTTAAGGATGTATTAGACATGTATGATTGAATGTTTTAATATGTATTCATATTATAATGGGTGAAATTTATTTTACACATGTTATTTTTAAATTGGTAATGTAATTTCTATAGATATATGACAAAAAAGAAGAGGTTAAAGATCAAATTTGTTCAAGTTCAAGTGAATTTTTATTTTCAATTACTAAATTTTGGGTATTTTACATAAAAATGTTATTTTGAATTAAAAATTATTTAGAATTGAATTTTAATTAACAATAACAAATAATATAATTTGGATATTATGCTTTAAGATTTATGTATAAAATAATTTCAACTCAGACAATTACGAAGTCTTAGAAGGTAAAATTTCATTATAAAGTTTTCTTAAATATTTAATTTTTTTCATTGAAAATTGAAAATAAATAATTTATTTTTATTTTTATATTTTTAATGACCCATGGAAATAAATTGAATAGGATTTTAGAAATCTAGAAAATGAGTGGTAGAATTATTTTTAAGTTTGATTTATTTTTAGTTCATCTTTAATTTCTTACTTGATAGTTGAATTATAACTTTATTTTTTTGGATGTTTTTGTTGTTTTTCTACATGATTTTTTACTGTTGTGTGGAGAGGAATTAGAATTGTAATTTTTTTTAAATAATTTGACTTCTACTTTGGTTATTTAATAACAACCATAAAAAATAAAATTGCCTTAATTTTTCATTTTAGTTTTGAAATAACTGATTAAAAAAATAATCTATCACATTGGGTTTTTAAAATAACTAACATGGTACATACATTTTTATATTAGTTATAAAAAAATGATTTGTAAAATGAAGAAATTTTTTGAATTTTTAACCTTTTTCACATTGTTAAAAAAAATAACTAACTTGAATAATGATCCATCATGTCGGATTTTTATAATAACCAATGTGATAAATCATTTTTCACATAAGTTATGATACACCTGATGTGAAAAACTAAATATACACCCGTTTTTTACATCTTTTCTAGGAGAACTGATGTAAAAAATGGTTTTAACTTAGGTTCCCCCTGAATCTACATTAAAATCTTTAATATAAATATATTTACAATGTTAGTATTAATTAACTGATGTGACAAAATCATTTAGAATTTTTCCTTTAATTACATCACTAAATAATTGATGTGAAAAATCCAAAAAAAACTGACGTAATAACCGTGTTTTACACTAGTGGTACCTCAAAAGTCTTGTAAAATTTTCTTCATAGGTTCCAATAAATTCATCATCCTTTTTATTTACTTAAATGAATTATTTTTAAATTTTCATATTAATAACAAGAGGAATGTACTTATTAAAAAATATTTTCTTGAATTCATCTAATTCCATAGAGTCAATTTCATCTCATTGCCTCATATTATTGATATGATACCAACATTGACCTACATAACCTTCCAAATGATATAAAAACAAAATGATTTTCTCATGCTTTTTATATTGGAGAACCAGAAATATTGTTTCTGGGGTACTACTCCACTCCTCAGCCACTAGTGGATTTGAAGACCCACTGAAAAAAGGTGGACACCAGATCATGAATAAATCAATATAATGTTGTTCCCACCTTTTCTTATTTGTAATTATATAATTTTTATATATTTAAAATTTTGTATGTGTATAACACCGATATTTTTATTCTCGCTCCTATAACATTTGGTTCCTGAGGAGAAAAATAATTCCATTGATCATTGTATTCATCATTAACATAGTTTCTTCAGGTTCCATCCATTGACTGGAACTAGAAATCATAGTGTGAGATTTATTAATCATAGTGTTAGAACCACATAATCATGGTATATTACATATAAACGTTCAATATATGACATTGTATTTTTAATCCTAGGTTATTCATGATCATTAGAAAAAATCTTAGATTGTAACCAATAGTTTGACTTATCCTTCAGGATCTTACTTTGATTTTTTCATTCTATTTTCCAAAGGATGAATAAAAATTTTCTCTGATACCATCTATAATTACCCATTCTTTTAATTCATGGATATTACATAATATTTCAGATGAATATACATTTCATTAAAAAAACACATTCTCAAGGACCATAACAGTTTACTTCCTTTGGAAAAATTAAACGCAAACTTATAGTCTGGTGAAAGATCATCAATTTTTACCATAAATATATTCCCCTTTTGTACCCCTTCTTAAAATATTTCTTCAAAACCTCGATGAAGGAAACATAATTAAAGGGTGATCTCAGAAAATCAATACAACAATATAACTTCAAAAAAATTACTTTTATACACACATTATACGTAATATTATTCTATTAAATTATTTTATAACCTTAAGAAATTAAAAATATTTATATTTTAACACTTTTAATTTCACTTAAATTAGTTGTTCGTTAATTGAATAATTACTACATCATCATTGTGTAATTATTTTGGAAATTTATGTCTTCAATAAAAATTAAAAATATATTTTAATGATGTATATGAAAATTTTATCTTTAATAAGAATATATATAGTTGATAATATCTTCCATGTATCCTCATATTGAAAATATTATACTTACTAAAAGTAAGAGTGTGACATTTGGTCAATCTCTTTGATTTAAATAATATCCAAGTCATTATCATAGAAAAGTGACCATTAAAGTATAAAATCTAGAACCTTATTTGTTAAGGGTCAAATTTAACTTCATCCATAAACATTTTGGTATGTTTTAGGGTAATTTAATAATATTTATAATATTATAGTATCCTTAATTACCTGTTTTATACTCAATCTTGGTAATAAAACTTACAAAATTTATTATTCGAATTTTATAGAAATAAAATGGACAAATTTACTAAATAATAACCTTATTATTCCAATTATGGATTAAAATTTTTAAATTCCAAAAACCTAAAATGGATAAATTTAATTTAAAAATAATCTTATAGATGGTTTGAGAAAACGAGTCTTTAAAATGAAAACATTCAAAAGTTGAAATATTTTTATATCCAAATTCAATTTAAAATTGATTCCAATGACAAAAATTGGATTAAATGATATAAATTTAATTTTATTATACTTTAAAAAATATATTATTTAATAATATAAATTATTTTTATGGTAAATTTGTTTTCAATTAAATTTCAATATCTTTTACCATTCATCAAAACATTAAACTTATCATAAAAACATCAAAATTTTAAAAAAAGAATATTTTTACATCCCTATTACAAGGAAGAAGTTTATTTTGTAAAGTATAATTTATAAAAGTGCTAATGATTAGTTTTAAAATATGTACTCCATTAAATGAAGATAAAACTTCTTTTTCAAGAATACAGTTTTTAATCAAATAACAAGATTAATTTTTATATCATTTTTAGAAAAAACATAAGATTAATGTTAAAAATTATATTGAATATTAAATATATATATCATTAATATAATGTAAAAAATGTGATTTATTATTTTTTTAGTGAAACACACTTTTTTTCATTTAAATATGTTTTCAAAATATGATTTCATTTTAATTTCAAAAATATTTTTCATTTATAGAACATGCCTTCATAATTCTGTTATTACTGTTCATACCCTCAATTCTAATTGATATGTTGTAATTTTTTTAAGTAAATAAAATAATAAAATTATGTTTCTTATAAACTCAGTGTTGCATGTAATATAAGCTAAGCGATTATTGCATGTAACACAAGATATCAAAAAAATGAAAAAATTATTTCATAAAATCATATGTGTATTATATTATACTATCCATTAAAATGAAGTTTACCTTCAAAATTATTTGGGGTCATCAAATTTTTAATTCTTGAAAGTTACATTCATTGAAACCCACATCAAAAAAATGAGTAGTACAACATTTTTAAAAAATGTTGTAAACTTAATAGTTACCCAAAGTAACCCATAGCTTCAGTTCTATATGGGATGACATGTGTGGAAAACCAAAACCTGGAAACAGAAATAAAAAAGTAACTATTAATTTTATATGGAGATTAATATAGATTTTGTTCAAGATAATGTTAATGACCAAAAAACCATATACCAAATAGGTGTGGAAAAGGTCATTGATATCAAAAAAAATGATTATAATAGGAAAAAAGGTTATTTAAAAATCATTTTGGAAGATATACTTACATGATTCTTCTCATAAGTACAATCCCACTCTATGGTTGTTCATTGAAAGTTCATTAAACTTATCAGTTGTCCCTTAAAAACACGATTTAACCCAAAATTTCCACATACCCAACATGTGAATACCATTATAATGTATTGTATTAAAACATAGTAATAACCTGAATTTCCATAAAAACTTAGTGAAAACATGTATGATTTAAAAAAATAACTCCTTCATCATACCATAAATAAAAAAAATCTATAAACTCAATCGATGATATCATAAACAATCTTGACATATTATTAGTCCCAATGTCATCAATAAAAACACATTTATTTAATCACAATCAAACATCTTTTTTTCATTATCCCGACATCATACACATATTAAGGGTTTTCCTTCCCTTCCAATATCACCATACTACATCAGTCACTTTTAATGGTTACCAGTACCATTCAACACATTCTATTAAATACTTATGGACAAACTACATTAGACCAGTACATATATGATTCAATATTATGTAATACCATAAAATTACTTCAATAACATTATTGTTGAATTGAAATAAATAAACACTCAATCATTTCACAACTTAGTTGACATACACAACATTGCTAATAGCGGTTGCATGATACTTCCATTTTCTTTGGCCTTAAGATTTTTCTTACTTCGATTGTCATTATTAACCCTCATATTTGGGAATTGGTTAGCATAATGCCCATATTCTTTACACTTAAAGCAATGATGTATGGGTGGTAAATTAGTTTTCATCCTCCTTCCTCTATTTTATTAATCAGCCTATTCATCACCTTTCGACATTCATGAACTTTATTTCATAACTTTAAACGTTAAAAGAACATCCCATTTATATTCAAACACTTCCCTTGATGTTTCATTCCACATTTCTACCATGTTTATGGTAGGAATCTCATTCCGTGATATGATTTATTTGCGTTTTCATGAGACTAGGTCTTTATTTTCTTATAAAAACCATGGGAATTATTGGTAACTCCAATTTTCATTTATATATTGAGTTCACATTGAAAAAATTCATCATAGATACTGAAGTATTTTTTTTAATACCAATTAGAGACATGGTTTTAAGCCACTGAAAAATCGGTCAACCAATGTTTTAGGTTAGAGGATAATTCCATAAGAATACCTCACATGTCTTTTAAAAAAAAATTATAGGTTACAACAAATTAATCATCCTTTTACTTTAACTCAATCAATTCCTTTTCCATTTTCATATGAAGAATATGAGGTAATTAGTTATTGAAAAATAATTTCTTGAACTCATTCAATTCCATGGATTCAATTTTATCTCTTTTCCTCATATCCGTGATATGATTCAACCATTGATCAGATTCACATTTCAAATGATAGAAAAAATGACATTCTCATGTTATGAATAATGGATATTTGAAAAAATATTTTCATTGCTACATATACATTTCTTATCCACTAGTGGTTCATAATACCAACTAAAATATGGTGGATACTACCTGATGAAGTACTCTATATAATTTTTCCCCTCAATTTCTCATTTAAAATTCTAGCATGATTCATAGATTGAAAAAGTTGTATGAGAAGAGCACTAATATTTATCATTCCTGGTCCCATAACATTCTATTACTCCATAGTAAAATATTTTCATTGAACATCACATTCATCAGTACCACGGGTCCTTCAAGTTCTATCCATTGACTAAATCTAGGAAGTAGAGTGTTATAGACACTAATCATAGTGGTAGAACTATATAATTATAGTAAATTACTTATAAAATTTCCATCTATTACACCATAGGTTTAATTAAAGGTTATTCATGATCATTATGAAAACTCTAGGATTGTAACCTATACATAGACTTAAACATACGGATATTATTAATGTTTTATCATCATAGTTTTTGAAGTTTGAATAAACCTTTTCTCTGATACCAACTATATTGAACCAAGATTTTCATACAAGGATATTACATCTTATTTTAGATGAATATTCATTATATTACACAAACACATGACTGGGACCATAATAGTTTAATGACTTTTGAAATTTCAAAAAAAACTTATGAGATGCTGAAATATCATCAATAATGCCCATAGAGTTCTTCCCCTTTAGTACTTGCAATTAAAACCTTTCTTCAAAACTTGTGGAAAAGAAACATAAGGAAAGGGGGAGCTCATATGATCAGTAATTGTAAACAAGGAAGATATAAATTTATTATCTTATGAAATAATAAGATAAGAAATATGGGTTTTTGGTCATGATCATAACATAAAAAGTCGATACCCAATCATTCATGGATCATAAACATGATTCGTAGAAAAAAAATTAACATTTCAAAAGACATGAATCATAATAATGATACATTGTCATAACTCAATCATGAAACATAAGTTAATTACATAATTTTTTTTGGATAAATAATAATTATAAAAATATATTTAATATGTAATGTTTAACTACCAAGTCTCTAAGATCATGCATTTTTGCCTATTTCCCCTAATAGATAACCACATCAACTTGTTTTCTATCCCGGATCAACCATGTAGACTTTTTTCCCATCACTGATCAAGCGTGTATACTTGTCCCCTAACTATATCATGAGATATAATTCCTTGAAAATCAATTAAATGGAGATATAGGTCCCACCCATCACTTAATGAAAACATACATATGTGTTTAATATGACCATAAATCATTCACCATCTGAGTACCCATGTAAAGAAATTAGTTTCATAAGCACTTCATCATAACCTAACTCACGTAAAAGAAATAGGTTTCATAAATATCATGAAATAATAAAAATAAAATATGAAAATAATGAATAAGAATGGTATCCTTTGTTCATATCCATGGTAAATCATAAGTGATAGAAAATAATGAAATATTAGAGTAAAAATAATTTTCTTTCTGAAAGATCACCTAAAATAATTTTTCAGGAAAATATCCTTTCCTTTTATGTGGTAATATTTCTAAATATCCCTATAATTATAAAGGGGAAAAATTATAAATATGAATTTGTAAGATTGTAAAGGAATATTCATGGTATTAAGGAGTCATGGTGGCAGAATATTATATTCATGCTATATAAGTTAAAAAACATTCTTTTTATATATTTTTTTCAAAAAGTCACAGAAATCCTTGTTTATAAAATGAAAAAAATATTCATTTCAACCCATTTCTTAAAAATTATAAAATATGTAAAAAAAATTAAACATTAATTGGTAAATATTAATAACTTTTTTGAAAAAAAAATAGAAAATATGGATTATGATGATAAATATTCCCCAAGGGAGATTTAAAATTAAACAATCTGGAATATTGATGAGATTGTGAAATTATCCCTCACTACTTCATAATCAGTTAAATCGTACTCCCCATGAAAGAAAGAAAATTATATCAGTATGAAAATACCATAATATTCCTAATAATACATATTAAATAAATTCATGGGTAGTATATACACAATGTAGAAGTAGTAAGTAGTGTATAAGGAATGTGTCCCACATAAATAAAATTGAGACAAAAGTCTCGTACCTCAAGTATCACATCTCCTTGTTTTCATTAAAAAATCATATATAATAAATATAAATTTATTAAAAAATATTACATAACCATATATCAATTATAACATGGATGGTTTGTTTATAACATCTTATCACCTATTTATTAATAATTTAAAATCACTATTCTACGTGATATCGGCTTCGTTTTCCAAGAATGTTTTGGTTTGCCAGTCCCAGTCCTTATATATTGATCAGGGATTCATAATTTATAGAATCATTATTATGTAATATATATATATATATATCATATATATACTCATAAATTACTTTTATTATTACCACCCATGAGAAATATAGATGAAAAATGAATCACATCTCATTGTGGAGATGGTAAACCAATCATACAGACGAGTGACGTTATCATTTCTCAAAATATTGGCTTTTAAAAAATAAATATATTATATTATATTTATAGAAATATAATTATCTCATAAATATCATATATATGCATTTAACCCATAAAAATTCAAACTCATAAATTATGGTGATAGAAAATGAATTTTATCGCTACATGGAGATAGTAAGTTGTACATACGCACGAGTGATACTTTCAATTCTTGTTCGATGGGAAAGGGGATATATAGTTGTGTGTTCATAATCATAATAAAATTTCTGAATATTTAAGATTTTGAATTTATTATTTCATGATATATATCATATATTTAGATGAGGCATTGAAGAGTAGAAAAAGAGAGTGGTCGGTTAGATAGATTATATCTTCTTCAAAACAACTTATTTAGATATCCTCTAAATGACTATGGAGTCATCCCTTTCGGGAGAATTGAACCTCAATAATGTGTATAGGTAATTATATAAGACAATATTATATGTTTTCGTTGATATATAATACTCAATGTGGTTAAATGATATAAGGGAGGAGGCATCCTTTTATTACAAATGTGAGGGGAACTCTAAGAATATCTCAAAAGATTAAATTATAATAAGTTAAATATTAATAAAAATACCTAAAAATGGAATTTTGTTTGAATATAATGTCGTATAGGGGATTAATTCCATAAAATAATAGATTTTAGAAAAAAAATTAAATTTTAAACCTTATATATTTTATTAACACATAATTAACCTATTTTAATTATTATTATTGTAACAACATTTTCAATATTAAAAGTTATATATATGAACTTATAAGGTTTAAATTGGAAAAAAATGGTAAATTTATTATATTTTAGACCATAATTTATCATATTTTTTCTTCTTTCGGATATTTATGATTTTTAACTAATTTAATAAAATATTATTTTCATAAAATATCATTAGTGTCAATTTTGACACTATTCATTACATTGACTATGGTAAAATCAATAAAGGAAGATAAATTTAAAAACATTCATTTAATAAACCCAAAATTTTTAATATTCTCTTATAAAATTAATGTATCACTTTAAGTAATTAAAATTATATATATTTTAATATTTTGAATATCACTTAATTGAGTTATTCATTAATTGAATAATTACTAAATCATCATTGTGTAATTACTTATGAAAATTATTTCATAAATAAAAATTTAAAATAAATTTTCATGATGTATAGAAAAAATTTATATTTTAAAATAATATTTATAGTTCAGTATATATTCTATTTTTCTAAATATTAAAATTATTATACATATTAAAAGTAAGAGTGGACATTTTGTCACTGTCTTTGATTTTAATAATATCCATGTTATTATCATTTAAAACTTCCAATTAAATTATTATATTTGAAACCTTATGTGTTATGGTTCTAATTAGATTCATCAAGTAACATTTTTCCATGTTTCAGCAAAATATTCAAATATTTATCATACTATTTTTACCCTTAATTATTCGTTTTACCCTTAACTATGGTAATAAGAATTAATAACGTTAGTATTCATATCGTCCAAAAAATGACCTACTTATTAAATTTAGAACTTATTATTTCAATAATAAAATTTATTTTTCAAAATTAAAATAAAAAATTGAATTTTTTTTTTGAAATTAATCCCATAGAATGGGTGTGAAAATGGGTTTTTAATGTGGAAGAGTTTAGAGGATTAAAATGGTTTTATATCTGAATTCAATATAAAATTGATTCAAACGACTTAATTAGATTAAATGATATAATATTTATCTAATTTTATTTTAATAAATATAATAAATATAATTTAATATTATAAATTATTTATACGAAAATATATTTTTTCAATTAAAATTTAGTATGTTTCACAATTCATCAAAACATGAAACTTATAAGAGAAATATAAAAAATACAAAAAAGTAAATTTTTGTATCCATATTTTAAGGAATAATTTTATTTTGTAAAATATAATTTATAAAAGTTTCTAAATATATTTTTAAAATATGTGCACCATTAAATGGTGATAAAATGAATTTTAGAAAACAAATAGTTTTTAATCATAAAACTAGATTTATTTTTTATCAATACTAGAAAAAACATATTTTGAGTGTTAAAAATTATATTGAATAATATATATATATATATATATCATTAATTAAAGAAAAAAGGGTGGTTTGTTTTATTATTTTAAAACACACTTGTAATCATTTAAATTGTTTTTCCAAAAATATTTTCTTTTAATTTCATAGAGTTTTACATTTATAAACCATACTTTCATAATTTGTTTAATTATATTAATATAAGTCACTAAAATTAATATTTTATAATCTAATTTGTTATAATAATTAAAATAATAAAATTATTTTTTTAGAAACTCAATGTTGTGTGTAACATAAGCTAAGTCGGTGTTCTGTGTAACGTAAGAGATGAAATAAATCAAAAAAAAATATTTCGTTAAAATATCAGGGTGTTACACATGGTCAAATCATGACACATGCCGAACACACTCAAAAATAATTATTAATGTAAAAACATATTGATATGTTCATATCCAAAACATTAAATAGTATTCATGATATGAAACCCTAAGAACTAGCCTCGAAACAACGAATTTGATGAGAATCTTGGCCGATGTGCTCATTTATGACCAGTAACACCTATGAAACACCAAGATTGACCTGAAAGGAGTATATTTATTCATTTATTTCATCATGTGTCTTATTTTTACTTGCAAATAATAATCCATGGGGATGTGGAAATATAGATCAGCAATGTGAAGCTCTAGATGATAGTCAACTATAGTTTTATTTCATTGTCTTCCTTTTCATTTATTTTCTTCAATCGAGGATTTATTCCATCTCCAAATACAACTCAATAACCCTTCAAATGTAGTTTTAATGGTTTTGTGTTATTTCTAAAGGTAGAGTCTAGAATTATTGAGATTTGTTTTAGTTTTTCACCTAAATTAATAAAAAAAAATTCATCTTCTATTATGTTTCAATTTTTAATTTAGTTTTTATTACCAAATGCAACAAACTTAGTGAGAGATTATTTTAATATCAATTTACATGGTTGTTGATCTATATCTCCCTCCACTAAATTCATATCTATTTCCTATAGAATATATTAGGTTTAGGTGGTGAGTTCTCTGTGATCTCCCACATGCCTGAGGAATTGTGATTGGGACTATTGTTAATTAGAGAATAACATTACCCAATTGGGGATTTCCTTAATCTATCCAGAGAACCCAACACAAATCCATGCACATAATAATTAGGGTTTAATAATTTACTTAAAAACATAGGGTTACCCTCACAATCACCATAATCCAACAGAGATAGAGTAATCAAAAGAAGACTCTCTCTCTTTCTAATTTATAAGAGGAAGAATATGTAATAAATTGAGATCATGATAACATTTCCTGAGGTCTATCCAAGCTACATATGATAACCACTTTTATTATCCATTTTTTTATTAATCATTTAATATTATTAAAAAATAATTAGTTTTTCCTATAAAACTAATTCAGAATCAATTTTTTAAAAATAAACTAAAAGTGACAACCCGTTTTTTCTTTCACTCATTTTTCAGTTGGAGCCCTAGGTTTACCAACTATAATATACTGGTGGAAAAAAAATTTATTTTCACATGCCCCATGAATAGTGTGCATAAAATTAAATTATTAAAATTATATTTATTTTAATTTTTTTATTTCTGAACCGATTTCAAACTTATTGAATACGATTAGAGCGTAAAACAGTTATCACGGCGGGAAAATCCAATAACACAATATATGTTAAAAAATACATTCGATTTAGATTTTTCTAAACAAATTCATGAATGAATCTAAAATAAATCATTATAAATATAACTTTCAATACTTTTAAATATTCATAGAATACAAAAAATTTCCTTAGTAAATTATTTTAGTAAATAAAATGACTTATGTAAAGAATTTTGAAAAATATGGGCATGGAAGAAATATTTCCCCGATCAAAAAGATAAATGAGATTGGATATTCATTGAAACGATAATCATGTAAGAGTTAAATTAATTCAATAATTAATCACCATGAGTAAATATATATTCATGTTAAATAGTTTAAATTTTTAGTGTATACACCAAAAAATTTAAATAGGTGTACAATACCAAATATGACTCAAAGGATTGTAAATTGGGATGTAATCTTATACAGCATGATTCTATTTAATTGAAAATTATTTAACCTCTTATATAATTGTTTTAAACATGTTATTACTTTATTATAGAACTATATTAATATCATATATGATCCATTTTTAACATTTTATTTCTCATTCGTCAACAATATATCATTATTATCAGGGTTTTGGTTGTTAACTGCTTTATTTACTCGTACATGCTTTTTCATTCTTGTTTTGGTCCTTATTCATTTATTATGATTAAATAATATCCATAATTTTAGTCATGATAGTTATAATATATATATATATATTAAATATATTCTTATTACCTTCTATTTAAGATGGAAATGAAAAACGAATCACATCGATGAGTGGTGGTGGTAGTCCACACATACGCATGAGCAACTGTCACGAACCGAATCTGGACGCCGCCAAAACCGACACCAAACCCAGACCGTGACAAGTCCCGAAGGGCGTTCCCGATCCCCACGTGCTGGAACAAGTGCTCGGGTATCATAAAATGATAATTGGAAACGATTTACCCGAGTTTATAAACTTAAAACGACAAAAGAATCCAATGAAACGAATCTGGATTTTTCAAACCAAATAATCTTTTTCAAAAATTCAGAACTGAATTACACAATTTTAAACAATTTTTAAAGACCATTAAAAAGGTACAAACCCAAGAAAATACAGCCCAAGAACCTCCACATGGAAAGAGGCACCGCCCTCAAGCCATCTCCACAACACTCCATCACGATGGACCGCTAAAAACCTGAACCAAAGGCATAAAACCTGTACCCAAACCTGTGACATAAAATAAGAAAGTCTACTTACACCCAAAGGTGTAAGTAGGGTGTGAGCGAAAGCCCAGTAGGATACCACCTCTATGAGATTCCATGTGATAAACATTTCATGACAAAAAGCATTGCATGTTTTGTAAATAAGAAATGCTAGTTACAATTTTCTAAAGGATGAAATGATAAATGAAAACAGTTTCCATGTGAGATAATTTTAAAGGAACAACAATTTTAAAATAAATAACAAATCTACTGAATTTTCCAGCCAACAATACCGTATACCGACGGTAAGTACAAAGGATCTAATGAGCACAAGTAATAGGAAATAACCCCTAGGCACTAGCTAGCTGTGGGTCCCAGGTACCTCGTATCTCGGTGAGAGTAACCACAAAAAAATATCCGTTCTCGTGCACGAGCCACTAGTAGGGATCATACCCATAACCTAGTGGTCCCCAATCATCATCATCATTGTTTATTTAGAGTTTTAAGCGTCAATATTTCTAAGTGAAACTGAGGCCAAACCCCACGGATTCACTAGCATACTAGTACACGTCCACCCACCTAGATACCCGGGTTTTCCCTTTGTTCTCAAACAAGTTCAACAATCCAAGAAGAATAGTTTTCACATGAAAATATCAATTCCACATCACACATTAACCAAACATCCCCGTGTACATCACACAAGTCAAAAATTACACTATTTATTCAAATGCATTTTGAAATCAAACTCACACCAAAATTCCCAACAACACTTTTCACATTTCTTTAACACTTACACAAATCCTTTAAACGATTTTATAAAACCGTTACAAGATATTCAACTCACATAACATCCCACACACATGTCACATAATACCCTTCTCACCTTCACAATTCATTTTATCAATAAACTCACACGAAACATCCAACACCCGTGTTTCGCACACAAAACACAATTTAGTAAAACATTTCGGCAATTTATAAAACATTATAAAAATGTTTGACATCTCCAATCACCACTTTACCATTCAAAAACCCACATTAGGTGAACACACTCAACCAAATAGTATATATACACCCTTTCCCAACTTTTTTTAACAAAATAAAACATTTGCAATTTTTATAAAACAAACCCAAGAGGTATAACCATTGTTTGCACACTAAACCCATTTAAAACCCCTCATTCAAAACCAAAATCATAACAATAACAATCCAAAACAGAATTTTCAGCCCTAAAATAATTATTAAAGCACCCCCAAATGTTATAAAAATACATCAAATAATAACACAAAGATACACATGAAAAACACATGTTTTCATAAATCTCCTTCAAAAAGTACAACACGGTTTTACACCTTAAACTCATTCAAAAAAACCTCTTTTCAAGACCCACATGATAATAAGTAATTAACAAAACAGAATTGGAAGCCCCTTTTAAGACTAATAAATCACTTTCATATGTTATAAACTAAACCCAAACATTACCCCGAGAGTCACACATAAAAAGTACCCAATTTCAAGCTAAAATACAACTAAAAATTAAATGTTTAACCAAATTCATCAAAAACAGTTTTCAAATCACACAAGACAGATTATAAACATACTAAATTAATAAAACAAGCAATATAACTCATCATAAAATGGTTACACATGGAATCGCCTACCTTTTGAGTCGAAACCCTCCAAACTTGGTGCGAAACCTTAAGCGCACAACCGCCACACCACAAGGAATATAAATCCAGACCTAGACCACCAAAAATTGACCCAAAAGATACCAAATCAGACCTTAGGATCAAACCCTAACTTATGGACATGAGGAACTTCAAGAAATAGGAAATAAAACTAAAAGATGATGGAAGGAACCAAGAAGAAATTCCCTTACTTGAAATATCTTGATGAAATCGGCCCCAATCCACCTAAATATGAATCTCCAAGTACCCAAAACTGGTATGGAGGTCCGAAGGAGTCATATTAGGTCATGTGGGGACTGAAATGGGGGGAAAAGGATGAAAATTGAAGGAGTTATGAAAGATTCATTTTACCTCATCAAATATGGTCGATTTGAGAAAGATTGAGAAAGATCGTCAAAATCCGCGGGGTATATGAGCTCCAAAGAGGAAAACGCGATACAGGGGGTGAGGCTGAGGTTTTTGGATTCGAGTGGGAGGTTGAATCACCAAAAAACAGTAAAAAACGAATGAGATATTGAAATTTTAATAAAATAATTTAAAGCAGGAAATGGGCTTACGGGCAGGCCCATTACCTTAATTAAAAACCCAAATCCATCATGATTTGGGATTTCTATGTGGTTCAAAAGGATATGGTGATCTTAATATATTATGGTATGCCAATTGGGAAGTGTAATGAGTTTAAAATAGTAAAAATTGAAGGAGTTATATAATAATCAAAATTTGTTTTTAAATCTGGATTTGGGCTCACGGTTTGGCCCAAATTTTCAAAACCCACCATTTTCACCAAAATGAGTGGTAAACCCCCAAAACAAATCGGTAATGGAAATTAAATGAGTAATGAATTTAAAAAAAAGTCATGGGTGTGAAAATTCTCCCCACCATAAAACTTTCCGCCCTCGGAAATCCACATCATGAATAAAGCAAAAACCAAACCCAACCGAAAGGCATAAATGGACTCATTTGCTAAGCTTCGCCCCCAAAGGTCAAAACACCTCCAGTGATCAATTAAGGAAGGAATACTTCACAACCAAAACATACACCTCATTACTGAAATTATCAAGCACATTCATGATTTATCCTAAAACAAAACTCCTCAAACACTATCTGAACAAGGCTCAAGAAATTTACCCAAACAAATAAGAACATCGAACAAGGTTACACTTACCTTGATATAACTAAACCATTGGGAAATCTCCAATCCCAACGTTTACTCAAGGAAGATGTATGTGGTTATATAGCTCTGAAAGAGACTACCCACATCCAATCCAATACCAAGTACAAAAGTGAGTTATTGGTATAATGATACACAAATGGGCTCCCCAACCAAAAGAGACAACTTAAATTTTTTTTCCGAGAAAGAATCAAGACACTAACAGGGGAGCCCCGAACAAACTCTGTAGTACAAGGGGTAGAATCCCATTAGGCATTTTCAAAATAATATACATGAGACTCACAGTGGTTCTCCCCACCATAAAAACCATCCATCTTAACTGACCAATATGGGCCGGCATAGAAAAAACCCAAAACTTAATGTGTTGGGACGACAACACATTTAGCCCACGCAGTTTGGGAAACTGTGCTCTAACCATGTGGGTCCTTATACCTACATGGTTTTCTGGTGAATGGTTACTAATAAATGTTCACTCAACATGTCTAGAAAAATCCAAAACCTTTCCCCAAACCCAAAGGAAACCAAAGGGGAAAAGAAAGTCATTGGGAGATAACATGGGGATGAGGCACTCCACCTCTTTCCACCAAATGGGAACAAAAGAAGAAAGATGAAAACACCAAATTTTTAAACTATTCCCATCTCTCATACTAAGAACAGTTCTTTGTTAAAGGTTAAAAACTACCATGGGATTTCCTTTGACTACGTGCCAACTTCTCTCCGGGACCTATGGCTGGAGCTGGAATGATTGAAGCATCTTCGGCCTCGTAGTTAGGATTTAGAAATCCCCAAATAGAATTTCTTCTTCCAATGCTAAAAACAACTACACACAATCTGAGATGGGTTCACCCAGACATAACACACTCCGGAACTCACTTTACCCTAACTTTTAAATTCACTGAAATAAGGGTTTAGAGGATATACTCACATCACACCTTGCTTCTTCGGGTGAGAAACAACAGAAATAAAGGACACATATAAACACCTTCCTCTAAAATAGAGGATGTCGAGATCTCCCAAAAGGAAAAACAGTTTTGAAAAAAATGACTCACATAATATTGTACAACATCACCTTTACAATCAAACGAGCACGTGACATCACATCACGTCACCGAACAAGACCAAAGCGACTGAGAGAAATAATACAAGGTGGGGGCCTTATACAACATAACCAAATATCACAACATTCTAGAAAGTGTCCATAGCAGCCTCTCATGTCCAGATTTCCCACACTGGTGGTTTATCATAAACCCATTCTACAAAGAGACTATGAATGACTTAGAGGCCCTCTTAGACACTATCCATAATGACAACCCCAGACAACTTTCACCTTCGACGAATTAGGTAGCTTAAGAAATTAAGGTCTCTTTCAACCATCCACGAGCACTCTTACGCAACAAGAGGATCCGAAAAAAAACCAAGAAAGTAAATGGTGTAGACTCATTCTACAAATCTCATGAAAATATTCCTTACATTGATCAACTGGGGGATTTTCCAATGGCAAAACAATCCGCATTTCACTTCAGTTGTGCACTAAATCTTAATGGGGCATACCTTATCCAAAGAGAGAACCCAAGGACCCAACCAAGCTGGTCCATTGGTAAAAACATACCACAAAATAGATCCAAACTCGTTAATGGAACCATCTTAATGGTGTCCTGAAACATATATCATAGGAGACTACTAACCGGACCTTTTACCCAGCTTTTTGACCAAACACAAACCAAAAAAAAACAGTTCGAACAGGAGGGGTTCTTGGACTCAAAACATCCCCCAACATCAACATTTTCAAAAAACCATAATAAAAACCATCCAAACTATTCATCAAGAAAACATGTTTTTCTTTAAAACCATTTCTGAAAAAAAACGGTTCAGCGGGGAGCGTTTCCACCAATGGTACCCCATGGGCCTCACACATGCATGTTTTTGTGCCACACCAAGCACCCACCTCATATCCGTCCTAGCACTCATCCAGTCATGCCATCAACCATATATCATCCCACATAACCCCATGCATGTGGTCACTCATGGAAATACCAAAGGTCAATGAACTTATTGTTTCCACTTTTCAAAACCAAAATGGTCAACCAACACATCATTCTTATCAAAACCGCTAACCAGGAGGTCGAACCCAAATTACCGCATTAAAAAAACTTTTCAGAAAGGCACAATTTCTCCAATGAAAACTCACATTCAATTTATTTACATCAATTTCAAAACATCTCATCCCATTAAAAAAAACTTTTAATAGTTTATAAAACTATAATGGGAACACTTTTTCAAAACCAACTTCAATATAGTTTCTTCTTTCAAAAGAGGTGTAAGAACACAATTTTCCATTTCAAAATAATTCTGAATATTCAGTTCTGCCATTTCATAAATCAAACCATTTTATATTTATTTGAAAATCATTTCACAAAAACATTACACTTCCTAAAACCAAGTCACTTTATAACCAAAGTTCCAAGATTTCAAAACTAAAGAACACCAGACAATGCGAGAGGAAACTAGTTTTAGTGGGTGACTTGGACATATGGTTGGCGGCCATATTCCAATCACTTCACTGTCACAGAGAGTTTTCTAGGGAATATCCCCAGCTCCACATGGCTTTCCAGACCCTGCGAGCTCATTGAGACCATTAACCCAACTCTCTTTTCATTTCCCCTAATCATCATCAAACCAAGAAAACCAAAAGACCTAGACAAATCCCAACTTCCCCTGGTGACTTGTATCCTGAAATGAGGTGTGGTGATCAAGCACACTAACCATAACCAGAATTCCATGTCCCAACAATCATAACTCTAGGCTATCCCGACTATTTCCCAAATAACATGACTCCAATGGAGCGAACCGCCTTTGATACCATTTTGTCACGAACCGAATCTGGACGCCACCAAAACCGACACCAAACCCAGAACGTGACAAGTCCTGAAGGGTGTTCCCAATCCCCACGGGCTGGCACAAGTGCCTGGGTATCATAAAATGATAATTGGGAACGATTTACCCGAGTTTATAAACTTAAAACGACAAAAGAATCCAATGAAACGAATCTGGATTTTTCAAACCAAATAATATTTTTCAAAAATTCAGAACTGAATTACACAATTTAAAAAAAAAATTAAAGACCATTACAAAGGTACAAACCCAAGAAAATACAGCCCAAGAACCTCCACATGGAAAGAGGCACTGCCCTCAAGCCATCTCCACAACACTCCATCACGATGGACCGCTAAAAACCCAAACCAAAGGCATAAAACTTCTACCCAAACCTGTGACATAAAATAAGAAAGTCTACTTACACCCAAAGGTGTAAGTAGGGCGTGAGCAAAAGCCCAGTAGGATACCAGCTCTATGAGTTTCCATGTGATAAACATTTCATGACAAAAAGCATTGCATGTTTTTCAAATAAGAAATGCTAGTTACAATTTTCTAAAGGATGAAATGATAAATGAAAACAGTTTGCATGTGAGATAATTTTAAAGGAACAACAATTTTAAAATAAATAACAAAGCTACTGAATTTTCCAGTCAACAATACTGTATACCGACGGTAAGTAAAAAGGATCTAATGAGCACAAGTAATAGGAAATAACACCTAGGCACTAGCTAGCTGTGGGTCCCAGGTACCTCGTATCTCGGTGAGAGTAACCACAAAAAAATATCTGTTCTCGTGCATGAGCCACTAGTAGGGATCATACCCATAACCTATTGGTCCCCAATTATCATCATCATTGTTTATTTAGAGTTTTAAGCGTCAATCTTGCTAAGTGAAACTGAGGCCAAACCCCACGGATTCACTAGCATACTAGTACACGTCCACCCACCTAGATACCCGGGTTTTCCCTTTGTGCTCAAACAAGTTCAACAATCCAAGAAGTATAGTTTTCACATGAAAATATCAATTCCACACCCCACATTAACCAAACAGCCCCATGTACATCACACAAGTCAAAAATTCCACTATTTATTCAAATGCATTTTGAAATCAAACTCACACCAAAATTCCCTACACCACTTTTCACATTTCTTTAACACTTACACAAATCCTTTAAACGATTTTATAAAACCGTTACAAGATATTCAACTCACATAACAGCCCACACACATGTCACATAATACCCTTCTCACCTTCACAATTCATTTTATCAATAAACTCACACGAAACTTCCCACACCCGTGTTTCGCACACAAAACACAATTTAGTAAAACATTTCGTCAATTTATAAAACATTCTAAAAATGTTTGACATCTCAAATCACCACTTTACCATTCAAAAACCCACATTACGTGAACACACTCAACCAAATAGTACATATACACCCTTTCCCAACTTTGTTTAACAAAATAAAACATTTGCAATTTTTATAAAACAAACCCAAGAGGTATAACCATTGTTTGCACACTAAACCCATTTCAAACCCCTCATTCAAAACCAAAATCATAACAATAACAATCCAAAACAGAATTTTCATCCCTAAAACAATTATTAAAGCACCCCCAAATGTTATAAAAATACATCAAATAATACAACAAAGATACACATGAAAAACACATGTTTTCATAAATCTCCTTCAAAAAGTACAACACGGTTTTACACCTTAAACTCATTCAAAAAAACCTCCTTTCAAGGCCCACATGATAATAAGGAATTAAAAAAACAGAATTTGAAGCCCCTTTCAAGACTAATAAATCACTTTCATATGTTATAAACTAAACCCAAACATTACCCCAAGAGTCACACATAAAAAGTACCCAATTTCAAGCTAAAATACAACTAAAAATTAAATGTTTAACCAAATTCATCAAAAACAGTTTTCAAACCACACAATATAGATTATAAACATACTAAATTAATAAAACAAGCAATCTAACTCATCATAAAATGGTTACACATGGAATCACCTACCTTTTGAGTCGAAACCCTCAAAACTTGGGGCGAAACCTTAAGCGCACCACCGCCGCACCGCAAGGAATATAAATCCAGACCTAGACCACCAAAAATTGACCCAAAATATACCAAATCAGACCATAGGATCTAACCCTAACTTCTGGACATGAGGAACTTCAAGAAATAGGAAATAAAACTAAAAGAGGATGCAAGGAACCAAGAAGGAATTCCCTTACTTGAAATATCTTGATGCAATCGGCCCCAATCCACCTAACTATGAATCTCCAAGTACCCAAAACTGGTATGGAGGTCCGAAGGAGTCATATTAGGTCATGTGGGGACTAAAATTGGGGGAAAAGGATGAAAATTGAAGGAGTTATGAAAGATTCATTTTACCTCATCAAATCTGGTCGATTTGAGAAAGATTGAGAAAGATCGTACAAATCCGAGGGGTATATGAGCTCCAAAGAGGACAACGCGATACAGGGGGTGAGGCTGAGGTTTTTGGCTTCGAGTGGGAGGTTGAATCACCGAAAAACAGTACAAAACGAATGAGATATTGAAATTTTAATAAAATAATTTAAAGCAGGAAATGGGCTTACGGGCAGGCACATTACCTTAATTAAAAACCCAAATCCTTCATGATTTGGGATTTCTATGTTGTTCAAAAGGATATGGTGATTTTAATATATTATGGTATGCCAATTGGGAAGTGGAATGAGTTTAAAATAGTACAAATTGAAGGAGTTATATAATAATCAAAATTTGTTTTTAAATCTGGATTTGGGCTCACGGTTTGGCCCAAATTTTCAAAACCCACCATTTTCACCAAAATGAGTGGTAAACCCCCAAAACAAATCGGTAATGGAAATTAAATGAGTAATGAATTTAAAAAAAATTCATGGGTGTGACAATTCTCCCCACCATAAAACTTTCCGCCCTCGTAAATCCACATCACGAATAAAGAAAAAACCAAACCCAACCGAAAGGCATAAATGGACTCATTTGCTAAGCTTCGACCCCAAAGGTCAAAACAACCCCAGTGATCAATTAAAGAAGGAATACTTCACAACCAAAACATACACCTCATTACTGAAATTATCAAGCACATTCATGATTTATCCTAAAACAAAACTCCTCAAACACTATCTGAACAAGGCTCAAGAAATTTACCCAAACAAATAAGAACATCGAACAAGGTTACACTTACCTTGATATAACTAAACAATTGGGAAATCTCCAATCCCAACGTTTACTCAAGGAAGATGTATGTGGTTCTATTGCTCCGAAAGAGACTACCCACATCCAATCCAATACCAAGTACAAAAGTGAGTTACTGGTACAAGGATACACAAATGGGCTCCCCAACCAAAAGAGACAACATAAATTTTTTTTCCGAGAAAGAATCAAGACACTAACAGGGGAGCCCCGAACAAACTTCGTAGTACAAGGGGTAGAATCCCATTAGGAATTTTCAAAATAATATACACGAGACTCACAGTGGTTCTCCCCACCATAAAAACCATCCATCTTAACTGAACAATATGGGCCGGCATAGAAAAACCCCAAAACTTAATGTGTTGGGACGACAACACGGTTAGCCCGCGCAGGTTGGGAAACTGTGCTCTAACCATGTGGATCCTTATACCTACATGGTTTTCTGGTGAATGGTTACTAATAAATGTTCACTCAACATGTCTAGAAAAATCCAAAACCTTTCCCCAAACCCAAAGGAAACCAAAGGGGAAAAGAAAGTCATTGGGAGATAACATGGGGATGAGGCACTCCACCTCTTTCCACCAAATGGGAACAAAAGAAGAAAGATGAAAACACCAAATTTTTAAACTATTCCCATCTCTCATACTAAGAACAGTTCTTTGTTCAAGGTTAAAAACTACCATGGGATTTCCTTTGACTACGTGCCAACTTCTCTCCGGGACCTATGGCTGGAGCTGGAATGATTGAAGCATCTTCGGCCTCGTAGTTAGGATTTGGAAACCCCCAAATAGAATTTCTTCTTCCGATGCTAAAAAAAACTACACACAATCTGAGATGGGTTCACCCAGACATAACACACTCCATAACTCACTTTACCCTAACTTTTAAATTCACTGAAATAAGGGTTTAGAGGATGCACTCACATCACACCTTACTTCTTCGGGTGAGAAACAACAGAAATAAAGGACACATATAAACACCTTCCTCTAAAATAGAGGATGTCGAGATCTCCCAAAAGGAAAAAACAGTTTTGAAAAAAAAAGACTCACATAATATTGTACAACATCACCTTTACAATCAAACGAGCACGTGACATCACATCACATCACCGAACAAGACCAAAGCGACTGAGAGAAATAATACAAGGTGGGGGCCTTATACAACATCACCAAATATCACAACATTCTAGAAAGTGTCCATAGCAGCCTCTCATGTCCAGATTTCCCACACTGGTGGTTTATCATAAACCCCTTCTACAAAGAGACTATGAATGACTTAGAGGCCCTCTTAGACACTATCCATACTGACAACTCCAGACAACTTTCACCTTCGACGAATTAGGTAGCTTAAGAAATTAAGGTCTCTTTCAACCATCCACGAGCACTCTTACGCAACAAGAGGATCCAAAAAAAACCAAGAAAGTAAATGGTGTAGACTCATTCTACAAATCTCAAGAAAAGATTCCTTACATTGATCAACTGGGGGATTTTCCAATGGCAAAACAATCCGCATTTCACTTCAGTTGTGCACAAAATCTTAATGGGGAATACCTTATCCAAAGAGAGAACCCAAGGACCCAACCAAGCTAGTCCATTGGTAAAAACATACCACAAAATAGAGCCAAACTCGTTAATGGAACCATCTTAATGGTGTCCTGAAACATATATCATAGGAGACTACTAACTGGACCTTTTACCCAGCTTTCCGACCAAACACAAACCCAAAAAAAAACAGTTCGAACAGGAGGGGTTCTTGGACTCAAAACATCCCCCAACATCAACATTTTCAAAAAACCATAATAAAAACCATCCCAAACTATTCATCAAGAAAACATGTTTTTCTTTAAAACCATTTCTGAAGAAAAAAAACGGTTCAGCGGTGAGCGTATCCACCAATGGTACCCCATGGGCCTCACACATGCATGTTTTTGTGCCACACCAAGCACCCTCCTCATATCTGTCCTGGCACTCATCCAGTCATGCCATCAACCATATATCATCCCACATAACCCCATTCATGTGGTCACTCATGGAAATACCAAAGGTCAATGCACTGATTGTTTCCACTTTTCAAAACCAAAACGGTCAACCAACACATCATTCTTATCAAAACCGCTAACCAGGAGGTCGAACCCAAATTACCGCATTAAAAAAACTTTTCAGAAAGGCACAATCACTCCAATGAAAACTCAAATTCAATTTATTTACATCAATTTCAAAACATCTCATACCATTAAAAAAAACTTTTAATAGTTTATAAAACTCTAATGGGAACACTTTTTCAAAACCAACTTCAATATAGTTTCTGCTTTCAAAAGAGGTGTAAGAACACAATTTTCCATTTCAAAATAATTCTGAATATTCAGTTCTTCAATTTCATAAATCAAACCATTCCATATTTATTTGAAAATAATTTCAAAAAAACATTACACTTCCTAAAACCAAGTCACTTTATAACCAAAGTTCCAAGATTTCAAAACTAAAGAACACCAGACAATACGAGAGGAAACTAGTTTTAGTGGGTGACTTGGACATATGGTTGGCGGCCATATTCCAATCACTTCACTGTCACAGAGAGTGTTCTAGGGAATATCCCCGGCTCCACATGTCTTTCCAGACCCTGCGAGCTCATTGAGACCATTAACCCAACTCTCTTTTCATTTCCCCTAATCATCATCAAACCAAGAAAACCAAAAGACCTAGACAAATCCCAACTTCCCCTGGTGACTTGAATCCTGAAATGAGTTGTGGTGATCAAGTACACTAACCATAACCAGAATTCCATGTCCCAATAATCATAACTCTAGGCTATCCCGACTATTTCCCAAATAACATGACTCCAATGGAGCGAACCGCCTTTGATACCATTTTGTCACGAACCGAATCTGGACGCTACCAAAACCGACACCAAACCCAGACCGTGACAAGTCCCGAAGGGCGTTCCCAATCCCCACGGGCTGGCACAAGTGCCCGGGTATCATAAAATGATAATTGGGAACGATTTACCCGAGTTTATAAAGTTAAAACGACAAAAGAATCCAATGAAACGAATCTGGATTTTTCAAACCAAATAATCTTTTTCAAAAATTCAGAACTGAATTACACAATTTTAAACAATTTTTAAAGACCATTAAAAAGGTACAAACCCAAGAAAATACATCCCAAGAACCTCCACATGGAAAGAGTCACGCCCTCAAGCCATCTCCACAACACTCCATCACGATGGACCGCTAAAAACCTGAACCAAAGGCATAAAACCTGTACCCAAACCTGTGACATAAAATAAGAAAGTCTACTTACACCCAAAGGTGTAAGTAGGGTGTGAGTGAAATCCCAGTAGGATACCACCTCTATGAGATTCCATGTGATAAATATTTCATGACAAAAAGCATTGCATGTTTTGTAAATAAGAAATGCTAGTTACAATTTTCTAAAGGATGAAATGATAAATGAAAACAGTTTCCATGTGAGATAATTTTAAAGGAACAACAATTTTAAAATAAATAACAAAGCTACTGAATTTTCCAGCCAACAATAATGTATACCGACGGTAAGTACAAAGGATCTAATGAGCACAAGTAATAGGAAATAACCCCTAGGCACTAGCTAGCTGTGGGTCCCAGGTACCTCGTATCTCGGTGAGAGTAACCACCAAAAAATATTTGTTCTCATGCACGAGCCACTAGTAGGGATCATACCCATAACCTAGTGGTCCCCAATCATCATCATCATTTTTTATTTATAGTTTTAAGCGTCAATCTTGCTAAGTGAAACTGAGGCCAAACCCCACGGATTCACTAGCATACTAGTACACGTCCACCCACCTAGATACCCGGGTTTTCCCTTTGTGCTCAAACAAGTTCAACAATCAAAGAAGTATAGTTTTCACATGAAAATATCAATTCCACATCACACATTAACCAAACAGCCCCATGTACATCATACAAGTCAAAAATTCCACTATTTATTCAAATGCATTTTGAAATCAAACTCACACCAAAATTCCCTACAACACTTTTCACATTTCTTTAACACTTACACAAATCCATTAAATGATTTTATAAAACCGTTACAAGATATTCAACTCACATAACAGCCCACACACATGTCACATAATACCCTTCTCACCTTCACAATACATTTTATCAATAAACTCACACGAAACATCCCACACCCGTGTTTCGCACACAAAACACAATTTAGTAAAACATTTCGGCAATTTATAAAACATTATAAAAATGTTTGACATCTCAAATCACCACTTTACCATTCAAAAACCCACATTAGGTGAACACACTCAACCAAACAGTACATATAGACCCTTTCCCAACTTTTTTTAACAAAATAAAACATTTGCAATTTTTATAAAACAACCCCAAGAGGTATAACCATTGTTTGCACACTAAACCCATTTCAAACCCCTCATTCAAAACCAAAATCATAACAATATCAATCCAAAACAGAATTTTCAGACCTAAAACAATTATTAAAGCACCCCCAAATGTTATAAAAATACATCAAATAATACCACAAAGATACACATGAAAAACACATGTTTTCATAAATCTCCTTCAAAAAGTACAACACAGTTTTACACCTTAAACACATTCAAAAAAACCTCTTTTCAAGGCCCACATGATAATAAGGAATTAAAAAAAACGTAATTGGAAGCCCCTTTCAAGACTAATAAATCACTTTCATATGTTATAAACTAAACCCAAACATTACCCCAAGAGTCACACATAAAAAGTACCCAATTTCAAGCTAAAATACAACTAAAAATTAAATGTTTAACCAAATTCATCAAAAATAGTTTTCAAACCACACAAGACAGATTATAAACATACTAAATTAATAAAACAAGAAATCTAACTCATCATAAAATTGTTACACATGGAATCACCTACCTTTTGAGTCGAAACCCTCAAAACTTGGTGCGAAACCTTAAGCGCACCACCGCCGCACCACAAGGAATATAAATCCAGACCTAGACCACCAAAAATTGACCCAAAAGATATCAAATCAGACCTTAGGATCAAACCCTAACTTCTGGACATGAGGAACTTCAAGAAATAGGAAATAAAACTAAAAGAGGATGCAAGGAACCAAGAAGGAATTCTCTTACTTGAAATATCTTGATGAAATCGGCCCCAATCCACATAACTATGAATCTCCAAGTACCCAAAACTGGTATGGAGGTCCGAAGGAGTCATATTAGGTCATGTGGGGACTGAAATGGGGTGAAAATGATGAAAATTGAAGGAGTTATGAAAGATTCATTTTACCTCATCAAATCTGGTCGATTTGAGAAAGATTGAGAAAGATCGTCCAAATCCGCGGGGTATATGAGCTCCAAAGAGGAAAACGAGATACAGGGGGTGAGGCTGAGGTTTTTGACTTCGGGTGGGAGGTTGAATCACCGAAAAACAGTAAACAACGAATGAGATATTGAAATTTTAATAAACTAATTTAAAGCAGGAAATGGGCTTACGGGCAGGCCCATTACCTTAATTAAAAACCCAAATCCATCATGATTTGGGATTTCTAGGTGGTTCAAAAGTATATGGTGATTTTAATATATTATGGTATGCCAATTGGGAAGTGGAATGAGTTTAAAATAGTAAAAATTGAAGGAGTTATATAATAATCAAAATTTGTTTTTAAATCTGGATTTGGGCTCACGGTTTGGCCCAAATTTTCAAAACCCACCATTTTCACCAAAATGAGTGGTAAACCCCCAAAAAAAATCGGTAATGGAAATTAAATGAGTAATGAATTTAAAAAAAATTCATGGGTGTGACAATTATCCCCACCATAAAACTTTCCGCCCTCGGAAATCCACATCACGAATAAAGCAAAAACCAAACCCAATCGAAAGGCATAAATGGACTCATTTGCTAAGCTTCGACCCCAAAGGTCAAAACACCTCCAGTGATCAATTAAGGAAGGAATACTTCACAACCAAAACATACACCTCATTACTGAAATTATCAAGCACATTCATGATTTATCCTAAAACAAAACTCCTCAAACACTATCTGAACAAGGCTCAAGAAATTTACCCAAACAAATAAGAACATCGAACAAGGTTACACTTACCTTGATATAACTAAACAATTGGGAAATCTCCAATCCCAACGTTTACTCAAGGAAGATGTATGTGGTTATATAGCTCTGAACGAGACTACCCACATCCAATCCAATACAAAGTACAAAAGTGAGTTACGGGTACAAGGATACACAAATGGTCTCCCCAACCAAAAGAGACAACTTAAATTTTTTTTCCGAGAAAGAATCAAGACACTAACAGGGGAGCCCCAAACAAACTCCGTAGTACAAGGGGTAGAATCCCATTAGGCATTTTCAAAATAATATATATGAGACTCACAGTGGTTCTCCCCACCATAAAAACCATCCATCTTAACTGACCAATATGGGCCGGCATAGAAAAACCCCAAAACTTAATGTGTTGGGACGACAACACGGTTAGCCCGCGCAGTTTGGGAAACTGTGCTCTAACCATGTGGATCCTTATACCTACATGGTTTTCTGGTGAATGGTTACTAATAAATGTTCACTCAACATGTCTAGAAAAATCCAAAACCTTTCCCCAAACCCAAAGGAAACCAAAGGGGAAAAGAATGTCATTGGGAGATAACATGGGGATGAGGCACTCCACCTCTTTCCACCAAATGGGAACAAAAGAAGAAAGATAAAAACACAAAATTTTTAAACTATTCCCATCTCTCATACTAAAAACAGTTCTTTGTTCAAGGTTAAAAACTAACATGGGATTTCCTTTGAATACGTGCCAGCTTCTCTCCGGGACCTATAGCTGGAGATGGAATGATTGAAGCATCTTCGGCCTCGTAGTTAGGATTTGGAAACCCCCAAATAGAATTTCTTCTTCCGATGCTAAAAACAACTACACGCAATCTGAGATGGGTTCACCCAGACATAACACACTCCAGAACTCACTTTACCCTAACTTTTAAATTCACTGAAATAAGGGTTTAGAGGATGCACTCACATCACACCTTGCTTCTTCGGGTGAGAAACAACAGAAATAAAGGACACATATAAACACCTTCCTCTAAAATAGAGGATGTCGAGATCTCCCAAAACAGTTTTGAAAAAAAAAGACTCACATAATGTTGTACAACATCACCTTTACAATCAAACGAGCACGTGACATCACATCACGTCACCGAACAAGACCAAAGCGACTGAGATAAATAATACAAGGTGGGGGGCCTTATACAACATCACCAAATATCACAACATTCTAGAAAGTGTCCATAGCAGCCTCTCATGTCCAGATTTCCCACACTGGTGGTTTAACATAAACCCCTTCTACGAAGAGACTATGAATGACTTAGAGGCCCTCTTAGATACTATCCATACTGACAACCCCATACAACTTTCACCTTCGACGAATTAGGTAGCTTAAGAAATTAAGGTCTCTTTCAACCATCCACGAGCACTCTTACGCAACAAGAGGTTCCGAAAAAAAAACCAAGAAATTAAATGGTGTAGACTCACTCTACAAATCTCAAGAAAATATTCCTTACATTGATCAACTGGGGGATTTTCCAATGGCAAAACAATCCGCATTGCACTTCAGTTGTGCACTAAATCTTAATGGGGCGTACCTTATCCAAAGAGAGAACCCAAGGACCCAACCAAGCTGGTCCATTGGTAAAAAAATACCACAAAATAGATCCAAACTCATTAATGGAACCATCTTAATGGTGTCCTGAAGCATATATCATAGGATACTACTAACCGGACCTTTTACCCAGCTTTCCGACCAAACACAAATCCAAAAAAACAGTTCGAACAGGAGGGGTTCTTGGACTCAAAATATCCCCCAACATCAACATTTTCAAAAAACCATAATAAAAACCATCCCAAACTATTCATCAAGAAAACATGTTTTTCTTTAAAACCATTTCTGAAAAAAAAAACGGTTCAGCGGTGAGCGTATCCACCAATGGTACCCCATGGGCCCCACACATGCATGTTTTTGTGCCACACCAAGCACCCTCCTCAAATCCGTCCTGGCACTCATCCAGTCATGCCATCAACCATATATCATCCCACATAACCCCATGCATGTGGTCACTCATGGAAATACCAAAGGTCAATGCACTGATTGTTTCCACTTTTCAAAACCAAAACGGTCAACCAACACATCATTCTTATCAAAACCGCTAACCAGGAGGTCGAACCCAAATTACCGCATTAAAAAAACTTTTCAGAAATGCACAATCACTCCAATGAAAACTCACATTCAATTTATTTACATCAATTTCAAAACATCTCATCCCATTAAAACAAACTTTTAATAGATATAAAACTCTAATGGGAACACTTTTTCAAAACCAACTTCAATATAGTTTCTGCTTTCAAAAGAGGTGTAAGAACACAATTTTCCATTTCAAAATAATTCTGAATATTCAGTTATGCCATTTCATAAATCAAACCATTCCATATTTATTTGAAAATCATTTCACAAAAACATTACACTTCCTAAAACCAAGTCACTTTATAACCAAAGTTCCAAGATTTCAAAACTAAAGAACACCAGACAATGCGAGAGGAAACTAGTTTTAGTGGGTGACTTGGACATATGGTTGGCGGCCATATTCCAATCACTTCACTGTCATAGAGAGTGTTCTAGGGAATATCCCCGGCTCCACATGGCTTTCCAAACCCTGCGAGCTCATTGAGACCATTAACCCAACTCTCTTTTCATTTCCCCTAATCATCATCAAACCAATAAAACCAAAAGACCTAGACAAATCCCAACTTCCCCTGGTGACTTGAATCCTGAAATGACGTGTGGTGATCAAGCACACTAACCATAACCAGAATTCCATGTCCCAACAATCATAACTCTAGGCTATCCCGACTATTTCCCAAATAACATGACTCCAATGGAGCGAACCGCCTTTGATACCATTTTGTCACGAACCGAATCTGGACGCCGCCAAAACCGACACCAAACCCAGACAGTGACAAGTCCCGAAGGGCGTTCCCAATCCCCACGGGCTGACACAAGTGCCCAGGTATCATAAAATGATAATTGGGATCGATTGACCCGAGTTTATAAACATAGAACGACAAAAGAATCCAATGAAACGAATCTGGATTTTTCAAACCAAACAATCTTTTCAAAAATTCAGAACTGAATTACACAATTTTAAACAATTTTTAAAGACCATTACAAAGGTACAAACCCAAGAAAATATAGCCCAAGAACCTCCACATGGAAAGAGGCACCGCCCTCAAGCCATCTCATCAACACTCCATCATGATGGACCGCTAAAAACCTGAACCAAAGGCATAAAACCTGTACCCAAACCTGTGGCATAAAATAAGAAAGTCTACTTACACCCAAAGGTGTAAGTAGGGTGTGAGCGAAATCCCAGTAGGATACCACCTCTATGAGATTCCATGTGATAAACATTTCATGACAAAAAGCATTGCATGTTTTGTAAATAAGAAATGCTAGTTACAATTTTCTAAAGGATGAAATGATAAATGAAAACAGTTTCCATGTGAGATAATTTTAAAGGAACAACAATTTTAAAATAAATAACAAAGCTACTGAATTTTCCAGCCAGCAATACCGTATATCGACGGTAAGTACAAAGGATCTAATGAGCAAAAGTAATAGGAAATAACCCCTAGGCACTAACTAGTTGTGGGTCCCAGGTACCTTGTATCTCGGGGAGAGTAACCACAAAAAAATATCTGTTCTCGTGCACGATCCACTAGTAGGGATCATACCCATAACCTAGTGGTCCCCAATCAGCATCATCATTGTTTATTTAGAGTTTTAAGTGTCAATCTTGCTAAGTGAAACTGAGGCCAAACCCCACGGATTCACTAGCATACTAGTACACGTCCACCCACCTAGATACCCGGGTTTCCCATTTGTGCTCAAACAAGTTCAACAATCCATGAAGTATAGTTTTCACATGAAAATATCAATTCCACATCACACCTTAACCAAACAGCCCCTTGTACATCACACAAGTCAAAAATTCCACTATTTATTCAAATGCATTTTGAAATCAAACTTACACCAAAATTCGCTACAACACTTTTCACATTTCTTTAACACTTACACAAATCCTTTAAACGATTTTATAAAACCGTTACAAGATATTCAACTCACATAACAGCCCACACACATGTCACATAATACCCTTCTCACCTTCACAATTCATTTTATCAGTAAACTCACACGAAACATCCCACACCCGTGTTTCGCACACAAAACACAATTTAGTAAAACATTTCGGCAATTTATAAAACATTTTAAAAATGTTTGACATCTCAAATCACCACTTTACCATTCAAAAACCCACATTAGGTGAACACACTCACCCAAACAGTACATATACACCCTTTCCCAACTTTGTTTAACAAAATAAAACATTTGTAATTTTTATAAAACAAACCCAAGAGGTATAACCATTGTTTGCACACTAAACCCATTTCAAACCCCTCATTCAAAACCAAAATCATAACAATAACAATCCAAAACAAAATTTTCTACCCTAAAACAATTATTAAAGAACCCCCAAATGTTATAAAAATACATCAAATAATACCACAAAGATACACATGAAAAACATATGTTTTCATAAATCTCCTTCAAAAAGTACAACACGGTTTTACACCTTAAACTCATTCAAAAAAACCTCTTTTCAAGGCCCACATGATAATAAGGAATTAAAAAAACATAATTGGAAGCCCCTTTCAAGACTAATAAATCACTTTCATATGTTATAAACTAAACCCAAACATTACCCCAAGAGTCACACATAAAAAGTACCCAATTTCAAGCTAAAATACAACTAAAAATTAAATGTTTAACCAAATTCATCAAAAACAGTTTTCAATCCACACAAGATAGATTATAAACATACTAAATTAATAAAACAAGCAATCTAACTCATCATAAAATGGTTACACATGGAATCACCTACCTTTTGAGTCGAAACTCTCAAAACTTGGTGTGAAACCTTAAGCGCACCACCGCCGCACCACAAGGAATATAAATCCAGACCTAGACCACCAAAAATTGACCCAAAAGATACCAAATCAGAACTTAGGATCGAACCCTAACTTCTGGACGTGAGGAACTTCAAGAAATAGGAAATAAAACTAAAAGAGGATGGAAGGAACCAAGAAGGAATTCCCTTACTTGAAATATCTTGATGAAATTGGCCCCAATCCACCTAACTATGAATCTCCAAGTACCCAAATATGGTATGGAGGTCCGAAGGAGTCAGATTAGGTCATGTGGGGACTGAAATGGGGGGAAAAGGATGAAAATTTAAGGAGTTATGAAAGATTCATTTTACCTCATCAAATCTGGTCGATTTGAGAAAGATTGAGAAAGATCGTCCAAATACGCGGGGTATATGAGCTCCAAAGAGGAAAACGCGATACAAGGGGTGAGGCTGAGGTTTTTGGATTCGAGTGGGAGGTTGAATCACCGAAAAACAGTAAAAAAAGAATGAGATATTGAAATTTTAATAAAATAATTTAAAGCAGGAAATGGGCTTACGGGCAGGCCCATTACCTTTATTAAAAACCCAAATCCATCATGATTTGGGATTTATATGTGGTTCAAAAGGATATGGTGATTTTAATATATTATGGTATGCCAATTGGGAAGTGTAATGAGTTTAAAATAGTAAAAATTGAAGGAGTTATATAATAATCAAAATTTGTTTTTAAATCGGGATTTGGGCTCACGGTTTGGCCCAAATTTTCAAAACCCACCATTTTCACCAAAATGAGTGGTAAACCCCCAAAACAAATCGGTAATGGAAATTAAATGAGTAATGAATTTAAAAAAAAGTCATGGGTGTGACAGCAACGTTATCATTTTTTAATTAATTGGTATGTAAAAATTTATATTTTATATTATAGATAATTATTATTTCATAAATATATTTATTATCTCAATATTTAGGACAATCCATATAAAGTGGTTATGAAAAACTAACTACACTATTATGTTGAGATGATAATTCGAACGTAAAAAATACTAATGTTTTCAATATTCATAGTATGGAAAGAGATAAAATATGGTTTTCTCAAAATTATAATAACATATAGGTATGTTAATGATATTTGATTTATTATTTTAGGTTGTTTAAAACACATTAAGTGGAATTAAAAGAAGAAATAAACTTAAATGTGTTGGTAAAGATGTTTACATATTCTTTTGTACACTTCCTTTAGATCTCCTCCTTAGAGTCCTAGAAATGGTTTTTAAGAAGGTACATAACCATTAGAACATGAATAATTATTTCTTAGAGTATTTTTTATGGGATTTTTATATCTATATTTCTCAATGTTCTGTAAAGAAAAGAGAGAAGTGGTGTTCTTTCATATCTGAGGGGAGGGGAATCATTGGAATTTCTTGATGAATTAAATTAATATAAATTATTATTTTTGTTCAAAGTGAGAAAAATTAATAAAATTAAAATATGATATTATAATTATATTTAATCTTCTAATACAATAAAATTTTTACATTGTTTTGTTATATTTTACCCTTATCTTTTAGTTTTAACCCTTTGTTAACCATTTTGATAATTACTGTAATATTAAGGATTTCTACCATTAATGTGTCAATAATGTTACCATAAAAGGAAAATAATTCATTAATGGACCATCGTTGAAATTTTCAACCATATGCTATTCATTTTCTTAAATACAATACTTTTATAAATTTTTAATCATTTAGTAAAAAACTATTTGTTATTAAATATCATTAATGTAATTTTTTGATAGTATTCATTTAGTTTGACTTTAAATAAAGTAATAAAAAAGGGAATTCAAATATAATTATTTAAAAACTTCATAGAATATCATATAATTCTATTAAATTCATAGAATAAAATAAGTAATCCCATTTTTTACTTTTAATATTTTTGAAATCATTTATTTTATTTTTATATTAATTGAATTAATATTCTGGGTGTTGCATAAGCATTGAAGTTAATTATTAAATCACTTAAAATTTGATATAAATTACATGAAAAAGAATAATTCAAATTTAAAATAAACTTTTTAACTTAATATAAGTTTTATTTATCCATATCACCAATTATTATAGATATTAAACGTAAGAAAGTGAAATTTTTGGATTTATCTTTTAATTAAATATTATAAAGGTCAAATCAAAGAAATATCGAACCAAATTGCCATAATTTCATGTTTTGAAGAAAATGGATAAACACCATTCATATAATAGTATTTAGTAATGTTTTATATAAATTTTAAATCTTTATTTCAATGTTTCAACCCTATTTTACCCATTTTACCATTACCGAGTTAATAAATATTTACTATGTTTATTATTCATAATGACCAAAAAAGAAAGGGAACTATTAACAAATTTAGACCACCTTATTCCGTATATGGAATATTTTCTTTATGATTAAATTTTTATAATTTAATGAAAATAATTTTAATATATAAGGAAAAAACAAAAAAATAAAAAATTTCTTGGAAAATGAATTATTAACCATAAAAATTAACTTATATTAAAATCATAAAAATTATTTATTATAAGTAAATTATTAAAAATAAAATTTATGACATGTTACATAATGTTAAAATTAAAAAATTTAAGGTATATTTAAATTAATTTATTTTATGAATATAAATGACAGTACTTGAAACATTAGTATTTTCACTATTCACTAAAAAATAAATTATTTCTGAAAAATAACAAAATTTAACCATAAGTTATTTTTGATACAATGATTTAAAAAACAAAATTAATTTAAATAAAATTAAAATTTAAAATTTTTAAATTTAGGTTGTAATAAATATATTAAATAATACTATGTGTATTGTGTGATTATTTCTCTAAAAAGAATGACTCACTATAGTAGAAGCTTGGGCGGTATACAGAACCTAGAAAAAGTTTGTCCTTTCCATTTATAATGTGTAAGGATAATAATATAGATTCTTTGGTGTCTTTAAACCAAGTCGCCAAATGGTCTTACATATAAGAGACTTTAGAAGCTATGTAGAAATCCTTCAATGTGCACTCAAATTAGATTTTGAAATTGGATATTCTCCCTATTCCCAAGGTTTTGATAAGAAAAGAAACATTAAGTCTCATTAAAACATGAATAAATCTCATGGTGAAATGAAATTTCATCCATCAATATTCAAGAACTTTTGGAGGAAGCATCAAGGGAATTTCATGAATGGAACTGGGGGTTCATTAAATGTGAAAAAATGAGTCAGAATGCCCATGAATGTCTAAAGATGATGAATAATATTTTTAATAAAATAGGGGAAAATAAGATTCCAAAAAATTCACCCTTCATGATCCAATAATTAAACTACAAGAATTGCAGTCATTGTTTCAACCTATTGATGAATACGAATTTTTATGATGATAATCAAAGTCAATGACCTCTTAAGATCAAAGACAAAGGGAAAATATCTTTCCATCATAACTGCAAAAGTGTCTAATGAGAATGTTGTGTTGAATGGAACACTTATCATTCACTAAAGAACATATAATGTAATATTTGATTATGTATCTTCCCATTCTTTTATCTATATGGAATTTGAAAACGTCATTGAATTACCTTCTCAACAATTAGATATTGAGTTATCAAAGAAACCCCCAAATAGTATGGTTATTGCTTCTCAATATAGTAGTTTCTATCTGATTTAATTTTGTAAGACAGTTCTTTAGGAAAATATTTATATTCTCCCTATAGTTTATTTTGATGTTATTTTAGGCAAGTGTTAGATTTCTTTATAGGGAACCCATATCAATTTTCAGGGAAAGGAATTCACATTTAATATTCTAAATTAATATTTTACCATTTATCGGTGTCAGGATGAATAAAGAATTATAAGAAAATTACTTCGATATATTTTTTCTTAATTCCTATCCCTAAAGGCTATTTATTTCATATGTTTGGGTATAAACTCAACATTAAATATATTTATATTGTATCATATTTTGTTAATGTATTCCTAATGAGTTTCCTAGTCTTCCATCGAATTATGAAGTTTATTTTTCAATAGAATTCATACCTGGTGCTACACATATTTCATATACTCTTTATAGAATATCCCATGTCGATTATTTGATTGATAAATTAGGTGGAGGTCTATACTTTTCTAATATTAAACATTATTTTTGATATCATCAATTGAGTTTTATGATGGATAATATGCCGAGGAAATCCTTTTGTGCATGGTATGGGCATTATGAATTTATATTAATTCTATTTGCGCTTAATAATTACCTATCCATATTCATGGCTTTAGTGAATATAATATTTATAAATTCCACTGATTAGTTTGTGTTAATATTTACATAAGATATTTTAATATATTTTAAGGGTGATAAAGATAAATAATATTATTTTATAATTTTGATAATGAATTCTAGGAACGATAAATTCTATACAAAATTTATTAATTGTGCATTTTAGCTTTAGAATGTTTTATTCTTGGGCCATATAATCTCTTGTGTGGGTATACAGCAGATCCTTAAATGATAGAAGTTATTTAATAATGGAATATACTGATTATAGTAACCAAAATCCATAGTTTTATTGGGTTTTTTGGATATTAATGATATTTTATGAGATATTTTTTATGACTATATAATAAAATCACAATATATACTCAAAATGGGTTTAATTTATAGGGGATAGATTAATGTGAATAGAACATAAAGGTAAATAAGATAAGGTTGATTGGTACACCCATAACCACATTTCCTTATAGTAAAGATAGTTTTTTGATCTATATTGACAAATTAAATTAAGGGACTATGATTTTTCCTCATGAATAATGATGTGGTGATAACATAATCCTCGTGCCAAATGAAAATATATGATAAAATCTACTCGAATCATGATTTGGAGATATAAATGGTAATTCTTGAATTAAATATATGTAGGAATTATATTTATGGTGAAAAGAGGGATATATATAGTAATATTAAAAGTTCAATGAATATATTTACATAGACAAAGATTAATATGTACTCGATAAGATTGTTAAAGTTAATTAAAGATTATAAATTTCAAATACACAACCACCATGGGAAATAATATTTATGGTATGATAGAATGAAAATGGATATTACAGAGTATTTATATTGATGCATGGTATGCCAAAAATATAAGTATTTGAGATAAAATTAAATGGGTTTGTTAAAACTATTTTCCATACAAGAATCTAAATAGGATAATATTACACCAAATTTCATCAATAGACTCCAAAAAACTTCTAAAATACTTAATTATATTTGGTTTTCAGTCGATCTCTATATAATGTTAGAATAATTCATTCCAATTTGAGAATATCTATTTCATGATCATATTTCTAGGTTACACATTAATGAATTGGTAAAAATTCTTGGAGTACAAAATTCTATTGTATCTGATCAGGATCTAAAGCATAACTCAATGTTTTGGAGAAGTATTCAGTGGGGTCTAGATAAAAAGATGAGTCTCAAAAATGAATATCATCATCAAAAATAATGTTACTACCAAAGAACTATTCAAACTATAGAGGAAATATTTGTAGATTATTCTATGGATTTTAAAGGTTGTAGGGATAAATAACTTTTTCTAGATGTCTTTCCTTACAATGATAAAATCTACTCAAAAATTCAAATGAATCCTACGAATCCCTATACAATAAAAAGTGAAAAATATAATTTGTTGGTATGATATGGGAAAACGAGTGTTATTTGTACCTGAACTATATGTGTAAATGGTAGATAAATTTAGAGCCCTTCAGCAACACATAAAAGAACCTCAAGGATGATAGAAAACTGATGATGAGTTTTTCAGTGAGATTTAGAGTTAGATATTGGTGGAAAGTTATTCCTATGAATATCCCCTTATAATAAGGTTAAGATATTTGTAAATAAGAATAAATTGAGAACTATATATATCAGTCCCTTCAAAATGCATGATCATGTTAGGATGGTAGTTCATCTATTAGCACTTACACCAAAACATGTCAATACAATGATATATTCCATGTATCTATCCTGAGTAAGTACATAAATGATCATTTAATTATACAAAAATCATAGGTCATACCACTTGGACAAGGTCTCTCTCATGAGGATCAACTAGAAAAAATTAAATTTCATAGAGATAAAGTGCTATAAAATAAGACCAGACACTTGGTTAATGTTTTATAGTCAACCCATAATTTAGTGGAAGCTGCATGGGAACCTATAGATGTGATGATACAAACATATCCTCGCTTTTTTATTATAGTGACTAGATTTTGAAGGATAATACCATTTTATGGGGGTATAATTTTGCAAACTAATACTTAATGGTATATTTCTCTTTAAATAAATTTAATTTCTTTGATAGCTTGAGATATATGAAACCCCATGTTTATTTAAAACATAATAAAGTATATCATTTCAGCCTAACCATTCAATTAGAGTACATGAATAGGACTAACTAAATTATGAAAAAAATATGGTTTACAAATGTTTAAAATAAATTCATTGGTAACCAATTGATTAGAAATGAAAATGAAAATCATTTGATAGTAAAAGAATTTTTTTTCTGAATTTTCTTTATGTGCACAATATGTTTTAATCAAATAAAACTAAATTAATCACTATTTATGAATGATTTTAATGAAATATATATCTTATATATTCAAACAAATTCTTTTAATTCATCTAATATTTTTTATTGGGATGGGATAATAATAAATCTAGTTTTATTCATTGATATCTTTTTTTCTAAAAATGATTTTTTTCTCATTTTTCAAACTTATTTAAAATGAATTTTTACCATTTATATAAATGGATTCATTAAAAATGGATTCTATATTTTAAATTTGGAAGATATTTATTTTAAATTGGCCCATTTTATTTTATATATATATGAATAGAAATATCAGTAAATTTTTGTCACATCTGTAAGGATAAAATTTGTAAAATTAGGTTAAAACATTGGTATATGTTTTTTAAATTCCTATAAAACATTACTTTACCCTATTTTATGGGTATAATTCATCCATTTAAATCCATGAATAAAATATATGACCACTTGGGAAAATATTCCTTTGAATAAAACCTTTATATTAATTTAATAAGTTAATAAATACAAAATGTCACAATCATGTGTTTAATACCTGTAAATTTTTTTCAGAAGGATAAAAAATTGTTATTTTTAGTTTTGAAGGTTTATTTTAAATATGAATAATTTATTAGGATTTAATTTTATTTCTAATTATTGGTTTTTGAAAAATTATCTTAAATTTTTATACAACACGAACAATGTATTTATTCAAATAATATAAAAATATAAGTAATGGTTTTAAAAATATTAAATGTATAAAATTTTGTTTGAATTATTATGTTCCATGATTTTAGTTGATAAATATAACATTATAATGATGTGTAAAAGTATTATATTCAAATTACATCTATTTCATTATATCATTATATATAAATAAAATTTATAGCTTCAAAAATGCTATTGTTCATATATTTGAAAATAATATTTTGTTAAGTTATATAAGAACAATGAAAATTTTATAAATTAGACTAGTAGGATAATATATGGTCTAACATTTTATCCACTATCTATTAATGAGTTAATTGTCACCTTATAATTAAAATTATAACCCATTAATATTGAAAAAGTAGTTACCATCGTTAAAGTAAAAAATATTTTACCAAGGCGTTCGACCAAAAGATTAGGATTAATATGAAAAAAAACATAAAAAAATTAATTTACTAATTATATTTTAAACTTATAGGATTTAACATAAAACATCCTGGCCATTTTGAAGCAATTATATTATGAATGATTTAATTATATTTTAATATTTTTAATAATTCCATGTGTGTCTTTTTTCTCCCTTATAAAAGGACATCCTTCACTATTTTATTTATACCACATTGGGAAATAAAGATCAAATAATACCTAATTTAATATCATCATAGCTTCCTTTACCAAACCAAAGACCTTCTTATTTTTCTAAAATACCATCCTTATAAGACTAAAGGTGTAAGCCAATTTTTATTTCTTAATAATGAGTCATAAATCTTAATCGTGTACTTTTAATTTAATTTATTATTATAACTCAAATGAATCTATGATATAAATTATAAAATAACTAATTTAGTATATTAAAATTACTAGATTTTTATTATTATTATATAAAAAAATTCACATCTTTTTCATCCTTTGTAAAATGAAACCATCGCTCGTGTGCATATACATATTACCATCTCAACATAGTGGTGTCATCCATTTTCATCACCATTTTTCCAGGATGGTTATAATGATGAATTTAATATATATATATATATATATATATTATTTATGAAATAATTATGTTTCTATAATTCTAAGATCTGATGTACCTTTATATATATATATATCTATTGGAAAATGATAATATCACTCGTGTGTACGTGCGAAGTACCATCTCCATGAAGTGTTGAGATTAATTTTTCATTTTATTTTGACATGGAAAGTAATAAGTATATATTTTATAAATTTATATGATATCTATTATATAATAATAATTCTATAAATGTGAATTGTCATTTACATTTATTTTTTTAAATCCATTGATAAATGTGATCAATATTCATGCATACATACGACCTATGGTCTACATAAATGGTGTAATTCCTTTTGTTATCTCTAAAATTCATAGATAGATATATTGATATATATATCATGAATATATATTATGTGTTTATCATTATAAAATTTCTTTGGATAATGTAACCATGATCAAATTACCAGTACCATGACTACTAAGAACAAACAGATTTTAAAACCGAAGTAGTTTTAATCTAGAACTATGATCTTAATGACAAATTATTAATAAATCTATGATATGATGTAAAATTTAAATCATAAATGGTATGAAATATATGATAATGGTTTTGGAATAAATTTATAATAAAAATATACTTATTATAAATTAGGTTTTAACATATATGAATATGGATATATATTTCAATCTTATTTTAATCATGATTGTTTATGCATGAATATCCACTAAGGAAACTATATGATCATTATGTGATACATAAATATTTTTTCTTATAATCTATTTTATTTGAAAGAATAAATGGTTTACTTTCATTTTTCTCACTTTAATTACTCAAAATATCAAAATAATGTTTTTATGGAGGACATCCTTTATTTATGTCTTTGGTCAAAAATCTTTTTTCTTCTAAAATTGCATTCTCTAAAAACGTATTCAAATTTTATTAAATATTATACTATGATTTTTTAAATTCATTATTACACATGCGTAATATTTAAGAAATTGTTTAAAAGTAATAATCTTGTTGTTTTTTTAATGATTTTATTTTTGAAATTTTACAAAAATATAAAAGCGATGTTTTCTTTTAAATTATATGGCATGAACAAAATTTAAAACCATCATGATGGCTCAATGCCTTGAATATCCAATTAAAAGTTTTCTATATTACATTAAAATAAAAAAATCATTAATATTTGAAAAAAATTAGATATTAAATAATTGATTTCAAAGTTAAAATGGTTTTTTCATTAATAAGTATTCTAGTGATGATTTTATATAATTTTTAATATATGATAGCATCCATCGATGTTAATTTTGTTATACAAGGTATATGGTAAAATGAAACCATCCAAATTATTTTTTTCTATAGTTTTTCATTATGTGGATGAGATATTTATGAAACCCATATATTTTCAAGGGCTTATTCTATGATGAAATTTTTAAATGTTTATGAAACCAATATTCTATGCATAGGTTATAATATAATGATATTATTAAAGTTTTATGATATTCTGGAACATGTATGTATGGTTTTTATTAAGTGATGGATGGGATCAGAATTATATATCCCTCTAATGAATTTGGTAATGTTTTGTATATCATAATATAATCATTTGAAACAAGTTGATGTGCTTTATGAACAATGATAAACAAGTCAATGTTCTTTATCTACTATGTCAGAAAAGTTGAATTTATTGATCCACCATAATAAAAAAGTTGATGTGATAGATCTTCTATGTGATATTAGTCGATGTTATTGATCCAATATAAAAAACATGTGTTAATACATGATTCATTATGATTTGTGAAACATGTGTTGATGCCTGATATACTATGATTTTATGGTCTTGGTAGTTAACCTTGACATATGAAATTTTTTCTATTCTATTGATGGTACCATACTATTACATCATGAAATAATGGTTCAAGATTAATTTGTGATCATTTCTCACTCTTATGAAAATGTATTTTGAAATGATAAAGTTTTATTACAGGACTCATGTCTACGATCCATGATAGATTGGGTATAAACATTATATATTATCTTCATGATTTAATTCCCTTATTATTATCTTATTCTTTCATATGATCATCAAATCTAATCTCTCATGTTTACCCTTAGTTGTATTTTAACCTCGCACTTTATTTTGTTTCCTTTCCCCAGGTTATGAGGAATGGTTTATGTAGGGTATATCTTGGAACTGCAGTACGTGGGAATATATTTATGGGATATGTTATAGATCACTCATGAAAAGTGGTACACATATGGCTTGACATTGACTGAATAGATTAACCGCGTAGGAGAAAAGGCGGTATGTGGACAGTATATGAAAATGGTCTGTGGGTGGCTTGCAGTTCACGACGGTAGAAGGATCAGTGTTCGGTAAAGGTTGGATTAAAGATTTTCTAAATATTAGGTTAGGGGATTTTTTAAGAATCTTTTCCTATATAAGAATCACTAATCTCATTGATTACTTTTGAGACTAAATATCATTAGAGAACATATTATTGGGTCTGGATTTTTGAAAATTCCGAAGGAGGATCGCGAGGAAACATTTTGTGAAATATAAAGTGATGTGTGTGGAACAAATTTAACTGAAAGTGTTTGTGGGGATTATTAACCCTCAAAGGAAGACTCGGTACATGGTGGAGGAATCTTATGTATGTGAGAGAGAGAATTCTGCAATTGGTATGCAGAGGGGGAGCTTCGGTATGTGGAAGTGAAGATAGTCCGTGAATAGAGAAATGTTTTCAAACAAAGGGAAGTTCACAGAGGCGGAGCAAAGGCGGCAGTACGCGGAGGCGGTAGCGGTTTGCATAAGGAATAAGCAGTACACGAATAGGCATTTCACATAACAAATCTGCTACATAGTACGTGGAGGAACAAGGTGTCTTGTATTTTTCTCAAGGAATCTTGATTAAGCTTTAGATTAGTTTGAGAGAGTATTTTTCTGTACTTATCAGTACTCGGGAAGGTGGAATTAATATTCAAGTGAAAGAGGGACTTCAACAGAGCATCTACCTAAGTTGAGGATGCAGAAATTCATGAAAATTAAGGGATCTACGTGCCCATAAACTGTGTTTGACCTACACATCAATAAATTTTGAATTGATTCCTCTCCAAGAGCAGTGAGTGAAGGAAGAAGAAGATGGTAACCCTTTCCACCAGTAGTGAGCCATAGAAATAGGCATAGGTAGTGACCCTTAAAAATTCTATGATCATAGCCTTAACCTTGTAAAGTTAGTGAGCCTAGGCATAGAAGATCTATCCTGATCATTGTACACATTATTGGTAGTGAGCCTTAGTAAATTTGGTACATCTGTGCATTTCCATTGTATGCTCCTTGGAAGTAGCCCAGTGAGGGTGAACCAAGTAAAAATATTTTTTCCCTACGCATGATTTCATATCTATTTGTATATTTCTATAGGAGGTATAGAGAATTGAGTTTTGTCTAACAACAAAACAATATCCGATTGGGATAATGTTTCAATTTTTCATAATCTGATTCACCCCCAACCCCCTCTTAGGGTATTCGACCTAGTGGACCTAACAATTGGTATCATAGGGAAAGGTTGAAATTCAGTGGTTCTCTCTCAATAAAAATATATGGATGTGTCCAATCATAAATAAATCATGACCTTTGATGGAAATAATTTTCAACTATGGAATAATCAAATGCAACATTACTTCTGATCAGAAGGGATGGATGTCCTCACAGCAGCTATGCATGGAATATCAGATGATATTGATAGTGGTGCTTTATCAGAAGATGAAAGAAGAGAATTGGATCCTGATTCTAAATGGATCAATGTATTAGGTGGAGCCCTATCAAATGAAATTTAAACAAAGGTGATTTCCGGTAAAACATTACATGAAATATGGGAAAATTTATTGAACATTTATGATGGTGACACAAAATTCCGAGAGGCAAAGTGGTAGGTTATATGGAACAAGTATGGGGATTTGAGAATGAATACAAATTGATGTTGTTGATGCATTATTTGACAGGATAAATATTATTCTTGAATAAATACGAGGTCTTAGAGAAATCAATGAAGATATAAATATTTTGAAACGTATCATGAGGAAAATTCTACCATAGTTCAATCTAAAAGTTTCAGTGTTGGAAGATAGATACCTGAAAGGGCTGACACTATATAACCTAAATAGTACCCCTTTATCATATGAAATGATAAATGATGATAATGATGCAGTGGAAAAGTGGAAGTCTAATGAAGTGTCATTCAAGGCCATGAACAATATCTCTGTTGAAGATAGTCCTGAGGAGGAAAATATGGATGATCTCATGTGATTTCTCTCCTCCATCTATAAAGTGGAAAGGGGAAGTTCAAAGGTAAACATCCATTTTCATTCTTTTTATGTGTAAATATTTTTAATTTTGCAGCAAAGTGTCCTAAGATGTTTGATGATGAAAATGAAGAAAATGATGAAATTTCCTAAAAATGTATTCATCCAATGAGAAAGGGAGGAGAAGTACTAGGATAAAGTTCTTCAAAAAGAATAATCGGCTTTCAAAATATGATGAAAGTTACAAAGAATTTAAGGTAGAAGATTAGGAGGACTGCAAGGATCATAAAATAGATGCTTTGGTAGTAGTTGTCATAAATTCATCAATAAGAGAAGAAATTGATAAAGAAGAAGCAGAAATTAAAGGAAGAGTTGATCTCCAGGATGAATTAGAATCTTCCCTTGAAGAGGTATATGTTTTGAGAGCCAAACAAAGAAATATAACAAAAAAACTTGTGATTCCAAACTCTTTATGCAGCAACAGAGAGAATAGAATTTAGAGATAAATGTAGAAATTGAAAAGATAAGGCCTTCAAAGATAGAAATATCTAAAAAGGTGGTTGAGTACAAACTCAAAATTGAAGAACAAAAAATAGAAATTTATAGTTTGAATGAAATTGGAAAAGATAAAATCCAACGTATCAAACAACTAGAAGATGATGTCATCAGTCTGCGATGAACAATTGAATATTAAGATAAACTGTTAGGAAAGAACATTACATAATAAACAAAGAACATGAGGTTTGGGTAGAGTGGTCCATCAAAATAAAAGCAACAACCAATTATGAATGATAAGGATTGTATGGGGCTCAATCTAAAATATAAAGAAGTCATGGTTGAAGTCAGACAACAAGCACCCACTCCAAGTTGAAGTTTGATTTGGGTATGAAGAAGAATAAAAAGATTCATAGAAGCCAATGCACAACTAGTGGTGAATCATTTCCACACAGGAATGTACCTCACATAAGATGTTATTATTGTGGTAATATGGGACACTCTCAAAATGTATGATCAATAGTAAAGAGGTACCAAATAGAACAAGATCGACTAAGGTGGTCATATAGAGCTCAAAATTTAAGGTCATCATCTGATAGTATTTGTTTCAGGTGTAAATAATTAAGAAATATAGAGAGATAATTCACATCAACAATAGATAGGAATGGGCTGAGGAAGACCAAATTTGTTCAAAAGAAATATCCAAATGTATCATCAAGAGAGATGGAAATTCAAAATAGATTTGTAGCCATGAAAGTTGAAGTTGTTCCATGATCTGCTGAGAAAGATCAAGATTATCATTCCATGATGAGTATGAAGTCAAAAAATTGGGTAAAAAATAAAAGGGTCGTGCAAGAAGTTGTTGTAGAAATTGCATTCAAGGCATTAGATTCCAATAGGATATGGATCATTTATAGTGGATTCAGTTCTTATATGATAGGAAATAAGGATCTAGTTACCAGAATTAGGTATGATAAAGAACGTATTGTAAGATTCGGAAATGATGAGGGCTTGAAAATTATTGGTTAAGGAAAATCCATGTTTGGAGGAAAAGACAGGAGATGAGCAGATGTCTTGGTTGTTGAGTGGATTATTCACCACATGCTTAGTGTCAGTCAATTGTGTTACTCAGGGCTTGCCATAAGTTTTTCCAAGAAATTATGCGACATCAAGGGAAAGGGTGGTGCTATTTTGTTATAAGTAAATAATACAAAAGGGAATATATAAATTGTGAGTGGATAAGAAGATATTTGTTTTTATCCAAGGATGAATAAAACAAGTTATGTCATAAGCATCTTGGAAACATAATCCAAGGTTCCTTGGAAGATCTTGTGAAATTTTATGTATCATGAAATCTCCCTAGATTATCATGTGTGAAAAGGATACTCTAAAATAGTGGGTATTGATGTTTATGATACGTTTTAACCTATTGAAAGGCTGAATAAAATTAGATTATTTATTTCCATAATAGTGCCAATATAGTTTAAAATTTTCCAGATGGATGTCAAGTCAAAATTTCAGATTGGTGTTCTAAAATAAGAAGACTACATTGATAAACCAGATGGTTTTCTTATTCATGAGGATGATAACAGAGTTTGTTAGATGAATACTGATTTATACGGTTTCAAGCAAGCACCAATATCATGGTATTCGAGGCTTGATCAGTTTCTAAAGAATCTCAGTTTTTAGTGTGGTGGAGTTGATTACAATTTTTATTTCAATAATAAAAACAGTCAAATGATGATGGTGCTGGTTTATGTGAATGAAATAATCTTTGGTGGGACAGATGAATCACAAGGAATGCTATTTTATAATACATGAAAATCGAGTTTGAAATGTCAATGATTGGTGAGATGACATTATTCCTTGGCTTACAAGTGACCCAATAAAGAAATAGAACTTTTATTTCTCAATATAAATACTACAAGGATGTTTGGAGAAGGTTTGGAATGGATAATTCCAAACAAAAGGAAGACTTTGGTTGATACTCGATTGAAGCTGTCATGGGATAATAAAGGCCAGGTAGTTAATATTATATAATATAGGCAAATCATTGGAAGTCTGTTGTACCTAATAGCGACAAGGCCTGATATAGTATTTGCCACATGCCAAGCAGCAAGATATCAAAGAAATCCCAAAGAGAGCCACATGATTTCATTAAAAAGAATTATTTGTTATATTAATGGCATAGTGGATTTTGGCCTAATGTATAATGAAAAATCTCACCCAGAGTTATTCAGATATACAGATGCAGATTGGGCCGAATCAGCAGATAATAAGAAATAATCATCTGTAGGTGCCTTTTATCTTGGAGAATTGTTTATTTCTTGGTTAAGTAAGAAAAAAGATTTCATTTCATTGAGAACTTCAGAAGATGAATACATTGTAGCTACTCAAGCTTGCTCAAATCTATTTTGGATAAAGTAGTAACTTGAAGATATGTGAATTGATGTGAAATCTCTGATCAGAATCCATTCTTATAATTCATGTGCTATAAATCTTAGAAAAATCCAGTCCATAACTCAAGAACAAAGCACAATGAAATTAAATATCATTTTATCAAGGAGAAGGTGGATAAAGGGCTTTTGAAATTGGAGTATGTGCCAACAGAACAACAGGTTGCTGACATTCTAACAAAGGCCTAACCCAAAAAATCATTTGAAAGTCATTGACTGGCTCTGGGAGTCCATTCAATTTCCCGCACTTGAAAATGTGTAGATATGGGTCCCCCTATCCCCAATTTATGATTTTTTTCCCCTAATATACTGATATTCATTATTTACCATGTTGCATACAACCTTGAAGTGCCCTTCGGGTTCGTTGAAAAAGGGGAAGAGAGTGAAACTATTCTAGGGGGAGAAAAGACATGGGGAGATGCTGTTAAGTGGAACAGTGAGATACTAGGAGTTAAAGTTGAGCTGAAGCTGGTTATAGGAGCTGTAACATAGGGGGGCATTAAATCTGATGATTTAAGATGTTATTGATCAATTATTAGATATCACAATGGCTGAGGTTTGGGATGAAATTATTTCATTGGTATCAGTATATCAGTATAGTGTCAGCAATTGGTGACTAGAAATGAAGTGATTCTGATGTTATTCATTTATTAATATCATTTTATATACTCCCTCTACTAATTTTCAATTAAATGTGCATAACTTATGTGAAATACTCATGCTTTAATATTAAATATTATTTTGGAGTATTGTTTCGAATAATACAGATTCATGTCTGTTTAGTAGTTTAAATATAACTCTCACCCTACTAATCCAAATTGTGTGATTCTTGTCTTTTATGGTTCTAAATTCAATTTACTATAAATCACTCAACTGGAGCATTGGCTAATTCGGCCATTTGAAGGGCCATATGGACCACACAAGATGACCCACCGGATCTGCCTAATTTCTGGACCAGCCTTGAAGATTTCATTTCTGGGCTTCATTTCTCAGCCCAAATGAGTGGATATTATTTTTCAAGCTCTGGAATTTCCTAAGGAGTCATGGATAAAACTTTAAAGGCCCAACTCTACCATTTTGGGGCCCAATGGATCCATTGAAATCAAGCCCACCATTCTGTCCTGGATTTTAAATCAGGCGACCATTCTTGACTTTTCAACTAATACACTTGTCCAAAGAAGCTCATATTTTGTGGTGTGAAATACAAGATATGGAGGATAAACGTTACAGAAGAAATAGTTCGGATTTGAAGGCATCTCCATAGCCATAAATTCATTCACATTTAGGCCATGGAAACTTTCTGGAAAAAATTGGACAGTAGATAAGTTTTTAGTAATCCGGCCATAACATTGGCCACAAAAGTCCAATGACAGCCAAATTTTGAGGGTGACTATTACAAAACCTTATCTACAATATTGAAGAAGGATATCTCTCGAGATTCAGCTTTCTGGAAGGTCAAATTGGTGGGCCAACGTTAGGGGTAGTTTGGGAATGAAAACAGTCCACTACCTTTGGCTTTAAATACACTCCCCTCTTCTCCTTGCAAGAGGTTGGAACTTTGGCACTTAGGAGGATATATTGGAACGACCAATTAATTTCCAAGGGCTTGGGATGATCTTCCATACTCAAGTTTTTACTTGAGAAACCTTTCCTCCTTCATTTCTTTCCATGTATTTCATGCTCTTTCCTTTGTAATTGTTTTATTGTACTTGTAATTTCTTTTGAGTTTTAATGCAAGTTTCTCCTTCATCACTTCTAATTATCATACACATTATGTAGTTTAATATTAATAGTTTCATAATTGTTAAAAATCAATCTTAAAACCATTTCCTTTAAGTGATTTCTTATTCAATCAAAACACGTGTTTCATTCACGTTCTTTGTAGTCCGTGTGTGTGTTCGGCACACCACTCTTTTCTTGTTCAATTCTTCTTCCTCTTCTTCTCATACCCTAATACTATAAACATCCCTACCAGATTAATAACCATCCTAATGGATGAGTAAATCTCTCATTGGGGTGAGTTATAATTTAGGTATGTTAAGCGATGGAGAGCTTTTGCTCGATGTGTATTCTTTGAATTAACATTGTGTATGTTGGACTTAGCATGTCAGGGATTAATGACTTGTTTTGTTTAACATGTGGTTTCCATGGATTATTGGAACCATAAATATGATACCATAAACAAGATATGATTAAGATTAGAACCCTGAGTTAAGTCAAGGCTTTGATTAAAGCCTTAACACTTGGGAATTCCAATCAATGTCAACTTGTGACATGGGTGATAATTTAATGCAATATAAAGCAAAGCTCAAGGATATCACAAGCTTAACTACCTAATGATGAACTCACCCCAATATTTATCAAATTGTTAAATCAATATTAATAAATCAATCATTTCAATTAAATCTTTTCAAAAAAACCCCCAAATCAAAACACAAATAAAAAACAATCAACTATAAAAAATTGTACCATCGCCAAGGATTCAACCCGAGTGCTGCTATACACATTAACAGAGCACCGGAACCTTGAACGGTCGATATGCGACAACCGGACGCGCTTTCAAATGGTGCTGTTGCCAGGGATGGTTCATAATTGTAGTTGATAGTTTCTGATTTTTGAAAAAAAAAGACAAAAAAAATCAAATAACCCACAAAAAAATATCAAAAAAAAATTACACAGTGAGAAACCCTCCATCATCTTCAAGTCTTACACTGCTCTTGATGCCCCATAGCCTCCAAAACAATCCCTCGGATTTGTTTGATCCTGAGATTGAGCGAACTATTCGCCGAATTAGGAGGAACCTTAGGGATAATCAAAACAATCAAGGCCCACTCATTCCTAGACCAATTAATTTAGAGATGGCCAATCCTAGGGAACAGGCCCTTAAAGAACTCGCTGCCCCCGATATGAATTACCAACCTCTTGGTATTCAATATCCAAACATCGAGGCTGATTTTTAACTCAAAACGGGTTTGATTCTTCTTCCTCATTTCCATGGGCTAGCTGGTGAGGATCCTCATCTTCACCTCAAAGAGTTCCAAGTGGTCTGCTCAACCATGAAATGTCAAGGGGTTTCTAAATAAAAAATCAAGCTTAGAGCTTTCCCCTTTTCCCTAGCGGATTCTGCCAAGTCTTGGCTCTACTACCTCCCACCTGGTTCCATAAACTCATGGGTTGACATGAAGAGACTTTTCCTTGAGAAGTTCTTTCCCGCTTCCCGAACAGCTTCTATCCGAAAGGAAATAAGCGGCATCCATCAATTCCCTAATGAATCACTCCATGAGTATTGGGAGAGGTTCAAAAAGCTTGTGGCAACTTGTCCACATCATCAAATCCCTTACCAACTCCTGATCCAATACTTTTATGAGGGGTTATTGGCTATGGAGAGAACTCTCATTGATGCTGCAAGTGGCGGTGCTCTGGTAAACAAAACTCCTGCAGCTACACGAGAACTCATAAGCAACATGGATGCAAACACGCAGCAATTCCATACTCGAGCACATGCTCAAGTGAAACAAGCCCAAGAGAATCAATCCATAGAGCCCAACAAAATGACCGAGTGGATGAGTGAACTTACTGGTCTTGTGCGTCAACTAGATATGGCTTCCAAAGCCCCAAACTCCTCTCCTCAACAATCTCTTTTCACTGGGCCTGTCAAGAACTATGGAATCTGCAACTCACCAACTCATCTGACTGACACATGTCCACAACTTCAAGATGATCCATCTAATTCATCTAGTCCAATGGAGCTCAATGCGGCATATGCTCAGCGAAACTTCAACCCTCAATAACCAGGTCAGTTTGTTAGAAACTTCAACCAACCCCACTCTGAGCCCTTCTCTTCTACCTTTAGCCCACCTCTGAGGTATGGTAATCCCATTTCTCACCCTCCTTAGTTCCCTCATCAAAATCCAAACTAGTTCCAATATGGTCAAAGTGGTGGTAACATCCTTTGTTCCTCAACCCCAAAGGAACAATCCTCCTCCTGGATTCCACTATCCTAACGAGCCTTCCCAATTCCCCACCCAATACAATCGCTTTCCCAAGAACCAAAATCAAGGCCAACACAATTTGGGACAAGCCTCTTCTTCTAAACAACCATGGGAAAGTGCTATAGAGGATCTTGCTTCCTTCACCCGTTCTAGCCTCAAGATCATTGAAACCCAAATAGGTCAACTTGCATCCCACCTTAGCCAACAACAACCATCCAATTCATCCCAACTCCCAGCTCAACCATTACACAACCCTAAGGGTAATGTAAGTGCAATTGCACTTAGATCGGGAAAGCAAATTGCTATACCCCATACTGATTCCTTTACCTCCCCTTTCGATGTTTATCTAGAAAATGAAAAGAAAAAAAAGCTGGAAAAGGAACTTGAATCCACTCCTTCACCTCCTTTCATTCCTCTAAGGAACCCAATTCATTTTCCTCAAGCCATCTCCAAGCCTAAGAAGTCCTTTGAACCTGATCCTGAAATGCTTGACATGTTTAGACGTGTTGAAGTGAACATCCCCCTCTTAGATGCCATCAAACAAATCCCTAAGTATGCCAAGTTTCATAAGGAATTGTGCACCCATAAGAGAAAACTTGGGAACATTGAAAATGTTTCAACCCAACAGTCCATTCCCATGAAGTGCAAAGATCCAGGGACCTTCACGGTTCCATGTCAAATAGGGAGTTCCAACTTTGATGATGCACTCATAGACCTTGGAGCCTCAATAAATGTCATGCCCAAATCAATTTTCTCCAACCTTGGTCTAGGTCCCTTGCACCCAATGGGTGTTGTCATTCAATTAGCCAATCGAAGCACTGCCAGTCCTGAGGGGATAATTGAGGATGTTCTTGTTCGGGTCAATGATCTTATCTTCCCAGCTGATTTCTATGTCCTTGACATGGAAGGTGAGACAACCTCTTCTCGATCTCCCCTAATTCTAGGAAGACCATTCCTCATGACTGCTAGAACCAAGATCGATGTCCATTCAGGCATTTTATCCATGGAATTTGGTGACCAAGTGTCCAAGTTCAACATTTTTCAAGCCATGCGATACCCATCAGAGAATCACTCTTCATTCTCTATTCGTGCATCTGATGACACTTCTAAGAGTCAACTCATCTCCATTTATTCATGCTCATCATGTTCTAATGATAGTGGAGACTATGAAATCTGCTCAATGATTAACCAAGTTATAAATGGAGAAGTTGATGTTGACCTTTCTTTCTTAGACTCCATCAATCAAAGTGAACATGAAAACTCTCTTGAATCCCACATCAACTCTGATCTCTACTGCTCCACCTTGGACAATGATGAGTAAAATGATCCAAACCCATCTGGAATCCCTTATCCTGCTCCTAACTTGTCTAGCTCTCAAATCAAGGATGAAACTGATCTAAAACCACTTCCTTCACACCTTAAGTATGCATTCCTTTTAAATGATCCCTCCTACCCTGTCATTATCTCTGCTTTACTTTCTGGAACTGAGGAGTCCCAACTTGTTCAAGTGTTAGAGGAAAACAAAAATGCCTTAGTTTGGACCCTAGAGGATATTACAGGAATCAACCATGCCCTTTGCATGCATCACATCCATCTAGAGGAATCATCCAAACCAATTAGGAAACCTTAAAGAAGACTCAATCCACTCATACTTGAGGTAGTTAGGGAAGAGATTACCAAGCTTCTTCAAGCTGGTATTATCTACCCAATTTCTGATAGTGAATGGGTTAGTCCAATTCAAGTCGTTCCTAAGAAGGGCGGGATAACAGTTGCCACAAATGAACATGGAGAAGTGGTCACAACTCGAGTGAAAAACAAATGGCGTGTGTGCATCGATTATCGCAAATTGAAAGCTGAAACACGAAAAGATCACTACCCACTTCCTTTCCTTGACCAAATTCTAGAGAGATTGGCCAGAAAGTCACACTATTGCTTTCTTGATGGTTACACCGGCTACTTCCAAATTCCAATCGCACCTCAAGACCAAGAAAAGACCACATTCTCTTGCCCCTTTGGATCCTATGACTATAGGTGAATGCCTTTTGGCCTTTGTAATGCTCCTGCAACATTCCAGCGGTGTATGATGAGTATCTTTTCTGAATTCATTGAGAATTGCATGGAGGTCTTCATGGATGACTTTACCATTTATGGTGAGTCATTTGAATCTTGCTTACATTCACTCTCTTTGGTCCTTCAAAAGTGTGTCAAGTGCAACCTTATGCTGAATTTTGAATAATGTCACTTCATGGTTTCAAATGGGATTGTTCTAGGGAACATAATTTCTCAAGAGGGTATCCAATTTGATCCAGCTAAAATTGAGGTGATCCAATCACTTCCTGAACCCAAATCAGTTCGAGACATTCGGTCCTTCCTTGGTCATGCCGGTTTATATCGGCGATTCATTTAGAACTTCAGCAAGATTTCCCTCTCACTCACGTGTTTACTTCAAAATGATGTCACATTCAATTTTGATGAGTCTTGCAAGAGATCCTTCATTGAACTCAAATCTTCTCTCACATATGCTCCAATAATCCAACCCCCAGATTGGTCCTTACCATTTGAATTGATGTGTGATGCTTCTGATAGGGCCATTGGGGCTGTTCTTGGTCAAAGAAGAGAAAACATTCCTCATGTCATCTTTTATGCCTCAAAAACATTGGATGAAACTCAATCACACTACACCGTGACTGAAAAAGAACTTTTAGCTGTGGTTTTTGCCTTGGATAAATTCCGGCCCTATCTCTTAGGTGCCAAAATCATCATCTTCACAGACCACTCAGCATTAAAGTTCTTACTTAAGAAAAGTGATTCCAAACTAAGGCTAATAAGATGGATTTTAATGCTCCAAGAGTTTGACCTTGTGATAAAAGATAAACCTGGAAAAGAAAACCCTATGGCTGACCACCTGAGTAGAATTTCTAATTCTTCTCATTATTAAATAATTGATCCTGAATTTCCAACTGAACACCTCTCATCTCTCACTCCAAAGTTACCATGGTATGCCCCAATTGTCAATTACTTGGTTTCTGGTATTTTCCCTAAATATTTTTCAAAAGAACAAAAAGAAAAGATGAAAAGTGATTCAAAGCATTATTTTTGGGAAGATAATAAACTTTGGAAAACTGGGGCTGACATGGTAATTAGGAGATGTGTTGATGAAACTGAACAATCCTCCATCTTGGAATTCTGCAACTCAATGCCTGGAGGTGGCCACTTTGGACCACAAAGGACTTCTCGAAAGGTCCTAGATTCTGGATTCTTTTGGAATTCACTCTTCAAGTACTCACACGAGTTCTGTCAATCATGTCCCACTTGCCAAAAGTTTGGCACAATTTCCAAAAGAAACGAAATGCCTCAAAAGCCATTAATCTTCTGTGAGCTTTTCGATGTTTGGGGCATCGATTTCATGGGACCTTTTCCCCCTTCCAATGGATTATCCTACATTCTCCTTGCCATTGACTATGTTTCTAGGTGGGCTAAGGCAAAACCCACTAGGAAAGATGATGCTCAAACTGTGAGTGAGTTCCTCGAAACCCATATCTCCCATCGATTCGGAACACCACGTGCTTTGATAAGTGACTTAGGAACTCATTTCTGTAATAGAACCATGGAGTCACTTTTGAAAAAGAATGGGGTTGTACATAAAACATCCACTACATATCACCCTCAAACAAATAGAATGGCTAAACTTTCTAACAGAGAAGTGAAAAGAGTGCTTGAAAGAATTGTTAAGCCCACAAGAAAAGACTGGCCCGATAGACTTGGTGAAGCACTTTGGGCCTATCGAACAGCCTATAAGACACCCATTGGGATGTCTCCATTTAGGCTAGTTTTTGGTAAATCCTGTCATTTACCAGTTGAAATCCAACATAAGTCATTTTGGGCTGTCAAAACTTATAATTTTGATTGTGAAAAATCTGGTGAAGAAAGATTGTTGTAGTTGACTAAATTGGAGGAGCTTCGACTCGATTCGTATGAGAACTACATTCTCTACAAAGAAAAGGCAAAGTCACTCCATGACAAGCACATTCTTTGAAAGGTATTTCATGAAGGTGAAAAGGTAATGCTCTTCAATTCTCGATTTCGACTTCACCCAGGTAAGCTCAATTCTCGTTGGGATGGACCTTTTATTATTACTAATGTTTACCCATTTGGTGCAGTGCAAGTCCAAGACCCTTCTTCAAAAAGAACATTCACGGTAAATAGACACCGGTTAAAGCATCACCATGAGAGGCCATTCACTTCAGGTTCCACATCGACTTCCATTGACCCACCACTAGATGGAAACGGCGACCCACCAAATCCAAACCAGGGGGCACCACTTTCCCTTTAACTCTCTCTCTCCTCAATCTCTCTTCCCTCTCTTCTTCTCTCTATTTCTTCTTCTTCCTCTCTCCCTCTCATTTTTTTTAAAACATTCTTCCACAACCTTTTTTCTATTTTCTATTTTGTGTGAGTGTTTCATTAAAAATAAAAAAAAATTCAAAAAAAATAATTAAAAAAAATTAAAATTAAAAAAAAGGGGTGTCATAATTACTCATCATCCAATATTGAAATTCTGTCCAACCATTTTGGGGAGTCAAAAGGCTTGTTTTAAACTCAAATATATTGAATTTTTATCTCAAACTTGGGTAAACAATTTTGTGTCAATAACAAACCTTTTGAATGAACAATTTTTGGTGGAAAATGATTCTCCCCTACCGTGAGGAATAACATTAGCCTTCATGCCAAGGACATCTATGAACATCTTTTTCATTGTGTGTCTTCACCATTGATTGTGAGTCTTGATTTTGTGGACCTTCGAGCTTAATTTCCATCTTTTGTGTGCATTAATATGATAGAGGCATTTTCTAAGCCACATGAGAATCAGAATAGCCAAATAGCCTCTCGTTACCCTTACATTGATCCTACTTTTGAAAGCCCCTTTGATCCTATGAAAACCTTTCTTTTGATAGCCACATTACAAGCCTAATACCTTGTCCCACCCAACATCTTCATGGATTTTCATTGTACAATTTATTGAAATTTAAGTGTGGGGGGAATGGACTTCATTTTTGGGCGTACATTCATTGATTTCCAATGTGTCATCATATGCTTGAGGGAAAGCATCCATTCAAGTGTGGGGGAGAGGTTGTAATTTTGTGAGCTTTGGGGTGTATATGTGTAATTGTAATTTCTACAAAAGTCATTGAAAAGTGTTCAAAAAAATGAAATAAAATTATATTAAAAAAATGAAAAAAAATGGAATGGTTTGTGTCTTGGGTGGGTCAAAAATCATTCATCATCAACCTTTGATCTTGTTATAACTACTAAAATTAGTTCCATGAGGAGTTCAAGCATGGGTTGGGAGATGATTTTGAGACTTGTTTCAATCACAACTTTCGAAAAAAAAGCAAAAAGAAAGAAAAAAAAGAACACTTGAATCATCTTTTATTGTGTCATTATTGGAAATCTTCCATGTTGTACATATTCCATCATCTCACCCTATTCCATTTTCTATCTCCCTCACTTTTCATTCATCACACATTCATGCCCTTGTAAATATGTGTTTCTATTTCCTTTCAAATCAAATTTCAAAAAAAATGTGCATTGATTTTTCCATGTTGGTGTTTTTATCCCCTCTTTTCCTTTGGACATTATATACCTACCGTCCCATAGCCACTGAAAAACCCCTTAAAAGACCTCTTGATTCTTGTACACATTAGATTTGGGAATGGAAGCTGAGAGATCTTACAAACTCTTGATTTTCACTTTATGTTGGTGAATGAGTGAACCTCCTAAAATACATTTTTATCATCTTGAGAGGAGTAAGTTTTGAGTGCCTACATTTTCCAATTCAAACCTTGAACATGAAAAAATGAATTGTTTCTGATGCATTATTGTGAACCAAATTTGTGATGGAATTCAATATGGATGAGTGAAATAGTCTAAACCTTCCCTGATTGGTGAAAACAAAATTTTAATATTTGTTGGTGAATGAATATGGTTTTGTTTTGATTTTCTTTTGTGTTTGTTGCACATGAGGACATGAACAATATTAAGTGTGGGGGAGTTGATGTTATTCATTTATTAATATCATTTTATATACTCCCTCTACTGATTTTCAATTAAATGTGCATAACTTATGTGAAATACTCATACTTTAATATTAAATATTATTTTGGAGTATTGTTTCGAATAATACAGATTCATGTCTATTTAGTATTTTAAATATAACTCTCACCCTACTAATCCAGATTTTGTGATTCTTGTCTTTTAGGGTTCTAAATTCAATTTCCTACAAATCACTCAACTGGAGCATTGGCTAATTCGGCCATTTGAAGGGCCATATGGACCACACAAGATGACCCACCGGATCTGCCTAATTTCTGGACCAGCCTTGAATATTTCATTACTGGGCTCCATTTCCCAGCCCAAAGGAGTGGATATTATTTTTAAAGCTCGGTAATTTCCTAAGGAGTCATGGATAAAAATTTAAAGTCCCAACTCTACCATTTTTGGGCCCAATGGATCCATTGAAATCAAGCCCACCATTCTGTCAGGGATTTTAAATCAGCCCACCATTCTTGACTTTTCAACTAATCCACTTGTCCAAATAAGCTCATATGTTTTGGTGTGAAAGATAATATATGTAGGATCAACTTTCCAGAATAAATTGTTCGGATTTGAAGGCATATACATAGCCATAAATTCATTCACATTTAGGCCATGGAAACTTTTTGGAAAAAATTGGACAGTAGAAAAGGTTTTAGTAATCCGGCCATAACATTGGCCAAAAAAGTCCAATGACAGCCCAAATTTAAGGGTGACTATTCCAAATCCATATCTACAATATTGAAGAAGGATATCTCTCGAGATTCAGCTGTATGAAAGGTCAAATTAGCGGGCCAACTTGAGGGGTAGTTTGGGAATGAAAACAGTCCACTACCTTTGGCTATAAATACGCTCCCCTCTTCTCCTTGCAAGAGGTTGGCACTTTGGCACTTAGGAGGATATATTGGCATGACCAAGTCATTGCCAAGGTCTTGGGAGGATCTTCCATACTCAAGTTTTTACTTGAGAAACCTTTCCTCCTTCATTTCTTTCCATGTATTTCATGCTCTTTCCTTTGTAATTGTTTTAGTGTACTTGTAATTTCTTTTGAGTTTTAATGAAAGTTTCTCCTCCATCACTTATAATTATAATACACCTTATGTAGTTTAATATTAATAGTTTCTTAATTGTTAAAAATCAATCTTAAAACCATTTCCTTTAAGTGATTTCTTATTCAATCAAAAGACGTGTTTCATTCACGTTCTTTGTAGTCTGTGTGTGTGTTCGGCACACCACTCTTTTCTTGTTCAATTCTTCTTCCTCTTCTTCTCATACCCTAATACTGTAAACATCCCTACCAGATTAATAACCATCTTAATGTCTGAGTAAATCTCTCATTGGGGTGAGTTATAATTTAGGTATGTTAAGCGATGGAGAGCTTTTGCTCGATGTGTATTCTTTGAATTAACATTGCGTATGTTGGACTTAGCATGTCATGGATTAATGACTTGTTTTGTTTAACATGTGGTTTCCATGGATTATTGGAACCATAAATATGCTACCATAAACAAGATATGATTAAGATTAGAACCCTGAGCTAAGTCAAGGCTTGGATTAAAGCCTTAACACTTGGGAATTCCAATCAATGTCAACTTGTGACATGGGTGTTAATTTAATGCAATATAAAGCAAATCTCAAGGATATCACAAGCTTAACTACCTAATGATGAAATCACCCCCATATTTATAAAATTGTTAAATAAATATTAATTAATCAGTCATTTCAATTAAAGCTCTACAAACAAACCCCCAAATCAAAACACAAATCAAAAACAATCAACTATAAAAAATTGTACCATCGCCAAGGATTTGACCCGAGTGCTGCTATACATATTAGCAGAGCACCGGAACCTTGAACGGTCGATAGGCGACAATCGTCCGCGCTTTCAAATGGCGCCATTGCCAGGGATGGTGCATAATTGTAGTTGATAGTTTCTGATTTTTGAAAAAAAAAAGACAAAAAAAATCAAATAACCCACAAAAAAATATCAAAAAAAAATTACACAGAGAAAAACCCTCCATCATCTTCAAGTCTTACTCTGCTCTTGATGCCCCGTAGCCTCCCAAACAATCCCTCAGATTTGTTTGATCCTGAGATTGAGCGAACTATTCGCCGAATTAGGAGGAACCTTAGGGACAATCAAAACAATCAAGGCCCACTCATTCCTAGACCAATTGATTTAGAGATGGCCAATCCTAGGGAACAGACCCTTAAAGAACTCGTTGCCCCCGATATGAATTACCAACCTCTTGGTATTCAATATCCAAACATCGAGGCTGATTTCGAACTCAAATCGGGTTTGATTCATCTTCTTCCTCATTTCCATGGGCTAGATGGTGAGGATCCTCATCTTCACCTCAAAGAGTTCCAAGTGGTCTGCCCAACCATGAAACGTCAAGGGGTTTCTAAAGAACAAATCAAGCTTAGAGCTTTCCCCTTTTCCCTAGCGGATTCTGCCAATTCATGGCTCTACTACCTCCCACCTGGTTCCATAAACTCATGGGTTGACATGAAGAGACTTTTCCTTGAGAAGTTCTTTCCCGCTTCCCGAACAGCTTCTATCCGAAAGAAAATAAGCGGCATCCGTCAATTCCCTAATGAATCACTCCATGAGTATTGGGAGAGGTTCAAAAAGCTTGTGGAAACTTGTCCACACCATCAAATCCCTGACCAACTCCTGATCCAATACTTCTATGAGGGGTTATTGGCTATGGAGCGAACTCTCATTGATGCTGCAAGTGGCGGTGCTCTTGTTGACAAAACTCCTGCAGCTGCACAAGAACTCATAAGCAACATGGCTGTAAACACGCAGCAATTCCATACTCGAGCACATGCTCAAGTGAGACAAGCCCAAGAGAATCAATCCATAGAGCCCAACAAAATGACTGAGTGGATGAGTGAACTTACAGGTCTTGTGCGTCAACTAGCTATGGCTCCCAAAGCCCCAAACTCCTCTCCTCAACAATCTCTTTTCACTGGGCCTGTCAAGAACTGTGGAATCTGAAACTCACCAACTCATACGACTGACACATGTCCACAACTTCAAGATGATCCATCTGATTCATCTATTCCAATGGAGCTCAATGCGGCATATGCTCAGCGAAACTTCAACCCTCAACAACCAGGTCAGTTTGTTAGAAACTTCAACCAACCCCACTCTGAGCCCTTCTCTTCTACCTTTAACCCACCTCTGAGGTAGGTAATCCCATTTCTCATCCTCCTCAGTTCCCTCATCAAAATCCAAACCAGTTCCAATATGGTCAAAGTGGTGGTAACATCCATCAACCTTATCCTTTTGTTCCACAACCCCAAAGGAACAATCCTCCTCCTGGATTCCACTATCTTAACGAGCCTTCCCAATTCCCCACCCAATACAATCACTTTCCCAAGAACCAAAATCAAGGCCAACCCAATTTGGGACAGGACGCTTCTTCTAAACAACCATGGGAAAGTTCTGTAGAGGATATTGCTTCCTTCACCCGTTCTAGCCTCAAGAACATTGAAACCCAAATAGGTCAACTTGCATCCCACCTTAGCCAGCAACAACCATCCAATTCATCCCAACTCCCAGCTCAACCATTACCAAACCCTAAGGGTAATGTAAGTGCAATTTCACTTAGATCGGGAAAGAAAATTGCTATACCCCATGCTGATTCCTCTACCTCCCCTTTCGATGTTGATCTATAAAATGAAAAGAACAAAAAGCTGGAAAAGGAACTTGAATCCACTCCTTCACCTCCTTCCATTCCTCTAAGGAACCCAATTCCTTTTCCTCAAGCCATCTCCAAGCCTAAGAAGTCCTTTGAACCTGATCCTGAAATGCTTGACATGTTTAGACGTGTTGAAGTGAACATCCCCCTCTTAGATGCCATCAAACAAATCCCTAAGTATGCCAAGTTTCTTAAGGAATTGTGCACCCATAAGAGGAAACTTAGGAAAATTGAAAATGTTTCAACCCAACAGTCCATTCCCATGAAGTGCAAAGATCCAGGGATCTTCACGGTTCCATGTCAAATAGGGAGTTCCAACTTTGATGATGCACTCATAGACCTTGGAGCCTCAATAAATGTCATGCCCAAATCCATTTTCTCCAACCTTGGTCTAGGTCCCTTGCACCCAACGGGTGTTGTCATTCAGTTATCCAATCGAAGCACTGCCATTCCTGAGGGGATAATTGAGGATGTTCTTGTTCTGGTCAATGATCTTATCTTCCCAGCTAATTTCTATGTCCTTGACATGGAAGGTGAGACAACCTCTTCTCGATCTCCCCTAATTCTAGGAAGACCATTCTTCATGACTGCTAGAACCAAGATCGATGTCCATTCGGGCATCTTATCCATGGAATTTGGTGACCAAGTGGTCAAGTTCAACATTTTTCAAGCCATGTGATACCCATCAGAGAATCACTCTGCATTCTCTATTCACGCATCTGATGACACTTCTAAGAGTAAACTCACCTCCATTTCTTCATGCTCATCATGTTCTAATGATAGTGGAGACTATGAAATCTGCTCAATGATTAACCAAGTTATAAATGGAGAAGTTGATGTTGACCTTTCTTTCTTAGACTCCATCAATCAAAGTGAACTTGAAAACTCTCTTGAATCCCACATCAACTCTGATCTCTACTGCTCCACCTTGGAAAATGTTGAGGAAAATGATCCAAACCCATCTGGAATCCCTTCTCCTGCTCTTAAATTGTCTAGCTCTCAAATCAAGGCTAAAACTGATCTAAAACCACTTCCTTCACACCTCAAGTATGCATTCCTTTTCCATGATCCCTCCGACCCTGTCATTATCTCTGCTTCACTTTCTGAAACTGAGGAGTCCCAACTTGTTCAAGTGTTAGAGTAAAACAAAAATGCCTTATGTTGGACCCTAGAGGATATTCCAGGAATCAACCCTTCCCTTTGCATGCATCACATCCATCTAGAGGAATCATCCAAACCAATTAGGCAACCTCAAAGAAGACTCAATCCACTCATACTTGAGGTAGTTAGGGAAGAGATTACCAAGTTTCTTCAAGCCGGTATTATCTACCCAATTTCTGATAGGGAATGGGTTAGTCCAATTCAAGTCATTCCTAAGAAGGGCAGGATAACAGTTTTCACAAATGAACATGGAGAAGTGGTCACAACTCGAGTGAAAAACAAATGGCGTGTGTGCATCGATTATCGCAAATTGAATGATGAAACACGAAAAGATCAATACCCACTTCTTTTCCTTGACCAAATGCTTGAGAGATTGGCCGGAAAGTCACACTATTGCTTTATTGATGGTTACACCGGCTACTTACAAATTCCAATTGCACCTCAAGACCAAGAAAAGACCACATTCACTTGCCCCTTTGGAACCTATGCCTATAGGCGAATGCCTTTTGGACTTTGTAATGCTCCTGAAACATTCCAGCGGTGTATGATGAGTATCTTTTCTGAATTCATTGAGAATTGCATGGAGGTCTTCATGGATGACTTTAACATTTATGGCGAGTCATTTGAATCTTGCTTACATTCACTCTCTTTGGTCCTTCAAAAGTGTGTCAAGTGCAACCTTGTGCTGAATTTTGAAAAATGTCACTTCATGGTTTCAAATGGGATTGTTATAGGGAAAATAATTTCTCAAGAGGTTATCCAAGTTGATCCAGCCAAAATTGAGGTGATCCAATCACATCCTGAACCCAAATCAGTTCGAGACATTCGGTCCTTCCTTGGTCATGCCGGTTTCTATCGGCGATTCATTCAGAACTTCAGCAAGATTTCCCTCCCACTCACTCGTTTACTTCAAAATGATGTCACATTCAATTTTGATGAGGCTTGAAAGATATCCTTCATTGAACTCAAATCTGCTCTCACATCTGCTCCTGTAATCCAACCCCCATATTGGTCCTTACCATTTGAATTGATGTGTGATGCTTCTGATAGGTCCATTGGGGTTGTTCTTGGTCAAAGAAGAGAGAACATTCCTCATGTCATCTTTTATGCCTCAAAAACATTGGATGAAACTCAATCACACTACACTGTGACTGAAAAAGAACTTTTAGCTATGGTTTTTTCCTTGGATAAATTCTGGCCCTATCTCTTAGGTTCCAAAATCATCATCTTCACAGACCACTCAGCATTAAAGTTCTTACTTAAGAAAAGTGATTCCAAACCAAGGCTAATAAGATGGATTTTAATGCTCCAAGAGTTTGACCTTGTGATAAAAGATAAACCTGGAAAAGAAAACCGTGTGGCTAACCACCTGAGTAGAATTTCTAATTCTTCTCATTCTGAAATAATTGATCCTGAATTTCCAACTGAACACCTCTCATCTCTCACTCCAAAGTTACCATGGTATGCCCCAATTGTCAATTACTTGGTTTCTGGTATTTTCCCTGAATATTTTTCAAAAGAACAAAAAGAAAAGATGAAAAGTGATTCAAAGCATTATTTTTGGGAAGATAATAAGCTTTGGAAAACTGGGGCTGACATGGTAATTAGGAGATGTGTTGATGAAACTGAACAATCCTCCATCTTGGAATTCTGCCACTCAATGCCTGGAGGTGGCCACTTTGGACCACAAAGGACTTCTCGAAAGGTCCTAGATTCTGGATTCTTTTGGCCTTCATTCTTCAAGGACTCACACGAGTTCTGTCAATCATGTCCCACTTGCCAAAAGTTTGGCACAATTTCCAAAAGAAACGAAATGCCTCAAAAGCCATTAATCTTCTGTGAGCTTTTCGATGTTTGGGGCATTGATTTCATGGGACCTTTTCCCCCTTCCAATGGATTATCCTACATTCTCCTTGCCATTTACTATGTTTCTAGGTGGGTCGAGGCCAAACCAACTAGGAAAGATGATGCTCAAACTGTGAGTGAGTTCCTCAAAACCCATATCTTCCATCAATTCGGAACACCACATGCTTTGATAAGTGACTTAGGAACTCATTTCTGTAATAGAACCCTGGAGTCACTTTTGAAAAATAATGGGGTCGTACATAAAACATCCACTGCATATCACCCTCAAACAAATGGAATGGCTGAACTTTCTAACAGAGAAGTGAAAAGAGTGCTTGAAAGAATTGTTAAGCCCACAAGAAAAGACTTGCCCGATAGACTTGGTGAAGCACTTTGGGCCTATTGAACATCCTATAAGACACCCATTGGGATGTCTCCATTTAGGCTATTTTTTGGTAAATCTTGTAATTTACCAGTTGAAATCCAACATAAGTCATTTTGGGCTGTCAAAACTTGTAATTTTGATTGTGAAAAATCTGGTGAAGAAAGATTATTGTAGTTGACTGAATTGGAGGAGCTTCGACTCGATTCGTATGAGAACTCCATTCTCTACAAAGAAAAGGCAAAGTCACTCCATGACAAGCACATTCTTAGAAAGATATTTCATGAAGGTGAAAAGGTAATGCTCTTCAATTCTCGATTTCGACTTCACCCAGGTAAGCTCAATTCTCGTTGGGATGGACCTTTTATTATTACTAATGTTTACCCATTTGGTGCAGTGCAAGTCCAAGACCCTTATTCAAAAAGAAAATTCACGGTAAATGGACACCGGTTAAAGCATCACCATGAGAGGCCATTCACTTTAGGTTCCACATCGACTTCCATTGACCCACCACTAGATGGAAACGGCAACCCACCAAATCCAAACCAGGGGGCACCTCTTTCCCTTTAACTCTCTCTCTCCTCAATCTCTCTTCCCTCTCTTCTTCTCTCTATTTCTTCTTATTACTCTCTCCCTCTCATTTTTTTTACAACATTCTTCCACAGCCTTTTTTCTATTTTCTCTTTTGTGTGGATGTGTCATTAAAAATTAAAAAAATTAAAAAAAATTAATTAAAAAAAATGAAAATTAAAAAAAAGGGGTGTCATAATTACTCATCATCCAATATTGAAATTCTATCCAACCATTTTGGGGAGTCAAAAGGCTTGTTTTAAACTCAAATATATTGAATTTTTATCTCAAACTTGGGTAAAAAATTTTGTGTCAATAACAAACATTTTGAATGAACAATTTTTGGTGGAAAATGATTCTCCCCTACCGTGAGGAACAAAATTAGCCTTCATGCCAAGGTCATCTATGGCTATCTTTTTCATTGTGTGTCTTCACCACTGATTGTGAGTCTTGAGTTTGTGGACCTTCGAGCTGAATTTCCATCTTTTGTGTGCATTAATATGATAGAGGCATTTTCTAAGCCACATGAGAATCAGAATAGTCAAATAGCCTCCTGTTACCCTTACATTGATCCTACTTTTGAAAGCCCCTTTGAGCCTATGAAAACATTTCTTTTGATAGCCATATTACAAGCCTAATACCTTGTCCCACCCAACATCTTCATGGATTTTCATTGTACAATTTATTGAAATTTAAGTGTGGGGGGAATGGACTTCATTTTTGGGCGTACTTTCATTGATTTCCAATGTGTCATCATATGCTTGAGGGAAAGCGTCCATTCAAGTGTGGGGGAGAGTTTGTAATTCTGTGTGCTTTGGGGTGTATATGTTTAATTTTCATTTGTACAAAAGTCATTGAAAAGTGTTCAAAAAAATGAAAAAAAAATATATTAAAAAAAATGAAAAAAATGGAATGGGTTGTGTCTTGGGTGGGTAAAAATCATTCATCATCAACCTTTGATCTTGTTATAACTACTAAAATTATTTCCATGAGGAGATCATGCATGGGTTGGGAGATGACTGTGAGACTTGTTTCAATCACAACTTTCGAAAAAAAAGCAAAAAGAGAGAAAAAAAAATAACACTTGAATCATCTTGTATTGTGTCATTATTGGAAGTCTTCCATGTTGTACATATTCCATCATCTCACCCTATTCCATTTTCTATCTCTCTCACTTTTCATTCATCACACATTCATTCCCTTGTAAATATGTGTTTCTATGTCCTTTCAAATCAAATTTCAAAAAAAATGTGCATTGATTTTTCCATGTTGGTGTTTTTAACCCCTCTTTTCCTTTGGACATTATATACCTACAGTCCCATAGCCACTGAAAAACCCCTTAAAATACCTCTTGATTCTTGTACACATTATATTTGGGAATGGAAGCTGAGAGCTCTTAAAAACTCTTGATTTTCACTTTTTGTTGGTGAATGAGTGAACCTCCTAAAATACATTTTTATCATCTTGAGAGGAGTAAGTTTTGAGTGCCTACATTTTCCAATTCAAACCTTGAACATGAAAAAATGAATTGTTTCTGATGCATTATTGTGAACCAAATTTGTGATGGAATTCAATATAGATGAGTGAAATAGTCTAAACCTTCCGTGATTGGTGAAAACAAAATTTTAATATTTGTTGGTGAATTAATATGGTTTTGTTTTGATTTTCTTTTGTGTTTGTTGCACATGACGACATGAACAATATTAAGTGTGGGGGAGTTGATGTTATTAATTTATTAATATCATTTTATATACTCCCTCTACTGATTTTCAATTAAATGTGCATAACTTATGTGAAATACTCATGCTTTAATATTAAATATTATTTTGGAGTATTGTTTCGAATAATACAGATTCATGTCTGTATAGTATTTTAAATATAACTCTCACCATACTAATTCAAATTGTGTTATTCTTGTCATTTAGGGTTCTAAATTCAATTTCCTACAAATCACTCAACTGGAGCATTGGCTAATTCGGCCATTTGAAGGGCCATATGGACCACACAAGATGACCCACCGGATCTGCCTAATTTCTGAACCAGCCTTGAAGATTTCATTACTGGGCTCAATTTCCCAGCCCAAATGAGTGGATATTATTTTTCAAGCTCGGTAATTTCCTAAGGAGTCATGGATAAAAATTTGAAGGCCCAACTCTACCATTTTGGGGCCCAATGGATCCATTGAAATCAAGCCCACCATTATGTCCGGGATTTTAAATCAGCCCATCATTCTTGACTTTTCAACTAATCCACTTGTCCAAAGAAGGTCATATTTTGTGGTGTGTAAGATACGATATGTAGGATAAACTTTACAGAAGAAATGGTTCGGATTTGAAGGCATCTCCATAGCCATAAATGCATTCCCATTTAGGCCATGGAAACTTTCTGGAAACAATTGGACAGTAGAAAAGTTTTTAGTAATCCGGCCATAACGTTGGCCACAAAAGTCCAATGACACCCAAATTTTGAGGGTGGCTAGTCCAAAACCATATCTCCAATATTGAAGAATGATATCTCTCGAGATGCAGCTTTCTGAAAGGTCAAATTGGCGGGCCAACTGGAGGGGTAGTTTGGGAATGAAAACAGTCCACTACCTTTGGCTATAAATACACTCCCCTCTTCTCCTTGCAAGAGGTTGGCACTTTGGCACTTAGGAGGATATATTGGCACGACCATGTCATTTCCAAGGGATTGGGAGGATCTTCCATACTCAAGTTTTTACTTGAGAAACCTTTCCTCCTTCATTTCATTCCATGTATTTCATGCTCTTTCCTTTGTAATTGTTTTAGTGTACTTGTAATTTCTTTTGAGTTTTAATGCAAGTTTCTCCTTCATCACTTCTAATTATCATACACCTTCTGTAGTTTAATATTAATAGTTTCTTAATTGTTAAAAATCAATCCTAAAACCATTTCCTTTAAGTTATTTCTTATTCAATCAAAACACGTGTTTCATTCACGTTCTTTGTAGTCTGTGTGTGTGTTCGGCACACCACTCTTTTCTTATTCAATTCTTCTTCCTCTTCTTCTCATACCCTAATACTATAAACATCCCTAAGAGATTAATATCCATCCTAATGGCTGAGTAAATCTCTCATTGGGGTGAGTTATAATTTAGGTATGTTAAGCGATGGAGAGCTTTTGCTCGATCTGTATTCTTTGAATTAACATTATGTATGTTGGACTTAGCATGTCATGGATTAATGACTTGTTTTGTTTAACATGTGGTTTCCATGGATTATTGGAACCATAAATATGCTACAATAAACAAGATATGATTAAGATTAGAACCATGAGTTAAGTCAAGGCTTGGATTAAAGCCTTAACACTTGGGAATTCCAATCAATGTCAACTTGTGACATGGGTGTTAATTTAATGCAATATAAAGCAAAGCTCAAGGATATCAGAAGCTTAACTACCTAATGATGAACTCACCCCAATATTTATCAAATTGTTAAATCAATATTAATCAATCAATCATTTCAATTAAAGCTCTGCAAACAAACCCCCAAATCAAAACACAAATAAAAAACAATCAACTATAAAAAATTGTACCATCGCCGAGGATTCGACCCGAGTGCTGCTATACACATTAGCAGAGCACCGGAACCTTGAATGGTCGATATGAGACAATCGGCCGCGCTTTCAAATTCATTGATGAACATTTCATTATACTCTTGTTTCTCAATCTGATCATGGATCATGTGGTCTTAGAGTATGTTTTGAGTAAATTTTTGATCGCTATCTAAATCGTATAAAGTGAATGGTGGCTAAAGATGGAAGGAGTTTTAATGAGGTATCAAAAAGTGAAGAATTATTATGATAATAGTTGTCAATAAACCCAAAGGGGGAGATTTTTTGGAAAAAACTACCTCAACATGTCCCCTCGATATGTTTTGGGTGTGATTGTGTTTATTGACAAAGCTAGATTATCACAAATTAGAATGTCTGGTGTTTACCGAAAACAGGTTTTTAAGGTGGTGTTGTTTCTTAGTGTTTACCAAATTTTTGGTTCTCAAAATAGAGATTTTGATGTTATAAAAGAAACAATTTATTCATACGAGTAAATGGTGTGAATAACATTGAATAAAATTGGAAAAGGATGAGAACCTCATACCATAGTTCATGGACCACATACTGTGTTCTAGGAACAGTATGCAGAGTGGCGGGAACGGCCCACCAGAGCGGTTAACAAAACCAAAAATGGTTCGCAGTAGAAGGTGGTGTGGTACACTAATGGATTGATGTTGATAGAACATATCAACCACGTAAGAGAAAAGGTAGTAAATGGACTATGTATGAAAAACGAGTTGTGGGTGTCTTGCGGTTTGCGGCGGAAGAAGGATCAGTGTGCGGTTGAAGATTTGAAAAATCCTAGGTTAACGGATTTTTGCGAGTATCGTTGCCTATATAAGAAACGCTAATCTTATAGATTACTATTGAGACTGAATATCATTAGGCAGTATATTTTAGTTCTAGTATTTTTTCAATGTCCAAAGGAGGTTCGCAAGGAAGAATTTTGTGAACACTGAAGTGATTCGCATGGAAGAAATTCCAGCGAAGGTGTTTGTGGGGATTCTTAACCCACAAAGGAAGACTCAGTACAAGAAGGGGAAATAGCTGGTATTCTAGAGAGATAATTCTTAAATTGGTACGCTAAGGAGGAACTCTGGTACATGGAATTGAAGATAGTTTGTGAACAGATAACAATTTTCAGACAGAGGGATGTTCACAGAGGTGGAGCGAAGGTATCAGTATGCGGAGATGGCAGCGGTTTTCAAAAGGCAGGATTAGTATACTGAGAGGCGTTTCACGTACAAAATCTTCTACATAATACATTGAGGAACAAGGTGGTTCTTATTTTGCTCAAGGAATCTTGAGTAATCTTCAGATCATTTTTAAAAAGTATTTTCTGGTGCCTGGCAGTACTCAGGAAGGTCGACTTTATCTGCAGGTGAAAGAGGGACTTAAACAGGGCATCTACCTAAATTTGAGGATGCATTAATTCATGAAAATTAAGGGACCTACAATTCAATAAACTGTGTTTGACCTATACATCCATAAACTATGAGTGGATTCCTCTCCAAGAGCAGCGAGTAAAGGAAAAGGAATATGGTGACCCTTTCCACCGGTAGTGAGCCAAAGAAAGATACATAGGGAGTAACCCTTGGGAATTTAGTGAGCATACCCTAAACCTTTTAAAGGAAGTGATCTTAGTCATAGAAGATCTAGCCTAAACATTTTACTCATTATTGGTAGTTAACCTTAGTAAATTTGGTACATCAGCACATTGTTGTTGTAGGCTCCTTGGACGTAGCCCAGTGAGGGTGAACTAATTAAAAATTGTTTTTTCCTATGCATGATTTTATATCTGTTCATATATTTCTATGTGAGGAAGATATAATTGAGTTTTTTCTAACAATGAAACAAGATCTAAATGGGAGAATGTTTCAATCTATCATATCCTGATTCACCCCCCCCCCCCCCTCAAGGTATTCGACCTAGTGGACCAAACAATATTATTTTTGAAAATATGTATTATTTAGTATGAATCATATGGGTTTCTATATGGTGATCTTAAATTCCTCCATATATGACCTAATATTCTTTCTTTTTTAGAGGTAGACAGTGATTACTTATTGGTTATAAAAGCTGATATTGCATGATAAGAACTTTGCAACCTAGGACTTGGAGAAAAAATTAGTGGTGTTGACATTTATTTATTAGTGTAACTATCTTATGGGAGAGTGATTCATCATTTATTCTTACCATAAGTTCATTAGGTATATTTTTCATAGAAATATATTCACTTTAGGAAGGGATTTTGGATTGAGTTGTTGTGTGATTATGACATTGGGATAGTCTATACTATTGTGAATGGGAACATGGTAGTAGATGAACAAAGCATGAAATCCCATTCTTAGTTGTTGAGTGAGACATAATATTAGTTTGAATTGTTTAAGTTGTCACTTATATATAAGGATGGTAAAACATGCCTTTAGATGATGGTTTTACCCCTATACATCCTTAGTGTGTCAGGGAGGAATAGTTTTGAGAAATTGGTTGTGAGGTCTTACAAGAATAGTTATCTATTGGACATGGTCCTAAATGATTTTATGAATATTGGGAGCATTTAAACCTTTTTTAATGATAGATAATGGTACCAGTAACACTGTGAGAGGAGTTTCTAATGGAGTTTTATACAACAAACTTGGGAATAAATCTATAATTGAAAAGGTGTATTAGGACCTTTAGTAATAGTTTTAGTGGAATGGGATGAAGAAGAAAATAAATGAGTTTATCTATTGATACCTCACTTTCCATCATATGAAGGTAGAGCACCTAGTCCAAGCAGGTTTGACCCACCCCTTGTGGTTTCAAAGTAGAGGTGATGTGGTATCTTCGTGGATTTCATGATGAGACTTTTTACAACTATCTAGAGGTAATGACACTGTCTTGGTGATCATAAAACAGGTCACTATGATGGCCCACTTCCTATATATTAGAGAACAAGGTTCAGTGGATAATGTTTGATTCTTATACATACAGAAGATATTCCAGATTCATAGAGTCTCCTTGATGATGGTTTCAGATCTGGATTCTCCCTTCACATCAAAATTATGGATGACATTAAATGAGTCATTTGGGACTCAGTTGTGTTTGATCACGGTGCTCTATCCCCAGATAGATGGTGAGATAGAGAAAAATATTCATGTGACACCCTCATGTCAAGGTCTTGTTTATTATGTATTATTTTATTATTTTATGATTGGTTTAGATTTCTGGTTCTTATTGGTCTGGAAATACATTTGTCTGAAGGATTTTTTGGGGGAGAACAATTATAAAGAATAGAAAGTATAAACCATGTGAGTCCTATTTGTGTGGGACAGTCATTTTAAGAAATTTGTTATTAACATTTTCCACATGGTTTTCCAAACTATGTGATGCTCCCTAGAGGATTTTTGGGGATTTTAGTGTGTCTCGGGAGAGACACATGGATATTCCAAACATTTCGACTCCCAGTGTAAACCATGTGAGGGGTTTGTAGCATAGGTCATAACCAAAACATGTTTGGATAATGGTTTGTCAAACTATGTGGCTAAACCCTGTGACATGTCTCAGTGTTTGATTTTTATTAATTCCCCAAAATTACCAATTCAAATTTAAGGGGTTTTCACCCCTCTTCTCTTCCTATTTTTTCAACCAATACTTGGGAACCATATAGGACCACAATTTTCTTCTTCTTAGTTATCTTCTTACCTCTATTTCATTATTTAAATGAGATTATTAGGTATTTACCCTTATCTTTTAATATTATTTAATTATCTCTCTCTATTTTATTGGTTTAAGATTCCCCCATAAACCCTCTTTCTATTATGTTTGATTCTGGGGATCCAAGTGGATAAAATATTAGAGTTTTTTGTTTCTAGGGTTATTAGAAATCATTTATATTCCCATGGGTGTACTATCTATTGAAGGCGACATGTTACTAATAGTTTTGGTATGATTTCTATTTCTTTAAGGTAAGTGTTTCTATGAAATTATTACTTTTTTGGATTCATAGTGTTATTTTTCATTCTAAATTACCTTTTTATGAATTTTGGTATATTTTTTATTTCTCCATAGTAATTAAAATCCATTTCCATATGTTTTGATATGGATATAAAGTGGCCTATTTTTAAATTCCATGTTTTCATGTTTAAAATGGAATTTATTTTTGTGATAAGAAATTTTTTGAAATTCTATATATCTTTGAAAATGTTTTTAAATGTAATTGTTGGAATTTGAATATGTTTTTTTGTTTTAAATGGATAAAAACTCTTTTTTAATTTTTATTTGGTTTTCAATTTAGGTATTCACCATTAAATGATTTATAATGGGGTTATTTAATTTATTTAAAATGGGTATTTGAAATTTTTGTATGTTTTTTACTTTGAAAATGCATTGATGGATCCTTTAAAATAGTTTGATTGAAATATATGAACTTTAGACTTGTTTTGGTTATCAAATTGAAAAAAAAATGTTGAGGGGTATCTTTGAAATATTTTAATGATGTGGGTGGTTTCATTGATCCTCTCAGATGTTTTAAGTGATGTTTTGTGAAATGTGAAAGGGTGTTTTCATCCCAAGAAATATTTTGGTGTTAAAGTACCAATTGGAACATAGGTTTTCAAATGGTTGATTTGAGAGACATATATTGATTTCTACATATTTTAATTACCACTTTTTGGGGTTATTTATCAGAATTTCATTCTTGTTATATACTTTTTTGGGAATGTTTCTGTTTATATCATAGGTGAATATTATTGATGGGGATATTAATTATTGGGTTCTATAGGAAAAGGTAGCTTCGTTAATTATATGAGTCGAAGACTTGCATAATGTGTTCCTACACTTCACTTCATTTATTGGTCATAAGAATATTGGTACTAAGTGGGTGATCTAACTTGTTCCTCTAGTTGGTTCACATGCTGCTGGTTTCCCAGAATTCATTATAGAATAAGTGATAGGAGGGGGTTTTCATCACAATAAGGCATGTGTGGGATAGTTGGATGAATTTTGACATAAACTTCAGTTTATCCCAATAGTCATATCAGAGGGTGGTATACTCTTATATGGTTAGATTCTTTTCATGTTTTTTATAAGAAGGTAAAACCACAACACATTTGATTATTCCATTTCAAATTTTTTGATATGAGTTGGATTTATTTCTTGTTTGCATCATTTCCACTACATTCATTATTGTGGTTACTTTCCTTGTTTTGTTTACTTTTGATATATAGTTCCTGTATATGTTTTTTGACTAGTGTGAGTTTATTGGCTCATTTTATTTGGAAAATTAATTTTCAAAGAAGTTTAGAAAAACATATTTTGAAAATAAAGACTCTTTTGTCGGTGATTTATAGTGGATTTCAAAACTATTGTTTTGGTTTGAAGGTTAATTTGGAAGGTGAAATGATTTAATGTGACAAAATTCATTTAGGTAAAACAAATGGGTCAATTTTCAGAAATTTTAATGGTGAGTGTGTGGTTAAGAAATGGCTTAGGCTGGTGGATTATTTTCCGAATTATGAGTATCTTGGTCTGGAAAAAAATGGAAATTTTTCAAATGGTTATTATAGAATTATTTTTATTTCTATATGTTTCATTTGTAAAACATAATTTATTGATCTATTTTCAAACTAACATGGTTGAATTGCCTTATGAAAAATATTTAATATTTTTATAGGGTTGCACTGACCTACTGGTATTTTTTTCTTAGGCCTATACAAATTTTAGATTTCATTATTTTTATTGGACTGAGTTTTTTATCATAGTCGCTGATTTGGGGTTAGATGTCTAGTGGTGAGAAACCATGGGTTTTGAAGAGTTGGTTTCAGGATCACAACAAGTTGGTTTTTTCTAACTTTATTTTTAATTAGTATTGTATCTATTATTCATTCATGTATCTTTTTTTTATGGATATTGTTTACTTATATGCAAATGGGATGGATCATTGTAGTTGGTTGTGATATATTTAGAATGTTTATTTTCTTTGTATCTTCTATATATTTATTTTTTTATCTTTGATATCTAATTTAGTTTAAATATATCCCAAATGGATTATTATTATTCCCAAGAACATACAAGAAACCTGGGGCGATTGGGAACACACCTTGAGACTTGTGGAAAATCGGGTTAGGTGTTGACTTTGGGGAGGCCCACGATGGTTCATTAAAAAATTAGATCAGGGCCTATGTTATTATTATGACCTAGGTTTTAGAGTTTAAAGTTTTTGTTAGAGGTTTATAAGGCTATGAAAAGATCCCCTTGTTATTTTGGGACATCCTAGTAGAAAAGAGAGTATGGTTACTAATGCTTGAAAGGTATGTATGGGGAGATTTTAGCTAGACCTTACTCATCCCAAGCCTCATTCTTCCTGGGGAATTTTGGTATTGATTTTTGAATTCATGTTTTTTTATTTTATTATAATGAAAAATGATGTTTTGACTCCATTTTAAAATATATGTTATATTAGGGATCACACTTGGGTTTTAGGTTTGAAGGGAAGTAGAACTCTAGAAATATAGATAGTTCAAATGGAATGGGAAACCATAATGCTATCATGTGGTTGATATAACTTAATTTATAGAGTTTTCTTCCCAATAAGAACAAGACTGCCCAAATTGGGTGGCCAAAGTAAGCAAAAAACTACTTCTCCCCCGATTAGCTTGTTCTAACTCCTGTTGATTATATATTTCTCCAAAAAGGATTTTTTATTATTGGAGGTTTATAAAGGTGTGTGTTGATTCCATATTTGGGGTCTGGTTCATGTAAACCAAGTATTAATGGTCGTGTAGTTACTTTTTTTCTTGGTTTTAGAACCTCATTTTAAAAAATAGAAGGTTATTTTGAAAATTTTATTTTCAAACATTTTTTTAGGTAATATTTAATAAAATTGTGATTTACCATGTGAATGGAGTTTAGAAAATTGTTTTTAAAGGGAAAGGAGTTATAACACCCAAATATTTCATGGTTCATTTCTTTTTTTAAAAGGAATTCAATATCTTGCGTTGTACACAAAAACGAGTTCGATAAGAATATGATCTACCAAACTAGCTGTTTAAAAATCAGTTATGAATAGTATCAACAACATTATAAAAATTTATAAATTGTTTTTAAAAAATAGACTTAGTTTTTGAATTTTTAATATCAAAATTATCTTATGGTGAATTTTTGGTATTTTTCTGAAAAGTTTCAATTTTATGAATAGTGAAAAATACTACATTGTTGATAAAAACAGAATTTTTCATTTAAATAATTATTATATATTAAATTTATTTTATAGTTACAATAGATAAAGAATAAATTTATTATCCCAATTGAGTTCATTAGAATAATTTTTGTAATATAATTAGATATAAAAATTAATTGAACTTTTGAATGTCACATTTATCTGCCTTCTAACCACATCGGTGGATTAGCGTTAAATGTAATTTTACTATTTTTTTGTATTTAATTTCAAAAAATATGCATACATGGTTTTAATCAGTATAAAAAAAATTTCTAATAAGATCGAAATATTTTTTGGTGAATTGTAAATTTTAAATTTTATTTACCACAGTTAATGGTAAATAGGGTAATTAACGGTAAAAATAAAATTATAATAATATAAAATTACCCTAAAACTTATTATAATTTCGTCGGATATGTTTTCTTCCACCCAAATATATATTAGGTAGAAAATTTTATCATTTTTAATCCACTTTTGTTAAATTAGGACATTTATTATATTTTACTTAATGAGTAGTTAAAATTTCATATTCAAAATTTAATAACTAAATCATTTTTATTATGGAGTTATAAATAAGTTAAATTATACTATAATTACTCATTTATAAAATAGGATATTCATATACATCATGATAATTTATTTTTAATTTTTAAATAAGAAACTACATAATTAAATAATTATATAATAATGATGTAGTAATTGTTTAATTAACTGAGATATCAAATAAATGATATTAAATATATTAAAATAAAAATATTTTTACATAATTAATGATATAAAAGAATTTTATATATATCTTAGACTTTATAGTGACATATCTATATTTTTTTTTCTAAGTTGTCATGTTGGAATAATATCTTTAAAAATAAAAATAATGAATAGTATCAAAATTGAAATAAATGATGCTTTAAAATAAATAATATTTTATTAAATGATTTATAATTAATAAAAATATTTAATTTGGTAAAATTACTTGGATAATTTCAAATATTTAATAAATGATCCAATTTAAATTATTTTGGAATTTTATAGTAACTATATTAACCATTTATTGTAAAAATACAAGTTGTCACTCTAAGAGTTAAATTATTTAACTAAGGGTTAAAGCCAAAAGATAAGGTTATTTTTGTGACCTGAACATGTATAATATTCATTGTTTAAGATGTTTTATACCCATAATTTACTTATACTCTAAATAATTCAATTTTTTTCTATTTTAAATTTAAAATCAATTTATAATAAATTAATATTTTAGTAGTTTCCCAAAGTTCCTCTCCCCTCTCTTATAAAAGGGAACATATCCATCCCTTTTATTCACACATCTAAATCCCTTTATTTTGGCAAAACCCTAATCCTTTATCCTCTTAAATTAACTTAATTAATCCTATATTCCATTATTTGGGAATAATTCCAAACACAGGAGTTATTTTATGCAAATCAAAAGGAGACACTCGAAGAAGATGTAATTTAATTTACCAACTCTTTCAATGTTCTTTTCTTCTACTATTTCATTTTCCTATGTCGTTACCATACTAAATTAATAAATCAAGAATATAATTTGTTATGAGATATTTTTATGATTATGGGATAACCAGGTTCCTCATTTTTCAGATCCTACGAAAAACAATATCACTGTGTGTGTACGTACGACTTATCGTCTCCATACTGTGGTGTAAACTATTTTTCATCTATAAATTATTTTTAGGGGTATAATGATGAATATAATGGTTATAAATAATAAATATTACATTATAGTTATTCTTTACAATTAATATCCCACCCAATTCCATACTATTTTACTATTAAATGAATGATTCTGCCGCTCGTGCGTACGTATAGCTTACCGTCTCCATGGTCTGATGAGATTATTCCTCCATTAAAAATATTTCATAATGATTATAATAAATATTATACTAAATAAATATGAAATATTGGACATAATAATTATACTATAATGATATATATGTGTTTATTTATGTGTCTGTGTGTCATTTACTTTCTTCCATTCAATACTATATGAAAACAGAAACAATGTTCATGCATACGTACGGCCTACCATCTCCATGAATGGTGAGTTCCATTTCATTTATCTGTCTATTATATATATTTATATACTGAAAATATATGATATAAAAATCATATTTTAAATAATTTTAGTAATTAAATCATGACATAAGTAATAATATCAAGAAAAAAATGTCAAAAAACGTATAATAAAAAATGCGATTATTAACCAAAATGTTTCTTTAACTAGGATGTTACTAATAAATGGTAAATATAAAGTCATTAAAGAATCATATATGATATCATAAATATAATCATGGTTTTTTTAGAAGTTAATAATATATTTAAAATAATTATATAGGAGTTTTAGAAATGTCGAGAGAGTATCATACCTAAGGTAAGGTAAATCTTAACTCAATTTCCATTCGTTGAGTTAAAAATCTATGTCATTAGTTATACTCTTCCAAGAATATGTGTGAATGACACCTGATTTTTTTATACTAGATATCCACTTAAATTTGGTGGATTTATATTTTCCATACATAATTATGTCATCAAATTTTTATCACTCTAATGATATGATCTTTGTAACGATATTTCTGTCTCACTTTTAATTATTATGAGATATAATCCAGGTTCACCACCTATTTCTTGTGTGTGGTGTATGTACATCAACTATTATATTTTATGTAATGAAAAAATTTATCTAAATGGTATTTAAATATTCATTTGAAGATATTGGGATTATTATTTAAATGTTGAAAGTAGTATGGGATGGTTTGAATGTTTGAAGAATTAATTCTTTCTCCATCTCAATATTCATTATATTAATTTATATAAATTTTTATATGGATATAAAAGTATTATAAAGGATATTTTATGTCTATTTTTATGTTTATTCAAATATTTTACAAAATTATTTATTTTAATGTTTTATGTAAGGGTCTCTTTAACTAAAACATCATTTGAAATATTTTAATGATTTATTCTTCTAAATCTTTCTCATTAATGTCCATGTTTTCAAAATGTTTTTATGGATTTATTTATATGGACATGAATGTTTTTAAATGATATCTACATTAAAAAGTTTCAAAGTGTAATATAAAAGTCTTTTTCAAAAATCTCTTTTTAAATGACTTCTTTTATAAATTGCACGATTTTTTAATGTTTTCAAATTAAAAATGGATATTTATCTCAAAGAGTTTTAATAATTTTATTTGATTATATCCATCTATGTCGAAATCCTTTGTTGGATTTTATGCTTAATTTAGGTTGATTTGTTATGATAAAATCTACCATATTATATTGAAGGGTTTATGATATGTTTGACTATATATGTGATATTTTTATACCATCCATGGTTTATGGTTAGGTTAATAACATTTCATATTCAAGTTTTAATATGAACGTTTATATTGGTTATGTTTTATGTAATGAACTGCCAATTCTCATTGGCTTGAGATTTCAACAAGTCATTAGTAGGCCTTAAGCGACATCCCCAAGATGTCAAAGGTTGGAAATAAATGCTAAAGGGTTTCAAATACAAGTGGGGGACGATTTACCCTTTATGAAATAAAACAATAAACCTAAAAACAATAACCAAACATTCACTATATGATACATGAATGAATGAAAGACAACCCAACATCTTCATGTATCTCAAAACCATAACAAAGTATTCAACAATGAAAAAATAACCAAGTATCAAAGTATACAATGGATAAATGATACAAGACTCTCAAAAGACCACAAGACTACAAGATCCACAAGCTTCAAGATCCACAATCACCGAACAGCCCAAACATCATGAGGTGGTGCTAAATACATGTGAAACATTACATTTCCCCTGTCCCGGAAGATAACATCTGAAAAAGCACCAAAGTAACAAAGAAGGGGTGAGTATAAAACTCTGTAGGTTTTCCCCAATGACTTCCCAACTCACTCCACTAGGATAGAAAATTTATTCACATTTATATAAAACATTTTATATAAAAAAATTTACCAGAACATTTTATAACCAAATATAAACAAGTTTCCCAAACCATTTATAACCAAAAGTATACAAGTGCAATTGAAACCAATTTTTCCAATGAGTTATTTTTCCAGAAAAATAACTAAACAAACTTTAAAACCATTTCTTAATATTCCTTTGACATACCCAATTCATTCAATACATCCACACAACCAACCATGCATGTAACCTGGATCTCCCTATACTCACGAGTGGTGATTCATCCTTTCACTAAGGCGTCCCTAGTGAACCAATTGATGGGGGAGATCTCAAACCCTTATCAATCCTATTAATGATGGGGGAGACTCCTAACCCTTATTTGTCCCACATTTACCCTTCGATGGGGGAGATCCCTAACCCTTATCCATACCGTTAATGATGGGGGATACCCCTAACAATTATCTATCCCACATGCCCATGAACACACCCAACCATCATGTCAAAAACCAAGTGTGTTCAACCAATTCAAACCATTTCAAAAAAATTATACTTTTATTGAAAACCAAAGAATAAAACAATTTCAAAATAGCCATTTCACTTCAATAAAACATTCCCTTTTATTGAAAACATCAAATCCAAACCATGTGTCACAATTCCAAAAAATCCCCATTTTAAAATCTCTATTTTAAAATTAAGAACCAAAGCACTCATTCAAAATCCCCAATTTTCTAGATTTCACAACCATCACTCAAGAAGGTTTCCAAAAATTGTTCAAAAACCAAATCAAAATAAATTCAACACCAAACATTCAATTTTCAATCATTCCAATCAGTAGTACTAAGTGGAGTCAAGAAATAAGCCTCCTACCTCGAAGGTTTTGATGAAAACCACAACGAATGAAGAACACACAAGAAAACCAGGTTGATTTTTCAAGAACCCACCTTAGATCTCTTTTCCTAGCAAGAACATGACCAAATATCATCATATTTGGAATCCAAAAACTTTTATCTACCCATAAAGGGTGTATATCTAAGAAACCAAGAGAATAGGAGAAGTAGATCTAAGAAACTTATCAAGAATAACGACAAACGATCACATACCTCAAGAATCTGCCATTGATTTACCAAGGAAAGCCTTTGGATTGCCTCTAAAACGCTTGGTATAGGTTCTAATAAATTCAAGGGATATTTATCTAGATTTATAGCCGATTAGGAGAAAAAACGAGCCATTTATAGGCAAAAAATGAGTGAGATCCACTTTTTTTGGATCTCATTTAAGTGCATGCACGGTTAGTTCACACGGTTTGACAAACCATATGTTAACAATGTGTTATCCACTGCCTCGGCAGACCCTCACGTAGCCTCCTTGCATGGTCTCCCAAATCGTGCTCCAACTGTGTGGGAGCCACTGCCTCAAAAGTTTCAACTATGCATGGTTTGGATGCACTGTTACACAAACCATGCTCTGCCCGTGCGACTTCCCCTTTGCCTCAAAACTTCATTCCAAATTCTCCTGACTCTCTCATTAATCACCCTTAACTTTATATCCATTAAAATAATTAAGTAAGTGTTACATACCAGAATCTAGGGGTACTAAATTCTCCCCACTATTGGTCTTTCCATCTTCCGAAAGTAGACAACCCTTGCTGGCCAAAAATATTTCTAGCCACTGCTCTTTCATTTCCTTCTCACGTTCACAAGACTCTTCCTGAATCTGATCATGTTTCCATAAAACACGCACTAGGCCATTGATTTTCCCATGCAAGACTTTATCTTTTCTATCCATGATCTGCATTGGAATATGTACAAGTGATGCATCCGGTTCTAGCTCAACGTGATCCCATCTGATCACATGGTCAGGATCAGGGTGATACTTTTTCAACTGGGATACATGGAATGCATTATGCACCGAACTAAACCATGGTGGTAATGCCAACTGATATTACACCTCTAAAAACCATTCTAGTATATCAAAAAGGCCAATGTATCTAGGAGATAACTTTCCCTTTTCCGAAATGACAATGTCCAGGCCTTGGAAAGATTCTCAAGAAGACATGATCACCCACAACGAACAACAACAGTCTTAAACGGTGATCTGCATAGGATTTATGATGACTCTGAGCTGTCTACATCCTCTTTTTAATCAACTGGATCTTTTATGTTATTTCTTGGACAAGGCTTGGCCTGACTAGTGAAGTTTCACCCGTTTCCACCCAGCATAGTGGAGAATAACAAGGACGCCCATACAATGCTTCAAACGAAGCCATGCATATTGAGGCTTGATAGCTATTATTGTATGATAAATACACTAAGGGTATATTCTCCTCCCATGAGCCACAAAAATCCATTAAAAATCCCACAACATATCTTCCAATGTTTGTATTTTCTACTCGGATTTCACATTCGTTTGAAGATGATACGTGATGCTCATAGTCAATTGAGTTCCAAGGGCTTGCTATAATGATTTCTAGAAATGAGATGTGAACCTCGGATCTCTATCTGAAATTATAAACAATTGTACACCATGCCTCTTTACCACTTCTCAGATATAGATTTTTGAAAGATCCTCCACTGTATCAGTTTCACGAATAGGGATGAAATGGGCCAACTTAGTTAGACGATCCACTATCACCCAAATTGAATCGTGTTTCCAGACCATTCTTGGAAGACCTATAAAAAATCCATTTCTATTTGATCCCAATTACACACTTGGATGGTCAAATATTGTAACATACTAGCTACTCTATGATGCTCTACTTTAACCTTCTAACAATTTAAGCACCACAAGACGAACTCAGCCACGTTCCTTTTCATGCCACTCCACCAAAAATGCGCCTTCAATTCCTAATACATATTATATGTACCTGGATGTAAAACCCATATTGAATGGTGGTAATCATGAAGGAGTTGTTCCTGACAAACCATAGGTACAACCATTAGTTCTTTGAAACACAAAACTGAACCCCCATCAAGTTTCCATCCATCAATGGTCTCACCACCATTCAGTTTTGAACTTGCAACTAGAAATTCTACATCAAATGTTTGTGATTATTTGATCAATTTTACTAAATCCGGAACAAGCATAGATAAAAATAAAACTACAACATCACCTCAATCTTCACATTCCACATGCATGTCGGCTAAGACTGACATCAATTTCCATTCATCTGAATCTTCTTTCACCATCTGAGCATATGACTTTCTACTCAATGCATCCGCCATCGAATTTCCTTTCTCCGGTGTGTACATCAATTCAAATTCAAACATTTGGAGATACTCTATCAACCTCCTTTTCCTAAAATTCAAATCTCACTATGAAAAAATGTATTTCAAGATTTTGTGATCAGTAAACACAGTAATTTTCTCACCAAATAGATAATGTCTCCATGTTTTCAAAGCATGGACGACTACAGCTAACTCCAAATTGTGTGTTGGGTAATTCTTCTCATACACCCTCAACTGACTTGAACCATAAGGAACCATGTGATATCTTTGCATGAGAACACAAACCAACCCTGATCTTGAAGCATTAAAATACACCACATACCCCATTACTGATTCTAGAAAGGTTAAGATAGGTGTCGATGTAAGCTGAACATTCAGTTCCTAAAAATACTTATGACATTCTTCTGTCCATTGGAATAGAGCATTATTCTTTGTCAGAGTTTTCATTTGTGAAGATATTCATGAGAAATCATGCACAAAGCATTAGTAGTAACCAGTTAAACCAAGAAAACATCATATCTCGAACACATTCTTCAGTGGTTGCCAAGAGATAACGGCTTCTATATTTTTAGGATCAACAGAAACACCTTTCTCAGAAATGAAATGGCCAAGGAAACATACTTCCTGTATCCAAAAATCACACTTTTATAATTTGGCATACAAATGATGATCTCTCAAGATTTGTAATACTGTTTCCAGGTGCACCTCATGATCATCCCTTGTCTTTGAATAGACCAAAATGTCATCCTCAAACACCACAACAAAAGAATCCAGATATTATTGAAATATTAGATTCATCAATGCCATGAAGACTTCTGGTCCATTAGTTAGACCTAAATGCATGACTACATATTCATAGTGTCCATATCTACTTCTGAAAGCTATCTCTGGGATATCCTCTTTCCGAACTCTAAATTGGTGAAATCCTAATCGCAATTCAATCTTGGAGAACCCTTGGGCTCCCATTAATTGATCGAATAGATCGTCAGTGCTTGGAAGTGGAAATCTATTCTTTATCGTTACTTGGTTAAGATTATGATAATCAACACACAGCCGAAGAGTTCCATATTCCTTCTTAATGAACAAAACTTTTTCTGCCCATGGAGATATACTTTGTTGAATGAAACCCTTGTTTTAAATCTCCTCTAACTACACTTTCAATTCCCGTAACTCTGGTAGTTCCATTATATAAGATGGAAGGGAAATAGGACTGGTCCTCGGAAGGAGATCAATCATAAACTCCACTTCCCTTAGAGGTGGTAACCTTGAGAAGTTCATGGGAAATACATCAGGAAATTGATCCACAACAGCTGGAAAACTATTTTCCTCGATCTCTTCCATTGATTACAGATTTAATGTTGCCAATTTTTAAGATATCATTCCCACAATTGGTTCCAACAAGCTCTTTGAACCTTTATTTATAGTCCTCTATCCTCTAAATAGATGCTTGATATCATCCTCAGTCATGGAACTAAATGTTCTCCTATAAAAATCAATTTGATCATTGAATGTTGTTATCCAATCCATACCCAGGATTACATCATAGACATCCATATCCAACATCGAGAAGTTCCATTTTAACTCATATCCATCAACAGTTATAGCACATTCTCTACCCTCAAAGGCTTAACATTCTCTTTCACCAATAAGAGTTTGCAATTTCAAAACAGAAGGCATCATTTCCAGTTTTAAACATAGCAAGTCAACAGCACAAGAAGCAATGAAGGAATGTGATGAACCTGTATTAAAAAACACTTGCACAATGGTAGAATTCAAAAGAATTGTACCTCTTACTCTTGACGGTCCATCCTGATCATCGACAATCATCTTCTCAACTCCATACAATTTCTTATTCACTATATTGTTCTTTTTATTTCCTTGTTGAGGTTTCCCTCATTTAGGAGTCATGGTATTTCTAGAATCACCATGTCTAGCTCTGCTCTACTGACGAGATTGATTCTGCTATCCTCGTCCAGTCAAAGCATATGATACTTGTGATAGCTGAGAAGTGTCTTGAGCACCTTACCTTGGATCACTATGACAATAGTGCTAATGATGTCCCATCTTGTTACAATTATTACATGCTCTAAGTTGTGTCATACAATCTCACTTTATGTGGTCAAGCGAACCATATTGAAAACAACCTGCTTTTATCTGGGGTCGTGGAGGAAGGTTTACAGATCTAACCATCTCATTTTTATTTCCACTTGCACCGTGGAAATAGGTGTCCCTTTTCCTCTTGTTCCCAGCAGTTGAGTTCCCACCGAATCCTGTAGGTATCATCATTCATCCTCCCATTGATCCCAAGATATCACGTTCAGTAACATTCGCCTTGTTCCCCATCTCTGTATAATCTATAATACAGAGCACCGTAATATTCGATCAAATCTCCTGCCTTAGCCCCGATTTGAAGATGCATGCCTTTAAAGATGCACTTGCTGCATCCTCTGGTGAAAATGGATTAAATTCATGAACTTAGCTGTATACTCTATGACAGAGTGGCTCTTCTATTTTAGGCTGAAGAAGTCCGCCATTTTCTAGATTTTGAACGTGTGAGGATACAATTGTTTGTTGAACAATTCTTCAAATCCTCCCATGTAAGGCCTTTATACAATTTAGCATACACCACTAAATCCCACCACTGACATGCAAGATCCTCAAACATATAGTCACCAACTAGACCTTGAGATCTGATGGTGTGCTGATGAAATTGAAGATATGATTCATTCTACTTAGCCACACCTACAACTTCTTGGGTTCAGCATAACCCCGAAAGTTCAGTGTACATGAACTGGATGGTATGATCCACATTCCTTGGTTTATTCTTCTAGTTCCCCGTATCTACAACATGAAAATCCTAGACAATACTCTGAACCAGCTCTTGTTTCACCCGTGGTACAGGTGCCACCACATTCTTCACAGATTCTTTGGGTTGGTTTCGACGATGCCTACTATGTGCCATTTTCTAAACCAACAAAAAACTCCTTAAATCTCAATATCTATCAACTAATGGCTTAGCATTTCAAATTCTATCACATCAACTATCACAACATTTTTTTTCCAAAACATCATTTTTTCCATGTTGAACTATTTTTGAAACCACTTCACGTGCTTTTGAAAATTAAACCATTTTTAAAATACGATAATCCTTCACTTTTTCAAAATCTTTCTTTTATAAACCAATTCCATACTTTTCAAAAATGATCATTTCTCGAAATTATGTATACACTCCTAGTGTAAATTCATTCCTCTATAATGCATGTCATGCTCGTCTCATTGGCTAAACCCATGAAAATGAGATTTCCAAATCCTAGAAGTATCTCCAAACACTTATTTACCGAACTCCCTAGTAACTTTAAGTTCAACATAAAAGGGTTAGTTATATCCTTTTATGCTATATATTTCAAGTTCCGACAATCCTACACCTTTATAAGATTCCCACCAAAGGAATAGTCAAGAAGGGATTTCATCTCCAAAACTAGGTACATCGATGACTACTTGTTAGGAAAGGACCGAACAAGATGATACCATTTATAATGACCCGCCAATTCTCATTGGCATGAGAGTACAACAAGTCATTACTAGGCCTTAAGCGACATCCCCAAGATGCCAAAGGCTGGCAATAAATGCCGAAGGTTTTCAAATACAAGTAGGGGATGATTTACCCTTTAATAAATAAACCAATAAACCTACAAACCATAACCAAACATTCACTATATGATGCATGAAGGAATGAAAGACAACCCAACATCTTCATGTATCTCAAAACCATAACAAAGTATGCCACAATGGAAGAATAACCAAGTATCAAAGTACATAGTGGATAAATGATACAAGACTCTCAAAAGACCACAAGACTCCTTGCTCCACAAGCTTCAAGCTCCACAATCACCGAATAGTACAAACATCAATATGTGGTGTTAAATATGTGTGAAACATTACCTTTGTCCTTATCCCAGAAGATAGAATCTGCAAAAGAACCAAAGTTCCAAAGAATGGGTGAGTATAAAACTCAACTGTTTTCCCCAATGACTTCCCTACTCACGCCACTAGGATATAAAATTTAATCACATTTATAAAAAATAGTTTATATAAAACAATTTTCCAAATAATTTTATAACAAAATATAAACAAGTTTGCAAAACCATTTATAACCAAAAGCATACGAGTGTAATTGAAACCAATTTTTCCAACAAGTTATTTTTCAAGACAAATAACTAAACAAGCTTTAAAACCATTTCTCAATATTCCTTTGAAAAACCCAATTCATTCCATACATCCACACAACAAACCTTTCATGTAACTTGGATCTCCCTATACTCATGAGTGGTGAGTCATCCTTTCACTATGTTGTCCCTAGTGAACCAATTGATGGGGGAGAGCCCTAACCCTTATCCATCCCTTTAATGATGGGGGAGACCCCTAACCCTTATCTATCCCACATGTACCCTTTGAAATGGGAGATCCCTAACCCTTATCCATCCCGTTAATGATGGGGGAGACCCCTAACCCTTATCTATCCCACATACCTGTGAACACACACAACCATCTTGTCAAAAACCATGTTTGTTCAACCAATTCAAACCATTTCAATAAAACTGTAATTTTATTGAAAACCAAAGAATAAACCAATTTAAAAACAGCCATTTAACTTCAATAAAACATTCACTTTTATTTAAAACATCAAATCAAAACCATGTGTCACAATTCTAGAAAATCCATATTTTAAAATCTCTATTTTAAAATTAAGAACAAAATCACTCATTCAAAATTTCCAATTTTCCATATTTCACAACCATCACTCAAGAAGGATTCCAGCAAGTGTTAAAAAAAATCAATTCAACACCATAAATTCAATTTGAAAGCATTCCAATTAGTTTTACTAAGTGGAGTCAAGAAATAATCTTACTACCTCGAAGGTTTTGACGAAAACCACAACAAATGAAGAACGCACAAGAAAACCGGGTTGATTCTTCAAGAACCTGCCTTAGATCTATTTTCTTAGAAAGACCAAGAAAAAATGTCATCATTTTTGGAATCCAAACATTTAGATCTACCCATAATGGGTGTAGATATAAGAAACCATGAGAATAGGAGAAGTAGATCTAAGAGACCGATCAAGAACGATGACGAACGATCACATACCTCAAGAATCCTGCTTGACTCACCCAGGAAAGCCTTTGGATAACATCCAAAACACTTGGGAGAGGTTCTAAAACCTTCAAGGGAGATTTATTCCGAGTTATGGTCTCTTAGAATGAAAAAAATCCATTTATAAGCAAAAATGTGTGAGGTCCACTTTTTTAAGATCTCATTTAAGTGCCCACACGGTTAGTTCACACGGTTTGACAAACCGTTTGCTGAACCTGCATTATCCACTACCTTAGCAGACCCTCACACGGTCTCCTGAACCGTTCTCCAACCATGCAGGATCCACTTCCTCAAAAGTGTCAACTATGCACAGTTTGGTCGCACGGTTTGGCCGCACGGTTAGACAAACCGTGTGTCGCCCGTCTGACTTCACCTTTTCCTCAAAACTTAATTCCAAGTTCTCATGACTCTCTCATTCATCACCCTTAACTTTATAACCATTAAAATAATTAAGTAAGGGTTACATACCAAAATCTGGGGGTACTATAGTTTACCCCGTTTATATGAGGATGGCATTGGACATAGTAATTGATAGGTTGGGAACTGCTTAATGAAAGCTCTATGGGTTGGGGGTCGATTAATGAAAGACCCTCAATCCATCAATATTTCTCATGGAACAAAATAGTTTGGGTTTTTACACTCTTATTTATGGGCTTGGAACGAGGACTTAGTGGTGTTTTTATGATGTTTGGAATTATTCATTCCTTCATTATGATATTAGTTATTGATATTACATGAGATTATTCGACTAGTAAAATATAAACATGATAGTTTATATGGAATTATTTGATTCCTTGTTTCCACCAAATTATGCTAAAATTTTGATTAAAAGGATTGTGTTTCAGTTTTGTACACTACCTTGAATGTTTATGATAATTTATGAAAGATTATTTTATATTTATTACCCTTATTGAGCATCTAAGATCACCCCTTCCTTTTATTTTATTTTCCCAAGATACCCAAAAGTTTTTTATGGATGATTTGTAGGTTTATCCTAGGAGAATAATGGCGTTCTCAAAGAATTATCTATGATTCATTTTATGCTTAAATTTGTAATGTAATGTTCATGTATGTAATCTATTTCCCAAGACTGGTAAATTTATCGGTCCATCGGGATTTGATTCCTTGTAATCATTCCAATTTTTTAAAATAATTCACTGACTCTGAGATTCTGGGGTCTGGTAATTATAGCTGGTATTAATGGAAGTTTCACCATAGCCTTATAAACTTTATTTATAAAAACATTGATTAGGTAAAATTACCCTAAGATAGACATTTAGAATAAATATAGGAGAACATCCTAGAATTTTGGTAAAAAAGGAATTATCTGGGTCTTCCAAGAAAAACATATCTTTTTAGATATTATAATTGGATGTGGTTCTGGAATAGATTAACATAGGGGTAGAAACTCTAACAAGGTGTCCCAGGCCTGACTCAGGGTATACTGGTACATTACAATGGGCCTTACTATGCACCTAGTTTGACACTCCTAGGGGATATTCTTAAGATAATTAACATTTTATTTTCAAACTATTATAAAGTATTTATGAGTAAATATTTCCCTAAAGAAACCATGTTTATGGTTATGAGACTAGATATACATAAATATTTATAATTTATGTTAAGTGTTTTTCTAATTTTTGGATTATACATTATGATATGATATAATCTATTGAATCTCATCATTAACAAATGGATCCTAGTAGAAGGAATGTGAACTTCATAGATTTATGTGATCCAAAGAGTAAGGAGGATTGTATATTTCTTGGTATTAAGACAATATTTCAAAGGAAATAGTCTCCCAAACATTCTCATCATATGAGGATATAGTCTCACTTGATATCAATATAGAGAAATAATTTTCTAAGTCTTATAACTTTAAGGGAAAGAAAGAGAATAAGAGAATGGGGGAGCAAGAGATAGATAATTGGAAGAAGGGAAAGAAAGATTTTCCCACATATGACAATTAGGGAAGGGAACACCTTGGTGCCCACTTAAAAGGAAAATGAGTTTGTTTCATGTGTGTAGAAAAAGGACATCATTCTCATGATTGCAAGGAAATGAAATAATTTTTTAATGTGAAAGGTTTCCACTATAAATATATGGGGCACTATTTAAATTAATTCCCCAATATTTAAGGAAATATAGCTTAGAAAAATAAAGGGGATTAAGGGAACGCTTATGCTATTACAACAGTCAAAGTGGAATAAATAATGTATTTGTGTTATCAGATTCATGAATTATATTATGAAATTATGATTATGAGAATAATGATATATATAAGGATTGTACTGTAGCACATTTTCTTTAAGGATTTGTCGGAATGAATGGTTTAATTAAGGTTTTTAGGGTGATCAAATATTCGATATGTGTCATTAATAGCTACATTATGTTGTTTGGGGAATCTAATGTTACGATTGATTTTTGAAATATAGAAATCTTTTTAGATTGTTAATTTAGATAGAGGTATTTTGGAAAATTCTTATGGTTGGAATAGAGTAAGTTGAATATTCGATATTTTTGTAGAAGGGTAAAGTATGATTTATTGGATATTTTGGTCCAACCTTTTTGGTTATAGTATGAATTTAGAGGATGAAGGAAATACTTATAGGGCCATATGATTTATCAGAATTACTTCAAGCATAAAAAAATCATTTTGAACTATTATTTCCAGGTGTACGGGATGAAGTAAAAATATATCAAAGCTTAACAAAAGGATGATATTTCGCTTATGACATGGAAAGAAATAAATTATGTGCTTATTTCAATAGTAAAACAATTCTTTAACTCGAGGGGAAATATCATAAAACAAAAAAAAAATCTAGTACTTTCTTTTCTGATGAATCAAATGGTCCCTTAGATCATCATCGACTTCTAGCTTTCTGATTTTTAACATTCTCTTAATCATGTTCCTTATCACTCTCCATCGGAACATGATAGTTAGATTTTTCTTTCATGTCCTTGTTTCATACATGGAACCCTTATATATTTTATCTCTAGTAAACTTCATACTTCCCTTTCATTATTTTAAATTTGACCTTTTATCGACCCTTGTTCTGATGTGGGGTTTCAATAAAGGAACTTAGAATAGTCAAAGACCAGTTACCAAACCCAAAATAGAAAATTTTGATGACACAATTTTCTGAGGGAGGGGAGAATGTAACACCCCAATATTTCACGGTACATTTATTTTTTAAAATAAATTCAATATCAAGCAATGTAAGAAACACCAAGTTCGAGTACAACATGATCTATCAAACCAGGAATTTAAAAAGAATATATGAATTGTATTAACAACATTATGAAAATTAATAAATTTTAATTTTCAAAATATACTTCATTTTTTAATTATTAATATCAAAATTATCTTATGATGACTTTATGGTATTTTTCTAAAAATTTTCATTTTTTGATGAATAGTGAAAAATATTGCATTATAGTTAAAAACTGACTTTTCATTTAAATAATTATTTTAAATTAAGTTGATTTTAAAGTCAAAGTAGTTAAAAAAAATACATTTTTTGACCCAATTTTTTTCATTGGAATAATTTTTTTAATATAATTAGATATACGAATTTATTGCACCTTTGAACGTCAGAACTACCCGCCTTCTAACCACATCTGTAGATTTGTATTAAATTTAATTTTACCATTTCTGTGAATTTAATTTCAAAAATTAGACATACATGGTTGTAATAAGTTTGAAAATGTGGTCTAATTTGATCAAAATCATTTTTGGTGACTATTAACTTTTAAATTTTATTTACCATGTCTAAAGGTAAATATGGTAATTAAAGGTTAAAAATAATATTATAAAAATATAAAATTGTCCTAAAACTTGTCCTAATTTCATTGGATAAGTTTGTTTCGACCCAAATAAACATTAGGTAGAAAATATGATCCTTTTTAATCCACTTATGTTAGATTATGATATTTTTTATATTTTATTAATTGAAGAGATAAAATGTCAAATTCAAATTTTAACAACTAAATCATTTTAATTATATGGTTATGCATAAGATAAATTTGACAATAATTACTCATTTTAAATATAATAAATTTATCTTCATCATAATAACTTATTTTGATTTTTTATAGAAGAAATGACTTAATTAAATACCTGTATACCAATGATACAGTAATTGTTTAATTAATTGAGATATCAACTAAATGATATTAAAAATATTAAAATAAATATAATTTGACATAATTAATGACATATTATAATTTTATAGATAAAATATACATGTTATTGATATATTGGAAGTATTTTATCGAAGTTTTCATGTTGTTATGATATTTTTAATAATACAAATAATGATTAGTATCAAATTTGACATAAATGATGCTTTAAAATAAATAATATTTTATTAAATGTTATAAAGTTAATAAAAATATATAATCTAGAATAATAAGTATTATAATGTTAAAAGTGTCATAAATTATCCAATTGTGGTTAGTTTTATATTTTTATAGTAACTATATTAACCCTGAAGTGTGCAAAAGACAAGTTGTCATGGTAAGAGTTAAATTGTTTAATTAAGGGATAAATCAAAAAGATGTGGTTACGTTTGTGAACTTAACGTGTCTAAAATTAGTTTTTTGATAGTATTTAGATCCATAATCACCATATACTTCAAATAATTTACTTTTTATATTTTTAAATCGAAAATATTTATAATTTATTAATAGTTTTAGAGTTTCAAAAGTTCTTCTCCCCACTATTGTAAAAGGGAACCTCTCCATATCTTTTTTTCACCCATACAAATCCATTTAGTTAGACCAACCACTACTAATTTCTCCTATAAACTTCCATAAGTTCATCCTAGAGTCTATAAAATGTTTATAAATCCAATCTATGGAATTATTTTGGGAAAATAACAAAGGAGACACTCAAAGAAGAGGTAATTGCATTACCAACTCTTTCGAAGATATTTTCTTCATATACTTCATTTTCCTCAGTTTTTCACAAATTATACCACTAAATACATAATTTATCATATCATGATATTTTTTATAATTATGTTACAAACTTATTCCTCATTTTACGCATCCTAAAAAAACAATATCCCGATATGTGGTACTTATGGCTTACCGCCTACACGTCGTGGTGTAAACTGGTCTTCATCTATACTTTATTTGTATGTGTATAATGATAAATATAATGGGTACAAATAATTAATATAAAATTATAATGATTATTTATAATTGATACACCATTCAATTCCATACCATTTAACCTTAAAATGAATGATATTGTCACTCATGAGTACGTACGACCTACCATCTCTACGACACGATGAGATTCATCCTCTATTACAACCATTTTAGAATGATTATAAAAAAATTATATATAGAATAAATACGAAATATAGTAAATATTAATTATATTGGAATAATATATGTATATAAATGTCATTTACATTCTTCCATTAACTTCTATAAGAAAATAGAAACAACATTCATGTGTACGTACGGCCTACCATCTCCATGAACAGCGTGTTCCATTTCATTTATATATCTATTATATATATTTATATACTGAATATATATGATATAAAAATAATTTTTTACATTATTTAAGTAATTAAATCATGATCAAAGTAATAATATCAATAATAACAAATCAGAATATGTACAATAAAGAAAGCGATTATTACCAAAAATGTTGCTTTAACATAGAAGTTATTAATAAATGGGTAATATAAAGTCATAAATGACTCATATGAGATATAATAAATATTATTATGATTCTATTATAAGTAAAATATATGTTTAAACCCATTATACCAGATTTTTGGATATGTATGGAGAGTATCAGACCTAAGGTAAGGGGAATCATAACTCAATTTCCATTCATTGAGTTAAACGTCCATGTCATTGGTTATATTCTTCCAAGAATATATTTGCACAACCTTTGATTTTTTTTATAATAGATATCTAATTATATTGGTTGGATTTATATTGTTCAGACATAATTATTTCATTTATTTATGCTCACTCTAATCATATGATATTTTTAGGGGAATTTCATCTCACTTTTAATTTTTGTGAGATATATTCCATGTTCTCCACATAATTCTTGTGTGTGGTGTATGTACTATACCTATTATATTTGATATCATGAATACATGTTTCTTTATGGTATTTAAAGATTAATTTTAATATATTGGGATTATTTTTTAAATTTTTAAATTAGTATGGGATGCTTTTAATGTTTAAAGAATTGAACCTTTCAGAATTTTAATATTCTTAATATTATTTTATGTAACTATTTATATGGATATAAAAGGATTATAAAAGAAATTTTATGTCTATTTTTAATTTCATTCAATTTTTCCAAAATGGAATATTTTTAACATTTTATGTAAGGTAAACTTTAACTAAAACATCATTTTAATTGTTTTAAAGATTTATTCTTCAAAATATTTCTCATCAATGTCCATGTTTTCTAAATGATTTTTTGGAATTATTTATATGGACATGAATGTTTAAAAATTTTAATTCATTTCCAAAGTTTCAAAGTGTTATGGTACACTTTGATTAAAAAATCTCCTTTTAAATTTTTTCTTTTATAAATTATGTGACTTTTTAATGTTTTCAAAGTAAAAAAGGGATATTTCTCTCCAAGATTTTTAATGGTTTTTTAGATTACTTTCATCTATGTCAACATCCTCTGTTATAGTTTATTCTTAATTGAGTTTTATTTGTTATAATGAAATCTACCAGATTATATCGAAGGGTTTATGATATTTTTGAATATTTATGTGCTATTTTTATGTAATTCATGGTTTATGATTAATGTATTAAAAATATGTATGATGGTTTTAATATGAATGTTAATGTTGGTTATGGTTTACCCTTTTATTTGAAAAATTCATTGGAATTAGTAAGTGATGGGTCGGAGACCACTTAATGAAATCTTTACGAGTTGGGGACTGGTTAATGAAATGCCCTCAATGCATCAATAGTTCTCATGAGACAAAGTAGTTTGGATTTTTTCCCATTTATGTATGGTCTTGTAATGAGGACTTGACGGTATGGTTATGATGTTTGTCATTATGCAGTCCCTCATTATAAAATTAGTTATTGATATTACATATGATTATTTGACTAGTAAAATATCCATGTTAAGGTTTATATGGAATTATTTGATTTATTCTTGCCATATTATTCTCAATATTTATTTAAGAGGCCTGTATTTCATTTTTATACCATACCCTAAAATTTTATGATTATATATGAAATATTTTACTATATTTTTTACCCTTAATGAGCCTATGACCTAACCCCTTTCTTATATTTTATTTTCTTAGGATTCCTATAAGTGTTTTATGTATGATATAAGGGGTTAATATAAGATAATAATGGAGTTCTCAATTAATTATCAATGTTTCATTTTATTCTTTGAATTGTAATATAATGTTAATTTATGTGATTTACTTTCCAATACTTTTAAACTGGTCAGTCCTTCAATATTTTATTCCTTGTAATCATTCCAATATATTAAAATAATGCACCGACTCCAAGATTTTGGGGTCGAGTAATTACATGATCATTCACTGGATGCTTGGTTTTGAATTAAAAATTGACTTTTAAAATGGATTTTTATGGAATTAATTTTTTGGGTGGTGTGTTTTTCTACCAAGTTTTTTTGTTTTTAAATATTTTTTCTGTTTTTTTTTCAAGAATATAACTTGGTGGTAGTGGTTTCGATATTCTATAGTGTAAAATGGTGATTCCAAAGAAAAATATTCTTTACTTATTATGAATGTTGTGTACCTCATATTTTGGATTGTTATTTTCTCTTTATTGATGGCATGGTAGAATGATTTGGGTTTTTTATAAGGAATGAATTGTCGATGGTACCTAAATTGCAGCAAATTGGTATGTATTGAGAGATTTTCACGATAATGTTTGTACAATGGTTTATTAATGAATCTTTTAAAGGTAAGATAATGATTGAGGTTATTATATTTCATTAGTTTTAGTAGTAAATGAGGGATTATAACAATAACTTAGTGAATGTGGCCTCTATTTCTGTGAAGATGGTCATTAGGGATTCTGAAAAATCTCATTTTTTTCAAAGTGTTATTTGCCTAAATTTTTGTCCATATACAATTTCATTTGGTTTGACATATTGTTAGGAGATTTACTATTAAGCCATAGGAATGGAAGCTGAATAGTTTATGTGGTCTATGGTGGGTTATTCCTTGGTTCCTTCCTATAGATATAAGGATAACCTAATGAGCGAGGAAAAGAATCAGGACAAACTATGTATAGAAGCATGGTTTCATTCTAATAGGAAGATTAGAACTATTATGTTCTTATAGTGTAGGTATTTGGGGAATTATAATCCCCCTATATCATGTATTGTGTATTTTTTCTTTATTGTGTCCATTTGATTCATCTTCATAAGTTCTATAAGTTTAGTTTATAGAGGTGGTATCAGGATTTTTCCTTCATGGATACAATGTTTTTTAGGACCTTTCCTTTGGTGGTTATAGTAATTTTTTTTCATTTTTCTTCAATAATATTGTAAACGGATCCATTTTTTATGTTCTTTTGAAATAGATTGAATTTCATTTATGGAATGCTTCCCACTTCTCCCACCCTCTAGGGTATTTTTCATGGTTTGATGCGACTTCCATTTTTTATGCCTCATTTATTTAGGAGAACCTTTCAAGGGATTTTTTGTTATGCCTATTCATATATTGATCCATAGCTTTACAATTTTTGGGGAAAAGATGACCCTGGTGCATGATTTGGTAACTAGGGTCTATGTTTTACTAGTTGAGTTTGGTATACTAGCTGTTGTTTGGCTGTGGTAGGTTTGGATGCACTGAGTGAGGGTGATTCAAGTTTTGATCCTAGGTTATCTACATGTGCCAGGACCTGAGGTGATATCTCTTATCATTATTTTGGGGCTACTTGTTATTTTTCTTCATCCCTTTTGTTTTAGATCTTCTTTGGTTGAGAGTGATTTTCTCTTATGGTTTCTCATTCGATCGGGGTTTTTTGTATTGATTTATCATTAGTGAAACTATGATATAGGAACTCTAAATGGTTGGTAGAAAATTTTAGAGGAACTCAAAATTGTTTGGAAACCCTGATATTTTTCCTATTCTTCATAGTAATTTTTTATGATATCCTTTTTAAAATTGTTCTTGGAGATATTTGGAATCTTTTTGTCGATTTGTTTGATCATTTTGAGGATATTGGATATGATATTTGAGTTCAGTTTAACTATAGTGGTTCTTTTGAATTTTTCCCTCCTTATATATTCTTTCTTTTCTTTCCTATTCTTTTAAACTGTGGAATTTAGAAGGGAATAAAGTGTAATTATGGGGAGTTTATAACAACATCCATGTCATAGAATTATTTATTTTCTATTATTTTATCTTAACTTTATTTTTTTAGAGTCATAGTGTTTGGCGGGATGGAAATTCAATTTTTGAAGGGTTTTTAATAGAAGCATGTTTATACCACATGGTATTACTATCCTTGTTTAGTCCATTTATGTGTGAAATTAATTTTAAAAGATAAGTTTTACATGAATTCTATATGTTTTTAAAATCTATGAAGATGTCTCCTTAGGTAGTGTAGAGATTAGGTTGTGTTTGGGGTGAGGTGCATAGTTTATCAAAATCTTGTGTCAACTAGTCTAAACCCTGAAAATGGGTTCACTCTTAGGGAGTGTTAGGTTCATAGTTTTTGGATAGATAGGAAAAGGTTTTGGCCCAAAAATGTGTCATATCTCAGATATTAATTATTGGTAATTTCCCAACCATCCCTCTTTTAATTTAATGGGTTTCACAACACGTCTCCACATATTGTGTCTGTCAACCCATGGGAGCCTTTAATAAGATCTATCTTCTTCTTACTATTGATCATTTCCCTCCATTTAGTGATCTCTAAAGGATGTCGTGGTATTTCTCCATCTATTTCTATCTTCTTTACATCTCTCTCTCTCTCTCTCCCTCTCCCTCCCATATATTTGTTTTTTCTGACCCCATGAACCTTATATATGTTATGGTAAATTTTTAGGTTCTAAGTGGATCTAATGTGGGTTGTTTTTATATATAGAGCTATTATAATTACTTTGTATTATGGTGGGTGTGGACACCGTTGCATATGACATGTGCCAAAGAATTTGGACTTGATTCTCATTTCTATAAGGAAGGAGTTTCTATAGAATTATTTCATTTGGAATTAAAAAACTTCTTGTTTATTATAAATTAATTGTTATGAATGTTTTAATAAATGGGATATATCCTAAGTGATTAATAACCATTTTCTATTATTTTGAGGTTCTCATAAAGTCGTGTCTTGTTAAATTCAATGTTTTCTTATTTTAAGTGGAATGTTTTATTGTTCAAAGAATTTTTTTTAATTCCATATAAATTTTTAAATGGTTATTATTGTAATTTTTGTATTTTGAATCCTTATGTAGTTATCAATGAGTTTAAACTATGTTTTAAAGGATATTTGGTTTTGAAGTGAGATGATTACCTCTAAATGATTGATAAAGGTATTTGTTAATAGATTTTAAATGGTGATTAGAAATGTGTGTGTGATTTTCCCATTTATAAAATTATTAAACAACTCCCAGAAAATGGTTTTATATAAATAGATGGATTTTGTCCTTGTTTATGTTTTCAAAGTGGAAGACCCTTGTTAAAGGGTATCTTTAAATTTTTTTTAATGTAATGGGTCTTATCACTGAAATTACTAAATGATTTTTTGTTGTTATATAAATAGTAAATGGGGATTGGCTTTATGAGACACATTTTAGTGTTAAGTTCTTAGTTCATATTTTTGTTATAAAACTAGTTTATGTGAGGTACAAAACATGATTTAACCTTATTTTATTTACCCTTTGTGTGGATTATTTATCACTATGTGATGCTTTTAGTCCCCTTATATGGGAATATGGTTTTTTATCATATATGAATTTAAATGAGGATATTCATTATTGGGTGTTATGGGTGATGGTAGTTTTGGTTTTTCCTTGTTTTTTGAACTTAGAATTAATTTTCATATTCATCACTACATTTATTGGTCATGTTAAATCATGTACTATGTGGGAGATTTAACTTGTCCCTCAATTGGGTTTACATGATTCTAGTTTTCCTCCATTTGTTCTAGGAACATGGGCTAGGTGTGGGTTTGTCAAAATGATGGATCTTTTGGGGCTATTTTGATGAATTGTGGTTCGAACATCAGTGTATATTGGTAGTTGTTCTATAGGTTGGTATACTTATATATGGTAAGATGTTTCACACATGAAAAATCTTTGGGTATAATAATGAAACGTTTTATTTTTTGACTGTTTATTTATAGATGGGAGTTTGATATAGGTATTGTTTGTATAATTTTCCAAACTTTCATTATTATGGAACCTTTACTTATTTTTATTCAATTATACAATGTGATATATCATTCCATTTTTATATGTTTAAACCATGTGAGTGTTTTGGGTCATTTACTTTAGAAAATGATTTTTCAAAAATGTTTGAAAAAACATGTTTCAATTTAAAGGATATTTTTTTGGTTCTTTATAGTGGATTTTAGAAGGGTGGTTTTCATTTAATTAAGGATTTAGTGAGTGAAATATTTTAAAGTTATTATTTTATTTTAGATAATATAAATGAGTTTTTTTAGAAAATATAGTGGTGATTATGTGTTTTACATATGTCTTGGGAAAGTGTATTTATTTTAAAAAATGTGCATATGGTTTTGGAAAAAAAATAATTTTTATAAATTATTATTATATATTTTTTATTTTCAATAAATTGAATATGTTAGGATTATTTTTTAGATATATTTTAAAACAGACATTGAATAATTTTTCTACGAAACATATTGCATAGATTTAGTGCATTGTGGTGACCTATTGGTCTTTCAAGTTCACTTTTAAATTCATTTTTGGTTCCATGTTCCCTTTTGGAATTAGTGTTTGATAATTGAGGCTCACATGGTGTGAGGTGGGTGGTGGTGAGAAACCAGATTTTTCATAGAGTTGGTTTCAATCTAGGCTCAAGTAGCTTTGTTTTTATTTTATTTTTAGTTATTGATGTATCTTTTATTAGATCTTGTATTTATTTATTCCTTAATCATTTATCTTTTATTTTAGACAAATCGTTACCAATAGATGCATTTGATTCCTAGTCACTTGTTTCCATAAAATAGGAATTGTGTTCCCATCAGGACTTGGGGTGAATCGGGTCGGGTGGGGAGTTCAGTGAAATCCTAAGTTGGTTTGTTAAAATTTATGTTTCTTAGGACACGATTCAGGCATGTGTGTTAGATTTTTGATATAGTTGGGAAGATAAACTACCCTTTTCATAGTTTTCCTATAAAATTTATTACAACTCCACCATCAGTATAGAACCATTTGAGGTCTTGAATATGAGACCCTGAAGGTTTCCATTATCCTGGATGGAGCCAAGGGAGATAGTGTTCATGGGACCTAAGATGGTGTGAGTGATGGTAGAGGAGGTGCAGTTTATCAAGAAGCATATGAGGACTTCCAAGAGAAATTATAAATGTTATACAGATTTATGATTAAGGACATTAAAGTTTTAATAGTGAGAGCATGTGTTCCTGAGGGCCTTACTTAGATGTGGATTGTAGATATTTAAATAGGGTGCAAAGTTATCTCTCAGATTCATTGTTTCTTTCCAGATGTTATGCATGGTTGGCAAGGTGGCGTATCACATGGTCTTACTAGCACAGTTATATTGGGTGAAAGTTGTATTCCAATTTTTATAGGTGATGAGAAAGGTACATAACCAATCACAAATTATTGACTTGGGAAAGATGGAAATTAATGATGAAGTTACCTTCAAGGATTACCCGATGGTGATCTGGGATCATTAGGTGAAGAACCTCCATGGATGAGTGATTCCCTTGGTGTGCATTTTATAAAAGTATGAGAACCTATAAGAGAGATCCTATGAGTTGGAGAAATAGATTTAAGCTCAGTACCCTCACTTATTTATTTAGGTTTTTACTTTTCAATATGAAAATATTATAGGTGGGGAGAATGTGACAACTATTTTTTTATTTCATATTTTGGAATATTTTAAAGAATTCTTTTAGAGTTAGGAAAATATTCAACATGGGATTCTAAGGACCGTGTATCCTCAATGTTGATATATTAAAAATATTAAATTTGTTATATCATGTGTACGTATTTTTTATAAATAATGGAGTATATCCTAGATGTTGTACCATATGGTAAAATTGAGACAACCATTAAATTCATAATGTAGGTTTTACCCTAGGAATATTAGAAACATTGTATGAGTCGTGTTTTCCTTTAAGTGTAGTCACATCTGTAATAATAAAAGGATAAATTAACTGAGTAATTTAATGTCTATCAGTTGTTTATACACTAATATATAAGACATTGTATGTTTTGGTTGATATAAAACAAATTTCATTCTACCAAGATCGTGGAAACACTAGGTGTAAAAAGATCATGTTTTTCATAAACATGAAAGTCCTTGTTCTTATAAATAACTAAATTGAATTTATTATAGATTTCAAGTTCTAATATATAGGGCTTTTTCAATTATATGATAGATAGTTGATAAGTACTTTTCCCTGACATTTCACTGTAAATAGTGAATGGAGGATAAAATGGTTTGATTATAATAGGGAGGCCCTTGAGATATTTAAAAATTAATATAAAACATGTAAGGATAAATAATAATATATTTAAGAGTATGAAAATAAATAATATAAGAAGGGGGGATTACCATTAAAAAATAAAAAAATAGTAATGATATAAAGTGAGATTCTTGGTCTCCCCTTATATCTAGTATTATCCCTTTTGTTTTTTATTGGATCTCACTTTAATCCTCTCTTCTAGTGATATCTTTTAAAAAAATTATATAGAATAAGGAATCAAATTTTTTAGAAATATAGAAATAGGAGATGAAAATAATTCTCCCATGATCATCTCTCATTTGACCATTGGATCAGGTATGGATTCTTTCATGGTCTATACTTATTTCACTATTTTAGTTGACATGGATACTTTCATGATTATAGTTCTTTCATTACTTTAATATTACATAGAGTTATATTTTTTACATCTTTAAATATGAAAATATTACTATTGAGAGTTAATTATAGGCTAGAAATAATATATCCAATATACATCAATACCTAGTAATCAGGGTATGGCTATCATCATGTCATGAATGCCTATATAGGGTATAACACTATATATAAGTCTCAAATAGTATTTATGTTTTTCAAAGGTGTTACATGATTCTTCCATTATCAATGGTCTTATATTAAATTAAATAAATTTCATAAGAGGAACTTTATTGAACATAAGTCTTTAATCCACTTCTAGTTTATCCACTAAATGCAACATCTATTTTTATATAACAATCATAAAAATGAGTGACGAAAGAACTAAATAAATCCATAATGAAAACTCGAATGAAAATGAAATTAACACAATATCAACTTAAAAATAAATAAATTACAGTACATATGTTATATAAGAATATGAATATAGTAAAACCATACCAAACAAGAAGATATTAAGAAATATAGATATGGTTTTAGTGGATAAGTTTTGAGGGAATAAGTTATGTACTATAAAATATGTTTGTTATAAAGTTGTGTAATAAATTTTATAGATCCACATGTAAGTAGGTATTGTAATTTTTTGGTTTCATCAAACAATTTAATTGGAATTAATCATATTTATATGATTTTTATTAATTGTTTCCCTCTTATCAATGAGTCATATATTCCTCATCATTATATGGGATGAACCATTAGGTATGATACTATTCTTTTTCATTTGACTATTTTACCACACATATGTTGTTGTCTAATTCTTTAAATGTAAGTACTTTGGCATTTCTATTAGATAAAGTGGATTATTCTTATGATCATTAAAAAACGTTATTTTAGAGGTTGGAAATTTTTATATCTAGAGGATGACCTTGAATGTTTCATCTTATATATATTGTATATTGATAAAAATATCTATCTGGATATCTATTATAATTTAGAGGATTAACCTCTTATTTTACTAACAACCGAAATGAATTATAATTCAAAGTATAAAAGTTTCCATATACTAATATGTTGCATCAGTGGAGATGTAATCCCTTGATCATGATAAATGAAAAGGTGTGTTTTAATAGCTAAATATTAGAAAAAATATAACTTAATTTGTTTTTTTTTATTAATTTTAATTATTTATTATGATACTTCTCTAACCTATGAGTATGGGTAACATATGTAATAACATATATATGAGGGATTATTCTAGAATATTATTATACTAATTTATATAAAGAGATTATGGAAATAGTATTTTATTCAATGATAGTAGAATTGGGATTGTAAAATGGGGTTTTTCATATGAGGGGGTCGATATGGGAGGATGTTTCAAAATTTATTTAGTTAGTCCATTTTTATATCTTTATATATATTCATTTTACCATCTATTAACCTTTATGGTATGTGGAGTTCTTTGATTTCCACTTTTAATTTTTGTTGTCTCGAGATTTCTTTGTTTGTTAAAGTCCACTTTGGATAGCCAGTTGTTTTTTAATTTCATATGGCCTCTATTGTGTTTATTGGTGTGATATGTAATTGGTTAGAGTTCCATTATAAGTCTGATTATTATGTTATTAATCATTTTAATGTATAGTAAGTGTGATATTATTTTTGTAGAATGTCAATGAGGGAGTTATAGATAGCTTGATGATATAATATGTAGATTGGGAATATTTAAATTGTGATATTGTTATGGTAGTGAGATGGAGATATAGAGTCCTTTATGGTCTAGTATGTGTCTTAGGAATGTCTATATATTTATTTTTGGATGTTTATTTAATTTTTATTTGTTAATGTAATTATAGTCTAAAAAATATGAAAATTGAGTGGAATTATTTCAGTATAATTTGATTCAACTACTCTTGAATATTTAAATTATTATGATGTAAAATTTTTATAAAAAAGGGTGACAATAAAGAAATAACATAACTTATTCTTTTGGTGATTTTTATAGTTATTTGGGGTGATATTTAATTAGTCAACTCATGTTTTACGGTTGGTTTATTTCATGATAATTGGTCAAAATAATGCCAACATTGATTATAATTTAGTTTCATTATTTTATTATCACATGATATAGTGTTCTGTATTTCCTCAATGTTTGATGTGTACATTTTATGTTACTATTTTATTAATATATTTATGTGTTTTGATTTTGAAAGATAATAATTATTTTTATTTTTCTAGTTTATAATTTATTTCCATTTTTTATTCCTAGATATATATTTTATGTTATATGGGAACCTAAATTACATTACCTTATAATAATAATGTACATATGTTTGTTTTTTTATCATAGTTCTTATATTTATGTAATTACTCTAATTTTAATGTATGGAACCTTTGATTATTTTAAAAAAAATCACAATTCTTTCTTCAGAATTGGGGAAAATTTATGGCTATCCTAGTATAGAAAATCATATATTTATTAAATAATTATTACATATTATTTTATTAATTTTCATTACATAATTTAATGATCCATGATGGAATCATATAGGTCTAGTTTCTTTTTAAACTTGGATACATGAGTAAAGGGTTGAAAAATATATAAATAATCTCCCACTTGGTTCTTAATAACTATAACCCCTCTTAAATATGTCAGAGTCTAATATTTTCTCCATATAATGGGGAAAATAAAAAAAATAATAAAAGGTTGGTATGAGATTCTTAGTAAGGTTAAACACATGATATATCAATGATCACATAAGAATAGCATGATTTTAAGAGTATGAGAACATTTTCATAACATTTAAAAATCATACCCAACATATCATAGATCATAGTCTTGAATCGTGGAATAATTCATAGAAGTTCATAATAAAAGATTCATAAAGGAATCAAACGAAAATGAGAAATGAGAGAATATTATTGGCATAAGACATATATTTCTATAATACACATAAGTATAGAAAATAATTTCCTTATTTGTTAATTATCACTACCATGACTATCATAGTTTATTCGATTAACTCAACATTCCATCATATTAATTAATGTTCACTCCCAAGACTATCATAGTAGAGAGATTCACTTACTAAATTGGTTTCACTATGAATTCTATAGGTGTTTACCACATGAGATATCCATCATTACCCAATTTATTAGAGATTTAAATAAATCATGGCCACCTAATAACAAAATGACAACCATAAATAGGTGTGTCGTGAGATCATAAAACATTCATCATATCATAAATGGACTCCCTGAAAAGATATCCCAAGTATTGAACCAAACGAGAAAAATATAAGAATGATACAAAGCTTAAGGATATTATCCACAAACAAAAAATGAGAAAATGAAAGAAAACATCAAAAAATAAAAGTGGTTTACAAAATGAACTCGAAAGATCGATATGGGATCCCCGCTAGGTCACCCGCCCCAAGAATCTAAAACACATTAAGTTTATCAGTCTAGAAGACATAGAACATTCACGATATATAATCCAGCTTCAAATTATGAACAATTTATTCAGCACCAGTCAAAAATTATACCATCTACCCAAAACAAATGAATCAACTAAAACCACATCTAATAAATACCTCTATAACCTTAATCCAATGAAACCTCTAGGAACACTCGAATCCCAAAACTAACTCAAAGTAATAACTCAGAATTAGTTGGCTCCATACTAGACCACCTACCACCAAATAAAGAGTAGAGACTATACTGGCTCACTAGCATGGGGAGGCCCGAAAGTACTCCCCGTCATAAGAAATAGGTAACCATTGTTTTTATTTATTATGAATTCCAACGAGACCCATAGTGGGTATCCCCACCATAAGAACTAACCAGATTAAAAAAACTTGAAAACATCCCCACACAGACTAGAAACCCCCACCACAAGGGGGTCAGGGAAGGGACCCAACTAATGGAACATTTAAACCACTACCAACAACATACCGACAACTTAACACCCCCAAAAGAACATAAACCAAAGCCACACAAGGGTCATTAAATAGAGTTTTACATCTGGTGTGACACAACCACCGAGTTTTTAAGAAAATGTGATGACGACACCTCCTTATAACAATGTTAGATCTCATACATCCATGTGGGTCACAATGTCGAAATGAGGTTCGTATTCCCCTTTCCACCAAATGGAACCAATTGAAACAGAATATCTACAACATAGGCTTAAAATGTCAAAATCTTCCATGATGAGAACAAAAATTAGACAATGACCTTTCACATCCCTGGGGGTCCCTGACTATATGTCAGCTTCACTTCAAAACCTATACCTAGATCTTTGATGTTTGAAGCATCTCATGCCCTTTAGTCAGGCATTATCAACCCCCAAACAGAACTCACAATTCAAAATTTCAAAAAACACACTTTCATTAGAATAGAAGTTTTAAAAGTTTTACAAAATCCATCTTTATAATTGAAAATGAATAGAACACCACACAATTACATCAGAAACAACTATTAAATCCAAGGAACATTATAGTGAGAGAGGCCCTAAACAGATCCCAAAACATTTCCCAACTCTTATAAACGGGTCATGGTGTCCTCTTAAGAGTTGGTTCTTTATCCAATGTGCTTCTTGTAAACACCCTATAATAACCACTCCAAGTGACCCAATAATCCACATACATGGTAGGGTCTTGGATCACTCATCCATGATGGCTTTTTGTGACCGTTCTTACCGCATTGTTGACATTTCAAGGCATTTACCCCTAAATAGGTTAATGAGAGGTCTTAATACCTCTTTATTCCCTTACTAGAATCACCAATATTAGTTTGTCTCCCTTTCTTAATATTAGAACATCTTTCACTATATCCAGATACTAGAGGATGATTATCCATATCAAGACCTCTACTAGCATAGCTTCAATGTGAAAGGATTTCCTCACCACATCATAAAATGTGGATTAGTTGAGTTATGACACCTTAAACTATATCTAGGGATGGATCCCATACTAAAAAGGTTGATCCATAAAGGGATCATTCAAAACATACACTGGATTGTATGGGAATAGGTCTATGAAGTGACAATATAACTCCAACACCAATCAAACACCTTAAAAAATTCAAAACATCTCTATATTCTTCCTCACCTTTATCATCTCATAAAAGTATTGTTAGATTAATGAAGACTTGAAGAAATCCCATGTAAGATCCTTATAAGGATTTTTTGAGACACCGAAATCTAATATTTATAGGTTGGACCTTCAAGATTAAAGGTAGAACATTTTACCTTTAATTACCTGGGAAGCTCAAGGAAACTAATGTTTCTCACAATCCTCTGCATTCACTATTTCACTTATAGAGGATTATCTTAAACATAAAAGAGAGAATGATTCAACTTCCAAAATTCAACAATGTAATCTATGGGTTGATCAACAGGATTGTTTACTAAGGCTGCACCACTAGAAGTTGTACCTTTGGTATCCATCCTATTTTCTGGGAACAAACACTATGAAACAAGGAAACAAGTAACTCAATCAAGGCCAATACAATATCAATATTTCTCTATCTCAACCACCATATAAGAAACACCATTCCCAAAAAACAAAGAGGAAAACCACGACACTATAAGCTATCAAAACATCACATTTTCCTTTAAAGGAAATTTTGAAAAGAAAATGATCTAAAAGATTTGCACACTCACCAATGGTATCTCATGGAGCCCCACATATACATGCCCCATTCCATATAGGGCACCCATCAAGTTTTCCACACATATCTATGCTTGTGGTCACACATTAAAATACCAAAGTTCAATAAACATTTCAAGGAAAAACAATTACCTCACTCTTTCATTTCAAATCACAGGAATCCAATTTTCAAAAATAGATAACCACAAAACCAAAAACCCAGTTCGAATCTCTAAAAACCTTTTCAAAAAAACACCAACCACTCAAAACCATTTCCAAATATTAATTTTTCTAATTTCAAACACTTTTTAGCAGTTTAACACATCCTATTAAAATAAATTTCCAAAACCCACCTTGAAATAATTCATACTTTCAAAAAAAATTCAACAAACAAGAATTTTAGATTAGGGAAGTCCAATCCTATGAAACCATTTCTATATTACCCTATAAAAATATTTTATAGAAACCTAATTCTCTGAAGCCTCTCTTAAGGAAAGTTATGAAAAAAAATTCCACTTACCAAAACAAAGTAATCACCACTTTAAATATATCTTTTCTCAATTACAAAACAATATTTTTCAAGAAAATTTTTAGAATTAGAGAAGACCCAAAAACAACTCAGTAGGGGGAAACTAGTGTCAATGGGAAACTTGGCCATATGGTTGGTGGCCATATACCAATCACATCACCACCATGGGAGTCCTTTACATCCATTTCCCCTTAGCTCCACATGGATTTCCATGCCCTGAGAGCTCATGGGAGCCACATTTATAACTCCCTTTTCATTCCCCAACATAAAAAATCCCTAGGAATCCAAAGATCCAAACAAAACCGAACATCCAATGGAATCCTGAGGTTTGGAATGATCAAGGGTTCATGAAGTCCTTCTCGTACCTATGTATTAAGACCCAAAAATAATACTCCTTAGACCTTGAAATACTCAAGTAATGATGGGTTTGCTAAAAATCAAGGTCCAGTAAATATCTGACCCCCTATGATACTGTTTTATCTCAAACCAACCTGGGTTGACCCAATACTGGTCACCTATGTCAATTTGTGGCAAGGCCTGAGAGGTGTTCCCGGTCCTCCTATGTTAGCAACAAGAAACAAGGGCATCATCAAAGTTAAAATGGGAATTATTTATCCCAATTTAAAAAAATAAATTATTATAATAAAAATAGAGTATACCAAATAAATATGGTATCCAAACTATACACTATTTATACTACAAATAAGAATCGAACAAATTGAACAAAAATGCTACAACAGAAAATTCAAACTATACCTAACAACCAGAACATCTCCAAGTGACCATGAGGGTCACTCTATTATCCATAACCAACCTCACTGAGGTGATCGAACATGAGCTGGAACCTACAGAAGAAACTAAAAATAAGAAAATATTATAAGAGTGAGTATTAAAACTCAGTAGATAATCCCAAATAAATCTATTTCCAATGAATATCCTTTAAATAAATAAAAATTGATTTTAGGTTTGAAATTCATTATATAAATATTGGTTTTTTCACACCTTTTATTTCAATGAAAACTAATCACAATCCATTCCCTCACAATTTACAACAAGCTTACATTTATTGGGGAGAATTAGGTTCAAAGGGAAGAAGGGGAAAGGGGATCAAATGGGAATTATCATTTTTAATAAAAGAAAAAAAGGAGGAAAACTTGTTCTTTCCAAAATATCTTTCTTGAAACCTTTTTAACAAAACCACACATTCACAATTTACTAAGAGAACCCCAAAACGAAGAACAAGTAACAAAGAATCTTCATGAGGGAAATCAAAAAAAGAACTAGTATTGGAGAAACACAAGAACACATAGGAACATAGAGGAGAACCATAACATATTATATATGTGTCTCGTACTGAAGGTATTCCCTACCTAATGAAATCATAATTCCCAAACTCCTGATCATCTCTCTACCTATCCTGACCAAGGGGACCAATCCCATAAAAATAATAAAAAAATATCCCCCTGTTATGGGACACTATCTAGTGCATGAACTAAACTAGTGCACCAATCATTCTCAGATTTCCTCATTGTTATTCCAGGTTACCAATTCATATGTTTATAAAGGGGTTTTCCAAAAAAACCAAGAAAAATACATACATATATTCCATCATATATATCACATAAACTGACACTACACTGGCCACCTCAAGGGGTAGTCCCTTTCCTTAAAACAATTATCACATAATGGGAGTCCCAAACTGTGGACACTCTCATATCATGGTCAACCAAATAAGAAAGGGACTCACTAAAATAATGGTTTTCCAATTAAACTATTTCAACAGATTCAAATGGTCCTTATAATACTTTCACAAAACAATCCTTTTCACAAATTACCATAAATAATCCATTTTTAAAACAAAAAAACCAGTTATACATCTATTTAAGAAACCCAAAAAAATCACTTTAAATACATACTCATTTACAAAAGTCAATTGGCCAGTTCATCAAACACTTGGTTTGCAGAACCCATTCCAACCATTTTAAAAAATTAAAATAAAGTAGAAATAAACTAATTTCATAAAAACATTATTCTAAAAACCATACATCCCTAATTAACTACTAAGGATGGTTCAAAAATTAAGAAAACAATGTAATCATGAATTTAAAGGTGAGATGAAAATTCATCTAACCTCAAATGAATAAACTTATGTAATCTGGTGTTAAACCTCAATCGCACCTCAACTGCACCCAAGGTAAGCTAGATCAAACCTAATATATTAAGATTGAATCCAAAATTTAATGATCCATCCATAAAATCAGAACCTTATCTTCTAGAAAACCAAAACCCCAAACGAGAGTAAGAAAAAACCTAGAAAAGAAAGGAAAATAAGGAAAATAAGTACTTACACGAAGATTATATTAAGAATCATGGAAAAAATCACCCAAATATTGGTTCCAAAGAGGTCTAGGGAATCTTAAAGGAGCTCCCATGGATGAAAATCACAAGTGGGTAATAAAGGGGAAGAATTATGGTTACCTAAATGGAAAAATGGTAAAAACATAAATTTTTAATGAGCTAGAAGATTTCAAGATTAGTCTGCATGGTTTTTCAAACCATGTGGTGACTTTGTGACCACATCTACCAAGGAAGACACCTATAGCATGGTTACTCTGTATGGTATGACTTACCATGCAGAAGTAGTGTGGTCGCTTCTAGACATCACCTTTTTCTACATCATGCATACTTAGGTAGAGGTTAAGGACCATGAACTAGACATATGGTAGCTTCTATCTCCCCCAAACACTTAACACACAGTTACCTAGGTAGGCCACAGTATTACTATTAATCATACACCAACCATATGTTACACCCTATCCACCCAAAATTTTTAATTTTTCTTGAAAATTCACCGGGGGATTATAGAAAATCTCTCGGATAAGAATAAATAAAAATAATACCTCAAAAATCCAAACCTGTCAAACCCAGTTCTTGAGAAAATTATTGATAAAAAACCCCAAAACGGAACCAAAGATGAATTAAAAAAACTAGGTGTGACAACCACTATCTCTCTCTTCTTGTTTCCTAGTCATTATCAATAACTTTAACACTATTTCAATTAGTTTTCCATCTCCTTATTTCTGAAATAAATCATTTTTTTATTTTGAAACTATATTATTTTTGTTTACAAAAATATTAATTTCCAAAAAAAAATGTAAAATTATATTATAAAACAAATCAAGATAAATTAACTCCTACATGTCAGTATTGTTTGAAAATAATCTTATTCAATTATTTACTATATTCCATAGGTTTTTATTTTTATTTTTGAGAGAGGTAAAAAATACTAAAAATCCCTCTCGTTAGATAATGACTAGGTTTCTCATTCCTGATCATATTTCATATGGATGCTCATGAGGAAAATCATTCCAGTTTTTTTCACATTAAATGTTAAAAAAATCACACCCTTTTCCAACCATTATGAAAATATAAAAAGTATAGTGTGAGTAATAATAATAATAATTTGAAACAAAATTATAAAGAAAAATAATAGATAGGATGTAAAAATAATTACACTATATTTTCAGTATATGGGCCATTTTTTTAACCTATCTTATACATGATCATCAACTATTTAAATTCTTCACCGGGTTTTATAAATAAAATTTGAATTATCCAAAGAAAATCCATTAGTTGTTTTAAAATAGTCGTTCAATATGAGAACACTCACCAAATTCTCGAATGAGGGTTCGATATACAACACCAATTATTTTGGGGGTTATTACCCATAGATTCATTTTTTCGAAGACCACATCCACTTGTAGTGTCAAGACATAGATATAATTTGAGGAAGATCCCATAATATTTTACTGATAAAAACTTTATCTATTATCATATACTTATATGTATCCCTAGGTTTCCCACTAATGTTATCTTACCCTAGATTTCAAATGTTACCAACCATTTATCTGATAGGTGTTTTCATAAACATTTCATCCTAGTATAACCCATGGAAAATAATTGGGTTTCATAAACATTTCATCAATTCCTTATAGAATAAACTATGAAAAATAATCATGTTTTATAAAAATAATGTTATCATAATCATTAACCATCCATATAAATAATTAATATTGTATAATTTGATTATATCCCTATTAAAGTGTATGTAATATCAAATAATGTCATCTTATAAGAAAAAATATTTTAAATGATCACATGGAACATCTCTGGAGGAAAATACACTTTTTTAATTTAAAACCACTTATTTAAAAAATAAATATTTTAAAAATATTAATGAAACCATTTTATTGGAAAATAAACATAAAAAAATTAATTATTTTTCAATTAATTGAGTGGTCTTGATGATATGAAATTTTGATCATTCTCTAAAAGTTAAAATAGAAAATTACTTTTATACTTTGGTCGAAAAGGTACCTCATTCAAAAAATGAAAATAAGTTTATTTTTAATTTTCTTGGTAAAATATTAATAATGGGTTATAACTTATTTAAAAATTGTAGGATTATATAGAAAATATTATAGAAAATATTTTTAGAAAACATAGAAATGGAAGAAATTTTATTTTCAACTGAAGTGGTAAATATACTCATGTTTCCTTAAAATTATTATTTCAGTATCTTCTGAACATAAAGAGTGGAAAATAAAATAAAAACATGAAATATATTGAAATAAAAATATTAAAATAAAATTAATTTTTTATTTTTAGTTTGATCAAGAAATTTCGTCACAAAAAAATTAATAAAAAACATTCATCATAATTGATGAGATCGTAACATAAACCCTTTTCCACATAGTTAACTTTTGAATCATAACACCGATGAAAGAATAACATCAAATTAAACAATAATTGTAATGATAATATGTATATTAATGATATAACATGACATTGGTTCTATATAAACACCTCATAAGTGAATATAGGTGTTCAACTTAATATATGTCCCAAAGAAGACAATTTGAGACGATAAACCCTTACCTCAATTTCTCTTTTCTAAAAAAGAACTATAACACCCTATCATAAATATTTAATAGAATCATTTATATACTTATAGTATCTTATATGTTCCACTTATAATGTTTAAACCCCCATGTATTAGTAATTCCATATTAAAAGTTTCATTTTTGAGTATTAACTATTTCATTATTTCATGAGAATTTTAGTTTGGTAGTTCTAGTACTTGTACATTTATCAGGGTTTAATCATGTACAAAATGTTAATCATGATATAAATAACATTTATATTAATTATATATATGTGTGTGTGTGTGTGTTTGTTTTTTTGTGTAGATTCATCCATAATGTATTGAGATATAAAAAATGAATAGCATCAGTCATATATATGTTATATTGTACGTATGCATGAATATTGTATTCAATTTTTAATGGATGGAAAAAATGATGTTGGCTCATTAAGGTTAATGGTATATGGTCTTGAGGGGGAGAGAGTAAACATAACATCTTAAAATTTCATGATGAATAGTTTTCCCTTGGCTTGAAAATCCCCTATAAGAAACTGTGGCAATCCTATCCAATAAAAAATATCTCTCAATTGATAATTTTATCTCAAGTGGCCACAAAACTTTTGTGTTTATCCCTCCTCATATCTCTCTAAATTTATAGAGGTATTATTTTTTTGAAAATGATACTCCCATATGGAATCCAAATAGAAATTTTCACTTCAATAACATGGAATTCTAAATATCAAACTATAAAGACAAATCCAACATCCATCTATAGTTAATCAAAACATGGACCCCTTTAATCTAGACCACAAGAGCTCCACTACTATAGAAATTTATAGAAGTCAAATATCTACCCATGAGCATATGCAATGGGCTAGAATACAAATATCTTTTTCCCCTCATCTTTTCATGGGGGATATTGAAATTATTCATTATATTTTTTGTCATGTAACCTTTATTTCCAGACATTGGAAGTACTTATAGGGACTATTTGACATCCAAATTTATATATGAAATAATGTGGAGTAAATTATTCTATCCATTATAGATATTATACTTAGTGAATAGGTTCACAACCTGATACTTTCAGTAACTAGATCATTCGTCACATTGAAATATAGTAATCTTTAATGACTAGGCCCCCTCTCTCTGCATAAGGATATTTTATATACATAGGGAATTATTTATCCTCTATAATATCTAAGTTATATCCTTCACCTGATCTTCAAATAAATTTATGCCACTTTCATTGTATCACCCTCAATAATTTTATGTGTCCTCTTTCTTGTTTTCTCAGTTTCTCTTCCCATTTTTTATGTGATATTTGTTTGAGCTAATATTCCCTATTTTAATTGTGCTTGTCTAGTTTCTTTTATTTCCATAATTATATCCTAAATATAAATCTCATATTATATAAGGATTCATCTATTTCTATAATTATGGTGATCTAGTATATTTCCTTGAAATTCTAGTTTTCTATATCATGCATCAGTATGTTGCACACCAAAATTTCCATGAATTCCCTTAAAATTGTGTAGTTACTTTCTATATTGTTTATACCTTGATCAAAATACTACCATTATAACACCCCAAACTTCCACAGTACGCTTCTCTTTGAATAATATAGTAGTGTGTGTTGTACGCAACTTCGAGTTCTAACACACACCACAACCAATCAAACTAGCCGTTATGAATAGTAATACCCACTTTTTGAAATTTTATACATTTTATATTTTAAAATGGACTTCATTTTTGGATATTTAATATCTAAATTATCTTAGGTTTTATTTTTGGTACATTTATGATAACTTTCATAGTTTGATGAATAGTTAAAATTACTAAATTTTAATTAAAATCAACTTTTTTAATAGAAATAATTAACAGTGATACATTATGAATTTGAGTGGTTTTAAAGTATATTTAGAATAAATTTTTACCATTTAATACAATTTTGGTCATTGGACATAATTTCACATTTAAACCGGACATAAACAAGTGGCAATCATTTGATAGTCCTTATTTCTAAAAAAACACGCTTTTTGTTTTGACAGCGAGAATTAATTTTAAATTAATTTCTGCGACTTCTGTGTTTTGAATTTAGAAAAATGGATTTCAAATTTATAATCAAGTTGTAAAAAATTTTTAAATAGGTAACGTTTATATTTATACATTTTGAATAATTATTTCGGTAAATATTTTATTTACAATGGTTAAAGGGTAAATCCAATAAATAAGGGTAAAAATAATATTATAATAATAATAAATTACCCTAAAACGTGTCCTAACCATATTGGTTGATATATGGCCGACCATGGTCATCTTTGGGTTGATTTTGGGACCCCATGGATCCACTTGTAAGTGATAATGATACTTTATATTAATTAAGTTAAAGTAAATACAAAAATGACATAAGCATATATCTTTTAGAAAAATAATTTTTACATAGGGTTATATATGTTATATTTTCGCCTATAAATATTAATTATAAATATAAAAATATTTCATACATAATAATATTTTATTTATAATTTTTAGACATTGATTAATTAAATTTATTTATGACACAATAATGATGCAGTATTTTCTTTATTAATGAAAGAATCAAATAAATAGTATTATAAATGTTAAAATAAAACTAATTTGAAGGTTTTGATACCATCCACTAATTTTAGTGGTTAATATTACATGTTTTGATTCTTTAAATTAATTTTTTTCGAGTTAATAAAGTTATTAAGACTGTAAAAAAAATCAATTATTAAATATTGTCAAAATTGACATAAATGAGTTTTTTTAAAAAATATTATATTATTAGTTGATATTCTATTCCTAAAATCTAATGTTTGGCCCAAGGACTTATATAATTATAGTTGTATTATTAATAGACCACTTGGGTGTCTCTTGGATGTTTATAGTGTGTTTATTAACTATATAATATAAAAATACAAAGAGACATGGTAAATATCAAACTATTTAACTAAGAGATAAATCAAAAAGATAAAGTTAATATAGTGACCCAAACCTGTCTAAAACCTATTGGTTGAGTGGTTTTTGACCTATCCCCACCTTAACTGTTAAATAATCCACTTTGGAGCCATTATAAACTGAACATGAATTAATTATAAAATAATATTTCTAGATTTTCCTAAGGTGCCTCTCACCCCTCTTATAAAAGGGCACTTCCCCTTCCCTCTAATTCACACATTCAAAGCCTTTTGGATCGGCCAACCCCTGAAAAAATATTTTCTCAAATTCTCTCAATTCAACCTAGTGGCCTTAGTTTGATCAGAAAGCCAACCTACGGAGCCCTTTTGATCAAATCAAAAGAAAGAACCTGAAGAAGAGGTAATGTTTTCACCACGCTCTTTCAAGTTCCTTTCTTCTTCAACTTATTATTTCTTTGTTATTTCCATTATAAAATAATAAATTCATTATATTATATATATTGTGATGTTATTATAAATATGGTACAACCATATTCAGTATTCTATCCAACCTTTGAATGACATGTCACCATACGTGCGTACGTACGGCTTACCGTCTCCACTTCGTGGTGTAATTGTTATTCAAAACATTATTATTTGGATGGGTAGGATAATGATGTGTAATTGATGTAAATAATAAATATAACATGATAATGATTTTGTATATATGATATACCATCCAATTATATATTATTTTAATATCAAAATAATGATATTGTCGCTCGTGCGTACGTACGGACTACCATCTCCATGAACACGATGAGATTCATTCCCCATCGTATCCATGCAAGTATAATTCTAATTTGATGATTAAAAATATTGTTCAATGACTTGATATCATTCTGTATATGAATATGATACAACCTATCCATAACAAACACAACTTATGTAACAAAACATATAAAAGAAAACGAGTAAGTTAACACCCAAAACGACGATAATACTAAGATATTATTAACAAAGAAATGTGAAAAGATCATATATGATATAATATTAAGGTATATGATTCTTGTATAATTTAATAACAATTATTTCACTATTATACAGAATGTTATCCTACCCTCAACCTAGGAAAAGTAAAAGGTAAGGGTTTTTCATCTCACTCCTTATTCTCTTGAGATTCATTCCATATTGCCACTATTACCTTTTGTGTGGTGTATGTACTTCCCATAATTGTATTATTTGTGTAATACACTTTAATTTATGTGTATTTACATATTCATTGTGTGATACCTCTTTCATGGGGTGTATGTTTTGTAAGTTACCAAATTGGTAAGGGTTAATTTCACAATATGTTTATTATATGAGGTTGTTTTTACATAAGTATCTACTGGGACATTTTTATTATCCATGTCCATGTTTCATGAAAAAGTTTTCAAAGGGATTATTTTAAGGGAATTTTTTTACTAAAACATCATTTCAAATGTTTTATATATTTATTCTTCTAAATATTTTTCATTAATGTCCATGTCTTCAAAATGGTTTTTAAGGATTTATTTATATGGACATGAATGTTTGTAAAATATTAATTCCTTTCAAAAGTTTCATAGTGGTATGGGATACTTTAATTCAAAAATGTCTTGAAATGTCTTCCTTTTTAAATTTTTTTACTTTTAAATGTTTTCCTGAAAAAGGGATATTTCTCTCAAAGAGTTGTACAAATCGTTTTCATCTATGTTAAAATCCTTTAATGGATTTTAAACTTTTTTTGAAGTTGATTTATTATGATACAAATATTCCATATGGTATTGAAGGTTTTTTTGAAATGTTTGATTGTGGATGTGTTATTTTTATACCATTCATGGTTTATGGGTAAAGTATTCACATTTTGTATGCCATTTTTAATAAGAATGTTTATGTTATGTTTAAACATTTTCATATGAGGAATGCATTGGACTTAATAAGTAATGGGTGGAGCCCGCTATAGATCCTTGATGCATCGGTAGGTCTCATGATACAAACTAGTGTCTTGGGAAAAGGCCTCGACAAAATCTTATTTGTAGTCTTGGCACAAGGCCTTGACTATGTGGTTATGATAGTCTGGCATTATGCATTCCATAATTATGAAAGTGGTTATTGATATTTCATGTGATTTATAGGACTAGTAGAATATCCATGTGAATAAGTAAATCGAATTATTTCATTTTATTTCTTCCATATTATTCTGAAGTTAAAGTTTAAAAGGCTTTTGTTTCAGTTGTACATTGCCTTAAATGTTTATGCTTATTTATGAAAGTTTCCGCTATATTATTATCCTTACTGGGCATTTGAGCTCACCCCTTTCGATGTTTTATTTTTCCCAAGATATGAAGAAGTATTTTATGAATGATTTGTAGGGATAGTATAAGGGGATATGAGTGTGGAGACAAGATGTTGTTGTATTTTTCACTTTATGATGTAATGTAAACTTTATGAATATATCTAGTGACTCTAAGGCTACTAAACTAATCGGTCTTTCAAGACTTGAACTTTTGTAATCATGCCAATATTATGTAATAATTCACAAACTCTGGGTAACTGGGTTCGGGGCATTATAGTTTGTATCAGAGGAAGTTTAGTACAAACCTTGGAAACTAGATTTAGATAAACTCTGAATAGAGCACATAGACCTAAGATGGACTTTGAGGATCTGTATATAAGAACTTCCTAAGAATTTTGGTATTGTAGAGATTTTGTGAGTTTTCTGAGAAATACATCCATGTCTGGATACAAGTAGGTAGATCCATCTCTGGCACAGATATACCTAGGGGTAAAACCCGAAAACACAGCTTTGAGCTATACTCGAACGGGAACTGGTGCACGACAACGGGCATTGCTGTACTCTTGGTTACGGCACTCCCGGGGGATTTTCTTAGGATAATTCTTATTTTATTTACAAACCATTATGAAGGGTTTATGAGTATATACTTCCTCAAAGAAATTTTTTTATGATTATGGATTGTATCCATAAAACTATTCAATTTATGTTAAGTATATTATATGTTTGGAATTATGTATTGTGATTCATAAACTAATATAGTGTATGACATTGTTTAGAAATAGCACCTAGTGGAAGAAATGGAAACTGTATCAATGCATGCACTCCATGTAGGGATTTCCATCCTGCTCAAGATAATTATAGTGGAGTTGGTGATGCAACTGGTGCTGATCAGCTAATCACCATACTGGGACAACTCACTCAGGTTATGAATAATAACCTTACCCATATGGAGCACCCTGATTCGCAACGTGGAGGATCAATGTTATATTGCTTCATAAGGCAACAACCACCAAAATTCAATGGGAGTACAAATCCCGTAGTATCTAAGAAATGGATAAATTCCTTAGAGAAAATATTCCATGCCACGGGGAGTAGTGAAAGGGAAAAAGTTATCATGGAAGTTTACCGCCACACTGGAGATGTTGATCAATGGTGGTCATTGATTAAAACCACGAAGGAAGATGATGAAGTATCAAATATGGAATTGAGGGAGTTCAAAGAGCTTTTCTTAGAAAAAATACTTTCCTCATGACCATCGAGCAGATATGGAAAGGAAATTTCTGAGTCTGAGACAAAAGGAGGATGAGAATGTTGCAAAGTATGAGGCTAACTTTACAAGGTTATAAAGGTATGTTGTAGATTATATATGTAACCCAAGAAGTAATATTGATCATTTATTTGAGGGGTTGAAACCATTTCTTCGTTGAGCATTATTGTCTCAATCCTTCTCATCGTATGAAGATATTATCTAATGTGCTATCAAGACAGAAAAATAATTCTCTAAGTCTTATGACTTTAAAGAAAAGAAAGAGAAGAAGAGATCTACAGACCACTCTGGAAATGGAAATAAAGGGAAGTAGGGAAAAGTTGATTATCCATCCTACAGTAAATGTGGGAAGAAACACCCCAGTACTTGCTTGAAGGTAATGGGAGTCTGTTACAAGTGTGGTGAAAAAGGCCACCAAGCACATGATTGAAAGGCAAAGAAAGTTGTTTTCAACATGGAATACTATAATTATAGAGAAATGGGGAATTGTGCAAATGAATGTCCTAAGCGTCAGGGGAACTTACCTTAGAAAAGGCCAAGGGATCAATTCCAAGCTTATGATATCACTATTGTTGAGGTTGATTCTCTAAAAGACGTGGTGGTAGGTAATTTAATGGTTTCCTCAAGTTTATCCAATGCTTTTTTTGATTTTGGATCATCTCATTGTTTCATATCTTCCCAGTTTTCTAATAAAATTAGATATCTCCAAATTGATTTAACAAGGGAGTTGTCAGTTAAAACTTATAAGGAAAGTATCATTGCTACAAAGTTCTGTGGATCCGTCCTCATTAGGGAATATAAATGTTCTTTATCTGCTGATCTCATCATCATACCCATGATTGAATTTGATATAATCCTCTGTATGGATTTGATTTTAGACCATGATGCGAAAATTTATTATAAAAAGTAGGAGGTTACGATTTTTGATGATGATGATAAAGAACACCTTATCTTTAGAGCAGAATCATCACCACCTGATTCTTACCTAGATCCACCACCATTAGCTCAACTAAATTCAATTATTGGGGAGGAAGATAATGAAATAACTGTGGTTAAGGAAAGAAATGTTAAAATAGAGGATGTACCTATTGTGAAAGAATATATAGATGTGTTTCTGAAATATTTACCTGGACATCCTCCAGAACGAGAAATTGAGTTTTCCATTGATTTAATTACAGGTTCAAGGCCCATATCGAAGACCCCTTATAGAATGTCCATTATGGAATTAGTTGAACTAAAGAAACAGCTAGAGTAATTGAGTAATAAGGGATTTATTCTCCCTAGTGTTTCTCCATGGGGAGCCCCTATCCTTTTTGTTAAGAAGAAAGATAGATCTATGAGGTTATGTGTCGACTACAGGAAAACTCAATGCTATAACAAAAAAGAATAAGTATCCCCTACCTCGCATTGATGATTTATTTGACCAACTGCATGGAGCTCAGTACTTTTCAAAGATTGACCTTGGATCTGGATACCATCATTTGTGTGTGAAGAAGGATGACATTCTGAAGATAGCATTTCAAACCAGGTACGGGCATTACGAGTTTACAGTACTGCCTTTTGGATTGACTAATGCACCTTATGTATACATGGATCTAATGAATAGATTTTTCAAGGAATATCTCGATGATTTTGTGGTGATATTTATTTATGATATCTTGGTATATTCCAAAATCTATGAAGATCATGAAAATCACTTGGGCATTATCTTGAAGACTCTTAGAAGACATGAATTATATGGGAAGTTTAGAATGTGTGAATTATTGCTTCAGTGGATTTCTTTTCTTGGTCATACTATCTCTAAGGATGGAATCTCTTTTGATCCCTATAAGACCAAGGCAATCCAAGAATAGCCAGCCCCAATGAGTATAACTGAGGTACGAAGTTTTATTGGTTTAGTATGTTATTATCGGTGTTTCGTCCAGGATGTTTCCTGATTGGCTAACCCATTAATGAAGCTCACACGTAAAGGGGATAAATTTTTTTGGACAAAAGATTGTGAAGAATGTTTTGAAGAACTGAATAGAAGATTAGTCAATTATCCTATATTTAATCTATCATCGGGGAATGATGGGTTTGTTATTTATAGTGATGCATCGAAGAAAGGACTTGGTTGTGTCCTTATACAGAATGATAGGGTAATTGCCTATGCATCACGATAGCTAAAAATTCATGAGAAAAACTATCCTACTCTTGATCTTGAGTTAGATGCTGTAATATTTTATTTGAAGATTTGTAGACACTACCTCTATGATGAAAAATGTGAGATTTATACTGATCACAAGAGTTTGAAGTATATTTTCTCACATAAAGAACTCAACATGAGCCAAGGATATGGCTTGAATTACTCAAGGATTATTATTTTACGATAGACTACCACCTGGGGAAGGAAAATAAGGTGGCAGATGCATTGAGCAGAAAGGATCATGGAGTTTTTAACAATATGAGAGTTAAAAATGATCCTATATACATGGATATAGTAAAGATGGATATGGGAATCACCATGGAAGTGAAAACATCAATAATTTTTCAAATGGTTGGCAAACCATATTTACTAGAAAGGATAAAGTGTTCTCAGACTGATGATGAAGAGTTTAAAAAGAAAATTAAAGCTGTGAATGATGGGAGATTGAGTGACTTTGTGTATGAAGATGGAATTTTGAAATTTGGGAAGAGACTTTGTGTTCCCAATATACCTGATCTAAAAGGGGGATTTTTGGATGATTCTCATAGTTCCAATATATCTATACACCCTGGGAGCACCAAAATGTATAGAGATTTAAAGGAACATTTTTGGTGGGATAGCATGAAGAGGGAGATTGCTGATTTTTTGTCAATATTTATGGTTTGTCAACAAGTGAAAGCTGGAAGGAAATAGCCTGGAGTAGTCATGCAACCTCTTCCCATACCTGAGCTGAAATGGGATAATATCACGATGGACTTTGTCATGGGACTACCAAAGACTCCTAGAAGGAACGATGCAATATGGGTCATTGTTGATCATCTTATGAAGTCATCACATTTTCTTGATATAAGGGAAGATTTACCACTTGAACGTCTAGCAAGACTATATATTAATGAAGTTTTTAGGCTTCTTGGAGTACCCCTATCAATTGTTTCGGATCTTGATCCCCGTTTTACATCAAGATTCTGGAAAAGTCTTTAGAAATCCCTGGATACTGAACTTCGTTTGAGCATTTCTTACCACCCCCAAACTGATGTAAAATCAGAATGGACTATTCAAACCTTAGAAGACATGTTGAGATCATGCTCACTTGACTTTCAGGGTATGTGGGATCAATATTTACCTCTGGTAGAATTTTCCTATAACAATAGATTTCATTCAAGTATTCAGATGGCAGCATATGAAGTGTTATACGGAAAGATATGTCGCACCCTATCCTGTTGGGGTGATGTTGGTGAAAAAAAAGTTATAGGCCTAGAACATGTTGAGGAAACGATGGAAAAGGTAAAGGTAATCCAAAACCACATCAAAGAAGCTCAAACTAGGCAGAACATCTATACTGACAACCGAATGAAGGATTTGGAATTTCATGTAGGAGATCATGTTTTCTTGAAGGTATATCCATAGAAGGGTGTTATACATTTTGGTAAAAAGGGAAAATTGAGTCCCAGGTACATCGGACCATTCGAAATTTAGAACGAATTGGGGTTGTAGCTTACCGTTTGGAAATTCCACCAAGTCTCTCCAAAGTTCACGATGTGTTCCATGTATCACTATTGAGAAAATACATGCTTGACCCAACACATATACTCACCTATGAGGAATTAGAACTAGAACATGATCTATCTTATTGCGAATAGCCTATCAAGATTCTTTATATGAGAGAACAAGTTAGGAGAGACCAGACGACTCGTCTAGTAAAAGTTCTATGGAGAAACCATAAGATGGAAGAGGCAACGTGGGAACCCGAGGAACTTATGACGAAGAACCACCAGAGTCTTTTCATGCAGGAATATTCTAGAAATTTTGAGGACAAAATTATTTGAAGTAGGATATAATATGACACCCCAAGCTTCCACGGTACACTTCTCTTTGAATAATACAGTAGCGTGTGTTGTACGCAACTTCGAGTTCTAACACACACCACAACCAATCAAACTAGCCGTTATGAATAGTAATACCTATATTTTAAAATTTTATACATTTTATATTTCAAAATGGACTTCAGTTTTGGGTTTGGAATATTGAAATTATCTTAGGGTGAATTTTTGGTACATTTTTGATAACTTTCATATTTTGATGAATAGTGAAAATTACTAAATTTTAATTAAAATAATCTTTTTAATTCGAAATAATTAATTGTAATAAATTATGAATTTGAGTGGTTTTAAAGTATATTTAGAATATATTTTTACCATTTAATAAAATGTTGGTCATTTGAGGTAATTTCACATTTAAACCAGACATAAACAAGTTTCAATCTTTTGATAGTCATTATTTCTTAAAAACACACTTTTTGTTTTGACAGTGGGAATTAATTTTAAATTAATTTCTTCCACTTCTGTGTTTTGAATTTAGAAAAATGGATTCCATATTTAGAATCATGAGGTAAAAATTATTTAAATATGTAACTTTTATTTTTATACATTTTGAATAATTACTTCGGTAAATATTTTATTTACCATGGTTAAAGGGTAAATCTGGTAAATAAAGGTAAAACAATAATATTATAATAATATTAAATTACTGTAAAACATTTCATAACCCTATTTATTGATACATGGATGACCATGGGCATCTTTGGGTCAATTTTGGGACCCCATGGATCCACTTGTAAGTGATAATGACACTTTATATTAATTAAGTTAAAGTAAATACAAAAATGACATAAGCATATATCTTTTAGAAAAAAACATTTTCATAGGGTTATATATGTTATATTTTAGACTATAAATATTAATTAAAAATATAAAATTATTTCCTACATAATGGTATTTTATTTATAATTTTTATACATTTAATAATTAAATTTATTTATGACTCAATAATGATGTAGTATTTTCCTAATTAATGAAAGAATCAAATAATTAGCATTATTAATGTTAAAATAAATACAATTTGAAAGTTTTGATGCCATAAACGAATTTTATTGGTTAATATGACATTTTAGGATTCCTTAAATTAATTTATTTTTGAATTAATAAAGTTTTTAAGACTTTAACAAAAATCAATTTTTAAATATTGTCAAAATTGACATAAATGAGTTTTTAAAACAAATATTATATTATTAATTGATATTCTATTCCTAAAAATCTATGGTTTGGCCAAAGGACTTATATAACGATATTTTTATTATTAATGGACCACTTGGGGGTCTCCTGGAAGTTTATATTAATATTATTGACTATATAATATAAAAATACAAAGAGATATGGTAAATGTCAAACTATTTGACTAAGAGTTTAATCAAAAAGATAAAGTTAATATAGTGACCCAACCCTATCTAAAACCTATTGGTTGAGTGTTTTTTCGACCTATACCTACCTTAACCTTTAAATAATCCACTTTGGAGCCATTAGAAACCGAATATGAATTTATTATAAAATAATATTTCTAGCTTTTCCTAAGGTGCCCCTCACCCCTCTTATAAATGGGCACTTCCCCTTCCCTCTAATTCACACATTAAAAGCCTTTTGGATCGGCCAAAACCTGCCCAAATATTCTCTCAACTTCTCTCACTTCAACCTAGAGATCTTATTTTGATCAAAAAGCCAACCTAGGGAGCCCTTTTGATCAAATCAAAAGGAAGAACCTGAAGAAGAGGTAATGTTTTCACCACCATCTTTCAAGTTCCTTTCTTCTTCAACCTCTTCTTTCATTGTTATTTCCTTTCTAAAATAATAAATACAGTATCTTCTATATATTTTAATGTTATTATAAATATGTTATAACCATACTCAGTATTTTATCCATCCTTTGAATGAAATGTCACCATACGTGCGTACGTACGGCATGCCGTCTCCACGTCGTGGTGTAATTGTTATTCAAAACATTGTTATTTGGATGGGTGTGATAATGATGTGTAATTTATGTAAATAATAAATATGACATGATAAATATTCTTTATATATGATATACCATCCAATTATATATAATTTTAATATCAAAATAATGATGGTGTTGCTCGTGCGTACGTACGGACTACCATCTCCACGAACGCGATGAGATTCATTCCCCATCGTATCCATTCAAGTATAATTCTCATTTTATGATTAAATATAATGTTTAAAGACTTTATATCATTTTTTATATGAATATTATACAACCTATCCATAACAAACACGACTTATGTAACAAAACATATAAAAGAAAACAAGTAACTTAACACCCGAAACGACGATAATACTAAGATATTATTAACAAAGTAATGTTAAAAGATCATATATGATATCATATTAATGTATATGATTATTTTATAATTTAATAACAATTATTTCACCATTATATAAGGGGTTATCCTACCTTCAACCAAGGAAAAGTTCAAGGTAAGGAGTTTTCATCTCACTTCTTATTCCCGTGAGATTCATTCCATATTGCCACTATTACTTTTTGTGGGGTGTATGTACTTCCCATAATTGTATTCTTTGTGAAATACACTTTAATTTATGTGTATTTACATATTCATTGTATAATACCTCTTTCATGGGGTGTATGTTTCGTAAGTTACCAAATCGGTAAGGGTTAATTTCACAATCTCTTTATTATCCGAGGTTGTTTTTACATAAGTGTATACTGGGACATATTTATTATCCATGCCCTTGTTTAATGAAAGAGTTTTCAAATGGATTATTTTAAGGGAATGTTTTTAATAAAACATCATTTCAAATGTTTTATATATTTATTTTCCTAAATATTTCTCATTAATATTCATTTCTTCAAAATGGTTTTTAAGGATTCATTTATATGGACATGAATGTTTTTAAAATATTAATTCCTTTCAAAAGTTTCAAAGTGGTATGGGACACTTTGATTCAAAAATGTCTTGAAATGTCTTCCGTTCTAAATTGTTTGACTTTTAAATGTTTTCATGAAAAATGGATATGTTAGGATGGTATGTGACTGAGTATGATATACTCTATAATACCAAATGTTGGGTCAAAATAAGAATGAGATTCTCAAATACAAGAGGGTGGGTGAATTGTACCTTTTAAAAATTCCTTTGGAACTTTTAAGGATGGTTATATTTAACAAGGTTAAACAAGATAATTCAAAAGACCTCTATAGGTTATAAACATTTGCTAAATTCTGAAAAAGTGATTCCAAAAATGGAACTTAACTAAAGTTTACAAATATGAATATTCTACCTTAAAGTGTATAGAATCTAACTATATCAAAGTACAAGGGTGAGGAAGCATAAGATAGTATTCTTTCCTCAACAATACAAAATATAGCGGAAAAACTTGTAACAAAACAAGTAACAAGTAATAAGTCTTTTAACCCAAAGCGAAGGGTATCCAACAACCTTGGATAAAAGTCCCTTGATTTATACTTTCAAGAAAGTCTGTCTTACCCACACCAAGGTAAGCCCTCGATACGAATATCGGAGTCTGTCTTGCTATCCCCACAATCCCTCAACTATTAGGTAGTTGTCACCTCTGTCTTCCACATCAAGGAATCCCTCAACTTCAAGTTATTGGAACATTTGTCGTCCTATCCACGGAAGCTCTAGATTGTACACCGCAACAATTGGAGTCACACGAAGTAAATCTGCACAAGGAAAAGTTTTAACATGTCGTTCAAACTTTCTGCACGAAGCTTGAGAGTTGATAAGAGCCTCCCTCTCTCTAGAAATCACTTCAGGAAGTTCTGAGCATCAAAATTCCAAAAGTTTTGAGCACGTTCAAATGAGCTCATATTTATAGGTGAAGCTCCAACGGTCGGATCCCTCCTCCAACGGTCATATTTTTCCTTGAATTTCAGAGGGATATGTACACATGTCACTCAAACGACGGTTAGTTAAAAACTAAAGGCACAACATCTTTTTACAATAGAACAAGTGTAAGCATGACTAAACAGATATTCGGAATGGAGAAAATGAATGTTCTAAATGTAAGTAAATATGAAAGTTCAGAATGTAAGTATATATGAAAGTTTGTAATGTAGGAAAAAATGAATTCAGAGTTTGTAGTACCAAGATATTCACATTTTGTTTTTATAAGGAATTCGTAATGAGAATTCTTAATTATATTTAATCATCTGAATTCGTAATGAGAATTCATAATCAGAATTCATCATCAGAATTCGTAATGAGAATTCGTAATCAGAATTAATCATCATAATTCTTAATGAGAATTCGTAATTAAAATTCATCATCAGAATTCATAATGAGAATTTGTAATAATAATTCATTATCAGAATTCATAATGAGAATTTGTAATCAGGATTCATTATCAGAATTCGTAATGAGAATTCATAACCAGAATTCATCATCAGAATTTGTAATGAGAATTCGTAATCAAAATTCATCATCATAATTTGTAATGAGAATTCGTAATCAGAATTCATCATCAGAATTCGTAATGAGAATTCGTAATCAGAATTTATCATCAGAATTCATAGTTAGAATTTTATACATGTTCGTAATTAGAATTCAGAGTTGAACTTCATAAAATTCATAACAGGGAATTCGGAGTAGAACTTCATAAAAGTTCGTAACAGGAATTCGGATTCTAAAACAGAATTCTTCATATCTAAGTATTATACGATTCTCAGGTTTTAGATATGAATCTGATTTTTATACTTAAGAAAAATATTGATATGAATAATGAAAACAAGGTAGGGGTAAATTTCCTTTGATAAGGAAATTTTCCTTATGGAAGTAAAACAGGGGTTAAATGAAATTTGCCTTAAGATACGGTGTTTGTGACTTTCAAAACAAGAAGGAATGGAAAATTCATAAGGAAACCCTTATTGACTCAAAAATCTCCCCCTTTTTGGAAAGAACAAACACCCTTATGAAAAATAATATAGGAACTTAGAATAAATTTCTAGACTTTAAAATTAAAGCTTATCTCCCTTTGTTTATAAATATTGGTGAATATGACTAACTCCCCCTTAGGATTTGGAACACTAAGGATCATATTCTAGATTTCTGGAATGAGGATTTTCATTTGAATGTTGAAATATTAATAATGAAAACTCCTCCTTAAATAAACTCCCCCTTACTTAGGGATAGTCCTTCTTTACTTAGAAAATTTTCTTATCCCTTTTATATTTTTCCTTCTCCCCCTTTTGAGTTCTTTTTCCTTATCTCACTTTGTGATTTTCAAAAAGAGTTTAAGGGAATAGAAAACAATATGGTAGATGAAATATTAGAAAATACATACAAACAAAAAAAAGAACTGAAAATTTTATTATGATTGGAAGTATTAATACAATGGAAAAAATACAACAAAAGATCGGAATGGTCTATTTTGTTTATTTTTCATTGGGCATTATCATTTTGACAATGGTCTTCAACTTATTAATCTCTCTCTGATCTTCCTAAACGTTCTTTTCTAATGTCGTGATCCTGTCTTCCTGGGCCTTCAGGACCTCTTTCTGAGCCATCATGGCCTCTTCCTGAACCGTCAGCAATTCGTCCCGCTTTAAAAGCTTCTCTTAGATCTCTATCTGGAGATTTCTTTCCCCCTTCCAGCTTTGAGAAACAGAGTTAAGCTTCCCATTCAGATCATTCACCTGTTGATTCTGAGTATTTTTCTCTAGGGTTATCTTATCTTGAAAATTGTTTAAAAGATTATTCATCTTGGCATCCTCGGTATCAAATTATTCTTTTACATCATTCTGGAAGTGATCAAGCTCTGCCAAATCTTCATCGATTTTATTTGACTATAGAGTCATTTTGCTGCAAGATTTTATCTGGACTTCATAATTAATAAGAAAATTTTTATGTTCTTCCTCAATCTTCACACATTTATCCATCACCATGGATATAGATTCTAACTTATAATTCTTGTTGTGGTGAAGCATCTGGCATCTGGAGTCTATTGTAGGAAAGATCGGAATTGTATGTACCAACTTTTTCAAGGACTCAACAACAAAATCGTGTCCCATTGCAGATGACTCCAAATCAGACATTCTTTTTTGGGATGGTTCTTCCTCCAACTCTAACAACTTACACTTTGAGGTTCTGCTAGTTTCTTTCTTTCTGATAATATCTTTTATTGGGGTGTCAACAATTACTTTCTTACCCTTATCAACTTTCGGATTAGCCTCTTCATCTGGTTATTCAGGATCACTTCCTGAAAGTTGAAAAACCTTATCTTCATCCACTTTCTCTATTTCAGCTCCAACTTCAATGTCGTCAGGAAGAATAAAGTCATGATTGTGACTCTCTTCCTCAGAAGACTTGTTGACTTCTTCTTCTCCCTTCACTTCATCTGTGGTGTAGCCAATTTTGAGGATCCGTCTTGAGAAGTCTAGAGTTAAAATTTCTTTGAAGCACTTTCCTTTTCCTGATATTCTTCAACCTGCTTGATTACATCATCAGATCTACCACTCCTTTTAGCTTTTTGCTCATCTTCTGCAGCTTTCTTCTCTTCCACAACCTACTCTTGTTGTTTTTCTGGAGTGAATAAATTCTTCCCTGGAGTCTCGGGTAAAGATTCCACCAAAAAGATTTTCAGTACATGAATGTTTTCTGAAGCAACCTCAGCAGCCTTCAAGAGACATTGAACAATCTTAGCCTCAGACATTTTTTTCTTGAGCTTATTCTTCTTGGATTGCTTCTCTAACTCATCAGTAGCTTTTTCTTTTAAGGCCTTAGCCTCATCAGGATCCAAACCATACTGTGGCTCCCCTGGTTTTCTAGTCTTTTTATCTTCCCTCAACTTTGAAACTACTTCATTAGGGTAGGATTTTTTTGGATTTAGGAGGTGCGGATTGAGGTTCCTTGGCTTTGGGGGGTTTTGTCTGTCTCCACTACTTCCTTCAGCTTTCTCTTCTTCCTGGACTTCTTAGATGGTTCAGCTTTATCCAAATTTTCTGGAATGGGTTCTGCCTCCTCTGGAAGATCATAAATATCTCATGTCTCCTTGTAAAAACCAACTTTCATCCTCTTTAAGGTGTCATCACTAATCAGCATCACCTTGAAATTTCTCGTCTTGGAGCTACATAGGAACTTGAAGGACTCAAGACACCGGACTATCAACTTTGAGAATAATGATGGATACATAATGATCTGAGATTTGAGGTTCCCATTCTTGATGTTCTCAATCGTAATGAGGATGTGCCTTATCAAATTGATGTTCCTTAGATTTACCAAACAATCTAAGATATACATGTCACTTTTCTTGAGGGTGTCTTTATCACCCTTCTTGGGTACAATAAGATCTTGCACCCATAATTGTAGAATCTGATTGTTGGTTGAAAGATGGGAAATCTTGGCTATCTTTACATCAGTAAGACCAAGACATTTCATGGCCTTCTCCTTGAAAAAACTTCCTTGAACCTCTAGGAGTTTGTGTGAGAAAAACTCAGCTTCCCCTTCATATGCCAGCCCCACCAAGCTTGCAGCTATGGTCTAAGAAAGTTTGTAAGTCTTCCCATAACTTTTAAAGGAGAATGTTTCTCTACCCTCTTCCTCGAAGAAGAAAACTGATTCCCAGAATTCGATGAGAAGATCCTGATAGACTATATATTGAGATTCTATCTTAGAAATGGCTATAATTTCCCAACCATTGAGCCTGATATTCTTGTAAATAAGAGAATCGTACTTATTGAAAAAGTTTGGGTATACCAACCTCTCCCTATATATTTTCCACACCGACATTGGCTTAACTGAAGACATATCCTAAGAAGGGGCTTCTGTAGACATTCGGACTGAGCACTTCTGAAGAATCAGAATGGCCTTAAGAACTGAGGTAGGGATTTGTGATGCAAGAGCTTGGAAATCGATGTGGGACAACCATTGGGGGTCCCCATTATATAGGCGATGGAAGTGACCTTTCATCTTCTAAAACAAATCTAACGGGTGAAAAACTCTCTGATCTGATCTAACGGTTGAAAACATGCCCACAAGGAAAACTTGAATCTGATCTTTTGAGGTTTTAAGAAAAACAATCGGATTTAAGGAAAATTGAATCTGAGAAATTTTAACAGAAAAATAAAACTACCAGCAAGTGAAAGTGACTACGAAAACTTAAGGAAGTCATACCTTTTAGATTTTCTAGGAAGATTATTCATAATCGGTGATATTCTTCTTGAAGAAAATTTTTCTACGAGAAACTCACTACGAAAAACATAAAATCTAAAAGATTTATTGCAAAAACATTGAGTACTAAAACTCGATTACGAAAAATATGGGTAAGAAAATTCTCATTACAAAAATTCTTATTACGAAAATTTCCATTACAAAAATTTCCATTATGAAAATTTCCTTTATGAAAATTTTCTATTACAAAACTTTTCTATTACAAAAATTTCCTATTACAAAAATTTCCATTGTGAAAATTTCCATTACGAAAATTTCAAAAAATAGACTACGAAAACTTTCATTACGAAAATTTTGAAAAAAAGACTACGAAAACTTTTATTACAAAAATTTGAAAAACAGACTACGAAAACTTTTATTACAAAAATTTTGAAAAACATTAATAACAGATGTACTCCCCCTATGAAAAGGAGTTTATTACTATAAGGAGATTGGTTAAACAAGAAGTTAATGGAGGAGTATTACCTTACGGTTATCATCCCTAACTTTAGTTTAATGTATTCAAATCTATCAGAGGGTAAATATTTTGTGAAAATATCAGCAAAGAGATTTTTCATTCCGATAAATTGAATAATGATATCTTCTTTTTTTGTGTGATCCCTATGAAAGTGAAGTCTAATGTCTATGTGCTTTGCACGAGAGTGGTGTGCAGGGTTTCTACTAATGGAAATGGAACTTGTGTTATCACAAAAAATATGAGTCTTAGTGAAACTCAAGCCATAATCTGTGAGTGTGTGTTTCATTCACAACACTTGAGCACAAAAACTTCCAGCTGCTAAATATTCAGCTTCAACAGTGGAGAGTGCTACTGAATGTTACTTCTTGTAGGACCAAGAAACTAATGAATATCCTAGGAAATGATAAGTTCTAGATGTGTTCTTTCTATCCATTCTACATCCACCAAAGTCATCATCCGAAAAACTCTTTAAAACAAAATCATTTCCATAAGTGTAAAATAGTCTTAAATCCATGGTTCCCTTTAAGTAGCGAAAAATTATTTTCACTACTTTTAAATGAGATTCCATAGGATTGGATTGATATCTTGCACATAAGCATACTGAAAACATTAAGTCTGGAAGACTAGCTATCAAGTAAAGTAGACTTCCTATCATACCTCTAAAAGATGTTTGATCTACTGGTTTCCCAGCTTCATCAAGATCAAGTGTGTTTGAGGTACCGATGGGAGTACTTATACTCTTAGTGTTGTCATATCCATACTTTTTAAGAAGATCTTTAATATACTTATGTTGGTATATGTGGACTCCTTCTGGTTTTTGAGATATTTGAAAACCAAGGAAAAATGTTAACTCACCCATCATACTCATTTCAAACTTAGATTTAATTAGATCCGCAAAGGAATCAGTTAAGGATTTCTGAGTTGAACCAAATATAATGTCGTCAACATAAATTTGAACAATAAAAACATTTTTCTTATCTTTCTTTATAAAAAGGGTTGGATCTTCATTTCCCTTAACATAGTTATTTTAAAGAAAAAATCATATAAGTCTATCATACCAAGCTCGAGGGGCTTGTTTAAGGCCATAAAAAGTTTTGGTAAGTCTAAAAACATGACCAGGATGTTTTGTATCTTCAATGCCAGGAGTTTGTTTAACAAAAACTTCCTCTTGAACATAACCGTTAAGAAAATCACATTTCAAATTCGTTTGAAAAATTTTGAAATTGAAGAATGCTGGAAAGGCAAATAAAATACGAATAGATTCAAGTCTAACTACTGAAGCATAGGTTTCTTCATATTCTATTCCTTCTTGTTGATTATATCCTTTAGCAACCAATCTAGCTTTATTCCTATCTATGTCTCCATTTTCATCACACTTATTTCTGAAGACCCATTTTAATCCAATTAAATAATTTTTCTTAGGTCTTTCAACCAAGGTCCAGACTTTATTCCTTTCGAATTCATTTAGTTCATTTTGCATGGCTTTAATCTAATCATCATCACCTAAAGCTTCATCAGTGCTTTTTGGTTCTAATTGGGAAAGGAATGCTAGATGCTCTACTTCATTTATTAAGGAACTTATAGTCCTTACGGTTTGATTGACATCTGTAATGATACTATCACTAGGATGATTCTTTAGAAATGACTGATTTGGGTTTTGTAAAACCTGTTCATCAACATAGGGTAGGAAATATTTAGGGGTAAATGTTTCAGAAGCATCTTTTTGTACATTTTCCTTATCATAAGTATATTCTATCATAGGTTGATAATAAGTTTTTGTAACCACATCTGAAGATGTAGGTTGGGGTTGTTTAAAAAGAAAAGGACCAGTTTCATCAAATTTAACATGTAATGTCTCTTCAACAGTACAAGTGTCTTTGTTAAAGACTCTATAAGGCTTAGAAGTTTTGGAGTAGCCTAGGAAAATTCCTTCATCAGATTTTGGTGAAAATTTATAAATATTATCTTTAGTATTCAGAATGAATACCTTGCAACCAAAAACTTTAAAGTAAGAAAGTCAAGGTTTTCTACCATTTCATAACTCATAAGGGGTTTTATTAATAAAAGGTCTAATCAAAACTCAATTTATAGTGTAACAAGCACTACTTACAGCTTCAGCCCAAAAATGTTTGGCAATATAATACTCACTCAACATGGTTCTTGTTATCTCTTGAAGAATTATATTTATTCTTTCAACAGCACCATTCTGTTGATGTGTTCTGGGTGCTAAGAAGTTATGAGTAATGCCTTTTCTACTACAAAAAGTTTCAAAATATGAATTTTGAAATTCTCCTCTATGATCACTATTAATACTTATAAATGGAAGGTTTTTCTCATTATTAACTTGGGATCTAATTTTTTTTAAATAAGAAAAAGCTTCAGACTTCTTTGCTAGAAAATAGACCCATGTAAATCTAGTGTAATCATCAACCAGAACAAATACATAATATTTTCCCCCAAAGCTTCCAGTTTGTGTAGGACCAAAAAGATCCGTATGCACTACTTGTAATGCATCAGTATTTGAGACTTCACCAATGGATTTAAAACTTTATTTGTGTTTCTTTCCATATTGAAAAGGTTAACAGACTTTTGAATAATCAAATCTAAGATCCAGTAGATCCTTAACTAAGCTCTTCTTAGAAAGTTTGCATAAGTTTCTAAGGTTACAATGTCCTAGGATTATATGCCATAAGCAAGAATGATCTTCCATTGTACTAAGTCAAGGTAATTCTTGGATCCTAAGGTCTTCTAAGTTGAGTGTGTAAACATTCTCTTTCCTATGGGCAGAAAGAATAAAATCTTCCTTGAAATTGTGTACTAAGCACTTATCATTTCTAAAATTCACAAGGTAGCCTTCATAAAATAATTGGAGTATGATGATGAGGTTGTTCTTGAGACCCTTAACAGATAAAACATTTGAAATCAAAGTTTTTCCAAGAAGGATGATGTTACCTATACCAATAATTTCTCCCTGAGCATTATCTCTAAAATTTAATTTTCCTTCTTTCTTCTTGATAATCTTTTCAAAATAGTTTTTATTACCAGTCATATGCCGAAAACATACACTATCCATGTACCAAGTATTGTTGTTGGTACTTTCCCTATTTTCCTGAAAATAAGAAAAAGTTTGGTTTTCAGAATCCAGACTTGCTTGGATCCAGAAATCTCAGAAAGTAAAATTTTGGGAACCCACTGTTTCTTAGAAAAATAAGATTTTTGAAATCCTAAAGATTCGGTTTTGTTTAAGGAAAAATTCTTTACCCAGTGACCACTATATTGACACTTAGTGCATAATGGGTCACTTTGAGGAACATAGTAATTGTTGCTAAAAATCAGTTTAGAACTTGTGTAACCAAAACTAGAAGTATTACTTTGAGGTCGAATTTATGAATACATTTTATCAAAAAATTTCTTACCTAGGATAAAGTTTGACAAACCCTTCCTCAAGGAGAATATTTCAGATTTTAGTTTTATAACTAAGTTCTTGTCTTAAAAAACATTTGATTTTGAACTTGAGCTAGTCTCGAAAAAAAATCTTAGAAATTACATTTTCTAGATCTTTAGAAAGTTTATTCTTCTCAGAACTTGCTTCCTCAAGATTTTTAGAAATAATTTAAAAATCAGAATTTTTTTATCATGGTCTTTAGAAAGATATGATATTTCATTAGTAAGAATAATATTCCTAGAATTTTCCTTATCAAGTTTTTTCATGTGTTTTTAATTCTCATTCTCAAGAAGTTTGGAAAACCTAGAAACTTCTTCATAGGTAGGTAAAGTATTATCTTCATCAGAAGAATATTCTTCATCCGAAGAGTTATAATATTTACTATCATTAGCATTTAAAGAAACATTGTTCGTTGATTCAGCATTGTGTACCTTAGCTATCAAGAAATGATTATCAATAGGTAGTCTGGATAAAATACCAAAATTATTCTATCCTAAAGATTCATAATCCTAAGATTCATCTGAAGAGTCTCCACCACTGTCACTCCATGTGTCATTAGTTTTCAACACTTTCTTAGCTTTGGACTTGTAATAATTCTTTATTTTTTTCTCAGAATTCATTTCCTTTATTTCTTTTCTCTTAAGCATAGGGAAATCAGGTCTTATATGTCCAGCTCTCTTCCATTCATAGCATGTCACTTTAGAATCTTTCTTGTCATTCATTTCCTTCTTCTTGTATTTGGATTGAAAGTTCCTCTGTCTGGCTATCTTGTTCATCCTTCGAGTAAGATTTGCTAATTCAATTTTTGAGGACTCACTTCCACTAGATTTGGAATGGATAACAAATTTCTTAGATATGGATCTAGTAACTCTCTTAAGAGTCTTGGCTTTCATATGATTGGAAGTAGTAGTAAAATCTAAACTGCCATTTCCATTATTCTTTTTCACAATATCAACATCTCTCTTCATTCTAGTCTCATGCTAAAGAAGAGTTCCAAATAGCTCATCAAGAGTAATCTGAGTAACCTTTATATTCTCATCAATTGCAGTCCTTTTAGATTCCAACTCATTTGGCATGATGTCGATTATCATATCAACAAAAGCTTCATCATCCAAACCTTTTTCACCCATTGATTATAAACTATTCACAATAGTCATGAATCTGTGTTGCATCGTGCATATGGGTTCACCATAAGGAAAACTAAAACCATGATATTCAGCTCTAAGCGTGGCTCTTATTGTCTCAATTACTTTGGATATACCAAAATGAGTAACTTCAAGTTTCTTCCATATAGAATTTGCTGCTTCAAAATATGAAATTTTTCTATATATATTTATGGTCATTGAATAAAGTAAAGTATTTCGAACCTTATAATTAAGTTTATATTCATGATTTTCTTGATCTGTAAAGTCACTTACTTCTTTATCAGGAATTTTTTTTCCAACAATAAGCATAAAAAAATTTTGAACCCCGATTTTGATAATGAAAGTATTCATGTGATCTCCCCAATATTCGTAATCATTACCATAAAAGATAGGTGGTATGGGTGGATTTAGATTGTCTATGGAACCAACATTTAAGCCTTCCATTCTTAATAAAATCTTTCCACAAAAACTTCTTAGTAGAAAAATTTTGTAAACATAGAAAATATTCTAAGAAATAAATTATATATTGTATCTTTAAGAAAGAGTGAATCCGAAAAAGTATGAATCCAAAAAACAGATTTCAAAAAATATGAATCCGAAAAATATAATTTCTAGAATTTCCTTCTGAATCTAATCATGAGATTAATTCAGATTGAACCAAATTCTCTGATACCAATTGTTAGGATGGTATGAGACTAAGTATGATATACTCTATAATACCAAACGTAGGATCGAAATAAGTATGAGATTCTTATATACAAGAGGGGGGTGAATTGTACCTTTTAAAAATTCCTTTAGAACTTTTAAAGATGGTTGTGTTTAACAAGGTTAAACAAGATAATTCACAAGACCTTTATAAGTTCTAAACACTTGATAAATTCTGGGAAATTGATTCTGAAAATGGGACTTAACTAAAGTTTACAAAGATGAAGATTATACCTTAAAGTGTATATAATCTAACTATATCAAAGTACAAGGGTGAGGAATTATAATATAGTATACTTTCCTCAACAATAAAAAATGCAGTGGAAAAACTTGTAACAAAACAAGTAACAAGTAATAAGTCTTTTAACCCAAAGAGAAGGGTATCCAACAACCTTGGACAAAGGGTCCTTGATTTATACTTTCAAGAAAGTCTGTCTTACCCACACTAGCGTAAGACCTCGATACAAAGATTGGATTCTATCTTGCTATCCTTGAAAGCCCTCAACTATCAGGTAGTCGGCACCTCTGTCTTCCTCAGTAAGGAATCCCTCAACTTCAAGGTGATGGAACCTCTGTCTTCTTATCCTCGGGAGCCCTCGATTGTACACAACTAAAATAGGAGTCGCACAAAGCAAATCTGCACAAGGCAAAGTTTGAACAAGCTTTTCAAACTTTCTTCACGAAGCGTGAGAGTTGATAAGAGCCTCTATCTCTAGAAATCACTTCAGGAAGTTCTGAACATCAAAATTTCAAATGTTTTGAGCACGTTCAAATGAGCTCCTATTTATAGGTGAAGCTAAAACGGTTGGCTCCCTCCTCCAACGATCATATTTTTCCTTGAAGTTTAGGAGGTACCTGTACAAGTGTCACTCAAACAACATTTAGTTAATAACTGAATCCACGACATCATTTTATAATAGAACAAGTGTAAGCATGACTAAACAGACATTCGGAATGGAGAAAATGAAAGTTTGGAATGTAAGTAAATATGAATGTTTGGAATGTAAGTAAATATAAAAGTTTAGAATATAGGAAATAATGAATTCAGAGTCTGTAGTACCATGATATACACATTCTTTTTTTCTAAGGAATTCATAATTAGAATTCGTAATCAGAATTCATCATCAGAATTCATAATGAGAATTCGTAATCAGAATTCATCATCAGAATTCATAATGAGATTTCGTAATCATAATTCATCATTAGAATTCGTAATGAAAATTCGTAATCAGAATTCATCATCAGAATTCATAATGATATTTTGTAATCAGAATTCATTATCAGAATTTGTAATGAGAATTTGTAATCAGGATTCATCGTCAGAATTCGTAATGAGAATTCGTAACCAAAATTCATCATCAGAATTCTTAATTAGAATTCGTAATCATAATTCATCATCACAATTCGTAATTAGAATTCGTAATCATAATTCATCATTATAATTCATAATGAGAATTCGTAAACAGAATTCATCATCAGAATTCGTAGCTAGAATTTTATACAAGTTCGTAATCATAATTCAGAGTTTGACTTCATAAAAGTTCATAACAGGGAATTCAGAGTAGAACTTCATAAAAGTTTGTAATAGGAATTAGGATCCTAAAACATAATGCTTCATATCTATGTATTATACGATTCTGAGGTTTTAGATATGAATCCTTCTTTTATACTTAAGAAAAATATTGATATAAATAATGAAAACAAGGTAGGGGTGAAATTCCTTTGATAAGGAAATTTTCCTTATGGAAGTAAAATCGAGGTAAAATGAAATTTTCCTTAATATAAGGTGTTTGTGATTTTCAAAACAATAAGGAATGGAAAAGTCATAAGAAAAACCTTATGGACTCAACAGGATATTTCTCTCAAAGAGTTGTACAAATCATATTCATCTATGTCAAAATCCTTTAATGGATTTTAAACTTGTTTTGAAGTTGATTTGTTATGATACAAATCATATCCATCTATGTCAAAGTCCTTTAATAGATTTTAAACTTTTTTGAAGTTTATTTGTTATGATACAAATCATCCATATGGTATTGAAGTTTTTTTGAAATTTTTGACTGTGGATGTGTTATTTTTATACCATTCATGGTTTATGGGTAAATTATTAACATTTCATATGCTAGTTTTAATACGAATGTTTATGTTATGTTTAAAACTTTTAATATAAGTAATTCATTGGACTTAGTAAGTGATGGGTGAAGCCCGCTATAGCTCCTCGATGCATCGGTAGGTCCCATGAGACAAACTAGTGTCTTGGCATAAGGCCTTGACAAAATCTTATTTGTAGTCTTGGCACAAGGCCTTGACTATGTGGTATGATAGTCTAGCATTATGGATTCCATCATTATGAAAATGGTTATTGATATTGCATGTGATTATTCGACTAGTAGAATATCCATTTGAATAAGTAAATGACATTATTTCATTTTATTTCTTCCATATTATTTTGATGTTCAAGTTAAAAAGGATTTTGTTTTAGTTATACATTGCCTTAAATGTTTATGCTTATTTATGAAAGTTTCCTCTATATTGTTATCCTTACTGGGCATTTGAGCTCACCCCTTTCTATGTTTTATTTTTCCCAGGATGTGAAGAAGTATTTTATGAATGACCTACAGGGATAGTATAAGGGGATATGAGTGTGGATACAAGATTTTGTTGTAGTTTTTACTTGATGATGTAATGTATACTTTATGAATGTATCTAGTGATTCCAAGGCTACTAAACAAATCGGTCTTTCGAGACTTGATCTTTTGTGATCATGCCAATGTTATGTAATAATGCACTGACTCTGGGTAACTGGGGTCGGGGCGTTGCACCCATATATCAATAAAGTTGTTATAGGATAACAACCTCAACTCAAACAACCCCATAGAGTGTGTTTTAAATGTTCTATTTTCACTATTACTATGCATGTATGACCAAACCACCACTTAAGGTGGCTTTGTATTTTCAATTTTTATTTTAATGAGTAAACTGAATTAATTTCTATGTTAAATAAAATAAATGAAATGTTAATGAAAATGAAATATGACATTACCCTTGATAAATTTTTAATTATTCCTGTGACTAAATTGAATTTAATGGAAGGTGAAATAGTATAATTCTTCACATGGATTTTATAAAAGATGTAACATGATTATGGATTTTATTATGACATTTATACACTATCATAGGATGACCTTAATGTTTAATGAATTGTATTTCCCAAATGGTAATTACTTGACTACCAATATTATTTCACCTAATTCACTCTTTTGTTATCCATAGTTTTACATCACTCTTGGACTTGATCTTTGTCTAATATTTTTGACTACCTAGGTGTGGCTCTATGGAATCATCTATTACATTATTTGTATATGGGAATTCCCCAGGTTATCTCCTTGGAATATTCTTGATGTCTTAGGATTCCTACCACCTAATATTATCTCCATGTGATCTAATCAAGTCTATCTCAAGGATACCTGGGGATTTTTACTATAGTTCATTAGATTTTTTATTATAGAAGCAAAATTTTGAGGGTTCACCGCTAGATTACACTCACCCCCCTTTTTCTCAATGCCACCACTAATAGACATGAGTTGTTTTAACCTTATTAGGTCATAATTTTAAACTTCTTATATTATAATTTGAAACCTTTTTTATATTCCTCATATAATGGAAATTACTTTATATATATATATATGATGATATATGTTTAGTGAAATTAAATATTACGTCAAAGCAGGAAGAGTCATTTGGGTATACCCAAAAAACCTGAGTCAGTTATAATTCTATATATTTTACATGTTTTATTTACCATCATACCTATACACTGTATAAATTATATTCATGGTATGGATAGTGTTAGATTTCATTAGTGGTGGACTAATGTGTTTTAATAACACTTTGTTTGATCATTCAATTGGTACTTGAACATACTTCATGGATACAAATAGGAACAAAGGGAATCAACCATCTATGGATGGTTGATTATTCTATTCTAGGAGGGGGTATAGGAGTAGTGGACTGAGATAGTTCTTGTTATTCTAATAGATATTATCTTTTATTTATTTTTAATAATTTCATATAGAGCATATTGTGTATGCATGCTTACTTGTTTCCTATTTACCCATTTTATATATCATCATGAAAGCTTATGTATATAATGCTAATTATTGGTTATGTCTGTCAATATTTATCATGATGGATTAATTTCACAAATTTTCATTATAATGCTTCCCCCAATTTACAACTTATTCACTAATACACCACTCTAATAAAATAAGTTATAGTATCCCCACCATATCATCATAGACCATCATGACTAGTTGGCGTCCTCTAGAGTATAGGGGGGATGCTTGAGGCTATGTGGTTATTGGTTCAGGGTTCTTATTAGTGAACTGGGCCCGATACATCACATTATCCACCATGAATTGAATTTTATATGGATTGAATCATATTCAAAGCTGGTCAATGAATATCAATGGGACATGAGAAGAAATTTTTCATGAAAAGTGATAAATCATTGTATTAAATTTATTAATTACACCAATCACCTCAACCTGATGGTGTCACATGCATACATTAAAGACAACCAGGATGTGGATTCTTTATAAAAGAGGGTGATTATGGAGACAAGATCGATGTGTATGTCTAGATCCCGGAATATTTAACATCATTGATCAATGTGGACATGTAGGTTGTGACACACTAATTCATTTGTAATTACACTTCTAATACCATACCCTTTTCTTTACTTTTTTTAAAGAAAATTTTAGTACTACTTTTGTCTGGATCCTAAACATTTTTGTCATTAAGGATAACTATGAAAGTTAAATTAGAATGAAAAAAATAAAAGAAAATTACACAAGGTTTTTTTAATAGTATTTCAATACAAAATTGATATTGTATACCATTATACCCCATATAATCATCAAGATATATATCATGCAAAAATATGATTTTTGAAGGGAAATCGTGGAGAGATTAGTAAATTATTTTCTAAAAAGTGGAGGGACAATCTCAATGACACAAATAATTTTGTATGGGGAGTCACAAATAAATTAAAAAACTGATTTTAGATTATGGGAGAAAAAACCCAAATGGTATTTACCTTATAAATATGGAGTCAAAACCCAAGGAAATAAAATAAAAAATATTTTTAATGTAATCATTAACAGAAAATTGAGAGTACATGAGGCATGGGAAGAATTGTTAAAAACTAAAGAAACATAAATGAGATAGATATAAGAACTATAAAACATAGGTTTTGGTAATGGATTTGGATTAGGTTGATTGTCTCATAAAACTATGAGAATATTTCATTGAAGTTTTTGTTCATCCCTTGAGAGATTGTCCAGTGGTAGAAACAATTGATCTCACATGACTTTTTTTGTATAGAAATTCAATGTTTAGTGTATATTTTTTGTTCTAAAAAGGTTCAAGTTATCATAAATTATGTGCATGTATCCATTGGGAACATCCTAAATCATTTAAATATAATCTTTAAAAATAAACAAGACAATATTTACTGAGGTAAATAAATTCAAATTCAAACTACATAATTATCCATAAGAGAGAAAATTATCATTCAAGAAAAATCATAACAAATATCCTTTGAATTTAAAATATAAAGACTAATTCAAACCAATTTTAATTACCTATAAAATAATTCAATTAGTTTATATGATAATAGGTCCAAGAAAATACATAAATAATATAAGAAAATTTGAATATTTAAATTCAAATATTAAAATACATTTTAATTTCTTGAAGTGCATAATTATAAGAAATTTTAATTATAATTAATTAAATACTAAAAAATAATTTCTAATAATTTCCATGTAACTAAACATTTATTTTATAATATAATAACAAAAATAAATAAACTTAAAATATAAAAACATAAATATTTGAATTATATGGTTTATATATATGAATGAATAAATAATAAACCAAACAATATTTCAAAACTGATTAAAATAATATAACGAACACTTCACATTGATAGAATATGATATATATGGATTTTATAAATCAATAAATTACTTAAAATAAGTAAAATAATCTTACAGTCAATCATATTATCAAAAATGAAGAACAATTGAGCATTACAAAAAATAGATTTAAAATAAATAAATAATTTAAGGAATAACCATCACACTAAGTGGTATTGAGGTTGGTATAATGATTGTGAGAATATTATAAAATGCATAATCTTAAGTCATCAGAGCTTAAAAGCATGCAATTTTTTTAAGTAGTCATGTGGTCAGTTGATTGACCATGTGAATGTTTTAACATGTGGAAAATTAATATATCGTGAGGTAACTATACTAACCATGAATTCATGGTTAATTAAAATGTTCAACATGCAGTTGTTATAGTTACCATGAGAATGAAAAATTATATGTGGTAGCTTTTATTACCATTTGAAGTAGATACTCATATGCAATATCATATCACATTAAGTTATTCTAACAATCATACACAATATCGAAGTATTGAGGAGCTTCAGACCATTCCTCGTGAGAGAAAAAATTGTGGAGATTCGTTCTATATGATGGATATGAGAAAATGAATGTGATATGTGGCTGGGAGTGAAATGAAGAACCTCTGACTGTATAATACAAGGTGGGGGAAGAGTGCATCCAACATGCTATTGAGTTTTTAAATATAGAAACAACATGAAAAAGGAATAGTTGGTACTATTATAATGTTTCAACCATGAATTATAAATATGAAAGAATGATGTATCCTCTTAAAATAAATAGAGATTCAATGAATTTTTTCATGCTACAAAATGTTAAGATGGTGTGGGAATTTGATTGGTTTTTCATGTAGTAGCTACAAAACACAACATGAAATCACTTCAAAAACATGTAGTCACTTACGAAATTCTTATGTGGTAGGTTAAAAATTAATATTTGTGGTATCTTTCAAAATTGATTCATAACCACTTAAACTGAAAATCACAATAGATTTAAAAACAACATGGTGTAATTAAAAAAATTAAAGATTCAATTAATTTTTAAACCACATGAAAATATGAATTAGTGAAAGGTATAGTTGACTAAAATGTTTATAAAATAAATATCATTACAAAGGTTCAAAAACACTTTAATATAATATCTTTTGAGCATGATAAGATCAAAAAAATAGTGAAAAATATATAATAAAAACTGTAGAAACAAACCATTGAATAAGATTCCAAACATAAAATATTTTTTAGAGTATGTAAATGAAAATTTTAGTCTTTTATGCAGTTTAATTAAATGTATATAAAATATATTGATTATAAATGCAATATATATAGTAAAATTCTGAGGTATTTTTCTATAGTTTTCAGTGAAACACATAATATATTAAATTTAGGAAGATATTGAATTCTAGAACCATTGAAATGAAGTTTAGAAATTTTTTGAGCATTAAAATAAATGACTTTATATAGAAACTTTGATTAAAATACATGGATATTGCATATTTTTTTTATGAATATTCATTTAATTACATAGACACATGCCTAAGTACCATAATAGTTTAATTCCACTAGAATTGTGGAAACATAATATTCTACATTGGTGAAAGATATTAAATATATCCCTTAAAGATCTTCTCCATTAGTAATCCTATATAAAACCTTTCATCGTTGCCAAAGAAAAGTAAACATGAGAAATTATGAACTCGCATGCCCAGTAATGGTAAACATAAGAGATTTCAATTTATGATCATACTAAATCATATGATAATCATAAGGGTATATGATTAAGAACATAACATATGATGTTTAAACCCATCCCGTCATAGATTATAAACATAATTCATGACATATAGATTTTAATTTCATAAGACAAGACACATAAGGGAAACAAAGGACATGATCCAAGAGAGCATAACATTAGAATAAGAAATAAAATTAGTTGTATACATGCAACCATAGAAAATATTTTTTGATGGATACCCAACAATATATTCATGACATGTTATGCTTGGGATGACCACATGTGTAACTACTTAGGGCTTGTGATTTCCTCTCATGTACTTTCTTGTTGCGGTCTTAGGATGAGAACCCATGTAATATCTTGTTTAAGGCTTGGGCAGACCACATTTGTACTCTCTTGTTTCTTACATGGGTGGACAACCCATGTTCCCTCTAATCTCATAAAACTTTTATCCTTAATTAATGCATTGAAGGGAGATATTGGTTCCACTTTTCAAATAATGAAAAAACATATTTACATGTGTCATGAGATCATAAAAATTATTTATACCATAACTTATGAAATGAGATGGGTTACCTAAACATTTCATCATATAATACCCTATAGAAAATAAACAGGTTTCAAAATCATTTCTTCCTAGAATTTTCTTTAAAAAGAAGTGTGTTTAATAAGAGTATTATCATTTTATAACCCATGGAATAGAAATGGGTTTAAGAAAAACATGTTATCATAAACATAAATTAATAATAGAAATAATAAAAATGGTATACTTGGATCATATCCCTATTAAATCATATGTAACCTCAAATAATTTCATCTTAGATGTAAAATAATTTTGAAAGGCTACTAAAGACATTTCATTAAGGAAAATAAATTTTCATTGAAAATTAGTTTTTAAAACATGAAACATAATTAAAATACATTTATTTGAAAATAAAATTTAATATATATAAATTAATCATTCAAAAATAATTTAAATTATTTATTGAGGAAAATATTCTTTTTACTTTGAAATCACTTTTTAAATCATAAAATATTTTGACAACCTTTTTCATTGAAAATAAAATTTAAAAATTATATTGGAATTTTTTTAAACCATTACAAAAAAAATTTAAAAAACATTTTAAAAATTATTTTCCTCTAAAATGAGCTAAAAATATTATTTAAATAATTTTGAAATCATTTTTATAAAAAAAAGAGTAGAACAGATTTTCTACCAAAGAAAAAAATGAGGTCACATTTTCTTAAAAACACTTTCTTAATTGTCCTATGTACCAAAGAGTGGAAAAATGGAACCATTACATGATGATATCATGAATAACCAAAGTATAAGAAAAGTCATGAGAATTTTTTATAGGTAAATCATTATATTGAACATTGGATACTTGATCTTAAATAATCACGATAAACGATGAGATTGTAACATAAAACTCTTACCACTTTGTTAACCTTGAATCCAATTACCTAGTAATTAATAACATAAAATGAAACAAAAAATATCTTTAGGTTGAAAAAATTAATGATATTACACATCAAAGGGGTTGTATATACACCTCATGAAAGAATATAGGTGCATAACATAACGTACATCTCAAAGAAGGATAATTGAGACAAAAATATCTTACTAATTTGGTAAATTATGAACTGTAACCCTAGGAAAGAGATATCATCAAATGGATATGTAAATAAAAATAATTATAATTATATGTATCATAAAATACATTAATTGTAAGTATATACACCACAGATAAGAAATAGGTGCTGAATATGACATGTGTCACGTAAAAGTAAAAAGTGTGACTGAAATCCATTACCTTAAGTCTTGATTTCCATTATACTCAATCAATCCATGGGAATAATAAATATAATTTTATTATACATATATATATAACATATTCATATAATATCATATATTACTAGTTAATGACCATATATTACCCATCTTTTAACAATTTCATGTTAAAGTTGTGTTTTTTTTTTGTAATAACTGCTTTGTTTTTCCTATATCCTTTAATTTTTTGTATTTTTGGGTTCTATTTCATTAATCAAGATTTCATAATTTATATAATTATAAAATTGTTATAAATATCAAATATGTTCATTATATATAAATATTTATAATAATATATAAAAGATAAAAATAGGAAATGAATTGCATCATTCGTGGATACAGTTAGCCATACGTATGTGTGAATGCTATTTTCATTTTCTAGTCATATTGAATGAAAGAAAATTATATTATATAAATATATAAATATATATATTATCATTATAGTATCATATTTATTTCATATATATCACATATTTATATTAAATCCATCTTTAATACATTCCATGTAAAGCGTGAATAAATCGCATCCCATCGTGAGGAAATAGTCCACTGTACTCACGAACAACGTTATCGTATTCTCAAAAAATCAAAATCAAGTATTTCTGTGTTAAATAGAAATTATAGAAGCTTAATAACATCAAAAATATAATATATATATATATAATATATGAAAAATACATCATTTTTTCCAACCATTATAGGTTGTAATTGAAGAATGAATGACATTGGTTTGTTATGTGGTAGTTCATCGTACACATGAATGATGATTGCATATACCATTTTATTGAAGTTTGTGAAGTTATTGGTTTTAACCGTAACCAAAAAAAATTATTACATTTAATATACGTATTCTATTATATAATTGAAGTTTCATGAATCATATAACAACTGAGAGGTGGGGTTGAATTAGTTTTTCACTTTTTATATGTTTCAAAACATCTAGAAACTTAACCCCTATAACCTATTAAGATTTTTATCTATATTATCCTTAATTAAATACTAATTTATTCAAATTTAGGAAAGAAATAAAAGCACAAAAGATTTATAAGGTTTGGCCTTAGTGTGAGAACGTACTTCCTTTCCATAGCCACTCCTGTGGGTCTATGGAAATCCACTATGATGAAGAACTGAATAAAAATTGTGAAAACTCCCATTAGAAACCTTTTATTTCCTAATAATAATTATTACACAGAATCCATTTTCATTACAATGTTTTATTATAAAAAAACAGCCAAAAAAATAATAACTTTGTTGAATCTGCTCAACAAAATGCTCATTTTAAATCCTTAGTCTGATTTGGCTGAGTCTGATCTTCTCAGTATGGTAATGATGGTTCTGATTTTTTTTTTATACTCAAAACACAATAAAAATCTTCTTCAATCTGGTGGGAACTTTTCACTTTCAAATTCTCCATCACTGCACCTTTTTATGTGTGTAAAATCTGAAAATGAATTAATTATCATTAATTATTTATAAGGAACTCAAAAACCAAATGCGGGGAAATTAAAATCTTTCCCACTTCCTTAAATCTCAAAAACTCTGAAAATCTATTTCATTTAATATTCAATATTTGACTTCTTCAAACCTCCTTAAATTTCATCGATATTTACATGAAATATAAATTCAGGTTTGACTTCTTCAAGTCTTCATATCTTTCTTAGTATGATAATGTTGGATCTTGGTTCTAATTTTCACATAATGTTGGTTCTAATTTCAGTAGAATTTTGGTTATGATTTATATAGAATGTTTTTTTGGATTTCTATAGAATGTTGGTTATGATTTTGGAAAAAATTTGGATCAGATTTTTTTGTAACCTTGGTAATGATTTTGTTCAAAAACTGGTTCTGATTTTCTTATAATCTTGATTTTGATTTTTCTTAGAAAACTGGTTCTGATTTTCTTAGAAACATGGTTCTAAGTTTTCTCACAAAGCTGCTTCCAATTTTATTAGAAAACTCATTTTTTATTTTCTCATAATACTGGATATGAATTTTATTAGAAAACTGGTTCAAAATTTCTAAGAATCCTAGTTTTGATTTTGCTCAGAAATCGGGTTCTGATATGATCAGAATCTTGGTTCTTATTTTCCCAAAAAATAGGTTCTGATTTGCTCAGAAAATTAGTTCGATTTTTTTCTAGAAAACTAGTTCTGATTTTCTCAAAAAACTTGGTTCTGATTTGGGCATAATACTAGCTCCGATTTGTGGAGAATGTTGTTTTTTATTTTCCTAGAAAAAATTTAGATCCAGTTTTTTTCTTCTTTTTAGTGATTTTTATTTCTCCAAACATCTCCTCCATTTCTTCAAAAAAATTATCATGAAAGTTTTCATAATTTTTGATAACTTCTTAATTAGTAAAGCATCGTATTATTATTTTTGAATTTTTTAAAAACTTTATAACCTATAACTTCTTAATATTCATCAACATCCTCTTTTAAAACTCTTCAGCAATAAAAATACTTCCTCATTCAGCAACTTCTATCTTCATAAATTATTTATTTCTAACTCAGCAACTTCATTTTTCCTGGATAACAAAAACATTCTTATAGAAAAAAAGTTTAACTATCAAAAAATACAAAAAAAAATTAAATCAATTTATCACAAAGGTACTTCAATACCCCCCTTTGAATTTGTTGAAAACCTTTGTTAAAAACTTTTCAAACTCTCATATTTTTTTCATTACTCAACTTTTTAAAGAAACTCATGTTTTTGACTTTTATCAAAACATATCCTTTCCCAAGTGAGAGTGCCAGGACACCATAATAATGGATGGAGTAATTTTTTTGAAGAAATTATATTCCTATATGGGAAGAAAATTTTGAGGCCATATAAAGAAAAACCCCCCCCCTCACTTTCATACTTCTCTAAATCTTATCTTTTCATTTCACACTTTTCTTTTTTTTCTCCCCCATTATATGATAACCAAAACATCATATTTAAAAAAATGATAATTAAAACTTCTTATAAAGTAGAATGTTGTTAATTTTTCTGCCCCTTGGTGAACATAATCCAAAGAATGGTGGGGGAACATCCTAATAAAGTTTAGGAAGACATGGTAGGAGGCTGAACAAGAAGTTTCAGCCTCAATTCAACAAACCTTTCCTTCTACATTTCTTATGTAAAGATATCACCGATATGATACTTTGTTGAAATGTATTCCAATAAAAAATATCCAGCAGAAAATTTCCCTTTTATAATTTTAAACCTTATAACAATGTTTTTTATCTCGAATATTAGATTGGATTCTTAGAAAGATCAATTACACTCTGATTATCACAAAGTATCTTCAATGGTTTAAAAAAATTTACTTTCAAATCTTCCAACTGAACATCCACAACATTTTAGTACAAGCATGAGTGGTTCCAACATATTCTGATTTAGTTGTACTCAAAGGTAATGAAATTTCTTTCTTACTATGCTAAATCACACAACATTCACCCAGAAAAAATATTACTCTTTAGGTTGGATTTCTATCATTACAATCTCCAGCCCAATCGGTATCAGTATAACCAAGAAATTTTAACTTCGAATTTCATTTGTATAACAACCCATGTGAAGTTATTCCTTTAAAATATTTTATAATACTCTTTTAGGAAAACATATGTGATTATTTTAGATTAATTTAATACCTGGCACAAAAGGTCCCAACATAAACAACATAAGGTCTTGAATTTGTAAGGTAAAGAAGACTTCCTATTAGCTTTCCAAATTATTTCTGATTCACACTTATTCCATATTAATCTTTAATCAACTTTATGATCACTAAAATAGAAGTTGATACTTCACTTTATCCAGTTATACCAATCTTCTTTAACAATTCACTAGAATACTTTTCTTGAGATATGAAAATACATTTTCCCTTCTGTTAAAATTGTATGCCAAGGAAGAAAGTTAATTCTCCGAATATTGAAATTTCAAAATTATTCTTCATTTATTCATCAAACTCTTTACAAACATTTTCTTCATCCCCAAAAAAAGTAATATCACTAACATAAAAAATTACAATTAAATTTCTAGATCCAATATCATTCACATACAAGTTTCTATCAACTTTTCCTTTAAAAAAGTTCATCATTCTCAAACAATTTTTAAGCTTTGAATACCAATCACATGGAGATTTTTTCAGCCCATAAAAATATTTCTTTAATTTAAAAAAAAAATCATCCTCATCAAGTAGAAACCCACAATGTTGTCAATTTAAACTTCTTCCTCAATATCACAATTTAAGAAATCTAGCTTTACATACAACTAATAAACATTTTAATTCCAATGAGAAGCCACTGTAAGAAAAATTATAGTAGTTTATAGCATTAAAATGGGGGGAAATTTATCATCAAAATCCACACCTTCCACTTGTGAATATCCTTTATAGAGAAGTATTTATTTTTTTCTTGAAACTTCTCTTTGCTCATTCAATTTGTTTCTATAAATCCACTTGGTTCAGATAACATTTTTATTTACTAGCATTAGAAAATTTTCCCATGTCTCATTCTTATCAACCTAATTCAACTCTTCATTCATATCATATACCCATTATTTATGTTGAATAGCCTATGAATTTAATTCTGGTCAACTTTTGAGATAAGTGAAGTATCGTTTCCTAATCTCAACTTCATTATGGTCTGAACTAAAGCCTTCTTAATCCCAATAATGTTTTCAGATTCAAAATTTTTTCATAAGTTAGGACATTTCAAAGTTTCTTTCTTAGCTATAATTTCCTCATCACATAATTCTTCTTAATCCTAGCAATAATGTTTTGAATTAGCTTCACTATTGTTGTAAATCTCTAATTTATCCTCCTCAGAATTCTCAAAAATCTGTGTTAAGGAACATTGATTTTCAATTACCTTCACATTATATGAGTCCACTAACTTTTTTAAAATCTTGTTCCAATATTTGTAACTTATACCATTTTTAAAATATCCCATTAATGTTCATTCTTCGTCGTTTTCATCAAACTTTCCCAAATCATGATTTTTGACCTTGAGAAAATAGGATCTTCTAAAAACATTGAAGTATTTAAAATATGGTTTTTTATACCACATTTTATAACAAGTCATATTGGTTTCTGGTCTCAACAAGTATCCATTTTAAACATGTATAATAGTACTAACAGTTTCTCTCTAAAGTAATTTTGAAAGTTTGTATTCTGCTAACTTATTTCTTCCCATTTCCACTAAACATCTACTATTTATTTCTACAACTTCATTTTTTTGGAGTATAGGGAGAACTATACTAATGTTTTATACCATCATTTTTATATAATCTTAAAAAGAATTGTTTTTAAAATTGATACCATTATTTTTTCTCAACTTCTTGATAGAAACCCCCAATTATTTCCCAACATCTTTTCTAAAGAATTTGAACATTTAAATAGCATCCAACTTTTGATTCATGAACATTATGTTTGTCATCCACGTGAAATAATTTATAAAAGTGATAAATTATAAGTATCCTTTTATTGATTTATATCTCATTTCTCCACATAAATCAGAATGAATAAGCTCAAGTGGTCTGGTAGATTGAATCTCAACTATTTTATGAATTTTGTTAGTCATCTATCTTTTTTAGAAAGTAATAAAAACATCTTTATCTCTTATTTTCAATTCTATAAAATTCTAGACAGCATCAAATTTAGAGAGTTAATTCATTTTTTTTCTCAAGGTGGCCAAGTCTTTGGTGCCACAAATTGTTTTCATCTTCAACACTCAAGAAACAAAAGTTATTGAATTCTTCTATTTGAAAGATATTCCCACTGATTCTTTATCCTTTTATAATGATTTTCCCATCTTTCATACTTTTTATGATATAAGAATCCTTTCTGAAGATAACTTCTTTTCCATTATCACAAACTCTACTTACACAAAGTATGTTATGTTTTATACTATCGCCAAGTAAAATTTCCTTAGACTTCAATTTCCTTGCTTCAATCTCTCCTGTTCTGATTCCTTTGATTTTTAAGAAAATATAATTTCCAAAAGTAAATTTTCCTCCATCAAGACATTAAACATGTTTCAATATTTTTATTTCACTTATCATATGTTAATAACAAACACTATTAAGTATCCATGGTTGGTTCCTCTTACTTTCTTTTAAATTTTTCTCAATAATAAAAGATCTTTCCTCAACCTTCTTATTTTTAGATTTCTATTCTTTTATGTCATAAGAATCGTGTTTTGAAAGGAGTGTCATATATCTTTCAGAATTATAAACAGACTGATCAAATCTTCCAAAAATATATTCGAGACATTCAAATTGATTCTTTGTTGGAATGATTTTAAGATCTTGATAATTCGCCTTTTAAACTTATAATATGTTAGGATATTTACTCATTCTTCTTTCACTATTTATTCCATTTTTCTCAAACCTTCTTTTGGGTAATGTTAAGCTGTAAACAAATTATAATATATATTCCCATATATTCCCCAACACCATTAATATCAATAAAATATGGATTTTCTGTTCAATAAATATCTTTCTCTATAGAAACTTCGTTGAGGTTGGTAAATTCTTTCAGCTCTAACATGCTCAGGATGTGGACCATCTTTTCTTTTGAGTAAGTTTTCTAATTTTGTACAATTGATAGGTTTATCACTTCATTTATCCACCTAATCTTTCCCAATACTTTTTCCAAAACCTAAAATGCTAAAGGAATCAAATGAAACATTATTTTTGGTAAGAGAATATTTCACTTGATTTTTGTGTTGATCCTTTTCAGCAACTTTAGAAGTCTCAAAATTTACTTTTTATGATTTTTTGATTTTTTAATTCATCTTCCTCAAGGTACTTTCATACTCAATAAGATTTTATTGCAACTTGTTAACCTCTTATTCTTTAGATTCTAGCTTCTTTATAATATCTTCAATCATCCTTCCATGTTCATCAATTCTAAGTTTGTAACTTATAATCTCCTAAATATATTCATCCTCCTGCTTGATGATATCTTTTCTTTCATCATCAACTTCTTCATGATCTTAATTCATTAATCTAATTTCTTTATTGAAGGTTTTGTTTTTTTAAATACATGAAACAAGTTCAGTTTTGAGTTGAAACTCTCTGTAATATTCTTCACCACCTTCTTCACTATCTATGGAATCTTTTGTTTTCATAACTTTTATAATGATGGTTCTGAATTTCTATAAACCTTCATATTTATTTGAATTTTTTTTAGTTGAGTCTAGTTCAAATTTCTTACTCAACATAATTATTTATTTCTAGTAAACATATTCTTGTATTTGGGGGAATACATTTCTTCTTTTTCATTTTTGTTTCACTTATTCCAATGAGGGCTTTCATCAGAATCATCTCGATATTCTCAAACATTATTCTTAGGGAAATTTATTGAAAAGTGTTTGACTCCACCACACTAAAAACATTTTAGAGGAAGTTTTCTTCAATATTTTCCTCTTATCCTTCGATATTTTTTGGATATAAGACACGTGATTTTTTCATTCATCTCATCATCCTCTTTATCTTGAGACTCACAAGGATCTACTTCTTCAATATTTTGGATTTTCATCTTTCCCATAGCTTCAAAATCCATTTCATCTTTCATATTCTTTTTAAACATTGGGTATTTCTTTATTTAATAAGCAACAAAAAAGTTATGCAATTCATCAAGATATAAATCATCCTTATCTTATAAAGAAGAAATTTTAGAATCAAACCTTTCAGGGTAGTTTCACATAAGTTTCCTCACAATTTTTATGTCTTCCAAAACATCTCTAAATACCCTAATGTTGCAAACAATTTCATTTACTCTAGTGAAGTATTCATCAATTCTTTCTTCATCTCTCATTTGGATTTGTTCATACTTACTACCCAGATTTATCGATTTTCTTTCTTAACTTTTGTATTCTATTAAAAAACACTTTCCAACTTGTCCCACATACTTTTTGAAGTTTTGAGACCCATCACCATATGATGAACATTTTATTATAAGGATAAAAGAATAGAATTTCAAGTCATTCCATCAACTTCTATATTTATCTTATTAGTAAACATCAAAAAAGCATTTTTTTTAATAGGAGTAAAACCAATAGTAGAACCATATACAACTTCCCGGCCAAGAGATTAGAGATAAGGAATCATCCTCTTTTTTCATCTGTGATAATTTTCTCATAAAATGTAATAATTCCTCTACCATTGAAATAATTTTTATTATCCATAATAAGGATTCAATAAGGGGACCTTATCTCTAATACCAATTTAAGTTCCAAGGATCAAATAACAACTGAGAAGGGGGGTTGAATCAGTTGTTCACTTTTTATATGTTTAAAAACATATAGAAATAAAACCCTTTTAACCTATTAAGATTTATATCCTTATCAACCATTAGTAAATACTCATACATGAAAAGGTTGTAAAGTAAGAAAATCACACATATTTACATGGTTCGGACAAAATGTGAGAACACACATCCTTTCCATATCCACTCTTGTGGTTCTATAGAAATCCACTTTATAAAGTAGTAAATACAACTTGTGACAAATCTAGTTAGACACCTTCTATATCCCAATAAGAAAGATTATACTGACTCTGATTAGTTTACAATGTTTTCTTAAAAAAATAATTGATACAAATAAAAAATAAAAACTTTATTGAATCTAATCCACAAAATACTCATTCAAAATCCTCAATCCGATTTGGTTGAGTCTGATCTTCTTAATACGATAATGGGTCTGATTTTTCTCTACTAAAAAAATAAATACAAATATTTTTCCATCTAGTGAGAACTTTTAAATTTTGGATTATCTAGCTCTCTACCTTTTGTTCATGTGTAAAAGTTTCAAATGAATGAATAATATGATTAAGTATTTATAGGAAATGTAAAAACCAGAGGTAGGAATCTATAAATATTTCCCACTTCCTTAAATCCCAAAAACTCTTCAAATATCTTGCTTTTAATATTCATCCTCTGACTTCTTCAAACCTCCATAAATTTCTCCGATATTTATGAAAAATTGAAATTGATGTCTGACTTCTTCAAATCTTCATATCTTTCTCAGTATGATAATGATGGATCTTGGTTCCGATTTTCACATAATGTTGGTTGGGATTTCTACAGAATGTTGGTTTTGATTTATGTAGAATGTTGGTTTCAATTTCAGAAGAATGTGTTTTCCAATTTTCACAAAATTTTGGTTCTAATTTTTACAGAATATAGGTTTTGAGTTTGTTAAGAAAATTGGTTCCGATTCGCTCAAAATCTTGGTTGTGATTTATCTCAGAAAACTGGTTCTTATTTTCTTAGAATCATGGTTTCGATTTTTCTCTGAAAACTTGTACTAATTTTCTCAAAAACTTGGTTCCACTTTTGTTCAAAAATTGGTTTCAATTTTTATAGAAAACTAGTTCTAAGTTTCTTAGAAAACTTGTTATGGGTTTTCTTAGAAAACTAGTTTTAAATTGCTCAGAATCTTAGTTCCAATTTTTCTCAGAAAAATGGTTCTAATTTGCTCAGAATATTAGTTCCATTTTTCTCAAAAAAATGGTTCTGATTTTCTCAGAAAACATGGTTCTAATGTGTACAGAATATGAGTTTCAATATGCAGATAATGCTGCTTCCGATTTTTGTAGAATGCTAGTTTCTATTTGTAGAGAATGATGGTTTCGATTTATGTAGAATTTTGTTTTTTGGTTTTCTCGAAAAATATATGATCCAATTTTTTTCTTCTTTTTAGTGATTCTGATTTCTTTAAACATCTCAACAATTTCGTAAAAATCTTTTATCATGAAAGTTTTCATTATTTGTTAGAACTTATTGATCATAAAATCATCCTCGGATTTTTTTTTTGAAATTTTGAACAAAAAAGTTATAACATAAAACTTCTTAATATTCATCAATATCCCCTTTTAAAACACTTCAGAAACAAAAATACTTCCTCATTCAACAACTTCTATGTTGAGAAAATTCTTTCTTTCTAAATCAACAACCTCATTCTTCTGGGATAAAAAAAATATTCTTATACAAAAAATGGTTAGTTATCAAAATATACAAAAAAACTTTTTAAAACAATTTATCATAATTTTACTTCAATAATAATTATATAAATACAATTAAAGGGGTTTAAGGAAGAAATAAAACAAAAATGTTTGTTGATGGACATTACATCTTATTCAGGTATCTACTTTTTTCACCAATGGACTTTATTGGTTGTCTTTCTAGAAAATGTAAGGATTATATGATGAAGGGAGAAAATTTTAGAAGATATTTATATATGTATTTTTTGAGTCAAATGGATTGAAAAGGTCTTAATAGAGGGTAAGAGGGGGTTTCCTTTTATAATACAGACTAGTGGAAAACTAGTAAATTTTTTAAAGAGTGAATTCCACCAACATGTTTTCCATGTAAAGTGGATCAAATAATAAAAACATTTGATACTATAATGGATATCTTCTAAATATTTACATAAAATGAGTTTTGTATAATATTATTGTTCATTTGGCAACATAATTTTAATGTTTAGTCACTAGTTAAAATCATTTTTCTTTTATTCCTTGTAATTAATTTTTACTACATTCACTAATCACTTTGGTAAGAAAGTTTGTTTTAATTATTAGAACTTATAAGTTCTGATGATTTCAAAAACGGAATCCATTTTTCCAATTTCAATCCACATAAGTGTAAAAAAATTAAATTAAAATTAATCTTTTATGCGGGATGAGAATGTGGGTTTTTAAAGTAAAAATAAAAAAAATGTTTACTAAGTATTTATATCTAAATAAAATATAAAGAAGATTACTATAGAATAAATCGGTTTAATAGATGGATAATTGATTTATTTTAAACATTAAAAAAACGAAAATATAACTTAACATTTTAAATTATTTAGGTGGAAAGGTTTTTTTCAATTAAAATTCAGTATTTTTCAGTATTCATTAAAAAATTAAACTTCTCAAAAAAATATCAAAACATTACTCTAAGATAATATTGACATTAATATTTCAAAAATTGATTTCATTTTTTCAAATAGTATTTATAAAAGTTTTAAATTTTATATTTAAAACAAGTTCCCTAATAAATGGTAGTAAAACTACCTTTTAGAAAAATATATATTTTATGTGTAAAATTTGATTTATTCTTATCAGTGGTCCAGAAAATGCATAATATGAATGTTAAATATTTTATTGAATATATAATATATTTATTTAATTAAAATAATTCATCAAAAGTGGTTTTTTAAATTTTTTGATATATAAAGTGTTTTCGCATTGAAATAATAGTTTTTTAGAAAAGGAATTTCTTTATTTTTAAATAGTTATTACACTCATTTATAATTAATTTGTAACCAAAAAATTCAATTTATATACATGTGTAAACATTTTTTTCAAAATTTTGGTTAATATTATTTATAAATTTTATTCCCATAGAAAGGTGATAAATATAATAATATTTTAATAATATTATTAATAGTATATTGTAGTTCGGTAGAACTCGGTATTGCGTACAACACAAGTAATCAAAGAAACTAGTTATTGTGTATAATACATGAAAAATTTGTTTTTTATATACCTCAATCTAATATTAATGTTTATTGTAGCTCAATATTAAGTTTTTGTTTCATATATATCATGAATAACATGGTGTATCATTCAATGCTAGTCATCAAAGAAATTTAATTTATTTGAGAGAAAAAATTAATTCTTAAAAAATCAGGACATTACAGACTACCCCAATTAAAAATATATTGTCCCTCAAAATTTCATTGGTTAATAAAATTATTAATACTTAAAATACTATTTTATTGAATCTCACATTGTAAAAATGAATAATAAAACATCCTTTAAAAAGGAATGGCAGAAACATAGTAGTTTCATAAAGAAACTCATAATTAGGTTTCCACGTGGGAGAACATAGGTGGAAAGTGAAAACATGGACATAAAATAGACAACTAAAACACAAATAATTATGGATAGTGATAGAGAAAATTATCGGTAGAATGTTAATGTTCAAAAATCCATAAACCAAAGAGGATTGAAAATGGTCATTGATGTCATCAAAAAATCTGACAATAGGAAAAAAAATTATTTCAGGGACCTTTTCATAAAGCTAATGAATTTTCACAATAATATAAACATACTTTATTTCATTTAATTTCATAAACACAATCACATACACTGGTTGTTCCTTAATCAATTTTCACTTAATCTATTACTATATAAAATAACGTTGAATTTGTTGTGTCTGAAGCACTAATGGATCATAAGAGAAATAAATAGAATGATAATCCCTTCTATATATCATTTTTATCATTAAAAAATGGTTAGCATAGGTTACCAAATATACATAAATATTCATATGGTGAGTTAATAAATTAATCTCTAAAACCTCAACCACATTTCAACATAAAATTTTTCATAAATGGTTAACCATATAACCCTTTAAACATTCAAAAATTTATAAATATGTCCACAGAATCTCTCAAACTAAAATTAACATTAATCCCTAATTTTGTTAAGTTTCAAGTGATTTCCACATACCAATCATGGTAATACCTTCATTATATATTCTCTTTCAACATGGTAAAAACATGAATTTATGTAAATCCATATTTAATACATACATGCCTCTTAATTCTTTAAATAGCCTTTTATATTATAAAAACATTTTTATTGGAATATTGGTTTCCTAATTAGGATGATATAATATTTGATTTCATTATTCTAGAATCCATGTAGATTATCACATGAAATTTCATAAAATTATGAACAATAAGATTTTAATAGGGCTCATTTATAAAAAATCAGACCTGAAATTCCAAACTAAGTGGTGGAGGATATGTATTCCCTAATTTTTATGGTATACATCATAGATTATGATAGAATAATCATTCCATTAGTCTTTTGTCCTCAAAAGTTTTTGTGGCTTATCATCCACATTAGTCATTGGATTTGGGAACTTGTTAGCATAATGCTGAAACTCATTTCAATTGAAACACTAAAGTGTGAGAGATGTATTTTTTTAAATATCTTTCATTATTCTCATTATAATATAACTTCTTTTCACAAGTTAAGCATTGATATGTTCTATTACCTTTCAATACACACTTGTAACACCCTTATGTCCCTCTTAGGAATTTATCTAAGTGCTTCTTCCCACATTTTTGGCGTATATATTCTTGAAATTTCTTTCCACCATTTAATTTTTCCTGATACTCGACATTCATTTTATTTTAAAAATTAGATGAATTGTGGGAGTATCCAATTTCCATTTTTACCTTCAGTTCACATCAAATTAATTCTTTATAGCTACTAATTTCCCTTATATTCAAGGACTATTAATAAATTATTTTCAAGAAACCAAATAATTGATTGATTTTTATTTTAGGGATAATGATTAACCTAGAATAATTCCTTCAAATTATTTTAAAATTATATCCATAGATACCAATAGATTCATAACACATTTGTTTAAACTCAAGCAATTTATTCTCTATCATTTTTTTTATAATGCAAGGGAATTACTTGACAAAAAATATCCCCTCAACCTATTCTCATTCCATATATTCTATTTCTTCTTGTTCCTTCATGTTCTTAATAAGGGTATGTCATGGATATGCTTCACCTTCCAATGATAAATGTCCAAAAGGACTTTTTCATGCTCCAAAAACAGAAGAATATAACAAATATTTTAAGTTGTACTAATCCATTTCTCATTAACTAGAGGATAATTGGAACCACTAAAAAGGTGGGTGTTTCCTCTTAGAAGACTCAATAGAACTTTGTTTCCTCCTTTTCTTATTTTGAAGTTCAACATGTTTTAAATCTTTAAAAAGTTGTTTGATAATGTCAACTACAATTTTTATTCCAACACTCATATATTTTAGTTTCTTAGGAGTATAATAATTAAATTATTCACCACACTCATCATTGACATGGTTCTTTCAGGTTCCATCCAAATACTAAAACCAAATTCGTAGTGTAAGCAATACTAATCATTGTGGGGAACCACATAATCATGAAAAATAACTTATTGGATCTCTAAATCAGGAAACCTTATTTTTGTTCTAGGACATATTAGGTTTATAATAGGTAATTCATTTTCATCGTCTATTTAAATCCTTATTTATGGATCATAAAGAGTTTTTGAATTTCTAAATCATATCCTCTGGGAGCATAAAACTGTGTGTGCATAAATTTCTATTTTCGTGCACTAGTTCCCAATTGATTCTAGCTAAATATGGTGTTTTCATGATTATAACCACTATGTATATCTGTACTAGATACACATCCACTTTTAGTATTTAGATAGGGATTTAATTTCATGAAAACAACTCTCTCAATCCATTACTAAAATTCCAAGGCATTTTCCTAAAATTTTAATCATCTATAGACTTATCCTTAGATAAATCCCTAGACATATCATTTGAAATATACCTAGGGATATCACTAATGTTTCACCATCCTAGTTCCCAATGTTTTACTAAATCATTCATTTTATACTAACTATAGAAACTCAGGATTAATATAAATGGATATCACAACCATTTTTATGAACATTCATTATAGTACACAAACACGGTCCTAATGATTATAATAGTTTAGTGACATTGGAATCAAGGATACATAATAATCTAACTTGGTGAAATATCTTCAATATCTCCCTTAAACATATTCCCCTTTAGTAATCCTACTTAATACCTTTTATCATAACCTGGGGAAAGGAAACATAAGAAAGGGTGAACTTAGACTCTCAGTAATGGTAAACATAAGAGGTATCAATCTATGATCATATAAAATTATATGATAATAATAATGGTATGTGATCACGACCAAAACATAAGAGGTTCATACCCAGTCTATAATATAATATAAACATGGTTCATCTCATAGATATTGGTCATTCATAAGACACGAATAATAAGGGATACAAATTTCACAACTTGACCCATACCAGGGCTCAAGTCGTAACTACCTCAAGCTGGGCTCCATAGTCTAGGGTTTGAAACAAGCACTGAAGGCACAAATAAAATTGGGGAGGCCTTTTCATATGTACTTGTATTCACACACATTTCAAACTCAATGTAAAATGTTCATAAGGGAAGAAATAAAAGACTCAACACTTCTATAAATAAACCAAATATGTATGGACCTATAAATAGTAAAAAAGTACGGTAGTGTAAACTAAAAAGAACATGGAAAATTACACACCCACCTAGAAATATATCCCAACCTAAAAAAACTAAAAACGAGAAAATAAATGAGATCCCAGCTTCTATATCCCAAGCTATAATCACCATACGTGGTCCATGAATTCTATAACCCTAAGCTTCTATGAAGTTAGGATCAACATTTCCACCATATAAAAAAGACATGAAATGTGTTGGGATAATCCCATGAAATCGTGATTATATACATACCAAGTAGAAATCCTAGAAAAAGTAAAGGGGGTAGTAAAAGCTACAAATAAAGTGGAAATTGTTATATAGAAATATGTACGGTAAAAGAGTACAACTAAACCCAACAAGAGAGTGAAAGTAAAATCATCCAAAAACAAAGATCTTGAAATGGTGGGAAGATGAAATTCTTATAAATTATTTACTACATATGGTATGAGAGTAAAACTTTCCAACAACGATAAGTTATACATGGAAATCATCTGGCATTACTCGCATGCATTCGCCTCTTATTAATGGATAGTAACCAAAATCCAAGGAGTGGGTACTGAAACAGTATATATATATATATATATGCTCAATCAAGGAAGCACATACTAGATATTAAGGGGATCTCTGTCTCACAGCTTTGACCAAGCTGAATAGTAGTAAGACATTCCAATAAAATTCCATCTATGATGCCGAGTGCCTCATGCTTCTACCCATGACACAGAAATTTAAGGGACTCAATCACCACACCTTGATACTACAATCTTTGGGTGACATTGACTCCCCTATATGGATTTAGGTTAATTCACAAGAATTCATCTCATTGGAGAAAGCATCCCTCTTTCTCATGAATCCAAAAGTACGTCAAACCATGCCTCATCATTGTTCAACATAATCTAGGGGTCACTAGTTTTAGGAAAGGATATTGTGCCCTGGTATAATAGTAGGTTCCTACTATGGTTGCCACCGAGGAATGCTACTACCAAGTCCTACTGGAAGGTACTGCTTGGGATGGTCACTGGGGAATTCCACTTCCTAGTACTACTAGAGGATAAGAATAGTGAGTCATTAGGTAAATTCCACTCCCCAACCTAGCTAGAGAGTTACGGTTGGAAGTTTTCATTAGGGAATGACACTGTCCAACATATCTGGAGGGTATGTTCCAAACATCAAGGAATTCCACTACCTTGTCCTAATAGAGGGTAACTTAGAATGATCATTGTGGAATTCCACTACCCATCCCAGCTAGAGGGTAAGGCCAAGACTACCATCAAGGAATGACACTTCCTAACACAAATGGATGGTAAGGCCAGTACTACTCTGTAGATTCTGTATGATTGATTCCTTAATCAAGTGTTGCATCAATGCATGCCAAACATAGAACATTTAAATCATATCTCAAAATCCGATTCCAGGGGAACTATTTCATTCTACCTGGAAAAACACTCGGGATAGGAATCTTTTGGGACACAATGTGAGTTTAAGAAAAGGAGATACTGAAGTTTGATGGTCACTTGAAAGATCTAAAGTGGCACATGACATGTGAGGGGACCCACACGACATGTGGTCCCTATTCACTACTTGTTCATGCCTCTAGTCGATGAATGAGTCCCATCCCTCTGAGGGTATACTCTATGTAGGTGGACTACATGGTGTTTCCCACTTATCTAGGGACTAGGTCGTGTCTTGTGGACATGTCTGTGTACTCGGACCTTGTGTCTGTGTACTTTGGTACATGGTGGGTTGGTCCACATGGGATGTTTCCCATGTGATCAACCCATGTCCATGTACTTTTACATGAATTCCCCACCCATGTGACCCATCACATAGGTTTTCCAACCAGGGGAGGTATACACTATGTGTGAAGGATAACTACACGTCATGTTACCCTTATATTTTCCCGAAACCCTATAATTGATGTTAATGGACAATACACACCATTTGTTCTTTATACTACATTATGTGTAGTCAGGATTTTTCTAGAAATATCATATTCAATTATCCAATTGAAATCTTCTTTAACCACCACTGATATCGCTGGAAGATGATCTGAAATCGTTGAATCTTGCTGAATCTCACACTCACCGACTATCGTTCGCTAGAAAATGGCTCCAGTAAAGATTTGGTAAACCCTCATTCATTCAACTTGCCACTTTAGCTTTCACCTGTGACAATCTAGCCACAAACCATCATTTTGTTCATCCCCATCCTAAAATATTCTCAAATCTATGCTCAGTTAAACATTCCACCATCATTTCATTGAACTCCCATAAATATGGGCACTTGATCGAGTTCAGGGTGCCTAACAACAATAAAAATAGGAATTACATGGTTCCAACGGTGAAGGAAGCAAAGAATGGGGGGAAATGCATAAGAAAAAATGTATTATGATCATTGTCCAAGAATTATTTTCCAATCATCAAGAACGTTTGATTTGGATTAGAAATAGTTGATAATAAAAAGGGAAGAATCCAATTTCAATTCTATGGGATAAACAAAGGGTGTAGGGAGGGGAACAGATTGATGAATAATTATCAAAGTACTCAAACATTTAATCCAAGGAATAAAAACATCATATACAATCCCTACCTCTTATTTAGATCATTCATTGTTGAATAACATGCTCTCCAATAGATTCAGTAGAAGCATTTTCATTCATTGTGATTCAATCTTCCTTGAATAATAGGTTCATCGTTCATCTCCAATGGAAGAGAAACAGAGAGCTCTCACCAGTGAATGGTGGAATATGATCCAAAGTTGTCCAAATCCCTCTAATTAAATATTTATAACTTTTAATTTGGTCAATTTTAGATTATCAAAATAATTATTTATTTATTTATTTTAGTTAAACACACTGCCAATGAGAAAGGTGTCTGGTCATCCCATGCTGACTCATTTTATGTGGCGCTTGGGGTAATCACCGAGTTTCGGACCCAATTGTGGTCTCTGGTTTCTGATCTGATTATCCTTATAATTGTTATCCTGTTTTCCTTAATTTACCATCCATGCACCATAAAAATATGTATTTAATATTTTTATAAAATTAATTATGGGCACACCAAAGCTCGGAATCACATGTTGTCCCAATGCATAGCTCTGGTAATATATTTTGGAATATTTAAAAGTCTTATATGGAAAAAACCGGGTCTCTACATCTTTCCCTCCTATAATATCTTTCATCCCTAAAAATAAAAACTAAGAAAACAACTTGGGATATTGAGATTTAATCTAGCTCTCCTACTCCTAGGATCTCCGCTGCACATTTTTGTGCTGCCATAACACATTAACCAAATCTTTGGTCCATCCACGCAAGGTCTGCTCATGTCAGTCCTCGATCTCCACTAAGTGGTCTATAAAGGTGGATCTATCCTCGATGTCCATATCACCATGGTCAATGATGTTAATTGGTTCATTCACTTATCTCCTTAACTGCGACATGTGGAAGACTTTATGCACCTTTTCCAACTATGGGGGTAGGGAGAGGTGGTTGGAAACCTTTCAAACCCTCTGAACGATCCTGAATAACATGATAAATATCATGGATGGCTTTAATATCTGGATGAACCTATGTATTTATTATCTTTGGGAGACTCTCAAGAATATGTGTATCCCTAGTAAAACACCAAGGTCCAATGAAAGAGATCTATGGAGGATATCTATCTTCTCAAGGATATCCTCATCCACTCACAAATGACATAAAATTTCTATATTGTCATATGCACCAACTATGGGCCCACAAGAGTTGACTCTCCAGTCTCTTTATATCACAAGGGTGACATAAAAGGTCTCCCATATAGGGCCTTAAAACATATCATGTCAATGGTATAGTGGAAGTTATTTTTGTTTTCAAACTCTAACAAGGGTAGGTGATCCTCCCAGCTCTGGCCAAAATCCTACACATGATCCCTCAAAATATTCTCCAATACACAGATAGTGTGCTTGGTCTTCCCACTAATCTGGGGGTGAAAGGATATACTCATCCATAGTTGGGTCCAAAATTCCTCTTGTAAGACTCTCCACAATCATGACATAAACTACATGTCATGATCAGATATAATCTTCTAGGGTACCTCACGAAGGTTAATGATCTCCCATACGTACAAATTCCCCAAACTCTCCAGTGAACTCTTCTATCTGATGGTAAGGAAGTGTTCTAACTTTGTGAGTCATTATGATATCACTCATATTGTGTAATGTCCCTTTAATTTCTATCGAATACATATAATAATGTCCATTGATATTCCATACCATTTCCACTCTGGGATCACAAAAGGCTTAATCAAACCTGCTAAAACTTGGTGCTCATATTTCACCTGCTGACATATGAGGCATCATGAGATGAACTAATCTACACTTTATATCATGTCTTACCACCAAAATTTCTACTAAAGATATTTATACATCTTCCCTACACCAATATTTATAGCTAAGGGGGAAGTGTGGAACTCCTGTATCACCTCCTCTCACATTACGAATGGAACCACTATTTTCACCTGGAATAAGATCTCATGATTCTATCCTTTAGAATATTCATCTAGTAAATCACCTGTAGAGATTTGATCATCATAACCTCACATTTGATGTCTCCCAACTGGGGCTCTTTCACATGATTGAGGAGTGAAGGAGTTCATGCCATCAAGTGTAGAAAATATGTACCCACTTGCTCCCCCATGGTCTGCTGTAAGGAAACTAACTACTTTGAATCTTCCCTCACTAAGTGATCCTAGGACTTCCTACTAAGGAAATCTTCTACAAAATTTCTCTTTCCCAGATTATTGACTATCTCAAAGTCATAGTCCTGTAGAAACTCCAACCAGGATTTCTAACTTAGGCTTAAGTCACTCTAAGTGAAGACATACCTGAGGATATGGTGGTCTGCATAAACTACAATGCACTCTCCTAGAAGGTAGTGACTCCACATCTTGAAGAATAGGACTACCGCTTCTAGTTCTATGTCATGAGTCTCATAGTTCTACTCATAGAGTCTCAACCGACTCAACCCATATGTGATGACTTCATGTCATTGCATCAACATGAAACTGAGCCCAACCCCTAAGGCATCACAATACACAATGAACTCAATTCTATCCTTTGATAGTCTCAAAACTGGAGTGCTCATCAGCCTCAGCATCACCTCCTCAAAGGCCTTCTCGTGCTGCTCTGACTAGATAAATGGTTGTACCTTCCATATGAGAGCGATCAAAGGGATGCAATTCTAGATAATTCTACCACAAATCTCTTATAGTACCCTACCAAACCAAGAAATCTTCACACCTCTGACACATTATTGGGTGGATCCCAAGAAGGCACTACTTTGATATTTACTAGATCCATGACTAAACCTTGTTCAAAAATGTCATGCCCCTAAAAGTGAACCTCATGTATCAATAACTAGAAATTCAAGAGATTTTCGTAAATTTGGTCCTCTAAAGTAAAATCAAGAACCATCCTCAAGTGTTATGCATACTCCTCCTCTATTGTAGAGTAAATGAGTATGTCATCAATAAAGAAAACAAATAACTGATCAATGTATGGATGGAATACCCAGTTATTCAAATACATAATGATAGTAGGGGAATTTTTTCACACCAAAAGGAATTACTATAAACTCATATTGTTCGTAGCGACATTAGAAATACAACTTTAGAATATCATACTCATGAACCCGAAACAGATGGTTTCCAGACCTAAGAACGATTTTAGAGAACCATCTCACACCATGTGAAAAATCAAAGACGTATCCAATCCTCAACAAGGGTTACTTGTATTTTATCATGTCTCGGTTCAATCAATGATAATCCATGAAAATCCATAAGCTCACATCGGCCTTTTTCACGAACATAACTTGGTCTACCCAGGGGGACACACTGGGTATGATGAAACCTTTCTCTCTAAGGTCCTCCAACTACAACCATAGCTCCTACAGCTCAGTAGGAACCATTCGATGGGTCGTGTAAGATATTGGGGTATTCCCATAATTAAAACCAATGAAAAACTCAATATCCCACCTTAAAGGTATTCCTAGAACATATTTAGGGAAGATTTACATATAATCCTCTCTGATTGAAGGAAACTTTATGCCTAAAGATTCTTCCACATTGAGGGTTATTCTTTCTAACTGATGGGTGATAGGCTATGGACTGCTTCTTATATCATCCTATATCCCTGCTATGATGTATCTTTCATCAATAAAGGATAAATTCATCCCATAAACGTGTAGGTATTTTACTTGTTTATGGTGACAGTCGATCCAATCTCAAAATATGGAAATCCAATCCATGACCTAGATGATTTCATTGGGTTATATCATAATAACAAGTTGGTCCCACATTATCCTCTCCCATCCATGTGATAGATCACATTGTCGTCAGATGAAAGACACAAAAGAAGCATTCCTTGTGGGAACTTCAAGAAAAAACTATTGTTCTATCACTTCCACTAGGTGATCCAACACTTGTACCATGAGTGTCGAGATAAAATAATTGAATGCATCTGTGTCTACTAATAGTGAGGTAAGAGTAGAATAAACATAGATCATACCTTGAATCATCTTGTGCACTACAGAATCATAGATATCCAAAGCTTGCAGTTGTCCACTACCATGGCTTCCATATCCCTGAGAATGATGTGGGTAGCCTAGTGGTGGTGGTGCAAGGACCCTATACCATCTTTCCCCACTTATAGTTCCTCCTACTCCTATTCTAGCTCCGCCTCCCTAGGTACCACATTGTCCATGCTTGGAAGATCCCTAGTCACAGTGTTATCTCTACTGTGGTGGTCATCTTCTATCTTCCTGGGATTCTCTATATGTTTGGTCAGGCAGTCTCATTCCTTGTGACCTCACCCATCACAAGCATAGAACCATCCCTCCCCAGGTTCCCCTAGTTCTATACACTGTTGATATACTATACGACCATGTCCCCAAGTCTTCTCACATAAGGGTCTCTTATTTTGAGATCTCTTATGCCTACCTACTATTTTAGATGACCCATCTTTATCGCACCCACTACCATCTCCTACTATCTTTAATACCTCTAATAGAATTCTATCTATCACAAGTACCCACTCCAGTATCCTTACATAGGTCGGGATGCACAAGGGCACTAAGCTAGATCATATCTCTTTATGGAGTCCATGTTCAAACTTCTGTGCTTGAAATTATCCATCTCTAATCATGTGGAGAGAGTATCATGTAATGTATGTGAACCTATATTCCTACTCAAACACCATAATACCTCCCTTCTAAATCTCTAAAATCTCCTAATTCCTGATGGAACGTATATAGGAGGGGTAGTACTCATCATGAAATAGTTGTTGGAAGTCATCCCATGAGAGTGTCGACTCATCATGAATCAAGGTAACTAAACTACACTAATTACCAGCAGCTACATGGAAAATAATGGATACCAAAGCCACCATATAATCCATCAGTGTCGAAATATGCCTAAAGATATGGACCACCATCTATAGCCATTCCTCTTGTTCTTTAGGATTTGGTGCACTACCGAACCTCAGTGTTCTCTAACACTAGATCTCATGGAGTGTGATCATCCAATGCAGGTACTAATACTACTCTGATGGGATGATTTTCTTCTCAAAATTTTGAGGTGATGCTACCTACACACCTATAATAATGGGTTATAATGATGAACATTGAACTGATTCATTATCGCTTATATGGTCATCTCCATGAATCGGAGCTGGTATCCTTGATGGTTGGCATCATGGAGGCATCCTTAAAATTATTAAAGCATATAACGGTCTGATGAGAATATATATATATATATATATATCAGTTAAAATCGGAATATGACTCAATGGGGATAGTTAAAGACTCAATACTATATGATTTATGTACCATTTTTTCTACAACAATTTTTTTATGGGGTAGAGTTGACAAGGTGGTAATCAAGGTCCTGATGAGTGTATACATTGGCCATCTACACCATCACTGAACTCCCTGGATTGAGAGCCATACTTGAGGAACTTTGACATTGTTTCCCTAAACCAAAAAACCCCTTTTAGTGGGAAATTTCAGAAAAATTTTCCCAAGGAATGAACTTTCTATGTACCAATTTTTCATGACCCGACCCATACTGGGGTTTGAGCAACAACTACCCAAGCCCACCTACATAGGCTAGGGTGTGGTGACAGGCACTGAAGGAACAAATAAACTCAAGGAGGTGTTTACCAAATTATATGTATTCACACACATAGCCAACTCAATACAAAACTGTAGAGGGAAAGAAATAAAAGATTCAACACTTCTATAAGTAAACCAAATATGCATGGACCTATAAACAGTAAAAGGTATAGTAGTGTAAATTGAAAAGAAAAGGGAAAAATACATGCCCACCGAGAAATATGTCCCAACCTAGAAAAACTGTAAAAGGGTAAATAACTGAGATCCTAGCCCTTGTTTCCTAATTTCTTAATCTATGACAATAGTATGTGCTCTAAGTAGTCTGCAACCCTAAGTTCCTCTAAATTTATGATCGACCTGTCTGATATCTGTAAAATACATGACACATGTTGGCAGAAACCCACACAGTGGTGAGTATATACATACCCAATCAAACACCCCAAAAAGGTGATGGGGGAAGTAATAGGTACAACTAAAGAGGAAAAAAGTATATAGAACATGGTACGATAAAAGAGTACAACTCAATATAATAAGAGGTTGAAATTAAAATCATCCAAAAACAAAGAGCTAAAAATAGTGAGAACATGAACTTCTCGTTGAGTCTTCACTACTTATAGTATGAGATTAGACTCTTCTAACCATGAGAATCTAGAAACATAAAGAACATGGAATACCCCACTTGTCTTCACCTTTCTTGGAAGGACTGTAACCAAAACCCTAGTATTGGGTACTGAAATATGATTTATATATATCTTTGTGTGTTTGTGTGCTTAGTCAAAGAATCTCAAATGAGAGAGTAAGGGGATATCCATCCCACAGCTCAGCCCAAGAAGAAGATTATCCAATAGTTCCAAAGGAATTCAATCTAGGATGTATATTTACTCATGTTTATTCCCATGAAACACAAGTATAATGGACTCAATTGCCACACCTTGATACTACCAACTTTGGGTGGCACTGACTCACCTGGGCAGTTTTAGGTTGCATTACAAGAACATGTCTTGGTTAGGAAAGCATCCCTCATTCTCATGAGTCCAAACATACATCAAAACACACCTCGTCATTTTTTTTTACTATCAAGGGGTCACCAGTTTTAGGAAAGGATCCCCTCTCCTGGTACAATAGGAGGGTCCTACTCTGGTAGTCACCAAGGAACTCCACTGCCTAGTCCTACCTGAGGATACAACTAAGTATGGTCACCGGGGAACACCACTACCTTGTCCAACTGAAGGGTAGGCCCAACGAGCCATCGGGGAAATTCTACTACCTTGTGAGGATGGATGGTTACACTTGTAAGATGTCATTAGGTAACACCACTTCCCAACCCAGTTGAAGGGTAATCCCAAAATTCCAAGGAACTCCACTACCTAATCCTACAAGAGGGTAACTCAGAAAGATCATTAGGGAACACCCCTTCCTAGCTTAGCTGGAAGGTAAGCCTGAAACTGCCATTGGGGAACACCACTTCCTAGCCTATTTGGAGTGTAGGACTAGTATTGATTTGGTAATTCTATATGATTTTTGTTGTTTTTGGGTGTATCCTAAGCGTATACCAAACCCAAAACATTCACATTGTATCTCTTTTTTTTAGGGAACCATCAAGTTATTCAGGGAAAAACACTCAGGATAGGCCTCTCATTGGATGAAATCTGAGTTCAAGAAAAGTAGATACACTAGGGGAACCATCTTGTGGTCGTCGTTCGCTGTAAAACAGCTCCAGTGAAGATTTGGTAAAACCTCATTCATTATGCTTGCAACTACGGATTCCACCTTTGATGATATAGCCTCGACTTGTCGATTTTTTCATCCCTCTCCTGTAATATTCTCGGATCTAGGATCGATTCATAATATCACCATAGTTTTGTCAATCTTCCATATATTTTGGAACTTGATCAAGGTTTGGGAACTCGATAATAATCCAAATGGGAATTGTCGGGTTCTAATGGTGAAGAACGCATGAAATTGGGGAAGAAATGCACAAAAACAAAAGATATTATGATTATTAGACACGCATTTTGGGCCAATGATCAAGAACGTAAAATTTGGATTAGAAATAGTTGATAATAAAAATAGAAGAATCAATTTCTAATTCATTGGGATAAACAAAATGTTAAGGTAGGGGCACATATCGATGAATAATTATCAAACTACTCAAACATTTAATCCAAGTCATAAAAATCACCAAAGACGATCCCTACCTCTTTTTGGATAATTAAATGTTTAAGAACATGATCTCCAATAGATTCTAAAGAATTCAATGTGTTCATTGTGCTTCGATCCACCTTGAATCACAGGTTCGTTATTCATCACCAACAGAGGAGGAACAAAGATATCTCTCTAGTGAATAGTGGAATATGAGCCAAACATGTCTAAATCCCACTAATTAACTATTTATAATGTTTAATTAGTTCAAATTTTGATTAGTCAACTAATTAATTAATTAATTTATTCACATAAATTCACCGCTGATAAGGGAAGTGTTTGGTCATCCCACTCCAACTCATTTTATGTCACTACATGGGTAATCACCATGTTCCAGACCCAACTATATTCTTGGATTTGAGATATGACCAATCATTTAAGAGTTATCATGTTTTCTTTAATTTACCACATGCGTGCAATTTAAAATATATTTAAAATTTTTAAAAAATTAATTATGGGTACAAAGAGATTATAAATCACATTCCCTATTAGAACCTAGCTTTAGAAATATATTTAAATACATTTCAATGCATTATGAGTCAAACACTATGTCTCTACACAAAGAACATGAGCCATGAGAGCATAACCTTGTAATAAGATGTGGAATTGTTTCCATACAAACAAGCATAGAAAATATTATGTCCTGGATATTCACCAAGACATTCATGACATGTCAAGATTTGTCCAGTCATCCATTCACCTACTTTCGGATTATGAATTCAGGCTATATACCCTCATCTTGAAGGCATGGGATGACAACCCATATACTCTCTTATTTTAGGTTTGGGATGACCAGTTGTGCACGCTCTTGTTTCAGGTTTGGTATGACCACCCTTATTACCTCTTATTTTTTGTTTTGTATAAACACCCTTTTAGAATCATTTTTCAGTCTAGTCATACCACCTGTGTACCCTCTCAGCTCATATAATAGTTATCCTTACCCAACTCATTAAAGGTGGATATAGGTCCCACTCGTCACATAATGAAAACCATATTTATGTCTTTCATAATAAAATAAAAATTAATTATATCATAACCCATAAAATGATGGGTATTATAAAATTTCATCATATCATACCTAGTGTAAAATATACAGGATTTATAATCATTTCATCACAAAATAATACTTGGAAAGAGGTGGTTTTCACAGGCATTTTATCATTGTATGACCAATGGAAGAGAAATGGGCTTCACAAACAACTTATCATCATAAACCTAAACTAATAAGATAAATAATAAGAATGGTATACTCGGATCATATCCTCATTAAATAATAACTATCCTCAAAGAATGAAATCTTATATGCAAAATAATTTTTAAAGGCTACAGAGGACATTTCTTAGAGGAAAATAACTTTTAATTGAAAATTGGTTTTTAAAACATGAAAAATAATGAAAATAATTTTATTTCAAAATAACCTTGTAAAATATAAATGAATATTTAAAAAATATTTTTAAACATTTATTTAAGAAAATAACCTTTCTTATTTGAAAAATACCTTTTAAATTATAAAACTTTGAGCAATCCTTTTTCTTTGAAAATAAAAATTAAAACTTATAAAGGAATCCTTGAAAACCATTTTAAATAAATTTTAAAATGTAAAACATTTTTCAAATAACTTTACTTGAAAATGAGATTAAAATATCATTTAAAAACATTTTTAAAACATTTTTAGAGAAATTGTTTTTTAATAGAACTGATTTGCAATCAAATAGAGAAATATGGTTGGATTTTCTAAAAAAATTATATCGATTATTTTTAGAACCAAAGAGTGGAAAAATGGTACCATTACATGATGATGTCATGAATTACCATTAAAAAATAAAATTCATAAGAATTATTCAGAGTTATATAGTTATACTCAATATTGGATACTTGATCATAACTAATCCTGATAAATGGTAAGATTGTAACATAAACTCTTACCACTTTGGTAACCTTGATTACTAATACCCATGAAGGAAAAATGTAAAATGAAACATATCATGGTTATGAATAAATCAATGATATTAAATTTAAAATTAGATTTATATAAACCTAATGAAATAATATAGTCTCACCGAATAACATTTATGTCATATAAGGAAAATTGAGACAAAAACTATTACTGATTTGGTAACTTTTGAACTGTAAACCCCTTCAAAGAGAGATGCTCAAATTAAAATTTAAATAAAAATATTATTATTTAAAATAATTATAAAATAAATTTATGGGTATTATATACACTACATATAAGATATGGGTTCTGAATATGACATTTGTCTCATAGAATTAAAAAAGAAAGATAGAAATCCCTTACCATAAGTATTGACTTCTATTGTACTTATTCAATGATCATGTATAATAAATATAATTTAATTATAAATTTAATGAAGACACACATTCAATTATATCATGACATATATGTTTATTTTATGATGTTTTTTACCTGTTTAATAACAATTCCATGTTAATTTTACATTTTGGGTAATAACAACTTTTTTTTCATATATGCATTGATTTATTATATTTTTTATTATCATACATTCATCATGATTTGATCATATCTATAATTATAACCATGTTATAAATATAATATATATTCATTATATATATATATTTATTTAATATAATATCTATATGATATAAATAGGAATTTAGAAACACAGTTCAAGGAGACGGTGTGTCATACGTACGCAGGAACACTGTTTTCATTTTATCATTGCATAGAAATAAATAAAAGTAAATTCAATATATATATATATATATTATCATTATTATATCATATATATTCTATATATATGACATAAGTTTATTAATACCATCTATAATACATTACATGTAAATCGTGAATGGCTCTCATCACTTCGCGAGGTGGTAGTCCAATGTACACCCGAATGACATTATCATATTCCCAAAAAATTAAAAGCATTAAGGTCTGTGTTATATAAAAATTATGTAATATTAATAATAACATATATGTCGTAGATATCATATATAATCTATAAATAAATCATTATTACTAACTTTTAAATGTTTTAATGGAATAATTAATGGCATCGATCCACGAGGCGGTAGTCTGCCTTACGCAAGAAAGATGATTGCGTATACCATTTAATGGAAGTGTGTGATTTTTTAGGTAGTAACCTAAACTAAATGAAATATAAGTGTATTTATGATATTATGATTATTATATAATCATGATATAAACATAATTGAAGGTTTTTTATGATGAAATAAAATAAATACATTTGTTGATGAACCTTACCTCTTTTCGTGTATCTCCTTTTGGTTTACACCAATAGACATACTTGGTTGGATTATTCCCAAAGTAAGGTTTCTATCTTGAAGGGAGTTAATTTTGAATATAATTTGGATAGGTATTTTTGGATCAAATGTTATTTATAAGTTTTAAGAGAGGGGAATATGGGGTTTCAATTTATAAAGGAGGTGAGTGGAAAACTTGTACATTTTTTAAAGAGTGAATTTATCCCATGTTATTTCCATGTAATGTGACTCTAATAAAATAAAATATTATAGAATATAAGTGAATATGTCTCTATATGGGCATACAAATGGTGTTGTAAATTTTTTTAGGTCATTTGGCCCCATAACGTTAAAGTTAGTCCCTTTGTAAACTCATTTTTCTCTTAATAGCTATAATTAATTTTAACTACATTCACTAATAACTTTGATAAAAAAATTAATTTGCCCTTATTAGACATTATAAATTATGTTGATACAAAATAAAGAATTAAATTTTACAAATTTAATCCACATAAGTTTCAATAATTAATTTAAAATTAATCCCACAAATAGGGAGGGAAAGCTGGTTTTTAAAGTGAAAATGTTAAAAAGATTACAAACTTTTTATATCTAAATTAAATATAAAATATATTCCAATGAAATAAAATGGATTAATATATTTATAATTTATCTAATTTTTATTTTAAATAAATTAAAAACATAATTATACATTATAAATTATTTAGAAGAAAAGGTAGTTTTCAAATAAAATTTAGTATTTTTCATTATTCATCAAAAAAATGAAACTCCTCAAAAAATACCAAAAAAATGACCTAAGATATTTCTGATGTTAATCTCTATAAAATTAATTTTATTTTTTTAGAAAAATTATTAAATTATTAAAAAATATTTTTAAAATAATTATTCCATTAAAAGGCGGTAAAACTACATATCAGAAAAATACATATTTTATTCGTATAACTGGATTTTTTCTTATCTATTGTCTATAAAATGAATAATATGAATGTTAAATAGTTAATAGAATATGATATATATATATATATATTTAAAATAATCCACCCAAAGTGTTTTTCGAATTTATTTATATATAATATGTCGGTGTATATAAAAAATATTTTTTCAAAAAATGAATTTCTTTATTTTCAAAGAGTTAATACACTAATTTTTATTAGTTGGTAGAAAAATAATTCATTATATATAAATTTCTAAACCATATTTTCATAAATTGGTAAATATTATTTATAAATTCCATTTCCATGGTGAATTGATAACTATAATAATATTCTATTTATAATATTAATAGTATATTGTAGTTCGGTAAAACGTAGTCTTGCATGAAACACAAGCTATCAAGGGAACTATGTATTATGTGTAGAATAAGAAAAAATAGTTTTACATGTACCATAATCTAATATCAATGTTTTTTGTAGTGTAATATTAATTTTTTGTTTCAAATAAAACAATATTAACTTTGTGTATCAAGCAATAAAATTCGTTAATGAAATTTAACTTATTCGAGAGCAAAAAAACTTCATTCATAAAAACTCATGGTATTGCACTTCATTGTTAAAATTAGTTTAACTAAAAGTAAATAACATTATTGGGAATCTAATGAAAAAAAATTAATGAAGATAAGATCTATATAAATCATGTTATAATAGAATAAAAAATATAGACTATAAAATGAAAATTGATTAAAACTAATGACACAATTCAATGTTAGACAAAAAGTATAAAAAATTTTATAGACTAAATTATACTTTATGGTAGTTTAATAAACTGTAAATAATTTTAATTTCCTTCATAAAAAATAGGAATTATAAAATTCCAAGTACTATTGATCAAGATATTATAAAAATTAAGTGATCTAGTAAAAAGATTATTTCCAGAAAAAAATGAATAACATAAAATATTTAGAGGTCTTGTAATATTAAAAAATAAAAAATATATAAACATAGAAAAATAAACCCCAAAAAATATACCTTTATGAAAATTACAAAATCGAAACAAGACTTTATAAAATTCTCCCACTATTTGAAATTTTTCAAAAATAAATTATTATAAAAAAATGTAGTTTGAAAACATTAGTGGAAAACTTGTATTTTAAATCAAAAAAACCCTTTAATAAATTCATATTAAGAGTAAGGTAAAAATATAATAAAAAATTTTCAAACTAAATATCAATCATACCGAGTTAAAATTTCATTTTATCAAAATTTTTGAAATCTATTATTTTGGTAAAAATATATGCCAGTTGATTTTTATTTAAAATATATTCAAGAATAATACCACCTTTGTTAACATAATCTTAAAAAAAATGAAAGAACATGTCTATATGATTAGTTATAAAATTAATTAAATAATTTTTTGAAATATAAATATTATAAAAACTATCATAGTAAAGAGGAATATTTTATGATATAAAATAATAGTCAGAAAATATATATTTTAATCCATAAAGATTGACATAAACAATTGAAGAAGAGATATACCCACTTTTAGCAGTTAAAAATGTGACAGATTTTTGTTTTAAAGAACTCTAAGAAATATAATTCTTTTTGAGAAAGTGACACACACAAGAGGTTCCTTTTCTATCATGTTTACAACCTCCAAAATAATAGTGACTGTAACTAATTAAATTTAAAAATATATATAACTTTAACATCAGTAATGTGATATTTTTTAGGTGATACTGAAATCTATAACATAAACAAAAAATATATATTATATTTGGAATATAAGTAGTTAAATTTCAAAAATTCAAATCATTCTTCCAAATAATTTAGAATCAACATATTTTATATAAATATAATAATCTATTGTATAACTATAACTCCTAGAGGTTTTTAAATATTTTATAAGATTCAGTACCAAAACGCTTAACCAATTCATTATCATATTCAGATTTATTCTGGAATATTTCAACATATCTTGGAAAATTTTGAAGTTCTAGAATGAATTTTAATTCCCCCTTAAGTATCATGTCAAAACTAATTTCCAAAAAATTTGAAAACTCTTTTCAAAGAAAAATAATTGAAGATCAAAAAAATATCATCAACATTAATTTGACTATTTATAATATCATTTGAAATTATTTTAATAAACAGTGTTGGATCTACATTACTTTTATTAAAATAATTTTCAATAAAATTAATTTATGTATATCACACAATATAAGAGGTGCATTATTAATACCATATGAATATTTTGATGACACTAAAATAGTATTATAAAATTTCCAATTTTCACAACTAGGTGGTTGAGAAACATAAATATATTTATTAATAAAACCATTAAAAATTCACTTCTCACATCCAATTGAAATAAAAAAAATTTAAAATAATCAAAATATAAAAAAATTATAATAGTTCAATTATAAAAATATTTTAAAAATATTCATATGAATTGATACCATATTTTTTAAATCAACCATGAGAAAAAAAAATATAGATTTATTCTTAATAATATTTTCAGATTCAATAATCTTATTACAAAAAAATATTTAGTTGCAATAACATTCTTATATAAAGTAAATTACACTAAAAACCAATCATTATACCTAGAAAATTTATTAAGATTGTAATTTAGAGAAACAATCCAATTAGAGTAATTAAGAGCCTCAAAAACATTATTATGAACAAAATAAGAAATAAAAGTAGAATGGATACAAAAAATTAAACATAATTTTTAGTTTTAATACAAGAATAAATATTACCCAAAAAAAGTCAACATGATTATATTTATTAATTATCATGATGTTGGATCAGTTAAAGAAGTTTTATGGTCCCCTAAAATTGATTCATCCTCATCCTAAAGTTTTTTTTCAGAAAAGATAAAATTTTCAAACTCATCATAAAAAACACTAAAATTAGAATTTAATTTCACATTATTTTCAACAAAAATAATGTGAATAGATTCTTCAATAACCATAATTCTTTTGTTATAAACTCTATGAGAATTAAAATAATTAGAATGAAAAATAAAAATGTGTTCATCACTTTTAGCATCAAAGTTATATTAATTATCATGAGAATTGAGAATAAAATGCTACCAACAAAAACTTTAAAATAACCAACTTTAGAATTTTACCTTTTAAAATTTTATAATGATTTTTATTTGTTATAGGTCTAAAAATAAATATATTTGAAATATTAAAATGATATAAAATATATTTAATATAAAAATATCTAGGAAAATTATATTCACTAAAAATTGTTTTATCTATTTCTATAATAATTTTATTATTCTAGTCTACAAAACCATTTTTTGTGGCATTTTAAGCGCCAAATATTTATTAAAATAACCATTATATTCACAATATTCTTAAAATGATAAATTATAAATCCCCCATTATCACCAAGAATAAAAAGAATCATAACACCTTTTTTAATTTTAACAAGATTACAAAATGAAATAAATCTAGATAAATTATCACTTTTATGTGTAAGAATGTAGAACCACATAAAAAACTATAACCTTTAATAATAAATAAAGTGATTTTCTTTACTCCAAGGATATAAATTTGAGTATGAACAAATATATCATGATATATAAACTAAAAAGGTCTATTAGAACTTATCTGATTTATCTTTCTAAAATAATTTATACATTGTTTCCCATTCATGTGAGAATCAAAAACATGGAGTGTTTCTTTCTTGAAGGTAGGTAATTATAGATTTTTCTCATGTTTAGAGAGAATATGTAACAATATGAAATTAAAATGAACTAATTTTCAATTCCAAAGAATTATATAACTTTGAAAAACTTTAAAAACATATCATTTTGAATAGGTATTTCAAAAAAATCAATAATATAAATATTTTTTCTTTCGATTATAATAAAATAATAAATAACCATTCCTAAAAATTAGACATTTATCATTTTAAAATTTTAATTCCATTCCACAATCACATAATTGAGATATAATAATTAATAATGTTTTCAAACTTCAATACATACAACCTTATAAATAAAAGTATAACTTTGAATACTAACTATACCAAACCTTCTACTTTTCCATTGTAATTCTCTAAAAATGTAATTGTTCCTTCATAACATTCTTTGTTTGTGATAAATTTTGATGGGTCTCTAGTTATATTCCAACAACATCCACTATTCATGTAACATATGTCGTTTTTGATACATACAGGGCATGTTTCCTATAAAAATCTATCACATTACAATTTTTTACCCAAACCACTATGCATCCAATCAGATTAGTAAAAAATTAGATACCCACATGTAATTAAAATAAATCTTTTATGTTACTCTTGGTAAAAAATATTTAGAAATATGAGTCTTTGTAAAACCCAAATACTCTTTGAATCTAATAGAATAATCATTTACATAGTTAACTTCCATGATACATTTAAAACATGTAAAAATAGAAGTAAAATCATGTTTACTTGACAAAAAATTATTTTGCTAAATTTGATGAAATATCTTATCATATCTAATACAAAAAAAAATATTCAATGCATCATTTAATGATATTTTTCATAAATTTTAATAAAGGAAAACAAACATTGATTAAGAATTTAAACTTATTTTTTCAATCATTTATTGAAATGTTAAGAATATTTCAAATCATCTTAAAATTTTGAATGAGAAATATATGTATAATTCCTTAATTTTTCATTCTACTATAAAATAATTTTTTTTAAGAAATAACTTCCTCATTATTTTATTTAGGCTTATTAATTAAATAAAATTCTTTCAAAACATCTTTTCCCAATCTTTAAATTTAATCATTTAACTTAGAATCATTTATACTTTTAAGATCATTGTTAGAATTAGAAATTTCATAATAAAAAAAATAAACACTAACTGCATTCAGAAAATCTATGAAAAAAATGTAAGAATGTTCTTTATGCCTTCCTAATTGTTCAATAGAATCATATTTTTCAGTATAAATTCAATAATTTTTCAGTGGATTTTTCCTTCTTATTGGTTGTAATTATTATTTATTTATATAAATCTATGATTTATTTCCCCTTCTTTATAAATTAAAAATAAGGAACATTTGAAGTATTATAATTAGTAAAATGTTTCTATCTCCCATAAATTTTTTTTAGCGGTTTTTTCTAAACCAGTTCTTGAATCCTTTATTTTACATTCATTTATATACTCTAGTCATAATCAGTTCCATATATTATTTTTCACTATATTGTGGTTCAAAATCATAAGAGTTAATAGAAACTACATTTACAGACATAATTACTACACCTTTTATTTTCATTGTATCCTCTTCAGTTATGTTCCTCGATTCCAATACATATTAAAGTAGTGATCTAATCAATTAAATAAGTGTACTCTTACTAAATTCCTTACTTTCATCAATGATGACTTTGTTTTCATATCATCTCTTTAATAGTTCTATTATGAATAATTCACCAAGTACTAGATTTTCTAATTTGTCTCCTTAGGAATTAATTCCATATACAATGCTTATGAATCAGTGGAACATTTCGTTAATTGATTCATATTAACTCATATTAATTTTGTGGCACTATAAATGAATCATTTCAATTTTAGTTCAAATAATTTTTTCCTTTCTAAATATAGTAAGTTATATAATATTCAAAATATAATGAGTTTTATTACATAAAGACCCATGAATAAACACACTTATATTAATAACACAATATAAAATATTCAGAACATTGTAATTTAAAACATATATAGTTTTATTTCTTCCCAATGAGAGTATCCAGGTCAGTATATAGTAGTTTTTATGTTTTTTTCATAATCTACCAATTTCTTATTCTTAACTTTTTGAGGTATGAATCTATTCTATAATGTATTTACCCATAATTGTTTCGATCAAAGTGATGTGGATTATAAAGAATCCAAGAATTGTTTAAATTTATTCAAATTATATTAAAGGTATTTTCATTACACAATTATCTTTATTAATGGGTTACCAAAATAAAATATGAAAAATATATTCCTGATAGATCCAGGCTTTGATACCAATTACTAGAATCAATAAATATATAATTGAGTTAGACTAGAAATTTATAAATGGATCAACCGATTATACTAATTATTTTGTTGAAAAGGTTCATGGAAGTTGGTCAAGATAAATAATGAATAGATCACTATAATATTTATTAAAGAAATAAGTTAATTTCTGAAATTAATTATTAATGAAAATTAAGAAAGTTAAATTACAATAGGAAAAAATAGAAAAATAATCAAAGGATGTTTTTTTGTAGTTCAGTCCAAAGTAGACCTAATCTAATCTTATACCTATATACTTAAAGAGAGATACATTTTCCAGTAACTTGAAGTTTTAAGGGGAATCATAACCTGATTAAAAATTACTTTTATACAAAGTGGAGGGATAACCACACTAACACTTTAACTTTTTTATTGGTAGTCAAAACCCAGTTAAAAAACTGACTTTAGAAAATGGGGGTCAATACCCAAGAAATAGTTCTTTAGAAACATAGATTCAATTACCAAGGAATGAAAATAAGAACGATTTTGAATATAAAAGAATAAAAATAAAAGTTAGAGTATATGAGATATGGGGGGAAGTATCAAAGTCTCAAGCATCAAGAATAATATAGATAGGTGAATAATTAAATAGTTGTATAGGTTATTTAGTTAGATCAACTTTATTTTCTTATCATGCTATAATAAGAAGGCGTAGAAGTTATTTTCTTCCCTTGAGAGATAATCTGATAAAAGAATGTATTGATCAAACATGTATTGTTTTGTAAAAAAATCAATTTGCAGTGTAAATATTTGGTTCTCAAATGGTTGATGTTCTGATAACTCGTATGTGTGCATAATTTTAATATTTCCCAAAGACTTTAAATAGAATCTGGAACACCTAAAAAGCCAATTTCTAATCGGGTAATGAGATTAAAATTCAATCTATAAAATTATTCAGGAGAGATAAAATTTTCATTCTAGAATAATCATAACAAATATCACTTGAATTTTAACATGTAATGAATAATTAAAACCAATTTTAATTTCTTTGTTAAATAATTCAAAAGGTTTCCATAATAATAGGTCAGAAAAATCCCAAAAAATATCATATGATAATATGACGATTTAAATTAAAATATTAAAATTCTAGCTAATTTCAAGTTATTCCTAATTAATAAAAAAATTAATTATATTACATTAAATAAAAAAAATTAATTTGAATTATTTCCATGTCACTAAATATTAATTTTGAAAATAATAACTTAAATAAATCAACTCAAATTATAAAAACATAAATGTTGGAAATATATATTTTATGTATATGCATGAATAAATAATAAATTAAATGAAATTTTAAAACTGATTAAAATAATATAATAACACTTTTCATGGATTTTAGGTATTATATATGAATTTTTGAAATAAATAAAATACTTAAAATAATTAAAATGATAATATAGTTAATTGTATTGTCAAAAATGAAGAATAGCATAACATCCTTAAAATTTCATATATAAGAAAAAATAAGTAATATACGAACTACCCATATGTTCTAAGTGGTATTTTGGTCAGCATACTAACTGGGAAAATATTATAAAATATGATCACTTATGTTAACGCATTCAGAGGGTGCGGTCAGTTCAAGTTTCCATGCTATCAATAGACTGGTCGTGTGAATGTTTCAACATGCAGTTACTTAATATATCGTGATTACACTATACTCTCTATGAATGCATGGTTAGTTTAAATGTTAAATTTTCAATGGGTATAGTTACCGTGTGAATAAAATATATTGTGTGGATGCTTTAGTTACCATGTGAAATAGCACTTCATGTGGTAGTTCATATCACATTAAGTTATTGTAACAAGATTATACAATCCTGAAGTATGAATTAGATTCAAAATTTTCCATGAATCATTGAAAATGATAGATAATCATGTTATAGTATCATGTGATAAATTTCATGTGATGAATAGATGAGAGTGAAATAGAGTGAATCTAATTTTACTTTATAAGGTGTAAGTAACAATGAGATAAATAAGCTATTGAGTTCAGAAAAATAGAAATAATGTGAAAACGTTAGGGGTGATACAATTTGAATTATTTAACCATACTATATAAATATTAAAACATGATGTGTCTACTTTAAAAAAATAGAGATTCTCTATATATTTTCATGTTGTAAAATGAGAAATATATAGTGAGTAGTGGACTAGTTATTCATGTGGTAACTACAAAAAAATATGCAATCACATATAGAACATTCTAACCTTTCCAAAATTCACATGTGGTAGGTTAAAAATTAACTCATGTGATAAATCAAAAAAGCGATTCTTTGTCACATAAACTAAAACTCATGGTATGTTAAAATACAGCACATGATAAGTATTAAAAAAATATGATCCAGTGACTTCGTAGACCACATCAACATCTAAATTATAAAAAAAATTACAGTTTAATTTAATGTATATAAAATCAATAAACTTCTAAAGAATCAAAAAATACATCAATTTGATATCTATATATCTCTATATGATTAAGAAAAATTAAAAAATATGTACTAGAAACTGTAGAAAAATTCAATGAAAAAGTTTTGGAACTTTAAAATTTTCTAACAGTAATTGAATAGAAATTTCAGACTTTCAAATAGTTGAATGAAATGTATAGAAACTTCTTGTAATTGAAAATCAAAAAATATCATTATAATATGAGTTATATTTCAATTGTTATCAGTGAAAATAAAAGTTATTTAATTATGGAAATTCTAGAATTCCAAAACTATTAAAAGGTGTTGGGAAAATTTTAGAGAAGTAAATATAACGCCTAAACATTAAACATTACATAATATTGATTTTTAGTCAAGAAAATTACATTCTTTCATATTGAATATCTTTTCAGTTTATAGTTTTATATAATTAGTAAAAACACATACAAATTAAATTCATACATTATAAGTGGACACATATACTCGGTATCCATTTTTCAAAATATGAAACTCAATAAAAATAAAATAAGATTTATATTTATGAAAAATCATTAAAATTTTCCTCTTAATCTCATTCCCATCTCTATTCCCACTAAAATATGTGAATGAAATTTTAAAAAATGGTGTGAGAACAAAATATCTGTAAGGGATATGAATGGAAAGGAAATTGTCAATAAAGTAAAAACATTATAACTCATATAAGGTTTACTGACAGCCTCAAGTTCTTTGAGAATAAGAAATAAAACAGTTTTCACATGGAAAAAACACAAATTTTTCCCAAATACATTCATTAAAAATCATAGAAAGAAACTAAAACTCATTTAGGTAACTGATAATATCATATATATATATAACCCTTTCAAAACTCTTTGAATTAGAATAACCATATGTATGAATTCCAATAAAGCTATTATGATCTTACTCGGCGCTATCTGGGCCACCTAATTTTAATCTATAATGGGATTTCCTGGTGATATCTGGTCCACCGCATGTTAGGATATAATGGGTTTTCTTGGAATTATTTGAGCCACCCCATGTGAAGCTATAACAGGCTTTCCCAGTGCAATCTAGGCCACCCCATGTACAAGATATATCGGGCTCACCCATTTCCTTTAATTATTAAGTACCATATCATTAATAAAACACATTCATCAAAAAACCACTTTAAAAATATTTTAATATCGTGTGAAAAACACTTATATATAAAATTACTATTTTCTTTTAAAAGTCTATTTTCAATACCAAAACACATTATTCATTAAAAACTTTTTTAATTATTAAATACGCAAAAATATATATATGGTTTTTCATTTAAGGGGACATTAAATATTTCCAAGGAATATAAAAATAAAATAGTGTTCATTGGGGTAGAAAAGTTATTTTATCTATATATGTTAATAATATATCTTTCTTTTTTTCATTTGTCAAAATGTTCCGTATAAAAATTTGTAATGGACTCCTTTTTGAAAACCATTAAATGAAATTAAAACTAGAATTTAAATTTCATTTATAATCCTTTTATATACACATAAATAAATATTTAAAATAGTAACAAGAATATTGACATAGAGAAAAGTATTTGATAATTAAATCTTTAAACATTCAAGGTGTCTCATGTCATGTTGTACTTTTAAATCTTAATCTCCATGAAAGAATACATTTACCAATACATAAAATTACATGAGTATAGATATAACATGGATATAAAATTTAATAGTATCTGTATATTCATCATATAAAATAATAAAGGTTTAAATCATCAAGAAATTCCTCAATGAAAGGATATTGAGACGAAATCCCTTACCTTGAGTCCAACTCATCACATTAAATATTTATATTCATCTTATTTAGTTATCTCTTTTTGATTTATACAAAAGGAATTATTTTGTTAGATTTATGTGAAAAGTTAGACTTCAAGGATGAAAATAAGGAATATTTGATGAGGTTTGGATAGAGGTTGGATGAGCCAAATGGCTTCAAATGTGTAAAGAAATGATAAGGAGAGGCTCCCTTTTATAAGAGAGGGGAGGGGCACTTTTGGAATTTCTCAAAAGACTAATTTATAATAAATTTAATCTCAAACCAAATACCAAAAAAATAAAATTTATTCTAGGATAAGATGAGATATGGTTTTAATCTCATCAACCAATAGATTTTGAATTAGTTTTGGTATAATTTAAAACTTTATCATTTTTATTGACCCTTAGTTAATCCATTTTATTTTTAACTATAGTAACAAAGTTTTTAATATTATGAGGATGTAATTTTTTCATTTACAGTGTAAATTGTACCATGAATGTAAAATATAAGATATTTTATTCAATATATCATCTCCTTGTCTTTATTTAATATTTTTATGATTTTTAAATAATTTAATAAAGTATTATTTTCATAAAATATCATAAGTGTACATTTTTACACTATCCATAACATTGAATTTAAGAAAATAAATCCCACATGATTACTTCAAAAAAAATAAATTAATAAATCCCTAACATGTAATATTCATTTGGAAATGTTGTGGATCACCTTAATTAATTCATATTATATTTCTTTTAATATTTTTAATATCATTCAATAGATTCTTCCATTAATTAAACAATTAATACATCATCATTATGTCACTATTTAAAGTAATTATTTTATCACTAAAATTATAAATAAATTATAAATATATATAAAAACATTTTTTATTTTTTTAAAATATATATAGTCGAAGATAGACTCTAGTTATCCTTATGTTAAAAATGTTATAGTTATGAAAATATTAGTATGACATCCTAAACTTTTCATTAAAATAAAATACTATAAGTGGAATACTCTCAAAAAATTGAATTTAAAAGGTTATAATTGTATCAAAAGGATAATTTGGGTTGATAACTATGAATCTAATTAAATTTGGACAAGTGTTATGATAATTTTCTAATATTTTTAATATTATTTTTACCCTGAATTACCAGATTTACCTAAAAACCATGGTAATAAAAATTACCAATCTCACAATTCATATTTTTTCCAAAAACAAAAGGGACATTCTAAATAAATTTAAAAATTATGATCCCAAATATAATATCCATTTTTCTTAATTAAATACATAGGAGTTGTAGAAATTAATTTAGAATTAATTTTACAGAGAAGATGAAACAATGAGTTTTCAAGTAAAAACATTCAAAAGGTTGAAATGTTTCCATATTCAATTTCAATCTAAAATTGACTATAATTACCAAAATTACATAAAATGATGAAAAAAAATGATCTAATTATTCTTTTAAACCATTAAAATATTTAATTTAACACTGAAAATAAATTTCTAGAAAAGTAGTTTTCAAATAAAAATGAAATATTTTTTTAATATTCATTAAAAATAAATCTTATTAGAAAAATACCAAAAATTAAATCAAATTAAATTTTGATACTAAGAATCTAAATAAGAAGTTAATTTTTTCAAATAAAACTTATAAATGTTTCAGAAACTTGATTTAATATAGATGAACCATCAAAAGGCAGCAAAACGTTCTTTTTTAAAGAAAAAAAACTTATTTTATGTATAAAATTAGATTTGTTCATATATCATATCTATAAAATACATAATATGAATGTTAAAAATTATATTGAATATATTATATAAAAAGTTTTAATTTATTATTTTATAAACGTGCTTATAATCTATTAAAAAAAGTTTAGAAAAACATTTTATTTTATTTTAAAAAGTGTCTTATTTTCATTTATAACTAATTAGTCAACATAGAATTAAATATATATGTATGTGTAACCCATATTTTCATAATTTATTTAATCATATTCTTTCCCTCCATTATAACGGCTATGTGATAACTATCATATTAAATGATAATATTTAGTTCTTTGATTAAGCTTGATGTGGTGTATCATGTACACTTTGAAACATAGTGTTTCCTTTTTTTAAAATAGGGATGTTACATTCTCCCCCATTTAATAAATTGTGTCCTCAAAATTTCAACTCTAGATTAAACACTAGGGGTTTGACTTTTCAAAATACCTTTTTTGAAATCATGCATCGGAAAAAGGTTTAATGATATGTCCACTTTAAAATAAATAAAGTGAAGTACTAAGGTCACCTGAGATAACAAATAAGAGTGTTCCATATAAAAAAACATGGATATCAAAGAAAAATTAACTATCAAATATTGATGGAGAGTGATAGAGAAAATTTTCATGAGAATTTTAATAATCACAAAACCATAAATATGTGATTGATTAAAATTTCATTGATTTATTTGTAAGAAAAGTAAATGAATTAATTATTTTCATTCGAATTAATTTTCCTTGAGTTTAGGAATTACTTTACTATCTATGAACATACGAAAATATAATTTCCTGATATATTTCTATTTTTTAATCTCATTTTCATCTGTATAAAATTTTATAATTATGATATATATTCCTAAAAATAATGTTAATCATGAAAGATCACAAAAAACTCAAAGTCTATAAATACCTTAACACTCGTATCCAAAAGTAAATACATACTTATCATTAAACAAAAGCCTTACATAAACATAAACAAAACAAAACAACTCCTAAAAAGGTCCTTAATCACTTATGATCACATAACTTAAAACCTTAGAAGTTTTGTCTAAAACTTGATCTTATGGATTACCCTTGAAAAATACCAGGCTCCATGAAGCTTTCATCACTTCACCAGATTTCTCAACATCAACTAAAGTAGCATCATAATATTTTCTTGAAACATTCTGTATCTGATCAAACTGATTTCCATCCTATGTAACTAGATTTGGGCACACGTTAGCATAATAACCAAATTTATTGCAACTAAAACAACTAACATTTTAATGGGTATTTTTTCCCCATTCTTTGGTTATTTAGGGATCTTCTCCTTACACTCACAGATCCTATATTGAAATTGACCACACTGAAAACACTTTTCTAACTGTGTCAAACATTACTTGAAATTATTTTTTCCACGCTTGGATCATTTTGGGATCTTATCTCAAAATTTCATTATTGGATGCTTCTACATTTCCTACCACCTTGACTTTTTCTTATTCTTATCATCTTGGGGAATATAAATTTTGGAATACTCAATCTCATATTTTTCATCAAAACAAACCACTTTATCATAACTTTTAAATTATCATGAGGCCAATGTTATATGTAGAATTAGTTTAAATCCTGAGTAAAGTCTATTAATTTTACTATCAATGTCCTTAATAAAATTTTAAATATACCCTCTCAATCCTGTGAAGTTTTCTTCATATGAAGCTATGGAATATTTAACTTTTTTCCCCAATTCTAGAAACTATTTTTCCATTAAGATACAAACAACCTTAGGGAAATATTTATCAAGGAAAATATCTTTTAATGCTTCCCATTACATAAAATCAACAATATCTTTCCCACTATAATTCTTAACCAAATACCATTATTGGCCAACTTCACCTTCAAAATGATAAATAGAAAAAGTTACCTTTTGACTTTCTGAATATCTCATGACATTAAATATTTTCTCCATGGAATTGATTAATCTATTGGCTACTACTGGTTCAGATGATCCATTGAATGGTGGTGGGTGTTATATCATAAAATATTCCACTATATACATGATACTTTATGGTATATCAATTTCTTCTCTAGCATGGATACCATCACCATTTATAGCATGTGTCAATAGATCCATCACTTATCAAATTTTTCAGTTCCAATTCCAACCATCTCAAGAAGGATCTTTTCCTCTTTATTCCTCCCCATTACATATTTCTTATTTCTTCTATGTAAAAACATTCTAAGCATACATATTTTAGATTAATCGTCAAGTTAATCATAAAATTATACATCATTTCTACTTAACAATAAATTAAAATATTATAAGGGCATGATATTAACACTATCCTAACCTCTAAAGAATTTTAAACAATCCTTTTATATCAATTTTAAGGCCCCAGCCTTAAAAATTACATAATCTTGAGTTTTATTCAATAAAATTTCTTTATTTAGTATTGAGGATCTTTTTAGTTTAGAGTTTTATAGAATTATGACAAACTCTAATAATGTTATCCCATTAATTGCAAGTGAAAACATATATTCTATATCTATTTTCCCCAATATAAAACTCTATAAAAATAGAACATGATTTATATTTATAAAAAATCATCTCAATTTTACTCTTGACCTCATCTATGTCTCTATTTAACCTTAAAACCTGTGAAAGAAATTTTAAAACATTAGATGAGAACAAAATCCCAGTAAGTTATATTAAAATAAAGGAAACTATTAGTCCAATAAAAACATTATAACTCATATAAGGTTTACCTAAAGCCTGTAATTCTTTAATAATAATAAAAAAACATTTCCACACTGAAAAAACACACATTTTTATCAAATAAAATAATCAAAATCCATAGAAATAAACTCTAATTAATTTAGATTACATAGAGTATAATATACATAAAACCCTTTCAAAACCCTTCCAATTAGAATAACCATATGGTAGACTTTCAATTAAGATATTACAGTCTTATATGGTGAAATATAGGACACCCCATGTTAATATATAATGTGATTTTTAGGAACGATTAGGGCCACCCCATGTTAAGATATAATGGGCTTTCTCACCCCTGTCTAGTCCACCCCATGTTAAGCTATAACGGGATTTCCCAGCACAATCTGGGCCACCCCATGTATAAGCTATATTGGGTTCACCCATTTCCTATAATTCTAAAATACCATATCATTAATAAAAAAACATTAATGAAAAAACCCTTTGATAAAAAATTTTAATCCTATATGAAAACACTTCTTCATAAAAATACAATTTTGTTTTTAAAATCCCATTTTCAATACCAAAACACACTTTCATTAAAAATGAATTTCCAATACCAAAATATCCAAAAGTATAAATAAAATTTTTCATTTAATGAAACATGAAATATTTCAATTTAAGATGAAGATAAAATAATGGAAATGATGGTGGAAAAGTCATTTTCACCATATAAATTAAGAATATAACATTCATTTTTTTTCATTTGTCAAAATTTCAGTATAAAAAACGTAAAAGATTCCTTTTTGAAAACCATTGAATGAAATTAAAAAAAAATGTAATTTATAAAAAATTTATATCTATAAAAATAATTATGTAAAATAATATCAAGAATAATGACATGGATTATAAGATTTTATAATTAAATCTTTATACATTTAAAGTGTCTCATGCCACTTAGAACATTTAAATAATAATCTCCATAAAATAATACATTTACCAAAACATTAAATAACATGATTATAGATAAAATATGGAAATTAAATTAAATAGTAGATATATATACACCTTATGAAATAATAAAGGTGAAAATCATCAATAAATTTTTAAATGAAAGGATATGAGACGAAATCCCTTACCTTGAGTCTGACTCATCCTGTAAAATTGTTATACTACTCTTCTTTGGATATCTTCTTTTTATTTTCACAAAAGGACTTATTTGGTTGGATTTATACCCAAATTAATACATATTAGATGACGGGCTTTTATTTGGTAGATGGTTTATATAGAGTGTGGCTGGGCCAAAGGGATTTAGAGGAGTGGAGAAAAGAGAAAAAGAATTTCCTTTTTCTAAGATAGGGGAGGGGAAATTTTTAAAGTTATCAAAAGATTAATTTATAATAAATTTCATCTCAATATGAATACCTCTAAATTGAAATTTATTCAAATATAAGATGAGGTGTATTTATCATATCATCTCCCAATAAATTTCAAACTAGTCTTGGTATAATTTAAAACCTTTTAATTTTGATTAACTACTAGTAAATCCATTTTATTTTTAACTATAATGATAAAGTTTTTAATATTAAGTGGGTTAGTTTTTTACATATAAATTGTCAATTGGAAAAATATTGTAAAATTTAAGATATTTTTTGACTATATCTCATCCCCTTTTGTTTATTTAATATTTTTATTATTTATAAATAATTTAATAAAATACTATTTTCATAACATATCATAATTATCAATTTTGACACTATTCATAACATTGAATTTAATAAAATCAATACAAAAAGAATAAATTAATGAAAATTAATTAATACACCAATAATATGTCATATTAACCTAGAAAATCTGTGGATAACCATAATAAAGTTAGATTATATTTATTTAATAATATTATTATTATTTATTTGATTATTATATTAATTAAAAAATTATTACATCATCATTGATTTGCTATTTAAGGTAATTATTTTATCACTAAAAATAATAAATAAATTACCCTGATGTAGAAAAATATTTCATATTGAAGAAGAATATATATACTCAAATATAGCTTCTAGTTATCCCTAAATTAAAAATTATATAATTATAAAAAAATTATTATGAAATCCTTTACTTTTATTTAAAATAAAATACTATAAGTGTCATACTCTTAATTAAAAATGCAATATTATTCAATATTTATCAGAAAATAAAACTTATCAAAAAATAAAAAAACCCAAACTATGTAAATTTTTATTCTTATATTTCAAAGAAAAATATTATTTTCACAAATAGAACTTATAAAAGTTTCAAAAATATGATTTAAAATATATGTTCCATCAAAAATGTGAAAAATTCCCTTTTTTTTGAAAAATATTTCTTTTATGTGTAAAATTAGATTTGTTCTTATATAATGTCTATAAAATAACTAAGATTAATGTTAAACATTATAATGAAAATGGTTTTATTTTCATTTATAACTAATTGGTCACCAAGGAATTAATTATATAATTGTGTACACCATATTTTCAGAATTTAGTTGATCCTATTCTTTTCCCCCATTCTAATAGCAATGTGACAATTTCCATATTAGATAATAATTTTTTTTGATTATGCTCGATGTGGCGTATCATTTATGCGTTGGAACATAGTATTTTTCTAACTAAATATTTTTCCCTAAAACAATGATTTCTTACTTCTAGTTAGTTAAATGATATATAAATAAAACTATTAGATATACAGATAAATATGTTATATTAATATGTGATCTATATAAATAATTTTATAATAGAATAATTATATAATACAATAGACTATAAATTTATATAAAACTAAATACATGCTATAAGTTTGTAGTAAAATTGAAAATATTTTAGAGACTAAATTAAACTTCATGGTAGTTGAATAAAATATAAATAATTTTAGTATCATTAATATGAAATTGGAATTATAAAATTCCATGAAACATATCCAAGATATTATAAACATATATTCATATTATAAAAATATGTTTTCTATAAAAATGATTAACATAAAATCTTGAGAAGGATTGCAATGGTAAAAAATTAAATATAATATAAAAAATAACTAAAAAACAAAAAATTAAAGGTAAATAATATTTAAAGTTTTTTAATTTACCATTATAAAATTATTGCAATGAAAGAAGGTAGATGTGATATTATAATTCTATAATCATAATTATTTCATTAATATCATGTTTAAATATCAAATCTGTCATAAAAACTATTGTGAAGTATAGTGATAGAAAATGAATTGTGTTACTGCATGGAGGTTGTAGTCTACACGGACACATGAGTGGTGCTTTTACATTCCATTTGATACAGTAAAGAGTGTATAATCATGAACCCGAAGTTATTATAAAATTTATAATAATTAGGATGCTTAAGTAATTATTTTATAATGAATGACATATAATTAGTGGAGGTAGATGAAGAAATAAATTGAAATAGGTCGAGTATGATGATTACCTCTTCTTCAGTAGGCCTCCTTTAGATCCTTAAATAATTTTGAATGGTATTTTAAGAAGAAGAAATCCTCTAGATAATCGATAAGGAATTTTAGAAAAGAAATTTTTAGGGTTTGGATGATCAAGATGGCTTATAGTGGTGTAAAAAGGGAGAGAGAAGGGGTTTCCATTTATAAGGTAGGGAAATGACACACATAGAATTATAAAATAGATTAAAATTTTATTAATTAATTATCAATAAAAATGATTCCAAATGGATAAATATTAAATTAAAAAGAGTATAAGTTTGAAATATAATCATAAAATAAAATTTATATAGGTTTGGGTGTCATTTTAAACCTTTTCATTTGGTTTAACCCCTTAGTTTAAAAATTTTAACCCTAACTGAGGTAACAATTATTTCAATATTAAAGGGTTGTAATTTTACTTATAAGGTAAAAAATTTCACATATATAATAATGTAATAAAATTTTACACCACATATTATCCACCTTTTTTTCAATAAATATATTTATCATTTTTAAACAATTTAAAAATATATATATTTATAAAATATCATAAATGTTGTTTTTGGAACTATTCATTTACTTTTACACTAAATACACCAAGAAAAAGATACAATTTGAATATGATCAATTAGAAAATTTATAATATGTCATATTTTTCTTTAAATTTTATAGAACATAATAATTCATACAAACACTATTACTGTTAACATTTTTAAAATTATTTATTTTATTTATCCATTCATTGAATAAATATTATGTCAGAGCTGTGTAAATATTTAATCTAATTATTATGTAACTAAAGTGAGAAATAAATTTCAATGGTAAAAAAATTAATTCATATTTTAAATATATACTTAAACAGAACTTATCTTCTTTTTAACCTTATAATATGAAGTTATAGTTGTCAAATTCAATATAGTTATATTTTGTATTTATCATTTTCTTAAAATAATTCAATGGTCATAATCAAATAACAAATGAAAAAAGTGGTCATATATTTGATAATTATATGGAAATTAACATACTACACCAATAAAAAAGATAAAATAATGTTTTTGGGTTGTTTTTTAGACATTATCACATGGTTCTAACCTTATTTTACCCATTTTACCCTTACCGATGTGACAAATATTTACAAATGTTACTGTTTATGATAACCAAATATAAAAGGGTCCAATTAATCAAATTTAAACCTATGGATTCAAAATATTATATCAATCTATTAATATTAAATCTCTCTAAGTGGCATAAATTTATATAAGGTAAAAACTCTAATTATAATGAAAAATAATTTTTCAAAAAAAAACATTAGTAAGTATTAAAATGCTTCTATACCAAATTCAACAAAAAAATTGATTCCACTGAACTTTACTAGATGATTAATAATATAATATAAAAATTAAAACTTTTAAACCTATTTAAAAAAAATATAACTTTTTTAAATTCTTTAAATAAGACAAACAATTTTCAATAAAAATCAGTATTTTTCACTATTCACTAGAAAATCAATATTTTTAGAAAAAAAATCCTGAAAATTTACCATAAGATAATTTTGATATTATTACTTAAAAAATGAAATTACTTTTTTCAGATAAATTTTATAAAAATGTCAAAATTTATATAAAATTTTTTCTCATGAAAATTAATAATATTAATTTTTTATGGAAATTTATTTTTGAAGAATAATATTACTTCACTAAAAATTGAATGGTTATTTCCAAATAATTAATTAGTAAATTTGTAACGCCCCGACCCTAGTTGCCTAGAGTCGGTGCATTACTCCGTAACATTGGCATGATCACAAGAAAGATCAAATCTCGAAAGACCGATTGGTTTAGTAGCCTTGGAAACACTAGATATATTCATAAGTTTTACATTACATCATAAAATGAAAAACTACTACAACAACATAATGTTTCCACAGTCCACACTATAATCCCCTCATAATATCCCTGCAGGTCATTCATAACTTACATCTTCACTTCCTGGGAAAAATAAAACATAGAAAAGGGGTGAGCTCAAATGCCCAGTAAGGATAACAATATAGCGGAAACTTTCATAAATAAGAATAAAGATTTAAGGCAATGTATAACTCAAAAAAAGCCTTTTAAACATGAACTTTCAACATGGTATGGCATAAATAAAATGAAATAATGTCATTTACTTATTCACATGGATATTATACTAATCGAATAATCACATGCAAAAATCAATAACCACTTTCATAATGTTGGAATGCATAATGCCAGACTATCATAATCACATAGACAAGGCCTCGTGCCAAGACTACAAATAAGATTTTGTCAAGGCCTTGTGCCAAGACACTAGTTTGTCTCACGAGACCTACCGATGCATCTAGGAGCTATAGCGGGCTCCACCCGTCACTTATTAAGTCCAATGCATTCCCATATGAAAAGGTTTAAACATAACATAAACATTCGTATTAAAACTAGCATACGAAATGTCAATAATTTCACCATAAACTATGAATGGTATAAAAATTGCACATCCATATTCAAACATATCACAAAACCTTTAATACAATATAGAAGTTTTGTATCATAATAAATCAACTTCAAATAATCTTAAAATCCATCAAAGGATGTTGACATAGATGAAATCAAAATTCTTTTTAAAGAAATATCTCCTTTTATTTTGAAATCATTTAAGATCCATATAAAATAAAACATTTTCTTTGAAAATATTCTTATAAGCTTGTAAGGAAAACTTTGAAGATTTTATAACGGCGTAAAATAACCACACCCGCCGTATAAGTTAAAAAAAACATTCTTACCTCAATTCTGTCGAAAAGGTTAAAAAGGACCTTGTTTTGAAAACGACGGAAAGATTCCTTTATAAACCTCTTATAAAAAGTCAAACAAGGGTATAAATGACTTTAACCCATATTCTTGTAAATAGTAAAAATGTTTTGAAATACATTTTTAAGAAACATGGATGTGGATGATAAAGATATCCCAGTAGATTATTACGTATAAACAACCTCGGATAATGAAGAGATTGTGAAATAAACCCTTACCTTGTACTTTTCCTTGGTTGGGGTAGGTTAACCTCCTGTATAATGGTGAAATAATTGTTATTAAATTATACAAGAATCATATATATTAATATGATATCATATATGATCTTTTAACATTGATTTGTTAATAATATCTTAGAATTATCGTCATTTCAGGAGTTAACTTACTCATTTTCTTTTATATGTTTTGTTACATAAGCCATGGTTGTTGTATCTTATTCATATCCAGAATGATATCCAGTCCTTAAACATCATTTTTAAATAGTAAAATGATAATTATACTTGAATGGATACGATGGAGAATGAATCTCATCGCGTTCGTGGAGACGGTAGTCCGTACGTACGCACGAGCGACAATATCATTCTTTTGATATTAAAATAATATATAAATGGATGGTATATCATATATACAGAATCATTAACATGTTATATTTATTATTTACATGAGTTACATATCATTATTATACCCATCCAAATAATATTATATTGAATAACAATTACACCACGACGTGGAGACGGTAAGCCGTACGTACGCACGTATGGTGACATGTTATTCAAAGGGTGGATAGAATACTGAATATGATTGTACCATATTTATAATAACATCAAAGTATATGTGAGATACTGGAGTTATTATTTTAGAATGGTAAGAACAAAGGAAGAAGAAGTGGAAGAAGAAATGAACTTGGAGAAGGGTGGTGAAATCATTACCTCTTCTTCGGGTTCTTCCTTTTGATTTGATCAAAAGGGCTCCTTAGGTTGGATTTCTGATCAAACTAAGGCCTCTAGGTTGTAGTGAGGGATGTTGGGAGAGTATTTGGGCAGAGTTTTGCCGAACCAAAAGGCTTTGAAGGTGTGAATAAATGAGAAGGAGGAGTGCCCTTTTATAAGAGGGGTGAGGGGCACCTTTGGAAAAGCTAGAAATATTAATTTATAATAAATTCATATTCGGTTTCTAATGGCTCCAAAGTTGATTATTCAAAGTTTAAGGTTGGGATATGTCGAAAACCACTCAAACAACTGAATTTATACAGGTTTGGGTACTTATATTAACCTTATCTTTAAGTATTAACTCTAAGTTAATTAGTTTCACTTTTACAATGTCTCTTTGTATTTTTATATAATATGGTTAATAAACTTACTATATACATCCAAGAGACCCCCAAGTGGTACATTAATTATGAACCTATCATGATATAAGTCTCTTGGCCGAACCTTAGATTTTTAGGAATTTAATATCAATTAATAATATAATATTTGTTTTAAGAACTCTTTTATGTCAATTTTGACACTATTCAATAGTTGATTTTTGTGAAACTCATAACAGATTGATTACTTCAAACAAAGTCAATTAAATCAATACTAATATATCATATTATCCTATAAAATTAGTTTAATTCATTAAAAGTTTCATATTATATTTATTTGGGTATTTATAATATCAATTATTTTAATTTTTCACTATTATAGTAATTACTGCATCATCATTGTGTCATATATAAAATAAATTATTTAATGTCTAAAAATTATAAATAAAATATCATTATGTAGGAAATAGTTTTAGATTTCTAATTAATATTTATAATCGAAAATCCATCATATATAACCCTATGTAAAAATTGTTTTTCTAAAAGATATATGCTTGTGTCATTTTTGTATTCATTTTAACTTAATTAAAATAAAGTGTCATTATCACTTACAAGTGGATCCATGGGGTCCCAAAATAGACCCAAAGATTCCCATGGTCGACCATGTATCAACCAATAGGGTTAAGACACGTTTTAGGGAAATTTAGTATTATTATAATATTTTTTTTAACCCTTATTTACCGGATTTACCCTTAACCATGGTAAATAAAATATTTACCGCAGTAATTATTCAAAATGTCTAAAAATAAAAGTTAACTATTTACAAAATTTGAACATCCTGATTCCAAATATGGAATCCATTTTTCTAAATTCAAAACACAGAAGTGGCATAAATTAATTTAAAATTAATTCCCGCTGTCAAAACAAAAAGCGTGTTTTTAAGAGATAATAACTATCAAAAGATTGACACTTGTTTATGTTCGGTTTAATTGTAAAATTTTGTCTAATGACCAAAATTATATTAAATTGTAAAAATATATTCTAAATATACTTTAAAACCACTCAAATTCATAATTTATCACTATTAATTATTTTGATTAAAAAAGTTGTTTTTAATTAAAATTTAGTAATTTTCACTATTCATCAAAATATGAAAGTTATCCGAAAAGTACCAAAATTTCACCTTAGGCTAAATTCGATATTCCGAATCCAAAAATGAAGTCCATTTCAAAATATAAAATATATATTATTTCAAAATTTAGGTATTACTATTCATAACGGCCAGTTTGATTGGTTGTGGTGTGTGTTAAAACTCGAAGTTGCGTACAACACACGCTACTGTTTTATTCAAAGGAAAGCGTACCGTGGAAGCTTGAGAAGTTTCATTTTAAATTTTTTGATGTCTCCATTTAGTCAAAAAGTTTAAAATATTGTATTTAAAAAGGTTTCACTATCAAAAGTTGATAAAAGTGCAATACTGAAAATGAATCTGTTCTTGCATTATGACTAAGAAACTCATAATATGGATTCTAAAATTATAAAGTTTAAAATTTAGTTAATACTATTCATGACCTCTTTTAATGGATTTTTTTTTTTGGTAAGTCATGGTGCAATTGAACTCGGTGTTGCATGTAGTGCAAGTTATTAAATTATTTTGAAGAAATAACACACTATGAAATCTTGTGGTGTTACATTCTCCCCACCTTCAATAAATTGCGTCCTCGCAATTTGAAATTGTTCTTCGAAAATAAAAGGTTGAAAGTAGAAAATATATTTGTGGGAAAACCCACATCGGAAATTGGGTTACTAAAATTTAGTCTTAATATGAGGAAAAGAGAAATCAAAGGGTCACCACCAAATTATGATCTCGATTCGGAGAACATTGGTGGAAATTGGAGACATATAATCGGAGGAAAAACGTAAATATTTATAGGTAGTGATTGAGGTCATCAATCACAAACAAGTATAAAATTGAGGTCCTTAAATTCATCAATCTATGAGGAATTGAAATACCATCGGTTCAACAAAACATAGGGTATTAGGATAACACATTTTTGACGTTTCAAAATATCCTAGTTGAAATCCCACATCGAAAAATGAATTAATGAGGCCTCTATTTAAAATAAAGAGTCGAAAGTATGAAGATTACCGAAAATAACACATACTAGGGTTCCATGTAGGAAAATATGGATATGGAAGAAAAATCTAACCATCAATTATCTGATGGAGAGTGGTAGAGAACATGGCTATAAAAAGGCCAACAATCCCAAAGCCATAAATTAGTGATGATTTAAGGTACCATCTAGGAAAACATTTTTGTTCAAAGTTTCTTTTCTTAATATTGAGGAATTTATTTATGAGATTGGCTAAGATCATAAGGAGATATACTTACTTTATAATTAGAGTTTTATCCATTAATAAATTTCTACCACAAACTCATCTTTCACTCTAAAAGATAATAGAATGTAAAAAAAATTCTATTTACACTATTCGTATAGGGTTCCAAAATAAACGAATTTATAATTCATCTACATGATCTTTTAATAAAAACTACATTATTTAATCCAGGACATCTCATGGTCCAGTGGTAGGTGATACACCCTTGTCGCCCTTCGGTTGCGGGTTCAAGTCTCGCAGCCTTGCCGGACGCGACGGGTTGTCGCCCGACCTCCGGGTTGTCCTTTTATGGCAATCCAAAATAATCCAAACTAGAACTATCCAAAATACTTCTGTCCAAACTCACAGTCTAACATTTATAAGGAAGGTAAACATAATATAGATCGTTTTTACCCCGTAATAGCATATGAATACCTTCATCAGGTATTACCATATTCCTTATTGATTACATTCATGCTCCCTTATTCCATATAGAATGTTGGATATACTTCATCAATCCAAAAATGTTTTAAACCCCAACAATGATGGAATATACAAATCATTAATCAGTTCCAAGGTAGTCAAGAATATCCAATATATTTTTTTCCAAAATAATCATGTATTATTCGAAAATCACTACCTCGGTATCAGAACTATATTATGGTTTATCATTCTCTCAACCATATATTTTCCAAAAATTTATCCTGCTATTGAGTCATTTTTCTTTGTTCCACACAATCTCAAGTCCTTAATGAAATAGTACTGCAGTACAATCCTTATATACTCCATAATTATTATAACAAGTACATTGTTGATACAACACACAATTGACATAATCAACAAAAGAACTCTAATCATTCCTCTTCATCTGTGGTAGTATCATAACTTGATTATTATCCAATAGCATCATTTGCGTCATAGCCTGATGACTGGGACATAGGTTCGCGTAGTGTCCAAACTCCTTGCAAATGAAGCATTGTACATTTGAAACCATTTTCTTACCCTTGCAGTCACGTACTTTGTTCCCTTTTCCTCCATACTTATAACAAACTCCCATTCCTTTCAGGAAAGTTCCAGGGTGTTTCTTTCCACAGTTACCACATATGGGAAAATTCTTCTTTTCCCTCTTCCCTTTATCCATCTTTCTCTCTTCTATCCTTTTCTTCTCTTGCTTCCCTTTAAAGCCATAGGACTTAGTAATCTCTTTACTTATCTTATCAATACATGATATTATTTCTTCATATGATGATAATACATGGGAGACTATTTCTCTTATAAATTCTAGCTTAAGACCATGAAATATATGATCCTTCCTTCTCTTTGGATCATGTGCATTTCCGGAGTTCTCATTCCTTCTACTGGGCGCCATTTCTAAACAATGGCATAAACTAGATCAGTTTATGAATCAAAATACATAATCCCATACTTATAAAACACTTAACATAAATTGAACTATTTATGGATATAATCCATAATCATAAGAATGTTTTCTTTAAGGAAGTATATACTCATAAACCCTTCAAAATGATTTGTAAATAAAATGAGAGTTATCCTAAGCATATCCCCCGGGAGTGTCGTAACCAAGAGTGCAGCAAGGCCCGTTGTCGTGCACCAGTTCCCATTTGAGTCTAGCTCAAAGCGGTGTTTTCGGGTTTTACCCCTAGGTACATCTGTGTCAGAGCCGCCTCTACCTGCTCGTATCCAGACAGGGATGTATTGCTCGGAAAACTCACAAAATCTCTACAATACCAAAATTCTAAGAAGTTCTTCTATACTAATCCTCAAAGTTCATCTTAGGTCTACGTGCTCTAATCAGAGTTTATCTAAATCTAGCTTCCAAGGTTTTTACTAAACCTCCCTCTGATACCAACTATAACGCCCCGACCCTAGTTGCCTAGAGTCGGTGCATTACTCCGTAACATTGGCATGATCACAAGAAAGATCAAATCTCGAAAGACCGATTGGTTTAGTAGCCTTGGAAACACTAGATATATTCATAAGTTTTACATTACATAATAAAATGAAAAACTACTACAACAACATAATGTTTCCACAGTCCACACTATAATCCCCTCATAATATCCCTGCAGGTCATTCATAACTTACATCTTCACTTCCTGGGAAAAATAAAACATAGAAAAGGGGTGAGCTCAAATGCCCAGTAAGGATAACAATATAGCGGAAACTTTCATAAATAAGAATAAAGATTTAAGGCAATGTATAACTAAAACAAAAGCCTTTTAAACATGAACTTTCAACATGGTATGGCATAAATAAAATGAAATAATGCCATTTACTTATTCACATGGATATTCAACTAATCGAATAATCACATGCAAAAATCAATAACCACTTTCATAATGTTGGAATGCATAATGCCAGACTATCATAATCACATAGCCAAGGCCTCGTGCCAAGACTACAAATAAGATTTTGTCAAGGCCTTGTGCCAAGACACTAGTTTGTCTCATGAGACCTACCGATGCATCGAGGAGCTATAGCGGGCTCCACCCGTCACTTATTAAGTCCAATGCATTCCCATATTAAAAGGTTTAAACATAACATAAACATTCGTATTAAAACTAGCATACGAAATGACAATAATTTCACCATAAACTATGAATGGTATAAAAATAGCACATCCATAGTCAAACATATCACAAAACCTTTAATACAATATAGAAGTTTTGTATCATAATAAATCAACTTCAAATAATCTTAAAATCCATCAAAGGATGTTGACATAGATGAAATCAAAATTCTTTTTAAAGAAATATCTCCTTTTATTTTGAAATCATTTAAGATCCATATAAAATAAAACATTTTCTTTGAAAATATTCTTATAATCTTGTAGGGAAAACTTTGAAGATTTTATAACGGCGTAAAATAACCGCACCCGCCGTATAAGTTAAAAAAAACATTCTTACCTCAATTCTGTCGAAAAGGTTAAAAAGGACCTTGTTTTGAAAACGACAGAAAGATTCCTTTATAAACCTCTTATAAAAAGTCAAACAAGGGTATAAATGACTTTAACCCATATTCTTCTAAATAGTAAAAATGTTTTGAAATACATTTTTAAGAAACATGGATGTGGATGATAAAGATATCCCAGTAGATTATTACGTATAAACAACCTCAGATAATGAAGAGATTGTGAAATAAACCCTTACCTTGTAATTTTCCTTGGTTGGGGTAGGTTAACCTCCTGTATAATGGTGAAATAATTGTTATTAAATTATACAAGAATCATATATATTAATATGATATCATATATGATCTTTTAACATTGATTTGTTAATAATATCTTAGAATTATCGTCGTTTCGGGAGTTAACTTACTCATTTTCTTTTATATGTTTTGTTACATAAGCCATGGTTGTTGTATCCTATTCATATCCAGAATGATATCCAGTCCTTAAACATCATTTTTAAATCATCAAATGATAATTATACTTGAATGGATACGATGGAGAATGAATCTCATCGCGTTCGTGGAGACGGTAGTCCGTACGTACGCACGAGCGACAATATCATTCTTTTGATATTAAAATAATATATAAATGGATGTTATATCATATATACAGAACCATTAACATGTTATATTTATTATTTACATGAGTTACATATCATTATTATACCCATCCAAATAATATTATATTGAATAACAATTACACCACGACGTGGAGACGGTAAGCCGTACGTACGCACGTATGGTGACATGTTATTCAAAGGGTGGATAGAATACTGAATATGATTGTACCATATTTATAATAACATCACAGTATATGTGAGATACTGGAGTTATTATTTTATAATGGTAAGAACAAAGGAAGAAGAAGTGGAAGAAGAAATGAACTTGGAGAAGGGTGGTGAAATCATTACCTCTTCTTCGGGTTCTTCCTTTTGATTTGATCAAAAGGGCTCTTTAGGTTGGCTTTCTGATCAAACTAAGGCCTCTAGGTTTTAGTGAGGGATGTTGGGAGAGTATTTGGGCAGAGTTTGGCCGAACAAAAAGGCTTTGAAGGTGTGAAGAAATGAGAAGGAGGAGTGCCCTTTTTTAAGAGGGGTGAGGGGCACCTTTGGAAAAGCTAGAAATATTAATTTATAATAAATTCATATTCGGTTTCTAATGGCTCCAAAGTTGATTATTCAAAGTTTAAGGTTGGTATAGGTCGAAAACCACTCAACCAATAGAATTTATACAGGTTTGGGTACTTATATTAACCTTATCCTTAAGTATTAACTCTAAGTTAATTAGTTTCACTTTTACAATGTCTCTTTGTATTTTTATATAATATGGTTAATAAACTTACTATATACATCCAAGCGACCCCCAAGTGGTACATTAATTATGAACCTATCATGATATAAGTCTCTTGTCCGAACCTTATATTTTTAGGAATTTAATATCAATTAATAATATAATATTTGTTTTAAGAACTCTTTTATGTCAATTTTGACACTATTCAATAGTTGATTTTTGTGAAACTCATAAACGATTGATTACTTCGAAAAAAGTCAATTAAATCAATAATAATATATCATATTATCCTAGAAAATTAGTTTAATTCATTAAAAGTTTCATATTATATTTATTTGGGTATTTATAATATCAATTATTTTAATTTTTCACTATTATAGTAATTACTGCATCATCATTGTATCATATATAAAATAAATTATTTAATGTCTAAAAATTATAAATAAAATATCATTATGTAGGAAATCTTTTTATCTTTCTAATGAATATTTATAATCGAAAATCCATCATATATAACCCTATGTAAAAATTGTTTTGCTAAAAGATATATGCTTGTGTCATTTTTGTATTCATTTTAACTTAATTAAAATAAAGTGTCATTATCACTTACAAGTGGATCCATGGGGTCCCAAAATAGACCCAAAGATTCCCATGGTCGACCATGTATCAACCAATAGGGTTAAGACACGTTTTAGGGTAATTTAGTATTATTATAATATTATATTTTTTTTAACCCTTATTTACCGGATTTACCCTTAACCATGGTAAATAAAATATTTACCGCAGTAATTATTCAAAATGTCTAAAAATAAAAGTTACCTATTTACACAATTTGAAAATCCTGATTCTAAATATGGAATCTATTTTTCTAAATTCAAAACACAGAAGTAGCAGAAATTAATTTAAAATTAATTCCCGCTGTCAAAACAAAAAGCGTGTTTTTAAGAGATAATAACTATCAAAAGATTGACACTTGTTTATGTTCGGTTTAATTGTAAAATTTTGTCTAATGACCAACATTATATTAAATTGTAAAAATATATTTTAAATATACTTTAAAACCACTCAAATTCATAATTTATCACTATTAATTATTTTGATTAAAAAAGTTGTTTTTAATTAAAATTTAGTAATTTTCACTATTCATCAAAATATGAAAGTTATCCGAAAAGCACCAAAATTTCACCTTAGGCTAAATTCGATATTCCGAATCCAAAAATGAAGTCCATTTCAAAATATAAAATATATATTATTTCAAAATTTAGTTATTACTATTCATAACGGCCAGTTTGATTGGTTGTGGTGTGTGTTAAAACTCGAAGTTGCGTACAACACACGCTACTGTTTTATTCAAAGGAAAGCGTACCGTGGAAGCTTGGGAAGTTTCATTTTAAATTTTTTGATGTCTCCATTTAGTCAAAAAGTTTAAAATATTGTATTTAAAAAGGTTTCACTATCAAAAGTTGATAAAAGTGCAATACTGAAAATGAATCTGTTCTTGCATTATGACTAAGAAACTCATAATATGGATTCTAAAATTATAAAGTTTAAAATTTAGTTAATACTATTCATGACCTCTTTTAATGGCTTTTTTTTTTGGTAAGTCATGGTGCAATTGAACTCGGTGTTGCGTGTAGTGCAAGTTATTAAATTATTTTGAAGAAATAACACACTATGAAATCTTGGGGTGTTACAAAATTTATGATGAGTAATAATTATATATATATATATATACTAACATGATTTTCCTATTCATATCCACTAATTCAATGTTTATGTTTTAATGGTTATATTTAAATAATAATATTTCATGGATCATTTAAGATGGATGTTGTGTGTCATGTATACTATCAAACACAATTTTCTTCTTTCAAAATCCTAGGTTGTTACATTCAGTACCCCAATATCATTATATTAAAAATCTTAATTATATTAATCCTCATGTGTGTATATTTTTAGATTTAATGGTATTCCTTTTGATCGGAGTCTCATATGGGATATCTTAGAACACTGTTGGTTTTAGAATGTGAATTTTACCATAGGAATGACTTAAGGTCTGTTTTAATCAACACCTATAGAGGTTTTCTATTGTGGATGAATAATATAGAAATTTTAATATTCAATTAGTTAAGTGTTTTATTAATTTTATTCTATTTATTTGACACTACTAGAAATATCACTTATACCCATAGTTTCAAATCATAGGTATAGCCCATGAAACTGTAGGTATAGGCTATACCCATGGTTTCATTAACCGTGGGCTACCTAGGTGTCAGTATATCCCTATACCCATGGTTTATACAAAACTGTGTATATATCCCAAGAAAATTTCATAATACCCATGGTTTATGTAAATTGTGGGTATATATCTATGCCCCCAATTTAAATAATCGTGGGTAAATGGTTTTATATCACATCTAATATTCCCATAGTTCAATGTAACATGGGTATAGATAATTATCCAAGAATCTCAGTAACTTCTAGCACATATAATATACCCACAGTTTATTGAACCATGGGTATAGATGCTTCTATCAAAAGCATAGAAACTTCCCACCTTTCTGCTTCCTGCCATCCTTCACCTGTAAAAACAATACAAACCAGAATAAAAACTAGTTACAAAACACAATCTATACCACCATCTATCATTATACAATGAAGAATCAAATAACACCTCATGCACATATCCTTTGTATAGAAATTATAAAACATCTTCCTCTTCTTCAACTCCTTGAAGGCTCTTTGACCGTGGTAAGTATTGATGAATTTATTCCCTTTCTTGGTAATGGTAATCTTTGTAGTTGAAATATTGGATAACTAAATCCAAAAATTGTAGTAATATCCTTGTATCCAAATAAAACTATGAAACTCAAACACCACATTTAAATCATAACCAATATATATGATGGAATATCACCCTACCATGATGCAAATATAACTAATCCTAGGCTATAGATCAACATTTCTTATCATGGATAATTTCATAGGGTTCCATATCTATCATGATGAGATACCATGAAAACAACAGTTTTCCAAGAACAATCTTACACTGAATCCATATATGACTAAATGGGTAATGACCCCCAGAAGGAATTTTTTGCTAAAGAGGTCAGGATTGGGGATCTACTTTAATCACTAACCCCTTTACAAACAATAAAATAATAAATGAATGGATCAAGATAGTGTCAATGTGTATGAGTGTATATGTATATAAGAAACAAATTATACCCTGAATTAGGAAAATAACTTCCTGATCAATAACCTACATCATTTTCATCTGACCTCATCCCTAATCTCTCATATCCTATTCTTGATATAGACTAGATAATGGTGGTGGTGGTAGTGTTAGAAATGGGTTAATGTTATATCTACCCTTGGGTTTTTCTACATGACTAGATCCTCCTACTTATCTATATCCAATAATTCCATCCTATCAAACTTTGGGTGATCATAATTCCAGTACTTTATTTGATAGGGTATTCTATCCACAATACTAGAAAATGTTATTAGTCCTTTTGATCAGGTCTGAAAATGATACTTCCTCAGATGGAGAGACCCCACTAACTATTGTGAGTTAACTACTTCTGGTGATTCAACATTGAGAAAACCTAGTCTTCCCCCGATACTAGATTTTGTCTCATTGAATACACTCTATATCACCATAGATCACACTAGAAGTCCCTCATTGATGATGATTCATAAGTGAATGATCCAAACATGAATATCCCTACTAAGTTCTCACTTGTTGATAAATATGAAAGAAATAAATCATGAATCATGTCTTGTGATTACCTTCTTATATCCATGATCCTCGATATATTCTTATATATAGACACCTTACTCTACTAAAAGTAAAATATATTCTAAACACATAATATCCTTTGTGTTAATAGATAAAACTCTTTTGAAAATTGAATTTTAAATAATAAAAATGGTAGATTGAACTCATTGTGAGTTTGATTTATCAATGTATAAAAAATACTACTTTTTTAATGTAAAAGAATCAAATCTAGAACAAACATATGATATATAGGTTTCTGATTCATATATAAAATGAGATTCATCAACACCATTCAATTATTTTCTATTGGGGGATTTGTATTGTTAGAAAACCTAAGAGTCCTCTGCCACTAGAAATCATAAAGTGAAATCAATCAATGAGTAGTATTATTCAACTCAGTAGGGATTTTGATTGTTATAAAAACTTGGAGGCATATGCCACTATAACTCATAAATTAAAATCTATCTATGAGTAGACTCATTCAACAAAGTAGGGATAACATACACTCAATGGGTGGGTCTACTCTCTTTGTAACTGGGTGAGGATCTACCATAAATTCATGGGTTGATATACCTTTTAGTGAGGTCCATAAATAGGTATATCATCATCTAACTATCCATCAACAGGAAGCTGAAGCACTAGAATAGGATCATCATAACTGTAACTCTATATCTATAATGGTTATCTAAAAGTTGACATCATAAATTTTGAAATTATAGACCTATAATTATTAAGGAATATCTAGTTGACATGACCCATGAAGAACATTGATAAAAATAAAACTGTCAATCTATATGATGCATGTATTGTACTATTATGTCTCTCAAATGAAAGAATATATTTTATGTCAAGTAATAAATTATTAATGTCCAAGTCAAATAATTTATTATCCTACCTTACTTATGCAGACTTTTTTGGTATATTAATGAAGCTCAAAACAGTCCAAAGGTATCACAGATGGAAAACACTAATCAAAAAAGAGAATATACCACAACATCAAATGACATCTTTAATGATCAATTATTCAAAATAAGTTTTTTTCAGTCATACGATTAATTTCATGAAGCATATCTTTATGATCAATGCTAGATGACTTCCCAATCTTCTTTAAAATCGGAAAGAAATAAGATACCACATAAAAGAACAAGAGGAAAATTTAATGTTTCATAAACATTTTATAGAACAAAAAATGGGTACAACAATCATGATAAAGAAGGTATAAGAACAAATAAATGATATTAGAGTTAACTTTTAGATTTGTGACAAAATTACTTAACCTGTTGATCAAATTCAGATGGAACCATGCACTAAGATCCCCTACATAAGATGAACCACACCCAAACCATAGATTTTCAACCTTAGAATTGAATTTCGCAAACATGGATTTCAAAAAGATGATTTGTGAAGAAAATAAAACAAATTACAATGAAAACACATATAAAATGAAATAAATAATAGGGACCACTTATATTATAAAAAATTATATTTTCTCAATCTCAGTCCAGTTATCCTCGATGAAAATGATTTCTTCTATCATAAATATGGTCTCATAATTAATTACCATATTAATCAAAACCAAAATATAAAATCAATATAATCAAGGTAAATATCATTGAGAAGAACCAAAATTATTTAATCATTCACATCATGGTATATATGTATCATAGATGACTCTACCCCCCCCCCCATGAGAAGAAAGCTCAAATTTCACACACATAACCCTAGGGTCACCGGGGTTGGAAACTCACATGACACATATAGAGACTTCTCCATGTCTCATTTCCCTATAGATACTACAATAGATACTCTTAAATAATTGAACAAAACTACTCTATAAGAATGTGATGTTCTATTTTATAGATTTTTTTAAAAGTATTGTTATTTCACATTTTTACTATTTGTGAACAGCACAGTAATGTAAAACAGAATAACAGTACTCTATAAAAATGTACAGGTCTATTTATTGATGTTTCACAGTTTTATAGACATGTAAGAGTATTTTTGTTTCACATTTTCTCAAACATCAACGGGAATAATGTAAAGAATAAGATCACACATTGTGTGAAACAACAATAATTATTATTAGACATAATGATATGTTTCAATAAACAATTTCGATGAGTTAGGCCATCGACCTAGGAATTAGCGCTACCAAAGGACTTCTTCCCTTCTTTTCTAACTTCTTCTTCTCCCCTATTATCTCTAATTATGGTATGATGAAGCTGGTTTCACTAATAGAAACTCTATATTTTCTCTCTCTCACCATGGATCTTGTCAAGTTGTTCTTTCAATGAGATATTTATAGAGAGAGGAGAAACAGAGAAATAGTGATATAAGAACTCAGAAAAGAAATGTCTGAAGAAGATGCAATAGTTCTAGATTGGAAAGTTATCGAGGTAATCATAACAATGCTTCTCAGGCTTGAAGAGGAGTGGAAAGAAACCAAAATACATAAAAGTTTGAATTCTATGCATGTGAAGAAACAACTTGTGAAAGTTGAGACTCAGGTTTCATATGTAGAAACAACAGTCACAAAATTGAAGATAGATATGCAACAACTTAAGGTGATGACAACTCAACTCTATAAGGAACAAGCTGAGAGAACGACACCATAATCTAGAAGAGGTAGTTCAATCATTATTAGAGATAGTACATGATGTGTGAGACTCGATACTGAAGAAAGAGATTAGATTATAGCAATGGTGACTGACAACAAGGGAATGTGAACTTTTGAATAGACATAGGGCCAGAGTAAGTTGCATGAGAAGCTAGGATCCAAGCAGTAACAAATGCATGAGTTGACTAAATTTTCCAAATACATATTCTCCACCTAGTCTTTCAATTCCTCTAGTTGTAGACATTTTTTTTCAAACACCATTGAACGAGGTAGCATCTACAACCCTATCATAGGTGTATGTATTCATTCTTTCCACTATATTTTCAAAAAAAATGGAAATTTTGGTTGGTTATTGCAAGCCATGAGGGTGAGAGTTCCACTAAGTACAAAGCATATGCATATATTGACCGAGTTTTCTAATGGTCATTCTCTTCATGGTTCATCATCTCCCCTATATAAAAAAGTACTGAGTCTGGATTTGTGTGCTTGAGTATAGTACAAGAAGATTTTAAAGAAATGTAGGATCTATTAGTAAAACTCAATCAGTCATAGAAGATGAGAAGTGAAGTTGTAGGTGTGAAGACTATACAAGAAAAGGAATTTAAGAAGAAAAAAATTTCCAGTTTGATTCGGCCTGATGAGGTAAGTTCAAATCCAATTTTGAGTGATAATATACCTAGTATAATGGAAGAATAAGTGTATCAAGATAAAGATCCTCCAAAAGTGTTCAAGTAGTGACTGAGACCACTGTTTTTGGTACAATCACAACTATTGGATTTTTCTAATCTACCAGCATCTGTATAGGATTGGAAAAGATCAAATAATAATGCTTCCTTCCCTACTAACTATGACAAGATACAGGGTAAGTGATAGCTTCATGTGCAATGTACCCTCGAACAAAGGAATATGTGGAATACAGTTACATAACGATATGTTTCAAGGAGGTATGGAAACCAAACATTACCACTTCTTGAAAAATAAATAGTTTTTATGGAAACCAAACATTTAAAATCATCACATATTCTTCCATTAGGTAAGGTATTAATTTAAAAAGATGTAACAATATAGAAAAGATTCCAAATTGAAAACATCGATATCAATAAATTCTAATAAATAGATAAGTAACATCAAAAAGGAAACATGATATGATCCTCTTCTTTAATTGCACAGAGTATAAAAACCATGAGAATGTGTTATAGATAAAGAGGTCAAAACCATTCATATAAATAAATATGATGGGAAATCTTAGACATACATGGGGCCTCTCATTGATTCCCTTTTCCATCCGGTAGTAGTAATGATCTACATTCAGGGTGTGGAAAGGAAGTGTCAAATATGTAAAATGATGAGAAACACATATGTACTGAAAAGAAAAAATCTTAATTGGCTCTAGAAACTCTGTACATACTCATCAATATACCTCGGGATAGTTTTCTCCATCGATCTTTTGTAGCCACAAAATGAGTTCTTTTGTAGATTTTCTAAAGATCTTAAAACCCTAAACAGAATACAATAGGGTGATGTGAAATAATATGGAAAAGATAAACTAAAACTAACATATAATGTGGCATAAAACCAAACAATAAGAATACACCACACCCTTATCTTTGGCCTTCTCAAGATAAAACCTCTGTTCTTTCAAAAATTTGCTAGAATTAAACTATAAGTAATTAAAAACAGTATCAAAAACTAGGTATAGGTGGAAGTTGAGGAAATGTATGTATAAGCTTAAGGAAATTACTATTGTTATTATTGAATACTTGGCTAGATATATTCTTGGTATCAGCACTTTTAAAGCGGTGATTGTAGAGTAGATCTTCAAGGAAACCAATGTCAAGTGCTTATGAAAGGTGAATGTATTGAATTATGAATATGTAAAATTGTCTAAATAATTCCCATTTAACACCCCCGATGAAAACATAATCCAAAATTCATTTCATTTCATGAGGAAATTCACATCATACAAGAAGTCCACCAGTCCAAAAAAATAACGGCTTTGACATAAAACAAACCACACTTCACCTGTAAATTAAATAAAACATACTTGTATATCCTAATTCAAACAAACAGTCGATTTATGTTATTAAAGTACTTGTAAAAGTATCTATTTAAATCCAAAAATAGAGGGGGTTAATACACCCCCCCCCCATCTCTATAATCCCCATCCTCGTGCACATAATTATTATCATTAGAAACATCATCACAAACCGCACCATCAGCAACATTATCAGATGGCTCACCACTAACAGCAGCATCAGCAACATCATCACCAGTAGCAGCTCTATCGCCACCACCGTCATCACTACTAGGACCCTCATGGGAATCACCTACGACATAATTTAAAGATCACATTGAAACCATACATTAATTAAAATTAGAAGCAGCCTCTAATGGTAGTGACCGACTCAAAACTGACATAGATTGCATGAAATGGTCGATCTTCATCTTACTTATTTTATGCTCTTCTAATGTAATTTTCATTGTTGCAGCTAATTTTTCACATGTGATTTCGAGTTCAGTGGTTTGAGAGGATTGAGAGGATATTGATTAGTACCAATACCTATAGGGGGTTATGTTTTTTCCTGGTCTACATCGGACTCTCCCCAAGTGCTCCACACCTAACACCTGACTCAAATGATCATGTGGCCCTATGTTTTATGCTTCCTTCTCATCGAGGGCCTCCAAAGTAGATTATTGAAATTAAAAACATATTAAATTATTAATTTAATATAAATATTTTAAATATAAATAAAAAAATTACAATCTTATCTTGTTTTTGTGCATTTATTGCACTTCCACTATTTTTTCAACTAGAGAGAAATAATTTTGCATAAGGTATAGGACCTTATTTTCCCAATATATCCTACTAGAAAATGAGAAATTCACATATCAAGATTATAACCATATATGATAAATGTAGAAATATAGATATAAATATATAAAATTTTCTTACCATATCTACACCCATTCCCTATCCATGATGACATCACTAATATGTCTCCATGAGACCGATTCCACCAGAATGATATCATGGTATTTGGTTAAAGTGGCCATAAAACTTCTATGATTCCTAGAATTTTTTACCTTCCATTTGATTTTAGGGAATCTAACCAACCATAAGCTAGGTTTCTCGATTCCAGGATTTCCTCGTATCTGTGCGCCCATGTTTCCTACTAGAATATTCCACTAAATAAGATAATATGGGGGGGGAATAAGAGTTATGTGACTATAAAATAGGAAAAAATTAAATGATATAATTTTACACATTTATAATAAAAAAAACTTGATACAGGATCCTGAATAGGCTATGAGACATCTGTGGATTGTGCTGGATTAGCAGCCACCAAAGAAAGTATATGTTCCACTACATGATCTGGTTGATCTTCATGAAATAGAGTGGAAACTAAAGGAAAAAACTCAATAAATGTAGGATGGATGGTAGGAAAAGGAGGCATTGTAGACATTTCATAATATGGGTAGTATGTATGGGGATACTTGAATGGATATAGGTATTGTAAAGGTGGGAACATCGGTCGATTCATTGTAGACATAGAATGGGAAGAAGAGGATAAATGAGATAATGATAGGGGAATGAATGGGAACATCCCAGGAGTCTCAAGTAGAGGATGGAAATGTGTGGTATATGGGATGTCCACTGATGGGTCACTGTCAGCAGTGGTAATATGGGTGCTCTGTCTAGGTCTAGGAAGATCCCTACTCAGACCCATGCTGATAGGAGGAATATCTGGAGCTATATATCCCTAAAAAATAAATAAAGTATATGAATAAGACATTATATGTAATTTATAAGATAAATATTACAATTATTATACTCACTGAAGTCAACCCACTTTCACGTCTATCATGATCAACATCAAATAATATTTTTTTTGCGAGCTTCTGTAGTATTCTTTATATTCTGTATAATAATGAAATATACATTTTTTAGAAACATTTTTTACAAATCATGAATAAAACATATAATTTAAAGAAGAAGAAAAATTTCATAACATCTTTCAGTAATGATAATTTAAAACCAAGTTCTACATTTTTTAAAAACCTATTTTAAGCCCATTTTTTGAATTGAAATAAATATAATGAAATGAAACCAAACAAAACAATACTAAAACATAAATCTCATTCCATACTAAAATTAAATTAAACTAATCAAATTAATACCAACCAAATAAACTCATGTCAAGGTAAACTGAATGAAATTTGAACATATATGGTTGCTTCTATATATTACCCTCCACTACCTCAGGTTCAACATCAACTCTCAAAATTGAACAATTTGTGTTATCAAATGTAATATTTTGGCCAACATTGATGGGGTCATTAATGGTGTAAAATTCATACCTATCATCATGAAAAATATGTTTTGGGATAACTTCATTAATGACACCATAATCAGGTCTTATATTATCTTTCACAAAAAATACATGTGTTTCCATTGATTCCAAAATGTATGGTTCATTAGTATGAAAAAAACAGCTCATGTCAATAATTCTAAATCCACAATCATCAATAAATGTACCCTGTCGCATCATGGAATTATACCATTTAAATTTCGTATTAGTGAATTGACCTTGAGAGTAATAATCCAATAACAATATTTTCTCAACCAGTCCATAATAATACACATCTTCATATCGAGGTCAAATATATGATGAACTAGTATAAAAATATGTCATAGTAGTTAACATAATGCCATCATGTTGTGTTCTCATTTTCACCACTCTATCAGTTGGAACAAATTTATATCCATTGATTATTAAATATTTTTAGTTACAAACAAAAGAATTTGGACCAAAATCAAATGCTCTTAATTCTTGATAAATTGAGTCATCAGGTAAACTCAATACCTAAAATAGATATGAGTAAAACAATTAAATGGATATATATATTTTTATCCATTTAATGTAATGGTCATACCTTTGATTTCAACCAAGTTGAAAAATCTTGGCTATGAAAAGCCTCTCTCCTTCTCAAATTCAATGATTGATGAACTATACATATATATTTTTTATGTTCCCTAAATAAAATGATAATAAAATTCAAAGGTTTATGAGAAATTACATTGTTTGAGATAACATATAGATATCTAAATTACTTACTTGATATAGTTATCAAAAAAACCACAATTAAACAAGACTGTGTGATGTGTCATATCCCACTCTTCAAAGCTCAATGTAACCAATGTATATGCCCTGAAAATTCCTTCTATTTAGGGAAGAGATAGAAATGGGGGCTGAATTTCCTCATACTACACATCTTCATTTCTCATTGGTTGATTATGTCTTTTGATCACATTATACAAATACATTAAACAAAAATACATACATTATTGGTCCAGATAACCCCACATAATGGAAACTTCAGGATAATTCTTTTTTCAGACATATGATTTCATTGTGAACATATTCATTTTAGTAGGATACATCCATCGAAAAGTGACTGTTCCCCCAAGAAGGGTTTTAGGTGGAAGATGAACTGTTAAATGCAACATGCATGTGAAAAAGGATGAAGGAAAAAACATTCCAACTCACAAATAATTAACAGAACCTCTTGTATCATTTCTATCAAGAATAACTTGGATAAACCATTACAACATAAGTCTCTAAAAACGAGTACAATCAAATCACTATCACCCTTACATTATTGGATAGAAAATTATTAATTGTTATTGGAATAAATTCATGAAAAGGATGTAATAATCATGAATTTTTAAGGATTTCAATTTCAAATATTTTCTGTTTACTCATTTAGATATGTTGCAAGAATAGCCATCAGGAACCTTGATATTCTTCAATACTGCCAAAAATTGACCTTTCTATGCTGGTGTCAATACATAAAAATCACAAGGAATTTTCCATTTGTTTTCACTAATACACATAGGATGAAGTTTTGGTGAATACCCTAATCCAACATTTCCTAATGAGATCGTAAGTCATCTTTGGTATTCCCTTTTATATTCAGAAGAATTGAAAGAAACATTTCACATATATTTTTCTCAATATGCATTACATCTAAACAATGACATACCCACTTGGTTAAACAATGTGGAAACTCAAAAAAATACTTCTCTTTTCCAATTGTAAGTGGCTTCAGTTTCAATATTATTTCTATTTTTAAATTTCAACTGAACTTTCCCTAATGAAAAAAATTAATATTTTAATTCATTAAGCACATCAATTCCTGACATACAACGAGGTGGTTGTTCTGTGTCAATAGTATTATAAAACCTCTGACGATTATTCCTATATTGATGATCCATTGGAAGGAATCATTAATACCCCATGAAACTGAAACTACAATGATATTTAATCCTTCTCGATTTTGTATTCTTCAGACAAATGGGTCATGATAGTTTTCCCTTTGTGCTCCACCCAGACATAATTTCATAAGCAGGGAAATAATTTATAGTCCATATAAGGTCATTATGCATCTGAAACATACTATTTACAGAAGCATTGAATGTCCACACACTCAAATCCCAATGTTGTTTCGACTCTCTTACTAAAGGTTGCAAGTAGACATTTATATCATTATAGGGATCATAAGGTCTAGATATCAGTGTACTCAATAAATTGAAAGGTGTTTTCATACACATCCATGGAGGAAGATTATAATCATGAATAAAAACTGTCCATGTGCTCTGATTAGTAATAATATGACTAGATAGATTAAAACCATCACAGGATAGACTCAACCGAACATTATGCACCTCAGCTACGAAATTGGGATGTTGTACATCAAATGTCCACCATGCTAATCCATCTTCTTGATAAACCAACTCATCATTACCTTTAATTCTATCAAAAGCATGTCATCTCATATTGGATGATATTTTTTCATGAATGAATATATTTTGAAGTCTGGGAATAAATGAAAATTTCCACATGACATTATGTGACACACGAGATGGTGTTCCATCTGCATTTGTCTTCCATCATGATGTACCACATTATTTACAGTCATTACGGTCAACTGTTTCCTCCAAAAATAAATTGTAATATTTTGGACAAGTATGGAAATTATTAGTAAAAAATTCAAGCTACTTAATTAACTTCCCTGACTTGTAATGATTTGGGGGAATATCTCCACCATCAAGAAGAAAGTCCTTAAAAATGTAATAATATAATCAAAGGTGGTATTAGAAATTTCATACATGGTTTTCCCATGATATAACTACATTAAAAATTCCAAATTGGTCATTTTATTACAATCTTGATATACCAGAGTTCTATAATATTCCAATAAAATTTTCACTCTCTCAATATCATATTTAATATTTTCCCCATGTTTACTAATATCATTGCCTTATTTCACTAGAATACTATCTCTCTTGGGATGATGTGAAAATGGAAACTAATTAAATATCAAAATCTACATATCACTTATTTCATTTCATTCATGACCAGTAGAATCTTGACTCATATCTCCATGGTTATACCAAACATAATATTTTGTTTGAAATACAAATTTCATTAAATGGTAGCTAAATTCTTCCCATATTAACTATGATCTTCCAAAAACTATATAGCCTGGAAATTGTATACAACCTCCATCTGAAGCATTGTTAAATACAAAATCTAAAAAATTCTCAAAATTATTTTTAAACTCCGTTGAAATATGATTGGTATGATATATCCATCTTATATCCATTCTATTACAAGGAAAAAATAGTTATATTCTAATCAAAAATGTAAACAATAATTAAAAAATTCATTACAATCAATTTTATTGTTAAATTAATCAAATCATACTAGTAGATAGAAAAAATGAGAAATAACATATTTTATATGTGATGAAAAATATCTATTTGTAGCACTGGATTCAAAAGTGTAAAACCGAGACATTATATTTAACAATTAAATGGACAACATTAATTGAGGCTATATTTGTTTGTTTCTTTTAATTATGTTTTAGCTTTAATTAGAATCCCATTATGTAAATATCATCTTTCTAAATTATTTATTTTCAAAAAAATGGACAATAGTTGTAAATTGTGTCAAGAATATCATTTTTTAAAATAAACTATTAAAATAAAATGGATTTGGTAAATAATAAGTTTCTAACTCGTATACTCCCTTGGTATTATGTTTAACATGTAATGGTATACATAATTAATAATTCTTTTGGTCTCAAAAATATTTTATGTTCAATAGTGAAACACTAAGATCGTTATTCTTCTATAATCCTTTTTGAAGAGTCATTAATATCAAATATATTATAAAAATAAAATCAAAGAGGCAAGCACTAAAACAATTTTTTGTTATTATAAATAACCACACAACGACATCAAGAGGGATTGAATTGAAGATGAAATAAAACTCAATTTGCATCCCACCCAATAATAAATGTTTATTAGAGGACACTATTTCTAATAAAATAGATTATATCATAGCATAAAAAATTAAAAAAGGGAAATTTACTATAAAAAATAAATCTATTAGAACATAAAAACATAATAGTTAAGTTTAATTCACATTTTTTTTGAACTTTCCTTATTTTGTATCGCCAATTTCATCCCTTTTAGTATCAGAGATAAAATTCTTACCTCTATCCTATAAAGGGATGATCAAAAAGGTAAACCATAATGGGGAAAGGATGGATCCATGTCTATGATAGAGTGGTATGTGTAATTATAGTTGAACTATACCATGATAATTTATTATCCCATATATAGCTAGAATCTAACATGAAATCCCTTTTTCAGATCCTTTAAAGCATAAAAGTATTAATTTTCATAGTCATTAATCTAATGGAGATATTTTTTAATGATCCATTATTGGTTCCTGAATTAATCCTACAATCACATCCATAGATAATATGTGAACCATGTTTCTTGTTATAAAGTGACCATATATAGTACATCATACAATCAGAAAACATAATTTATTTATTAGCATCAGAATCCATCTATTAAACTCTAACCATGAATAGGGACACAATATTATTACAATATTTAGTCTCAAAACTAGAAAACTTCTTACTATGATTGGTAAGATGCGCCAATCATGGTTTCTCTAATATAATCCCAATCATTTACTCTATACAATCTTTTCTATAATAAAAAAGATTATACTTTTCTATAGTCCAATATGAACTGAGTTGCATGCGAACTTACAATGATTTATATCTACGAACACAACAATTATAATTATTTTTAAGTATTGAGAAATCCAAAATCAATCATATATCAAAGATAAATGAAAAAATATGAAATTATACAAATTGAATCAAGAATGATGTCATTTGGATTGAGAGAGATATAATTTGTTTTTAGAACCATGATAGAATTTTTTGGAACCCTTGACTTTGTTGTTGTTGAGGTATCCACCCCATGAAATTGTTTTGATTATTAAAATCTAAATAATTGTTATCTTTTAAATATATACCTTGGATTTTGTTCATGGTTATCATCACATCCATATTTTATTTCAAGGAATCTAATTTTTCAAAAACCAATCAATTATTTTCAACCTTCTGAACTCCTAAATTTTCTTCATATTCACCTTACCATTGGAATATATTTCTCAGCATGTTATCTAATAATGCACAGCTCTCTTCCTATTATGTTTTAATTAATGAACATATAGTTTCAATATATAATATTAAAGAATTAACCTGAAAATGATCCTTATATAATGTTTTTATTAGAAAACACATCTTTATATAAAGATGGTGACACTTTTGAACCATGTATTTAAACATATCCCATGAACTATAAATATATTCATCATTTAATTGATTGAAATTTAATATATTAGTATTTATATCAATATAATTGTAGGGAGGGATGAATAGAGTCAAGAACTTCTATACCAAGTCATCCCAAGTAGTGATAAAGTGTGATGGTAGACTTTGGAAACATTTATGGCATTTTTCAATAAATTAAAATTAAAATAAGTTCATACTTAACAAATAAATTGAAACATTATTGAACTATATTGTATGAAAAAGTTTTAGAAAACTTTCAAGGTGATAGTTTTGGTATTTGTGAGTTAGTTTGGTGAATTGTATTCAGTTTCATATCATTTTTACTATTATCAGCTTTATCTCAAAGTGTTTCATAGTGATCAGGGGTACATGAATGTTTATATAAAAACATAGTAGTAAATTTTAACCATAATCTATTAGAGTTTGAATCCCCATATATCTTCTTCTCATCATTAGGTTAGCTCTTTATTCCTTTTTTCTACTTCTATGGTATCTTCCTTGACCTTCCTCTAATTTTGTATGCTCCTCTCTATCACAGGGTTATAGTAGAATATTTCATATTCCTTATTTCCATGATTTGAGTGTTTTCAATCAATGATACAACCAGAAACTCTTATAACAAGAATAAAAAGTGTAGCATATAAATAAAAAAAATTAATGTTAGAATGAATTATTAAATATCTTAAAGCATTTGAGAAACCATCCCCAAAAACAACTACAAAAACAAGACTATTACATGGGGAAGAATTAATTATTATAGAAAATATAGTTTAAAAATATAAGAACTCAAATCAAACACTAACTTCTAAAATGGTTTAGTATGTATAATGATCAGAGTAGAATTGAATATTATTTATTAAACACATAATTAATTATTTGGAAATAATGAAAATGATAATGGTTTTCATTTAGAAACTATCAATATGGAAAAGAATATAATGCTTTGTAAATTAATGTCCATTAATTAGTGGAGTAATGATTGATGAATTCAACTAGATGTTGTTCAAAATAGATCTTAGTGATCTCACTCCAATGTAACAATCTATCTATTTTAATTATGCTAGTTTTTTAATCTCATGTACTCAAGTTAATCAACTAGATAGGTAACATAATACCATTTTTAAACAGAGAAACCCTATTCCACCCAATTTTTATGGAATTTATATATGGTTATTTTTTATGTATTTAATGGAAAACCTCACTCCACCCTCTATGGTCTAGGGAGGAAGAAGAGGATAATATTTATGAATAAAATAACTAAATAAAAATACATACAAAATTAATAATAATAACATATTACACTAAATAAAATTTACCATAAATACATTCATTGGTACTAAAATAGTTTTCCCCTCATGTTCTCCATGGGAAAATGTAAAAAAAAAACAATAATAAATAACCTAGTAGTAGAAATATATATGAAAATATTCCCTAAAAAATATTCTAGAAGTCCCAATTGAAAGTTCCCTCCATATCATTTTTTCTCCACAATTTATAGACAAAAATTACTTGATTATATCTCAATGAATTATCTTGTATCACTTATATTATTTATTCTTAATTATCCCAATATTTCTCCTAATCCTAGTCTACTCAAGTTTTAATATTTATCTCTACACATGATATTCTGTTATCTCCTTTCAAATTATATCTGAATATGTTTCTAGAAGATTTATATGTTTATCTGAGATTGTATCATCCATATCTATTTATATTTTTAGCTTTTATCTCCACTTCTATTCTCTTATTATCTCTAAATTTTCCCAAATTTGAACTACTTAAATATAATAAAGTTACTATCTTCATGGTCCCATATTAAACTCCAAAAAATATTTTCATGTTTATCCAGGAGATAAGATCATCTATCTCTATATATCTTGTGTAGATAAAAATTATATAATGTAGGAGGTGTACTACAGTGCAGAAGAACTCACGTGACCTCAACTTCCATATGGTTTGTAGAATAATATATAGGATAATCCTCCATGAAAAACTCATGATCCTGTTGATTCGATTTCCTCCAAATCATAGAAACATCATATGTTGAAAAATTCATTTCCAGTATTTTTCATTCTTCTTCATCTTTTCTCCATGGTGAAAGAATGATTATGTGGTAAAATACTCCATGATCAAGAAACAACTTCATCTTTATTGACTCTAGGGTCTCCATGACATAGTTTATTCCCGAATTATAGACCTTATACTCACTATATATAATTCATAACAATTTTTATTTTTTGAGAAAATACAAATCAATAATATATCAAAGATAAATTAAACAATATGAAATGAAACAAATTGAATCAATAAAACTCAAACTAAACAATGAATCAATTAACCATACCTGAAGATGATTAGGGACTCATTATCAAAGAATAACTGAATCATAAAAATATAGAAGGGGATGCTTGACTAGTGGGGATCCTTGAACTAGGAGGGATGCTCAACCATAGGTGATGCTCGACCTATTAGAATGGGAAGCTCGACCTAGAGGGAATTCACGTCTACTGAGGGAAAGCTCGAACTAGGAGGGGATGTGTGACCGAGGAGGGGATTCTCAACCAAAGGATGAGGAGGTGGGGGATTCATGTTGAATGGAGGAGGGGGATTAGTAAGGGTGTCTGTTGATTGGAGGAGGAGAAGGGGTGTCGGGTGAGGGAAATGTAGGGGGGCAAGGGAGCTGCAAGGGGGTGGGGGGAGGGGGTTATGGCCTAACAACTGAGGGGGTCTAGCATGGGTGGGGAGAAATTATTATCCCCTCTATATCAATAGTTGAGTAAAAACTATTGTTATATATTTTCTATAACCATGGTTTATTCAAACCCTAATCAAGTTATACCCACGGTTTATAAAATCGTGGGTATAGCTTCGTGGAGTTAGACCCTATTTCCAGTAGTGTGACCTATAAACTATATTATGTAATCCTAATTTTGGAAAATATCTAGGGTTTAACACATAACCTATAGATATTAGAGGAAGGTCATCATGGGAGGATTTCTCACACCTAGACTGAGGGACCTCGAGATCGGTGATGAAATTATTAGATTTCACCAAATACAATGACTTCAAATAAAACTCTATTAGAAATCGATCCAATTTTCAAGTAGGTATTAGTTATTTGTGGATTTTCCCTATTACTCTTAGATTTTTCCATGGATTTTATATTGATTTGTATTCCCTTGATTATTATCATTGTTTTCATAATCCAAAAAAATCAATTATTTTTATTGACATTGGATTGATTTTTTACACTAGAATCCCTTACATTTTTATGTTTTAAATGATGGATATCAGTGTTTAGATTTGATAGGAACCCCAATGAATTTACTTGATTAATTTTGCCTTCGTTCTTCTATTATTTTTGTTCATTATCGACCTAAGGTAGTTCGATGATTTGACCATGGATCTAGTTTGAATCATGATCAAACACTTGAGTTATGATGATTTGTTTAAATATCATCAAAGATATTTTTTTTGAAGTAATAATTATCAAGATAGATATATAGGAAGTTAAAATAGTTGAGGAACAACCTGGAGTCATGACAGGTGTGACTGGTAATACACAGGTTGACAGAAAAACATTTTTTCCAACCATTAGAGGAAAAATATCGATGACCGGGGAGGATTCCTTCAATATATTCCCTTTTCCACCACATTGGGTGAAATTTATAGTAGGATATATAGATTAAATATGATTACGAAGAAGAATTTATTGTCTGCGAGATTCCCAACTACACTTTGTCTTTTCTAAAATAACACCCAATGTGTAGTCTACTTTCTAGGGCAGCTAGGGTGTCCTAACTGAGTTAACTATCACACAACCATTTTTTGGGACTATATAATATATGAACCCATCTCAATTATCCAAGCCATGTATAGGGAGTACATACCTTGGACCCTGAGTGGTCTTACAAACCCTATCCTCCTTATGGATGTACCGTGTGACTCTACCAATCTAGCCAAACATTGTTCATATAGAACATTCATGAGACCATGGGTATTCTCCCATGCCGTGTTGCTAGGACCACATATCATGTACCTTCCATTTTTACATGTTGAGTTTAGATGTATGAAATGACTAGGAAATTATATGGAAGTACACCCCTACAACCCAAAGGATATACCAAACACTTATTTTTAAACATTCTACATATTGTATCTCCCTCTATGTGACTCATAATTGGACTCATGAGTAGTTGTTCCAGACTTTATTTCCTCATTCTATGAGATGGTGGACTTTGTTTAGATAACATATATATGGTGGGGGAAAGAGTGATGGATTTTATAGTTCCTCTTGGATAGTTATCCAACATACAGGCCTAGTAAGATCATTAGAGTTGATGATGGTATCAGTACTCCCATAATAGAGGAACTATATCTCAGGGAATGGATTAACCATAAACCTTATATTAGTTTTTTTTTTGTACTCCCTATTCACATTTGGGTGCATTTACTCTCTCTGCAGAGTTGGTACATCCCCATCATGAGGCTCTAGTGGGGATAGGTCCCTCTACTAAAGTTAGAACTCCCTCGACTGAGGCATCACCAAATGTGGTGAAGTTCCTCCAATACATTATCATGGTAATACATGAGAGTGAGTATTAATATCATGATTTATTAATGTGTGGGAAGACTTAAATTATATGTCTGGTTGTGGTGATCAATATCACATTCTCTCGTAACCTCAGTTTCTAGATAAATATGCCTATTTTTTTGGGTTCATCCCCTTCTTTTCTGTTGAGATTACTGTTTATTTCTATTGCTTACCCTTTGGTTTTTGGGGAATCTTATTATGTACTTATATACTCACCCTTAAATAGGATTTTCCCAAAGATTTTGGGTCTTATTTAGAAAAGTTAAAGTTATAATCTGACCTTAGTGGACCCATTGTAGGTGGATTTTAGTAGTACTTTATGATGGTGACCACATGAAGTGGTGGATATTGGTGTTTTAGAGCATGGTTCACCTCCTTATTAGTTTTTTGGTTAGTACTCATATTTATTTGTTTTTTTGTGGTCATATTTATCCTTTAATACATTTAATATATTTATGTACTCTACTATGGTTGTGATATAATTGGTGGTGTGTCGATGTATGAGTTCATTAGTATAAGACCTCCCTTGTGTGTTTTATACCTAATCGATGATAGTCTCCATCCCCTATACTATTGGATATATTATGGGGGTGTAACTCTTGTCTTTCCACCAATCTTTGTGGGCCCTCGATGGGTTAGTTCTCAATAAAGTGGTATCTGAGTGGGTCTATCATAGGTATAGTTTTTTGAGTTATATGTGTAATTAGGATAGGTTTATAAACACATGGAAATGTTTTTAAGGTGTATCAAGTTTGGATATTGAGATAGGGAACCCAATACTGGGGTGATGACTGAAATATCCATATAAGAGGAATCTAACCACCTTATTATTAACTCAGTATACTGTGACATAGGTTATACGAAAAACAATGGTACATGTATCATATAGGAATGGGTATTTAACTTCCATGAACATATTCAGTCTATTCCCCTAATATTATCTTCTTAATATAAACCATATTGGGAATATTAAGGATGCCACCATGATAACATCCAATGAGGATTCCACAAAAATTCTTGAGGTTGATTAGCTCAGTGATGAGGCTTCTTTTTCAGGGTCTAGTTCTTAAGATATCCCATCTGAGTGAGCAGTGAGTAGTGCACTCCCTCATTGAGTGTTGAGCTGACCCAACTATTATAGACCATGATAGTGAATCCCTATATGTTGAGAATCCAATAGTTTTGATGGGATTGGATTATTATTAATGTAATATTAGTGCGCTTCTTGATTTTTAATGACATAGATCACTTATTCCAGGTGCTAATATAGGCCCCGGTCTTGGAGTACCTCTTGGAAAAGGATAGATATATAGTGAGAGTAGATAGAGAAAACCACACAGTAGATTATTCTATATCAGATAATATGCATATATAATTGTTCTTCTTTTGAAATATGCATAGATATAATAATACTTATACCGATGGTTCATCAACAAAGAGATCCCATCAGAGATCTAGTTAACTGGGAGTTTTATGATGCTATTTTTGTAATGGTATAAGTCACATGTCACATGTCTTCATTACCCAAAGTGTTACAAGATAGATTAGATGGTATATTGAACTTTGTAGAAGATGAAATGTTATGATTAGATACCCCTTAGGGATGATCATGGAGGATACCTTGGAGATGGAGCAATCTAAGGGGTTGAAAATCCCTAGTAGGATCACCCCTTAAATAAGATGATTCTATGATTTTCCTTCACCACCACCAAGAAGACCACAGTGGTTGTAGAGATATAGAGGCATAGGGTGTGTGTAGTTTCATGATATTTAGGTATATGATTCTGAGGCAACATAGATGATACAAGGTATGATGTGTGTCATTTCAAAATTAACTACATTATGGATAGACACATTCATACATCATTTTTTATTTCCATATACATAATTCATGAGCATTAGATTCTAGAAGATTTGTTATCCCAATATATGAATATGGGGGATCCTACTAGTGGATATTACACTATCTCACACATCCGCCAATATTGTAGGGTTTTACATAATAGATAATTTTTTAAAATATACCTCTTCGTGGATAAAATCATGAAACATGATGTTTTTATTGTTATGGATTGGATATCTGTTATACATTCCATGATAATATGCCACCATAAGAGAATGATGTGCCTTTAGAATAATGGGATGAGATTTTCCTTCACTGGTGAGAAGTAATATCAGATATAGTGAGATTGGATCATATGCAGGAAATTGAAACCAATATCTTATGAGTTGGATAGCTTATCCCTTGGTTCAATTATCACTACTTGCTTTTGTATTCCACCAGTAGTGGGGGAATATACATATTTCATCCCCATTGATGTTTTAGGACTACCACTATGAAGATAGATTGACTTCAGCAATGGATTGTGTCCCGACACTGCTCTGATATCTTTTGGGACATTTCAGATGGCCCTAGTTTAGTTACTAGAGTTGAGGGTGAAGTTGGAGGACCATAAAGAGAATGTATTTTTCAGAACTAGTGTGATCCCCTGGATGCCTCATGTGTTGTTCACTAAGAAGGTGTACAAGATTTTGAGGCTATTCATTGATTATTATTTTCTAAATTATGTGACGATTAAGAATAGGTACCCCTTTATAAGGATCAATGACCTATTTGAACTAATAAAAAGTCTAGGATTGTTTTAAAAGATTGACCCCATGCTCAGTTACAACTAGTTTTGGGATCACATGGAGGATATTCTGAATATGGAATCTCGATGTCACTATGGGCACTATGAGTTCTCATTAATGCCCTTTGGGGTCATGAATTACCCCCACTATCTTCATGGTACTTAATAACCAGATCTTCTATACATCCTTAGATTGGTTCATGTTTTTTTATCGATGACATTATCATTTAATATGTGTCTTAGTATGAGAATACAGAGAACATGAGGATGGTCGTAGAGTTACTCTTGGTGCACCACCAATATTGTAAGATCATGAAGTTCCAATTCTAGATTAGAGAGGTATGCTTTATAGGGAATTCCATATCTAAATATGGTGTATCCATGTACTTAGAGAAGATAGAGGTAGTGTTTGATTTGGTCCCACCCAAGAGCATATCTATGATGTAATGTTTTCTTGTTTTGGTAGAAACTATTGAAGGCTTATGGGAGAATTTTCTAGGATATTTTTCCCTTTTATTAGATTCACATGAAAAGGATAGCCATTCTCTTAGATTGAGAACTATCAAAAGTCCTTTGAAGAGATAAGTAAGAGGTTAATCATCTATTCTATTTATGAACTTCTAGAGTATGGTGTTGATTATTTAGTGTTCTATATGATCATAAATTTACAAGAGATTCTCTAGATGGATTCTATGAAGGTGGGGAGAACGTGATACTTTTACAAGTATAAATAGTGGTCTTGGTTACATTGTATTAGGAGGTATTGAGAGAGTTTCATAACTCCCCCTTATAGGTATATCTTGGAGTGGTAGTGATTTACTAGGAAATTTGACAATAGTTTTTGTGGGAAGGTATGAGGTGTTGTGTTGCTGACTATGTTTCTCGATGCCTAACCAATCATCCCCGTTAAGGAAGATCATTATCCTCAAATCGGTTTGACTCAAAGTCTTGATATCCCAGAGTGGATGTAGGATATCATATCGATGTATTTTTTTATGGTGATTCCATGGATAGTGAGTATCCATGACACTAGATGAGTAATTTTTTATCAAATTACCATGTTGGGTAATTTTATTTCTTTTAGGGGGAAGTTTTTTATTGAGATTTTAGTGTAATTTCATGTGCATGAGAATTTCAAAATTCAAGGGTACCCTCAATTTTATTTCCAACCATGATTCTTGGTTCATATCATAGTTGTAGAGATGTTTTTGGGAGGCTTCTATGAACCGGCTATAGAGGATCGTGACATTTCACTGCTTAACTGATGGCCAGATAGAGCAAAGGATCCTGGTTTTTTAGGATATACTAAAAGAACGTGTGTTTGAATTATATCAGAGTTGGGAGGATCACCTATGTTCTATGGAGTCCCCTTATAATAACATCAATCTATGCACAATTATTATAAAAACATTTCAATATTTGTATGGGAGATCCGGAGGGTTACCCTTAGGCTAGAAAGAGATAGGTGAGTAATATCTTATGGGACCAGTGATGGTGTAGAAGATGATGGGAAAAAGTTAAGGTGATCTTCTAGTGAATGAATACCACATAGAGTAGATAGAAATCATATGCAGATTGATGTTAAAGACTATTGTAGTTTCAAAAGCAAGATCATGTGTTCTTGAATTTCTCTCGATGATGAGGTCTATAAAGGATTTTTTATGTTCAGTTAGGGTATCATATTTTCCTAGAGTTTCATCTATTCTGCCCACATACTTCACATGGTCGGTAAGGTTTCTTAACACTTGGATATCTCCCAACTATTGGATTGTGTGCATGATGTCTTCCATTTTTAATAGTTGATAATATATGTGTGTAAGCCATAAAATTATATAAATAGGGGTGTGATATACATCAAGGATAGAGGAAAAAAAATTTAGTTTGTAACACCCTGAGATTTTGTGAATTATTATTTTTTCCCAATTAATTTAATCCTTTTGATATTTTCTATTTCACTCAACACTAAAGATATTTTATTTTATATTCAATCTCTATGTTGGGCTTGCATTATATACAGCACCAAGTTAATCATTCACTAAATATTACATAAATTTCATATTTCTCTAGAAATAACATCAAGTTTATCTTGCGTTACACATAATAATAACTTTCTTTTATGGCTTACATAACATGCATGCCTAATTTTTACTGAAAAATGGTATATCAATAAAATGTTATTATTTAAAATAATAAGATAAAACCTAGCCATTAAATTAGAATCTATGAATATTATTAACTAATTTATTATAATTTATGGTTTATATATATATAATATTAATTCATAGGTTGGCAATTAATTATAAATGAATATAAAACCCGATTGAATATAAAAGAGAATATTATTATTTCTATAGTCACAATACAATTTTAACCTAATTAATTAAATTAATTAAAATTATTGAGTGATATTAATGTAATATATATTTTATATATTCAATAAAATATTTTTTATATCTATCCAAAATGTTATATAAACATAAGATAAGAACAAACCCAAATTTATCCTTAAAAACCTATATTTTTAATAAAGTTATTTTTAACGCCTTTTAATGGAGAACCCATTTTAAATTAAATTTTTTAACTTTTATAGATCTAATATTTCAAAATAAACCTCATATATAGAAGTGATATAGAAAAATTAGGTGAGGATAATTTTTTGGTATTTTTCTGTAAGGATTCATTTTTTAATGAATAGTTAAAAATACTGGATTTTAATTCAAAACTTTCTTTTCGTCTAATTTATTTATAAGGTTAAATTTCATTTTAATTTTGTTTTAAATTTTAATTAGATATTTTTTTATAAATTAACCCGATTTATGTCATTATAATCAATTTAACTTTTTAGTTGTGTGTAAAAAACTTAACAAATATTATACGTTTTTACATTAAAAACTTGCAGTGTCGTCCCATCAGCAAGATTAATTTTAAATTAATTTCTGACACTTATATTATTACTATTTGTAAAAATAATGGATTCCATGTTTTTAATTATTATATTTTATAATTTCTGATAAATTCAAAAAAAATTGACCAAAATGATTAGAGAAAGTGATTAAAATTAATTACAAGTATTAAGAGAAAAATTAGGTTAATAAAGTGATAAACCGTAACTTTAAGATTCCAAAAGACCTATAAACTTGGAAAAAACCCTATTATATAAATTAATAGTACATTAAAATTCCATTATTTATTGTGTATGGTTTAGTATTTCTTTTTATAGGTAAAAATGTGGGTACACATAACTTGTTTCAAAAAATGCCAAGTTTGTCCTTTCCCTTCCCTATAAAAGGCCACCTCCTATCCATATTCTTAACACATATAAAACCACTTTTTTCTGCCAAGAACTGCCAAATAAAGATCATAAAATTACTTATTTACTCCTAGAAGCCTCCCATTGTGCAGAAATAAATCTAAGGAATCCTTTTGGCATACACCAAAAGGAGTTACTCGATTAAGAGCTGATGTCTTCTCTCAAGCTCCTTTCTTTTAATTTATTTTTCCACCCCCTATACTATATTTATTCCATTATCATATAGAAACAATATTATATTCAATATAATAGTATTTTCTTATGCTAATTATTATACCTACACTTTCAGACACCTCCATCTAATGGGTAACGAACATATTGTTTACGTGTACTGCGAACTACCGTCTCACTAAATGAAGATTGTACATTTTTTCCTCTACCACCTCTCATGGTGGAAATTATGATAGAAAATATGGTTATATATGTCATATTTTATATTTATTATGTTTATAAGCTTCTATATTCCTTTTAAAACACGTATATATTTACTTTCGATTTGGTGTAAATACGATAATTTTGTTTGAGGAAGTGTGGACTACCACCCCCTCAAAGCGATGTGATTCGTTCACACACTACATGGAATGTATTAAGGATTGGTTTAGTAAACTTATATGATATATATATAATTATAATTATATTTTAATAATATTATATAAATATTTACATATATTTTATTCTCTTTCTTTCTTTCAATATTATAATAAAAACTGAAGCAATGTTCATGCGTACGTACAACTTACCGTCTCCATTAACAGTATATTCCATTTCATACTTATATATTCTATAGATTATTATAATACAAATATACTATATATAAATTATATTTATATCATTTATTTCATTATGTAGTCATGATATAATTATAAATACTGAACTCATAACAAATTAAGGCACATGCGAAGAACAAAGTGGATATTACCCGAAGTAAAACCTTAACATAATATTGTAAACAAAAAGGTAATATAAGGTCATAATAAAAGAATATATGGTATAATATATAATAATATGGTTCTATAAAAGAATTATAATAAATTTATATTTATTTTACATGTGCTTTGATTGAGTATGACGAGATTCAAGACACAAGGTAAGGGAATCTCATCTCACTTTTTATTTCCGTGAGATACATGCTTTATTCACCACCCATTATTTTTGTGTGGTGTGTATAATTCCCATGGATGTATTATATGATTACTATATATAAATTTATGAGTATTTAAATATCTATTATATGATCTTTACTTCATGGGTTTAATGTTTCAAAAGCTTCCAAATCGGTAAGATAGTTTTGTCTCAATTTACATTCTTTAAGACACATGTTTTGTTATGCAGCTACTTTATTTTTTGAGGTGTATATACTTCCATTTGACATTTTATATAATTAATCTACTTATTTTAATTATATTTTTAATCTTTATTTAATTCTCTTCTCTTACAAATATATTATGATCACATGTAACCAAGTGGTAAGAGTTTATTAAAACAATCTCATCGCTTTTTAATTTTGTTAAGGATTATGCTTCCTTTGATGAAATATTATGATTCTAATATCAATAACAATCATGAGTTTTATTATCATCTATTTCTTAAAGATATATCCTTGTATTATTACCATTTTTTCACTCTTTTGTACTTAATATAATTAATAAAAAAATTAATTAAAATCAGACAGTATTTATCTCTTCGGTCGAAAATCTATTTTATTTAAAAAACCATGTCTCCATAAAAGTTTTCAAAAATGTTTTCAAATGATACTTGAATATCATTTTCAATGAAAAGTTATTTTTAAAAATTAATTGTGATTTTAAAAACCATATTTATAATTTTTAAATGTTATTTTAAAAGAAATGGCTTTTATAAATTTTTTAATCTTTATTTATAAGTTTTCGAAGTATTTTCAAAGAAATGGGTTTCAAAAAATTGTCAAGAATTAATTATACATTTTAAAATTATCTTCAATGAAATGGTCTTCAAAACAATTTTAATATTTCATTATAATTTTTCATATTTTTTCAAATAAAAAGGTTATTAAAATGTTTTGATGCTTATTTTATAAGTTTTCAAGGAAAAATATTTTCAAAATTATTTCAAGTTTTCTTTATAATTTTTTAATTTATTTTATAATAATATTATTTTCAAAGGGTTTTATGTATTAAAAATATTTTTTCAAAGAAGAATGGGTATTTTCCTAATGAAAAAATTTTGCAAGTATATTTCAAAATTATTTTCTCTCTAAGATGGAATATATTGATGTTACTCATGCCTTTATAGGAAATGATCTAAAGGTTATATTCAGATTATTTCTTGAATTGTTTATGTTTTGATGGAATGATTATTATGACACTAATTTCTCTTCCACAAGTTATGTGATTTTCAATCCCACTTTTTTCATAGGTTATGTTTTAATGAAATGATTAGGAAACCTATCAATATTTCATCGGTTATGATGTGTTGAAATGATAATGATGCCCATTTAATTTCATAGGTTATGATTTTTGTCTATGAAACCCATATATTTTTATGGGTCATCATATGATACATGTTTTATTATCTTGTGGAACATGTATGTATGATATTATTATGTAATAGGTGGGACCTATATCTCCCTCCAATGCATTGGGTAATGATAAGTTGTATATGATCTCAAAGGGTACATGGGTTATATCCCAATCCCAAAAATAAGAAGTTACATGGGTTGTATCCCAAACTAGAAAAAATAGGTACATGGGTTGTAGCCCAATCCTAAAAAAAAATAAGGTGCATGGGTTGTAGCACAATCATAAAATTAAAAGGGTACATAGGTTATAGCCCAAGCCCAAAAATAAGAAGGTACATGGGTTGTAGCACGAGCCTAAAAGTAAGAGGGTACATGGGTTGTTTTCCCAATCCCTTAGAAGGTACATAGGTTATATCCAAATACTAACATGTTATAAAGGTCATGGAAGTTAGCCTTGTCATAATATTTTCTATTATTATTAGCATGCATCAAATTCCATGTATTATTCCTATGTTATTCTTTCATGACTTATGCTATTAATTATCTTATGATATATGTCTTATGAAATTACAATATTTATTAGGATATATAATATATTGGTTATGATGTTAAAATGTTTTTATCAATTTCCATGCCCTTTTTTCATGTTATTCTTACAAATTTCCATTATTTACACTTATTAGGCATCTAATATCATGTATTTATTATGTTTCCTTTCCATAGGTTATGAAGAAATCTTTTAGGTAGAATTAAAAAATGTGTAGATATTTATGGGATATTTTGAAGATATTTCACTAGGATATAAGATTTTTTTTCAATATTCAAAAGAAACTAAACTATTACAGTCCTCAAGCATTTATTTTTGTAATGTATCGAATATTCATCCAAAATGATTTAATATCCATGTATGTTAAGCCAGGGTAATTATAGTTGGTATCATAGGAGAGGTTTAATCAACCTTTGGAAACTAAGATGAGAAAACTTTAGTGAGATACCAAGGTATATTTCTAATGATATGTATAGAGATGTATTTAAGGATAAGTATAATGATGAGTCAACATTTAGGAAAATGTCCTGGAATTTTGGTAAGGGATAGAGTGAGTGGTTTCCTGGAAATATATCATTCTGTAGATATTACAAGTGGATGTAGCTTTCACATAGATTCACCTAGGGGTAAAAACTCTGACATGATGTCTCAGGAATGACTCAAGGTAATTTGGTATACAACAATGATCCTTGCTTTATACCTGGTTTGACACTCCCAAGGGATATGACTTAGAAATTCACAAACTCTTCACTAAAAATTATGAAGTATTTGAATAAACGATGACTATTAATTACCTAGGATAAACCTAAGGTGTCCTCGATTAAAAGGTAGGTGTCATTATTTTGACATCATATAAGTAATTTTCATGATTATGTAGATTTCTTATTTAATATGTGTTTATCACCTCATCCATTCTAGTTTTTGTAAATTTAGAGAACTAGAAGAAACATAATTAACATTGAATGTTTCATATGTGGAAAGTATGTGCATTTTTCAAATCTATTTCCCAAGTATAAATCATATAAAGAGAACTAGGAAAGGGGTATGAGTATTGGTGATACTTATGAAGATAAACAGACCGCAAAAGAAATTTGAAAGGTATGTGTTGTTCTTCCAGTATTTTTTTAAATTGATTATAAGAATAATTATTAGATTTAGGTTGAGAAACCATAATACATGATTCATATTTCATATTCTAGGAAATAGGTATTAAGGAATAATTTTATAAACCCTGAGTAATGGTTTATAAATAAAGTTGAATTAATGAAGTATTTATGTTTTGGAATTCAAATATTATATTACATGAATCATGAAATGTGTAAGTGTTTTCAGTATAGTTTTTCATTAAGTATTGAAAATTTCATGTTGAATGTTGATGAAGACATAGAAAAGTGATTTCATTGAAAGGTGATATTTTGATTAAGGGATTATAACCCTTAATTAATTCCTTAAATTGAGATAATGTTCATTGGATAATGATATGCTGTATATGAATAAGTAAATTAGATTAGACAGATTACCTTAGAACTGATTATTGAAAAAATGATCTATTTCATCAAGTATGAAGTATACAGCTTCTTGAATTTAAAGAATATATCCATTAATCATTGGAATAAGTAGGGATGAATGTTTTCTAAAAGGATTTATAGTAATTAATGTTATTACCTTGTTTCAAGGGAATATACAATGAGGTTATTCACATATTTGGAATGTGACAACCAAGTGGTACTTTTTGATATATGGTGGATCAAAGATAAGCTAATTTCATGACGTTATTTCAAAAGATTTTAATTTTCATCTTTCATAAGAGTTATGAGGTTAACAAATTATGTAATGATTATGTTAAACTTTAGATTATGTTTTTGAGAATAAAGTATTATCTTACCATAAGAGAATTTATGAATATTGGATAACCTGTTATAAAAATGTGGTGTTGATGGTATTTAAAGACAAATGGGATGGAATATCATTGATCTAATGATCTGTTGCTGCTTCAAGAATGAAAATTTAACCTTACTTTTTGGAGAAAGAGATGAAGTTAATCATGGAACAACAAAAGATGAGGTTGTCCTGAAATCATAAAAGTGTATATTTTCATGAAAATTATTTTAACTTTAGGAAAAAGGATTATGAAACCAAAAATTTTATCCTAGTACCTTCATTTTTTATGAATCATATGGTCCCTTATTTCATCCCAGATTTATGGCATTCTAATTGTTAACTTTATCCTAATCTTTTTTCTATCACTATCCATCAGAATTTGATAGTTATATTTTTCTTACATGTCAATGTTTTCACTTCCCACATTTTTCCCCTATGTGTAAACCCAGTTATATGTTACTTTTGTTAACCATTATCATTCTAACATTCCCTTTTTAAGGGATGTTTTAATATTCATTTTTACGATGTGGGTTTCTATGAATGAAAATTTCAAGTATTAAACCTTTGATAACTGAGATGAATTTTGAGGTTGAAATTTATTTTATGGGGGGTAGAATGTAACACATCTAGACTTTATGAATTATTATTTTTCCCTAATTAAGTTAACTGTTTTGATATTTTTCATTTCACGCAACACTAGAAATAGTTTATTTAATATTAAATCACTATGTTTACCTTGTGTTATACGCAACACCAAGTTAATCTTGTACTACCTGAAACATAAATTTTAGATTTATCTATATAGAACATAGATTTTATCCTATGTTAAATGCAATAATGACTTTCCATGATGGATTTCATAACATGCATGACTGATTCTTACCAAAAAATAGTATATCATTAAAATGTTATTGTTTAAAATAATAAGATATAACCTAGATGTTAAATTATCATTTATGAAAAATATTAACTAATTTATGGAAATGTATATTTTACATAAATATAAGATAAATCCATAGATTACCAATTAATTAGAAATGAATATGAAAACCGATTAAATATAAAGGAAAATATGTTTATTATTATCACAAAAAAAATTAAACTAGAAATTAAATTAATTAAAATTGGCGAGTGATATTAATATAATATATATGTTATATATTCAATCAAATTTTTTTATATTCATCCAGTAGATTTTATAGACATAACATGTGAACAAACCTAATTTTATTCTTAAAACTGTATTTTTTATAAATCTATTTTTACTACCATTCAATAGAGAACCAATTTTAAATCTAATTTTTTGAACTTTTATAGATTTAATATGTCAAAATAAACTCCATATTTATAATATAAACATAAAAACTTGGTTAGTAAAAAATTGTATTTTTCTGTAAGGTTTCATTTTTTAATGAATAGTTTCAAACAATGGATTTTAATTCCAAACAGCCTTTTTATCTAATTTATTTATAAGGATAAGTTATATTTTAATTTGGTTTCAAAGTTTAATTAGATCATATTTTTATAAATTTACTTAATTTAGGTAATTATAATCAATTTAATTTTGAAATTTTGAATAAAACCCATATAAAAAGTTTGGATGTTTTTACATTAAAAACCTATAGTGCCATCCTGTCAGTGGGATTAATTTTAAATTACATTATTTAACTTATGTGATTAGAATTTGGAAAAAATGGATTCCATATTTTTTATCATAATAATTTATAATTTCCAACAAGGTCAACTTTTTTTACCAAAAATATTGATGAAAGTGATTAAAATTAATTACAATAGTTAAGAGAAAAAATCGGTTAACAAAGTACTAAACCATAAATTTAAGACCCAAAATTATCTATAAACTTTTAAAAACCAAATTGGATATATATTATTCATCCATTAACATTAAATTATTTAGTTGGGTTGGTTTTTTATGTCTTTTGTTAGGAAAAAACATGGGTACACCTAACTTTCTTCCAAAAATGCCAAGTGTGTCCTTTCCCTTTCCTATAAAATCCACCACCTCTCTCTCTTCTTCACACCTCTCAAACTACTTATTATAGGATAGTATATTCCAAATAAACTTCCAAACATTAATCCCTTACTCCTAGTGTCATCACCTTGGAAATAAATCAATCCAAGGAATCATTTTGGCACACACTAATAGGAGTTACCCAATTAAGAGGTATCGTATTCTCTCATGATCCTTTTTTTATTTTTTTTCTCCACCCTCTCCACTCTCTTTATTAAATTATTGTATATAAAAAATAGTATCTTAAATATATTAGTATGTTTTTATTCTATGTATTTTAACTACAATTACATATACCTCCATGAAAATTGGTAACGAACATGTTGTTTACGTGTACAGAGAACAATTGTCTCACTAAATAATGATTGTTCATTTTTCCTCTACCGCATCTCATGGTGGACATCATAATGGAAAAATTATTTATATATGTCATGGATTATATTTATTATGTTATTAATCTTTTTTATACCTTTTAAAACACATATCTTTTTACTTTCCATTTGGTGTAAATACGATAATTTTGATTGGGGAAGTGTGGGCTACCGCCCCCTTAAAGTGATATGATTCATTCACACACAGAATGGATTGTATTAAGGATGGGTTTAGTGAATTTATATAATATATATGAAATTATAATGATTCAATAATTATATTATATTAATATATACATATATTTAATTTTCATTCATTCTTTCTATACAATAATAAAACGGAAATAGTGTTCATGAGTACGTACGGCTTACCGTCTCCATGAACGGTGTATTCCATTTCAAACTTTTATATTATATATATCATTATAATATTAATATACAGAATATAAATTATTTTTATATCATATTTTACATTATGGAGTCATTATATATTTATAAATGACCAAAGATATAACAAATTAAGACGCATGTAAAGAACAAAGCGAATATTACCCGATGTGAAACCTTAACATAGGATTTTTAAAAATAGGGTAATATAAGGCCCTAATAAAACCATATATGGTATTAGATAAAGAAATATTATTATTTAAATGATTTATAATAAATTTATATTTATTATAATTTTGACTTTAAATAGTACAACGAGATTCAAGACACGTGGTAAGAGAATCTCAACTCAGTTTGTATTTCTATGAGACACATGCTTTATTCACAATCCATTCCTTTTTTATGGTGTGTATAATGACCATGGATTTATTATATTATTATTATAATTAAATTTATGGATATTTAAATATCCATTATACTATATTTATTTCATTGGGTTGATGTTTCAAAAGCTAATAAAATGGTAACACCATTTTATCTCAATTTTCCTTCTTCGAGACACATGTTTCGTTATGCACCTAAATTATTTTTTGAGGTGTATATTCTTTCAATTGACATGTTATATCACTAATATCATTATTTTAATTATAATTTTATGATTTATTTAATTCCATTTTCTTACATGGATAGTGTAATCCAAAGTGACCAAGTGGTTAGAGTATATTGAAACAATCTCATAACTTTTCATGATTGTTAATGATTATGCTTCCTTTAATGCAATATTATGATCTAGATCTAAATAAAACTCATGAGTTTCCTTATCTTATTTTTCTCTAATATATATCCATGCATTATTACCATTTTTCACACTTTGGTACTTAAGATAATTAATAATTGTTTTATGAAAAATGAGATTGTATTTATCTCTTTAGTCAGAAATCTGTTTTATTTCAAAAACCATGTTTTCAAAAAAATTATCAAAAATGTTTTCAAAAAATCCTTGAACATAATTTTCAAGGAAAACGAATTTTAAAAAAAATATGGTTTTAAAATCCTTCTTTATAATTTTTCAAATTAATTTTAAAAGAAACGATTTTTAAAATGTTTTTTATCATTCTTTATAAGTTATCAAATTATTTTCAATGAATTGTGTTTCAATAAAATTTCAAGAATTATTTATATCTTTTCAAAGTATATTGAATGAAATGGGTTTCAAAACATTTTCAATGTTACTTTATAATTTTTCAAAAAATTTCCCATGGAAAAGGTTTTTAAACTGTTTTGAAGCTTGTTTTATAAGTTTTCAAGGGAAAAGGTTTTTAAAATGATTTCAAGTATTATTTATAAGTTTTAAATTTATTTTATAATAATATTATTTTAAAATGGTTTTATGTATTAAAAATCCTTTTTCAAAGAAGAATGGTTATTTTCCTCATGAAACATTTTTTAAAGATATTTCAAAATTATTTTCCCTCTAATATGAAATATATTGATGTTACTCATGCCTTTCTAGGAAATGATGTAAAGGTTCCATTCATATAATTTCTTGAATGGTTTATTTTTTGATGTAATGATTCTTATGAAACTCTTTTCTCTTCCACGGGTTATATTATTTTGAATCCTTATTTTTATTATAGGTTATTATTTGATGAAATAATTGTAAAAACTATCTATTTTTCATAGGTTATGATGTATCGAAATATTAATGATACCCATTTCATTTCATGGGTTATTATTATTGTTCATTAAACCTATCTCTTTTTATGGGTCATGATATGATACTAGTTTTATTATCTTGTGAGATAGGTATGTATGAATTTTTTATGTAATGGGTGAGACATATATCTCCCTCAAATTCAATGGGTAATGATAATTTTTATATGAGATAAAAGGGTACATGGGTTATAGTTGAAGCTCTAAAACAAGAAGGTGCATGGGTTGTAGCCTAAGACGGAAAATAAGAAGGTATATGGGTTGTATCCAAAGCCTAAAAACAGGAAGGTACATAGGTTGTAGCATAATCCTAAAAGTAAGAGGGTGCACGGGTTATATCCCAAACCAAAAAACAAAAAGGTACATGGGTTGTAGTTTGATCCTAAAATTTAAAGGGTGCAAGGGTTGTTATCTCATGAACGAAGCAGGTACATGGGATGTAGCTTATTCTTAACATGTTATAAAGGTCATGGAACATATCCTTGACATAAGATTTTCTATTATTATGAGCATGCCACAAATTTCATGTCTTATTCATATGTTATCCTTTAATGACTTATGCTCTTAATTCTCTTATGATCTATGTCTTATGAAATTACAATCTTTATTATGAACTCTAATATGTAGGTTATGATCTTAAAAAGTTATTCTCATGTTTCATACCCTTTTTTGATGTTATGATTACACATTTCCTTTATTTACACTTACTGGGCATCTGAGATCACCAATTAATTATGTTTCCTTTACCTAGGTAATGAAGAAAGGTTTTAGGTAGAAATAATAAAGGCATAGATCTTTATGGGAGATTTTGATGATGTCTCAATAGGATATGATATTTTTTTTCAAATATTATAAAGACACTAAACTATTAAGGTCCTCGATTATGTATTTTTTTTATTGTACCAAATATTCATCTAAAATGATTTAATATCCATGTACGTTAATCTAAGGTCGTTATATAGTTTCTATTATTGATCGAGGATTGAGAGGAAAGTATCCATCATGGGTAAACTATCTCACTAGTATGAGTTATTTTAGAAGTACCGAAAACATCAAGAGAGATCATGGGAACATAATATCCAGACATGGGATCACTACCCTCACCTTTTTTAGTATATTTTTGGGATTTTCAGGGTGAAAACCTTAAATTTGGGGATCATCGTCTCTGATTATTATACATAAACCTTTACTTTGTATAATTATTGTTGATGTAATAGTTAATTATTCATGCCATCACCATTTCTATATATGTTGTGGAAATAAATAAAACCATCACATCCAACATGAAAATGTGCATAAGATTTATGAATCAGAGGTCCAATTATGAGACTCAAAGAATAATATGTTATAAGTAAAACATTCAAAAATAAGTACATGATAGTTTCTTTGGGGTACACAGGGTGTACTTCCTATTTCTATTTTGGTCATGTCTTACTACTTCACTAGCATCTTAAAAGGTAATATACACAGTGTTTGTTTTGAGTCCTCTATGTGAATGAGACCACCGAAGGTATAAGGGGTGTACTCCATGAATAAGTCTTGGTTCACTAGGTAGAGTCACAATTTTCCCATAAGGAGAACACGGTATATATGACCTCTCAGTTTCCTATGTGTGTACTCTATATGAAAGGATATGTTATCTAAGTTGGGTCACACAACATGTGTTCCCACCATTAGACTGTGTGATATTTAACGATGTTATGAAATCCAAGCCTCCCTAGAAAGTAAAATACATTACATATTCTCTTTTTAAACACATGACGTGTAGTCATAAATTTCACATCCAATAGAGTCTTCCTCTCATGTCATCACACATCTATTGAGCTCACTATAAATATCATCCAATGTTGTATCCAAGGCAGAAATCATAAATTAGTCATCTCTATTCATCAATTTCTATCCTCTGATTGCTATAAAATGGGATTTATGTCAACTCTTTCATGTTCTGTCACACAAATCACACATATGGGGTGTTCCCGACCTCATTTATCTCTCATTATCTCATCATTGATATTCAATACTTCCAACATTATTTTCTTTTCCAACGTTTAAAAAAATATTTCTGAATCTAGGGTTTGATAATTATTGAAATTGAATCCATGGTCAAATCCATAGACAACCATAGGTAGATAAAGAGCATGAAGGATATCTAAAGAAAGGCACAATAAATATTAAAATTCATTAATTTTCATGGATAATTTGAAAACTAATCATAAGCATGTAACACACGAAAAATAAGGTTTTATTTGAAAATAGATCAAACTAGAGAAAATGGAAATAATTAAATATTTATGGTTATGAAAATAATGATAATAATTTAGGGAGTATGACTAGATATAAAATACATCCCTAAATTTAAGATTAATTTGGTTAAAATCCAAAAATTACAAAGTCCTACATATCAATTAGATCGATCATTGATGAATAATTATTTGTTGTCACTATCATTGGAGAAATCCATGAATTTTATCCTCAATCCTATGATCTCTTGGAAAAATCTAAAAAACCTCCCATGATGAACTTCCAATAATATCTGAGGATTATGCTACTAACCCTATATATTTTCCATAATGAGGATTAAATAGAGTCACTTCTATGATTGATAATTAAAATAAAATGAATAAATTAGTTTATCACTTAATTTATCAAATATTTAATTTATCACTCTTAGTCATCCATGACTACAAACTGCTATGGGACCCTATGTCAAAGAACCATAAGATGTATCATGTGTAAAACATGCATTCTAAATCCAATGGAAGTTTTAGATTTACCACCTAAGTTTCTAATCAATAGGAATTCCATTAATCCCAAATATATGTTTGTATATAATTTAATATAATTAATATATTTAATAAATCTATATAAGGGTCCTTCCACACCTATAATTATACTCCATATCTAAAGAAAAACCAAAAATATTATATTAAAATATTTAAAGGGTCCAGAAATGGAAATCAAAGTCATTTTAATTTAGATTTTTGTTTTCTCACTTATTGAATATATCTTGATTTTTATTTACCTATTTTAATTTCCTTAAGAATATCAAATTCCTTTTAATAGATTTTATTCTAGGAGTTGAATCCAGTATGAATATTCTTGCTGGTGTGATAGATATGGCATGTTATGTTTAGTTTAACTCCTTTTGGTGGTGTGAGAGTTGGATGTTATAATATAGTTTATTTAAAATGATCTATGGAATGAATTTTTGTTTTATTCAGTTTCTATAAACTATAGACATATTATAAATACCATTAAACCCTGCACATTCATTCACCAACTTATATACATATAGGAGAATTGAGGTTTCATGGTGGTGGCTATAGTGTTTTTTGCACTCACACCTTATATGTTGTTGCAACCAATGGTCCCAAACATTGCCTAATTTGGGGGTAGGGGTGAATTGGGGTGTGTGATTTTCATCACATCTTTAATTAGATCTTGTCCTCTTTTTGGAAAGAACAATATGAACCTATCATACTAAATCAAACCTTTAAGTTAACTATGAATAGGAAATAAATTCACTATGAATTTTTTTACATGGGTTACAACTAAGAGATACATCTAAGGAGCATACACTGCTGGTGTTTTGTTATAAGAAGAAAATCACAACTCAAATTTATAATAAAACATTTTAGGAAAGTCTCAATATTTATCCAATGGTTACTCCCTCAACTTATCTCTTGAGACATTTCATCAAGGGAATGTATATAAGAAATTTCAACAAAATTGATAATCCTAATAAATATCTACAATATGGTCAAACACAAAATAAATGAGTGTAATTCCATTTCACTTAAATCTCATTGACTAAAACTAGATCTTCAATATTTTCATTATAGTTATTTTTCTCTTAATTCCATATAAAAGTTTTTTTCTCTACATCATGTTTTAAAAACCAGATATCTGTTTTCTTAAAATCTATCATATTTTCATATCCTCTTTAAAAAAACTCCAAATTTACCCTCCAGTAAATTCCACGTAGAAGTGTTTTATTATAAATTGATTTCAAAAATTATGAATTAAATTCACCAATGAAAACTATTTTATATTCAATATTGAGATCAACCCAAATATTTAAAAAACTATCCACCATGGTTTAGTAATACCACAACCACAATATGAACTTCTTGTATATTTCACCATTTCTATGAGAAAAAGGATTTTTTTAATTTGAAATTAATAAGATTTTATATCATTCCAACTTTAAAATTTTCTTTATCTTGATTCATAATATCAAGGTGTTATCCGGATCATGGAATAGTCTGCATGATCCCAACTTTAGATGAAATATCAAGCTCTTTGAATTGATTAATGTATGCCATTACTATTTTCACACCAAAATTATCTTTGAAATATATACCAAAAAAGGAACAGTCCATCATTATTTTTCAAATACAAATTTTTTAAAACACTATGGAATGTGCTATGGGGTGACCAGATTTGTCTCCCCATTTTTAGTTCACATTTTAGAATGCCTACCAACATACACATCATTGGCTACATGATCTACCAATTTCAAAATCTTAGATATTAACCATGATGAAATTTTTTACATCCTCCATAGTCAATCAACAATGGACCTTCCCACTTTTACATCCTACCCGTAGAGACCCGAATCCTGACGTACATGGACATTAAATTACTTTTGCGGAATACTTAGTACATAACAAACACACACACAAGGATCGTAATAGTTTAGTGTCTTTGGAAACTCGAAATATAATCTTCTAATCGTGGTGAAAGATCTCCAACATCTCCCATAAAGATCTTTCTTTTTTTTATACCTAAAACCTTTCTTTATATCCTTGGGAAAAGAAAACATAAAAGGGTGAGCTCAAATGCTCAGTAAGGGTAAACAAAATAAATATCAATCACATCATATTCATAAGAACATAACATTTTGGAAATCTTAACCTGCAAAAGAGAGCATAATTTCATAACATGGAATAAATCATAGTAGTGAAATGAAATCCCAATAATCATAACTTAAAACATGAAACATTGTGGCATAAACACATAATCATAGAGAATCATATCTTATTAGTCAAGACTCATTTCCAAGACTATCTTAGTGGAAAAAGTCCCTTTCTGAACCGAGTCACCCTCGTTTCAGTCCTGTTTCACTGAACCGGTATAACCTACCATTCCAGCCATGTCAATCTCATGAGATATAAAATCTTTACCCAATGCATTGGAGGTAGATATAGGTCCCACCCATCTCATAATGAAACCATTCTTATGTCTTCCACAAAAATCATAAATCATACATCATTGCATAACCCATGTAATAAAAATGGGAATCTTTAACATCATGACATCATAAAACAATTCATATAAGATAAAGGAATTCATAAAAATAATTCCATCACAACATAATCAAATCAATGTAATAATAGGGATAAAAACATAACCCTTTATTATCTTATATGGAAAATAATTTTGATAAAACACTTGAACTCCATTCTTGAGGAAAATATCCTTTCGACTTCAAAAACATTTTTCCTTTATTAACATGTCATACAATTTTAAACTAAAAGAAGTTGATTAAAAATAAACTTGAAAACTTGTAAAGGAAGCTTCTTGGAAATAATTTTTTAAAAATCCATTCATGCCGTATAAGTTAAAAAAACATTCTTCTCGTACTTTTGTCGGAAAAGTCAAAAAGTACCTCGTACGGAAAATGACAAAAGATTCCTTTGATATATTTTACTAAAAACTTACCAAAGGGTAAAATAGGTTTTAAAAAATTGTAGGTGGATGGAAATAATATTAAATAAACATGGATGTGGATGATAAAATACACCCCAGTAACTTTCAAAGTATAAACAATCTCAGATAAAAATGAGATTCTGATATTTTCCCTTACCTTAGGTCCGACTTGCTTTGTAAGTATCCGAACCTCCTGTATAATGATTTAAATAATGTTGTTGACTTATTCCAGAATCATACTTATTTTTATGATATCATATATGGTCATATTCTTAGCTTCTTAGTAGTAATATTTCATTGCTACTTGTTATTCGGGTGTTTATAACTTTTTGTTCTTATGCGTGTTTTGTCGAATAAATTCTTATTCTTTTCTTTAGGTTATAGATACCTCGTTTCCAGAATGGTATTAGTGTAATATATATCATATTTATTCATTCAATTCATTTATATAATCATTATGAAATGAAGATCATGTAGAACGAGTCGCATCACATCGTGGAGACGGTATTCCGTACGTACGCACGAGTGATGATATCGTTCCTATGATCGTGGAATTGTATTGGAGTATATGTATACTATTTTAGAATCAATATCACTTTATAATAGTCATATATAATCATTATTTACACCATTATACCCATCCAAGTAAGGTGGTGGTGTAAAATAGATTACACCACGGCGTGGAGACGGTATTCCGTACGTACGCACGCGCGGTGATTTATTTTTCCGTGGGATGGATAGATGGTGAAATAGGGTTGTTTCATACTTATAATAACATATCAGTATATGATTGATACTGATGTTATTACTTCATAATGAAACAACTAAAGAATAAGAAGTGGAAGAAGAAATAAAGATGAAAGAATCAGTAACGGACATTACCTCTTCTTTGAAGTGCTTCTTTGAGACCTTCTTTTAGGGCACTAAAATTGGCCTTTGAAGAAGAACAGGACCTATAGGATGTCTCTAGGGAAGTGGAGAGGAGAAATTGGCAGGGGTTGGCCGAGATTGAAGGCTCAAAGTGGTGTGAGGAAGAGGGGGAGGAGGTGTCCTTTTATAAGGGAGGAGAGGGGCACCTTTGGAATAACAAAAACTATTATTTTATTATAAAGTCACGCTCAGTTTTAAATAGCTCAAAATTGATATATTTCGAAGATAAGGTGGGGATAGGTAGAAATCATTTCATCCAATAGAATTTAGACAAGTTTAGGTTCCTATTTTAACTTTATCATTTATATTTAACATTAAGTTAAATAATTTTACTTTTACCATGTCTTCTTGTGTTCTTATACTATAAGGTTAATAAACTTACTATAATCAGCCAAACGAACCCCAAGTTGTTTATTATTAATATATATAACCTTATCTAAGTCATTTGGCCGATCCTTAGATTTTTAGGAATAAAATAACAATTACCAATATAATATTTGTTTTAAAAACTATTTTATGTCAATTTTGACACTATTTAGTAATTGATTTTTTGTGAAAAACATAACAGAATTATTAGTTCGAAACAAGTTAATTAAATCAATACTAACATGTCATATTGACCTAGAAAATTATTGGGATTCATAAAAAGTCTCAAATTACATTTATTTTGGTGTTTATAACATCAATTATGTCAATATTTCATTAATAAGATAATTACTGCATCATCATTGTGTCATAAATAAATTAAATTATTTAATGTCTAAAAATTACAAATAAAATACCATTATGTATGAAATCATTTTATATTTCTAATGAATATTTATAGTTGAATTTATCTTATGTATAACCCCATATTAAAAATTATTTACTTATTAAACTTTGATTATAACTATTTTAACCCTTCTTTAAATAAATTAATAATAAATGTCTTAATCTAATCCAAGTGGGCCTAAATGGTCATATTTTATTCCTAAGTTTGTTTTTGGTCGAATTACACTTGTCCAATAGAATTAGGACATGTTTTAGGGTAATAATAATATCATCTTTACCCTTAATTACCCTATTTACTTTTAACCGTGGTAAAAAAAAGTAAAAAGTTATTATTCACCAAAAAATTATTTTCATCTCATTGAACCACATTTTACTTACTGAAATCAACCGTGTCTCTCGGATTTTTGAAATTCCACTCACAGAAGCGGTAAAATTAAGTTTTATGAAAAATTCAGTTTTTTTAACTACCACCTAGTGGTTTCACTATTCATCAAAAATTGAAAGTTTTCAGAAAAATACCAAAATTTCACCCTAGGCTAATTTCGATCTTCCAAATCCAAAAATGAAGTCCATTTTGAAAAATAAAATTTATAAAATTTCAAAAAGTGGTTATTACTATTCATAACGGCTAGTTTTAATAATATTTTTATAGCATATCGTTGTTTAGTGAAACTCGGTATTGTGTACGACGCAAGCTATCGAGGAAGGTCGCGATTTCGGGAAAGCAAGCCAAGCAAGTGTTGTGTAGAAAAAAAAATTCCTTTGATGATTTATATAACATAAAAGTCTCGGGTGTTACATTCTACCCCCCTTAAAATGAATTTCGCCCTTGAAATTCGTCACTTTGTAACAAACAGATGTGGATACCTATCCCTCATCATATCCTCAAGCTCCCATGTAGCTTCTTCTAATTAGTGGTTCCTCCATAAAACTTTTACCAATCGAGTGGTCTTGTTTCGTAGGAATTTTTCGCTATGATCCAGAATCTCTATCAGTTGTTCTTCATAAGAAATATCTTGCTCCAGCGGTACAACTTCTGAGCTGAGTACATGTGAAGTATCAAGTATGTACTTTCTTAGGAGAGATACATGGAACACATCATGACCTTGAGAGAGATTCGGTGGAAGCGCCAATCGGTAAGCTACCTTCCCAACACGATCCAGTATTTCGAAAGGACCAATATATCTAGGGCTCAACTTCCCCTTCTTTCCAAATCTCATAACCCTCTTCCAGGGAGATATTCGTAAGAACACTTTATCACCCACTTCAAACTCTAGGTATTTTCTTCGGTTGTCGGCATAACTTTTCTGTCAACTCTGAGCTACTCTTATGTGTTATTGAATAGATATGACCTTTTCTGCCATTTCATCAACGAGATCAGGTCCTAATAGCTTTCTTTCCCCAACTTCATCCCAGCAAGTTGGAGTCCTGCATTTCTTTCCATAGAGAGCTTCATAAGGAGCCATCTGAATACTGGAGTGAAAGCTATTATTATAAGAAAATTCCACCAAAGGTAGGTGTTGATCCCAACCACCTTTGAAATCCATAGAGCAAGCTCTCAACATATCTTCTAGGGTTTGAATTGTTCTCTCAGACTGACCGTCTGTCTGAGGATGATAAGCAGTGATGAAACTCAACTCTGTATCCAGAGTATGCTGAAGACTTTGCCAGAACTTCGAGGTAAATCTCGGATCCCAATTAGATATAATATAAAGTGGTACTCCATGCAACCTTACCACTTCCTTTACATATATCCTGGCAAGCTGATCCAGAGAGAAATCCTCTCTAATAGCAATGAAGTGTGCAGACTTTGTAAGACGATCAACTATGACCCAGATAGCATTATTCCCTTTGGATGTTTTAGGAAGTCCTATGACAAAGTCCATAGTAATGTTTTCCCATTTCCATTCGGGTATGGGTAATGGTTGTAACATCCCCTTAGACTTCTGTCTCTCAGCTTTAACTTGTTGACAAACCAAGCATCGAGAGACATATTCAGAAACATCTCTTTTCATGCCATCCCACCAGAAGTACTTTTTCAGGTCCCTATACATCTTCATGCTTCCAGGATGAATAGAGAATGATGAACTATGAGCCTCATCCAGCAGCTCCTTCTTTAATTCCGGGACGGGAGGAACACAAACCCGATTCCTGAACTTTATTATCCCATCACAATCAAGGTTGAATTCAGGAACATTTCTCACCTTCTCTTGTAACTCGACATCTTCTTTCTGTGCCTCTTTAATCTTCACATGTATAGATGGTTGAACATTCATTTGAGAAAGATAAGATTTTTCCCCTTCCATTATAATTCCAAGATCCATCCTTTGTAAATCCATAAATATTGGATCTTTTGTGATCCTCATCATGGATAAACTAGCATGGTCTTGTCGACTTAATGCATCTGCCACCTTGTTTGCTTTCCCAGGGTGGTAATGGATTGAGCAGTTGTAATCCTTAATCAGCTCCAACCATCTTCTTTGACGCATATTCAACTCCTTTTGTGTGAAAATATACTTTAAACTTTTATGATCAGTATAAATATCACACCTTTCACCATAAAGGTAATGCCCCCAAATCTTTAATGCAAAGATTACTGCAGCTAACTCCAAATCATGTGTTGGGTAATTTTTCTCATGGATTTTCAACTGTCGTGAGGCATAAGCTATCACCATATCATTTTGCATAAGAGCACACCCCAATCCATTCTTGGATGCATCACTATAGATCACAAACCTTTCTCCACTACAAGGAAGTGTGAGCACAGGTGCACTGGATAACCTTCTTTTCAACTCCTTGAAATTCTCTTCACATTCCTCCGTCCAGACAAACTTAACTCCTTTCCGAGTCAACTTGGTGAGTGGATTAGATAATCGTGAAAAATATTTCACAAAACGTTGATAATATCCAGCCAAACCAAGAAAACTTCGGATCTCAGTTACTGTTGTTGGTCTCGACCATCTTTCGATAACCTCTGTTTTTGATGGATCCACAGATATCCCCTCTTTTGAGATTATGTGACCCAAAAATGCAACTTTTTTAAGCCAAAATTCACACTTGGTAAATTTGGCATAAAGCTTCTCCTTTATCAGGGTCTTCAATATAATTCTCAAGTGATCTTCATGCTCTTCCTTTATCTTTGAATAGACAAGAATATCTTCTATAAAGACTACCAAAAATTGATCAAGATAGTCTCTAAAGACTCTATTCATTAGATCCATGAAGATAGCAGGGGCATTAGTAAGACCAAATGGCATCACTATAAATTCATAGTGTCCATACCTTTTACGGAAAGTCATCTTTGGTATATCCTCCCTTTTGACACTTAATTGATGATACCCTGAACGAAGATCAATCTTGGAAAAGTATTGAGCTCCGCGTAGTTGGTCAAATAAGTCATCAATGCGTGGGAGAGGATATTTGTTCTTGATAGTGATCTTGTTAAGTTCTCGATAATCAATGCAGAGTCTCATTGATCCATCTTTCTTCTTAACAAATAGAACAGGTGCTCCCCAAGGTGACGCACTAGGGCATATGAATCCCTTATCAAGATTCTCTTGGAGTTGCTTCTTCAATTCCTGCAACTCAATTGGGGCCATTCTATAAGGTGTCTTTGAAATAGGCAAAGCACCCGGTACGAGTTCTATTGAAAACTCAACTTCACGATTTGGTGGAAGACCCGGTAATTCCTCCGGAAAGACATCATCAAACTCCTGTACAATGGGAATATTCTTAATCGTGAGTTTCTCACCAACCATTTGAGATAAATAACCTTCATTTAGTGGAATCAATTCCCATAAAATGGAAGAAATTTCCACTGGAAGGTTATGTTCATCCTTGCATTGAGAGACAATCATAGATTGATCTGGAATATGAAATGTGACTTACCTTCTTTGGCAATTGATATGAGCTCCATATAAAGAAAGCCAATCCATGCCAAGAATCACATCAAATTCCACTATAGGAAGGATCACAAGATTTGCAGGAAGCACTTTCCCACAAACTTCGATCGGAGAAGAATTATAAACTTTTGATGCGACTGTTGTGCCATTAGGTGTTGTCACAGCTAACTCAACATCTAATTGTTGAGGTAATACGGTGATACCCTTAGAAAATTCTTCAGAAATAAAAGAGTGGGTGGATCTAGAATCAAATAAAACATTTTCTACTTTAGAGTGGATGGTAAGTGTACCTTTCACCACATCGTTATCGTACTCCACATCGCTGATAGGAATTGCATGTGACTTTCCTTTTTCTTTAGCCTTAAGAGTTTGTTGACGTCGACCATCATCATCAAACCTTGGATTAGGGAATTTATTGGCATAATGCCCCATCTCCTTGCACTTGAAACATTGAAGTGTAGTAGGTTCATTCTGTGTATCCCTTCCTTTGTTTGCATCATTAGAAATCTTCTTCCCATCATCGCGGCATTGAAATGCCCGATGAACTTCCTTTCCACATCTGAAACATTTACTTGTCCCTTTAAGACAACTCCCTCCATGTTTCTTTCCACACTTTGAGCATAAGGGAAATATCATCTTCTTTTCAGTGTGCTCTTTAGATTTTCCTTTGAATTCCATTTTCCTCTTCTTATCAAACCCATATGACTGATGGGTTACTCCAATCTCCATCTCGACTTTGAGAGAAAATCGAACGATTTCCTCGTAGCTATTGAAGTCCCTTATGGATAACACCCTTCGAAGACTAGGTTTTAAGCCACTAAAGAATCGATCGATCTTACTCTCAGGTTGGATAATAATACCAGAAGCGTACCTTGCAAGTCTTGTAAAATTTTCTTCATAGGTACCAACAGATTCATCATCCTTTTTCTTTAGTTCAAGAAACTCTTTCTCCATCTTTGTTCGGAGAATACGAGGGAAGTACTTATTGAAAAATAAGTTCTTGAACTCGTCCCATTCCATGGACTCAATTTCATCCCTTTGCCTCATATTCTTAATAAGATTCCACCATTGATCATCATCTCCTTCCAAACGATACACTGCTAGGATGACTTTATCATGTTCAGAACATTGAAGAACTGAAAATATCTTTTCAGTAGTACAAATCCTTTGTTCAGCAACTAATGGATCAGTAGACCCGCTGAAAGAAGGTGGACGCTGCCTCATGAAGGATTCAACAGAATGTTGCTCCTTCCTTTGCTCGTTTGGAAGTCCTGCATGATTCATAGCTTGAGAAAGTTGTGTGAGCATGGCTACAAGATTTTTTATTCCAGCTCCCATAACGTTTGGTTGCTCAGGGGGACAATCATTGTATTGCCCGTCGGATTCCGCATTAACACGGTTCCTTCAGGTTCCAGCCATTGACTAAAACCAAGAAGAATAGTGTGAGAAACACTAATTATAATAGGAAAACCACATAATCAAGAATAAAATTTCACACTTAAGGTCTTATCCTAGGTTATTAATGGCCATTTCTAAAACACTAATATTGTGGTCTATGCTTAGACTTATCCTTAGGGTTCTTACTAAGGCTTTCACATCCTAGTTTCCAAAGGTTGACTATACCTTTCCTCTGATACCAACTATAACGACCCATACTTTACATACATTGTTAATACTTAAAAATTGAAGCATACTTATTATAACATATAACAAAACCATGAAAGGACCGTATAGGTATAGTGTCTTTAGAAACTGGGAAACATAAACAACTGGTTCATAAATCATCAACTTTTCCTCCCACTTATTTCATCATATCTATAGTCCCTTTTGGCATATCTTACTTAATAACCTTCTTACTGACCTGGGGAAAGAAAACATACAAAAGGGTGAGCTCAAATTCTCAGTAAGGGTAAACAAAATAAATATCAATCACATCATATTCATAAGAACATAACATTTTGGAAATCTTAACCTGTAAAAGAGAGCATAATTTCATAACATGGAATAAATCATAGTAGTGAAATGAAATCCCAATAATCATAACTTAAAACATGAAACATTGTGGCATATACACATAATCATAGAGAATCATATCTTATTAGTCAAGACTCATTTCCAAGACTATCTTAGTGGACAAAGTCCCTTTCTGAACCGAGTCACCCTCGTTTCAGTCCTGTTTCACTGAACCGGTATAACCTACCATTCTAGCCATGTCTATCTCATGAGATATAAAATCTTTACCCAATGCATTGGAGGGAGATATAGGTCCCACCCATCTCATAATGAAACCATTCTTATGTGTTCCACAAAAATCATAAATCATACATCATTGCATAACCCATGTAATTAAAATGGGAATCTTTAACATCATGACATCATAAAACAATTCATATAAGATAAAGGAATTCATAAAAATAATTCCATCACAACATAATCAAATCAATGTAATAATAGGGATAAAAACAAAACCCTTTATTATCTTAGATGGAAAATAATTTTGATAAAACACTTGAACTCCATTCTTGAGGAAAATATCCTTTCGACTTCAAAAACATTTTTCCTTTCTCAACATGTCATACAATTTTAAACTAAAAGAAGTTGATTAAAAATAAACTTGAAAACTTGTAAAGTAAGCTTCTTGGAAATAATGTTTTAAAAATCCATTCATGCCGTATAAGTTAAAAAAACATTCTTCTCGTACTTTTGTCGGAAAAGTCAAAAAGTACCTCGTACGAAAAATGACAAAAGATTCCTTTGATATCTTTGAATAAAAACTTACCAAAGGGTAAAATAGGTTTTAAAAAATTTTATGTGGATGGAAATAATATTAAATATTGAGTAAACATGGATGTGGATGATAAAATACACCCCAGTAACTTTCAAAGTATAAACAATCTCAGATAAAAATGAGATTGTGATATTTTCCCTTACCTTAGATCCGACTTGCTTTGTAAGTGTCTGAAACTCCTGTATAATGATTTAAATAATGTTATTGACTTATTACAGAATCATACTTATTTTTATGATATCATATATGGTCATATTCTTAGCTTCTTAGTAGTAATATTTCATTGCTACTTGTTATTCAGGTGTTTATAACTTTTTGTTCTTATGCGTGTTTTGTCAAATAAATTCTTATTCTTTTCTTTAGGTTATAGATACCTCATTTCCATAATGGTATTAGTGTAATATATATCATATTCATTCATTCAATTCATTTATATAATCATTATGAAATGAAGATCATGTAGAACGAGTCGCATCACATCGTGGAGACGGTATTCCATACGTACGCACGAGTGATGATATCATTCCTATGATCGTGGAATTGTATTGGAGTATATGTATACTATTTAAGAATCAATATCACTTTATAATAGTCATATATAGTCATTATTTACACCATTATACCCATCCAAGTAAGGTGGTGGTGGAAAATAGATTACACCACGGCGTGGAGACGGTATTCCGTACGTACGCACGCGCGGTGATTTCTTTTTCTGTAGGATGGATAGATGGTGAAATAGGGTTGTTTCATACTTATAATAACATATCAGTATATTATTGATACTGATTTTATTACTTCATAATGAAACAACTAAATAATAAGAAGTGGAAGAAGAAATAAAGATGAAAGAATAGGTAACGGATATTACCTCTTCTTTGAAGTGCTTCTTTGAGACCTTCTTTTAGGGCACTAAAATTGGCCTTTGAAGAAGACCAGGACCTCTAGGATGTCTCTAGGGAAGTGGAGAGGATAAAGTGGCAGGGGTTGGCCGAGCTTGAAGGCTCAAAGTGGTTTGAGGAAGAGGGGGAGGAGGTGTCCTTTTATAAGGGAGGAGAGGGGCACCTTTGGAATAACTAAAACTATTATTTTATTATAAAGTCAAGTTCGGTTTTAAATAGCTCCAAATTTATATATTTCTAAGCTAATGTGGGTATGGGTCGAAATCCTTTCATCCAATAGAATTTAGACAAGTTTAGGTTCCTATTTTAACCTTATCATTTAGATTTAACATTAAGTTAAATAATTTTACTTTTACCATGTCTTCTTGCGTTCTTATACTATAAGGTTAATAAACTTACTATAAGCAGCCAAACGAACCCCAAGTTGTTTATTATTAATATATATAACCTTATCTAAGTCATTTTGCTGAACCATAGATTTTTAGGAATAAAATAACAATTACCAATATAATATTTGTTTTAAAAACTATTTTATGTCAATTTTGACACTATTTAGTAATTGATTTTTTGTGAAAAACATAACAGAATTATTAGTTCAAACCAAGTTAATTAAATCAATACTAACATGTCATATTAACCTAGAAAATTAGTGGTATTCATAAAAAGTCTCAAATTACATTTATTTTGGTGTTTATAACATCAATTATGTCAATATTTCATTAATAAGATAATTACTGCATCATCATTGTGTCATAAATAAATTAAATTATTTAATGTCTAAAAATTACAAATAAAATACCATTATGTAGGAAATCTTTTTAGCTTTCTAATTAATATTTATAGTCGAATTTAGCTTATGTATAACCCCATATTAAAAATTATTTACTTATTAAACTTTGATTTTAACTATTTTAACCCTTCTTTAAATAAATTAATAATAAATGTCCTAATCTAATCCAAGTGGGACTAAATGGTCATATTTTATTCCTAAGTTTTTTTTGGTCGAATTAAACTTGTCCAATAGAATTATAACATGTTTTAGGGTAATAATAATATCATCTTTACCCTTAATTACCCTATTTACTTTTAACCGTGGTAAAAAAAAGTAAAAAGTTACTATTCACCAAAAAATTATTTTCATCTCATTGAACCACATTTTACTTACTGACATCAACCGTGTCTCTCGTATTTTTGAAATTCCACTCACAGAAGTGGTAAAATTAAGTTTTATGAAAAATTCAGTTTTTTTAACTACCACTTAGTGGTTTCACTATTCATCAAAAATTGAAAGTTTTCAGAAAAATACCAAAATTTCACCCTAGGCTAATTTCAATATTCCAAATCCAAAAATGAAGTCCATTTTCAAAAATAAAATTTATAAAATTTCAAAAAGTGTTTATTACTATTCATAACGGCTAGTTTTAATAATATTTTAATAGCATATCGTTGTTTAGTGAAACTCGGTATGGCGTACGACGCAAGCTATCGAGGAAGGTCGCGATTTCGTGTAAAGCAAGCCAAGAAAGTGTTGTGTAGAAAGATAATTCCTTTGATGATTTATATAACATAAAAGTCTCGGGTGTTACACTACCACACCCACCATTATGGTGTATTTCTGCTTCTCATAGCCACTAGATAGTTTTCCATTGAAAACGACATCAACCATGCTTATATATTGTATTTATCCTCTCACTCATCTCCACTACATTATTTTAAAAACCAATGTGGAATGGTTTATTCATCATTAAACATGATATCTTCAATGATTTATCAATTCTCTTCTTATATTCTCTATACATGTATCAGGAAAAATAATACAACAATGTTATTCTCCAAACCATTGATCTATACAATTACATATAAAACCTAAAAATGGAAAAAAAAAATATAGAATAACTCTAATGAAATGACACTATGATTTAGATGTATCTATAAAAATATTCCCCTTACCAAAGATACCACATCGAATCTGCACCATGCAAGACAAGAATCTTTTGTTCTTAATGAAATGGAAAATCTCCCAATAAGTAAAGGTCACCTGGAATTACATTGTTGATAAAATAGTACTATTAAATTGAATTTCTAAAAAATATATATCAATGATAAAAAAACAAAATGAATATCCAAGTTAAAAGGGAACCCACGTTTCATAGAATATTATCCTTACTCAGACATACAATGGATCCTTCTTCTGTGAACTATACCCAGACAAGGATGAATATTCCACTATTGATTCCATGAAAACATTTTTTTAAATAACTTCACTATATTATCTACATATGATAGAATTAGGATCATTAAAATTCTTTTCAATCCCTTTGGAATCTCTCCATAATATTCTTCCTCATTTTCTTCTTCTACTCTACTACCCTTCTAGACTATAACCTTCTTGCCTCTAGGATCATCACTTTTTGTACTTGGTTTCCCATATATAGATTATATTAAAAAAGTAACCTCAATTAGTCAATTTATAGATGGTCCCACCAATAGATACCTAGTTCAAATACTTCCACTACCTTTTAATCATCATATATATATCTCTACTTGATCAATACTCCCACGAGCTTCCTCTCTAGTGCACTAAATCAACATCCATTTTTTGGTTAGTAATGAAGAGTTAATTTTCATCATTATACTTTTTTATTATGAGTAAAATATACTAGAACATGTAATATATTATATTCACATGTTCTAGATTCTTCATTCATCCTTTACGTTATATTATTATTATATATATCCCATTAGAAAAATCTTATAGAGTGTATCTTTAATCATACATAGCCTTATTCATAAGTCAAAATCATTATCATTTTTAACTTTACCACATTCTATTTAAACCTATGATTCATCTAAAACATCATTCTATATCACTTACTCTAGAATTTAATGTGGTTGCTACCTTTTTTTGGACCATACAAGTGAGTTTGATCTCCCTTTGTATTCTTTTAAAATTTTAATTCTATATTTTATATTCTAAAAGTTTCAATACTTCGACCTGAAACATTTCTCACACCAAAACCCAATAATATACCACATTATAACTGTCCACACTACTAAAGACTAATAATCTCCCATCTTCGAATTTTTATTAAGTATTTCACTGATTCTTCATCCCATATCCATTTAATGTATCTCAAATAATGATCATCCAATCCCTACCAAGGGATGAAATAATAATACTCTAATTTTATACACTATGAACATGTTCTGTTTTCCATAACTCTCTTATAATTTTTCAAAAAGTTTCCTCTATTATAATTATAATGGGAACAACTTAAATTATAGAAATTCTATAAATAATACTTTACCTTATACAGTTTCTTTATCATTCATTTCATCCATTTACCGATAAGGCCTTTTTCTGAAGTTTTCCTATCTATTATAGAATTTACATTTCTCTCATGTTCCAATAATAACACTCACTACATCAAGACAAATTCAATTCTTCCACTTTAGGATTTTTTATTCTTCATCATACATAAGAAATAGGAAGTGTTTTCCCCCACTAAGAAATAAACCTTGGTAGAACTCCTTAAACACTTATAGAAATAAATCCTTCTAGAAATTTATGTTTCAGAACTTCTCATATAATTCTATAGTCCTTTAATTTCATAATTTCTCTCTTTTTTGGTACCATGGAAGAAAAAATCCATCAAAAAACATAATAGTATAGAGTGTATGGTATATTTAAATAGATACAATACCAAAAAAATGGAATTTACATTGTAATTTTAGTATAAGTAAACCTTTGAGTCCATCTATACTTTATTCCCTAGTGCATTTATTGAATGAGGCTAATACATAATAGGATCCACTCTTATCATATATGTATTTTTAAAACTCTAAATACCATCTGTAAGTCACTATTCTAGATCATGAAAATCCAATTTCATTCATCCCTACTCAAAATAAATAATGAAACCCAAGGAATTTTGGATGTCCCTTGTCTTCTAGAAAATGATGTGATTCAGGAGTACCTATCTTAAATACTTTATTGTAATATATCCATAAATTATCTATCTGTATTCATTACTATTAAAAAAAATTAAAATAAACACTATCTCATTTGTCACCATGATTATACATTAGAAAAACATTATAAAAATATCATAGACTTTATTCTTGTGAAGAAATACTTACACCGTTTAGGTTGTTTCATCTATGAATGATTAGTTGTATAGTAAAATTTTATGAAATTTAACTAATAAACTTTTAATCTTTGGTTCTTCCATATTCTATATATAAATATCACCTTACAATTATTCTTGATATATTTCAACACATGTTTCTTACTCAATGTGTTTGATTTTTAGTACACCTTATCTTGGTTTTTCATCCTCTTCTAATTCAATTGTATTATATATCCATTCCAAATATCCATACTACTAGAAGTTTCTTTTTTGGTATACATTTCTCCCTATAAAAATCTTGGGTGGATGTAATTTGTATCTCATAATTCCCCACAACCATGGAAACCCCATATGTGTGAAAACCCATACTTCATCAACAAAAATAACTAAAGAAACATATTCTATTACTGATCAATAAACAATCCTTCATGGAATGGGAACATTCCACACCTTGTAAAACAACATTGTAGTATAATAGAAAATTGGATGGTGACACTTAAATAAACAACCACTTTTGTTCTAATTTGTTATTCATAAACATTCATTGAAAACAACTTATAGAATGAAACTTATATTACCATTAGTACTTCCCTTGTAGATACTCATTTCCTTCCATAATGTAGATGTTGAATCATTCCTAGTCAAATGAAATTGAGTCACTCTCTTTAAATAAGTTTCTCAATGATGAAATAAAATCCAAAATGAATTTATCTTTTAGGTCATGTAAACCTCCTTCAAGGACAATAATATCTCAAAACATATATGGGTACATTATATTTGAATCATCCCATTATTAATTGGCATAGAATTCAATTTAATAACATTAATTTGAACATTACCTTTTCTCAATGTAATTCCCTAAAAAATGAACTCTCGTTTTATCTAAATTTATTAAAGGAAGAAACTATCTTCTACAAGTATTTTTTTAGGATAGATTCAGAGTTTTTCTCAACACTGGTCTCTCAAATACCTGATAATAGTCTAGTATACTATACATTGGGACAATGATCTGATAAAACTTACTTTACTCGAAACCACTAATCTAGAAGATGAGATCCATTACATAAAACTTAAAACAAGGTATGGAATATTTGAATGAGAATGAAACTATAAAGTCGATGTATTTGGAACTAAGAAGACCCCATTTTTAAACCACTATATTAAATCAACTCGATGATAGACATTACTCTCCCTTGATCAATGAAATTAAAGAACCCTCTCAATAGAAATTGAACACTAAGAATAACGTAGACATAATCATATTCTAAGGGGTCACTATAGTTGTTATACATTAGAAAGAGAAAAATTGATAGAATATCCATGTTATAAGGGAACCTATATTTTAGATATACCTACACAGAAACTATGTTAAAACCAAACCATATTTTTGAAACCCTTCAATGATATGAAATACGAGTCATCCAATACTTCTTTGGAAAAAAAATTCATGTCACCCCTATTTTTTTCAACATGGGGTTAACCAAGGATCTTTTTTAGAATCACTTGTCCTTTGGGTAGATCTCCATATTTCACTTCCACATTTTATATTTCTGTTATTCCACCCATCAAGATTATGACCTTTATTACTCTATAATTATATCCTATGTAACTCGGTCATTACATCACAACTGATAGAGAACATGTAACCTCATCCCATCATACAATATAAATTATCTATAGTATCCAAATAGTTTAATTGGTTCTACCAACTTTTGATATTCATACACATCCCTTCACTTAATCAATTCTAATTATAATTTACCCTTTAGATAACTGACTCAACTTCCTTCTTTTAGTGAATAGTGAATTCACCGATTTCATTCTTACTCTTTTATGGCATCAGTGTAAGCTTAAAAAAATGTAATCCTTTATCTGAACATGTGATAGAATCCTATTTCCTCTTTTTTTATAGCTAAATATTCAATATCCCTTTATATTAATCTTGTGTATGAATTCTTTAATTTTACATAGCCTTATTCATCACTTAGAATTATTTGTGTTGCTGAATTTACCACTTCCTCCAAACACCTGGGCCACATCAAAAAAACATCATGTGACACTTTTCCTAGATATGGTTTTTGTTAATGCTTTTTTTAGGACCTTGAAAGTGAGGGTGTGATTCCTCCATCTAGTTCCAAAATGTTTACTTTCAGATATTATGTTTTAGATGTTCAAAAACATTAACCAAAAAATATTTCTCACAATATATCCCAATATTCACACACATACTTTATAGCCTTGATAAATAACAATCACAATATAACATCAAATAAATAAGGTTTTTTCAAACATTATTCTCACCTATTGACTTATGTTTTAATACTCTACCTTAATGGGTTGGTTGGGTATATATTTGATAAGGATAATATTTAGTGTGAACCAAAACATAACTAAGATCACATGACCCACTAGTATCAAACTGTGAGTAAAAATGGAAAGGTAATATCCTTGTACACATGATACATGACTCCCAAAAGTGTATAATTTTCTCCACACTTTATCAATATGAAATATAGTGAAAAAAATAAAAATTTCCATAACAAATATATATTTGGTATGTTGTTGATGTGATACCTTAATATTATTATTCTCTTATATTAATTTCTTTATAGTACATAAGAAACTATTATTCATTTTATTCTAGAAGACTCATGGAAATTCACCATATTCCTTGCATGAAAAAACATGAAAGGCTTCCCACATTGTCTTTGTTATCATGAAAGGTATTCTTCCAAAACTGATGTAATAATAACTTATTCACTATCACATTTTCTTTTTCTTTTTATTCCTTTTAACATAGTGAACACCTAAATACAACACTCTCATACTTATAATATATAGTGCACAAGAAATGAAATATTTCTCTATTTTTTGACATGAATGATCTATAATATTATTAGTATTGGGTGTCACTCTTTTTTTATTTGATATAGATGATTTTTTTTCTCTGAAATACTATATAGGTTCTTTCCTCTCAATCTAAGTATTTTATTTCATATAATAACACCATTGATATATATATTTTCATTGATTTGAAAAATATATATTAACATAAAAAAATGTAGCAGGATCAATTTCTCTACACTCTTCATTTATCTTCTTTTATCTATTATTTTTACCTCAAGAATGCATCATTTTAAATCACTATAATTATTTTCAATTTAAAATTTTTGATATCTCAACATTTCCAACATTATATAATCTTACATACTTTCAAAAACTATCCAAAACTTCATATAGACATGCATAACTATCACAGTTTCAGCATTATACATGATTCTTATTCGATATCCATATCATATTATAATAATGAAAAATGGAAAAGGATATTTATATATTTGAAATATCAACTTACTCAGCATCATCATATCTTAGGTCACTCATATATGAATCACTTATAGATGAGTCACTCCTACACGGTTTGCTCGTATGAATCCAATCTTATATCAAGATCCATCCTTAAGTGAATTTTCATATGTGATGCAGATACCCTTACATTGATCACTATTTATAGGTAAATGAAATTTATATCAAACTTCATACTTACATGAAAGAAAATGCAATGTTTCTGGACATATATTTGGATGAATCATATAAATCTATTCATCTATTTTTATTCATAAATATCTATACCTTATGATCATTAAAGTGTAAATTATGATCTATCCTTTAATACAAAAAAAAAATTATACCGTATAAATATATATTCATGAATCATATATATATGTTTTTATTTTAATTGAAATTTATTTTGGCGGTTTTATCTTTATATTATATTATTAAACTCATTCATACATGGCCACCATAAAATTTGACACTATAACCTTTATCCTCCCTGCTTGGATGTTTGTTTCAAGTATAACATGAATAGGCATGATGAAAACATTATTTCATGATCATGTGAAGTAAATAAGATGATCAATATGACATCATCCGCTAATCAACATCTCATTTTTTATTTTTAACAATACTCGCTTCTAATATTTCCCCACATCAGAGTTTTATTTAGGTGTGTGCTAGTTTGTCAACCAAATAGATCAAAGGGACTACCATTGAAATCCCTTGGTACCTACCTATGGTAGGGGTTTGTGGATCTACCCTACACTATTGTTCTGAACTTGAATCCTTATCGACCTAAATTTGGGTGCACTCTTTGTAGTCTAGTATTTTTCTACTCTAGCCTTCATACATGCCAATTGAGCCTCTATACCACCTATAATATTTTTTGGCTATATATAAAATGTACAAGCTACTTTGTTGGATGTTATGGATTTTATTTGGGTGATTTATTTTCTATAAAATATAATTTCCCTTATTTATGACTCAAAATAACTTGCATATAGAATAAATGGGATGAATCGTGACTTTTCAAAATATCAGTATGTAATACCATGTAGTAAAAATAAAACTTCAAACTTTATCTACATTTATTATCTTCTATTAAATTATCAACATAATCCATATAATTTTATACTTCTTAAAAATTTTAAGTATGGAACTCCACAAGAACCTTCATTAAAGAGATATAAGATTGATCACTATTAAATAATCTATAGAACTCAAAAAATCATTCCTTTTACTTAAATATAAATGAAATAGAAAATCTATAAAGGTAATATCATCTCCTTTCCATATAATAAGTGAAAAAAACTTCCTCATACAACTTTGAAGATGTGTACACAAATCTTCATTTACTTCATAAAATTGACAAAATTATTTGGAATACTTGTTCAAAAAAATGGGTTCTCTAAAACCAAATTATAAGTTACTTCTTAATCAATAACACATTAAAAACATAATTTACTAACATATATCTCTAAAAAATAAAATAAAAAATGTGGGATAAAAAGTCACCCCCTTTGTATTTTTTTATTAATACCTACTAAACTGATCTGTCTATACTTGTTCTTCATTCCTTAATCATCTTTTTTTATCTCACCAGTTCCAATTAACCATTCATTATTTATTTTCTTCTCCCACTTTGTTGATAATAACTTAAAAATCAAAGATATATGATAGTATCAATTCATACTTATGTAATATTTCATAAATAATTCTACATTATGTTACATGATCTATACTCAGTGTATAAAATAATTGGGTTTCATTTGTGAAAAAAAACTTCCCATTATATAAATAGTATTATACCAACTAAAAATAAAACTTCTCTTAACCTTTCCCATAAGTTGTGCAATTATTTTCAGGATTAGAAAATTGAATAATATGAATTTTAACAAAGATAATCATGGAATATTTCATCATGAATTTCAGAACTCACTTTAATAAATAGGTTGAAAAAATTCAAGTACACATTATAGGATTTAAACATTAGAAAAAAAATACAAATATTATTAAGACTTTCTATATTATTTCATTTATTCAAAAAATACTATACCTTTTAATGTTAGGATATAATTTTTATAAATATAGATCAAAGAGTACAAACTCATAACTTTTCAATTAAATTATTTCAAGTACATTCTATAATTATATATTTTTATGATATTGATAATATATGTAACCTTCTTGAAACCATCCCCACTTTTCTTTCCCTCATGGAAACAGTACACATAATCTTTATTAAGGTTGATCTTTTATAAAAAAAATATGAATATATCCTACTTTGAGAATGAACTAAAATGGATCACATTATGTAACTATCCTAATTCGATAGATTATACACCTCCTATAGTTATCCCCCTTAGAACTGGTTTTACCTTTAATTGCCATTATTATAATATCACAACTACAATTCAAATAATCTAGAATAAGGAATAACTTCTTGACCCTCAATGTGAATGATAAGGATGATAGAATTAACTCAACCAAGTTTCTCAATTCTTTATGATTTAGAATTTTGTTCTTAGATCTTATTTAAATTTTAGTAGCATATATTTCTTCAAAACATCTATTTATTTGTGTATAAAAATTTTATTTTCATAAGACTTTCATCACCAATATAGTCATAATCCCTTTTAAGGATTATTATTATGATAGAAGTATGGATGATCAACCTTAGGAAGTGTGTCCAGTACTATTGAATCTATAACACAGTACTTATAAAACTCTTTGGATATCATTTTTTTGATAAGAATTCATTAAATTTAGATTCTTCATGTGGATTATATTTTTTTACCATTATCACTTTTCTTTATTTTTCTTCTTCCATAATTCTTGTATTCTCCAAATATATTTTCTAAATAACTAAGAAATATTTTGATACATTATTAGTATTTTTTTTCCTCTTCATAGATTCTCATGAGTTATTTTGTTCACCTAAGTCTTTTGATGAATCACTCCTATAAAAATTCATTCACTCTCTGGGAGAATGATCTTCCTTTTTCTTATTTTCTAACTTTTACTCGCCCTTATTATGAAGATTATTAATATAATTATAACTTGTAACTTTCTTCAGCTTTATACCTAAGTTTGTCTCTTTATTATTTATCAAATTATATGGTCTACATTTTCCATTTTATTCTGATATATATTGAGATAAACAAGAACTATCCCAATGAACATAATTATTGAAAACACCACCTATATTTTTAAAAAATTAACATTTTTTCTGTTTGATGTATTTCTCACTTTCAACCATGGATGTTTCTTATTCTATATCAAGGTTCCCCCTGATATGAGAATCTTGTATATATATAGATTTGATATATTACGCCAAAAATACAAATTCCTATTCCCAAACTTATTTAACCACCAATAATTCCTGACAATTCTTGATCTTGTTTTTAGAAATGATTTCTTTACAAATTTAAAAATATACAATTTTTTGGATTTATTCACCATTGTTTGGTATAATTTTAGGGAACCAACACATATACTTTTTATTCTATCCACTATGGGCTGCGTTTTTGGATTCTATTCATGTTTATTCATCCATTTATATAGATTTTTTTCAGACCTACATTGTCTATGAAAATAGATTTAAAATAAATATTTTTAAAATATGGATGGTACCTTCAACATTTTGGTTTATAGAGAATGATCAATTTATGATGTAATGATCATATTTCTAATAATATTATTTAGAATAATTTATGGAAGTATCTTATCTTCTATCAACTTTTTATGAAGACTTAAATTGGGTAACATACAAATATGTTAATTTGATTAAAACCATAATAGATTTTATATTCAAAATGTTTTTCTCATTATCCACTTATTCCAATCAATATTTACACTCTTTCATAATTATTTTAACTTTTTTATCAGGAATTTTTATCTTTTATTATAACAATGTGTAAATTTCCATTATCCGTTTAAATTTAACATTATATTGTGAATTCCTGACATCAATGATTATTTTCTTATTATCATCAACTACATATATCATCTCTTCTATAGTCTTCTTCACCTCATCCCTCTCTTGTACATCTTTGAGCCATTTATTTTAAAACATGGAGAAAATCATTTCAAGATACATATTCACATTTTCTATTTATTTTCCATGTTTTATGAACTTTATGAAATTAAAAAACTTATTTTTTTTAATATGTTCTCTATTTTTTAAGACACTTCTTCAGGATGAGTGATTTCTAATGTATTTCTCTAAAAAATCTTCAAATAATAAATTTGAGTTCTTGGGGAATAATAAAAAATGTAATTCAATTCCTCAATAGAAATATATATTTAAATATGATCACTCCCACTGATTATTGGTTATTTTTAAGAATTTTCTCATAACAAATTTCACTTACCTTAAGATCACTTGAGTTCCTTAATCCGTTTGAGGTTAAAGGACTGTCTATTTCTTTATTGGATAGTTAAACCAATCATTCATCAAATTTTTTATATGATCTATATTCAACAAAATTATTGAATTATTGAAGTAAATATTATTCTACTATACTCAAGATGTATAGTTTCTAAATTTTGTTCTTCTATTTCTTTTTCATATTCAATATAGTCTTGATTCAGATTGATGTCTAATCTGAAATTTATAGATCTTCACCAAAAATTCCATTCATTATTAATTATTAAATAGAATCTAAAATATTTATAATAGAATAAATTCCAAGTATAGAATCCAATAATTGGTTAACTGTGATTTTATACTAATTTAGAGGCATGCTTGGGATATTATAAATAGTGAGAGGGTATGAATCATAGTTGGTTTGTTAATTTTTTAAATTTTTTATTTTTTTATCTCTTTCACTAGATAAGTGGGTGGATATTTTATTCAATAATATTTTTATATGTTTTATTTTTACCATGTGAATGAAAAATTTTAAATTACCATAATTATAGGTGATTCAAAATTCCTTATATCTTGTCATTTTCAACATTTAAAACTCATACTTTTATTTTGAAATATATCCACAGTTGTATGTAGACATGGAGAACTTTTGCAGTTATGGATTGCTTCGTGGTTATTCATTATTCCCCTTATTGTGCTTTAATCATGAAAAATCAGTGGTGATATTTATTTCTTTAATATGTTAACATAATTAGTATTTCAAAAATAAATACAACTTTTACATGAATCACCAATATGTGAGTTAATCCAGAATGTTTCACTCATACATAGATATTATTAAATTGAGATCCATCTTCATGTGGATCCTCATACAATATATAGATCCCTTTTAATCAATCCGTATATATAGTTGGATTAAATTAATTTTTAGTTTCATCCTTACATGAACTTTTATATGTAGTTATAGGACTGATACATGGATGAACCATATGAATATTCACATTAATTTTTATTCACAAAAAGATATACCTTATGAATATTACACCTATACCTTATGATATTCCATTTTATTCAAATAATATAGCATATAAAGATAATTTCATAAATCCTATGAAGATATTTTTTTGGTATTATGAATTCATCATGAAAATTAAATCTTTAAAAAATATTGGAAAACTCATGCATATATGAACTTTGACCAATGAAATGTAAGAATCTTATTTTTTCACACTTTTATGGGGGTTTGAAACATAACATGATTTTTTTGGGAAAAAAAGAATTGTGTGACCCTGAACACCAGATAAAATGATCTAGGCAATTTTATTCCCCTAACACGCACCCTTGTTTTATATTTTTAATAATACCCTTCCTAATATTTTCCTATATCAGGATTCAATTTGGATCTATACTGGTTTATCAACTAAATACATCTAAGGAAATGAAAGTGAAATCCAATGTTACCTTATCATGATAGGGTTCGTGGTTCTTCCTCATAATATGGTTCTAATATAACCTTTTCATTGACCCAGAATTGTTGTGCTCTGCTTAGGAAAATGCCTACCCATATTGGCCTTCATACCTTCTTCTTATGGCTGGCTTCAAACATTAAGATTGTCCAAGTATCCCTACATTGTAAAATATCCTTGGAAGGATGTGTTTCTATTTATTTAGCTAATTTTTTCCTTAAAATGTATATTTCCATTCCAATGAATCAAAATCACTCGTACATAAACTATATGGCTTGGGTCAAGGAATTTCCAAATATTAGTATGTAGTACCAAACACTCAAAATCTTACTTAAATATTTTTTTAGGTGATATTTATGATATGGTATAGGTAATGGAACTCTTGGGGGACTTTATATCAACTCACTAATTTTTCCCACTTTCTAACCATCTAAGAGTAGGGTTATGAATAGATTTTTGGATGCCTATATATGCAAGAGATAGTATGGCTTCATGGAGTACCTTAGATGGTCATTTTATATTGTGATTATTAAATCACATAATAATTATATATAATATTATTGGTGACTTTGGAACTCATTTGTAGTTTAGAATAGTGTTACACCCTCAAAAATATGTTTAGATAGAGTAGACAATGCATGTGGCACCCACCTGTCATGATATTATTTTCAATTTATATTTTCTAGAGTGGTTTGGATTTCCAGTGATTTTTGGGATGGAAATTAATTTTTGAAGGTTTTTAGGGGGATCATGGTTAGAATTAATTGTTAGTACAAACCAATAAAAGATGATGTGTTTGGGGCTATCATTTTAATAGAGTCATTTTTCATAGATTCTACATTATTTTTCAAATGATGTAGAGCTCTCTAGATATCATGTGGGCCTTAGGATGTGCAAGGGGTGAGGTTAATAGTGTTTCCAAAATGTGTTCAACCCATTCCAAAACATGTAGGAAGTTTCCAACACATGGTTGGTGTATGGTTTGGAAAACGGTGTAGCCAAGCCATGTGACATGTCCAGTTGTTTATTTTTTTCAAAATTTCCCAAAATGGCCACATTGAATTTAAGGTAAGTTCACCACTATTTCCCCTTAATTATGTAACCCAACCCTTTTAAGCTTTGTGGGGGTTCCATATTCTTCCAAATATTGATAATTTCCCTTGATTTAGTGATTTTCATGTGATTTTTAGGTATTCCTCCCTCTCTTTTTCTCTTTATTTCTTTTCTCCCACCTTTCTCTTGGGTTTGGCTTCCCCCATGAACCCCAAATATCTTGTGGTCATTTTTATAATTTTGGGTGGATCTAATGTTAGGTTTCTAGGTTTATATGGTTATTAGACGTATTTTTTATTCCCATGGATGTAGTGGTCATTGAATTTGACATGTTCTAAATAGTTTTGACATGATTCTTATTTCATTGAGGTAGGTTATTACAAGGCTTATATTTATTACACATTAATTAATAATTCATTATAATATAATACACATAATACAAACCATATAATCGATAAGTATAATTTATTTGGGAATTAGGTACATTATATAACAATTTAATATTGGAGTTACATCATCATTATTGAAAACTTTCTTTACATTAATATATTACTCCATTTTTCTTAAAACTGCATGTGATAACCTAGGGGCATACATAATAAAGTGGTGATATATAAATATAATTAAGATAATAAGAAATTAATAAAAATAATAATTAATTTCATGTTATAAAATAGAAATATAAATGGGATATAAAATGGGTGGAAATCATAAACATGAACAATGAGGCATTATATTGCATGATAACATAAAGGCAACATGTAAAAGTTGAAAATAATTTAAACGTGACATCATAAACATAAGTTATGTTAACCACCAATAAAACATAACTTAATGTTCTTAAGATAACCTATTATACACTATACATGGAATATCATGAGACTAAAACATTAACCAATGCATTGATCCACTATTTGGGAACACCCATCATAATTATATTACGTACATACATAAGTGATCCACATATATCTTATAAAAAACAACATATTTCATCTCATTTAATTCCATGATAATGGAGTGTGAATTACATACATGTATTTCCAAAATCAATGAATTATATGTTCATAAATATGAACACCCTTGATAGGAAATGGGTATGAGTATTTACTACACAATTGTTTAGCATGGAAAATCATAGTGAAATTTCATCATCATAAAAGGGGAATGTAAATGTTCATGATATAAAATTAATGAGAGTAAATGGGGTTTGTCATCATTTATACATCATAAGTTATGTAAGTGGGATATATAAGAACATATCCCACCATTAGGAATTGGATATAAAAGTCATAAATTAATGAAGATTCTTTAATAAACTGGAGAAGGAGAGGTTCCCTTACCTTGAGAGGGTGATTCTAACGACTTGGGATAATCTTATTGAGAAATTGTGGGAACCATAGAAGGACCGTAGAGAGCATAGGGAATATAAATGATGTTATAAATAGTTTTTCACTAAATATGAATGGGAGAATCAGTGGGTTTGTATAGTAAATGTGTGGGGAGTTCTTTATTATTTCCCAAACATTGGTTTTAGACTCTATAAAATAAAGTAATAAAAAACCATACCATGATTGTTTCCAATTTTTTCTTAAAAAGAGGATTTTTTTCATTATTTTATAATTCCAAGGGGAAATTTTATTAATATATTATCCTTGGTGGTGTGTAAGTGTGTCGTGTTCTTATAGAAATTATTTTAAAAACATAAAATATAATATTGGTTTTGGAGGATTAATAAAGGATTTTTAAAATTAATCAAAAAAACTCAAAAAACACATTAATTTAAATAGAAAACATTAATTTGGTATTGGATACCTTTTATATAATTTATTATGTCATTTTTGGGTCAATGTGATGTAATAATACACATCATATATTTATACCATATTTAATTTTTACACAAAAAACTTGACTATCTCAAAAAATTGTAAAAAAATCAATGTTAGATAATTCTGAAATGATAATTAAAGATAATAATGTTTATTTAATAAAAAATAATTTTCTAAATATTTTATTTTTCACTTTTAAAATCAAATGTACATTTATGGAGAAATGTTGAGTTTTTTTACAACAATAGTTTTTAACCCTTCTAAAAATTACATTTGACATAAGAAATATTATATTATCATTTATATTTAATAAAAATTATTTCATAATAATATTTTATTAACATATAATTTATTTCTAAATACATTAATTCATAAAAAGGAATGTATTAATTTGAATTGAATTTTACCTAAAAATAAAATTTAAATTTTATCTTATCAAAATAAATATCATTTTTTAATGTAACAACAATAAAGAGTAAATATAATTATTATTAAATTGAAACTACAATATAAATATTCATATTCACAAGCTGTTGATACATATCCCATTATTACAGTAGAAATTTCCCTGAGAGTAAGGTGTGAGATGATGTGATTTTCTTTGGTCAGTTCGGTGTATATGGTTTGGGTCGTGATATCTATGATCTTGAACTTCTCATGTAAATGGTTTTATTTGTACTTTAGTTGTTAAATATCAAATTGGGTTTAGTCAAGGGGAATTTCTAGTGATTTTGCCTCCCTTTAAAGCTCTGGTAAGTGGGTATCATAGTGTAAAATCCTACTAGTTGAGGCCATCACTCCCTTTTTATGTGTCAATTAGATTTTTCAAAACCCTATATTTATACAAATCATATGATCAGTGTTCAATGGATATATCATCAAAATTTATGTTTCTTAATGGTGTTTTAAATCTGATCGAATATAATAAAACCAAATAAGTACATGTGATTTTGATAACCACAATACATAATAAGATGTTTAATTAAATCACAAAGGGATATTTATATATATAAGTATGGTTCATTACAATCATCCACACATTAGAAATTCCACCCTCAAAATTTTCATTTCATACACTAAAACATATGAGTGTAATTTTTTTATCACCTCCTTTATTTCCCACATCACTTATTTAAAAAAAAAATTCTCCATAGAACATTAACCTAGGGAATTGTCTTATTTCATTGAAATTTGTCTCTAAAATCTATGATCTCTACCATATTCTCCTTGATTGAGAGATAATTCTCCAATGATACCACCTCAATATTTTTCACATATGGGGGGTGTAGTATATACTTCCCCAAGAGGGGTACATGGAACCCATCATGTACTTGAGATATGATATGTGAGAGTTCTAGTAAATAGGTCATCATTTGAATGTGATCAAGGATCTAAAAGGGACTAATGTATCCTAGACTAAACTTTCCATTATTCCCAAATATTATGAATTTATTCCATGGAGACATGTGGAGGAATAAATTATCTCTAACCTCAAAATCTTGGTTTCTTTGATGATTTTCATCATAGGTCTTATGTTGAATTTGAGCATCCCTGATGTGATTTTGAATGGTCTTCACCTTTTCCACCATTTACTTAACCATATTAGGACCTAGCAGTTCATGTTCACCAACTTCATCATAGCAGTAAGGTGTTATATACCTCATCCCATAAAGGGATTCATAGGGATCCATTTAGATGCATGGGTGGAAACTATTATTGTCTGAAAACTTGACCATAAGAATATTTTGATCCCATCCTCCTTGGAAGTCAATTGATCATGCTCTCAACATGTCATCAAGTGTCTTGTTAGTTATCTCTAATTGGCCTTTTGTTTGAGTGTGGTAAGATGCTCTGCAGATTTAATAAGTATTTAGATCATTTTAGTGACTCTTCTAAACCATGAAGGTAAATATTTTATCTCAATCAGATAAAATTGATAGTGGTGTTCCATGTATCCTCACCACTTCTATAATTTATATCCTTGTATGTTTATTGAGTGATAATCCTTTACAAATTACAAGGAAATGAGGAGTCTTTATAAGATGATCCACCAAAACCTGTATAGAATTATTTACTCTCGATATCTTTGGAAGACCATTAAAAAATCACATGGATATGTTTTCCCATTTACATGTAGGTATGGGTAATTGTTGCATCAAACCTTTTATTTTTTCTCTTTATCATTCACTTACAAAAATACAAGACACCTTGATGTATATTATATGATCTCATTTATCATATTTTCCCACTAATAGAGCTTCAGTATATCTTAATACATAATTGTGTTACCTCAATGGATAGAGAAGTTTGGGATGTGTGAATTTTATTACATCTCCTTCTTTAACTAAGGATTTTATGGTACAAATAATAAGAAACCAAATCTTACAACTTATTCATTAATTTTAAACTCTGAGGATTTACCTTTTCTTATAGCTTCCACTTTATTCTGAATTTCCACATCATCTCTTTTAGCATCCTTTATCTTTTCTATAAGGGATAGTTGAAAATCATTTGTGAAAGGATTTATGATGTTCTATCCATTTTTATTTCCATGATCATCCTTTTCATGTCAAGTAAGATTGCATCATTCTTGATTCTCATCAATGATAAAATTTCTAGATAATTTCTACTTTGAGAATCTACTTCTTTATTTTCCTTATGAGGATGATAATGGATTGAGTAGTCATAGTCATTTATCATCTCTAACCATCTCCACGGTGCATATTCAACAAATTCATTGTGAATATATACTTGAGGATATTATTATCCAAATATATTTCAAACTTCTCATTGAATATATAATGTCACTAAATTTTCAATGTGAATATCACTGAATCCAACTCCAAATCATGCGATGGGTTGTTGTGTTTGTGAAATTTCAATTGCCTTAAGGCACAATCTATCACTTTTTCATTATGTATTAGTACACATCTCAATACCTTCATAAAAGAATCATTGTATACCATGAAAATTTCCCTACTTGTGGGAAGAATAAGTAGAGGTTTAGAGATACGACTCTTTTTCAACTCCATGAATCACTATTCAAATTCATTATTCCAGACACACTTGACTCCCATCCAAGTTATCTTTGCTAGAGTGTTTGACAATTGTGAGAAAATTCTCAAAAAATTAGCAATAATACCCAGATAATCCAAGGAAGCTATATATTTCTATCACATATGTTGGCCTTAGCCATACTTTAATAACATCTATCTTTGAAGGGTCCATAGATATACCATTTATTTTGATAATATTCCTTAGGTTTGAGACTTCCTTCAACTAGAAATCTAATTTGATGTAATTTTAATAAGGATTCCCATTTTGTAAGGTCATTAGAAAGGTTCTCATATACTCCTCATGTTCATTCTTAATTTTGGAGTGTATTATAATATCATCTATAAATTTTAAATACTACTTATTTATTCATAATTATAATCAATTTTTAATGATTTTTTGATGAATTTCGATGAATATTACTATATAACCCATTATTTTAATAAATTATATGAAATTATTAATATGGAATTCAAATGGTTTTAAAATGAATAAAAGAATGATATTTTAAAATTTTTAATTTAAATATGTAATAAGATGAATTTTACTTAATGTATTTGAAACTCTTTTGTTTTAGGTATTCTAAAAAAGAGGCCAATAGGTTTTCCAACCCTCAACCAGGGGTAGCCAGTCACCTAGACAGCCCCATCATGCGTCGGTCCATTACGTCACCCATTGGGAAGTATATCACAAGCCAGTGGTAGGATGTAAGACCGCATGTGGGAATCAGGCTCATGCGGCATGTTATCCTACACAATGAACTAAAGAGCGTATAGTGGGATGAATTATGCATGGGCCGCATATGGTGTAGCCCACATATGTGTGTGTGAGAGTAAAAATTGGGAGCCCATCCCTGGAGTAGAAATATAAGCTGGGGACATGACTCCATTTCATTTAAGGGAGCGCACCCCAGCTATTCCCAACTGATGTGGGACAAGCATTATATGTTACTATTCATAATTTTAAATCTCACATTTCTCACACTCAAACACCCCATTCCACTAACAATACATGAATTTTCCTCCCTCCACTACACTTCACTTTCCAATTTCCACTGATAACTATCGGTGACCACCATATATGTTGCTGCTGAAGCCGAAGATCAAGCCACCTCTCATTCCTGCACCTACACACCACCTAGGATCATATCTTGACCCTCAGACAAGTTCCATGAACATCAATTCGAGGTTCATCTATCCACTTCAAAAACCATATGAAGGAGGCTACCCCACTTATCACCATTTAACTCTTATTTTTTTGCCACATCTTCCATGTTCCCCTGAAGGAGGAGACTCCACGTTGTTTGCTTCCCATGTGGAACTAGTACATGATTCAAAACTCAAAAAAACAAAATATTCAAGTGTTTCCAAATTCAAAAATATTAGCTCTTGAGGGAGATCTTAAATAAATATTTTAATATATGAATATTTTAAGGGAGTTTGATCATCCTCGCTGCCTATAAGGGGAGGGTATTGTCCACTGCATAAGTGATTTTGACACCCAAAAGAGAGAAGGTCGAGAATGTTGCATTCCCCCCTTGTTTTATTTTATTTTCATTTAATTTTAATTTTAGTTATATTTTATATGTAATTTCAATTTATATCTCTTTTATAAATATAATACATGAAATTTTATTCAATTCAACCACCCCACTTATTCTTCTCTTATCCTTGTTCTTCATATCCCAATTCAAAACATTATACCCATTTCCTTCCTTCTCATTTCATTTTTTTATTATTTTCTCTTAATTATCTTATTATTATTATTATTTAATGTGTTTGTATTCTAATTTTTTTCCCATCCTTATTATTTTTATTTTTATTCGTTTTCTTTTTTTCATTCTTTTTTTATTTTATTCTCTTCTTTTTATTTTATTTTATTCTCTTATTGTCTTCATTACCATTAAACCAAAGTGATATCTTACCCTCAACGATGAGGGGATAACTGAGGCTTGAATATAGGGAGGGAAAGGTGTTCTTTATTTCTTTCATTATGATTATTTTATGTTTTTGGTAGATATGAGTGGAATTCATGGGTGTAGAGAATGTTTCCCATGACTTGAAACTCAGATACATTCCTATTCTTATAATTAATTTCTTTTCCATCTCTTTATTTGTTTTATCTTCACATAATGGTGTCGAGTCAATCAATGGATGAAATGGAATTCTATGGATCATGTTCTTAGAATTCGTCAAACCCTTGATCAAGGTGTTCCATTAACTGTGAGTACATGATAAAGTGGGATTTAGATTTCTTAAAGGAATTAAATATTTAAAAATTTATAAATAAAAGGATATTAATTCATCATGAGACTTCACAATTTTATTGTCAAACTAAAATTAAACAAATAAATTAGAATAATGGTGGAATAAAAAACCAAACTCACAACAAAGTTATATATTTTTTAACTAATTCTTTTTATCATTTCATGTTAGTATAAGTTTAAATAGTAATTTTCTAGGTATTTTAATTATCAAAGAAAATAAAAAAAAACCCAAAAAACTTCCCATTTCTTTCATAAAATAATAAAAACAATAAAAAGGTAGTTTAGGTGAATTAGATTAAGTAGGTGAACAACTATGAAGCTCCTCAATTGAGATGACCCTGGTCATCCTATATGCTACATTACAAATATAATTTTTTTTAGTTCCCTATGATAGTAGTGCATCAAAATTGGAATCATTACCAAGGATCTAATCAGTTTTTTCTTATGGATTTTTATTTTCACATTTTAGATAGTTTTATTTTCCTTAAAACCCCATAAAAATTTATTTTTCCATGATGTATTAAAATGATTATTATTATTAATGGACTGACTAATAATAGGTGCAGGATAAACAAGAATAAGATATTAGATATGATAAATTTCAGTTTAAATAACATATAAAATTCATAGAATAACTATAGGGGAAATTGAGAGAGAATTTGAATATGTTTGGGCATTGAGGGAGAAACCGGAACCTGTGACACATATGGGAGATGAAAAATATTTGAATGACTTCTATAATAAGTGTGGGGAACAACTTTATATCCCCAAAGAAGAATATTCAACACTATTAAATAAACACACCACCCAAGTGGTGGAATTGGAAGAAAAGATGGGGCATCCCAACTACCTACCTCCATCCACTGAGATCCAACTTCAAGAGGCCCTTACCACTAAGAAATTTATTGAACCAAAAAAACAATTAGGGAGATGATCTTATTTTAAATTATTTTATTTCTGATCTTATTCATCTTGATTTTAGTATCACTTCTTATTGTTTTGAATTTTCAGATTTGGTCAATTCTTTCCATTATTTTGAGGAAGATGATGAAACAAACATGAAACTATTGAATAACACATGGAGCTCCTTGATATTGATGAACATGAATTTGAGGAAGGCCTTGGGGGATTCCATGTAGATAAGCATGAGGAAAAAAAGATAGAGGATAATCATTATGAAATGGATAATATTTCTGATTTTTTAAATTTAACATGTATTCATGTAAAAATACCTACTTAATTTCCCTTTTAAAGATTCAATTCATGAATCCAATTTTTATCTAGAACTAGAAAAGAGGGATGAGGTTGCACACATAGAAAACAAGAAGTATTATGATTCATACATCATCCTACCATCGTTAGGGAATATATGCTTTATTGTGAAGGGGTTGTATTTGGTATACTCTATCCATGGATCATTCATCACCAATAAGAAATAATCACATGTGGGGAAATAGACACATGTCATGTTTCAAGTCCAAGAAGATACACCAACTTTAATATTATGGATTAAATCTAGTATATCACTCTTGAGGAAATAAAAAAGACAATTCCCACTTGGGGGATCATACCAAGACTTTTCTTTAGTTTCATTCAAGTATTTTCAATTTCAGTCTTAGGAATTAGTCTTGAATGAAACCCACTCTTTACTATTTTTTGATCTTAAAAGACATGATACTTTTGGTTCATTGAGAAATTCTATTTTATAGGACCATGAAGGCACAAGGATGGCCTAAAATTATTGAGTAAGAGGACTAAGATTCATGGTAAAGGGTGTTAAATTTTAATGTTTATCTTTTAAACTCACAAAATTTTTGTCCAAAAACGTGTTTTGAGATTTCAACTAAAAATTACCTTCCCATGATTAAATTAAAACTTTACTTGACTTATATAAGATACATTAGTTTCTTATGAATTATATGATTCCATGATTTATATTTCAAAGATAACATCATTAAATGATTAAAATAGAGAATTGAATGATTGAAATGAAGAATGGATATTAAAACAAGGACTCGAGATTTAAGGAAATTAGTTGATTCATATAAATACAGTTTTTTTAACATTTTTCAAACATTAAATTTCTGAAATTTATGTGAATTTATTTTTTATTGTTAATCATTTATTGAGTGATTATACAATTTTATAATTTCTATTCCTTAGGGGATTTCTAGGATAGATACTTAATATTTATTCTTAAGATTATTTCTTCAGAAATTTTGGGACATTACCCCTATTAAAACTTTCATTTGAACTTTTCAAATCTATGACTGTGAAAAAACACATTTAAAATGACTGATACGTCTTTTGTAAAGCCCTTATCCTTGAAACCCGCTATTAAAATAATCCTTTTTTAATCCCATAGATACCCTGAATGTGATTTTTAAGGATGAGTCTTATTTCAAGACATTTTTATCCATTAATACCCTCCTATTAGTATTTTCATGATATTTTAAAAACTTTAAATCAGTGGGTGAAGGGATCCATGGTGGAAGGGATGAAATTTATTGTATAGAAAAATTGTGGGGTGCTACTTTTTTGTGTTGATAAAGGTTGTTTATTCATTCAATGTACCTTATTGTTTTATTTTCTTGAATAAAAAAAAATAAAATAAGAATGGGTTATGACTTAGAAGGATAAAAAATCACCATTACTAGATCGATGATTTTTATCATATTTGGTTAGGTGTTGGATGTGAGGTTTATTTTAAGAATATATTTTTAAAAATAAAAAATTGGAAAAAGTACATTGAAGAATAAAAATATATAAAAGTAGATAAAAATTAACAAGGTGCATAGATATTTTATTACGCTTTATTTCGATCATATCCTTCACTATGAGTTTTTGGGGTAGTGGGAATTGTTTCTTTGAAGGGTAGAATGTAATTACACTTTCACATATGATATCAGGATTTATAATATAAGGATAGGTCACCTATTTGAGCCTTAATTTTTAAATATCAATTATCACCAACCTTAAGCCTTAGATGCAGTTTAACCTTTATTGAAAGTCCTCATGATTTTAAGTGTCTTTTTTATTTACAAAGAATAGAAAGTAGTTCACTTACAATCCTATGTATAAGGATCATTAATTGATGATATGAGAAAAACTCTTCTGGAATTAGATCATTACGGATGAGTGAAAAGATTCAAAAGATAGGTAGATCATGATTTCAAATGTATAATAATAATTAATTGAGGAACTAGAATGAATGATAAAGGGGGTTACATCATTATCAGTAGGGATAAAGTAAAATACTCGAAATTATTATTTCTTTGAAAAATGGTAAATTGAATTAATATATTATGTGACATTTGAAAATTTTATTTCACATTTATTTATTTTTTATTTCATCACATTGACATTTATATATTCATAGAACTTGTTACCTATTTAATTCGATTTTGAGATTGTATGCTTGAGTACAAGCATGGTTTAAGTATGGGTTTATTTGACTCACTCGTTTTTTGCATATTTTTAATCAATTTTCAATGATTCTTTGATAAATATCAATTCATATTCAAATATAATATACCATTTTAATAAATTTTGTAAAATTATAAATATTTAATGAAAATGGTTTTTAAAAGAATAAAAGAATGGTATTTTGAAATTTTGAATTTAAATATGTAATGTGATGAATTTTATTTATTTTATTTTAAATTATTTTATTTTAAAGTTTTTACACACACAAAATAGGCCAAAAGGCTGGACAACACTCAACCATGAGAATCTAGCCACCTAGCCATCCCCATCAGAGGTCGTCTGTCCAAGACACCTGCCAAGAAGGCCATCATGAGCCAATCTTAGGATGTGAGACTACATCGGGGTATTTGGCACAGGTGGCGTGTGAGCCCGCGGACTGAATTGCAAGCATATAGTGGGTTGAAGCATGCATGAGTAACTTATTGTGTGGCCTTGATATTCATGTGTGTGAGTGATAAATGGGAGACTATACTCAATGTATGCATCTAATACAGGGATACGAATCCATTTCATTTAAGTGAGAACACCCTTACTACTTGAAACCGATATGGGAATAGAGTAATACGTTACTATTAAACTTTTTAAATCTTGCATTTCTCACCCTTAGACTCCCCATGACACTAACTTCAATCGAATCCTCTGTCCTCTACTACACTTCTCTCACTGGCCTCCAATGCAAACAACTGGATACCAGCATGTATTCCTCTTCTAAAGCTTGAGTTTGATCCATCTTACACTATCACGCTTTCACGCATCTGAGGATCATCTCTATACCCCCAGACGATCTCCATAAACATCATTTTTAGGTTCATCCAACTACTTCTAGGCCCAGATGAAGGTGTAAGAACCCATATCTTCATTTTAGGTATGTATCTTTATTTTAGGTTATTTTTTTGGGGAAAAGGATGAAATGAGAAATTATATAATTACATGCCGTGTAATTTTTATTACACACCATGTACCCGGTTTTCACATGTATCCATGCACTTTCCATGTAATTGTTGAGCACATAGCCGTGTAGGTGACTTGGAAGATCTCCTAAAGCGGGGGCTGGTTGAGGCTAGTATACGACATGTAAATTAAATGAACACGCCGTTTACTTTTCTTTTTAATTGATGATTCAGGGAAGGGCCATCTCTCATCTCCATAAAAAACTTCTTCTCCCCTCGATTCACACGGGAGAGCAAAGAATGGAGAAAGAACTTCAATCTCCTCTCGGTTCCCTATCTGAGCTTCGATTGAGACGTTGCTAGGTGCATTGGATTCCCACTAGTGAGTTCTCTCTTTCCCTAGAGCCTCTCTTCTTGATCCATCCTCTCTGATGAGTTATTTAGGGTTTATTTTATTTACCTATTTCATAGATCTACATCATTCTAGGATGATTCAAGGGCCGACGTTTGATAATATTCATCATACAACATCAAGGTAGGTGGTTTGTGCCTTTCTTTGATTGTATTTGGATTATATATGCTAAAGTGTCGAATATCCCATGTTTAGGGTATTGTGTGTTTTGGAATTTTACCCTGTTCAATACCTGCTATGTTTTGTTTGATTGAGAAAGGGTAATTTCTTATGCATAAGTATTTATACCTTGATTATGGGTGTGTTTCCCTTGTTTGATTGATTATGGTTGTTTGGTCTAGAATTCCTATTAGGCTTGCTTTGTTATCCATGCCTCATGTTGTTAGGATAGAGTTATTGATTATATGAGATACATGAGATCCACATTGTGAAAGTTTGACCAAGGGGAATTGACTGTGACAGCATCCCGTGGTAGGTTCATTTATGTATGAATTGATATTGACCAGAGGTATTGACAATGAGAGCTACCAGGTGGTCATAGGCCAGAGGGGATATACCATGAGAGCTACCCTAAGGGTCATTATTAAATGAATGTTGGACCCTAGGGAATTGACTGTGAGAGCTTCCAGGTGGTCATTATATTTTATTGTTGCTATTCTGATCAAGGGGGTATTGACCGTGAGAGCTACAAAGGTGGTCATTTGTAAATGATTAGTTCTAGGTGGGACCAAAGGGGTTATACTGTGTGAAATTTCCCAGAGGGTCATTAATTATTAAATTGATGATATTTTAAACTAGAGGGGTTAGCCTGTGAGAACTATCTCAAAGGGTTGCTTATGAATGATTGAATGATTGTGATGAGTCTTTCAAGACAAAGCACAAGCTTGGACTCGGTCTTGCTTGACTGTTTAGATGGTATTATGAGACATCTGTTAGTACTATTACATGAGGGGATATTGAACTTAGGATAGATCATGGGATTCATTATTCAACTGTTGGAATAATTAATAAATGAAAATGAATGTAATTGAAAATTGTAGGATTGTTTTCTTTTGAGTACTTCCTAGTTTATTGCTTTATTTTTGTATATTGCCTGTTATATATATTCACTAACTTTTAGGCATAGATCATTTGGTGGTTTCCTACTGGGATTCGTCTCACACCCTATTTAGGTCATGCTTTTGGACCCAAGTAGATTATATGGTTGTAGGTATCGATAAGGGAAAAAACCCTTCTTCATCAGGTACTTGATTGCTATTGGAGATGGAGAGCATGGTACCAAGACGAGGCTTGTGATGCTATTGGAGTTTACTACTTTTTTGTAATTTGGTTTTAGTATTTTATTTCTAGAATTATGACTTGTTTGGATGATTTCCTAGACACATGTGACATTCATCATTTATATATTCTCCAATTGTTATATTACTACCAGTCTTACACTGTTTACTTTATTGAATGGTATTATTACTTCTGATTGTGTTTAACATTTGTTATTCTACTGTGTATACTCTGCCAATGAAAGAATAGTTTTTCCATTATCATACCTTGGCCCTCACTGCTAGTCGATAGCCTCAGGAATTTGGGGATATGTGTTTGAGTTCATGTGACCAACCAGGTATGGGGTACCTTGGGGTGTCACCCGGGACCAGGACATTACAAAGTGGTATCAAAGGGAGGTTCATTTTTCCTTTGTCTTACTATTTGGAGCCTATAGATAGAGATAATAATTGATAGGTATTTGTTAATAAGTTTTGTCTGGGAGTAGCTAACCGGTGTACAGGGAAAACCAAGTTACCCTGAATATTTCAATTTTCTGGTTTTGCAATTGTTATAGTTGATTTTATTTCACCATTGGGAGATTCACTTATTTTACGCTATTATCATTGATATTATTTATGTTCTATTTCGGTTTTAATATGATGAGATGAGGGTATGTCATCTCATGCATCATATAGTCACTTTATAGAGATCACATGTCATGCATTCTTGTCATGCCATTTAGGGTTCATTACTGATTTCATGCTATTGTGATAGATGTTTTTCTAAATATGCATGTTGTTGTGATAGATGTTGTGATAAAATATCTTCTATTTTGATTAGGTATTGCAATATGTAAAGTTTCATTTGGATGGAAGCCAAACTTTGGTCTATGAGGTTTTATGGGCCCTCTTTGATTGGAATTTGGTGGATTATGTTTGAACTTTAATTGAATTTTGTCAAGTTATGATGTGAATAATAAATCCAAACTCTGATTCGTAGGGAGTATGGGCTCCCACGAGTCAGAATTTTTCATTCCTTGGAAAAAAATTAATGTTTTTAATGGTTCTGGAGAAGTTTCAGAGGCTTACTATCTAGAAACCCATACAACATGACATGTGATGTTATGAAAACGTGCCATGTGTTCTTCTGTTCTAGAAGAAACAACTTTTCTTAAGTACACTCCGTGTACCTTATGTACACTCCATTTAGTGCTTGACTGTTTGACTGACTGTGTGAGCAGATACATGGGGTTGGGAAACTTTTGGTAGAACACATTGTGTCAAGATTTTACACGTCATGTTGTAAAGAACCGTGTATCCATCTGTGTGACCAATGACACTGGTGGATGAAACTTATGTTGTACACGCCATGTCTCGTTTATGCACGCAGCGTGGAGTTGACCGTGTATTTGATTGTGTGACTAAAGACATAGGTGGTTAGAACATAAGTAGTACAAATAATGTCTAGGGTGAACACACCATGTAGTATTACCCAGGAGAGAACCATGTAGTTCTAACTATGTAGAAGAACCTGGGCAGGAGGGAAAATTCAAGTACATGCCATATCTTAGGAGGAACACGCCGTGTGTAAGGGGTGTTACATAACTATGTTTGGAAGAGGTACATGCACATTAAGGATTAAATGGAACACGACGTGTGGATGTTATACATGTAGTGTAACCCTGTTTAGTGAAACTTGATTTCTTTCTTCTCTTATTCGTTTCTTTCACTTCTCAGTTGTTGTCCTTGATAATATTGTACTAAGGTGTGCGCTTGAACTTTCAGAGTCATGCCACTGAGACATCCTCTGGTTGAATGTCAGGTACATGGAGATGATTAGACACCGAAAATGATAGATCTGGGGCTAGCAGCATATCCTCCTGTCATGACCTTCTTGGCACCAGCTATTATACCAGACACCGGTTCTAATGCATAGTTCTATGAAGGCTTTATGAGGATGATGAAAACCTTTTAGGTAAGATTGCATCCTACCCCATCTATGGAAGAGCTCACATGGGTGTTCTAGAAACAGAATTCTCTAACTTTTTCTGGGGATAGAGGACCACAGGCTACAGAGTCATGGTTGGAGACCATGATTTCTATCTTTGAGCATCTAGAGATGCCTCCATAGAGGAGGGTGAAGCTTTATATGTACATGCTACACGATTCTACCAAGTTATAGTGGGATGTTATCTCACTGGTGGGATGTCATCAGGATATGTCTTGGGAAGAGTTTAAGAGGATATTATACGATTACTTCTATCTCAAGACGTTGAGGGTCGATTGAGCCTGAGAATTCATGCATTTGGAGCAAAGATCTCTTTCAGTGATGGAGTAATATTCTTGTTTTATATATCTTTAGTGCTTAAATTATATTCTGGGAGGAGATGAGTTATATTTAGCTAGGTGATTTGAGGATGGTCTCAGATATGATATCTGATCATAGGTGAATTTATTCGGGTTGACTTCAGTGACTACTATAGTAAACCAAATGTTGATTACTGATTGTAGTCTGGGGGATTTGCGAGTTTTGAGTCCAGACGGTTCATCATTCAGGGATGGTAATACTTCATTTGATACAAGTAAGTTCCATAGGGAGCCTTCGTGTGCTGATTCTAGTAGTAGGTAAGTATCTACAAGTAGCTAGGTTAGGTGCTACAAGTATGGGAAGAATGGGAACATGAGACCTCAGTGCCCGAGAGACCCATTTGAGTGTCGAGATTATAGCAAGATGGGTCATCTTCAACATTTTTTCTAGTTTTTATCACTATCAGCTGGTGATCGGGAATCTGTTATGACTCTAGTTTCAGGAGAAAGACCACCAATTTCTCATCAATCGGAGAACTGGAGTTTGTCCGGCCATTCAGGATGAGGAGGAGGTTGTGGTCGTGGTATCCAGACAGTAGGTTTTCAGCGACAGTAGGGTGGATCAGCTCAGGGTAGTCAGGAAGGGCCACAGGTCCATGGAGTAGGTCAAACAATTATAGTGGAGCAGACCCAGCAGGAGAAGGATCCCAGACCCTTTACGTTTATAGGTACGATTCTATTTACCTCAGTTTTTTATTCTTCTCTTTTAGATATAGGGGCTTCTTATATTTTTATATCTATTGTCATTATGGAGAGCCTTGGGCTCTATATCATTACTTTTGAGGATGTTATGATACTAGAAACTCCTTTGGGGATTAGGATGGCTAGTGTACGTTAGTAAAAGAAGTGTCATCTTGAGGTTGGTGGGTGTCACTTCTTATGGTACCTCTATGTCTTAGAGATGACAGGCTTCTAATTTATTCTTGGAATGGACCGGTTAGTCTCCTTTCAAACCTTTTTTGACTGCTAATACCCCAAGGTGAGTTTCACATCACCAGAGGGCAGGTCTTTTCTACACAAGGGTGAATGGGATGTCCAGGTGATCAGAGCTATACCAAAGAATCATGGGTTGGGAAGAATTACTTCCCAGATTGCTAGTTTATATCTAGATGACCAGGGGAATTCACATAAGGATATTCCTCTAGTGGTGGATCATTTCATATATTTATTTATAGATGAATTTTCAGATTTACCTCTAGAACGATAGGTATATTTCTCTATTTATCTTGTTCCAAGAGCGGCACTGGTGTTCATTCCTCCTTATAAGATTGATACACTAGATTTATAGGAGCTCAAGAAGTAGTTAGAGGAGTTTCTGACTAAGGGTTTCATCTGACCCATTACTTCTCCTTGGGGTTATCCTATCCTTTTTGTGAAGAAGGTGGATGGTACCCTCAGAATTTTGTGTGGATTATCGAAAGTTGAACCAGTTGATGATCAAGAACCGATATCCCTTTCCGATGATTTATGATCTCTTCGATCATCTTTGAGGAGGCCAGGTGTTCTAGAAGATTTAAATGAGATCTAATTATCATCAGTTCTGTGTTAGACCATTAGATATACCTCTTATAACCTTTAGTAGTAGGTATGGTCTACACAAGTATTTGGTTATGTTGTTCGGTCTCACAAACACACTGGTAGTTTTCATGGAACTAGTGAACCAAGTGTTCCATCCTTACTTGGATTGTTTTTTGGTAGTCTTCATAGATGATATCTTGGTGTACTCCCACACTTGACATGGCCACTCAATCCATATTGAGATTGTATTGAGTACACTAAGAGAGCATCATCTATATGATAAGCTCTCAAAATTCCACTTTTAGATGGACCAAATTCACTTCATGGGTCATGTTATCTCAGAGACATGAGTACCAGTAAACCAATATAAAGTGAAAGAAGTGGTTTCCTAGGAGAATTCAAAGAATGTCTTTGAGGTACAGAGTTTTCTAGGGTAGGTTGGTTACTATAAGAACTTTATACAGAACTTTTCACACTTAGCAACACCATTGATGGGCCTAACTAAGAAAGGTGCAAAGTACTTTTGGATATATTCCTATGATTCAGAATTTCAGGAGATGAAAGGGAGAATGACTTCAGCATTGATACTGATTTTTTCAGAGTTGGGAAAGAGTTACACCATTTACTACGATCCGTTAGGTATCGGGCTGGGTGTAAAGACCCGAAATTCCATGTAAAATTTTTTCAAATTATTTAGGATTATTATGAGTCTACAAAAATTGATGGCGTGTGATTCCAAAGCCCAGTGTTCCCAAAACATAATTTTTAAATTTTTTAAGGTATATTCAGTAAATGCACTGGTATTATTTTCTATCTTTTGAACTGGTACTCAGATAAAAAATCCAAAGGCATCGTTGAATATTCTGCACTGGGATTTTCATAAGGGAGGCTTCACCTTGACCGCAGTAGGTCTGAAGAAAAAGATAGTTTTTTTGACTTTTTTTTAAAGAATAATAAAATAACTTAAAAACTATTATTTTATGTTTTTTCCAATGGTTGATTGGATGTGGAGGTACCGCTGAGTTGTTAATCAATTTAATGGCTTGACCCTTTCTTTTCGTAGCCACTCTCTTAAGAGATGAGAGGTGAATTAATTAAATTATTAATGAACCTCATTAAAACTATATTGCGTTAAACTCTCATCCTCTATCTATTTAAATAGAGCTTCGGTTGGGGTTTTTGACATGGCTTCATCATGTGAGGAACATCTGGTGAAGTACCACAACACCTTCCACCGAATGAGGATGGAGGCTTGGGCGGCAATGAACCAGGATCGATGAACGCTGGAAGCTTCATCAAATGCGGAATCTTCTTCCACCACTGCGATGTATCCAATGAATCTTGAGGTAGGGGGTTATTAATAAAGTTTATATTTGATGAATTAAATTGCTACTACCTATTATGATGTTAATATTGAGGGCATGGGCCAAACAAACAAGGCCCAGACCCCCTGCATCTTCGTTCTTGTTGCGTTATTTGGGGTACGATCTTACAACATAGTAGAACCTTGAATCTGGGAGCCACGCAGTGACGGTGGCATCTCAGTAGGCCCATAATCATGAGCGAAAGGGAAAACGGACCATCGGAGCTCACTCGATGGCCTGCGGAAGATCTGTCGGCGCGGCGGCACCAGTGACTGGTGCCAGCGACGAAGGTGGCGACTGACGCTCGTCGGTCGTGGAAGAGGGCATCGCCGCTTGGCACTAAAGTAGACCTGAAAGGGAATCCACCACTCGATCAACCGCGTTGGTGAGGCGGCGAGTCGCCGCGCATCGTGGTGAAGGGACCAAGACATAGAAGCCGCAGTGGAGGGGGACCCGCACCCCGCGGGTCCCATGGACCAAGTGGCAGCGCCACGTGGCGCCTTTGATTGAAGAGACGAACTGCTCTTAGAGTCATTCGGGGAGTTGGGCAGCCACCTAGCTAGCGATCCACGCCAGTGCACCGGGCCGCGTTGCCCGGCGGGTCACGCCCAGCTGGTGGGCCAGGCCGTTCTGCGGCCTAGCCTAGCCAGGGCGGGCCTGGTCGGGCTGGGTTGGACCCAGACTGGGTCAGGTCAGACCGAACTAGGTTGGGTCAGCCCAAACCGGGTTGGGTAACCCAAACTGGGTCGGGTCGGCCCTGAACGGGGTTGGTTTGGCCCAGGCCGGGTCGGACCGGACCCGAACCACTTTCGGGCCTAGTTTCACTTAAAGAGTTGTATCTTGCGAACCAGACATCCGTTTGATGAACCGTATATGGTACTGGGATCCTTGGAGTGATATGGTACTTTTGAGATACTCTACTTGGGTTTTGGGGAAAGTTGTAGTATGTCCGGGTTGGATCGTACCCGAATCCAACCGGGCCCTCGGCACTAAAATGCCTATAACTCACAGACCGGGTGTCCGGTTGATACATCATTTGTTGCATTGGAACCCTTACGATATGGTGGTCCTTTTTGTTACTCCTTCATGGATCTGCATAGTATTTGAGGTGTGGTCGATATCTAGAGGAGTAAATACTACATAACTCAAGTGCACCGAGTGCGGGGAATCCTATGGCTGGCTGTCATTTGAGTAGCTATCCTATGTCCATCGGCATCTAGTGACCCTATGTGGATCTGAATCTTAGCGACCTTGTGTGTATCAGAATCTTAGTGACCCTGTGTGGATCAGCATCTTAGTGACCGTTTTTAGATCAGCATCTTAGCGACCCTATATGGATCAGCATCTAGCGACCCTGGGTGGATCGGTATCTAGAAACCCTGTGTGGATTGGCATCTTAATGACCCTATGTGGATCAGAATCTAGAGACCCTGTGTGGATCAGAATCACAGCGACCTTGTGTGGATCGGCATCATAGAGACCATGTGTGGATCATTAGTGCGCGACCCGATGAGGACCAGCCTTAGAGAGTCTCGTTGTAGTCAGCCATATATGACCATGTGTGGATCGATAATGGAACAAGTCCCTCATGGTTTAGTTGTGGAAACTTCCTAATGGAAAAAATGATATAGATTTAGAATAATAATATTTATTCATGAACTCTGAGTTGTATGCCTAGATTAAGCTAAGTCTTTTTCTTTGTGATTTGTGATTGAGATCATGTTTTTTGGTTTTCCTTCATGGAATTCTAAGAGGCCTTTGAGGGTCTAAGGGTCCCTACTAGGTATTGTTATACTCACCCCTACATGGACTTCTCCCACACCTTGTTGTGTCTTGTATAGACGACGGGCATCCTTGACTGAGACTCGGGTAGCTAGGACTTGATGGTGGATGGCGGTGACAGTTGATATGGAGAGCTGTGGAGATGAGCTTTACCTACCCTTTAGGTAGGAACCTTGGTGGATGATTCCAGGAGTTGTTTACTGTTTTCTATTGTAGTTGTATTTTTCTGTTGGGCATGTCTTCTGGCACATTTAGTTTCAGTACACACTTTTACTACTGCATTTTTACTTTTATTATTGCATCTTGTTGTGTTATTGGGCTGTGTGTTTGTATAGGTTTAAAGGAAACACCTTCCCATTTTAGGGATATGTCTTTCCGATGCTAGTCACCAACCCCTGGCCTTTGGAATGCGAGCTTGGGGTAGTCACGACATGGGCCTCGGGGGAGGGGTCGTGACAAAGTGATATCAGATGATTCAGTTCTACCAAAGAACTAGGACTCTCATCTTTCCAGTGGAGTAATAGTGTTAAGTGTTTTTAGTGTGTTTTTCTGTTTGGGGAATCCAGTGTTGGTGCGGCGGCCGATGTACCCATACACCAAGACCCTGAATTCTGATTTCCATCTCGGTGCATGAAAACACTGATTGCGTGTGTTTTAGAAATGTTTTACTTTTTATCTCTTTTGAGTCAGCTCACAAGGTATAACTTATTGACTGGGGTGAACCTGTTTATTTTCAAGATTCCACCATGTAGACAGCTAGCTAGGATTCATGAGAGAGTTCACAATGATGGCCCACCGAGCGACAAGGATTCGGTCCAGGGCCCTCTTACTATGTTAGCACCATCGGGTGCTGCACCAGTAGCACCACCACCCGTTGGGAAGCAGTTTCCACCAGCCACTCTAGAGGACAGTGCACATTGGATGATCATGTTTCACGAGTTCTAGAGACATAGGCCTATGAGGTTTCTAGGTGAGATAGATCCCCAGGAAGTTGAGGACTGGCTGGAGGTGGTGGCTAGAGTTTTCCGCTTAGTTGGGACACCAGCAGAGCAGATGGTGATCCTAGCTGCTAGTCTTTTCTAGGGAACGACAGGAATATATTGGAGCCTGATGCTCTAATCACATGAGGAGGCGATGATTTCTTGGTTGTACTTTGAGACCCTCTTGAAGGTGAAGTTAGTTCTAGCGACACTACGCTATGTCTGTATTCAGGAGCTCCTGCACTTATAGCAGGGCAGTGTGACAGTAGCCTAGTACTCGGAGAGGTTCATTGACCTCTGATGCTACTTCACCAACATGGTACGAGACCCATTCCTCAGGGCTTGGACCTTTGAACAGGGTCTCCGAGTAGAGATCAGAGCATCGATGATATCACTAAATATCCCGACGCAGGCTCGAGTGCTCGAGTGAGCATTGTTGGTAGAGATCTTCTTTACTGAGCAGGCCCTGATGGTGAGAGCCACCACTGAGTGATAGGTAGATGAGTCATTTACATAAGGTAGTAGTCAGATGACACAGAGGCCCAAGTGGTCCAGACCTTCCGGAGGACAACCCCATGACACAGGGTTGGAGGTACGGAGCTTACGAGGCAGAGGGGTTAGCTGTGAAGCAGACTGTGCTTCACGTGCGGCGGGCAGGGCCACATGGCTCGTGACTTCCCGACCCACAATACTGAAAATTGGAAAATGTTCAATGGACAACTGAGGTAGAGGTATATATTCTATCAAGGAGGTTTGTAGGGGAGCGGACATGGCAGATGAGTAGGTCATGCAGTAGGTGGTGGATGATGTTTTGAGGCTCTATCACCACCACCCCCAAGTGGTCCACCCTGACCATAGGGAGCATGTGGACAGGGGTGAGCATAGCTATAGGAAGCAGAGGCCTATGACCACGACACTCTGGATATGATTAGAGGTACGATCTGTGTATATTCCACCCTATCCATAGTACTTATAGACATAGGTGCTAGTCACTCTTTTATTACCACGGAACGCGTTTGGATCTTGGAGATTCCAACGGAGTCGTTGGCTCAATCCTTGCGATTAGAGACTCCTAAGTGAGAAGATTCGACGATTACACATTAGTGTAGACAGTGTGAGATCACTCTAGGAGGTGAGTTCTTTGGGTAGGATCTCCTATTAGATGTGTCGAGACCTTATGAAATTATTTTGGGTATGGAATGGCTATCCATAGTCCATGCTCAGAGTGATTGTTTTAGGCACAAAGTATAGTGTGTCTATAAGGATGGGACCAGTTTTTCCTTCACTGGAAAGAAGGGAACCTTTGCAGCATAAAATGGACTTACTCAATGGAGGGTGTAGCAGATCACTCATCAGTTGGCTAGCCTTACCCTCAAAGATGTTGACGTGAGGAGTCTGAGTTATCCTATAGTGGTAGACCAATATGTTGATGCCTTTCCTGATAATGTTTCAGGACTACCTCCTCATAGATAGGTAGACTTCAACATCGATCTATACCCTGGGAAGGCATCGATATCTACACCAGCATATTGTATGGCTCTGTCGGAGCTTCGTGAGTTGCAGGTATAGTTGGAGGACATGCAGGGAAAGGGGTTTATAAGGACCAGTGTTTCTCCATGGGCATCCCCGATTTTGTTCTCCAAGAAGGTGGATGGGAGTTTGAGGATTTTTGTGGACTATCGGTGCCTAAAACGGGTGATTGTGAAGAAACAATATCCACTCCCAAGTATTTATGACCTCTTCGACTAGCTGAAGGGAGTTCGATGGTTTTCGAAGATAGACCTCAGATCAGGCTATCACCAGCTTAGGGTACGGGATTAAGAGGTACCAAAGACGGCCTTCATGTGTTGGTATGGCCATTATGAGTTGTTTTTAATGCCCTTTAGCATGAACAATGCTCCAGCAGTGTTCATGGATCCCATGAATGGGATCTTCCATCCATACCTCAATCGCTTCGTAGTGTTCTTCATTGACAACATCTTGATATACTCAACATCGGAGGAGGAACACGCCACGCACCTAAAGATCGTTTCGGATACACTCCGAGAGCACCGGATTTATGGTAAGCTCTTGAAGTACCAGTTCTGGATATGGGAAGTCCACTTCTTGGAGCATGTTATCTCAGAGGCTAGAGTTGGACTGAATCTGGTGAAGATGGAGTCATTTCTTTCCTGGGAGCCACCCAGGAGTGTGACCAAGGTGCGGAGTTTCTTGGGATTGGCTGGATACTGCTAGAGGTTCGTACCTGACTTCTCTAGGGAAGAGGAACCCTTTTTATCTTTGACGAAGAATGGGTAACCTTTATTTTGGATGGAGAAGTGCCGATAGAGTTTTCAGGATCTGAGGTAGAGACTGACAAGTGCCCCTATCTTGAGGCTACCAGAAGAGGGCGTTGGGTATGCAGTCTACTATGATGCATCAGGGAATGGACTAGGTTGTGTCCTAATGTAGGATAGAGTAGTGATTACTTAAATATCATGTCATTTGATATAGCACAAGGAAAACTATGCTACCCATGACCTGGATTTAGCAGCATTGGTCTTTGCACTGAAGATGTGACAGCACTACTTGATGGGTGAAAGGTTTACTGTTTAATCTAATCACAAGAGTCTCAGTTATATCTTCTCATAGAAGGACCTGAACCTGAGACAATGACGATGGCTGGAGTTCCTCTAGGTCTATGATTTCAAGATAGTCTACAAACCTGGGAAAGAGAATATAGTAGTAGATGCACTCAGCAGAAGGTCTAGTCTATAGTTGCTGAGTGAGGCGACATAGCATCTAACCACGGTGTAGATATCCTTTGTAGATAGATATGAAGCATCTTATATCTAGTCTATGATAGTTACTCCCCCACTCATTCAGTGATTCATGGAGGCACAGCTTGGGGACATAGACTGTGAGACCTGACGTGCTCAGATATCCTCAAGACAAGATCCTGATGAATTTTCTCAAGGTGGGGAGCACGTCATACTCTTCAAAGGATGCACTTTGGTACAAGTGATGGTATGATAGGAGGTGTTGAGGGAGTTCAAAAAATCCTCTTTGGCGGTACATTCTGGAGTGGAGAATATGTACCAAGACCTCTGGCGTCAGTATTGCTAGCTAGGGATGAAGAAAGAAGTGGCAGAGTTCGTATCTCGATGCCTTATTTTTAAGCAAGTAAAGGTTGAGCAACAGGTACCAGCAGGCTTAGCCTAGCCACTTGAGGTGTTGGAATGGAAGTGGAATGGTATATCCATGGACGTCATGATAGAGCTACCATGTTTTTCCAGGGGCCACAATTCCATCTAGGTGATCATTGACTGACTCACCAAGTTGGACCACTTCCTACCCATTTGAGAGCAAGAATTAATAGAGATATTAAGACGTTTATATGTACAGGAGATTGTACGACTTCAAGGAGTGCCATTGACGATCATTTTAGATCACGATACATGTTTTACACCCTTATTTTGGATGGTATTGTAGGAGACGTTCGAGACTTATCTATGTTTGACCACCGCCATTAACCCTCAAACAGATGGTTAGATGGAGCGGACCATACACACACTCAAGGACATGCTTTGTTCTTGTGTCCTCGATTTTGGTCGTAGTTGTGAGGGCCACCTACCCCTGGTGGAGTTTGCATACAACAATAGTTACCACTCCACCATCGGCATGGCCCCATTTGAGGCCTTGTATGGGCAACCATGTAGATCACCCCTTTGCTAGATAGACCCAAGGGAGTCATCACTTATTGGTCCAGAGTTGGTACAGGATACCATAGAGAAGGTCCAGATCATCTAATATCATATGAAGACTATACAGAGCTAGCATAAGTCTTATACCGATAGGAGGCAGAGACCCTTGGAGTTTGAGGAGGGAGATCATGTCTTCTTACGAGTCTCACCCCAACAAGGATTACAGAGGTTTGGTCAGGGCGGAAAACTATCTATGAGGTTCATTGGACCCTTTGAGATTCTTATAAAAGTATGAAAGGTGGCATACCGTCTAGAGTTTCCTCCATATATGCACCGGGTGTATACTGTTTTCCATGTGTTGCAGCTAAGGAGGTATGTGCATGATCCATCACACATTAACGACTGGGGCGAGCTGGACATCGACGATGGGGAAACGTTTGTGGAGTTCTCGGTAGAGATAGATGATCAACAAGAGTAGGTCCTTCATGGGTGGTTGATTCCTCTGGTGTGATTTTACTTGCGGTACAAGAATCTCTAAGAGAACACATGGGGGAGGGATGCTCAGATACGTGCACAGTACCCCCATTTGTTTCCCTAATTTTTGTTGTAGCTTTTTTGGAAGAAAAACCTAATGTGGGGAGAATTTAAAGACCCATAAATTCCATTTAAATGTTTTTTAAATTATCTGGGATTATTATGAGAATGTAAAAATTGAAAGTGCATGATTCTGAGGCCCAGTGTGCCCGAAATAGAATTTTGAACATTTTTAAGGTACGTTCAGTGAACGCGCGGGCGGCATTTTGTATCTTTCAAACTGGTGTTCGGATTAAAAATATGGGGGCACCATTTAATCCATAGCATCGGGATTTTCTTAAGGGAGGATTCACCTCGACCACAGTAGGTTGGAAGAAAAATATTGTTTTTCAGACTTTTTTTACAAATAATAAAATAACATAAAAATTGTTATTTTATTTTTTTCCAATGATTGATCGGCGGTGATGGGACTACTGAGTTTTCAATCCATTTAATGGATAGACCCTTTATTTTTGTAACCACTCCATTGAGAGATGAAAGGTGCATTAATTAACTTATTAATTAACCTCATTAAAGATACGTTGCGTTAAACTCTCATCCTCCATCTATTTAAATGGATCTCGGGTTGGTGTTTTTGACATGACTTCATCAAGCGAGGAACCTCTAGCGAAGTACCGAGACACCTTCCACCGATGGAGGATGGAGGCTTGGGCGGCAACGAACCGGGATCGACGAACATCGGAGGCTTAATCAAATGTGGAATCTTCTTCCACCACCATGACATATCCAACAAATCTCGAGGTAGGGGGCTTATTAATAAAGTTTATCTTTGATGAATTAAATTTCTACTGCCTGTTATGATGTTAACATGGGGGGCGTGATCCAAACGAACAAGGCTTGGACCCTCAAATGCTTCATTCTTGTCATGTTCTATAGGGGAAAATATTAGAACATGGAATAACCTTGAATCCAAGAGCTGTGCAGTGACGACGGCATCTCGGGAGGCCCGTAGGCGCGAGCAGAAGGAAAAACAGACCACCGGAGCTCACCCAATGGCCCGCGGAAGATCTGTCAGGGCGGAACTGGCACGGCGACACTGGTGACCGACACTGGTGGAGAAGGCAGTGGCTGGAACTCACCAGCTGCAGAAGAGGGTCGCACTGTGGTGGACCCAAAGGGGCGGCCGACACTCGGTTGGCCGCGTTGGCGAGGCGGCGCACTGCGGTGAAGGGGTCGCGGCATCGAAGCTGCGACGGAGGGGGACTCACGCCCCATGGAGGAGGGAGACTCGTTCCATGTGGGTTCTTTGTACCATGTGGCGACACCACGTGGCACTACTGGTTGAAGAGGTGAATGGCTCTTTGAGCCGTTTGGGGAGCTGGGCGGCCACCTGGCTGGTGAGCCACACCAGCACACTGGGCCGCGTTGCCCGACGGGCTGCACACAACCAATGGTTCGGGCTAGTCCCCAGCCCAGCGGGCTGACCCCTCTACGTCCCATCCCAACCAGGCTAGCCTGGGTCGGTTCGGGCCAGGCTGAGTCTGACCTGGACCGGGTGAGACCGAACCCGGACCCCTTCTAGGCCTAGTTTCGCTTAAAGAGTTGTATCTTGCAAACCAGACGGCCATTTGACAATCTGTCTACGGCATTGGGATCCTTGGAGTAATACATTCCTTTTGAGATACTCCACTTGGGTTTTGTAGAAAGTTGTAGTATGGCCAGTTTGGATCGTACCTGAATCCAGTCAGGCCCACATCACTAAAATGCCTATAACTCATAGACTGGGTGTCTTGTTGATGCATCATCTATTACATTGGAACCCTTATGATATGGTGATCCTTTGGGTTACTCCTTTTTTCATCTTCATAGTAGTTGAGTCATAATCAATATCCATTAGAGTAGATACTATGGAACTCAAGTGCACGGGGTGCGGGGAATCATGTGGTTGGCAGTCATTTGATTAGCAATCCTATGTAGATCAGCATCTAGCGACCCTGTGTGGATCAGAATATTAGAGACCCTATGTGGATCAGTATCTTATCAACCTTGTGTGGATCATCATCTTAGGGACCCTGTGTGGATCAACATCTTAGAGACCCTATGTGGATCTGCATCTTAGCGACCCTATGTGGATCAACATCTAGCGACCTTGGGTGGATCAGCATCCAGCGACCCTATGTCGATCAGCATCTTAGAGACCCTGTGTGGATCATCATATAGTGACCTTATGTGGATCAACATCATAGAGAACCTCTGTGGATCAGCATTCTAGAAACCATGTGTGGATCGGCAGTGCGCGACCTGATGAGGACCATCCTTAGAGTGGCACATCGTGGTCAGCGATATATAACCCTGTGTGGATCAATAATGGAAAAAATCCCTCATGGTTTAGTTGTGGAAACTTCCTAACGGAATAAAATGATATATCTTTAGACTAATCATCTTTATACTTAAACTCTGAGTTTAATAATTGGATTGAGATGAGTCTTTATCTTTGTGCATTGTGATTGAGATCATGATTTTTGGTTTTCTTTTGTGGAATTCTGAGAAACCTTCGGGGGTATCAGGGTCCCTACTGGGTATTGTAATACTCACTCATGCACGGGCTTCGTCCGCACCTTTTTGTGTCTTGTGTAAATGGCGGGCATCCTTGAATAAGACTTGGGGATCTAGGACCTGACAGTGGATGGTGGTGACGGTTGATGTGGAGAACTATGGAGATGAGTTGTACCTACCCTTCAGGTAGGAACCTTGGTGGACGATTCTAGGAGTTATTTACTATTTTCTATTGTAGTTGTATCTTTCAGTTTGGGCTTGTATTATGGCCCCTTTACTTTCAGTACACACTTTTACTACTATAGTTTTACTTCGTCATTGCATCTTATTGTGTTCTTGGGTTGTGTGTTTGTATAGGTTTAAAGGCAATGTCTTCTCATTTTTGGGATGTGTCTTTCCATTGCTAGTCACCAACCCCTAGCCTACAGAATGCAGGCTTGGTGTAGTCATGGAACAGACCTTGGGGGACAGATCATAGCACTAGTATTAGTGATTATTCATGTGGAAGGAGTCGTTGTGTATGGGTCTCGGCAGTTGAGGCTACATGAGAGTAACTACCAAACACACGGTCTTGAGTTAGCTGTAGTTGTTCATGCTTTACGCTATTGGAGACATTATATTTTATGAGAGTATTTTATGGTATAAAATAGACACAAAAGTCTTAAGTATGTATTTACTCAGCGTGATCTGAATTTGAGACATTGAAGGTGGTTTGAGTACCTTCAATCTTTTGACTTTGAGCTTGCCTATACACCTGGGAAAGGCAACATAGTAGCTGATGCGTTGAGCACGAGGACTCAGATATAGGCAGTTTAGAAGTCCAATAGTGAGTGGCAGCATATGGCTATGTTCTTTAAGATTCATTCGGAGGTGCACGAAATACAGGGTCAGACGTTTCTTTCTTCTATAGTTTTTACCTATACTCTATAGGATCGAGTGAGAATGAAAAAACTATTAGATTCTAAGGTCCTAGTCCTACTGGAGAGTGTGTCATGAGAGGACCCTACTTCTTGGTGGACCATAGGTGACGATGAGATCTTGCATTTTCATGGATGAATATGGGCTTCAGCAGACATATGTGAGGATTTTATGCGATATTTTCATTCCCCAGTTTAGGTAGTTCATCCTGGTGTCACCAAGATGTATCATGACTTACACTGTCAGTATTGGTAGCCAGGTATGAAGAGGGATGTTTCTAGTTTTGTTCTGATTTGTTCCACCTGTTAGTAGGTGAAGGTGGAGAATCATTAACCAGTAGGTATTTTACAGTCATTACCTATTCCCAAATGGAAGTGGTATGATGTTGCGATGGATTTCGTGACAGGTTTATCGAGGTCACCTCAAGGGAATGATGTGGTTTCGGTTGTTGTTCAAAGAATCGTGAATGTTTCACATTTCTTTCCAATTAAGGAAACCTTCAGTGTTAATGAGCTTGTAAGGTTATAAATCCAAGAGATTGTACATTTTCATGGGGTTCCATACTATATCGTGTCAGATAGGGATGCACGGTTTACTTCTTATGTCTGGAAGGGACTACATAGGGATTTGGGTACACAGGTACTTATGAGTACAACTTACCATCTCCAGACAGATGGCCAGTTCAAGTGCACAATTCAGGTTTTGGAGGACATGCTTCGAGCATGCGTCTTGGATTTCGGGGGTTCTTGGAGAGAAACATACCCCTAGTGGAGTTTGCCTACAATGACAGTTTTCAGGAAACGATTCATATGGAACCATATAAGTCTTTGTATGGTAGGCCATGTCGATCACCCCTATGTTGTTTTGAGGCAAGAGAGGCAGTTATGATGGGACCTTGTCTTTTCCAGGAGACCACTGAGCTAGTGGAGTTGATTTAGAATAGTATGGCTAATGCACAATCTCACCAGAAATCTTATGTTGATTGATAGAGACAAACTCTAGAATTTGAGGTTAGAGATCATGTTTTCTTACATGTCACACTGAGGTTGGGACACAAGAGTATTAGGAGATAGGGGAAACATTCACTGAGATACTTCAATCCATTTTAGGTTTTGGAGAGAGTCGGGCCAGTTGCCTATCGGTTGTATTTACCTCATAGGTATTGGGATATAAATGTCATCTTCCATTTTTCTCACCTATGATGTTACTTTTTTAGTTCTATCTCACATTTTTTAACTCAAGGAGGTTGAGTTAGAGGTGGATGAATCCTTCAAGTAGCATCCTATTCAAATTTTGGATCGTAGCATGATGGTTCTATATGGCTGGTCTGTTCCTTTGGTATGGGTTCTATGGCATAATGGGCGAGTACAGGATGAGACTTGGGAGAGGAAGGCCGGCGTACGATCATAGTGTCCAGATTTGTTTTAAGTTTCTTATTCACCACCCTTTAAAGGGAGATTCAAAGATTAATTTCTTTAAGTGGGGATGTTTATAATAACCCAGATATTCATTTCAGGTATGTATATTTATTTTGGGTTATTTTTTAGGAAAAAATAAGAAATGAAATTTTTCTAAGTACACGTCATGTGCTTTTGAGTACACGTAGTGTACCTAGTTTCCACGTATAGCCATGTACTAGCTGTGTAACAGCTGATTACATGATCTTGTAGGTGACCTAGCAGACCGCCTAAATCAGGGGACGGTTGAGGCTAGTACACGACATGTACATTAAATAAACACACCATGTACTTTTATTTTTAATTGATGATTCAGAGCAGGGTTGCGCCTCATCCCCAGAAAACACTTCTTCTCCCCTTGGTTCGTACAGGAGAGTGACGAATAGCTGAAGAACTTTGATATCCTCTCGGTTCTCTATCCAAGATCCGATTGAGACACCGCCAAGTGCGTTAGATTCCCACTAGTGAGTTATCTCTTTCCCTAGAGCCTATCTTCCTGATTCATCCTCCCTCATGAGTTATTGAGGGTTGATCATTTTTACCTTTTTCATAGATTTACATCATTTTAGGCCAATTCAAGGGATGACATTTGGTATTGTTCATCGTATCACATTTAGGTAGGTTGTTTGTGCCTTTATTTGATTGTATTTAGATTATATATGCTAAAGTACGGAATACCCATGTTTAGGGAATTGCGTGTTTTGGAATTTAACCCAATTCTGCAATGGTATCTTTGATTGAGATAGGGTTATTGCTAATGCATAAAGTTTTATACCTTTATTATGGGTGTGATTCCCTTGTTTGATTGATTATGGTCATTTGTTCTAGAATGCCTGTTAGGATTGCTTTCTTTTCATGCCACTTGTTGTTAGGATGGAGTTACTGATTATATGAGATGCATGTGATCTGCATTGTGAAAGTTTGACCAAGGGGAATTTACTATGAGAACTTCCTAAGGTATGTTCATTTATGTATGAATTATTGTTATGTCGACTATAGTTATTGACTGTGAGAGCTTCCAAGTGGTTATAGACTAAAGAGGTTACACCATGAGAGATACCTAGAGGGTCATTATTAAATGAATGTTGGACCCTAGGTCATTTACTGTGAGAGATTCTAGGTGGTCATTATATTTTATTATTGCTATGATGACCAAGGGGTATTATCCATTAGAGCTTCCCATGTGGACATTTGTAATTGATTAGTTCTAGGTGGGACCAAAGGGGTTAGATTGTGTAAGATTTCCCAAAGGGTCGTTAATTATTGAATTGATGATATGTTAAATCAGAGGGGTTAGAATGTGATAAATTTCCCAAAGGGTTTCTTATGAATGATTGAATTATTATAATGAGTCTACCAAGCCAAAGCACAAACTTGGACTCAGTCTTTCTTTATTGTTTAGATTGTCTTCTGAGACGTCTATTTTAACTATTACCTGGAGGGATATAAATCTTAGGCTAGATCCTAGGATTCATTATTCAATGGTTTTAATAATTAATAAATAAAAATTAATGTAATTGAAAACTATAGGGTTGTTTAATTTTTATTACTTCTTATTTTATTTCTTTATTTCTGCATATTACCAACTATATATATTCACTAGGTGTTAGGCACATATCTTTTCGTGGTTGCCTACCGGGATTCATCTCACACCTTGTTTGGCTCATGCTTTTAGAACCAAATTGATTATATAGTTTCATGTATAGATAAGGGAAATAACCCTTCTTCATTAGGTACTTGATTATTGTTGGAGCTGGAGAGCCTGGGACTAAGATGAGGCTTGCGATGCTGTTGGAGTTTACTGATTTTTTCTACTTTGGTTTTAGTATTTTATTTTTAGCATTGTGACTTGTTTGGCTACTTTCCTAGACACATGTGACATGCATCATTTATATATGATCTATTTGTTATATTATTACCATTATTTTACTTTTTACTTTGTTGAATGGTATTACTACTTCCACTTTTGTTTACCATTTGTTATTTCTTTATGTATGCTCTGCTAATGTGGGAATAGTTTCAGAATTATCAGACCTTGGACCTCACTTCTAGTTGGAAACCTCTGGCATTTGGGGAAATATGCTTGAGGTCATGTGACCGACTAGGTATGTGGCACCTTGTGGCGTCACTCGGAACTGGGATGTTACAGAAGGAAGTTTCCCCACTCCTCACCACTAAACTCCACTATTATTTCCACATCATTCATTCACCCCTGAACCATATAAGGAGGAGACTATGTGATGTCTTCTTCCCCCATGGAGCCATTCCATGCTTCAAAAACTCAAACACTTGAAATATTCGGTTGTTTCACATTTCAAAAACAATGGGTCTCAAGGAAGATCTTAAATGAAGATATGTAGATATGAATATTTTAAGAGAGGTTAGGGCTCTTTTCTTACTATAAAGTAAAGTGTCTGGCCACTACCTATGTGACTTCGAAACCCAAAGGATATCCCACCAGAGAAGGCCGAGCATGCTATATTTTTTTCCATTGTTTCTATTTTATATTATTTTTATTTTTATTTTAGAAATATTTTAAATGTAATTTTAATTTATATCTATTTTATAAATAAAATCCATTAATTTTTCATCATGTAAAGTTCCCCTTTTTTTCTTCTCTTATCCTCCTTCTTCTCCTAATACTGGATTTTTTTTCTATTTTTTTGTTTTCTAATTTTTATTTATTTTATTTTTATTCTCTCTCTTTATTTTCTTATTCTTTTTTTATTTAATTTATTTTTCTACTTCTTTTATCATTCTCATTCTTTTTATTTTTATGCTATTTTCTCCTTTTCATTAGATTTTTATTTTATTATCTTATTTTTATTTTACTCACTTCTCTTATTCTCTTATTTCCCATTCCACCATAGTGATCTCTTACCCACGATAATGTGGATCTGACCCAAGTCTTGTCCTAAGGTATGTCAAGGTGTTCTTTAATTATTTATTAAGGTTTATTTTATGTTTTTGGTATACATGAGTGGCATGCGTGGGTGTGGCGAATGTCCTGCATAACATGTAACTCAAATCTATTTTAATTATTTTATTTCATTTCATTTTCATATCTTCATTGGTTAGCTCTTCACATGATGTAGTTATGTCAATCAATTTATGGAATGATATTCAATTGATCTAAAACATGGTATATATCTAACCCTCTACCAAGGAGTTCCTTAAACCTTTATTATCATAGGAGGTGGTATTTAGATATCTTAAAGGAATTAAATACTTCATAATTTCTAAATTAAAGGATATTAATTCCTCCTAAGATTTAATTATTGTATTATCATTATAACTTTAAATTAATAATGGATAATAATTATGAAAACTAAAACCAAACTCAAAACAAAGTTCTTTATTTCCATACTCATTCTATTTAGCACTTCATGTTAGTATAAGTTTAAATTGTCTTTTTTAATCTACATTCATTATCTCAGAAAATAAAAAAAATCCCAAAAATGTTTCCATTACTTCCATTAAATATTAAAAATAAAAAAAGAGTTAGTTTAGGTGACTTAGATTATATAGGTTAACAAATGTGAAGCTACTCAATTGAGATGACCCCGGTCAACCTCTATACTGTATTAGGGAAATAAACTTTATTTGAAACGCCCTACAAAATTTGTGCATCAAAAGACTACAAAAAATTATTCATGGAAATCTCTAAAGACTCTATTCATCAAGCCCATAAATATTTCTATAGCATTAGTGAGTCTAAATGAGAATATTATGCACTCAATGTACTCATACATTGTATGGAAAGCATTCTTGGTGATATCCTCCTTACTTGATAATACCTCATTCAAAGATCCTCCATGGAGAAGTATTGGGCTCTAAATTGTTTATCAAAAAAATAATAAATATTTGTAATAGGATAATTTTTATTTATCTTGATCTTTTTTAGATCATGATAATCAATGAAAAGACACATTGACCCATCCTTCTTCTTGATGAAGAGGATTGGTGCACCCCAAGGTGAAGCGCATGGGTGTATGAACCCATTATCTATATTATTCTATAGTTTTTTCTTTAGATACTCAAGTTATAAAAACTCCATTCTATATGGTGTATTGGATAATAGCAACACCCTAGGTATAATCCTAATTTAAAATTCAACCTCTCGTCAAGGAGGAAGACTATGAAATTATTTGGGAAATTAAACTGCAAATTCCCAAAAAAATTCCAAGTCTTCAAGGTTGATATTTTACATAGACTAAATCATTTAATATAGTATGCTTTCTCAGAGAGAAATAATATCCTTTCTTGAGAAGTTGTTTCTAAAGAATATTCACCTCCTCTTTTCACTTATACAATATTAGAGGATAATTCAAAATAAAGAGAGTGATTTTATTCTTACAAAAATTTATGTTGTTTCTATTTAAGTAAACCCAATCTGTACCCAAAATTATATCAAATTCCACTAAATAGAGTATCACAAGAATTAGTAGGAATTTTATCCCAAAAATTTTTACTAGTGAGGATTTATATACTTGGGATGAAATAATTTCACCATTTTTTATTTCACCAATAGATCCACTTCCGTGATTTTTGGTGTTGTTTGAATAATTTTACTAAACATGCATGATATTAAAAAATTCAAAGAACCATAATCAAAAAGTACATTCTTCATTACTAAATGAATAACTAGCATACTTTTCACCACTTTGTCGTTGATATCCACCTAAGCGGTAGTAATGGCATATGCTCGCCCTTGTTGCCTTAGAGGTTGTTATAATTGGTTGTCTCGAACATCCATTAGCTTAGGGAAGTTGATCTCATAATGTAATTGTTTATTTGTAGTTGAAACCTTGTACAATATAATAAGGGTATACTTGATCATTCTTATCTTTCATTGCATTGGTGGGTTTATCCCATCGACAATTGTTAGCTAGGTTCCCTTCCTTTCCAAACCTAAAAAATTTCCACTTCCCCTATAGTAAATTTCTATGGTGCTTCTTCCCACACATTTGACATGTGGGATGTTGAAATTTCTTACCACCATTAGATTTCTCCATCACACTGGTAGAATTAAACTGCACTTTTTGCTTAATATCCCCATGATACTGTTGAGATTCACTTATCTTCATATAAATTTTGAGGGAAGAAAAGAAAATTTCATAATAGCTATCAAATACTTGGATTGGAATAGCTTTTCATATACTCGGTTTTATCCCACCAAATAAGAGGTAAACATTTCATTCGGGGGTAATGACAAAGATGGAGAAGTATTATTCAAGTCTTGTGAATTTATTCTTGTATTTACCGATAGATTCATCATAATTTTTCTTGGGTGAAAGGAAATACCTTTCCATTTTATGTCAGAGAGTGAGTGGAAAATATTTTTCAAAAACATTCTCTGGAAATCCTTCCACCCCATCACTTTGATCTCTTCCTCAGGCTTTGTATTATTGGTCAATTTCTACCACCTATCAACTTATCCTTCCATATGATAAATATCTAGTATAACCTTATCTTTCTTATAACATTTAATGATGGATAATATGTTCTCAATGGATATGATCCAGTGTTCCGCAATTAAGAGACCAGATGATCCATTGAAAGTCATAGGCCTTTTTGCATAAAGGTCAAAATTACAACTTGTTCTTTATTAGGGAGATTTAGTTGTTCCTTCTAATTCATGTTTCTATTCATAACCTAATTCAATATAGATAGTATAGTCAAAATTATTTGGATTCTTCCTCCCATCAGGTCAGAAATCTCATTTGCGCAGTCATCACATTTCCCTTCACATTAATTTTTTACTATGTTCCCTTAATTTCTAGATGTTGGATAAAATAAAGGGAAAATTATGGATGAGTGTATTTAAACTATTAAATTCATAGATGTGAATCCAATTAAATTAAATGGATAAATTATAAATGACATGTATTTCCTTAACATAATAATTTCTAGGCTTAAATATCTATTATCAATTAACTATTTTCTAACAAAGACACATGTGGGAATTTTTGTTCCCATAATAATGGTTTGTAATGAGCTTTTGAACTTACCAAAAAATATCCCTTGGTATTTTAATACTAGTTGTGTATTAAAGATCATTTTCATGCACTAGTTCTAGATCGACTCAAGATTAATGTGGCATTTTCGGGTGCTACCCCAATGTATATCTATTACAGAGCCACATGCACTTGAAGTATCTAAATAGTGATATATTTTTATGGAAACCTATTACTCTATACTTTAAAAAAATTATGGATGTATTTTATGTTTAGTATTTTCCCTAAGGCTATCACTAATGGTTTCTAATGCTAATCCAAAAAATAGCTAATCATAACTTTGATACTAACTATGAAAACCATTGTCTATATTACACATTAATTCATATTAATTACATAATATTGCACATAATAAAACCTAGAATAATAAGAAGTATATCATATTTTGTAATTAGGTACATTACATAACAACTTAAAATAGGGGATACATCATCATTATTGAAAACATCCTTAACATACTCATATTATTCCATTATTCTTAAAAATGCATGGGATAACCTGGGGGCACACATAAGAAAGAGGTGAGCTATAAACACCAGTAAGGGAAAAATAAAACCTTAACATGAAGAATGAATTACATGTTATACAATAGGAATATCAATGGGATATAGAAGGGGTTATAATCAGAAATATGAACAATGAGGCATGATATTACATGATAACATAAAGGAAATAATGGAATGTGGAAATCAACTTAAAAATGACATCATAAACATAAATTAAGGTTAAATTTAAAGACAACACAACATGATATTCTTATAATAACATCCCTTAAACTCTACATGTCATCTCGTGAGACTAAAAAATTACCAAATGCATTGGATCGCTATCTGGGCATACCCATCATTATCATATAATATACATGCATAAGTGTGCCACATAAATCATATACATAAGAACATATTTAATAAAATTTAATCAACCAATAATTGAGTGTGTATTACATACATATAAATTCATGATCAAGGAAGTATAAGTGCATAAAGTTTAATACCTTTGATAGAAAATGGATATGGGTATTCACTATATAATTTTTTGGCATGGAAAATCATAGTGAAATTTCAGAGCATAATGGTGGAATATAAATGTTCAAAGAAGGTATTAATGAGGTTTAAATGGGTATATCATAATTTATACATCATAATGGTATTAAGGGGATATAGAATAACATATTCCATTGTTATAAATTGTAGATACAAGTCATAATATTATAAATATTCTTGAATAAAGAGGAGAAGGAGAGGATCCCTTTCCTTGAGAGGGTGATTCCAAAATCTTGGGAGGATCCTCTTGAGAGATTAAGCAAAACATGGGAGTACCCTAGAGAGTGGAGGTAAGATTAAGTAATTTATTCAATGTTTTTTAGTGAAGAGTAATGGTATCTTGGGTTTTTTTAAATAAAAAAAGTGAGGGGAGTTCTTTATTATTACCCAAACTTAGGTTTTATACTCAATAAAATAAAGTACTCAAAACCATGAACTTTCTATTGGTTTTATCTCATGGTTTATAAAAAATACAAGTGGTTTTAATTATTTTATAATTACATGGTCCTAGATTTTTAAAATATTACCCATGGGGATGTGGAAGTGTGTCATGTTCTTAATGAAATGATTCTAAAACCTTAAAAGATAATATATGTTTTTAAGGATTCATAAAGGATTTATAAAATTAATAAAATAACATAAAAACACATTAATTTAAATTTAAATAATATATTTGGTCATAGATAAGTTTATATAATTTTTTAAATCACTTTTACGCCATTATAATGTCATAATACACACTGTATATTTTTACTGTATTTAAATTTTACCTGAAAAATCTATTGTCTCAAAAAATTATGAAAAATTACCCATTCTATAATTTTAACATGATTATTCTAAAAAGAAATATTTATTTTATAAATATAGTTTTTTAAATATATTTTTTCACTTTTTAAATAGAATCTATATTTATCGAGAAATGCAGGGGGTTTTTAAAATAATGTTTTTTGAACCCTTATAAAAATTACATTTGAAATCATAAAAATTATTTTATCATTTATAATTAATAAAAATTATTTAATAATAATATTTTACTAATATATAATTAATTTCAAATTTTCATTAATTCATAAAATAAAATGTCTTAATTTAAAATGAAAATTACCCAAAAATAAAATTTGTGTTTTATCGTATCAAAATAAAAATCATTTTTTAAAGTAACATCAATATGGATAAAATATAATTATTAATTTATTGAAAATAAAATATAAATATTCATATTATTATGGTCTTAAAATATATCGCATTATTACACCATCAAACACCCTCATGGTAAGGTGTAAGATGGAGAGATCTTCTTTGGGTGGTTTGGTGTACATGGTTTGGGTCATGATCACTATGAGCCAAAACTTCTCCTATAAATAGGTTCTATCAAGTTTTAGTTATTGGATATCATCTTAGGATTGGTCAAGGTAATATCTAGTGGTTCTATCCCCCTTCAATGCTCTAATAAGTGGGCTTTATATGGTATAATACAAATGGTGGAGGCCATCGATCCCTTTGTGTCAATTGTATTTGTTAAAACACTATTTTTATGATAATCATATGATCATGGTTTAAAATCTATATCATCAATGTTTATGTTTTTTAATGTTATTTTAAACCTGAATGGGTATAATAAAACCAAATTAATTCATGTGTTTTTATAACTATAATACATAACAATACATTTAATTAAATCACAAATGGAATTTTATTTATAAATGTTTGGGTTGTTAGATATGTGCTTCTATGAAATTACTTCATTTTAAAATTAAAAGTGTAATTTTTCTTTTTAAATTACCTTTTTATGAAATTATTAATATATTTTATATATCATATGTGATTTAAAATCATTTACATGTGTTTTTATCTTGGGATAAAGTGGATTATTTACAAACACTATGTCATCATGTTTGAAATGTTATGGTCTATTATGTTAATCATTTTGTGAACTTCCATGTGGATTTTGAAATGGTTTTAAATGTAATTGTTTTATTTTTATTCTATTTTTGGTTTTCAATGAGTGTAAACTATGGTTTAAAGAGGACTTGGTTTTGAAATGAGGCTTTGACCTCTAAATAATGTATAAATGGGTTCTTTAATGTATTTATAATTGTTATTTAAAATGTGTGTATGATTTTCCCCATGAAAAAATTCCTTGACCCCTCCATTAAAATGGGTTGAGGGATTTGGATGGTCTTTCACCATGTTTTAGTTTTCAAAGAGGAAGTCCCCTCTTAAAGGGTAGCATTGAAGTGTTTAAATTAACTGGTTGGTTTCATTGAACCTCTAAAATGTTTTATGTTGTGTTTTAAAAAATGTGAATGGTATTTGGAATCCCAATCCATGGTTTGTTTTTAAAGGAAAAATTTACACTTTGGTTTCAAAATGGTTGATGTGAGGGACACTCCTTGATTTCCACTTAATTATTTACCCTATTTGTGGGTTATTTTTTACTAGGTGATTCCTGTGCTCCCCATGTGTGGGCATGTTTTTGTTTATATTGTAGGTGAATCCTATTGATGGGGTTATTCCTTATTTTCTGTTAGTAGTGAGGGTATATTTGCTTATTCCATATTTTTTAGAATTTTCTCAAATTTTTCTAAGACTCACATCCTTTAATGGTCATGTTAAACCCATTACCATGTAGAGATCTAAATTTTTTCACTATTTGTTTCACACATCATTAGTTTCCCTCTAGATATGTTATTCACAAGGGATTGGATTGGGTTTTTCATTACAATAAAGCATGTGTGTTCTAACTTTTTCCACTATTTGAAGGTTGAGATGACCTATTGGTATTGTTATCTCACTTATAGACACATTCCAACATCAAGGTTCACTGTTCGACTTAGTTTTTTATCATCATGGATAACGTGGGGCAAGTTCGGTAGTGGTGAATAACTGGAGGCTTCAGAGAGTTGGCTTTGGGATTAGCCCAAGTGGGTTTGTTGCTGTTTTTTGTTTAGTTTTGTATCTATTATTCCTAACTATATCCTTTTTTATGGATTTTATTTATGTATATGGAAATGGGTTGGATCATTCTAGTTTTTTATGAACTTTTTGTAATTATTATTTAATTTTTCTCTTACATTATTTATTACACTATTTTTATCTCTGATTGGGTTTAATTCATTCCCAATGGGGTTCCTTTTATTCCCAAGAACTTTTTCCTAGACCGTGGGGATTGGGAATGCCCTTCGGGCCTTATGGATAATTCGATCAGGTGTCAGATTTAGTGGCAGCATGAGATGGTTTGTTAAAAAATCAAATCTATTTAGGTATTGGGTTCGATGGAATCCTAGTCCAGTTTATCAAAAATTTATATCAGATCCTATTTTCATAGTTTGATTTAGGTTTTGGAGTGCCCAGGTTGATTTGGGGGTTTATAGGGATTAACAAGGATCCCCTTATTATTTGGTGATGTCCTGGTAGAAAGAAGATTAAGGTTGTTAGAGCTTGATAGGTATAGATAGGGAGAGTAAATATATCTCTTTCACATCCTAAGATTCAATATTCCAATGTAAATTGGGTTTCAAATTGTTATTTTGAGTTTTTTTTAGTTTTTGATGATGATAATCAATGTTTAGATCCCCTTTGACCATTTATGTGATATTAATGATCACACTTGTTTTTTGGGTGATAAAGGGAGGATAACTTGAGCGATATAGTAAGATCACATGGCTTGTAAAACCATATGGTTTTCATGTGGTTTAGATGACCACCTTTAAAGATTCTGTGTCCTGATTGGAACATTGCTTCCCAAACCATGTGGACCAAGAAAGCACAACATTGTCCCCCCCCCCTCGATTTTCTAGTTTGACTCCTGTTGATAATTTATTTCTCAAAAATTGATTTTCCTTTATTATAGGTGGATATAAGAGTTTTTCTAATCCCTATTTAGGATGTGTTTCATGTGAACCATGTTTGAATTATTATGGAGTGCTTTGTTTGTGCTTAGTTTTAAAGCATCATTTTAGAAAATGGAATGATCGTGTGAAAAGTATATTTTCAAACCTAGTTTTATGGTGTGTTTTATAAAATGGTGTTTCCATATTGGGGGGTTTTTGGAAATTATTTTTAAATATAACTTTTCATTATTTGGATCCTTGGGTTTCAAAACAAAATGTAATTTTTAAAGTAATTTTTATGGCATGTCTTGTTTGGGAACTTTGTTATTCCACCAAGGTTATTTTGTTTTCAATGATTGGATTGGATTTTTTTTTCTTGAATATACCTTAGTTGAGGGTGGTTTCAAAATTAAATTGTGGAAAATAGTTATTCTAATGTAAAATATTTATTTCTTTTTGTGAATTATGTGTGCCTCATTTAATGGCCTATTGTTTTGGATTGATTTTCGGTGTTGTGGAAACATTTAGGTTTTGTTATGAGGAATTATTTGATGATGTTAATGTCTTTTGTTGTTATTATTGTACCTAATTTAGTTGAAAGGTTTATTTTTTTATGGTTACTATCTATTCTTTGAGTGGAGTGGTGGATATGGAACATTATTTAAGATCGTACACCATATTAGACTTCATGGAATATTATAGACCATATTTTAATGGTAATAAAGGGTCAGAAAAACAAGTGATGTGGTTGAAATAGGTTGAGGTGATTCTAAATTCCCATGTAACATACACATCTTTATGGGTTAGTGATCACATTGTCGATCATTTAAAATTAGTTGTTTAGTTTTTTACTAGAATTTATGCAGTATAGCAGGAACACTAGGTCATCTCTTAATGAATCCTTATATCATTAATTCAAAAATATGATTGTGATTATAAAAATAGAAGGGGAATGAGATTTTGTAAAACTTAGGGTTTTATGATTTAATATTCCAAAATAAAGATGAAAGTGATAAAAACAAAGTGGAAGTTAACAAAAGTAATTAAATGTGATCAACTCAGGGAAATCTTGTGATGCTAATCCTTTATCACTTCAAGAGATAAGGTTATGATCTTTTAATCCATGGTTTTAACACATAGAACTAGAATTTTACTAACTTTATACTATGATACCACCTAGGTTTCAGTTGGAAACACACAATGATTCATCAAATACCACCGATGATTGGGTGATTTTTGATTGACTTCATAACCAAAACTCGCCAAGGCAACACACAAAGCACCCGATGTGCTATCTAGGTTTGTATGTTATTTCAATGTGTTACAATGAATTAAAATTACATGACCATTATAGTTTTTATGTGAGTTAAATTAAACAATATGAACCACAAAAACACTACAATTGAAAGGGGGAAGAATAAGTGGTGAACTGTGTGTGAAACCTCACATGAATGGGTACCCTCAAACATGATCATGTGAGTTCAGCATGACATAACAATACATAAATCTATAAAATTATAATATATAATTATGAAAAACAATATATTATTATTTAATTAAGAAGATCAATCAAATATTACCAACATGAAGCTTGGTATTTACATCACGTTTCTCACCAGGTGATCACAATGAGTTTAGAAATCCATGGGAGGGAAGGAGGAAGAACATGTTGAAGTGGAACTTATCATAGCCTCCAGAATGTCTAGGGATGATGAGAAGACTTTTTTGGGACTCCAAAATGGCATCACCTTACCTCCTAGTCGAACTTCAAAATGGGTTTCCCAAGGTACCAATTTATAAGCAAAGTGGGAGGTGGTTTTTGGAACCCTAATTTCAATAATCCCCTTGGTCCATGGTTTTTTCCAGTCAGAAAGTCATAAATAACTTTGGAAGAAAATAAAAAGTTGTTTACTGAAACGTGTTATATCTTCATGTAAAATATGGAAGCTATATATTTAACATAATAAGGGATATGGCTAAAATACTGAGGCAAGGTTTTGACCCCGTTCATATTCATTTTATTAGAAAGATCAGTTCAGATGGGCCTTTTAATAGACAGATTGGGCTTTGGTTCCTTCATCAAAGTTGTAGACCACAGAGATTTGGATCTCCTCAAAACATTTTATCCCAATTTTATTTACTGATTTCTAGGATCATTAAATAAATTGGACATGTATTCATGGGCTTTCATGAAATTTGGATCATTCTCCTTCCACATCATCGTGGGCTCTCTGAATCACCTCCACCTTCAATGAAATCATAAAACCAAGTGAAATTTACCTTTTTAACAGTGAAAAGAATAAAATTATTTAATCATTCATAAAGTTAGATTTTTTTATTATAATTATAATTTTCAATACAAAACTATTTCAATACATTTTTATAAGGGTGAAATAAAATAGTGAATCATGGTACGATCACACCCCCACACCTAAAAATTTGCACTCCTGGGAAAAGTATAATTTACTAATCATGTCCCATTCATAAATAAAATGTGTGAAAAAAACCAAGATTCTTTTGAAATAAAATTCATCATGTCTCATTAATGGAATTAATTCTTCCTATCATTTTTTCTCTAACACTTGAATTTGTTCAACTTCATTTATTCACCCATAGAACATGTCGCAACCTACCTCACCTAAAAAATTTCCCTATTCACTAAAGGAACATATGAAAGTAGATTTATGCTATTTTACCGGAGTTAATGTGATCTTACCATATGCTTTCCAAGATTCTTAGTTCTTTACCAGCAGAAACTAGTGTGCTACTCAAGAGGACTTCCAATAGGTTGTTTTTAGGATCAAGGGTTGGTAGGATTTAATGTTTAAAAATATGAGGTAGAAGAGGAGTGTTTAATCTCTTATGTACAAAACATATCAAAATTAAGAAAGTGTTCACAATGAATTTACACACTCAACCTCTCACAAAGTGTATTACCTCCAACTCACTATCCCCATTTTCCATTTGTGTGGGTCACAACCAAGCAGTGAAAAATAATGAGTAATCATCCTCTTTTCTCCATTTTATTATATTGTTCTATTTTTTTTAATATACAGAACTATTTTTTTAATATATAGTTTTTTTAGATAAAGATGGAAATATGTGTAAAACAACGATGCAATATGTCTTGTGAACCCATTTCCCAAGGAAAATGTAGGTACCCTTTATATCAACCCATAATAATGATCATCTCCCTAGAATTCCCATGGAAACACCCTCTATCCTACACTTGCTGAAAATAAGACAAGAATATACATAAGATATGTGTAGGTAGGAATAAATTAGCTTGTAATGTGTCTACCTAATATAAATTTCATGGTCTCTAAGGATTAAGAAGGATAAAATGTAAAGTTGGAAAAAAACAGAGGATAATTTTACAAAGGGATTTTCAATGAATGATTACCTCTATCATGAATGTATCATACTTGAATTCTATGGCTTTAAATAGAATCAAGGAAAGTTCTAGTTTCTCTACATGACCCGAGACTCTCAATAAAGTGATTAAAAGGAAGAATATGAAATAAAGTCCTTAGAATGTCTCTCGGGTAAGGGATTAAAATATTGGTTAGTGCTAATGAGGCATGGGATTCAAAAATCCATTAAACATATAAGAATGATTTGAAAATAAACATTCTAGAAAAAGATTCCATATCAACATTCATTGGAAAAACATTTTTCTAAAAACAATGTAATTTTGTAAACAATTTACTCAAGCATGAAAGATGATTTTGGATATTCTTTTTAAGATCAATGTTTATCTAAAAACACAAAATAAGGAAAAAGAAATTAAAAATGAAAACATGATTTTCTTTTGTTGTTTTTTTTTCAATCATAACTATGACATGTCACCCTCCCCCACACCTAAAAATTACATTATCCTAAATTCAAGTATTTTAAATAAATAGAAAAGTAAATAAAGGTAGGGAGAAGGGACATTATACTAAGTGGTGTCATATGTGGTATCTATAAGTTGGATTTCATCCACAAGATGATTTATAAAATCCTCATATAATTTTTTAAGCCTCTTCCCACTGATATTAAACCTTTGTCCACTCTTCTCATGCAAAACATGTATAGCACCAAATGATTTAACATCAGTAACAGTATAAGGACCGAGTCATCAAGAACAAAGCTTAACTGGGAGGAGCTTTAGCCTATAATTGTACATGAGGACCTTCTCACCAATATGAAAAATTGTGCTAATGAATCATCCCATCATAGATATCCTTTGTGATCTATTTATAGATTCATTATTTCTCTTATGAATCATTTCTAATTTCTTCCAACTCCTAAATCAACAACTTTCTATGCTTACCTGTATTTGAGAGATTCATATTACACTGTTTAACAACCCAATATTCGCGGTGATCTACCTATACTGGGAGGTGAAAAGCCTTTACAAACCCAATACTATATGGTGACATTCCGATTGGGGTTTTAAAAGTTGTACGGTATGCCCAAAGTGCATCATCCAAGCACAAACTTCAATATTTCCTATTGGGTTGTACCATTTTTTTCCATTATTCGCTTAACTTCCCGATTTGAGATATCTACTTGTCCGTTATTTTGAGGGTGATATGATATGGAGACTTTATGAACAACCCCATACTTACAATGCAAACTTTTCATATTGTGATTGAAAAAATGTGAACCATGATCACTAATGATGAATCTCGGTAAACCAAACCTACTGAAAATTTGGGACCTAACAAAATCAACAACCACTCGGGAGTCATCGGTCCTAGTGGCATTTTCTTCCAAACATTTAGATACATAGTCCACAGGTAATAAGATATACACAAATCCAAATGAATTTGGAAAAGGCCCCATGAAGTCAATGCCCCATGCATCAAATATTTCAAAGAATAACATGGGATGTTGGGGCATTTCACTCTTCTTGGAGATATTCCCTGTGAATTGACAATGAATACATGACTTGAAAAATAGATGGGAATCCCTATGCAATGTTGGACAATAAATTCCTGATTCAATGACCTTTTGAGCTATATGTTGAGAGTCAAAGTGACCCCCACAAGAAAATGTGTGGCCAAAGGTCAAAATAGAGGTGAACTCATGGTTAGGGACACATAGACAAATAAATTAGTCACTAAAAATTCTCTACAAATATTGGTCATCCAAAATGTGACATTGATAATCATGATTAATTATTTATTATTGTGAAGTGATGAAATCATTAGGGACCCTAGATATTGCCAGAAAATTTACAATGTATACATACTAGGGGGTAAGTTCCACAACATCACAAAGGTTCTCATGAGGGAAGAATTATCCAATGGGGAGAGGTAAGTAAACATGATGGTCCTATGGAAATAATACTAATATGTTCAGGTACCACATTTTCCACTCCTCTATTATCTCCAATCTCAAGGTCAAACTCTTAGAGGAGTATCATCCATTGAATGAGGTAGGGCTTATCTTCAGGTTTCTTTAGGATGAAACGAAGGGCAACATGATCAGAAAAGATAATAATTTTTGACCCGATAAGATATGAATGGAATTTTTCTAAGGAAAACAAAATAGAAAGAAGTTCTTTTTCAATGTTTTTATAGTTCTCCTAGGAAGGTTCAAGGGTAAGTGAGGCATATGCAATGACATGGGAAGCCTTCTCAACCCTTTGTGATAAAACTACCCCAATTGTAAAGTTAGAGGAATCACCCATAATCTCAAAGGGGATATCCCACCTTGGTGGTTGGATGATGGGAGGTGATGTGAGACTCATTTTTATAGAATTGAAAGCATCCTCACAATTTTTATCAAACACAAACTTGGAATATATTTTCAATAAATGAGACAGGGGAAGTGTGATCTTACTAAAGTATTTAATGAATCGATGGTAAAAACCATCATGACCTGGGAAATATTGTACCTCATGAACACATTTTTTATATATAAGGGTTGAAATTAATTCAATTTTTGATTTATCCCCTTTAATTCCATCTTTTGAAAAAACATTCCCAATAACTATCCCCCATTCAACCATGAAATGGAATTTCTTTCAATTTAATAAAAGATCTTTTTCTATCAAATGACGGAGGATAGAACCTAGGTGAGCCAAATAGTCATCAAAGGAATTTCCATAAACTGTGAAATCACCCATAAAAACTTCCATTCAATTCTCTAGGTACTTAGAAAAAATACTCAACATACATCGCTGAAAAGTACCGGGAGCATTACATAAACCAAAAGGCATCCTTCTGTATGAAAAAGTTCCAAATGGATAAGTAAGTGTTGTATTTTCTTGATCCTCAGGGGATATATGGATTTGAAAATAACCTGAATATCCATCAAGGAAAAAATAATGGGACTTATCGGCCAATATTTCTAACATATGGTCAATGAAAGGTAGAATAAATTGGTCCTTTATCGTGGATTGATTCAATCGATGGTAGTTAATACAGACTCGCTAACTATTTTGCACATGTGTTGGAGCCAATTCATTCCTTTCATTTGAAACTACTGTTATTCTAGTTTTTTTAGGCATAATTTGAACTGGTCTAACCCATTTACTATCAGATATAGAATAAATTATCCCAATAGTAAGTAATTTACAGACTTCTAATTTTACCACTTCAAGGAGAGTGGGATTTAACCGGCATTGAGCTTGTCTTATGGGCTTAGCCTTATCATTAAAAAGTATTTGGTGCATACAAATAGATGGGCTAATCTCAGTAATATCAGCCAATGTCCATCCTATTTCCTTTTTACATTCTTGCAAAAGATAAAGTAGTTTTTATTCCTGTAGTTGAGAGATGTTATTGGAAATAATGACGTGAAATTGGTCAATAACCTCAATATAGACATATTTTAAATTATATAGAAGTGGTTTTAACTCCAACACCAGGGTTTTTTGGATTGGGGGAGGGTATTTAGAGGGAGTGAGGTACATGAAACTACCTATCTACTCATGTTTATTCACTAAATATAGAGAATCTATTGAAATGAGATTTTCAAAATCATTGAAAGTCATGGGTACCTCAGAATGAACACACTCATCAATTAAATCACAAAATTTACACTTTTTAGAACCTACACAACACTCAAAACATGAATCAGCAATCAAATCATCCAAAAGTAAATAATTGGAAAATGAATCAAAGTATGGGTCAAGGAGAGAATTGTGTGTGTGTGTGTGTATCATTTGAGATCACTTCTATCAAATAGATAGGAAGATTGGAATTCTCTTCAAAGGGGTGTTTCATAGCCTCAAGGATGTTAAAACTTACCTTTTCTCCACTGAACTCCATGGACAGTGTACCATTGTGAATGTTTATGATTGTATTTGTTGTTTTGAGGAATTTACTCCTAAGAATAAGAGGGTAATGTCCATGGGTTCGGGTATCCTCCATCTCAATAATGTATAAGTAGGTGGGGAAGATTAGATTTTTCACTTTTATGAGGACGTCCTCGACTACTCCTAATGGGTGTGTTGTGCTATGGTTGGAAAGCTGCACTAGGATTCCTATCAGTTGAAGATCTCCAACCTGTATAAAAGTATACACAGAGTAAGGAATTGCATTAAATGAAGCACCTAAATATTGTATAGAATCTAAAAATAATGTATCCCCTATGGTGCAAGGTATCATGAAAGTTCCCAGATCCTTGAACTTGGTTGAAATTGCTGGTTGAATCGAGGTTGAGACATTCCTTCCCAAGTTAACTCTCTCATTCCCCTTTAGTCTTCTTCTATGGGTGCAAAGATCTTTAAGAAATTTGGAATATCGATGGATTTTTTTAACTACATCTAATAAAGGAATGTTAACTTGTACCTTTTTAAATGTATCCGTTATTTCTTTATCGATGTCATTATCACAATTCTTCTTAGATTTAGAGAGTATTTGGGGGAAAGGAAGAGGAATGTATTGTTCATGGGAATCCTCAATGATAATTAGTTTACCCTTTTGGTTTTGTTTTTCTTCACTAGAATCTTTTATGGGTGGAGAAAGAGTGTTTTCAAGAGGGGGACATACCTGTTGTGTAGAATAATTAGACGAAGACACTTCCTTACCAATATTAAGTGTGATTGAACATACATTACCTTTTTACTTTATATTATAAATTTGTTGGGATGGTAGTTGTCTAGAACCTTGTATCTTGATCTCACAGATGGTGTTTTCCAATTATCCCACTTCAGTTCATAGGTCTTGAATATCTGATTGTGTGGTTTCTTGGAACTGGAGGTTTTGGGATATCATTTTCTTCACCACGTCCTTGAGTCTTATTTCACATTTGGGAGGAGGAGGAGGATTATTCCAAGAAGTTGAGGGATAATAAGATTTCATACCTTGGCCTTATTGATACCAATTTTTCTTGGGGTAGCTCAGGTTGCCTCCTTGTTGGTATTGTGGTTGTGCTTTCAATCTGGGGTTTGGATTTGGCCTAAATTTTTCTTTCTTAAAGGGTGGTGCTTTCTAAAAAGGATTCCCTAGGAATACTATTGCACAAGACTCAGATGAATCCTAAAGTTGTGGGCACTAGTTAGAAAAATTAGCATTATCAGAGCAAATACAACAATGTAATGGAATATAAAAAGAGTGTAAGTTACCTTGTGCTTGAGCTAATTTCCTTAGAAGGGTATGCATCTCATCAGGTTTATTATATACCTTTTTTCTAGGGATAAATGACTTACCTCATGAACTCCTCGGGTTGGTGCAATTTCTTGTGTACCAAATTGTTGTGCATTTTGAGCCATATTGGCTCTTAAGTCATGAGCGACAAAATGAGTTTTATCAAAAAGGGCACCAACAGTTTTAGCATCTATCATTCCACGATACATGGGTAAAATTCCCTCATATAATTATTGAATTATCAATTGCTCACTAATTTGGTGGTGGGGGAAACTTGAGCAAAGTTTTTTGAATCTCTCCCAATATTTATGAAGGGTCTCTTATTGTGATTGCCTAATTCCACATATTTCTTTTCTAATTGATTTAGTTTGGGAGGTAGGGAAGAAATTATCTAGAAAGAGTAGTTTAAGTTCATTCTAACCCCAATTATGTTAGGCAGATAGTATAGCCAGTATTTGGCTACACTATCAAGGGAGAAAGGGAAGGCCTTAAACATAATTTGGTCCTCAAACACATTTTGGGGTTTCATGGTGGAGAACATTATGTGAAACAATTTGAGATGTTTATGAGGATACTCACCAAGAAGACCATGGAATTTGGGAAGTAGGTGGATGAGGTCTGATCTCAACTTAAATTTGGCTGCTTCCTTGGGATATTGGATGTACGTAGGATGGTACTTCACATCAGGGGTTGTTAGTTCTTTTAATGTTCGATTATTTGCAGCCATGTTTTCTTGGGTTTGATTGGGTTCAATTTTTGAGTGGTTTAGGACCACTTGAGGTTCAAAATGGGGTTAATTATTATTACTTGATTGACCTACTCAAGATTCCCTGATTTTTTAGTGAAGTTTCTTTTCAATTTTTGGGTCAAATTCAAGCAGTTTTTCTTTCTCTGATTGGGTCATGAAAATAAGTTGTGAACTTTCTTTTTTTGTATTTTTTTTTATTTTCATGATTGAATATGGATAAAATAAAATAAATTAAGAAGGTTAAATCGATAAAATAAAATATAATGTTATACTATATAATGATAGAGATAGGAGAAGAAGAAGAAGAGAGAGAGAGAACCCATAAAAACAAATAAAAACCAAAACAAAAATAGTAAAGTGGTGGGGTGGATAACGAAAGTATTAATAAGTAAATAAAATAGTAAAAAAGAAAAAATTATCTTGGATCCCTATAAATGGTACAAAATTTGATCTCATTGTCAAGCATGTCCAATTATTTCTTTATTTTTTTACTAGAATTTCTGCAGTATGGAAGAAACCCTAGGTCATCTCTCGATAGAGCCTTAGATCATTATTTCAAAAATATTTTTGTGATTATAAAAACATAATGGGAATGGTATTTTGGAAAACATAGGGTTTTATGATTTAATATGCCAAAATAAAGAGGAAAGTGATAAAAACAAAGTAGAAGTTAACAAAATTAATTAAACGTGATCAACCTGGTGAAATCTTGTGATGCTCATCCTTCCTCGATTCAAGAGATGTGGTTATGATATTTTAATCCATAGTTTGTAACACCTAGAACTTTAATTTTACTGAGTTTATACTATTATATCTCCTAGGGTTCATTCTGAAACACACAATGACTCATGAGATACCATCGATGATTGGGTGATTTGTGATTTCCTTTATAACCAAAAATCACCAAAGCAACTCATGAAGAACTCAATGCATTGTCTAGGTTTGTCTGTTATTTCAATGTGTTACCATGAATTGAAATTACATGTCCATGATAGTGTTTATATGAGTTTAATTAAACAATATGAACCACACAAACACTAAAATTGAAAGGGGGAAGAAGAAGAGGTGAATGGTGTGTGAAACATCACATGAATGGGTACCCCCAAACATGATCATATGACTTGAGCATAAAATTACAGTAAATAAATCAATAAAATAATAATAAAGGATGATTAAAAACAACATAAAAACCTGTAATTAAAAGGATAATTCAAATATTACAAACATGAATCTTGGGATTTACATCACTTTTCTCCCCAGGGGATCACAAGGAGTTTAAAAATCCATGGGAGGGGAGGAAGAAGAAGATGTTGAAGTAGCACTTCCCATAGCATCCAAAATTTTTAAGTAAGATGAGAAGACTCATTTTGGACTCCAAAATTGTATCACCTTGCCTTATGGTCAAACATCCAAATGGGGTGCCCAAGGTGCCAATTTATAGGAAAAATGGGAGGTGCTTTTGGGCACCTTGATTTTGATAATCTAATTGTTCCATGCTTTTGGATGGTCAGAAAGTCATAAATCACTTTGGAAAAAACTAAAAAGTTATGTTCTGAAACCTTGTATATCTCCTTTTAAAATTTTGAATCTAGATATTTAATATAATAATAGATGTGTCTAAAACACTGAGGCAAAGTTTTGACCCCGTTTTGATTCATTTTATTGGAAATATCAGTTCGTATGGGCCTATTAATGGATGAATTGGGATTCTATTCCTTCATGAAAGTTTTATCCCACTAAGATTTGGATCTTATCACAAATTTTTATCCCAATTGGAAATAATTATTTCTCGTATCATGTAAAAAAGTGGACATGTATTCAGGGGATTTCATGCAATTTGGATCATCTTTCTTCCACATCATCATGGGCTCTCAGAATCACCTCTACCTTCAATGAAATCATCAAAACATGTGAAATTCCATTTTTTAATAGTGAAAAGAACAAACTTATTTAATCAATAAGGAAGTTCAATTTTGTTGTTATAATTATTATATTTAATACAAAACAAGTTTAATACATTGGTATAAGGTTGAAATAAAATAGTGAATCATGGTACGATTAGTGAGAGCTATTGAAAGCTATATTGTTGGTTTTTGATGACTTTGGTGGGAGTTGATGGTGCCTCCTTTTAATTTTGAAGATAAGTCTTGGGATATTTTTCAGATGTCATTTTCTAGTGGTCCTTTCTTGAATTAGTAAAAGTGGAGAGAGCACTTGAGCTTGTGAACATGAAAAAAGGTGACTGGTCAGTGAGTGAGTATGTCTATCACTTTTTGAAGTTGGTAAACTTTTCTCCAAATTTAGTCATCATTGATTCTGATAAAGCACATTTAATCAAAGGAATTATTTAACAAGATTTCAATTCATCTATATGTGAACCTAGTCTGAAATATTTTCAAAATACTATAAATGATCCCTTACAAATGAAACTTGACCATTCTAGGAAGCCTATGGTGGTGATTCCATCGATCATTCTAGTTGACATAAGGATAACCCGAAAAGTGAGGAGAAGAAGAAGGATGATCCATGGCTAGAAAAAATGAGTATTTAATTAAGATAATACCACTCATGTGATTTCAATTGGGTCCCTCAGGGCATTATAATCCCTTATGTATTGAGTATCTTAGATTTTTTCCCCATTGTTTCAATTTGGGTCATCTTCAGAAGTTTTGTAATCTAGGTTTTCTAAATAGGTCTTGGGTTTGAATCTTTGTGGATGTACTATTTTTTGTACCTTTCCATTGGTGGTTTTAGTATTGGTTTTAGAGATTTTTATATTGTTGGAATCCTATAGATGGTTCCCTTTTGGTATGTTTATTTTGGAAGAGCTAGTAGGTCATTTATGGTATTCTTTTATTATGGAATGCTTCCCCCCACTCACTCCCTCTTGGTTGTTTTTCATTATTGGATTAGAGTTCCATTTTTTTAGCCTTATTTTTATTGGATAACCTTTTTATATAGTGTTGTTCATGCCTATTCTTGTGTTAATTCATGGTAGTGCTCATCACTGGGAAATTAGAAATACCATGGGTGCATTATTGGGTAAGTAGGGTGTGTTTTTTTCAAGTTGAGATTGGTATAGTAGCTAGTGTTTGGTTGTGTCTAGTTTAGATGAACCGTGTGAGGTTCCCTATGTTTTGACCCTAGGTTATAATCATTTTTTGTGACCTAAGGTGAGAGATCTTGTTGCTATATTGGGCCTTCTTGTGATTTTTCATATTTCCATTGGGTTTTGAATTGCATTGGTTAGAGAAATTTAATTTTATGGTTGCTCAATTTATTGAGGATGCATTTTATCAGTTTATTCTCTTTGGTTTCACCATGTTAATAGAAGTACAAATGGTAGGGTGACAATTTTTTAGGAACTATAAATAATGGGTAGACCGTGTTGGGTCTCCTGTGCTTCATATAAATTTCGTTTGGGAACCTCGTTCAATTTGTGTATAGAAACATTTTGAATCATATGGTTGGTCGATTTGATCATTTTGAGGATCTATGTTTTAGGATTCGTGTTCAGTTTTCCTTGAGTGGTTATTTTGGGTTAGGTCCTCATTAGATATTCCATGATCTATTTCCTCTTCTTTTAGACTATGGAATTTTTGGGGGCAGAAAGTGGCATGGTGGGTAGTTTCTGAAAACCCCCATGTCATGATGTTTTTTATTTTTTACTATTTTTTTCTTTTGTGGTTGGTTTGGAGTATCGGTGCATGGATGGATAAATATTCAAGTTTTTGAAAGATTTTTAGGAGGAAAAAAATTATCCCACATAGTAAGTATTAATAGTGTGGATCAAATCCATGTGGGCCTTCTAATTTGGAAGAGTTGTTTTTTACTGCATTTGTACAGTTTGACAAACCGTTTGGAGGTCCCCATAGGCCATGAGGGGTTTTAGGTGTGTCAAGGTGAGGTGAATGGTTTTAAAAAATCATACGGTACCCAGGAAAAACTAGGAAAGGGTTGTCTAGTGTAGGTAATTTCCAATGCATGGTTGTCACATAGTTTGGTAAATTGTGCAATTAAACCATGTGACCTCTCCACGTGTTTAATTTCTGTAAATTTCCAAAAAATAAATTTTTGAATTTACGGTGTTTTCACCCCTCTTCTAATCCTATTACATTGTCAGACCCTTGTGAGACTTGGAATATCTCCATATTCATCCTCCCCTTAATAATTTTTCTCCCTTTGGTGACTTCTAGGAGATGCTAAAGTATTTCACCACCTCTTTCTCTATTCATTCATTCCTTCCCTCTCTATTTCACCTATTTTTTGGATTCCCCCATAAACCCTACATATATTGTGGTATATTTTAGTGTTCTAGGTGTATCTAATGTTGTATATTTTTTTAGGTATGTTAGAATCTATTTTCCCTTAGTTATGGTCATCATTTAAGGAGGCACATTCCAAAGAGTTCTAGCTCGATTCTCAATTTTTTAGGTATGTTCTTTTATAAAATTATTTATTTTCTAAATTAAAAGTGTTGTGATGCATTATAAATTCCCTTTTCATGATGTTATGAATATATTTGATATATTATTGGTGATTTAAAACCATTTCCATGTGTTTTCATCTTAGCATAAAGTGGTTTCTTTGTAAATTCCTTGTTTTCATGTTTGAAATTGAATGATTTAATGTGATAATAATTTTTTGAAAGTCCTTGTGGATATTGAAATTGTTTTAAATTTAATTATGGTATTTTTCATCTGGTTTTTTCTTTCAATGAATGACAACAATATTTTAAAGAGGATTTGGTTTTGAGGTGATGTGTTAGACTCTCAATTATTTATAAAGTGGTTCTTAAATGTATCTATAATGGTGATTTGAAATGTCTGCGTGATTTCCCCTAGAGAAAATGCCTTGAAAGCTCCCTTAAAATGGTTTGATGGAAATAGATGGAATTTTTACTTATTTTTGGATTTAAAGAGGAAGATCCTTGTTTAAGGGTAGATTTGAAATGTTTTAATGAAGTTAGTGGTTTCATTAAAACTATCAAGTGTTTCAAATGGTGCTTTAGGAAATATGAAATGGGATTGGAATCATGAGACACATTTTTCTGTTTAAGGGTTGGTCGACACTTTGTTTTTAAAAATAGTTGTTTTGAGGGAAAACCCCTCGATCTCCCCTTATTTGTTACCCCATGTGTGGGTTATTTATCACTATATTATGTTTGTTATCCCCTTATATGGGAAATTATTTTCTTATGTTGTAGGAACATCTTATTAATGAGTATATTCATTTTTGGGATTTAGGGGTGATGGTAGCCTTGGATATGCCTTGTGTGTTAGACATGGATCGCATGTTACTATGTTTCACTTACTTTATTAGTCATGCAAAATCCATTATTAATTAGGTGATCTAACTAGTTCCTCAAGTTAGTTAACATGCCACTAGTTTCCCTCTATTCATTCTAGGAACAAGGGCTAAGAGGGGGGGTTGTCATAATGAGGCTTGTTTGAGCTAGTTTAATTCCTTTTGATTAGAAATTTAATGCATGACAGTAGATTGTTTGTGGGTTTCTATACACTTATAATGTTAGATGCTTCTTATGTTAAGAATATCAAGGTAAAACCATGACATGTTCGATTGTTTGATTGTTTATTGATTGAGTTGAAGATGATCTATAACATATTTTTATTATTTCGCAAACATTATTTTTTGGTAGATTTCCTTGTTTTTATTTATTTATTCCTTGTTATGTATTGGGATGCCTTGGGATGTTTGAACTATGTGACTATGTTGGGTCATTTCCTTTGTAAAATGAGTTTTCAAATATTCTTGGAAAAACATGTTTCAAATTTAAAGGATCTTGTCTTGGTTTTTAATAAGTATATCAGAATGGTTTTTTTGGTTTATAGGTGTCTTCAGCTTATGATAAGTGACTATTTTCAATTAGATAAAACAAATGGGTTGTTTTGAGAAATCTAAATGGAGATTATGTAGTTTTGAAAATGATTAGGCTTGTGGATTTTTTTGAAAATTCTGTGAATGGTTTTAGAAAATAAATATAAATGTTTTAAAAGAAATTTTTGGGATTTTTTTTATTTCCATGATTTTTATATGTGAATATTACTTTATATATATATATATATCATACTATAATTGATGAATTTATTTAGGAAACATATTTCATGGATTCAGAGTGTATTGGTGACCTACTGAGATTTTTAGCTCACTCTTATACATATTTCTAGTTCAAGATGCCTTGTTGGACTCAGTTTTTTATCATTGAGGCTGACAAGGGGTGTGTTTTATGGTGGTTTCCAACTGTAGGTAGTACAAAGATGGATTCAAGCTCTGATCAAGTTGATTTTTTGTTGTTTTATTTTTTGTTAGTGTTATATCTATTCTTCCTAGATGTAACATTTTTTTATGGATGTTGTTTTTTATATACGAAAATGAATTAGATCATTTGAGATTTTTATGACATGTTTGACATGTTTATTTACTTTGGCTATTGTATTTATGTATTTAGTGATCTTTTATCTCTAATTTGGGAGAAATTTCTCCCCAATGGATTCTTGTGGTGCCCATACACTTGTTTCCAGATCGTGGGGATCGAGATGCCCTTTGGGACCTATGGTGAATCTGATCAGGAGTCTGGTTCCATGGTTGCATAATCTAGTTCATTACAATTCTGGTTTTGGAGGATATGCTTCAGGATTTCTTGTTGGATTTTGGATGTATCTAGAAGGATCACCAACACTTTGTGGTGTTTATGTATCAAAAAGTTTAGCTATCCACCATTGGTATGGGACAATTCGATGCCTTTTACAAGATACTATTCATATTGTTGTTGTTCCAAATAGAACTAGGTGAGGCAGTTCATATGGGATCTTAGTTAGTGTGAGTGATGAAAAATAAGGTATAGATTATCCAGGAGTAGGAGATGAATTCTCATGTCCATCATAATTCCTATGAAGAATGATTAATGAGCCCTTTGGATTTTGATGAGGGACACCATGTGTTCCTTAATGTCTACCCTCGATGAGGAATGCATAGATTTGGTTGGGGCAATAAGCTATCTCCAAAATTCATTATCCCTTTCTATATACTACGCCAGGTTTGCAAGGTGGTGTACTATATTTCCTTACCACCACAGTTAGACCAGGTTCATGATGTATTCCACATTTCATAGTCAATGAGATGTGTGCATGACTAAACACAGATTATTGTCGGAGTTGATATGTACATTAAGAATGCAGCTCCCTTCATAGAGTACCCGGTGGTGATTTAGGATCAATAAGAGAAGATCCTCTATGGGTGAGTTATTACTTTGGTCTATGTTTTATACTGGAATGAAAACCTCCAGGATAGCCCTTGGGAGTTATAGAATCATATGTGAACCCAATACCCTCACATATTTGTGTAGGATTTTACTTTTTTAGATGAATACCCATGAGTTTTAGAGAATGTTACAACTCTATTTTTTCATGTGACACTTTGGAATATTTTAAAAAATATTTTTACAGTTAGGCATAGAGTCAGAGCAGGATTATGGGGGCCATGTAGCCTCAACATTAATATACTAAAAACACTAAAATTTTTATATCACACACATGTGATTTTTTATAAATAATATAATATCTATGAAATGGATTATTATATGGGAAAACTGAGACAACCATTATATCTAGAATTTGGGTTTTACCCAAGATACGACATAAATTTTATACAAGATGAGTTTGTTCATTATGTGTAGTCATATGAGAAGTATTAGATGAAAAAATTAATTAAATTATTTTTTATCTATTAATTGGTTGTAACATAATTCTCCTCTATTTAATCACGGCTATGGAAAAATCCTAGGGTTAGTCACTTATCCCCAGAGATTTGAGGAGAGGAACATGGATGAGAGTTTTAGAAGACGACAATGGGATCATAGATCGATGAATAGTGCACCATGGGAATTTTCATCATTAAAAGAGTTATTAGATCTTTACAATGATATTTAAATAGATTCGTTCTTCATCTGTGATAGATACGATATTGAGGAAGGATGTTTGTTTATGTCAGATTAATCTCATTCTTGATTTAATCGTGATGAATGGGAATTAATATTTTTTATAAATTAATTCTTGGATTGCTTTTGTGGATTACAGTTGATTATTTCTTATTCATAAAACTATGAAATTTTGAATCATGTTGTTATTCCACATTTTTTTTATTTCTTATTCAATGGAAGAATTCTAGTCAGAATAATGCCTAATGTAAACTTCATCACTTTTGTGTTTTGTGTTATTCTCCCTTCAATCTTTGAATGTTCAAAATTGGTATTTGGTTTGACTTATGTTTTAAATATACCAAGAAATTGATCATTGTAAAATCTATGACTATAAAAAGGATTTATTGTCATGAGTTTGGATTCTTAATCGAAGTCAAGATGGAGGATTTATGATGAGGACAGAATATTGATGTTGGATCAAAGGAGTTTCTTTCTGGGGATTAGAATTCTGGTGATGTGGTGCAATGAAGTTGGTTTTTGAGTTTATGAGTGTTTGGAATCCATCCATGGTCAAAAAATCATGTTAGATCAACTTCACATATGGAAAATTCCAGTCTGATTCACAGTTAAAGTGAAGTAGGAGGAAACACGGTTGGATACTTGCAGAGAAAAACATATTCTAGAAAATCCTGATTTACATAGAATGTAGTTTGGAAGAACAAACACTATGTGGACCACTTACAAAATTACAATGGATTATTTGTACAGATAAGTATCATATAAGAATGTTAATTGACCATATTACATGTGACCTGAAGCCAGTGACCCAGCGTGTACACCTAGGTACATGGGAAATAAATGAAAAGTGTACATGCGCACAAATAGAGTAAACAGGAATGGGTTGAAGTACACAAATAGATACATGTTGGAATTAGACTAATCAAGAATTCTCGTGTTCCCCTTATACATGTCTTTATCAATTTATGGGAATAATATAGCTCTTGTTTCGCTTAGTCCAGTATCACTGTGAGTTTGTTCCCTTGGTCTATAACTAAGAGTGTATGGTGTGGTATCCTGACCTATATATTTAATGAGTGGTCCCATATTTAAATTATTTCTATTTATATTTAGGTATCAATTCATCTATCCCAAGGTTTGATACTCTACAATGCTTCCTTAGGATGGGTCATGTATCCTTTTTCCAAAAAACTGGGTCATGTGATCCCCTTCTTAGTGGGTTATTCTAAATAGGGTGAGGTGTCCCCCATAGTGCAAGTACTAAGGAGCATAGTGGAAGCCAGTGGGATGGGAATTTAATTTTTTTTCCCAATGATCGATGTAACAATGTCATCTCCAGTGATGAACTACCCTACTTTAAGCCTAAGGATCACACATAAAGAAATTTAAGAACAAAAACATTAAACCATAAATACCTGGTTCGATCTAAATTTGCACAAGACATATGCTTGCCTCTGATGATCTTTTCTTCAATAATCCAAAGTATAATTACTCTATATCTTCCACACCCACTTCAAGAAACATTAGAAGTTATAATAATCCAAAGTATAATTACTCTATATCTTCCACACCCACTTCAAGAAACATTAGAAGTTCTAATAATCAAAGTATGGGTGATAGTGTAGAGATCCAATGATGCCTTTGATGCCCTAGTGATCAACGCATTGACGTACCTTCACCACATGAGGGAGAGATTGATTCAATCGCCTAGATCTAGAGATTGTCTCTATTGAAATTAGAAAATAATAGATAATAAATCATGATCTCTCCATGAACAATACGTTGGTGAGAGTCCCTCCTATTTATAGTGTATTAATAAGTTACTTATAAAGGCTCCTCTACCCATGAATATTTAACACACCGTATAAATGATATATTATAACTACTATGTTGAGTCATAAATATCATTTATATTATTATCACTTTATTATAATATAATAAATATATTATTAGATAATACATGTGTCATTAACTTGACTCTCCATGCCCAAAAATATTAAATTAACCTTAAATATTTTAAACAAATATTAATTCAAATAATATTTTCTCTGTATTTACTTTAAAACTTGTAAATATATTTAATAAATAAATTCAATGGAAAATATTTTGAACATGAATAATATGAATTTATTTATTCCTTTAGTAATATTACATCCTTGGACAAAACTCGGACCCCACTAGTGGGTCCCACTATGTCCTATATATATATTCAATTGAATAGAGAAGATTCTTGAATACGTTGTTGAGTGTGACCCTCTAGTCCCTTAACTCGATAAAAGTGAATAAAATTAACAGACCAAGAGTGGAGTATAGGAACCCATAAATTCCCCTAAAGAGATAAGGATAGTCATAGCAACAATAGCCATCCTATGAACATGTACTGTGTACTATAATCTCTTTGTCATTAATATATTATAAAGTATTATGCACACTCATGTCATAATCCTTTATTGATTTATTATTTTTTGATCTAACGGGATAGATTTACCCTCGACTACCATGGACATGGTCTTATCAAGGTACTACCATCCTTACCAACCTAGTACGAGATATTAATTCTTCAACCCAAAAGTGATAAATCCTATCTTGACTATTCAACCAATGTCATACCACCGAATACACACCCAACATAAGGTACCTTTCCATGATTTCATTATCATAGTTTTTTTTCTTACACCAAAGTATGTGATCAAATGTAACACATTGATAATGATACTGAGTCTAGAGACCAATACATATGTGTATATATAAGAATAGCCAATGAAACCCAAAACATATAGTGTTCTTATTGGATGGTCTATCATCATAATATCACTACTAAAGTTTGCTAAATGTGAACTTCATGATAATAAATATCAATGTTTATAAGCCCCCAACACTTCATAGTCAAAAATAAATTGTGTCCAGACAGTATGATGTATATAGACTATAGGACATTTGTTTAAGATTAATTTCAAAGTATCTCGAGGTTCTCATTATAGCATGGGATGTGTTATAAACTTTTTATACAAAAATAAATATATTGACAGTACCATTTAAATAATGGATACAGAAATGCATACACTATAATGGTAAGAATACATCTTGTATATGTAACTATATATGTGATATTGTAACCAAAATTGTTATTTAGTTGGTTCTAGAGAACCCTCTATTACGACACTCCCACTTGCACTCGATCTAATATTTTAACCAACCTTGTTAGCAATCACATGATTCAGATCATGTTTTTGATGAGTCGCGGCTTTAGTCGCTGGGTTTACCATGTTTTTGTTGCATGTCTATTATATTATATGAGACCTCACCTCCTTGAGTAAAACCTCTAAAGATATGGAAATCCTGAATGTATGCTATTTTTTACACTATAAAAACATGATATTTTATCTAGTAAGTGTATCATAATTTACATTATGATAATACTTCCCTTACTGGGTTTGATTCTATGAATTGGAACAAATCATTATTCTCAATTACTGCTTCTTATCTTCCTCAGAAGTTGTAATGTACCTGGTATTTGTATGTATGTCTTCCAATAGCTTTTATAAGATTGTATCGCTCATTATATTATCCTAACTATGATATTAAATTACACAGATCTAAGAAATACTAGTTTGTTTCACACCAAAACTAGTATACCTACTTCTTCACTTACCTAGTATATATCATTTTTACTTAATTAAGTACAATTAGATAGTTCTAAATTATTTATTTGTATTTATCCTATTAATTAATGATATTTTCGTACTCTAATGTATTTCTTGGAAAAATTATTTTTTAACATATCATGACATGTGTGATTGATCCATCACTAAAGTGTATGGAATTCAACTCACCATGTCAATCTTCTCATATGTGCATGCATGTCTAATTGGGGATATTTATGCCCTATGACATTGGAAACAATTCCCTCTCGAATTATTCCAAATTTTATTTTTCAATACTATGTCAGTGTATGTATGATTGGCTAGGTCTATAAAACCATCAGATCTACCTTAGTAGATCTCGTTACCTAGGACTTAGGTTTCTAATTTAATTAAAAATTTGGAGATATACTTTTATTATATTCTTAACTAACTATAAGACCAAAAAAATCCATTTGTTACTGAAAATATTATACATGGAAAACAATAGTGCTCCCACTTACCTCTGGTAGAAACAGTGAAAACATTCATTCCAAATAAATATTATATGATCTAGATTTTTTACTTTAATCCTAAAATGTATTTTAGTATCCTTCACCCTAATTGGAATTGTGTGTTGTCACCATCCCTTTTTGGTTACAGCATATATACACTTTCCCTAAAAGTTGGACTTGACATCTATTACTCAATATAATGATCATAGAAATTAGCTATGATAAGTAAAAATCTAATGGATTTAGGAATAATGACTTGGTGTTACCAATGGAGCCTTATAGGTACCACACTATTACCATCCATGTATCACCTCATTTGGATACCCACTAATGTATTCAAAAATAATAATCCCCTTTTCACTTTGATACATAGAATCCATTACTAAATTTTAATTAACCTTTTCAATCTTAGTTTATTTCCAAATACTTACTACTTGTAGGATTTATTATTCTAACTGAATAACGTATCATCGACCATGGTGAATATTAAAACCATCACCATGGTTTTATCCTTCATATTCAGTATGTGTCTTTGGAACATTCATATTCCATTGAACTTGAGAAACTAGTTCCTATGCCAACTAATTGTGCATCTCTTGCATTAACTAAACTCAAGTAAATATTTCTCCCACTATCTCTAATTGAGATGTGCACCATTTTATAGAAATTTAGTCTATCACATGACTTAATTTTTCTATGATAATGGTTTATGTGATATCCAAATAAACTTTTAGGGTAATTACAATAGATGTACAATGTGTTTATACTTGATGAAACTTTTTTTATATCCTAAATAAACTCTTTGCATACAAACACATGTCTTATGACATAATGGATTCCAATCATACAATGAATCATATGATATCCATTTTTCATTATATTTGTCATGTAGTTATGGGATATCTTCATTATTGTCAAAGAAAGTATTGGAATATAATGGAAGTTGTTGTAAGATGCAACATTGATACTACCTACATCATGTCTCAAATGTATAAAATGTGCATTTATGAATTTCAATGTGATATATTTTATTGATCAATGTTAACATGTAAGACTCGTCATTGATCCTCTTTATAAACATCATTTCCATGATGTGGATAAAATAATGTGCATTTATGAATTACTCAATGCTACATTATATTGATCGACGAATGCTTGATCAATAAATTCTTTGGCATGCCAACATGAAGAAATTCATATCTTGTGACCATGAAAATACCATACTTCACATTCGTATTCCTTAATTACTTAAAGTAATATTGTTGAAGTATACTTACCACTAGCTTACCCTTGGAATTTTTCATGTTGACTTATTGAACTTAATCTAGAACCCTCGTGGCTTACCTTTATTTATAAAGGTTTCTTAGTCTAAAACTAAGTATATGCAATGATAATAACTAAGGTGTTTATCATGACTGAGTCTAAATACCATGATGGGTATATCCTAGACGTCCACTTTCATTTTTTTTTTGAAAAAGGGATATCTTTCCACAACTGGGTAATTAAGTCTTACATCTTATATTCATCATGTATTTCTTTATGATTCATGTATCACTAAAGTATTACTCAATTATTAAACAACATAAAAAACATTTATTCTGTAACATGGAATAATGTGTCCTTGAATCCAATGGAAATGTGAGATAAATCTTATGGTTATACTCAATAAATGTTCTACTTGAATCATTCACTTGGCAATATAGAAGTCATGTACTGCTCACTACTGACTTAGGCACTACCATTTCTCAAATGTCCAGATAATACACTTTCAAGTAATGTTTCCACACTTGGCTGTTTTACTTACAGATATGTGATAAGCATATTTTATGTAATACATAAGAATTAAAATTGAAATATTACAAACATGATGAATATTGAATGAAGAAGAAGAAAGTAATTTCTTATTCAACTCAGTTTTGTTAGGATTAAACTTCCATATATTTATTTCAGGATATTCAAAGAAAATAACCCCAAGATTATTGCCTCTTTCATCGAAGGAAGTAGTGAAGGTGCCATTGGAATTGGTCTTTCCATTAGCCTTATTTCATTACCTTTAAACTTATCTCTATAGTAATTAAAGATTAATCTATCTTTAATATTCTTTTTTCTTGGATAACTTTACCCAAAAGGTAACAAAGGTTTTTACTCCATACCATGCATTTTTCAATCTTAAACAAGACTGGAGTAATGGGTTAAAATGATATGATAAAGGGATCCATTGAATGACCTTGATCAATATTTCAATTTACTCATATATAGTGTATTCATTACTTATTCATATCCCGTTTCACTTTCTCCTTGAAATTTTCAAGAATATGGGACAACATGTAAAATCATCAATTTGTTGATGTTGTATCCACAAAATACATCAAACGTTGATGATATCATTACGACATAACCATCATATGCCACATACATGAGTCTCCGATAAGAATTTATAACACCCTCGCTTCCGGATGTGGCTTAACGGGTATTGGGGACACCATCACCTTAAATTTCCTATATCATAGTATTATGTAAAGAGGCTTGCACTATTCTTTGGAACTCGTGATGGATAGAACATTAACATTTTCTAATATTTATCTTAGTGTTTCTTATGGTATAACATTCCATTTTCAACAAAAAAATTAAAATATTAATAGTTTTTATCTTGATTGCTGATTTAGACATTGATGATTAATTAAATAAATCATTAATTGTCTCCCACTATATTATTGAATTCTAGGAAGTCTCTGTTCTAGAATCAGAATTCTCAGTCGCTTGAGTATTCTAGTGGAAAAGATCTCTCAACCTCCCCACAGTCTACATGCTTTAGTTACGCCACTACTTAGAGGGTTCAAGGTAGACGTTTAACTGGCCAATAACATTAAATCGCAGATCCTTGATCTATTAAGTGAAGTCCCAGCTTCTAAAATCATAATCTTTATTTACTCGGTACTTGACTCTAAACTTGAAGCAAGCTAGCTTTTTCTACTTCTTTTCTTCCAAATTCTGTTAAGTCAGTCCATCATTCTAATAGGAACTCTTCAGTAGTAAGAGACACCCTCAACTTTCGCTGAAGAGCACCCTGAACACCCTGTTTTGTTCAAATTTGAATTATGAAAGGCTTTTATGAAATAATATTTCTTTGAGGGTTTTATTATTATATGAAGAAATGAAATCATTTTCTATTTGATAAGAATGTTCTATGTGATCGCACTCACATCTGACCATGCAATAAATAGAAAATATTCATCGCGCCACATGTTCATTTTATCTGTGCATGGTTGTTTATTATTCTATGTGATCATGTTTAAACTATACATAAATAAAATAACAAAAAATGCATAAATAAGATGGCGATGTGATCATGAGTTGATACTAATGGTTGATCCATTGAGCGAAGAGTTTTTTTTAATACATTTTTAAAAAAAATATTTCAAAAAACCGTTAGGGTGGAATTTTTTTTCAAAATGCACCCTAAAGGCGGCATCCCGAATGCCGCCTTTGCACTCCGGGTGAAAGGCGGCATCCGCGATGCCTCCTTTCCCATAAAAAAAATTTTGAAATTTTTATTTTTACTTTTTTTTGTTTTTGTTTATATATATATATATATATATAAACAAAACTAAAAAATTTCAGCGGAATTTATCCGCTATTTTAAATCCAGCAGTACTGCCATTACAGCAGTCTGGATTCTGACAAAACCTCTCACCCAGAGCTCCTTTTTATAAGATAGCTTATCCTGAAAATTATTCTACATTTCCGATGTGGGATTCTGGTTCTCCATTTCCTGCGCAAAACATTCTTCATTTCCGATGCGGGATTTTGTTTCAAGTACTCAACTTTGAAAGACTATAAAATATAAACTATAAGACCAATATAAATGAAACTTAAAACATGGATTAAACATATAAAAAATAGTTTAAAACAAAAATAATTTCATAAAAATGATGATAAAAAATAATTTATAGGCTTTCAAAACCACATACTTGAAACTTAAAAAGTTTCAAGTACGTGAATTTAGAAGCCTATAAAATATAAACTACAGGACCAATATAAATGAAACTTAATACATGGATTAAACATATAACAAATAGTTGAAAATAAAAATAATTTCGTAAAAAATGTTGATAGATAATAATATATAAGCTTTCAAAACCGCGTACTTGATACTAAAAAATGTTTCAAGTACGTGACTTTGAAATACAATAAAATATAAACTATAAGACCGATATAAATGAAACTTAAAACATGGAATAAACATATAACAAATAGTTGAAAATAAAAATAATTTCATTAAAAATGTTCATGAAAAATAATTTATAAGCTTTCAAAACCACCTACTTGAAACTTAAAAATGATTCAAGTATGTCGCTTTGAAATACTATAAAATATAAACTATAAAACCGATATAATTTAAAGTTAACACATCTATTAAACATATAATAAATTATTAAAGTATTAAATTAATATTATTAATAATTAATTATATAATAATTAATTAGTTAATTAGTAATTATTAATAATTAAGTATATAATAATTAACCAATTAATTAGTAATATAATGACTTTTAATAATTACAATTTAACAATTATAATGAAAAATTATAATTTATAACTATATTACTAATTAACTAATTAATAATTATATTACCAATTAACTAATTAATTATTATATAATAAATTTTAATAAATACTAATTAATAATTATTATGAATAATTATAATTTATAATTATATTACTAATTAACTAATTATAAAAAGAGCATCGGCTCTATCTTTCTCCAAAAAATAACTAATTAATTATTTATATATTTAATAATTATATTACTAATTAACTAATTAATTATTATATAATTAATGATTAATAATTACTGATTAAATGACTAAAAATTATATAATTAATAATTATATTACTAATTAACTAATTAATTTTTATATAATTAATAATTATATTACTAAGTAACTAATTAATTATTAAATAAATAATAATTATATTACTAATTAACTAATTATATTACTAATTAACTAATTATATTACTAATTAACTAATTATATTACTAATTAACTAATTATATTACTAATTAACTAATTATTTATAATATAATTAATTATTAATAATTACTAATTAACTAACTAATTATTATACAATTAATAGTTATATAATTGACATTTTTATGATGTTTTTATATATTCTTAACTCGGATATATAGATAAAATCTTGTTTTGATAGGACTGTTAATAATGAACTCGGATTTTTGACGTGATTGAATTTTTTTATCTATCCGCAAATCTAACTCTATAAATCAGGTTTTATGTTTGTTATATGATATATATTTTGTCATATTATTTGAGTTTTTTTAGGCTTGACACATGTGTTTATATCATAAAGTATGTGCTATTTGTACTTTATTAAACATATGTTATGTGTTTACATCGATAAAAACACTAATACCAAAAGGGTTGGGGTCATGCCCCTTTATTAAGAAAAGAAAAATACAACAGAAACCCCTTTTAAATTGGGTAGGAGAAACCCATCAACCCACTACAAAGTCAAATACAGCAGCTCAAAAGCTTAAAAACAAATTCCTAAACACAAGTCCCACAAACTGGACCATTCCACACCACTGTCTCCACCGCCGTCACACCAGGACCGATTCTGACCAGATCTAGTATTTCGAACCAGATCTGGCTTTGTGGAGGTAGACCGCCACACCACCGGCGTGCGTTCACCGAGAACCATAGCAACAATGCCTGCACCTTCATAATCAAACCCGCCGCCATGCTCCGCTGAAAACCGAAAGACACGCCAAGGAGATCCGCCGCCAATAGTTCTCCACTGTTGAAAACCGCAAGCCAAGCCGAGATCCCTCGTCTCCCTCGCCGAATCCACTGAGAGCCAAAAGCCAAGCCGAGCCGAAACCCCCTTGTCGCCGCTGTAAGACATCGACGCCCGCAGCTTGGGAGAACCACAAAGCCGCGGAATGAAACCGCAGCCTAAGGCAAGCCTCCGAAGCCAAAAAGCAGAGACGCTGCCGCCTTGGACCCTCCATCTTGCCGAGAGCATGCGCCGACCGCATCAACACCGCCAGAGACCAACTTTCCGCGCCGAAAGAAAAACCCTAGGGCGCTCCCGAGAGCAGAGCTCCCGAGGGCCTCCTGTGTCTCCTCCATAAAAACACTAATATTTTATAAACATGTGTTATAAATATTAAGAGAACATATGTAAGTAATGTTATCATTATATATATATATATATATAACATATTTGTTAACATGATATATTTAATGATAACTCTGGACATACTCTGCTATTTTCAAAGGGTGGTGACAAACTCTAAAGTATTTGAGTGATGCTAAATAATGATTTTCTATCCAAATAAAATAAAGCATGAATTAGTCTCATATGTAAATAAATAAACGACCACCATTATTAAAAATCTAAATCAAAACACAAATTAAGTCTTTTAAAAATGCATACACCTACAAAATAATATACATGCTATTAGGGGTAGAGATTTGAGGCAACTTCTCATGGTGTACACCCTTGGTAATATCCAATGTAGTTTAAATCAAGGTTTTTTAGTTAAAGAGTCACTTACCTCGATTCTGACACGTCAAATATGTTCTTTATATTCCATAATAATAAAATTATGTTAGTTTTATACTTTCTTATTAACCATATTCATGTTCGTTGTTACGTTTATATCACTTAGTATAATTTTATAAACAATTACTTAATTATTTAAATACACTTTGGATATTTTGATGACATTAGTTTCATAAGTTCAAAATGACTATGGTAATTGGAATATGGTCATAAATGTATTTAATAAACCATATAAAGAATAATAATAATTTCATTGTTATCATTTTTATAAATAAATTATACTTTTAAATTAAACCATTTCATATAGTTCAGAAAAATGAACTATTTTACAATCTTGGATATTGTAGTTCCTATGTACGCATGAGTAACGTTTCCAATTTCAAAGTCACGTACTTGAAACATTTTTAGTCTTCTATTTTATGTTTTATGGTGTTTCAAAGTCACATACTTGAAAGGTTATAGATTATTTTTCATCAACATTTTTGAGAAATTCTTTTTGTTTTCAACTATTTATTATATGTTTAATCAATATTTAAAATTTCATTTATATCGGTCATATAGTTTATATTTTATTGTATTTCAAAGTCACGTACTTGAAACATTTTTTAGTTTCAAATAAGCGGTTTTGAAAGCTTATAAATTACTTTTCATCAACATTTTTTACAAAATTATTTTTATTTTCAGCTATTTGTTATATGTTTAATCTATTTATTAAGTTTCATTTATATTGGTCTTGTAGTTTATATTTTATAGGCTTCTAAATTCATGTACTTGAAACATTTTTAAGTTTCAAATAGGCGGTTTTGAAATGTTACAGATTATTTTTCATCAACATTTTTGATGAAATTATTTTTATTTTCAACTATTTATTATATGTTTAATCAACGTTTAAAATTTCATTTATATCGGTCTTATAGTTTATATTTTATTGTATTTCAAAGTCACGTACTTGAAACATTTTTTAGTTTCAAATAAGCGGTTTTGAAAGCTTATAAATTTTTTTCTATCAACATTTTATACAAAATTATTTTTATTTTCAACTATTTGATATATGTATAATCCATGTATTAAGTTTCATTTATATTGGTCTTGTAGTTTATATTTTATAGGCTTCTAAATTCATGTACTTGAAATTTTTTAAGTTTTAAGTAGGCGGTTTTGAAAGGTTATAGATTATTTTTCATCAACATTTTTGAGAAAATTATTTTTGTTTTCAACTATTTATTATATTTTTAATCAATGTTTAAAATTTCATTTATATCGGTTTTATATTTTATATTTTATTGTATTTCAAAGTCACATACTTGAAACATTTTTTAGTTTCAAATAAGCGGTTTTGAAAATTTATAAATTACTTTTCATCAACATTTTTTACAAAATTCTTTTTATTTTCATCTATTTGTTATATTTTTAATCCATGTATTAAGTTTCATTTATATTGGTCTTGTAGTTTATATTTTATAGGCTTCTAAATTCACGTACTTGAAACATTTTTAAGTTTCAAGTAGGCGGTTTTGAAAGGTTATAGATTATTTTTCATCAACATTTTTTAGATTTTTTTTTTGTTTTCAACTATTCATTATATGTTTAATCAATGTTTAAAATTTCATTTATATCGGTCTTATAGTTTATATTTTATTGTATTTCAAAGTCACGTACTTGAAACATTTTTTAGTTTCAAATAAGCGGTTTTGAAAGCTTATAAATTATTTTCTATCAACATTTTTTACAAAATTCAATTTATTTTCAACTATTTGTTATAAGTTTAATCCATGTATTAAGTTTCATTTATATCGGTCTTGTAGTTTATATTTTATAGGCTTCTAAATTCACGTACTTGAAACTTTTTAAGTTTGAAGTATGTGGTTTTGAAATCTTGTAAATTATTTTCTATCATCATTTTTTATGAAATTCTTTTTGTTTTCAATTATTTTTTATATGTTTAATCCATGTTTTAAGTTTCGTTTATATTGTTCTTATGTTTATATTTTATAGTCTTTTAAAGTCGAGTACTTGAAACAGAATCTCACATCGGAAATGCAGAATGTTCTGCGCAGGAAATAGAGAACCAGAATCCCACATCGAAAATGCAGAATGATTTTCAGGGTAAGCTCTCTTATAAAAGGAGGTTCTGAGTGAGAGGTTATGTCAGAATCCAGACTGTTGTAGTGGCAGTACTACTGGATTTAAAATAGCGGATAAATTCTGCTGAAATTTTTAGTTCTTTATATATATATATATATATATATATATATATATAAACAAAACAAAACAAAAATAAACATAAAAATTTTCAAAAAAAAAATTAGAGGAAAGGCGGCATCCGCGATGCCACCTTTGCCCGGAATACAAAGGCGGCATCCGGGATGCCGCCTTTAGAGTGCATTTTGAAAAAAAAATCCGCCCTAACGGTTTTTTGAAAAATATTTTTTAAAGAAAATGTATTAAAAAAAAACTCATTGAGCGAATACGGGTTCAAACTAGATCCTAGGGCTAACTCCCTGAGTCACGCCACTTATGACTTGAGTTGCATCGCTCACCCATTTGATGCATCAAGCTCCTGTCTGGAGCATTGCCATAACCCAGGGGGAAGAATGTCTCTTCTCATCTTTGTCATTATAGAACAATATTCTCGTTCATGCAAGTGGGCCTCTAGAGTACAAAATTCAACTCAGAAAGTGGACACGCAGTCCCAAATACAATTAATGACAAAGACAACTCACACAGAGTCCTTTATTAAACTAATTATTTCTATTAAATAAAAAAATAAACATGTACGGGACATATATTGGTCAGTCTTAGGATAATTATCAGTCCATATGCATCAAACTCTTGTATTTAAATTAAATGAAGAAATAAAATTAAGCATTCATTAAATTATTTTTCTGAGGTAATTTTATTGGATTAAAATTTCACTATAATTTTTAATTCAATATTTATGATAATTATCTAAATTTACATCCAAATTTATATTAAATAATTAATTTAAATTGACACATAAATTATATTAATTTGACCGCAATAATTAAAAAATGTTTTTAAACAAAAAAATTTAATTAATTTAATTAATTAAAAATTTATTAAATTTTCAATATATTTAATTACTCAGGCCCTACAAACCTTGTGCAGGACTATACTAGACCATGAAAATCCCGTGCGGCTCGTCATGCCAGGAGAGGCGCATCTGGCTAGAAGGGGGCGGAGCGCACATCATGGTGGTGCTGCAAAGGGGTGCGGCGGGAGGCACCTCGGCTCTGGTTCTCTCCTTGTAGCGGCTGCGTGAGCCTGGAAGTAGGCGGCAAGGAGGACGGGACAAGGTAAGGCCCCTCCTTTTGAAAAATTGTTTTTATTTTGTGTTTACTTCTAAAGTTTTTAACCCGCTGCATTATTTTTTTCTCTGTTTTACCTTTTGTTGACCCGAAGATAAAATTTAGTAGCCCTCGTAATTTCCAAAGCCTATCAATTTTTTCATAGAAATATAATATTATTATTATAACTAATATAATAATATTTCACCTCATTGGAAAATACTATTCCGACGTCAAACTTGTGAAATGTTTCATTGGAAATTGATTATTTCCAACTGCATTCGGGTATATTAACATACATACACGCAAAACTATCAGTTTAAATCTGATTTAAAACTTTGGATGATTGTATACTGATAATCCAATGTCAAATTAAAAAGTGGTCTATACCCTTGGGTCTTCAAAATTTAATACAAATTTAAAATTTTATTGGCTTAAAATCTTCACTTTTTTGTCTGACACCATTGCAATCTGGGTGCGCAGCGGAACTCACTGGGCTGGGGATTTAAAAATTTTCACCGGAGACTGACATAACAATGTCATCGTCGACGATGCACTGCCCTGGTTTAAACCTGAGAATCACACATGAAAAATTTTAATCACAAAATCATTAGAACATAAATACCCGGTTTGATCCAAAGTAGCGCTCGACGTCTTATTATCGTCGGTGATCATTGCTTGAAGAATCCGAAGTCGAATTCCTCAAGATCATCTACATGCTCTTCAAGAAACTGCAGGAGCACCAATCATCAAATTCCTAGTGCCAGTATGGAGATCCAACGACGACTTCGATGCCCTGATGATCACGACATTTACATACCTTTCATGCATGATGGAGAGCTTGATCCAATCACCTGAATCCATAGATTTTCTCTCTAGAAAGCAGGAGAGGAGAGAGAAACACTCATGAGATCTCCATGAATACTACATTGGCAAGAACCTCTCTTCCTATTTATAGTGTATTAAGAAATTACTTGGAAAGGCTCCCCACCCCACGAATATTTAACACACTATATAAATGATATACTATGACTATTGTGTCGAGTCGTAAATATCATTTATATTATTATCAATTTCTTGTAATATAATAAATATATTTCGGGATAATACCCGAGTCATTAACTCATCTCATCATACCAGAAAATATTAAATGAACCTTGAATATTTTAAACTATATATTTATTTAGATAATATTTTCTATGTATTTACATTAAATTAGGTAAATACATTTAATAAATAAATTCAATGCCAATTATTATTAACTTGAATAATATGAATTTATTTATTCCTTTGGTGATTGTGAATCCTTGGACAAATCATGGACCCCAATGGCGGGGCCTGTTGAAATAGTGGGTGCCCTAGACCCAACTATTCAGTGCTTTAGATTACCATATCGTGTATATAGTTAGCTATACATGATATCTTCTTACCATTATATTGTAGACTTTTTTGCGTCCACTATTGAAATGGTAATGTCCAAAGGTTAATTATCGTATCGAAAGGTTATAGCAGTTCTCAGGCTATAATGAGAACCTCAAAATACTATGACATTAATCTTAAATATATGTTTTATGGTCTAGATACATCTTACTGATTGGACACAATAGATGTTTGACTATCAGGCGCTGAGGGCTCATAAGCATTGAGACTTTTTCTCATGAAGTTCGCACTTGGTGATCTCTAGTAGTGAGATCATGAGGACTGACCCGCCAATAGGAACTCCACATGTTTTGGGTGTCATTGGACGTTCCTATCTACGATCATGTGTAATGGTCTCCTGACTTGAGATCATTACCAATGTATGTCATTTGATTGCGTACTTTGATGCAAGACGAAAACCATGACAATGAAGTCGTGGAGAGATAGTTTGTGTTGGGTGCGTCATTGGTGGCATGACATTGGTTGAATGGTCAAGAAAAGATTTGTTGCCTCCGGGTTATGGAAGTAATATATCTCAGGTCCTGTTGATATGGATGGCAGTACCATTATAAGACTATGACCATGACAGTCAAGGGTAAATCCGTCTAATTAAACCAACAAACTATAAAGCAAGAAAAGGGCGATGACACGTAAGTGCGTCCTGCTTTATGAGATGTTACAGACAAAGATATTATATTACACAGTGCGTGTTCGTAGGTTGGTTGTCATTGCTGTGACAATCCTTATTTCTTCAGGGGCCATGATGGGTTGCTAGATCTCACTCTTGGTCTGTGAATACTATTCACTACTGTTGAAATAGGGACCTAGAGGGTCACACACAATAGCGTATTCAAGAATTTTCCCTATTCAGTTGAATAGGAGTTTTGGACATAATGGGCCCCGCCAAAGGGCTCCGGGATTTGTCCAAAGTTAAATGATCACCAATGTAATAAATAAATTCATATTATTCAAGTTTAGAATAATGAGAATTGAATTTATTTATGTATTTACGAGTTTTAAGTAAATATATGAAAAATATTAATTGACGAATATTAAATTATTCAAGGTTCAATTATTATTTATGAGAGCGACGAGTCGAGTTAATGACTCAATTATTATCATGTAATATAATTTAATATATTACAAGTAAATGATAATAATATTTATGACTCAGTTTAGTATTCATAAAATGTCGTTGATAGTGCGTACAGTATTCGGGGCTGGCGAGGCGATACCGGGTATTTTAATTAAGCACTATAAATAGAAGAGGAGGGGCATTTTCCAAACAGTATTCATGGAGCTTCTCTCTCCTCTCCTCTCTCCCACAATCTAGAGAGATGCTCTGGATCCAAGGAGCTCAGATGGAGCTCTCTCAGGCATCGCTAGCGAAGCAATGCGGTGATCATTGGAATGTTGAAGGCATCGTCGGTATTCCACGCTAGCACCCGGACTACGACGAACGGCGCTCCCGCGGATTCCTTGAAGCACGTGTGGACGATCTAGAGGAATTCAGTTTCGGATTCTTCGAGCAGTGATCGCCAACGATGAGCAAACGTCATGCGCGACTTCAGAATTAAACCAGGTATTTTTACGGTTTATTTTGTGCTTAAAACCCTTCACGTGTGGTCCTCAGCTTTGACCAGGCTGCTCTTCACCGACGTTGACAAGTTCACATCGAACGTCGGTAGAATTTTTTTTAAAAACCCACCTGTTTGGGGCTTCTGCTGCGCGCCCAGTTCCAACAGGGCCCAACTTGTCCTATATACCTATTCAACTGAATATGGAAGATTTCTGAATACATTGTTGTGTGTGACCCTCTAGGCCCTTATCTCGATAGCAGTGAATAAAATTCACAAACCAAGAGCAGACACTAGTAACCCATCAAGGCCCCTAAATAGATAAGAATAACCATAAAAATGACAATGAACCTATAAATATGAACTGTGTAATATAATCTCTTTATCTTTAATATCTCATAAATAAGGATACACACTCACGTCCTCATTCTTTCATGATTTATTATTTGTTGATGTAACTGGAATGATCTATCATCGACTGTCATGGCCATAGTCTTATCAAGGTACTAACATCTCTATCAACTAGGCTTGAGATTTTATTTCCTCAACCTAGAAGAGACAAATCGTATCTTTACCATTCAAACAATGTCATACCACCAAAGACATACCCAACACATGCTACCCCTCCATGATTTCATTATCATGGTTTTTTTCTTTCATCAAAGGACACGATCAAATGGAACACATTGAATATGATATCAGTTCAGGAGACTGATACACATGTCCATAGATAGAAACAACCAATGACACCCAAAACATGTGATGTTTCAATTGGTGGTTCGGTCCTCATGATCTCACTACTAGATATCCCCAAGTGTGAGCTTTATGATAAGAAGTATCAATTCATCTGATCCCCCAGCACCTGATAGTCAAACATCAACTATGTCCAATTAGTATGATGTATCTAGACCATGTGACCTTTGTTTAAGATTAATGTCATAGTATCTCAAGGATCACATTATTGCATGAGATCTGCTATAACATTTTGATACAAAAATTAATCCATGTAATATACCATTTCAATAGTAGGTACTAAAAATTTTACACTAAAATGGTAAGAATACATCATGTATATCTAACTGAATACACGATATGGTAATAAAAATTATTGTTTATTTGTGTCTAGGGAACTCACTATTACAACACATAGGTCATAGAAATGATCCCATTTCTTTGAATCCATGTCATGTGAGTTCTATTTCCCACCGAGAATGGAAAGGCTCGACGAGTACGACCTATTAGATGAGTTCCATCAGTATCATTATGTCCCAAGAAGTGTCCCATCAGATAAATTTCACCCTTGATTCTCTGGAAGAATCCTAGGCTTGCAGGGATGCATGATCTTACTTAGAGACTTAGTGACTATCTTTGACCATATCATGGTCATTATTATCTTTCCTTCTAATTGATTCACCTTTGTGACTTTGAAATAACTCTCTCTTGATGCTTTTTGTTTGGTGATTTCAGGGTGCCTTGGATATCATTATAATAAACCTTGTATGGGTTATTCTAGACATGTCTTGCTTATGTATATGACCATTAATTTGATGAAGTCTTAGAAGGACGAGAAGCTGGTGGAGATTAGTTATGCTTGATGGACCACAAATGGTTCTAGGAGTTACTTATCGATAACATTACCTTTGTTAAATGGTTGGACTCATATTATGTTATAATTGAATTATATTTCCCCTTTTCTTTTATTGTAACATTTTCATACTTTTATGGGGTATTATTTATTATTCATCCATGTAGAATATCACCTTTTATCTTTTATTATACTAGTATATAGAGATGTGTGCTTCTGTATAAGTACTTAGACTAATGTCTCCCACGAGTGTGATATGCCTACTCAACACTAGTCTTCATTCCTTTTCCTAGTGGAGTTAGGCATAGTATTTCACACATGGCTTACGACTAGATAGATAGGCCCTGGTTGGTTGGGTTATGATAGAGAACCTCTAGGTACTTGGTGGTGCTTGGACTATTGTTTTATAATAGATGCATTTATTTTGTTTTGGTTTCATTAATTTAAATACCCCTCATGGTGTTGGGTATTTACAGGTTTGAATAGAGAGGAATCTCTCTCCCCTCATCTCATTCATTTTATACCTTTCTTTCTTTGATCTGGGTAGATTAGAGTGGTTTTGATTCATCGAATTGGGAAAAATCTCCCCATTTCTTCTTTATTTCCTCATTCTCTTTCTTCTTCATTTATTTCAGTTTACCTGACTAGGTATTTATTATTATGTTTCACTACAACATGTTCATATCCTTTCTCAACATTAAGAATGTTTTCTGAGATGGATAGAGAAAAAAAGATATGGTTATTATATGTTTTCTCTCACTATTTTAATTTTAATAATTACCAAGTGATTATGGGATTGGGATGTTCTTTGTACTCTTTTTATTCAGGTATCATTTACCATCTCCTCATCATTGTTTTATATCATTTGTTTTCAATTTTATTGCCTATGTTTTCAAAATGTTCAAACACGTTAAATATTGGTTTTAAAATGTTAAATGTACATAAAATTAATGGTTTTTTTGAATGAAATTGATAGATGAATTTTATTTTCATTTTTGGTATTTTTACTGAGATATATTGATTTATTTAAGGAATACCAATTGTAAACTCTAACTGTTAAAGTATTTTCATATAAATTGTTAATTTAATGATAAATTTTCTAATATCATTATTCATTTTCAAATCCTTAGGCACAATAGTTATTTTATTTTATTTTGTTTTAAAGTATGGGTTTTCATATTGTATTTATTTTTATGATAGCTTGAATATCATTGAATCATAATTATAATAATACTATATCCTATGATCGATTCTCAATGTAAATTTTTGTTATTAAATAATAGAAGGGATATTGAATCCAATAGAAAACCGTTTAGAGGAGGTGAATTATAAAAAATTTAAACCCCTTTTTTTTTTAAACATTCATTCTTAAATAAATTAATATGAGTGAAAATAATTAACTATTCAATTAAAAGGATAAATCATGAATATATAAATAGATAGATAAAATTATCGTTAGGAATCAATTGATCTATGATTATATTTAAAATACTTTTTTGATAAATTTAATTCTTATTTTTAATTTAATAATTTTTTAAGAGAAATATAAAAAATATGATAAATAAATAAAGTTTAACAACATGGAAATAAAAAATGGAGTATAATGAGTGAATAATTTAGGCCCATTCTGTAGACATATTTGTTTTTAGGAATTAGTTTATAACTAAAGTAAATAATGATCCAATTCACTATAAAACATATAAATAAATTAATACAATTTCTATATGGACATGATATAGTAAATGTTAAAGTGTTTTGAGATAATAAATACTTATACCCTATATTATATATATATATAATATGTTCCTCCCTTATGAAAATTATTCTTTTTTAACCTGAAGAGAAAAAATTATCTTCTACCTAGAACATGGAGACACTATGTATAAATAGTGTTGATTCATCATAAATATACAAGTCCTTATCCTTAGGAACCATTCAATTAAATGTTTCAAAATGGTAATTTAATAATCTATAATAATTATTCCATTATAAGATTGATAGTTGATAATTACTTATCCCTAGGACATAATCGTTAATAGATAATCGAGGATGTAATGGTGTGAGTACAATAAAATGTCCCTTTTTTTATTTTAAATGGAATATAAAACAAGGAAGGATAAAGCATAAGGGAATGAAGTGTAAGATAATAAATACTATAATAAAGGATATTTACCATAAAAAAAACTAAGAAGATATGTAAAGGGATCAATTATGATGTTTGAGATCCCCTTATCTCTTGGATGATCCCTTTGATTTCTATTTGACCTCTTTTCAATCCTCTGTTCAAGTAATATCTCATAAAAATATTATAAAGACTAAGTAATCAAATTGTGGACAAATATATCTTTAGGAGTTGATTTTTATTTTCTCATGATGATATATCATTTGAACATTGGATCTAGTATGGATTCCCTCAGGATTTCTACTTATCTGGCTATTTGGGTTAACTTATATTTTTTCATGACTGTAGTTCTTTCATCCCATTAATCACTAGAATAAATATAGGTGATAGAAACAATATTTTGACATCACTTTTTTATAAAATGATGTTAAAAGTAATGGAGAAAACCTTTAATGTCGATTTGTTTCAAAACTAACATTAAAATGTCATCAATATTACATTTAACATTAGTTTTTGATAAAAAAATTAATTAAAATGTCATTGGTGGAATAAAAATAGTTTTTTTAATAAATACATACTTTATGTTCAATTGGTTTTAATTTATAATTAATGAGTAACCAATGAATTAATTTTATAAACTTGTTTAATAATAATTTACTTAATCTCATTCATTCTTGCAATTCCCAACATCTTAAATCATAATACTTAATCATTTATTAAGCTCGTATTCTATCGAAGATGTTCAATTTAAAAAAGAGATATACCGTAAAATATTTGGGTGTTACATGTAAAGTGCTTGAATATAAGAAAGTTAAATTTTAGAGAAATCAAGGATCATATATTGATATATGGTTTTAGCCATAATTATACATGTTGGATATGGCATTGTGAATTAATGGAAAAGTTAACATCTAATTTTGAAAAAAATACTCATAATGAGACAGACAATCATATTGAAGAATTAATTCATGATGTAGGCATTGAATCCATCAAAAAAATAAATTTTTTAATGATTGTATAGAGATTATAAGAAATCATTATTCTCAGTTTGAACTAAATATAAAGTGTTATCAGAATTTATAATACTAGTTAACGTGAAAGATAGAAATGTGTGGAGTGATAAAAGTTTCCTTGGGTTTCCTGAATAATTAAGAGATCTACTTCCAGAAGGAAAAATGATTCAAGATTCAAATTATGAGGAAATGAAAATTTTATTCCAAATGGTATTGGGGTATAAAAAGATACATGATTTCCTAAATGATTTGGTATTGTATAGGAAGGAATATTAATGATTATATTTTTTTTTCTAAATGTGATATTTCATGCTATAAGATGGATGAAAAATTCAACTCTGATTCATTATCTGGTAATGGAATCAAGCCTCCTAGAAAAGTAATTTGGTACCTTCTAGTAATTCCATCCAATAATTCCAATAATTCAAGTTTGATTTATTCTCAAGTATCAAAATAAAACCTCCTTCTAACAAAATCTGGTACCTTCCAATAATTACTTATTTGAATCATCTATTTGAAAATTCAACAGATAAAAAAAGGTTAAGATTTTATAAAGACATGAACATATCTGATGGTAACATACGTTAGAATAACGATTCACCAATATGGATGATATTTGATAATAAAATTATTGATTTTGGAAGTGAAGTTAGAAATCTCATAATGGGACTGTGTACAGATGGAATGAATCCATATCGGAGCCTCAGTAGCCAACATAGTTCATGGACTTTATTGTTAGGTTATAAACTTTTCCCTAAGATATGTATGAAAAAAATATGATATGCCGATCTTGATTATTTATGGAATAAGAAATCTATAGAATGATATTGATGAATATATTTCACCATTGATTATTGATTTAAAAATTCTAGAGGAGGCAAGTGTTATAGTTTTTCATGCCTATAAGAAAGAGTATTTTATCTTGCATGCTATAATAATGTTAAATATAAATGTCTTTCTAGAATAAGGAATCATATTTGTATATAGTGTTATGGGACATAAATCATGTCCAATTTGTTAATAACGGACTTCATATTATCAATTTTAGAATGAAATAAATACAATGTACACGGGACATCGAAGATTTTTGTGAATTGATCATATTTATCATAGATTGAAAAAAAGAATTTAATAGTTTAGAGGAATATAATATTCCCCCATAACCATTTTCAGTTGAAGAATATTATGATAGGGTGAAAAATATTGATTTCATATTTGTAAAGAAAGGATGTTATAGTCATAAAAAATATCTAGAAGAAATATTTTTTGTTTTTAAAACTTGTTTATATACAAAACATAACGTTGATGTTATGCATGTTGATAAAAACATATGTGATGGTTTAATTGGGACATTTTTAGACAAATAAGGAAAGAAAAAATATGGATTTCAAGCTAATTTGGATGTGATATACATGGGAACATTTTGATTTAGCTCCCACTATGAAAGTAAGTAATACCTATTTACATCCAACTTGTCACACATTAAGAAAGATTGAAAGATGATTTTTTTTAGTGTCTCCATGGTATTAAAGTACCCAATGGATATTATTCAAATGTGAAGAATATGGTGTTATTGAAGGATTGAAAATTAAGAGGCAGGAACTTTTATGACAATCTTGTATTGATGACGCAACTGCTACAGTTCACATTGCGTTGTATATTACTAACCCCTATGAGAAAGTATATCCTTAGGTTATTTAATTTTTTCAAAACCATTTATAGAAATGTAATTGATCCAAATTTGTTTGATTTTTTAGATAATGAAGTTGATATTATACTTCATCGACTAGAAATTTATTTTCCTCCAATTTCTTTTTGATATAATAGTTCATCGGGTGATTTATCTAGTGTATTAGATAAGAATACGTGGTCATGTTTATTTACATGGGATGTATCATTTTAAAAGATATTTTTAAATTTTGAAGGGATGTGTTAAAAATCATAATCGACCGAAGGCATCTATTGTTAATAAATATGTATCAGAAGTGGTGGTTTTTTTGTTCTTATTATTTGTATAAAGTGGAATATATTGGTCTCCCTATATATTGACATATCACATTTGATAGTAAATGTAGAGGTATTCAAGGCTTAAAGGTAAAGTTTATTCCATGCGATGAAGTGATGCACGTACATTTATACATTTTGAATAGAATATCTGAGGTTCAACCATATATATCATCTTCTATTGCTGAATTAATGGAATGATATCTGAAAAGAAATGAAATTTTTTTGACGATTGAGAATAAAAAGACATTTGTTTCACGGTTTAAGTAGAAAGTCATAAAAATATATCTATATCAGAAATGTTGAAATTGTTGGTCGGGGGACCATCTCTTAGGTGATTACATGGTTAAGTTTAGATGTTAATGGGTACACATTTTACAAAAAAAATCCAGATGATAACATCACTATTCAAAATAGTGGGTTAATGGTCATCGTTTAAGCGCTACATTCTTCAAGTGAAAAGGATACAACCCCAATTTATGCATCAATGACATAATTTAGAGTTATTGAGTATATTTTATAAATTTATTATACTAAATCTCAAGTCACATAGTTTATGTTTAACTGGGTTGAGATTAATAGTGGTTTCAAGCATGATGATTATGGGTTTACACTAGTTGATTTGTACAGTTTTAGTTCCAAAGGGGAACCATTTATCATGGAGAGACATGGAAAGAAAATATTTTAAGTCATTAATCAATTAAATATTTAATGGTTCCACATTTTTCAAGGGAAATAATTCATTTGAACGATGAGGATGATGACTATGTTATTGATTTATATGAGACCTTTTCATCTATTACTCGATTTACAGATGACAACAATGACTATAATACAAATATAGTCCATGTTGTATGAAATGGTTATGCTAAAATGATATGGGAAAACACTAAATTTCACTCCTAATTATCCCGGTAAATATTTATATTTTATTTATTTTTTAAAATTTACATGTGTAAAAACTCTATTTCTTTAATTATTAGATATTTACTTATATATATATTTTTTATTTATATGATTTTTCTATTAAATTTTACATTTAGTAATTATTATTAAACATTTTTTAATTGAAAACCTAGATATACATCATAATGTTTTGGTTAAATTTACTCATATAAAAAAACTTATTTTTAACTGTGATATTTATATTTTTAAATTTTTATATCATTTTATAATTCATGTTTATATTTAATAGTTTAAATTGCATATTTTTTTATTTAATAATGCTGGTATATTTTTTTTTTCAAAGTTACACATGTGTGGAACTCTTATTTTACTTACATATTTTTCTAATCATTGTTTTTAAATATTTAATTTTCAAATAATATGAAGCTACATAAAATATATTTACATTTTTCTATTTCAATGATAGACACAGAGGTAGAGGAAAATTTTATGAGGTATATTTATTTTTTCATAATATTAAATATTCAGTGAAATCATTATTTAATTAAAAAATACATTTAATTTATAAAAAACAATTATATAACTACTGATGTGCCTCCTATAAAAGAGTCTTCTCTTTATTCTATAGAGAAATTGATTTCTATAGTTAGTAGACATGAGATTACACATTTACCAAAACCATCACTTGATCGTGAAGAATAAATAATAAATATTAATTTTGATGAAGTAATAACCTAACTAGCCCTAATCAAATGTAGTTTACTGGTTATATCACCTTGAATAGCCATTGTAAGATTAGAATTTTTTATTCTTATTATAATTTCATCAATAAGATAGGAAAATAGTAGTTATGGGAGTCAATAACGGTAAATTATCTGAATGAGTTTATTTTTATCTCATTTTTTTTGAAAATTATATATTTTAAAAAACTAATATCTAATTTATTCAATTACAGATGACATTAATTTTTAATGAAATGAATGAAATTAAGAAAAAATTTATATATTTAGTGGATGTTAGATGGAGATATTTTAAAACAAATTTAAAAAAAAATAATTTTTGAAAATTTTCAGAATGAAAACCCATAGATCATGTCTGAGTTTTTAGATGTAGAAACGTAGAATTAAATTTTTCACTGTCCCACATGATGAATCATTTATTGTATGATAATTATTTTATATTTTAATTTTTTTATATACTACCTGATTACTTATTAGTTTATTTTTATATGACAGGTCTCTAGGAGATCTTATCTAGAGATCGAGTTGAAGAATATATACACTCACACTTTATCACATGGAGGGTGTCACTCATTCGATGAGATAATGACTACATAAAAGTTCAATTCATTAAGATAATAATATGGTGGTGGTTTAGAAGAGTTTAGTTTGGTCCTCCACCCCCCACTCTCCATGAAAAATGGAAAAGAGTGAGAATAAAAAAAAATTAAATGTATCTTACATAGAAATATAAGGATATAGAAGATAGAATAGTAAGAAATTAAATTTTATTTTCTATTATTGTATATATTTTTAAAATTTACAGAACTAATATAACATGTTAATTTTTTATTTCAGAATGACCTTTAAGTGAAAGACATGTATGGAAATTTTATCCTTAAGGGTCAGATGGACATCATAGGCACTGCTTTAGGAAATTCAGAACACGCCAACTGCATAAGAGGATATCAGGTGGGTGTTAGAATTTGGATTTTTTTCTGGCCATCAAAGTATGAAACCAAGAGACCCAAAAATAGGTTCCATAAAAGATGAGATAAAAGACCTGAAATTTTCCATGGGTGATCAAATTTAGACAGTTATGTAGGAAATGTTTATACAACTGATGAGACAATCATGACCTATGCAGCTAGTGTAGCCTATGAAACCTATGAATCGTACCCCTCTAAAACAACCTTCCCATCCTACTAATCCTTCCTACTTAGATCCTCCAAAACCTTATTCAGATATGACCTTATACTGTGAGTTGTATTCTAGAGATCTCCATGTATATATTTTAACATTCAGAGTCATCCATATTTTTGGGGATTATTTACTTCATCACCCTATGAAGTTATGTCAGGTAAGAATATCAGTTATGATATTATTGATCCAACTAGTCAACTACCATTTCCTATGGATGAGGTTACCAGAGTTTAAGATTTTATGGGTCGTTTTTTACTTTTTCCACATAGCTATCTTCATTATATAACATATGAGGTTTACATTTTTTTAAATATTATATAAATTTTATTGAATATTACTTATAATGTTTTATGAAATTTAATTTTTATATGAGTATCTAATATCAAAATAATTAGTACAAAAGGAATAAAATGTTCAAGAACAAACAAATTTAGAAACTTATGAGATTTCTTATGGACTAAAAATATTATCCTAGGTTTATTCATCCTTTGATAATATTTATGAGTTTCAAATTATGTATGATATATGTGGAATAGAATATCCAATGAGAATATTCAAAAAATTGTTCATGTATATAGTTATTTTTTATGATCTCAACATACATAGGTTGCAATTTTTTTTTTCATGTAAGTAAATTTATGTTTCAATTTTTATTTATTTAAATAATGATTATTTCATGTAACTTACTATATTACCTACTTAATTAGGTATGTAATTTATGAGTACACGATGTGTACTCTATTACCACAGGTAGTCGAGTGTTGGCCGTGTAGCAGACGTACACACGACCATGTGGGGGTGACTTGGAGGCCACCTAAAGTGGAGTATGGAAATGGAGAGTACACGTGGTTTACTTCAAAAGTACACACCGTGTACTTTCATTTTTTTCATTAAACTCATCGGGGTAGCGTCTAATCACCAGAACCATCTTCTTCTAGGTTTTCTTCATCTGAGAGAACCTGTATGGCCATGATCCTTCTTCGAGCCCCCAAGCCTCCATATGATCTCTGATTCGACCGCCGTCGATTGCATTGGGATCGCCTCAGTAAGCTCTCTATTCTGCTTGAGCTTCATTTCATGATTCCTCTTCTTCCTCAAGTTATCATCTATTGAACTTTTTAGACATTTTTATAGATCTATCGCGTTCTAGGTCGATCCAAGGGCCGACGTCGTAGTATATCGATCTCCCAACGTCGAGGTAGGTGGTTTGTTCCTTTTTGTTGAAAGTCTTTGAGTATTATTTTCAATTATACCCAATACCCTTGAACTCGGTAGAATAGGGTTGATTGTTGTGCTTTGGATGTTTTACCCATGCATGATCTGTTTATGACTGTTTGGTCCTGCTTAACCTTTTGGCCGCCTTGACTGTTTTCCATGCCTATTGCTGTAGGGTGGAGAGTTTGTTTTCCGACATGCTTGTTATGCTGTAGACTGGTTATCCAAGCAGCCCTGTAGGTTTACTTTGGCCATATTGCATTACTATGCTCATTGACCTACACAGGGCCGTGAGAACCTGGTGTAGTAGACTATAAGTGGAATTGACTGAGTGAGCTTCCTCAGAGAGTCATTGAGCACTTTAGGCTATAAGGGGGATTTACTGAGTAAGCTTCCTCAGAGAGCCTAGGACCACTTGGGGCTATAAGGGGAGTTGGCCGAGTGAGCTTCCTTAGAGAGTCCTTGAACTTGGGGCTATAAGGGGAATTAACCATGTGAGCTTCCTCATAGTGTCCTTGACTACCTTAGACTATAAGGGGAATTGACTGTGAGTGCTTCCTTAGAGATTCTATTTATATATTTTTGTGACAGAACCAGAGGGGTTAGACTGAGTGTACTACCCAGAGGGTTGCTTGTACTTGTTAGGTAGGACCAGAGGGGATGGGCTGTGAGTATTTCCTAGAGGGTTACCTGTTTGTGTTTAGCTGCTTGTTTAGCTATTTCTTGATATTGAAACTGTGGATTGTATTCTGTTGAGTACTTTCCTGTTTAATGATTTATATACTTTTTCCTGCCATATATTCTCTGACTGTTAGGCACAAATCTTCGTGTGGTTGCCTACTAGGATTTAGTCTCACACCCTGTTTTGGCCATGATTTTGGGTCCAAACAGATTATATTGCTACAGGTATAGATAAGGGAAAGCACCCTTCTACTTCAGGTACTTGACTTGCTATGGAGCTTAAGAGCATGGGACCAAGCTTTGGCTTGCGATACTGAGGAGCTGTTTATCCGTTTCTTTTGTACTTTGGTTTAGTACTGTTTGTATTCAGTATTGTGACTTGTCTGGATGTTTTACTAGACATTTTTATCATGCATCATTTTATATATATGTGCTCAAGTTGTTCATTATTTCAGTCTTCCGCTGTTTACCGTTGTTGGATATTTACTGCTTCTGCTATTGTATATTTGTTTCTCTTCCACTGTGTTACTCTACCAATGAGGGCATAGTTTCCCCACTATCACATCCAAGGCCCTCGCTGCTAGTCGATAGCCTCTGGCGCTTGGGGAAATGCGCTTGAGGCCATGTGACCAACCGGTTATGGGGCGCCTCTGGGTGGCTTCTGGAATCGAGATGTTACATTTTCAGAAGTATTATTTATGTGTTTCCTTTTATTAAGTTACTAATTATAGTTATTTTTCATGTGTATTATTTATTTTTATTTGGTATGAATGGTTATATATTTAAAGTCATATGGGTAACTTAATTGCTTTCCCTTACAATAAGGATGTATATATATTGTTTTTCCACCATAGAGTATGTTTATGTAATGACTCTAATTTTCATGTATGGACCCTTTGAATATTTTAAAACAATATCCTAGGTCTTTCTCTAAAGTTAGAATAGAATTATGGGTGCCCCAGTATAACAACCCTTACTTTTCATACTTAGACATTACATCTTATTATATTAATATTCATTATATAACATAATCATCCACTCTAGAATTGTATAGGTCTAGTTCCTTTAGAGACATGGATACATAAATAACTAGTTCAAAAAATATCTACATCATCTCCCAATTATATCTTAATTACTAAAACCCTTCTTAGACACATCATACCTAAAAATTTTCTTTATATCATATAGAATATAAAACATAATAAAATGGTGACCTCAAATTCTCAGTAAGGGTAAACACAAGATATATCAATGATCACATAATCATAACATGAGTATAAGGGTATGAGAACAAGATACAAACATTTAAAAACCATACCAAACATATCATATACAATAATCTTGAATCATGGAATAAATATTTTATATTCATAAGACATGAATCATAAAGGAATCATATAACATGATCCATGAGAGAATATTATTAGCATAATTCATAAGTTTGTAGCAAACACGTAAGAATAGAAAATAATTTCCTTGGTTGTAAAGGATCACTTCCAAGACTATCATAATGGATTATAATCACTCCCCATTCTATAATATTATTCAAGGTTTTCTCTCAAGACTTTCATTATTGAGAAAGTCCCTTACAAAATTGGGTTCACTCCCAATTTTAGTTAGGTTTATCTCATGAGATTACCATCTTTACCAAATTAATTGGAGGGTTATATAATTTTGGACCCAACCATCACATAATAAAAAACATACATATGTGTGAAATGAGATCATAAAACATTTATCATATCATTACACATGAAAAATAAATAGGTTTCATAAAAATTTAATCATAGAAAACCCCATGGAAATGAAATTAGTTTCATAAACATTTCATTAATTTATCATATCATAACCCATAGAAAAGGAATAAGTTTCATAAAAATATTATCATTATAGTCAGAAAAAATTAATATAAAGAGTAATTATGATATCATTGGATCATATCCCAAGTAAATATTATGTAACATAAACAATTGTAATCTTAGAGAAAAAAATGCAATTAAAATATCACAGGGAACATTTCTTTAGAAAAAATACACTTTTTACTTTAAAATATATTATATTAAATCTAAAAATTTCCCAAATGTTAAAGAAAATAATTTATTTGAAAATAAACATGGATACTTTTAAAGTAAACTTCAAGAAATTGAGTGGTCATAATGGTAGGAAATTGTTTCATAATCTATAATTTAAAATAAAACATTCTTTTTACACTTTTGTTAAAACTAGAACTCGTATAGAAATCAAAAATAATATTCCTTTTAAAAACATTTTATAAATATTAATTCATGGGTAAAAAGGACATTAAATAATCATATGATTATATTAAAAACCATCTTAAAAACATTTTTATTAAACATTGAAATGGAAGAAAAAATTGCTTAGATCGACGAGAGAAATAAAGTCGGTTTTCTATAAAAAAAATCTTTCATCCTCTTGCGTACTTAAATAGGGAAAAATTAAAGGAAAAAATTTAATATCCAAAAATAAACAGTGGATAATAAAATTAATTTTTTTATTGGGAGGTATATCCTGAAATTTTATCATAAAAAATTTAATCATAAACAATCCTGGTAAATAATAATATTTGAATATAAAACCCTTGTCACTTTGGTAACTATTGAATTGTAAGCCCCATGAAAGAAACAAATAAATTTAAACCTCAAGTAACACGATAATAAGGATATTTATTATATTAAATGAAAAATGGGATTTTTAAGCACCTAAAAAATAATATAGTTTCATAACATAACCTATGTCCCAAAGAAGATAATTTGAGATGATAAACCCTTAACTCTGCTCACCTTGATTTTAAAGTACTCTAAATTCTAGTGTAGTGATTGTAAATTTATTATAAATTTATACCATAATCATTTTCATACTTATAGTATCATAATTTTTCCACTTATAACATTTTAACACAAATTTATTAATATTTTTTTATTAAAATCTAAATTTTCACTTCTTAACAATTTTGTTTTTCATGAGAATTTTGGTTTTGTAATCCATATCCTTTTAATTTGATCATGGTTCCATAGTATACTCAATGTTAAAAATTATATAATTATCATATATATTTAATATATATAAAATTATATTCATCCATAAAGGATAGAGATAGAAAAATGAATTACACTTTTCATGGAGATGGTAGGCCATACGTACTCAAGAACGCGGTTTTCACTTTTCGAAAGATGGAAAGAAACAAAGGTAAATAATAATTCACCATAACCGATTAATTATTATATCATAAAACTCATATAAATTAATTAAATATATTCTTATTACCATACATGTAAATCAATAATGAAAAATGAATCACATCACCTCATGGATGTGGTAGTCCACATGTACACAAAAGAAACGATATCACTTTCAAAAGGATTGAAAAGTAATAGGGTAGATGTTATATTATAATTATAAAAAACAACTATTTTATAAATATGATTTATAAAAATTAAACCCATAATAATAACCATCCATGAATGATTTTGATGGGTAATGAATTGTGCCACTACATGGGGTTGGTAGACCACATATACTCAAGAGAGACACTTTCACTTCCCATTTGATGAAATAGAGGGTGGATAATACTGATACCATTTTAATAATAAAATTTAAGTATATTTTGGATACTTAATTCATTATTTTATGATGAATAACATAGAACTATATGATTTATAAGAATAAATAAAATGAAATTGGCTAGGTAATATGATTACCTATTCTTCGGTAGGCCTCCTTTTGATCCTTTTGATCTATCTGGGGGGAAACGACTCCTTCCCAGATGGGGCTCTCTCTATAGTGACCTCTTTATGGGGAGGGAGGTTCACTTGTGTGGAGGGTTATAAAAGGCCAACCTTATGGATTCCCTTTTTAGAAAATAATAAAGAACCATTAATTCATAGATATATATTTTTAGAAGAAAATTGTACAGGGGTTGGATAATCTATATGGATCATTATAGTGTAAATAAAGAGGGAAGAGGTGTCCATTTATAAGGAAGGGAAATTGAACACCTGAAATTAACAAAAATATTAAAATATAATTATGTAATTTTGAATTCAAATACCTCTAAATGTATATAAAATTAAAAATATATATATTATGGCCTATAAATAATCATTAAATGAAATTTATATAGGTTTTGGTAACTTTTAAAACCTCATCTTTTGGTTTAACCCCTTGGTTTACCAATTTTAACCTTAATCGCAGTAACACCTTATTCAATATTAAAGTGGTATAATTTTACTTATAAGATGAAAATTGGGTCATAAATGGACAAGGTATGACATTTAATACAATTTATTATCCAGTTTTTCCTCTTTCAAGATTTTATGACATCTTAAATAATTTAATAAAATATTATCTTCATAAAGTTTCATTAAATTCATTTTGATGTATTTATTTAATTTGATATGAAAGGATCAATAGAAATATATAATTAAAATATAATCCATTAAATCATCCATAAAATGTCATATTTATCTACTAAATTCATGTAACATAATAATTCATTTAAATTTAATTGATTTAAACTTTTTAAAATCATTAACTTTATTTTTTTATTAGTTGAATAAATATTATGTCAGTGTTGCATAAAAATTTCATGTAATTATTAAACCAATAAAAATTATAAATAAATTAGCATAATAAGATTAATAAATCCATCTTTTCAATAAGCATTTATAACCTAACTTATTCTCTTTTATCTTTATAATAAAAATTTATATTTATTTAAGTTATGATAGTGGATTTTTTTTATTTTTCCTATTACTAAAATATTATATGAATTATAATCAAATAGAAATGAAAAAAGTTACCATATATTTAGGAATTTGATGTATATGGTAGAAATCCACTAATCCAAAATGATGAAGTATTTCTTTTGGTTGAATTTGAGACTTTATCTCATGGTTTTAACCCTATTTTACCCATATAGGTGACACAAAAATACCAAGTTTAATATTTATAATGGAAAAAAATTAAAAGGAAACATTTGATGAATTTAGACCTCATGATTCCAAATATGTTATTCATTTTTCAATATTCAATCAATAGAAGTGGAAAAAATTAATTTATCATAACAACACTAAACACAAAGAAAAATAGTTTTTCATAAACATGTATTTTTAAGTTTAAAAATATTGTAACACCAAATTCGACCATAAAATTGATTCCCATTACTTAATTAGATTTTAAATAATACAAGATAATTATTCTTTCTTTGAAACTATTTAAAATATATATAACTTTGTACACTCTTGAAACAAAAATTCAATTTTTAATAAAATTCAATATTTTCACAACTCACTATAAAATAAGTAATTTTTGGAAAATATAAAAGAATGTAGAGAACCAGATTCTCCATGTATTTTTTTAATTATATGGAATTATTACGAGTCTGCGAAAATTGACGACACCTGATTCCAAGGCCCGATATGCTCAGAATGAATTTCTGAACTTTTTATATGGTACGTTCAGTAAACGCGTGAGAGGCATTTTCTAACTTTTTAACCGGTACTCAGATTAAAAATCTGAGAGCACCGTTGAATCCGTAGTGCTAGGATTCGTTTAAGGGAGACTTTACATTGACTGTAGTAGTTCTGGAGAAAAATTTATGTTTTGTGACCTTTTTAAAAGAAATGAAATGAAATAATTTTATTATTTTATTTTCTTTATTATCCACCAATGGGAAAGAGGAGTGTGGGACCCGCAATGTGTCAAGCCAATAAATGGCTTGACCTGTCAATCTTAAGTAACAATGTCATTGGGAAATTAGAAAGGTTCCTAATTAATGAGCCCCCATTAATTCCCCACATCGTTACTTACCCTCCACCTCTCCTATTTATATGGATCTTAGGGAGGGGTATCAGCATAGCTTCACCAAGCAATGAAGTACTAAAGGAGCACCGCGATGCTGGACCCTTATAAGACAGATTCGATCCCAACGGGAGGTGACAGGTGACACCGAACCACGAACTGAAGGACGGCGTATGAGTAGCGTCGTTTGGAGCCTATTGCGGGAATAAAGAACATGATCCACCTTCAAGCGCGGATGCTCTCCAATGGGTTTTCGAGGTAGGAGTTTATTCGTTTATGCATTTTAAATGATTTTCTTCTTCCTTGTTATTAAAAAATATGAAGAACGTGGGTCAACTGACTAACGGGTTGACCCACGACTCATTCATTTTTGTGGGAGGTTGTTATGGGGTATCTTTGGGGGGTTTATCTTGATTTAAATTCCAAGAGTTTATTGAACCCTTTATCCTCCCTTATGTTACGAGCTAAATCGAAGGGCGCGGACCTAACGAACCCAGCCCAGACCCTCCGCTACTTTGCTATACCCTCGTGTTCTCTGTGGAATACCACCAGCGCGACAACACCGACCAGCTACGAAGGAGAAAAATGTGCCAAACCATGCCACTAGAGGAGACCGCAGTGGTCATCGGAGCAGCCGACACTGGCCAGACACGGAGGAGGTGCGACGCGCCGTCGCGTGCTACCGGTGAGCAAGGGGGACTGCGGCTCGTCAGCCGCGACAATTGGAGGAGGCAGACGACACCTCGGTCATACATGAAGAGGATGGGTGGCATGGCCATCACGCCACCGGTGTGCGAAGTAGCCACGATGGAGGAGGTGGAACCCGCGCCTCCGACAGATTCTGCAGCGACCGGGTGGTGCCCACGTGGCGCCGTCACTTCAAAGGCCGAACGACCTTTGGCCGTTCCGGATTTCGGGGGAGAAGATCCCCTGAGCAGCTTGGCAGAAGCCCTGCGGGCTGTGCCCTATGTGGCCGGGAAGCCCTCCTGGGGGCCGTCGCCAGCAGGCCGGGCCACCTGCCCAGCGGGCCGAGCCACCTACCCAGCAGACCGCCGCCAGTGGGCCGCCCCTTCATGGGCTAGGCCACCCTTGCAGGCCGCCATTATAGGCTAGGCTGGGCCGGACCTCGACCTAGTGGGCCGAGTCCGCTGCGGCCCCACCCAGAACGGGTTAGGCCGAGTCAGTCCGACGAGGTCAGACCGGACCTCGGTCCAACTGGGCCTAGAAACTCTTAAAGGGGATTATCTTGAGAACCAGATGTATGTTTCACAAACCGTCCGCAGCATTGGGATCCTTGGAGCGAGAATATTATTTTTTACTTACTCCATGAGAGTTTTGGAGAAACTTGGAGTACAACTGAGTTGGATCGTACCCGAATCAAACTGGGCCTTCGGCACTAAAATGCCAATAACACACAAATGAGGCATCCGTTTGACACACCATCTGTTGAATTGGAACCCTTATGACATGGTGAATCATCGAGCTACTCCTTTTTGAGATTTTATTCCAATTGTAATATGAATGATGGCTTGAGGAGTGGTTCTCCCAAGCGTGGTACGTACGGAACCCTGCGAATGGCTGAGACTTGACGATTATTAATTTTTCGACTCTTTGTGACTCGACGGCCCAGTGGGAAGAGCCTCTGTGTGATGCGGCAGACGCACAGTACTCGATAGGAGGAGTAGCTTAGTAGGCCACGATGTGGAGCGCCTATGTGTGACGTGAAAGACCCACGATACTCGACAGGAGGAGTACCTAATCAGGCCACGGTGGGGAGCACCTCTATGTGACGCGACAGATCCACGGTACTCGATAAGAGGAATACCTTAGTAGGCCATGGTGGGGAGCGCCTCTATGTGATGTGGAAGACCCACAGTACTCGATAAGAGGATTAACTCAGCAGTCCAAGGTTAGTAGGAAGTGACTCTGTGTGACTCGGCAGAACCATTGTACTCGATAGAGGAGGATTTCTCCAACAACTGAGGTGCTCGATGTTGTGAATAGGTATGTTACTTGTTACTATTCCTAGAGAATACAATGTATGGCTATCATCATTCTTAGTGATTCTGTGTGGGTTAGCATCATAATCCCGTTTCTCTGAGTTGTATACCTGGTTTGAGTTGAGACTCTAATTGAGCTGTGTCTATTTCTTTGTGCTTTGTGATTGAGATCAGGATTTGTTGTTTTCCTTGGAATTCTAAGAGACCTTCGGGGGCCTCAGGGTCCCTACTAGGTATTGTTATACTCACCCCTACATGGGCTTCGCCTGCACCTTGTTGTGTCTTGTGCAGACGACGAGCATCTGAGTTGAGGTTTGAGGGATCCAGGACTGGACGGTGCTCAGAGGTGGACCATTTGGCGTGACGTGACGCGGGGATTATTGATCATGAGTTGTACCTACCCTTTAGGTAGGATCCATGGTGGATGATCTAGGATCTTCTTTTCACATTTAAGATATTTTGTACTTTTTATTTGTACTTTTACTTTTTCAGTTAGGGTTGTATTCCAGCCCCTTTACTTTCAGCACTCTTTTACTACAATAATTTACCTCATTATTGCATCTTGTTGCATTTTAATCTGTGTGTTTGTATAGGTTTAAAGGCAATGCCCTCCCATTTTAGGGATACGACTTTCCAGTGCTAGTCGCCAGCCCCTGGCCTAAGGAATGCAGGCTTGGGGTAGTCACGGTACAGGCCCCGAGGGACGGGTCGTCACAAAGTGGTATCAAAGGTTGTCGGTTCTATCGAAGAACGAGGGCTCTAACCTTTTCAATGAAGCAATAGTGTTAACTATTATGAGTGTGGTTTTCAGTTTAGGGAGTCTAATGTTGGTGCGACGGCCGACCTATCCACACACCAGGACCCTGAATTCTGATTTCTGACTCAGTACACAGAAGCACTGATTGCGTGTGTTTTTTAAGAGTTTTCCTTGTGATTTCTTTGAGTCATCTCACCAAGTATAACTTTTTGACCGTGACACACCTGTCTTCTTTCAGGATGCTGCCATGTAGACAGCTAGCTAGGATTCCTGGGAGAGTACACGATAAAGGTCCACTAAGCGATGAGGCCTCGATGCAAGGCCCTCTTACGACATTATTACCTTCGGGTGGTGTACCAGCAGCACCACTACCCGTTGGGTAGCCATTTCCACCAGCCCCACCAACAGAGGATGTATGATGATTGAGCGCATTGCATGAGTTTCAGTGGTAGAGGCCTTTGAGGTTCCAAGGCAAGATGGACCCGCAGGCGGCTGAGGACTAGCACTACGGAAAAAATGAGCAATTGCGACGGGTTATTTGCGACGGGAATAAATCCCGTCGCAAATAGTCCTGTTAAAAACTTATTTGCGACGGGGGTATTTACCCGTCGCAAATAAGTAGGCTTTTGCGACGGGATTGCTTTCCCCGTCACAAAAGAACTGGCGCGCGTTGCGCGCCAAATCGCGGGAAAACTATTTGCGACGGGGGAATATTCCCGTCGCAAATAACCGGCGGCGGTAAAAGGTATTTGCGACGGGAATATTCCCCCGTCGCAAATAGTATGTCGGCAGGTGGTTATTTGCGACGGGTCCCGTCGCAAATAACTATTTACCCGTTGACCGTAATAAATGTCGGCTAAGGTATTTGCGACGGGACCCGTCGCAAATAATACTATTTGCGACGGGAATCCCGTCGCAAATAATCTAACCTATAAATACCCTCATCCGTTTTTTTCAAAACATTCTCAAATTCCTTCTTCTTCTTCTCTCAAAGTTATATTTCTAAAGTTCAGTTTTTCTTCAGTTTAATTTTTTTTCCGGAGCTGATATTAAAGTTTTGAAGAACGATCAGAGCAGATCAATTTTCAAGGTATTTATGTTCAATTTAATTTAATATTTATTTTTAATTTTTTATTAGTTTCAATTATTCTTAATTAGTTGTAATTTAATTATGTTTATATTGTTTTATTACTTAATAAATTTAAATTATTAGTATTGTTCATAGTTAATAGTAATTAGAAATAATTAGTAATAATTTTTAATAATTAAGAATAAATATTAATAATTAGTAATAAATACCAATAATTAGGGATAATAACATTATTACATTATTAGTCTATTTTATTATTAATATTAAAATTATATAATTTTTTATATATATACAGTTCTCTTTTCATCTGTGTGTTTGCTGTCTTCACATGTATTATTTGTATGTGGAGATAGAAAACGCACAGATGAAAGGAGAACTGTATATAAATTAGAAAATTATATTATTTTAATATTAATAATAAAATATACTAATAATGTTATTATTTGTAATTATTGGTAATTATTCCTAATTATTAGTAATTATTCATTTAATTACTAATAATTAGGAACAATTACCAATAATTATCAATAATTAGGAATAATTAGTAATAATTACCAATAATTAGTAATAATTACCAATAATTAGTAATAATTACCACTAATTAGTAATAATTACCAATAATTAGTAATAATTACCAATAATTAGTAATAATTACCAGTAATTACCAATAATTAGTAATAATCAGTATTAATTACCAATAATTAGTATTAATTACCAATAATTCGTATTAATTACCAATAATTAGTAATAATTACCAATAATTAGTAATAATTACCAATAATTAGTAATAATTACCAATAATTAGTAATAATTACCAATAATTAGTAATAATTACCAATAATTAGTAATAATTACCAATAATTAGTAATAATTACCAATAATTAGGAATAATTACCGGTAAATAGTAATAAATAGTAATAATTAGTAATAAATAGTAATAATTAGTAATAATTAGGAATAATTACCAGTAATTAGTAATAATTACCAGTAATTAGTAATAATTACCAGTAATTAGTAATAATTACCAGTAATTAGTAATAATTACCAGTAATTAGTAATAATTACCCGTAATTAGTAATAATTACCAGTAATTACCAATAATTAGTAATAATTAGTATTAATTACCAATAATTAGTATTAATTACCAATAATTAGTATTAATTACCAATAATTAGTATTAATTACCAATAATTAGTATTAATTATCAATAATTAGTAATAATTACCAATAATTAGTAATAATTAGTAATAATTACCAATAATTATTAATAATTACCAATAATTAGGAATAATTAGTAATAATTACCAATAATTAGTAATAATTACCAATAATTAGGAATAATTACCAATAATTAGTAATAATTACCAATAATTAGTAACAAATAGTATTAATTACCAATAATTAGTATTAATTACCAATAATTAGTATTAATTACCAATAATTAGTATTAATTACCAATAATTAGTAATAATTACCAATAATTAGTAATAATTACCAATAATTAGTAATAATTACCAATAATTAGTAATAATTACCAATAATTAGTAATAATTACCAATAATTAGTAATAATTACCAATAATTAGTAATAATTACCAATAATTAGGAATAATTACCGGTAAATAGTAATAAATAGTAATAATTAGTAATAAATAGTAATAATTAGTAATAATTAGGAATAATTACCAGTAATTAGTAATAATTACCAGTAATTAGTAATAATTAGTAATAATTAGTAATAATTACCAGTAATTAGTAATAATTACCAGTAATTAGTAATAATTACCAGTAATTAGTAATAATTACCAGTAATTACCAATAATTAGTAATAATTAGTATTAATTACCAATAATTAGTATTAATTACCAATAATTAGTATTAATTACCAATAATTAGTATTAATTACCAATAATTAGTATTAATTACCAATAATTAGTATTAATTATCAATAATTCGTAATAATTACCAATAATTAGTAATAATTAGTAATAATTACCAATAATTATTAATAATTACCAATAATTTGGAATAATTAGTAATAATTACCAATAATTAGTAATAATTACCAATAATTAGGAATAATTACCAATAATTAGTAATAATTACCAATAATTAGTAATAATTACCAATAATTAGTAATAATTAGTAATAAATAGTAATAATTAGTAATAATTAGGAATAATTACCAGTAATTAGTAATAATTACCAGTAATTAGTAATAAATAGTAATAATTAGTAATAATTAGGAATAATTACCAGTAATTAGTAATAATTACCAGTAATTAGTAATAATTACCAGTAATTAGTAATAATTACCTGTAATTAGTAATAATTACCAGTAATTAGTAATAATTACCAGTAATTAGTAATAATTACCAGTAATTAGTAATAATTACCCGTAATTAGTAATAATTACCAGTAATTACCAATAATTAGTAATAATTAGTATTAATTACCAATAATTAGTATTAATTACCAATAATTAGTATTAATTACCAATAATTAGTATTAATTACCAATAATTAGTATTAATTATCAATAATTAGTAATAATTACCAATAATTAGTAATAATTAGTAATAATTACCAATAATTATTAATAATTACCAATAATTAGGAATAATTAGTAATAATTACCAATAATTAGTAATAATTACCAATAATTAGGAATAATTACCAATAATTAGTAATAATTACCAATAATTAGTAACAATTAGTATTAATTACCAATAATTAGTATTAATTACCAATAATTAGTATTAATTACCAATAATTAGTATTAATTACCAATAATTAGTAATAATTACCAATAATTAGTAATAATTACCAATAATTAGTAATAATTACCAATAATTAGTAATAATTACCAATAATTAGTAATAATTACCAATAATTCGTAATAATTACCAATAATTAGTAATAATTACCAATAATTAGTAATAATTACCAATAATTAGGAATAATTACCGGTAAATAGTAATAAATAGTAATAATTAGTAATAAATAGTAATAATTAGTAATAATTAGGAATAATTACCAGTAATTAGTAATAATTACCAGTAATTAGTAATAATTAGTAATAATTAGTAATAATTACCAGTAATTAGTAATAATTACCAGTAATTAGTAATAATTACCAGTAATTACCAATAATTAGTAATAATTAGTATTAATTACCAATAATTAGTATTAATTACCAATAATTAGTATTAATTACCAATAATTAGTATTAATTACCAATAATTAGTATTAATTACCAATAATTAGTATTAATTATCAATAATTAGTAATAATTACCAATAATTAGTAATAATTAGTAATAATTACCAATAATTATTAATAATTACCAATAATTATTAATAATTACCAATAATTTGGAATAATTAGTAATAATTACCAATAATTAGTAATAATTACCAATAATTAGGAATAATTACCAATAATTAGTAATAATTACCAATAATTAGTAATAATTACCAATAATTAGTAATAATTAGTAATAAATAGTAATAATTAGTAATAATTAGGAATAATTACCAGTAATTAGTAATAATTACCAGTAATTAGTAATAATTAGTAATAATTAGTAATAATTACCAATAATTAGTAATAATTACCAGTAATTAGTAATAATTACCAGTAATTATTAATAATTACCAGTAATTATTAATAATTACCAGTAATTATTAATAATTATCAGTAATTAGTAATAATTACCAGTAATTAGTAATAATTACCAGTAATTAGTAATAATTACCAGTAATTACCAATAATTAGTAATAATTAGTATTAATTACCAATAATTAGTATTAATTACCAATAATTAGTATTAATTACCAATAATTAGTATTAATTACCAATAATTAGTATTAATTATCAATAATTAGTAATAATTACCAATAATTAGTAATAATTAGTAATAATTACCAATAATTATTAATAATTACCAATAATTAGGAATAATTAGTAATAATTACCAATAATTAGTAATAATTACCAATAATTAGGAATAATTACCAATAATTAGTAATAATTACCAATAATTAATAATAATTACCAATAATTAGCAATAATTAGCAATAATTAGCAATAATTACCAATAATTAACAATAATTATCAATAATTACCAATAATTTGTATTAATTACTAATAATTAGTAATAATTACCAATAATTAGTAATAATTACCAATAATTAGTAATAATTACCAATAATTAGTAATAATTACCAATAATTAGTAATAATTACCAATAATTAGTAATAATTACCAATAATTAGTAATAATTACCAATAATTAGTAATAATTACCAATAATTAGTAATAATTAACACTAATTAGTAATAATTACCAATAATTAGTATTAATTACCAATAATTAGTATTAATTACCAATAATTAGTAATAATTACCAATAATTAGTAATAATTACCAATAATTAGTAATAATTACCAATAATTAGTAATAATTACCAATAATTAGTAATAATTAGTAATAATTACCAATAATTAGTAATAATTAGTAATAATTACCAATAATTAGTAATAATTAGTAATAATTACCAATAATTAGTACATTATTTGTATATTTTATTATTAATATTAAAATAATATAATTTTCTATATTATATACAATTCTCTTTTCATCTGTGTGTTTTCTGTCTCCACATGTAATATTCGCATTCTTTTTCAAAATTATCAACCTACTCACCAATGGAGAGGTGAAAGTGAATGCAAATATTACATGTGGAGACAGAATGTTAAACACACAGATGAAAGGAGAATTGTATATAATATAAAAAATTATGTTATTTTAATATTAATAATAAAATATACTAATAATGTAATAATGTTATTATTATATAATTAATGTTTATGAAAAAATTATATTAGTATTATTAAAATAATAAAAAATCAATATAATATTAAAATTATCAATATTTGTAACATGTTTTGCTTTATTCTCAATATATTCAATCTTTACTTGAGTGTTTTTTCTAACAAATTATTCAAAACCAGTAATGCTTTTATATTTTATAGAGAAATATGGAACAACGAGGTCGTCAACAATCATTATTAGGTGACCGTATATGGATAAATCAATGTAGAAATCAAAACAGTTCTGGTTTAAATCCAGTATATGTTGAGGGTGTGGAGACTTTTTTATCATTTGCGGAATCAAATTCAGAATTTATTTCAGAAGGAAAAATAAAATGCCCTTGCAGAAAATGTGCATTGAGAACGTTTGACACGTTTGACAAAGTGGGAGAACATCTCTTGCGTTTTGGTTTTCAACCAGATTATGTTTTTTGGTATTAACACGGTGAACGCAGTTCCAGAGCAGGTGATACCAACTTGATTCCGGATCCATCCCGGTTTCAAGATTTAGTACATGATGTTACAGGTTCATCTGTTCAACATACAGAAACTCCGGCTGATATAGCTTCAAATCCTGAGTTGGCACCGTCTGAATTTTATGAGTTGTTGAAATCTGCTGAGGATGCATTATATCCTGGCTGCAAGATGAGCAAATTAGAAGCAGTTGCAAAATTTATGGCTATCAAATCAGATAATGGAATGTCAAACACCTGTTTTGACCAGATATTTTCTTTGCTGAAAACACTGTTACCCGAAGGAAATGTTTTACCTGCAAATTACTATGAGAGTAAGAGGCTGGTTCGAAATTTGGGACTTACTTGTCAGAAGATTCATGCATGTTCAAATGACTGCATTTTATATTCTGGGGAAAATGAGTCGTTGGATAGTTGTCCTACATGTGGGCAACTGAGATATAAAGAAGGACAACACGGGAAGTCTGGTTTGATTCCTGTAAAACAGTTGAGATATTTTCTGCTTACATCCAGACTTCAGCGTTTATTCATGTCTAAGAATACAGCGACAATGATGTCATGGCATAAAGAGAATATTTCAACCGATAAAAGATTGAATCATCCAGCCGATGGTGATTCATGGAAACATTTTGATAGAGTGCATCCATCCTTTGCTTTAGAAGCTAGAAATGTTCGACTGGGCCTTTCCACTGATGGTTTCTGTCCGTTTGGATCTTATGGTAGTCAATATTCATGTTGTCCTGTTTTTTTAACTCCGTACAATTTACCTCCATGGATGTTGATGAAGGATCCATATATCTTTTTGACTTTATTAATTCCAGGATATCCGAAGAAAAATATTGATGTTTATTTGAAGCCATTGATTGATGAATTAAATTTATTGTGGAGTACTGGTGTCAGTACATATGATGTTGCAACGAAACAGAATTTCATACTGAGAGCAGCATTGATGTGGACAATAAGTGACTTCCCGACTTATGGGATGCTATCTGGCTGGAGTACACATGGTCAGAAATCATGTCCTTACTGTATGGGAGAGAACAAAGCATTTATGCTCATTCATGGAAAGAAACCTTGTTATTTTGACTATCATCAAAGATTTCTTCCAGCTGGTCATCCTTTTCGCAGAAACAGATCTCATTTCAGAAAAGGAACAGTTGAAAGGGATGGACCTCCAAAAATGCTATCAGGTTCGGAGTTAAAATCAGTTGTATTTTCATTAACTCCCATCACTTTTGGTCCCACAATAAATCAATAGAAAATTTTTGGTTTTGGGAAAGAACACAATTGGATTAAACGTAGCATATTTTGGGATTTTCCATATTGGTCTGATCTGTTGGTCCGACACATGTTAGATGTCATGCATATTGAGAAGAACTGTTTTGATAATTTGTTTCATACAGTTTTGGATACGCCAGGAAAGAGCAAAGACAATGTAAATGCACATTTAGATCTTGCCCAAATTTAGAGGCGTCCAGAATTGGAACTATTTGAGAATGTCAGAACAGAAAGGTTACTGAAACCAAAAGCAGCTTATACACTGTCTAAAGAAAACCGTTTATTATTTTGTCAGTGGATTGCAGATTTGAGACTTCTAGATGGCTGTGCTTCTAATTTGGGTAGATGTGTAAAGAATGGTCATATTACTGGATTAAAAAGTCATGATTGTCATGTTATAATGGAGAGACTTATACCCATTGGATTAAGAGGTCTGTTGAATTCTGTGATTTGGGATTCCATAACAGACATGTCTCATTTTTTTCGGGAAATTTGTGCGGCTACGGCAGATTATGATGCTCTAGGCAAACTTGAAAATGATGTTGTAATTATATGTAAACTGGAAAAAATATTTCCGCCGTCTTTCTTCGACTCAATGGAACATTTGATGTTATATTTGCCATATGAAGCCAAATGTGGAGGTACGGTACAGTTTCGATGGATGTACCCATTTGAAAGATGCATGAAAAAATTGAAAAGAAAAGTACGTAACAAAGCATCTGTTGAAGGATCTATTGCAGAAGCTTATTTGCAAGAGGAAATATCTTTTTTCTGCTCCCATTATTTTGAATCTGAGTATCCTTCAAAACGCAACCGAATGGGACGGAACGAGAGGAATATTGATGAAATCGATAATCAATTATCTATTTTCAACCAGTCATAGCTTGGTTTTGGTGGAGTTTATGAACGCTGGCTTTCAGATGATGAACATCAGAGAGCTCATACGTATGTTCTGCTCAACTGTGAAGAGATGACATCAGTTGTACTGTAAGTGTTTATATCAATTATTCTATCATTTATGTTACAGTAAATAACTTTGGTTTTTATAGGTTGTATGATAATCATATCAAGAAATAAATTCCACAAATTACAGCAACTGCTCTCGAAGAACGTCGACTGAAAAATTTCTCTCAGTGGTTTCAAAAACTGGTAACATAAATTCTTTATCTTTTAGCAACTCATTCAATGTATAGTTTACTATATTGATAATTATTTCACAAATTTTTAGGTGTCTCGACATGCTGATAAAATTGACAAACGGCTGTGTGTATTGAGTAACCCACCTTCCAAACTTTTTAAAACTTATAATGCATATGTGGTGAATGGATTTCGATTCCACACACATGCATATGGGGAATCGAAAAAAACAATGAATAGTTGAGTTAGCTTGAGAGGATCTCATCATCGAGAAAATGAAGTTGACTTTTATGGCATACTTGATGAAATCATTGAACTCTGTTATCTTGGACAACATTACATAACCATGTTCAAATGTTGGTGGTTGGATACAGAGAGAGGCGTGCGTGTTCATCCGACTCATGGAATCATCGATATTAAATGTAAAAGTGTTCTCGCAGTAAATGAACCATTCTTATTGGCTCAACAGGCATATCAAGTTTATTATGCAAAGTACTGTGCAACATCAAGAGACTTGACTGATTGGTGGAGTATAATAAAAATCAAAATTCGAGACAATCAGTTTAGTCAAAGTGAATGCGCTTTCACTGATGTGCAAAGAATTGAAGTTTTTCAAGAGAGTACTCAAAATCAATCTTTTTTACAAAGAGACATGAGTATCGATGACGACACCCCACATTTAAGAGTCGGTGATGACGATGATGTTAATGATGTCACATATGAATTTGAAATGGTAAGAGATGAAGCAACTGTAACTCGAATGGATATCGATGATGTTGAGGAGGAATATGAAGATGACATTGACATATATGAAGATGATGATGAAGATGAACACTGATAGCATTCCATGGTATTTATATACAATCATAATATGTATATATGTATATATGTATATATAATAGTAATTATCAATTATTTGCTAACATTAACATTTTCTGTTTCAGATGGACGAGGCCACATTTCGTGAGTTGGCGGATGCTGACCTGACTTTCGATGCGGATGCGTTGCTGACAGATGACCCTCAGCCTGCAGGCGCTCCAGGGAGTACGCGGAGGGGGTGCGGTCTTGCACGATTGATGATTCCTGACCCCGTCCCCAAGCGACGTCCACGTCTTGGGTTTGATCCACGCACACAGAGGTGTGATAACCTGTGTGATAACCTGTGGATTTGACTAAGATTTCATTAATCTATTCACATAATAAATGTTTATTATTTTTTCAGTTTTCCGCATATAGCAGTCGGACAGGGCAGCGCTATTTTGCGCAACTATTTCTCTCAGCCGTGGACCACATGAGAGCAGATTCCCATTGATGTGCAGCAGGCCATGTTCGACCATTGGTTGGTACGTACGTAAATAAATAATTTTTATTTTGAAAATTATTTCATTTCTAACTTGATATTTTGATTTATTTGTAGGGTTTATGGTATCCGATCGAGGATACCATGCGTGACGCCATCCACGAGGCATGGGAGGTGGCCATGCGTGATCGCCTTCGTCAGTTTTTGCACAATTTAAGAAAAGCTGCGATGAAGAAAGCAGGAGTGTCAGATTTTGAGGAGTCATGTAGAGCACACCGACCAGAGTATATTTCATCCCATGTATGGGATGGATTATGTGCGCACTGGTTGAGTGGAGCCTTTCAGAGGAGATCATCGGTGGGGAGGCAGAATCGGGGGAGACAGGAGGTGACTCATCGAGCTGGGAGTCGTTCTTTCAGTACTCATAGACAGCATCTGGTACGTACATTATTTATAAATATTTTATATAACTATAAATATTAACAGTTTTTTTTTTATTCTTATAGGCTGTCGAGCACCCCTATATTACAGAGTACGATGTATATCGGAGGATGTATAGTGATCCTACTACTGGGGAGCTCAGAGGTGATCGTCAGCATCACATCATGGTCAGTATTATTTGTTTTCAAGTTTAAAAATTAACTGCATATAATATATTCACAATTTTAATTTTAAATTGCAACTATATGAGTCATATGAGGCCGCAGCGTCACAGGCCCGGCCTGAGAGTCAGGCCGAGTCATCAGATCAGACCACTGCCCGTCAGTTTGATGAGGCGGCATGGATGCAGGCCACCCAGTATGCCTTCGAGAAGGGCCGGGTAGTTGGTATCGGCTCTCGACTGACTCCCAGAGATTATTATGGCAGTGTTGCGATGTCGGCGTCCAGCTCGAGAGGAGCTCGTGCATCTTCTTCTACTACACAGTATGAGGATCAGTTGCGATCTCAGACTGCACAGATAGAGAGTCTCCGACAGGAGCAGGAGCAGATGCGTCAGCAGCATGAGGAGGAGCGTCGACGCCAGCAGCAGTTGTACGAGGAGCAGACGAGTCGGTGGCAGCAGCAGCATCAGGAGCAGATGGAGTACATGCGCCGACTCACTCATGCTTTAGGGATGAAGTTTCCTCCACCACCATCTGCAGATCCCCCACCTCCCCCCTCCCCCCTCCTTCAGATTAAAGTTTGTATTTATGTTATAAAATTTGGGAAATCAAAATATATTTTTTTCTATTCTTAGTTTTTGTCTCATTATAAAATATTAATAATATTATATTTTTAAATAACAATATTAATATGAATAATAAAATTATTTATATTTTATAATATTAAAATATATATATATATTAAAATTTTATAATATTATAATTTAATTATATTTTTTGTAATACTTGAATTATTTTAATATTTGAATGTAAAATAATTCTATTATTTTTATATTAATTAAAATAACTTATTAATATTTTTTTTATTTATGAATTATAATTCTAATATTATTATATTAATTAAATCATTTATTAATATTCTATTATTTTTTATTTTTGAATTATAATTCTATTATTATTATATTAATTAAAATAATTAATTATTTTTATTTGTGAATTATAATTCTATTATTATATTAATTAAAATAATTTATTAATAATTTATTTTTTTTATTTTTTTATAGTATTTGCGACGGGATACTATGCCCGTCGCAAATACTAGTCTTATTAATAGTTTTTATTTTTTTTTAAAAATAGTTTTTGCGACGGGTCCCGTCGCAAATACTATAAATTGTATTTGCGATGGGATACTATTCCCATCGCAAATAATAGTATTATTAATAGTTTTTTATTTTTTTTAAAAAATAGTTTTTGCGACGGTGCCGTCGCAAAAACTATTTTAAAAGTTTTTTACAAAAATACGGAATACTATTTGCGACGGGGAGAATGACCGTCGCAAAAAAAGGCTTTAGCGACGGGCCCGTCGTAAATAAGTGTTGTTGCGACGCCGTTTTCAGCAACGGGCTATTTGCGACGGGATCCCATCGCAAATGCCCCGTCACAAATACCTGTTTTTCTAGTAGTGTAGCTGGAGGCTGTGGTCAGATTTTTCCATTTGCTTGGGACACCAGCTGACCTTATGGTGATCCTAGTAGCTAGTCTCTTCTAGGAAGCAGTAGGGTGATGTTGGAGCTTGATTCTCTAGATACATGATGAGGCAAACCTCATATGGGTGGACTTTGAGAGCCTTTTCAGGGTAGAGTTCATCCCAGCGGCCTTACGCTTTGTGCGTATATAGGAGCTGCTGCACCTATAGTAGGGCAGCATGATAGTGGCCCAATACTCAGTGAGGTTCACTGATCTCTCCCTCTACTCCACTTACATGGTATGAGACCCTTTCATTAGGGCTTGGACCTTTGAGAAGGGTCTCCTATAAGAGATCAGAGCGTCAATGGTATCGCTCAGCATACCTAACCAGGATGGGGTGCTAGAGCGAGCACTTTTGGTGGAGAGCTTCCTAGTTGAGCAGGCACCAACAGTGAGAGCCACCACCAGATGACAGGTAGCCGAGCCATTTGCAGGAGGCAGTAGGAAGATGACACAGAGGTCCAAGCGGTCCATACCCTCTGGTGGACAACCCTGAGACGCAGGGTAGGAGGTGCAGGGATCATGAGGCAGAGGATGTCAGCAGGAAATCAAGCAGTGCTACTCGTGCGGTGGGCAAGGACACATGGCTCACAACTGCCCGATCCGTCATATGGACGACCAGCAGATGGTCAAGGGACTGCCGAGCCAGAGGTAGAGGTTCGATCGAGGAGGACTGTAGGGCGGAAGACGTGGCAGAGGAGCTATCCATGCAGTAGGTGATGGGAGGCGATACGAGATTCTACTGCCACCACCGCCAATTGGTCCACCTTGGCCACAGGGAGTAGGAGGACAATGACGAGCACAGCTCTAGGCTACTGAGGCCTATGACCATGAAACTCCAGAGATTATTAGAGGTATGATATGTGTCTACTCTACCTTATCTACAATACTTATAGACACAGGTTCCAGTCACTCTTTTACTACCACTGGCCTCGTTTGGATCTCAGAGATTCTGGTGGAGCCGTTGGCTCGATCCTTACAGCTAGAGACTCCTACGGGAGAAGATTCGATGATTACACACTGGTTCCGGCAGTGTAATATTAATCTAGGTGGTGAGATCTTTGGCTGAGATCTCCTAGTTGTGGTGTTGAGGCCTTATGACATCATCTTGGGTATGGACTGGTTATCCACAGTTCATGCACATATTAAATTTTATTAGGCACAAAGTGCGGTGTGTCCGCACAAATGAGACCGGGTTTTCTTTCACCAGCGAGAAGGAAACCTTTTCAGTATAGGATGGACTTACCCATAGGAGGGTGCAACCGATTACACATCAGTTGGCTAGCCTTACCCTCGAAGCAGTTCATGTTGAGAGTCTAAGCTATCCTGTATTGGTGGACTAGTATGCCGATGTCTTTCCTAATGGTGTTCCAAGACAACCTCCACGCAGAGAGGTAGACTTTTACATCGACCTATACCCCAAGACAACACCGATATCTACACCATCATATCAGATGGATCCTACGGATATATTTTAGTTACAGGTATAGTTAGATGACTTGCAGGGAAAGGGGTTCATAAGGCCCAGTGTTTCTCCATGGGCAGCACCAATTTTGTTCTCCAAGAAGGAAGATGGGAGTTTGAGACTCTGCATAGACTATCGGCACCTGAACCAGGTGACCATGAAGAACAAGTATCCACTTACAAGTATTGATGATATTTTTGACCAGCTAAAGGGATCTCATTTGTTTTTGAAGATAGACCTCAGGTCAGGCTATCATCAACTCAGGGTACGAGAGGAGGATGCACATAAGATGACCTTCAGATATCGGTATGGCCACTATGAGTTCTTGGTTATTCTATTCAGCATGACCAACGCCCCTGAAGTGTTCATGGGACTCATGATCAGGATCTTCCAGCCATACCTTGATCGCTTTGTGGTGGTGTTCATCGACGACATCTTGGTATACTCAGCGATGAAGGAGGAGAATACCTATCATCTATAGATAGTTCTAGATACACTCTAAGAGCACCAGATTTATGGTAAGCTTTCGAAGTGCCAATTCTAGATACGAGAGGTCCACTTTATGGTACATGTTATCTTAGAGGGTGGAGTTGCAGTGGATCCAGCGAAGATAGAGGTTGTTCTTGCTTGGGAATCACCCAGGATTGTGACCGAGGTGCGGAGTTTCCTGGGGTTGGCTGGATACTATAGGAGATTCATGCCTAACTTTTCTAGAGTTTCGGAACCCTTGTCAGCATTGACAAAGAAGGGAAAACCCTTCGTATGGACGAAGAGATGCTATCAGAGTTTTCAAGAGTTGAGGCAGATACTGACGAGTTCCCCCATCTTGAGGCTACCAGAAGAGGATGTTGGGTATGTAGTCTACTATGATGCATCAGGGACCAGACTTGGGTGTGTCCTGATGCAAGAGCGAGCAGTGATCGCCTATGGTTGATGAAAGCTAAGGAAACATGAGCAGAAATACGCTACCCATGACCCGGATTTGGCAGTAGTTTTCACAACCCGACCCGTACCAGGGCTCGAGCCGCAACTACCCCAAGTCCACCTCAATAGGCCAGGGGCTGGCGACTAGTGCCGAAGGCACAAAAAAATAGGGGAGGACTTTGCCTAAGAAACTGTACACACACACACACAGCCAACCCAATGCAAAAGTGAAGAGAAAGGGAAAGGAAGATATAACACTGCTACAAAAGGGGAACCAACATACATGCATAGACCTCTAACCAGTGCAAGAAAAGTGCTGAAAAGTACTGAAAAGTAAACTAAATAGAAAAAGGGGCAAAACACGCACCCAACCAGAAAGGTTCCACAACCCTGCAACAGGTAAAACAAAGGTAAACCGCTGGTGAGTCTCACACCCAGAAAGTCCTGCTACGGCCACCGAACGCAGCCCAAGCTCTTGTGTCCTCTACGCTCCTCCGTAGTCTCGACCGACCTGTCCATCGTCTTCAAGGGCACACAACGTGCGGGAAAATCCCAAGTAGGGGTGAGTATAAAAAAATAATCAGTAGGATTCCCAGAAATCTCGAGGGAGAAACAAGGGAGGTACTAAAATGGTGAGTAGTTGACAGAGCAAAGAACAGTGTAAGAGTGAAAAAGAGTGAGAGTGGAGATCAACCCAATAAGAGAAAAGAAGCAGACTCATCCAGACACAAGGAGCTAGAGACGGTGAGAAGATGAACTTCTCGTCGAGTCTTCGCTACCTATAGTAGGAGAGTAGACTCGTCCAACCAAGAGGATCTAGACACGGAAATCACATGGCATACCCCGCGCGTCTTCGCCCATCCTAGAAGGAGAGTAACCGAACCCAATGAGTGGAAAAAACAATAGGATGTGTATATATATGCTCAATGAGAACCCAAATGAGTGTGTAAGGGGATCTCTATCTCCAAGATCAGCCCAAGAAGAGTCACCAACAGTTCAAAGGACATCCAACACTGAACCCAAATGTCCTGCATGTCAACCTAGGAGGTACAAGTCAAAGGGGCTCAATCACCGCACCTCGATACTATCCGCTTTGGGTGGCACTGACTCACTCGCATGACTTTTAGGTCGCGTCGCAAGGACGCGTCTCAGTGGGAAAAGCGCCACTCGTCCACGTATGTCCTAATGTCACGTCAAAGATGTCACAACACTAACCCGTACAACCAAGGATCCCGCTCTGGTAGTCATGGAGAAAAGTCACCGACTAGCCTCATAAGAAGGCCTAAGTCTGAAATGCCAACGGGTGACCCACTGCCCAGCCCTACTGGATGGTAAACCCTAATACATCATCAGGCGACCCACTTCCCAACCCTACTGGTGGGTAAACTCTAATACATCATCAGGCGACCCACTGCCCAGCCCTGCTGGAGGGTAGACCTGGAACAGGTCGACAGGCGACCCAGTGCCCAGTCTCTGCTGGAGGGTAGACCCGGAACACGTCGACAGACAACCCACTGCCTAGTCTCTACTAGAGGGTAGACCTCAAAGAAGTCAACAGGCAACCCACTGCCCAGCCCTGTTGGAGGGTAGACCCTAAGAAGTCGACAGGTGACCCAGTGCCCAGTCTCTGCTAGAGGGTAGACCCAGAATACATTGATAGGTGAACCACTGCCCAGTCTCTATAGGAGGGTAGAACTGAAAGAAGTCGACAGGCAACCCACTGCCCAGCCCTTCTGGAGGGTAGACCCTAAGGAGTCGACAAGTGACCCACTGCCCACTCTCTGCTGGAGGGTAGACCTGGAATAAGTCATCAGGCGACCCACTGCCCAGCCCTACTGAAAGGTAGACCTGGAAATGGGTCTCATAACTCAGCACTACAACTGACATCACCAGGTGTTACCAACATCACTACCGTACGTTGGTTTGGAGTGCGTCAAAAGGACCTCCATCCAACACCCCTTTCATGTTTCCACATTTAATAAGATCTCAAACGAGGCTCTGCATGCCCAAACGGATCACACCATGGCAATCCTCGCGGAAAAACACGCAAGATAGACCATTTACTCGCCCAAAATGGTCAACCGGTGAATATGGTATTATTCACCGTAGTGAGCCGGGGTGGGACCCACACCATGATCTTCAAAAAAAGTCGGCCGAACTGCACCATCCCGATGATCTCGGAAAAACAAATCAAATCAACTATTCATACGCCCGAAGCGGACGCCTGATGAAAAAGTTGTAGTACGCTGCACACATCTCAAAAGAAGGCCTATGGGGCCCACACCTCAACTCCGGATTCATTGCCTGAGACCACCCTGGTCAACCTCGTCTCGATGCCAGGGTCACAATGCCACTGACGATGCCTAAAATGGACTCCGAATGCAGAAGATGCAATTCCCCGCATTATACGCAAATGGGGCCCTGTGGGGCCCACACCTCAGACCCGAATTCAGGCGGGTAGATTGCGTCGTTACAATCCAATTGGGAAAACACTCAGAAAAGAGTACTCAACCACCCCAAATGGATGTTGGGTGAAGAAGTGGTGTTTCACCGTAAAGCGTGCGAACTAGGTGCTGTGGGCCCACACACTGTCTCCAACCCGAACACTTTATAAAGCATCTCAAAAAGTCCGCACAAGGACTGGGGTCACGCTGCCGCTGACGGCGCATCAATCGGACATCCCAAGAAGGAGTTAGGTCCGACGCAACAATTAATTAATTAATTATATAATTAATTAATTATTCATATTAAGCGTTTCGTGCCACCGAGCAATGAAACCAACCCGCAAAGGTTCCAAAACACTTTGGAAGGACCGTCTCCGCTTGAGGTCCACAGCCCCTCTGACGACGCGTCAAACGGACGTCCGTCTCGCGAAGCCCGTCCGTTGCAAACTTTAACAATAATTTAATATTATTAAATTAACGAGTTTCGGGGCACCCGTCTTCGGGTGCAGAACCCAAAATCCTCAGAACCCATTTTAAACAGTCCGCCTCGCCGATACAAACTCACGACCGCAGATGGCGTGTCAAACAGACGCGCCGTTTGAAAGTTACGACCCCCCGAATGTAAGGGGGCCCAAAATGGGTCGGTCGAGACCGGACGGCCCAGTCTGGACCGCCGGCCCACGGCCTAGCCGCGGGTCCAGTCCAACTCGCCGTGGACCGCTGGATGCGGCCCGCCTCAAACCGTTGGACCTGTCGCATCGGGTCCGATTCTCCAAAGAAGACCGGCCAAAAGGCCGGTCTTGGTCGTGTCGCCCAACAGGACCCGCGAACCGTGGGTCCATGCTTCCTCCGCACCCCCGAGGTGCTGACCTCGGGGGTCTTCTCCGACCGCGACAGCCCCGCGGTCACCCCTCGCCTGCTCCGCCGCTCGACGCCACGAGCCCCGGCCGCCTCCGCCCTGTCGACGCCCGACGCACCGCGCCGACGCCACCTCTCACACCCTGGCCGCCCGGACTCCCTCTGAGCTCCGCTGCAACACCGCCGCACCTGGCGCACACCGGCCGCGCTCTTCCCGCATGCAGCCGCCTGGCTCTGCTGCTCCGCACCTGCCGGCCTTCCGTGATCCAACACCTCCAAACCCCGGCCGAACCGCCTTGGCTCCTCCTAGAATTACCACGGCCGCGCCGACGACTCCCGATGCTGGCGACTCATCTGAACCCACCTCCGACCGCACCACCCCGAGCTCCGGCCACCGCCCTTGCTGGAACCGGGACTTCCGATGGTTGGTGCCACCACTCCGCTGGCCCGTTTCCAAAACCGATCATGGGTTCAGTTTCCTCGGGACGAGGCCTTCATAGCTCCAGCCTCTGATCGTTGATCCGACACGATTTGGCGCGTTCGAAAAGTTGGATGAAGAACGCCCAAGAACGAGAAATTAAACGTGGATCAGACGATGGACGTGTTTGTTCGGCCATAATCCCAATTTCAAAATTTTAGAATTTAAATGACAAAAATTGACAAAGGTGCGGAAATTTAATCAATAATCCTACGTCGTTGGTTCTATTCGTCATTGGCGACGTGTCCGCTCGATCCTGTTTCGATCCGTCGGTGTCCGCTCCTCATTCCAGCAAAGAACAACGAAGAACGCCGAAGAACGAAGAAGAACGTTAGAGAGAGAGAGTGGGGGGGGGAGATAGAGAGAGAGGGAGGAAGAAAATGGGTCTTCCCTCAACACTTAGTGAATTTATAAAAATTCACTACAACTCTCCCAACGGGCACGAATTCTGAAACCTCCGTGCCTGCCTATTTTATATCACGCCTTGGAAAAACATCCCATTTCGAACTCAACCGAAGTCTCGGATTTCCATTCTAAGAATCGGTTTAAAAGTTATTTTAAAGTAACGCCAGTGATAAAAATCACTAAGTGGTCATTTCAAAATGACCATTTTTCCCTTGAGTGTCATCTCTCACAGCAGGCCTGCGCCCGCAACTTTTACACCCCTCCTAGGATAAACGGCACGCTCCGGACTCAACGGTGCCGTCGGTTTTCCCATCCGAGCAACCGTTTATGAGTTACTTGGGTTTGAGCTATTAAATGAATAATTTAATTTAATTTATCCATTTAACACACCGCTAACGAGCGAGGGGTCCGAACGTCCCGCACCGACTCATCTTATGTCACGCCTAAGGTAAACACCGCGTTCTGGACCCAACCGTGTTTTCAGATTTTCGATCCGATCAACCATCTAAGAGATATCAAATTTTATTTAGTTAACCACGTGTGTGTAATATAAAAAAAAACACTCAACATTTTTATATAATTATTTCCGGGCACACCGGACCTCGGAATTGCATGCCATCTGAACGCCCTCATCTGGAATGATATCAAGAAAATTTTCAAAGTCTCAGAGTCCCAAAACCTAGGTTCTTACATCATTCCCTCCTTCAAGATTTTCGTCCCTGTAAAGAAAAACTAGGAAAAACAACTCGGGATACAGTGCTCACACCTAGCTCTCTCGCACCCAAGAAAACTTGCACATCACCATGCTCACACCACACGCGAACCAAAGGGATGGTTATTATAAGGTCTGCTACTCTCGAGGACATGTGTAGGAGTACGAACGCACCTCATCAGTTGCGACATGTGGAAGACACCATCCGCCCACTCCTACTGTTGGGAGGGTAGGGCAAGACGGTAGGCAACCTCCCAACCATTTGAACGATTCCCGAACAGCCCAAAGAAACTCTAGGGTCTTTCCCGGCCACACCTCTACTTTCCACATCGTGACCGAAATCACGGTTTATTCCAGGAACATGGTCTCATGATTCCATCCTTCAGAATACCCATCTAGTGAAACACCCAAGGATATCCGGTCACACAATTTTTCAGAGTCAGTGCATCACAACCAAGACTCTCTTACACGCTCAACTAGAAAAGGAGTCGGCTTCATCAACTGTAGACAAGCTGTACCCTCTTGCAGAAACACCAGCCAACACCGTCATCTCTGGTTTAAGTCTCTCTGTGTTGGGACGCACCTGAGGAAACTGGTGGTCTGAGAAAACCATAAGGCGCTTTCCCCGAAGATAGTGTCTCCACATTCTTAGGTGAAAACTACCACCACCAGTAAACATAGGGTTTCACCGATGCCCTGAGTCACCCTCGGTAACCCCTTGAGCAAGGAGTTAGACGAATGAGTACCTCACGTAGTATCTAACAAGATATACTGAGAAAAGTAGAAAAAGACACAGAGAGTACCTCTTATCATCTCTTTCGTAGCAAGATTGTGAACAGCCACAACACACAACCGCCCGTGGCCCCGTCTGTCAGCTCCCTGATCCTGACATGGGCCGCCTAGTGGTGGTGGAAGGTCCTCAAAACGTCGTCCAACAACCACAGTTCTTCCTGCTTTCTTCCAAAACCGTCTCCCTAGGGACCACCCTGTCCTCACCTGGGAGTTCTCTTATCATGACACTGCCTCTGTCGTGGTGGTGCATCTACCAACTATCTGAAAGACTCAGCACATTTGGTCGAGTAGTCTCATGCCACTTGATCTCACACATCACAAACATAGCACTAGTCCTCCCTGGGCTATCTCGGTGCTCTACGTTGTCCCCGACCATGTTCCTGAGTCTCTTCAAGGGGAAACCTCCAACGTCGAGGCCCCACCAATCGACGTCCCTCTGCCAGAAATTTCTCTGTCACTAGTGCCTGCTCCAGCACCCTGAGATGGGTGAGGATGCACAAGGGCACTACACTGGCACAAATATCCTCTACAGAGATCTCGTTCAAACTTATGTGCTCGGAAGTTTCCATCCTGGACCACATCCAAAGAGTACCGAGTAAGGTCTATGAACCCAGTCGCGTACCCAGCCACTGCCATCACTCCCCGCTAAAGCTCCAGCAGCTCCCGAAACTGCAAAAACGTATGTAGGAGGGGCAATACTCCTCACGAAACAGCTGCTAGAAGTTATCCCATGAGAGTACCAACTCATCGTGCATCTGAGTAACCCTGGCTCTATTATGCCGAACTTCATAGTGGGAAAAGACTGGTTGTCAAAGTCACCATCTAACCTGTCAGTGTCTGAACAATAATGAAGAGGCGGACCACCGACTCTATCCAACCCTTCACTGTCTGAGGGTATGGATCGTCATGGAACCTCAGCGGTCTCTAACACTGAAACTCACATAGCGTGCCCAGCCTGCGCTCTTCATTGGCCCTCACTGCCGGCACTATCCGCTACTCCATAGGTGGAGGAGCTACTGCCTGTCCTCCTGGAGAAAGGGTAATCGTATAATGGATCTTGAACTGAGGCCTCTTCGCTCAAGGAATTGTCATCACGAACCGGAGCTAGTATCCTGGATGGCTATTATCACAGAGACATATTGAACCTGATCAAGGAGCACCGTAGTCAAATGAGCATATATATATCAACAACGATGGGGAGCTGACTCAAGAAGGACAGTCAAGGACTCAATCCTATATGATACATGAATCAAATTTTTCTGCAACAACTGTCTCAGTGTGATGAGTCGACAATCGGGTTATCAGGGTCCTCGTGAATGGATACGTCGGCCGCCGCACCATCACTGGACTCCCTGGCCTAAGAGCCGCTCTCGAGACACGTTGACACTATTTCCCCCAAACTCAACCAATTCATTTTTAGGGATATCCGAACATCGCCCCAAAAAACAAACCACCTCTGATACCACTTTGTCATGACCCGTACCGGGGCTCGAGCTGCAACTACCCCAAGCCGGCCTCCATAGGCCAGGGGATGGTGACTAGCGCCGAAGGCACACCAAATTAGGGGAGGCCTTTTCTTAAGAAACTGTACACACACACGTAGCCAATCCAATGCAAAAGTGTAGAGAAATGGAAAGCAAGATACACCACTTCTACAAAAGGGGAACCAATATACATGCATCGACCTCTAACCAGTACAAGAAAAGTGCTGAAAAGTATTGACAAGTAAACTAAATAGAAAAAGGAAAAAAAAACGTGCCCAACCAGAACAGTGCCACAACCCGGAAATAGGTAAAACAAAGGTAAACCACTGGTGATTCTCACACCCAGAAAGTCCTTCTATGGCCACAGAACTCAGCCCAAGCTCCTGTGTCCTCTATGCTCCTCCGTAGTCTCGACTGACCTGTCCGTCATCTGCAAGGGCACACCAAGTGCTGGAAAATACCAAGCAAGGGTGAGTATAAAACAATACTTAGTAGGATGCCCTGAAAGCTCGGGGGAGCAACAAGGGAGGTACTAAAATGGTGAGCAGTAGACAGAGAAAAGAACAGTGTAATAGTGCAAAAGAGAGAGAGAGTGCAGCTCAACCCAACAAGGGAAAAGAAACAGACTCGTCCAGACGCAAGGAGCTAGAGATAGTGAGAAGATGAACTTCTCGTCAAGTCTTCGCTGCATATAACAAGAGAGTAGACTCCTCCAATCAAGAGGAGGTAGAACACGGAAAGCACGTGGCATACCCCGTGCATCTTCACCCCTCCTAGAAGGAGAGTAACCGAACCCAAGGAGTTGGAACAACAATAGGATGTGTATATATATGCTCAACGAGAACCCAAATGAGTGTGTAAGGGGATCTCTATCTCTAAGCTCAGCCTACGAAGAGTCACCAACATTTTAAAGGACATCCAACACTGAACCCAAACGTCCTGCACGTCAGCCTAGGAGGTACAAGTCAAAGGGGCTCAATCACCGCATCTCGATACTATCCGCTTTGGGTGGCACTGACTCGCCCGCACGACTTTTAGGTCGCGTCGCAAGGACGCGTCTCGGTGGGAAAAGTGCCTCTCGTCCTCGTATGTCCTAAGGTCGCGTCAAATCTGTCACAACACTGACCCATACAACCAAGGGTCCCACTCTTATAGTCATGGAGAAAAGTCACCAACTAGCCTTATAAGAAGGCCTGAGTCTGAAATGCCAATGGGTGACCCACTACCTAGCCCTGCTGGAGGGTAAACCCTAATACATTATCAGGAGACCCACTTCCCAACCCTGCTCGAGGGTAAACCGTAATACATCATCAGGCAACCCACTGCCCAGCCCTGCTGGAGGGTAGACCCGGAACAGGTCGACAGGCGACCCACTGCCTAGTCTCTGCTGGAGGGTAGACCCAGAACACGTGGACAAGCGACCCACTGCCCAGTCTCTACTGGAGGGTATACCTAAAAGAAGTCGACAGACAACCCACTTCCCAACCCTACTGGATGGTAGACCCTAAGAAGTCGACAGACGACCCACTGCCCAGTCTCTGCTGGAGGGTAGACCCGGAACACGTCGAGAGGTGACCCACTGCCCATTCTCTACTAGAGGGTAGACCTGAAAGAAGTCGATAGGCAACCCACTGCCCAACCCTACTGGAGGGTAGACCCTAAGAAGTCGACATGTGACCCACTGCCCAGTCTCTGCTGGAGGGTAGACCTGGAATAAGTCATTAGGCTACCCACTGCCCAACCCTACTGGAGGGTAGACCTGTAAATGGTTCTGATAACTCAGCACTGCAACTGACATCACCGGGTGTTACCGACATCGCTACCGTGCGTTGGTTCGGAGTGCGTCAATAGGACCACCATCCAACACCCCTTTCATGTTTTCACATTTAATAAGATCTCAAACGAGGCTCCACATGCCCAAAAGGATCACACCGTGGCAATCCTCGTGAAAAAACACGCGAGATAGACCATTTACTCGCCCAAAATGGTCAACCGGTGAATATGGTACTATTCACCGTAGTCAGCCTGTGTGGGACCCACATCACGATCCTGAAAAAAAGTCAGGCGAACTACGCCGTCACGATGCTCTTGGAAAAACACGGCAAATCATCTATTCATACGCCCGAAGAGGACGCCTGGTGAAAAAGTTGTAGTACGCTGCACACAGCTCAAAAGACGGCATGTGGGGCCCATGCCTCAACTCTGGATTCATCAGCTGAGACCAGCCTGGTCAACCTCGTCTTGATGCCAGGGTCACAACGCCGCTGACGGCGCCTAAAACAGACTCTGGATGCAGAAGCTGCAATTCCCCGCATTATACGCAAATGGAGCCCCGTGGGGCCCACACCTCGGGCCCAAATTTAGGCGGAAAGATTGTGTCATTGTAATACCCTCGGGAAAACACTCAGAAAAGAGTACTCAACCACCCTAAATGGATGTCGAGTGAAAAAGTGGCGTTTCACCGTAAAGCATGCGAACTAGGCCCTATGGGCCCGCACCCTTTCTCCAACCCAAATGCTTCAGAAAGCATCTCAAAATGTCTGCATGAGGACTAGGGTCACGCTATCCCTGACAGCGCATCAATCAGACATCCCAAGCGGGAGTTAGGTCCGACGCAACAATTAATTAATTAATTATATAATTAATTAATTATTAACATTAAGCGTTTCGTGCCACTGAGCAACGAAACCAACCCACTAAGGTTCCGAACCACTTTGGAAGGACCGTCTCAGCCCCAGGGCCACAACGCCTATGACGACGCGTCAAACGAACGTCCATCTCGCGAAGCCCGTCCGTTGCAAAATTTAATAATAATTTAATATTATTAAATTAACGAGTTTCGGGGAACCCGTCTTCGGGCGCAGAACCCAAAATCCCCAAAACCCATTTGAAACAGTCCACCTCGCCGATACAAACTTATGGCCGCAGACAGCGCGTCAAACAGACGCGCCGATTGGAAGTTACGGCCCCCCGAATGTAAGGGGGCCCAAAATGGGTCGGTCCATACCGGCCGACCCAGTCCGGACCGCCGGCCCGCGGCCCAGCCGCGGGTCTGGTCCAACCCACCGCGGCCCGCTGGCCGCAGCCCATCTCAAACCGCCGGGGCCGCCTCATCGGGCCCGGTTCTCCAAAGAAGACCGACCAAAAGGCCGGGCTTGGTCGTGTCGCCCAGCAGGACCTGCGAACCACGGGTCCCTGCTTCCTCTGCACCCTCGAGGCGCTGACCTCGAGGGTCTTCTCCGACCGCGACAGCCCCGCGGTTGCCCCTCGTCTGCTCCGCCGCTCGACGCCATGAGCCCCAGCTGCCTTCGCCCTGCCGACGCCCGACGCACCGCTTCGACGCCGCCGCTCACGCCCTTACCGCCCGGACTCCCTCTGAGCTCCGCTGCGACGCCGCTGCACCTGGCGCACACCAGCCGCGCTCTTCCCTCACGCAGCCGCCCGTGCCACTTGGCTCCACTGCTCCGCACCTGCCGGTCTTCCGTGCTCTGGCACCTCCAAACCCCGGCCGAACCGCCTTGGCTCCTCCCGGAATTACCCCGGCCTCTCCGGCGACTCCTGACGCCTGCGACTCATCCGAACCCACCTCCAGCTACACCCCCCGAGCTCCGGCCACCACGCTTGCCAGAGCCGGGACTTCCGATGGTCGCCGCCACCACTCCGGTGGCCCGTTTCCAATACCGATCGTGGGTTCTGGTTCCTCGAGACGAGGCCTTCGCAGCACCTGCCGCTGATCGTTGATCCGACACGATTTGGCGCGTCTGAAAAGTTAGACGAAGAATGCCCAAGAATGATAAATTAAATAGGGATCGGACAATGGCTGTGTTCGTTCGGCCATCATCCCAATTTCAAAATTTTAGAATTTAAATGAAAAAAATTGACAAAGGTGCGGAAATTTAATCAAGAATCCTACCTCGTTGGTTCCGTTCGTCATTGGCGACGCGTCTGCTCGATCCTGTTTCGATCCGTCGATGTCCGCTCCTCATTCTGATGAAGAACAACGAATAACACCGAAGAACGGCGAAGAACGCTAGAGAGAGAGGGGGGGAAGAGAGAGAGAGAGAGGGAGGAAGAAAATGGGTCTTCCCTCAACACTTAGTGAATTTATAAAAATTCACTACAACTCTCCCAACGGGCGCGAATTCCGAAACTTCTGCGCCCACCTACTTTATATCACGCCTAGGCAAAACATCCCATTTAGAACTCAACAGAAGTCTCGGATTTCCATTCTGAGACTCAGTTTAAAAGTTATTTGAAAGGAACTCCAGTGATAAAAATCACTAAGTGGTCATTTCAAAATGGCCATTTTGCCCCTGGGTGTCATCTCTCACAGCAGGCCTGCGCCCGGAACTTTTACACCCTGCATAGGATAAACGGCACGCTATGGACTCAAAGGTGCCATAGTTTTTCCCATCCGAGAAACCGTTTAGGAGTTACTCGGGTTTGAGCTATTAAATGAATAATTTAATTTAATTAATTTATTTAACACACCGCTAATGAGCGAGGGGTCCGAATGTCCTGCTCCGACTCATCTTTTGTCGCGCCTAAGGTAAACACCACGTTCTGGACCCAACTATGGTTTCAGATTTTTGATCTGATCAACCATCTATGAGATATCACATTTTGTTTTGTTTACCACGCATGTGTAATATAAAAAAAACACTCAACATTTTTATATAATTATTTACGGGCACATCAGACCTCATAATTGCACGTCGTCTGAACACCCTGCTCTGGAATGATATCAAGAAATTTTTCAAAGTCTCAGAGTCCCAAAACCTAGGTTCTTATAGTAGTCGTATTCTCCTTGATGGTGTGGTGACATTACTTGATGGGAAAATTTTTTACACTCTACTCTAATCACAAGAGTCTCAGGTATATATTCTCTTAGAAGGACCTGAACCTGAGACAATGACGATGGCTAGAGTTCTTCCAGGACTATGAATTTGAGATATTCTATACTCCTGAGAAGGGGAACATGGTAGCAGATGCACACAACATATGGTCTGGTTTGCAATTGCTGCGTGAGTCGACATAGCAACTAGCCACGTTGCAGATATCCATCCTGGATAGAGATGGAGCAGCATACCTCTAGTCTATGACAGTCACTCCCCCACTCCTTTAGCAAGTCAGGGAGGCATAGCTTGGGGATATTGACTTTGAGGCTCGACGTGCTCAAATATCCTCAGGACATGCACTTGATGGATTTTCTAAAGGCGGGGAGCACATCATCCTCTATAGAGGACATACCATGGTACCGATGGCGCTATAGGAGGAGGTGTTGAGGGAGTTCCATACATCCACTTTGGTGGTACATCCTGGTGTGGTGAAGATGTACCGGGACCTCTAGTGTTAGTACTGGTGTCCAGGGATGAAGAAGGCAGTGGCAGAGTTTGTTTCACGATGCTTCACTTATTAGCAAGTGAAGGCTGAGCATCAGGTTCCAATACGCTTAGCTCAGCCATTAGAGGTGCCGAAGTAGAAGTGGGATGGGGTATCCATGGATTTTGTGAGAGGTCTTCCACGTACCTCCAGGGGACATGATTCCATCTGGGTGATCGTTGTCCGACTCACCAAGTCGGCCCACTTCCTACCCATATGAGAGCAGGGATTGGTAGAGGGCTTGAGATTCCTCTACATACAGGAGATTGTGCGACTTCATGGGGTGCCATCGACGATCGTCTCTGACCGTGACACATGTTTCACATCCCACTTGTGGAAGGGATTGCAGGAGGCTGTTGACACTCCGTTCCTTCACAGAGTCCAGAGATTAAATAAGGGAAATACCTCAAGAAAAGAAGAGGGAAGATTCATCAAGAATTTCACAAAGTCATTAAGGTGCGCAAATATATCTGTGCTCCAGCCTTGGGAGCACAGGTCATTTGCGCGCCAGATATGAGGCGCGCAAGTCACTTGCACGCCCTATGTGAAATTTATCCCAAACCTCAGGTGGCCTATAATTACCCCCTGTGGGCCCCCGATTTCAGGGACGAAAAATCCAAAACTCAGATTCAAGATCTGGTCACCCAAGTCTCCATTTGAAGTCTTCCGAACACTTCTAAGGTAATTCTTTACCTATAATGGAAGCTCTTAATAGGAATAATAAGGCCTAATTGTTGGAACTCATCAATAATTGGCGCCTAAGTGTCCATCCTTTAAGGAAAGTGATGATACTTGCATACCGCCTTTCCCTCTCAAGGAAACTTGTGCGCCACCTATCTAAGAGCCTCTAGGAATGATACTAAGTGCTCCAATTCAAAGACTCCCAAGTATCACTTTACCGGTTCTTTTTCACCCAAGTAAACTCATGTCACATAAGTATACTTGTGCGACCAGGACTTGCGTGCCAGACCAATACTTGCGCGCCTCCTTCCAATTCACTTCATTTCCTCAAATCCACCTTTCCTATTCAAGGACAACCTTCAAAACCATCTTCAAATCCATTTATGGCATGGTTCCTTTGTTGGATTCCTTATCTGAAAGGAATTTTGTGGAACATCTCTCAGAACCTTCTGATTTACATAAATTTATGTCACTAAGGTCAGAGATTTCATTCATTCAACCTCATCCTTTAATATGAGAAGATCCTTAATCTGGGCATCCTCCTTAGGAGTAAGCCCCAAGTTCCCTAAATTTGGGCATCCTCCTTAGGAGTAAGCCCGAAGTTCCCTAATCTGGGCCTCTTTTTCAGGAATAAACCCCAGTCATAATCCCCCCTAACCTGGGCCTCCTTCTTAGGAGTAAGCCCCAATCTCAAATCCCCTTAATATGGGAATCCTCCTTAGGAGTAAGCCCCAAGTTCCCTAATCTGGGCATCCTTTTTAGGAGTAAGCCCCAAGTTCCCTAATCTGGGAATCCTCCTTAAGAGTAAGCCCCAATCATAATTTCTCTTAACTTGGGCCTCCTTTTTAGGAATAAGCCCCAGTCTTAATTTCTTTTGATTTAGGTTTCCTTATCAGGAATAATACCCAATCATAAGTCCCCTATAATTTGGGAATCCTTCTCAGGAGTAAGCCCTAAGTTAAGTATCCAAATCTCCATAAAGCACATATACCTTTATGAACCTTGTTCCTTGGTTTCTTCCCTGAAGTAAATCCCGATCGTCATCTATCTGCATAGTCATACATACATAAGCCCCACATTATTTCTTATGATTGCATCTTTCGTGGCACAGTCGTCAGGTTTTATTGATACCTCTTGTTTCTCACACCGAGCATGACTCACGTGATCTTAGAGCGTAAAAGTAATTATGAAATATTTATTTGGGCCATCAATCATGCATAAAACTCATACTTATTCACTCAAACTACATGGGTTCTGATTCCTTTTCTAAAAAGGATACGTAGGTATCCCATCTGCAGGTACGATCCCAACTCTAAAATAATCCTTGTCCTTCTGAACGACAATAAACTTCAAGTGCCCCACTGAGTGGCTTTAAAACCAGTATGGTTATCATAATGACCAAGATATTTCTATATAATGTGTTGAAGGATACCATTGAATAAGAATCTCTAATAAATACGAATGATTCTCCATCGATGAAGAACCTCAAATACATATAAAAGATTCTCTAAATCTCATACATATCAATTATTGATTGTCAGATCTAAAGGAAAGCTCATTTTCATACTTGGTAAATTAATAAGGATTCACGAACATAACTCAAATATATAAGAGAGTCCCAGAGTAGACAATAATTCCCCCCCAAAAGGTGTGATGAGTCTGACCTCCCATCCTCTAGACCAATGCAAATTCTTAAGCCTCATCGGTCCACAACTAATGAGCACCTACCTTTGGAAAGTAGGTCCAAATGGTTATAGAATCATTGGATGTTTCCGGTTCTATGAATAAACCCGTTAGAAACCAATTGTAATGTTTGAACCTTAAACAAACAAGGTCATCCCCATTTCTAGAAGAAACAAAGGCATTCAGGACTCAGATACGTTTGATCACCGCCTTTCATCCTCAGATAGATGGTCAGATGGAGTATACCATTCATATGCTAGAGGATGTGCTTCGTGTATGTGTCCTAGATTTGGGCCGCAGTTGGGAAGATCACTTGCCCTTGGTGGAGTTTTCTTACAACAATATTTATCACTCCACCATTAGTATGGAACCATTCGAGGCCTTGTATGTTCGACTTTGCAAATCAACTCTATGCTGGACAGACCAAAGGGAGTCATCACTTATAGGTCTAGAGTTGGTACAAGCTACCACTAAGAAGGTTCAGGTTATCCAGGAGCAGATAAAGACAACGCAGAGTAGAAAAACATCCTATGTCGAAAGGATACGGAGACCTTTGGAGTTCCAGGAGGGGGACCATGTATTCTTGCGAGTCTCCCCTTGGCGTGGACTACAGAGATTTGGCCGAGGCGACAAGTTATCAACAAGGTTTATCAGTCCTTTTATGATACTTCAGAGGATATGCGAGGTGGCATACTGCTTGGTGCTTCCATCGTAGTTGGAGAGGGTGCACGATGTCTTCCATGTATCCCAGCTAAGGAGATATCTACACAACCCATCTCACATCATCGACCATGGAGAGATGGACTTAGACGACGGGGAATCATTTATGGAGGTTCCAATGAAGATTGAGGATCGATAGGAGCATGTCCTTTGGGGATGATCAATACCTCTGGTGCGCGTTCACTGGAAACACGAGAACCTCCAGTAGAGCACATAGGAGCGAGAGGCTTAGATTCATGTTCAGTACCCCCTTTGTTTTCTTAGTCTATGTTGTGGGTTTCGGGAATGAAAATCCCCAAGGTGGAGAGAATGTAGAGACCCAGATTTTCCATGTAATTTTTTTAATTATATAGAATTATTACAACTCTGAAAAAATTGACAGTGCCTGATTCTGAGGCCCGGTGTGCCCATAATAAATTTCCAAACTTTTTTTAAGGTATGTTCAATAAATGCATGAGTGGTGTTTTATAAATTTTGAACCGGTTCTCAGATTAAAAATCTGAGGGCATCATTGAATCTGTAGTGTTGGGATTCGCTTAAGGGAGACTTTACATTGACCACAGTAGGTCTAAAGAAAAAGTAAAGTTTTGTGACCTTTTTAAAAGAAAAGAAATGAAATAATTTTATTATTTTATTTTCTTTCTTCTCCACTAATGGACAAGCGGAGTGTGGGACCCATGATGTGTCAAGCCAATAAATGTCTTGACCTGTCAATCTTAAGTAATGACTTCGTTGGGGAATTAGGAAGGTTCCTAATTAATGATCCCCCATTAATTCCCCACGTCGTTACTTACCCTCCCCCTCTCCTATTTATTTGGAGCTTTGGGAGGGGTATCGGCATAGCTTCACCAAGCAACGAAGTACTGAAGGAGCACAACGATGCTAGACCCTTAGAAAACGGATCCGATCCCAGTAGGAGGTGATAGGTGACACCGAACCATGAACCGAAGGACGAAGTACGAGCGACGTCATTGGGAACCTATTGTGGGAATGAAGAACACGATCCACCTTCATGTGTGAACGCTCTTCAATGGGTTTTTGAGGTAGGGGTTTTTTCATTTATTCATTTTAAATGATTTTCATTCTCCCCGTTCTAGAACAATATAAAGAACACGGGTCAACTTCCTAACGGGTTGGCCTATGAATCATTTGTTTTTGCGGGAGGTTGTTGCGGGGTATCTTTGTGGGGTTTATCTTATTTTAAATTCCAAGAGTTTATTGAACCCTTTATCCTCCCTTATATTACGAGCTAACGCGGAGGGCATGAGCCAAATGAACTCGGCCCAAACCCTCTACTACTTTGCTATACCCTTGTGTTCTCCGTAGAATACTGCCAACACGGCGACACCGACCGGCTATGAAGGAGGCAATGTGCCGACCCATGCCGTAAGAGGAGACCAAGGTGGTCATCGGAGTGGTCGGAACTGACCGGCCGTAGAGGAGGTGCAGAGCACCGTCGCGTGCCATCGGGGAGCTAGGGGGATCGTGGCTCATCATCCATGACAATTGGAGGAGGTAGCTGGCACCTCGTCTAGCCACAGAGAGGAAGGGCAGCACGACCAGCGTGCCATCAGTGTGCAAAGGAGTCGCGACCGAAGCCGCGATGGAGGAGGCGGAGCCCGCGCATCTACAGGGTTCTGCGGTGACCGGGCAGCACCCACGTGGTGCTTCCGCTTCAAAGGGAAAAAAACCTTTGGCCGTTCGGGATTCCAGGGGAGCGGCTCCCCCGAGCCACCTAGCAGAAGCCCCGTGGGACTTTCCCTACGCGGTCGGGCCGCCCTCTTGCGGGCCGCCTGCCTAGCGGGCTGGGCCACGCCCCGCCTCGGGCTAGGCCGCCCCTTTTTCAGGTTGGGCTTGACCTCAGCCTAGCATGCCAAGTCTGCCGGGGCCTAGCCCAGACCAGGTCGGTCTGAACGGGTCAGATCGGTCCGGGGCCCAACCGTGCCCAGAAACACTTTAAGGGACTTATCTTGAGAACCAGATGTCCATTTGACGAACCATCTGCGACGTTGGAATCCTTGGAGAGAGAAGGTTATTTTGACTTACTCCATGAGTGTTTTGGGGAAACTTGGAGTATGGATGGGTTGATTTTACCTGAATCCAACTGGGCCCTCAGCACTGAAATGCCAATAACACACAGACCAAGCATCTGTTTGACGCGCCGTCTGTTGTAATAGAACCCTTATGAAGTGGCGAATCATTGGGATACTCCTTTATGAGACTTTTTTTTCTAGTTTTAATTTGTCCGATGTCTTAAGGAGAGGTTCTCCCAAGCGCGCTACGTACAGAACCCTACGACTGGATAAGACTTGATGACTGCTGATTTTTCAACTCTGTGTGACTCAACGACCTAGTGGGGAGCGCCTCTATGCGACGGAGAAGACCTATGATACTCGACAAGAGAGGTAACTCAGCAGGACATTGTGGAGAGCACCTATGTGTGAAGTGTACCTCAGTAGGACATGGTGGGGAGAGCCTCTGTGTGATGCGGCAGACCCATGGTACTCGACAGGAGGAGTACCTCAATAGTCCAAGGTTAGTGGGAAGCGACTCTGTGTGACCCGCAAGGCCCACTGTACTCGATTGAGGAGGATTTCTCCAACAGTCGAGGTGTTCAACGTTGTGACTAGGGATGTTACTTGTTACTATCCCTAGAGAATCCCATGGATAGATATCAACATTCATAACGATCCTGTGTGGGTTAGAATCATAATCCCTTTTCTATGAGTTGTATACCTGGTTTGAGCTGAGACTCTAATTGAGTTGTGTTTATTTCTTTGTGCTTTGCGATTGAGATCATGCGTTTTGGTTTTCCTTGTGGAATTCTGAGAGACCTTTGGGGGTCTCGGGGTCCCTACTAGGTATTGTTATACTCACCCCTGCATGGGCTTTACCCAGACCTTGTTGTGTCTTGTGAAGACAAGGAGCAGTTGGGATGAGGTTTAAGGGAGCCAGAACTGGACGGTGCTCGGAGGTGGGACATTTTGCGTGACGTGATGTAGGGACTACTGATCGTGATATGTACCTACCCTTCAGGTAGGATCTGTGGTGGACAATCCAGGAGCTGTTTTTCACCTTTTAGTTGTTTTTTACTTTTTAGTTGTACTTGTACTTTTCCAGTTGGGCTTTTTTCCGGCCCCTTTACTTTCAGCACTCTTTTACTATAGTAGTTTACTTCGTGGTTTCATCTTTTTGCATTATACTCTATGTGTTTGTACAGGTTTAATGGCAGTGCCTTCCTGTTTTAGGGATACGCCTTTCCGGTGCTAGTCGCTAGCCCCTAGCCTATGGAAGGTGGGCTTGGGTAGTCACAGAACGGGCCCCGGGGTATGGGCCGTGACAAAAAAATCACCTTGATATAATATTTATATGATGATTTAAATAATGAAACACATTTTTTCAATCCTTTTTCTAAATGTGAAAAAATTAAATAAAATATTTTCTAAAAAAATATTTTTTGAAGTAAATGTGTTTTTTAAAGATAATATTACTTTACTAAAAATTGAAATATTATTTACAAATAAAAAATAAATAAATTTTTATTGAGTATGAAATTTACATACATAAATATATATATATATATATTTCATAATGTGGTCATTCGTATTCATATCCACCAATTCAACGACTATATTATTATCATTATATTTAAAGAATAATATTTTGTGTTTTGTATATGCTTAGTGTTGCATGTCTTATATTATATCGAACATAATTCTCTTAATTTAAAACATTTGGTTGTCACATTCATCACCCATTTAATAAATTTCATCCTCAAAATTTGAACATGTTATTAATAATCATGTTTTTGATATTTGAAAAATTCAATTGTTCAAAAATCACATCATACAAATGGTTAATAGAACTTCCTATGGAAAAGTATGAAATGAAAATAGGAAGGTCATATGTGTAACGTACCGAGTCCGGAGCCCCTCCACTGGTGCCCTATACCCGGTTCGCCACATGACCTCAAGCGCGTTTCCCCGAACGCCAGAGGCTACCGACTAGCAACGAGGGCCTTGGTGAGTCGGTGGGGACACTATGCCCTCATTCGATAAGGTACACAAGGTAAGAAACAAAAATAAACAGCAGAATCAGTAAACAACACACATAACAACAGAAACCAAACAACAGAAGCAATGCAGATGTATAACAATGATGACAATAATGCAGCAGGTACAAGTATCTATGGAAAACAGAAAACACAACAACGTGATGGAATACAACTGAAACAAAGTGCAAAAGAATAACAAAGAATGATCCTCAGCATCACGAGCCACGGCTCGGTCCCATGCTCCCCAGATCCTGGTGCAGTCAAGATCCTGAAGTAGAAGGGAGCTTGCCCTTGTCTATACCTACAGCAACATAGTCTACTTGGGCCCAAAAGCATGGCCCAAACAGGGTGTGAGATACAATCCCAGTAGGCAACCACCCAAAGATCTGTGCCTAAAAGTCAATGAATACATGGCAGTACTAAAACAAGAAGCAGTAAACAGAAAAGCACAAAATAGCTAAAATCCACAGCTCTAACAAGTAAGGCACACAAGTAAGCAGTCAACAACAAGAAGTAAATAGGTAACCCTCTGGGTATCTCTCACATTCTAACCCCTATGGTTTAACCTCTAAGTACTAGCAACCCTCTGGGAGGCACACATAGTCTCACCCCTCTGGTTCAGCTACGTAATTAAGCAGACTCTCTAGGGAAGCACTCACCGTCAATTCCCCCTATATTCTCGTATCATGATAAAGGATCTATGGGGAAGCACTCAACGTCAATTCCCCCTATGGCCCGCGTCATAATTTAAAGACTCTCTGGAGAAGCCCTTCCGTCAATTATCCACTTGGTCTCACATCGTGATTTAAAAGACACTCTGGAGAATCCCTTCCGCCAATTCTCCCTTTGGTCTACTACTCTAGGTTCTCACAGTCCTGAGTATAACAAAACATGCTCAGCGCGTGTGTATCATCCAAGTAAACCTCAAGAACTACTTGTCTATCAACTAAGGCTCAACAGCAAAGCAAAACAACAGTCCACAATCCTATAACTAGGCATGGAAAAGCAAACTGAGCACAAACAAAAATACTCTAATCACAAGCAATAACCTCTACTAAATCAATCAAGCAAAGCAGGAAAGAAACAAGGGCAAAACAGGAAACACGCAATACCCCATTCAAGGGTATTGGTGGAATTTGCACAAAATACTCAAAGAATTTCTACATAAAGGCACAAAGCACCTACCTCGATCCTAGGAGATCGATATACATGAACCTCGATGACATATCCCCATTAGAATGACGTAGATCTGAGAAAACGCACAAAACGTTCATCCCATGATATCTTGGAAACAAGGAGGAATCAAGAAACAAGGCTCAAGAAGAAGGAAGAACTCACCACTGCGATTCCAACGTAATCGACCGTGCTCAAATCGGAGAACGGACGGCGGGGCGGTCGACTGTCGAAGATCTGGTCGTACGGCTGCTCCCAGACAGTCAAAAACTGAAGAAGAAGGCGAATATGGGGGTTAGACGCGACCCCGGTCAATTTAATGAAAAAAAAGTACACGGCGTGTACTTTTGGAGTACACGGCGTGTACTTCAAATTTTACGTACTCCGAAATAACCGGACTCTACCTCATCCTTACACACCATGTGTGTGGCCCGGACACTGCCATCACATGGCTTCGAGCCAGAACAGAGTACACTGTCACGACCCGTCCTCGGGGCCCGTGCCGTGACTACCCCAAGCCCGCCTTCCATAGGCCAGGGGCTGGCGACTAGCACCAAGGCGTAAATCCCGGTAAAGGGAAGGCATTGTCTTTGTAAAGTAAATAAGCACCACAGAGTAAGCAAGCAGAAAAAGTAAATACTAAGTAAAAGCTGGTACAACAGTAAGTGCAGAAAAGTAAAGGGGGGCGGAAATACAAGCCCAACTGTAAAGTACAACTGAAAGGGGAAAAACAGTAACTGAAAAGTAAGGCCACAGCGTCGAGCTGTCCTCTAGAAGTCCCACCTGAAGGGTGAGTACAGATAGCCTCCACAGCTCCTCGGTCCAGCCATCTGCTCCGAGTACACTCCGCCCAGTGGTCCACCTCCAAGTACCGTCCTGCTCCACAATCCTCCACCGCGATCAGCGCTGTCCGTCGTCTGCAACCAACACAACGTAGTGCGGGCATAGCCCGTGCAGGGGTGAGTATAAGCTACTAAGTAGGGACCCCGATACCCCCGAAGGTCTCCCAGAATCCACGAAGGATAAACCACAAAGGAAAGATACAAATCACGAAGTAACATTCGACGCGGCTTAGGTATATTCCCATACATATACCTAAGTCATCAATTCTCGCTCGGCTCCAACATTTGAGCTCAAGTACAACCCAGTCCACACAGGAAAGCAAAACGTAAATCCACACAGGATAGCACAACACAATCCACAAAGGAAAGAAAAACGTAAATCCACACAGGATAGCACAACACAGTCCACAAAGGAAAGCAAACAGGGTTTCAGCTCACACAGGTATACTTCTTCGAATGATGATAGATATGATCACTGATCCATCTAAGTCGTCGGAACCACAAAGGATCGATAGGTACTAACCCCCACAAATGACCCACAAAGGATCTGACCCACAAAGGATCGATAGGTAACTAACCCCCGCAAAGACCCACACAGGATCGGGCCCACACAGGACCTCTAGGCGCTGGCCCACACAGGACCGCTGAGCACTGACCCACACAGGATCGGACCCACATAGGATCGGTAGCACTAACCCACAAAGGATCACTGAGTGTTGTAGTCGTCGCCGTCGAATCCACTGAGGATCTCTGCACAGTCGTCGTCGTCACAGTAGCAGTCGCAGCCAGCTCTAGGGTTCCCGCACATAGCAAGATCGTTCGGGAGGGTCCGCTCCACGAGCCGAGAGGCTGATACATCAACTGACACATATTCCAGAGTTGATGTATCCAAAATTTCCATATCGTCATCAGGAACTCAACGTCGCAGACGGCACGTCAATCGGACGCCCGGTCTGAGAGTTATTGGTTTTTTCGTCCCAGGGGCCCGGTTGGTTTTTAAGGCAAAACCAACCCGACCGTACTCCACCTGCGTCCAAACCTCGGGCGGAGTATGGAAAAAGATCCGTCTCACTTAGAGGAAAACAACAAAGTCGACGGCACGTCAAACGGGCGTCTGAAGCTCAAGATATGAGCGTTTTCGCTCCGAAGGCCCGGGTGGTTTTGTGTACGAACCAACCCGGCCGAACTCAAAGTATTCTGCAACCTTGAGTGCGATATACAGAAACGACCGTCTCGATCCAAGGATTACATCTCCGTTGACGGCGCGTCGTTCGGAGGCCCGTAGCTCAAGTTATGAGCAAAAGACCGAAAACGTCCGGAGATGGGGGGTCTGGGCCCGGACCGACCCGGCCCAACCCCCCCGGGTCGGCCCGAACCGGGTCGACCCGACCCGGTTCGGCGCGACCCTGTCCGGCCAGGGCGGCCCGGCCCGGCCTGGGCGCGACCTGGCTCGGCTCGGCCGAGCCGGCCGAGTGGAGGAAGCCCCGGGGTGGGAGCTGCCCCCGCGGAACCGGCTCGCTACCGCGGCTTCACCCGCGGCGGGTTTTGCCGGCGGCGCGCCGGGCACCGCTGCCGCCCGACGGAAGCTTCCGCGGGCCACCGGATGCGCTCCGGTGGTCCGTTTTGCGTGCGGTCTTCGCCAGCGGTCCTCCCGGGACTCAATCTTCCCTGCCAGGCCCTCGAATCACCCTTGCGGCCCCGTTTGTCGTCGTCTGCCGTTTCGTGCACCAAGAACGAAAAGGTGAGGTGGGTTCCGACTTGTTCGTTAGTCCGCACCCACCGTGTTAGCGGTCTTAAAGATATTCAACCAACAATATTTAAACGACCGGAGATTTAATCACAAAGATTTAAAGAATTAAACACCTACCTCGCCGTAGTCGTCGAGCGTGCGTTCTTCGCGGAATTGATCGTCACGGATGGAGGCGATCGTCGTGTCGCGGAAGGGCATCACGTCGTCGCGGAAAGGCATCACGTCGTTGAGGATTACGGTGTCGTGTTGACGAACTTGTCGTTGTCGATCGAAGGTTGTCGCGGGGTTGGATCGTCGCGGAAGAACGTCGCGGAAGAAGAATCGTCGGCGTCGCGGTACTTGGCGTCGCGTCGTCGATCTCCGAGGGCTCGGCGTTCTTCGTCGCCCTTCGTCTAAGGCTGGTGTTCTTCGCGTTCTTCGCGTTCTTCACAAAGGAGGATGAAGAACTTGAGGTTTCTGTCAAATCCTCTCAATGAACAACACTTAAGAAGAAAAGCGTTGATCTTATTTTATTAACATGCCAACAAACGAAAAAAAGAGATAAGTTAAGTAAAAACCCATTAATTCATAGAATTAATTCAACGAATAAAACCGCCCAATTAATAGGAGCTTTTAATTGTTTAAGAAACGCTCCAGTTGACTTTCAATCAATAGGGGTTTTCGCGGGTGCGTTACTTAGCGGAAAAGAAACGGTGGGCTCGTGCGGGCACCACCCCACAAATATCCTACCAAGAGAGTAGGATATTTTGAATTGTACCCTATCCGCTTTAACTTAGCTTAAGCAGCTTTAAGTGGCTTTTAAGTGGCTTAAGTGAAATAAAAATAAAGTTGTCGCACCACTTTATTTTATTTCTTAACTTAAAGCCCAAAAATTAAAAACCACACCCGAGCAAACACAACTCCGGAAGAGGCGTTTCTAAGAAAGTACCGGCGCTACGATTCCATCGGTGCCCTCAGAATTTGATTCCGATCACCAGTTCAAAATTTAGAAAAACCCTCTTGTTCGTTCACTGAACGTACCCGAGCCAAACTTCGAAAAATGATTCCGGGCACACCGGGCCTCAGAATTAGGTGCTGTCAGAAACTGCGTTCTTGTAAAATTCCAAAGAAAATTAAAAAAAAATTTCCTTGAAATTTACGGGTCTTTACATCACTCCCACCTCAGGGATTTACGTCCCCATAAAGATACATCATAATCTAGGGAAACAAATGTGGGTACTGAGCACGCATCTGAGCCTCTCGCTCCCAAGTGCTCTCTTGGAGGTTCCTGTGCTGCCATCTGATGCGTACAAGAGGAATCGATCATCCACGTAGGACCCACTCCTGTCGATCCTCGATCTCCACTGGAACCTCCGCAAAAGTCGCCCCATCGTCAACGTCCATCTCCCCATGGTCAATGATGTGTGTCGGGTCGTGCACATGTCTCCTCAGCTGAGATATGTGGAAGACGTCGTGCACCCGGTGCAACTGAGGTGGTAGAGCCAGGCGATAAGCCACCTCGCCAATCCTGCTGAGGACCTGGAATGGTCCGATGAAGCGTGGAGACAACTTTCCGCCTCAGCCAAATCTCCGTAATCCACGTCTAGGTAAGACACACAAGAAGACGTGGTTGCCATACTCGAACTCTTGTGGCCTCCGCCTCCTGTCAGTGTAAGACTTCTGCCGGCTCTGATCTGTCCTCATCCGCTCCTGGATGACCTGGACCTTCTATGTCGTGGCCCGGACCATCTCTGGTCCCACAAGTGCTGACTCCCCAAGGTCTGTCCAGCACAAAGGAGATCTGCAAGGTCTACCGTACAACGCCTCGTATGGTGCCATCCCTATGGTGGAGTGGTAACTGTTATTGTACGCGAACTCCACCAAGGGTAGGTGGTCCTCCCAGCTGCGACCAAAGTTGAGGACACTTGCACGGAGCATGTCCTTGAGAGTCTGAATGAGCCTCTCCGTCTGACCATCCGTCTGAGGGTGAAAGGCGGTGCTCAGACGTAGCTGCATCCCGAACGCCTCCTGCAACCCCTTCCAAAGCCGGGAAGTAAAGCGAGCATCTTGATCGGAGACGATAGATGATGGAACACCATGAAGCTGTACAATCTCTTGAACGTAGAGACTCCCCAAGCTCTCCACTGAGCCCTGCTCTCTGATGGGTAAGAAGTGAGCCGATTTGGTGAGTCGGTCGACAATCACCCAAATGGAGTCGTGACCTCTAGAAGTGCGTGGAAGTCCAGTTATGAAATCCATAGATATGCCGTCCCACTTCCACTCCGGGACCTCCAAGGGCTGTACCAAGCCTGCTGGTACCTGAAGGTCTACCTTCACCCGCTGGTAGGTGAGGCATCGAGAAACGAACTCTGCCACATCCTTCTTCATGCCTGGCCACCAGTGCTGTCGTCTGAGGTCCTGGTACATCTTCGCCACTCCAGGATGTACCGCCAAAGGATAAGTGTGAAACTATCTCAGCACCTCCTCTCCTAAAGCGACTGGTACCAAGGTACATCCTCTGAAAAGGATGTCGTGCTCTACTCCCAAGGAGAAGCCATCATGTGCCTGTCCTAAGGATATCTGTGCACGCCGCGTCTCACAGTCAGCGTCCCCACGCTGTGCCTCTCTAACCCGCTGTAGTAGTGGAGGAGTGACTGTGAGAGACTGAAGGAAGGCTACTCCATCTCTATCCACGAAGGATATCTGCAAAGCGGCTAGCTGCTCTGTCGCCTTCTCAAGTAGCTGAATGCCCGTCCTCCTGCTGAGAGCATCGGCTAACACGTTCCCCTTCCCAAGAGTATAGACTATCTCAAATTCATAGTCCTGGAGGAACTCGAGCCATCGCCGCTATCTCAGATTTAGATCCTTCTGAGAGAAGATGTATCTGAGACTCTGATGGTCAGAAAAGACTATAAAGCGCTCGCCCATTAGATAGTGTCGCCATGTCTTCAGAGCGAAGACCACTGCTGCTAAATCCAGGTCATGGGTAGCGTAGTTCTGCGCATGCGGCCTCAACTGACGTCATCCATAGGCGATCACTACCCTCTCCTACATCAGGACACATCCGAGTCAGGTCCCTGATGCATCGAAGTAGACTACGTACCCTACTCCCTCCTCAGGAAACCTCAAGATAGGTGCGCTGGTCAATCTCTATCTCAGCTCCTGGAAGCTCTGCTGACATCTGTCTGACCACACGAAGGGTTTCCCCTTCTTCGTCAAAGCTGAGAGTGGTGCCACAACTCTGGAGAAATCTGGCACGAATCTCCAATAGTATCTAGCTAGTCCCAAGAAACTCCGCACCTCTGTCACGATCTGGGGTGGCTCCCAAGCTAGCACCGCCTCGATCTTCGCGGGATCCACCGCAACTCCCGCCTCAGAGATGACGTGTCCCAAGAAGTGGACCTCACGTATCCAGAACTGGCACTTTGAGAGCTTACCATAAAGCTGGTGCTCTCGGAGTGTGTCTAGCACAACCCGTAAGTGGTAGGCGTGATCCTCCTCAGTCGTCGAGTAAATCAAAATGTCGTCGATGAAGACTACGACAAATTGATCGAGGTATGGCTGAAAGATCCTGTTCATGAGGCCCATGAACACTACTGGAGCATTGTTTACACTGAATGGCATAACCAAAAACTCATAGTGGCCATACCGACATCTGAAGGCCATCTTCTGCACGTCCTCATCTTGAACTATGAGCTGATGATAGCCTGACCTGAGGTCTATCTTCGAGAACCACCATTCTCCCTTGAGCTGATCAAAGAGGTCATCAATCCTCGGTAGCGGATACTTGTTCCTCACTGTCACCTGGTTCAGGCGACGATAGTCGACACAAAGTCACAAGATCCTGTCTGCCTTCTTGGCGAACAATATCGGGGAAGCCGAGGGTGAAACGTTGGGTCAGATGAATCCCTTTCCCTGAAAGTCCTCCAACTGTACTTGTAGCTCTCGAAGCTCAGCGGGGGCCATCCGATATGCTGGAGTCGATATCGGGGCTGTCCCTGGGTACATGTCAATATGAAAGTCTACCTCTCTGCGAGGAGGTATCCTTAGAACGTCGTTGGGAAAGACGTCCGCGTACTGATCCACCACTGCAGGAAAACTAGGACACCGCATGTCAACTGCTCCTAGGATGAGGCTAGCCAACTGGTGAGTGATGGGCTGTCCTCTCCTCTGCGGTAGTCCATCCTGTGCTACGAAGGCTCCCTTCTCGCCGGTGAATGTGAACCTGCTCCTGTCGGTGCGTACACATCGCACCTTGCGCCTAATACAGTCAATCTGTGCATGGAATGTAGACAAACAATCCATGCCCAAGATGACATCGTAAGGCCTCGACGCCGCTACAAGAAGATCCCAGCTGAAGCTCTCTCCTCCTAGAGTAAGCTCACACTGCCGGCACCAGTGCGTAATCGTCGAGTCTGCTCCCGTAGGAGTCTCTAGATGTAAGGATCGAGCCAACGGCTCTGTCGGAATCTCCGACCTCCGAACAAGGGCAGCGACTATGAAAGAGTGACTCTCTCCTGTGTCTATAAGTACTACAGCAAGGGTGGAATAGAAACAGATAGTACCTCGAATCATCTCGGGCGCGCCGTGGTCGTAGGCCTCCGCTGCCTGGAGTTGTGCCTGTCTATGCCCTCCAGCTCCCTGTGGCCGGGGTGGACCTCTTGGTGGTGGTGGTGGTAGAGCCTCAAAGCGTCACCCACCACCTGCTGCTCGGCCAACTCCTCTGCCTCGTCCGCCTCTTCCCTGCGGACCGCCACGGTTGACCCTCTGCCTCTGCCTGGGTGGCCCCTCAACTGTCTGCTGCTCCTCGACACGGTGGGTCGGGCAGTCACGAGCCATGTGACCCTGTCCGCCGCATGTGTAGCACTGCCTGTCTCTCGAAAGACTGGATCCGCGCTGTGTGCCCCTCACAGCTGAGCCAGTGTCCTGAGGCTATCTACGTGAGGGTCTGGCCTGTCGGGACCCCTGAGTCATCCGTCGACTGCCTGCTGCGGAAGACTCTGCTACGTGCCACCCCGCGGTAGGTCTCGCCGCTGGAGAAGTCTCAGAAAGAAAGCTCTCAATCAAAAGGGCTCACTCTAGTACTCCTTCCTGGGTCGGGATGCTGAGGGAGATCAGCGATGCCCTGATCTCGTGTCTCAATCCCTGCTCAAAGGTCCGGGCTCGGAAGAATGGGTCCCATACCATGTCGGTCGAGTAGCGCGAGAGATTGGTAAATCTTACCGAGTACTGGGCAACCGCCAAGCTGCCCTGCCGCAACTGAAGAAGCTCCTGGATGCGCACCGCACGGAGGGTGTCCGGGACGAACTCTAAGCGGAAGAGGCCCTCAAAGTTTGTCCAGAGGAGAGATGCCTCATCGTGCACCTGGAGCATCAAGCTCCACCATCGTCCCGCTGCTGCGTGCAGTAGGCTCGCTGCGAGGATCACCATGAGGTCTGCTGGTGTCCTCACTAGCCTGAAAACTCATACCACTGCCTCCAGCCAGTCCTCGGCTGCCTGGGGGTCCGTCTCCCTGCGAAACCTGGGCGGTCGCTGGTGCAGGAACTCATGCAGTGCACTGAGGCGACGTGCATCGTCAGCGACTAGGGCTGGAAGCATCGGTGGCTCGGCGGGTAGAGGTACCGCCGGTGCCTCTGCTGTCAAAGGGCCCTGTACCGAGGCCTCGTCGCTCGGCGGGCTCTCGTCACGTACGAATCTCAAAACCCTAGCTGGCTGCCATCGTGGGGCCATCCTGAAAAGAAACAGGAGCACCACGGTCAGAACAATATACCTGGTGAGATGACATAAAGTAATCACAAAGAAAACTTGTAGCACACATGCAATCACTGTTTTCGTGCATTAAGTCAGAAATCAGAAGTCAGGGTCCTGGTGTACGGATACGTCGGCCGCCGCACCAACACTGGACTCCCTGGACTGATAACCACACCCAATACGCTAAACACTATTGCTTCACATAGAAAAGATCAGAGTCCGCGGTAGAACCGAATTTCTCTGATACCAATTTGTCACGACCCGTCCTCGGGGCCCGTGCCGTGACTACCCCAAGACCGCCTTCCATAGGCCAGGGGCTGGCGACTAGCACCAAGGAGTAAATCCCGGTAAAGGGAAGGCATTGCCTTTGTAAAGTAAACAAGCACCACAGAGTAATCAAGCGGAAAAAGTAAATACTAAGTAAAAGCTGGTACAACAGTAAGTGCGGAAAAGTAAAGGGGGCCGGAAATACAAGCACAACTGTAAAGTACAACTGAAAGGGGAAAAACAGCAACTGAAAAGTAAGGTCGCAGTGTCGAGCCGTCCTATGGAAGTCCCACCTGAAGGGTGAGTACAGATAGCCTCCATAGCTCCTCGGTCCAGCCGTCTGCTCTGAGTACACTCCGCCTAGTGGTCCACCTCCAGGTACCGTCCTGCTCCGCAATCCTCCACCGCGATCAGCGCTGTCTGTCGTCTGCAACCAACACAACGTAGTGCGTGCATAGCCCATGCAGGGGTGAGTATAAGCTACTCAGTAGGGACCCCGAGACCCCCGAAGGTCTCCCAGAATCCAAGAAGGATAAACCACAAAGGAAAGATACAAATCACGAAGTAACATCTGACGCGGCTTAGGTATATGACCATACATATACCTAAGTCATCAATTCTCGCTCGGATCCAACATCCGAGCTCAAGTACAACCCAGTCCACACAGGAATGCAAAACGTAAATCCACACAGGATAGCACAACACAATCCACAAAGGAAAGCAAAACGTAAATCCACACAGGATAGCACAACACAGCCCACAAAGGAAAACAAACAGGGTTTCAGCTCACACAGGTATACTTCTTCGAATGACGATAGAGATGATCACTGATCCATCTAAGTCGTCGGACCCACAAAGGATCGATAGGTACTAACCCCCGCAAATGGCCCACAAAGGATCTGACCCACAAAGGATCGATATGTAACTAACCCCCGCAAAGACCCACACAGGATCGGGCCTACATAGGACCTGTAGGCGCTAGCCCACATAGGACCACTGAGCGCTGACCCACACAGGATCGGACCCACACAGGATCGGTAGAACTGACCCACAAAGGATCGCTGAGTGCTGTAGTCGTCGCCGTCGAATCCACTGAGGATCTCTGCACAGTCGTCATCGTCACAGTAGCAGTCGCAGCCAGCTCTAGGGTTCCCGCACACAGCAAGATCGTTCGGGAGGGTCCGCTCCACGAGCCGAGAGGCTGATACATCAACTGACACATAGTCCAGAGTTGATATATCCAAAAGTTCCGTATTGTCATCAGGAACTCAACGTCGCAGACGGCGCGTCAATCGGACGCCCGGTCTGAGAGTTATTGGCCTTTTCGTCCCAGGGGCCCAGTTGGTTTTTAAGGAAAAACCAACCCGACCGTACTCCACCTGCATCCAAACCTCGGGCGGAGTATGCCAAAAGATCCGTCTCATTTAGAGGAAAACAAAAAAGTCAACGGCACGTCAAACAGGCGTCTGAAGCTCAAAATATGAGCGTTTTCACTCCGAAGGCCCGGGTGGTTTCGTGTACGAACCAACCCGGCCGAACCCAAAGTATTCCAAAACCTTGAGTGCGATATACCGAAACGACCGCGTCGATCCAAGGATCGCATCGACGCTGACGTCGTGTCGTTCGGAGGCCCGTAGATCAAGTTATGAGTAAAATACCAAAAACGTCCGGAGACGGGGGGTCTGGGCCCGGACCGACCCGGCCCAACCCCCCTGGGTCGGCCTGAACTGGGTCGACCCGATCCGGGTCCAGGTCCGATCTGGCCCGGCCAGGGCAGCCCGGCCCAGCCAGGGTGCGACCCGGCCCGGCGGGTCGGCCCGGCTCGGCTCGGCCGAGCCGGCCGAGCGGAGGAAGCCGCGGGGTGGGCGCTGCCCCCGCGGAATTGTAACGCTGCGGCCCCGGGTAGGGCCGCCTCGCCAGCGGACATGGCGGCCGGGCCGCGTCCCTCTTCCCGGTTCCGCGTGGCCACGGAACCGGCTCACCGCCGCGCCGGCGTGGCGCGCCAGCGGGAGCTTCTGCGGGCCACCGGATGCGCTCCGGTGGTCCGTTTTGCGTGCGGTCTTCGCCAGCGGTCCTCCCGGGACTCAATCTTCACTGCCAGGCCCTCGAATCGCCCTTTCGGCCCCATTTTTCATCGTCCTCCATTTCGCGCACCAAGAACGAAAAGGTGCGGTGGGTTCGGACTTGTTCATTAGTCCGCACCCACCGCGTTAGCGGTCTTAAAGATATTCACCCAACAATGTTTAAATGACCGGGGATTTAATCACAAAGATTTAAAGAATTAAACCCCTACCTCGCCGTAGTCGTCGAGCGTGCGTTCTTCACGGAATTGATCGTCACAGATGGAGGCGATCGTCGCGTCACAGAAGGGCGTCACATCGTCGCGGAAAGGCGTCGCGTTGTCGCGGATTACGGTGTCGCGTCGACGAACTTGTCGTTGTCGATCAAAGGTTGTCGTAGGGTTGGATTGTCGCGGAAGAACGTCGTGGAAGAAGAATCGTCGGCGTCGCGGTACTTGGCGTCGCGTCGTCGATCTCCGAGGGCTCGGCGTTCTTCATCGCCCTTCGTCGAAGGCCGGCGTTCTTCGCGTTCTTCATTTGGTCTTATTTTATTAACATGCCAACAAACGAAAAAAAGAGATAAGTTAAGTAATGACCCATTAATTCATAGAATTAATTTAACGAATAAAAACACCAAATTAATAGGAGCGTTTAATTGTTTAAGAAACGCTCCAGTTGACTTTCAATCAATAGGGGTTTTCGCGGGTGCGTTACTTAGCGGAAAAGAAACGGTGGGCTCATGCGGGCCCCACCCCAAAAATATCCTACCAAGAGGGTAGGATATTTTGAATTGTACCCTATTCGCTTTAACTTAGCTTAAGAAGCTTTAAGTTGATTTTAAGTGGCTTAAGTGAAATAAAAATAAAGTTGTCACACCACTTTATTTTATTTCTTAACTTAAAGCCCAAAAATTAAAAACCACACCCGAGAAAATGAAACTCCGGAAGAGGCATTTCTAAGCAAGTACCAGCGCTGCAATTCCATCGGTGCCCTCATAATTCGATTCCGAGCACCGGTTTAAAAGTTAGAAAAACCCGCTCGTTTATTCACTGAATGTACCCGAGCCAAACTTCGAAAAATGATTCCGGGCACACCGGGCCTCGGAATCAGGTGCCGTCAGAAACTGCGTTCTTGTAAAATTCCAAAGAAAATTAAAAAAAAATTTCCTTGAAATTTACAGGTTTTACATACATGGCGTGTACTCAGAAAGTACACGGCGTGTACTTCTGAAATTTCCAGAAAATTCATTTTTTTCTCAAAAACTCCAGAAAAAGGAAAACATACCTGAAAAGAGATCTGGGTTCTTACAAACTTCCCCCCTTATAGAAATTCGTCCCCGAATTTCCCTAACGAGGCGGAGAAGGAGAAACCCCGAACAGCTCCAGCCACTGCGATCGAACATCGGCCTCCCTCTCCCAGGTCTCGTCCTATACTCGTCCGTGCTGCCATAGCACTCGTACCAGAGGAACAGACCGCCCACAGAGAACCTTTTTACTACGATCGACAATCCAGATAGGATGCTCCTCGAACGACGCATCCTCTTCAAGCTCGACTTCCTTGGGCTGAAAGACATGAGATGGGTCTGAAAAGTAACTTCGGAGCTGAGAGACGTGGAAGACGTCATGCATGGCCTGATACCTCTGAGGTAGTTGCAACCGATAGGCGACTGGTCCCACTCTCTCCAAAACCTCAAACAGCCCGACATACCACGACAAAAGCTTACCCTGTCTCCGAATCCTCTTGTGTCCCAACCTAGGTGCGACACATAGGAAAACCCGATCACCGACCTCAAACTCCAGAGGTCGTCTCCGCTGATCCGCATAAGACTTCTGTAGAGACTGCACTGTAGTCATCCTCTTCCGAATCAGCTCTATCTGCTCTGAAGTCTCCTGAACAAGACGAGGTCCCAGCAAAGCTGCCTCTCCTGCCTCCAGCTAGCATAAGGGTGATCGGCATGGCCTACTGTACAAAGCCTCGTATGGCACCATCTGAATGGTCGCCTGGAAACTGTTGTTGTAGGCAAACTCCACCAGAGGAATATGCTTCTCCCAAGAACCTCCAAAGTCAAGGATGCAAGCTCGGAGCATATCCTCAAGCACCTGGATCGTGCGCTCGAACTGGCCATCAGTCTGGGGATGGTATGCTGTACTCAAAAGTACCTATGTACCCAAGGCCTTCTGAAGTCCCTTCCAGAACCGAGAGGTAAAGCACGCATCTCTGTCTGAAACAATAGAGTGCGGAACTCCATGCAGAAGAATGATCTCTTTGATGTAAAGTCGTCCCAGATCATCGACACTAAAGGTCTCCTTGATCGGCAATAAGTGAGAAACCTTCGTAAGTCTGTCGATGACAACCCAGACATCATCTTTTCCCCGAGGTGACCTCGGCAACCCGGTCACAAAGTCCATCATAACATCGTTCCACTTCCACTCCGGAATGGGTAACTGCTGTAAAAGGCCTGCTGGTCGTTGATGCTCTGCTTTCACCCGCTGACAAGTAGAACATATCAAGACAAAACCAGCGACATCCTTCTTCATACCTGGCCACCAGTACTAGCGATGAAGATCCCGATACATCTTGGTGACGCCAGGATGAACTGCCCAAACTGAGGAAGGGAAATCCCGCATTACCTCCTCGCGTATGTCTGCTGACACCCATACGCGTCCTTGGAAGCACAAGATCTCATCCTTGCCCACTGTCCATCCAGGAAGAGGGTCCTCTCCTGACACACTCTCCCATAGAACTAAGCCTTCCGAGTCTGATAGCTGCCTCATCCATACCCAATCAAGTAGCGTGGAAGTAATAACTACAGAAGATAGAAAAGTCTATCCCCGTCTGTTGTGCACCTCTTGATGCATCTCAGAGAACAGAGCCATCAGCTGCCACTCACTACTGGAATCCTGAACTGCCTGAATCTGAGTTCTCTGGCTCAATGCATCTGCCACGGCGTTGCCCTTTCCCGGCGTATAGGCAAGCTCGAAGTCAAAAGACTGTAGATACTCAATCCACCTGCGCTGACTCAGATTCAGATCACGTTGAGTGAAGATATACTTTAGGCTCTTGTGGTCAGTGAAGACCAAAAATTTCTCTCCCAGAAGATAGTGTCTCCAACAACGCAAAGCATGAACAACAGCTACCAACTCTAGATCGTGCGTAGGGTAGTTCCTCTCATGTGGCCTCAGTTGCCGAGACCCATACACAACGACTCCATCTTCCTGCATAAGCACAGCTCCCATCCCGATACCTGAAGCATCATAGTAAACAGTGTAGCTCTTGCCTGGCTCTGGCAAGACTAGTATCGGTGCTGACGTCAACCTCCCTTTCAGCTCCTGAAAGGCTGACTCACAAGAATCTGACCATAAGAACTTCGCCCCCTTCTTGGCCAGACCTGTCAAAGGTGCTGCTAAACGGGAAAAGTCCCGAATGAAGCGTCTGGAGTATCCATCCAGCCCTAGGAATCTCCGTACCTCAAAAACATTCTTCGGATACTCCCAGGAAACTACAGCTCTCACTTTCTCTGGGTCCACAGATACTCCTGTCTCTGAGATTACATGACCCAAGAAGTGAATCTGATCCATCCAGAAGTGGCACTTCGAGAGTTTAGCATAAAGCTGATGCTCTCTCAGTGTACTCATAACGATCTCAAGATGGGTGGCATGGTCGTGTTGAGTGTGAGAGTACACCAAGCTATCGTCCATGAAGACCACGACGAAGGAGTCCAAGTAAGGATGGAACACTCGGTTCATCGGTGCCATGAAAACTGCAGGTGCATTCGTGAGTCCGAAAGGCATGACTGTATACTCGTATAGACCATACCTGCTCCTGAAGGATGTCAAAGGTATATCTAATGGTCTAACGCGCAACTGATGATAACCGGACCTCAAGTCGATCTTCGAGCACACCCGGGATCCTCGAATCTGATCAAATAGGTCATCAATCCGTGGCAAGGGATATTGGTTCTTGACCGTTAACCGGTTTAGCTTCCGATAATCCACACAAAGCCGAAGGGTACCGTCTGCCTTCTTCACAAACAGAACAGGCGAACCCCAAGGAGAAGTACTGGGTCGGATGAAACTCTTAGCCTGTAACTCCTCCAAATACTTCTTGAGCTCCTGCAACTCAAATGTGGCCATCCTATAGGGAGGAATGGACACCAGTGCCGATCCTGGCACGAGCTCAATAGAGAAGTCTACCTCACGCTCTGGAGGCAAACCTGAAAAGTCCTCTGGAAAGACATCCCTAAAGAGATCCACCACTGGAGGAAAGTACAACTTTGGAGTCCCCTGGTCATCCAGATAAAGACTAGCAATCTGGGCCGTCACTCCTCCTAGCCCAAGATGCTCGAGTCCTGCCCGACTCGCCCAAACGTCCCATTCACCTCTGTGAAGGAAATATTCACCTTCTGGTGAGATGAAACTGACTCTGCGGTGATAGCAGTCGATGACTGCCCGGAAGGGAATCAACCAGTCCATGCCGAGAATGATATCATAGCCTGTCATCTCTAGGACATAGAGATCTCATAAAAAGAGATACCCTGCAACCTCGAGAGGGCACTCTCTACACTGACGTACACTAGATGTCCACTTCCCCAAGGGTGTGTCTAGTGTCAACGAGTCAGCAGAAGAAAAGATGCAGAGTCCAAGGCTCTCCACAACAGCAACAAAGATAAAACTATGCATAGCACCAGTATCGAAAAGGGCTGAAGATAAATCTGAGGCTACTAAAATCGTTCCTCGAACAGTAGAAGGGATGGGATCCTGCTCATGATAAGTTTGCTCCAAGGCGAAAGACTGGCCTGTACCACGGCCCTGCGCCCCTGTTTGACCACTCTGAGCTGAACCGTTCTGCTGGTGCTGAGGAACTGGTGGCTGAACTCCACGGCCTCAACCTCCACCTCGGCTCGAACGGCCGGAAGAACTCCAGTTCCCTGACTGGTGAGAGACTGGTGGGGCTGATCCTGAACGAGGAGTCATGGAAGAACCCCAGTCACTTGTTGCTTGTGGGAAAACCTGGAAGAAACGCTGAAGGTGACCCAACTTGCCGCAAGATCGGCACTCCACGGGGTCTCTCTGGCACTGTGGCCTCGTGTGCCCTGTCCGGCCACACTGGTAGCATGTCACCTGGCTGCCTGATGATGCGTCTCGCTTCCTCGAATCACCGTGCGTAGGCTCCCTACGGCGCTTCTTGCTGTCATCTGAAGGAAATCTAGCTCTGGAAGTAGAACTGCCCTGACTCGCAGCTCCAGAGTCTCTCAGATTGCACTCTGCAATCAGTGCCTGGTTGACGATGGAAGTAATGGAAGTCAGCTGGAAGATGTTCACATGTGAGCAAATCTCCCTCCCGAGTCCATCCTCAAACTTCCTCGCCAAGAACACGCCACTCCTATCCCGAAGGGGTGTAAAATGCTACAGATCAATGAAACAAGAGGAATACTCCATGACAGATAGAGTATCCTGCTCCAAGCTCATGAACTCCCGGGCTCGATCGGCCCTCAGGGTGTCCGGGTAGAAGTAGTAGTAAAACACGTGCTAGAACTCCTCCCAAGTCATAGCCTGCTGCTGACCCGCCTGTGAGATCACGTCCCACCACCTCTTGGCGGAGTCTCGGAGCATGTAGGTGGTGAGCTTGACCCGCCTCTCTGGAGGCGTCTCCAGATGCTCGAATATAGTCAGCATGGCTTCCATCCATGACTCTGCAGCCTGAGGTCCTCCCTCCCCCGAGAACGTGGGAGGATCCTGCTGCTGAAAGACCCGCGTCAAGTCTTCCATAGACGAGGCAGGAGGTGGTGCTCCCTGGAAGGCCTGCATCATCCTCATGAAACCTTACCTGAACTGCGCATCAGCGCCTGCGACTGGTACGACAACCGGTTCCAAGGCTGGCTCGGCTGGGGGATCGACAGGAAGTCCCTGATCAGCCCTGTCTGGCATCTGATCACTGCCTGACGACAGAAGTATGACCGAAGGATGTCTCAGAGGCATAGATTTGAAAGATCAAAATCACACCTTAGATCAGAACAACAAGGACAGATAACACAAGAGTACAAAATGGGAACAGGGGAAAAAACACACAAGATTGCAAAACACGACTACACGACGTGTATAAAACTACAAGGCGTGTATACTTAAACCACTGACATGGGTGTGTACTCCAACCCAACGAGTCGTGTACACTTCAAACTACACAGAATATTGACCCCCACACACGACATGTACTAGAAAATATTCCCCTGCCCGAGTCTCCTTACACGGCTAACCCACACGGTCCGACTCAACCCGAGACTACAAGACGTGTTCGAAACAAACATGGATTGCACTAGACAAGGATCCGACGGTCCGTGTTGTTGAGTACACGACCGTCTACATGACTGGACCTTTACACGGCGTGCTACGAACAAGTACGGCGTGCATAGGTGAAGGCGACACCATCCCGTGTTGTTCGTGACACGACCGGGTACCTGGGAAAGACTACACAGCGTTTTCCGAACAAACACGGCGTGTGGACGAGAAGGTAACGCCGGCCCGTGTTGTTCGTGACATGGTCGGGTACCTAGGAAAGACTACACGGCATGTTCCCTAAGGACACGACGTGTTCTAGCCAAGCCTCCCTGCCCCGTGTTATTAGTGACATGGCCGGGTACACGGCCTTGAACTCACACGGCGTGTACCAATGGTACACGACATGTTCCCGAAGTTACTACCACGACACCGTGTTCTACTCACACGGTCAGTGAAACGGCCTGAAAACTACACGGCGTGTGCCCGAAAAGTATACGCCGTGTATTCTGGGTTTTTCTGGGTAGTAGCTCAGAAACTGCACAGAATTCCAGAACCACTAAAAACGAGGGAAAGGATGCCAAATTCTGATCCGTGAGGGCCCATAACACCTCAAGAACCAAAATTCAGTGTTCATTTTAAGCAAGGAACAAAGAAACAGTTTTCTAACACAACAGCAGAGAATCTATCAAACAACTATCACAACAACGTGCATAATCTACACAAAGTCTATCACAACAGCATGAAATCGCTAATGCACCCTAGATGGCATGGTAAGAATGCATGACATGTGATTTCTACAAGTTCCTATATGATGTATGAGATGGAATGGTAAGAATGCATGACATGTGATTTCTACAAGTGACTATATGATGCATGAGATGGCATACCCTCATCTCATCAGGTTGTGACAGAAATAGAATGGAAATATCAAAACAATAACCGAACAAGTCATATGAATCACTCTAGGTGAAAACATACCAACCATAAAATATCAAAACTAGAAAACTGCAATTAACGAGGTAGTATAGTTTTTCCATGTACACGGGTTAGCTACTCCCGAGCACAACTTAATGCCAAGTACCGAATCCGTCTTATCCCTAGATAAGGTCTCTAAACAGTAAAGCAAGAGAAAAGAACTCCTCTGATACCACTTTGTAACGTCCCGAGTCCGGAGCCCCTCCACTGGTGCCCCGTACCCGGTTAGCCACATGACCTCAAGCACGTTTCCCTGAATGCCAGAGGCTGCTGACTAGTAGTGAGGGCCTTGGTGAGTCGGTGGGGAAACTATGAACTCATTCGGTAAGGTACACAAGGTAAGAAACAACAATAAACAACAGAAGCAGTAAACAACACGCATAATAACAGAAACCAAACAGCGGAAGCAATGCAGATGTATAACAATGATGACAATAATGCAGCAGGTACAAGTATCTATGGAAAACAGCTAACACAACAACGTGCTGGAATACAAATGAAACAAAGTGAAAAAAGAAAAACAAAGAATGCTCCTCAGCATCGCGAGCCATGGCTCGGTCCCATGCTCCCCAGCTCCTGGTGCAGTCAAGATCCTAAAGTAGAAGGGCGCTTGCCCTTGTCTATACCTGCAGCAGCATAGTCTGCTTGAGCCCAAAAGCATGACCCAAACAGGGTGTGAGATACAATACTAGTAGGCAACCACCAAAATATCTGTTTCTAACAGTCAATGAATACATGGAAGTACTAAAACAAGAAGCAGTAAACAGAAAAGCACAAAACAGCTACAATCCAAAGCTCTAACAAGTAATTCACACAAGTAAGCAGTCAACAACAAGAAGTAAACAGGTAACCCTCTGGGTAGCTCTCACAGTCTAACCCCTATGGTTTAACCTCTAAGTACTAGCAACCCTCTGGGAGGCACACACAGTCTCACCCCTCTGGTTCAGCTAAGTAATTAAGCAGACTCTCTGGGGAAGCACTCACCGTCAATTCCCCCTATAGTCTCGTATCATGCTAAAGGATCTCTGGGGAAGCACTCAACGTCAATTCCCCTTGTGGACCGTGTCGTAATTTAAAGACTCTCTGGAGAATCCCTTTCATCAATTCTCCACTTGGTCTCACATCATGAATTAAAAGACACTCTGGAGAAGCCCTTCCGTCAATTCTCCATTTGGTCTACTACTCTAGGTTCTCATAGTCCTGAGTATAACTAAACATGCTCAGCATGTGTGTATCGTCGAAGTAAACCTCAAGAACTACTTGGATATCAACTAAGGCTCAACAGAAAAGTAAAACAATAGTCCACAATCCTATAATTAGGAATGTCAAAGAAAACTGAGCACAAACAAAAATACTCTAATCAAAAGCAATAACCTCTACTAAAGAAATCAAGAAAAGAAGGCAAGAAACAAGGGAAAAACAGGAAACACGCAATACCCCGTTCAAGGGTATTGGTGGAATTTGCACAAAATACTCAAAGACTTTCTACAGAAAGGCACAAACCACCTACCTCGATCCTAGGAGATCGATATACGTGAACCTCAATGATAGATCCCCCTTAGAACGATGTAGATATAAGAAAACACACAAAACATTCATCCCACTATAACTTGGAAACAAGGAGGAATCAAGAAACAAGGCTCAAGCAGAAGGAAGAACTCACCGCTGCGATTCCAACGCAATCGACAGTGCTCAAATCGGATAACGGACGGCGGAGCGGTCGTCCGTCGAAGATCCGGTCGTACGGTCTCTCCCGGACGGTCGAAAACTGAAGAAGAAGATGAATATGGGGGTTAGACGCGACCCCGTTCTGTTTAATGAAAAAAAAGAAAGTACACGGCGTGTACTTTTGGAGTACACGGCGTGTACTTCAAATTTTCCATACTCCGAAATAACCGGCCTCCACCTTAGCCTTACACACCGTGTGTGTGGCCCGAACACGGCCAGCACACAGCTTCGAGCTGGAACAGAGTACATGGCGTGTACTTCTGAAATTTCCAGAAAATTCATTTTTTTCTCAAAAATTCCAGAAAAAGGAAAACATACCTGAAAAGAGATCTGGGTTCTTACAATATGGAAAATCACATAACTAGGTTTATAAATAGAAGAAAATGGGTGATAAGTTAAAATATTTACATGGAGGAAAAAACAATGTCCAGATAATTATGAAGAGTGACAGAGAACATTGATCGTAAGAAATTGAACGTTCATGATAAAGTTAAAAACCAAAAAACCATAAATCAATAAGGTGTGAAAAAATCATCAATTTATCAAAATTGAATGTAATAATAAAACTTTTTTATTTCAATATCCATTCCCTAGTGCTGATAAATTCCTTTACGATATATACTACTCATATAAGTTAATATATATACTTGAAAATTACAATTTCATAATTTAAACGATTTCCACCACAAAATCCTTTTTTCTCCAAAGGGTGAGTATTCAAGATGAATTTTTCATGCATGAAGTAATAAAAGAGACATCATAATCCACAAAATTATGTTAATATATTCTTCCAATATTTAAATATGATAAAAAATTGAATTTTTAGCACAAGGTAATAAAATCTACAAAGTATACAAACCTTCATAGTTGACTACAAAATAAGAAGAATGGTTATACTTAGATCATTTCATAAATAACTTCATAACTCAAATAAACTCAATATTAAAGAATGTTTTAACCTTATAGGTGTTCTCATACCATTCTACTTATATCTGAAATTTTTTCATTCTACCCCCATAATCATTAATTTTAAATTAGATTCTATCCTAAGGGTTGCATATTCCCTAACCCAATGAAATATCTTCAAAAATATCATTAATCACCATGATAAATTTTATATTTTTGTTAATTGAACCAAAATATAATGGATCAAATTTAGATAATAACATGAAAGGTAATCATTATCTTGATCACAAATATCTCTGAAGAAATTTACCTTTCAATGAATCTATTTTCAAATATCACAATTATCTATATCCCACTATCCAATAGACTATATTTTACTTAACATAAAATCATATACTAACCAAAATTTTTATTTAAAAATCAATGGATTATTCTTCCTAAAACCCCATTACAATTTTAAATCACCTAAAAATCACATTATAAAAAACATCAAAAGGGGAATAATTGCTTTTGAACTTTTGACCAACAAATTATAAACCCATGATGGTATTCTTAAATCATAAGTTAGTCTCACATGGAAACAAATATGCTTCTAAAAAGTAACAGAAACCTTATTCATTAAAAAAATCATAGACTAATGAATATATTCCATAAATACAAAAATATTGAAAAATCCATCATAGATAACATAAAAACATTATCGGCAATCACTAATCATATTTATGAAGACAAATATTTTCCCATTTATTTCATCAATGTTAATCATAACTTTATCTTGGCTAAAATTATGACATTATAACTAAATAACATCTATTTATTATCAGTACCATTGATAATATGTTTCCAAATCCTTAAAAAAATACTATAGAACAATACTTATATATCTCATGCTTATTTTAACATGAATATTATTGATATAACACTTCTAAAACATAATTATCAAATGTTATAAACAATTCAAACCTTCCCCTTCAACAATTTGAATAACATAGGTTATTCATTGGCCATAAAGTTAACCCTTGGATTTGGGAATTGGATTTGATAATGACCATAATACCCATACATAAGATATTAAACTATAAATGGAACTTTAGAATGAACTTCTTTTCCATTCATCAAACTGTTTTTTTTTCATGGAAATTAATTTCTATATGCCATTCATTTCTACATAGAAAACATATTATTTTTTCCATTATGACATTTCCTTGAGTGATTCTTCCCACATTATGTACATATAGGAAAATGAATCTTATTTTCTCCATGGACTTAATTATACTCTATTTTTTATTATTAGGTGTGTTAATAATATCATCCAATTTGAGGTTTTTAATCACATAACAAGATATATGATGATAAGTAATATAAAGTTTTATCATTATATCTCTAATTACACTTGGTTTTTCATAAGTAAAATCATTAAATCATCTATCAAATTCAGTTTTAAAACAACCCCTCCTTTCCTAATAATTAACTGAAACTGAAACTAATAGTTTTAGAATTAAACATCATTGTGGGAAACCACATTATCATGAAAAATAATTTATATTATTTATAAATAATAAAACATTATTTTCAATATATGGATCCTTAGGATTAAAATAATTTATCCATGATCATAATATATTCAAATTATTCTTTATTTTTAGAAAATAAAACTATAATTAAGCAAATAATATTTATTGGGAGTGTCAAACTAGGTGTATAGTAAGGGTACAATTAGTACACACCAAAATTATTGATTAGACATATTGGAGAAACTAATTTTGGGATTATCACCCCTATATGCATTTTTCCCAAAACCACACCCACTGGTTGTATTCAGATAGGAATTTAATACTATTAAAATCACATAATGTATTCCTTACCAAAACATTATATTTTTATTGTATACTTAGACTTATCCCTAGGGTTATCAATAATGTTTTATCTTCCTTGTTTCCAAAGGTAAGTAAACCTTTCTTTGGTACTAACTATATCAACCCATACATTTAATAAATTTATATTACATCTTATTAGATTAATATTCAATACATAACATAATGATACATTCCAAGATCATATAGTTATAATGAATTTAGAAAATTAGAAATATAAACAACTATTTAATAAAATATCTACATCATATCTCAATTTTTTCTTCGTAACCAACACCCTTCATTGACACATTATACTTAAAACATTTATTTTATCCCAAGGAAAGAAAAAAAATGGGTGAGTTCAGATTCTTAGTAAGGTTAAAGACATGATATATCAATGATCACATAAATATAACATGATCATAGGGGATTGAAAACATGAAATTAACATTTAAAAAAAATACATAATATGTGATAAATCATATTCTTTAATCATGGAATAACTCTTGTAAGTTCATAAGTCATGGATCATAACGAAACCAATGAAAATGAGTCATGAAAGCATATTATTGGAATAAGGAATAAGTGTGTTTCATACACATAATCATATAAAATCATTTCCATAGTAGTCATGCCTCATTTCCAAGTCTATCACAGTGGATTGGGTTCAGTACCCATTACATCATATTAGTCAAAATTCACTCCCAATATTACCATAGTTGATTAAGTACCTTATCGAACATGGTTCACTCTCTATTATAGTTCTGTTTATCATATGAGATATCCATATTTACCCAATGAATTGGGGGGATATATAATTTTGGTCCCACCCACCACATAATTAAATACATAAAAATTTATTCCATGAGATCATAAAATATTCATCATATCATAACCCATGACAAAGAAATGGGTTTCATAGTCATTTTATTATAGTATAATCTATGGAAAATAAACAAATTTCATAAACATTTCATCATTTACTCATGGAATAGCCCATCGAATAATAAAAAGTTACCTATTTTTTTTTTCAATATAATCATAAACCATTCACATAAATAATAATTATTATACCATTGGATCATATCCCTAGTAAAGTTTATGTATCAAAAAAATATGTCATCTAAGAAAAAAATAAATTTAATAGATCACTCGGAACATTTATTGAGCAAAATAAAATTTTTATTATGGAATAAATTTTTCAAAATCCAAAAAATTAATAAATATATAAATTAAACATTTTATTGTAAAATAACATTATAAAATTGTATGAAAAAAATTCAAATAATTGATTATTCTTGATAAAATAAGATTCCATTCATGTTTTATATGTTAAACGAAAACATTTATTTTTCACTTTTGTAAAAAAGACCTCATTCAGAAAGGGAAAATAAGATTCCATTTTTTTGTAAAAATTAAATAATGTGTAAAAATGAATTTAAAAATCAAACGAGGATATTAAAAAAACATTGAAAACATTTTTATAAAACATGGAATTATAATAAAAAGGATTCATGATCAAAGAGAGAAATAATGTTGGTTTTCATTTAAAATATGTTTTCTGAATATTGAGTACATGGAGAGAGGAAAATGAAAGGAAAAAAAGAAATATATAAAACTAAATATAGAAGATGTAAATTGATGAGTTTATTTAGAGTTATATCATGAAATTTTATTATCATAAATTCAATTAGAAATAATCATGATATATGATGTGATTGTAACATAAACCCCGTACTACTTTGGTAACTTTTGAATCATATGAACCATGAAAGAATAACATAAAATGAAACTAAAAACCTCATTATAATAATTATATTAATTATTTAAAATTAAAAGGGGTTTTATAAACACCTCATAATATAATATAGCTTCCCAACATAATATATGTGCCAAATAAGACAATTTGAGATGATAAACCCTTACCTAAAGTTTTACTTTATTTGAAGAAGATCCAAAATAATTTATAATAAATTTAAATTTATTATAATTATATAAAAAATCATTTAAATACTCATAGTATCATATTTTCTTCACTTATAACATTTTACACCCATTTATTAATAATTCCTTATTAAAATTATTATTTTTGGGTGATAATTGTTTCATTTTTTCATGATAATTTTAGGTTTATTAGTTCTAGTCCTTGTACTTTGATCATGGTTACATAATAAATATAATTTTAATCATGTTATAAATATCATATATTTATATATAGTCATCCATGTATTATATAGATAGAAAAATGAATAACATCATTCATTGAGACAATAGACTGTACGTAAGCATGAACACTTTTTTTAACTATCAGTGGATATAACAGATGATGTTGGGGTAGAAAGGGTAATGGTAGATGGTATATAGGAGGTTTAATAGACTAGATAAAAATTTATTAATTAATGGTTTCCCCTGTACTTGACCATCCCCTTGAAGATTACATGGTTTCCCCTCCCAATAGGAAGCATCTCTCCATTGTTCATTTTATCTCCAACAGCCACCAACATGATGCGACTGTCTTACATAAAATATTTCATAAGTTTTAGAAGTATGCCTTCATGGATAAGGATAATATCATATGTAATACAAATAGAAATACTCACTTCAATGTTAGATACATCTAAAAATAAATCTGTGAAGGAAATTACAACATCCCTCCATGGATAATCAAATTCATCACCCCTTTCATCTAGCCAACAAGATGACTAATAAGCTAGAAAATTTTGATAGGATGGCTACCTAACCATGATAATAAGAAAATATCCAAATCTCAAATGGCCTCGACCTTCCATCTCTTCTTAGTGGATGTGTAAAATATCAATCATATTTTTTTCTAACTATACCATTATTTCTAAACATTGGGAGTACATGCAGGGACTCTTTTGAATCAAAATTTTCATAATATATTAAGTGGTGGACCATCTTTTATACATTATGTCTACTATACATAGTGAACAATTTTACAAACTGGTTCTTGTAGCTACTAAATCAGTCATTGTGAACACCTGGACTATAAAAAATGTGGTGATATTCGATGGAAAGGCTACCTATCTTCGTGAGGGGATCATTTCAATACATGGGGAAATATTTTCTACCTCCTTAATTAAAAAAGTTTCCATGAAAAACCTTTTTTATGGCCACAATATATTGCATAATTTTGGTGTGTATTGAATGGAAATAAGACCTATTGTACTTAAATATATCCATTGGATCACTTAAATTATTCCATGGATTATGGTCAATATTGATGGTGTGGATTCATGAAAAAAACCCTTAGGGTGTGTTAGTTTATTCCATACATATCATGGATTTATAATGGGATGCTTCTAAACTTTCACTAGCAATGATATTTCTTATGAGGCTAATATTTTGTTCATAATCTAAGCCTTAAAAAATGTTCTTTATAAGATCTTGGTTTTTTATAAGGTATTAATCCATTAAATTTTAGTATAAAACCTTATATTTATCTCATTAAATGTTCCTATGGGTTTAAGGAAGTATTTGAGATATTTTTGTATTGTTTTGAGACTAGATGTTTGGTTTTTGGAGAAATAGCGTGAGACACATAGTTGGCGTATGGTTAGTAAAAATGACGAGGCTCAACCGTGTGGCCCGGAATAGAGGTTCATGGTTATTTTAACCATGTGCGGGAGAAAAAATTCTTGTGAAATACTTATAATAAAGTTTATAGTATAATAACATATTTGACCATGGTTTTTCTAACCGTGCACCTTAACCATGTGAGGGGTGGATTCTAGGACAATAGTTTTGCATGTTGTGGGAATGGTTTGTCCAACCATTCACCTAGAACAAGTGAGGATTGGGTTCTTGAAAATTGTCCAACACATAGTTGTATGATCATCTTTCAAACCGTAAGGCTAATCTATGTACCCTTTTAAATGGGTGATTTTACCATTTTTCCCTTAAGCCTTTTAAATTTCACACCTTTTTATTATCTATCAAATGCACAATATCCTCCTAATGTAAAATATCCCCTTCTTCCTTAATCTTAGGATTTGAGATATTTATGTAATATAAGCTTTGAATCGATCTGTATTTGTTGTGTTGGATCACCTTCAGTATGCGTATGATCCCTTTTACTTATTTTCTCAATCTCCCCTCTCATCCTTGATGTGATAACCATGTGTGATAATATTCATTATTTTTAGGTGTTTTTATAGTTTTTTTGATTTATCTAATTACAGTATGAATCTAAATTTGATATCTGATGATGGATTATATTTTATTCAAAGGTAGTTGGTTTGGAATATTTCCCTAAAATTTTTGTTGTTTATTCATCTATTGTTGTGTCATACAACAGATCTCCCATGTGTTGCCTTAAAATTTTGGAATTCCTCTAAATTTTTTATAACTTGACTGAGATACTCTCGTAGATCCTTGATGTTGTGATAATTTCATGACCTTGACTCAAACCACCCCTTAAAGTGTTTTTTATATGTTCCCTTGATGATTTTACCAAGCCTATATGACCAAAACACCATCTAAGGTGGGTTTTTCTTGTCAATTATGATTCAAATGAGTGAATTGAAAGAATTTAAATGATAAATAAAATAAATGAAATGTAAATTTAAAGTCCATTTCAATTTACCCTTGATAAATTTGAATTTTTATAATGACTAAATGGGATTTAATTACTGGTGAAATGGTATAATACATCACTTGGTTTGTATGAAAGATTATACATGATTATGGATTTTATTATAAATTATATATATTTATAGGATTTACTACCTTGGGAATGTCTTGGATTCCCTACCCGAGACTACCTTTTCTATACAAATGAACCCTTATAATTCATTAATGTGTTTCCCAAGAGTTGACACTCCTCTTGGATTCAGTCATTGTCTTACATTGATGACTTCCTCAGCGTGGCTCTGTGGATTTATTTGTCACTTTATTTAGGAATTATAATTCCTTATATTGTCACATTATATTCAACTTAATGTATGTGGTTCTAGAACACCTTAAATAGTCTCCTTAGTCTACTACAAAGTCTAGCATAAGGCTATAAGGTACTTGTTCCCAGGGCTTAGGAAATTTATTATTATAGAAGTGCAATTCTAAGGGTTCACACTTGGATTAAACTCACCCCGTTTTTCAATGCCACCACTAATAGTTGTGAGTTTGTTTGACCATATAAGGTCATGGTTCTTCTCTTATGATATTATACATGAATTCCTTGGTTATATTCATCAAATATTACACAATAATATATATATATATATATATATATATATATATATATAATGACATATGTTCAGAGGAATTCCAGCTTCATCCAATGCAAGTAGAGTTAGATGGGTATTCCCTAGGAATATGATCTGGCTAGGTTTCATTTTATCTTACAACTTTCATTTACCATCGTACCTTCACACTGTTGATTTTGTATTCATGGGAAAGATATTTTTAGTCATCATTGGATGTGTCATACTTGATTTTACTCACACTAAGTTGGGACTACCGATTGGTACCTTTAGAGATTCTATGGATGCAGGTATGGATAGAGGGAAGTACCTAACTATGGTTTTTTTGATTATCCCATTATAGTTCAGACTATGGAAGAGGAGAACTAATATATTTATCATCATGCTATAGTGTATAATACCTTTTTTGTCTTTTTTTTTATTTTCATATAGCATGTATTTTGTATGTATGCTTCCATTTTCCCACATACCCATTATTTATATCATCAAGAAATATTTTTTATATAACATTAATTATGGATTATGTTTTTCATTTTTTATCTAGATGGTTTAATTAGACTAATGTTTCTTAAAATTATTTCACTGATTTAAAACTTATTCACCACTATGCCACTCTGGTAAAATAGGGTATATTCTCTCCATCATATGATCACATACCCTCGATTCTAGTCATCAGCCTCTGGTATATGGACATACATGCTTGAGGCCATGTGGCTAAGAGATCATGTTACTTATCAGTGAACCAGGTCTTGAACATGACGAAGTGGTATTAGTTGATTATTTTCTTTGACATATTGATTTGATAAGGCAAAAATAATACTAGGACGTGTCAGAAATTGGAAATGAGCCTATTATCGAGAATATTTAACCCACATGTTGGGAAAAAACCAAGTTTCTAGGGAAGAGACTTGATGTTATGACATTCATCTATTATAGTTGAATCATTTTCACTATAGGATGAAAAACATTATTTTTGATGTGGTTATTATTATGGATTTATTTTTGTACTGATATGGCCATGAATCATTTTCCATGGTTTATTATAGGAACCTGAGGATTTATGTTTCATGAATATTCCATGGAATTTTAACTTTATTGTGTACTATGCCTATTGTATCTCACACGTAACTTTATTGATATTATTTTAACTGTAAAAACGTTTCTTATAGGAAAAAGGATAAATAATTGCTTACTTAATGTTTATTCATTAATCTAAATGGTGTTTTCCTGAAAATATTGATGGTGGAACCTTAAGTAACTAATTATCACATGTTTGGGCCCTGATACCTTAGTTGCATGGGTATAAATGTTAGATGATTGTGATTAAATTGATGAAAATTGTAATTTATAATGTTTTTTTAATTATAAATTAGCAATGGAGATCAGTATAATTAAATCACTACATATATATTCTTACCTCCTAAAACTGGATGTAACAATTCTGGTTACAGATACAAGAAATACCAATTGTAAATTATAAATTTCAGGACTTCATAACTTGATAACGATAATTGTTATAACTGAACCATTTTATAAATATAAAAATCCATATTAAATTTTAATTATTAAAGGAAACTGTTTCTATTAAATGGGGATCCCAATTAAAACTTAAATATAGTTTTCTTCTATAACATTCAATTGACACTCCATATTCTTGAACCACTTTTTTATAATAGGGAAATTTGATTCATACCAAATTTTTAAGTGGATAGTTGGGAATGAATCTTATATTCCTTTGTAATATTCTATATTATCAATTTTTTTTTATTCTTTCACTTGGAATGTAGATATATACCCCCACAACAGTCTCAGGTCGAACTCTATGAGGGTGGTGATGGCCATGGTCAAGGAGTAGTGGTACCAAAACTATCAGCATTACATCCTATAATTTCACCTATATATCCTCATATTGTTCTTGATTTGGGAACCAACACTCAACATAGAGAGTCTTTTATACGTCTTATTCATTCCATGCAGCTTTCTCTGTGACCTACAATTACTATTTCGATGATGACTAGAGAGTTCTAGTGGTAACACCCTTAAAAATTTTTGGGGGAAGGTGGACCCTGGGCTGCTGAGACCAAGATGGAGGTTATGTTTTCATTGTTTGAGAACCCAGATAATGATCCAAAAAGGGAGTAAATATTTCTACGTATAAGTTTTAAGGATCTTCCAAATGATGATGGGATTTAATTACATAAGAAGATCAACACCATAGTATGGTCTAGAGGGACATCATGACTACCTTTAATAGTTAGTTCTTCCTAGATACATTGAGAGATAACTGATCTATAGATTTTATTCATTTGGAGTAGGTAAATCTACCTATTATGTAATACTTAGTTTGATACAACTAAATTCAACATTGTTCCATACTCTTCTTGGTGATGAGCTATCCGGAGTTTGGTGATTTAAGGATGGGCTCAAGTATGATGTCTGATCGCAGGTGATTGTCTTTAATTTGATGAATTATCTAATATTTTAAACCAAGTACTCATCTCCATGTGTAACCCGAGGGAAGTTGAAGGTGTTGGGAAGAATAGTTTGGCACCTAAGTTGGGAAAAAGTTCGACTAGTAGCAAGAAGTGTTGATTTGAGTTTTCTCATTGGGGATGTGGCTGAAAGAGTAACCATATAGGTAGCAATGTAGTATCCCACTAATGAAAGAGGCTAGGAAACATGAAGAACTAGTGTATTGAAGATCTATTAGAGTGTTGATATTTAAACAAAATGTGTTATTGTTAGATACTATATAGAAATTTTCCACTACTTCCCAATGAGATAGGATTTTCCTTGACTCTAGAAATGGGAGTGAGATTCGTATCTCCACATCAGATAGGGTGCTGGAAGACCATTGGAGGATTAGAATTAGGAGGTGTTCATGATTAAATAATACATACATAGGATATACTATCCTAGTAGAGATGAAAATCTCTAGTTATTCATATTGAATCCCATGGCCTTGGATTAGGCCAGCTACAGGTTGTATAGTCAACATCCGAGGAGTAGAGAGACAAACCTTCTAAACTACAGGGTACAATCTTAGTACACTCAATTTTAGTATCTTAGTATTTTGAAATTGGTAATTCAGATTTTTTTATATAATTAGATATTATGGAAATATTTCACCACTAAATTATGTTTTTTTAGAGTGATAAATCTAGATTCTCTATTTGGAGTATGATCAGAAGGTGTACAAAAAATTCAAGGAGTGTCTCCTTGAGATATGAGGCTATCATTTTTTATTTAAAATTTCATTCTCAAGATTAAGGTTTTAAAAATAATTATTAGGATAGACTAGTTTTTACCCTATTGTGACTATATTGACTGTTATCACCGATAGGTTCCCATATAATCACATGAGGATGGTAACTATATTCATGAGGGAGAATTGGATGTCCAAGAAGGTTGATTTGGAATAGAGAAAACCCATCTTGATAGAGTGTCATCCCATATTGTCATAATTTTTATTGATGATCAAGGAGTACGTCAAGCAAACTTCCCTCCAGTGGTGGATGTTTTCTAGGGACATATTCCTTGATATTTTTGGAATAACTTCTAAGAGTTAGGAAAGATTTTCTATATATCTAGTTCTAGGATTGAAAATGATACATATTCCTCTATAAAACATGGATCTTACTGATCTATAGGAACTCAAGAGGCAGTCAGAGGACTTGAAATTATAAGATATTATATGATCTAAAAAATATCCTTGGGGTTCTCTTGTGTTTTTCACTAAGAAGCAATATGAGGCCATCATGCTTTGTGTGGATTATAAATGGTTGAACCAGATTACTATGAATAACTATTAACTACATTCATGTATATATGATCTCTTTGATTATCTCTGAGGAACCAGAGTATTATTGATGTTTGATTTGAGATCATGAAATTATCAAGAAAGGTAAATACCCTAAGATATAGACTGTATAGATTTATAAAGAATATATGGCTGGTCTAAATATATGTTAATGTCATTTAGACTCATTAATATGCTAGTAGTATCTATAAATTTGAAGAATAAGGTTTTCCTCCCATGTCTAGATTACTTTGTGGTGGTTTTTATGGATGACATAATAATGTATTCTCAATCTCAACATGATCATGGATAACACCTTGATAGCATATTAGGTAAACTTAGAGTTCACTAAAAATATTCTATGATTATAAAATTCTACTCCTGTATTGAAAAATTTCTATCACTATATAAAATCATATTGAAATATGGGGTACTTATGGATCTAAATATGGTGAGAGTCATTATTTTGAGGGAGATAAACAATAACATATTTTATATTTGGAGTTTATTATAGATAAATATATAACATAATCATTTTATATTGGATTTATCACACTATGAAACCCAACTTATAGGATTGAATAAGAAGGGTGTCCAATTATCGTGGTCTGAAGTGTGTGATAAATCCATTTAGGAATTGAAATATAGGCTGACCTAAATGTTTCTCTACATTGATCTTGATCTTACCTGAGCTTGGACGATTCTATCCAGTGTATTGTGATGCATCGGGAATTGATCTAGGAGATGTTTGGATGCTAAAATAATGATTCCTAGAAAACATGTCTCACTATATAAGGCCTCATGATCATAATTACTCAACACGTCATCTCGAGTTAGCAGAATTAGTTCATGCATTATGTTTCTAGAGACATTATCTTCATAAGGAATGGTTTTTAGTTGTCATAGACCATAAAATCCTCAGGTATATATTTATTCAACATGATTTAAAACCAAGAAAACCTAGTTTCTTTGAATATATTCAATCATTCATCTTTGAGCTTTCATATACGCATGGGAAATTTAAACATTTCATGATTTTAGGAGTCGAAATAAACAGATAGAATAGCTTCTGAAATCCAGTAGAAAATGGTGGTTGATGGATCTTCTTTATGAGATGAATTTTTAGTTTCAAGATCATCTTGGATAGAATATAATTTCAGTTATATCATAGAATTATTAACTTATGGATACTGTGTCGATGAGGAAAAATTAAGATCCCTAAGGATTGGTTTAGATGGAAAGTGTTTTAGGTGATGGCCCACTGACTGGTTTAGTTTTCGATGGTAATGAGATTTTTTTTTCTTGGGAGTGGATGGGTTATTATAGATGAGAGATAAGAGTTTGTGAGTGAATTTTTTTCCTCCACTTGGGAAATATATCTTTAACTCACAAAAATGTACTATGAGTTATGTTGCTAATATTGGTGGCATATTATGAAAAAGCATATAGTAGGTTTCGTTCCTCTGTGTTCCAATTATCAAAAAGTGAAGTATGAACACTAGTGGCCTCCAAGAAATTGATAGTAGTTCCCACTAATAAGTTGAAATGGGGTATGTAACTATGGATTTTTAGGTAGTCTTGTTAAAATAATCTCAAGGTAGTGACGTTGTATGTGTAATCATGGATAGAGTGACAAAGATCACAAACTTCCTGCCTATTAGGGATAACATCTCAATGAAAGAACATATAAGGATTTTTTTCCAAGATATTATACTATTTAATGTGGATCTATGTTCCATTGTATGTAACAATAATTCTCAGTTCACTACTCATTTATATCAGGGGATGAGGCAGGCTCTTATCTCATTAGTACTTCTGGGTAAAACTTTCCACTTGTATACCGATGGTTAGTTTGACCGTATTATTTATCTAATTGAGTTCATCCTCTGAGCATGCATCCTTGATTTTTTAGGCTCCAGGGAGAATCATTTATCTCTTTCTAATTTTTCTTATAATAATATCTTTTAAGATACTATCTAGATGTCCCATTATGAGGCCACATATGGTAGATTTTTTCAATCACCTCTGTGATGGTTAGAGAAATGAGAGGTAAAACTACTAAGACCACATATCATCTTGGATACATCAGAGGAGGTATAACATATCCTGAATGGTATGGATATAACTCAATATAGGAAGAATTCAAATTTCAATCATCACCACTAACATCTAGAGTTTGAGGTAGGAGAACATGTCTTCTTTCTTGTCTCTCCCAGATTGGGTCAGCTACAAATTCATCGAAAGGGTAATATATCACCCCAATTCATCATCCTTTTGGTATCCTCAAGTGTGTCATTAAAATATCCTATCAGACATATCTTCTATAGTGGTATACATATATGAATTATTTATTTCATATTTCTCACTTCTACTGATATAATTCTGAAACATCTCATTCTTTTTATCTTGAGGAAGTTGTCTTAGAGGCTGATGCTTCTTTTGAGTAGTATACTATTCATTTAGTTGATTTCAGCATGAAGGATCTCGTTGGTAGTATAGTTCCTCTAGTATGGGTGATATGGTTATATGATCATATATAGGATAAGAAGTGGGAGAGGTAAGATGACATACATGCTCAGTGTCTAGAGTTATTCTCAGTTGATGCTCAACTACCCTCATAAAGGAAACTCGTGGACAATTTGTTTTATGAAGGGGAGGTTTTAAAATCTTAGTTTTTTATGATGAATGAATCCTATAAAAATCAGTATAAAACTTTGTTTTTATTTTAATTAATGTTACTAATGGTTTAAGTAAGGATTCAAAAGTGTTTGGTCTTCTTTAGAGCCTCATGTTTCAGTTTTTTAAGAAACAATATGAGGCACATGTTTAATAGAAATCATGTAGCCCATAATTGAAGTTCACAATTAATTTAATTATGAGAAAAAGGCCACATACCTATGAAAAAAATTAAATAAATTGAAGAGGATAACTGCATGGTTTTTGCACAATTTTCTTAATCATGCTCCTAAAATGGGTGAGCGGTGGGTTCTTAGACAACAATAATGTACAATGTGCACACATTTTGTCTAACTGTTTGCCTAGACTATGCAAGTCTTAGGTTCTTGGATAGTCACCAATTCATGGTTGATGATCATACTATTTAAATGTCTAGCCAAACCGTGTTCCCCTTTAAAAAGGATATTTTTTAATTTTATCCCCATTCAATTAACCTTTCACCCCTCTTTATACTCCCTAAAATTCATAACAACTTCCCCCATGTGAAATCTCCCCTTATTCCTCCTCCCTAGGCATTGAGATATTTCACTCATCCATGTTCCATATAGATCACCTTTAGTTTCATTGGATTACCCTCAGAAATTTTATGAGTCCACAATCTTCATTTATTAGACTCTATTCATGTCTTTAATGTGATATTTGGGTGAGCTAATATTCCATATTCCTAGGTCATTTGTTTAGTATTATTGATTTCTCTCATTACATACTGAATTTGATGAGGATATCTGATGATAATTCATCCATTGTTCTATGGTAAGCTGTCTAGTACTTTTACCAAAATGTTTAGTTGTTTATATTATTTGTCGTTTCTCCATACACCAGACTTCAAACACATTTCCAGAAATGTTTTTATTTCCTTACTAAATTGGATATACATTAAACAAGATACTCCCATAGACCATGGATGTTGTCAGAGGCCATGGAACTTAATTTGATCCACCCTTTAAAGTGTGTTTGTATTTTTTACCTTGAAACTTTCACCATGCTAGTATAACCAAACCACCACCTAAGGTGGGTTGGGATGTCAATTATGATTAAAATGACTAAACTGAATTAATTTAAAATTTAAATTAAATTAATGAAACGTGAATATAAAGTCCATATCACTTGACCCTTGATAAATTGTAAATTAGACACATGACTAAATGGTATTAAATGGTAGGTCAAACAATATAATACTTACGATGGGGTTTTTGAATGATTAAAAAAGATAATGTATTTTTATGAACTTTATATACTATTATAGGATGGCCTTCCTTGGGCATGTCTTGGATTCACTACCTGGGACCGCCTTGATTACCCATAGGATGCCACCCAATTCATTAATTCATTTTTAAAGAGTTAACACTCCTATAGGATTTAGTATTTGTATTACATTGATGACTACCTTTATATGGCTCCATGAACTCATTTGATACATTATATAGAGATTATAATGTCATAGATTATCTCCCTAGATTAATTTTGAAGTCTTAGGATGCATACCACCTCAAAATATCTTTTTTTGGGATCCAGTCAAGTATAAAGAGAGGCAAAATGGGACTTATTCCTTGTTCTATAAAGATTTATTAACATCGAAGTGAAATTATGAGGGTTCTCTCTTAGATTAACATCACCCCACATACATCTAAAGGCACTATAAATAGTTGTTAGTTGGTTTTACCATCTATGGTGATGGGTTTACTCTTATGAATTTATACTTGGATGGCTTAGTTATAATCCATGGTTCTTAGAGAGTACTTAATATACATGTATTTATATGATGCCATATGTTTAGAGAAATTTTGGCTTATTCCATGTAGATAGAGTCTGATGGGTATCCCCTAAGAACCCAAGTTTACTAGTATTCAGTTAATCTTATAACATTCAATTATCATCATATCTTCATACTATTCATTTTTTATTCACGAGATCAATAATATTCGATATTGTTTGTGGTGGCCTACTATGTTTTACTCACACACTATTTGGTCTAACGATTGGTACCTGAATAATCATCTTGGATATAGGTAGGGACAAAGAGAATCACCCAACTATTGATTCATGATTATTTTGATTTTTGAAGGTATATAAGAGAAAAGGATCAAGAAATTTCTAGTGATTCTAGGGGATATTATATTTTTGTACTCTTATATATTTTTGTATAGCTTGTATTGTGTATTATTGTTTCCTTGTATCCCATATACCCATTTTTTATATCATCATGAAATATTTTTAATATGAAACTGATTATTTATTATGTTTGTTATTATTTTTCTAGATGGGTTATCTCAAATATTATTCACTATAATTATTTCATTTATTTCAAACATGTTCACTATCCTTCCACTCTAATAAAAGAGTGTAAAGTCTCCCCACCATATTATCACAAGAACATGCTGTTAGTCAGTAGAATTTAGTATACATGGAGGCACACTTGGGGACATGTGGCTATTGGTTCAGGTTACTTATCAGTGAACTGGAACTAGGATGTCATACTGTCCACCGTGAATGGGATTTTCTTTGAATTGAATTAGTTTCCAAACTGGTGATTAAAGATCTATGGTGTAGATCTAGAAATTTTCCATGGCATGTGATACCTCATTAGATTAAGTGTCATCATTCCCCCAATTACCTCATACAGATAGTGTCAATGCATACATGGATTCCAACCATGTTGTGGGTGCTTTGTTAAATAGGGTGATTATAGATACATGATTGATTTGGACCTTCCCAATCCATGATTACTACTCATTGTTGATTGATACATAAATTCATGGTGTGACCCACACCCACCTTTGTAAATCCCCATGTAATTACAAAAAAATTTTCTTGCATTATTCTTAATAAATTATTAGGCCATATTTGTCTGGATCATAATTTTTTTAGAAATAAAAATAATTATGAAATAAAAATTTTATTTGAAAAAATAAAACAAAGAAAACAACACAAGTATTTTTAAGAGTAGTTTAGTAAAAAGTGGACCAAGTCTACTCTTATACCTTCATACATGGAGAGAGATACATTATACACTAATATGATTTTCAAAGGTGAATAATAACCTAATTAGTAAATTATTTTCTATAATGTGGAGGGATAACCATACTTTCACACTACCTTTTGTATGAGGAGTCACAAACAAATTAAAAAACTATAAACTATGATAGTCATAACCTGAATGGTCTTGACTTTAGAAACTAGGAGACACAACCCAAGTAAATAAAATAATAATTACTTTTAATATAAAATCATAAATTGAAAAGTGAGAGTATTCCAGAGATGGGAAGAAGTGTTACAGACTCAAGATATCGAAGTGAAATAAATAGAAGATAAACAAAGAATAAGTACTGGATTTTAATTTGGATATTCTTGATTTTATCCTCAAGTCATAAGAATAATTCATTTAAGTTATTTTTTATCTCATGAGATATCATCCAATAGTATAAATAATTGACCACACAAGATTTAGTTTGATAACACTTCAATGTCCAGAGTAAAAATTTAGTTCTCAAAAGTACTATATTCTAATAACTTGTATATGTTTATCCTTTGAATATATCCCAATGTCTATAAGTATAATCTATAAAAACTTATAATCCAATTTCCAACTAGGAAATAAAATTCAAATTCAAAAAACATAATTATCTAGGAGAGGAAAAATTATCATTCTAGAATAACTGTAAAAATATTGTTTGAATTTAAAACATAAATTCTAATTTGAACCAATTTAAATTAATTTTTAAATAATTCAAAAAAATTACATAATAAAAATTCAACACAATTTCATAAATATTGTAAGATAATTTTACTATTTAAATTCAAATATTAAAATACCTTAAAATTTTCTAGTATTTTAAAATTATTTAAAAAATTAATTATACTACATTAACTACTAAAAAATAATTTTGAGTAATTACCATGTCACAAAATATTAATTTAAAAAATAATAACCCAAATAAAATCAACTCAAAATATAAAAAAAATTAAATATTAGAAATATATGTTATATGTATACACATGGATAAATAATAAATAAAATTATACATTGAAAATGATTAAAATATTATAATAAAACTTCACAAGTAATTAATATAATATATATTAATTTTAGAAATCAATAAAATTCTTAAAATAATTAAAACAATCATTTAGTTAATCATATTATCAAAAATGAAGAAAAAAAGAGCATCCTAAATATTCTAGATTTAAGAAAAAAATAAATAATGTAAGAACTGAACATGTGTGCCGACTGGTCTTGTGGTTCGTATACTGACCATGAAAATTTTATAATGTGTGGTCACTTATGTTACCATACCTTCAAATCATGTGATCAGTTAATGTAGTCCTACAATCTGTAGAATCACTTTGTAAATGTTTTAATGTGCAGTTACATAATATATTTTTGGGTCCCTATATTGACTGTGATTGCATGATCAATTGAAATGTTCAATGTGTGGTAAGTATAGTTTCGGTTAGAATAATAAATAATGTACCATGTGAAGTATCACTTTATGTGGTAGATCATATAACATTATGTTACTATAGAAAGGTTCTACAAATATTGAAGTATAAAGGAGCTCCATTCTTTTTATAGTGTGAGAAAACATGATAGAGAATGAAGCTATATGAAAGATTTAAAAAACTACATGTGATGAGTGTGTGAGAGTGAAATGAAGAACCTCCCACTACCCTGTACAAGGTGAAGGTAAGGGTGAAGCCTATGTGATATTGAGATATGCAGAGTAGAAACAAAATGAAGAAGGAATGGGAGATCCAGTATGAATACTTATACCATGTTTTTGAACTATAAAATGGTGATGCAGCCACTTAAAATAAATTGAGGTTCACTAAATTTTTCCATGCTTTATAAAATAGGAGATAGAGTGAGTATTGGAATTTTTCTTCAGGAGGTAACTACAAAACACCGCATCCAGTTACTTCTATACCATGTGGTCACTTCCCTAATTCTATTATAGTTCGTCGAAAATTAATACATATTATAAATTCAAAAAGTCATTCAAGGACACTTAACTAAATCTCATCACATGTTTAAAAATAACATGATGTAAATATGAAAATAGAATATTCTTGAATTTATTAGATCACCTATAAATTCTAATTAGTGAAAGGTCCATCTAACATAAATTTAGATAAAGTAAATAGAATTACAAAAGGTCAAACAACACCTCAATCCAACATCTATACATCATGATATGATAAAAAATCGTGATGTATATATATACTATGAATGATAGAAAAAATCACTGAATAAGTTTCATAACATCATCCTTTTTTTAGAGTATTTGAATAGAAATTTTATCCTTTTATGAAGTTGAATATAATTTTTATTATAAAAATATTAGATTTTCAATTCAAAAAAAATATGTGATTTTATAGTCTACATGAAGAATTATCAGGAAAAAATATAAGATATTCAATTCTGTAAATTATAAAATTCCACAACTATTGCAAAGAATTTGGGAATTTTTTTGAGCATTAAAACAATGATTTCATACTTTGAATTATTTAAATGAAATAAAAATAAATCTATTTTCTATATAATGAAAAAATATGTGCAAAGTTACAGGATATATAACTCATGTTATAATTGAATAAATAAATAAAAATATAAACTAAAAATTAATAAAAATATAAAGACATACTGCATGTTCAGACCAGAAGTGAAAAAAATTAGACTCTGGATTTGACATTGTGGCAGTTAAATAAAATGTAATTAATTTTACTATCTTTCAGGAGAAAGTGTAATTATAAAATTATAAGAACTATTGATCTTATATTATAAAAATATTGTGATCTAGTAAAAAGATTATTTACAAAGAAAATGAATAATAAAAAATATTGACCAGGATTGTAATATTCAATAAGAAAATATAATAAAAAAGAAACAAACTCCTAAAGAAACTCCCATTTTTTAAAATTAGAAGACAAAAATAAATATATTAATAAATTTTCCCCAATTTTAAATTTTTCAGAAAGACAATATTATAAAAACCAGGAGTTTAAAAAATAAGTGAAAAAATATAAGTTTTAAATCCAAAAAATACCCCTTTAAGAAATAAATATTAGGATAAGTCAAAAATAAATATTTTAAAATTTTCAACTAAATTTATAATATACCAAGATCAAATTAATTTTTTCAAAATTTGAAAAATCTAATTTTTTGGTCAAAATATATGATTTTTGATTTTTAGTTTGAATATAATCAAGAATAATATCAACTTGGTTAATATAATCTCGAATAAAATTAAATAACATGTAATATTCTTATTTTTATAAATTTTTATAGGGTTCTTTAAAATTAAAATATTCGATGAATTATCACTGTAAAAAAAATCCTTTCTAAAGTAAAACCATAGATAGAAATTTTTTATTTAATCTTTAAATATTGAGAGTAATAATATGTAGAATAGATATTCACACTTTCAATTGTCAAAAAAGAGACGCAAATTTTTTTTCTTAAACTCCAAGAAACTAAATTCTCACTAAGAAAGGCACAAATATCTAAGGTACTTTTTCTATCAAGTTGACATCCTCTAAAATCTGATTGAGTGTAACTAATTAAATTAAGACAATTTTTTTACGATAAAATAATCCAAAATTAATAGTTTTGTTAACATATCTAATAGTACATTTAATAGCTATTAAGTGAGATTCTAAAGGATCACATTTAAATCTAGCACATAAAAAACACTATGAATTATATTGGTTCTAAAAAGTATTTAAATACAACAAAATTTCAATCATTAATCAAAATAATATAGAATCAATTTATTTTACATAAACATTAGAAGCTAATTTACAAATAACACTCATAATGGATATAAATTTAATAAATGATTTAAGACCAAATCACTTAACTAAATCTTTTTCATATTTAGATTGATACAAGATTATTTTTTCATTTTTTAAAAAATTTGAAGTCTTAAAATGAATTTTAATTCTCCATTAGGCACATGTCAGACTCAATTGTCATAAAATTTGAAAAATCCTTGAAAATAAAATCATTTGAAGATCCAAAAAAATATCATCAACATAAATTTAAAAAATAAAATACTATTTGAATTTCATTTGATAAAAAAACAAGGATAAAGTTTACCTTTATTAAAATCATTTTAAATAAAAAAATATAAGTCTATAATACCAATAATAAGGTTATTTCCTAAGACCATATAATTCATTTGATAACTCAAAAATAGGGTTATTAAATTTCCCATTTTCAAAACTAGGGTGCTGAGAAACATAGAGTTATTCACAAATAAAACTATTTTAAAACACACTTTTCACATTCATTTGAAATAACATAAAACCTTGAAAAAATAACCGGGATAAAAAAGAAAAATAGATTTATTTCTAGAAAAAGGTGAAAAATATTCATCATACTCAATACCATTTTATTAAAAATAACCTTTAGTGAGAAGTCTTGCTTTATTCTTAAAAACCTTTCATGATTCAACTATATTATTTTTAAAAATCTATTTATTTCTAATAACATGATTCTATAAAGACGAGTCCACTAATAAACAAAATTTATTTCTATAAAATTTATTAAACTCATCATGAATAACAAAAATCCAATCATAATAATTTAAAACATAATTAACATCATTAGGGAAAAAATCAGAAAGAACAAGAATATTTAGAATGAAAATTTAAAACAAAATCAATAGTTTTAAAATCAAAATCAATATTACCAATAAAATTTTAAATATAATAATCTTTATAAATCTTAAAAGATTCTGGATCAGGTAGAGATTGTGTACCCCCCCCTCAATTAACTCATCCTTATCCTGTGGTTTTCCTTTTCCAAAGTTAAAATATGTGAAATCATCATAAATAACATCAGAATTAGAAATTAATTTCATATTAATTTCATTAAAAAAACATGAAACTATTCTTAAATAACCGTAGTTTTGTTATTATAAACTTTTAGATATTTTATATTATGGTAACAACCAAGAAAAATATCTCCATCACTTTTAATATCAAATTTATCAAAATTATATTTAAAATTAAAAATATAAATTATAGAAACAAAAAAGATAAAATAATTTTTTTTGATATTCACCTTTAAACAATTAATTAGGATTTTAATTTGAAAAAATTATATAAATAATTTTATTTAAATTATCACAAGTGGAAATAATTTCCTCGGACCAAAAAATATCAAGGAAAACTCTATTCACTTAACATAGTTCTATCCATTTCAATAAGAGTTCTATATTTCTATTTTATAACAGCATTTTCTATGGTGTTCTAAGAGGTAATTTTTTTAGAATACCCATTCTATTAAAAAAATCATATTCTGAATTATAAAATTCACCTCCATTTTCACTATGAGTAAAAACAATCATACACACATTTTCATTTTGAACTAGATTAAAAAAACAATAAATCTAGATAAAGTGTCATTTTTATGTTCATGAAAGTAAACCAACATAAATGTAGTTTAATAATCAGTAATAAATCATGTATATTTATTTCCTATAAGGCTAGAAATTTGGGTATGACCAAATAGATCAATATGTACAAAATATAAATATTTTTTATTGCTTATCTAATTGATAGGCCTAATAAAATCTTTACATTGTTTCCCTTTCATGTAAGAATCACAAATATGAAGTAGTTCTTTATTTAAGGTAAGTAATTGTAGAACCTTCTCATGTTTAGAGAGATTTTTTAACATTCTCAAATTAACATGACCAAATCATCGATGCCAAATAATTCGATCACTTTGCACAACATTAAAACACTAAACATGTTGAACATTTAGTTTTTTAAAATCAATAGTATAAATATTTTCATTTAAATTAGCATATAATTATAAATAATCATCCATAAAAACTAAAAAATTTTCATTTTTAAATTTTAGTTTTATTCCATCATCAGATAATTGAGATAAACTAATTTAATAATGTCTTAAATTTTCAACATATAAAACATTATAAATAAAACTTGAACTATAAATACCCATATTACCAAATCCCTTTAATTTTCTATTGGTATTATCACTAAATGTAATAGTTCCTCCATCATATTTTTTATAAGTGATAATTTTTGAATGGTATCTGTTCATTTATGTAAAAAATCCACATTCCACTTACAATATGTTATTATTGATACATGGAACTCATTTTTCATAGAAAAATCAATGACATGAATATTTTGGTTCCCAATATACTTTGGATCCAATCATATTAGTAAAAAAAATTGGCACACACAAAATTTAAAACACTATTTTATGGTACTCTAGAAAACAATGCATTATAAATATGATTATTCTTAAATCCCAAAGACTATTTGAATCTAAGAGAACAATCATATGCATAGTGATCTTCCATGACACATTGAAAAAATGTAACAGTATAAGTAAAACCATTTTTTATTTTGAAAAATTATTGTGATACATTTGAGTCTATATCATTTCATATCCATTACCATCTTTATTTTTATTTATTTTATTCTAGGATGTATTGTTTTGATATATTTATTTAAATTTAATTAAAGAAGACAAACGTTTCTTAAGCTATTTGACTACCTTTTTAAAATTTTCATTAAAATTCCAAGTAGAATTCAAATTATCATAAAATTTTGAATGAGAAGCAGAATTAGTATTTGTTATTTTATTCATTATCTTATAAAATCACATTATTTTGAGAAATAGTTCTCTTGTTATTCATTATGATTTTTATATAAATAATAAGTTTTGAAAAAATAGTTTCTCAACCTTTCAGTTTGTTCAATTATATCAGAAAAATTTATATTTTGAGATTGATAGTCAGAATAAAAACATCTAGAATAAAAAAAGAATCTATAACCTCATTTAGAGAATCCTTGAAGCGAAATTTAGAAGATTCTTTTCATTTCCAATTTTTTCTCTAAAATCATATTCTTTTATACAACTCTAAAAAGATATTAATTCCTTTTTATCCATATTTATTAATTTTTATTTATTCATTATTTTTGGACATTCATACTTGATATGACGTTTCTTCCTATAGTTAAAGCAAGTAACATCGAAAGTATTATAATTAGTACTACATTTATTATTTCAGTTTAATTTTTTCTTTTTTTGGTTTCTTCTAAATCGGTCCTTGAATCCTTTATTTTTCATTATTTTATAGACTCCAATCACAATATGAGTCATATCTTATTTCTTAATAAAATATGTTTTAGTATAAAAAAGATTTATTAGAAAAAAAAATTTTGTTTTAAATTCTACATCTTATATTTTTATTGTCTCCTCTTTGGCCATGTTCATTAATTACAGTAGATACTAAAGTAGTTATACAATCAATTCATCAAGATTATTATTTTTTAAGTTATTTTTTTATCAATTATAAACATCTTAGCATTCCATTTATTCAATATTTATATTTGGAGTTGTTCAAAAAGTTCCATATTTTCGAATGTTTCTCCAAGGTAATTCATTCCATTCATAATACTTTATAATCAAAGGAACATTTGGTTCATAGTTTCTTTTTTCACCCATATTGAAGTCTCAGTGCTCATCTTTAATTATTCTAAGGTTAGTTCAAATAAATTTATCTTAGCCATGGTTGGTAACATGTATAATATTTTAAATAACATCATTGGTATTATATTCAGAGTCATGACTAAACAAACTTATGTTATTATCATAAATATAAACTAGTCAAAACATTGTAATTTAAAGCATATCTATTAGCATCATTTCCTATAAGAGTATTTGGGTAGAATTATGATATTTTTATGGTTTTTCTAGGATCTTATGATGTTTTATTCTTAACTGATTGAGGTATGCCTCCATTCTATATTTCTAGTATCCATAATCATTTCCATCAAAGGGAAGTGTATTATGAGTAATCCAATCATCATTTACTTTTATACATGAAATAATAAAATTATTTCCCTTAAAATGTGAGGTCTAAAATTGGATATCAAAATAAAATGTGAAAGAATAAATTTCTAAAAGATCCAAGATCTGATACTATTGGTTGGTATCAGTAAATATAGAATTGAGATAAACAAAAAATTATTAATATGGTCAACCAATAATAAAAATTCTTGGGTCGGAAAGGGTAACAAAATATGATCCAGTGGTGGTGTGAATACACCATCTTAAAAATCCTTAATAAAATAAATAAATTATCTAAATTAATTATTAATGAAAATTAAGAATGTTATTTTTTTTGTGAAAAAAATAAACAAAGAATATAAAACAATGAAGTTTTTTATAGTAGGTTTTACCAATGTGGAAATAGGATAATCTTATACTAATCTACTCTAATAGAGAAACTTTTTTCTGTAATGTTATTTTTAAATTGTAATCATAACCCGATTAAAAAATACTTCTCAAAAAATTGGAGGGATAACCACACAAACCAAATAAAAATTTTATGGGGAGTCACCACTCAATTATAAAATTTATATTTGACTTTGATATTATTAACTAGAATAGTCATGAATTTAGCAATAGGAAATAAAAATAATAATTATTTTGAATATAAAACAATAAATAGAAAATTGAGTGTAAGTGAGATATCAAAATAAGTGTTATAGAATCAAGAAAATAGAACACAGTAACAATTAGAAGAATGAAACATAGGTAATATTTATTGAGTTTAATCATCTTGACAGTCTCATCATGGAACAATAAGAAGTCTTAGATTATGTTTCGACCCTTAAATGATCATCTAGTGGTAGAAATAATTGATCACATGGGGCATGGTTTCTATATCACTTCAATGTTTAGAATAAAGATTTTTTTTATCAAAAGGTCCATGTTCTCGTAACTCATATGCGTGTATACTTTGAATGAATTACATCGTCATTATATAGAACATGTTAAAATTGAAAAGACAATCTCCAATTGGGTAAATAAATTAAATTACAGACTATATAATTATTCATCAGAGTAAACATTATTATTCAATAATAATCATAAAAAATATTAATTTAATTTAAAACTGATGGATTAATTCAAACCAATTTGAATAACCTTTTACATAATTTAAATATTTTCCATAATAATAGATCAAATAAATTCCATAAATAACTTAAAAATTTCTTATTGTTTAAATTCAAATATTAAAAAAATTTCTAATTCCACGAAGCGCTTAATTATTCAAAAAATTTAAATATACTACATAAAATAAAATAAAATATGTGTTAATAATTTCCATGTCAATGCATATTAATTTTTTAAATAATAACACAATGAAATCCACTCAAAATATAAAAACATAAATATTAGAAATATATTTTACATGGATACACATGAATTAATAATTAATCAAATTATATTTTAAAACTAATTAAAATAATATAATAACACTTCACATGATGTTTATATAATATATATAACATTTTTTAATAAAAAATATACTTAAATTAATTAAAATAGGCATATAGTTAATTATATTGTCAATAATAAAAAAAATATAGTAAAAAATAAATAATTAAGAAAAACCAAATAATATAAGAAATGATCATACATGTCAAGTGTTCTTGCAGCTGGTATACCGACCATTCGATTATTCTAATTTCTGATCACTAATTTTATTATTCCTTCAAAGCATGTGGTCATTTGAAGTAGTCATGCAGCCATTAGACTGGCCATTGGAATGTTTCAATGTGTGGTCAGTTAATATATCGCGAGGTCACTATACTAACTAAGAATTCATGTTCAGTTGGAATTTTCAATGTGAAGTAGGTATTGATTCCATGAAAAATAAAAAAGGTGTAGTAGCTTTAGTTACTATTTAAAGTATCAAATCATATAGCAGATCATATCACATTAAATTACTATAACATGTTTTTGAAATAATACATTATAAAGGAGCTTTATACTTTTAATAGTCTGATCAAACATGATGGTTAATCATCATATATGTTTGATGTGATAAACTGTAGGTGATGAGTGGATACAAGTGAAACAAACAACCTCCAACTACATTGTAAAATGTGAAGGCATGGGTGCGACCATCACACTATTGAGTTATAAAAAATAGAAACAAATTGTTGAAGGAAGGTGTGATCCTATTTTAATTCAAAAACGACAATGTAAAAATATTAAATCACAACGTGTCCACATGAAATTAAAATAGATTAACTATATTTCTACATGCTGTAAAATATGAAAGTTAGTGTAAGTGGTGGGATTTTCATTCATCTAGTAACTAAAAAAACCATGTATTTACTTCCACGACACATAGTAACTTCCAAAATTATCATTTGTCAGGTTTATAATTAACATATGTGGTAAATTCAAGAAATTATTTTTGGTCACCAAAACTAAAACTCACTATAGTTTTAAAAACAATTCATGCTAAGTATGAAAAAAGACAACTCAGTGATTTCTAAACCACCTAAACATACGAATTATTTAAATTTCTAATTTAAATAAATATAGAAAAAATCAACAACTTTTCAATGGATGAATCAATAATTAATTTAGATATTTATAGAGAAGAATATGATAAAAATTATTGAAAATATATTCTAAAAATTGAAGAAAAAATCTCTGCATATATTGTAGAATTTCGTCCATTTTTAGAGTATCTAAATTTTAATTTAAACATTTCATACAATCGAATGAAATTTATATCAACTTGTTATATTTAAAAATATAAAAAAAATCATGCTATTATGGGGTATATCACCATATTCATCATTTAATGATAAAATATATTCAATTAATAAAATTATATAATTCCCAATATATTGAAAATAATTTGGGCACTTTTTAGAGCATTAAAAAATTGATTTCAGGCTTTGAATTGGTTTAATAAAATTTAAATAAATTTATTGTGTATCTAAAGAAATAATTTTTGTAAAGATAAGAGTAATATAAATAATTTTATCATATAATAATTAAATAATTATATAAACTAAATTCAAATATAAAACAAATGACATTATATAATTTCATACCAAAAGTGAGAACATTTTAGAGACTGAATTATACTTTGTGGTAGTAGAATAAAATGAAAATAATTTCACTTTAATTAATATAAAATAGTAATTAAAAATTTCCAAGCACTTTAGATCAAGATATTAAAAAAATACTATAAGCTATTAAAAATATTATTTTTAGAAAAAATGATTAACATAAAATATTAAAAGAGATTGTAAGAGTAAAAAAAATTCAATATAATCAAAGAACCAGAAACCCACAAAAAATAAAGGTAAATAATATTTCACCTTTAAATATTAATTATTATATCATATATATCATATATGTTTATTAAATATAATCTTATTACCATCCATGTTAAGTAAAAAATGAAAAATGAATTTCATTACTACATAGATGTGGTAGTCCACATATATAAAAGTGTGTGGATATCATTTTAAAATGAATTGGATGGTAAGAATGTAGATATGATTTTAAAATACCAGAAGCATAATTATTTCATAAGTATTATTTATAAAAATTAAACCCATCATAGTAAGAATCTATAAAATAAGGTGATGGATAATAAATTATATTGATACAGGGAGGCGGTAGTCCATTTGTATGCACGAGTGATACTTTCACTTCCCATTTTATGGAATAGAGGGTGGATAAAGGTGAAAATATAATAAAAATGAAATTTAAGTATATTTATTGTACTAATTTTTTTATTTTTTGATGAATAACATTGAATTATAAAAGTTATAATAAGAAATATATTGAAAGAGGTTGAAGAAGATGATTACCTCTTTTTCGGCATGCCTCCTTTTGATCCTTTATTAAGGACTTTTGGAATAGTTTTTTTAAGAAAAAAACCTATAAATAATTGATAGGTTTGTTTATAATATAAATGGATATATTTTTTAAGATATATGGATCAAAGTGGTTTAAATTAAAGATAAAAAGTGTGTCCTTATATAAGGAATGGAAAATACTCACTCAAAATTACCAAAAATATTAAAATATAATTAAGTATTTCTCAATAATTTTTTTTCCAAATGGATAAATATTCAAAGAAAATTTTGATAAGGAAATAATATCATCCAAAAACTAATTTTATACACGTTTTGGTGTCATTTCAAACCTTATTTTTAATTTAACCCCTTGGTTTACCAATTTTAAACTTAACTGTGATTACATCTTTTTCAATATTAAAGTGTAATAATTTTACTTTTAAAGTGAAAATTATCCAATAATTGGAAAATGGCCGAAATTTTATACCATATATTATAAAAATTATCCTATTTTAATATTTTCAATATTTTAAAATATCTTAATTTATTATTATTTTCCTAAAATAACATTAATGTGATTTTTGATATAATTCATTTAATTTGAGACTAATTACACCAAGAAAATGATGGAATAAAAATATAACTCATTAAAACTAACCAAACATGTCATAACTATCTAAATAATTCGTGGATCATAATTATTCATCCAAATTTTATTACATTTAACATTTCTAATATTATTTACCTTCATTTTCTTTTAATTGAATAAATATTGTGTCTGCATTACATAAGAATTTAAGGTAATCATTAGATCACTAAAAATTTGAAATAAATCACCCAGAAAAAAAAAATTAATTAATATTTCAAATAAACATTTATAACTGTACTTTTCTTATTTTTATCCATATAATAAAAAAAATTAGTTATTAATGTCAAGAAAATGAAATTTTGTATATATCATTTTCTTAAAATAATAGTGTACATAATCAAATAATAATGGAGAAAATTTTCCACATATCGGATAATTAGATGGTAATAGATAAAATCATCCCATAAAAGATGATAAAGGTAATTTTTGGGTTTATTTTTAGATAATAATATGGTACAATCCTTATTTTACCAATTTTATCCTTTCCGAGGTGATAAATATTTACTAATGTTACTATTCATAATGAAAAAAATAAAAGGGCATTTTCAACCAAATTTTAACCTACTTATTTGAAATATGGTATCTATTTTTTAATATTTAATATTTATAATTGATATAATTTAAATTAATATAAAATAACAAATTGAAAAGAAAAACAATTTTTCAAAACAATTCATTTTTATGTATAAATTTTTAATACAAAATCAAATCATAATAATTGATTTCAATAACCTTAATTATATTACTCATTATATAATATTACTAATTTTACTTCGAAAACATTTTAAAATATAATTTAAATTTTCACATGCTTAAAACAGAAATACAGTTTATAATAAAAATCAGTAATTTTAAATATTCATTAGAATATCAAAATTTTCTGAAAAAATATCCAAGATTCAACCTTAGTTAATTTTGATCTTATGATATAAATGAAGATGTTAATTTGATCAAATATATTTTCTATAAGTTTAAAAAATTAAAAATAATATTTTTTCTCAAAAAAATCAGTGAAAATCATTTTTGACAGAAATGTATTTTTAAGCATAATAGAAATTTACTAAATATGGAATGGTTATTTCTTAAGAATTAATAAAAAAATTTATTGAGTTGGAATTATATATATATATATATATTTCATAATTTAGTTATTCCTATTCATACCCACCATTTCAATGGCTATGTTATATTTATAAAATCTAAATAGGAATATTTTGTGATTCCTTTATGTTGGTCATTGCATGTATTATAAGTTATCAAAAATAATGTAATTATTTTAATATATTATGGTGTTACACAAAGGACCCTGAAATAAATATATTAAAAATAATATATATATTAAACCTCACCCATGTATCTTTTTAGGATTAATAGAATTCCCCATGATTGGAGTCTCATATAGAAAATCAGAGTCAACTGTTGGTTTCAAATTGCATGATTTAACCTAGGCATGAATTAAAGTCTATTATTATCGGGGTCTATAGTGGTTCATTGTCATGGATGAATAATAGAGATAAATTGAATAGTCAATTAGATAAGTGATAAATTTTTTATTCATTTTATTCTATTTATTTTACCAAGATACCAATCTATTTATTCCTTCTTATGGAAAATATCCATAGTTAACTGCATAACCTAGAGATATGATTGAAAGGTCATCGAGTAAGGATTTCTCAGAGCTGGACCAGGAGACCTCAGAAAAGATTATGATATTCTTGAATTTCACCAAAGAAAGTGACATGAAATTGTTCTTCATTAGTAATCGATCCAATCATTAGGTCATGATTGGTTATTTATGTATTTTTCCCTATTACTTTTAGATTTGAGAATGGAATTTATATCTATTTATATTCCTTGTATTATTATTATTCTTCACATGAACTTCAAAATTTAAATATTTTTATTGACCTTAGTTTGTTCTATTTCACTAAGATACCTTGAGTTTTCCTATTTTTCACTGTGGTGAATGTTATTCAGATTCCACAAAAAAATGATGAATTTAATTTATTTCTTATGCCTTTTCCCTTACTCATTGTTTTCATCATTGGGATAAGGTAGGATGATGATTTGAACATGGATCTAGTTCAAATCAAGATCAAACCATGGATTCATGATGATTTGTTTAAAAATTTTCAATGATGATGATGTTGGAATTAATGATGATCAATAGTGAGATATTAGAATATGAATGGGGTTATGAACACCCTAGAGGCATGATGGGTATGACCCACAATTCATTGGTTGACAGAAATCCCACTTTACCATCCACCATAGAATGAAAAGTTATGACCACAGAGGATTGCTACAATATCGTCCCTTAGACACAACATTGTGAATGATTTATGATATAATCAATCAATGTGTGATGATTTGGAATAAGACTTCACTTCCTATGAAATTCACAAACACACACCAAGTGTTTTAAAAGAACACACACCATGTAGTCCTCTTTATATGTCATATAGTATTTCTTGTACAAGATAAGTATCACATGACCATGTGGGGAGTTCATATATTGTGTGACACAAATCAGGTATCCTTGTTGTGTATAGGTAGTATACACATGGGACCCCTAGTGGTCCTACACATAGTTTCCAACTTACAGACCCATCATGTTACCCTACCTGAATTGTTAAACCATACTCATAGAGTACATGCATGAGACCTTGGGTGATCTCACACGCTGTGTGTCTTGGACTACACATCACATACATTCCTTTTTCACTTTATGAGTGGAGAAGTCAGATATGATCAGTGAAGAACTTTTAAGTACACCCCATGTACCCTAAAGTATATTCCATATACATCTTTTTAAACATTATACATACCACATATTCTTTATTGAGATTCAAAATTGAACTCATGAGTAGTTCTTTATGATTTTATTTCTGTATTAGATAGAACAATATCCTTTTATTTGATATCAGAGATATGATGGGTGATATTTTGAGAGAGTTTCTATTTCCTCTATGATGGTTAGCCAATATCCAACTTTGGTTACGATCTTTAGAGTTGATACTAGGATCAGTACTCCCCTAATAGTTAAAATTTCTCTTAGGTCATGAGTCTACCATATACATTATATAGGTAGTGTTGGTAAAAACCATACACATTTGGGAATGTGTACTCTATATGAAAAGTTTTTACTCCTCTATCATTGATCTCTCATAGAGATTAGGAACTCTATTGTAGTTTCCACTCCTTATATAAAGGAATCCTTAAGTGAGGTGATGGTCTTCCATTATATTCTCATGTGATTATGTGGGAGTGAGTCTTAACATCAAGATTTGTGGAGATATGTGGAGAATAAAATTTTATGACTGGTTGTGGCAATCGATATCTCTTTTTCTATTCACCTCATTTTCATGATGAGAATATCTATATTTTGGGTTTCCTTTCCATTCTTATGGGTTGATCTAACTATTTATTTATATTTATTCCCCAATGGTATTCTTGTAATCTTAATAGGTATGTATGTACTCACACTTGAATGGGATTTTTGTGTATGTTTCAGATCATATATAGTCAAAAGATAATTATACTATGACTTCAGTGGACATGGTGTTGGTGGGGATTTGTAGTACTCGATAACAGCGAACACAAGAAGTGGTGGCTATTGGTGTTTGGGAGCTTATTTCAACCTCCCTATTAGTTTTTAGGATGGTACAACCATTTATTATTGGTTGGCTGTGTATATTGATCCTTTTATATGTTTAATATATTTATGTTTCTGCACTTTTGTTGTTTTAGTGGTTATTACATGCATTTATTTACTCTTGGGTTAGTATAGTGTTATTTACAAATAAATGTTTTATGTAGTTTGATATTTGTATGTTTATAAGTTCATTAGGCTAGGAAATCCTATATATTTTTTATGCCTACTCGATTCTAGTCACCAGACCCTATACGTTTGGAAGTATGATGGGGGTAACTCATTACTTAACACCAACATTAGTGGTCCCTCGGTGGATAGGGTGATGAAAAAGTGGTATCTTAGAGGTTCTATACTAGGGATGGGGCTTTTAGTTATATGTGTTATGAGGATTGGTTTATAAATACAAGGAAATGGTGTTACAATGTCTTGAGTTTAGATCTTGGTCTAGGGAACCCAATATGAGTGTGGAAATATAAATATCCATACAATAGGACTCTGAAAACAAACTTGTTAACTAGGTATTCTATGAAACTTGATGCATAGAAACCAATGGTACATGAATCATATAATAATTAGTCTTTAACTTCTATAAACATCTTCAGTGAGTTCCAATGTTATTCTCATCTCATTGTGGACCAACATTTAAATCTCCATGATTTTATCACAATGAAAACCAATGATTATTCTATAATAGTTCACAAGGTTGATCAGCTTAATGAAAATGATTTTTTTAAGGAGATGATTCTTGAGACATTACTTCCAGTAAAGAAGAATCAAGATCCCTATCTCATTGAGTGGTGAGCTGAAACAGTTGCAACAACCTAGTTCAGCAAATCCCTTAGTTCTGTGAAGACAATATTTCTAATGGTACTAAATAATGATTCAGGAGAAATTAGTATGTTCCATGAGTTTAATTGATAGATACATCTTTCCATTAATTGTGATCCTAATCCTCATGAAATAGATTTTTTTACTTAGTGATAAACATATATCCACTTTTATAGAACCATATTTATGTAATGTTGGAACTCAATTCCAACATTCTTTATAGAGTTTCAGGACACTAGTGAAGTATGGATACCCAGATGAATGATAAAAAAATACTCAAATGGATAAATATTGAGAATTCCTCACCAAGTAATATTACCCATTGATCTTTCTCTCTATATAAATTCAAGATATTTTGGAGTGGCAACATGGTGTTATGAATATCTCAGAGTACACATCATAGTTAACTGACCACATACACTACTCTCTGGATATGGTTCAAGATGGTTACATTTAGAAATGTAAGTTTTAACAAGTCCTACACTGAGATATCTAATTACACATGATACCTCTATTCATTCCAACTTATTCTGAGGTTCTAGATTAGGCCCCGTTCATGGAGAACATCTTGTCGATGGGGAATCATATGGTGAGAGTGGATAATGATCACTAAAAAATATATACTTCCATATTAGCTGATATGAATAGGATGTTGGGATCCCAATGAAGAAGGAATAGACATTCCCAGACCTAGACCCGAGTTTCAATAGAACATAGATCCCATTATAGATCTAGTCACCCGATAGAGGGATGATGTAATTCTTGTAGTGGGAGAGGTCACATGGCCTTGACTAATTGACCCAATGTGATATAAAGTGATGAAATATGGGTGATATATCTTCAGAGTAGATGTATCATTATGATCAGAGACCCCTAGGGATAATCATGGAAAACCCATAGGATATGAAGATGTTTGTGGGGTTGAAAAAGAACCAGGGGGAGCAGTGACCAGGGGAGGATGAATTAATGAGTTACTTTCACCACAACCATGAAGACCACAACAGGTACATAGAGACGGTGTTAAAGGTTGTGGTTAGTTGGAGGTTAATGTGGAAAATTTCCTTGAGGCACTAGAGGTGATTCAAGTTATGATATTTATCTTATTTACTTTAACTCTATTAGTGATAAACACATCTGTGAATCATTATTTTATTTTCTTATTCATAGTGGATCACCTTGATATTATAGTAGATCTATTTCCCTATCTATGTGGTTAGAGAATCCTACCAATTAAGATTACACAATCTCACACACCCTCCAATAGTACAAGCCTTCTCTTAGTGGAGAATGTTTTACAAGATACCTATTCATTTCTATAACCAACACATATAAATCCATTATTTGAATGGATGGGATTTTTATAGTTTATTCCTAGATAAAACATCACTATAAGAGAATTATGTGACTTTATATTGATGTGAGGAATCTTTCCTTCACTAGTAAAAAGGAATTTATGACAGAGTGGACATGGATCATATGCAAGAAACTGAAACCCATATATTATTTTTTTAGATCTTATACCTTGGTTCAATGAGCTCTCCAGAAATCTAGATTCCACCAGTGGTGGAGTAATATTTGTAATTATTCCCCATTTAGTTTTTAGGAAAACCTCTATGGTGATAGATCAACTTCTATATTTATTTGTATACTGAGACCTATCTTATATCTTTAGTAGAATATCAAAAATTTCCTAATAAGATTCTATAGTTGGGGGCTCCATTGGAGGGAATTTAAGAGAAGTGATTTATAAGACCAAGTGTGTTCCCCAGGGAGGCACTATGGTTTTTCACTAAGAATGTAGCTAAGAGTTTGAGGCTATGCATTGATTATTGTTGCATGAATTAAGTGAAAATTAATAAAAAGTACCCCTTTCCTTGGATTTATTACCTCTTTATCCAATTAAAGGGTGAAAGAAGGTTTAAAAAGATTGATAAGGGGTTCAGTTATCACTAGTTATGGGTTCACGAGGATAATATTCTAAATATGGTATTTTGATGTCACTACGAGAGCTATGAGTTTATTGTGATGCCCTTTGGTGTGGAAAATCACCCCACAATTTTCATGGGACATATACAATGGATCTTCCACGCTTTCTTATATTGTTTGATTTTTTATTTATTTATGAAATTATCATTTACAATGTGTTAGAAGAGGATAAGTTAGAGAACATGAGGATGGTCTAGGAATTAATATGGGAGCATTAGTCATAGTGTAAGATCTTGAAGTGCCAATTCTGGATTAGAGAGGTTCAATTTATGGGTCATTCATCTCAAAACATGGTGTATCCATGGAGTTAAATATGATAAAGGTAGTGATGGATTTTGATCCCCTAAGATCATATCTAGAGTGAAATGTTTTCTTAGTTTAGATGTGTACTACTAAATGTTTGTGGCATAATTTTCTAGGATTTCCCCTTTGATTAAATTAACATGAAAAGGGTAGTCATTATCTTATACTAATAATTATCAAATAACTTTTTAGGATCTAGGGAATTGGTTGAATATTTCTCATATTTTGAGTCTTATAAAGGCGGGTGTTGAGTATGTGGTATTATGTGTGACCAAACTTTATCATTACATGCACGAGATGAAATTTCTGAACTTGGGGTGGAAATCATCCTTTTACAAGAATGAATAGTGGTTTTAGTAACATTGCACGAGGAGGTAATGAGATATTTTCATACCTCCCCCTCAATGGTACATCACGAAGTTGAAGTAATTTACCGAGACCTTTGAAAATAGTTTTTGTGGGAGGTTTTGATGTGGCGTGTTGTCGATATTGATTCTCAATGCCTTATATGTCAATAGGTGAAGGAAGAGTATCAGGTTCAAACATGTTTGACTTAACCTCTATTGAACCGAGTGTACAAGTGGGATTTTATATATATGGGCTTTTTGATGGGGAATCCCTAGAAAATGGGAGTTTAAGACACTATATGATTGATTATTGATCTATTTTTCATGTTGGACCACTTTCTTTACATTATGGGAAGAGTTTAGTTTTGAATTATGTGTAATTGTATGTGCAGGAGGTCCTAAAGATTTATAGGTACCATCAATTACTTTTTATGAAAATTATTCAGGGTTTATATCATAGTTTTAGAGGGTTTTTTTGGGAGTCTTTAATGACCCAGTTATAGATTATCATGACATTTCACCCCAATACAAATGGCCATATATAGTGATAATCCATGTTTTTGAGTATATTCTTAGAGATTATGTGTTAGACTTCAGTCAATGTTGGGAGGATGTCTTATATTTGGTAGAGTTCCCTTATAATAACATATATCAATACATAATTATCATAAAACTATTTGAAGATATTTATAGGAGACCCTGAAGGTTTCCCTTTAGCTGGATAGAGATAGGTGAATCATTGCTTATGGGACCAGTGCTAGCTTAGGCGATGATGAAAAAAATTAGGTGATACACGAGTGAATTAAGACCACTTAAAGTTTATAGAAATATTATTCCGACAAAATTTTTAGACCCTTGAAGATAAATATGGGAGATCATGTGATCTTAAATATCTCTCAATGATGAGTTTTTGTGGAGTTTTGGTTAGGGTGTCAAGCTATCATTAATGCTCACTAGTTCATTCCATACACTACACGAGGTTGGTGAGCTTTCTTACATCATGGATTTCACCTCTTTATTGGACCGTGTGCATGATGTTTTTCATGTGTCACAACTATTTATTTATGTGCATGTCCCATCACATTTTATAAACTGATGTGAACTAGACATCAAGGATATAACCACCTTTTTAGAGTACCCAATATTGATCAGAGATCGATATGAGAGGATTACTCAGGGGAGAACTATCTCACTAGTATGAGTCATTTAAATGAATGTGAACCTATAAACTAGATTATGAATACATAATATCTATATTTGGTCTCATTAAACTCACATATTTAGTAGAGTTTTTGATTTTTTGGGTGAAAACCCTTAATGGAGTGGATCATTAACTCTGATTATCGCACCAATACCATGACTTAGGCTAACTGTTGTTGAGGTAAAAATGAATCACTCACACCATCACCATTTATATATATAATGTTTAAATTAATCCCACTATAACATTTAACAAGAAAATATACACATGAATTACTACTCATAGTTCCATTTTTGTGTCCCAAAGAAGAACATATAATAATTAGAACATTCAAAAATTAATACATGATGTATCCTTTGGGGTACAAGTAGTGTACTTCTAAGTCCTCTCTTGGTAAAGTCCTGATTCTTCAATAAGTATATGAAAAGGTAATGTTTGTGATGTGTGGTCTAATACAAATGGAATTTGAGACCACCATATGTATTACTAGTGTACTCTCATAACATAGCTTGGTTCACTAGGTAGAGTCACATAGTGTGTCCATAAGGTGGACATGGAATATAAAACCACTCAAGGGCCTAGGTGTGTAATCCCTATACATGGATCCGTTACCTGAGTTGGGACACACAATGTTGGAACTCACAATAGGTCACTGTGATATTTGACAAGGTTAGAAAACACTAGCCTACCTAGAAGGTATACTACATGATATGTACTCTTCTGAAACACATGACATGTAGTTGTGGATTTCAAATACATTGAATTATCCATCTCGGATAATCACACATGTATCGATTTCGTTGCAAATGTTAGCCAATTAAATATCCAAGGTCCCAATCTCCATTGAGTCCTATTGGGTCATCAAATTATGGAGTTTGGTGGCTACAAAATGAGATTTCCTTTAACTCGTACTTTTTTTGTCGTAACCATCGCATATCTGGGGTGTGCCTGACCTCATTCATCTACCATGATCTCATCATTGATCTTTAATAATTCTACTATCATTTTATTTGAAAAATGTTAAAATATCATCATGAATCTAGTGTTTGATCATGATTAAACCTAGTCTATAGAAAATTATTATCCTACCATAGTTTTGTGATGCACGCAAATAATAGGGGAATAAAGTCACAATCAATATTGTAAATTCATTGGTTTTTATGGAGAATCTGAACACCAATCACAATCATGAAAAACATGACAAAATAAGGAATTCTAGTGAGACCTATCAAACTAGATCTAATAGAAATAATTAAACATTCAAGGCTAGGTGAAGAAAGAGAATAATCTAGGGAATAAAACAAGATATAAAATCTATTCTTGAATCCAAGAGCAATAGAGTGGAAATCCATAAATAAAAATTATCTACCTATCAATTAGATTGATAATTTATGAAGAATTATTTTTGTCACTTTCATTAGTAAAATACAAGTATTTAATCATTAAACTTGAGATCTCTTGGCCCTGATCTAACCTCTCCCCATGATGACCTTCCTCTAATATTCATGGATTATGTGAATAAATCTTGATATTTTAAATAAGGGGGATTAAATAGAGTCACTACTAGGATAAATATTTAGAAGAAAATGAATAAATTAATTATTTACATAATTAATAAATTATTTAATTTATTTATATTATTCATACATGACTGTGAATGGCTATGGTCCATGATGTGAAAGGACCATAAGTCATACCCAGTGTAAAACATGTACTAATTCCAACATAGGTCTCTTGTTTATAACCTATGTCTATGATTAACGGTAATTCCATTAATAAAAAATGATGTAAAAAAATAATTTAATATATTTGATATAGTTAATAAATCTATATCTGGTTCTTGTGACACCATTAATTCCACTAAAACTATAATGAAAAACAAGAAATATTTTTTAAAAATATTGATAGGGTCTATATATTAAAATATGAGTTGTTACAATTTATATGTTCATTTTCTCCCTTATTCTATATATCCCGATGTTTGTTTCCCTATTTTATATTTCTTCAGAATATCTAGTTCATTCAGATAGAATATGATATAGGATTTGAAGCTAGTATGAATCTTCCTAGTTTCATGGGAGCTATAACATAAAACATTTAGTTTAACTCATTCTCTTCTTATTGGAGTTTGATTCTATTCAACGGTTTATTTTAAACATTTTTTATTAATTTTTATTTTAAGTTCTATAAAATATTGTTATATTATAGATATAAGTCACCAACACAAATTATTTCAACTTATTATATATATATATATGGGATTTAAGCTTTTATGTTGGCACTTATAGATATTTTTTTGACTCACAACCTGTATGTTGTTGCAACAAATGGTCACAAACATGACCCAATTAGTGGGTGAAATGGGGTGTGGGGTTTTTATTGCTTTACTCAATTAGACATTGTTCTATTTTTGGAAATAAAAATATGAACCTTTCACAGTAAAACACACATTTTAAGTATCTAATAATTTAAAATAAATGCAGTAAGTCAAAAAAATTACTTAGTTCACAACTAAGGGCTACATAAAGGGAGTATAAACCAATGGTGTTTTGATGTACCAAACAAATCCCTACTCACTATTATGATCAAAAGTTTTTATGAAAGGATCACTATTGCAACCCAAGATTCACATAAATGGATAATACATCATTTTTTATGAATATTCATTACATTATGGTAACATACGCCTGAGGACCATAATAGTTTAGTGCCATTGGAAACATGGAAACATAATATTCTATCTTGGTGAATGATCTTCAACAAATTGTCAAATACATTCCCCTTTTGTAATCCTACTTAAAACCTTTCATCATAACCTAGGGAAAGTAAACATAAGAAATGATTATCTCACATGATCATTAAGGTTAAGCTTAGTAGATATCAATCTATGGTCACATGAAAGCATGAGATAAGAAAAAGAATTTGTGATCATGAAAATAAATTATGAGGTTCATACCCAACCATTCCTGTATTATAATCATGTGTCATATCATGGATTTTATTAGTTCATAATACATGAATCATAAGGGAAATAAATAACATGAGACATGAGATAAAAACCTTGGAATAAAGCATAATTTTTTTGAGATACACTCAAGAATAAAAAAATCATATTTCATGGATTCCCACCAAGATATTCATAACATGTTATGCTTGGGTTGACCTCCCATGTACCTTCTTTAGGATTAGGTTGTACCACCATTTACCCTCTTGTTTCATGCTTGGGGTGACCATCCATGCACCCTCTTATTTTAGGCTTGGGATGACCAGTCGTGTACCCTATTGTTTCGGGAATGGTCTAAACACCCATTTACCCTCATCTTTGGGATTGGTATAACCACCTTTATACCCTCTTCTTTGGAATTGGGATGATCACCCATGTACCCTTGAGATCATAGAACATTTATCCTTACCCAATGCATTTTAGGGAGATATAGGTCCCACCTGCCACATAATGAAATTGTACACATGTGTGCGGCCAAATAATAAGAAATCATCATATCATAACCAATGAAATTAAATGTGTATTATAAATATTTCAACATATCATACCTTATTCAAGTTTCATAATCATTTCATCATAGAATAAACCTTCAAAGTATGTGTATTTCATAATCATTTATCATTTTATAACCCATGGAAGAGAAATGGGTTTCATAAAAAAATTCATCCTAAATATAAAGCATTAAGAGAAATAATAGGAATGGTATCATTAGATCATAACCCTAGTAGAGCATAATTAACCTAAAAAATGTCATCTTATATGAAAAATAATTTTTAAATGCTACTGGGGACACTTCTCAGAGGAAAATAACTTTTCTTTGAATATAATTTTTAAAAAAAATCATCATAATGAAAATTCTTTTTAAAATATTTTTACATTAAAATTATCCTACAATATCATTTAAAAATAATTTGAAAATATTTTTAGAAAAAATTATTTGGATAGAACATAGATTTATGAATGAATAGAGAGATAAAGTTGGGTTCTCATAAAAACATTTTCTTAAGTATATTAAGTATGAAAGTGTGGAAAAATGGTATTATTACTTGAAGATAACATGAATAACCGAAGTAGGAGAGAATTAATTAGTATTATTGAGAGATATATCATAAAATTTTATCATTGAAATCATAATCATAAACAATCACGATATATGATGATATTGTTGCAACAGACTCTTTCCACTTTGGTAACTTGAATCATAATACCCATGAAATAATAACATTACATGATGTTTAAATATGATAACAAGAAGTATATTAATGATATAACATTTCAAAGTGGCACTATATACACCTCATAAATGAATATATCTGTATAATATAATATGTGTCTCAAATAAGACAAATTGAGACAAATTCCCTTACTAATTTGGTAGCTTTTAAACCGTAAATCCCATGGAAGAGATTACCTAAAATTGAGATTTAAATAAAAATAAAATTTAGGAGATGCATAAAAAAATAAATTAATGGGAAGTATATGCACCATATATAACAAAATAGGTTGTGAATATATCACATGTCTCGCAAATGTAAAAATTGAGAAGAAAATCCCTCACCTTATGTCTTGAATCATAGCGTACACATTCAAAACTCTTATATAATAAATATAAGTTTATTATACATAAATAAAATAAACCTATTTATATATATAATATATAATATTATTTACCTATGACTTTATATTACTCTTTTATTAATAGTTTCATGTTAATGTAACATTTTCTGTAATAACAGCTTTGTTTTTCATACATGTTTTGACTTGTTATTTTTTTTGTTACTATTGATTCAATCAGGATTTAATCATATATAAAATTTTAAACACTGATATAAATAATATATATATATATATTAATTATATATTAATTTATTATAATCCATAAAATTTGGTGATAGAAAATGAAATACATCATTCATAGAGACGGTAGGTTTTACATACGCATGAAGGCGGTTTCCATTTTCTAGTCGTATTGAACAAAATAAAAGTAGATGATATAAATATTTTATAATTAATATATCATATTTATGTCATATATATCACATATTTTTATTAAAACCGTCCTTAATACATTTCATGTAATGTGTGAATGAATCACATCACTTCGCGAGGCGGTAGTCCACCGTACACATGAACGACGTTGTCATATTCCGACAAAATGAAAAGCATGAAGTTATGTTTTATATAAAAATAATATCAGATTAATAACATAATATATATAATATAAATCATATATAAACTATAAATACATCATTATTCCCAAAATTTAATGGTGGAAATGGAAGAAGAAACGACATTGGTTCGCCAGGCGGTAGACCGCCGTACCGACGAACGATGATTGTATTCCCCATTTGATTGATGTGTATAAAATTTCATATCTAACACTTTAAATAGAAATTATAATTATATTTAAGATAATGATGTTATTATATATTAATGTTATAAAAATAATTTAATGGGTTTGGGGAATAAATAAAACAAAAACTTTTTTAATTAACGTTACCTCTTCTACGAGTATCTCTTTTTGGGTTGCACGAAAGGACATCCTTGGATGGATTTCTGCCAAAAGTAATTATTCTTGGAAGAAGGTAGGAAATTTGGGAATATATTATTATAGGACTTGACTGATTCAAAGGTCTTGATAGGTGTTAAGAGATAGGAGAGTGGGAGGCCTTTTATAAGGGAGGTGAGTGGAAAACTTGTAAATTTTTTAAAGAGTGAGTTCCACCCATGTTGTTTACATGAAAAGTGGCTCCAATAATGAAAACAATTAGATAATATAATGTATAAGGTATAAAATTATTTATATAATGGGTTTTGGAAAAGTTTATAGGTCATTTGGCCCCTTATTTTTAAAGTTTAGTCCCTTAGAAAACTCTTTCTTCTCTTAGTTATTACAATCAATTTTAATTTCACACACTAATTACTTTAGAAAAAAAATTAAGTTGGAATTATTTAAAAATATAAATTTTGATGATAAAAATTTTATAATCCATTTTTACAAATTCAATAAACATAATTTTTAAAAATTAATTTAAATTTAATCCCATAGATGGGATGAGAAAATAGGTTTTTAAAGTGAAAATGTTCAAAACATTACTGTATTTTTATATCTAAATTCAATATAAAAAAGACTCAAATTTATTGAATTGGATAAATATATAAATAATTTGTTTATTTTTATATTAAAATAAGTTAAAAATATAATTTATCATTATAAATTATTGATACAAACAGGTAGTTTTTAATTACAATTCTGCGTTTTTTAGGATCCATCAAAAAATGAAACTTCTCAAAAAAATACCAAAAATTCACCCTAAGACAATTTTGACATTAATATTTCGAAAATAATGTTTATTTTGAGAAATATAATTTAGAAAAGTTTAAAAAATTAGTTTTAAATTAAGCACGTTATTAAAAGGTGGTAAAACTACCATTTAGAAAAACATATCTTTTATGTGTAAAATTGGATTTATTCGTATATCTTGCCTTGAAAAAATAAAAAGATGAATTTTAAATATTTTATTGAATATATAATATACATATTTCATTAAAATAATTAATCAAATGTTTTTTCTTTAATTTATTAAGATAAAACATGTTTGTTCATAGAAAAATTGTTTTTCAAGAAAGGAATTTCAATATTTTAAAATAGTTATTACACACATTTATAATTAATTAGTAGCGAAAGAATTCATTTTATATACATTTATGAACCATACTTTCATAATTTAAGTAATATTATTCATAAATTATATCCTAATTACTATAAAATTCTAAAATTATAGTTTTAGATGATTTTGATAATATTTGGAAGCTTCTCAAAACATTTTCCCCTTATCTCTTCCTCAAAGAAAAACTTCACTTAATCTTAATTTAGGCCAATATATTCTAAAAAAATATATTTAATGATATTAATTTTTTTATAACTCACTAAAATGGATCACTTTATGTAGCCATCATAATTTAATATCTTATACAGTAACTCTAGTTGTCCCCCTTAGAACTAGTTTTTACATTTAATTCCTTACATTGTAATCAGACAACTAAAATACAAATAATTTGGAATAATATGGAACTTAATGAACTTTAGTGAGAACAATATATTTGAGAGTATTTAATCAACCAATTTTCTCTATTTTACATGGTTCCACATTTAGTTTTCATATCTTATTTATATTTGGATAGGATATATTTCTAATAAATTAGCTTTCTTTGTGTAGAAAACATGTATTTCCATAATAATTTACACCTAATGAAATCCTAATCCTTTTTATGGATTATTATTGTGCTTAATTTATGGTTAAAAATACTATGTAAGTGTGTCTATCCCCATTTAATATACCGTATAGTACATCCCAAAATTTTGGATTTTTCTTTTTTGAAAACCACTCATGAAATTTATATTTTTCATGTAGAATATCTTCTTTCCCTTTAGCACTTTTATTTACTTTTTCTTATTCCATATTCCTAAATTTCTCTAAATAAACAATACAAATAACAAATAAATATTTGGTAATGTTTGAAGTATTTTTGAGTTCTCCAAAAATCTTATCATGAATGATTTTCTTCACATTATAATTTTTGGATAAATCACTACTACTGAACTTAATTAACTTTCTATAATAAAAATCTTTCTTTTTCTTGTTGTTTAACTTAACTCACACTTAATATAAAGCTAGTTGAGGCAAATATGAATCTAAACATTCTTAAAATTCATACTCAAGGTTGTATCTTCATTATTCATCAACCTATATGGTCTTTTTACCATTTTATATTGATACATGATGAGAATAACATAAACCTTACCCATAAACCTAATTATTTAAAACATAACCTATATTTATAAAAAAATTTATTTTTTTTTGAGTTTGACACATTTTCCCCTTTTATTCTTGGATGTTTATTTTTTATATAGCTTGACCCCCCGTGAAATCATCATCCTTAATATAGCTAGAATTGAAGGATTATACCAACTTTGAAATTCAATGTTCTCAATCATATTTTATAATCAATAATTACCTTAAAATATTGATCTTATTTTGAAAAATTATTTCCCTTTATAATTTATAGAATTCATTTTTTTTGGACATATTCACCATTGGTGGTAATATTTTTGGAATCCAACAACTATATTCCTTATTCTATATACTATGTACATAGTTGTGGGATTCTCTTCAATTTTTTTCATTCATATTTATTAAGATTTTTTTGAAACATGCTCCATATATGAAAAAATATTTATAAAAAATAATAGATTTTGGCATGGTTTGTATCATCCATATTGAGTTTTTATATAAAGTTCATTTGAGGATGCTATGATATAATTCCATATGTTTGAGGGGTTTTTATACAATAATCCTCTCTAGAATAATGTATTCTACTATATTCTCTTCTATAATCTTCTTATGAAAACTTGGATTGAGTAAATTCTATATTTTATAATTTTATTTCAAACTTAAGATATATTATATGCAATTTATTTTTCTCATTATCCAATTATTCTAATATTTATTCAAAACAATTCTCCATTATTTCAAATTTGTCATCTTGAATTATTATTTTTTCTTATAATAATATTTTATATTCCATTATATTTTCAAATTTAAAATCCAAGTGTGAATTTGTAATATCAATAGTATTTTTATTATTCTCATACAAGGAATATATCATGTCTTCTCAAGTATTCATCATCTCATCTCTTTCTTGAACTTCTTTGAGCTATTTATTTTCAAATTTGATGAATCTCTCTTCTAGGACCACATTCACATTTTAATTGGATTCAACCAGTATGAAGAGCATTAAGCAAGTAAGAAAGTTAACTTTTATGAACTTCCCCTTATTTTTAGAATATTATTAAAGATGAGTGATTTATTCTTTCATTATCTCAAAAATACCACAAATAATAATGTCTAATTCATTGGGGAATGATACTACATGTCCTTCATAGATATAAATACCTATTTATATATTATTATTCCCACTAATGATTGGTTTTTTAGGATAGTTGTCTAAATTAATTTCACTTACCTCAAGATCTCTTGAATTATTTTATCCTTTTATGGTTAAAGAAATTCTATTTACTTAGTGGTCAGTTAAACCACCTATTATTATACATTTTTATTAGATCTTTCTTCAACCAATTTATTGATTTATTGAACTCAATTTTCATATTCTATAATCAAGTGTGATAGTTTATTCATTCCATTCATATCTTTATTTTCTATGTTCAACATAGTATTGGTTGAGATTGGATCATTATCTAAAATATATATATCATCACCCAAATAATAAATCATTATATATTCTGAAATAGAATCTAAAATATATAACATAGAATAACAACAAAGTAGAGAATCCAATATGAGGTTAACCATTTTTTACCAATTGAGAGGCATGATTAGGTTATGTTTAACAAAGAGAAGGATGTGAATCATGTTGGATTGGTAAATTTTTTATTCTTTTATTATTTTACCACTTTCACTGGATGAGTGAGTGGATCTCTTTTTGACACTTTTTTAAATTATACCTTCTCCTTATATGTATTCTTTTACCACGTGAATACAGAAATTTAAATTACCATAATTTTAGGCGATTCAAAATTCTTTATATATTTACATTTCAAACATTGAAAACTACAAATTTCATTTAAAAACCATCAACAACTATATACAGACATGTGAAACTTTTTCAGTTATTGATTGATTTATGTTTCTTTATAATTCCCCCTCTCATGATAGAATCAGGAAAAAAAATGTTCACGATATTTATGTGTTCAATAGATTAACATACTTAATATTTTCATATTGAAGACTAATTGTAAATAAATCACTCATATGTGAATTACTCATGCATGGTTCACTCATATGCAGCTACTATTGCATCAGGGCCCATCTTCGCATGGATCCTCATATGTGATGTAGATCCCATTACATAGATCCCCATATATAGTTGGATTACACTTATGTTAATTTTATATATGAATCCTTATATATAGTTATAAGAATATTACATGGATAACCTATAAGAATATTAATGTTACTATTTATTCATAAATAACTATAACTTATGAACATTTCACTAATATAATATGATATTATCTCTTCTCCTAGTAATATAACATATAAGGATAACTCCATAAATTCTATGAAGCTCTTTTTTTGTTATTATGAATTCATCCTGACCATTTGTGATTTGGATAATATTTAATAACTCATTCATATATAAAATTTTAATAATAAAACACTAAAAAGTTTATCTTCCTTTCTTATATGGTGTTTTAAAGTATAAAATAAAATAGAATGGGAAAAAAATGTGAAACCCTAAACAACATAGAAAATGATCTAAAAATTTCATTCTAATAACACTCACCAATGTTTTACGATTTGAATAATAACTAATTCAATTTTTTTTCAAAGATCATAATTGTGTTTGGGTGTGTTCTAATTTATCAATTAAATCAATCCAAGGAATTGAAATTGAAATCCATTACTACCTTATCATAATAGGGGATCATTGTGACACCTCATACTGTGGTTCTACCCCCCCCCCCATTTTACTGACCTGTGCTTATTGTTGTATCTTCATTCCAGTGACCATCATCGATGGGATTCACACCTACTTCTTGAGGTAGGATGGAAACATTAATCTTGTATGGTTTTATATACGATGTCATAACTCTGGTGTGTATGTGTTGGAATTGAGTCGGATAATGTTTTCCTTAAAATATATATTTCTTTTTCAGTGGATCAAAATCACTCATATATAAATTAAATTCCACGAGTCATGAATTTTCTAAATATTAGTATGTAATACCAAACACTCAAAACCTAAAATCCAACATTCTCACCTTTTCTTAAATTATTTTAATTTCTATAACATCAGCATTAAAATTTTATATTTCTCAAAAAATTTATCGAGGGAACCCCACTAGCACCTTTATATTTGAGATATAAGGGTGATCATTATTAAATTCTCAATGTATCTAAAAATTATTAAAACCTATTCCTTCAATATAAAGGAATCTTTAAAAATAAAAAGTCAATAACTTCTATTTTCAAATAATAAGTGAGAAAAAATTCACATTCCAACTTCCAAATTTTTTCTTCCAATCATCATTTACTTAATAAAAATTGACAACATGATTGGGAATACTTATTCTTCAAAAAATATATTATTTTCTCCAAAACCAACTTCCATGATAAATATTCTTAATTAAAATATTTATATCAAACTCTATTTGTATACATTGAATAAAATAAAATTCAAACAAAGTGGGATTAAGAAATTCATGACCATAAATAATTCAACAAAAAACTTGTAGTAGCAGAATAAAATTTTCATTACTATTAAACTACAAAGAAATTATTGGTCTCAAAATAAGAGATCAAGAGAAAATTATATTGCTACATTTCCTAGATCTTAATGTTAACTTAAATAAACAATTTTTTTTAATATATGAAACTATTTCAAACACCCAAATATTATTCATATTTTAATTCTTATTTGTCATCCTCATGGATTGTATCTCCCCTAATATCTTATACCGTAAACTTCCCCATATTAGGGAATTTAACCCCCTTGATATTGGAATTCTTCTTTGACTCAACAAGTTGATATTCGATAACAATTGAGTACCTTTAAAAACCATTAGTTTTGTGAATTATTCTTTAACTCCATGTATTGATCTTTGATACAACTGTAATACCATTAAATTTTAAAAATTTCTCACCATTATCTAATAAACTGAAAATAGTATGACCAAATAAGTATTGGAAACCCATTTCAGACATTATAAGAATATTTGGAGGGAGGATTTTTTGAAACTCTTCAAGACAAGGGAGTGGTTAAACACCCAGGTTCAACCAATGCTTCTAAAATTAGACTGTATCCAATGGGTTTTTAGAATGTCTACCACTTGTTGATTCATTATAACTTACTTTATCTTTATTATTCCATGATCCATATTTTATTTAATTAAATTATATTTAATTATCATATGTTATAAATAGGATTGTTTTATCAAATTATTCATCAATGCAGTGGAACTATTGCTTTCATAATATATCACTATATGTACCTTCACATCTATACCAATATCCTCCATTTATTTCCTCATCCATAGAAACTAAGTACATGAATTTATAGATAAAATATATTCCTCTTTAACTATTCAAAATGATTTTATATCAGTTTTATTTATAATCCATACAATTCACTAGTTCCTAATAAAAAAAGATCCACCATTTTGGATTTTCAATCTATAACATATTCTGGTCAGTCTACATTGGAGTATGCTAACAAGTTTTATTCATTTATGGTATAATACCCATCAAAAATTCAGTACAACTTTTATATACTTTATGATACTTTAATTGAAATTTTAGAATTTGGATAATTATTTTATATTCTACACTGTGGACGAAACCCATAAATATTCTTGCTATATCATTAATAAAACCAGTAATTAATATGAAGATTATAAATATAAACAAGCATACCTGAATCACAGTGAAATATATCTTATGTTATTTAATGTAGTTTTCTTTATTTATATAACCTATAATATGTAAATAGAATCTCCCCTCTTCATTTAGTACACTAACCACTAAATTTTTAATTCATGATGAGAGGACCCCCTGTCAATAAGTTGTAATAGAACCTTCTATGAAAAGATATGTTGTGAATAAGGAAGAAGATAGAGAATTATATTATTCTTGAAAGTATGATATCTCTAACAGGTGGATTATATTACTTTATATAGTCTCCCTCCATTCAATGAAGTGAGTCAAGGGTTGAGTAGAAATATATGGTACCTGACATGTATTACTGATAACTCACACTTGTTGGGAATATCTCTATTTGAACATTGAAAATATTTTTTCCATGCCATAAATGAATCAACCCATTGAATCATAATTTAAGGTTTACAAGTGATATATGTGTAAAAATACAAGAACTCACATTTTTATCATAATAATATTATACAATAAAATATAGATCGATAGTGGCATCCAATGAAACTTACGATATTAATATATATCACAATCTTTGATATAAATCACATGAATAACACATCCTATGGAACTAGGGATATCATAAAAGGTTATATCTCGAGTCTTAGTTACCTTACAATAATATTTCACTTTCACTAAAATCATTTACAGAATTTATAAAAACATTTCAACTTTTTTTAATCTATCCATACTTCCTTGGTTAATGGTTATCAACCACTTTTAATTTTGGAACAATCACTTATTCCAAATTTAATCCTTATTATAAGGCCTTATTGTGTGATATTATGGGATTTTATATCATTGAAAAAGAATATGAATAGAATATTTCAATTTTTTAATTGAAGAGTGACCTCTAGTGAAACAAAAATTCAACTCATGCTACAAAGTAGTCTAGTGTGATCTCAATTAAACATACTCATATCCCAATATGAAAACATCCACAAAAAGATATATGATATACATAATATTATTAACTATATAATCTCTTTTTCAATTATATAAATTGAATACTATACATAAAACATTTTAATCTATATTAGGTCAACTACTACATTAATAATTCATAGAAAAATATTATCTAGGTGGATGGATATATCACGTGTTATTCATCTAACGAATGAGCACATGACATGTCCCAAATCCAAGTAGTCAATAAAATAACATGTGACTCAACTATGCATGTATATGAATTTCTTGATTATATTTAAATAAAATTATCTTATGTATTTACTCTTTATATTAGTTTATGGGTCCCATCATGGTTGTTCTATAACTGATGACATGGTCAACAACATACCCCACCACCCCATGATTAGTTTAACATCAAATCTTGTGATATAAAGGTATAAAAGTATTAAGGTTATAATTCTAGGTATATTTCAAAACCAGGGTAATGATAAATCATAATAAATATACACCCTAATTATATCAATTAATTTAAGAAGTTTTATGTGATATTCTTTAGTAGGTAGGTATAGATAATATTTCTAAACTTAATACATCAAGAGTTTATTATTTGTATATCGTATACAAATATCTATATCGATTATAATATTTAACTATTTCTAATGTGAACATATAATCAAAACCCAAAATAATCAATGATGATCATTGATTTGGAAAAAATCAATGTTGTACTTTTAGGGATAATTATTATTTCACATCATAAAATATATATGACCAATGTGATTAAATGATAATGTATATATTTTCCTTTTTATAACATGATAAATTTTATATTATTAAACTCTTCTTTAAGAATAAAAAACTTAATAATACACATGCACTTTTATATTATATAATATATAATAGACTCTCAAATCATCCATATGTTTGATTCACTTTTACAGGGTTTTGTTAAACTAATTACATCTCTATTTAATTCCATCAACATCATTTTTTAACCATCTAATAAAAACCTATTACGAAACTCTTTAGGGATTAACATATGTGAATTAATTTATTTTGAATATTGGTGATATTTAGGAATCGTATCCTTAGTTTTCAAAACCTTTAACATATTTAAATTCTTTAACTCCATAACATCAAATTATACAGTGTTAATAAGTTCTATTATCTACATAGAACTATTTCTATGTTTATCAATATCATTCTTATAAACCTTTCCATTAGAATATTCCTTGAAATCTCTTGGTAACTAATGTAACTATTTACATTAGTCTTGTTGCATCATACTCTAAACATTTTATGATAAATATTATATTCAAATTATTATAGAAACAAAATTTAACTCTTTGAACGTCTATTTTCATACACATATATTAATTTTTTTTGGATAATAGGTGACATTCACATTATGTTTTTATTCAAATAATATTTTATTCATTAACTTTGAACTTCTATAAGTCCAAACTTACTCCCATTAGATTCTTAGACATTATAAACTTTATATAATTTCAAGGTAATATATAAAAACAAGTTTATGTTAAGAAATAACACTTATTTATTTAATTGGTAATATTTAAAAAAAATAAATATAGTATCAATATTTATTATGGTATAGTATGTGTTTAGATTATTTTATGGAATAAACAATAATAATTTAAAATATTTCACTGATGGTGGTTTAATATATATTCCTCATATTTTAAAAAATTTATAGATAAACACTTTTAACCTGGATGTTTTTTTATCCTTGTCCCTTTTTCAAAAATATTTTGTATAATCAGATGAATCAAAAACCATATATATTTAATCTATTAATTCATATTAATCATAACCACATGTGTTAAAAAAATAATACTCTTATTGTATGAGAAAGAATAGATAACTCTAAAATTTATTTAGTAAGGCCCATCTAACCTTGATCAATTCATTTAAATTTAAATATTTCATATTGAAAGTATTTTTATTATCACTTGAATGAAATCTAAAAGTTATATAAATATTTATCTTTATTTTTAACTCCTATATATTTAAAACATTTTTGAATTATATATTTAGTATCATATAACTTTCAAACTTGAAGAGTTTTTCTCAATAAAAATGATACTTATCATGAAAAGTCAATGGAGTTTAACAAACCCATTTAGGTATCTAGGATATAACCTAATATGTAAACATCACTCTTCATCCCTAGTAATTAGTGGTTTTAATTAATATTACTAGACACTTAATGAAACATTTTTGGAATTTATAACTATATTTTATTCTTCTAGTTTGATCTTTTACCCATATGCATTGACAATTTAACACTAGAACCTGGACATCATGTACCCTACTTCATCATTCCTCAACATAAGGACAATTTCATGTAAAATCTTATTAAAATAATTCACATTTTTGGAACATTTTTATGAATGAAAATAGGATGAACACTTTACCCATAATAAGACTTATAAAAACATTCAATCTCACCAAGTTAATAGTTTAATCTATAATTTTTAATATATGAACAATGAATACCAATAAATAGTTCATAATTCATACAGTTTCTTTGAAATGTTAAGTTTATAATTCTATTCCTCTCATAATAATATATATCCTATTTTTGAACAACTATAATAATTGGTTTGACAAAAAGGTTTTCTCTAAGTCACTAGTATCAGGAGTTTCTTATATTAATATTATAATTTTAAAGGATTAATTTTGAAGTCATGTTTGAGTATGTTGATGGTATTATATACAATAAAGACTTTTCCGAGATGATTATCATGTTTTAAAAACATTTAAAAATTAATTTTTTAAATGTTATCACTCTAAAATGGCAACCTCTTTGAAAATAATCATACCCCTTAGTGGACTAAGATCTAAATTTCATGAAGAAATGAGTCCAATTTAGTGTTTATCATGATAAATAAGATATTTAGGTAGTCCATAACCCATATAATTTTATATAAAATCTTGGATAGTTGAGTAGGACCGTTTCTCAGTCCATCATATGGATAATTAAATTTTTTTTTTCTCTAGTATCCTAACACTTATAGGGTTTACTAGTAAAGTGTAACCTAAATAAAATCCAAATATTGGTTACTTAATCCTATTAGGATTACCCATTATTTTCATTACATTATAATATAATCCATGGGTACCCATCATTAATATGAACATAACAGTTTGGATAATCGAGTTCTCAAAAAGTACCACATTAGAGGAAATCTTACCCTTAGTATTTTAAAGGGGATTTAATCTCACCATCTTATATCATGTTATTCCATTTATCTGTATGAATTATTCTAGTGATTTATTTTGGAATCTTATTCCCTTTACTATTCCAACATATTAAAACTCTCTTGATGTGTAACACTTTACACAACCAAATTTTTTTGTTACTCACCCAAAAATGGAATCCAAACATATTTAGACATATTAAAACGCATTATATGATTAAGGTATATGAAATTTTCAAGTAATGGTTTAGAATTATGTTAAATTTGAAATCCCCTCTTGTATAATCCTAGTTCCATAAATATTTCATGGCCACTTTTCTATAATAAGGAATAAGCCTCTAGGACAGTGAGAAATCTGACCCAATGTCCCTCTAACTTGGGATACCTTACACATGATAGATACTAATTCAAAATAACTCTAATACATAATATATATAAAAATTATTCAATATATAATTTTAATCTAATAACATTAATTTCATCCCTAAGTTAGGATGATGAAAACTATATTCATAATCATACCAAGCCTATAACACCATAGATTCATGTATGATAATATAGAATCATTTTATCAAGTTTAAACTAAAGGATACACATATTCAAAATATAAATAATTTATAACAATGAATAAATAAGGGAATAAATTTTAAATAAATGACCAATTTTTATATTTAATATTGATAAAAAAATTTCTTGATAATTAATAAATAAATATAATATTAAACTATTTATAATTTTTATAATCTTATAGATATTTAATAATTTTGAATATAAACACTCTATATTAACTCCCATGATAAGAAATATTTCATATTATAAATTATATAGAATATAATTTAAATATATATATGTTATTACATGAAAGATGTACATTTTATATTTTAATTTATTTATATAATCTATTTATATAATCCAAATATTACATTTTAATGATTATTTAATCCATTATGAAATCAATCATTAAAACATATACTGTTGTGGCTTCAATATTTTTCTCAAACAAGGAATTTAATGTAAAATAATCCAATTAATAATTATGAACATTTTATAATTTTTAATATAAACTCTTTTATATAAGACATTTTTTAAAATCCTAAACACTTTATTAAACAAAGATATATTTTAAATATAAAAACTTTATATCTAAACTATATGCAATTCCATATATGTGTCAACAATTTAATATGTACCTTATGAATTCTATATCCATAAATATTTCATCCCATGAAAAGTTTATTATCTAATGTTTTATTCCTCATTGCATGCTTAACAATCTATAAGTGTTAACTTATTTATTAAGTGACACATAATATTCAAATAATATATATATATATATATTAATGGAATAAGAAAAAAAACATTTTATCTGTTTTCACAATATGAGATCTAAATATTAACATTTCATATTTAATCTGGGCCTGAAAATCTACTATTTAAATTGTGTAACTCTCATCTTTTATTTTCATTTTTAAAATTGATATCATTTTAATCAAAAACATCAACTTATTTATTTTTAATTAAATTTTATTTTATAATTGATAGGGGAAACTATGAATTATACTCCATGATTATAATTGGATAACACACTTATGTATTGGTAGACCATAGGTGTAACCCTTATGAATAGAGAAACCATTACATATTGAATCCTTATACACATAACATTTACGTATCAAAGAGTTCCAACTGCATAACACTTATACAATTAATGAAATAATCTTTCATATGGAATAGTTACTGTTACATATAGAATACCTACCCTTATATATGGGAGAGTTCCCCCTATATATTATTTCTATGGAAAAGTTAATAAGATAGAGGGCTATGTATTGTTTACCCAGTAGGAAAATGTAAAGGTTACTCAATAGGAAAAACTGATATGTAAATGTTACCCAAAGTGTAACTCTTATTCATCATCTTATAACACTTTTGGTATAGTTATTTCATTTTTAATGATATTATATATATATTATGACATTATGGTCTATTTTTGTACAACCTGGGTTTCTTTCAAATTTTACAACATCACCTATATTATAGTTTACAGTACAAATCAAAATAATATGTTTTTAATATATTTTACTATAATATATATATCAAGCATACCACATGACTAAAAAAATTGATTCAAACATTATTACTTACCATATCATAAATCTATAAAAAGTAATCCAATTGCATACATTCAGCCACATCATTTCGTACATCTTGATATTGCATGTCACATATTATGATAAACATGTCCATCATAAAATATGCGAGATAACATGTTGATTCATTGATGAAAGTGGATTGGATACCAATAATGTGTTTTGAATAATCATTATATAATCAACATAGTGATATAAACCAATATATATTCCTGATCTATCATCAATTAAAGGAACATGTAATATGATGAATAGTTGTACCTAAATCACATTTAAATTCATCTTTTATTCATCGATAGAGTAAACATTATTGAAATCACCTTGAGATAACCTGCAAAATTATACCTCCACAAGTAGTACAATAGACAATGTAATCATTGTTTATAAAGAGAAGACCCCATATCTATAAAGGTGTTCTCAAACCATTTATTTGAAGATGAATGATGATTATAGATAAAGATAGAGAATGAACTTCTACTACATGGTATCATAACTCCAATAGTGGGATCATATTCATTTATATAATCTCCCTTCATGCAATAAAGGGATTCTAGGTTCTACTTCCATCACATGAAATCTAAATTGAATTACCCATAATGAATACATTTTGAGAATACTACTATTTGAACATTTAAAATTATTTTTCATGCTATAAATTAATTAACACATATATTCATAACTAAAGGAAACCATGTGCGAGATGTGGAAAAATCCATACACTCACATCTATATCTTAAGACTATTATACAATATGATAAAGGATAATAGTGGAATCCCATTCCACTTAAGAGGTGTATAAATATCCTAATATTTAATATACATCACATGTGTATCCCTTTATATGTTACGTGGGCTATCATACAATAAGATAACACTATTTTTAGTGCATTCCCAACACAATAGTGAGATTTTATTCCTTCAAATTACATTGAAATCGAGCATCAAAATAAGTAGCATATATAATATAAAATATTTGGTTTTTAAGAATAATAATCTTGTAATCATTCTCCAAAATAAATAAGGATCTACATTCTTTCCATCTTCATGTATCCCATGTTTTGTTTCAACCATGATTAGAGTTAAAATATGTCTGCAATCATCAACGAAAAACATATTCAGTAAATTCCTTTTATATTTCACATGAATAATATATATATATATACCCCCTTATAACTCACTTACATCTTAATAAAATATGTGATTTGACTGATCCTAGGCATTTTGAACTCAAAAATCATCAAATAAAAAAATCTTATACTAATTTCTTCACACTTAATCTAAATATTTCTTCAATCAGTATACCTATGACTCATAATCAATGGTTATAAAACCAATCGTTGTTCCAAAAAAACTCCCTCATTGAGCACTGTAGTCAATATTGTCATCTTCACATCCATGTGAAAATGTTCAATTCATCTTTGAATAACTGTCAATAAGAAATGTATTATCAATTTAAGTCTCACCGCTGGTGAAAAATTCTATTCACATATAAGAATTTAAAATAAGAAATACCATTTCAGACAAATCATTCCTTTTTATGGATAATCATATCGTTCACATCATATTTTTTTGGACTTCCCATTTAGTTTTAATGAAATATTGATCCTTCATCCTTATAAAATATCCTAAGTTTGTTTTTTATCTATTTGGAGTAACTCTTCATTAATGACCTTAATCCATGATTTATCCATTGTTATCCTATTTAAATATTTCCAATTCATGTTATGTTAATATAATAGTTTGTTGTAAACTTATCATCCATAAACTTTTTTGGAGTATATTTATTAGTAATGATGTTGGATTCATTGATCCTATAAATTATTCTCCTACTATGATTCAATTAATTACTCATTTTTGGGGAAACTTATTCTTTAAATTTAACATTAAAATCCTAATCATTTATTAGGGTATGAGGCCCTTCAAAATTTATTTTAACTTATAATTATTCATAAATAATTTCTTATAGGTTTGAATTTTTAGTTTTTCTAACATCCTTTTCTTCCATCGCATTTAACTAGTTCCTCTCTATAATTTTTTTTCAGTATCTTATTCGAGGATTTGTAGGCATTACTCATTGTTGAGTATCACATAAATATTCCTTTATTTGAAACACAATTTTACTTACCTTGTATTATTTATTTAATGGGAATATATCACTTACTTCAAAACACTCTAAAGTGTTTCAGTGTCTAATTTCTTCCATTCCATGTTTGATATGAATCATCTTCCCAATAACTTAGTAAATACAAATTTGGTGTATAAATAGTAATGTACACCACTTCCTTCCAATAGTTCATAGAAACTCTACTCTCAATGAGTAATGTTTTTGTAACATTATTCACCATATGGTTATTCCATTTAAGGATTCCATTTAGTTGTTGTGTCCTCCGTAATAAGAATTAATACTATATAACATACTTAAAAAGATAATTCTCTACTTTAATTATGGTATACTATTTGTTGTTAACCGATCGAAGAATATTTATCTACCTTTAAATTTCATTTTTACCTCTCCTATAGAACAATATTATGCATTCTATTACATACTTATTGTTTTGAATTGTAATGTACCATCTATAATCACCCAAATGACAGCTAGGGTAGAGTTTCGCAAGAACCCAGACACACCTCCCTTTACTCCATAGTCTAAAGATTAGTGAAAAGAGTCTATGAGCAGCATGGGTAAAATAAAATCTCCATTCCACCACAAATTATAAGTAGTAAATAATAAAATTCTAAATAAACAAAATATTTTAGGATCGGAATTAAAATTAAAGGCCAACCAACAATATAAAAAAATAAAAAATGATATGACCATAATGACATACTTGCTCACCGTATATACATACATCAACAGTTTCCTACTATATCAACCAACATAAATAAAATGAAATTATTTGGGTGTCTTAACTGTAAACCACGAGTACCTCTTTTTACTAGTCCCCTAATATACATTCGATTACTCTACCTAGATCATTTATATAACTTTTCACCTAAAATAGAAACATAAGTTCTATATGTGAAGGGTACCCATACTGTGTGTGAGCATGAAACTAATTAGGGTTTCACTAAACACTCCTTTTATATGAAATATATATAATATATGCATGTATAAAAAATAACTAGGTAGTAACATTCAACAAATAGACATCCATGTGAGGTTATCTTCTATTAACATGTCCATTATTATACCTGATCCCTCTTGATTTAGTTAATGATTGTAATCACATCTATCATTGGAACATGTAAACTAAATCCTTATAGGGAAAGACATATGAAAAGGTTTTCCCAAGAATATATGACACCCACCAAGGAAAGGTGTCTCAATAGATAATCCTATGAATATAAGAAACCAATCAGGTAAATTAATCATAATAGATGGTGCCTATCATATTTTAAACCCATCAGGGGAAGTTATTTAAATAATGAATCTCAAGAATATAAGAAACCCATAAGAGAAAGAAATCACAATATATAGTCTTGACCATATAGAAAAGCCATCAACTGGTATTAAAGAAGTTATATGAGTAGGGATTCTTGATATCCTTCTTCTATCACAGGTTGAAATATCCCCTTTGGGCATGTTTCCATGGTCATTTATATTATTTATTAGTTATGGTATGAATCAATCTGAGGGGATCTCAATATCCAACATTCTGCATAAGATAAATTATCACTCTCTCTAAGTCGATGTACCATGGATGATCTTATAAATTAGAGCACAACATGGATAGGTGATACAAATCAGAATCCTTTAAAACATAGAGAATGTCATATCCCTTGACTAGAGACATACCAACCAACACCCATTTGTCTATTGAAGGGGATCATAAATAGATTAACACCTTCTACAAGACTACCCTTATCATCCATAACCACCAACCCAATCCATAGCCACATAGTTCTTACAATGATCCAAAATATTGATCATACCTAAATCAAATATTGAACTATATTTCATACCTAGAGACCCAAAAACCCATAAAACGTCACTCAGATTATATACTACCCACATGGGGTCCCTTCGTAACACGCATTCCAATATATAATCATTCTATGGCACACATATTGTACTTGGACATACCATGATCTGTATTAACAAGTTTTGGTTCCTTTTCAACACTTACCATTTACTAAGAATACACATGGATCAACTAAAACCCTGCTTGGTTCACCTATCACATACCCCATTCACAGTAGTCAATCCTTACAACGATTCTCACTATCTAACCATAGACAATCAATTCTCTAAGGTCATTCTCATAGGAGTTCTATTTATAAGGAGGCATAATCCTCACATTACCATCACTGAGTTCTACTAGGAACTCTCAATAGAGAGTGGTTACCTACCCTATCGACTAATCACATGATCATTCTAAAATTCATGAATTTCAAAGGATTACTAGGCTCATTTCCATAATTATACTCCCCTTTATCAATGAGTTAAAAGGTACCAAAATATATTCCCCTAGAATCTCCCATGAAATTACCAATTCTGAAACCAAATAGTCCATTACTCAAAGGAAAAACACTTATGAGTCCATATACTAAATCATTAATGCATAAACTATTCCAAAAATATCTTATCTTATGATCCAAGACCACTCTAAGGTCCTTTATGAAATTCATGATTTCATGACCCCTTAGGTGTATAGTTGTCGGGAATCTCTAAAATTATATCTCATATGAAATGCACTAGAACCACTACTAAAAGGATTTACATAATACTATTCCATAGTCATAGACTAACCTATACACCTTTATATATTTATGAACCCAACCTGAGGCACATGCATTCAATGTACATGAAAACACAAAAATGGATAAGTATCAAAGATAATATCTACCTTCAGAACATATTTTTCATATAGGATCAAAAATCAACCCTTCCACAAACCAATAATATATAGAGCATCACCAAGCTCTCAATACCCCAACTAACACCAAAATCCACAACCAATTAATAATAAAAAATTTATAATTAATTAATAAATTTAATCAAATAAGGTAGAGTCACCGAATTTTTATAGAGTTTCCTCATATGGATAAAAACATGATCAACATGGAACTATTAACCGATGGGATACATGGGGAGATCCTAGAAACAAAATCTATAACTTATGTTACACAATAATTCACTAATTCTATGATAATTCGATGAAACCCTTAAACAAATATCCTAGGAGTACCTAAAAAAAATATAATAAACTGGTGGAATTAATTCTATTCCACACCCACAAGCCACTGTACCATGAATACCTAACCTGTTAATATGATTTCACCATGCACTAGTGGAATCATCACAAAATCCCTAGGTTCAACCCACTAAAATCAGATTATACAAGAGGGAACAATAATAGAGGAATATAGATAATGATTTACCATTGTTTAATACAATGCAACAAGCCTTCATTATCCCACACCCATTAAAGAAAGGGAATTATAAGGTTACGGTGAGGGACATTCACTACTCTAGTATTCATTTCCCCAAAGCAAATAATTATGATGAGGGGTGGGGTGTAAATCAAAAGGGGGTGTAAATATAATTCTCGCCATAACAAAAAAATAATCCCACCTCCTATTTAGTTTCTTGCCAATGGTAATGGGTACCCGATACCTATTATCCACCCATACCATGCCTAACAGCCAACTGACGGGCCATCTAGGGGGTCATCACCCCTATACATCATACTAGGTACCTAGTGGAGTCCCATTGGGTACCTAGTGACTATATGGTGATTCATGAAACTATGAGGCCTCCCCATCCATCCTCTAAAGCCTCATCTAAAACAAAAAACCCATAAAATCAAGTAAAATAAGCTCCTAGTGATATTAAAAATCTCGTAATTGTAATCCAAATTTGAATTATAAAAACATCCTATAGAAGAAAGTTCAAAATTCGAATCTCATCTAAAAATTACTAATTTGTAATGACATGAGTCATTAGATTCATAAAAACAATACAATCCATCCTACTATTGTTATAAAAAAACAAACAGTGATACCTCAAAAAATGAGTCAAGGGATTTACCAACCTCGGTAATATGAAGATAAATAATTTTCATGTATTATTAATTTTCAGTAATTATATTTTATAGTGTTATAATTATTATTAGAATATTATGTAATTTTTCAGTTAAAATTAAAAGGCATTGTTCTTAACTAAATTTGGTTTTCACACTTTATATTGTTTTATTTGTGTTTTTTTCCAAATTGTATACTTATAATTCCTAGTAATGAACTTCATTTTTAAGTTCAATATACCATAAATAGGTAGGGGTGAAATATTGGTATTTTTTGAAAATATTGAATTGTCAATGAATATTTAAAAATACTTATTTTTATTGAAATTTGTATTTTCATTTAAAGTATTTAAAAATTAAAATTATATTTTTTATTAATTTTAAAAACTAATTAGTCTATTTTCATTAAACTTAATGCAATTATTGTCTCTAAAATGAGTTTTTTTACTTAAATTTGGTACAAAAATATTTTATAATTAAAAGATTTTTTTAAAAACCTTTGTTCATTGCATTATGTGAGATTAATTTTATATTAAATTATTAAACTTTTGTGAAATGAAACATGAAAAATAGATTACATATTTTTAATAAGGATTTCCAAGTTTATTAAATGGTTCCCCTTGATTTTTTCTCAATATTCATAGTAAATGCAAAAAATATTTGTCACTTGGGAAATGGTAAATCAGGTAATTATGGTTCAAAATAATATGAAATGGACTCTAAAAAATAACCTAACACTTGATTATTTTCCATTTTATGAGTATATTTCCCCCATAATCATACGGAATTCAAAATTATTACCTTTTGTTTCCAATATTCCTTCATTTTAAAATTAATAATATTTAAGTAAAAGATAATGTCAAAAATCTCAGTCACTTATTTTAATATCTATAATATTTTGTGATAGAGATAAAAAAATTATAATATGTTATAAAAGATTTAATTAAATATTAATTATATGTTTATCATGGTATTTAATTTTTATTTTATTTGTGGTGAAAAAATTACCTTAAATTCTTATACAACACCGATACACTATTTATTCAATTAATTAAAAAATGAATTTAAAAATAAAAAATAATTCTATTTTATTGAATTATTATGTTACATGAACTTTTTAAATAAATATAACATATTAGGTATTTTTAAAATTATTATATTCAAATTCCATTACTGTCATGTTGTTCTCAAGTTCAAATAAAATGAAATGTTCCAAAAATGATATTAATGATTTTTTATAATAATTTTTTATTAAATGGTTTTAAATTTATAAAATTTTTATATTAATAAAAGTTAATGGTATATGGTTATTAATTTCAACCATGGTCTATTTAAGGTCCAATTTAACTTTTATAGCAACTTTCTTAATATATTTATTGTGAAAAATGTTGATACTACAGTAAGTGTCAAAAGGGTTAACAGGGGTGTTAAAAAAATAGATAAGGGTGAAAAATAATCTAAAGTTTACCTAATTTTATTATATAAGAATATTTAGACCCAGAATCATCCAATATTCTAAATAAATTGGTTTTTATCTTTTTTCTATGAAAATTATTTCATATTAATTAAATATTTTAAGTAATTTCAAGAGTGACCCTCCCTTCACTTATAAAAGGGAACTTACTCTCCTCTCTTACTCACACATTTTTAGAACTATATATCATACATGAACTAACCAAATCAATTAATTAAAACCATACCCATGATCCAATGACCTTGTATTGATAAGAAGACTATCCTAATAAACCTTTTGGTGTAAACCCTAAGAGGTTGTCCAAAGAAGATGTACAGTTCGTAACCAAGTGTTTTCATTTTAATTCTACTCATAACCCTTTAAAATATTTTTAATCCATTATAAAATAATAAAATAAATATATTTCATTAAATTTTATTATATTATGTTAAATTCATAACCTATATCTATCTCCCCTTCTATAAAATTGGAAACAAAATCATCCTTTCTTCGAACGGCAGACTACAACCTTGCAATCTGTTACAATTCATTTTCCATCACTTCATCTAAAAAATGATTATAATGATAAATTTAATGTATATATATATATATATTATTAATTAAATATTTTTAATTATTTGAAATAAAATATCATTTAATTTCTTACCTATCCATCCATTGTAAAATGACAACGGTATCTGTGCGTACATGTGGATTACCACATCCACAAAATGATGATATTCATTTCCCAAAACCCCGTTAAATAAATTATATATATAAGTGTATATAAGAAAAATATGTTATCTAAGATATAATAATCATTATTTAAATATAAAATAATACATACTAACTTCTATAATGATCATTGAAAAATATAAACATTACTCATACATACGTATGACCTACTGTCTCCGAGATTGTAACATAGTTATTTTATCATAATTTCAATACCTGAGTTGTTTTTAAATTATAATTGATGTATAAAAATTATAATTATGCAACGATTATTTTTTTATATGATTCAATAATGATCTCATTGACCTAATCAACCTACCAAAGTCATTTTGTACATATAATCTAAAAATTATCAAAACATCTTACATAAACTTAATTTGTTAAGTGATTAAATATTCAATGGATTTAAATAAAATAAAAGGAATATTAAACATTAAAATTATTGTTAATAAATTAAATAACTAATAGTATTTTATTATTTATGAAGATAATGAATTTACATGACAAGTCAAACTCAAGGTAAGGGAAACTATACTTTAAAACCTTATTTTCAAATTTTTTAAAGATTTATTACCTAAATCATTTTCTTCCATTTACATATTCATATAAATATTTTTTAAATATATTTATACCAATACAAATGATTTTGTAAATTACATATTAAATTTCAATTTACATTCTTTTAAAGGGTTTCAAATTGAATATTTTTTCATATTTTATAAGAAATGTTTTTACTTTACAAAATATAGAAGGAATGTTTTATTATAGCATATATGAAATCAATGAATTTTACCATGGTCATAAGTTTTATTTTATTATTGGTTTCCTTTGCATGTTTTTTTTTCTTTAAGGAAAAATAATATTTCTATTTTGTTATAGTTATTTCTGTTTGTAAAATTGGTTTTTAAAAGGACATGGTATTTTATTATGTGAAAGTGTTTTTCATATGATTAAAATAGAGTTTTTAAATTGTTTTATGATGAAAAATTAAAAGAGTAAAATATTTTATTCATGATGTGGTGGTTCATAATTACATATTTTATGAGGGGGTGAGAACGATAAATATTAATAGAGTAGGTGTGATTGATATAGATTATACGAGCAAGTGATCCAGATACAAATTATATGATAGTTGAACCCCATTATATATCTTCCTTGAATTAGGTAATTTTTGTTATCTTGAAATGCAAGGAAGGTGTTAAAAAAAGAGTTTTATCTTATGGATTTAACTACGATCAAGTTATTACTGATATGGTTTATGAATATAATACTCTAAGTCACCTAAAAGGGTTTCTAATTGCATGATATTTGTTTTAAAGGGTTTATATGGGAAATATGGTGTTTTTTTCATGTAACTTTCATTTATTTTAGACAATTAGTAAATATTTTTAATAAAGGTAAACAATTTATGGGGTTTCCAACTTTTCACCAGACTAAATTTTTTTTTATTCTTTTATGTCCCTTACTAATATTTTTTTCTCAACCTAAGTTTTAAAATGTTTTTTATAGAGGTTAAGTATGTTTTATAAAAAAAATAATTCAACTTTCAAGTAATGAATATTTTTTAGGCAAGAAAATATGATTTATTCTAAAAGTTTTATATTTTTGGAAAGATGGGTACTGACTAGAAGTGTACACTTTTTAATATATGGTTTTATTATTTAAGAGTTATGGACTAATTTAATTGAAGTAAAAACAATAAATTTCCTTAATGTAAAATAAATTTAATTATTGAATAAAAATCATGATTATGAAACGTTATATGGTCAAGTACTTATATTTGGCATCACATGAAATGTTTATGTCACTTTAAAGTTCAGGATAATGTTAATAGAATACCCATGAAGTATTATACTATATGTTTAATTCAAAATGATATAGAATTTTAGGATCACCATGTTGCTTCATTTGATCATATTCTATTCAAAATGGTTTCCCACAAAAAAAATCACGAAGATAAAGTTGGGAAGTATAAAAAAAATATTCTACCAATTCAGTATATTGGAATGGTTGGAATTAGTATTGAGAAATTTTTTGTAGTGATAGATTATTTGATTCCGGAAATAAATGGTTGTGGACTCCATGTTAGAGAGAAAATAGATTTATCATAATGAATCATGTCTATAGTTTATCATTTCATAAAACATCACCCTCCAAATTTCAGTGGAACTTCAAATCCAATCATAGCTGATCGATAGATCAATTATCTAAAATGTTATTTAAAGTCATGCATTTTTAGAATGTTAAAAAGTAATATTTTATTTATCATTTTAAGGAGAAGTTGATCAATGGTTATATTTGGTTAAGAATTATAGAAGGAAAGGTGATTATGATATAATGGAATTGGAAAAGTGGAAACATATTTTTATCAAGAAATATTTCTCTTAGATTTCTTGAATCATGATGGATACATATTTTTTTGGGAATTGAGGAAAAATAATAAGATTCGGCAGACATATATTAAAAAAATTCACACACTTTTTATGTTAGGCATTGAATTTTATTTGAAATACTGATAATAAAATTAATATATATTTCTTAGTATTGAAACCATGTTTGTGAATATATTTTGCTGCATGAGAATTAAAAATTTATGAGATTTTTTTTTCATTTTTCTAAGAATTATGGGACGAAATTTTCTAACACTTATCTATATCATGATGAAAAGAGTGATAGGTTTTCAAAGTGGAAAGAAATTGGGAAATAGTCTATTAAGAAATATCATGGTAACCCAAAAAATATTCCATGTACAGTTAAAAAAATTTCAGGGAATGATTGACATGATCTAAAAGGTTTTATTGCAGTAGTAAGATTGGTTATAGGGCTCACGACTATAAATAAAAGAATAAAAAATAATCCATAAATGGGGTAAAAGATAGCCAACCAAGGGTGATATTTTTTAATTATAATGAGTATGGGAATTATGCTAATCTATTTTTAAATTTAGTTATCCAGTGTGGAAACCATCATGATTGAAAGAAAAAATCTATGGGAAAATAATTTTATACTACAACAGTTGATGTTGGGCCTTCTAATAAAGTAGGGATAAGTATGTTACTTGTTTATATGAATTATTCCAATGCCCTGTTTGACTCTGGGTCTTCACATTACATCATTTATAATAAATTCCCAATAAAAATGATACTATCACAACATGAAAAAATATATAAAACTTTTGGTGAAAACTCCATGTGGAAATATTAAGGAAACCAAGATTTACTGGAATCATCCAATTATTATCAGTGAGATGATCTTTCTGAAAAATCTCATTGAATTGTACATTATAGAGTTTGATATAATTTTGTTAATGGATTGGCTTTTAGTTTATCATGATAATATATATTAGAGATACAATAAATTTTTATTCAATGATTTTATACATTTGATAACCTACCAAGAAGCTAGTAAATTGATTAAAGATGACAATGAAAGTTACCTAGACCATTTTTTTAAAATAAATAAACTGTTAAAATTATTTATGGGTAAGTAGTAAATGAATATGTGTTTTTTCCATTCTTGTTCTTTTATTTCCTCCAATAATTAAATAAGAAATGATGATGATGAATGTATTTTTTTAATGATTTTACCTATGTTATTCCTGATTGGGAGGTTAAGATTACAATAGAATTAGTGATAGATGCTAAGACTATTTCAAAATCCACTTTTTGAATGGTTCAAGTAGAAATTTCCAAAATGAAAAATTTGTTTCAAGAGTTTCTAGATGAAGGTTTCATTATTCCTAGAATATCACCATGGGGTTATCCTATTATATTTTTTTTAAAAAAAATATGATTTAATGAGACCTTGAATTGTTTATAGTTCCTTGAATAACATTGTTCTATAGTTCCTTGAAACATTTTATCTAGTTTTAAGAATCACTGCTTCTAGGTAGTTTCCATTGGATTTATTCATGGAACCAGAAACACCCAACAATTCTTTATCCAAAAGAGGCCTTGTTTCCAAAGGTAGGTGTTCATTAATTTTTAACTTAACGATACTTAGGAACATGCATTGGTTGAGAGGATGGGAGGTCGGACTCATCACACCCTTTTGGGGAGAATTATTGTCTACTATGGGACTCTCTTTATAAATTTAGGATATTTTCATGAATCCTTATTAATTAACCAAGTATAACATAAGTTTCCCTTTCAATTTTAAATCACTTATTAATATGTGTAAAATTTATAATCATAAGTATGTATTCAAGGTTATTCATTGTTGGAATCCTCTCATATACTATTTAGAGATTCTTTTAATCATCATTATGATGATACTAGGTTTTTAACCACTCATTGGGGCACTTTGGAATTTATTGTCATCCAGGGAGACGAAGATTTGTTTTGATATTAGGATTGTACCCATAAAATGGGCTACTTACGTATCCTTGTGAAAGGAATTAGAACCCTTGTAGTTTGGTGCCACTTAATGGGACACAACATACTTTTTTAGGTCATGTGATAAGTACCTAGCCGTATAGTTTAATGTCATGTGGTATAGGCATCTAAGAAAATGGTTCTTAGTCAAAGTTTGGTGTAGGAATTATGCCTAAGAAGCCCAAGGAACTTGGAAAGAATATAGGTTTCCAAGTAAGATTAGAACCTGTTGAGAATATGGCCCAAGGAGAATAGGGTTTCTTTGAAGTGTTGGGTTTGAACCTCAAGGAGCCTTCCTACGTATCCCATGTGGATGTGAATCGAATCCCACATAGTTTAAAAAGTCTCATAGAAGAGTATACTTATTTGAGAGAAATGATTTTGGGATTACTTCTTGAAAAGGATTCCTTGGTGATTTGGGGGTTTAATTTGGGGCTTATTCCTAAGGAGGATTCCAAGATAAAGGGAATTAGAGTTGGATTTCTGAAGAGCATATCCAATGAGGTCGGGCCCTGAGAAGGCTTCCTACGTATCCTGATTTGAACAGGAATCAAATTTCTCATAGTTCAGAATCTATGAAAATTTTGTTATCATGAAAAATATCAAATCCCACATGAGTCATTCTCAGTGTGAGAAACAAGAGGATTTCAAAGATTCAACAAAGGCACCCACACTTTTCCTCCTCCACTAGTGGAAGAGGGTGAGCCTATGGTGGCCAGGGTGGATGAGGGTGAGGCAAAGAGCCTTCCCTCTATTCTCTTTACATTGGACAAGGTTCCAATGAAAGGAATAATGGATGAAAGTTAGGGGATTACACCATGATGGCTGACCTAAAATTGATCCTAGTAGGGTATGGATACTTCTCCTTTGTTAAAAAGTAAAAGTAGGTGTGAACCATACCTTCCCTACTAGAGACCCGAGGTTCCGGGTCTTTGATAAGGGAGTGGTTAGGACCCAAACCCTAATCCTCCAAACTGGGAACTTCCCAGAACTATTCCTGGGAGAAAGGTCCATGTGACTGTGGATATGAAAACCCATAAACAATCCATGAATCATAATCACATTGTGATACAAATGTGGGAAACCTTTGACTACAGATATACAAACCCAAATAGAAGACACGATGATGTGCCTTTCCCAAAGGTTAGATAAGTTAGGAGGTTTTGGTGGAGGTCTCAGCAAAATCCCTTTCAGAAAAGGGTGTCAATAAAGAAGAATCCTTGCCATGAATGGATTTGAAGAGTGATTGATTGCTTGTAGACTAAAGAGAGTAGGTGAATCAAAGAGGGGCACCCAAGTAGGTACTGGCACAAAAGTATGAGCACACAAGTAGGCTTGGGCGACCTTATGTTCACTTAAGAGATGAAAAATCTGTATGTTAATACTTGGTAGAGACATAGATCAAGCCTTTAAGAGTATTCACAGGTGATACCAGAAGTGGGGCGCTCAACTTCCTATGAAAGGAATTGGTGGCGCGCAAGTGTTTCTGATTTAAGGAGGTTAGGCACTTTAGGCATGCAAGTGTTATGGATTTCAAACACTAAAAGGACTTAATTCCTATGATACTCCTTCAATTCCTCTAATTTAGGTGTTAAATAACTACCTTGAAAATTTCAAAGGACTTGGGCGAAGCACTAGGGCGACCATAGCAGCAATTGGGTTTCAGGAAAAATCATCTATACAAATTAAGGCCTTAAGGGTCTATTTATAGGAAAAAACAGGACCTTGGGACAAATGAAATTGGGCGCGCAAGTAGGCTGCATGGATGATGGGGGCGCACAAGTAGGTTGTGCGATGACGACCTCTTGTCCTGACTTTGGTGACCCAAAGCTCGTGCATTTTCAAATTTCGATCTTTTTCATGTGTTTTCCCCTGTTTTTTCTATGGTATTTCACTTTTTAATTTTTCTTTAGACTCAGTGATGAAACAGAGTTTCAAAAAAATCCCCCCACCTTATAATTGGACCTGGAATGAAAAAGAGGATCTTATATCGAGGTAAAGTAATGAAGGAGAAAGAAGAGGGTACTAGGGAGAACAGGTTTTAAGCGCACAATAAAAATGGTCATGCAAGCTAGTAGCGCATGGTATTCTAGCGCATAGGGTGACTAGAATCGCATATATATGGAGGCTCTACTTCCACAAAAATTCACTAACTTCCAGAATGTTAGCTCTCGGTGCACAAGTCCTTCTTCGCTCGAACAATTCAGCTTTCTTCACGATTATTCTATATGTTTTTAGTTGTGCGCTACAACTGGGGAACCACACTTGCACACCGGCTTACATTTGTGCGCCAAGTGGTATACTTGCACGCCTTAATGCCTTTGAAAATTTTTTATAATTTTTTTATCAAACATCAAGAATAAATTTACTTAAAAGATTATTTTTGATCTTTATGCAGGTTCAATGGCTCCCAAAATAATTGGAACTACTAATGAACTAGCCAGTAAGAAGATTGATGACATGATGAATGTCATCGGTCATGACTACTTCAACATCTGTGACACCACCCTTCCAGACTTAGAAAAATATCTGAAGAAATATTACTTAAACTTTCCCCAAATCACTTATTTTCCTTTGTATAGCTATGGCCAACTGCAAGAAGTCAATATCACAGACCCGAAGAACTATTTATCACTTTCTTGGTTCCCATATTATAACAACTTCTCATCTATAATTTTTTTAGTTATGGGCTCATTTTCTAATGCTGGGACAACTAAAAAAGCTCATATCATGCATCACAACCCATGTTCTCTATATTTGAAACCACACACACCCGAGCTGCAGCCACACTATTATTCATTCATCTTTTGTAATTCATAGATGGATCAATCCAAAGGCTGGAAGAAAATTTGGGATTTCCACCCAGGAGGAGGTGTAAAACCTAAATAGATGTGGGCATACTGGGTGCGCAAGACATGTGCAGAATTTACCGATGACTTAAAAGGTGTTGGGATTTATGAGTCTGTTTGGGTTGGGAAAACCTATGTGTACAAGAATGATGATTTCGTGTTGGAGTTACTAAGACGATAGATCCCATAAAATAATTCAATCCATTTAACACATGGAGAGGTAGACACCAGATTATGGGACGTCTACAAAATTTATGGAGCTCCCATCATTGGCGATATGTATGATGAGTTTATTCCTCCCAAGGTGACATGGAATGACTCAGAGAAGATACTAGCTTTGGTTCGTGAGTTGATGAAAATATTTAACAAACTCAACAACACGACCACTACAAAGTCCCATACAAGAAGGGATATTCTTCTAGAGGGATGGATGGAAATATTTCTAGTAATGAAGAATGAAAAGGGTTCCACTTTTACCCGTCCGACCAGATGTCCAAAGGCAGAGAAGAGAGGTACCCCTAACACTTTTTGGACAATATTGGAGAAATTATCGTTTGATAAGTGGGGATATGATGTCAATTCAAAGATTCATGTGAAGACATGTCTGGAAGGTTTCTTGGCCATGTGGATCAACGTGTACTTATTACTAATCCAAGATTCCAAAAGAGGCATGAGGACAAGATATTTTGTTATCGTGGCCAAGCTGGATGAGAGAAGGATGGTATGGTTGTCCACTCCTGTTTTGTCTAAAAGTCATAAGATATTTCTGAATATTTATAGAGGGAAGTCTCCTTTTTGGATAACGGGACCATTCCAAGTATTATGGGGATGGATCACTACTCACATCAAAACTTATGTTGTAAAAAGTGGGGTACAGGTCTTTGGAAGTTCCTTCCAACCATCTTTTCAGGCCTTCTCTGGTATTTCACACTTAAATCTGAACACTTATGATATTAAGGGAAGGTTGAGTATGCATAAGTAATTTCATTTCTTCCCTTATGGGAACCCGCCTATGGGGTGATTTTTTGATGATGAGATGATTAATTTAGAGTTGAGGGCATACATGATAGCTTGCAGAGATGGCATATTAGCCACCAGGATTGATTGTGAAATCATATGTGAGGCCTATGCTACTTATAGATTTGCGCATCAATTCAAATGTCTGCAAAAAAAATAATGTATCCCCCTATGCATGTCAGATTAGAGAAAAATCCGATGGTTTCTCGACAATTATGGTTGCTGACGTCTATGGAGAAGAATGGGGTAGTATTTAATTTACCTGCTACTGATGCAGTAAGTAGATTGACAATATGGAATTCCAAAAACTGGGTTGCATCTTATCATGAAGGGGTATTAAACCATGTTTTCCCTTGAGTGGGGGTAAAGAGAATTTTTAGGAGGGAACACCTTAGTTTTGAAGGCAAATCTTCATCATCATGGGCCGACTCATTAGAGTCAGATGGTGGAGGTGATGAGTCTCAAAATTCACTGAAGAGACCTTGTTCCAGATATAATCCACCTACCAGAGTTAAGAGAGACACCCCATAGATCCTTACTGAAGCTATACTGAGGTAATATAGTTTCCATCATTATGAAGAGTGACAATCCCCATTCTTTCATCCCCCATATGTGAATGTGGTAGTTGGGAAGAAACATAAATCCAAGGTTAAGAGATCCTCTTCACAAACCTCTGACATATAATCTGAATATATACGACCAGAAGCTGTTCAAACATGGAAAAGTTTATAATGTGATGCGAAAACCATGTGAATAGATCTGCGTGAAGGGCTACATTGTCCATGAGTAGGGGATCTACTAGCCTCTTCTAATATTCTATTTAAGTACAATCCCAATAAATTGAGGACTTACATCTGAGAGATAGAAATGCTCATATATGAAACCGAGGAATTAATTCCTACCATGAAGCGGGTGAATTAAATGATAGATCATGGTACCACTAAAGGGATTGGTCCTTCATTAGATTAAGAATGTCATAATTTTTTGGATCCTAAAGATGTAAGTTTCCTTTTTTTCACATTATATTTTGCTTTGTAATTTTAATTTAGTCAAAGAATTTTTACTTAAGGGAAATATCATCTTAACTTTCAGTTGGTAAAAAGAAAATCAACTGAAGTTCCCTTGCCATGGTATAGCCCTGGAGGGAATGCTCATGAAGCTACCAGATCACCCCGTGAATTAGGAGAAATATCTCTAGGCCAATAGGCCATGGAGGATGAGATGGAAAGGGTATTGTTATCTCCAATACTTTTCTTTGGAGATGATGATTTAAGTCCTCCTTTGAAAGCGGAGAAACAAAAGCATCAAAGAAAGAAATCCATGGTCAAACGCTTTATTAGTAGTGGAAATCCTTTATGATAATCATGAATTTTAGCCTTTATTAATGAAAAGGTGTTTAAACTTCTTGGAATTGTAGGGGTTTCTTCTTTTTCTTCCTTAAAAGAAAATATTGATAAGATTTAAGGAACCATGGAGGGTGCTGTTGAATAGTCACAAATTCTTGCAAATCCAGTGGTTCCTAAAGAGGAATTAAGGCCAAAGGAACCAACGTCTGTTCCCAGCACTACTCTTTTTTCCTTCTATCATAGGAGAGAAGGCTTTTAGTAAATCAATAATTCTTTATAAGACATCAAATGTAACAACAAATAATTTCCATCTTGTGATAAATTAGGTTTTTCACTTATATCATAATAACCATAAACAACTAACGCTAACCCCACAACTATTTTTGAGGAAGCTATTCGGGGTCAAAAGTTGTTGGAGGAAGGTTTTGAAGCAAACACATCGAGTGCTCCCACGGGTGAGACTAACCTGGGATCTCGGATATCATTAGATGATATGATGAACCTTGGAATGTCTTTTGAGAAGTATTAGAACATTTTAATATACCAAATGATTTAAAATATTTTGAAGTTCCTTATATAGAATCAACTGGACATGAGTTTTCATTATTCGTCCTATTAATCTTCTTGTGATTAAATTTCTAACCATGTTTGGTTGAAAAAATGCAGTTCCATCTAAGGAAACTGCTGCCACAACGATACTTAAAGGAAGTATTGATATTAATTTCAATCCCATAATTGTGGAGACATTGACTCAGGTGAATATTGAGACATCAAATCTTCCTGAGATTTATTCTGAGGATCCCGAGACAATTAAATATAGCACTATCCACACAGAGACATCAAACAAAACTATTGAAACTGAGAATATTGGGGATGGGTTTTCTCAAGCTTCTAACCTACTGTTAGGTAAGAGATATTGATATTGTGATTGTACTCACTTTTTTATCCCTTGAATCTAACCACAACCACAATTTTTTATTTACCATATAGGGCTATCGACTTCAATGTATAGGTCTAGAGGTGAAGCCTATGTATCAGCCCAAACAGTACTGGAAGGTGAAGCATCCATTGCTAAATAAGGAGAAAAACATGGAACTTCTATAAGTGCATTAATCCTAGAATACATCCCTTCTTATGACAGTGACTCTTAATTAGACCTAGAACTACAAAAGGGTCTTCGTCTAGCATGTCGCAAGGAAAGGAAAAATATATGGAGGATAATATCTTAGATTCCCCTTGAAGAATTTCCTTCAAGAATTCCATGACTCTCATCTATTTTTATCACACTCGGATTTGGTGGTTTTGAATACCGTAAAATTTATACCACGGTGAAAGAGATTATTCAAAGAAGGGGGAAAGAGAAAAATCTTTGGCAAGACTTGATAAAATCTAAAATATTGATCAACACTGAAGAATTCCAAGCAGCGCTGTCCCATGCTGAGGATAATCATACTACAAATTTAAAGGAAATGAAGTAGAAGATCAAAGAAAAGACTGTTCAGTAACTGCGTCTTCAACCAGAATTAGATATCATCACAAGGGAGCTTGACCATCTTCATAGCTCATTAGGTGAAGTCCATAAGGATGGTACAAAATCCATTTCAGATGATAAAGAAGCACTTCATCATGATGAAGAGAGTGGATATGGTCAACTAAATGGGCTTCAACAGGTAGATGATGGGGCTCAAGAGGCTATTAACCAAATGAGGAATTATGTAGAAAACCTTTTGGGATTTCTGATAAGAGATAGACCCCAATTTGTGGATGCTCCTCTGTGAAAAGTTTTTATAAATGAAAAACATTTTGTCTTCAATCATCTATTTTTTCATTCTCACTAGCTTCTTTTGTTTTACCTAATCCATTGGGCCTAGTATGCATAGTTTTATTTTTTCTAGGTTTATATGGAAAACCCCACAAAATTTGTATCTTTTTACTTTTTATTGCTCAATATTACCTAAATCATATAAAATGTATGTTTAGTGAGTTGGGACTCTAGTTTTTTTTTTCAGATTTCCCTTTTCAGGTTCTCAATATGGTGAGTACCACATATCTTTTTGTTAGAAGTTTAGAGTCATGTATTTTGGACTATAAATGGATAATTTTTAATTTCTAATAGATTTGAACATAAATTTTGAAATTTGATCCTAAACAAGACTTTGTGGCTAAAAGTTTCTTTAATATTATTTAAATATTTCCAAGGGGAATCTTGAGCCATAATTTTTATGGTGACCAAATTTAAATCTTGTATCAACATAAGGGGAGTCTCCTCCAAGGAAAAAGTTAACATTATTTATAAAATTCATTACGGGAGTTGTGTTATGTAGGGACAACTAGGGAATATGCTACAAAGACAAATAGGGGTATTTTGATTGACATGCCCGTTATGTAGGTAAGTTTTATATAAGGATACATAAGGGAACATACTACTTATTCAAGCAAAAGAGCTCTTAGGAATTTAGCATTTTACTGATGATAGACAAGGGAAAATAAGATTTGGGTGACTCAAGACCACAGTGGGTGGGTTTTCCAAGGAAATGAATTTTATGAGTAAAGAGATATTTTATGTCGACATATTTCATGAATAAGAAAACCATTTCTATAAAAATTTGGTGTATGAGGAATGGTTAAAATTTATCAAAAAGGGGAATTTCTAATATTATACTGTGTAGTTTTAAGTCCTGTAGTTAGGATATTGTACTGTGTAGTTTTAAGTCAGGTAGTGATGACATTGTGTGGATTTAATTTAAGGTCTTTAGCTCTGACCAAAGGTATGATACTCTCACAATTTCTTGATAATTTGTTTGGAAACATACTACCAGATTCAGGTATGGAAGGTAAAATTGTAAACCGTGATTTGGGAATTTCTGGATCTGAATAACGATAAGGGAAAGGGGATAAAATCATTAGAGGAATTCTCTTCCAAGAATGAAGTTATAATTATTTGAAAAACCTATTATGGGGGCTATGTTATGCAGGGTCAACTAGGGAATATACTACATATCCAAATAATGGCATCTTTTGACTGACAGGCCTGTTATGTCGGCAGCTTATGCAAGACCACCTAAAGGAATGCACTACATAGTCAGGCAAAAGAGCTCTAAGGAATTTGACATTCTATTGTTAAAAGATGAAATAAGTTTATAGAGATTTAGATTTTCCAAAGCATAGAGTTTGGTTTATGAAGAAACGTACTTGAATATAGAGAGAGTATTTCCAATCATGATTTCCAAAGAATCATAGGAATATTATTTCTACAAAGGTTTGTCCCTAAACATAGGAAGTATGGTGTTTTTAGTTTTAGGTCATAAAACTAGAACCAAAAATGGAAACAATATTATGATATGTGGTCAAGTGATCCAAGGTTATTTCATATTACTTTGAACACATGCAGAGAGATGTGTAAACCATGGTATTTAGGACTTTCAGATCTAGAGAAAGATAATGTGACAAATATACATGAATGGTTTTTTTTAAATACAGATTCTTGTATATTTTAATCAATGTTTAAAGGGAAAAAAGACACTAAAACCTAGAACAAAATTACTATCATTTGAAAAACCCATTATGGGAGCTGTATTATACATGGCCAACTGGGGAATATGCTGCATAGACAAATAGTGGAATCTTTTGACTGATAGTCCTGTTTTGCAGGCAATTTATGCAAGGCCACCTAAGGGCACGTAATGCATAGTCAGAAAAAAAGAGTTCTCAGATATTAGAAACTCTGTCACTAGAAACCATATGAAAGATTATGAAGATCTGAAAATATTCAAGATTAAGAGTGTGAAATATGGATGGGGGTAATGCTCAATTCACATGAGAAATATTTGAATCAATATTGTCCATGAGTTTGAAGTCCTTTACATAGATATAACTCACATGTAAAATAGAGACTCTCTTTGTTTCATTTGAATTAATATTATGCTATTTAGTTTAGAGTCATGTAGTGAGGACATTGTACTATGCAGTTTTATGTCATTCAGTGAAGACCATTGATAACCCCATAAGAAACTGAGACACCTTATTTATATAGAGAAGCATTTTTAACCAATTCCTAAGCCCATGTGAGCTATTCTTGGTGTGAGAAACAAGGATCAGTAAATGATTCTTCTGTAACACAAAGATGACACAAGTGAAGAATATGGGTATTATGATTAAGTGATGGCTGAGCTAGGAAATAGGATATGGGCTTACTACGTATCTCATTAGAGTAAGAATGAAGCCAAACGTAGTTCTTAGATTTCTGTGCAATTTAACATCATGCGGTAAGGACGAAGATGAACCGATGTGAAAACAAAGATATATCGTAGCTGGACTAAGGGAAAAAACCCAAGTGTCACTACATGTCTTGCTGGGGGAAAGAATAAAGCCATATGTAGTTCTTTAAACATTCCCTATGTAGGTTTTGATTCTTATATAAGGAATAAAAGGGGGGGGGGGGTTATCGTAGCTAGGACTATGATTGGAGATCTGGGCGTCTCTACGTATGTCATATAGATGAGAATCAAGTCGTATGTAGTTCTTGAAACAATCATTTCTCACATCAATTGAGTCTGATACGTGGAACATGGGATTTTGAAATGTTCTGAGAGAATGGTTAAACTTAATACACAAAATGGCATAAGGATCAAACCATGTATCTTAAAAAAACACTCTTTATAGATCTGATTCATATATACGAGGAGAAAACGGAAATAAAAAGATTTTTTGGTTGTGACTGGGCCCAATATTGGTGATCCAATCATCTCTACATATCTCATTTAAAATGAGAATCAGGTCATACATAGTTCTTGAAACAAGGTCCCTATGTAGATCTGATTTAGACATAGGGAATAGAGGGACTCATGTGCCACTAAGGAGTAGCAATGATGTCAATGATGCTTGCTTGTGGAAGCTCCTAATGTCAAGTAGAGAAGACGTTAGTCGTGCAGTTTAATGTCATGTAATGTGGACAAATAATGTCATTCATTTTAACATTGTGCGATAAAGAAAAAGATGCTATACATTTTATCTTCATGCAACATGAACGTTTATGATTATTATGAAGTTTAATGTCCTACAACTAGGAATTTGTGCTATGCAGTTTAACGTAGGGCAGTAAGGACACATATTTACAATTACACAAAGTATTTCTTAAAGAATCTTGTATTTATCGGAGTTTTAATAATCTCTCCATCCTTTGAGATTAAGTCATAAGCTCTATTTGAGTAGACCTTATGTATGGAATAAGGTCCTTCCCACTTTGGCTCAAGATTTGGAGGTTTCTTTCCTGGAATCATTGGAGTCCCAAGGACAAATACCAATTCTCCTAGAATAAATGAGGGAAGGTAAACTTTCTTATTAAATTCTCATACTATTCTATTCTGATAGACTTTTAAATGATTCAAAGTATACAATTTTTTCGTCTAATTGCTCCAACTCATCACACCAATTTTGTGACTTCTCATCTATAGACAACTGATCATAGATTGAAACTTTGAGTGAAGGTAATTGAATTTAAATTAGAAAAACCACTTATATTCCATACACTAATGAATATAAATTTTCCTGGGTGGAAGTATGGGTTGTAGTCCAATAAGACTATAAATCGTGAAAAAGTTTATCAGGCCAAGATTTCTTATCTTTATCCACCATCTTATAGATTATATTTGATAGCATTTTATTGAAAGCCTCTATTTATCCATTGGCCATCACAAAATAGTGAGATGAATGGTTGGATTTGATATTGTGTTCTTGATATAACTTATTTACTTGAACAGAACAGAAATTGGTTCCATTTTCCATCAATATAGTATCAGGAACACCAAATCTAGTAATGATGTTAGTTTTAAAAAAACTAAAAATGATTTTGGCTCTGATTTCTTTGAGAGGTATTGCCTTATCCCATTTAGTAAAAAATTCAGAATCAGTAAGAATATACTTGAACTACTTAGCCATAGTTGGAGGATAAGGCCCTACTACATCCATTCCCCATGTGGAAAATGGCCAAGAGTATTTAGCTGTATGTAACAAATCTGGGGGTTGATGAATGGAGTTAGAATGAACTTTGAAGGGATGACATTTCTTAGTGAAATCTGAAAAATCCTGCATCATTGAAGTCCAAAAGTATGCAAGCCTTTATATTTTATTATAAAGCCTATGCCCAGACTAGTGAGAACCACAAGATCCTAAATGTACTTCTTTCATGACAGCTACAACTTCTTCTCCATCAATACACCTGAAAAGGATTCCATGAAAGTCTCATTTGTAGAGAATCTTCTGGTCATCTGGACTACCGTAAAGAGAAAAATTGGTCGCTCATCATCAGATCCGTTCTTTATTGGCCCTATCTGGTGGAAGTACTCCATTTTGAAGGTAATCCATGATGGGTGTTCTCCATCCCGTTGTATGACCATATGTCTTAGAAATAGGGATAATTTCATAAATTTCATCCATTCTAGTTTGAACAAAAGGTGAGACCACATGATGATGGGATATACTGATGACTGCCTCATCCTGATTTGGATCTTCCAAGGCTGTAGCTACATTAGCCAGTGCATTATCTTGGGAATTTTTTGATCGCAGTACGTAAGACAATGTTGGATCTAAGGGAAATTTAGCCATTAACCCTCTAACATAATCACACTAAGGTATTAAATCATCTTTTATAATGAAATAATCCCCATTGATTTGTTTGATTATCAACTCTCAATCACCTTTCAATTTTAAGTTATTCACTTGTACCTGAAGTGACAATTCTAGACCTGTAATGAGAGCTTGATATTTTGCCTCATTTTTGGTTCCAAATTCTAAAACATGAAATAATATGGAAACCCAACCTTTTCGGGGGAGATAAGTACAATTCCCAACCCAAAATTGTTTTGTTTAGGGTTTTCCATTCTTTTCCCTGTTGGACTTCTGGAGGCACCATCAAAGTAAATTTCCCATTTTTGGGAACTATCTTGAATATAAAAGACCTCTTCTTTAGGAAATTTAGTACTCAATGATGTATCTTATGTAGATGGGTGTTCAGAAAGGAATTCATCCAGAGATTGGCCCTATATTGGCCTCTGAGGCATAAACTGGATATCAAACTATTTCAAAATAACTTACAAACTTTATAGACTCCCTGTAATCATAGAACAAATGAGGATAAATTTGAGCAGGTTATTATGAGACACTAATTGAACCTCATGATGTTGCAGGTAGTGCCTCAATTTTTGATCTACAAAGATTAATTCCAGGCATCACTTTTCAATACGTAAATATTGAGTTTCTGCATCAATCATTGTTCGACCAAGATAGTAAAGTCTGTTTTCATTCTCGGCATCATTGTTTTGGGCAAGGAAGGAACCTAGTGATTGCTCTAAAGCTATCACATATAGAATAAGTGGTCTTACTTCAACAGTTGGAATTAATAATGGTGGACTCAAGAGATATTTCTTGAGGGTATCAAATGATTCTTGGCAGTCTTCAGTCCATTGATAGGTGAATCCCTTATTCATTAATCTAGTGAAGGTAAAAAACTTATCAACCAAATTGGTAATAAAGAGCCAAATATAGGCCAAGTGTCCTTGGAGTCCTCTTAATTATTTCAAATTTCTATGAAGTGACATGCCAGGGATTTATTGTTTTTTCTTAGGATCAACTTCAATTCCATGATGGCGTATAACGAAGCTGAGGAATTTTCATCAGGTTACCCCGAAATCACATTTCAAGGGTTTAATCTTCAAATTGTGTTGTTGAAGTTGATTTAATATGGTCTCGAGATCAACCAAGTGATCAAAAAGTTGTCTGGATTTAACCACCAGATCATCCACATAACATTTGACAAATTTTCCTAATAAGGGTTTGAATATATGGTGTATGTAATGTTGATATGTTGCACCTATATTCTTTAAACCAAAGGTCATTACCCGATAGAAAAACACACCTTGAGGGGCTCTTAAGGCTATAGATTCTTCATCTTCTAGGGCCATGCAGATTTTATTGTACCCAGAGTAACCATACATGAAGGAAAAAGCTTTATATCTAGATGTTTCATCAATTAAAAGCTCTATGATCGGTTCTGGAAAATCATCTTTAGGAAAATGCCGATTAAGATCTCTGAAATCAATGAAAACTCTGATTTTCCCATTCTTCTTTTTCACTGGGACAATGTTGCCCAGCTATTTGGGATATTGAACCTCCCTATCAATGTTAGCCTTTATAATCTTATCAACTTCAACTTCAATTTGAGAGGCACGAGTTGGGTGTGCTCTTCTTGCTAACTTCTTGAATCCTCTATGTTCTTCTGACAAACTCAAATGATGAGTGGCTATATCGGGATTAAGTCCTGGAATTTTTTTATAATTACAAGAAAATATATCTTGATGTTGATTTAGAAATGAAGTATACCTCTCTTGCTCTTCAGAATTCATGGCTGCACTAATTAGAGTGGGGTGTGGATCTTCTTCTATACCCAGATTTATTTCTCTAAGCTCATCCATAGTGGTAGAGACACCTTACACAAATGCTGGAGGAGAATCCCTATGATCTTACTCTTCTTCTTCATTATGTGTTACTTTTTCTTTTCCTACTTCCATAGTAGATGACAAATAAAAACTTCCAGAGATAGGGGAGGAGTTAGTATTTGAACATCTTGAAGAAGAGGCCACCATTTCTAACCCCACTGATGATGAAGGGTCTTCTTAGGGTAATAAGAGGAGATGATGGATTGAGAATTTACATCCTTGTATTCCTATAGTATTTCTACAACTTATTCTAATCTAATTAATTAAGTAGAGGCTTTTTTAAGTTCCATGGATGAAATGAAGACATATCCATTTATGCTTTCACCACTGCTTGGTGAATCAACAATTTCTACCATGATGTCAGGCTTGATTTCCGCAATTGACATTATGGAATTTTCTGGAGGAATTCATGGATTCTGGTTTTCCTTTTCAATTTGATTGATTGGTAAAACATAATCTGTACTCAAATGTATGAATGAGTTTGCTGAGATATTTTCCAAGCCATTCAGAGCATTGATTCTGGTTACCTCCTTTTCTATGGACTTCATTCCCTTCGTGTGATAAAATTATGCCTCAATGTATTGAGATTCACATGTTTTGAACTGAGCCTTTTCACTATAAAATCACCCTATTTGACCATTGATATAGTACTTGATATATTGGTGGTATGATGAAGGTATGACAACATGTTGATGTATCCAAGGCCTACCAAGAAGAATTTTGACGGCTATATCCTGAAGAAAAACCATGAAATATGAATTACACACAAGATCCCCAAACTGAGTTCTGAGTGTAATCTCGCTCATAGGTTCTTGCTCATTCTTTTCATATCCTTACAACATTAAAATGGAAAGAGATAAGTTAGATTTAGTGAGTCACAATTGATGAAGTGTACGAATAGGAATGAGGTTGACTCCCGATCCATTATCAATGAAGGCCCGTCAGATGTCTATGTCATTGACCCTTTCAGGTAGATACAAGGGCCTAATATGTCCAACATCATCTTCATCTTAATTCATAAAAGATATAACTGCATGACATTCTACAGGATAATTCTCTACATGGTAAACCTCAGCAGCACCAACTTCAGTTCCAAACTCTTGAGGACTTCACAAAGCCTCAATAAGTTCTTCTCGAAGCTGTTTTGACAGATTTAAGGCATCCAAAATTGATAACTTGTCCATTACTTGGGATATCTATTTAAAAACATCAAAATTTTGATCTAGAGGTCTGCATTTCCCAGCATGGAGATTCGGTTTTGCAGGTTCCTTAAAAGTTGACGTTCCTAATGTGGATGTTCCCTGTGTCAGTGTAAAAATGGGAAATACTCTTAGCTTTGGCAGATTAGACTGACTAGGTCTATCTATCTACTGAAATAAAGATGGTGTAACCTCTAATCAGTCCTCTAAAATAATCATTTCAGGACCAAACCTGTCATGCATGAAAGAATCTCCTTATTCTTATTGAGCCCGCTGAAGGTCTCTTCCATGAGTTTCTACCACATATACAATTTGAGTAGGGGTAGAGTTAAAATATTGGCTTCTATAATACCCACTTCTTTCCTTGTATCATTGATCTTGGGATCTTCCTCTGGTTCCCTATTTAGGTACAAGGAACTCAGGCTCATTATAATCAGAATCACCATTGGCATAGGGATCCGTTAAGTGGTTAATGTTGATGGAACCAAAGATCAATTCTTTTTATGATTAAGATTCTGCTAGATAGTTTAGTTTTGGTTGTGCTGTTTGGCGGGGTGGTTCCCATGATTTTGAAGAAGATGGCATAAAATCTTCCAGATTCAAAGAAAACATTATCCTTGACACAAGCTCATATTCTTCTGACTACTCTTTGTCCTTCTGATCATGTCTCTTCTTTAAGTATTAACCTTTAGAGGACTGATCATTTGATGAAGGTGGTTTTTTTGTGGAAGAAGTAGTAGAAGATAGAATCAGTTAATTAAACTATGTTAGTAAAATGGCATGAGTTCGGGCGATCATTTTTCGGATCATCCAATCATCATATTTATACACATTTTTACTTTTGACTTCCTGTCATTCCTCTTCTTTCTCTAGATTAGTAGCAGTAACACATGCTACTTGGGTTGAAGAACTTTTTAATTTTCCTTGTCCAGAGTCTACCATTTTTTGTTGGAGATATTTGAAAAAAAAACACTTCTGAATGGGATGCCCCAACATATGGTGAAAGGGAAAATAATTCAGAAGATCTTTATCTCCTTATTTGTTTAGTTTCTTCGGCCTTGGAAACTGAACCAAATTATTTTCCAAATTCTAGATGAAGTAACCGAGAACTTTTTCATTCCTGAAAAAATAAACTTTGTTCTCAACTCCTCAAACTATTTCCACCTCTGATCTCTTTTATCTTCTTGAAGAGGCCGTCGTTGTTGCTGACGCTTGGGAGATAGTTCCCTTTGATATGATTAGGGTTTTGAAGTTGAAGCAGGTACATGTGTTTGCTTAATTGTAATTGTAACAGCCTCTGCTTTCTTTTTTCTGCTTCCTTTAGCTAATGGAATTACACAAATTTTAGATTTAGTTTACATAAAATAATCTTATATCTATTGATCAATTGAAGCAAGGTCTCTAAAACCTCCTATTTATTTCATAGGGATTAGTGGTCTGCGTAACTAATCATGCAGATTTTCCATAAAAATTTCCAGCAACTCTTATTGAGGGAGTGCCATATTTAAGTAATACGTTAATCCTTTCCATCAAGAAATGAAATCTGAAACTATTTCATTTTCCATTTGTTTTAAATTTGTAAGATCAAAAACCATTGTCTTCAGTAGCATTGATCTGAATTGAAGAAGGAATTTTTGTCGGAGATCTTCCCATCTAGTAGTTGATTGAGATAGAAAACTTGTATACCATACAAAAGATGGTCCTTGTAATGACTACACAAAACAACTAAGATTTATTTCTTCTTATTGTTGAGGAGTCCCCATCATTGGATCACAATGAGAAATGAAATGCTTCAAGTGTTTCTCCAGATCTCCCAAACCATTAAATATTGAGAATGTGGTATTCACAAAATTTTGTGGGGGAGGAATCAGATCCACCCACTCAGGGTAATCTTTATTTTCCAAATGAACTGACACATGCCATTCTTCCATGGCTTCCAATCGAGTTTTTAATGCCTCAATTATGTTCATAATCACTTGGGGAATTTCCGGATGAGCTAGGACCTGTACAGGCACAACAGCTAAATCTTGAACTCGTGTAATGACCGGAAAAACCACTGGTTGTGGTGGTGCTGGTATTTTCCTTGGATAACCCATGGGAATAGGGCTATAATGATGTGTTTGATCCAGCCTTGGCTGTGTACCTAATTGTTGGCGCCAAAATTTGGAATGAAGAAAAGGCCCCAAGATAGCCCCCACAGACTGCCTCGCGAAGCCCCTACGTGGAGTCCCCAGTACCACGGCCACCAAGAAGCAAAGAAGATGGTAGGCTCTGTGAATGCATTTGAAGTTCGTGAGCCCACCGTGAAGCAAAGGAGGCGGTACACTCCGCGAATGCATTTGATGTTCGTGAGCCCACTGTGAAGCGAAGGATGTGGTACGCTCTGCGAACATATTTTACATTTTCAATCCCTCCATGAAGTGAAGGAGGTGGTACGCTCCGCTAATGCATTTGACGTTCATGAGCCCTCCGTGAAGCGAAGGAGGCGGTATGCTCCACGAACCCATTTGATGTTTGCAAGCCCACCGCAAAGCCACCGAGCCCCTCTTCGCACCGCGTGAGCTCCACTCCGTGGCGCCTCTTGGCTATAAATACCGAGCTCCCCCTGAGCTCTCCAGATGGACAATCCGACCTTTCGGCTTCTCATCTCCCGAATAGTGAATCACTCTTCCGCTCGGTGAATCATGAGCTGTGTGTGGTACTTATACTTCATTAAGTGCCTCTCCATTGTCTCGTTTTGATCCCCTCTTCTGAGAGGGATGCCTTTCACGAAGCCTAAGGGATTTCGCGAAGGAATGGGATCCACAAGGGGACCTGAGTTGTCGTGGAGTGTTTATGATTCGTGAAACACCCTTCATGTACACTTGATCCATTTTCTAAGGCAGGATCACTGTACTTCGCAAAGCACATTGCTTCCCGAAATCCTGCTTCGCGTGGCACCTTTGCTCCGCGAGGCTGTGCTTCACGAATGCCCTTCCACTTCACGAAGCACCTTCAATTTGCACCTCCGCCCCATGCTAAGGCTAAGGCACCCCACTTCGCGAAGCACACCCCTTCACAAGTGCCCTCTACCATGCAGAGCAATTGAGTTCGACAAGGCTCCTGCCTATGGACCCCTCTACCTGGAAATTCTTTTTCCCGTGTGATCCTCCAGGTTTTCACGATGTGACTTCAAAGTCCCCTGGATGATACTAGTCATAGCGTTTCTCTTCCTAATGCATCTTCACATAGGCACACTAATGGCTATTGCTTCTTCGCATAGCCACGCTAACACGGACCCCGCGATGGTTCTCTCTACGACCCCCCTTCACCACAACATTGCTGGTACCTTCCCTCCCACATGGAGTAGAGGGTACCGGTTATGTAAGTCCTAGGTGTGTGGAGTAAACCCACCTAGTCTGAGCTACAGGACGTTAAACTGCCGAGTTCCCTCATCCTCAACACATGACATTAAACTGTGACCTCAGCCTGTACCCCGCACGCAGGGTCCCCCACCTTGGGCATTCTCCATGACCCCTGGTCTTCACATGGGATGATATCATCCTTCTTGGAGTGGCATTTGTCCTCAGGGAAGGGCAACCACCTTGGTGTAATCCCCTAGCCTTCCTTCCAGGAGGCGGAACCCCTACCCCTCCTCACTTCCTCGGTGCCAAGGCTGGTGGAGGTCATGATAGGGAACGAGGATTATCCTTTCTTCGGTCCCAAGTCCCTCTCCCGCTGCACTTTGTCGCCCATGGGACTCCATCCTGGAGTAAGTCTCGACACCATGGTACGCTCAACGCATAACCCCCCTCTTCGCCTCCCACATACGCACCCTTCGCGACGTGATCGTCAGGTCTCTACTACCTCTTGTTTCTCACACTGAGCACGACTCACGTGGGCTTAGAGTAAGCATCGACCATGAAAATACCCCCATCCCACATGACGTTAAACTGTACACCCGAACTACGAGGACTTTGATCCATGTCAAGGCATGGTACGTAGGAAGCCTCCCCGAGGTTCAAGCCCAACACCCATCATCCACCTGGACCAAGGTCCATATTCACGTCGGTTCTCCGACACACCCACATCCCGCATGAAGTTAAACTGTACATCTACGAGGACTTTGATCCATGTCAAGGCATGGTACGTAGGAAGACTCCCTGAGGTTCAAGCCCAACAACCATCATCGACCGGGACCAAGGTCCATATTCACGTCAGTTCTCTGATACGCCCCCGTCCCGTATGATGTTAAACTGTATTCCGATCCAGCAGTAAGCCGTTTTGACCCATATGAACTATGTGGACTTTGATCCATGTCAAAGTATGGTACATAGGAAGCCTCCCCGAGGTTCAAGCCCAACACCCATTAGACCAAGGTCCTTCTTCACGTCGGTTCACCGACATCCATTCTGAACTACATGGTCTTTGATCCATGTCAAGGCATGATATGTAGGAAGCCTCACGAGGTTCAGGCCCACCACCCGGTCGTTCCGACCTCATTCACTTTGGTTCACCCACCACCTTGGGCAGCCTAGAGTGTAATCCCCACACAGCCATCCTGAACTACGAGGACTTTGATCCATGTCAAGGCATGGTACGTAGGAAGCCTCCACGAGGTTCAAGCCCATCATCCATTGGACCCCCAGTCCATCTCCACGTCAGTTCGCCGACACATACCCCCATCCTACATGATGTTAAATTGTACACCCAAACTATGAGGACATTGATCCATTTTAAGGCATGGTACATAGGAAGGCTCCCTGAGGTTCAAGGCCAAAACCCATCATCCACCTGAACCGAGGTCCATATTCATGTCGGTTTTCTGACACGCCCCCGTCCCACATGATGTTAAACTGCATTCCGATCTAGTGGTAAGCCATTATGACCCATCTGAACTAGGTGGAATTTGATCCATGTCAAGTCATGGTACATAGAAAGCCTCCCTTCCTTAAGTTGATGAGGTGGGTGACGTCCGGCCTAGCCCGGTCAGAGTCTCAGTCCAGGGGCTCTGAGTGAGGGCCCCCAGCCAGCCACGTCAATGCCACCGCCTGACCTTGCTAGAGGAGCAGGAAAGCTATGCACCTTCGCCACCAGCACCGGCTCGTTTGACCCGACGCTAGCGTCGGGCGCGATCTAAGGACGCCCGCCAAGGGGCGTCAACGTCGATGACTACTGTGGCCTGAGCCACCACCGACGCATATCATCAAGTCCCTGCACACACTGAGCAGAGGCGTGTATACTCCCAATCGGTATTGAGACCCCAACAGCCCCACAGGTAGGCTGGGTTGACTCTCCGGGTCGCAGGCACGAACGGGGGCCGCGGTGAACCAACCCGCAGCAAGGACACCCCGTACAGAGGTCCTCCCTGTACCACTACCATAGAGAGAGTGGGTCTTCCCCACTTCGAGGCTCAGTATGGAGTTTTTCCCCGTGCTACCCTCAATCTGAATGAAGGTCTGCCCTGCGGCGGTGACGTTTGGTACGGAATCCTCTCTCATGCCCATCACACCGAGTATAGATCCATTCCTCCTGCCCCCGACCGTCGATGTAGAGACATTACCCATCCAGTCTCTCTCCAACGTGGGGATCCTCCCTACATTCTCTCCGTAGCTGGAAAAGTTCTTCCTCACCCCAGCAACCAAAGGGGTGAAGGCTAGCCTCGTTCCACCCGTACCGAGCATGGAGGTCCTCCCCAAGCTCCTATAGGTTCCAGGGGAGGTTTTTCATGCTCTAGTTCTATTCATGGTGGTCCTCCCCATTCCAAATTCAACATATGTACCGGTTCTCCTCGCACCTCGGCTGTCTTAAGTGGAAACCCTCTCCATCCTGGCATCAGGGTGGCCGAAGGACCACATGTTGGAATTCTTCCCTGTCCAGAGGAGCCACCCAGGGGTAGGAGGGCGGGTCATTGTCACCACAAGAAGAATCATGGGAAGGTCCGGACAGAGTTCAAACCGGTCCGCTTCTCAGACTCTGAAGCGGAGTGTGAATCAGCTCAGAAACCCTCCCATCGCTCATCTCAGTCAAGGGTCGGGGCATGGATGAGGCGCATCAGCTTGGTGCTCCCAGAGTGCGAGGTACATAGGATTCCCGCTTCCCTCCGTAGATTTATCCAGGAGGATGAAATTCTGGCGACCCCGCAGGTTACGGTCGTGCAGTCACCTCCATCATCACCGAAAGCGCTTTCTACCTCCATAAGAGATCACAGAGAGCTATTCTAGGGATCAATGGCAGGAAAGAAGTAGTGTAACCCACCACTAGAAGCCCTGGACCCTGAGCCAGGAACGGCGGTCGTCAGCCCCTCTTACTGTGACATAGAAGCCAGGTCGCTCCACCCTTCAGAGGACAGCCCAAGAATCAGTGTCCAATCAACCCGCTCGCCGTATTCCCCACCGGCCAACCTGCCATCCCAACGGTCTACCTCAGTACCATTTCTAGTTACTCAACCACCCCTAGTTGGAGAATGGGGAATTCAAGGGCCAGACCCTGAATTTGAGTCGAGGAGCTTCTGGAGAATTCTTGCAGCGAACCACTTCCCCAAGAAGTTCTGGCCCGTAGGAGCACGGGATTTCTGCATACCCGAGTCCCTCACCCTAGAGGAAGTTGAGTGTCTCCGTTACACCCTCTGGGCGACGCATCTCAGTCTCCGTCATCATTGCATGGTATATCCAAGGATCCAAGCACATTTTGAAGATATTAGCGAGCAGTGCCATCTAGTCGATCTGGCCGCACTCCCGGTGGACCAGTGCCCCGAGTCACCAGGCCATCGTGAGGACCTCCAGCAGTAGTGAATTCAGAGTATTAAGGTTCTCTGCAAAATTATCAGGGAGGCTACCCCCCACGTGCAAGTCTGTGGCTCAGGGCAGTATGTTGCCCTCCTCTTTAGCCTTATCCGACGGCAGCCTGACTCGCTATGCGATATCGAGGACATGCCCCCGGGAAGGGTTGTAGTCCACATGGCCGACGTTGTGGACATGTAAGAAGAGCTAGAGTTTCTTGATGGATACTTGCCCCCTGAGGGAGTTCCACCACTGTTGGACCCATCAGGGAGGATTACTCGTCATCAGCAAAACCTCCTAGGTCTCCCTGCGCCCACTGAGTCGTTGTTACTCAATCGGAATGCCGGTAAGGGTAAAGATCATGTCAGAGCTGTCAAGCACACCAAACCATCCGCCTCAGTGCAGAAGATGGAGGAAGACCCCGAGAAGGCCACGTTACGCCAGCAACTTGCTGAGAAGAATAGGTTGGTCGACGAACTCCTGGACGAATGCTCTATGGAGCAATGACCCGACTATGGTGATCCTAGGCTGGGGCAGTAGGGGAAGGAGCAATTTCCCCCCAGCGAGATTCCTCCAGGAAACGTTGATCATACTACTCCCATGGATAGGGTTGAAGCCGGAACTCATGGAAAGAGGGTGTGATACGTCTCACCAAACCCTCCCGAATGGCGTGGCAATCCGAGGAATCCGGTCTGGGTTCCCCCAGCTTCCCCGCAGGCTGCTCCACCAGTCGCTCCCCGAGCCATTGACCCCATATACCATGTCAAAGAGCACGAAAATGAACTCATGGTTAGGGATCCCCATCAAGATAGGGACCCCCGCCCAGACGATCCAATGGAGGTACTCATCGCCTGCCTTGAGGCGTTGGAAATTCGACATGTGGCAGTCCCACCAGATGGGAGGCCATATCCATTATGGGTAGATGATATGCCTGCACCCCTGTGTTTTTGGAATCCCACTTTCTTGCCCTTTAATGGGATAGGAGACCCGCTGCAGCACCTATCCCACTTTTCTTCAAGGTGTGGCCCCATGCTGGGGACTCCGACACAATAGGAAGATGCCAAGCTCTGATGTTTTGTGCAGACAGCGGAAGGACCTGTGTTTTTTTGGTGCATCCAGCTCCCCATTAGATCGGTGAACGACTGTGAGGACCTTCGCAGATAGTTCCTCTACCAGTTCAGCTCTACCACTCGGAAGACCAGCATCATGGACCTCTTCAAGTGAAAACAAAGTCCTGATGAGCGAGTCGAGAACTTCATCTCCCGGTGGAAGGGGATCACATAATCCCTTGACATGCCACTGAATCAGGAGAAATTACTGACTATATGTGTGGGAAATGTCAAGACGGAACTCGTTCCCTCCCTGATTACTCAGAATTATCCCAGAGGGTTCCGATACTTCTCGGATAAGGCCCAGTTCCTCGAATAAGCCCTGCAACAGGCCAGGAAGGCACGTCTGTTTCCCCCTACAATCCCATCAAGGAGAGCTTCTAGAGCTGAGTCTACCGCGATGGCTTAGATAGAGGCCCTAAGGAAGCTAGAATTGATACCATTAGCACCATCCCCACAGCCTCGCAGAGGCCCTCTTCCTCAGGCGTAGCGTCCAACTCTGCAGTATCCTCAGAATCAGTAGGTGTCTCCACTTAATGCACCGCCACCACCCAGGCGGGACAATCAGGTTCCACCTTTTTAGAAAGCCCCTTCGGCTCATCGTTAATTATAGGCTCCAAGGGCTCCCTATCCGAAAAGAAGACACCAAAATTACTCGTTTAGCGAGAATCAGGTCCCCGGTTACTTCCTTAGTGTCCTAGAGCAGGGGATTGTACGCCTGCCTGAGTGTAGAAGGCCGACAGAGGCGAATCTCACCAATCACCCCAACTACTGACCCTATCATCAGATTTTGGGGCACACCCTCAAGAAGTGATATGTTTTTAAGGACCGTCTCCAAGACCAGGTCGATAACAACATAGTCAGGTTGGGCCTGGTCCTGGCACAAGTGGCGGGTGTCTTTGTGAGGACAGAAAGCGGTAGCGACGGAGAAGGTGAGTGGAAACAGGTTCCCAGCTACGGATCCTAGAAGTACGACTACTGGTTTGATCATAAAATGGTCGCTCAAACCCATGGCAATATCTGTGCATGATTGAACCATCTGGAGCCTTCAGAAGCAGTTTCCACCACTTCTGCATCGTCATCTCAGCCGGCGTCTTCCCAGAAGAGCAAGCATCGACGACCTAAGAAGAAGCAACGTTCCCCGCCAATTCCATCATCATCCCACACTCTCAGCAACTTCATGCCCCATGAGATGGGGATCCCTCCTAGAATCCGCCCAGTGGTGGATGATTCGTCAAGTGACAGTCAAGGTTATGCTCTTGTTAATACCATTGAGTTGGTAAACCCCTATATGAATCCCGACGAGGGGGAACGCCGGGAGAACCTCCCCAACGTCCCCAGCCGACGTCAACGTCGGTGGAGCCGTGACTATATGGGTTGTCAGGGCACATCAGCTGGAACTTTCAGCTAGGCTGTGCATGCCACTGAGACCAGACAGCAGGCCCAGCGCAGAGCTCAGCATGCGCAGCCTCTTTATCCAGTGTCGTCGAGACTGCCTCCACCACCGTTTGTGCTACTAGATCAGGCTGAGCCACTTCGGCCGCACCGCGACCAGATTCGCCCCACTACTGGTCAACCTCAATTGTCCAGACTTTATCTGGTGGCTACTCTTTAGGCTTCGACTAGTGAGCATCAAAACGTGCCCAGCACCATCCAGCCGCCGGTCCATCCGATAGGGCCCGCTATGCCTCAAATCGTAGAGTGGCATCCTGTAAGCAAAAGTTCACATCTGTCATGGAAGTATGATGTTTTCAAGCATCTCACCAACATCCAAGCGAGGCTTTCCATCCTTGAGGCCCTTCTCCTGTCGGAAAACATGCGTGAGGTGCTTGCTGAGGATTTAAAGTGCCCCCTCTAGTTTGAGATGGAGGTAGCAGTTGCAGAAGCCTTCCATGCAGAGGCAATTGAGAACGCCGAATGCCAGAAAGTTATCTCATTCTCTGGTGAAGATGAAGACCCTCCCAAACAAGGGCACATCCTCCCACTGTACATCACCGGCCAATTCAACAGCATTGAGGTTCACCACTGTCTTGTTGACACAGGCTCTAGGATCATCCTGATCTCGATGCAGATGCTGCAGAATCTAGGGTTATTCGAGGATGACCTCACTCCCTCCGATTTAAGGATCCAGGGATATTACAGGACTGAGAATACCTCGGTCGGCAAGATCCATTTGATGACCCAGTTTGGTGGCCTAGTTTCCAGTACTGAATTCATGGTTGTCTCCCAGGACACCGCGTACAACACATTGATGGGTAGGCCATGGCCCCACCTGCATGCAGCGGTCCCTTCACCGTATCACCAATGCCTCAAATACTCCCTCAATGTTCGAGTAGGCATGCTCCAAGGAGATGCGTCTCCTTTTTCCTCTTGTGAAGCTCGTTATCTGGACGCTGACTATTACAAGAGCAAGGATAAGTAGATTCTGGCAAGTGAGGTTGAGCCCACCCCGACCACAAGTTACCCTTGGGCAGGTCTGGATGTCACATACGTCTTTCCAATCCATCGATTAGAGGCCATGACCCCAGACATGGGTCAATTATTTATTGTCTCTTGTACAAGAGGAAGGCATATTCCCAAGTCCAAGCGACGGCAGAAAATCACCTCGTACTCCTACACAAACCAGGCTCAGGTGATCCTGGAACCTCCTACCCCCGTGTAGTACTAGGACGTCCGCCTCATGGCGAAGACAATACGTCATACATGTCTATTATTCCAGGATGGAATTAACCGGATCAGGACAATGTGCCACTATTTATTTGATATCATCAAGCGTGGTCCCTTGGGCCAAAGTCCAGAGGGGATTGGATTGACTGCTTTCATCGCCATGGTCTCAGCGGCGCGTGAATCTCCTGATGCACTGTCCACTACTGTCCAGGCTGGTACTAGCCTCCCATTAGGTTCCTCTGACCAAGGGGAAGCTTCAGCCACTAGAAATCCCTCATCTACAATTAAAGAAGAGGATTTGAAGGATGCCCCTCCGGCCCTTGAAGATGGAGTCTCTACCATAGTCGATGAACTTGTACAGGTGAACCTTGGTAGAGAGGCATCCGAGAACCACATTGATCAGTGATGCCATGTCCCTTGAGGAGCAGCAACGGTACATGGACTTCCTTAAACAGCACCATGATGTGTTCACCTGGAGTTACAATGAGATGCCAGGACAAGATCTTCAGGTATCCGTCCACCACCTCGGTCTCCCGACAAACCATCGCGGGTTCAAGCAGCCTCCCAGAAAGATGCACCCTTATCACGGTGCCATGTTTGAGGCCGAAGTTGACAAGATCATCATAGCCAACTTCTTCAAGGAGGTCCAATACCCCAAGTTGCTAGCCAACATTATTCCATTCTGGAAGAAGAATGGACAGATCAGAGTCTGTATCGACTTCTGTGATCTCAACCGCCACTATCCGAAGGATGATTTTCCCCTTCCAATGACATAATTGTTGATTGATGCTACAACCGGGTTCTAGGCCCTCTCCTTCATGGATAGGTATTATGGATATAATAAGATTTGGATGTCCCCCGAGGATGAGGAGTCTATCGCTTTCAGAGTGCCCAAAGGTACTTTATGTTACCAGGTTATGCCCTTCAGCCTGAAAATGCAGGTGCCACCTATTAAAGGGACATGCATCGCATATTCAAACTGATCCTCGGGATGCTGGTGGAGTGCTATGTGGATGATCTGGTGGTAAAATATCATCAGTACTAGGACCATATCAAGGACCTTTAGAAAGTGTTTAACTTCCTCCATTCCCACCACCTGAAGATGAACCCGTTGAAGTGTGCCTTCGGGGTCACCTCTGGGAAGTTTCATGGCTTTGTTGTCCGATACTGGGGCATCGAGATCGACCCAGAAAAGATAAAGGCAATCAGCCGGATGCCTCCCCTGAAACATATTTGGGATCTTCAAGGATTTCAAGGCCAATTATCTTACATACACCGATTCATTGTGAATCTGGATGGAAAGTGTAAGCCCATTTCCCAGATCATGAAGAAAGGCTCTGCCTATGAATGGGACGAAGAGTGCCAGACCGCCTTCAAGGAAATAAAGCAGTATCTGCTCCAGCCTCTGGTCTTGATGCCACCCATATCTGAAAAGCCACTGATCCTCTATGTCACTGCCCTGGATTGATCTCTTGGTTCCCTTCTCACCCAGAAGAACAACGAGGGGATGGAGAACAACCTCTACTACCTTAGCCGCATGCTCCTCGATATGGAGACCAGATACTCCCCTATCCAGAAGATTTTCCTTGCCCTCGTATTTGGCATACAAAAGTTGCGGCATTACCTAAAACACCACGAGGTACATCTGGTCTCTCAGGTAGACTCACTGAAGTACATTCTGAACCGCCCCATGTTGACTAGCCGACTAGCATGGTGGGAGGTGATCCTTTAAAAGTTTGACATCAGGTTCATGACCAAGAAGGCTATCAAGGGGCAGGTATTAGCAGACTTCCTAGCTACCTATCCAACCTCCATGGACCAGTCCCTGGACTTGGAATTTCCCGATGAGGCAATCCTCTCGGTAGATCAAGTCGTCCCATGTTGGAAGATGCATTTTGATGGTGCCTCCCGGAGTCCTACCGGTAGGAGGATCAATGATTCTAGGCTCAATAGAGTAGGATTGGGTATCATCTTCATCACCCCAGTGCAATCCATCCTACCGTACTCATTCCTATTGTCATAAGGTTTCACCAACAATGAGTCAGAGTATCAGACCCTCATTTCTGGTCTCGAGCTGGCCCTTGAGATCGATGTGCCCCATTTTCATGTGAAAGGGGATTCCGAGCTAGTCATCAAGCAGGTAAATGGAAACTATGTTGTCAGGAATCCAGAGCTCGTGCCATTGTTGGAGTTCACCCTTCATCTAATGGCTAAGTTCCCTTCTCGACTGGAGGTTACCCATGTCCCGTGGTCATAGAATGGTTGAGCGGACGCTTTGGCCAGCTTAGCTACGTCACTTGCAGAGCCCGAGAAGGATGATCTGATTATACATGTGGCACACCATAGAGTCATTTCCCCCATCACCCCAGAGGATGATGACGACCTGCGAGTGAGCCATCTTACCGCCGGATCCTCTATGTTAGGATCCCCAGGTTCTTCAGATGCAGTGGTTGAAACGACTCCCAACTGGAGAGCCCCTTTTGTCGATTATCTCCAAAATGGTTGCCTCCCAGCAGATCGGGATGAGCACAAGCGAATTCAATGTCGTGCACTACAGTTTACCCTCTAGAGTGGTCCCAACCTTGAGTAGATCCTCTATAAGTGTAGTTTCGATGGTGTTCTCCTCCACTGCATCCAAGGGGTCGAGATTTTTCAGGTCATGCAAGAGGTTCATGCCAGTTCCTGTGGTGCCCACCAGGCTAGACCGAAACTGTCCCATTAAATCCGGAGACTGGGGTACTTTTGGACCTCGATGATCCATGATTCTATCGAGTTTTCCAAGAGATGTCATGCGTTCCATGTTCATGCTAACTTCCTACATCGGCCGCTGAAACCTTTAAACTCTACCAAGTACTCTTGGCCATTTGTGGTGTGGGGACTGGATGTCGTAGGACCATACCCACCAGCGACAGCTTGCCAATGCAGGTTCATCTTGACCACCATGGATTTCTTTTCCAAGTGGGAAGAGGCAGTTCCACTCAAGGAGGTCAAGGCCCATTCCATAGTTGACTTCGTGATCTCCAATATCATCCACCGGTTTGGAGTCCCTCATGCTATCCTCACCGATAATGGCACTAACTTCCAAGTATCCGAACTGAAGAAACTTTATGCCAAGTACAATATCCATTCGAAGCATACCTCATGCTATCGTGTACAGGAAAATGGGAAGATCGAGGTGTTCAACAAAACACTCTCTAAAATTTTGAAGAAAATGGTTGGTCAGAACAAGAAGAGTTGGCCAGACAAGCTCCCCAATGCCCTCTGGGCCTATCAGATGACGACTCGCAATTCCACCCAGGTAACCCCGTATTCCTTGGTGTACGGAAATGAGGTTGTACTGCCTATAGAGATCCATCTTCCTTCATTATGCACTTTAGTCTATGACCAGCAGGCACCAGATAAGGTGGCAGAAATCTATCTAGCTGATTTGGAAGAACTTGATGAGAGTTGGCTCTATGCCCTGCACAATCTGGAAAGGCACCAGAACAAGATAGCTAGAGCCTTCAACAAGACGGTTCACTTCCACTCTTTTCTGCAAGGAGGCCTGGTATTGTGGCTTCGAGCGCAAATGATCCCCGGCAGGAAACCACCCAAGTTGGAGCCCAAATGGGAAGGACCTTACATAGTCCACAGGTTTTACCCCAATGGAGCATAATCCTTGGTGACCATGGATGGTGAGCGTATAACTTCTCCCACAATCTCCAAATTCCTCAAGAAATACTTTTCCTGAGCCCCTTGGTCCTGCACGAACTTAAAAGGGATGGTCCTCCATGACCCTAAGCTGCACAATGGTCCCATATGACCTTAAAATGTCCATTCTTTCATGAATTTAAACTACACATCGTCCTGCATGACGTTAAACTGCATATTGAGAACTATGTATGGCTTGATTCCCATCCTTATGGGATACGTAGGAATGCTCAGATTCTCCATTTTGATCCCATCCCCATACTATTCTCTTCGACTATTACCCCTGGGTATAGTTCTCTCGGAGGATCCTTTCATGATATGGGATTCCTCAGCCCCACTCATACAAGGGTTATAATGGTCAAATCATGTTCCCACTCCCTTTCTTCTATCCTCCCACATCCTCACCGAAAGATGTTAAACTGCATGGCCTTTAAGAACTACGTATGGCTTGATTCCCATCCTTATGGGATACATAGGAATTCCCAGACATTTCATCCATTGGCCCAGTCAAAATTCTAGAATCATTCCCCCTGGTCAAGATGTATGGAAAGGGTGCAATTTTACCCCAATTCACGTCGAGCTAATCTCGATCCAACAGTATGTCCCGCTCCCTATAGATGTTCGCCTCTTTCATAGGTGGGTACAACTATGCTTTAACCACTCCTTGACTGGGATTCCATCACCTTCCCCATCCCAAAGGGCCCCTGAATGGTATGGATGCTAGGCCTAAGGGCTCTCTTTCCACTTCGGGCCAACGCCCTTGAGGATGTCGAGCAAAAAGATGATACAAGTCCCACATTTTGAATGTGTTCAGTGGTCAATTCTCATTTGTTGCCCCCATTTCAGGTCACTATAGGGATGTTGTGTTTAGAACATGGTCAAAAGTCATCCTGGATTGGTAGGGCCACCCCAAGATATCCCAAATATCGAGTGTAGTGGTGCATTCTGCCCCGTTGTATCTCCAAGCGATGAACTCCCTCCGAGGACCAGACTTAGGACCCTTGGCCTTTTCGAACCCCCAACCCTCATCCTCATTGTAAGACGTTAAACTGTAAGTCGGTCAGGCCTTCCTGACTGAGGCCTAGCCTCAGTTCCCTTGTCCTTTTTAGGCCCTCGACCCTCATCCTCACTATAAGACGTTAAAATGCAAGTCGGTCAGGCCTTCCTAACTAAGACACAGCCTCAGGCCCCTTCAACTTTTCAGGCCCCCGACCCTCGTCCTCACTGTAATACGTTAAACTGCAAGTCGGTCAGGCCTTCCTGGATGAGGCCTAGCCTCAGGCCCCTTGTCCTTTTCGTGCACCCCGACCCTCTTCCTCACTATAAGATGTTAAACTGCAAGCCGGTCAGGCCATCCTGACTGATGCCCAACCTTAGGCCCCTTGGCCTTTTCGGGCCCCCGAACCAGGTTCTCTCCTACGGGAGTGTATGGTGTGGTGCGGGATTACATCCTCATTTACGTCGATTTATTCTCTGTGCCGTACACCTCCCTTGATTGGGGGTATCCTACTCCCCTCCTCGTCCTGCATAACGTTAAACTACATCTTTAGAACTACGTGTGGATTGATTCCAATCATTATGGGATACGTAGGACCACCTGAATGTCTAGGCTTTGGGTCCAGCCCCATCTCTTGGAAATCTCCGTTTCCCCTTGGCCCCTTGGCCTACCCTTCCCCAGAGAGGAGAATATATGGTATGGTATGGGATTATGTCCTTGTTCGCATCGGGCTTGTAAAGACCACGCCATGTACCTCTCCCTCCTGAGACACCCCGTCGACCCTTTTCAGCGGTTCACCAATGTGCCTAAGGGTACTCTGGTTTAGTACCTGGAAAGTCGGACTCTACTCGGACATGTTTTCACCCACTTTTCAGGATTTGTGTTCCCCTTCATCAGGGCTTTCGTCACCTTTCACACCTGAAGGGACCCCCAAAAATGGAATGGATACTACACCTAAGGGATCTCCTATTGTTACAGGCCAACACCCCTGAGGGTTTCAGACAACAAATTCATACAAATCCCGCATTGCGAATATGGTCAGCGGTTGATGCTCATTTGTTGTTCCCACTTCAGGCTAACGCGATATGGATGATGTGTTTCCACCACGGTTAATAGTTATCCTCCATCTCCATGCCAACCCCATTAAGCCCAAAATGTTGGTTACATGATTCACATCCTTCCCCAACTTCTCATGTCCAAGTAGATCTTCAAAACTCTTGGTACTATTCCTCAGTGCGCATCTGTACGTTAGGATAACCAAAGCCTTGATAGGGATGTCATTCGGGGCTCCGCACCGATTTCCGTCTGGCGTGCATTCTGGGTATTTCAAAAGACACCTTCCTCCCTTGTTTCCCACACCGAGTTTAACTCACGTGGTTTTTGGGATTGGGTTGAGGTCTATGCTTACTTGGAGGGTTTTCACTCCATCCATGGTCCGAGATCTAAGACCATAAACTAAGATCTCTTCAATAACTACGTATGGCTTGATTCCCATTCTTATAGGATACATAGGACCGCCCGGACGTCTAGTTTTCGGGTCTAGCTCATTTTGGATCTAGTCTCTCCTCCCCTTTACCTCTTACCTCTATGTAGGCCACTTGGACTGAGGTCCCCCTCTCGGAATTGCGTACGGTGTGATACGGGACCATATCCCCATTCACGACGAGAATGTTTTATTACACCGAACACATTCCATGCCTAGCATCGTCTCTGCTACGTATGCACTGCACGATGTTAAAATGCATTCTTGGTCCCATCACATGACCCTAAACTGTGACATTATCATCCTGGCCCCATGATGAAAAACGACACTGCATTGTGATGACCTCAGCATAGAGGACATCACGTTGGGTATCAGTCACTTACCATACCATCTGTCAATTCCTATATACGTCTTGATTCTTATGGCGATGTCAAGGCCTACTACCCTAGGCCTGTCGCTTCACAAAAAAAAGAACCACCCCCTTAAAGGACAAACAAGATTTATCAAATACCACTTATTTTGGTGTGTGGGCCGCGCCCACACGCCCCTTTCTCCCTGGCACTGGTACCTCATTATGCCCCCCTCAATAACTACGTGCAGTTTGATCCCCATCCTCCTAGGGTATGTAGGAATGCCTTTGAACTTTGCCTCAGGCCCAGATCAACTCTCGTTTTCAGTCCCTTGACCAAAAACCTCCCCCAAGGAACACGTGGTGGTCGGGACCCCTGGTTCCCATTCACGTAGGGTTTTTTTAATTACTCACCATGAGTCTCCCGTGTTTCCTCCCATCCATGGTCTGAATTCTACGACCCTAAACTAAGATCTCCCTATGGGAAGGGGCTCGAACCCCTCTATCCAATACATCTCATTGTCATATTTGGATGCATTTGTCAAAGATCCCGAAGTGTCGTATTTTTATGGAGACATCCCCCTCGTTCCATGACCAAGATTCATGAGCTCGCTATTGGGATCCTCATCCTCTTCCACATCCAAAAGGACCCTTGGACTCCATGGATGATGGGCCTAAGGGCTCTACATGGATGATGGGCCTAAGGATCTTAGACGACATTTGTGATAGGTCCCGTGTTTCGAACATGGTCAATGATCGAACCTCATTTGTCTGTCCCCATTCCAGGATAATGCGATATGGATGCTGCGTTTCCGCCACGGTCAACAGTTATCCTCCATCGTCATTCCTCCATCATTGTGATCCAAATTTTGAGCATCATGATTCACACATTTCCACTTCCTCATATTCAAGTGGAATTCCAACAAACTCGGCTTTTTCTCTTTGCGCATCTAGGTGCGCTACATGGATGGGTTAGCATCATTGGGCCGGTATTTACCGAGCGCTCCTTTTCCCTACCATGTCCCTTCCAGTGTTAGTAAAGTCCCACCACTACTTGTTTCCCACATCGAGCATGACTCACATGGGCTTAGTAGTTTTGGTAGGATGTGTACTGGCGCAACAAGGCTCTTCATCATCCTACATGACGTTAAAATGTGCCCCAAGAACTACGTACAGCTTGATTCCCATCCTCATGGGATACGTAGAGGCACCCCGGTATTTCGCCTAGGGTCTAGCCACAGGAATCATAAGTCATGTTCCTCTCCACTTCTGGCCCCTGGACTGACCCCTCATGAGGAACCATGTAACTGAAATTTTTCCCCGAACAAGTTCGGGATGCCCCAAGATGACATTGGGAAGCGACAACCCCCCTCGCTAGAGAGGCCCTATCTGAAAGAATGAATGATCCATGATCAAACCGATGCGACCATCTAGCGTACTCCCACCACGGTGGTGTAATTTTGTGAGTGTTAGATTTTGTTCGAACAAACCATCACTCCACATCCCACGCTTTGCGTGCCCCTTATTCAGACTCTCGTCCTCCTTCATGTCAGGAGGAACCCCCTAACAGTGTGGTTGCTCGGCCTATGGCCTGCCTACTGTCCTATGCCAACGTTTCAGAAGACTAATGGATGGAATTTGTGACAGGTCCCATTTTTCAAACATGGTCAACAGTCGACCCTCATTTTTCTATCCCCACTCCAGGCTAATACAATAAGAATAATGTGTTTTGAATGTGGTCAACAATTATTCTTTATTGTCATGCCACCCCCACAATGTTCTGAATCCTAGGTATCATTATTCACACTTCCCATTCCCATTTTTTCAGATCGATTTCATCACCCAAGGCGTTACACCATTCGTGCACAAGAAAACACTAGAAAAATGGCAATTTGGCTATTCTGAGAACTTCATTCTCCAGTTAGGTCTCTCCCATTTCCTGGAAATCTAGACCCGTTGTCCAAACCCCGGATACCCAAATCTTGGTTTTCACTCCTACGTTTGGATGGGGCGATGAGGTGGCTATCCCTTGTTTCTCACATCGGGCCTGACCCACGTGAGCTTCGGGAATGGTCAATGGACGTTCCACAGACATCATAAGGATGCAATAAACCAATGTAAACAATAGAACTCGTGCATGCAACGACATTCAAAAAATAAAAGCATGAAATTACGTTTAAGGGTTTGTAATCATTACAGTACCCAAGGGTCGACTCCCCCCATGGATAGATTGACCTCGTCGAAGGAAAGTTGTAGCTCCGCCACCCTCTGGCTGGTGGCGTCCAGGAGACACTGCCACTTGTTCACATGCCGCTCCTCCTTGGTGGCGAGAGGGTGCAATTCATTGGCCACAATCTGGTCCCACTCCATGTCGTCCCATATGATGATCATCTCCCCAAAAGCTCACCTCAGGCCCTCTTCGGCCTCTATCACCTGGGCCTTCAATCGTGATATTAGCTCAAATTGCGCCTTGAGGGAGGTTAGGTGCTCGTCTGCCCAATCCTAAAGCCACTGGACCTTATCTTCAGCCTTCTGGAGCCTCTTGATGTTCATCTCCTTCCTCTACTGCTAGCCCACACCAAGGCATCAGTCATACTCCTGAATCTTTTTCGACATAAGATCTCGGATGGGCATGTGAGGGCGTCGGGCGTCCACTCCCCCAGAACATAGTTCGCGCAGTCATGAATGATGTCTGTCCATCTCATTCAACCATAGCACTTGGGGGTTTCATTGATGAAGCGCGTGATCAGCTTCCCTGATCGGCGACAGACTATCTTGCTATCCTCCTCATCAGAGGCTGTCTCATCCCAGTCGGTGCGATTGGCGGGCTCATATGCAGAGAATGCCCCCAGGAATTCCTCGACTGGGTCCGAGTCAGGCTTCAGATTGGGTGTGGTGGGACCTGAATCATCTGTTTGATCCTTATCATCGGATCCCACCTTGATGATCTCAGGCACAATCTCACTGGCACCCCCGCTGGTGATCGGTAGCGCTGCAGTTTGGTCAGGTTGGATGTTTACCTCCACAACCATTGGCATTCCCCTGGGAAGAGCGCTACCAGAAGCCCCCACCAACTTCACCGCAACATCCCAGGCCAATTGGAGGACTGTACATGCCAATAAAGGGACGTGGATGTTAGTTAATGTGGTCATGGGATGACAGTTGTGAATGCGGTTGTGAATACTTACAGATGTCAAATACCTGGCCTCACTCTTGGATTGATGTCATCATAACCTCAAGACATGGCCCCCCGTACATAATTAGAAGGTTTGGAGACTCTAGTGCAGCCGCCTCGACTGTCCCAGCACCGCCAGACACGGAAGTTGATGTAGCCACGGGTGTGGATCCTGAAGGTCCCACGTCGGCACCCGCGGAGGGGTGAGAATGGGGCCTATGCACAAGGTCCTCCTGCACAGTACATATGCTAATAAGGAATCCAGAGTAACCTAAGGGCAGACTCTGAAGACGGAACTTGGAAGTTTTCCTCGAGAGCCTCGGCAAAATCTTCGATATCCGAGGACTGGTCGCCGATTTCACCCTCCTCCGGAGGACTCTCCCCACCAGCCTCATCTCCACAGGAGGACTCATCTGATTCATCCATCAAGGGGAATCACTCCCTCATATCAGCAGCTGATAACTGCAGGGGGACCGTGCAACCCAGCAGCACCCTGACTCGGTCTGTCATCGGGTGCAGGGCGCCCTGGGAATGGATGAAGTCTTCCAGCTCAGTGATGTATTTCTCTGCCTCCGCCTGGGATACTGAAAAGCCATCTCTAATAGGGCCAATCCCCATCAAGTCCATCTCGAGGCGGTTAAGGTGCTGCCATAATTTGTATGGGCCAAGGAATTACCGGTTGACTTCCCAGATGTCCCAAGCCTCTGAGAAGACATCATTATCTAGCATGTCAATGTGGCACAACTGTTTCCCCAGGGCCTACATAGAAATCCTGCGAAATCCCCATGGTGGTCGCCCCTCTGGATGACTCTGTTCTCTTAGGACCACTGGCTCTGCTTCCGCTGCTAGATTTTCCCCTGCTGGATTTTTTGTTGCTGCTCCCTCCTCAACTGGTGGGGGATCCACTGCTACAACAGCCCCACTACTACGAGATTCCCTTGTCACCTTCTATCCCCAGCCCCGATATTGAGGAAGTTCACCCTCACCGACCAAGACGGTTAGCTGCTTCAGCATCTCCCCTGGGTAGGCTGCCTCCTAGCTCTGGGTGTATTCTCTTATCAGCCCAAGGACGACGGTCTGCGGAGGAAATACATTCCTCATCTTCCCATCTTCCCATGTGAAAATGATCCACATCTACCTTATCACATATGGGTGCTCCTCTTAGAGAACCCCCATATAGACCTACGGGGTCAGCCGCTGCAGGCACCAGAATTGCTTGGCGAACCGGTGTGGGGTGTATGGCTCGCATAGACGCTTGCGGTCCACCCTAGCCACCTGGACCCCACCTCGAAAGGCCAGGATGTAGGCTCAGTCCTCTTCCGTTCCATGTACATCATCCTTGAAGGCCCCCGTTGGCAATGGGAACAAGTGGAAATTGAATTCCTCCACCTTCCACACCTGGTTTAGAACCGATGGTGCGGTCATCTTGGTCGAAAATCTCCCCACGGTGTTCAAAATCGAGGGACGAAAGTTTGACCCCGGAGGTGAGATGGGGTTCAGATACTCATAGATCCCCCAAATGTGCATCGCCATCCACCTGTATAGGAGGTGGAACGGCCCTCATACCCTCTGTGGCCTTTTCCCCTCGCTGACGTGCCACAACATTTTGTACAACTTGGCGAGCATCGGGATCCCTAGGTTGACCCGCCCTCCTGTCACCAAAGTTGATGCCATGATGAAAGTGCTTGGCCGCACTCCCATGTTTATATCCCTCATTGAAAGGATCCAACCACAGATGAGAGCTGCGATGAATGCCTCCAGCCTGACTATTGGTCTTTGTTCAGTTCTGACACTGAACCCCTAGGTCTTCCACTGGCTATTCTCCAAAAGCCACCAGTATGAGTTTTCCTTACTCCAGGAACCCTTCAGGCAAGTTTGAGGCCTCACTGGGAACTACCTGTTTTCTGGGAAGTTTAAGAACTTCTTGAACCATCTCTTGAAGTGGAAATCCCTCATGGCCTCCTTGTCCTCCCTTGGCACGAGCTCCATCAATGCCATTACCAGACGGGACATCTGCTCCGGATCCTCCCATGCACCCATGGATGGGAGGAATTCGTCGTACAACACCCCCAGTATCGGGACCCATGAGATCTGATGCATGTCCCATAGGCTGATGTCGACCTCCCCATGATGTAGGTGAAAGGTATTGGTCCCTAGTGAACACCGGATCAACATCTCCGGAATTAACTACTTCGGATGGTAGATATGGAACTGAGAAGCCTAAGCTTCCTCATACAGGCCCAATCTCCTCAGCTCTACCCTGAACTCCTCACACGAGGCACCTACCCAGTAGGCCCAAGCCCAATCGTCTGTGAAATTGCCACCCTGGCGCAGGTCCCATTCCTTGGACCACCCCTTCTTTAGGTTCCCCAGCGTCGCCTTAAAGATGGTTCGGTACAGTGGAGGGGACGTCTCTGGCTGCATTGCCCCCCCATAAAAATTGTTCTGATGATTTTATAGTCAGTCGGAAATGAAAGGCATGAAATCCTCTCGGGCATGACCATCTAGTGCCCTGAACCATCAGTTCTGACACGACGTGCTCCGGAACCAGTAAGTTGGCTCATCCTGACCCACTACAGGGATGAAGACGTCATCGCTCAGCCTGATTCCATAAGAAGGAAACCTCCTACATAGTGGGTAGTTCTTCTAGATCTGCGACAGTAGATTCACCAAAGAACTATGGTCTGAGTGGCTCCAGACCAGCACTCCTAGCACTAGTCTGTTTTCCATTTCATCCCTTCAGGTTGAATCTACAAGGACCCCCTGGGAAGCTTCTTGGCAGGCCATCTGGTTATGGAACTTAGACGTTTCCTTGGCTGGTTCACGAAGATCATTCACGAAGTTATTTTGTGAAGGCTGCTCCCGAAGACTATTCGCAGAAGCACTTCCTTGACGTTCAAAGATGGATCGTGGAGCGCAAAAGTGGAGTTGAAGACTCGCTGTGCGCCGCGAAGCCTTGATTCACATAGATCCCTCACAGAGTACGCAGATCTTCACAAATCGAGAGTGAAATAAGACAAGATCGCGGATAAAGGAAAGAAAAAAAAAGAGATGGCAGACCCCTATTTACAGGTGACGACCTTCGAAGCTTCGCAGCGTGTCCAGTTCACGCGGAGCTTTGCGGCGTGCCCAGCCCGTGGGGCCCCTATCCTCCTCGCGCACCCTCTTCACGAGTCATCACTACGAATGGACAAAAATTTTGGCGATTTACTTTAGACTTCAACCCTTGATCCCTCCACGGCTCTAAGTCTGAGGTGGGGCATTTGTTGGCGGAAAAATTTGGAACGAATAAAAGGACCCAAGATGGCCCCCACAGACTGCCTCAAGAAGTACCTATGCGGAGTCCCCAGCACCATAGTTTCCATGAAGAAAAGAAGGCGGTAGGCTCTGTGAACACATTTTACATTCGTGAGCCTACCACGAAGTAAAGGAGATGGTATTCTCCGTGAATGCATTTGACGTTCGAGAGCCCACCGCAAAGCGAAGGAGGCGGTGCACTCCGTGAACACATTTGACGTTCATGAGCCCACCGCGAAGAGAAGGAGGCGGTACGATCCACGAATGCATTTGACGTTCACAGGCCCTCCGTGAAGAGAAGGAGGTGGTACCCTCCGCGAACCCATTTGTCGTTCGCGAGCCTACCGCAAAGCCACTGAGCCCCACTTCACGCCGCGTGAGCTCCGCTCCGTGACGACTCTTGCTTATAAATACCGAGCTCTCCCTGAGCTCTTTGGAAAAACAATCGGACCTTTCATCTTCTCATATCCCGAATCGCGAAGCACGCTTCTGCTCGGTGAATCATGAGATGTGCGAGGTAATTCTACTTCGCGAAGTGCCTCCACATTGTCTCGTTTTGATCCCCTCTTCCGAGAGGGATGCCTTTCGTGAAGCCTAATGGATTTCGTGAAGGAAGGGGATCCCCAAGGGGACCTGGGTCGTCGCAGAGTGTTTATGCTTCTCGAATCACCCTTCATGTACATTTGATCCATTTTCTAAGGCAAGATCACTGTACTTTGTGAATCACATTGCTTCCCGACATCCTGCTTCACGAGGCACCTTTCCTCTGTGAGGCTGTGCTCCGCGAATGCCCTTCCACTTCATGAAGCACCTCCCATTTTCACCTCCACCCCATGATAAGTCTAAGGCACCCCACTTCGCGAAGCACACCCCTTCGCAAGTGTCCTCCACCACGCAGAGCAACCGAGCTCCCCAAGGCTACTGCCTATGGACCCCTCTGCTTGGCAATTCATTTTCTCGTGTGACCCTCCAGGTTTGCACGATGTGACTTCAAAGTCCCCTGGATGATACTTCCCATAGTGTTGCTGCGCCAAATGCTTCTTCTCATAGGCATGCTAATGGCTATTGATTCCTTATATATCCACTCAAATGTGGACCCCTCGATGGTTCGCTCTGCGACCCCCCTTCACCACGACATTGCCGGTACCTTCCCTCCCACAAGGAGCAGAGGGTACCAGTTATATAAGTCCTAGGGGTGCAGAGTAAACCCACCTCGTCCGAGCTGCAGGATGTTAAACTGGCGAGCACCCTCGTCCTCAAAACATGATGTTAAACTGTGACCTCACCTCGTGCCCCGCACATAGGGTCCCCTGCCTTGGGCATTCTCCATGACCCCTGGTCTCCACAGGGGATGATATCCTCCTTCTTGGAGTGGCGTTTGTTCGTGGGGAAGGGAAACCACCTTGGTGTAAGCCCCTAGCCTTCTTTCCAGGAGGTGGAACCCCTGACCCTCTTCACTTCCTCAGTGCCAAGGCTGTCAGAGGGTGTGATAGAGAACAAGGATCCTCCTTTCTTCGATCCCAAGTCCCTCTCCCACTGCACTTTGTCACCCACGGGCCTCCATCATGGAGTAAGTTCTGGCACCATGGGACGCTCAACGCGTAAGCCCCCCTCTTCGCATCCCATGGATGCACCATTCAAGACGTGATAATCAGGTCTCTACTACCTCTTCTTTCTCACACTGAGCATGACTCACGTGGGCTTAGAGAAAGCATCGACCATGAAAATACCCCCGTCCCGCATTACGTTAAATTGTACACCCGAACTACGAGGACTTTGATCTATGTCATAGAATGGTACGTAGGAAGCCTCCCTGAGGTTCAAGCCAAACACCCATCATCCACCTGAACCAAGGTCCATATTCACGTCCATTTTCTGACACGCCCCCGTCCCGCATGACATTAAAATGTACACCCAAACTATGAGGACTTTGATCAATGTCAAGGAATGGTATGTAGGAAGCCTCCCCAAGGTTAAACCCCAACACCCATCATCCACTTGGACCAAGGTCCATATTCACGTCGGTTCTCTGACATGCCCCCGTCCCGCATGACATTAAACTGCATTCTGATCCAGAGGTAAGTCGTTGTGACCCATCTGAACTATGTGGACTTTGATCCATGTTAAGGCATGGTACGTTGGAAGCCTCCCCAAGGTTCAAGCCCAACACCCATTAGACCAAGGTCGTTCTTCACATCGGTTTACCGACATCCATTCTGAACTACATGGTCTTTGATCCATGTCAAGTCATGATATGTAGGAAGCCTCATGAGGTTCAAGCCCACCACTTGATCGTTCCGACCTCATTAACGTTGGTTCACCTACCTCCTTGGGTAGCCCAGAGTGTAATCCCCACACATCCATCCCGAACTGTGAGGACTTTTATCCATGTCAAGGCATGGTACGCAGGAAGCCTCCACGAGGTTCAAGCCCATCATCCATCGGACCCCCGGTCCATCTCCTCGTCGGTTCGCCGACACATACCCCTATCCTGCATGATGTTAAACTATACACCCGAACTATGAGGAATTTGATCCATGTCAAGGCATGGTACGTAGGAAGCCTCCCCAAGGTTCAAGCCCAACACCCATCATCCACCTGGACCAAGGTCCATATTAACGTCAGTTCTCCAACATGCCCCTATCCCGCATGACGTTAAAATGCATTCCGATCTAGTGGTATGCCGCTGTGACCCATTTAAACTATGTGGACTTTGATCCATGTCAAGGAATGGTATGTAGGAAGACTCCCTGAGGTTCAATCCCAACACATATCAGACCAATTTCCTTCTTCACGTCGGTTCACCGACATCCATTCTGAACTACATGGTCTTTGATCCATGTCAAGGCATGATACGTAGGAAGCCTCAAGAGGTTCATGCCCACCACCCAGTCGTTCCGACCTCATTCAAGTTGGTTCACCCACCACCTTGGGAATCCTAGAGTGTAATCCCCATGCATCCATCTCGAACTATGAGGACTTTGATCCATATCAAGTCATGGTACGTAGGAAGCCTCCACGAGGTTCAAGCCCATTATCCATCGGACCCCCGGTCCATCACCACGTCGGTTCACCAAAACATACCCCCGTCCCTCATGACGTTAAAATATACACCCGAACTACGAGGATTTTATCCATGTCAAGGCATGGTATGTAGGAAGTCTCTTCGAGGCTCAAGCCCAAAACCGTCATTAATCTTGATCCTTACCTAGGCCGTCACATCCCGGTGAGATCACGCCACCTCATTCCCCTCCACAACATTTCGGGAAGCCACCCACATGCCGGCCCCAACATCGGTGTTCCCCCCAGGGGTTCTTCAATCTGATCTACTCTAGCTAGTGTTCTAATCAGTTTGATCCGTCTTCGCTGGACGTTAAACTTGCGGCAAACCCTGTGTTAAACACCGGAAGCTGAGGAAAACCGCAAATAAATTCCTATGGAATACAATTCCCTGCATTCGATGTGGTATTCCTCAAGCTTCCGCACCCTCAAGAAGCCCTATAATAAGGGACATAAGAGAGACACACCAATCCCCAGCATTCAGACACGTTGGTGATGCCCCAACGTGACTACTCCCCTAAACGAAGGTTGATTCCCTGACAGAAGCAGTGTAATTAACTGGTGTCCATGAAGATATGGGGTCGGGAAGAGTTTCACGAAAAACGTATTAAATATATGAGGGAGACTCGTACTAGGTGACGAGTTCTGAGGAGGAATCCATGGAAGGAAGAACCATCATCCCATCATCTCGTTTCGATCAAGGAGAAAACGTCCCTAAACAAGGAGAGAATGCCACCCGCCTTTGGAAAGTGGGAATGTGGGGTAACACAAGCCATGCATGTCACACTCAAGCGGACGGACAGGCGTGCCCCGACAAAAGCATCGGAAACACTAATAGAGGGAATTCATTATCCTCATTTATAGTTACCGCAATTCCTCTTTGCTGAGGAGATCTTATAAGATGTACAAGTTGAGGATCTTTATGAGGAGTATGTTTAGCATAAATGCTATTTTGAAGTAACTTTAGATTGAGTCTTTTCAATTATTTCAACTCCTCTTATTACTGTCAAAATTATTATTCAAGAGAAAGAGATTGACCTTCTCCAGAGGAAAAGTGATATGCAATCTGACTTTTACCTTTCCCCTTGTTAGATGCCTTTCAGAGGGGTGTGAGTTTGTTATTTGAGGGAATACCTAAATTATAAGCCTATGATTTCGGGTATTTACACATTATTCATTTTCTTCAGTGTGTACCGTATTATAGATAAGAACCTCATCTTCTAATTCCCTTGAACTGGACTCATTTTCTAGAAGATTTTCTACAATGGTGTTAATGAAATTTACTGATGCATAATGCATTGATGTCATTCTGTTAGTATCTTTCTAAGATCGTCTCACTCAATATATTTCCTGAGACTTTGTTCTTCTAAATGTTAAACTCTCGGGATTTTTTTGGGGGACAGTTACCTGAAGGGAATCCTTGGATAATTCAGTAGTACTCTCTCTTTGTGGATTCTTCCCTAATCGGTAGAAAACTGACTTCCATTGAGGAGGGGATTTTAAATATGAAAAAGACCCTAGCCATGCAGGCTGGGGCTATTCCTATTCTTCTTTTTCAAACCGTTGAAATCTGTTTATTGAATTAAATGGTTGAATTAAACAATCCCCCATCCCTACAGGCTGGGGTGGCTCTTGAACTGTTATGGATGATATTTTCACAACTGGTCATCTAATATTTAGAATTTTGGTTTAGACATTAGATGGGTTCATTATCAGGAAACTATTCAAATCACCTATTTCATAAGATCACTGTGTAATTTTATAAATTTATGTTATCTGATAGCTGACATTTTCTAAGTGGGATTCATGCGCAAGATTCTCAGATGCTTGATGCAAAAGTAACTTAAAAACTTGTTTTCTTTGGGACTAACTATGATGAGTGCTAGGTGAGGCCTGTTATTGAGTGTACATTTGATTATATAAAAAATCTGTTGATTGTAGCTGGCTGTGAGCAATAACGTTGCTTGAGACCAATTTTGGAAGACATTGCTAATTCTGGAGTTTAGTGAAATGCAATGATCCATGTGCAACCCATCCTCTGATACGAACACCGGATGGGGTGTCATAAATTAACTAGCATGGACTCTTTTGATCATTAAGGCATGCACACTAAGGGGTTCTCTGCTAATTTTCAACCTTTGGATATCGAGAAACCAAGAGAGATTCCAAATCAATTTGTTGTTGCAACCTTTCTATTACTTTTACTTGATTTTGATATTCATCATACAATAATACTTTGGTTTTCAAATGAAGAAGAGTATTACATAAGTTGAGTCGAACATCATTGATACAATCTTCTGCCATGAATTCTGGAATATTATATTGATAATTTTCCAAGGGCCAAAACATGACTGGTATTTCTCCTTTAGCCAATTGTTTTTTCATGTTTAAGATATCTTTATCATTTTTACTAGAGGTTTCTCTACTTGGTATGACCAAAGTGGAAATTCTATATTAGAAGAAAAATTACCCAAGAGAGGTTCGAATAATTACCATTCATTTAAGATGAATTTTGGTTGAGAAAGTATTCCACTTGTTAATGATAAGGCATCATACATGACTGGCCTTGTATTGGCAAGTGCCTCTAGATAAGAGGGTTTTCTCATCACTAAATTTTCAATTATAGAATTATCTTGATAGTTTGAAATACTACTATGGAGATGAATTTCGTAGTGAATACCATCATGAGGAGGACCACCATGGTGGATTACAACAAGGGATAAATTGTCTTTCTCCTTGGTCTTCTGGACACAAGGAGGGTTTCAGTGGCTCTCATCCAGAGATAGGATCTCTAGATTGAATGAATTTTAATGAAACAAGACTTCATGATGAAGTGTCCAATGGAGAAAATTAGAATTACTGCTACTAATCCCATAATATGGTAATGAGAGAGTAGGATCTTGAGCTGTAACAAATAAATTTCTGAGGGCTTCAAGAAATACAGCATTAAGAGGATTCAATTTGCAGCTTGACTTTTGATTTTACAATTGTGTTTGGAGAGAATTTTCCTTGGATGTTCTATTATACTTAGTTGGGGACACTTGCTGGAAGAAGTGGTTATCATTGAAAGGTGTATGTGCAGGCCTTGGAGTTGTCACCAGAATGGACCGATCAACTCTAATTGGAAAGGGTTTATGTTCCCGATCCTGTTGTTCGTATGATATGGGGGAGTATTCCCCATGACCCTCCTAGACTGGAATAGATGTGTGTATCTACTCAGGGATGGCATGCTGATGTTTCATCCCAGGTGTGGGGACAGATTTATGTGTTTGTTCCTCTAGTATTGCTGAAGTTGTTGTTAGGATATTCTGACATGCTTCCAGAATATGGGTAGGAATTTGTGTCTTCCCTTTCACCATTCATAAAATATGTTTGGTGACTTCAGCAACCAGAATGATAATACACATCCATTCTGTATCGGGATTAGGTGTATATTCCTGATCATTTCCTCCTTTTTCTATCAATGGGTATCGACAATACTTATGTATGGGGGAAAAGAGTTGAGTCAGCCCCATATTTGTTGTCTGAGATTTCCGACAGACTTCTCTGAGTGCTTCTAAAAGATACTGTTAGTAGGATTTATGAATGATGGAAGGTGTATGTGCATTCTAGTTGTTTTACATTAAGAAAGTTTGAAAAATTTCCTTCAACACTGATAGACGAGACTGCTGAAAAAACTGGTGATTGTAAGCAGGTGTATGTTTCTGTTTACCAGTTGGCACCACATTTGTTTGGATGGCTTCTTTAAATGTAGCCAGATGAGCCTACCGACTAGATGATAATTTTTAAATAGGTGTATGTTCATGTTCATGGTACTCCACTGGATTTTCCTAGTGGGATTGGTGGCTTTCTCCCAGATGAGTCTGCTAGGCAGTAGAATTAGGACGACCGAGTGTATGTGACCACACATTGTTCTCCATCAAGTTAGGTTGATGGACTTCTTTGGAGGGGGTAGAGGTAAGAACCAGATACCTGTTGAACAAAAATTGTCCCTAGTGGTTCATCTTGCATTCCCAGGTATGAGGGACCTGGGCCGAACATCTAGAGAAAACATCCCCATCATGTTGGGGGTTCACTTTCGCGCGATTTTACAGGCAGCGATTGTTGGTGGGAATACTTAGAAAGGACCCCTGCATCCTTTAATTGAGGCCTTGAGTGACCTCTTGATCCATATATATATATTATGAGAAGGAATGGTTGTTGAGTTCTAGGGATAAAGATCTGAAATAATTGAAAACAATGGTTTTCACCGTCTGCTTCTTGATCATCTGTCATCATTGGCCGGATGATCGAGGATTTTTATTAACCTGGAGAGCCTATCAGGAAACCTCCAAGGTTAGGATTGTTTCGTGGTGATGGTATTACTTCACCAGCATATTGGATACTCAGTGTTGAAGACGTTGGGTGGGTGATAAAAACCTTCCCATGGATGAGGATCTAGCCTGAGTAGTGGTTGGGAAGTTCATAGATGTTGTATTGAAGAAATCCATTTTGGACTGAATGGAGTTGTGAGAAAAAAACTTGAAAATAACAATAAACTCCATCAAAGTGACATATTTTAGATGGATACATGTGTGATTGATTCCTTTGTCTGGACTTTCTTTATCAATTTACATGGTCTGGACAGGTGGGTAACATTATTAACTTGGTTAAGGATTTACGTTGGGTTCACCATTTTTTGTTCTGTAGTTCCTTGAAACATGTGTTCTAGTTTTAAGAATCACTGCTTTCAAGTAGTTTCCATTGGATTTATTCATGGAACCATAAACACCCAAAATTTATTTATCCAAAAGGGACCTACTTTCCAAATGCATGCGTTCATTAAGTTTAAAATTTACGATACTTGGGAACATGCATTGGTCGAGAGGATGGGAGGTCAGATTCATCACACCCTTTTGGGGGGGATTCTTGTCTTCTCCAGGACTCTCTTTATAAATTTAATATATTTTCATGAATCCTTATTAATTCACCATGAATAACATAACTTTCCTTTGGAATTTTCAATCACTTATTAACATGTGAAAAATTTAGAATCATCAGTATGTATTCAAGGTTATTCATTAATGGAATCCTCTCATATACAATTTAAATATTCTTTTAATAATCATTATAATGATACTAGTTTTTAATCCACTCATTGGGGAACTCTGGAATTTATTTTCATCTAGGGAGACGAAGGTTTGTTTTGATAATGGGACCGTACCCATAAAATGGGCTACTTACGTATTCATGTGAAATGAATCTAAACCCTCATAGTTTGGTTCCACTTAATGAGACGCATCATACCTTTTAAGGTCATGTGATAAGGACCTACCTATACTATTTAATGTCATGTTGTATGTACATATAAGAGAATGGTGCTTAGTCACAGTTTGGTGTGGGACTTATGCCTAAGCAGCCTAAGGAACTTGGAAAGAATATGGGTTTCCAAGTAAGATTAGACCCTTTTGGGAATATGGACCAAGGAGAACAGGTTTGATTTGAAGTTTTGGGTTTGGACCTCAAGGAGGATTCCTACGTATCCTATGTGGATAGGAATCAAAGCCCACATAGTTTGATAAGTCTTATAAGTGAGTATAGTTCTTTAAGATAAATGAGTTTGGGTAACATTCTAAAAAGGATTCCTTGGTAATTTGGGGGTTTAATTTGGGGCTTATTCTTAAAGAGGAAGCCCAAATTAAGGGAATTAGGGTTGTATTCCTCACGAGGATATCCAATGAGCTCGAGCCCTGAGAAGGCTTCCTACGTATCTTGATTTGAATAGGAATCAGAGTTCTCATAGTTCAAAATTTGTGCAAATGTTGTGATCATTAAAAATATCTAAGACCACATGATTCATGCTCAATGTGAGAAAAAATAGGATGTCAAAGATTCAACAAAGGCATCCAAACTTTTCCTCATCCACTGGTGGAAGAGGGTGAGCCTATGGCAGCTAGGGTGGACGAGGGAGAGGCGACGAGCCTTCCCTCTGTTCTCTTTACATTAGACAAGGGTCCAATGAAAGGAAGAAGGGATAAAGGTTAGGGGATTACAACAGGATGGATGCCCTAAAATTGATCCTGATAGGGGAGGGAGACTTCTTCTTTGTTAAAAATGAAAATTAGGTGTGAACCGTACCTTATCTACCAGAGACCTGAGGTTCTGGGTCTTTGAGAAGGGAGAGGTCAGGACCCAAACCCTAATCCTCCAAACCATAAACTTACCTACACTATTCCTGGGAGAAAGTTCCATGTGATTGTGGATATAAAAACTGACAGACACTCTATGAATCCTAAAACCATTGTGAAACAAATGTGCGAAACCTCTGACTACAGATATACAAACCCAAATAAAAGACACACTGATGCCCCTTTCCCAAAGGTTAGATAAGTTAGGATGTTTTGGTGGAGGTCTTAACAGAATCCCTTTCAGACACGTGATATAATGGAGAATAAGACTTTCCATGAATGAATTTGAAGAGGGATTTATGGATTATATACTGAAGAGAGTAGGTGAATCAAATATGGGTGCCCAAGTAGGTACTGGCGCAAAATTATGGGCATGAAAGTATGCTTGGGTGACCTTATGTTCACTTAAGCGACGAAAAATCTATATGATAATACTTTGGATAGACATGTCTTAAGACTTCAAGAGTATTCATAGGTGATCCCAGAAGTGGGGTGCTCAAGTTCCCTAGAAAGGAATCAGTGGCACACAAGTGTTTCTGATTTTAGGAGGTTGGGCGCTTTAGGCGTGCAAGTGTTATGGATTTCAAAAACTAAAAGAACTTAATTTCTATGATCCTCCATCAATTCATGCACTTTAGTTGTTAAAGAACTACCTTGAAAGTTTCAAAGGATATGGGCAAAGCACTAGGGTGACTAGAGTATCAATTGGGCTTCAGGGAAATTCTTCCATACAAATGAAGGCCCCAAGGTTCTATTTATAGGAAAAAACGAGACCCTGGTCGAAATGAAATTGGATGCATAAGTAGGCTGCGCGACAGATGAGGGTGCACAACTAGGCTATGTGCCTACGACCTCTTGGCCTGACTAGGGAGACCCAAAGTTCTTTCCTTTGTAATTTTTTATTTTCTTCATGTGTTTCCCCCTTTTTTTCTAAGGTATTTCCCTTTTTCATTTTTCGTTAGACTCAACAATGAAACAGAGTGTCAAAAAACATATCTTTTAAGAATAAGTATTGTTCACCACATATGGATGATTTTTCTGATTATATCTTTATGGATTAGTATTTTTCAAAGATTTATCTCAATTCAGGGTACCATCAGTTGAAGTTAAATCATGATGGTATTCTGATAACAGCATTTCAGACTACATATATGCATTGTGAGTTTTAGTTATTCCCTTTGGGTAGTCTAATACAACAGCTATCTTTAGAGATCTTATGAATATTGTTTTACAAGGATATTTAGATATGTCTATGGTTATATTTATTTATTACATATTGTTATATTCTAAAATTCATGATGATTATAAAAGAATCCTATAGTTTATTTTGAAAACAATAAAATAAAATAAGATAAATTGGAATTTTTTTAAGTGTGAATTTTGTTTGAAAAAAATTTATTTCCTCTAAAATATTGTTTCTAAAAATGGAATAACTATTGACCCAAATAAATAAAGTTGTTAATGAATGGTTTAAATAAAAAAATTTCATATATATTCATATTTTTCTTGGATTAAGGGATTACTACCTCTGGTTTTTTGAAAACTTTTCTCGGTAATTTTGTGCACTAACTATGTAAACCTAAAAATAAGTTCAATTCATAGGGATGAATAAATGTGATTATTGTTTTAAGTGATAGAAAGAAAATATGGTCAATGATGTAGTTTGGTCCCCACCCTTTATAAATTGTTATATTTTCATCTATAGTGACGATTATATGAAGAGGTTTGGTGGTGTTATGATTCAGAATGATTAAGTAATTTAATATGCTTCATGCCAATTGAAACATCATGATATAGATTATCCTATACATTATATGGAATTATATACTATGTTTTTTCTATTAAAATTTGATGTAATCATTTATATAGAGTATAGAGTGAAATATATACTGATTATAAATGTTTTAAGTATATATTAACTAAAAAGAGTTGAACATCTGGAAGAGATGATGGTTAGAACTCATTAAGGATTAAGACTGCATGATTTATTACCATATTAGAAAAGAAAATAAAGTATCTGATTATTTGAATCAGAAAGATAATTCTACCTTAAGCATGCTATATTGGGAACAATACCCAATGGTTAATGATTTGATGGGTTTTGGAATAGAAATTTTCCTCACATGAACTTCCATTATTTTTATTTTTTATGTCAGTACAACCATCATGTCAGAAATATTTAAGAAATCTCAAAAGTTTGATCATGTTAAACATAAAAAGAGTTAATTTTTAAATAAGGGTATGTTTCTAGAGTTTAATATTGATGAGGGATATGTTATTATATTTGGAAAATGATTCTGTGTGCCTTTTGATTCTGAGTAGAAGAGAGAGTTGTTGAGTGAAGCTCATTGTTCCCCATTTTATATTTTTCTTAGAAGCACTAAGATGTACAAAGAACATTGGGTGTATTATTGATGTGATAAAATGATACGAGATATTTCTAACATTATCATGAATTTTTTTACTTGTTAATAGTTTAATGTAGATTGAAAATTATCGAGCAGGATACCTCATCCCTTTCCAGTGTTAGAGTGTAAATTTGAACATATATCTGTGGATTTCCAAGTGGGATTGCCAAACACATCCCATGATAATAATGAAAATTGTGTTATTATTGATTGATGAAAATACATCTAAATTTTTTTATCCCATTTGAGATACTATTTATTTATATCATCTTTCTAGACTGTATCTCAAGGAGACAGTTAGGTTACATTGATTTCCCTTATCCATCGAATCTAAACATGTTCACAAATTCATATTTTTCTTTGATACATGAACTAGTTTAGTTGGAATAGAACTGTTATTATGAGGAAGATCCTATTTATATTATTGACCATAGAGAGATAATGTTTTAGAATAAGGTATGTCATCATGTTAAGGTCTTTTTGAAAAAACCATGTGGTTGTAGAAGCAACATGAGAAACTTAAAATGATACGAGAGATATAAATCCCCACTTTTTTAATAAATAAATAAAATCATGAGGTTGTAATTTCCAAAAGTGCGTAACAATGTAACAACCTAGGTAATTTTAAGATAAATCATCTTCATGTATTATTAATACTCATTAATTTTATATTATATATTTATAATTATTATAATAATATTATGTAATTTCTTAGTCAAAAGGAAAAAGTCTTTATTTATAACCATGTTGAGTTTTCAAGAATTATATAGTTTTATTTATAATATGTTTTTCCAAATATTCAATTTCTATTTGACCTAACTATTTTTTAAAAAATTATCATATCAAAAATATCTTTGGGTCATATTTGGGTATTTTTCAAAAAAGATTTATTTTTTAATGAATAACGAAAAATTATGATTTTTATTGAAAATTGTATTTTCATTTAAATTATTTACAATGTAAAATTCTATTTTTTATTATTTTTAGAGATTAATTAGTATATTTTTATTAAAAATTATCCAATTATGCTCTTTAAAATTAGTTTTTTTATTGAAATTTTTAGAAAAACATTTTTATACTTATAAAGGGTTTTTTTGAAAAACTGTCTGTAATCATGCTTTTTTGGGTTCAATTTTAAATTAAATTCTTCCACTTCTATTAATTTAATTTTAAAAAATTTATTCCATATTTTAAATTAATAGGTTGAAATTCAATAAACAATTCACTTTTATTTTTTGTTCATTATGAATAGTTACCATAGTAAATATTTATTACCACAATAAGGGTGAATCAGATAATTATGGTTACAAGTAATATCACAAGGAATGAAAAACAACTCTAACACTTAAATTTATTCAATTGGAAGAGTATATTTTATCCATAATCCTTGAAAGATAGAAATTTTGACCTTTTTTCCATTTATCATGGTTTTTTATTTTTATATTATTTAAGTAAAGGATAAAATAAAAAATGTCACTCTCTTACTTTTAATATATATGGATTTTTTTATAGGTATAAAAACAACATATGTTCTATTATACATATTTATTTTAAATTTAAATGATTGTTTATCACAAAAATTTATTTCTAATATTTAGTATTGAAATAATTTCCTTAATTCCTTATGCAACGTCGACACAAAATTTATTCTATTAATATAAATATAAAATAAATGATTTTAAAAATATTGAAAGTAAAACAATTTGAATAAATTATTGCGTTCCAATAATGTTTTATATAAACATTACCTATTAGGTATTTTTAATAGATTATATTCAAACTCCATTTTAGTAAGGTCTTTTTTCAATGTCAAATTATATGAATTTTTTCAAAAATGACATTAATGATATTTTGTAATAAATAATGTTATATTAAAATCTTTAAATTCCATAAAAATTGTATATTTAGATAAATTAACGGTATATGGATGTGAATATTAACTGTGTTCCATTTATTGGTCACTTTCCTTTTTATAGTATCTTTCTTGACTCAATTAGTGTAAAAAACCTTGATATCATGGTTAGTGCCAAAATGGTTGATGATGAATTAAATAAAATAGGTAAGGGTGAAAAAATAATTAAATCTTGTAAAAATTTTATTAGATGAGTGTATTTATACCCATTCTAATATTATCCTCTAATTATATATGTTTTTACCCTTTTATCATGGAAAATTAATTTATATTAATTTAATATTTTAGGTGACTTTATGAGTTACCCTCCCCTCACTTATGAATGGAAACCCCCTCTCATCTCTTACCTGTAACTTTTAATCACTATATCTTGGAAAATACCTACCAAAATCGCTTCTTTAAATTTCGAACCATTACTTAGAGTCCATTTTTTACAAAAACCAACCTTGGAAATCTTATGGTATACACCTTAAGCGGTTTTCAGGAGAAGTTGTATAATTCTAAACCAAGTGTTTTTGTATTATTTCTCCTTATACCTTATTCATATATTATAAAACCATGATAAAAATAATAACATTGTTATATAAAATATATTTATATGTTATTATGTTAATTACATAACATATATCTATCTACACTCCCAAAAAATTGGAAATGAAACCATCGTTTGTGTGTACAGAGGACTAACGACTCGCGAATCGATGCAATTCATTTTCCACCAACAACTATCACAAATGATATTATGATGTATTAAATTTATATATATTATATTAATCAAAACTTAACAATTATATTATTGTAAAATATCATCTAATTTCTTACCTTTTAATCTATTGAAAAATTATAATTTCGTTCGTGTCTATGATTGGATTACCCCCTCCACGAAGCGATGTTATTAGTTTTTCATAACCACCTCACAAGGATGTTATATATAAATTTATTTAAATATATAATATTATATTTATTATATAATCATCATTATGTAAATATAAAATAATATTTAACTTCTTTCAATCATTATCATTCAAAAATAGAAATGTTACTCATGTGTATATATGACCTTGCATCTTTATAATTGTAACATAGTTCATTTTTCATAACCATATTTTATAGTCAGATTTAATTTTATAATTCAAGAATAAAAATGATAATTATTTCATGATTATTATTATAGATAAGATTAAATAATTACCTTTATGGCCATATTTAACCTACAACTATCATTTTATACATATGAGTTAAATATCATCAAAACATCTAATGTGAACTTAATTGATTGAGTAGTTGAATATAACATGGAATTAAATAAACTAAAATGAATAATGAACATGAAAAATGTTCTTAATCTAGTAAATAATTTACATAATTTTATTATTTTGGAGGATAATTAATTTTTATAATGAGTGGGACTTGAGGTAAGAGACACTTTACTTTCTAACGTTATTTTAAAATGTTCTAATGATTTATTTACTAAATATTTTTCTTCCAAGTTCATATTCTTAAGAATTCTTTTTTATGTTTTTATATGGAAAAATAATAATTATAAGATACATTTTATGTTCATTTTTTCTTCATTTTAGTGGTTTTCAAAAGGAATATTTTTTCATATTTTATACAGAACATTTTGAATTTCATTATAAAAAGAAAACCGAATGTTCAATTTTAACATATATAAGGTCAAAAAAAATTCTAACTTCCATAACTATTATTTGATTTATGGTTTAGTTTATAATATATAATTTTTTATTCAAACCAAAACCATCCTTCCCTTATTTTATGGTTATTTTAGTTTTAAAATATTTGTTTTAAGTGGAATGAGTATTAATGAAATATGAAATTGTTTTTCATTTGGGGTCAACAGAGTTTTTCAATGTTTTTTTGATGTAAATATGAAATAATAAATTGTTTTATTTGTGATATGGTACTTGATAATTATATATGAACTTCTAGTGACCGTGATGAAAATTATATGAGTTGGTGAGAGAGATTCAACATATACGAGGGCGAGCCTAATATAGTATATATGAAAGGTGGCCCCCAATATAGCCCTTCAATGAATTGGGCATTGTTACTTATCATTAAAGTAAATAATAATGGAGTTAACCAAAGAGATTTCTACAATGTATTTAATAAGGATCTATTTATTTCTTAAAAGGGTTTTAAATATATTAATCTAAGTCACAAAAAAGGGATCATATTTTCTTGCCCTGAGTTTTAATGGTTTTTTGAGTAGAAAGCTATGTGTTTTTCAAGTGACTATTATTTATTTAGTATTATAAAATAATATTTTTTTTGAAGTTAAAAAAAATATTTCTTTTCATGTTTTCATCTAGAGAAATGGATTTTTCAATCTTTTTTATACCTTAATGATATTTTTTGTGATCATATCCTATTTAAAATTTTTTTTTCAGAGGGTTTAAGCTTGGGTGAGAATAAGTAAAAATTCATGTTGATAGTCATGATTATTTTTCATGAAAATAAAATGTTTCGTATTCTTAAGTTTTTATATTGTGTGAAAATAGATATTTATTAGAAGTTTCCACTTTGTAATATATGTGTTTTTTATGTAAGAGTAATAGCCAAATTATCTAAAACTTAGAATTGTAAAGATACTGATAATGTATGAATTTTAATTATTAACTAAAAGATTTTAAATTTTTAGGTTCAAGTCCATATAAGGTTTGTTCCACTAGAAAACAAAAATTGGTGTGAACCATACTATTTCAGACACTTTTTGTCAGGGTACACATCGTTGTCTGGTGACACACCGACTGTTTCCCCACATTCACACTTTCCAAATGAGAGTGGTGTTAATCACTTATCAAGATATATATTCTCCTTGAACTAAATGGGATGATGGGATATTGGACCCTCCTTCCATGGATTCCTCCTCAGAATTCGTCACCTAGTCCATGTCTCCTATAGAGATTAAGAAATTGTTCGTGAAACTCATTCCTGGTTCCATCTCTTTGTGGCTGCTAGTTAATTATATTACTTTTATTAAGAAATTACAAAGGTTCAAGTTAGGGTAGCAACCTTCAGTCAGGGAAGTAGTCATGTTGGGAATCAATGAGAGTTTTTAGACACTATAACATTGAAGCACCTGTATTCTTCCTCGCAAGAGGACTTCTCAAGGGTGTAGAAACCTGAGGAATCCCACACCGATCGTGGGGTATCCTATGCCAGAGGCATGTCTCAGAGTTTTTCCTTAGCTTACCATGTTTAAAATGGGGTATTCCATGAGTTTAACATCTATTAGAGATATATTGGACTGATCAAAACAATTATGAATGTGGATCAGATGGCCTATCCCTAGGAGGGAGTACCTGAAAATTTTATCGTATGGATGGATCAGAAATCCCAATGAGGATGGACCCATGACTGTGCATCCTCAAAAGGGAAATATTTCTCACCTTGAAGGATGATCTAGACACCATTGTGGGTGGATCAGAGAAGGTGGTCCCTAATGAGGGGGACACTAATGATTACCATTGGTTGGGATTGAACCTTAGGGAGACTTCTTACTTACCCTATGTAGAAGATAGGGATCAAAACCCATGTATTTTGAAGGGATGGTTTAGAGATTACATCTGGTTAGTGGACATTATCAAGAGGTATAATCTTGGTAGAAATAATATTACTATGTAGGGATTACACATGTTTAACTTCTCATGTAAGACATGATCTCACAAGGATGTGGTGAATCAGTTAAGAATTAGGATATAAATAGAGGAAGAATTTAACTGGAATGGGATAAATGATATGAAAATGATGTGAATGTGAAAGTGTTGGGATTGAACCATGAGGAGGCTTTATATATATCCAAGTTGTCTGGGAATCACATTCTCCATAGTTTTGATGGGGGAAATTGGGGCTTATTCTTGAAAAGGGGTTCCCAAGAATGTGGTGAGGGGATTATGAATTGAAGCTTCCCAGGTCAATGGATCAAGATGCCTTAGGGAGGTGGATCCAAGGGACATTTCCAAAAAAGTGTATATGTCACATCATGTGATTATTTCCCCTGGAGGGAGCACTATAGTTTTCCATTGATTGGGATTGAACCCCAGATAGGCATTTACTTACCCTGTATATAAGACAAGGATCAAAACCCTTGAAGTTAGGTAGTTCGGGGCTTATAGATAGCTATATTCCTAGGTGAAAGGTGTCATGGTCACTACTAAACTTTATTCTCATGTGATTAATGTTCAGTGTGAGAAAGAAGAAGAAGTAGTAGACTGGTCGTCTATGTCGCAAAAGATGATTTAGTGTGGAATGTTGTAGGGATTACACATGGTTAGTGGCCTATGGAGAGGGAGATTGTGACTTACTCCAAGATGGATTCCTGGGGAGGAAATCCTTATGTATGAGATGGATCTTATTCCATGTGAGGAAGATCTCATTCCATGTCATTCACACACAGAGAACCCTATCAAGGTGTGTCCGGTCTTACGTGGAGACTGCCTGAGGTGCACATGGTGATAAATCCCAAAGGGAGAGTGTGTGTGAGATGGATCGGGTTCCAATCCTTTTTTCTAGTAATCTTGGACTAGAGAGGCATGTGGAAACCACAGTTTAAAATCATGTGATGAGTACATTGGTTCTTGGAAGTTTAATATCCTGCAGCTCAGATGGTGAGGTCTCTCTCCACACCCCTAGGACTTACCTTCCTGATACCCACCCATATTTGGGGAAGGGAAGGCATAAAAAATTACATTATACAACGTGGTGGAGGAGTGGTCATTCAAGGGGTACACATTTTCATAGCTATGTGAAGAGGCAATGGATATTAGCATACACATGTGAAGAAGCATTAGGTAGAGCAACACATTATGAGACACCACATGAGGGACCATGAATTCACATCACACAAGCCTAGAGGTCCATGCGGGAAAGGGGATCGTGAAGCTAGTGGGATCACCAAGATGTTATTTTCAAAGAAAGGGGGATTAACTAAGGAAATTTGATTCATGAAGGAAAATTTCTTCATGAAGGAAAGGTAATTTGTGAAGGAATAACTCTCACAGAGCTCACCTCACCTTATAAGAGAGATCATTATTAAGAGAGTGCTCTGTGAAGCTTAATTCTTCATGGATCCTCGAGCAACACATAGGGTATTCCTCCTTTGAAAAGGGTAGAGGCCTTCGCGAAAGGGAATACCTAACATAATTAGGGGATATGACCAACAAAGGTAAGCACGGTTCGTGATGCTCAAGTACCTTGGGTGGTCCATTTTTTTCTAGAATTCATGGTGCTCGAGAGATTTACAAAATGCGAGATTGGGAAGAGTAAGGTTGGGGTAAAAATGATTATGTGGGGGTGTGAGCCAACTATTTATAGGAAATGGGGTTTTTCGATGCTTGTGAGGCACATCATGAAGAAAAGAGGACACCGTGGAGCAAATACATTTGTGCAGCCATAGAGGGAGCTCCGTAAATCATTAATATTAGAGGAATGTTGTGAAGAAAAAAAGGTCATCACAAAGAAAATTTGTTCAAGCAGTCACAAATCTTTTTGGACACATATAGTTACCATCAAATATTCCCTCAATCATGGTTTCGAAGGGTCTCTATGGAGGATCTTTTCAAAACAAACTCATTTGATGAATTTTGGGGCTGTTTGAGTCCTAATTACATTCAAATTGGCCATGAATTTGTCCATGTCTTATGTAGCATGATTTTTAGTAACAACATATTCCCCCACCTCATAATGAGAGTTGAGTGGAAAATTGGGTCATATTATGAGGTTTCTTCACAAAAAAAGAAACCGTATTCGATCGTGAAGAAAACTCACAAGGCATGCTAGCATGAAGCACCACAATGATCCAGTAGGTGAAGGTCACCACAAAGCTCAGGTCAGCAAAGGTCATTGCAAATCTTAGTTCAGTGAAGGTCTTTTTGAATCTCAGATATCCATCACCTATAAATGGTGTGTGAGGGGTCCATTGTCTATACTGGATCTCCAAGAACTATTTTTTATTAATCTCTCCTTTCGAGAAGCATTCCACCCCGTGGACACATCTTTACGAACCATGTCCCACAATCTTTTTCTCCAAATATTATTTCTAGTGAACCGAGCATCATAATCCACTACTCCTTTACAACTCACGCTAATAATAGGGATTCTCTCTGAACCGTTACGTCACACTTGAGCTTCACGACTGATCTTTGGGAATAAACTTGGAAAATTTTATAAGTCCCAGACAGATGGATGCTCATGAAGCCACTCAATAGGTTCTTGCTGACACCGCCTAGAGGGAAGAAAAGTTGAACAATATTTTGATTGAGGAGTATGTTTAGAGTCATTCCAACCATGAGTCTATAATGGATATGCTGTTGGATTCCCAAAAATAATACCCATTGTTCAAAAGGTTTCTGTTGTATTGCTTCAAATTTTGAGATGACGTCCTCATCCCAAAGGCAAGTAGAGATGATCTGGCATACTGGTTCAGGGGAACACTGGGATTTCATCAGGGGTATAGGGTTGTTGATAGCCATATTTTAATGTACCATACTCCTGTCACATCAGTCTACCTTTACAATCATCTCAACAACATCGACGAAAAGCCATTGGACAAAGAGAATACCCTACCAAAGTAAAAAACGATCATCATGTTAGGGATTGAGAACTTAGAGAAGGGGTGAAAAGATGTTTGAAATCTGTTCTAGGATGGAAATTTCAATGAGGATTGGGACTAGGCCTACTGGGTGTGCGCATCCTGTACAGAATTCGAGAATTTTTTGAGGCCAGTAGGCTTGTATGAAGCATCATGGGCTTCCAAATTCTATGTATCTCAACTGTAGGACATCATACCAGATCTATTGATCCAGTGGTCACTAGATAACAATACATCCCACTTGAATCATGGGGAGGTTGGAATCATCCTATGATATCTCTATCAGATAGTAGGCATCTCAATCCTGGGATGCATGTGTGATGAGTTCCCCCCTTATGAGAACACATGGTAGGATATAGAATAGATGTCTCATATGGAAAAGCAATTTTTGGACCTAGTGTATAGATCAAACAATGAAAATATGATAGCCAAATCCACTTCAATAAATGGGTTTTCTATTTTCTGAAATTTATAGAGAGAATTACAGGTGAGGGAGAGGAAGCTCCCAAGAAACTACCAATGTGGCCCCACACCTATCCAAGTGGAGACCAACGAGGTAGAGACGACTCTTATTGGTGGATATTGGAGGATAGTAAGTGTAAACTGTGGGGATAAAATATCAAGGATGAGAAGTAACCAATATTTAGACTTGATAGATTTATTTTTATGGTCATATGTGGATGGATACGTCTGGTGAGAGACACGCACATTGGAGCATGATTGAGTAAATTCATCATGGCAGTGATGCTTGTCACTGGGCAATGCATCAATCTGGGTATCTCAGAGCTGGTGAAGTTGTAAAAAGTAATTCGATAGATCAGTGAGGAGCAGATTCCATTGTGTGTGTGCAGGATGTTTCACTTCTTATACAGTTGGGTCTCAGCACACATGGGAGGTTATGAATACCTCAATCCCATATATCCACCAAGGATAAGCTCTTGATTAGCAATCAAAAACATTATGGGGAGTTTTCCTTTTAAGCTAGGTATAGTGGCTACGCCGAGCAAGATGGGGCGAGCAAAACAGTTCATTTTCCACCCATTCCCTCTTCAAATGAGAGAATTCACTGATGATGTCACATAAACCATAGAGAATTTGTCATATATATTGACCTTTTGAGGAGGAGTGCTAGTGGTGTGGGTGGACTACCAACCAATATGTGAACCATACACACCACATAAATTTGAAAGGTAGTTTATGTGTCTGTAGAGGCTGACCCTAAGGGTGTACCTGGGAGTGTGTCACGAGGATCACCCATGTGTGATGAGGCATCTTTGGATCATGTTCACGCGGGAATATGGGAATATGCGGAATGAGTGGCCACCACCTATCACTACATTTGTTCTAATTCATGAATATGGACAGATATGGGAAGTAAGTTATCTTATAAAGATTGTAAGGAAGGTGATGATCTAGGATAGTGAAGGAGTTGTCCTAATGCCTCAAATCTGAGGCTGAGTGTCAGAAAGGGGATATTGTGAGGGTGGTGCTGATGTGCATCATGGTGAAGAGGCTGCAGGAGAAAGGGTTGTAGCCCACAAACCAATACCGGCTGGGGGTAAAGATAGAGGAACAACAAAAATAGATCCAGTGGTCCCAACTGAGTGGACCTGAGAGGAAGGAGAATCATTGAGGGGGTTCCAAAAGACAATTCCTCAGGCCCCTGTGAAGAAATTGTGATGTGTGGTGGTTCCTTGCGACATTGTCTATCCTAAGGATTGGAAATCCTAAGACACCTTCAAATAGTTCCTCAACATTGAAAACCTATGGGATTACCTGAAAAAGTATGATATTGAGTTGGAAGAGATCATATTTTCCAAATGTGGTAAATACATCCCAATCTAGGGGTGGTAAATTTGTAATGGAATTGGAAGAACTAGTGTACTCCCAAGGCATCACACGTCCCATGAAAAATCATGCACATGTGCTACTTGACATGACTCCCCACCCCCAATATTTTTTTTGGATCAACTAGAAGAACATTTCCACTTGACTAATAGCTTAGATAGATCTTGGGTGGAGGGAAGAGTTAGATAAAGAAAATCTTTGTAAGGATGATGGGGAAATAGATTCCAAGGAAGACTCTCTAGAAGAAGGCAAGATACTAGCCTTAGAGGGAACTTCTCTAAAGTGGATTTGTTACAAATCTTAAAGTAAGCTCCAACTCATCCCCATGTTCTATTGATCTCTCTCACTTAATATCAGTTCCTTGACAGACATCTACTTGTGTAGGAGGATATTTTTAAAATTTCTCCTGCTAACGGGAATAAAGGCATTGCAAAAAGAATGTAGGACCAATAATTCTGATCCAGATCCATAGAAATAATAGCTACATATTCAATCAGTGTGGGAGAGGAAAGGGTGGTATCTCTATAACCTTTGTAACCAATAATCATATAGGGGGGCTATTCCCTAGCATATCAGCGATGAAAATCTAGAGCTGAGAACATGATCATCCATTACTAGACAACAATAAGTTTCCTACCTCATGGAGTTATGCTACTTGTCTACATAATCATATTGACTGAAATAACCCATATTTAAATAGTCCTTAAAGTGGAGGGCGTTCTAATGGTGTGGATGGCTAGAGGACCTGGGGACCATTTTTTGAAATGGGTTTTAGTTCGTATGGATCCAAGTATTAATAAAAACTATGAATTGATTTCTGGTGAGTGATCAATTATGATTTGGGGTGACGCTAGTGGTGTGGTGGAACCTAGAGTTTGTTGAAACAACATCCTTGATATAGAATCAAGCGATGAGGACCAACTAGATGACATGGAGAATAACCCATCAGATATGATTCTTAAAAATGATCGTACTACTGAACTCCTGGATGAATTTCTAGAATATAAACCTCCTAATATTGTAGAGATGGATGTATCTGATTCTGATACAGTTGAGTACATTCTGAAATCCTGATGTTGAGCATGTATGTTAATCAAAATATTCATCTACAAGACCCCATAATTATAGTTTATAAATCAAATGGGATCGCTTCTACATTCATTGAATGATCTATGCACTAGAAGGGTGGAAGTGTGAGGTCTACATGCACTGATCCAGGATTTCATCGCTGAGAAAATATGGGAAAGCAGTGAGCATTTGGATGTTGGATGGTGACATAAGAAGTTTGAGAACACCCAGAAGTTCCAGGAATCCGAACAAGAAATATAACATCTAGATGAGAAGATGAACGAATGTTGAGAATTTATTACCAATCAATCGACACTCATCGCATGGTTACTGGTTTAGTTGGAGGAGGCCCAAGATCAACTAAAACATGTGAGACTTCAAGTGGTTGAGCTTTGATATCATATAACCAAATGTAGATTAGGGATAATGAGCTTTTTCCTGCAGCTTTCGATGAGGAGAGGGAGATCAGGAAGCAACATGAGGCTCTAGAAGCTATATTCAAGGAGGTGGAAATATTGAAGCATTACATTTAAGGGGCAAATCCATAAGGGTTCTGTTTTGGCCAAATTTAAGAAACATACTTTTTTTTCTTGCATTAAACTGATTGCATGAGAATATTTTCTACTTAATTCAATTACTGTATCTCAATAATATCTATGAATTAACTAATGATCAATCTCTAAGCTCAAATGGGTCATGATCTAAGTGAGAAATAAGGGAAAATCACAAAACCATTAACTTTGTATAAGATTTCTAGCTACTCATAAAATATTCAGGGTCTACTATTTTTGACTAACCACCTAGAGTGTTTGAGATATAAAATAATGTGACCGGAGAATAGAGCTCTTAGAATAGCCAACTCGCCTTTCCTAGTGTGATTTAGTGCATAAATGAGATAATTCCTGGGGAATTATAATCAATACTAACAAAGGGGAAATGAGAAGTATGAATCACGAAAACCAAGTTCGGAATCACGAGGAGGATGACATGGTGGTATGGGATAGCTGCTAACCATAATTAAAACACAGTATTACTAAAATCAGCCTAAAACAGGGACAAACAAATAAGGGAAAACCACTGACTATATTGGAAATGCAGTACCAAATATGAAATGTTGTTCGAATCTTACGAGGCATTGGCCCAGAGAAAATGGTGATCCAAAGAGGAATATCCAAACCGTCTTGGGGTCCCTTCATACATGAAAGAGGATGAGGATCCAAATAAAGGGAACACATAGTGTAGAAGTAGTGTGATAGAACGTTCAAAAGGATTCCAACACTCTTGGAATTACTATACTGAGGATTAGAGAACAATGGTGTAGGAGTATCAGTCTGAAAAAATATCAAACTTATCTTCCATGGGGAGCATCATCTCAGATGTTGAGTGACAATTGGAGATGAAGACAATGTGGTAAATGACCAACAATGTGGGAGAGAACCTCTCAGGTGAGGGTTGGAGATGCTTTTCAGTTTCACTTCATGAAAGTATGGATGATGAATGTGTAGTTTAACATTGTATTCTAAGGATGATACATTATACAGTCTGACATCATGTGACTAAAAAGTCACGCATAGTGTAAGGTCATACTTCTTGGACCCTGGAAAATAGTTTAAAGTCGTGTTACACAGACTATGGTGTCTATTCCTAGAATTTTTTCATGGAATGTAGGAGACGAACCCAATGAGAATGATCCAAAAGAGTCTTGTGCAACATAAAAATATAACGGAGAAGATGGGGAGGAGGTATATGTGATGCAGTGAGGGAAAAACCCGACATAGATAAGGACCTGGGAGGATTGATGTCATGACACACATTCTCCATGGGCTCTTATTTTAAGGTCAAAGAGTTTGGATAGAATACCACATGTGTGGATAAACCATATCAGTATCTACCCTACCAGACACTTAATACTACATGAGCCATTCTTAGTGTAGGAAATAAGGAATGATATAGGGGGTTTACCTGTTATATAAGAGCGCACATCAAGGGTGACACTAAGGATGGATTCCCACCATGATACAAAAAAATGTAAAAAGGATGGTAAGTCTAGAATTTTAAGTTCTACATGAAAGGGTGATTGGTATGTAAAGGTAGACTACTGGTCATTTTTAAAACACAGAGACCCTAACTACACTAACAAGAATGGGGTGACAAAATTCGGGATCAACTATTGACCATATTAAAAACACAGGACTCACTAATTGTTACCAAAGATCCATTAGGTTACTGGCCCAGGACAGAAGGTTATCCAAAGATGGCATGAGACCATCACCATTATGGGGTCCATCTATATTTAAATGATGATAGAGAAACCAAACCAAGAAGGGCTCAAAGTGTGGGTTGAGCACATCAGAGAGTGAGATTTAGTCCCAGACATGCAAACAGTTTATGGTCATATTGCAAGGACCATGGTGAATAGTTTAAAGTCATGTTTCTTGAACTACTGGGATATGCTCAGTCTTAGTTTATGTTTAAAACATGTGGGAGATGAAACCCAACATGAATGAGGGAAAAAAGGATCATGTGTTGTATACACTCTTTAAGACGAATGAAGGCCAAGGGACAAAAAGAGTTAATGATAATGTGGTTAGGCTCGAGACAGAATGTACAGGCTTTACTATGTACCCCATAATGATAGGAATCAATATGTAAATATTAATTGAGAATAGTGCAGTTGGAGAATGACACTGGTGGGGACAATCCTCTCTTGAAAGGAAGAAAAAGCATCCCACAATTATCATGGGTCATCTTGAACCTTCTTAGGGTATGGTTGTCATTTACCATCATGCATTGAGGACAGTGGGTTATTAGTTTAAGGTCGTAGAGATCAAACCATATATGGTGGGTCAAGTGGATGTTTAGTGTGGTGTCTTCAAAAACTCGACATGAATGGGTCTAAGGAGACACAACACCACACTACAAATCCCAGAGGAAGTGTGTGTACAGTTGAAGTCATATTTCTTGGACTATAAAGAGGAAGGTTATTCGAAATGGTACACATGTGGTGCACAAGAGGTAAAACATGACATGAATGAGGTCCAAAAGATCCCACTTGTCACATGGATTTATTAATATGAACTTCTTATAGTTTATGGTCATAGAGCTTAAACCATAGAGTCTGTGGTTGGGCTCAAAGAAATAGTGTTTGGGTGTCACTATGCATCATATAAGGATGGGAATCAAGTCCTGTGTAGTTATGAAATCTCATGTAGTTTAATGTCATGCATAAGGATGAGGATTCCTCAAAGAAAAAATGGGAAATAACGTTATTCCTGGACTTGAGATTTATGATTCGAGCATCACTACGTATCCCAAAAGAATGGGAATCAAGCCATGTGTAGTTCTTGTAGGGAAAACTTTTCATGCAGGTTTGACCCATACTTGGAGAGAATGGGAATTAGATATTTCTTGTTTTTTGTTATTATTTTTTTAGCAGATCGATTGGGATGGAAATTCTAGGTGTTTCTATAAGAATCAATCCATGTGTAAGTCTTGACAGGTGGCATGGTGGATGACCAGGGGAAAGGTTGATGCATTTTCAAGAAAGAACACCACAATGTTGTGCTTTTTTTCATCATGTGGCCAAGAAGATGATGCCAAAATTTAAGGTTGTATGACAGGACTAACCCATGCCTTTTAAAGTCATACGTTAAGGATGTAGAAGGTGTTTCAAGAGGGACATGTATGGTGTGGTTGCTCAAACCTGACATGAATGAGTGCCAATGAAATCCACACACCACACCACACATTCCTAGAAGAACCATGAAGAGGATCTTAGTTTAAGGTTAGTGTTTGGACATGAGGGTCATGCAACCATTATACATATGTACAAATCCTACCAAGAATCCTAATCCCACATGATCCATGCTCTGTTTGAGAAACAAGGAGTGATGTTAGGCTTTCCCCATCACATGGAATCACATGACACTGGAAAGGAAATACCATGAAGGAAAGTCTCCATTATACTAACATTCTAACTCAAAGTGATTGGATTCATAGAGGGACAACACGAGGGGTGTTAGAGTTACACTAGAACCTAGGAAAGTGGAAAATGAGAACCATGATACTCGATATTTGGAACAGAATGAAGGTGTCGTAATGATGGAGGATAAATTCTAACCTTATTTGAAACATAGTATCTATATCACATAACCTGGGATGGTAACAGACAAATGAGGGTCGGCCACTGACCATATTCAAAATGTGGGACCTACCTAAAAATGTCATTCATAGTCCCCCAGGCATTGACCCAGGATGGTAGGTGATCCATATGGCCAAAAACCATGTCGTTAGGGGTCCCTTAGGATGTTGTAGAGGATGGTAAACTAGATAAATGGATACGTGAAGTGTGGAAATGGATTGGGGGAATGTCTCAGTGAAATCCAACACTCCATGTCTTATACAACCACCCATTCAAACATATTATTGAGGAACATTTGTAGGCGGGATAAAACTATTTTCATGAATCAGGTTCATGGGGGGTGTTTCGAATAGTTTAAAGGTCACGTTTCTTATACCAGAATCTCTTAGTTTAAGTTTATAGAGTGTATGTCATAGGTTCCCAGTTTAACTTCATTCTCATGAGACGTACCTGTACATATTAATGTCATGAGGTAAGGAAAAATATGAAATTATGTTTATCATTATGTGACTGGGACATGTGTATCCTCAAACAGAAATTTGTGGTGTGGTAAATAACCTAACATGAATGACTATCAATGATATTTGGACTACCCCACACATTCCTAGAGATAACTCCAAGACAAAAGGGGAAGAATGTTAATTTATAATTCTGTGGATGGGCTTGCGGATAATATTTTTGGGCCTCACTATATATCCCATAATGATGGGAATCAAGCCATAATTAGTTCTTAAGGATGGTATGATGAGTAACTAGTGCCAAAATGGGTGATATCCTCTCAAAAGAGAAGGTTGTGGTTGTTACGTAGTTTACCACCATGCGAACTAGAACACTGAAAATCTTAGTTTAAGGTCATAGAATTTGGTCCAACTAAAGAAAATAGATGGGAAGTGAAACAACATAAATAAACCTAAAGTGAATGAGGACTAAAGATATCCACACCACACCACACATTCCGAGAGATAAATCCAGGACAAAAGGGATGAAGAGGTAAATTTATAACCCTATGGATAGGCTTGGGGATGAGATGTCCAGGAATCACTACGTATCCCATAAGGATGGGAATCAATCCAGATGTATTTTTTGAGGATGGTATGGAAAATGTCTAACACCAAAAGGCATTTCCTCATTAGGTGAAGGCATTGAAATGCTGAGTAGTTTAATATCATAGATCTACGATAAAAAATGTATAGTTTAACATCATACAATAACTGAAGAAGTCTATTATGTAGTTTATCATCATGAAAAAAAACATTGTGGATCTTAGTTTAGGGTCATGGAGCTCAGACCACAAGATGGGGCTTCTAAAGGGTAAATGTGTAGTGTGGTTCCATGAATTAACCTGGCGTGAATGAGGATCAAAGAGATTTAAACCACACCACACATTCCATTATGGGAAACCCATGCATAGTTTGAAGTCAAAAGGACTAGACTTGAATGATATGTTTAACGTCACGTGCTTAGGATGTACACTCCTAGTTTAAGGTCACAGAGTCTGGACCATAATATGAGGTACAACTCTTCCATGGAGGTGAAAACCCAACCAAGATTCCTAAGCTCACATGATCCATGCTCAATGTGGGAAACAAGGTGTAGAGAGGATCCTTACAACACATTGAAGCACATATTGGGGAAACTTAGAAGTTATGCTAAGGGTGTCCCAACATTTTTGATCCATTTTCTCAATGTGAAAAGGTGAACAAAGGGGTGACACTAAGGTTTTTGAAGTTCCTTCTCTACATAAGGATTTGGAAAAGGATGTGAATCATAACATCCAATATTTAGGACAGAATCGGGGTGGTGTAATGATAAAGGACAACTACTGGCCTCATTTGAAACACATCATCTATATCATGTTTCTAGAAATAGGGATAGAAAAATGATGGTTGACCGCTGACCATATTCATAACATAGGACCTAGCTCAAAACGTCATCCAAAGTCCTCCTGGGTGTTGGCCTAGAATGGTAGGAGAGCCATATAGCCAATAACCATGTTGTTAGGGGGTCCCTTTAGATGTGAAAGATGTTGGGGACCCAAAAAAATGGACATGTGAAGAATAGATATGAAATGAGAGAATTTACATACAGGATCCAACACTCAGGGTCCTATGACATAGCGCATCTAAGAAAGATAACGACGCATATGAGATAGCGGGATCCATACCCTTTCTTAAGGGAAGAATCCTCAAGAGAGATCTTGGACATGGCTTAGTAATGGACTAATGTTAAAGATAAGGGATAAAATAGGGTTAATAAACCAAGTTCTAGACCCAAATAAAAAGTTTATGGGTGTTCCTACGTATTCCATAAGAATGGGAATCAATCCACACATAGTTCTAGAAACCCATGCAGTTTAACGCTGTGCGGTGGGGATGAGAGTTGCGGTAGAGTTTAATGTTGTGCGATCATGACATTAGGGAAAACAGTATCCCAATGGGAATGCACATGGCATGGAATAATAAACTCGACATGAATGAGGGCCACCAAAATCCACACCACATGACACAATACTAAGAGAGAACTCATGCCAAGGGGTCGAAAGAGAGAAATTATATATGGGCCCAAAGACGGAAATTTAGGGAGTTCCTATGTATCCCATAAGGATGGGAATCAAGCCATACATAGTTCTAGGAACCCATGTAGTTTAACATCATATGAAAAGGATGAATTTGTGATGAAATATTCCTAAGGGAGATACATGGTGTAGATGTTGTATCCCAATGTGAATGAGGACTAAGAAATTCCATACAACTCAACGCACTCCCAGGAGGAACCGAGATCAAGAAGTTCGAGGAGATTGTCACTGGACCATAGAAAAAATGACTAGTTGTTCCTATATATCCCATGATAATGGTAATCAATCCATATGTAGTTCTGGAAACCCATGTAGTTTTAACATCATGCAGTAAGGATGAGAAATAGTTTAATGTAATGTAGGACAAGGTAGCATGGTTTAGCATCATGTTGCACGGACATAAGAGATATTAGTTTAAATTCATAGAGCTCATACCATGAGATTATTGTGTAGTTTACCATCATGTAGGATAATGCTATGAATTTTAACATCATGTGGGATGAAGGTATCTATGTATAGTTTAATTTCATGTGGGACATTATAAATAAGGGTCTTATGCAAAGTAATTCTTGAGAAACATGGAATTAGTGGGAGGATTGACTTGTTCTCCATCCTTGGTGACCAAAGAGTATATGTCATTAGGGTAAACCTTATGGATAATGTAGGGTCCTTCCCATTTTGGATCCAACTTTGGTGGATTCCTACTAGGTATCATTGACATCCTCAGAGCCAATACTATGGAACTTTGTAGGAAGGAGTGGAGATGAACTTTCTTATTGAAATATTTGGCTATCTTGTTCTTTTGACTCTACAGATTTTGCAAGGCTCAGAGCCTACTCTCAGTAAGGGATTCCATCTCATCTAGATGGAATTGTGCAACTCTTTCTGATACTTTCTGATTATAGATAGATGTATGGAGTGATGGTAACTAAATCTAGATGGGTAAGACCATTTTTCTTATGTACACCAGGGAATATAGGGTCACCTGGATGGAATTAAAAGTTATAATCTAATAAGACCATAAAGTGTTGTAGAGATTTTCCAGCGAACTTATCTTATTTTGAACCAACATCTTCAACAAAATTTTGGATAGGGTCTTATTGAACACCTCGATCTGTCCATTTTCCTATTCATGGTAACGAGAAGTGTGGTTGGAGTGGATATTGTACATGGCATACAATTTCTTCAGCTTAGCTTCTCGGATGTTGGTTCTGTTATTGGTGAGAATAGCATGAGGGACTCTAAGTTGAAGTATGATATTGAAGCTTACGAACTAAACAATAGAACGAGTCTTGATCTCCTTGAGCAAAATCACCTCTACCCACTTTGAAAATAAGTATATTGCAGTCATAATGAACCTATACTAGCGAGATGTTTCTAGTAGATATGGTCCCATGACATCGAGTCCCCAAATTTAAAAGGGCCAAGAATACTTGGTAGCATGGAGATGTTCTATAAGTCAATGCACAAAGTTTTTGTGGATCATACATGCATGGAACCTCATGGAATACTCGATATAATCGTAGACCATGGTGGGCCAAAAGTAGCCCAACCTTTGAATCTGGTGAGATAGTTCTGACACTACCTAATGAGCACCATAGGATCTACTGTAAACATCCTACATAACCTGGGGAATCTCACCTCCCTGAATTCAAAAGAGAAGGATTCCATTAAACACTCATTTTTGGAGGATTTGTTCAAGGATATGACCTCTTTAGAGGGTGAACTGAACTGCATGCTGATGGACTCACTCATGCTCAACTATATCTATTAGGATATTTCCATGATGGAGATACCCAATGAAAGGATTTGTCCAATTAGAGGTTTCTTCTACTACGGAAAGGGGATTGGGAGGTCCCGATGTGGATGTATGAGTAGTAAGATCTCTTACCTGTAAGTTTTCATTATATTCTTCATTGAAGGGGTTGATGACCCTTCAACGATTCATATGAATAAATAGATCTTCAGGGCCAGGATTAGTGAGTGAATTGGAAAAACCAGCTAGGAAATTAGCTTAACCATTTTTTGGCCAAGGAACATAAGTCACCTCTAGTTGAGAAGGGAACTGGTCCATAAGCGTACCAACATGCTTGAGCAGGGGAATGCGCTTGGGATTCTTGACGATATAGTTACCTTCGATCTACTTGATTACTAGATCAGAGTCTCCCTTCACATTCAGGTGGGGAAAATCAATCTCAATAGATAGCTTGAGGCTAGTAATGAGAGCTTTATACTCTGCCTCATTGTTGGTGAAACCTTCTGTCAGTAAGAATGAATAGGGAAGAATATCCTGTGTAGGCATGATAAATATAATCCCCATGCCTAATCTATTGAGTTAGGGATCATTAAGCCTCCTACTAGTTGGGATTTAGAAGGCACCATCAAAATGAATATACCAACATAGCATAGCCTGATCTACTGAGATAATGGACCCATCTAGAAAATCAAGATCCAGGGAATACTCTTTAGGGGTTGGATGAGTGGAAAGAAATTCTTCAAGTGCTTGAACCTTAACATCCTTCTTAAGGATGAACCTGATGTCGAACTATTGAAGGATCACTTCCCAACGAGCTCTATGGATGATAAACATAGAGAGGTTTAGAATACCCTATAGAGAAATAATTTGGAATACCCAATGTATCTCATGATGCTTTAGATAATTTTTCAATTTTATACTACAAAAACAAGCACAAGGAAACTCTTCTCGATAAGAGAGTATCTTAAATATGTGTCGAGGAGCATGTGACTGATATAATACATGCTATTCTCTATTCCTTTTTTGTTCTTATAAGAGAGAGGGGCATTGAGGGATTATTCTAGGGTAGTCACATAGAGGATCAACAACTTTCTAGAGATGGTTGGCATCCGGACCATAGGATACAACAAATACTAATTGATATATTAAAAGGTAGTATAGAACTCTTCATCCCATTGGTAGACAACACCTTTCTTCATGATTATAGAAAAGGGAATACACTTTCCGGCCAGATTCATGATGAATCATAATATATATGCTAAGTGGCCTTAGAAGCCTTAGAGTTGTTGAAGGTTTCTCAGAGTAGGCATATGACTAATATCCTTGATCTTATATGGGTCTATCTCAATGCCTTTGTATTTGATGATGAATATGAGAAAACTCCCAAAGGTAACCCCAAGGGCACACTTCAAGGGGTTTATCTTCAGATGATGGGAACATAGGAAGAAAAACACTTTCTCAATATCTCTGATATAGTCCTGAAACTAACAATATTAGACCACCAAATCATCTACATATAATTCCACTATAATCCCTAGGATTAATTTGAATATACGATGCATTACACGCAGATAATTATATCTTGAATTCTTCAAACTGAAAGGAATTAAATGATAATAGAAGGTACCCTGCGGTGCCAGGAAGGTGGTGGATTACTTGTCATTGGGGGCCATCATGATCTAATTATACCCAGAATATCCATCCATGATAGAGAGATCTTGGAATCTAGCGGTATCATATATTGGTAGTTCTGTCATATGAAGTGGAAAATCATCCTTTGGATTGTTTAAATTGAGATCCCATAAGTCAACACAGACTTTGATCTTCCCATTGTTCTTCTAAATGGAAATGATGTTGGCTAACCACCTAGGGTACTGAACATGTTTGAAAAAGTTGTCCTTGATGATCTTATCAACTTCGGCCTCGACCATAGCACCATGGGATGGGAACATATTCTTGGGGGTTTCTTGAACCCACGATGACTCATCAAGAGACCAAGATGATAGATGGTGAACTTAGGGTCTAACCCTAGAATATAGTCATAACTCAAGGTGAATACATCATGATACTGCTTTAATAATCACACATACTACTTTTTTTTTCTATACAGGCATGGCTTCATTGATTAGAATTGTCCTCAAATATGTCTCAGTACCAAGTTTCACCTGCACAAACTCATTCAAGGTGGTGGAGACACCCTATTAAAATATAGGATGAGTATCCTGCAAATCTTCTTCATCGTCTAAGATGATAGGATCATAGAGAGAAGGAAAATATTCTGTGATAACTTACCATTAAGGAATGATGGTTGCATATTGAGTGGTGGTAGAACCTTAATAAGGATACTTCTAAACCTTTGAAACCATGGAACCAAATGCGGTCGACCTAATTATATTAGGAATTTGGATGAGGGGCCCATGATTGATGATGTTAAAGAAGTGGTGGCATGTCAGTCGGTATCGACTTAGCTTGGCCTGGTGAAACAAGTAGGTGTGGTGTATTGTTGTATCCATGGGGAGAACATCTCAATACCTAATAAGGGTTAGAGGTTATTGTATCACTCTATCCTAGTCTGTATAGGAATATAAGGTAATTTTCTGGTGTTCCTTGTACCTGGGAACATGTCTTCCCCTCATCTCAGAGATGATGAAGCGGTGTCCCAAATCTACGGTTGTAGCCTCCAACCGGTGAATCAAGAGGATGGAGGCATCATCCAAATCTATCCATGGGTTGGTCACAATAGTAGTGTGGTCAACCTCATTTTTTTGAACTCTCTTATCCTTTCTATTGTAATAATATGTGTCTAAATATTGGGTTTCACAAGAGTAAAAGGGAGATTCATCACCTTGGATTGTTCCCACTAGACCATTAAGGGAGTACATGAGGCATTGGTGATATAAGGAGAGAACTGCTACATATAGATGGAGTCAGGCTTTAACCATTAGTGCATTGTAGGCGGTGTCCTCTGAGACATCCATGAATTCATTACTATAAATAATGCCAGTGAAACGGGTCTTTAGGTGAATCTTTCCACACATCCTCTACTCAGTATTATTATAACCCTGAATTATTAGGTTAGAGGGACTCATATCTACTTCAGTCAGTACTAACTTGTGGAGCATCTGGGTCTGGATGAGATTGATCTCAGAACCTATGTCGACAAGACAATGATGGACTTGTATTCCATTGAGATGGCATGTGATGTACAATAGGTGAATGTTCCCCTAGATGGGAGAACCTTCGTCTTCTATGTATAATGATATGATGGATTGGAATTATTCTCAATCGACTTCCTCTTCATGGTAGGACTCTAGAGATGATACCTCTGTCTCAAACTATAGGGGGATTTCTAGAGACTCTATAAGGACTTCATGCATTTATTTTGATAGGTAGAGAGACTCAAGGATTGAGATATTTTAAGGAATACTGGAAAGGTGATTAATCACATCATACTTTAGTGATAAATGTACATTTCTAGCGGCTAAAGGCATGAAGGGTGTCGCTGGTTGGACCAGAGGATTGAGGATGGTGCTGGGAATATCGTGTTTCTCACTAGCTGATCTGTGAAAAATTACAAATGGCTGACTGTTGGGTGACTGAGGTCAGTCCATAGCTGTTTTCGGATGATCCAGACGTTATCATGGCAGATTTTCCTAGTCGAGAAGCATGAATGGTGGTGGTGGTGAACCTGACCAGACGAGATGAGTGGACTCCACATGTTGATCCCTACACTAAGCATGTTTTCTAGTCTTGGTTGCATGCATTGATTGGTTGAAATCCATGTCTCGAGCATTGTGATGATTCACATGTCCACAACCTCATTGACAATGGCACTGACTAGGAACATTGGGAGGATCATCCCGACGCTCCTCATTGTCGGGAACCATGTAGTGTTCCACCATCTTGACGGTATTCATAGAGGAATACTCCTGATCATCACATAATTAATCCTCCAACACTGGTCAATTTTTTTGGTGATTCCCATCTTTGGGGGAATGAAGCCTCCAAGAGTATGTGATGTATTTGGCACTGGAAGGGTGATCTTCTGTCCCTTACACCATCAGATCCTGCTCTTCTGAGGGGTAGAAGGTTGAGACGTAGATGTATAGGTGGAAACCGAAGGTGATATGGAAAATTTAGGAGGATCAGGCTGATTCAAAAGAGTATAGATGGTACCATGAGTATGAGAAACTTCTCTTTGAGCAAGCCAATCATCATACTTCTACGTCTCCTGGATAGAGACCTAATTCCACACATCCTCATTATCACTATCATGATTTCTAGAAATTCATGATACCTGTGATAGGTAGGGTTCCAAATAGATGATATTATTATCAATATGGTCTTGGATCCAGTCCTTGAAAATATTAAACTACTCTATGGTGTGTCCAAGGAATAAGTGATAGGGGAAGTAGTTACGGTGATCGATGAGATCAACCTCCTTGGGTTTTCTACTTTATGGAAGCTTCATAATCCCATGACCCAAGGTGTTGTGAAAATAAACAAGAACCGGATCCTCATTAAATGAGTAGGTCTAGTTTCTCCTGTCTAGTAAGGGAACTCTGGGAGGCTGGTCCTGATGAGGGATTGGTTCCTGATGAGGGGATATAGTCTGATTGTCTCTCTTAGGTGGTGACAATGTGTTGTGCAGAAATGCCTTCTGATTCTGGTATGGGTGATTTTTAACTTGAGGTTAGACCTAATGTTGATTCCCTCATCATGGTGGTGGAGGAGTCACTAATGGTAACAAATCTAGTAGCCTGGGGTCCTCTATCTACGCGACCGTGGTAGTATTGGCCTTAGAGGATCTTCTTGTTGGAGCTGGAGGCACCAGATGCACTTGCTTAGACTGCTGCAAGGCTTCCTCTAGGTGCTTATCCTTGTCAAATAAATCTTTATAACCACCTAAGACATTTTCAGGGATGAGGGAGGGAACCAAATCATTCCTAAAATTTCCTACACACATCATTATTAGTTTTTCTTGAGTCAGTGATATATAGAGTGAATACGTGAGGCCTTTCCACTAGGAGAAAAAGTCAGTGAATCACTCATCATACTATTTCTTTCACTTGAAGAGGTCAAAAATAATGGTCTTGATAGTGGTGGATCTAAAGTGATAAAGAAACTACCAATGGAAATATTCCCAACCAGCTATGGACCTGATGGGTAACTGGTTGTACTAGATGAATGCAGTCCCTTCCAAGGTCTATATAAAACACTAGATCTTGGTATCATCCTACTATGATAGAGTTCCTATCATGGGCCCAAACCTTTAAATAAAGTGTTCTAGATGTTGCAGCGGGTCTCCCATCCCATTTAAGGGGTATAAGGTAGGATTCCCAAAATGTAGGGGCACTGAAAAATTATCCACCCAATCTAAATACAACTTTCTATCTGGTGGAATCACCACCTGTCACATCTTAAGGTTCATGATATGGGAGATGAGAGTGACCATCATGTCCTCTTTATGAGGATTACTTTAAAGTTAAGGATCTATGACCAACAATCCATTTCTAGGCTCATCAACATGGTAGGTAGGCTGAATGTCTCATTGAGCGACTAGTATAACTACTATAAGAGTGTCCTGAGGGGTTTTTGGGGGAATAAACTGAGGAGATTCCATAGGAAAAACCTAAACCAGATCCCTGGGATGGTTCTCACACAACTCAGAAAGATCTATTGATGCATATCGTAGTCGCTTGCCATAAGATCTGATCTCTACCCTATCAGAATGCATGGGACTGTTGAGATTTAATGGAGGAATCTAACCAAGGAGTACTTGTGGCTTCCTCTGCTACCCTAGTGGATGAGGGATGGGATCTTACTATAGATCATTTTATTTTGGACTCCACCTTGAAAGGCGCTCAATAAGAAGCTCGTTGATGAGACTCTATTCAGAAATCTTCTAGAGCGAGGCAGCTGTAGAGGGATTAACCTCTGTCTTCTACACTGAACCATATGGGTCAGGTGGTTTTGCAGTCTCATTCAGTCCTTTACCATTTTTGGGGTCTCAACCTAGAGGCAATTAATTAGAGGGATCTGCAAGGACAAGAATCTTCCTTTCCTAGAGAGTGACAACACCTGAGGGGTCCAACAGATGTTGTGCTTCCCCAGGGGGTGATTAATTAACTTCAGATCCTAAAATAGAACCTCCTTCTAGAAATGTCTCAAGGAAAACCATGTTAACCATAACAGTGACTGGAGGCTTATCCTGAATGTCACCAAATAGGTTTGGTTGTCACATGATCGGGCTAAAGTAGAGAGCATCATATTTTCCCCAACCCCGGATCTATACATATAGAGTAACCTCTTTTATAATTATACAGAGTATAAGAAAACTCTGGATGCATATCTATTTAAGATCTCGATGACATCCGGGCAATGCAGGGTGTTGATCCGTGTGAAGCTATACTAGGTCAATCATGCGACACTACCAACCGATTTTGTCAAAGTGCTCTAGGATCTTCGGATAAGCCAACTGATGGTTCCATAAGTGGAAATGTTTCACCCAGATGGTTTCACAGATTCACATGACATCATCCTAGGTGAGAGAATATATAATATCAAAATTGGGAGTAGCAGTTAGCTATAACATCTCAGATAACTGTTCTTCTACAAGAGTGTCCAACAAACTTCTCCCTTCAGAAGCAGGATCCAACTCTTGGTAGCCCCATTCTTCAATTGCAGGTGGTTGAGGAACTGAAAGTGACACTAACGTAGACCATTTTGGTGGTGGAATTTCTAGTGGAGAGAACATCATGAGATCAGAGAGTCCACTGGTAATTGGGTCATCTCTTAGGAGTGGTACCAACTACATAAACATGTCCCTATAGTACGGGGTGTCATCCACTACTTCATAAACTAGGGTGGAAGTCATTATCGAGGAATAAATATGGTTCTCATCATCTACCAAACCCCATAATAACTCTTTTTGATCTCATGTAGAGGTAGAGAATGAGTTTGATGATGGTAGAGAGTAAAACACGACAAAACCCTGGAAGGGAGCCAAATCTACCTCTTGTATGTACCTATGAAAGATTTTAGGGATTTGGTACATCTCAATTTTCATAATGATGAAACACACACATCAGTTTACTATACCAGACTTTGGTGCAGAGGATCGGGGAGAAAGATCCATTAGTGGGTCCCACAAAACTTTAGAATCTAAGAAGCAGACCAGATTGCCAAAAAATATAGCAGTTCTCAAAGTTCTTCCTTAGGTAGTGATGGTTCACCCTTCTACCCCAGGATAGTTCTTTAGGGTAGGGTAGATCTTCAACATAGGGAGGACCTCCGTGAGTGTTGGTGTTGGAGCATGTAGGATCTCTCCTTGAGTAAGTTATGAAACTAGGAGGACCTTCATATCGATTTTAATTAGAGCAGGGAGGAACTACCCGTTGGTGAGTCGAGACATGAGGAGAACCTTGACATATATCAAACAGAACATGGGGTGGAACTCCATGTCGATGAGCTTGAGTATGGGGAGGACCTCTGTACTGTTCGCCTAATTTGTGGGGAGTACCTCAACTATTAGGAATGCTAAAGCGGGTAGGACCTTCTCTTGAGATGGTGAGAACATGGGGAGGACGTCTATGTTGAACATTAATTAAGCAGGGATGACCTCGTCTTGGATGGGTGCTAGATTAGGGAGACCTCTAGTGGATCTAGTGAGAACATGGGGATGACCTCCATGATGATGGGTCATAGAGAAAGGAGGTACTTCACTCTGATCAATGTTATGACAGGGAGGACCTCCACTTGGATCAATACTAGTGACATGGGGAGGGCCTCCATGCTGAGTTAAAGAGAGGGGAGGACCACCACTATGGCTGGTGATAATACAGGGAGGACTACCGTAATGAATTTCATCATCAACGGCCGGCCTGCGATAGTTGCTGATTGTGTTGGTGACCGAAAGAGTTATCCCAATCTTCCTATGGGGTGACTGATGTCTCAATCATAATCAGGCATTGGAGTTCCCCTTTACTGTAGTTGTAGGGGACTAGTAGTATACATCAATGGTGTAACGGGCCACTAGAGTTATTAAAGACGATTCCCCCTGATGGGGATCCTACTGAGCTTGGGACCAATGCCAGTGTCCTGTTATCTGGACTGAGGTTAGTGAATCATGTGAAAAAAAACCTATTCTTCAGCCTGAGGGTCCAATTGGAGTTTTTGACGTGGCCTGTTGGGAACCCTCATTGGTGAATCTTAGGCAGTTTTCATAACCAGGATGACTCAAACGTCCATCACCTCATCGACATAGGGGGTGATTCATATGAGCGTCCCCATGAGAGGATCCATAAATGGTTAGATGTTGGTGTGGGGAGAAGTGGATCCCTGCACAGCCCTTGGAGGAAGCGGTAATGAAGAGGCACAGAATACTTCAAATCCTGGCAGGTCATGTCGCTCCTGGGAATGACCCCCTCTTGTTTGTATTGATGAACAAGGGTGTCTATCACCCTTATCTGGATGATTTTAGATGGTGATATGGGGAATTGGAACCTATTTGTTATGGCCATAAATGAATCCATGGAAGTGGTAGAGTTGTGCAGGATTTCTGCATTAATATTCCTTCTACCCTATGTCTGTGGGTGGGGGTGATTGGTTTCCTATAGCTTAGGTCCTGTAAGGTAGGAAGATTTATCCATCAATATGGATAATAGGAAAGGAATTCCCAATTCCTCAGCATCGTTCAATATTCCATGTTTGGAGAGAGAGATATCTATGATGATAATGCCAAAGACTATAATTCCCAATGATTAACTACCTTGAATTCTAGTGAGCTTCACATCAGGCCCACGATTTGCTTGGTGGGACCTAAAACAAGATAACTGTATCCGGTGAAATGCTCATCTGCTGATGTCTCAAGAGTTACCAATCCCATATTGAGGATAAGAGTTCACATTGGGTTAACCATTTTAGTCGGTGGCCCGACACTAGAAGTGGTTGAGTACAATCCTTGGTTTGATGACCTATATAACCTGTCCCCATGGCTGAAGGAGAACTATTTTACATTGGGTTCACCATTTTTATTTTCGACGCTTTCCTCCAGGGTGCACATTGTCGTCTTGTGATGCACTCACTATTTCCCCACATTACCTCTTTCTAAAGGTGGGTGACATTCATTACTTCTTCAGAGATGTCTGCTCCTTGATTGAAATGGGATGAAGGGATGTAAGACCCTCCTATGGAATCCTCCTTGGAATTCACCTCCTATTTCGGGTATCCCTTATAGATTAGGACATTGTTCATGAAACTCATTAATAGTGCCATCTATTTGTGGATGTCGGTTAACTACGATGATTTTATTAGGACATTTCAAAGTGTCAAGTCAGGGAAAAAACCTTTGGCTAGGGAAGTAGTCACGTTGGGCATCACTGAACAAGTTTGGACACTGGAACATTGGATCACATGTATTCTTCCTCATAAGTGGGATTCTCAAGGGCACAAAAACATAAGGAATCCCTCACTGATCATGGGTTATCCTATGCAAGAGACATGTCTTCGAGGTTTTCATCAGCTTACCATGTTTAACATAGGGTATAACATGATTTTAATGTCTAGAGGAGATAGATTAGACTGATTAGAACACTTATGAAGGTAGATAGGATGGGTGTATCCCAAGGAAGGAGAACTTAGAAACTTTACCATATGGATGTATTAGAACACCCAATGAGGATGGAATTAAGATGGTGCGTCCCAAAAAGAGAAATATTTCACACTGTGAAGGCTGATCCAAACACCATTGAGGGTGGATCAGAGAAGGTGAACCCTAGTGACAGGGACAACAAGGTTTACCATTGGATGGTATTTAGCCTTAGGGAGGCTTCTTACATACCTTGTATAGAAGATAGGGATAAAAAACCACATAGTTTGAAGAGATAGTTTGGGGATTACACATGGTTAGAATCCCTTCACAAGAGGGACTCTCTTGGTTGAAAGAATATGAATGTGGGGGATTACACATGGTTATATTCTCATGGATGAAATGATCTCATCGAGACGTGTCTCCCCTGGTAAGAATCAGGATGAAAATGGATTAGGTATTGAAGTGAAATGTGATAGATGAGATGAAACCAACATGAAGGTGACAATGTTAGGCTTAAACCTCAAGGAGGATTTTTACGTATCCCAGTTGGCTAGGAATCAAATTCCACATAGTTATTATGGGGGGAATTGGGGAATACACCTGAAAAGGGGTGCCCAAACATGTGGTGTGAGGCTTACACATTAAATCTACCCAGGTGAACAGATTAGGATTCCTTAGGGAGGTGGATTCGGGGGATGTGTCTCGAAAATGGAGGATTTCAAATCATGAGGGTAGGTCATGAGGAGGGAGAACTAGAGTTTTCCATCAGTTGGGATTGAAACTCAGAGAGGCATACTATATACCCTATCTAGAATTTTGGCATCAAAACCCATATAGTTTGGATGTTTAGGGCTTACGCATGGCTAGATTCCCGGGTGAAAGGTGTCACGGTCACTACTAACCTCTAAGACCAAGTGATTAATTCTTGGTGTGAGAAATAAGAAGTAGTAGAAAAGATGGTCACATCAGGAATGATGCATTAGTAGGGAATCATATAGGGATTACGCCTAGTTAGAGGCCCATGGAGATTGAGATTGGGACTTACTCCAAGATGGATACCCAAGGAGTATGTATTGCTGTATGAGTAGAATCTCATTCCATACAAGGAAGATCTTATTTCATGTAAGTCATACACAAAGGACACTATCAAGGTGTGTTAGGGATACATGGACACTACCCATGGTGCACATGGTGACAAATCCCAAAGGTAGATAAAGAGTGAGAGGGCTATGGTGCCCATCCTCTTTCTAGTATTCTTGGAACTTCCATGCATGCAGAAACCATATTTTAACGTCATCTGCTAAGGATGTTGATGTTTGGAAGTTTAAAGTCATGCAGCTTGGACGGTGAGGACTCTCTCCTCACCCATAAGACTTACATGAATGATACCAACCCACACATGGGGAAGGGAAGGAATCAACAATTACATTATACAACGAGGTGGAGGGGTGGAACCTGAGAGTTCCACATTAGTGTAGCTATGCAGAGAAGCTATAGCTATTAGAATACCTATGCAAAGAATCATTAGGTAGAATAACACATCATGAGACACCACACAAGGAACCATGAAGTAATATTGAAAAAGCTTAGAGTGTCACATGGGAAAGGTGATCATGAAGCTATTGCGCTCACCAATAGGGGATTCATGAAGCAAGCTAGATCTTTGAAGGAAAGGTTCTTCAAGAAGGAAAGGTGCTTCGTGAAGGAAAGAATCTTGGGGAGAATAGCCTCACCTTAGTATAGAGATCATTATTAAGAGAGTGATCCACGAAGGCTTAATGATTCACGGATCCTTGAGAAACCCATAGGGGATCCGTCATTCATAAAGGGTAGAGGCATTTATGAAGGGAATCCCTACCATAATTAGGGTCCATAAAGAACATAGGTAAGTATGGTTCACGATGCTCAAGTACCTTGGGAGATTCATTTTTTTCTAGGATTCATTGACCTTGGGAGCTTCAAAAAATGGGAGATCATAAAGATAAAGGTTGGGTAAAAATTCTTATGAGCGGGTTTGAACTGGGTATTTATAGGAAACTATGTTTTTTGATTCTCACAGGGCTCTTTGCAAAGAAAAAAGGATGTTGTGAAGCAAATACATTCACGCAGTCATGGGGGGAGCTCTGTGAACCATGATACTTAGAAGCACACTGTGAAGAAAAAAAGTGATCTATGAAAAAAATACATTTGCATGTCCACAGAGCTCATAGGACTCATGGAGTTACCATTAAATATGCTTGTGGTCATCGTGGAGAAGGGTTTCCACATAGGAGCTTCGCAAAACAGAATCCTTTGATGAATTTTGGGGCTATTTGAGTCTGTATTAACTTTGAACTAGACATGAAGTTTTCCATATCTTTCATAGCATGATTTTTGGTGCCAATAGATACCATGAAATTTATAAAACCTTTTTTAATTTTTCTGATAGAGAATTCTAACTATCTTCCATACCATTTAAGTGTTAAATATTATCTCTGGATCCCACTTAATAATAGTAATTGAAATAAATAACTTTAGATTTTACATACTATCTATGATTTTTTTATATTATATATTATCTGATTCTATAAATTTATTTCGTATTCTACCATAATGATACAAGTGTTATCCTCACTATCTTCATGATACAAGTGTCCATTAATTCACAAACAATTCATTAATGAATTAATGGATTTTTATTTTATTATGAATCACATCTAGTTTGATGTGACTTTGAGTCTCTAGTCACATAATTGGCTTAAACTCAATAATTTTCATTGAATTATAACCACATAAACCAGTTATATATGCGACTTAAAGGTCCCATCAATACCAAATTAAATCATAACAACATTACATTCTTTCACAATATTCAAAATATTTATACCCCTAATCATGTGGGATAATTATGAAATATGAAGAATATATGTGTTTTCATTATTTGATGTATTTAGATAAATCTCAATTTTAATAAACTTATTCTTCTTCCTATTTCCCTTATATGAAACACTCAATTTATTTGGGACATATGATTGTATCTCACCATTCTCTTTAGTATAATAAATATTGTTATATTTTTCTTCTTACAATATAGAAAATATTATTTCCAATGGAATCATGTTTACTTGTATTGAATTTATCATCCTTTGAATTCAATATGACTTTTAAAATTTATTACTTTCCTACAATAAATAGATTTGTTTCCAAAATTTATACAATTAAAGAATTTTCTATAAAAATAATTTCAACTTTGATTTATAAGATATGATCTCATTATCCTTGGTAGGATTATAAGAACCTTAGATTTGAAATAATCATTCAACTCCATATAATATCTAATAGTGTTAAATAATTATCCATAAAAGCGACATTCATTAATGGAAAGATACTTTCCGTGATATTATTCAAATCCATTGTAATCAAATAGAACCTTGGTCTTTAATATGATATTATGGGTTGAGATATTTATCCATCATTTTTCCTATATTTATCAATCATGTTATATATCCTAGTTTTGGATATTGAATATAAAAAACAATTTCACTTTGAACCATTTATTTAGGTCTTTGATCATTAAAATCCCTTTCAATTATATTTGTGCCTCTTTCATCCCTTTTCATTAATACTTTTTTTTAAAACTTTTTGAATTCTAACCACTTCTCAGATCCTCCAATTATAATTCTAGTTTCATTTTTCTTATTCAACACCACAAACTCTTACATAGTAGAATCAATCTTCTTTTATCACTAATTAATACAAGAATTTTGGTCATTGATAACTTTATCTTATTCTAAAATTTTAAAAAAGGATTCCCCAAATTCTCTCATTTTTTCATGAGAAACCCCTTATGACTTCGCAACCTTATCTAAATAAGTGATTTCAACTTCCTATTTTGTCAATATACTGGAATGATTCATTTAATAGTCCATAAGTATTCTTGTTCTTATTTATTTTTATATCAAGATCCTTCATTATCCTTCATAACATCCTATGATTCTAATTTGAATTTGGTTTCACCTTATTCAATGAAAACATCATCTTCATCCTCTTCCATGTCCATTAAGAAATTCCACATAATGATATTTTCATATAGTTTTTTTATGTTTTTTAGGGAAAATTTGTGTATTATTTTTTTATATATTCATCCTTTCTTTAATCACCATTGATTCTTCATAGAAATCTTATAATATCGTTTCTAACTTTTCCATGTCAAATGAAATTCAATTGAAATATGAACTTTATTTTTCCTTTATATCACTTGAATTTTTCCTGCCACAAGTTGTAGGAATTCATCAAATACTTCTTCTTTTGCACCTAAAAATTAATAGATATCATGCCTTTATAGATTAAAATTACATCTACTTATATGGAAAACACGTACTTCCATTCAGATGCACACAATTATCAAATTTGACCAGTCTTCACTACAGATCATTGAGTGAAATCTCTACAAATATTTTTATTCTGGCATAGAATACCTTTATATTTACAATTATGGTAATCACCTGAAGATTTTCAACACTATGTACACATCCATTATTTTATCACCAAGACTAAAATCCTCAATGATATAGATTGTAGGTTCATTAATGTTTTCATATTGGGTACATCTTTATATCATTAAAAATTATTGGGAAACACTTGTAACTTCTCTTATTTATCCTTACTAATCCATTAATATATACTGGAAAATTATTTCTATATAGCATTCATGGATTTATATCTCATTAATATCATGTAAATATAATTTGAAAATTATCTAGGTATGGAATTTTATGACTTTACATGGAAACCGCTTGTCTATTTCGGTCAAGTAAAACTTTATAAGATCATTGATTTGTATCCCATGTATGGAAGTGGAGAAAATAACTTTCTCAATAAATCATATATGTGATATCATTAAGTTCCTACTAATCCTATAATTTCATTAAATGAATAATAAAACTAGTTTCAAACATAGAACATTTTCCTTATTGATAATTTTCTAATAATAGATTCATCAAGAATTACTTTTTTTATATGATACTACTTTTTTTAACAAATGTTATCCAAAATAATCTTGGGAGAAGTTGAATTACTCTGTGAGTTTTTTCTTCCTATATTCAAATAGAACATTTTTTCACATCACAATGAATTATATGAACCTATCATAGTCAACCAAAAATCTAAATCATTCAAAAATAGAAAATAAAGGCACAAAAATAATGATTTTTTACATCGTTAAACACTAAAGGATAAATCTATCAAGAATACACTACTAATATGTTAATGAAATAAATAAATTACTACTCGCTATAATTATTATAAGTGTTTTTTAAAGTAACCCTTATGATCAAAAATTCACTCTATCAACTCATCTCTCCACACACTTCATCAAGACAAGGTATTCAAGAAACATTGACACAAAATATTTTCAAAAAAAATATCTATACGATGATCAATCCTAAAATCATAGACAGTGTTTCCATTCTACTACAAACTCATTTATTAGATCTAGAACATCAAAAAAAATTCAGAGTGAGTTCTAACTAATTTCAAAAAATATTTTTTATTTTCTCTCTAAGAAACAATTACTCATCTTTTTAAAAAAATATAATCTTCTTCGTTACTCTTTTAAAAATTATTATGAATATAACCTTCTTTGAAGGAAAATGTAAGCCACTAATAGGTACTTAAATCCATACACTATGAAAAAATTGAAGCCACTAATAAAATATATTTAATTTTCAATATCCAGATTGTCCCCAATCATCAAATATTAATTATAATTAATGTAACATCCCAACCCAGGTTCCAAAAATAGGTGCTCTAAGATGGTTTGTTACGTGACCTCAAGCATGCCTCCCCATATGTCAGAAGCTGTCGACTAGCAGCAAGGGTCTGATATGCTATGTGGGGAGACTGTATCCTCTCTATCAATTCAAGACAACAACAGAAATCAATATACGTATAGACACATTAATACTAATCCATTACCAAAAAATTCCAAGCATCACATGAAGAATCCCAAAATTGGGAAATGACCATAAACCAAAGCATTAAACATGGCATGCCTTATAAGTGTCCATGGTTAAATGATGCATAATATGAAGACACACTAAAACATCCCAAGAGGGTCTCAACATCACGTCTCGTTCTCTCATCCATTCTCCATCCCAAATCCCAACTTGGCTATCTGACATCAGACTCTTTTCATTATCTCATCATGTGAACATGAGGGCTACTCTGGTATCAATCGTCGACCTGAGTAGGGTGTGAGTACAACTCATTAGGCCACCACTAACAATGTCTAAAGAAATATCTAGTCTATAACATTGTATGTATTTGTATAAAGAATAAAATACAAAATGATAAAAGTAAAAATGTTTCACATTTACACTACGGGGAAATTTGATATTTGCGACAGGGAAGGGTCCCATCGCAAATAGTTCGGTGGGAGGGACTATTTGCCACATGAACCTCTTCTCGTCGCAATAGGTTTGGCGTGAGTTGCACACCAAACTATGGGAAGGGTATTTGCGACGAGTATAAAAACCAGTCGCAAATATCTGAAGGTGTTTTTTACTATTTGCGACGAGATTTATCTTTTGTCACAAATAGTATGTCGGTAGGTTGGTATTTGTGATGGGTCCCATCACAAATAAAAATTTAACCACCTTCCTAATTAATACAGTGGGTTAGTATTTGTGATGAGTCCCATCACAAATAGTAGTGTTGCAAATAATCTAATCTATATATACCTCCTCCGTTTTTCTCCTCATCCCACTCCTTTCTCTTCCCCTCTCTCCCTCTCTACTTTCAATTTTTATCTCAAAATTTTTCAAAGTTTAGAATTCTAAATCCGAGCAATATATGCGGCTTATATCCTTTGAAATGTCTAGTTTTAAGGTATTTATCTATTTCTTTTATTTTTTAGTTAATCCATTTAATTTTATATTATTTATAATTATTTTTAATTAGCTTTGATTAAATTAAATTAGAATTAGATAGTTTTATTTATCATTATTTATTTTTACAAACAATTACGAGTGATTATTATTAATTAGTATTAATTAATATTTATTATATTTAAATATTATTAATTAGTAGCAATTAGTATTATTTAGAATTTTTTTTAATAAGTAGTTATAATTGGTGATAATTAGTATTAATTGGCAACAAATAGTACTAAATTGGAATAAATATTTATAAATAGTAATAATTAGTAATAATTAGTGATACGTAGAAATAATTAACGGTAACTAGTATAAATTAGTAATAATTAGCAGTAATTTGCAATAAATTTTACTAATTAGTAATAATTAGTAATAAATTACAATAAATTTTAATAATTAGTAATAAATTAAAATAAATTTTAATAATTAGCAATAAATTGTAATAAGTTGTAATAAATTTTAATAATTATTAATAATTAATAATAATTAGTAATAATTAGAAATAATTTGTAATAATTACTAATGAAATGTAATAAAATGTAATAATTAGTAATAAATTGCAATAAATTGTAATAAATTGTAATAAATAGTAAAAAATTGTATTAATTAGTAACAAATTGTAATAATTGCTAAGAATTGGTAATAATTAGTAATAATTAGTTATAAATTGTAATAATTAGTAAGAATTAGTAATAAATTGTAACAATTAGTAATAAATTGAAATAATTCGTAATAAATTGTAATAATCAGTAATAAATTGTAATAAATTTTAACAATTAGTAATAAATTTTATTAATTAGTAATAAATTGTAATAATTAGTAATAAATTGTAATAATTAATAATAATTAGATGGAATAAGAAACAACTAGTAATAATTAGTTATAATTACTAATAAATTGTAATAATTAGTAATAAATTGTTATAAATTGTAATAATTAGTAATAATTAGTAAGAATTAGTAATAATTAGTAATAAATTGTAAGAATTAGTAATAATTAGTAATAATGGGTAATAATTAATAATAATTAGTAATAATTAGTAATAATTATTAATAATTAGTAGTAAATTGTAATAATCAATAATAATCAGTAATAATTAGTAATAATTAGTAATAATTAGTAATAAATTTTAATATTTAGTAATAAATTGTAATCATTAGTAATAAATTGTAATCATTAGTAATAAATTGTAATAATTAGTAATGATTAATAATAATTTGCAATGATTTGCAATAATTAGTAATAAATTGTAATAATTATTAGTAATAATTAGTAATGATTAGTAATAATTAATAATAAATTATTATAATTAATAATGATTAGTAATAATTAGTAATGATTACTAATAATTAGCAATAAATTGTAATAATTAGTAATAATTAGAAATAAATTTTAATAAATTGAAATAATTAGTAACAAATAGTGATAATTATTAATAATTTTTATTGAATTTTAATAATTAGTAATAATTAGCAATAATTATTAACAAATAGTATTAATTTTAATAAATTGTAATAATTAGTAATAAATTTTCATAATTAGTAATAATTAGTAATAATTAGTTATAAATTGAAATAATTAGTAATAAATTGTAATAATTAGTAATAATTAGCGAGAATAAGTAATAATTAGCGGTAATTAGTAAAAATAGTAATAATTTGAAATAAATTTTAATAATTATTAATAATTATTAATAAATTGTAATAAATTATAATAATTTCTAAAAATTAGCAATAGTTAGTAATAAATTGTAATAATTAGTAATAATTTGTAATAATTCGTAATAATTAGTAATAATTAGTAATATCTAGTAATAATTTGTATTAAATCGTAATAATTAGTAATAATTAGTAATAAATTGTAATAATTATTAATAATTAGTCATAATTTGTAATAAATAGTATTAATTCATTATAAATTTTAATAATTAGTAATAAATTGAAATAATTAATAATAAATAGTAATAATTTGTAATAATTTGTAATAAATTATTATAATTTTTAATAGTTAGTAATATATTATAATAGTTAGTAATAATTAGTAATAAATTGAAATAAACTATAATAATTAGTAATAATTAGCATAAATAAGTAATAATTATCAATAATTAATAATAAATTGTAATAATTAGTAATAAATTGTAATAATTAGTAAGAATTTGTAAAAATTAGTAAGAATTATTAATAAATTGTAGGAATTGGTAATAAATTGTAATAATTAGTAATAAATTATAATAATTAGTAATAAATTGTAATAAATTTTAATAATTACTAATTAATTTTAATAATTGGAAATGAATTTTAATAATTAGTAATAAATTCTAATAGTTAGTAATAAATTGTAATAATTAGCAATAAATTATAATAATTAGTAATTTTGATTAATAATTGGTAATAATTTTTAATAATTAGTAATAATTTTTAATAAATTGGAACAATTTCCAATGGCTTGGAGCCAACACTTTTTTCCGACAACTCATCTCCTTACAACTTTATCCCATTGAAATCACTATGAAAAATCCATTCCAATGTATGAATATCAATTTTTGTATGAATGAGAATGGATAGTAGCGCGATGAGGGATCCCTACTCCCAATTATCATGCATATGAAATTGGATATGCATACGTCAGAGTGGATTTTTCATACTAATTTTAGTTGGAAAAAAAGTTAGAAGGACATGAGCTGTTAGGAAAAAATGGCTCTTTTTCCCAAAGACTCATCTTCTTGAAACTTTCTCACACTGAAATCACTATGAAAAATCCACTCAGACATACGAATATCCATTTTCATATGCACAAGAATAGAGTGCAGCATGATGAGGCCTCCCTACTCTCCATTCTCATGCATACGAAAATGGACAGTCATACGTCAGAGCAGTTTTTTCATAGTGATTTCAATTGAATAAAGTTGCAAGGAGATGAGTCATCGGGAAAAAGAGCTGCCACTAATCTACTGTAAATTATGTCACTCATAATTAGTAGTAATTAGTATAAATTAGCATTACTTACTAATAATTAGAAATAATTAGTATAAATTATTATAAATTAGTGTAGATTAGTACAAATTTTAAAAGAAATACAATAAATAACTATGAAATAATAGAAATTATTATAAATTCTATAAAAATGAATTTAATTTTATTCACTTTTTTGGATAGTATTTTTCTTAAATAAAATTATTTAAAAAATAAATTATTCTATATTTTTTAGAGAAATATGGAACATGGAAGTTGACAACAGTCATTATATGATGACCGCACTTGGATAAATCAGCATAAGAATCCAAACAGTTCTAGTTTAAATCATTTATATATTGAGGATTTTGAATCTTTCTTATCATTTTCATCATCAAAACCAGATTTTTTTAGAAGAGATAGTTAAGTGTCCTTATAAAAAATTTGCTCTGACTACATTTCAGATATTCGACAACATTGGGGGTCATCTATTATGTTTTGGTTTTCAACCCGATTATGTTTTTTATTATCAACATGGTGAACGTAGTTCCAAATAAGATAAAAATAATTTGGTTTTGGATCCATCACAGTTTAATAATTTAGTACATTATGTGGTATGTCCATCTTTTCAACAAAGTGAAACTTATGATGATATTGATTTAACTTCTGAGTTAGAACCATCTCAATTTTATGAGTTTTTGAGGTTTGCTGAGGATGCCTTAGATCCTAGTTGCAAGATAAGAAAATTTTATGCAGTTACAAAATTTATGGCTTTTAAATTAGATAATGGAATGTCATATAACAGTTTTGATTAGATATTCTCTTTTGGTTAAAACATTGTTTCTTGAAGGAATTGTGTGTCCTAAAAATTTCTATGAGAGCAAGAAGCTGGTTAATAATCTGGGTCTTCGTTATCAGAAGATTCATGCTTCTTAAAATGATTTCATCTTATATTATGGTGAAAATGGTACATTGGATAGTTATTCCACATGTGGAAAATTAAGGTATAAAGTGGCTCAACTAGGGAAATATGGATTAATTTCTATAAAATAGTTGAGATATTTTCCACTTACACCCAGATTGTTGTGTTTATATAGGTCTCAGAACACAACGTCATTGATTTCTTGGCACAAAACCAATAGTTCAACTGGTAAAAGATTAAATCATCCCTCTGATGGTGATTTATGGAAAGATTTTGACCAAGTGCATCCATATTTTTCTTTAGAATCCAAAAAAATGCTATTGGGTATTTCTAATGATGGTTTATGTCCATTTGGTTCTTACAGTAGTCAGTATTCATGTTGGCATATCTTTAAAACTCCGTAAAATTTACCTCCTTGGATGTTGATGAAGTTTCCATATATCTTTTTGACCTTATTAATTCTAGTACATTCAAAAAATAATATTGATGCTTATTTGAAACCATTGATTGATGGGTAAAATTTATTATGGAGTAATGGTGTCAGTACATATGATGTTTCTACGAAACAAAATTTCCTTATGAAATATGCATTGATGTGGACAATTAGTGAGTTACCAGCATATGTCATGTTATATAGATGAAGTACACATGATTCAAAATCATTTCCATACTCTATGAGAGACAATAAATCGTTTATGGTCACCAATGGAAAAAAATATTGTTTTTTCAACAGTCATCATAGATTCCTTCCAACCGATCATCCTTTTTGAAGGAACAAATATCATTTCAAAACAGGAATAATTAAAAGAGATTAACCTCAAAAAATGTTCTCAGGTACAGAGTTAAAATCAATTGTCTCTTCATTACCTCCGAACACATTTGGACTAACAATAAACCAATAGAAAATTGATTTCTTTGGGAAAGAACACAATTGGATAAAACAAACCACTTTTTGGAATATTCCCTATTGGTCAAATTTTTTAGTTCATCACATATTGGATTTAATGCATATTGAGAAGAACTATTTTTATAATTTATTTCATATAGTTTTTGATACAGTAGTTAAGAACAAAGATAATGTAAAGGCACGATTATATCTTGCCCAAATTTTCAGGCAACCAGAACTTGAACTGTTTAAAAATGTTTGACCATATAAGTTAATGAAGTCAAAAGCATAATATGTTCTGCTCAACTGTGAATAAATTAAACCATCGGTACTATGAGTGCTCCTATAAATTATTCTATAATATTTGTTACAGTAAATTAATCTTATTTTATTTTTAGCTTTTATGATAATCATATCAAGAAACAACTTCCAAAAATTACAGAAGCTGCTTTTAAAGAATATTGGAAAAATAATTTTTCTTACTTGTTTCAAAAACTGGTAACATAAATTATTTATGGTTTAACATATTTAATCTATTTATCACTTGTTAAATTGATAATAGTTTGAAAAAAATAGGTATCTCAACATACTGATAAAAGTGATAATCAATTGTGTGTATTGAGTATCCCAATATCCAAAATGGTTAAATATTATAATGCATATGTGGTGAATGGTTTTTTATTTCAAACACATGCATATGTGGAATAAAAAAACAATAAACATGGGTGTTCTCTTGATAGTATCTCATCATATAGAAATTGAAGTTAACTTTTACGCAATCCTAGAAGAAATTATTGAACAATTTTATTTGGGACAAAATAACACAACGATGTTTAAATATCAATGGTTGGATACTGAGATATTCTTGTGTGTTCATCCAACCCATGGAATAATTGATATTAAATATAAAATTATTCTTGTAGTAAATGAACCATTTTTATTGGCTCAATAGGCACAAAATATTTATTATTCAAATTACTGTTCTATTTCAAGAGAGTTGGGTGATTGGTGGACCATAATAAAAATTAAATCTTAGGAAAATCAGTTTACTCAAACTGATTATGGTTCTACTGAAGTGACATGAATTGAAAATTTTCAAGAGACTTCCCCAAATCCATCTTTTTTCATGAAGATACATGAATATCGATGATGAAACCCCACAGTTAAGGGTCAATGGTGATGATGATATTAATGATGTTAACAATGAATTTTAATTGATAAGAGATGATGAAACTAAAACTCATATAGAAATTGATGATACTGAAGAGGAATGCGAAGTCATTGAAATCATCAGATATGAAGATAAGGATGAAGATGAACATTAACACACTTAAATCATGATTATAATCATATATAATATATATCTATATATAATAGTTTTTTTTCAACTGTTTTCTAACAACAATAAATTTGTGTTTCATATGGAAGAGGATATATTTAATTAGCTACAGGATGATAATATACCTTCGAACAGGTAAGATGTTGGATCATATGACCCTTAGAGCCCTGGCAGTTTAGGGATTACTCAGAGGGGGCGTGGTCTTGTATGATTGATGATTCCTGACCCTATGCCTGAGTGACATCCATGTCTTGGATTCAATCCATGCATGTAGAGATATTTTTACCTATGTATTTTGGTTAGCTTCCATTAATTTATTTATATACAAATTGATTTATTATATATTCTTTTTTTTTTCACAACTTTTCACATATAACTATTGGACAGGGGAGCACTGTATTGCACAATTATTTTTCTAAAGCATGGGTCACATGGGATCAGATTCTCATTGATGCTCAACACCACATATTTGATCATTGGATAGTAACTAAATAAATAAAATTTATTTAATTAATAACTTGATATTATAAATTATTTATAAGGTTTATGGTATCCCACTTATGAGAGAATGTGTGATGCTATCTAGAAGGTATGGGAGGGGTTTATGCATGATCATTTCCGTTAGCTTTTTCACAATTTGAGAAGGAAAGAAATGATGAAATAAGGACTGATAAAGGTTGATGAGTCTTGTCGCACCCACTGACCTAATTACATATCATCTTATGTTTGGGATGGATTATGTTCAAACTAGTTGGATGGTTGTTTTCAGAGGAGATCATTGGTAGGTCAAAACAATTGGGGGAGACAGGAGGTGAAATATTGATCTGGTAGTCGTACATTCAGTACGCACACAGAACATATGGCAAATAATTTTTTTTAAAATAATTTATATAACTTTAAATGGAAATGGTTTATTTTATACTCATATAGGTAGTCGAACAACCTGATATTATGGAGTTTGATGTTTATAGGTGGATTTACAGTGATCAAGTCACTAGAGAGATTAGAGTTGATCGAAAATGTTAGATTGTAGTCAGTATAATATCTTTTCGAGTTTTAAAATTAACTACAAATAATATTTTAACTATTTTAATTTTAAATTGTAATTTAAGGAATCATATGTGGTCACGATGTCTCAGACACTGATTGGGATTCATTCTAAGACTGATGATCATACCAGTTCCCATAGATTTGATGAGGCAGCATGGATGAAGGTAACCCAATATGTCTTTGAGAAAGGCCAAGTTATTGGTATCGGCTCTTGATTGATGCCTGAGAGTTATTATGGTACCACTACGATGTAGGCGTCCATCTCGAGAGGAGCTCGTAGAGAGTCATCATCATCTACTGCACAATATTAGGAGCAGCTACAATCTCGATGTGAGATTGTAGAGAGTATATGTAGGGATTAGGATGAGATGCATCAATGGAAGTAGCTATAGTAGAGCTCCAATGACAGTAAGAGGAGGAGATGCGTCAATGGGAGCAATAAAAGCACCACCATGAGAAGATGGGGTACATGAAAAGTCTGACTCGTGGTTTAGGGTTGGAGTTCCCTCCACCATCTCCTTCGACTCCTTTAGAAGACCCTCCCCCTCAATGATGTACTCATTTTTATGATAAAACATTTGGATGTAATTTTTTTGCAATATTTATTATTTACATTTCAATATAGCGTGTTTTTATACTTTTTCAAATATTTTACTTTTTATTTTTTATTTAATTTTTTATTATTTTATTACTTTATTTAATTGTTTATTATTTTTGTTATTTTATTATTTTTTTGTTTTTATTTTTTTTATATTTTGGAGAATATTGAGGTTTTTATTATTTTATAATTTTTTTATTATTTAAATAATAATATTATTATAATTTCATTAATCATAATAATAATATTATTTTATTAATATTATTTTATTATTATTATTATTTTAATAATATTATTAATAATATTTTATTATTATTAAATATTGTTTTATTTTACTAATATTAATATTATTATTTCATTAATATTATTATTATTCTATTATTATCATATTAATTATATTTCTATTATTAATATTAGTGTTATTATCATTATTTTATAATAATAATAATAATAATATTATTATTATTTTATTCATATTTTTTAAATTATTTGCGATAGGCCATCGCAATAGGGTTTTTAAAAAACCTCAAGAAAATTATTTGCGCTAGGACCACATATTTATCCAAAATGACCTGTCGAAAATAGCCCAATTTCCATCAATGTTATTATTATTTAGATAACTACATTGGACCTTAGGATCATGATGAAAACAAGGCCAATAAAACCTAATTTGGCCCGTTCTAAAGTCTGAACCATACACCATAGAGATTTTAAACTTGATTCTTTCATCAACTTTCATTATTAAAATAAATTCCAATTTCATTTTAGTTCCTTGGAGCTTCAGTACAGGTACCATTATCATCAATTCTTAGATCTTCATTCTAGAACCATCATCATTGGTATAAAGATAATTATCCTAGAAATAAAATCTCAGGTACTTGGAGTATTAGTACACTAATAATTCACATGCATGCATCAAGGGCCTTGAGAATAACTCTTTCCACCCACAGATTAGGAGCACCCATCGAACACCCATATCTCATTGTTCAAATATAGATAACAAGGTTTAAAATTAATAATCTTTTTTATTAACCATTATAATCATGGTGCACCATTTTATTTATCAATCAAAACCAATAACATCATTTCAACCCTTGACAATTTAACCAAATTACCGTGAATCATCTCATAACTCATTAACCATTCAAGGTTTAGAAAAAAATATTTATAACATGTAAACATGAAAACACATTCACAATTGGTTTAATTACATATACCCTTTAATTCCCTTTTTCATTCCATAATTATAATTTCAAGGAAATAGAAACACCCCATAGGTTTCTATCAAGCTCAGTCTCATAAACTCCAATGGATTCGACAAGATCTGAGAAGGGTCTCTCAAATTCACAAGGATTCAAAATTTTTTAGTTTAAACTCAATTGAAAAACATGGAAATGAAATGATTCAACTAAAACACAAGAACATTACCAATACTATGGCAATTTAACATATTTACCACCTACCTTATGGTTGTTAATGAAAATGAATAATGACACTATGATCCTCAATATATGGGCTTGTATCTTCTTTCCTTAAATATATACAACTAAAAACATCAAAAATTACCATTAATGGAAGATGGATCTATCCACACGGGATTAGATCTAGGAAGAACAACCAAGAATAGATACTAACTGGAAAATATAGATCTTCAATGGGCTTGAATTACCTAAAAATTTCTCCCAGATCATAGGGGATCACATATATAACCTTTAGACGAAAATTAGATCATAAATATATGGAATTAAGGGAATAAAATAAATTAATATTATTATTCATATGAGATAAATTAATTTTTTTTGTTCCAACTATACACCACATGATTATGTCACAGGGTTTGGACAACTCTGCGACAACTGTGTGGTGCTCCTATCTCAAACCAACCCATCACACGGTTGGCTTGAACTTTTCAAAACCACATTTACTAACCATGATTTTCCCCTTTTTTCAGCATCACATAGTTTCCCCTGGGCATCAACATCTTTTTTAAAAAACCATGAACCAAACATGTGGAGCTATTATCCCTTCATCCACAAGTTGTATGGTTTCCTGAATGGGGCGCATGGTTTGTACTAGTCATGCTCATTCTGTACGCTTATAGAAAAGGCTCCAAAGAATTAAAACCCTCTAAAAACCTTATGAAAAAAAACATAATCATTATCTATACATAAAATTACATAAATAAATTGTAAAATAACTAAAAATTAGAATGAAAGGTCTTGATAAAGGCTAAGATCTTACAATCTCCCCACCTTATTATTGCTCGTTCTCAAGTTGTACTCCCAAGCATCTCTAAGCTTTAAAGCTAAAAAGTTTTTTCCATTGGACCAAATAACTACTTCCCTCTACCATGTTTCTTCCTAAACCCATCAATGATTCTACATTATTTAGACTAATGGTATGATCCTTATCCCACAAATAATTCTCACTGCGTTCCACAACATGAATCAAATTATTCTCAAAGGATGCATCATCCTCAAGATCAACATCATCAGCATTAATCACATGAGAAGGTTCATGGTGATACTAATGAAGCTACAAGACATGGAATACATCATACATAGCACTATACATCTTTGGAAGAGCCAATCAGTATGCTACTTGTCTCGTCCTATCCACAATCTCAAGTGGTCTAAAAACCCTAGGTACCAACATGCCTTACTTATAAATTTGATGGAGACCCAATATCAGTGACACCCCAAGGATCATATGGTCACACAACATAAAATCAATTGGTTGATGATGTGTATTATCATATTTTTTCTATCTACTTTGAAGTGTAGGAATACATTTCTGAATCAACTGAACTTGTTCTAACACCTCATGTATGAGAGTTGGTCCAGACAACTATGACTCACCCACCTCCATCCAACTTAAAATTTTCCAATATGGAATACCATAAAGGGCATTATATGGTTCTATCTAAATATTTTACTAATAACTATTTTATTTGGGAAATAAACTAGTGAAAATCCACCAAAGTCTAAGATGCATACTCATAGTTTTTCCTTCAACACTCGGATAGTACATTTTGATCTCTCATTTATCGGTGGAATAAACGTTGTATATAGAATCAATTTTATACCAAGAACCTTATGAAATACTTTCCATAACTGAGAAGTAAATTGTGGATCATGATCTAAAACTATACATCATATAACCTCATGCAAACTCACTATCTCCCAACCATATAATTCTTCCAAATTACCATTCATGAAAGTATCTCTTTTTTAAAGATATGAAATACTTACATGAACAAAACCACAATCACCCATTTCACATAATGATTTTGAGGGGTCATCAGAAGACCTGAAAAAAAGTACATTGTGTCATCATCCTATTTCCACTATGGAATGGGTAATGGTTATAAAAGACATATAGTTCAATGATTCTAGAACTTCACTTGCTAAAATGTGTAGCATTGTGTCACAAAACCTCAAATCTCATTTTTCATTCCTGGACACCAATAATATCTCCATATATTGTGGTAAATCCTGGTAAAACTAGGGTATACTACCAACATAGAGGTATGAAACTCATGCATAATATCCCCTCAAACACAACTAGGCACAACAACCTGAACCTAAAAATGGATGATATCATCCTCATCTATAGTCTAATCAGTAGGTGGCTCCCCACCTTCAAAAATATCCCTCAATTCTAGATTCTCTAGCTCCTCATACTAACTTTCATCAATTTTGTTCAAGAGTGTAGGCTCAATTGATAAGGAAAAAATAGTCATCTGTTCCTTCTCCTCTTGAACATCCATGTACATCTTATAAAACAAAGAATTTATCTTCCCCTAAGATTTGGACTCATGGACTACCTGAGTATTTTTCCTTCATCTTAATGAGTCATAAATACTATTTCCTTTCCCCATCACGTGGGATATCCAAAAATCAAAATATTGAATTTACCCGACAACCTCTATAACCAACTTGAGATCGTGCATAGAATAATTTCTTTTGTGTGGCCTTGACTATCATGATCCATACACTATCAATTGATCCCTATGAATCATCACTTCCCCATGTACAATTCTAGATGCATCACAAAATAAGATATAATCTTCACCCAACTCTTGTAGGATCAAAATCAGTGTAGTAGTGAAACAATTATTTAACTCCAAGTTGGAATTCTAACATGATTCAGAACATTTGAAATTGATATGCTTTTTTAGGCCTAAAAGTGGCGCTTCCATGAATGAATATTCCTTGACAAAGCTTCGATAATAGCCTTTAAAACCATAAAATCATCGGATGTGCAAAAATTTCTTAGGATGATTCCAAGAAACTATAGCTTGAACATTTTTGGGTGCACTATGCACACCTTCTTTAAAGATGACGTGACCTATAAAATGATCTCTATCAATCTAAAAATAAAAATAGATATCCTGGCATATAGTTAATTCTCTCTCAGTGTACTAAAGATTATGTGAAGATGTTTGGCATGATCATCATGATTATGTGAGTTGACCAAGATTCATCAACAAAACAAACCACATATTGATTGAAGTTTGGGTTGAAGCTTTAGTTCATTAAGTCCATAACCATAGAAGTAGTCTTTTTATGCCAAATGACATTATAATGAATTCATACATTCCATACCAACTCCTTACAGAAATATATAGTATATCATAATGTCTCACCCTCGCATAATGATACAATAACCTCAAATTAATCTTGGAGAGCACACAAGAAACCCAAAACTTGTCAAAAAGATTATCGATACATTGAAGAGGATATTAGTTCTCAACTTTCATCCTATTTAACTTCCATTAATTTATGCACAAGCATAACTTCTATAAGATTTCTTTGAAAAAAAATACTGGAGAAACCCATGGTGACATACTTAGATGGATAAATACCTTATCCATCAATTATTACAGTTGATTATTAAGATCTTGAGGCTCAGTTGGTGACATTCTATAATGTGGAATTGAAACTGCTTCAACTCAAGGCATTAGCTCAATTATCAACCCAACATCCCTCTCAGGTGGAATCCATGATAAAACTTTGGAAAAAACATCATAAACTGACCAACTATGGTTGGAAAGACATTATTCTTCCCAAACCGACCATCCATCAAAAGACTCACAACCTAACGATGAGCTCCCCTAGTTGCTGTTGAACATTCTGCACAAGGAATTCAACTATATCCAATTTTCCATGATGAACGTATCTGTCACCCTTGGAAGATGTAAAGGTTACTCTCTTATAGTAAAATTTAATGTGGGATCCTTATGATACCAACCATTCAATACCTAAAACCAAGTAAAAGCCTAAAAACCACATGCATATATACATTCTGAAGGAAACAATACTCACCAACCATGAGGGTACACCCTTTATATAGATAGATTTCTTTAATCCATACTCCCAGTGGTGTGTCGATTTTCATAACCCCACATAGAAACTCCTCCATTAAACCCAATTGGTTCCCAAGTCAATAAGATATAGAATAATGTAAGGATACCTTATTAAATAAAGTGATAGAAAGCATTTAATCTACAAAAATTGTACCTATGAATATTAATGTACCAAACTCAGTAGCGACAAGTGTAGGCTGAACTACATGTAGCTGACCCGTCCCTCTTCCATGTGGTCTAGTTTGAGTCCCCTATGATTGAATTCTCTACTAATAAAAACTATTTTTCACTTAAGTACCACATCAGCCTCCCTGAACAACAAAACCTATTGAACTCAAACTTCTTGACTGATATGGGGTAGAAGACCCCATTCCCATAATCTTGTTTAGACTAGATCCTCCATCAATTCCCACTTGTTTAGGGTTCTTATAGAACCGATTTAGGCATCCCATTTGGTCGCATTATCAAAACTCCACTGGTGGTTGCGAACACTAACTAATAATGTGGTCCTCCCAACCACACAAATGAAAAAACACTATATTATTTTACTACATAACTAATCCTCACCCTTAGATTCTATGTTTTCCACTACTCTAGTGAATATTCTCATAATTATTCTTTCTACCCTTGTAAGACATACCTCATAGTCATCTAGCTGATACCACCTCTACTCCACTAGAATCCTCTTTCAGGTTTCCCATAGAAATGATAGCCCTATTTACAACTTCTAAAAACATCTGCACTCGGAAGATAATAACTTGGGAATTAATCTAATAGTTATGTCCATCCTAATTTTTTTCCACATTTACCTCATCTCATACCAGCATTGGTGAAAATTTTTGTAAGTCGATGAAGTGACTATAATAGTCTATCACTAACATGATTCCCTAGGATAACTGCATAACTTTCCTCCCCTATCTGAGTGTTTTTAGGTAAAAGTGGACTAGAAACTTCTCTTGTAAGTACTTCCATAACATTTCCTCCAACTGCTCCTCTCGAGTCTACATATCCTACTAGAAATTCACTGGTCCATGTAACATTTAGGCTAGTAATTTTCCTATTTTATCTAGAGAAGTCTCTAAATGATCCAATAATGTTTGTATAGAATCATTCTAGAACACATATAATTTAGGTACACACTATCTAGTGAACGTATAAGGGTGATTCTACTGGAACTAATGGGTGAAATCAGACATATTTTATTCAGCCCACAATGGGTCTCTTTCTATGAACTTTATAAAGCAAGAAATGTTCTAAAAAACTACAATTATTCACCTTCACCCAAAAATATCAAGGCCTCTTGTCACACTATTAGAGGAACATTTCCAACATTATCCTCCCATCATCCAACTAACAAACATTTTTTTTCAAAAATTCCTCTAATATGACAAGCACATATCTTAGAACACATAAAACATAATTAATTTTTTTTAAAATAGAGTTTCATATAAATTCATAATAATTATCATGTATATACTACCCTAGGGTCAAAACTATGGAACTATAACTACGCTAAACCATCCCCAAACTGGTCCATGGCTAACAGAGTGTAAAAAACATCATATTTCTAGGGTCTCCATTAGATACCCCTTTTAACCATTTAAAATTATAACATTCAACATTTTTTTAACCATTATAATTTCATTAATTGGCACTGTTTCTTTTAAATTACTCTAATAAGGAAAAGCATTTTCATTTCCCGTAACACACTCATAACTTGATTTTCCATGATTTTCTAATATGATTCTTGTTAAATAAATGTATGAGTTCCAAAAATGATGTACACATATTCAAATCTCGTTATTTACCATTCCACATGTAAAATATTAGAAAATAATAACATCACACAAAAAGAGAATCAACCAATGTGAAATAACATTCAATTGTAACTACAAACATCAAGAAAAACAACTCCACACTAGGAGCTTGGGTTTTCCAACACACACAGGTTTTATAATTCCATGCATGAGTTCATTACCAAGGCCCAAATCACCCTAAACTCCTATAGACCATTCAAAAATAATAAAATGACTGAAAAGGGGTCTAATTTAATTCTACATTGCAACATCCAGACCTAGGTTCCACATACTGGTTCTTTAAGTAGGTTCATTATGTGATCTCAAGCATGCCTCTCCCTATACCAGAGGCTTATGACTAGTTGTGTGGGTCTAATATGTTACATGGTGATACTATACCCTCATTATCAATGAAAGACAAAATAGTAAATCAATATATAAATTTAAAAAATAATAATTAACCATAAGGAAAAAAGTCCAAGCATCACATGAAGAATCCCAGAATAGGGGAAGTGACAATATACCTAGTTAGTAAACATTTTATTTCATATAAGTTTCAAGTGTGAAATGAAAATACAAAACATGACTTATTGAAAACTCAAAATAATGCCTCAAAATCATGTTGTGTTGCCACATCCATGCTCTATCCCAAATAAAAACTTGCACAGATAATACAGGTATCTTACCCTAATCCTTTCCTTCAAATATAATGTCTAATCGAGTACCAATAAAAAACCCAAGTATAATATTTGTACAACTCAGTAGGCCAACACCAATGGTTTCTAAAGAAACAACCAGTCTATAATAGTTTATGTAGTTGTATAAATAATAAAAGACAAATGATAAAAGTAAAAAAGGTATCACATTTTTTATTATTTTTTTACCTCATTGGACCTCATATTCATGGTGACACCAAATCCAATTGTACCTGCTTTAGCTACTACATGAGTCTAAACCATACACCATATGGAATTTACACTTTATTCTTAAATAGAATTTAATTATTAAAATTAATTTCAATTTCATTTCAGTACATTGGAGTGTCAATCCAGAAACCATTATCATATATTCTTGGATATTTAGTCTATCCTCATTATCATGGGTACTTAGAGCATCGATATAGCACCAAAATATTACGTACTTGGAGCATTATTCCAGCACTAATTCACCTGAATGCATATGGGGACTAGTGTATAATTCTATCCCGCATGAATTAGAAGAATCAGTCCAAAACCCACATACCTTTGTTGAAATATAAATATCATGGTTTAACATTAATAACCATTTATAAACCATTCTCAACATGGTACACCAATTAATTTATTAATCAAAACCTTTAGCATTATTCCATCCCTTAACCATTGAACATAATTACCACGAATCATCTCATAACTCATTAAATATTACAGGTTTAGTAAAAAATCAATATAGCAAGTCAATATGATAACACATTCAAAATTGGATTAATTTCATAAACCCTCAAAATGACCTTTTTCATTACATAATTATCTTTTCAAGGAAATTGGCACACCCCATGGGTTTCCATCATGAATAGTCTTATAAACTCCAATAGACCCAACAAGATACAAGGTGTGTCTCTCAAATTTATGGGGATTATGTTTTTTAATTTAAATAAATTTAGTCCACATGAAAATATAAAAATGCAACTAAAAACACAATATAATTTCCAAGAATATGAGAATTTTTAATATATACCACATACCCTATGACCATTGATGGAAAAAAGAATGACACCATGATTGTCACGAACTGGGATTGGATCTCCATTCATTCAATATATTAAATAATAAAACATCACAATTACCATCAAATAACATGAATATATCCAGAAAGGATTAGACATTGTGTTCATAGAAAGGGAAGAAGAAGAAGTGATCTTGGCACAATGTCCAAGCATAGAGACTTACTAAGAAATATGGATCTCCAATGGTCTTTAAATCACCTAAAAATTGCTTCTGGATTTAACCAGATAACCTCTCAAGACTTGGGAGAAAAATAATTTTAGAAATCCATTATATTAGGGGGAAAAAGAGGCCTTAATATTTTTACTTGAATTAGATCCATTATGTTCATGTTTCAATATATATGCCGCATGGTTATTCCATAATGTTTGGAAAACCGTGTACCAATTGTGCGGTGCTACTCTCTCAAGACAACCCCTCACACGGTTTGCTCACATGCTTAGACAAACCATGAAATAAACATTATTTTACACTTTATTCATCATCACATAGTTTCCCTTAGTCATCCACATTGTTTGTCTAAACCATGTTCTAACCATGCAGTGATATTGTCCCTCATGATACTAGCTGCATAGTTTCTTAGATGGGGCGCATGGTTGGTAAAAACCATTCTCAAACGATTAACCTCCATAAAAGGAACCAAATCATTCCAAACCCCCTCCAAACCTCTGAAAACATTACCCAATCACTATATATACTTAAAATTACATAAATAAATGGTCAAGTACCTAAAAAATGATAATATAATGTCTCAATAAATGTCGAGCTCTTACAATTATCAACTATGGTATGGAACCACCTCTATCGAGGTGTGGCCTTCTCCAACCTGCACCCCAACCATAACAACCATTGGATTTTAATTTGAAATAAATGAAATTTTTCACTATTTACACATTAATGTTTTTCTTATCTTGATCAACCATAGTGTTGTAATATCCAAAAAAAGTCATGGTTTTTTATCCGATCTCTCAATGGAATTCCTAGGTCCATGTTTTTCTCTACATATAGCCTACTTATTTTCACTACAAAGTGATCTCTGAAACACCAACCACCACATATATAGTATATCTTCTTATTTTTTATAGTGATTTCTAAAACCACTAAGAAATGTGCTATGGTGTTTTCATATCTACCTACTAATTTTTAGTCCAAGTTCTATAATCACAACCAACCAACACATCATAATCCACATTTTCTCACAATTTATAAATCTTAGATGTGGACAATGATTAAATATTCACCATAAACCATGTTAAAACACCATGGAACCTTCCACATTTTTCATCCTACCATGCCCACCATAATGAAGTTTTGCACTTCATTTTGGAATAAAATTATTTTTACAGATTAAATGGATTCCCCTATGGTTGTAGATTTCATCTCTCCTCACGGTCATCTCTTTTATGTCTTTCTCAACACCACTATTACATGGTGTCTGCATCATTTAGAAGTTTCTCTTCCAAAATACGTCAATGATCCTCAATGAAACTAAAATATTTATACTAAGATAAAAACCATAGAAAATACCTACATTTTATCTTTGATTGAAGAAAAATACAAAATTGATTAAAATATATAAAGTTAGGTTCCAATAATCTCCTCACTTATAAACTTGGGTTCAAATGTGTGTGAAATTTAACATACAGAGAGATTCAACAATAGAATTACATGTATTAGTATGTACATAAGGATACGTTCTTTAACATTTTATGAACTAGTAGGGTGTTAGGGTAACATGAAATGAATCTATTGGGTAGTGAAGTGAGGTGGGCTTTATTTTTAGTATTTATCTTCAGAAATATAGCTGATAATGGAATAATTTATAATTTTAGATGTATCACTTTATATTTTTTATTGTTGTTATATATTTTTTGTATACATAATGGTTTCTTTATTTTTTATTTTAATATTGGGATATTAAGACCCTACCTGGAAAATCTCATTTAATTTTATTTATATGTTTCGATGTATCATATTTTAGGAGAGTTTAAATAATTCCCTAATGATTTATTCAATCCTTTGACACTATTCATTAACCTTGGGTTATTGAGGACTGTGCCTAAGGTATGTGGTAGTACAGAACAGGTTGAAAAAATATTTAGGCAAGGTCTTTACAAAGTGGAATGAAGGTAATTTATTATTTTCGATAGAGTTGTTTAGAGATGAATAAAGGTTGTCTAGACTTAGTAAATACACTATATGAATTTCTAGACAACTTGACTACAATGGAATCCTATGTTTATAGGGGTATTTTTATTTTTAGTCTGTGTACTCTATATATTACTAAGAATTTGGTTTATGTATTTTGATTACATAACTTATGGGACACATGATGACTTATAGGGCTTAGTTAGGTGTTACATTTTATATGTTTTCATAAATAATTTAGACAATTCCTTGCTAGACATGTGCATATTATATATCTCAATTATTGAAGTTGAATGTATTTAGTGAATTATAATTCACTAATAATGTAATTGTTGGTTACCTAAATTATTTATTAAAAATGAATCAATCAATTAAATACATATGTGTGTTTATTTTATTATTATTAATGTTTTTTTTATGATAGGTTATGTTATTATAAAATTATTTTGAAATTTCATAATTAAAAAGTCCATAGAAGCATTTTAGAATTTCAAAAAATGAAGAATTTTTTAAGAAATGTGTAATTAAATAATTTGTAAATGTAATTTTTGTTTTGAAAATTATTGATTCATTTGAAATAAATTTTGAAATTATTTTCTAAAATTATATTTATAAATTATTTCTATTTTTTAAAAAATAAGAAATTTTAAATCTGTTCAAGCTACAATTTTAAAATAAAATATTTAATTTAGAAGAAACTGGTAAGAATTTTTTTATAAATAAATTTGAAATGATTTAATTGAATTGATTTTATTTCCTATATATATGTTATTATAGTCATGAATCGAGTGATGGATGGTTCTTATATTGTGAAGACTAAAAAAGTAAGTATTTTGGTTAATTAGTTATTTCAATATTAGAGTTTCTATAGTGGTCAATAGTGTTTTTTATTTTCATATATAGGTCAAATTGTGTGGATTTTAGAAGACATAATAAATTATGGCGATGAGTTTACAATGACCTATTTCATCATTTTTATTATTAACTACTAATTTTTTATGTCGAGATTTTAGAAAAGAAATAATTTTTGTGGAAATTTTTATGTTTTTAATTTATATCAAGTAATTAAAAGGTTAAAATACATTGTTATTTTAGTTTTTAGATTATTACTACGATTAATATCACTATTTTTTATTTGGTATTTATAGAATGTGTTTGAATATGGGAATATGAGTTTAAAATTCTATAGGAGTTATTTTGAAATTTTATAGATGAAATGAAAATAGGAGGTGGCTACAGACTTCTATTAGGTACCCTTCATGGTTCCATTGGATACCTAGTTAGACATATAGTGGGTCAATATTGATGGTTTTCTATTGAGAGGTCAATAGATTTATATTTGGCTTCTTGTGAGATACTCAGTTGTCAAGGGGGACCACTAGTTACCTAATGGTTTTAGACTATTTTTTAGATTATAAACATTTATTTCATTTTGGATTCATTATTTTAGAAAACCATTATGATTTTAGGGTATCCAAGGGATTAATGGAATGGTATATCATTCATAATCTCCATAATTTACCTTTTTTAATTTTATGTTTGGGGTATTTTAGAGTGGTTTTGATCCAACAATTCATTGTAAGTATCCCTCACTATCATTCTTTCCACCTTCATTTTTATTCTTCTATTATTTAAGTTTCCCTATATAGGTCTTTAATGTTGTATTTTCACTAATTTTGATGAAATAATTAAGTATCCATAGGGATTTTTCATACAATCATTATAATAGTTTGGGGAAGGTAAAAAACACATTATTTCACAATATTTGTTCTATAATAATCTTCTTGGTGGTTACAGGATTGGGATACACTCAACATTGGGTTACTTCTATAGGTATTAATATTTCCCCTTAAATGTTTACTAGTGTTTTTTTGTGTTACTATCTATGATTTAAAAAATTTGAGACCCTTTAATTTCTTTAAAAAAAAAAATCAAAAGTATAATATATAAAATGATATATTTTTGAAGTTAATTGACCAATTAATTTTATTTTCACCTATTGTTGTATTACTTGGAAACATATAATTTTTAAAAGAATACTTAATGTATTTTATATCCGTTATATTGTTCCTAAATTAATAAATAATTTATTAATAAATATTTAATTATCATTATTCACATTCAGAATATTAGGTATAATAATTATTTTAGAGTTTTGTTTAAAAGGATATTTTATCATATTATATTTATATTTATTATTGTTTGTATATCTATTATTAATAGTTATATATATAGTAAGACCTGTAATAAATAATTGAGGTATGTTTTGTATTTTTTTTTATTTATTGTTAAAAATATCCATTGTATTTCATTATGATTTAGATGATAAATTATTCCTTTATATTAATAACATGAATGAATTATGAGTCAAAAATTGACACTTCACCTTTGGTTAAATTATTTTTCTATGTTTACCCATTAAGGTTGATGTTTCCAAACCAAGTATTGATTAGGTTAGGATTACTATTGGAAAATAATCTTGTTTCAAGTAAAAGGTGGTATTGAAATCCTTTATAGAGTTTGGTTCATCGTGAAAGATTTTGGGTCACTCTACTTCATCCTTTTGATGGGGGTGTAGGGATCCCCATGGGGTGGTTGACTTAATAAAGTCAATTTATCTAGCTTCTGCTGTTCTTCCTACTATTTCTTTGGATTTTGAACATTGTCTTAGTTTGGATCCGCCTTTAGTTAAGTCTAATTATTTTAATTAAGACCCACGAGTTGAGAATATATATCGTAATGTTTAAACATGATCTAGGTTCTTTAAATTAGATATATCAAGCCTCATGAGAGCCTTTTTCCATGATAACCCCCTCATTTTCTGATATAATCAAGGATAAAGGTATTTTTAATGGATAAGAGATTGATAAACCTTCTACTAATAGTGGTGATTACATCCATACTGATGTAATGGTGATTGCAAAGATATATAACTTCCCTAAATAGAATGTGGAAGTGTCTCAGAGTCAAGGTCTTCATGACCAATGCGAAGGATCAAAGGCTTTTAAAATTCAAAATAGATTCTCTTAATTGAATGGAGATAGATATGAGAATGTGGATCCGTAATAATATAAAACATATAATCCAAGATGGAAACAAAAATAGGCCAGGAATAGGTTTTTGGAAGGGAAGTAAGCAAAAATTGTTTTTGGGAATTTCCCTATTCATAAGGGTGGGAAGAAATGCCTCTAAAATATTACTTGAAAACTTTAAAAAACAATAGTAACAAACTCTCCAGGTAAGGAAATGAATATCGGTATAGAAGTCAAATTCTGGGACTACTAATGGTTGAAGGTTTAATGTTGGTTTTTGACAAGAAAAATCTAATTGGAGACAACAGAGCTCCTAAAGGTGGAACCAAGGTGCAGGACCAAAATATAGTGTTGGTTAAGGTCACTGTGCATAATTTTTAATCAATTCTGGTCGATGTATTAAATAGAATGGAAGGAAAGGTAAAAATAAATAATGGGGAATGTTTAGAGATCATTCTACTATCTAAGGAGTAAATTTTAAAATAATCCTTCAATATAAATGCTTTGGAGTATATTTCCAACAAAATATTGGAGAGAACTATTATAATTTCCATTAATGAAGAAAAAAGGGCATGGATCAACAAATAGTACCACATTTTGGCATTAGGATTAAATGAAAGGAAGATCAATGTGGAAGAATACATCTAGGCCTGGGAAAATATGGTTGATCACTTTGAATATCTTTTACAGAATTTTTTGTATACATTGGTAACCATTTATAATTGGGGGATATATAGGGTTGTTCTTTTTAATAATCTTAGTCATTTTTTAATGGTTTTGTAATCTCCTTTTGTGACTAACCCCTTTATTTTGGACTTGTTCTAGTTTCCCACTTTTTCTGCAAAAGTTTCTTTAAAAAAATTAATTTTTAGTCAGATGTTTCATCAATGGTGATGCCATAACAAGGTCATGGGGATTTATAATTGATGGTTTAACCACTTAATAAAAATAAAATTTATCTAAAATGTATTTATTACTTAATATTTTACTCCTCATACCTTTTGGTATTGTTAACTAGATTGATAACAAAAACATAGAGGAGTATTCCATAATATTATTTTTTAGATTATTTATAGAGATTAATTAATTTATATTTTAGTCGTGGATAATGTATTAAGGATAAGAAAATAGGTTAAGTTATTTTAGGGGAGTCGATATTGTAATATGTGTTGGTATTTATTTATTTACTACCATTTTTTCTATATATCTTCATTTACCTGTTATTTCTATGATATATTATATAATAAGACCTCTCTTTACTTCCATTTTTGTTTTATTTGGATTTAGAGTTCTATTTAGTATTAATTCTATTTAGTTGAGCAACTAAGTTTTTTTGTGTGATGGAAATCATCATAATTATTGGTCTGAGATAAATTTTGTATGAGTTCTATAATAAGTGTAGTGATTGGGTTATCAATTATAGTAATGTGTAGTGTGTGTTAGATTTTTACTGTATTGAGAGAGTGGGATACACGACTTAGTGATTTAATAAGATTCATGAGAATTTATAAAAATTATGATATTATTATGTTAGCGAGAAACACACACACACACACACACACATTAGAGATAGCGATAGAGAGGCATTAATGATATAATAAATTTCTTGGGGATGTCTGTATATTAATTTGAGATTATTCATTCCCCAATTAATTGTTAAACTAAGGAAATAGGATTATGGAAATCGTGTTATTGAGTTGAATTATTTTTATGGGAATTCGGCTGATCTACTCTTGGATATAGGAATTAGTTAGATAGTATTTTTTTTAAAAAATAGTGATGGTTTTGAAGTGAATTATCTGATTCAGGAGGTGATTTTAAAAGATGTTTGAGGTTATATTAGGATAGTTGACTAATGTTTTTTGATTTTTTGATTATTGTTTAATGTAATGTTCTCTAAGGATATCCTTCAGTTTCCTTATTTTTTCATCGAAATACATAGTGGAATATATAACCTTGTTATTTTATATTGATACACTCTATTATTGTTTGATTAATATATTTTTTGATTGATCATTTTATGTGTTTCTATTTCTCATGTAATTAATTATTTTTTTGGTTATTTTATAATTTTTATCATTCAATAAAAATTATATTATATTTAATTTTATATGGTTACCTTTATTACTTTCTCTCATAATGAGGATGTGAAAATTTTGATATTCCCTTAGAGTGAGGATTTTTAGATTTTTATTTTCTATCATATTGAGTATATTCAAAAAATTTCCCCCCACTGGGAATTTCTTTAATGAGGTCCTATTTGAAATAATATATTTTGATCTAAGGCTAAAAGTTGGTTTAGATCCACCTAGTATCGTGGGAGTTACTTTAAAATAATATTTTTTGATGGTGTGAAATTAGGTGGGCTTTATTCACTTTTTCATAGTAAAGGATCACTAGTACGTTGTTCTAGTTTATAAATTTTCACTAATATATATATATATATATATATTTAAAATACCATAGACATGTTTACATACATTCACCTGGTTATATACAGTTCTTGGAGTATATTCCTCAGGATGGTAGTCACTAGGTTATTACAATCATAACCTTTATATACACTTTTGTGCATATGCATATTCATATATGGAATTATAGGTTTGAGTAGGTATATTATGAGTATTATTAGAATGTATATAATCTATATAATTCATTATGGTGGAAGGTTGGAACACGACTAGATAGTGTATTCTAGATAGATGGCATTTGAAAGAGGCATCGTATGATATCTTATGGAAAATGGTTTATTTTATAATTTGATATCTATTTATAGTATTACATTATATTTGGAATATTACTATTCATGGTCTCCATTCATATATACTATTTTTATTTTATATATTTTTATATAGATTGTGGGACCCCAACTTTAAGGTCTCATTTTATTTTACTTATAGGTTTTCATATCTAATGTATAGATAGGTCAGGTCATATTTCTGATATAATTCAGTGATAAACCAAGTTGTTTCTGAAAGAGAGTGAATTCTCTTTAATGATTAACATTTACCAAAAGTGATATCCATAAACCCTAGGTGATTGGGGAATATGATCAATATATGTGGCATTCCATATTGGGTTGATAGAAAATTCAAATAGGTTATTATATATCAAATCGTAGGATAAGTTCAAGTAAAATATACTCAAGTATTGATGAATTTCATAAACACAAGGTTCTAATAAATGTAATGATATTACAGTGAAAAATAAAATAAAATTGAAAATATATTTATAAAAATTATTAATCCTTTTAATCAAGTAATAATAAAGGTTACATCCCCATCCTAAACCCAAAGATAATTGTTAGTGTGATTACATTGATAAGTAAGAAGATTCCATAGTTAAAATAACCTCTAAATGGATAAAAATTACATTAACCTACCCATGAAGTGGTGGAAATAAAATATAATATGTTTCTTAACAAACTAGTGAAAATAATAATAAACTATACTAAGAGTGATCATGTTTTAAATAATTAAAAGGGAAATAGAAGATATATTACATACCTCCCAGAATATTTCCATTCCATTCATGGATGATTCAATATTATAATATCCATGAATAATGATTACTAAAATAAGTATTTGAAATATTCAACAAAGTTTATATAAGAATTTAACTACTATAATGAATATATATCCTCTAAAAATATTTTTATTAATCTAAGTTGGAATGCTACATTACTTCAAGTGTACCTTGATGACACTAGTGGATTTGAATATCAGTGATGACCTCTCATACAATGGGGAGACTATACCCTCAATTTTATACACATCAATAATAAAATTTGAGAATCCAAAAATAATTTATCAGACATAATATGGAATAATAGCTAAATTCAAACCAAATAATAGTATTTTTATTTTATTAAAAATAAAATCCATTTTATTCTCATGAATTTATATTTACGTGGTGATTTTCATAAGTTGTTGATTAGAAAAATGGAAATATGAGAAGTAAAAAAATATAGGATTCACAACTTCAACATCTCAGATAACAAGTCCTATAAAAATATATGTCTCCCTGATAAGACATCCTCATTTAGTTACCAAACATAGGGGTCTTCTCCTTACCTGTATCTCTGGAAGTGAAGTCTGTATGTATGCCATGATGCATGTATAGGTTATTAATACAAAAATATATAATTCTCTACAATTAGGCCATCCAAAAAAAATCCAAGAATATATATTAGTATATATAAAAATAAAATAATAAATGAAGCATGAATGTAAAGAACCTGGTTGGGTCAATGTGAAATTTCATGTCCACCATGATGCCTACTCTTTTCAACTTCAACCATTTTGAGTGGAGGTCATCATCATCAATCCAACATTATATTATTATTCTAGGAAAAGAGGTATATAGAAATAAAGAGACCAAGAAAAAAGGGCCACCATGGCTTAAGGAGGCCTAAAGTAGTGTAGGTCGAGGGAATCCACTCTAATCAAATTAACCCCATTCAGATTAAAGTATGTGATATTAGGTAGGTGTGTAATTCTTGATACCCGATCTTCCAAATAATCAAGGTGGTCAACAACCTTGTTACCCCCCAATAGGTGTGGGTCACTTGGATACTATTTTTGAGGAGGTCTTTACATCTTCAGAATGTATAGAAAATTGAACAAGGTATTGATCCTTGACCAAGAAAGGAGTTATGTAAGATCAACAAGTCAGTCTCAATATGAGTGATATCTGGATTTTCCCAGTTTCATAGAGTTAACCTGGAGAGAAGAGCTTGGGACTCAGCCTTTAGGGAGGTTCCATTAAAATATAACACTGTGAAGGCTAGAACAACACTCCCGCAGGTGTCCCAAACCATTCCCCAACCTTTTTTTTCGCCCGATATGTAGGACGTATTTATGTTGAGCTTAAAACCTATGTTAGGAGGATTCCATCGAACCCATTTTCCTTGTGGCATGTTGTTGTAGGTATGGACTGAAGAGGTGTTAACCTGCAACAATTGAAACGAAAGAGATTCCCTCCAGTTATCAATCAAAGTGACCATGTCCACCAGGAGGTTATTTATTATAACAATGATAGAACTTGCTGTGGTAAGGGACCACATATACCTAGCCTGGTTTCTAACTGGCCACAGACACCCGCAACCATAACTGAGCACCATGGACCTCACCCTCCTTTCCAAACCTAAACTATCCATCCCATGGAACCATCTCTCTAAAAACAAATAATCATCATGTTCATGGGATGAGAGAGAAGTAAGGTCCCCTAATAAATTCCAAATAGCGAGATCCCATTCTCCTTCAAAGATAAGGTGATTCATGCTTTTATCATGATGGATTCTATAACAATGGAATTTGGATGCCATACTGATACCCACCTTCATGATGTTACCATCCTTTGAAATTACATGATTTTTTATTATTCAGGTAATAAATTTATACTTTGAAGGTATTCTATTGCACCATACCATGTCAATCCAACTATCGAGGAGATCCCGTAGGGATGAAAACTTACAGAATTCCCTGGTTGTAAATATCCTTGAAGTAGTTAGACTGAACACAAACTAGTCTAGTTATGAATTTATGAAAACTGACTAGAATATGTCCTACTGTTCCTCATACAAGACTGCCTTGAGAAACATAGGATGAAGGCTTGCTTCATTGAAAGTGATTGCTGGAGCTGGGTAGCTCAGGAAACCAAAAACTGTACCTACAAAGTTATGATTCCATAAGAGGATATCCCCTTATCCAACAATCCAATGAGAGTTCTGTTGTAGGGAAGGGATAAGTTGGTAAATATTGGACAATAAGGGGGAGCCATGGCTGCTACCAGCTTCTATACCCACCCAGTTGGGGGACATGATCCTACCCTAGAGCATTCATTCTTCTATCATTTCATACACGAGCTTTATGTGAATATAGTGAAGTATGTTTATGAGACTCCTCACATTAATAACCCCATCATGAATTTTACTTTCCATCCTATCCCATGAGACCCAATGACTCTTACCTTCTGAGAGATAATCCCAAATTATTCTTTCTATGATCCTTTGAATGGTGTTGATGAACCCTTTCATCACATTGATGGAAGTTAGAGCATGGATGGGAATAGCTAATAGGACAATGTTAACCAATGCAATTTGGCCCCCGAATGATAATTAATTGTTCTTCTAGTTAAGAACATGGCCTTTAATTTTTATAAAAATATGATCAAAGTCTCAAACACGAATTATTCTTCCAGATATTGGAACACTGAGGTACTCTATATGGAAAGATCCTCATTGAATTTAAAACCTGTTGCATAGAGAGTCGACCCGACTAGAAAAAAACTTGTTGGATATATAAAGGTTTATTTTGGGCTTATTGATCACCTATCCACTCCAGTAAAAATATTCCTTGAGGATCCTCTTGAAACCACAAACCAAGAACTGGAAACCATTAATGAAAACAATGGTGTTGTCCACAAACATAAGAGTGAATACATGAAGGAAATTCATTTTCCTATGATAAGGTAACATTTCTCCATTAGACAAGCCTCTATTAAGGAGTCAATTGAGAATGTCCTACACAAGGATGAAGATAATCGAAGAGATTAGGTCCCTCTACTGGAGCCCATGAGTAGCCTTGAAGAACCCATGGGTCCTACCCATAAAGGAAAATGCCAACCACGAGGAAATAAAGCACCTAAAGATGAGGTCCACAGCTCTTTGAGAGAACCCCATATCTGTAATCACTCTGTTGATGAATCCCCATTAAATTATATCATAATACTTGTTCATATCCAATTTAATTTCCATGTTATACCCATGAGAATTAATGTTTATATCCCTAAGTATTTCTTGTGACAGGGCTATAGCTCCTTGGATGTATTGACCCCTCACGAAGCCATGATTCTCAATGGAGACCCACTGGGGGATATGTGTGGACAACCTCAAATTAATGACGATTTACAGGGTATAATAGGGAAAGTTGGACATGCCCACTGGTCGGTAATTCATGAGGGGGAGTGGTCCTTGATCTTAGGGATGAGCACTATTGTCGCAACACAAGATACCCGCGGAAGGCTACCTCCTCGAAAGAAGTCCTGGATAGCTATAGATATATCTCCCTTTATCATCTCCCAGACACCACTATAAAAAAACTTGGGAAACTATATTCCTTGGGTGCACTCTTAGGTTTGAAGTTCATCATGTCCATATGAATTTCTTCCTCATCTGGGATCACCTATAAACACTCACTATCCCGGTTAGACATAAGGGTGGGAATTGCTTCCCAAAACCTCACATTTCTTCCTGGATATGCAGTGGCCATCCTCGGTCCAGGACCTACAAGAAGATCCTTAAAGAAAATGTGTTCCATACTCCCAACTATATCTCTATCATCCATGTACATGACATCCTCAAACAATATATTTCACTTAATTAGGAGAATTTTATCCTTAATACATGCATGGAAGAAAATAGTGTTCTGATCACCTTCATGCAACCATTTAACCATAGATATCTCACGAGCCATATTTTCTATTTGAGGATCATATCTGCCCAAGAGTTCTTCTTATCAGAGAGATCCTGAAACACTGAGTCATTCCATTAATTCTCTATAATAGTCTCCAAATGATTGATGCCCTTTTTGAGGGCCTCCAAGTCCTTGTCGGGAGGGGGATATTCCTGGTACACACTTGTAGACCATGCTTCAACTGCCTAAGTTTGTTATGAATAGAAACTTTAAGTATTACCTTGGACCGACTCTCCCCACAGCTCACTAAAAATCTGATGGGAACCAGGAAGACGAGACCAATGGTGATAATACCGAAACTTCTCCTATGTATCCTATTTGGGGGACAAAGTAAGAAGCAGTGGTGATTTATTAGAGATACCATGAATGAGATGATGTACCTTGGCATTCATGAACTTGGTGATGGAATTGATATTGGCTAGACATCAATCCAGTTGGCTCCACCAATTCCAACTGCCTCGATGGTTTTTGAACTATGTGTAGATATCTCCAAAGTACCCCATGCCAATAAGATTGTTTCCTTCCATGAATTGGGTAAATCCAGACTATCCCTCTTGTGAAAGACACCTCTTCCCTTCGTCTGGTATAGTTCGGTGATGACTTTGAAATCCCCACCCATGATCCACAGAAGCTCTTATGGATCAAAATAGATGAGGTATTCCCACAAACTTTCCATTAATTGAGCATCACACCTTCCATAGACAGTGGAAACAAAAATATATCCACACCCTTAGTTACTTTTGTAGTGATGAACTGGTCACCCAACTGTATTTGATCAACTGAGA